>CM060975.1:281059829-283578016 GCA_030765065.1 Deroplatys truncata
GATTCCAGTCTACGAGAACCACAAGATACATCACCAGAGTACGGGTATCAAGACGACCTACAGGCCTACCTACGACTTCCCGCTACAGCTGATGAGCAATTGTTCTAAAGGTAAAAAGCCGCCGATATGATCTTTGATGTTAAAGGCGGTATGTAAATGGCACAAACAAAAAGTCGTTCAAATATGGGTAATGTAAATGATATAATGATAAAGCAGGAAATGAATGGTTTGTTCATTTAAATAGAATATGTAGTACTAGAATGCCAAAAATAAATATAAAATACAAACCAGCTGGAAATACAAACTTAGAGCGCCCTAGAAATAGAAGGTTGGAGCAGTCTTTGTTGAAGACGTAACGGGCCTATATCGTCAAAAATGTGATGTAGTCCCCCCCCCCGGAAATTTAGGCAGTGTAAGTCAATATGCATAAGTTTAGCTTAATACTACATATTCACGAAGTAAAAGAGTGTTGTCTCAGTGTAGAATTAAACTGGACAGAAATGCTAGGAGTTTAAATCTTTGTTGGCATTTGTTGGTTTGTGCAATTTTCAGCTTCAGTAGAGCGAAACTACAGTGTACACAAGTACGATTTACTCAGGTATTTCCTTCCTAGTTAAAGCTGCCCTTCTCAAAGCCCAAATGCCAGGAGTACCAACTTAAATTAGTTCTGACTGTAAATGCATGGACTTATCAAATGTTAACCGCGTCTTTTGGGATATCTTGTATTGCAACGGTGCCGTTTTTTAATAATATATTTAGTTTTAGGGATATGGATAGTTGTTAGGATCATACTACTTTTATGAAGTGACCTGCTTCAGAATATCTCCTTCCTGTAACGCTTCATAGCATCTTACTTTTGAATGATGAAATATCTTTATTAGGAGAATGTGGTTCATTTTTTCTGCTTCGCTCTGCTGGCGTTATTGTATTAACTGCAGCGATTTTTCCTCCCCTCTCTCTCCCCCTGTGTAGCGCGATGTTATCTGACTTTTTAAAAATCGGCAATAAAACGTTTGTCTACCATGTTAAGTAAAAGATTTGAGCATAAAAGCTTTTAACTATTGCTTAAGCTTGTTGTAAAGGAAATATAGTAAGCAGAAAATGTGACCGTGCGCACGAAGTTACCCGTGGACCGCTGGTAAGCACATCCCGGCCCGGCACCTGGGTGGGACCTTCGATCGGCCTTTCAGACAATAGACGTGGAACAGCTCATTGTGTGCTATTTCCCCGCAGTTTGGTAATTACTGCTCTAGAAGATTCCTTTGGGCAGGTTCTAGTAGCGTATCTTTCCGGAACGTTCCGCTTTGTATTTGAAGCCTATATAAAGGGCTCTTCTTGCCGGAGAGTTAGTTAAGAAGTTAAGTGCTGTCAAAAGCCGAAGAGTTTGGACAGTTAAAAGTGGACAGCGCCGAAAGTAGTAAGTTGTTAGTTGTGACTCAGCTGTTCACTGTGATTCGACGGATCAGTTGTGTTCCGTTCTGTGTGTGTGCCAAAAGTGTCTCAAGTGTAAAGTTTGTGCTACACCGAGCACCTAAGTGAAAAATACAATGTGTTTAGGAGCAACTACTGTTCTCATTTGTAGCAACAATAATAATAATAATAATAATAATAATAATAATAATAATAATAATATGCATAGGATAATAAATCTCTAACCAGCGTATACATAGGATTAATAGCTGTGAAAAACTGGCATAACTCCTCAAATATTTATTATACATAAGCTTTGTAAGCTTATAAAGTGTTATTACCTAATATTTTGAGCAATAATAGAACAGATATCTTAATTTTCACTTTTTGTCCATTACATCCCCTCCTTTTAGAAACAATCTGATGTCTTATATTCACAAGACTTTCTCTACTCACTAATCATTTATATTTTCATATAGCTTCTACAGACTAGTTTTACAAGGGCTAATTTGCCTACCTACTTCATGTTAATCGAAATACACTCATACACATTTCGTTGTGGGTGAAAGGGGGGTAGAGGAAACCGAATCGATAGTCAGATGGCTTCGCGCGAAACAACTGAATAGCCACAGAGATTTAACAAAGTGACAAAAGTATTGAAAAATTCAAACAAATAATAAAAGATATCTCGGAAATGGCTGATGCCACAGAAAACATTCGAAATAAATTATGTACTTTAAAAATCTACATCTTTTTTTGTGTTGTAGGTTAGTTTTTTCTTCTCTATCTCTTATGGATTATCAGTTAGGTATACAAAATTATACAAAATGCGTACCGAATGAAGAGTGTTTCACAGGTTATTTACAGAAAATTCAATTATTTTATGTCATGTAAGTAACTTGTATACCTAGTATTTTAAGAAAAATTGTTAGTTATTTTTGAGAAAATAAAAACATTCCAGAAATCTTCCATATAAATGGTAGTTTTAGCTGGGAGTATGTCTTGAAAATAAGCGTATTGTATTTTTGGAAGATACTGAACTTAAATACAAAGTTTCGTATTTGAATGATGTTCACACACACACGCATGCTTTCTTTTTTGATTCGTGGGGTCTCAGAGCATGTATTTCCGGTGAACTCTCGGTACTGAAATTGTGGATGAAATGCAATACTTCCTCTACCTTCTAGGTACGTGGTACGGAAAATAAAAATTAATTACGTTTGCCATACAGCTATTATCTAAGATAGAACTACTCGTATATCGAAACCACTCGTCCTTCAGAAAGCTCAAAAGGAATATTTTTAATAATCATATCTAAACTTAAGTTTCTGTGCGTAAGTTGTAGCATTTAAAGAATCTTGTGTACGAATTTTCACTTCATTATATATACTGTCTTTTTTAGGTATTAATTCATGTATATATCTTTCGTGGATTAAAATAAAAACGTATGTTTTCCCACATATAGTGATATGCAAGTGTCAGTTTCGTAAATAGTCGTCCTCCGTGGACTAGTGGTACCGTGTTAGCCTCTAGTTCCCAAGGTCGCGGTTCAAACCCGGCGGAGGGCGATGAATTTTTTCGGGCGTAAAAATCCTTAGCATGGCTTCCTTCGGTGGTCCCGTGTCGTAAATTTAGCAACTGACGCAGTAAGAGTATAACACAGCTGATAAACGTAGCCTTGAAGGGGTCTTTCAGTTCACCACTAGTGTGCAGCGGAAACATACCGAGGTCCCTGCAGTGTACGCGGAGTATGTATACACGCGATCTGTGGCCCCACAATACAGCGACCGCTTTGTATGTCTTAAACAACAAAATCGTTGTGCAACATTGTACCCATATACCTCCTGTATCTACGCATATAGTAATTGCACATTAAGAAGCTAAACGATGCAACACATTTACCCAAAGCGAGCTTTAATGTCATAAACAGACTCTACTCAGGTATAGAAGTAATGCATCTGTGAGAAAAGCTAATATCCACAGTTTTCAAACCATTAATGTAATATAAAGTTAGCATACAAAATAACAAGTGTTTATGTGCAATTGTTTCAGAAATATTTGTTTGCTCGCGGATCCCGACTTAAATGTTTATACTCGTGTGTTGGTAGGCGATTGTTCTTTTTTTTCATGAACTTAGCACCCAACATGACATGCCTGCGAAGTCGGTTTTCCTATGTTACAGCCATTTAACCTAACCACCTCTTTTGTTCTTTTTGCAGCAAATAGATGCAACTCATATCACAGCCATAACATTTTAATCCTTTTATTATTACGAGAATAGACATGGTCTAGGTAGTCATATCATTCTCTTTACCACGTAAAAAGGTACTTACGTACTAGTATTGTACAAATTCAATAACGAGATTTCATAGTAAATACACCTTTTGAGGCTCCCTGAATAAATAGAGCATTTTAAGAAAAAGGTTCATGTGTGTGTTTTGGTAGCGTTTAATGTCCGTTCTTACTGCTACGGCACCGCAGGTGGCAGAATATTTTTTCCAATTATTTTATGTCGCTTTGACTATGTAGTCATATCGCGACGGATCTGTTAGTCTTCTAGGTCTCACTCCTGTACCTTGCTTCGTTACGTGTCCACAGAGACCTTAGTGCTAGGCAACTGTATCTGTGCTTCTACACATGCCGGGCAGGTGGCATTAGGGTGCCATCCAGTCCACCTGCTTTCATTATCTGTGAATAGATGGCAGAGCATTCTCTTTTACCATTTATTGCCATTTTCATTACTGTTTTAGACTTAAGGTAGAACTTTGGATCGTTCCAAATTTAGGCCGTTAGTATTAAATATCCAACGATGTAGACATGTTGGTGACTGAGGGAAACACGAAAACACCCCAGTCAGATTGGTCGTCCCACGGGATTTGAACACAGGACCTCCCGAATGCGGATCACAGACGTTACCGCCTGAGCCATCCCGCTTGGGCGGTAGAAATTGATAATATCTGAAATGAAATGATGAACGAAAAAATAAATTTGGTAAGGAAACGTCCCAAGCCTAAGTTCAGGGTATCCCCCCTGCATTGGCCAGTTCTGAGGGCTGAGAAAAACCTGAAAACAACCTCAACAACCTTAATAACCTCGGCTGCCCGTGTCGGTATTTGGTGTATGTAGTAGGTACTTTAATCAAAATCGTCAGAACCATTTTTGAGATAATGAAAAATATCTTTTCCATGCGAACGGTACTTTAGGGTGGGGGATCTTTTTTTTTACTCGTCATGTACGGTATTTAACCAACTTTTCTGTTTTTAAGATATGCTGTTCACATTGATTTAAACACACATACACACGGACTTTTTTTCAAAAACGCTACTTTTTCAGGGTGTTCCATAAAATGTATATTCGGTAAAAAAATCGGTATAGAATTTTGGATGGAGTGCAATACTTCCCCTACTTGCTATAGGTAAGTAGTAGAAAAAGCAAAAAGAGCGGAAAGTTACGAATGTTTGGTTAATTGCTTTCTATTGTTATGAAATGATCTAATTTGGCAAGAGAATTCACTCACCGCTTCTTCTTGTCACTCGACAGTAGAGAGATGCATAAACACCAGGTAAAAAGTGAACCTGTTGATAGTCTCAGAATCCAAGGGCAAGTTACAGGGAACTTCCATTTATGTCCGTAAACAGACGTCGAAGGAAAGCCAGACAAATCCAGCGCAGATAGAGGTCTGTGTACCGGAGCAAAAACCGGTCCTGGTCAGTGCCCTCGTGCCGCTTAGCCACTGGGTCATAAGCTCTTGGCGAAAGTGACTAGCAGCGCTTCTCCATTCAGAAAACTCGTGGGTTGGTTTTACGTTGCACAACGAATACTTATGTTTGACGGGTATTTATGTCCTCAATACGGCTGGTGACCCAGTATCTCAGCCAAGAATCAGCAAAACTCTGTTCTCCTTCATTTTCGGTGACTTTCTCCTACAGAATATGATGGTCAGATAAATGACCTATCATAGCTGAAACCAACGCCGCAGTCAAATCACTTCCGGTGGAGTGGGGGTGGTTAGCGACTGGGGATTGGGGAGTATGGATAATCTACAGGCATAGGTTATATAACGGAGGGGGACAACTCGCAGACTCCGACCTATTTATTGTGGCTACTGGTGCCCAGGAGGAAAGGATAAACTGAAGGAACCACAGAAGGCTACAGGTCACAGAGACGCGTGGAATTCCCTAACAGTTTCAGGCTCGAAGACCCGTCCCACTGCTGGAGCTGTCAATTATACCACTCTTTTATCTCCGGCTCTCACATTTAGCGCGACTGAGAGAGGTAGTACTGCCAGTTCTTACCCCTACTGTGAACACGTGTGTATACCTGTGACATCTCTTTATAAAATGCAAACGAAAAATGGTTGCCTATCTTACAGGAATTTAAAGTATGGAGATAGCATTTAGGAAACCTAAACAAGGGTAACGCAGTAAATCGTATGCACACAGAAAACAAACTTCACCTGGACTAAAGCAAACAGCTATTGACAACGCGTGCTTCACTTATAAGAGAATTAGCAATACAGCCGAAACTGCAGTGGACGCATACGGTGAGGGAGCCTGTAATTGGTCTTAGCAGAGAACTTCCACCCTTTGTTGTGCGAGTCAACCCAGTACTGTAAATCTTGACGGATTTTTTACTTTCTCTACCACGTATAGTAAGTAGGGGAAGTATTGTATACACCCAAAAATTCGATACCGAGATTTCACCGGAAATACATGTTTTGAGACCCCCTGAATCCAAAAAAAAGCATTTTTGGAAACATGTCCGGGTGTGTATGTCTGTGAACAGCATAACTCAGAAACGAACAGTCGGATAAACATCAAACTTGGTATTTAGGTTCAGTATCTTCCAGAGATGCGACACGAAGGTTTTCAAGAAAATCCCCCCAACCCAGATTACCCTTTACATGGAACATTTTTTGAAAATTTTAATTTTCTCAAAAATGGCTCTAACGATTTTGATTAAAATATGATATATTTAAGATATTTTCATGACAAATGAAATGTATATCTCGAATTTTCTGGGAATGTCTCCAAAAGTATTCTTCATTGTAAACAACTTTTGCATAACTGGTAAACCATAAGAGATAGACAAAATTTTACTATACAAAAGATGTAGATCGCATTAAAATACACAATTTATTTCATATACATTTTCGTTGTTGAGTGAACCATTTTCGAGATATTGTTTGTTAATCCCTTAAATTTTCCAATACTTACACTTTTTCTCAAATGGGAATTCAATATTTTTTTTTATGTCTTGGACATGCAAAGAGTATGGAGTGCGCCACATAGCAACCGACTCTTAAAATATTTGACTGTCGCTTAAAGTCTACCATATTCCCCTTGTACCTACAAGAAAATTAGCAATAAGATTAATATTTCGATTAACATGAAGCATATGGAGAATAAGCGTTTGTAAAAATAGTTTAACGAGAGTAGAGAAAGTCATATGAGTGTAACACATCAGATTTTTATTCTTTTCTTTCGTGTTCTGTTTTACGTGCAGAACAGCAACGTGTAAGCAACAGCAGTGGATTATATTTAGTACAGACTTACAAGAAATCAAATTAAGTCCCGATTTAACTGTTGAAACGAATCAGAATAGCTTCCTTTAGTATGGAAATTCACAGCACTAGTATTGCTAAAGGTGGCCATTCTAATACATATATATGTACTTTAACTATATATATAGTTAAAGTGAGGGTAAAGAATGAGACAGGTGTATATATATATATATATATATATATATATATATATATGTAGCGAATGACCTTGCTCGGATCTGCTCGAGTGGCGTCGTGTAAATTGTGGTGGGGGTGATAATGCAAGCGGGTGGGATGACAGGTGTACTGTATAATGAATGATGCACCGTCCCGCGACGTTTACGGCACGAAGTTGGAGGGATAGTCACCTGACACCTCTATGCTCCAATAAACACAAAGGTGAACTCGGCCTCAAACCACTACGCAACATTATGCCATGTCTAAAAAATGCATCTATACTCGTTCTTTTGAGAAAGCATCCGCGCCATTTGTTCAGCACCGCCATACGCCACGAAACCTAGAAGCACACCTGAAACATCAGAAGGAAACGGAATGAAAGGGAAAGGACGGAAAGGGAATCGTTATAGACGGGAGATCACGCCAGTATTCGCCTACCGACCAGGGAAAGCCAAGAGAAACCCAAGACCACCCGAATGAGAGCGTCACCTGCTACCGTGGAGGCATCTGGTGCGGTTGGCTAATCTATAATTTCCCGAAACAAAAATCATATCTTCATAAAACTAGGCATTCGAAAGCACTATCTACCGTAGAGCTCCCGTTTAATCGAACTAAAGGGTGCAGAGCGGTTTCGGATAACGCATTTTTTCGGGTAATCAATGCTAACGATTTTAAGCAAGGAAAAGACGAAAATAATGATTCCTAATGAGATGAAAGAATGCTTAATAAAAACTGCTTCTGTATACAGCATTTACAATGCTCTTTAATAAAATTAGTAATTTTTACTTTCTCTACTACTTATAGTAAGAGAAGTACTGCATTCCACCCAAAAATTCAATGCATAGATTTCACCAGCAATACACGTTTTGAATCCCCTGAATCGAAATAAAGCATTTTTGGAAACATATACCTGTGTATCTGGAAGAGCTTAATTCCAAACGAAAAGTCGGAAAATACCAAACTTGGTGTTTTAGTTTAGTAACTTCTAAGTATGCAACACGAAGATTTCCAGGAAAATACCCCAACCCCAAACTACCCTTTACATGGGACATTTTTCAATTGTTTTACTTTCTAAACGATTTTGATTAAAACGCCACATATTAAAGATATGTAAATGACAAATGAAATTTATATTTTGAATTTTTTGGGGATAGCCTGTGAAGTCCTCTTCATTCGAAAGGAATGTTGTATAATCTAGCATAATTGGTAAACGTTAAGGGATAGACGAAAGCGTACCACACAAAAAATGTAGACCTCTTTAAAGCACACACTTTATTTCAAGTAAATTTTCTGAGATATCCGTTATAATGGTTAAAATTGTTCATTACTTGGTTTTTCCGATTGCATAGATAGAGTACGGACTTTTCAAGACCAGCATAGTTTATATATCCACTAATAGAGATAGAAGGTAGAGAAAGTCATATGAATGTGTCAGATGTTTTTCTTAACTTTGTACCGTACCACTTAATAAGCATTATATCTGTTGGTGTTGATTCACTGCTTTGTTTTGCAAAACACAAAGCAAGCTAAAAATAAAATGTTTTGCATTATTGATAAGCTGTAATTTAATATTTCCCGTTAAGATTTGAGTACAAATTTGTAGCCTTTCTTACCTCTAAAGCTTTGAATCTGTCATCCACTGTCACCCATTGCCAACGAGGTTGTATTCAATGCTTATTACAATAAGCTATTTTTTTCGCACACATCTTAACACAAATAAACCACAACGACAAACTCTAACAGTAAAATAACAGTGTGCCTCCAATTTGAATGCGCGTCCAAGAAGTATAACGGGACATGTTTCTTGGAATGTGAGGCAGAAGTGAGGTTTAACTGCATACAACACTAAGTACCTATATTGGAATTTAGAGTTGGTGCAAAAGATCACTCCCAATTGTTGCAGCCAGCGTGAATTTGAGGATCTCGAATTTTTTCGTTCTTTCTTTTACTTTCTTTTTCTTTCTCTATTACGTATAGTAAGTAGGGGAAGTATTGCATTGCAATCAAAATACATGCTTTGAGGCCTCCAGAATCCAAACAAAAAAAAGGTCCGTGTGTGTGCCTGTGTGACAACACAATTAAAAAATGAAGCTTGGTATTTAGGTTCAATATCTTTCAAAGACGCGACACGAAGATCTTCAAGAAAATCCCCCATCCCAGACTACCTTTACATGGAACATTTTTCGAAGATTTTATTTTCTCAAAAATGGCTCAAACGATTTTAATTAAAATATCACATGCTTAAGATATTTTCATGGCAAATGTAATGTATATCCTGAATTTTCTGGGAATGTTAATATTCCTAAAAGTTGTATTCATTCTGAATAAATTGCGCTTGTAAACCGTAAGAGAGAGACAACATTTTACTACACAAAAAATGTAGATCTCGTTAAAACACGCAACTTATGTTACATGCATTTTTTTTTCGAGTAAACGGTTTCCGAGATATTTCTTGTTATTTGTTTGAATTTTTCAATACTCATACTTTTTCTCAAATGGGAATTCGTTATTGGTTTTTTTCCCCTAAAAATTCAAAGAGACTGTAATTCTCCACACACCAACCAGCTCTTAAAGCATTTGACTATCGCTTTAAGTCCACCATGTTCCCCTGCTCCTACAAGAAAATTAGCAATAAGATAGTCTCTGTAAATGTTTGTCTGGATTAACATGAAGTGGACATAGAATAAGCGTTTGTAAAAATAGTTTGTACAGAGTGGAGAAAGTCATGCGAGGGCAATACATCATACTCCCCCCCCCCGAACGTTTCGATTAAACCAGATTTAGAGTGGGCTTTTACAGTATTTCTTTTTAATTATATTTACAGAGGTAAATCCTACAGTTAATAATCATAACCCAGTTATACTTGAATATAATAAAAAAAATTAATACATGGTCTATAAATTGATATCTCAGGCACAACTGCATAACCAAAGTAGCAATATTTAGATTTGTCTTTAACACTGTTCTAATGGGTTACGAATCCAAAATGGATGACAGGTATACCCTATTTTTAAAATTATTTCCTGCATCTGTCATGTAAATAAATATTTTACTTGCTTTAAGCCTCTTCCTCGTAGACCTCTGCATAACTAACGCAAACACAGTTAATTACAATATTTCAACTTACTGATTCCAGTGCCATTTAAACAACCCGAGACTCCTGACATTTCACTCTAAGCGGAGAAGTGGGAGAGCTGCGTTGCCTCGTTGTGTTAGAGCTTGTGCCAACTGTTTAGTAGCGCGCCAAATAGCAAACAGCTCGCTGGGTGCATAACACTAGCGAGCAGTAGTAATTCACGCCAACATGGCAAAATGTTACGCCTCAAAGTTCAGCTTGTAGGCGAAGGATGGTGGCGCCTTACTGGTTAGAGCACCAGCGGAATGGACTTTGCCATGGAAACTACTCTTCCAAGAAGTGTCAGAAGTCTCATGTTATTTAAATTTTACCGTCATCTAGCAGTCACTTTTAAATGGCAACGAAATGTCTAACGTATTTAATATGTCGGGAGCACACACGGAGGCAGTTAGAGGGAAAGCCACTGCGCTGCGAGAGAGAGTGAGAGTAAGATAGAGGTAGTACACTGTCTCTTTCTTCCATTCTCGCTCGCTATTCGCTGGCAGGTCAAGTGGCCCATAGCAATGCAATTGTTTGAAGAGCACCGGCCAATAAAGACGAGGGGTATCAAGCGTAAGCCGCATGGTTTTCCAAGACGCTTTTGTTTTCATTTTCTACACTTACGAAAGCTGAACTTTACAATTGTTTCTTTCTTATAAGAGCATTTATATCCCGTAAAACTTAGATTTTTATTTCAACATTTCGGGCGGGGAGCTTTAATCTCCTAACCCACTCCGCTGGCTACGTTTGGCAAAAATCGCACGTTCCGGCAATGCCAATGTTTAGGTTTTGGACACGTAGGGTTATTGTGTATTTTAGCCGATTTACAGGCATATTTAAATTGAGTAGTAATAATTGTGGTTATCAAGCTGTAGATGTTCGACAAGTGTGTTAAATTTAAACAAACCCCAAACTTAAACGCCATTAAAAACGCACCTGAAATTAAGACTGTTTCAGAAATTTCGCCAATAGCATAACACACGATATGCTTCTTTGTGGTCAAGTTTAGATTTTTAGGCAACAAATTTGGAACCACAAATTGTCAAAATAAACGAGAAAACAACCCTAGAGCTGCGCACAGGGCTCTGTCACATGCAAACTAAGCTATAACAAAATGAGAGGCACACTCGCCGCATTCTAAAAACAAAAAAATCTGTAATCCATGTTCGATTACTATCGATATTGCGACGGCGCGCTCTCAAACCGCAAACTAACCAATAACGGGCACCACACCGCGTTGTTCTATTTTTGGCCTCCCCACCCTGCAATCCCCAGTAATACCTGCGAGGAGATATTGCCAGCACTCCATTAGGCAACCTGGCCTCCCTTGCTGGAGATATAAATTAAAATAATCGGCTTAAACCGAGGGTTACACTCGTAAGGTTTCCTAAAGGTGCGACAATGGAACAAAAGTCAGCAACATTTCTATTGAATAAGCACAGACAGACACTGGTGATCTAATTTCACGCTCAAGCTTCGTTAAGAAGGTGTAACGCCTGCAGTTCATATAGTTATGTATGTAGTATGTTACACAGCAATTTATTAGCCCAGTGTTGCTAACAAGGCTTGTGATTTACAGAATTTCAATGAGATGAATGGCATTAGCGCGCGGTTATGCTAAGATGATTTTAAGCCTTTAAGCTGGAGGAATATATACCTACAGAGGCGGACAAGAGTAAATTCTAGTAACCAAATAAATGGGGATACAATTCTTATTCTTAATAGACAGGAAGAATAAATAGTATTACAGTTTACTTGTCTTGACAGCTTTTAATATCTTGTTAGTTTTACAATTGTTTGAAGAATTTGTCAAATTTTTTTGTACATTGTATTTACAAAATTATTACTTTCTCCACTACGTATAGTAAGTAGGGGAAGTATTGTATTCCACTCAAAAATTAGATACCGCGACTTCACCGGAAATACATGTTTTGAGACCCCTGAATCAAAAAACAAATTGGAAACATGTCCGTGTGTGTATCTGTGTGTGTGTGTGTGTGTGTGTGTGTGTGTGCGTCTGTGAACAGCATAACTCAGAAACGAACAGTCGGATAAATACCAAACTTGGTATTTAGGTTCAGTATCTTCCAGAGGTGCGACACAAAGGTTTTCAAGAAAATCCCCCCACCCGAAATTACCCTTTACATGGAACATTTTTCGTTAATTTTAATTTTCTCAAAAATGGCTCTAACGATTTTGATTAAAATATCATATGTTTAAGATATTTTCATGATAAATGAAATGTATATCTCGAATTTTCTGGGAATGTCTCCAAAAGTATTCTTCATTGTGAACGTCTTTTGCATAACTGGTAAACCATAAGAGATAGACAAAATGTTACTACACAACAAATGTAGATCGCGATAAAATACACAATTTATGTCATGTACATTTTTTTTGTTGAGTGAACCATTTTCGAGATATTGTTTGTTATTCCCTTTCCAATACCTATGCTTTTTCTCAAATGGAAATTCGTTATTAATTTTTTTCTGTCCTGGTAATGGAAAGAGAATGGAATACACCACATAGCAACCAGCTCTTAAAATATTTGACTATCGCTTAAAGCCTACCAATTCCCCTTGCATCTACAAGAAAATTAGCAATAAGATTAACATCTCGATAAACATGAAGCATATGGAGAATAAGCGTTTGTAAAAATAGTTTGTACAAAAGTAGAGAAAGTCATGTGAGTGTAACACATCAGATTTTTTTCATGCAATAAGTAGAGCAATGTTTTTGTGCGATACCTGATTTTGCGGCAAAATAGATTTTCTTTGTAGGAAGAATAAAATATCAAAGTCAAGAATTTTCAACGTTTTTTCCCGAAGTTCCTTATTATCGCCTCAAATTTTACGACTTCATAAATTTATTTCTCCGCCAGTTTAAATCATATATCGATGAAAATATCAGATAATATACACAAACAATTGCACTACTAAACGCATATAAAATAATTTTGTAAACACGCATATTATATTGCAGTATTCAAAATATTATAAAACTAAGAAAATGAAAGTCTTTGAAAAGCGCAACAAGTAAATGTAATGCCATTTGTTCTTTTGGTGTATTAAAAAAGAGAGTTTCATCTCATTAATTTGGCCGCTACTTTTTTCCGCCTGTGCATGATTGTTTTTGAACGATACTAAAGCCAGATGGGTTTTTAAACAATCGCATTTTCCCCCCTACTACGTATTTGTCATCCTAGGGGTACTGGGTTCAGGGGTACCATGCTAGTCTCTGGTTCCCGAGATCGTGGGTTCAAACCCACGAGGGCTATGGATTTTTTTTCTGCATAAGAATCCTTAGCATGACTTACTTCGGAAGCAAATTAAAGTCGGAAGTAGATTTACGGCAGTAAAAGAACCTCAAGCCTGATAAAGAGGCCTCTGAGCAAAATTTCCGGCCTTTCACGCCCAATATAGAATGAGGTGCTACGAACCATGGTAGATAAAGAGTGTGTATATATAAAACTAAGTTTAATTTCACTACCTATTTACTTACAGTAAGTAAAGCAAGAATTGCATTCCATGCAAAATTTCGATACCGAGATTTCACCCGAAATACACGTTTTCAGACTCCCTGAGTAATAAAAGCATTTCTAAACAAAAGGTCTGTGTTGTGTGTCTATCTTGCGTGTCTGTGAGCAAATTAGCTCAAAAACGAAAAATCATGCACATCCAAGTTCCTAAGGCTGCAACACGAAGATTTTCAAGAAAATGCCCACCCCAAAACTATGCTTTACATGGAAGAACTTGTCAGTGTTTTTAATTTACTCAAAAACGGCTCTAACGATTTTGATTAAAATACCTTGTATTTTAATATTTAAATTATTGGCATTAAAAATAAAACGTACATCTTCAGTTTTCTGCTAATAGCCTGTGAAGTCCTCTTCATTTTGAAGTACTTTTGTACACTAGGTAGACCACAAGAGACAGAAAAAAATCTTACTGTATAAAGCATACAAATTATGTTAAATAATTTTTTGTGGCGTTAACGATTTCCGAGATATTCTTTGTTGTTGCTCTGAATTTTCAAATACACTTGTTTCAAGTGGTAAGTCGCCATCCTGTTATCTCGTGGTCATGGAAGGAGCATGAAATTTCAAAGCCACCACATGGCGATCCGCTTTTTAAAAATCTGACTTCTCTTTTCTTATGCCTACAAAGAATGTGTAAATATGTAGTAAAAGTTTATCTGGTTAAAAGGAAGTAGACAGAAGGATAAACTTTTATAAGAAGAGTTTGTATAAGACTGAGTAGAGGAAGTCAAGTAAATGCAACTCATAAATATTTTTATTATTACTAGACAAGTGGTATGTAACTAATGGTTATTCATATGTTAAGAACGTTATAATTTTTCTCCTGTAGTCAACAGAGAAAGATTGTGCTAGGCAGGAAGTAAAAGGAGAAAAAATGTCTACCTCGTGCACTCAGTGAGTATTTCGTTAACGCTCCTTTCTACGGATTACCGCCTCACCTTCTTTCACTACACACAAAATTCCGCTCCTGCGAGCTAGAACAAGGCTCTATTCCCACCAACCTCCCATATACCAGTAACGTAGCGTGACATAAAAATGTGAGTAAACATTTTCTCTCAACACATGACGTACATCTAGTTGTACGGCTGCTGACGAACATTCTCGACTAACATGTCACGTTTCCACCCCGAGAGAGATTTCAGTCAAATAATGATCAATCCTGCTTCTTCCTAACATACAAAGCGTGTCTGCATTTTAAATACGAGCTTCTGTTCGCGTATGCTTCATAGTTTTAGCTTCAGAGCGAAGAATTTTCTAAGGACTACAACCTATAACTCATCTATACTTTAGGTAACAGTTGTTTTGGAATTTTCTTGTCACTTTTCTATCTTTCTGATAGGATAGTACCTACAGTGGTGATGTTTTAGCTTAAAAACTTGCCATTTTTACCTTCTCTATTACGTATAGTAAGTAGGGAAAGTACTGTATTACACCTCAATGCCAAGATTTCATCGGAAATTCATGGTTTGAGGACTCCTGAATAAACAAAAACATTTTTAGAAAAATATGTGAGTGTCTGTCTGTCTGTGAACAGCATAACTCAAAAACGAAAAGCAGGATAAACACCAAACTTGGTATTTAAGTTCAGTATCTTTCAAAGATGCGACACGAAGATTTTCAAGAAAATCTGTCCACCCCAACTACTCTTTACTTGAAACATTTTTCGAAAGTTTTGATTTTCTAAAAAATGGCTGTAACGATTTTGATTAAAATGCCACATATTGAAGATACTTTCATGACAAATAAAATGAATATCTTGAATTTTCTGGCAATATCCTGCGAAGTTCTCTTTATTCGGAAGGAATTTTGTATAATCTTGTATAACTGGTAAACTTAAGCAATAGACGAAAACGTACCACACAAAAAAAATGTAGATCTCTTTAAAACGCACAATTTATTTCAAATAACTTTTTTATAACATCAGCCATTTCCGAGATATCTGTTATTAATGGTTCGAATTCTTCATTCTCTTTAAGTTCCATCGATTTTCTGTTGTTTCTCGCGATTGCATGGAATTTTGAGGCAGCGTATAGCGTCCAGTTCTTAAACATTTGACAATAACTGTTCTTTTGTGTCTTAACGTAATGTAATGCAGCTATTTCTGCAAAATCTGGATTAAAATGAAGTAGATAGAAAAATAAACTTGGTGAGCATAATTTGTATACCTACAAATGAACGATAGAGGGTAGAGAAAGTCATGTGAATGTAACACATCAGATTTTTTTATTCGAAGATTCAATTTGATAATGAATGCTTTATTAAAACATAAAGGAGCAGAAAGTTCAGTTGTTCCTTTAATCTCGTCATAAATGGCCATGCTTAATTGCATTATATACAGATTCAAAAATTACAGATAAGTTAACAGATCTA
The DNA here is from genome assembly GCA_030765065.1 of Deroplatys truncata. Taxonomy (NCBI): domain Eukaryota; kingdom Metazoa; phylum Arthropoda; class Insecta; order Mantodea; family Mantidae; genus Deroplatys; species Deroplatys truncata. The sequence continues at coordinate 281,075,982 of CM060975.1, forward strand.
ACACAAACACTCACACACTATGAAGGAAGATAACATTTTGGCAGTGGGCATTGTTTCCAGATTGAATACCTTAACACCGCCCGAGCCTTCGGGAGGTGGGAGGTCCTGCCCGAAAGCATCTAGAGGCTACAACTGAGCAGTCCCTGGACAACGTCAGAAAGAAAGCTCCACAGAGCGAATAGTCACCAACCTTGGAACCCCATCGCCGTGATTCTACAATCCTGAAACATATGACCCGGAGAAACCCGGAAAATCCATGGGCCAGATTGAGCGGTCGCCGGGTATCGAACCCGGACCTCCCGAATACGAGTCGCTCACGTTACCGCCGCGCCACCTCGTCTTGGTTTGAAAAGGGAGTAGTGAGTAGTCAACGTTTTAAATGGGTCAAAATGACTCCAATGACGCTTCTAGTGTTCAAACAACGTAAACTGCAATGTACATGATAGATAGTGCTCCAAGGATTATACAATCCTTAGGAAAATTTAATATATTTTCCAGATTATGCACAATCTACCTATGATTTAGTGTATCTCGGTTCATTCTGCACAACTCGAAATTTCGAAGCCTTTTGATAAATTTGGAGATAACTTTGTTGCGCATAACGATAAACGGTACGCTAGGGAGAAACAGTTTAATTTCGAGTGCAGCAAGTTTTAGTTGGACGTCAATGTGCCCCTAGAGATCATTGATATCAGCTCCTGGCGAAGAAGAACGAAGCGGGTAAATATGTCAACAGTTGGTGGCAAATGTGCCTAGCCCGTGTGTGAACACATGCTCCTCTGACCACAGAGCTCGTTATTATCGCGTGTTTACTCGAACACGCCCATGTTTCCTGCCACAGCGCATGGTTCCGCTTAAATAAACGCAAGCTTTATGAGCGAACTCCGAGAAAATCTGGTTTGTTTCGTCAAACAGCTGACACAAGCTTTGTTTGCTTAAACGGCTCTTTTATTGCCGCGTTTTTGTAGTAAAAGTGATTAATGTTAATGTAGCATTTGCAGTGAAATGGGCCGTGTTGCGGAAATATACACACCGTTTATTTCTAGTTCCAGTGGCAGCAATAGGATTAATGCAAGACTGAAGTAGAAGCCTCCTCAGCAAAATGCTGGAATGTGATGTTAAATACTTTCTACACTGCTTACACGTGGTAGAAGAGGAAGTAATGTATTCCACATCGAGATTTCAACGAATATAAATGACTTGTGCGTGCTTCAGCTAAAAACATCTGATGTGTTGCACTCACATGACTGTCTGTACTCTTGTACTAACTATATTTACAAACGCTTATTCTCCATCCACTTCATGTTAATCGAGATAAACCCTCTTATTGATAATTTTCTTGTAGTTGTAAGGGGATATGGTAGGCTTAAGCGATAATCAAATCTTTTAAGAGCTGGTTGCATAAATATTGGAACATTCAAACAAATAACAAAGAATATCTCGGAAATGGGCCACTCGATAATAAAACTTTATATGACACAAATTGTGCGTTTTCACGGAATCTACATTTTTTGCGCAGTAAAATTTTGTCTATCCCTTGCGGTTTACCACTTATACAAAAGTCATTCAGAATGAAGAGGACTTCTGGAGTCATTCCCAGAAAATTCAAGATATACATTTCATTTCCATTGAAAATATCTTAAACATATTATATTTTAAACACAATCCTTACAGCCATTTTTAAGAAAATAAAATTTTTCGAAAAATGTTCCATGTAAAGGTTAGTCTGGGGTGGGGGAATTTTCTTGAAAATTTTCGTTTCGTATTCTTGGAAGATACTAAACTTAAATACCAAGTTTGGTATTTATCTAATGTTTCGTTTTTGAGTTACGCTGTTCACAGACAGACACACAGACACACACACGGACATTTTCTAAAAACGCTTTCTTTTTTATTCAGGGGGAATCAAAGCATGTATTTCGGGAGAAATCTCGATATCGAATTTTTGGGTAGAATGCAATACTTCCCCTACTTACTATAGGTAGCAGAGAAAGTAAAAAGAAATCTATGAGTTACATTTACATACTTTCTCTACTTCCACCGTTTATTAGTGGGTATACAAATTATTCCTATGAAAGCTTATTGCTATCTCTACCACGTACATATAGCAGGTAGAGAAGGTAATTGCATTTCAACAAAAAAATTCGATACCGAGATTTCACCGGAAATGCATGTTTTGAAGCTCCCTGAATCGAAATAAAGCATTTTTTTTAAAAAAAAGGTGCGTGCGTGTGTCTGTGAACAGCAGAAGTCAAAACAAAAAGTCGGATAAATAGGAGCTTGCTGCACAAATATAAAGCAGGAGTGGGATATTCATAACAAAATACACATTTAACGCATTACCTGTTATTTATTAAAACTGATAAGGTGCCACTACATTGTACACAAAAGGCTACAGACAAAATTTGGAGGGAGATGCTCCACGCATACACACATCCACTCGCTCAGAAGACACACACATGACTGACTCTACTAGTGACGCCACCAGACTGAGGAGGTGGGGAGGGAAATGCCACGTCGGACGTAAATTCAAACTCCCAATCAAAATGATTAATTCAACAATGTCATTGCTACACAGCAATAATGTGCCCGACGCGACAATAAACACACATGCGCTTAAATATTAGACATTTACATGACAAAATGTCTATCTTCAATTTTCTGGGAATAGCCTATGAAGTCCTCTTCATTCGGAAGGAATGAGCAGCTATTTTCGGAAATGTTTATCTCGATTAAAATGAAGTAGATAGGAAAAATAAACGTTCATAAGATAATTTGTATACCCACTAACGAGTGATAGAGGATAGATAAAGCCATGTGAATTTATCACATCAGATTTGTTTCTAGCTGTTTCATTTCAATCGAGATAAACCTCTGCATAATTAGTTACATTACACATTTCGTAATAGATACCTACAAAGGAAATTGCAGCAGTAAAATGTTTTAGAACTGGACACTATACGCTTGCCTTGAAATCCCATACTCTGTATATGCAATCCAGAGAAACAATTGAAGATCAACAGGACTTAAAAAGAATGACGAAGTATTGAACAACTCGAACTATTAATAACGGATATCTCAAAAATGGCTTATGTCATAAAATAGTTATTTGAAATAAATTGGGTATTTTAAAGAGATCTATATTTTTTGTGTAATACCTTTTCGTCCATCGCTTAACGTTTACCAGTTATATAAGATCATACAAAATATCTTGAATGAAGGGGACTTCTTAAGTTGTTCCCAGAAAATTCAAGATATATATATATACGCTTTATTTGTCATGTAAATATCTTTAATATATGGTATTTTAACCCAAATCGTTAGAGCCGTTTTTCAGAAAATCAAAACTTTAGAAAATTTTCCATGTAAAGTGTAGTTCGGGGTGGAGAGATTCTTTTAAAGATCTTTGAAGTTGTATTGTTTCGTTATTTGCCCCACGCTTTGGGCGCCAATTTGAAGATGGTTGCTTCACGTATGGAAAGCCAATTTGAACTAGGAGTTGTATTGTAGTTCAACATTCGTCCCAAATTTAAAAATATTAACTTTGTAATATTTACTGTTTCTTTAAATATTATATATTTATGTTTGCCTCGGCTGCGTCAGTATATAGGCTTACACAGATTATAAGTTTTACTTCACTACACTTATTAATCCTTGACGCAATTTAAATAAAATTTCACTGATATAGAGAGCTGTGAGATTCTTTTATTAATTACTTGCACTTTTTTAACTCGTAAACTATTTTTGTCTCACACTGAATATGTATTAAACTTCTCGAGGACGCATCTCGCGTCCGGTTAGGAACACTGTCTACAACCAACGCGTCCAGTTATGAGCGCTGTCTACAAGCAACTGAACTCTAAATTTGTAAATTTTGCTATATTTCAGTTTCTGATTGGCTAATCCTAGTCCAATAGAATACTTCCATTTAACATAAGCTTTCTTTCTGGTTGTTGATTGGCTATTTTATAAGCTGTCTAAAAATTTACATTATTGTTGCTCCAATAATGACTAGTAGCATTATTAAACTTCCCTACTCATTATTGCCTCAAGGTTGCCTCATTGTTACCTCATTGTTCGCAACTTTTGGCCTATTTCTCACAGCTTCTACATTATTAAATTACATAATAAATTCGCATAACATTATTGAACATGTAAACAATAATATAAACATATATAATGACTGTTACATACACTTTTTATATATTGTTACATACACATATTGCTTTAAGGCGGGCTGTTATTGAATTTATATATTATATAATTAGACTGAAATTATTTAAGTGTTAAAATTACTCACTATCTTCGTGTCGCACCTTTGGAAGATACTGTGCTTAAACACAGCGCTTGGTATTTATCCGGCTTTTCTTTTTTGACTTGTGCTGCTCACAAATACAAACAAGCGCGCAGAGGACCTTTTCGTATAAATGTTTTCTTTGGATTCAGGAGTCTCAAAATATGTATTTCCAGTGAAATCTCGTTATCGAATCTTTGGGTGGAATGTAATACCTTCTCTACAAGCTATGTACGTGGTAAAGAAAGTAAAAAATAAAAATTGATGTGTTGCACTCACATGACTTTCTCTACTCACTGTTATAAAACTATTCTTACAAAAGCTTATTCTTCTATCTACTTCTTGTTAATCGAGACAAATTTGCATTACATATTTCGTTATAGGTATAAGAATTTTTAAAACGCCGATCGCCACGTCATGCTCTTTGAATGACCACGAGAAAAAATCAATAGCAACTTCCAACATGTAAAAATATACGTATTTGAAAATTCAAACTAATCACAAAGAATATCTCGGAAATGGTTAATGCCACAAAAATTGTATTTGATATAACCTGAGTGCTTTAATAAGATGTAGCTATATATTGTTTGTGTAGTTAGTTTTTCTATATCACTCACCGAGCGAGGTGGCGCCGCGGTGAAGTGTACGAGTAGCATTCGGGAGGTCCCGGGTTCGAACCCCGGAAACCGACTACTCTGACCCAAGGGTGTTATTGGTTTCCCCGAGTCGGCAGGCGAATGTTCCGATGGTTCCTCTTTTCCTATCCCTCATTTCCTGTTCCCATTACCTCTTTCATTGTCATGTATTTTAGGGTTGTAGGGCCAGACAGCGGTGTTCGGCGCGTTGCGGCTGGGCGGTGGATGTGCGTTTTGTAGAGGTTTCTTACCTGGCGTCGGTAGGGCCTGCTTCCGAAATGGTTCCCCACCAGGAATTAAAGGCTTGTGGGTACGTTCTGTCTGGAAACGTTGCGAATCCGTGTTCATGCTTGCGATTGTCGTCATCCAGATCTGGTCGTCTTTCGAATATCTCCCCTCATCCCTCCCTCCAGGGGTCACGCTAGAAGCAAACAGGGCCGGTGCTCTACCCCGGCTTGGGGTCCCTTCGTAATATGTACTTCACCATTACCTTTGTCAATCTCTCACGACAGACAATCAGAGTAAAGAACTTCACAGGTTATTCCCAGAACATTTATTTTGTTTGCTATGCAAACATATTAAATATGTGGTATTTTATTCAGTCATAAATACATTTTTCAGAAATTAAAAGAAATAGTAAAATATTCCATTTTGGGTGTCTATTCTCCTTTTTGTCCAATACGCACTCGGTATGTTTACTTTTTCTAACAACCAATAAATTGTGGAATTGCCAAGAACGGTGACACAGGGAAGTTCTGTGTATATTCAAGCTGACAATCTTCATGCCACTCCGTTCGAGCAAAACTTACAACAACGGTAATTATACACAGTAAACACAACCAAGAAACAGTTTCACATAATGTTATTCTCAATATACATCATCCCAAACAACGTTAGAGTGAGTGGCAAATTCCTTTTACCCACCATAGGTGAATGAAGTTAAGCTTCTGCGGAGTGTGGTCATTCAACCCGGTACTTGGCACGAGTTCGACCCGAAGACAGCCAGTTGCGTTATTCAAGATAGGCCTGTAGTTTGTAGAAAACGCTGACATTATGTTCAACACATTTTCAAAGGCAGGTGCCTTTATTTAAGGCACACACAAACCTTGGGATGTTCCCAAATCTCCTGTTCTCGGTAACGTGTTTCATCTGATGTAGACGGTTATTTTGTGGCATTCTCTTTATTTGTTTGTACACCAGCTAGTGCTGGTTCTACATAAAGAATGGCTGACGAGTATATTATTTCCGGAGTTAAACGCTTTTTATCCTCTGAACCATCAAGTGGGGAGCGTGCATGATTTCCTAGAAGTCCAAAATATACAGGAGTTGAGGAGTGTCTTTAGCTCCCGTCAGATTACAGCCATGTTAAAAAATGACAGTCATTTCAACCCATTAGGCAAGTAAATGTCCCTCAACAAGCCCTGCAGTCTCTTACATGCGGAGCGGATTAAAATGCGTGTTGCCACAAACTTTGGATTCATGTCTTACGGGTCCAACTTTTCACCGAATACTCCCACAAAAACATGTTTAGAAAAGTTCCGCGCAGGTTCGTATAGCATAACTCAAAACTCAAAATCTATTTGTTGAATTCATATGATTTCGAGAGGCGCGTGGCTGAGTAGTTAAACCGTTTGCCTCCTACCAAAACAGCCCGGGTGTATTCCAGGGAACCGTTAAGTTGGATTTGTGGTGGACGAAGCGGGTATTCTCCGTGTTTTCCGGTTTCCCCGCCATTCATTCCAAACACCATCATCACCCTTTCTTTCACCCATTTCGTGTCATCTCTTTCCTCGCTCTCATACCAGGCTTCTGGCTGATCACCCATCCTAGTTCTTCTATCGGATCTATATGTCTGTCTCTGCCCGACAGACGTCTCACCCCAGGCATTGGCTTGCAAGTCCTGGGGGTGTAAGTCGCAAACAGGGACGATAAACCGAGAAAGCAGAAGAAGAATTCACATGATTTCTCTACTCCATTTTCTACAAATTATTCTTACAAAAATTTATTATTCTACCTAGCTGTTGTTAACACTGATAGAACTTCAATTCACATTTACACACTTCGTTGTAAGATACAACGGGCGAAGTGATAGATTCTTAAGCAGCGTATCTCCATGTGATGGCTTTGAAATCCCATGCTCTTTACATGACCACGGGAGGGGGGGCGGAGAAGAGAACGACTTTCCAGTTGAGAAAAGTATAAGTATTTAAAAATATAAATTAAAAACAAGGAATGTCTCGGAAATTGAAATTGCTAACGCCACAATATTGTAGCGGTCCCCTTGGTAAGGTCTCTATTACGTTGATGATGATGGATGCTGTATTATGTATCTGTAGGTCGTCTTGATGCCCATACTCTCGTTGACGTATCATGACGTTCACGTAGACTAGAATCTGATGATCGTATATCTGTATTTTTGTGTGTGTTAGTATGTTGTAATTATTATTTTATAATTGTGCCTCGGCTGCTGTATTTGTGTCGGTGAGCACTTGTGTCTTGGCAGGATTGGGTATGGAGAATGTTAAAATATATTTGCACACACGTATTTTGTTAATTATTTTACTAGTATTTTGGATAAATCACATGTGATATTCACAATTCACTATTACATTTGTTATGTTAAAATATGTATAATTGTTAGACTTAATACGTAGTTTTAGCGTCTATTTAGAGACGAGTTTATACACGGCCTTCCTTCACGAACACTGACAAGCTTCTGTTAGCGTTCCCTTCAACCGTTCTTCTTAACGTACGTATTTGAATTATAGACATGTATCAATGTACCTGATTGGTGCTACTATCCAATAACATCCAATAACAGTTTGTTACATATATATGTTTACAGACTTCCATCATCTTAATTATGAATCCAAGGTTCGTTACATGCTTACGAAGATACTACTGCATTTCTCGTAATTTTATATTACTGGTTATATAGCTAACAATGTCCATTTCCCCTCATTTTATATTTTATATGTTATAACGTTATATACTTGTTCTCTACTGTGTGTACATTATGAATATATGTGTTTTAACATCCTCTTAATTATTATACCCTCAATATTAGCAAAAAATACATAACATGTAAAGATGAGAATAAAAATTAAAGAAAGAAATTATTAATGTGTTGATACTGAGAAGCTGTGAATTTGATATCTTATTACATTAATGAGTTGTTGTATTAGTTTGTCCGTGGCAAGTAAATTGTGTGCTTTAACAACATCTACATTTTTTATGTAGTAAGGTTTTGTCTATCTCTTATGGTTTCCTTATGCAAAAGTCCTTCAAAATGAAGAGAACTTCGGAGTCTATTTCTTGAAAATTCAAGATAAATATTTCATTTGTCATGAAAATATCAAACTATGGTATTTGTTCTTACCGAAATCTATAATAGCTGTTTTAGAGAGAGTTTAGAGAAATTTTATTGCTATTTTTGAGAGAGTCAAAAACATCCAAGCAATTGCCATGTAAAGGATAGTTTGGATGGGGAGGTTTTCTTGAAAATCTCCGTGCTGCGTCCTTGGAAGATGGAAGTTTGGTATTTAACCGATTTTTCGTTTTTAAGTAATTCTGTTTACAGACACAAACACATACGCATTTTTCTATTTTTTTAATTCAGGGTTCTCAAGAGATTGTATTTACGGTTAGGTCTCCGTATAGAATCTTTGGGTGGAAGTGAAAACTGGTTAAACAACAAACTTCGTAATTAAGCCATGCATCTTTCAAGGACTCTAGGGGAAGGTTTTCTTAAAATTCTCCCAATCCATATAATTCTCTTATTTTCTCAAAATAACTATAAAGATTTTAATTACAATATCATACTGTGTTTCGAGATTCTGCTTTATATCTTGAATTATTTGTGAACAACCTGTGAAGATCTTTTCACACTCCCTGAATTTTTAATTTATGAGAAATAAGAGGAAACAAATGTTTCAAATTTCGTAGTATTAGCAGTTTTTTACTTTCTCTACTACGTATATTAAGTATTGTATTCCACCCAAAAATTCGATACCGAGTTTTCACCGGAAATATATGTTTTGAGAACCCTGAATCCAAAAAAAGCATTTTTGGAAACATGTCCGTGTGTGTATGTGAACAGCATAACTCAGAAACGAACAGTCGGATAAACACCAAACTTGGTATTTAGGTTCAGCATCTTCTAGAGATGCGACACGAAGGTTTTCAAGAAAATCCCCCACCCCAGGTTACCCTTTACATGGAACAGTTTTCGAAAATTTTAATTTTCTCAAAAATGGCTTTAACGATTTTGATTAAAATATGTTATGTTTAAGATATTTTCATGACAAATGAAATGTATATCTCGAATTTTCTGGGAATGTCTCCAAAAGTATTCTTCATTGTGAACGACTTTTGCATAACTGGTAAACCATAAGAGATAGACAAAATTTTACTACACAAAAAATTAGATCGGGTTAAAATACACAATTTATGTCATATACATTATTTTAGTTGAGTGAACCATTTTCAAGATATTGCTTGTTATTCCCTTAAATTTTCCAATACTTATTTTCTCAAATGGGAATTGGTTATTCTTTATTTTCTGCCCTGGTAATGCAAAGAGAATGGAATACTGAACATAGCAACCAGCTCTTAAAACATTTGAATATCGCTTAGAGCTTACCAATTCCCCTTGCATCTACAAGAAAATTAGCAATAAGATTAACATCTCGATTAACATGAAGCGTATGGCGAATAAGCTTTTGTAAAAATAGTTTGTACAAGAGTAAACAAAGTCAGGTGAGTGTAACACATCAGATTTTTTAGTAGGAAAGGCACTCAGACAACTAAAAAAATTAATGCCATCGCCAGGGTTTGAACCACGGATCTCCCGGTGCTCTAACCACCGAGCTAACATGGCAAGACGGCGATGACAGTGAATTTTTCAGTCGTCTCATTCTACCTTTCCAACCTTGTCCTTGTGTGGAAGAACAATTATTTCAATAAATAAGCCATTTGAAGGGTGAAATTTCGCGATGTTTTCCACACAGTAACCGTTGTTCTAACTTGTGATATAAGTCGAATGAGATTTTGTATATTGAATTAATTGTTCTTCCACACTGACATGTGTGTAGGACAAGGTTGGAAAGATAAAATCAGACGACTGAGAAATTCAGTGCTAGACAGGATTTGAACCACGGATCTCCTGGTTTCCGTGCGGTTGCTCCATCCAGTTTTAGATTTCATATTTCTGGAAAGCTATTAGACAGCAAAAAACTTACTATGACTTAGGTTAGGTTATACAACGAAGAGGGACACCTTGCGCACTGCGACTACCTATTAAGGCTCCCACCCACCAGGAGGAAAGGATGAAGGGAAGGAGCCACAGAAGGCTACAGGACGCATAGATGCGCGGACGTTCGTATCAGTTCCTGGCTAAACCCGTCTCACTGCTGGAGCTGCAGCGGGGGGTACTTTTTCCTTTGAGAAAGCATCCGCGCCATTTGTCCGACACCGCCATACTCCACGAAACCTAGAAGCACGCCTGAAACATGAGAAGGAAACGGAATGAAATGGAGATGATGGAAAGGAAATCGTGGTAGATGAGAAACCACCTCAGAATTTACCTACCGACCAGGTAAAACTGTGAAAAATCCAAGGTCAGCGGGATTCGAACTGGGACCTCCCCAATGCAGCCTCAAACGTTACGGCGGAGCCATCTCGCTCGGTTGACATTTGACCTACAGTGATATCATTGATTAAGCATCCTTTTTCACTCTTTCGTGATAAATAACATGAGAAATTGTACCAAGTCCTGGTAGAACTAAAAAAATCTGACATGTTACACGCAAATGACCTTCTCTACTCTTGTACAACTATTTTTACAAACGCTTATTCTCCATATGCTTCATGTTAATCGAGATATCGAGATGTTAATCTTATTGCTAATTTTCTTGTAGATGCAAGGTGAATTGCTAGGCTTTAAGCGATAGTCAAATATTTTAAGAGCTGGTTGCTATGTTGCGCACTCGATTCTCTCTGTATGTTCAGGACATAAAAAAATGAATAACGAATTCCCATTTGAGAAAAAGTATTGGAAAATTTAAGGGAATAACAAGCAATATCTCGAAATTGGTTCACTCAACAAAAAAAAATGTATATGACATAAATTGCGTATTTTAACGCGATCTACATTGTTTGAGTAGTAAAATTTTGTCTATCTCTTACGATTTACCAGTTATGCAAAAGTCGTTCAGAATGAAGAATACTTTTGGAGACATTCTCAGAAAATGCAAGATATATATTTTATTTGTCATGCAAATATCTTAAACATAAGATATTTTAATCAAAATCGTTAGAGCCATATTTGAGAAAATTAAAATTTTCGAAAACTGTTCCATGTAAAGGGTAATCTGGGATGCGGGGGTTTTCTTGAAAACCTTCGCGTCGCATCTCTGGAAGATACTGAATCCAAATAATAAGTTTGGTGTTTATCCGACTGTTCGTTTCTGATTATGCTGTTCACAGACACACACACAGACACACACGGACATGTTTGCGAAAATGCTTTTTTTTTGGATTCAGGGGGTCTCAAAACATATATTTCCGGTGAAATCTCCGTATCGAATTTTTGGGTGGAATACGATATTTTCCCTACTTACTATACGTAGTAGAGAAAGTAAAAAAACCTGACCTTCCTGAGGGGCATAAGCTCCAGTATATCTGTTTGTATTGTTCGGTATCTTCTCCCAGTTTTTGCAAATTTTCTCAAATTAAAATGAATGCATTAAAAACGGCAGTAGTAGGTTAGCGGCTGTTGTAATAACTACGTTATACACTATTGTGTTTAATTTTAAATAGTTTCTAGGCAAATTTCCATAGTAAATAAACGAATATGGACCGAGGAATCACTTGTACTAGTGTTCCTTCACGAGAATGTGCCTGTGAGGAATGTGTTGACATCAACAATTCTATCGCTATCTGAGAAAGATTACTGCTCTACTTTCAAAATATCAACAATACTTCTTGGCCTCTTATAAAACATACGCTCTTCTCCTATATAGTAATGCTGAATGACCAGCTGCTTTTGTTTGTTTTCGTCAAAGATTTTAACAACGTTAGCAACTATTTCTCGGGATAGACTGTGTAGAGCTCTTCCTTTCTTACTGGGCATTGTAAATAACTTTATAAATCATTAGAAAACGCTTACACACTGCTCAAAGTGAAACATGCTGGAATACTAACGGTGCGTGATGTTTTTAATATAGATAATAGATCTATTTATGACTTCATCGTGAGCTGGTACGTGGTACTATCCCCCCCTCACTCCTACGGAAAGCAGAACACTATAAGCGTTTTTTCGTCAGAGGCCTACATTATGAACCATGTAACATAAAAGGGATATACTGAATATCCAAGAATTTACACAACTCCCTAGTATAGTACTGCGCTGACAAATTGGAGACAAAAAATTTTTGGTTCTAAAGTGCAACATTTCACCAGTTATAGCTGTAAAAAGATAAGCAAAAATGTTGCGATATTACATCGTAGGTATTACACATTGGCCAACCTGCTGCTGTTGCCACGCTGTGGGCCGGCCCGGTTACCTGACTGAAGGTCAACTTGTCCTTCAGTATCACATTTTCCTCCAATCACAGCAGAGAATTTAAATCTGGAGCAGGCAAGTGAGATAGAATATCAAGCCTTTTCATTGATTAACTATTTACTGATATTGCTTGGGAGTCTTTACTCGGAGAACACGTATGCCATATTCGTTTTATCTTCATTTTGTGGAATAGGACCTCCTTTATCCTTGGACCTCGTGTATATAATTATATTGAAAACGGTTATCTTCCGGATATGTATTTTATAAAATGCAATATGCTTCGAACAGTTAATTAAAGCATTATTACTTTAGTCAATATAGCTGTCTTGCATTGCTGTTCTTTCGTAAGGAAAGTTAGAAATTCAGTGCGAAGACTCAGTAAGGCAAATAAAGCATTTCATGCTGGTGCCGTTAATTAAAACAAATTTGTGTGCAGTGTTTCACTCACAAGACTTTACATAATTTAGAGACACTAGATACGGTGGGAACAGCGATAAAGAGCATTCATTTGTTTAAAAATGGGGCCATTAGAAGAAGTCGCTTATCTCGGAAAGAAGATGCGCCGTAAGACTTAACACTGGCAAGAGATATGCTACAGTCGGTTTTCTTTCCTTCGTGGATTACTGTGAACAAAGTACTGCCAACTTTTCCTCCTCTCCAGCTTCATGTTTGCTAGTTTATCTTCACTCTGACACAAATATCCCGAATGTAAGTGTAAAACACGCCCATTTTCACGTTTAGGAGTAGAACAGGATGTTTAGGATTTATATATAAAAATAGCCAAGCACAAAAAGGTAATAAAATGACACACTAAATTTAAAAATGCACTATAAATTTTGAAAAGTCCTATGATAAAGTCGCTTAATAATCAAAATTGGATATAAAATTATTCATTTTTACTTTTTCTACCACATACAGTAGGTAGAGGAGTTATTGCATCCAACTAAAATTAGATATCGACATTTCCCGGAAATGCATGTTTTGAAGCTTCTTGAATGTAAAAAAAAATTAGAAAAAAGTTCGCGTGTGTGAACAGTATAATTCAAAAACGAAAAGTTGGATAAATATCAAACTTGGTATTTAAGTTCAGTAGCTTTCAATGAAATCCTCCTACCCAAATTACCTTTACATGGGAAAATGTTCCAGATTTTTTATTTTCTAAAAAAAAGGCTCTTGTTCTGTGGCATCAGCCATTTCCGAGATATCCACTATTAATGGTTCGGATTGTTCAATACATTGTCATTCTTTTCAAGTCCGTTCGAAATTCAGTTGCTTCACGCAAAGTGAGGCAGATTTTAACACTTAAATGATTTTAGTCTAATTATATAATATATAAATTCAATAACAGCCCGCCTTAAAGCAATATCTGTAGTTAACAAGATATAAAAAGTTTATATTACAGTCATTATATTGTGGCATGTGCACAGATAATATTGATAAGACGCTCTCTGGGCACCGAAGCACGGCAGTTTGTCTGTGAGTAGGGGTGAGTCAGGGGAAACAGTGTCAAGGAGGGGATAGCGTTACTGACGCCCGAGTTGGCGTGGCTTTTTGTAACAGTCAGTAAGTAAGCTTCGAGTGAGACAGACGGGAAACTGCTAAAGCACGATGTCCTCGTCGTCAGGCAATGGGCAAAGGTATGTGAGTATTTAATTTCATTTTAATAAACGGTGTTCCATCCAAGTTTGGAAGTCTTAATTATGGTAGAATAGAATCTTTCCTCTCCCTTAAGCCAGGCATTGTGTTGGTATAGCAATTATTTTGGGATTTAACTTAGCTGCGTCCTCGTCGTTGCCTCGTAATTTGAAGTTCTTTGTTTGATTTAACGATCCCTCTCGCAAGCGAGTAGCTCCCCTCTGTAGTTGAAAAATAAATAAAGAGAGGCATACGACAATTGGTGTGAGGCGCCAGGTAGAGTTTGGTTTGTTGTGAGATTTTCAAGTGTAAAATTTTTTTCCCTCTAAATGTAACGGTTTGTGGTCCTCCACGTGGTCGCGAAAAATCTAAATTTGTTTCTGGCTTAAGGATAAGGATTTTTATGCTTTAATTTGTGATTCTCTTATTCTAAATTTTGTTACTATAATTTCTAAAAGTCTTGTTTCTAAATTTTAATTTTGAGTTCATTTTTGCATTTTTCCCATTGTCTGCCGGCGTGACGCTAAAACTTCTGACTCCATTTTCCCCTTATTTTGGCTTCATTTCTACTAAATTCTATCACTGTGTTAAGTTCTTCGTGCTGGTCATTTTGAAGCATAAATTTTCGTAAATTGTGAAAATTGTGAAATTGGGTGATATTTGTGTCGTTGATAGCGTGGTTGCGTGTGTGAGCTGATTTACGTAACATTGCATTCTAGATTGCGTCATATTGAAAGTATTACCGACTCGAAAGTGCAAAAAAATTATTTCAAAATTCGTGTGTTGCGTGTTTAAAATTTACGTGTGTATAAAAAGTGTGGCATCTGTTTGAAATATTTAAAGTAATAAAATGAAAGAGGTCACGTATATATATATATATATATATATATATATATATATATATATATTGAAAAATTTTTGCATTGTATACTCGCGGAAAAATAGTGATAATAATAATGATGATAATTTTGCTTTACCGTGGCCCAGTTTGGTTTATTTAATTACGCAATGCATATTTTTAGGGGAAAATGCTTCACAATTACTCATGTAAGTAAAAGTTTCAGGAGCTACCAGCCTTGCCAGTATCTTCACCTAATTAGGTTTGATGTGCCTTTAATATGGACCAGTACGATGTGGATGTTGATGAATCAGCTGTATGTGTGTTACCATATTTTGGAAAACTGCACTGGAATTTTTTTGATAAAAAGAGTAAAAAGAAAAATATAACCTGTAAGTATGTAAACATTGTGAGTGCTAAAGTTTGGACGAATGAAACAGTTTTACAACTCACACAGGTATGCTAAATTTTTATTGTTTCACTGACTGATGCTTAATTAAGCTTTGATTTTCAGGAATAATATGTGCTATGAATGTCTCTGATAAATTACAAGTGTATTATTATTGTGGGTGTAACTTAAATTTTAAATTATGTTTTGAGAACTGCAAATTATTTGGTTGTTGTGTTATGCTGCAGGAATGTGTTTCATGTGTACTATGTGCTTAATTGAGCTTTCATTTTCAGGAATGTTATGTGACAGTATTGTTTTGAGTAATGATGTGATGTTGTTTTGTTGCATTCGATATGATTTGATTTGACTCGATTTGATTTTGGGTTTCATAATGATGCTGTGATTTTTATTTGCAGAAAATTGTTGCATGAATAGTGTGTGTATGTATGTGTGTATTTGAGGTTATGTGATATATGTGAGATTTGCCTCGGTAGGAGTGCCAAAGTGTAACCCCGATGGCGTAGTGTGAGGTTATGTGAGAAATATGAGTTGAGATTTGCCTCGGTGGATGTGCGTAAGAGTAACCCCGACGGTGCTAATGTGAGAGATGAGATGAGAAGAGATGAGATGATGTCAGCTTCGGTGGAAGTGCCACAGTGTAACCCCGATAGTTGTTGTATGAATGTGTTGATTTTTCAGGAGGGCTACATGTACCTGGAAAGTTGATGTGATGTGATGATTTCAGAGATTTTGGGTTATTGGTGTTGCTGCAACGTGCCCAGTATAGCATGCGTGATGAATTCACACGAGAGATTAAATGGATGGAAGTGATTATAATGTGAATAATTTTTTTCTGTTTATGCAACAAGTTTATTACCATCTTAGATAGCAAATTTTAATGCCAACTGTTTCCCAGCTTAATTTTCATTTGGAGGATGTGGATGCAACAGTATAATGTCATGTTATTTGTCATTCCTGAAATATTAATGTGATTTCTTGAAGGTTATGCCTATGTTAGATGTTTTGAATTTACAGCATGTTAAATGAGACACGTCAGTGAAGATGTTTTGTTTTTGAAGAGAAAATTGAAAGTTGAGATAAAGATGTTAATGATTGAAGTAATGATGCTGATTGCAATACTGATGATGATGATTATGATTGAGATTGAGATGATGAGGATAATAATGAGATGAGGAAGCTAGTACTGTGGACGAGAAACTGTATTAGTGACAAGAGTAGGACAATAGTAGTTGAAAGCATGTCACGTGGCGTAGTTTGGAGATGTATTGTGGATATAGTTTGTAGCGATGCATACACTAGTTTGAGTAGATAGTTAAGTGAGTGTTGTGTGTAATTTGGGCCATGGTCAGTGTGAATGAGTTCATTTCATTGTCATGTGTGATTGTCTTGTAAGTGCGCTTATTTTCTTTTGTTAGTGATACCAGCTGGTTATTAAGATTTAATATTGGGATCCCAAATAAGGTTATGTTTTTCTGTCATGTTAATGTATTCTGAGTCTGAATTACTGTTTTATTTGGATTGTGAAGCATTGTGAGTTAAATTTTGGATGGCAACTCTCTATAAAATTTAGTTCTTATGCCAATTTGTACTTATTTTTTTTCTCTTTCTTTGCCCATGTCAACAGAATGTTAGTGCAAACTTTTCAACCTTTCAAATATTTAATTGTACATGACATACCGTTCTTTTTATGTGTGATTGTTTGTTGGAGCCCCTTTTTATTGTTTGGTGGTTTTGTTGTAGTATTTTGCTGTGGCGGAGCTCGAGAGACTCCAGGAGCATCCCCGTGGCACACCAGAAGTCAAGAAACACCACAGGGAAGCTGTCGGGCAGCCACTACACTGCCGTGGCATAAGGAGCCACCATGTCGGGGGGCAGTCCAAGCCAGCGACTGCCCACCCTGTTGTCATCACCAGAGACCTGCAGTGATAATTCTCCACCAGGATAAATCGTCGTTGTGGGCACTTTACATAACCACTCACAAACAGTTCCAGCAGACCATCGATATCTTGCGCAGTGTAGTGTGCGTGTGAACTGAGGCAGCGTGGTGTGTGAGCGTGTGCGGGGTGCTCAAGCATAAGTGCAGTAACAATATTCGTCGATAGCACTTAAGATTCTCGAAACTCTACTTCGCCCAGTAAATTATCCTTGTCGTCGTCTGGGTGTTTCACACACATGTGTATTTCATTTTTGTATGTTATTTTGTTTTGTTATTTTCATGTTTCTTATTGTATTTGTATGCCTTGTGTCGACGAGGGCGTCGACTTCGGTGGCCAGGGGGAGATGTGGCATGTGCACAGATAATATTGATAAGACGCTCTCTGGGCATCGAAGCACGGCAGTTTGTCTGTGAGTAGGGGTGAGTCAGGGGAAACAGTGTCAAGGAGGGGATAGCGTTACTGACGCCCGAGTTGGCGTGGCTTTTTGTAACAGTCAGTAAGTAAGCTTCGAGTGAGACAGACGGGAAACTGCTAAAGCACGATGTCCTCGTCGGCAGGCAATGGGCAAAGGTATGTGAGTATTTAATTTCATTTTAATAAACGGTGTTCCATCCACGTTTGGAAGTCTTAATTATGGTAGAATAGAATCTTTCCTCTCCCTTAAGCCAGGCATTGTGTTGGTATAGCAATTATTTTGGGATTTAACTTACCTGCGTCCTCGTCGTTGCCTCGTAATTTGAAGTTCTTTGTTTGATTTAACGATCCCTCTCGCAAGCGAGTAGCTCCCCTCTGTAGTTGAAAAATAAATAAAGGGAGGCATACGACAATATATGTTTATATTATTGTATACATGTGTAATAATGTTATATGAATGTATTACGTAATTTAATAATGTAGGAGCTGTGAGAAATAGGTCAAAAGTTGCTAACAATGAGGTAACAATGAGGTAACCTTGAGGCAACAATGAATTAGAAAGTGTAATAATGCTACTAGTCATTCGTGGAGCAACAATAATGTAATTTTTGTGACAGCTTATAAAATAACCAATCAAAAACCAGAAAAAGCTTTAATTAAATGAAGGTACTCTATTGGACTAGGATTAGACAATCAGAAACTAAAATGAAGCAAAATTTACAAATCTAGAAATCAGTTGCTTGGACAGTGTTCCTAACCGGACGCGAGTTGCGTTGCCAAGAAATTTAATAAGTATTCAGTGTGAGACAAAAATAATTTACGGGTTAAAAAGTGCAAGTAATTAATAAAAAGCATCTCACAGCTCTCTCTATATCAATGAAGTGTTATTTAAATCGTGTCAAGCATTAAAAAAAGGAGTAAAATTATAATTTGTGTAAGCCTACATTCTGTCGCGCCACTCGCTGCTAAGACATTCATGTCTCTAAAAATAAATACTGACGCAGCAGAGGCAAACATAAATATTGTGGCATGTGCACAGATAATATGATAAGACTCTCTCTGGGCACCGAAGGTTAGAGTCGGCAGTTTGTCTGTGAGTAGGGGTGAGTCAGGGGAAACAGTGTCAAGGGAGGGGATAGAGTTACTGACGCCCGAGGTTGGCGTGGGTTTTTGTAACAGTCAGCAAGTAAGCTTCGTGTGAGACAGACGGGAAACTGCTAAAGCACGATGTCCTCGTCGGCAGGCAATGGGCAAAGGTATGTAAGTATCTAACTTCATCCAATAAATTGTGTGCCATCCACGTTTGAAAGTTTCAATTATGGTACAATAGAATCATTCCTCTCCCTTTAGCCAGATATTATGTTGATATAGCAATTATTTTGGAATTTAACTTTAGCTGCGTCCCTCGTCGTAGCCTCGCATTTGAAGTTCTTGTTTGATTTACCGATGCCTCTTGCAAGCGAGTAGCTCCCACCTGTATTTGTAAAATAATTTAAAGAGAGGCATACGACAATATATAATATTTAAAGAAACAGTAAAAAATTAAAAAGTTAATATTTTTAAACTTAGGGCAAAGGCCACCGGAAAATACATTTGGGGCGAAGGCTACCGGAAGCTTTTTACCATACGTGCGGTTGCAACTACTTCAAGTGTTCGGCTCCCCAACAGTCGAAATATAATACATCTTCTTCAAACTGGCTTTCCATACATAGCAGCAACAAACCATCTTCTCAAAAGAGCATGGAATTTTAAAGACAGTACATAGCGTTCAGTTCTTGAAGATTTAACCATCGCTGTTCCCTTTGTATGTATAACGAAATATGTAATGTAGCTATTTTTGCAGCAGTTAAAATATAGCAGACAGAAGAGTAAGCCTTCCTAAAATAATTTGTACACCCATTAGTAAGCGATAGAAGGAAGAGAAAGCCATGTGAATGTAACATATAATTTACGTTTTACCTCTTTGACTTTTATCAACCCCCAGGAGCTATTTTATTAGCGGAAGATCATATGACACAGGAAAGGGAGAGAGGAGTTGTAGTGTTGGCGGAACAATATGAGCAGAGCTGCGGGTTTTACTACGACTAGCAAGAGGGCGAAGGTAGGCAAATTTGGTACTCTTGTAAATGCAACAAACTTTGGTTGTGTAACAGCCGTATCAGACCGACACTCCAGGGGTTTGTTGGGGGAGGTTCTCACCATTTGGTGCTGTGATACCATGCTTGTCTCTTGAAATTTACCATAAGGCACATCCAATAGGGAAATCAATATGTGAAGCATGTCAAGACTGTCTTATAAGACTTCCGGCTGGCGTGACCCTCTTCCTTCTTGCCAGGATATTACCTCAAGATAAATGGGCGACCTGGTGGTCCCAAGGGTAACATATGGGACTCCCATCTCACGAGGTCGAGAGTTCGATTACTGCACATTTCCAGGCTGGCCCATTCCCACAATTTCCTCGCCACTAACAAAAAGCGAGCAAGCGAGCACACACGGACCCAAATGAGATTCATAACTCTGAATCCCGGCACCGTTCCATTTTCTTGCCGGTCAAAGATGCATTGCTCACGTTTCTGAGATAGCCTACCTTCCAACCAGAATGCTTGGCCAGGCTCCTGGGTCTCCTTGACTATTAGCTTATTTGAGCTACATTCAGAGCCCGACTGGTCTCAGGCTTTTTTGTTGTTTAAGGCAACCGTAATTCTTAACCAATTATTTTAAACTTTTAGCCACATCATTTTACGATTATCTTATAACTGGGAACAAAATTGCATGCAGCCAGTGCAAATACTTTAGCAGTTATTAATTATAGTTTATATACATATTTAAAATGTCTACAGTCAAATTATTTAAGTTGGTAGGGGAAAGGTTCCTAATTTGAACCGTCTCTTAAATTGAACCGCTCCGATATTTTCCAAACTGTTCGACAGATGGCACCATAATCCTAGCAGAAGCGTAGCGTGTACAGCTATGAATACTTGGAGTTGTTGACTTTGCATTCTGAGCTGTGGTTTCAGTTCTATGAAGTGTTGTGTGTTTTTGGTGCTTCAGAAGTAATATTTGACTCATCTAGCTAAGCCTATAGGCCCAATTAGATAACTTTGAGATGATCTATATATACTATATTACATGTTATAACGTGTTTATTTAGCAACAATATTCATGCATACGTTTTTTCAAGCAGCGTCTCTCCTTGTCACATAGATGCTAAAGCTTCCAAAATGGCGTAAATTGAACCACTGTTTGAACCCTATATTGAACTGGTCCAATTTAGGAAACCTATTGAAGTTCGTGGATTGCTCGACTGCGAATAGTATATCGTGTGAATAAATATCCACATAATATGCTAAGTTAAAAAAAATCATGTTAAAACAGTGGATGACATGAATATGTGAATTGTCTGAAATTATGAACATGGTCCAGTGTGTGAGTTGTAGGATATGGCTTCACCAAAAGTGTGCAAGTAGAAAGTATTTTATTTTGAAGACCATGTATAATTGCACTCTTCCGTACGGGAGTAAAAAGTAGTAAAAGCTCTATATTTGCAAATAATACCTATTCCAAAAACCAAGTGATTGTCATTATATAAAAGTTCAAAATGCTCAAGGAAATTGCTATTCTTACCATAATTTTGGACTCTATTTTTGTTGCTGATAGCATATTTGTTTTGAATGTACAATAAAATATATGTATTTTGTATTAATAAAAATACTTTTAAACTTAAAAGTATATGGTTCATTTTAAGACACCGGTGGTTCAATTTAAGGATCACGATCCTAATTTGAACCGTTATACACCATCCCATTTTTTAAATGTTATTCACATGATAATTGTATTAATTTTAATTTGTGTTGAGGATATTTATAGCGCAAGGATTTGTCACTTTAACGCTTGTGTTTCTGAAAATTTTGATTTGAAAATATAATTATTATTTACTAATTAGGTTCAAGTGATTCAATATAGGGACCTTTCCCCTACAGTAACATTTTCCCTGAAATTAGCTAAAGATATAGGTAAGACACTCTAATTGGCATTTTTTTTTCCACATTTGCATAACTATAGACAAACTTTTTTCTTCTATTCTACAGAAGTATCCCCTAAAATTTTCACTTATTCACAATTTGTACAATATTATTTAGGAACGATTTACGTATTTTAAAAAAGGCCTCTTTGAAGCTCTTTGTATATGTTTTGTATGCCTAGCTTGCAAATTTCAGAAAGATTGGTGAAAAAGTGCATCGTGAGAAACATTTTTTGTATACTGAGCAATGTGGAAAATTTTGTTTCTTAGAAAAACAAAGTTTAAAGATTCACATGTGACTATTTTGTGTTTCTGGCCTACATATGGGGTCACGAGATGCTCCATTAAGGCCGTAAACAGGAAATACTGCGGTATAAAATTTTGTTATAGACTCCAAATTATTAGAAACTGCAAAAAAAGAAAGTGTGAAAATTTCAACCAAAATCCCATCAAACCGTTGCCTTAAAGGTATACTTAACGGCAGGGTGTAATTCTTGAGAGTGACGCTACAACTATCTTGAAAGTGAAAGAGAAGGAAAGAACTCATTTACATGTCACTTCGAATTCATACTTATAATTTATGCGTATGTGTATATGTATACATGTTTGTTTTTTCCTTATTTAACACTTACCTATAAATAGAAGAAGCCCGTGTTATGTGTATGTGTCTGACTGTGAACAGCATAACTAAAAAAATCTTATGTGTTACACTCACATGACTTTCTCTACTCTTGTACAAAATATTTTTACAAACGCGTATTCTCCATATGCTTCATGTTAATCGAGATGTTAATCTTATTGCTAATTCTCTTGTAGATGCAAGGGGAATATGGTAGGCTTTAAGCGATAGTCAAATCTTTTAAGAGCTGGTTGCTATGCGGAGTATTCCATTCTCTTTGTATGTTCAGGACATAAAAAAAATGAACAACGAATTTGAGAAAAAGTAAATATTGGAAAATTTAAGGGAATAACAAGCAATATCTCGAAAATGGTTCACTTAACAACAAAAAATGTATATATGAAATAAATTGTGTATTTTAACGCGATCTACATTTTTTGTGTAGTAATACTTTGTCTATCTCTTATGGTTTACCAGTTATGCAAAAGTCGTTCACAATGAAGAATACTTTTGGAGACATTCCCAGAAAATTCTAGATATACATTTCATTTATCATGAAAATATTTTAAACATATGATATTTTAATTCAAATCGTTAGAGCCATTTTTGAGAAAATTAAAATTTTCGAAAAATGTTCCATGTAAAGGGTAATCTGGGGCGGGGGGAATTTTCTTGAAAACCTTCGTGTCGCATCTCTGGAAGATACTGAATCTAAATACCAGGTTTGGTGTTCATCCGACTGTTCATTTCTGAGTTATGCTGTTCACAGACACACAGACACACACGGACATGTTTCCAAAAAATGCTTTTTGCATTCAGGGGTCTCAAAACATATATTTCCGGTGAAATCTCGGTATCGAAATTTTGGGTGGAATACAATACTTCCCCTACTTACTATACGTAGTAGAGAAAGTAAAAAGTCATCTATATACCAAACTTGGATTTGCAATATAATCTCCCCACCCAAAATTACCCTTTACATGAAAGATTTTTCTAAAAAGCACCATATGTTTAAGATATTTTCTGGGAACCGCCTGTGAAGTCCTCTTCATTCTGAATGACTTTGGCATAACTGATAAACCTTAAGAGATAGACAAAATCGTAGGGCACAAAAAATGTAGGTAGATCTGGCTAAAGCAAACAATTAATGCAAATAAAAGTTTTTGTGGCATTCACCATTTCCGAGATATTCTTTGTTATTGGTTTGAATTTTCAAATGCTTACCCCTTTTCTCAAGTGTAAAGCTGCTATCGCTTCTTTCCTTTTTCTTTTTCCTTGTGGTCATGCAAAGAGAACGGAATTTCAAAGCCATTACTTAGTGACCCTTTCCTAAAAGAGTTGACTGTCGCTTATGCCTACTATACTCCTCAATCCCGTTGTACCTATAAGGAAATATGTAATAAAACCATTTCTGTAAATACTTGTTTATTCGGTTAACATTAAGTCGGTAAAACAATAGGTTTGTTATATGATAGTATGTTGACGAATGGATAGAGAACCAATCTGTTTGTCAGGATGTCTACTACTGGAAACTTAAGAACCCTGTTATTGCTGTACCATCGCTCCTGGATCCGGCCATCCGGTGTCTCCTCTTGCTTCTTCCTTTCGTGGGGCGTAGGTACAATATTTCTTATGGATCAGTGCCTAGTCCCCTCGTTCAGGAAGATAAAGATGGGCAGAGAAAGTCATTTGTACGTAACGGATCAGATTTTTTGGTGTAAGAATCCATGGTAACCTGCAAAGCAAACTGAACCAATTTCGGTAATTCCTTCAGCATCGAAAAGTATTATTCTTCCCAGATGGATACAGGCTACATCGCCCCAAAAAATTAAAATTAGGGAATCGGGGAATCTATCACACTCATGCCATGTAATGTCACTGCAGCGTTTTAAAACATTAATGTCTGACTTTTTCTCCTTTATTCCAATATGACGTATATTTGCGGAATTCCAACGCGAGGAGATAAAACAGGAAGCATGATATCTTTAGTAGCTTGTCAACAGATGTCCGTTATATGCGTATCACTGAATTTCTCGCTGATTTCGTTATCACGAAATATGTTTAGCGTGGTTTAGACAACAATTTTGGACACTCGAGTTTTACAACTCGTTCCCAGTTTAACTTTCAACATTCTCGCCGTTATTTTCAACTCCTTGTATTGGCATCTACGGTGCGCCGTGGCCAAGTGGTTAGATCGCTGGCCTCCAACCAAGGCGCTCGGGTTCGATTCCAGGGGTCCGCATGTGGGATTTGTGGTGGAGGAAGCAGCGTTTGGGCGGATTTTCTCTGGTTTTCCAAGCCATTCATTCCACCAATTGCTTCATCAGCACCGTTCCCTTCATCCATTACGTCTTATCTAATATCTTCTTCCTTGAAGGAGTATTGTCTTTACGTTGTTTGACCCACGTATGGACGCCAATTTGAGGAAAGGAGTATTTTAGAAGGAGTTGTATTGTATTTCAACTGTTGGGGAGCCGAACTTGTAGTAGTTGCAACCGCACGTATGGCACCCGCTTTCCGGTAGCCTTCGCCCCAAGTGTACTTTCAACGTGGCCTTTACCCAAGGTTTAAAAAAAATATTAACTTTGTAGTTTGACAATTTCTTTAAATATTATATATTTATGTTTGCCTCA
Source organism: Deroplatys truncata (assembly GCA_030765065.1). NCBI lineage: Eukaryota > Metazoa > Arthropoda > Insecta > Mantodea > Mantidae > Deroplatys > Deroplatys truncata. Next base: position 281,100,984 of record CM060975.1, read on the forward strand.
GCTGCGTCAGTATTATTGTTAGAGACATGGTTGTCTTGTGGTACGACTAAGAATGTAGGCTTACACAGATTATAATTTTACTTCACTCCTTTTATTAATGCTTGATACGATTTAAATAACACTTTACTGATATAGAGAGCTGTAAGATTCTTTTTTATTAATTAATCACATTTTTTAACACGTAAACTTATTTTTGGTCTCACACTAATACGTATTAAATCTTTCGAGGACACTTTTTGCGTCTAGTTACAATCACTGTTTGCAGGCAACTGAACCTATTTCAACCGCCTAAACTTGTAAATTTCTGTATTTCAAGTCTCTGTTTGGCTATTCCTAATCCAATACAATACCTTCATTTAACTAAAGCTTTTTCTGGTTGTTGATTGCCCATTTTTGTAAACTATCACTAAAATTACATTATTGCTACTCCAAGAATCACAAGTAACATTTAAACTTTCAAACTCATTATTGCCTCAAGGTTACCTCATTGTTAGCAACTTTTAATCTATTTCTCACAGCTCCTACACTATTAAATTATGTAATACATTCAGATAACATTATTACACATGGATACAGTAATACAAGCATGTGTAATGACTGTTACATACATTTTTTATATATTGTTACATACACATATTGCTTCAAGGCGGGCTGTTATTGAATTTACATATTATATGATTAGACTGCAATTATTTAAGTGTTAAAAATACTGGTTCATCCTTCTCTTTCTCATACATGGCTACGGGCCGATCTCCCGTTAGGCCTCTGACCCTAGGCACGGTTGTAAGTCCTAGGGATGTAAGTCCTACATACCAGGAAGATAAGCCGATTAAATAAGTAAGTATACGTATCTAAACTTTTTGACCTATTGCGACCATTTACATCTTATAACCCGAAGGAAAATGTAGTCAGCATTACAAATTAAAAAAAAAAAAAAGCTCCCTATCTTTATGAACAATCTGACGGCTTGGTTCATCTGAATAAAAACGTATGCAGTTGGCTATAGAATATACTATACATTTTAAGCTTTCATAAAAATAAAAAACTACAATAATCCTGGAACCGAGACAGAACACCGCACGCAGGCCAGTCGGCCCTTTATACTTCCAAAATTACTCCTGGGAGGCAAGGATGAAGGGAGAGACCCGGTGACCAGATTCGGATGCCGACAGGCGAAAGAATGGGTGGCGTCCCTAACGTTTCCAGATAGAACGCATTCGACGCCGCGCGGTCCCTGCCCATAAGTCACCAACTTTCAGATTTCCCCCGGAGCCGAGCCACACGCTGAGGAGAGACCTAACTGAGCGGTGCCGCAGAGACGGCAGGGAGAAAACCTTTACAGAGCGCAAGCCACCGGCCAGCCGCAACCCGCCGAACGCCGTCGCCTGGTCCTACAACACTGAAACAGATGACAAGGAACATGGGTACAGGAAATGAGAGGAAGGAGAGTTGTGATAGAAGATGAACCATCCCAGCATTCGCCTGGCAACCAGGGGAAACCACGAGAAACCTATGGGCAGAGCGAGGGGTTCGAACCCGGGACCTCCCGGATGCGGACTGCAGACGAAACTGGCTGAGTTATTCCGCTCGGTTGTTGAAAGGGTACCAGTCGTATATTGGGGCAGAAAAACCTGTATAGGTAATGTCACAGCGCAGGGCAGTGCTTATTTAGGTTCATAACTTTTTAAAAAAATTATGTATATTATGTTTGTACTTCAATGTAACATATATCAATTATTTATCCAAGATCAAAAATTGCCAGGCAATTTCAAACACGTCTTCCGTTTGAATCATGACCGGCGGCGTTGGGAATTATCCCTATCGGCAAACGAGCCACTGGTTTCCGCCGCTTGTTTAGCAGCGGTGATTGGCCGGCAACGCGAAACTCCGGTTCGTTCATGTGCTCTGAATAGCTGTATTCAAAATATTTGTGTGCAGAGTGAGATATACATTCGAATAATCTATGCTCGTTTATGGTACATTAGTTAAGAGTGCTCAGAAGTGACATTTCCAACCATTGCAATTTTAACGCAATTTTTGAGAAAAAATTTTGTTTGATTGCCTTTATTATGCTAAGTAATTACATGCTCCACACGATGCATTATTCCTAATTAAAATAATAAAGCCATAAATAAATTATTTCAACACTAATACACAATATGCTGCTTTGGCATTCTTCTGGCTGATCAGTAGTTTTTTCACAGTTTATCCGCAGTTTTAAAATTAGTTACGTCATATCTTGAGCAATATAAAAATATAGACAATATACTGCAGTACTTTTTTCTTATTCATTTTCTCCGAGTTTCTGTAACCTTTGAACAAGAAAGGTTACAATATGATCGAGTGGAACACTTCTAATGCGTAAAAAGGTAAAGCAAATCAAAGCCGAGAAAAGGCACATGGTGGGTTTTAAAAAAGCTCCGAGGACAAAAAACATAACTGAAGCAAATTGTTCAAGTAAATTTTTAGACATAAAATTTTTAAAATGTTGTCCAAATTTTAGCTGTAAGTAACTTGAAGTGCAGATGTAGCAGAAACTCGTTTCCGATAAATCTGTGATCTATACATTGCCTGGAAGCCACATAAATGAAGAAAAAAATCCAGCATAGGATGCACATTTAACTAAGGTTAAGATATGCTGTGTGATTTCCAACGCATATTGGTGAAGAATGGAGGCACCGCGGGTTACGATGCCTTGCATACTGAAGACCTTGTGCTGATAGGCCACCAGAAGGCGAACAAGAAGAATGTGCTACGTTAAAATTTGAGAAGGGTATGTTTTAGAAGGAGTTGTATTGTATTTCGACTGTTGGGGAGCCAAACTTGTAGTGGTTGTAACTGCACGTATAGTAAACAGTTTCCGGTAGCCTTCGCCCCAAATTTTAAAAAAAATATTAACTTTGTAATTTAACTGTTTCTTTAAATATTATATATTTATGTTTGCCTCGGCTGCGTCAGTATTTGTTAGAGACATGTTTCTCTTAGCAGGGTTTTGGTGCGGCAAGAATATAGGCTTACACAGATTATAATTTTACTTCACTCCTTTTATTAATGCTTGACACGATTTAAATAACACTTCACTGATATAGAGAAATGTGAGATTCTTTTATGAAATACTTTCACTTTTTAACACGTAAAACTATTTTCGTATTAAATGTATTGAGGACATGTCTTGCTTCCGGTTAGGAACACTGTTTGCAAGCAACTGAATTGATTTCAACCGTCTAAACTTGTACATTTCTGTATTTTAAGTCTCTGATTGACTATTCCTAATCCAATAGAATACCTTCATTTAACTAAAGCTTTTTCTGGTTGTTGATTGGCTATTTTATAAATAGTCACTAAAATTACATTATTGTTACTCCAAGAATCACAAGTAACATTTAAAATCTCAAACTCATTATAGCCTCAATGTTACCTCATTGTTAGCAACTTTTAACTTATTATTCTCACAGCTCCTACATTATTAAATTACCTAATACATTCACATAACATTATTACACATGGATACAATAATATAAGCATATGCAATGACTGTTACATACATTTTAAAAATTATTGTTACATACACATATTACTTCAAGGCGGGCTGTTATTGAATTTACATATTATATAATTAGACAAATTATTTAAGGGTTAAAAATACTGCCTCAAATTTTCTACCATTCCCACCATGTTTATGTACGCTAGTATCATATAAAATACACAGTGTTGTCAGAAAACCCGCCCATGTCTAGAAGTCCAGCGCTCGTGCAAGATCCAAGTCTGAGGAGCGCTCATTTTCGCTGCTGTCGCTCTCCGTAGACCAGGCCTCCAACTGATACAACAAAATTGTCTATTGCATCTTCCACAAGTCCATCCTTTTACCTGAACTCATCCTCGAGTTTCTTAACGTTCCTGATATACCCCTCCCAATCAACTGCTGTGTTCTCTGTAACCATTTATAGCCTTTAGATATCTTGCTCCTCAGTTAACTACAGAGTGAGCCAAAAGACTCCGAACCGCCTGCGCGGTGATTTTCCTGTCACGTCCTCGGCGCTCGTTGCCGTCTGCTGCTGTCATTGAAAGGCGCGGATGAAATCATACAACATTTTTAAAACTACTTTTAAAGGCTTTACTTACCAACTTTATGAAAGGAAATGCTGAAACCAGCCGTCGTGGTCCATACATTTTTGGCACCTCTTTAGGAAACTATCCATCATGGGATTTTTGTGGGAAATTTTAAAAACGATGACCGATGTCATCTAATGTTTCTTCGGTAAGAACCGAACTCCGTCTTTTAGATTTCTTAGCTGTGGCCTGAAATTTACTGTAAAGTTCATGGATTGTTGTACGGCCTAGAACTTTTACCCCTGGAAATCTTTCTGCAAATCGTACTTTACTTGGCGAGCTGACCGAGTTAACGTATACGAATCATAAATAAATACACCTCTGCAGTAGAAAAAATATACTGAGACATAATATACTTTGTGACTAAGTACAGGACAAAATAATAAATATCACGTAATAACTGAAATACATCACAACACCGTCAACTCAAAACTGCACTTCACACTACAAAGCAGAACCACAGCTGCGTGACTTTGCTTATAGCAGCAGTGCGGCATCATGTTTTTATCATATTCCCACACGCCCAGTGGAAAAACACCGCGCAGCCGGTAATATTGTTCATAAAATACCCCTCGGGGGTAACTTAAAACATAAAGTGTAGAAGACAAATCCACACACCCTGGGAGAATTAAAACAAAATATCCGCCAGGAAATTTCTCAACGTGAACTACGGCGAGTGATGGATAATTTCCTAAAGAGGTGCCAAAAATGTACGGACAACGACGGTGGTCAGTTTCAGCATCTCCTTTCATAAAGTTGGTAGGTAAAGCCTTTAAAAGCAGTTTTATACATGTTGTATGGTTTCATCCGCCTCTCTATGACAGCGGCAGACAGCAACGAGCGCCGAGGACGGGGATAGGAAAAACACCGCGTAGACGGTTCGGAGTCTTTTGGCTCACTCTGTATATCTGGACGTCCAATAGGTAATTTTATCACGCTTCCACATTGTTTCCATTTGAAGCCCACATCGGCAATAGCTTGCGTAGAGTATCTCTTCCTCATGGAAAATGTATAATTTTCCTAATTATTTCTGCAAGTAGCTAGAGAAATTTAGGCACTGTATTCAACCAAATAAAAGTCTCAAATTAAGTTTCTAAATATCATTCTATCAAAATCATCACAATGTTTTTTATACTTCTCAACGCGTCATTTCTTTTTTCCCGGTGTAAGCAATGAATTTTCACTAACTGAAACACCTTCTGTCCCTCTTCTTGATACAGTGCGTTCCGATATCTCACAATAATTTGCTACACGTAAATTATTTGGTGAAATTACACATTTCTACTGTGCGGATTTTGCTTCTTCGTCACACTCTTTAATCACTTTTCTTATTACCTCCCTTGTTTCACTGTGAATAATTCGTTCCTACTTTCGAACTGCAGCCATACGTAAAGAATAAAAATAACAAAATGTTATACAAGCTATACCACGTTGTAAAGCTGTTATCAGCAAGGGCCAAGTAATGCGTAATACCTATTACAGCTGTTACATTCGATTATTACATCTGGCAACCTTGGTAATTCACTAACACACAGACACATTTCGTAGTAAACAAATCCACTACGTGAGCGGATAAACAGTCAAAGCCCCCTCTCACACCTCAGGCGCTCTCGTCTTCTTCCGTGTTCGAACATTATGTGCATTTTCGCACAAAGCTAGTGCGAATTGAATACTAGTGGGAGCTTATCCATTCTGTATAGGTATACATTATACAACGGAGGAGAACACCTCGCACACAGCGATCTATACAGATCCGTTGCAACTGCCTACCCCTAGTAGGAAGGGATGAAGTGAAGAACCACAGAAATCTGCAGGCAGGCAGAGGTCCGTAACGTTTCCTACCTCGAAGACGCGACCCATACTGGAGCTGCTAGAGAGGGCGATGAACGATCCTTGCAACAAGGCAGCTTTCTGGCGTCCAACGGGAATAAGGGGAATACTCTTTTCTTGGACCAGGCATCTGCACCATCTATCCGGCACAGTTTCATGCTAGAAAACTTGGAAGCACAACCGAAACATGAGAAGGAAAAGGAATGAAAGGAAAATCCTTAAAAAGAAGAATTTCTAAAATAATAGTCAAAAGTATTGCGTTGTAAGGCGCTGAATTATACGAGGTCTCGAAAAGGAATGAAAACAAATTAAGATCTATGGAAACGGACTACTGGAGAAAAGTTTTTGTGTCTCTAGACTTCACAAAATCAAAAACGAAACTATACGAGAGCAGATGCAAGTGACAGCAGCAAACATTATCGATTCTGTAGAAGGAAAACGATTAAGATGGTATGCACACCTTAGAAGAATGTCAGCGGAGAGCTGGTCATTAAGATTATACAGAGTGGACCATTTACGTTGAGACTGTATAGTAAAACTAAACACTGTAGAAAGAAATGTCTTGAATAAAAGTTGCTTGATATTATGAGGGATAGTAAACAATTTTGTATATTGTTTTCTCATTAGAAAATTGTTGATAAAAAAGCTGTTTATTTTGTGATGAGGAATAAGGTAACAGAATACAATGCTGGTTCCCAATTACGAAACGTAACTCGATCCTCAAATGACCATCCATTCATCGCGCTCTTCGTTGTTATTTACGTTCGTGTAAGAACAATGCAAAGTACTTTATATAAATGTGAGAAAACATAAAATAGGTAGGTTCCCATGTAAAGAAAAAATTAAATTGATCCTAAAATGACCATCACAACACCTCCAAATAAAATACAAGTAATGGCATTTACTTTCCCCCATAATATCAATGAACTTTTACTCAAGACACTTCTTTCTACAACGCTTAGTTTTGGACATATTGTACTGTCTCAACTTAAATGGTCCACCCTGTAGAATTGGCAGCCTCCTTGGCGTAAGAAGAGTGGAAGACCACGCCTGTTGTGGAGTGAGGTATGGGTAAGCTATGGAAGGCAGGCAAATGGTAGTTGATTGGAGTGACAGGAAAAGGTGGAAATGTGGTTGTGAGAGACGCCGTATGGTGTAAATAAACTTGCTACATACATACAAATCATGGTAGATGAGAAACTACTCCAGCATTCGCCTATCGACCAGAAAAAACTAGGAAAAACCCCAGGCAAGTGTGGACGGTCAACGAGAATTAAACCCGAATGCGATCCAATTCGCTATGTTAAACACTGTTGAAGCGAAGTATGTTGTGTAACCTCTGTGACAGGGTGAAATGTTGCGAGTATCTCGGAGGAATATTTTCGTTGATTCGCTCTCTGTGAGTGTTGACCTTTCTGGGCGCACATCATTAAACAGCTGCAGCTGCCATAACAACAGAATTACTGTAGTTTTGGTTTTAGAACCGCGAAAAATGGCAGAAGAGCCAGTGATTGTGATCGAACCCACGGGCATCGAAAATTACAGCATGTGTGTGGTGGAAACGACTGAAAACGCAGAAAATTGAATCAAACCGCACTCACTCAGAGAGAATGTTATCGGTGTTGTTTGTGACAATAGGCTCACGGGCTAGCACTCACACCTCCAACATGGCCGCTACTGTAATCCGTTCACAATCATTATACACACAGCTAACAATGGAAACTAACAAAAACACGGGCACTATCTCCAGGCAGAACAAAATCTACGGTTTCCGAAGGGAAGCGAAGGGGCTTAAAATATCGCCCCGCCCCCCGCAATCACCCATTACCCACAATCCCCCTTTATGTAGCCGTTGTTACGGCAAGCGGATCAGAGATAGTATTTCTTTTTTAACTGTAAACTTCACCGTACCAAAATCCGTGCTATCCACCCTAATTTTCGAAATACCGAAAGAGGAATTCTACAAAATAGGGGCTAATATTCTCTTTATGGCCGTTTCATATTGCACATAAAGTGAGATTTTAGAGGGCGGTGAAGTCTTTGTAAAGCGTATGCGTGCCCACTCGTGCATCCACGTGCAATTACGCAACGATGCAACACTGGAACTTGAAGACTGGAGACGCTTTGACGTAAAAGAAAACAAAATACCAAAGAAATTGGTGGGGAAGCTGCAAACACGTAGTGCATTCTAAGAACATTTCCTTTTCCTTTAACTATCTTTACAGAATATCCAAAATTTTATTATGGACTGATTAACGAGCTGGATTCTAATCAATAACAATACAGCAGTATTACCAGACAAGCGAATTTATAAGCATTATGACCTGTAACCAGGAACGGAGGGGGCTTAGCACCACGACCTAAGGAGATCTTTTGTGCCTAGGCTCCTAACGGGGTGCCTCTGAGAGGGAGGGATGACGTGAGAGGACACAGAGGGCGGTCTGATCAGGAGGTACGACCAAGCAGAGGGCAGGGTACCCCACATTTTCCAGATTGAAACTCCCCGGTGGCAGCTAGTACAACCTGCTCCCCTCACTCCCTGCAGGCTTGTACATCCCACTGGGGGCCCCGAGACTCGGAGACCGCCCCATTCCGGGTGATGAAGTGTTACAGAGAGCATCCTTTTGCCTATCATGCAACGTCGATACTCCCGCCGACACTTGCAACCCTGAAACAACCAAGCAGATAAAAGTGAAGTGAAATGAGACAGGGGGTGAAATGGAGGGACAGGAAACTTGGGGATGTAATTAACCTCCCCAGCATTCGCCTAGCGATCCAGGAAAAGCCCCGAAAATCCTGGGTCAGGAAGGTCGGCCACGGGACTCGAACCCACGACCTCTCGAATGGGAGTCACACGCTGTACCGCCTGCTCCACCTCGCTCGGAAGCACAGAAAGGAAGACTTTTTAAAACACACAATTTCCGTCAAAATGCTCTCGTTGTATGAACGAAACCAAAATAAGCTAATGAACAACTATTACTTTGCACAAACTCATTCGTTTTCCATTATTAAAAGGCATCATAATAAATGGTTAAACTCAATAAAAAACATAGATCGGTATAATGACTCCAAACATGACATATATGTATTCTTGCACACTCGTACCTACCAGCTTGGCTATTCGCCTTCATTAACTTAGATTTCCAAATGCGATTAACAATCTCATGATTTCCTCCAAAAAATCTTAATGTGCGTAATATACTGAAAGACACAGATTCAGTCCAAAACAATATCAAGTCAGCTATGATCATCTCAGCAATTTTCCTGACAGGCGCAAAAGCCTCTTGTTGCGCAAGCAGAGACCCGCGTCGACGAACTTCTACTCTCTCGGGTACCAGCTGATTTGAGCACAGGCTCTATTACCTTTAAGGTAACCTCAGAAACCTTGTATAACGGGTCTTCAGATTATTCGGCCTTTACAGCCAGTCGGCTTAAATGAATAATGCGAGCCCCTTGTCTCAAAGGCGAAGTGCAGAATTGAACCTCCGACTGCGTGCGTTTTGACTTCGTAAACAGGTTGATGTACTGTGGCGGTGCAGAACTGCTTTTCACTAGGACATTTTGTGTGTTTTTCCACACGAGATGCAAGTGGTCATCGATCACAGAATTTGCATGGTTAAGTGCTAAACCGAGACACTCAACGCTACAAGAACCATTCCAATTTTGAGTTAACCTATCAGCATACATGCTGAGATTACGAGTTTACGAGACGCAAGCGAAAGAAATTCCAAATGTAAATACTGGAAAGGTACGACACAAGTCCCATTTACCTAAGGTGACCTCCAAACTATGGAGATCCACGCTTTCTACTCATCTTTCGTTAGTCCCCTGCCAGAGACACTGGTGATAAACTCGCTTCAAAGTAGAGTAGAGGATAGTGGTGTATTAAACATCTTACAGTTCAAACTCGTACATCACACGGTCAGATAGACCGTACGTGCTTATATAATACACTGTAGTTCATATGTTTCAGTCTATATTCATCACACTGAATTTTACAGTTGATATTCTATAAGAATTGGAAAGAAAATAAAGACAAAAACCAGAGAAATTAACAACAAAAATCACGCAAACAACATAGCAGAAGTAGAAGCAAAGCAACTTGTTCATAAGAACACGCTATTGTTTACAAAACAAATACCCGCCCCAAAGCAACTAATTCTCCCCCTCCCACCCTTGTCCCTCTTTCGTACTCTCCGATTTGAGCTGCATAACCTTTTGTAAAAATGTATCAATCGCTTCTCCCTTCCCCTCCCAACCAACAAAGTCCGACAAATATGCATCCCTTTCCTTGAGCTAACAAAGAAATCTGTCAGATACTTTCTCCTCAACTGTTCTGTCTTAGTACCCTGCACCAGAGTATGAAACCAGGTTTCTTCCTCTCTACACCAGGGACAGATTCTTATGCCTTCTTCGTTAATAAATTTGATCGCTCGCCATGATCCCAGTCCGAGCCTAGCAAGCCCTTGTTTGCTGACTCTATTTCCAGACAAAATATATTGTCCTATAACCCATTCTGTCTTTCATTTCGACTGTAAACTTAATGGCACTTTCTCATTACATTGTGACAGTGTCTGCTGTCGATCTATACTTTTCATTCGCTCTATTTTCTGGTCCTTCAAACCATATATTATCCATCCCTATTCTTTCCAGCCCTCTCCTTATTTTCGCTGCCCACGTCTTGTCCCTTCCTATTCTAAGCTGTGCCTTATAGCATACTGTTGTCATAAGTGATTGATCCTCTCTCATAATTCTAATCCAATATATGATCGACCGTATTCGATTATTTCGCTGTATGCACTTATTCTCTAAACATGCCGTACCCCTCCCCACACCCAAGATAAACGGTGGCATTACTTCCCTTCTGAAGGAAGTCATGCTGAGGATTTTTACACCCGAAAAAAATCCATCGCCCTCCGCCGGGTTTTAACACGCGATTTCGGGAACTACAGACCACGGAGGTCGACTTATGTTGCTTTTAACAAGTACTACTGCTTAATTTTCAATAATTTCTAGGCAAAAGTTACGGTGAGTAGCCAGCCATTTTAATGAATATTGTTGCTATTGCTGATGATAACCACACTTCCCCTCCCTTTAATATATATTGCTATATTGTTTTATTGTGCTAAGAGTTTTACAAATTTGATTGTCTACTGCACTTTGACCCTGGTCACTCATTCAGTAGACAATCACTACAGTTTATTTACATTTTACAATTTCTTGTCAATAGATTATCTTGTTTTTTTCAGTTTTTTTCATGTGCCATTTCCACTCGTTTTTCATTTTTCACTTATTGGTTACTTAACCATCACACATTCACTATAGATTTCCCTTCAAGGTAAGATGCGCTACCTCTTACTTTTCTCTTTCCACTGTATAAGGCCATTTATTTTTTACTTTACACAAAAACTGTCCAATGGTTCTAGCGTCCTTGCATATCATTTCAATCATAAGCGTATTTCTATCCCCCTTCAAGCACTTCTTATTAAAAAATTCTTTTCTCCAATTTTCTGTTCCTTGGCACTTAAATACTGTGTTAAATGTCTTCATTACCACCACATATCGGACATTGGTTCTGAGGAATACCCTGTGTTAGCCCTTTTAGCCTCCATGCTCCGGTTCTTACCCATGCAATAGATTCTCTCTCTTCTTTATTTACTATGTCTATATATTTTTCCCTACTCCATGTATTTTTCATTGGCTTATAACAAACTAATGAGCTCTTTTCGGCAATCTCACTGAACATGATTTGTATTTCTATATCTTCCAGTCTTTTCCTTGCCTTTTTCCAAAACTTTTTCACGTTATTTTCTCTCCTTCTCCACATATCTCCTAAACCATTTTTCTCCAAAATGTTCCGTAATTTACTTACCCATCCATCATTCATTAAGCTATTCTCTTGGTATTCAATACATTGTCTTAACACATTACTTTTTCCTAGATTTAAAGTTCTGAACCAAAATTTCAAAGCTCTTTCCATTATCTTCCCCTTAGTTGCCACCCTCCCCATCTCTAATTGTGCTACCTGTCTTACAATTGACTTCGGTAGCCCTAGTATTTCTCTACAAAACATCATGTGCACAACATCTATACTTTCCCATCCTCTATCTATCCCCATATTTCTATACCATACATCATTTTTGCCTCCACAACCATCTCATAAACTTTTTCCACCCATTTAACATTCGCAGTCGCATCTATTTGAATATAAGGGGATTTTTTAATTAGTATTTATTTTTTACCGAAACAACCCCTATGTGAAACAAGATCCGAGTTCTCTCCCATTATTTTCATGGCTATCCCGAATGGTTTGGCAAAGTCTCATTGTTATCTGATGATCCTTATGTTGGTGATTAAGATCAAGGTAACAAGCAATTATCGTTGAACTTTGAGGGCAGCTAGAAGACATTAGCGCAAAGTGACGCAGGGGTTATTTTTTATGTGTACAAGTCCATTACGCTGTCATGTAAATGTCTCCGATAAGCTGCAATGAGAAAGTCTATGTTACCGCACCATGACTGCAGACAAGCTTTTTCATTCGCTCTACAGAGGTCAGGTTTGTCGACATAAGCTATCGAGAGTCGATGTTAATGATAATCGCCGCTTGGTGCGAAGACCAAATCCCAGCGAACACCATCCAATTTGGAATCCTCGGATTAAAAACACCCGCATGGGGGTTCATTAACGACCACTATTTGCCCAGCCCGAAGATCGACTGGCTTCAAAACACTCGCCCACCCACTCTCTTTAACACCGAAATCAATGCGTTCGTCAATAGCGTCCTTTTGGTACGCAAACGGATATCGCCTTTTTCTGCTTTAGCTTTTGGGATGGGTAATGCAGCCCCTTTTTGCTCAAAGTGCTCATACTACTGAATCGTGGTGTTTACGCCTAAAATGTTCGACTACATCAATAAAAAGTGCTTGTGAAAAATCTGAAGTTGGATCAAAGCGGAGCTGTATCTATGCGTATCATAAATCTATTAACGAAACTTTAGTGCTAATTTTCGGTTTTGACTAAGTAACGCTATTAACGTGCATAAAGGGCTGTTCTAAAGGCAAAAATGGCGTTTTAAAACCCTTGCTTGCATGTTTCACTAACGAAAGGTTTAAACGATTGACTCTTCCGGCTTCGAAGGTCCGTCATCTTTTCCTTGGACTTACAGGCATCATCTTCCTCTATGTCTATAACTTGCTGCCTTCATGGTGATTCTACTGTCCTCCATTCTTTCAACACGTTCTTTCCATTTCATTCTATCTTCGCCTCTTTATCGTTCAATGTATACATTTTAGTTCACTCCTAATGTATTTATTTCGAATTCTATCTTTTACCCTTCTTAAAAGTTTATGCTGTTATTTTACTTTATCCTCGATTAGTCAGAACCCACATTTCCGATCCATGTAATAACACTGGTGCTGCCATAGTTTTATAAGTTTCATCTCTACTCCTTTTGTTTTAAATGTTTTATTTATTGTACCGTATATTGCCTTGAAAGTCTGCAATATATTTTGAATGCTGTTATCGTACGTGTAACTTACGTCGCATGCTGAATATTTCAAGTGAAATACTTATTAATTTCATTTTCTATCGAAACTGTGGATCTCATTTTAAAAACTATCTGATGCGTTACACTCACATGACTTTCTCTACTCTTGTACAAACCATTTTTACAAACTCTTATTCTCCATTTATTTCATATTAACCGAGATAAACATTTGCAGAAACGATCTTTAGACATGCAAAGAGAGTTACATTTTACACATAGGGACCAGTTCTAAAAATATTTGACTATCGCTTAAGGCCTACTATGTTCCCCTTGTTTTGTATTTGCAAGCAGACATATCTCTTAATAGCTTGTTGCTATGTGCAGCACCATTCTCTTTGCTACAGATTAATACTCTTTGCATATCCAAGACAAAAAAAAAGAATAACGAATTCCCATTTGAGAAAATAAGTATTGAAAAATGTAAGGGAATAACAAGCAATATCTCGAAAATGTTCACTCAACAACAAAAAATGTATATGACATAAATTGTGTATTTTAACACGATCTACATTTTTGTGCAGTAACATTTTGTCTATCTCTTATGGTTTACCAGTTATGCAAAAGTCGTTCACAATGAAGAATACTTTTGGAGACATTCCCAGAAAATTCGAGATATACATCTCATTTGTCATGAAAATATCTTAAACATATGATATTTTAATCAAAATCGTTAGAGCCATTTTTGAGAAAATTAAAATTTTCGAAAAATGGTCCATGTAAAGGGTAATCTGCGGTGGGGGTATTTTCTTGAAACCCTTCATTTCGCTACTCTGGAAGATACTGAACCTAAATACCAAGTTTGGTGTTTATCCGACAGTTCGTTTCTGAGTTATGCTGTTCACAGACACACACACACACACACACACACACACACGGACATGTTTCCAAAAATGCTTTATATGCATTCAGTGCACCTCAAAACATATATTTCCGGTGAAATCTCGGTATCGAATTTTTGGGTGGAATGCAATACTTCCCCTACATACTATACGTAGTAGAGAAAGTAATAAGTGCTAATCAGTTTCAAACAATGCAAAAAGTAGGTACTAAACTCACAATTTGTTCTGAAGTGAACTTCGTATTACATGGATATAAAAAATAAACAAGAATGTCTTAAATAAACTTATATAAAGTCATATCTTATCGTTCAGGGTCATATATAAGTTTTAGATCATACATGCTTGCACATTTCGCTGTTTTTAGGTCATTAAGATCTGGGCCCTAGTTATAACAGCCATCAAATTTATGTTTGTAGATATGGGTCTCCTTGGGAACCTATTCATGTGTTGGAATTCTAAACTTCCTCCTCTGTAAATATCATTGGGAAGACTAGAACGTTCCACTTTGTATGCGGGGCCTATATAAGGGGCTGCCTCTTTCCTGTGAGTTCAGTTAGTTAAGAAGTTAACTGTGGTCAATTAGTCGATGAGATAGGACAGTTAAAGGTGGTCAAAGCCGAGTACAGTTCAGTTGTTAGTTTGTGATTCAGCAGTTATTCGATTCGACGGTTCAGTTGTATTCTGTTCTTAGTGTGTGTCAAAAGTGTCTTAAGTGCAAAGTTTGTGTTACGCTGAGCACCTAAAGCTACAAAACAAATAAAGTGTGTTTAGCAACAATTAGCGTTCTTAGTTATTTTGCTACAATATTACAGCATAAATCCAGCCTTAAGTAATCAATATACATTACCTATAAAAGTATTTGAAAAATGCAAAGTATAATTTGAAACTTAGCATTTTAATTCGCTTGATTTTTTTAAGAACAGAGAAAACAACCGATTGTTTGGTATTTTGTTCTCAAGCACGCGAGTTTTGGACACCCAATATGGAAGTGAAGAGGGTTTTGGCAACAGGACAGGATGCTGATAGAGATTGCCTCAGCTTGCTTCTCCATTTTTGCTCAGCGACGCTTCTTCCGAACTCAAGATGGCTCAAGAAAAAATTCTCGTGCTAATTAGCGGAAGTTGCTTCATCAGCGAAGAGGGTGTCACCCTCCAAGACGAAAGTTTCTGTCGAGGTGTGCCAAGATTATGTTCTGACAAGCTCGCCACTTTTCCATTAAAACCAACATTCCGTGAAGACGCTCCCAAACAAGACTGTTTATGTAAGATTACACCTCTGCAGAAGTAATTTAGTAAACAACATCTTAAATAGACACATAAGGTTACGTCAGGTGCGTTCCCAAAACTTTATGTTTCATTCTGGTATTTATTAGACATTTTAAGACGCATTTCTATGAGTTATATTTTTAGAAGACGCCAAATAAATCAACTACTTATAAATTTCTATCGATTTCAAACAAATTACTTTCAGGAATTTTTGCTTAGCAGTTGTTAACATGTTTAACACTTTCACTTGCGTTCACGTCAGTTAAATAATACCAACTGATAAGTCGTTTCATTATGTAACTCACTATAAAGTTTGCATTTTGCAAACCTACATAAATGAGTGAGGTTGTTTTGTAAATCTATGAGATTCCCCAAGGTTTTGTTTTGTTCTAATTGTAGCGTTCGTGACATTTTAATTTGTATGTCTGTGAACAACATAACTCAAAAACAAAAATTTGGTTTAACACCAAACTTGGTATTTAAGCTCAGAGTACCGAGCGAAGTGGCGCCGCGGTAACGCATGCAACTCGCATTCAGGAGGTCCCGGTTTCGATTCCCGGCAACCATCCTCTCTGACCCATGGGTTTTTCGGGTTTTTTCCAGGGGCGTCAGGCGAATGCTGGAGTGGTTTCTCTCATTCCCCGAATTTCCTGTCCCTCCAATCATTGCATTAATCATTTCATTCATCTTACACCCCGTAAGGTCACTTTCATTTCGAAGGATCGGCGATGGTGTTCCGGTGCGCGTGGCAGGGGCAAAGGATATCTGTGGAACTTCCTCAGTTTTCTGGGTTTCGGCTGGTTGTAGGGGTAAACGGACCCCCACTTATGGAGTTGTATCCTCTGCGTGGGGCGGCGTCCCTGCCTGTCTGTCCGACTGCCCGGGCGTCTCAGTCTGAAAACTGTAGAGATCCTGTCACTGCTACGCCGTCACTCCTGGTTCAGGCCGACCGGTGTCTCCTCTCACCTCATCCCTCCCTGCCTGGGGCGCCCCCTCAAGGGGCATAGGTAGAATATCCGCATTCACCGGATCGGTGACAAGTACCCTGCGATACAAATTCAATGTCCTCGAAGAAGGGGACTCAAAGGTTTTCAAGTCCCCCCCTCACCCAAACTACTCTATACGTGGACCTCCCTTATTTTTAATTTTCTCAAACATGGCTCCAACGATTTGGGTTATAATTAACGGTATGATTAAGATATTTCCGTGAGAAATAATTCAATTTTCTGGGAATAGCCTGTCAAGTCCTCTTCATTCTCAACGACTTGAGTTAGCTGGTAAACCGAAAGAGGAAGGCCAAATCTCACTACATAAAAATGTAGATCTCGTTAAAGGTCACAATTTATGTCAAATAAAAGGTGTTGTGAATAAACCATTTCCGAGGTGTTCTTTGTTATTGGTAATTCAAAGCTATCCGCTTTTTAAAAATCTGACTATCGCTTTAACCTACGTTATATCTAGAACGAAATGTTTACAAGTATACAATGAAAGTTTATGTACAAGACGTAGATAGGAGAATAAGTTTTTATAAGAATACTTTGTAGAAGAGTGAACAGATAAAGTCGTGTGAATGTGACACATCACGTGGCCCCATCTGAATAATCAACGCACTTCTGTATTCAAATGTAATTGCATACCCATTTCGGCTTTACAATTAGATACGGTTTTGGAATACAAGAGCCAAGGCATGATATTATATAATCTTAACTACCAATTCCATTAGTTTCTTTAAATAACAATAAGATAATACCTTTTAATATATTTATTAAAATAACTAAGAAGCAAATCAATTGCAATCAGTGCCACCATCTCTGTCGCAAAGTCTTAGTAGAGCATTGGTTCAATTCCATGTCCCAATATCCTTCTCCGGTAGTATCGAAAAGCTGGCTGGTTTTGCAAAATTTGAGACAATATGTACACCTCTCCTACGATTTAATTATGTTTGTATGTTTATTGTCACATTAGTTTTATAATGTTATTATAAAGCAGGGTTCATTCACATTTGCAGTATAAAGAAATATGTCTGTAGCTACATTTTAGTACTTTCTCTACTATTGTATTCCACCCAAAAATTCGATACCGAGATTTTACCGGAAATACATGTTTTGAGGCCCCCGAATGCATTTTTTGGAAACATGTCCGTGTGTGTGTGTTTGTGAACAGCATAATTCAGAAACGAACAGTCGGATAAACACCAAACTTGGTATTTAGGTTCAGTATCTTCCAGAGATGCGACACGAAGGTTTTCAAGAAAATCCCGCCCCACCCCAGATTACCCTTTACATGGAACATTTTTCGAAAAATTTAATTTTCTCAAAAATAGGTATAACAATTTTGATAAAAGTATAATATGTTTAAGATATTTTCATGACAAATAAAACGTATATCTTGAATTTTCTGGGAATGTCTTCAAAAGTATTCTTCATTGTGAACGACTTTTGCATAACTGGTAAACCATAAGAGATAGACAAAATGTTCATACACAAAAAATGTAGATCGCGTTAAAATATGTCATATACATTTTTTTTGTTGAGTGAACCATTTTCGAGATATTGCTTGTTATTCCCTTAAATTTTTCAATACTTATTTTCTCAAATGGGAATTCTTTATTCATTTTTTTTGTCTTGGATATGTAAAGAGCATTAATCTGTGGCAATGAGAATGGTGCTGCACATAGCAACCAGCTATTAAGAGATATGTATGTGCTTAAAGGCTACTGTATTTCTATATTGCCCTTGTAAATATATATTCCCCTTACATCTACAAGAAAACTAGCAATAAGATAGAGTCTTGACGTTGACCTTTGACACATCTGTGTTGTTCCTAGATGTCACTTCAGGAGACTCAGAGACCCGGGTTCGATTGTTGGATGGCAGGGATTAGGAACTTGTTCTGGTAGAGTTGAGGTTCTAGTGCTTTCTGACCTGCTAAGCTTTGAGGCCATTGTAAACTTCACGTACGAACCAAAGCACAAAACCGAAACTTCCGGTAGACTTCTTGTCCCGATAGCAGGTACATCTGCTTTCGTTTCGAGGAAAACAAAAATTGTTTTTCTGCCTTTTCAACAAAACACATTTCTAGTATGAATTTACAGATCGGCCGTCTTTTTATTTTATAAATTGATTCCATTTATACCCTTTATCTCTTTTTAGAAGTTTTTGTCGTTATATTTGATTTAGATCGTATATTATTATTATTATTATTATTATTATTATTATTATTATTATTACTACTACTATTATTATTATCATTATTATTATTATTAATGTTGTTTTCTCTCCTGGGTCTCGTTAACCGGCTTTAGTGTGCAAATGTTTATCTCGATTAACATGAAATAGATGGAGAATAAGCGTTTGTAAAAATAGTTTGTACAAGAATAGAGAAAGTCATGTGAGTACTACACATCAGATTTGTTTTAATAATCTTAAGCTTCCGCACCATCAGAAATGTAACAAGCGTTGAGAAGAACAAGAGTAAAGGTTATTGCACTGTGGGTTACGTGTTCGAAAAAGTCTTTGTTAGTTGACGTGCAAATAAGACATGTTGAACGAAGGTCTACCAGTCAAGAGATTTAGCCCAAGCCCCCTCCAGAACCCAGGGCTAGCGCCAGCCGAGTGACTCTCAACCGTGGAGGTTTCCCATGAGGCCAATATACCTTGAGTCTAAAAAGGCCCTCACGCTTACGCGAGGATGGAAGTGGATACGTCACTTACGCGCGTCATCCCGAAACGTGGCGACTACGTTAACCACGGTGGGGACAAGGCAATCTAGCATGCTGTCTACCAACTCTCAGTCATGGTTGGTGCCGGAGAATATCGGGGCGTCTCACAACCCCGCCTGGGCGGATAAACCAGCCAGGCGTACCCAATCTCCCATGGGTATCGGGAACCACTGCCTCGCCGAGTTCAACCCAATCAGAACAGCTCCCCATCGGGAGGGGTCCGCAGCGCCCGCACTACGCAGCTGAAGGGGTCGGAATTCCCCCTTAAGCAAGTAACTTGACGATACGGAAGCAGGGTATTTTTCACAGTAGTCTACCACGTGACCCCGAGTTGGCCAATCAGGTTAACACAAATTTATTAGTGTTTAAACGTAAAGTAAATTCGCTTGTAAGCTTCACATTCGCGCCTCTCACAACTATATATATTTGAGGTGCTTTTCAAAATTTCAGGCAGTATTTGGACTTACAAACCAGGCGGAACCTGGCTCCTCGCAACAAAATTTCGCGCTGGAATTACTTTAAGAATGTAACTAAGTTGTGAACTTAGCCCCGCGAGTAAAATGTGCTAAAATGACAAAATTCGCGGAGAGAGTAACTAAATATGAAGAAGTCTTGTTATACACGGTTAGACAAGAGATTAAATTATGCGCTGGTGGAAAGCGAACGGTATCCATGTACTTTAACACACAACTTGAAAGGTTGGTTGTAGGTTTCCTGTTACCACTCAGAACAATAAAAGGAAAATGTGTATTGAATTTTATATGCTGTCGTCTACAGTTGTTTTGTTTGCGAATTGAGGCTTTACGTATCACGCCCTGGAGTTCAACGAAACATATTTCTACTATAAAAATAATTACAACACGTATTCGAACCCAGACAACAGGATCTTCAAGGAGTAGTCCAGATGATGAGCAACACGTCAACAGGAGGTGACCGACGGACTGCATTCTCCAGGTAAATATAAACAAAGGGATAGGAGACGCAAATGGAATGCGTTATAGATGCTAAATGTCTCAACGGATCCCCGGGATCCGCGGACCATCAAATGGAAAACATTGATCGGGGTACTTCCTCTTTCTTGACTGACGGGTAAAGAAACTAAATAGAATCAGCGTCAAAATATTTAATAAAGAATCTGCAAAAACTATTTTTGAATGTATTCAGATTTTCTGTTGCTGGTAAAAAATGATTCAGAAACACTCTGTATACTGCTCTCCACGCTCCAGGAAGTTAAATAGATGCAATGTACCAATCACTATATTAAAATGATGAAATTATTGGTGATTATCGATTAACATACATTTAGTAAAATTATTAATTTACTCTGGTAATTTCATTATTTTTACGCCTAAAAGCGTCCAATAATTAATAAACATCGCTGTGCTGTAGGGGAATGCTTCAAACTGCGTTAAACTTCGCACCTCATCCGAAATAAAAATTGACTCCGTGGTTAAAGCCGTGATTAGCAATTTTCGAAACGGCGGAGAGGAAATATGCACACTGCCACAGGGAAAAAACTGCTACATGCCGTAAACATTTCTTTGTAATTAATTTGAAGAGAAAATATGCATGGATGCCCTCAATATGCAGGAGCGATTTGCTATTACTGTCGATAAGAATCGTTATTTTTCGACGAGGCATCGAGGTATCGAGTATTGTACATTAGGTAATTGGGCCAGGTTTTGTGATGTTACATTTCTGACAGCCAAATGACACCATTCGCTCCTGTCGCTGTTAACACCAATATACGCACCCATTTCAATTCGCTGCACATTTTGTTAATTTTCTGTCACAGGCAAAACTATCTGCTGAGTGCGCAAATAAAAAGAATAGCATGTCGTTCATTTAAATACGCATCGAAGCTGTCAACGTTCGTGTCATAATGTTCGCATTTCATCACCCTTTTCTGCTATCTCTCACTCTCTCTTACTTTACTCTGTTTTTCTTTAGATTTTCCTTCAGTGACACATGTCCTAGTTTACTGTTAAAATTTGGCTATTCAAACTTACGTATTTTATTCCACTGGGCTATTGCTCAAGACCAGTTAAATTATTTTTAATATAAAAAACGTGATAAAATAACAAAAGAATATAACATGACAAAAGTAATAGCGCACGAAGGAAAAGAAAGTATAGGATAAAAAATCTGATGTGTTACACTCAAATGACATTCTCTACTCTTGTGCAAACTATTTTTACAAACGCTTATTCTCCGTATGGTTCATGTTAATCGAGATATCGAGATGTTAATCTTATTGCTAATTTTCTTGTAGAAGCAAGGGGAATTGTTAGGCTTTAAGCTATAGTAAAATGTTTTAAGAGCTGGTTGCTATGTGGAGTATTCCATTCTCTATACATTGCCAAGACGAAAAAAATGAATAACGAATTTGAAAAAAATATAAATGTTGTAAAATTTAAGGGAATAACAAGCAATATCTCGAAAATGGTTCACTCAAAAAAAACGTATATGACATAAATTGTGTATTTTAACGGGATCTACATTTTTTGTGTAGTAAAATTTTGTCTATCTCTTATGGTTTACCAGTTATGCAAAACTCGTTCACAATGAAGAATACTTTTGGAGACATTCTCAGAAAATTTGAGATATACCTTTCATTTATCTTGAAAATATCTTAAACATATCACATTTTAATCAAAATCGTTAGAGCCATTTTTGAGAAAATTAAAATTTTCAAAAAATGTTCCATGTAAAGGGTAATCTGGGGTGGGGGGATTTTCTTGTAAACCTTCGTGTCGCATCTCTGGAAGATACTGAACCTACATACCAAGTTTGGTGATTATCCGACTGTTCGTTCTTGAGTTATGCTGTTCACAGACACACACACACGGACATGTTTCCAAAAATGCTTTTTTTGGATTCAGGGGGTCTCAAAACATGTATTTCCGGTGAAATCTCGGTATCGAATTTTTGGGTGGAATATAATACTTCCGCTACTTACTTTACGTTGTAGAGAAAGTAATAATTGTTATAGAAAATAAGATTGTGGAACAGGTAATAGAATTTAAATATTGAGAATGCAATGTATCATATAAAACAATCTGATATTTAAAAAGGTGGAAGTCTTTAGTTATTTTAATGGCACTATAAAAATATGCTTGAAAAACAAAGTGAGGAAAGACACAATATTAAGATTTTATAATGTAATGTCAGTGCCTAAATTACTGAATGGGAGTGAATCGTGGAGTATGAGAAAAACAAAACGAGACTTGAAGTAAATTAAATTAAGTTTTTAAGACCAATCGTAGGTTATAAGATCTAACTGGATGAAAAAAATTAAATAATATAAAACTAAATAGATAAATCATCTTCAAAACGAATACTATTTAACCTTAAGAATTATAAACCAATAGGACAAATTTGATGTAATACATTCACATGACTTTCTCTATCTTCTATCTTTATTAGTGGGCATACAAATTATTCTTACGTAGGTTTGTGTTCCTATCCTCTTCATTCTAATCCAGATAAACTTTTGCAGAAATAGCTACATTGTAATACTTCGTTAGGATACAAACGGAACAAATAATCAAATGTTTAAGAACTAGACGTTTATACGCCGGCCTTAAAATTCCATACTGCTTCCATGCAATTGAGAAACAAATGAAAATCGATGGGACTTAATAAGTATGACGAAGTATTGAATAAATCGAACTATTAATAAGGATATGTCGGAAATTACTAATCAACAAGATTATTCGAAATAAACTGTGTGGTTTAAAGAGATGTAGATTTTTTTGTCTGGTACGTTTTCGTCTATTGCTTAACGTTTACCAGTTATACAAGATTATACAAAATTCCTTCCGCATGAGGAGGACTTCACAAGCTATTCCAAGAAAATTCAAAATATACATTTTATTTGTCACGTATATCTTTAATATAAGGAATTGTAATCAAAATCGTTAGAGCCATTTTTTTAGAAAATAAAAAAGGTTCGAAAAATGTTCCATGCAAAGGATAGTTTGGGGTGGGTGATTTTCTTGAAAACTTTGAGTCGCATATTTGGAATGTACTAAATCTAAATACCGAGTTTAGCATTTTTCCGAAATTTCGTTTTTGAGTTGTGCTGTTCACACACACACATACAGACAAGAGAGAAAGAACAATTTTTTAAAAATCTGATGTGTTACACTTACATGACTTTCTCTACTCTTCTATAAACTATTTTTACAAACGCTTATTCTGCATCTACTTCATGTTAATCGAGATAAACTTTTGCAGAAGTTATCTTATTGCTAATTTTCTTGTAAGCATAACGGAATTATGGAAGGCTTTAAGCGATAGTCAAATATTTTAAGAACTGGTTGCTATGTGGAGCATTCCATTAACGAATTCGCATTTGAGAAAAAGTACAAGTATTGGAAAATTCAAACAAATAACAAGGAACAAATCGGAAATAGTTCACTCTACAAAAGTATGTATGTGCATAAATAGTGTATTTCACCGAGATCTACATCTTTGTGTGATAAAATTTTGTTCTTACGGTTTACCAGTTATGCAGAAGCTATTTAGAATGAAGAGGACGTTTGGAGACATTTTCATAAAATTCAATATGCATTTCATTTACCATGAAAATATCTTAAACATATGGTATTTTAATCAAAATTGTTAGAGCTATTTTTGAGAAAGTCAAAATTTTCGAAAAATATTCCATGTAAAGGGTAGTGTGGGGTGGGGTGAGAGGGATTCTCTTGAAAAATCTGCGTGACGCATCCCTGGAAGATACTCAACTCAAAGACCAAGTTTGGTATTTATCCAACTTTTCGTTTTTGAGTTGCGCTGTTCGCAGACACAGATACGCACACGGACATGTTTCCAAAAATGTTTTATTTGGATTCAGGGTACTTCAAAACATGTATTTCCGGTGAAATCACAGTATGGAACTTTTGGGTGGATTGCAATTCTTCCCCTATTTGCTATACGTAGTAGATGAAGTAAAAATGCTTTTCCTTTTTTGATTCAGAGTTCCTCAAAATGTGTATCTACGGTGAAATATTGGTATTGAATTTTCTGGGTGGAATGTAATACCTTCTACACCCACTATGTACGGGGTAGACAAAGGTAAAAAGAATATTGGAAGACCAAATAAAAGGTGGCACGAAATATATTTAGATTACTACAGGGAGAAATTTTTGATGCATTAGAATTTTATGTCTTGCGTTCACCTGACTTTCTCTAGTCACTCTTCTACAAACTATTGTTACAAAAGTTGACTCTTTTGTCTATTTTTTGTTAATCGAGATAAACTTCCATTGCACATTTCGTCGTATAAGAAGGATGCAGTAGGCTAAAGCGAGAATCAGATTTTTAAAAAGCTGATCTTATGTCATGGCTTGGAAATTCCATTCTTTTGGCACGACTACGAGATAAAACGAACAACGACTCACCACTTGAAACAAAATTATGATGTGTTACATTATTATGACTTCCTCTAATCATTTATTTTTCTATAGCGTCTACAAACTATTCTTACAAAAAGCTTATTTTCCTACCCACTTCGCTTTAATCGAGACAAACTTTTGAGAAGTAGTTAACATTATACATTTCCTTGGAGATACAGATGGAAGAACAGGATGCTATATGCGAACCTTAAAATGCTATACTATGACGACGACGACGGACTGAGGGCAACCCGAAGGTGTGATAGGCGTGTACCTGCCCTAATTAGGGTTTAACCACGTATTGACGGGATGTGGGATTCATAGGATGTCGGTTAAGGTTTAAGTCGGTACGGGAGCGAAAGGAGGTAGCACGTTTTGCTCCTCAGCGGTTGGCAGTCATGGTGCAACGGCCCTTGTGTACTGCTGGTGTGAAGTAATTTTCCAATCTTTTGATGTAGGGGTAGTAATTTAGAAAGTCCAAGCTGCTCTTGAAAGGATTATGCAGGAGCTCAGCCTTAGCTGCTGGTGGAGGTGCTCCGTTGTTACCGGATGTGCCCGCAAGCCATGCGGGGAAGCCGGCGTTATAATCCCCAAGAGACAGAACGAGAGCGCTCTGATGGTGTGCGAACTGGTCGTAAAATTTTGCGGCCCGGCGCCTAATTTCATCCTCACATAAGGAAGAGATGAGGCTTCGTGAAGCAGTCTCACGGGAAAGGAGCGGTTTACAGAATAGATAGACCTAAGGCCCCTATTCTGCAATCGCTGCAGAAGCAACAGACTGCAGTCTGCGGCCATGCACCATATTTCACAGGCATAAAGCCGGACGGGGATTATAAGTGCTCGAAAAAGGCGTAGCTTAAGTGGGACAGGCATCCCCGATCTCAGCATGGGGTACAATGAAGCCGTACCCCCACTGGCCCGATGCACGAGGTCCCTGATGTGCCCCTCAAAAGTTAGGCCTCTATCTAGCTTAAAGGCTGGTTCACAACCAACGAGAACGGTAACCAAAACGAGAACGGGAAAGTTGAAATACATGTATTCAAATGGGAGTGTCCACAACCGACGGGAAGCCTTCCCGGGCCCCGGAAACGGGAAGAAGAGTTGCCCAACTTTTAACTTTCTCGTTCTCGTTCCCGGGCACGGCATATTAGACCCCTATTGTGTATATTAGACTCTTCACTCTAGAGGTTATTCTAAGCGGTCGTGACATGAAACAGCCAGTAGTGCTCTCTATAGTCGCAAGCTGGAAACATTAGTAGCTGGAAGGAATTAGTAGTAAAATATGCTTCCTAACCTCATCCCGACACCCGCAAATCTAATCAACGTTGGTTCCTCTGGTGAAGGGATCATTTGTAGTTTGTTTATATGCAACTCAAAACTGGCTAGTACCTAAAAAACAATGTAAAAAGCTACAAAGAACTGCTAAATCCGGTGGAAATGAAAAAAAGAATAAGCAATTTTAATGTACGACATTAAATAAAGGAATGGAAGTTTGGCATAAGTTGAGGGATTGGAAATGTAATAAATATGCATTTAGATAATGTTTACTCTATCGAATTTTGACGTTGGCTTGGCTAAATTGGAAGTAGGTGAAAAAATGTCATTGGTCAGTTAAAAACAAATGAAATCCCAATGCGCAAAATCGACTTTCACTTTGTGATCGATATGCATTCCCGGGTTGTTGTGAATCAAAATTTCTTGCTTCCCGTTCTCGTTTCCGTTCTGGTTACCGTTACCGGGTGGTTGTGAACCAACCTTAACTCCCAAGTAGGTGATGGCATTCGTCCATTCTATCTTCTCCTGAGGTAGTTGAATGTGGGGTAGGAAAGTGGCATTTGGTAAAGAGAATGGGATGGCTTTTTGCCGGATTTATGGATAACCATCAACACCTACACCACTTTTGGAGGAGGCGAAGGTGTCTCTGAATGGGGTTGAAGGCTCTGCGTGGGTTTCTATTTGTATAATACAGGAGCACGTCATCAGCATATTGTACCATATTGACATGCTGCTCTGTAGGAAAAATTATACTGTGACCGCATGCGCGAGTGCGAGGTTCCTGCACCCATTAGGCACATCTCGGCCCGATACCTGGGCTGGGCCTGAGGCCGTCTGCCGCAGCAACAGCGAGTGCGGAAACAAAAGAACAATAGAGAGTGTGGAATAAAAAGTTATTGTATGCCGTGCACTTGTTCAGTGTTGAATTGAGCCGAGTGTGGAGTTGTGTTAGAAGTGACAGTGCAAGTGTACAGTACAATTTAATTGTAAGTCATGTAATTCAACAGTTTAGTTGTGATCTGATGCGATGGATCAGTTGTGTTACATTCGAATGTGTGAAAAAGTGACTCAAGTGTAACGTTTGTGTGACGTTGAGTGGTTAGTCATAAACCGGCAGAGGGGTTTTAGTAAGTAAGCAGATCAATCGTGTTATCGTACGGAGTATAGCGACGTCAGATACGACTGACAGATTCTTCCCCTCTCCTAACAGACGGTTTCATTGCGACTGCTCGATTTATTCGCTGTATAAACACCAGCGGAGAACTGTGGCAATATGCCTAAAGCAAAGAAGAGTTTATACATCAAAATTAGAATCATTTGTGGCGGAATGTGGCAGAGAACACTTCAGTACAAATGGAGAAGCCATGAAATGTAACATAGAGCTCAAAATACATTTAAAACATCATATTAAACACTAGGAACATGTAATTTTAGAAAGGAAAAATGAGGAAAGTGGACCTTCAACCCCCTCAGCCCAAACTGCAAATTAGAATTTTCTGAGGATCTGTTTCATACACAAGAGCGGTCATTGCTTTAAAAATGTACAACTTTCCAAAAGCTTGTTTAGTAGCCTTGATAAACAACTTGCACACTATCAATAGTAGACATACATTGCTTTTACCCTTCTAATATTTCTTAATCCTTGTTTACCTTCGAAGTAGGTTGTACTGCCTACAACTGTACATCAAATTTTGTTTACAGAGAGCAGTACAAAGTTAAGCGCTTCCACCTTCCCTCGCCACCAACCCTCGGTGCGTTCCTAACTTGATGGTTTACTTACTGAAACCCCTCTGCCTGGTGATAAATAAAGTGTGTTTTCGCAGTAACTGGTGTTCTCATTTGTTACAACACCCTTTCCATGCAATCCCGAAAAATAACTGAATAGCGACCTCACTTTAATAATAATGACATGAAAAATTACTGCCGCCGCCGCCGCCGCCACCGCCACCACCACACCACCACCACCACCGCTACTACTACTACTACTACTACTACTACTACTACTACTACTACTACTACTACTACTACTACTACTACTACTACTACTACTACTACTACTACTACTACTACTACTAATAATAACAATAGGTACCTCGGAAACGTCAAGTACCATAAAAGGATGTTTGAAATATATTGGCATTTTAAAGAGTACTACATTATTGTGTAGTGTGATTTTGTCTCTCTCTTAAGGTTACACAAAATTCCTTCTGAACAAAGAGGATTTCACAGAATATTCCCAGACAATTCAAGATATTCACCTTATTTATGATGCTAATTTCTTACACACATGATACTTATTTTAACAAACACTGTTAGAGTAATTTTTGAGAAAATAAAAAATAACGATATTGTTGCATGTAAGTATGGTATTGGGTGGGGGATTTTCTTAAAAAGTTTCGTGTTACATCCCTGGAAGATTGTCTCTCTCTTTCTCTCTCAGACACACACACACTAACAGACCTGTTTCTAAGAATTTGTTTTATTCAGGGGAAAACTGTGAAATCTCGATGTCGATTTTTGGTTGAGTACAATACTAGGTAAGTAATAGAAAAAGCAAAAAAGCATTTTGTCAGAAAATTATCCCTAATGATTGAGCAATATGTTCTATCTAATTGGATTCTTACCTTCCTAATAATGGAAATGCAATATCCATAGACAGAGATCCTTACCTGCAACAAGAAAAAAAGTGAAGGTTTATAACTTTTACAACATTTTCTTGTAACATTGTTTCATTGTATGTCATTGTTTTTTTTATTGCCGTATTCAACCATTTATATTTGTGTTTATTGGTACTTCTGTATTTGTTATGGTATGTCCAAAAGGCAACCTTTAAGTAAAGGAAAGCTTTAAAATATACAGGAAGTCCCACTTAGAACACCAATGGAATAAATGGTTATAAGTGGGAACGTATAAGCCAAAGACAAATAAATCTAGTCAGATTTGGTAGTGCACATCTTGCAGTTTGTATAACAATGTAACAATGGTTGCCACGGAGTTATGATATTTAGAAATACAGAAATAACAGAAATAAAATAAATAGAAAAAGTTATGTAATTGAAACTGTTTACATTTTCTATTAGCTAAAGTGCTGCAACTTCAATACAGTTCAACATGACAGACATTTGTAGCACAGCAGATGTCGAGCCTATTGTCCACCTTTCTCCAGGTATTCCTCAGCATAGCAATTGTGACATTTTGAATCACAAGGCGAATTCTGAATTTCAAATCACCCAGGTCAGCCACTAGTGTTCTGTAAACTTAATCCTTGACGAATCCCCATGGAAAAAAGTTCAAGGGTGATAGATCTGGTGACCTTGGCGACCAAGCGATTGTCTCGGAACCTCTGCCAATCCACTGTCTGGGAAAATTGTCATTCAGAAACTTACATATCTCGAATGCGAAGTGAAGAGGAGCGTCATCTTGCTGATAAATGTTTCCTGCAGGAAGTTGTGGGACGATATACAACTCCAGCATATCTAGATACAGAGTGATTTGTGAAGAGCTGACACATTTCTTTCTTTAATTATTCTGTTCGAAATTCATTCAATGCCCCAATTTTAGCACCAAATTAAGCAGAATGTTCTGGAGTTTCGATTGTCTGTCACTAGATGTGCAGATCTTCATGTTTAATTCGTAATTGCTATTGTCAGCAACTGTTTTTGAGATTTTGTTCTAGCCAACGTGAAAATAAAGTACACATTAAATGAACGATTCTTCCTTGTAAAGCAACACTGGATTACGAATTCAATTACAACTACTCAAAGGCATACCAGAGAGAATTTGGTGTTCGGAATCCTCCCCAAAGAAACACAATACTGAGAATGGTAAACAAACTGGAAACAACAGGATCTCTGGTGAGTGAAAAAGGCAAAACTCGTTCATCTAGGCTTCCCACGGTTGTTGACGCAAGAGCACAACTAGATCAGTCACCCAAAAAATCATTAAGATGTTTTTTGCACGAGACAGGTTACAGCTACTCAATGTGTCAGAGATCTGTGAAAAGTGCAGGCCTAAAGCCCTATAGGATTACGGTTGTCCATCAGTTACAGGAAATAGATAAGGATAGACGACTGAGTTACTGTCGTTGGTTTCAGGCGTTTATTGTGCAAATTCCTGCCATATTATCCATCACATGGTTCACAGATGAAGCATGGTTCCATTTATCCGGCTATATGAACTCAGAAAACTCACGCTATTGGGCCAGCGAAAATCCACATATTATTCATGAAGCACCTATGTACCCGGTTAAAATGAGTTTGGTGCGCAATATTTGCACAGAGAATAGTAGGACAAATTTTGTTTTTTAAACAATGTGAACACTGCAGGGTACCGACAGATTTTTGTGGAATTTGCTGAGCAACTAGACGATGTAGAGCTGAGTCTAGCATATTTTCAGCAGGACGGCGCTACATGCCTTACGTCAAATGAATCAATGGCACTAATTGCAAGTTTCTTTGACGACCGGATAATTTCCAAGAACCTGTGGCTACCGAGATCTCCGGATTTGATATCGCCGGACTTCTTTCTATGGGGTTACTTAAAAGACAGATTTTATGTCACACGTCCACAGACATTGGGCGATCTGAAGCACATTACAGAGGAGATTCAAGCTACTGACAATGGAGTCCTCCAACGAGTGGCCAGTAACATGAAACGTCGTGCTGAGTTTGCCTTATGCAGGGTGGAGGACATTTTCAACATTTGCTATAGAGGTAAATAATTTTCCAAATTCCTCTGCATTTCAGGTATATAAAGTTGTCGCTAGGATAACTCGTTTTGAAAAAATGTGTCAGTTCTTCATAAATCACCTTGTAGTTTCGACCAGTCAATGTAGGTTCATCCAAAAAGAAGGGATCTATCACACGATATTTCATTAAACCGATCAGATATTAACTTTGGGTGAATCACGTTCATGTTGAAACACAATAGAATGATTCTCACTTCCCCAATTCTGCAATTCTGTCTGTTAACTTTTCCTGATATGTGGAAACATGACTCGTGAGAGAAATAGATATGATCTAAGTATGAGTTGTTTTCATCAATTTTGTTCAAAACACTCACAACAAAATTTAGCCTCTTATGTTTATCATGTGTTTGATTTTCTGTGTGATTTGAATTTTGTATGCTCGAAGACGAAGCCTTTTGTGCACAACATTGTGAACACTACTGTGAGGAATCTGGAGTTGTGAACTTTCTTTCCGGATTGATATTCTTGGGCTTGGGTTCGTATGAGTTCAATGTTCTCTTCAGTAACTCTTTTCTTAGCATGCTCACCATTGCTTGACAACAAGCTTCCTGTTTGCTTCAACTTTGCACCCCAGGCGATTATTCTCTTATAGTCAGGAATGGGGTCATGCCTTTGAAGGTTGTATTTCCGACGAAATCGGCGTTGAACATGCTTCATAGACTTTGTTTCTGCTAAACAAAGAACACACAGGACTTCCTGATGAACAATAAAAATTACTAGTTTCGCAGAGTCAGCAGTTTGCTGTTATTTATTTATTTCTCAATGTCATAACTCCGTGACAACCATTGTTACACAAATCACAAATTGCACTACCAAATCTGACTATATTTACTTCTCTTTGGCTTATATATTCCCAGTTATAACCATTTATTTTATTGGTGTTTTAAGCGGAACACCCTGTATATGTGTACGTGTGTAATTATCGTTCAATAATCTCATTTATTCTGACATCTCTATTCTACAAATTATTCATAGAAAAGTGTATTCTTCTATCTACTATTTGTTGATCATGATAAATATCTACAGGGCACATTTCGAAAACACATTTTTAAATTGATACAGAGGGATATACAGGAGGTTTAGATCATAGCTTCTTTGCTACTCTTGAAATGGGCACACTCCGGAAAAGACAGCTTATTTCTTTCAAGAGTTTACAGGTCTAGACAGCCCTCGATCTGTCAGATACTGTATAAGGTGCCTGGAAATATATCTCATATTCAACAATTTCAAGACAAGTGTACTCAGTGTTTTTGCTTTCGTTCGCATAGTAAATAATGATACCATCTTCCACCCTTCAATTTCCTCCTTTTGTTCGTATTTTGCTGCCCATTTTTATTAACCCCAATTTGTGGGCAAAAGATCATACACCTGTAGTGTAAATTTAAATAACATTTTATCAAATTCTCCTAATACCTATGTTCAAGAACATGGCATAGTTCAATACTTATGAGTCAGCTTCTCATTCATTCAAACATAGGAGATAAAATATACACAGGTGGAGTGTAGGCCCTACTGAAAAGGTAGAACAAGATTGGAAAATCTGATATGTTTTACCGCATGACTTTCTCTACTCTAATTCTCTTGTACAGATTATCCTTACAAATGCTTATTCTTGCATCTACTTCATGTTTATCGAGATTAACACCTGCATAAAATGTCTTATTATTTCCTTGTACAAAAATGGGATACGGGGAATGCAGTAGACTTTAAGCATATAGTCAAATAATTTAAGAGCGGATCGCTATGTGATGGCTTTGAAATTCCGTTTTCTTTGTATAACCAAGATATAATAAAAAAACAGAATAACGACTTCCAGTTTGAGAAAAGTATATATACTTGAAAACTCAAACCAATAATTTTATTGGTTTACTGCTTAATTTTGGTTTACTACTTAATTTTCGTTTACTGCAAAAAAAAAAAAAAAAAAGATTGCATATAACCAGTCTCCATTTTTGTGCAGCAAGATTTTATTTTCTACTAGCTAAAGTAATTCAGAATGAAGAGGACTTAACAGGCTAATTCCTGAGGCAGTGTTTTTAACACTTAAATGATTTTAGTCAAATTATATAATATACAAATTCAATAACAACCCGCCTTGAAGCAATATGTGTATGTAATAATTTGTAAAATGTATGTAACAGTCATTGCATATGCTTATATTATTGTATCCATGTGTAATAATGTTATGTGAATATATTACGTAATTTAATAATGTAGGAGCTGTGAGAATAATAAGTTAACAGTTGCTAACAATGCGGTAACAATGAGGTAACCTTGAGTCAATAATGAGTAAGAAAGTTTAACAGTACTACTTGTGATTCTTGGAGTAACAATAATGTAAATTTTGAGACATTATATAAAATAGCCAATCAACAACCAGAAAAAGATTTAGTTAAATAAAGGTATTGTATTGGAGTAGGATTAGCCAATCGAAAACTGAAATAAAGCAACATTTACAAATTTAGAGTTCAGTTGCCTGCAGACAGTGCTCATAACTGGATGCGTTGCTTGTGCGTCCTCGAGAGATTTAATATGTATTCGTATGAGACGAAAAATAAGTTTACGTGTTAAAAAGTGCAATTAATTAATTAAAGAATCTCTCAGCTCTCTATATCAGTGAAATGTTATTTAAATCGTATCAAGTATTAATAAAAGGAGTGAAGTAAAATTATAATCTGTGTAAGCTTGCATTCTTGTCGTATCACAACCCTGCCAAGAGAAATGTGTCTCTAACAAATACTGACGCAGCCGAGGCAAACATAAATATTAAATATTTAAAGAAACAGTTTAATTACAAAATTAATATTTTTTAAACTTGGGGCAAATGCCACCTGAAAATACATTTGGGGCGACGGCTACCGGAAACTGTTTAACATACGTGCGGTTGCAACTACTACAAGTTCGGCTCCCCAACAGTTGAAATATAATACAACTCCTTCAATACAAACTACTTCGAATTGACGCCCAAAGCGTGGTGCAAACAACGTAAAGACAATACATCATCTTCAAATATGCTTTTCCATATGTAGCAGCAACAAACGTTTCTCATCCCAGAAAATTCAAGATTTACATTTCCTTTGTTGTGTCTTAAACATTTAGTATTTTAATCTAATTCGTTAGAGCCATTTTTGAGAAAAACGGGATTTTCGAAAAGGGTAGTTTAGAATGGTGAGATTCTTGAAAATATTCGTGTTGCATCCTTAAGTACCATATTTGGTATTTAACCGAATTTTCGTTTTTGAATTATGCTTTTCACGACACACACAGGTACACTCATGTACACATTATTACTTTTTTTTAAACTGCTCTTTTAGGTTCAGGGGAACTCAAAACATATATTTCCGATGAAATCTCGACATCCAATTTCTGAGTGGAATACAATACTTCCCCTACTTAAAATACATAGTACATATAGAAAGTAAAAATTCATAGCCATAGCCAAAATTTGAACCAACGATCTTTGGCTTAGCGTGCTGCTGCTCTAACCAAATGAGATGCCATGACAAGATGCCGGAACGATGGAAAAGCCAGAGCAACGATTTTGATTAAACCACCATATGTTTAAGATATTTACATTACAAATAAAATATACTCGTATATCTTACATTTCCTGGGAATAGCCTATGAAGTCCTTTTCATTCTGAACGACTTGTATAATTGGCAAACCGTAAGAGATAGACATGTATAAAAAATATAAATGTCTTCAAAGGACACATTTATGTCAAATACAATTTTTTTACCATTTCCGAGATATTCTTTGTGATTGGCTTTAATTTTCGAATACATAGATTTTTACTTTTTTATCACGTACCTAATAGGTAGAGAGGGTATTGCATTCCACACAAAAATCCAATACCGAGGTTTCACCGGAAACAATGTTTTGACGCCCCTTGAATACAAAAAGCAAAAGGTTTTACAAAACGGTCCGTGTGTGTGTCGGATCAACGCCAAACTTAGTATTTAAGTTCAGTACCTTCTAAAGATGCCAGAAAGATTTTTATGAAAATCTCCCTCCCCAAACTACCCTTTACATTGAACATTTTTCGAAATTTTTTATTCTCTAAAATATGGTTGTAACAATCTGGATTAAAATATCTAATATTAAAGATATTTACATGACAAAGAAAATGTATATCTTGAATTTTCCGGGAATAGCCTTTGAAGTCTTCTTCATTCGGAAGGAATTTTGGATAATCTAGTATAACTGGTAAACGTTAAGCGAAAGACGAAAACGTATTCCAAAGGAAATGTAGATCTCTTTAAAATACACAATTTATTTCAAATAAGTTTTTTTTAAGCATAGCCATTTCCGAGATATCCGTTATTAATGGTTCGAATTATTCAATACTTAGCGATTCTAAAGTACTGTCAAAATTCAGTTGTTCTAGCTATTCCAGCTTTTTAACGCCAGCGTATAGCGTTCAGTTCTTAAACATTTGACTATCGCTGTTCCTTTGTATCTATAACGAAATGTGTAATGTAGCTATTTCTACATAGGTTTATGAAGTAGACAGAAAATTGGTTTTAGTAAGACTAGTTTGTATACCCACTAATAAACGATAAAGAGTTTTAAGTCACTATTTTATCTAGTGATCCTGCAAAGAGTGTAGACTTCCAAAGACATCACATAGCGATTCCCTTTTTAAATATCTCACTATCGCTATACTATATCTGTCTATACCTACAACGAAATGTGTGAACGTGCGATAATGGTTTAATCTCGATTAACAAATTTAGATAGAATAATAAGGCTTTGTAAGAATAGCATGTAGAAAGGTAAAGAAAGTCGTGTGAATATGGCACATTAAATTTTTCATTTTAAGGACCTAAAAGCTCTCAACTGGATTCAACGCGTTAAAAGTGGAACATTTGCGGCTTTTGTCATTTATTCTGTCAGCATCTTAAAGAGATAAGGAAGACATCAGGACTTGAGCTTTATGGTTAACACTTGAGGCTTACGCGGCCAACACAATGGACACAAGAGTCATAATTTCAACAGTCTCTTTATATCCCAAACTGGTCCACAAATCGAGTGCAACAAAGGGTAGGCACTCAACAAAGGCAAGGTGCATGAAAAGAACGGACGTTTGGATTTAGTAAGTTTCAACAAAGCTGGCTTTCAAACTGAAATGTTTAGTAAGCGAGTTTTATTTTACAAAGCTTTCTGGTACAATGAACAGCACGTTACTTTTTCATGCATTCCATATGAAAGGCAAGAGGTCAGTGACGTAATAGTGGTTTAAGCCCCTGGCGTAAAAGATAAAACGAAGAATAACACAAGTAACAAAAGCAGATTAAAAGAAATTCCTGGAGGTAATCACACTGGCATAAAATTGGGGGCACTCAGGTGTGCTTCGCCCAAGCGTAAAATATGAAGGTAAAAAGGATTTAAATGCCGATTTAGCTCGGCACTCACATTAGTACAGTCCGTAGATGACAATAATGTGCTACGTATTGATTTCCGACTGTGCATACTACAACTGAAATTCAAATACGCCAGGGATCCGCAGGGTGACTGTATTACACAGTAGTAAACAAACTGTCAAGGTGAGCGAATGGACTGGTACAGTTTTCCGCCACTTACTCCGGACGCACTTCAGGAATACTGTCTCATGAAGATATTGGTTAAAAATCTTCTGGTAACTACTAAAAACATTTTCACATAAACAGTATACTTTCTGGGAGCTAAGGTTTCATAGGAGCATATAATGCGGTGGGCTGTTTCTGTTCTTTCTTATATAATCTGCAATTTAAGTTATCCTAAATCAGTCTCATCGTGTTAAGATGCGTTTCCACAGGAGCATGTACCGTGCAGTAATTGTTCTCAGCTGAAATCTGTTGCTTTTAAGCAAGCTTTGAACCCGTTTCCTAATAGTTTACCATGATTATTTACTGGGATTTGAAGCCCGGTTTCATAATACTTTACCTTGGAACAGTTCTTAAAGTCTCTTACCAAACACGGACCTAGTTCATCAGTTTTTTTTCATTTCCCTCAATGTCACAGTGAACTGGCAGATGAGCTGAACTCCATTCTGTTCTGCCAAGTTTGTGAGCATGGCACTCAATTACAAACTGTCAACATGAATAGATGAACTCCCTTAACTTCTCATCCCAGAGCTGCTTTCGTCTCATCTGTGAACTGTAATCGTTGTCTCTGTCGCTATAACAGGAAGTCGTCATAATTCACTACCCACTAGTCACGAAGGCGGTTGCGCAGTAGCAAAACTTCTGCGATGCCATACTCTGGTGTTTCCTGGCCATTAAGCGGTAGTCTGTTTCACAGCGCGTTTGTATGAAGTTGCTAGTTTCGAGCATAAATCGACTGAATTGTTTGGACATCTTCGGGATTGTAAGTCTGAAGGAGAATTCAGTGACGAAGATTAAGGTAAACAAATGTATTATGTGTTGCATTTAACCACAAAATAATGTGTCGCCAAACCACCATGTACAGCTATCTGCGGCAACTGCCATCCACTGTCTTTTGTGGCGCATCGCACTTCATCTGCCAGGCCCAGTGCTCCTAACCGAGGAGTAGGCAACTGACGCAGCCGAGAATCATTCACGGAGGAACACCACAGCATCACCAGCAGACTCAAGCGGAGAGTCGTTACGGAAAGCCATGCAGGACTTCCATGCGGAGGTACTATAAATACGGGACCGGGTCCGTCTACGCAGAGACCACACCCTCGCTAACCCAGGATTACTCGTGGGCTTTTCTATTAGGGACGGTGCCTATTTTATATAGCGCCCCCCGGTCTGGTCAAGTTTAGGCTAGGAATCATCCTGCCCACCCTTTCAAACAGGGACGGAAGTGGATACGCCACTTACGCGCGTCAGGTCAGCAGGCGAACCCTACTGGGAGAGACTACCGAACAACCTCGTTGGGGCCGACAGTTTCTAGCAACCGTCTACCAGCTATCCCTCATGGCTGGTGCCGGAGAACCTCGAGGCGTCTCACAACCCCGCTTGGGCGGATAAACCAGCCAAGCGTACCCAATCTCCCATGGGTGTAGGGAACCACTGCCCCGTCGAATTCAACCCAATCTGAACAACTCCCTTGCGGGAGGGGCTCGAATGTTCGGCCCAGCGTACTTCTAGTAACGTCAGAAGTAGCACGAGTGCTAAGGTTCCGCAGCGCCCGCACCACGGCAGCTGAAGGAGTCGGAACGCTCCCTCTCCCTTTCGGGATACTGAATATAGGGACCCGTTGCCTTGGAAGAGACGCTGACCGCCACCATCTCAGCGAAGCTAAACGACCTACAGGTTACTATACTGCTGCCACCCTTCATCACCAGAACATCTCCGCCGAGTTGTGAGCACGACTGGATAACATCACCACCCGCCTCCAGACCCCACATGAGCTACCAGAAACCACCAACGCACCCAACCGCCAGATCACCACACCAGTCCACCAACACATCAAAATCAGCCACCATTTGTGATTCCTCCCGAACACCAGCACTTCCTATAGAAATGTCGCCTTCAACCAGGAATCATAAAGAAGACGACACCTCTGATATCAGAACTAAAGACATTCTTACCTTACCTCAACTCAACTCCAGTCTGGTAGGTTCGTGATGAGCCTAAGTAATGCTGTTACCTACTCTTGGAAGGGCTTTACCACATGGATGATAGGTCTATTGCAAGGCGATGGGTTTGGTTCTGAGCTTGTTGGTGTAATAGGGGATAGTGCTATGTTTTCATAGGCTCCTCAGCGACTGCCATTTCAGGATCAGCACCATCCTCTGCTCTACTGGTGTCTGTTATTCCTTAAATGGATTATGGATTGAATTTTGAGTGACCACTCCCATGGGAAGGGGGAGTACTTGGTGACAGAATTATGCTGTTGGCAGCTTTAATGGCTTCGTTGCCGGGGGTGCCCACAAACCATGCGGGGAACCCGGTAGTGTACCTTACCTCTTCTTTAATTGTCACTTTTTAACCTCTAGGCTGTAAATAGGACTTTTGTCACGGATGTAGCCCAGGATCTTCCTTCAGCCACACCCGCCCATTGGGTGACAGCATTGCTTCTTTCGACGACCAACGCGAATGCTATGCGGGACCGCGCTACCTTTACCCTTGATTTCCATCTTTCATTATCCTTTGAAAGGAGATATATTATACATACATAAAGGAATTGTAAATATGGAAGGGGAACCATAATATAAGAATTGTACAGTAATAATTTAAGTCACTAACATGTTAAAATATTCAATACCCAACATTTGTACACAGCTGATTGTAAGAACCGGCGAGCTAGCAGAATTCCAGGAAATCATAAAGACCGTACCTGGCACCGAGCGGTACCACGCTACATGATGGCGCCCAAGCGCACGGATCTGAACCCGCACATGTCAGGGTAACGCGGCCTGAGGACCAATAGGAAACGTTGTTACATTTTCAAACGCGGAGGAGCGTCACCAGGCTCCAGTATACAAGGGCAGACAAAGCCCCAGATTCTGCTCTTATTCTGATTATACCTCATCGAGAAGTCACGACAACACGAGGTGCTACAGATGCACGTGGGTGCACTAGGGTGGGGTGCGTGTGAATATAGCTAGGCTCCTGACTAACTTAAAGTGGTGGGATTTTTTTATAATAATGGGAAAAGCTAGTCGCCCATAAATATTCAAAGTGTGAAATAAACTTCATTGATTAAGGGAAACTCGCAGTGTATTTTTAGCTTGCCTACACACTAGAACCTGAGATTCAATAATTATATATAGCTAGGAATGGAATACTCAACAGTCGACGAGCACCAATAGCCGAGGAAGAAGAACACTGCAACAGGCAACAACGACCCAAGGATTTTCCAGCTACGAATGACGCCCAACGACCGTTTCCCGCCACACCTTCTTCGTTTCCGGTTAAGGAGTTTTAGTGGGTATGACCATGTTACTGGCAAATCCCACACTCTCAGCATTGGCTGGTGTATTGCGTAACTGCATATCCCCTCCACTTAAAAAAGCAACGTAAACTAGAAGAACTATGAGGGCCGAACACACACATCTCTGAGTGACTCGTTATGACAGGGGTTACCAATATGGCGGTTTTCCGAGCTGGAAGTTTTGGCTACTAGACTTTGGTCCAAAAATCTTCGTTTATGCCGCCTAGCGGGAATTATAGGGATTTTTAAACCAATAGTTAATGATAAAATCAGGTATTTTTCCCATCACAGCAGCTCGAGCACGTAATGATGGGTAATATTTCTGTGCAGGAGTGAAGTCCTGCTTTACAAATCAAAAGGAAAAGACTGAGTATTTGCATTGTGAAAATCTTTAGGGTGAACACCAGAGCAATTCTCTGGAGTGGGTAACTGGAGCAGTTAGCTGCAAAGTCCAGTGATAATATCAAATATTAACATCTGGATG
Organism: Deroplatys truncata; assembly: GCA_030765065.1. Classification (NCBI taxonomy): domain Eukaryota; kingdom Metazoa; phylum Arthropoda; class Insecta; order Mantodea; family Mantidae; genus Deroplatys; species Deroplatys truncata. Next base: position 281,141,087 of record CM060975.1, read on the forward strand.
TCTTGCTTGGATTATTACAGATATTCCAAAACGTCAAACTGGACGTGTTGGCAAACTTGTTAACGATTCGCTCCTTGAGAGCTTACAGAGAAAATTTTCATTCACAAGAATTTCTTAATTAGACAATCAATCAAAACGTAAATTAGTAGCTCATTCATCCACAGAACTGGATACTTAACTTAAGTGGACAATATTTGAGGCACTTAAATGAGTTCAGTCAAATTATATGATATATAAATTCAATAACAACCCGCCTTAAAGCAATATGTGAATGTAACAGTATATAAAAAGTGTATATAACAGTCATTGCATATTCTTATATTATTGTATCCTGTGTAATAATGTTATGTGAATATATTACGTAATTTAATAATGTAGGAGCTGTGAGAATAATAGGTTAAAAGTTGCTAACAATGAGGTACCCTGAGGCAATAATGAATTTGAAAGTTTAAATGATACTAGTCATTATTGGAGCAACAATAATGTAATTTTAGTGACAGTTTATAAAAATAGCCAATCAACAACCAGAAAAAGCTTTAGTTAAATGAAGCTATTCTATTGGAGTAGGAATAGCCAATCAGAGACTTGAAATACAGAAATTTACAAGTTTAGGCGGTTGAAATCAATTCAGTTGCCTGCAGATAGTGTTTGTAACCGGATGCGAGATGCGTCCTCGAGAGATTATAATACGTATTCGTGTGAGACGAAAATAGTTTACATATTAAAAAGTGCAAGTATTTAATAAAAACATCTCTCAGCTCTCTCTCTATATCAGTGAAGTGTTATTTAAATCTTATCAGGTATTAATAAATGTAATGAAGAAAAACTTAAAATCAGTGTAAGCCTACATTCTTTAGTCACACCACAACCCTGCTAAGAGAAACGTGTCTCTAACAATAATACTGACGCACCCAGGCAAACACAAATACATAATATTTAAAGAAACAGTAAAATTACAATGTTAATATTTTTTAAACTTGGGGCAAACGCCACCTGAAAGTACATTTGGGGCGAAGGCTACCGTAAACTGTTTACTATACGTGCGGTTGCAACTACTATAAGTTCGGCTCCCCAACAGTTGAACTATAATACAACTCCAACAAAATAACGTAACAAACTATCTACTTCATATTACATATAGCTAATGGCTTTTTCTGCTCTACAAAAAATTATAGTTATTACGGTTGAGCTGTTTCCATCCCCGCATCTTCAATAAGAGGACAATATCAGGATAGCACGAGCGATAAGCAATGGATTCTGTGATCCAAGTTCTGAGCGCACGGTGGAGCGACGTAATGGTCGCTCATGCGTTCGGATTGGTTAACAGGAGACCAGGTCACCGACAGCAGCACTATTATATTGCAGCGAACAAGGAGGTCACCCCGGGTTGAGAGGAGAGACAACGCAACGAACCAGAGTGAAGACCAGACCAGACGGCAAGTTATCCTGAGTAATGTTTTTGGACGTTTTCATAACTTAGTTCAACAACACTACAAAATGATGTATTACGCTACTCTTCTGCAGTGGCAGTTGGTACCTTCCAGGAAATAGGAGTACAGAATGAATAACTTGAGGCAGTATTTTTAACACTTAAATAATTTCAGTCTATTTATATAATATGTAAATTCAATAACAGCCCGTCTTAAAGCAGTATGTAACAATATATAAAAAGTGTATATTACAGTCATTGTATACGTTTATATTATTGTATACATGTTTAATAATGTTATGTGAATGCATTACATAATCTAATAAGTAGGAGCTGTGAGAATAATAGTTTAAAAGTTGCTAACAATGAGGTAACTTTGAGGCAATAATGAATTTGAAAGTTTAACAATACTACTTGTAATTCTTGGAAGCAATAATGTAACTTTTTATTACAGTTTATAAAATAGCCAATCAACAACCAGAACAAGTTTTAGTTAAATAAAATTATTCTATTGGATTAGGAATAGCCAATCAGAGACTTGAAATACAGAAATTTACAAATTTAGGAGGTTGAAATCAAGTCAGTTGCTGGTAGACAGTGTTACTAATCAGATGCAAGATGCGTCCTCGAGAAATTTAATACGCATTTTGGTGAGAAAATAGTTTACGTGTTTAAAAAGTGCAAGTAATTATCAAAAGAATATCAAAGATCTATATCAGTGAAGTGTTATTTAAATCGTGTCAAGCATTAATAAATGGAGTGAAGAAAAACTTAAAATCTGTGTAACCCTACATTCTTCAGGCGCATCACGCCCTGTTAAGAAATTCGTGTCTCTAAAATTAATGCTGACGCAGCCGAGGCAAACATAAATATATAATATTTAAAGAAACAGTCAAATTACAAAGTTAATAATATTTTTAAACTTGGGGCGAAGGCTACCGGAAACTTTTTACCATACGTGCGGTTGCAACTCCCCAACAGTTGAACTACAATACATCTCCTACTTCAAATTGGCTTTCCATACGTGGGGCAGAAACTAACTACTTAAAATTGGCTCCCAAAGCGTGGGGTAAATAACAATACAACAAAACACCTTCTTCAAACTAAAGCTTAATTAAATTTCGCGTGACTATAAATGAGAAGTGAAGTGAAACAGAAGTCCTTTTAAACTCTGTTAAGTTTTCTGAGTATATGAAGAAAGAATTTTTAACTTAATTGTGTTGCAAAGCATTAAGAATGTAAATCAGTTTTTTATTTCAAGTTTTGGGTGGAAATTAATACATCATAGATTCATTACAAATTTAATTTCTTTGTGTTATAGTTTCGCCTTATATTCATTTATCTCCACTGTTAAGCCTTGCAATAACAACCTTTTCCTCTGGTTAAATTATTGATTATTATATTCATCAGTTAAGCTTAAACGTTTATACACTTATTTACGTTTATGGCACGTGTTTGATAGAATATATTTCAGGGTTCATAAATTCTTTATTATTTTTTTATTCCTCATTTGTGTGCCACGGTAAGTTATATCGACGTACAATATGACGCACCATCTGGGGATTTCCTGCATTACATCCAAATCGACCAACATGTATGATTTTTACTGCAGGATGGGTCTATGACGTGTTCATACAACATTAAAATCTTGATGGTTTTGTTTTCTTCCAGCGTAATACTGCCACATGGGATTCGTATAGTGCAGCTCTCTTTCAATCGATACTCGACGTCAGACATTCTGAGGGATGTTTTATTTAAGACTGGCAGGCCTGCTGCTCGCACGAAACACGAAGGAAAACTCTTGAGGATTTAGAAGTTTGATCTTTTGAGACGTACGAGAATAACACTAACGCATATATGGCTTTTAGAAACACAGGTTGTGAGAAAACATTTCTTTCCTTGCAAAGGTTAATGCATTAGAGTTTTATACGTTAACCCTTATCATTAATTTTGTGGAAATTCACTTACTTGCAGTTGAGTTAGGGAGTAAAATACGCAACAAACAGAAGGCATGAGTTTGAGGCAGTATTTTTAACACTTCAATGCTTTCAGTCTAATTATATAATATATAAATTCAATAACAGCTCGCCTTAAAGCAATGTGTGTATATTACAGTCATTGTGTATGTTTATATTATTGTATACATGTGTAATAATGTTATGTGAATGTATTACATAATTTAATAATGTAGGAGCTGTGAGAATAATAGGTTAAAAGTTGCTAACAATGAGGTAACCTGGAGGCAATAATGAGTAAGAAAGTTTAATAATGCTACTAGTCATTATTGAATAACAATAATGTAAATTTTGAGACATTTTATAAATAGCCAATGAACAACCAAAAAAAGCTTTAGTTAAATGAAGGTATTCTATTGGAGTAGGATTAGCCAATCAGAAACTGAAATACAGCAAAATTTACAAATTCAGAGTTCAGTTGGTTGTAGACAGTGTTTCTAACCGGACGCGAGATGCGCCCTCGAGAAATTTAATACGTATTCGTGTGAGACGAAAATAGTTTACGTGTTAAAAAGTGCAAGTAATTAATGAAAGAATCTCACAGCTCTCTATATCAGTGAAGTGTTATTTAAATTGTGTCAAGGATTAATAAATGTAGTGAAGTAAAAATTATAATCTGTGTAAGCCTACATTCTTCAGCCATGCAATGAAATCCATGTCTCTAACAATAATACTGACGCAGCCGAGGCAAATATAAATATATAATATTTAAAGAAACAGTCAAATTACAAAGTTAATATTTTTTTAAACACATTTGGGGCGAAGGCTACTGGAAACGTTTTTCCATACGTGGCAGCAAAAAAAAACTACTTCAAGTTGTCGTATGTATTCCAAGCAACATGGAAAATAAACATATTTATAAACTCTGCATAAATACAGTTATTTGAACAATTCCCATATTTATTAGCAATCAATAAAACACTTTTCCGGTTGCAAAGGTTGATATTGAATTTAAGGATGATATTTATATTGTACAATCAACATATATTGTCTCAATCGCCAAGCTGCCCGTTGAAAGCGGCAGCAACTGAACAAGTGACAGTCATGTGTAGTGGAGATGGGCAGGAAATAATGTAACAGTTACCAAAGTAAAAAATATAAAGTAACTAGTTCTCAATAGCGGTTACCAGAGTAACGATTACAAAGTAACTAGTTACTCAATAACGATTACTAAAGTAACGAATACAAAATAACTGGTTATCGAATAACGGCTACCAAATTAACGTAGTTATCGCGTTAACGGTTACTAAAGTAACGAGACCGTTACTGAGACTGGATGATATTCGCTACATGAGTGTAGCATTGGGAACTAGTTACCTCACCTAGTTTACTCTACTCATCCTGGCACGGAGTAGCAAGTACATATTTGCTTATTACAACGCTTGCTTATCGCTTCGAATATAGGTCATAGGCCACAGATGAAATGTCAGTCAGCACTCAGGTAGGTAGTAAAGCTGCATGCATTGCATTAAGGGGACAAGGTAGCCTTAACACATGGAAATTACACCTTAAATTACCACTACTCTTAAAGTTCTCAATGGTTTTTCCCAAAACTTTTATGAATTACTCTACGAATCATGACAATTATTTCACGTGGTTGTTTACCTTGATAGCTTATGTAGTTGAGTCCATACAAATTATTTCATTCAGCAGAAAAATAATAACATTTACTCTTAAAACATTTGAATTCGTGTATTTTTTCTCTGATCCTAGTGCAATACAGAATCCACTTTTGCATGCTTTGTTCTTGGTATAATTAGCTATCTTATGAACCTCAATTATTTAGCTATGCATATCAGTTCACTAGAAATTGAAAAAAATTAATTGGAAAGTCAAAAAAGTAAAAATGTGGAAAATTTGCAATGTTTTAGCTTTCTTAATATCGCTAACATACATTATAAGATTATGCTTGTAGTTCAGAAAGTTTAACTATGTGTTGTTTTACAGGTACTGAAAATGTCAACTCTCTACCTTTCACACATTCTGAGAAAAACGTACAAAGTTTCCAAAAATGTTGTTTTGAGAAAACTGAATTTAAAGTTTGAACATTAAAATTCTGACACATTTCTGTACATTCCAGGGTCATAATCATCTGCACCTTCATACTTGGATTACTGCAGCTTTTTTTGATTGCCTTCTCTTGGTCCTGGCCTCTTTTGTTTATTGCTGAACTGCTCGCTAACGGTATAGTAGTTCGATGTTGAAATATAAAAAGGGTTCTAAAAAGGGGCGTTGCATGACAGCTTTAAAGGAATGTAGACTAGCATTTAAATTGTATTTAAATGTCTTAAAAATCTCCTAATCCCCCCAAAAGTATACAATTTCTGAAACTGGAAATAATAAGACTTTATTGGTGCCTAAAACAAAAAATGTTTTTTTTTTTTTATCATTTCAGAGTACCTTGTTCCCTTAAGATGGTTATTCAGATATGATTATAGGTGCACGAGGTTTTATACATCGCGATTAGATGGGTATGGATTTGGAAGACTGTCTTATTATCACACACCATAATTGCAAGCTGAATATTATTTATTAATATATACAACTGCAAGCTTCCGACTTCCATTTGCATGAATGTAACGATTTTTTCATTTACTCATGGCTGTTCCCATCTGCATCTGCTCAGAGAGGCGCACTTACGGCGCGAATATCTTGGCCAATAGGGAGGAGGCAACACTTAGGAATACGTCTTGTGTGTATGTGTGTGTGTGTGTGTGTGCGCGCGTGCGCGTGTCTACATGGATATAGAAACAAGAGCGAAAGCATTTTTAAATTATAAACCACCGTAGTAATCAAAGTGTTAACACAGCCAGAGAAACTTATTTTAAGATTGCATTAACAAAAGTAAGTCTTATCGACATAGCTCATATTGAAACGTGATTACAGCTAATCGTTACTGGTAACCATTAATGTAATGTAAATGTGAACGTAGTAACCATGAAAAGAAATAACTTATCGTTACTGGTAACAATTACATGTAACTGCGTCAGTTACAACTGTTACTCGAAAATAACTGTTTGTCACGACCCTTTAGTGTAATAACCACGTTTATACATACAACTCTCTTTAAAGGCAGATTACAACAAGCACCCTACCCATCAATTACTATGCTACAAGTCGTAGCGAAATCGACTTGTTCCCATTTTCCGTAGTCTCTACAATATGTGAATGCGGATTCAGTTCAAAATAAATTCCAAATCCGAACGAGCAGGAGAAGAGAATCGAATTCCATGTAGAATATTGACATGTAAAAGTGGATCGTTGCAGAACGTTCTTGAAGCAATAAAACAGTATCAAAAAGATGGAGGGCCTCGAAATTCAAGGTTTATAAAACCAATATTACCGTAGAAACACAGAGGAAAAAGAGATAGCTGAATCGGTGGACAATATCAAGCTGCACAACAAACGTTTAAATCATAGTCAAACTTGCATCTTGTCCGCAACTCTCCCTCCTCATCAGTCACCCCCACTCTTTGACCCTGCGGACGCGCCGATACTAAGTAAATTCCCTTCACACTTCCAAGTAAACAAATTAGTTAATGTCAACTTTAGAATCTTTCCCTCCACCCTGCATCCTGGAAGTATGCACGTGAAAGTAAATGTGGGAGTGTTTCAAATTAGAAATAATTTTTAACTTAATCTGATGTGTAAATTCACGGACTTTCTCTGCTCTCTATCATTTGTTAGTGATTATACAACCAATTCTTAAGAAGGCCAGTTTTTCTATTTTATTTTAATCGAGATAGACCATTTCAAAAAAATCTAATGTGTTACACTCACATGACTTTCTCTACTCTTGTACAAACTATTTTTACAAACGCTTATTCTCCATATGCTTCATGTTAATCGAGATGTTAATATTATTGCTAATTTTCTTGTAGATGCAAGGGGAATAGGTACGTTTTAAGCGATAGTCAAATATTTTAAGAGCTGGTTGTTATGTGGAGTATTCCATTCTCTTTGCATTACCAGGACAAAAAAAATGAATAACGAATTTGAGAGAAATTATAAGTATTGGAAAATTTAAGGGAATATCAAGCAATATCTCGAAAATGGTTCACCCAATAAAAAAAATGTATGACATAAATTGTGTATTTTAACGCGATCTACAGTTTTTGTGTAGCAAAAGTTTGTCTATCTCTTATGGTTTACCGGTTATAGAAAAGTCGTTCACAATTAAGAATACTTTTGGAGACATTCCCAGAAAATTCGAGATATACATTTCATTTGTCATGAGAATATCTTAAACAAATTATATTGTAATCAAAATCGTTAGAGCCGTTTTTGATAAAATTAAAAATTTCCAAAAATGTTCCATGTATAGGGTATTCTGGGGTGGGGGGATTTTCTTGAAAACCTTCGTGTCGCATCTCTGGAAGATACTGGATCTAAATACCAAGTTTGGTGTTTATCCGACTGTTCGTTTCTGAGTTATGCTGTTCACAGACAGACAGACAGACAGACACACACACACACACACACACACAGACAGACACACACACGGACATGTTTCCAAAAATGCTTTTTTTGGATTCAGGGGGCCTCAAAACATATATTTCGGTATCGAATTTTTGGGTGGAATACAATACTTCCCCTACTTACTATATGTAGTAAGAAAGTAAAAAATCTGATGTGTTACACTCACATGACTTTCTCTACTCTTGTACAAACTATTTCTTCAAACGCTTATTCTCCATATGCTTCATGTTAATCGAGATATCGATATGTCAATCTTATTGCTAATTTTCTTGTAGGTGCAAGGGGAATATAGTAGGTTTTAAGCGATAGTCAAATATTTTAAGAGATGGTTGCTATGTGGAGTATTCCATTCTCTTTGCATGTCCAGGACATAAAAAAAATGAATAACGAATTTGAGAAAAAGTATGTGTTGGAAAATTTAAGGGAATAACAGGCAATATCTCGAAAACGGTTCACTCAACAAAAAATATGCACATAACATAAACTGTGTATTTTAACGCGATCTACATTTTTGTGTAGTTAACTTTTGTCTATCTCTTATGGTTTACCAGTTATGCAAAAGTCGTTCAGAATGAAGAACACTTTTGGAGACATTCCCAGAAAATTCGAGATATACATTTCATTTGTCATGAAAACATCTTAAACATATGATATTTTAATCAAAATCGTTAGAGCCATTTTTGAGAAAATTAAAATTTTCGAAAAATGTTCCATGTAAAGGGTATCCTGGGGTGGGGGGATTTTCTTGAAAACCTTCGTGTCGCATCCCTGGAAGATAATGAACCTAAATACCAAGTTTGGTGTTTATCCGATTGTTCGTTTCTGAGTTATTCTGTTCACAGACACACACACACACACACACACAGACACACACACACACACACAGACACACAGACACACACACGGACATGTTTCCAAAAATGTTTTTTTTGGATTCAGGGAGTCTCAAAACATGTATTTCCGGTGAAATCTCGGTATCGAATTTTTGGGTGGAGTACAATACTTCCCCTACTTACTATACGTAGTAGAGAAAGTAAAAATGAATAACGAATTTGAGAAAAATTATAAGTATTGGAAAATTTAAGGGAATAACAAGCAATATTTCGAAAATGGTTCACCCAACCAAAAAAATGTATATGAAATAAATTGTGTAATTTTAACGCAATCTACAGTTTTTGTGTAGTAAAATTTTGTCTATCTCTTATGGTTTACCAGTTATGCAAAAGTCGTTCACAATGAAGAATACTTTTGGAGACAGTCCCAGAAAATTCGAGATATACATTTCATTTGTAATGAAAATATCTTAAACATATGATATTTTAATCAAAATCGTTAATGCCATTTTTGAGAAAATTAAAATGTGGATAAACGTTCCATGTAAAGTGTAATCTGGGTGGGGGGATTTTCTTGAAAACCTTCGTGTCGCATCTCTGGAAGATACTGAACCTAAATACGAAGTTTGGTAGTTTATCCGACTGTTCGTTTCTGAGTTATGCCGTTCACAGACACACACACACACGGATATGTTTCCAAAAATGCTTTTTTTTTTTTTGGATTCACGGGGGCTCAAAACATATATTTCCGTTGAAATCTCGGTATCGAATTTTTGGGTGGAATACAATACATCCCCTACTTACTATACGTAGTAGAGAAAGTAATGGATATATTACACTTTTCGTTATAGTTTCAAAGGGAGTAGCGATACTCAAAATGTTCAAGAAGTGTACGCTATATGCTGACCTTAAAATTCCATACTCTTTGCATGCAATTTCAAGAAACAACTTATATGGATAGCACTTTAAAAATAATGACAATTCGCACCGTTCATAATGAATATCTCGGAATTAGCTTAGGCTACAATAACATTATTTGATATAAATTGTGTATTTTAAAGAGATCTGTATTCTTTTTGTAGGACGTTTCGACTCTTTCCTAGTGAACTGGAATGCACAGACTACTCCCACAAATTTCAAGATATACATATTATTTGTCATGTAATGATCTTTAATGTATGATCTTTTAATCAAACTCGGTAAAGCCATTTTTGAGAAAATAAACAATTTCGAATCTTTTTTCATTTAATGGGTAGTTTAGGGTTGGGGGAATCTTCGTGTTGCATCTTCGGAAGTTACGAAACTTAAATACCAAGTCTGGTATTTCTCTGACTTTTAGTTTTTTAGTTATTTGTTCAGACACACACACACACACACACACACCAACCTCTCTTAAACTTTGACAAGATACATTCACATGAATTTATCTACCCACTCTTCAACAAACTGTTCTTACAACAACTAATTCTATCTACTTCATGTTAATCGAGATAAACGTTTGCAGAAACGGTTTTGCTGCACATTCCCTTGTAGGTAAAAGGGGAATAGGGGAATGCAGTAGTCTTAAGCGATAGTCAAATCTTTAAAGAGCCAGTCGCTATGTGATGGCTTAAAATTCCTTCTCTTTACATGGTCACAAAAAGAAATAAAAGAGAAAAAAATTAAGAAAGAAAGTAAAAACAAAATCCGAATGACTGTTTATTTGAGATAAGTATAAATATTTGAAAATTCAACCAATAACGAGGAATATCTTGGAAATGGCTAACTCCACAAAAATGTATCTGATATAAATCGTGTGCTTTTAACGAGATGTATATTTTTTGTGTAGTAAGATTTTATTTTTCTCTTACGGTTGAGGCAGTATTTTTAACACTTAAATAATTTCAGTCTAATTATATAATATGTAAATTAAATAACAGCCCGCCTTGACGCAATATGTGTATGTAATAATTTGTAAAATGTATGTAACAATCATTGCATATGGTTATATTATTGTATCCATGTGTAATAATGTTATGTGAATATATTACGTAATTTAATAATGTAGGAGTTGTGAGAATAATAAGTTAAAAGTTGCTAACAATGAGCTAACAATGAGTAAGAAAGCTTAACAGTACTACTTGTGATTCTTGGAGTAACAATAATGTAATTTTAGTGACAGTTTATAAAAATAGCCAATCAATAACCAGAAAAAGCTTTAGTTAAATGCAGGTGTTGGAGTAGGATTAGCCAATCCGAGACTTGAAATAGAGAAATTTACAAGTTTAGAAGGTTGAAATCTATTCAGTTGCCTGCAAACAGTGTTCCTAAGCGAACGCAAGACACATCCTTGAAAGATTTAATACGTATTCGTGTGAAACGAAGAATAGTTTACGTGTTAAAAAGTGTAATTAATTAATAGAAAGAATCTCAGAGCTCTCTATATCAGTGAAGTGTTATTTAAATCGTGTCAAGCATTAATAAAAGGAGTGAAGTAAAATTATAATCTGTGTAAGCCTACATTCTTGTCGTACCACGACCCTGCTAAAAGAAACATGTCTCTAAAACAATAATACTGACGCAGCCGAGGCAAACATAAATATATTATTTAAAGGGAGCAGTTAAATTACAAAGTTAATGTTTTTTTTTAAACTTAGGGCAAAGCCCACCTCAAAATACATTTGGGGCGAAGGCTACCGGAAACTGTTTACTATACCTGCGGTTGCAACTACTACAAGTTATGTTCCCCAACACCTGAAATATAATACATCATCTTCAAAGTGACTTTCCATACGTGGGGCAAATACAACTCTTACAACAATATAACTTCTTCACGGTTTACCAGTTATACAAAAGAAGACGACTTCAAAGGTTATTCCCAGAACATTCAAGATATACATTTCACTCAGTGTTGCCAATCGTAGCGAAATTTTAGCGTGCGGAAGACATTGAGGAGAAAAACGAATAAACAGGTAAACAGAGCGACTTTTGTAAATTTTAATTTTAAAAAAATTAATATATGATTATTAGTAACAAACATAAAAATTTAGAATTATATTCTACAACATTAATTTAGTAATTTTAAATATTTCCAGAGAAAAAGTGAATATTGTTGAAAGGTAAGAAAGTGAGAAAACAATTGTTTTCCGATAGGTGGTTGAAAGAAGATATTTCTTTTCGAAATGGTTGCAACCAGTGCAAAAGCAAAGTGCAGAGCATGTAATATTGTTTTGAGGACAAAAACACGAATATCTTTTGATTCACTGTGAAAGCCAGAAACACGTGTATCTAAAAACTACTGACGCCAAACGTCTCTCAGGTAATTAGTAAATTAATTTATTTACATTTTACTAAGAAATGTACAGTTATTTAATTCATTTTATTTTAATTATTCACTGAGCTAAATTGCCGCCAGTAAAACAGGCTTACATTACGAGCATTTTATGACTTATAGCCATGATATAATGTACAGGATTATTGAAAAAGAAGGAACAGATTTTAAATATTCATTTTTAATGAACGACAATAGATAGCGACACATACGAAACATCATTGAATAGAGGAAAGTTAAAAGTTTTAAGTCCCACCTATGGAGAAGATATTTTTTCACATTATTTTTACCACGCTTTGGGCGTCAATTTGAAGTAGGTTGTATTGAAGGAGTAGTATTATATTTCAACTGTTGGGAGCCGAACTTGAAATTTGTTGCAACCGCACGTATAGTACACGCTTTCCGCTAGTCTTCGCCCCAAGTGTACTTTCAGGTGGCTTTTGCCCCAAGTTTAAAAAAAATATTAACTTTGTAATTTCACTGTTTCTTTAAGTATTAAATATTTTATGCTTGCCTCGGCTGCGTCAGTATTATTGTTAGAGACATATTTCTCTTAGCAGTGTTTTGGTCCAACAAGAATGTAGGCTTACAAAGATTATAATTTTACTTCGCTACTTTTATTAAAGCTTGATATGAGTTAAATAACACTTTACTGATATACAGAGCTGTGAGATTCTTTTTATTAATTAATTACACTTCTTAACACGTAAACTTATTTTTCGTCTCACACGAATACATATTATATTCCTTGAGGACACCTTTGCGTCTGGTTAGTAACACTGTCTGCAGGCAACTGAACTCTAAATTTGTAAAATTTTCTCCTTTTCAGTTTCTGATTGGCTAATCCTACTCCAATAGAAAACCTTCATTTAACTAAAGCTTTTTCTGGTTGTTGATTGGCTATTTTATAAACTGTCACTAAAATTATATTATTGCTTCCAAGAATTACAACTTGTATTGTTAAACTCTCAAATTCATTATTGCCTCAAGTTTACCTCATTGTTACCTCATTGTTAGCAACTTTTAACTTACTATTCTCACAGCTCCTACATTATTAAATTACGTAATACATTCGCATAACCTTATTCAACATGTAAACAACCATATAAGCATATACAATGATTGTTACATATATTTTATAAATTATTACATACAATATTGCTTCAAGGCGGGCTGCTATTGAATTTACATATTATATAATTTGACTGAAATCATATAAGTGTTAAAAATACTGCCTCACCTATTAGTTCCAGTCAGTACCTACAGTGGCGCTGTGTTTGTTTAAGAGAAAATGGGACGCCACAGGAAAAGTTTTGTGTGCTGCATTATGCAAAGAGTGAATCCATTGTTTCATTGCAGCGTGCATCGTTGTAAGTTCAACAACGAGCCGCCTCGTCATAAAAAGGTTACAACTGATAGAATAAATTAGTAGGAAATGGTTGCGTATGCAAACAGAAAAGCAATAATCCTCGCGAAACAAATGGTGCTCATTTTCAACACATAAAATGAAATTTTTAACGTTTCTCTATTCAGTGATGTATTGCATACGTCGCCATGTATTGTCGTTCATTAGAAATAAACATTTAAAGTCTGTTTCTTCTTTTTGAATAACCTTGTATTTCTGTAACGGGATGTAGCAGAATTCTGTTCGACCTGCAGCGATGTTCGCGTTTTCTGGTTGGTAACTCTGAGTTCATTTGTCATGAAAATATCTTAAACATATGGCATTTTAATTAAAATTTAAATAACGAAATTTTTTCCATGTAAAGGATAATTTGGGGGACGCTGAACCTAACTAGTGAAATCCTTGTATTGAATTTTGGGGTGGGATGAAATACTTCCTCACCTTACTATAGGAAAGTAGTAGAGAAAGCGAAAATGCCTTATTTGGGTTCAGGGCGGCTGAAAACATGTATTTCTGGCGCAATCCCTGTATAGGCTTAGGACTAGCAATATATGTCATATGCTGTGGAGGAGATAGTGAGCCATAGTTTTGCTCGGAGTAAATAGACTGCTGCGCGCGCACACGGAAACAGTCCCTGGGCTATCACAGTAGGTGAGGATAGTAGTTGTGGTCGCAAAGCACAATTACGCAGTTTGAATGTGTATTTGCGCAGATTGATAACACCAAAATCAGCTCCAATCAAGGCTCAACCTTTGAACTAAGTGATCATAACAACGAGATTTGAGTAGATCCTTAAATGGAACTGAGGAAGCGGTCAAAGCGCCTTAACCCTGGAAGTTGCAAGAAGAGGAGGAAGAAGAAGAGTTCTGTTAATCAAGCAAATAGGGGGGTTGCGGAATTTTCCTTTCTAACACCTATTTATATACATATCATATACTTATATGTCATGGGAACTGACCTGTCAGGGAGTGTTCACTATCCATTTCGACGTGATAACAGAGTGATCCATTTAACTCTATGCTCAAAGGTGATGATGCTCTCTACAGCCAGCACAGTCGTCAAGCGTGCTCCATGCTTCACGAATGAAAAAGCTAGTCCAATCAAGTACGCTATTAAAGCTGCCCGCCATTAACTTCATTAGGGAGGCAGGCGATTGGTACGTTTAAAAAACATGCCAGGAGTGACAGAGATGGTCTCTTGGATGTAGCTGCAATAACCAGCTCTTGAAAATGGTTAAATCCCAACGAAATTATGCAGAACCAATATCCACTTAGAATTTCTCGTTTAAGAAGACATCAATATTCAGCCTCGCACGTAACACACGTATCTCTTTGATAACAATAAATTTTACGAAATATACAGTAAACTTTTCAAAAAAATATAATGTTACATTCACATACCTCTGTCGCTTTTGAGTGGATACATAAATTATTCTTTCGAGTTTATTTTCCTATCTACTTTATTCTAATCGAGATAAACCTTTGCAGAAATAGCTCTATTACACATTTCGTTATAGACACAAAGGGAACAGCGATAGTCAAACTGGACGCTATATGCTGGCCTTAAAATTCCACTCTTTCCACGACATCGCGAGAAACAACACGGAACACTGACAGGACTTTAGAATATGAGGCAGTATTTTTAACACTTGAATAATTTCAATTATATTATATAATATACAAATTCAATAACAGCCCGCCTTGAAGCAATATGTATGTAATAATTTGTAAAAATGTATGTAACAGCCATTGCATATGCTTATTTTTATTGTACATGTTCAATAATGTTATGTGAATGCATTACGTAATTTAATAATGTAAGAGCTGTGAGAATAATAAGTTTAAAGTTGCTAACAATGAGGTAACAATGAGATAACCTCGAGGCAATAATGAGTTTGTGAGTTTAAATGCTACTAGTCACGATTAGGGCAGCAATAATGTAAATTTTGTGACAGTTTAGAAATAGCCAATCAACAGCCAGAAAAAGCTTTAGTAAAATGCAGGTATTCTTTTGGACTAGGAAGCTTACGGGTTTGGACGGTTGAAATATGTTCAGTTGCCTGTAGACCTTGGCAGTAACCGAGAAATATTACGTATTCGTGTGAGGCGTAAAATAAGTATACGCGTTAACAAAGTGCAAGTATTAAATTAAAGAATCTCACAGCTCTTGATATCAGTGTAGTGCTATTTAGTTTGTGTCAAGGATTAATAAAAAGAGATGAATTAAAACTTAAAATCTGTGTAAGCCTACATTCTTGTCGCACAACACCCTGATTAAGAGAAACGTGTCTCTAAAACAATACTGACGCATCCGAGGCAAACATAAACATAAATACTATCTATAGAAGCAGATTAATAACAAAGTTAATAAATATTTGTTTAAGCTTGGAGCGTAACAACAAAAATACATCTTCAAAATCGGCTTTTCGTACCTAGCAGCATATTGCGTAACAAACAATCTTCTTCAAATTAACGCCTAAAGCGTGGTGCAAACAAACAACTCCAAGTAAAGACAATATTTACTTCAAAGAACAACTAAGTATTTTGAACCATTCTAACCATTAATAATGGACATCTTCGAGATGGTTGATGCCACAAAATAGTAGTTTGAAATAAATTGTGTTTTTGGATATCTACATTTTTGTATAGTACGTTTCCGTCTTTCGCTTAACGTGTACCAGTTATTCAAGATTATAGAAAACTCCTTCCAAATGAAGAGGACTTCACAAGCTATTCCGATAAAATTCACGATATGCATTTTATTTACCATGTAAATATCTTTAATATTTGGTATTTTAATCAAAATCGTTAGAGCCATTTCTTTAGAAATTAAACAATTTCAAAAAAATGTTGTGGTAGTAAGGGTAACATAGGTAGTTGGGGTGGGGAGTTTTCTTGAAATATTCGTGTCGCCTCTTTGGAAGACACTGAACTTAAATAGCAGGTTTGGTATTTATCCGGATTTTCCTTTTGAGTTATGCTGTTCATACCACACACACACATGGAAATTTTTCTACAAATAGTTTTTTGGGGTTCAGGGGGCCTCAAAACATATTTTCGGTGAAATCTTGACATCAACATTTTGGGTGGAATAGCTACAATACTTCCTCTACATATGTAGTAGAGAAAGTAAACATTGATTCGACAGGGGAGTATCGAGTTTTCCCTTAAGGCCTTCATCTGATGTTGCAACAATCTCGTTAAACCATATACTCCCAACAAAGCAATCAACCAGAAAACAAGAGAATAAGAGAGCCAATGATCTGAGTTGAAAAATCCATCTTCACAACGAATCGGAAAAGTCAGCAGTTTGATTACTAACAGATGAAGCCACGCTAATTAAGGCGAATGTTAGCATAAACAACGCAAAACGGTCTTTTCATACTCCAGAGAGAGGGCTTCACGGGCTCCTGTTAGCAGTTTTCTGTATATAATTAACGTTGAAACAAGTGCCCCTAATAACATCCTACTGTCCAATCTACTCTGCGATAAAGGTCAACACTCGTGAACTTTCCACTTTGTTCTTCATTTTGTGTGCTACCATTTCAATCAAATCTGGGTTCTGACGTGTCCACATTGAGGTATGTGATGGGAACATCATCACATAACGAGAGATAAAATACGGCAGGTGTTCAAGGAGCGATTCTTCCCTCAAAATTTATTTTTAAAATAGCGGATAAAAATAATGTACGTGAGTGGCATGCCACACATAGACGCCTGCGGTTGGCAGCAGTGCTCTTGTGTGTAATGGCTAAGATAGGCAGTATGCACCAGTAAAATTCTGAAAAATACCCACGTAGAAACTCGTGAAACATTTTGGCAGTTTTTAGAAAATTTACACATTAATTCGCTCCGTCTTTACGATAGCGTGAAGAACTCATAGGCCAAGGTGGATTTCACTAAAATGATCGCGAGTTCTCTAAGCATACTGTACAACTTTCTGAAATTGAAACCCGTAAAAGTTGCCTTTACACAGCAAGGCCTAATAATTTAGCGAGACAAGAAATTTAGAATGCGTGAAATGTTCAGTGCAGTAAATATACAATTCCGTTTAAGAAGGTTCCTTAAATATCGGTAATACTGCTTTCTGTTACACATATTGAAATCTTTCAGATGAAATCTGTTCCAGGTACCACCATATATACATATAAAAGCAAAGAACACCACTTTCTAGGCTACACTCCAAGCGGGTTGGCTCATTCGGCAACGTCTTTGGCCCACATTTGGGAGGTCGCGGGATTGATTCCTGGTAATCGCCCACTCTAACCATGGAGTTTTTCGTGGTTTTCTCCTGGTCTGCAAGGCGAATGCCGGTGTGGCGTATTCAATCACATCTCTTTCCACGATTTCTTCTCATTTCATCTCCATTTCACCTTTCAGGAGCTGCGGTCCCTGGCAGATGGCGTGGATGCATGCGCGTTGGAAAAACTTCCCCCCGTGCACATCAGAGTGAGCTGTCTCGCCAGTAAGGATCGCAGCGTCACCCTCTTGATTCCTCACCCACTGGTGCGCAGGTGTTCAAACTGGAAATATTAGGGAATTTGCGTGTCTCTGTAGGCCTCTTTGCCTGCGGACCTGCGATCTCCTCTGACTTCTTCATTCCTGCCCCCCCCCCGAGGGGTATAGCCACAATAGATCAAGATGGTCGCATGCACGAGGTGTGCCCCTCCGATAAACACATCCTACATCCTAGGCTACACACAGATTTTTAGTCCATATTTTGCACTTCATAACATGAACTATAAATAAAAATTATCATAAAACAGCTGACAAGAGTGATAGATTAGGCTCTTGTGTATTTGAACTCAAAACGTTTTAAAATTTTTGAGTTAAATAAAGTCAGTGGAATTAATTAACACAAACGAACGCCTTAGATTTGAAGCAACATTGCTGTTTCAGTTTTGATTCAGCAACACATTTTATAGTTTCTGTCAATATTATGTACTACACTATTGAGAAATTTTAATTTCAATACTTTATAGTAAAGCATCCCCAAATATGAGTGTTTCTAAGAACATTATGGTAAGGATAGGGGTGCAAGGGAATTACAGAATCCATAAAGGGGGCGCAGGAGAGAAACTTTGGGAACAGCTGCCGTTAATGGGCGAAATTTTTATCTTCATTGTTTCTGCAGCCACGTGTTGCATTTGTTGTATTAACAAGTTCCATTATTAGACGCCACAAAAATGTTTAAGATGTGAGGGAGGTTGGTGGTACGTAGGTCCCATTCTATGGTAATAATGCTTTCCATGCCTGTTTATTCTTTCTTCAGTTTGATATTTTGAGGCAGTATTTTTAACACTTAAATGATTTTAGTCAAATTATATAATATGTAAATTCAATAAAAGCCCGCCTTGAAGCAATATGTGTATGTAATACTTTGTAAAATGTATGTAACAGTCATTGCATATGCTTATGTTATTGTAAACATGTTCAATATTGTTATGTGAATGCATTGCGTAATTTAATAATGTAGGAGCTGAGAGAAATAGGTCAAAAGTTGCTAACAAAGAGGTAACAATGAGGTAACCTTGAGTCAATAATGACTACTTGTGATTCTTGGAGTAACAATAATGTAATTTTAGTGACAGTTTATAAAATAGCTAATCAACAACCAGAAAAAGCTTCAGTTAAATGAAGGTATTCTATTGGAGTAGGAATTAGCCAATCAGAGACTTGAAATACAGAAATTTACGAATTTAGACGGTTAAAATCTATTCAGTTGCTGCAGACAGTGATAGTAACCGGATGCATGATGCGTCCTAGAGAAATTAAATACGTATTCGTGTGAGACGAAAATAGTATATCTATTAAAAAGTGCAAGTATTAAATAAAAGAATCTGACAGCTCTAGATATGAGTAAAGTGCTATTTAATTTGTGTCAAGGATTAATAAAAAGGAGTGAATTAAAACTTAAAATCTGTGTAAGCCTCGCCAAGACTTCCATGTCTCTCACAATAATACTGACGCAACCGAGGCAAACATAATTATTTAATACTTAAAGAAACAGTTTAATTACAAAGTTAATATTTTTTTAAACTTGGGGAAAAGGCCACTTAAAAATACATTTGGGGCGAAGGCTACCGGAAACTGTTTACTATACTTGCTGTTGTAGCTACTATAAGTTCGGCTCCCCAACAGTTGAAATACGATACAACTTCTTCAATACAACCTACTTTAAATCGGCTTTTCATACGTAGTAGCAAACAACGTAAATAACAATTCTTCTTCAAATTGGCGTCCATACGTGGAGCTAAATGAATAAACAACTCCAACGTAAAGACAATATCTCTTCTTCAAATTGGTCCCCATACGTTGGGCAGAAACAATTTCTATTCAATTATTGTAAATATTTGTATATATTTACAAGTGCCTCACTGCATAAAAATGCCTATTTGTTGTAAGCGGCATGATCTGATTATTAATACTTATCTTTTTCAAAAGGGACTCAATCTCCTTCATGGTCGTTTACTAAAATCAGAATAGGGTTCATACTTACCAGTATTCAGTATCGTTTTTCTCTTGTTTGTAAAAGCGTGGAATCTAATGTAGTTGTAGGAAAAGATAGTAAAGTAAATCGGTGTTTTACAAGATCCTTTAAATCCATTGGACTAGATTTGATTTTATTGGGAGGAAAGGCCTTAGTTTCATTTTGCTTACACTACACACTCTAAGAAAACCGATGACTACCCCCGCCCAAAAAATATATAATTGGTCCAATATCTTATTACAAAATCGTTCTATTCCATTCACAATTACTAACATTTTATATAGCGTTTAAGTTGAGACCAATCTATTGTACGAGTTTTAAAGTTAAAACAATGGTAGGCGATAGCCGCAAGTGCATGTTCTAAAAGCTGATTAGTCAGCAACAAACTTTTATCTTTCTTTTTTATTTTTTGTTTTATTTAGTTACGGTTAGTCGCTGGAGGTGATTTAGAGTTTGTTCAGGGATTTGAATTTACAATATAGTTATACTGAGAATAGCCGCTGATTTAATTGCTGATATTTTCCTGCATCACGACATAGACAGCCTGGCCTTTGTCCTACAGGTAGGTAAAAAATTACCTTACAATCAGTTTTAGAGTTTCTAAATAACATCCCCGCAACTTTGTGTTATTGTTATCATGTATTTTTATAAACAGTTCCAAAACTATTGCTTTGATCGTATTGTAGCTGCGTTACAGTATACGTACGTAAACGGCGTGAAACCTAGAACCGTCCCTGCTTTAGTGCTTCCAAGTTTCAATATGGGGTGAGTGCCACTAAAATTCTTCTTGTCCTATGGGTGTGATACACATGTGAAAACAAGTTGCATGAGATGGTGTTTTCGTATTTTTTTAATAATGCGTTACTATCATTATTACTTCGTATGTACTTCACCACAGGCGGTGGATATACCACACCAGGGGCTGTACTGCCCCCACGTGACCCAAGGGGGAGGGCGTGAACCGAGTGATTCTACAGCCCCCGAGAGCTGTTCCTGAAAGCCTGCACCTGGAAATATTAATCCGCCCGCCCCATTACAGGGTGAAGTGGATATGGCACTTACGCGCGTCAACCTCCAAAGGGGAAGACTACCGAACAATGGTACGACCGACAGCACTATAGCGGACTGTCTGCCGGCTCTCCAGAGCAATACCGGAGACATTGAGGCGTCTCACAACCCAGCCGGGACGTTGTCCGCCCAGGCGAACCCAATTTCCCATTAGTATCGGGAACCGCTACCCCGCCGAGTCCAACCCAATCCAAACAATCCCTGACGGGAGGGGCTCGGCTGTTTGGCCTAGCGTACTTCTAGTAACGCCAGAAGTAGTCAGGGTCTCCTGCGCCCGCACCACGACAGCTGAATGGGTCGGAACCACCCCCTTACGGAAAATGGTATACACTGATGATACATGAAATTAAATTATAATTAGAAATTTGGGGAGTAAACGTTCCTGGCAAAAGTTTAGGGTTTCCTGACATCTTGCAGTTATGAGAACCGGGAGAAAGCTGAAAAAAAAGAAAATAAGAAACAAACAAACAAACAAAAAGAAAAAAACCACGGAATACACTCCTGGTGGAATTTTAACAGCGGGCCTCCAGTTCACGAGTATGCCGTTTTGAAACTTACAATGAATGCATTGTATATTATATATATGTATATTATATATTATGTTAAATGATACAAAACGGTTGCTAATGGACGTGTGTCCGTCTAACATGAGTAAAACGAGTATATACTATATTTATGGTAATTCACCCGTAATCACATTTATGGAGGGGAAACTTCACCAGAGGGCGTCAAAAAATACGAAAATATAAATTTACAAATTGTAATCTTCAGGTATTTTGCTGAATATTTATGATCCTCGTTTTGAGTCTTTATCTTGCCACAACAACACAATAAAGACAAGAATTAGTTTACATAACTGGCCATAAATCGGCTAAGAAACCCATCGTTTCACATTGATAACATTTAAAGTGATTACCATTAATTATATTGAACCCCACCGGCTAAAATTTAAAACGACACAAAGATAGCTGTCACACGAATGGAGCAGGGACAAAGAACATGTTCAGAAATACGCAGGCCAATGCAGGAAAAATGAACGGTATGGGGAAAGTTACCGGATCATGCACACTCAATGTCTGATTTGTGGGATAAACTCGGCCCGAATGCCAGAGTGACGGTGGCACTGCCCCCACCCATGAAGAAACGATAGGCAAGGACAGCACGACCGACCCCCGGCGGCGAACCGTCATTCTACAGTGAGAATATATCGAACCGTACGCGAGAAAAAACAAAACATATGGCGGATTACGAAAAATCACAGTATGTACTTAGTTGTACTGCATACGTATTGCTGTTAAAACTAGATACATTACGTATTCGTGCGCATATGGCTGAATGTAGACTCGGAGGGATAGAAAAGGGAGGGAAGCATCGCAGTCTGATGCGAATCGAACCCGAGTCAGACAAGAAAACAGCTGATCAAGAGTATCTTGCTGTTACCATTATTTGGAGTGAAAAATAACGATTTTTTCCACTTTTACTCCACCGAGCCGTTTCGCTTTCTGCTTTCTTACATATTTATGCTACCACTATAATAAGTCCATTAGTTTTTGAGTTAATAAAATGTATTTTGAAAAATACCTGCATTTGAAAATGAATCCTGTCGCACAATGTTTTACGACATTATTGTATTTGTTTGCTCAATATATATTCTATTAGAGAATTCCAAGACGTGCATTTCATGTGTAAACCGAGCATGGGATTTTGGTTTGAGTGCAATAGTTTCATCTTAGATAAAGCTTACATATAATAACATTATTACCTTATCTTCAGCCAGTTTGATTGCTTCAAATAATAACCCCAAGTTAATTCGCGACCGTTTTTAGCTGCACATAATTATTAATGTCCAAAATAAATAAAAGAGTAAACACAAAATCTGCAGGTTTTCATCACGTCCACCCACGTGCTCCATCAGCCACGCCTTTTCACGTATTTCTCGCTGCGCTGCGTTCTTTACGTTTTTGTTTTGTTTGGGGCGTCGGGTCAACGAGCAAGTACCTCCCCACTATAATTGGGTAATGGTGCATACATTCTGCTCCGAGCAGCTCAGGAACGCGAGTTTTGCTTTGACTCCTGCGTTTTTTGTTCGCTGTGTATTTAAGTGCATTGTTAGCAAGGCATTGTTTCAGAAGGTGGGGTTGGTAGTCTTTGTTTCTGGACAGAATCTGCTTCTTTCATACAAGCTACACTTGCTTTTTTATGATCATGCATGTAATTATAAGCACTGCCTTAAGGAAAAAGACATTTCGCTTGAAAGAAAACATTCTTGAAGCAATGACTTTAAAATGTCTTTTAGCGTTTTCTGCTTCCCTAAAGTAACTACTCATTACTGTCTGCTGAAACGTTCTTATTATGTAATAAGTCATTACGTTTACTATATTTCTGCTTAAATGATATTGCAACTTAGGTACTTTACCTCTTCTTAATTTCAAACCGAAATACTGTTAATATTCAATCTCTCGTAAGAATACAAGTTCCATTATACAGAATGTTACAAAAATAGAGGACATTATTTCAGGTAGGCATTCCCCATATGTACGCAATAAAAAAAAGTTCATTACAACATGTGTCCGAAACTGCTTGGTTTCTGAGTTATGGTCTTCAAAACAGTGATATTCACTGGAACGTATTTCTTACCTCAGGTAGTTTTCTTTACAGATGATGTTCTAAGTGCCCACCTTCTGCTTGAATACAGGTCTCACATAGACGTCTCATGGCCGTACGAACACGACCCCAAATTCCAGGAGTATTGTGTATTTCCTCACAACTTGCCACGATTCGATTCTGAAGGGATTCTATGTCAGGCACCGGAGACGAATACACCAATGCTTTTAAATGGCACACAAGTTGAAACCGACAGGGTTCAAATTAGACGAGCGTGGTGGTCAAGCAATTGGGTCACCTCTACCCATCCATTGATGAGGAAACCTTCGATCCAAGTACCGGCGAGCGGTACGACTGAAGTGTGCAGGAGTGCCATAATGTAAGAACTGAGCTTGTTGACGAATGCTCAATGGAGTGTTTCCATACACATGAGGGATGGTGTTTCCCGGATGTTTGTGTACGCCTGTCCCGTAAATCTGTTTACAAGTACATGAGGTCCACCAATGATACCGTCCCACATGTTGAGAGAGAACTGCACTTCGCGATGAGATACCACAATTGCATGTGGGTTTTCATATGCCCATATATGCTGATTATGGAAAGTTGTAGGTATACCATCTCGTGTGAACTGTGCTTCATCTGTTAACAATACTAAGGCAGGAGAGTTCGGATTTGTATCACACTGCTGCACGAACCACTGGCCTGATATCAATCGAGCAGGGTGATCTGCTGTTGATAGGGCCTGTAGACGTTGCAAATGGTGAGGATACAACTGTTGCTCTCGCAAGTCTCCAGACAGTCGCATGAGGAACATTCACTTGCAACGCTAACCTTTGTGTGCACAGAATCCAGAATCTCTTCCTCTACATCTGGAATTGTAGATCTTTGTCGTCCCCTCCCCAAACCAGGAGATGGAGACGTTCAAATGTCCTCCGAACTGGACATCTTCGCTGTGGGTACCTCTCTTTGTACAAACGACGAGCCAGCGCAGCACTCCGTCAGCTTTACCATACATGAAGTGCATTTCTGCCAGCTCCTGATGTGAGTATATGTCGCTCAGTAGAATCCACACACAATACTCAATGTACCCTTTGCTTCGAATGAACTGTTAGAGTGTCCTGTTAATATCTTCTGGCACGGCAATACCTGCGGGAGGAAAAACGTTCGGTGAATATAATTGTTTTGAAGGCCATAATTCAGAAATCAAGCATTTCTGGACACAGGTTGTAATGGACCTTTTTTGCTGTCTACATATGGAGAATGCATACCTGAATTTATGCCCTCTATTTTTGAAACACCCATATACTTGGGTAGCACCAGTGTAAAACGTGACTAAACGGAGAAAGTGACTATTAATCATACTATACAGTAGACCGTTCATAAAATCAACACACTTCAAACTTGTGGAAAAACAGAAATGACAAAATCTAACATCACTTAAGGCGTGATAAAAATTACTGCTGCACGAAACTACTAGTAAAACAACTACAGTTCGAATTAAACAAGAAGCGATTGTGGCAGTTACTGGGAGGGACGTGTTTTCTTGTGGTTTCCACGACAATTTTTCCTCCACTGTTGCTCTAAGCATTAAGGTGCCACCAACCTCCTTTCCCTTCGTCCACAAGCTGAACTTTGATGTGTAACATTGTAGCACGTGCTTACCTGCTGCTAGCTATGCTCCCACTGTCCTACTATGAGTGACCAGCGAAAGTCGCTTCTTGTTGAAATGCTATTGTATGCCATGTTCACTCACCAAAAAAGGGAAGGTGTAATGGCGGGGAGGGCTTTCCCTCCTTATTTTCTACGTATTAGTGACGACGCCATCGGCGCCCTCACTGGATGGGACCAGGACGGGGACGTAGTTCAGGCTTCCAGATGGGAGAGCTACGCTTGGCAGAGGAATGGCCAAAAAGGAGCAATACTGCAAAGTGGCAAATAATTGGCGTGTAATTCTGGTTCCAAATTTAGTTTATCTACACTACAATAAACGTGTCAGAAGATAATTATAGATGGCTACATTTCTACCCTACATTACTAAAAACCACGTCAACCACTGATAAGGCTGCAACAGACAAGTTTACTTGGTTTAGGAAGAAGGTTGGGCTTTCCATGTTCTGGCGGTCTTGCAGCATAGCTGAAAAGTAGGTTAAAGATTAAAAGACTGAGTGTCACAGATTCCTGTTAGGACGTGTTTAGCAGAGAGAACTAGCCGTCAAAAGCTTTAAATTTAAATACCAGATAGTATGCTGACAATGGGCTTCAGACACTGACGTAAACAGCGTCAGGCATGATTTGCACATTCCATCCACGTGCCTATACATTCGGAAGACGTAACCCTTAAGATCACACGATACTTTCCTTTTTACATGAGCATCCGAGAAATGACTTGCCAGAATTTCTAAAGCAATTTTATCATTCCTCTTAAACAAATTTTGTTCTTAACATCCTAGCCTTATAGAAATATATGTGTCACAATCGTATAAAATAGAAATATAACCGTCGCAATATTCTCTCTCCTTACTGAAGTATGTTCACGTTTTACAGAACTACCTAGCAAGTTGGCAAACAGCTTGTCGACTGGACGAAATATTTTCATGGTTACAGTGCACACGTTTTGTTCTACCAGGCTACAAACTATGTTGATTTATGGTTCTCGAGTAGAGTACGACTAAAGCTCGTCACAATGACACGCTTACTGTAGCACTCTTAGCTCAGTGGTAGAGAGTTCACTTACTGTTCCTGAGGTTACAAGCTCAAATTTTTGTGGAGCTACTCAGCTTGCTTTTGCCCATATATGAATAAAATATAGCAGCTTTTCTTAGTTTATTACAGGTGTGGCGTTTGTTTAATGGTCCGTCATTTCGGTAGATGGCAATTATGACATTAATTTATCGGTCGGGAGGACGTTTCATACTCAATTTAATTTTATAATCACAAATTTCACTATTATTGTAACTATATTTGTAAGTAAAATGAAGTAATACAAGCAAAATTATTATTATTATTATTATTATTATTATTGTTATTAAAGTATATTACCGTAAAATGGATTTTAAAAAACAAGAGATAATAATCTACAAAGGAGAATGGAACTCGAGAAGTAGCTTAACAATTGCCTCATCCTGGCAAGTAACCCAAATTAGTGCCTTGTGGCTTGTATTATACTTAGTCAAAGCGGCGCACAGAAATTACCGGTTGTGAACCGCGCGCTCACTCGAAGTGACTGAAAAACTTTAACTGCTCAAAAGACCGGCCACTTTTAGTGTACATCTTAATTACCGCAACTATTCTAACTTTGATTTTAAATATTCACTTAAATCTTCTTATGCTATGATCCAGAGTTTGCTTGCTCCTCGACAGTCTACTGACCTAAGTCATTGGCTTGTAAGTCCTTGGGGGTGTAAGTTTACAAAGAGAAGAGTAACCGTTGAAGAAGAATAATTTAGCAAAAATAACAATGGCTGGATAGGACTTTTATTAGTATTCCTTTAATTTTAGATGATTTCAAGTTAATCACAAATTTCAGGTTGCATAAACCTACAAAATACACGACATCAACAGATCTACACTTGTTTACTTTTCTACCAAGTATACCAAGTATTGCATTCCACCCAAAAGTCGATATTGAGATTTCACCGGAAATACATATTTTGAGGCCCCCTGAATAAAAACAATTGGGAAAGGTTCCATGTATTCTGTTAACAGCATAACTCAAAAGCGAAAAGTCGGATCAACACCAAACTTGGTATTTATCCCCCTACCCCAAACTATATATTATATGGAACCTTTGTCGAATTTTTCGATTTTCTGAAAAATGGCTTGATTAAAATACCATATATTAAAGATATTTACATGAAAAATAAATAGTACATGAATTTTCTGGGAATAGCCTGTGAAGTCCTCTTCATTTGGAAGGAAATTCATATACCTACTCTTCATAACTGGTAAACGTTAAGCGATGGACAAAAACGTACTTCACAAAAATTGTAGATTTATTTAAAAAAAAAAAAGCACAACTTTACTATTCCAAAAACTTTTTTGTGGCATCAGCCACTTCCAATATACCCATTATTAATGGTTCGAATTGTTGAATACTTAACCATCTTTTAAAACCCTGTTGATTTTTAGTTATAAAACTATATAAATACCTCAAAAGAAATAAAGGAAAATGAATTTAAATATCTCATAAGCAATTAAAGCAGACAAGGACAAAAAACTTTAACCATAAATGAATTATTATGAATTACTTGTTTATTATAGTGTTAGTTTTGTATTGGAGGTGCTGGATACCAGTACCTAAATTGTCGGTTTCCGACATATATTTAACTATATGTTAGAATTTATTTAGAAGGTTTAGTTAGATAACTGGCTACCAGTTAGTTATTTTTACTAGCTACCAGTAGAAATGTAATTGTTGTATGTTTATTCTGAGTTAGTGGGTGGAAATTTAAAACAAATTATTTTAGTTACTTATTTACTATTACTTTATGTATTTTCTTTCTTTTTATTACTTATAGTTAATTATATGTACAATGATAATGTAAGTGTATTGTGTTAATAAACTGAAAATTTGTTAATACACATCCCAGTTTAGGTATCAAGGTGCCGGGATGGTGTATTGCAGATTTTATTTATTTATTTATTTGTTTTTCGCCATTCATAGAAGAGTAAGACATTCTAAGGCCAAGTATAACGTTCAGTTCTAAAACATTTGACTCGTTATTCCCTATGTATTCTGTAACGAAATGTGTAATGCAGCTATTTCTGGAAAGGATTGCCTGGATTAAAATGAAATAGACGAGAAAATAAAGTTTCGTAAGAATAGTTTATATACCCACTAAAAGATCGCGGTAGAGAAAGTCGTGTGAATGTATCACATAACATTTTTTTTTAAAAAGTTAACCTTTCCGAAGTTTTAATCTTAAAGACAAAACACCCCTGAGAAGCAAACGCTTGTGGAACGGAGTGCGCAGGCCGAGCATACCAGAGATTCCTACCACCGAATGATTGAAGGCCGGCCTACATAACGTCACAGTAAAACACTGCAGCCAACCCAGTAAAGAAACTTCTCTTGTGGGAGCACCAACTCGATTCATAGGGCCCGAGGCGGAGACCACAAAAAGTGGGGCCCTTTGACGTCCCTAATACCATTCTCATGAAACACAAATCAAAGGCTATCCAATCAACCAGAAAGTGCCGGTTACGAGATAAAGGGTATAGACTAGAATTCTGTTTGGTGTATGTGTGATATTGACGTATTGTCACTTAAAAGCCTTACCGTACAGTAAATACGTAACTTCGGTACACTAGCTCTAAATAGCTGTTTACGACCGATTGAACATTAGCATTGTGGTCGGAAATTAATGAACCCACTCATTAGGCTATGAAACAGTGTATAAAGCCAAAGCTTATTGTTAGTACCTAGAAAGTACGTCTAGTGCGGAAAATACAAACAATATTCTCGATTTTCAATATAGCTATTGTTCATTTAATTATATTTTTATTGAGGTAGTTTTGAAACCCTATAGAAACCAAAAAAAAAAAGGGGAAAATATCTATTATCTCAAGTGTGATATTGTATGGTGTCCTCAATAAACCAATGCATATTCATAATAAAACAATCTGTGATATATTCACATTACTTTCTCTAGCCTCTATCGTTTATTAGTGGGTATACACCTAGTCCCACTAAAGCTTATATCTACTTCATTTTGATCCAAATAAAATGTTGCAGAAATAGCTACATTAGACATTTCATTATAGATACAAAGGGAACAGCACTACTCAAATGTTTCGAAACATTAATAGCGGATATCTCGGAAATGGTTGATGCCACAAAAAAGTTATTGGAAATAAATTGTGTATTTTAAAGAGATCTACATTTCTTGTGTAGTACATTGTTGTCTATCGCTTAACATTTAGCGGTTATACAATATTATGCAACATTTCTTCCTAATGCAGAGGACTTCAAAGGCTATTCTCAGAATATTCAAGATATACATTTTGTCTCATAAATATCTATAATGTATGGTATTTTAATAAAAATCGTTGTCGTTTCTTAGAAAATAAAACTGTCGGAAACTGTCCCATGTAAAGGGTAGTTGGGGTGGGGAAGTTTTCTTGACAATCTTCGTGGCGCATCTTTGGAAGGTACTGAATTTAAATACCAATTTTGGGGTTGATTCGACTTTTCGTTTTTGAGTTACGTTGTTCACAGACAGACACACACAAACACCCGCGCGCGTACACGCGTACCTTATTTTAAAAAGGCCTTTTTTATATTCAACACAAATATTTTGAGGCCTCCTGAATAAAAATAAAGGGATAAACACCAATCTTGGTATTTAAATTCAGTATCTTCCAAAGATGCTACACGAAGATTTTCAAGAAAATCCGCCCACCCCAAACTACCCATTAAAAAGAATATTTTTTGAAATTTTTTTTTCTGAAAACTGATCCTAACGATTTTGCTTAAAATAGCATATATTAAAGATGTTTACATAACTAGCAATATGTATATCTTGAATTTTCTGGGAATAACCTGTGATGTGCTCTTCATTCCGAAGGAATTTTGTATAATCTTGTTTAACTGGTAAACGTTAAGCGATACACAAAAACGTAATGCACAAAAACTGTAGATTTCTTTAAAAGACACAATTTATTTCAAATACGTTTTTGTGTGATATAAGCCATTTCTGAGGTATTCGTTATTAAAGGTTCAAATTGTTCATTTCTTGGTTAAGTCTTGTCAACATTCAGTTGTTTCTCGCGATTGCATGGAAACAGTATGGAATTTTAACGCCAGTATATAGCGTCCAGTTCTTAAACATTTGACTATCGCTGTTCCCTTTGTATTTATAACGAAATGTGTAATGTAGCTATTTCCGCAAACGTTTATCTCTATTAAAATGAAGTAGATAGACAAAATATAAGCTTTTGTAAGAATAATTTATATATCCACTAATAAACTATAGACAGTGAGAAAGTCATGTTTGTGTAGCATATTATTTTGTATTATATAGCTTCTATAAGCTATTCTTACGCAAGCTTATTTTTCTTCTTCATGCTGATCGAGAAATCATTTGCAGATATAGTTTCATTACACATTTCGTTGTAGGTACCAGGATAGAGTAAACCGAATCGATATTCTGATGTTTGAAAGCGGCTCGTTATGACTTTAAAATTACATACTCTTTCCATAACACCGCCAGAAACAATTTAAGAGCCACAGGACTTCAAAAGTTTACAAAGTATTGAACAATGAAACAATGGCTGATTCAAAGAAAAAAGGTATTTGAAATAAATTATACGTAGCAAGTGCTAGAGAAAAATTCCGATGTGTTACATTCACATGACTATCTCTTATCTTGTTTGTACAAACGCTTACTCTCAATCTACTTCATGTTAATCGAGTTGTGGAGATGTTAATCTTATTGCAAATTTTCTTGTAGATGCAAGAATTGGTAGGCTTTTAGCGATAGTCAAATCTTTTAAGAGCTGGTTGCTATGTGGAGTATTCCATTCTCTTTGCATGTCCAGGACATAAAAAACGAATTACGGATTCCCATTTGAGAAAAAGTATAAGTATTGGAAACTTCAAGCAGACAAAAAGGAATACCTCGGAAATGGTTCACTCGACAAAAAAAAAATGTTTGTTACATAAATTGTGTGTTTAAACGAGATCAACATTTTTTGTGTAGACAAATATGGTCTATCTCTTACGGTTTACCAGTAATGGGCAACCCATTCAGAAAGAAGAGGACTTTTGGGAACATTCCCAGAAAATTCAAGATATGCGTTTGTTTTACATTAAAATATCTTAAATATCAATATATTAACAAAAATCGTTAAAACATTTTTGAGAAAATCAAAATTTTTGAAAAATGATCCATGTGTAGGGTATTCTGGGGGTAGGATTTTCTTGAAAATCTTCGCGTCGCATCTTTGAGAGATACTGAAACTAAATACCAAGTTTGATGTTTATCCGACTTTTCGTTTTTGAGTTATGCTGTTCACATAAACACACACAGATCCACACAGACCTTCCTCTAAAAATGCTTTTTTTTTGTTTCAGGAGACCTCAAAACATGTATTTCCGGTGAAATCTCGATATCAAATCTTTGGGTGGAATGCAATACTTCCTCTACTTACTATACTAGTACAGAAATTAACAGTTCACCTCATTAATACTTGTTTTGCCAATTTCCTAACCTTCGTTAAATTAAATACACAGTTAAATCGCTGGGAATATTCCAAGGAACGTTTCAAGCGATCGTGGCGCAAAACTGGATGAATTATACGGAAAATCCATTGCAATTAGTTAATAAGAGCAGCGTTTGAATTAGATCATAGGTTTTAGCTTACAATGACCGTGTTCTGGTCGATTTAGAAACCAAGCTCTAAATTACGGCTTTCCGCGGAGCTCGTGTTAACTGCTCTGATTTATTGTGTTTCTACAAGACCCTCGGCAAAAACGTTTGGAATTGGTGGAATTTGTGGTCGACTCTCTCTGGGTACTCTAGAACCGCACTTGCTCTTAATCAGAGTGTAACGTGTTCAATATCACCCTCAATTTTCTTTCCAAATTCAAGGTTTGCGTGGATAAGGTAGAAAACACCGAAAACAAAAAAGGGGTAGTAATTGGTAAATCGGAAGAATAATATTCATATGACTTTCTCTACCCCCTATTTCTATTAGTGGGAAGGTCTACAAACTATTGTTACTAAAGCTTATTTTTCTAACTACTAAATTTTAATCTACATAAACCTTTGTGAAAATAGTTACATTACACATTTCATTATAAATACAAACAGCAATAGTTAAATGTTTTTGATCTAGAGACTATATGCTAGCCTTAAAATTCCATACTGTTTCGAGAAACAACTGACTGTTCACAAGACTTAATGACCAAGAAATGAACAATTCAAACCTTTAATAACGTACATCTCAGAAATGGCTTATACCACAGAAAAACTTTTCAAATAAATTGTGTGTTTTAAAGAGATCTACAGTTTTTGTGCATTACGTTTTCGTCTATCGCTTAATGTTTACCAGTTATATAGGATTATACAAAATTCCTTCCGAATGAAGAGGACTTCACAGGCTATTCGCAGAAAATTCAAGACATACATTTTACCTGTAATGTTAATATCTTTAATATACGGTATTTTAATCAAAATCATTACAGCCATTTTTATAACCTCAAGAATGTTCTATGTAAAGCGTAGTTGGAGGGGGGGGTATTATGTTGAAAACCTTCGTGTTGCATCCTTGGGAGATACTGAATCTAAATACCAAGTCTGGTACTTATACAACTTTTCTTTTTTGAGTTATGCTGTTCACAGACAGACACACGGACCTTTTTCTAAAAATGCTGAAAATGTACGTGGTAGAAAACGTAACAAATACCACTGAGTACGTAATTAAAATGTGCATTACAGACTGTTCATAATTTTTTTTAACTCTTCTCGTAATGCTTAATATGCACGCCACCGTTTGATAAGTATTATATCTGTTAGTGTTGATTCACTGTTATTATTACAAGACGCAAGGCAACCTAAAACAAATTGTTGTGTTTTACTGATATTGCCACAATACAATATATCCAGTTAAGATTTAAATACGAATTTGTAGTCTTTCTTACCTCTAATGATTCGATTCCCTCCTTCGCTGTCGGCTTCGAGTTTCTATTCATTGCGTATTATAGCACGCTTTCCTTTCGTTGACTCTTAAACATAAATAAACCACACCAACCAACACCAACAGTAAAACAACACTGAATGCGTATGCTAGCAGTTAACACTTGTTATAGCGGTACACTGTTTCTCGCAATGTGGGATAGCAGGCGAAGATTACTTGTAGTTGCATGCAATAGCAAGTACGTAACAAATACCACTGAGTACGTAATTAAAATGTGCATTACAGACTGCGGGGTTTTACTGTATTTCATCACATGTTTCTGATTTATATTTAGCATTTAGGGCTCAAATTGAAGAGAGAGCCATAAAACAATGTTATCTGAGGGTCATCATTTATGACACACCTTGTGATTCTAAATATACTTTGCTTAGGTATTTTAAAGATGATGGATGGGTCGGTTAGTTATGAACTGCGTTTACTGACTTTTTTAGACGACACTGAATTCAGATTATCTGAATCTAAGCTCCATCTCCGTGCTACAAAAATATTTGACTAAGATTCCTTTCAGCTAGGAAAGGAAAGGGAAGGGGAGGCTATTTCTGAATACTGGAAACTGATATACTGCTTATAAAAATCGGATGTACTGCATTCAAAAGGCTTTCTCACTCTTCATTGAACTATTCAAAAGCTTATTCTTATAAGAAGCATAGAATAGGCTAAAGCGATAGTTAGATTTTAACAAACAATCGCTATGTGATGGTTTGAGACTCCATGCTCTTTGGACAACGAGAAAAGACGAATAGCGACTTATCACTTGAAAAAAGTATAGGCAATGAAAAATTAAACCAATAAGAAAGAATATCTCAGAAATGGTTAATGCCACAGTAACTTTTATTTGTCATAAATTGTGTGCTATAAAGAGACATAATTTTTGTATAGTAAGATTCTGTCTATCGCTTACGGTTTACCAATTAGCCAAAAGCATTCTGCAAGAGAACAGTTCAAAGGCTATTCCCCGAAAATTCACGATGCATACTTCATTTGTCATGCAAATATCTTAAATATACAGTATTTTAATGAAAACCGTTATAGCCATTTTTGAGAACGTAAAAAATAACAAACATTTTTACAACTAGAGTAGCTTGGAGTGTGATATATATATATATATATATATATATATTTTAATCTTCGTTTCGTATACTTGAAAGTTGTTGAACGAATGCCAGCTTTCGGTGTTTAACCTAAGTTTCGTTTTTGAGTTATGCTGTCCACAAGTATACTGACACAGGCACACACACACACACACACACGATTTTTTTTTCTTCTAAAAAGCGTATTTTTTATTCAGGGGACCTCAAACATGTATCTGCGGTGAAACCTCGATATCGCATTTTTCGTTGGAATACACGTTCTCTGCTTACCTAGGTAAGAAATAGGCACAGTAAAGATTTAGAAGTA
The DNA here is from genome assembly GCA_030765065.1 of Deroplatys truncata. Classification (NCBI taxonomy): domain Eukaryota; kingdom Metazoa; phylum Arthropoda; class Insecta; order Mantodea; family Mantidae; genus Deroplatys; species Deroplatys truncata. The sequence continues at coordinate 281,175,816 of CM060975.1, forward strand.
TCGAGAAACTATCGAAGATTTATGCACATATGCATTTCGATACCGCTGAATAACCAGGAGTGAGGTATCGTGCTCCATTCCTACGTTCTCAACATTTAATACCCTATCAGTGGGAGCCCTTGTGCTTCTACCTTGACTCCTGGGAAGGAGAGATGAGGAGAGACACCCAAAGGGCGACCAGATCCGAATAATACGGGCGCAAGTAGGGACGGAGTCCCTAATGTGTCCAGATTGAATGCCCCGACGTCGTCCAGGCCGCCCTTAACCTCCAGGGATTCCCCGAAGCAGCGCCTGCCCGAAAGCACCCGGAGGCGGGCCCTAACTGGGCTGTCCCTAGAACACCAGGAAGAAACCTCCACACAACGCATAGCCACCGCCCAGCGGCAACCCGTCGAACACCGCCTACAACCTTGAAATAGAGGACAAGGAAGATGAGGGGTACAGGAAATGAGGTACAGGTAAAATTGTGGTAGAAGATCAACCATGCCAGCATTCGCCTGCCGACCCGGGGAAACCACGAAAAATCCATGGACCAGAGTGAGCTGTCACCAGGGATTGGTGTCGTCCTCTGTGATTTAGTGGTACCATGAGATCTCCTCGTGGTTTACCGAGAAAAATGCGAATCACTTGGGGAATTTGTCATACCGGCAAGTTGCCATGGTAGCTCAGTGGTTAGAACAACCGGCCGGAGACCGGGAGAACCGTGGTTCAAATCCCGGCTATGGCATTGGATTTTTCAGTCGTCAGATTCTACTTTTCCAACCCATGGCTTGTGTGGAAGAACAATTAATTCCATTAGTGGTACCGTACTTGCCTCTAGTTCCCGAGGTCGCGGGTTCAAACTCGGCGGAGGGCAATGGAGTTTTTTCGGGCGAAAAAATCCTTAGTATGGCTTCAGTCGGAATGTAAGTAAAGCCGCTGGTCCCTTGTCGTAGATTTACGGCAAATAAAAGAACCTCAAGCCTAATTAAAAGGCCTCTGAACAAAATATCCGGTCTTTCACACCCAATATAGAATGGGAATCTAAGAAAGATACTAATTAAAGAGCGTCCATAAATAAAACTTAATTTAACTTTGAACCAGGGATCGAACCCAGGACCCCCCAAATGCGTGTCGCACACGTTACCGTGGCGCCACCTCGCTCGGTTCCTGTACACTAAGAGAAAATAAAAAATATATGGAAACATAACTAAAGAAATTAATTTTAATTTATCATTGTCAGCTGAAGAAAATGGATTTTAATTTGGCACTGCATATGGATTCTTCAACATACCGAAACAAGCTAATAATGTTTCGAGACACTTTTGAGAAAGCAGGCAGATACTCCAACACGTTTCACTGACCACCAGCCTCGCACCGCTACACCAAACATCTTTTCTAGTTTGTGTGCAGCGACCGTTTCTTCAGATGGGGAATGCAGTTGGGTCTTTACACAACACACACTGACAAGCACCTCGTGTCTCTCTATATGCTGGAAGTGCTCCTTCAACCACAGCTGAAACAGGATGGCATCTAGGAAGTAGTGGTTTTCCAACAGGATGGAACCCTAACCCCCTCATTTCACACGGATTGTTCCTGGGTACCTGAAAGCCGCATTTCTACTCAGTAGGTAGGGGATCACAACGCATTTGAGCTCTAGGTTCTCAGAATCTCACATTCCTCGACTTTTTTGCATGGGTAAACTTAAAGTAAACAATATCCAGGGTAAAGACCACACGAGTCGACAGAAGGAGACAATGCATGCTGTACCGGATTGCTAAAATTCTGCGCTCTGAAAAATGTAGCAGAAATAATATGATGAACAATTGTATGTAAATATTTAATTAAATTTGGTGTAATTATACTGAATAAGGCATGGAAGCAGAAGAAGAAGAAGAAGAAGAAGATGAAAAATAAACAATATAAAACAGGATTTGTGAAATACCCCAAACAATTTAATTGTTCAATAACTGTAAATAGTTTTAGCTAAGTGACGTTTATAAAAATATTTCTAGTAATTAAATTTAGTATAATATATCATATATAGGAAACAAAAAGGTAACAGAAAACGCTGCTAGGGGGAATCGATACTCAAGGAAGTTAAAAAATGGCATATATTATATTTTTAATATGTAATATCTATTTGTACTAAGTTTAATACTTTGGCTGAGACCCGGTTACAGCCCTGGCCCTTTTTTACCTGGCCCCACCACACCAATTACAATAAAACTACAAAGAAACAATTTTATACTGCAGTATACATCAATATCCCACTAGATTCACATATGTGCATTCCAGTTCGATATACTATACATTCAACCAAAGTAAAACCACTAACCATTTTCATAAAGCAACCCAATTCAACTCCTGTCTCCTCTTCTTGCTGACCATAAGCATTTTTTCTTCGCCCTATACAAAACCTTCTCAAGCTTCCTGGTTTGCATTTTGTCACTAACATTTTTTCTCACTGCTGTTTGTTTGTTTGTTTAATTTTAACATTTTAGCACATATTACCTATGACGCCATTCACTTGTTCTGGATATTCAAATAAAATATGCTCTGCATGTTTACTTTCTCTACTACGTTTAGTAAGTAGGGAAGTATTGTATTCCACCCAAAAATTCGATACCGAGATTTTACCGCAAATATATGTTTTGAGACCCCCTGAATCCAAAAAAGCATTTTTGGAAACATGTCCGTGTGTGTGTTTTTGTGTGTGTGTGTCTGTGAACAGCATTACTCACAAACGAACAGTCGGATAAACACCAAACTTGGTATTTAGGTTCAGTATCTTCCAGAGATGAGACACGTAGGTTTTCAAGAAAATTCCCCACTCTAGATTACCCTTTACATTTTAATTTCTCAAAAATGACTCTAACGATTTTGATTAAAATATCATATGTTTAAGAAATTTTCATGAGAAATGAAATGTATATCTTGAATTTTCTGGGATTGTCTCCAAAAGTATTCTTCATTGTGAACGACTTTTGCATAACTGGTGAACCATAAGAGATAGACAAAATGTTACTACACAATAAATGTAGACCGCGTTAAAATACACAATTTATGTCATATACATTTTTGTTGTTGTTGAGTGAACCATTTTCGAGATATTGCTTGTTATTCCATTAAATTTTTCAATACCTATTTTCTCAAATGGGAATTCGTTTCATTTTTTTCTTGTCTTGGATATGCAAAGAGTATTAATCTGTGGGAAAGGTGCTGCACCTAGCAATCAGCTATAAGATATATGTCGATGCTTAAAGGCTACTTCATTTCTATATTGCCTTTGCAATTACAAAACAAGGGAAACATAGTACGCCTTAAGCGATAGTCAAATATATTTAGAACTGGTCGCTAGGTTTAAAATGTAATTCTCTTTGCATGTCAAAAGATCGTTTCTGCAAATGTTTATCTAGATTAATATGAAATAGATGGAGAATACGAGTTTGTAAAAATAGTTTGTACAAGAGTAGAGAAAGTCATGTGTGTGTAACACTTCAGACTTTTTGCATTTGCACAAATAAGACGAATTACATGTTTCCAATTTGCCCTAACCCCCTTAAGTTCCATATTCCGAATCTGGACTATGCCATGCCCTTCCTTTCTTGCTTATTACACATAATAATGTACTTTCTCTTCTAGCATTCTTTCTTACCTCCTGATAAAGCATTAAGGATTATTTTCCCTCATTATAGAATCAATAGCTGTATGTGTCAAATATTAAACATTGATTAACTATTATTCTTCAATAATATCACCGTATAAAGGACGATAAGGTATTATTTTTTAGTTTTATTTATGGACACTCTTTAACTACTATGGTTCTTAGAGTACCATTCTATAATGGACCGGAAATTGTGCTCAGAGGCCTCTTTATCAGGCTTAAGGTTCTTTTACGTGCCGTAAGTCTACAACACGGGACCACCGGCATTACTTCCCTTCCGAAGGTAGCCATACTAAGATTTTTACAGCCAAAAAAATCCATCGCCCGCCGGGTTTATGGTAAGATACAAGGTATTGGTATAATTAAAAATTACCACCACAAAAACGGGTTGAAAAGTAAAAGGTAAATATGGTATATTCCTCCTACAACTACACGTAAATATATTTGTTGAAAAATCATATATAATTAATTGTTACTGAAAAGAATTAATAACTGTTTTCAAAAAGGTTTATTCCTATGAATTTGCACTTAAAACATCTTCATGTATTCATAGTACTTGAGAATAAACACAACACTGAGCAAACAAAACTAAACATACTACAATATCCAGCTGCACAACACTTGAGTTACATCGATTTTTAGCAGCAGATTTAAAAATCTGTAAAAACTGAAGGTAACGAAGCCTAAGAAAGAGAACTCATCCGGAAAAGTTATGCAACAAAACCTATGCCACGTCGTTACATAGCCACTGCTGCATCCGGAGAACAACCCCAACACGACCGGAATCCCCATAGCCTATTTTTTTCCACCGCATAGCAATGTTCAATAATGCATGTTCCTTAAGTGTTCTTACACATTTAATTTAAAATATTATTGTAGCAAAATGTCCTATTGTTGCTCGTGTTTTAACCCCTTAATACCTGAATTAAGTTTCACTTGAAGTAGCAAACAAAAATCCACATTATAAGCTTATTTTGGCCATAAATAAAAACAGAAGTAATAAATTTGATATATAATTTATTGAAATGGGTGTATTATGCATATAATATCCTGAACATTGGTTCAAATATTTCATCTCTTAAGAGTTTTACCTTGTTTCATTTATGGATGTTAATGTCTCATTTCACATGTTTTGGTTCACTATGCACTGCAAGTTATTTGGATCCCCTGCGCTACTTTCATTTCTAGCTCTCTGTTGTTATTTTTAAATAGTCTGCATATTCCTTGTTACATCCTTTCTTTGATTTGGAATTTAAATGAGTTATTTATGTACAAAATCTATGTTAGTCGTCCTTGGTGATCTACAGCATACACTTTGAAAAAGACATTAAATTGGTATGATGCGAATTCGCGACGTTAGGCATGAAGGGGTTAATGATCTCTCTATATATCTCTCTATATAGATTTATTTGCAGTTTCAGTTGCCGTTATTTAGTCGAGTAATAAATTTCCGTCCCCCAAACGTAATTTGCATTTTGATTTTACATACATTAATCGTAAAAATAAACATCTACCGATGTAGTCGGTGTGGATAATTAAAACTCTCCAGTTTAGAAACAATATAGATTTTGAAGAAGTATTGTAAGCTCCACGTTTGGGAAGCAATTTGAAGAAGATTGTTTGTTACGTATTACAAACCGATTTTTGAAGATGTATTTTTATTGTTTTTACGCTCCAAGTTTAAAATTAATGTATTAAACTGCTTCTACAGATAGTATTTATGTTTATGTTTGCCTCGGCTGCGTCAGTCTTACTTTAGAGACACGTTTCTCTTAATCAGGGCGTGGTACGACAAGAACAGGCTTACACAGATTTTTAGTTTTAAATTCACTTCTTTTTATTAATCCTTGGCACAAATTAAATAGCACTACACTGATATTAAGAGCTGTGAGATTCTTTAATTTAAAACTTGTGCTTTGTTAATGCGTATATTTAATTTTACGATTCACACGAATACGTAATATTTCTTTAGAGAACACATCTTCTATCCGGTCACTACCAAGGTCTGCAGGCAACTAAACATGTTTCAACCGTATAAACGTTTAACTTTCTGTATTTCAAGGCTCTGATTTGCTAATGCTAGTCCAATAGAATACCTGCATTTTATTAAAGCTTTTTCTGGCTGTTGATTGGCTATTTTTTTAAACTGTCACAAAATTTACGTTGTTGCTGCTCTAATCATGACTAGTAGTATTCAAACTCTCAAACTCATTATTGCCTCAAGGTTACCTCAATGTTTACTCATTGTTAAGAACTTTAAACTTATTATTCTCACAGCTCTTGCATTATTAAATTACCTAATGCATTCACATATAATTATTGAACATGTTTCCAATCATATAAGCATTTGCAATGACTAGTACATACATTTTTACAAATTATTACATACATATTGCTTCAAGGCGGGCGGTTTTTGAAATTACATATTATATAATTCAAGCGTTAAAAATACTGCCTCAATTTCCCATACTTAAGAAAGCTGTATAACTCATTAATAATAATAATTATAATAATAATGCTAGTGTTTTCTTAATACATCTAAAATAATACCGGACTTGTAAACTGTCGGTGTCTAAATCCTTTAACACACCTTTGGGTGAACAATTAAACATGATAAAAATGTAATGACGTTTAAAGGTTTTGATTTCTTACCTTTGTAAGAGCCATGATAGTTTTTTTGCTGGTTTTGTTTATTGGATATATTTGTTCAGCATTAGAAATACTATTCAGAATCAGGATAAAATACATATTTAACAATATAAACTAATCTGAGGTCTTCTAATTCGGAATCACTTCCGCAAGACAGCAGCAAGCCCTGCGGCAGAAGACTCTTGATTCAGAGTGTGACATTAGATCTTTGTCCCAAGAAGAAATACACTGCGCCAGGTACTGAGTGAATATGCTGTAAAAATGTGAGCCTGAGAGCGAATGTATGCAGAGATTTTAAAATTTTAATTACGTTTTTTTTTTTTTTTTTTTTTTTTTTACTTTCTCTACTACGTATAGTAAGTAGGGGAAGTATTTGTATTCCACCCAAAAATTCTATACCGAGATTTCACCGAAAATATATGTTCTGAGGCCCCCTGAATCCAAAAATAGCATTTTTGGAAACATGTCCGTGTGTGTATATCTCTGTGTGTGTGTCTGAACAGCATAACTCAGAAGCAAACAGTCGGATAAACACCAAACTTGGTATTTAGGTTCAGTATCTTCCAGAGATGCGACACGAAGGTTTTCAAAAAAATCCCCCACCCCAGATTACATTTTTCGAAAATTTTAATTTTCTCATAAATGTTTCTAACGACTTGACTAAAATATAATATGTTAAAGATATTTTCATGAAAAATGAAATGTATATCTGGAATTTTCTGGGAATGTTTCCAAAAGTATTCTTCATTGTGAACGAATTTTGCATAACTGGTAAACCATAAGAGATAGACAAACTTTTACTACACAAAAATGTAGATCGCGTTAAAATACACATTTCATGTCATATACATTTTTGTTGTTGATTGAACCATTATCGAGATATTGCTTGTTATTCCCTTAAATTTTCCAATACTTATACGTTTTCTGAAATGGGAATTGGTTATTCATTTTTTTGTTTGTCCTGGTAAAGCAAAGAGAATGGAATACGCCACATAGCAACCAACTCTTAAAATATTTGACTATCGCTTAAAGCCTACCAATTCCCCTTGCATCTATGAGAAAATTAGCAATAAGATTAACATCTCGATATCTCGATTAACATGAAGCATATGGAGAATAAGCGTTTGTAAAAATAGTTTGTACAAGAGTAGAGAAAGTCATGTGAGTGTAACACATCAAATTTTTCTATTGTCCCAATTATACCCCGCTTTTAACTACAATGGTCACATCGGCGACCATTTTTAGCTTATAGACAAACTGCCTATCGTCAATGTGTTAATTCGTATAAAATTATCATTGAATTTCTGTTTTTGGGTTTTATACATTAGATCACACACATACACACACTTACTTACAATCTCATTCATATTTACAGGCTCTAGAGGGGATAGAAAATGATCTTAGCTATAGAAAAATTCCTACCCACCTGCCGGAAATCGAACTTGGGACCCCTCGCACATCAGGCAGGTGCTCTACAAACTGAGCTACGGTGCCAGATGACAATTCTTGAATTAGAAGTCTGGTAAGAATTCTGACTTATAAAAACAAGAAACGGAGAGTTGCGTTAAGGTCGACCATAGCACAATCCCTTGGGGTAACCAACCACTTCTGACGCATAATCTACGTAACGAAAGTGTAACGCCCTGTACACTAATTTGCCAGAAGTTCTTTTGTGTGCAGCATGATTAGTTTAAAAGGATAAAATGAAACGAGTACCCACCGGAGACCAAAATCCCGCAAAAGCTATATTTTCATTGTGGAAACTGTCAGGCTGTGACGTCAGCATGCGTGGTACCACATATGAAATAAAATAAAAATTGTTAATGATGACAGTGGCATCACTGCAGGTCCATGCTCGTCTCCTGTGGGCCATATGCTACAAGCTGGTTCGCCGCAAAATGGAATCCATCAACCTGTATTTTATTTTGCTGTTTGCTACAAAAGCAAGGTAGACATAGTCTAACCATCCCCTTTCTGGACGGGTTTGTTCCAGGCTACAGACCGGAGAAAAAATAGGAAAATAACATTTAACACAATTAAAAAGGTTAAGAGAAACAATATAAGGGGCAGAGACGTCATTCCGCAACTCGGAAAGTAATCTCGATGAGGTTGGAAGTGTTAATGGGAGCTTTTCTTGAGGCAGTATTTATATCATAACATACTGTGAATGCCAAAGTGAATGTAGTGTAAATTAATATTATTGTATGTACAGGATTTTAGATGTTTGTTAGTCATAAGTATTATTAGGAAATAAGTTTACACAGCCTCACTGAAGCTGACAATAGAAGTGGGTAACAATAAACCGAGGGGGTGAGTTGTTTATCCCTAAGAAGAGACAAACAAATGACGTCAGGGTAGCGTGCCCTTTTTAGAAATGGAGGGAATATCTTCCCTAGAGCATATTTGTTAGTAGTAGTGATTGGCTGATCAAAACAGACGCTAAAGTGGGCGCAATTTGGTAACAATAGCAGCTCTATTATAATGATTAGGCAGTTCGAGGTGAAAGAGAATATATTCTCGAGCCATAAGGAAGTGTCACACAGTTCGGAAGAATCTCTCACGAGGTGCACGTCCAAAGTCCTAAGGAATCTTGTTACACAGTTTGGAAGAATCTCTCACGAGATGCACGTCGCAGAGATAGTTACAAAAATGTAAAGTACGCGAAATAATTGGTGCGTGGAAACGAATACGACTGTAGTTACATTCGGAAATATCACAGTTTCAGTCAGGCGTGTATAAGGATTAAATATGTGAATTATTAATTATGTGTGACGGCAATAAAAGTATAGAAAGAAATTTTTTTCATCAGTGTTATCTTTTAGCAACAACTTTTCCGTTTACACACTCTGCTTAGAGATACGTGTTCGACTGAGTTATAATAGGTAGCCGGAGGACAACGAACCCAAATTTAAAATAATAAAACAAGAAGCGCTCAACAAATAAGATAACACGAGCCACGAAAATTGCGACATTCTTATATTCTTCATAAATTTGGAGAAAAACGCCATGGAACCGCGCGCTTTATTTTGCAAGATCGCGAGACAAATAGTATAGTTCGTTCTTGAGACTGCGTGACATTAGAATGCGCGGTGAGTTTCGTAAGGCGGCCGAGATCGCATTGTGTAGGGAGTTGTAATGAAATGTTTAATGAAAGCACTAAAACCCCAATATGACCTAAGATGTTAAAGGCGCCATATAAATGGGGGGGGAACAGATATCTCGGAAATATTGCAAATAAATTGTTTATTTTAAGTAGTTGTAATTTTTTTGCGTAGTACGTTTTTGTCTATCTCTTAATGTTTACGACTTAAAGTTATACAAAATTTCTTCTTAATAAAATCGACTTCACAGGTTATTCAGAAAATTCATTTTAGTTTTCTTAAAATGTGGTATTTTAATAAAAACTCTGATGTGTTACACTCACACGACTTTCTCTACTCTTGTACAAACTATTTTTACAAACGCTTATTCTCCATATGCTTCATGTTAATTGAGATATCGAGATGTTAATCTTATTGCTAATTTTCTTGTAGATGCAAGTGGAATTGGTAGGCTTTAAGCGATAGTCAAATATTTTAAGAGCTGGTTGTTATGTGGAGTATTCCATTCTCTTTGCATTACCAGGACAAAAGAATGAATACTGAATTCCCATTTGAGAAGAAAGTATAATTATTGGAAAATTTAAGGAAATACAAAGCAATATCTCGATAATGGTTCACTCAAAAAAAAAAATGTATATGACATAAAATCTACATTTTTGTGTAGTAAAATTTTGTCCATCTCTTATGGTTTACCGGTTATGCAAAAGTCGTTCACAATGAAGAATACTTTTGGAGACATTCCCAGAAAATTCGAGATATACATTTCATTTGTCACGAAAATATCTTAAAATATGATATTTTAATCCAAATCGTTAGAGCCATTTTGGAAAAAATTAAAAATTTCGAGAAATGTTCCATGTAAAGGGTAATCTGGGGTGGGGGGATTTTCTTGAAAACCTTCGTGTCGCATCTCTGGAAGATACTGAACCTAAATACAAGTTTGGTGTTTATCCGATTGTTCGTTTCTGAGTTATGCTCTTCACAGACACACACACGGACCTCATTCCAAAAATGCTTTTTTGAATTCAGGGGGTCTCAAAACATGTATTTCCGGTGAAATATCGATATTAATTTTTTTAGTTAAATTAATACTTCTTCTAGCTATTAGGTACAGTCAAAATCGCCTTAGGTGAGCCATCCTCTAACTGGTTGTAGCTGGAGTCCGATACACTACCGTTACCCTGTGAAGAAAGGAAAGGTTTGCTGGACGATGTAAGGCGTGGAGAATCGATATGTCACCTAAATGGTTGAAACAACATGCCTCCCAAAGACTGTCCATACTTGCCCCTGAATGAGTGCGGTTCTTATTGGTTCGGCATTCAAGCATTAACCTCTGTAACCGAATGAGGGATGGAAGGCGCGGCAGAAGCGTGTAAATTATTGATTGCCAACTTACACTGCGGTTCCTTATATCGGCAACTTTTTTTTCACCCATCTGTACGTGATAGAAAAGATAAACTGGGGGGTAGAGGAACGTTAAAACCTGTATTTCCGCTAAAATCCTGATATCGAATTTCTGGAAGGAATACTATACTCCCTTTTATGTACGCGATAAACTAAAATGCGTAAAACAGTGCAACCCCATGTTAGAATCCTAATTGCTGGCTGAGCTAGTCGCCTTAACATATTAGTCATATCGCGACTTTACAACTTTTTATAAAATAAATATTTAATAATAAAAACAATGATGTAGTTTAACATACTGATAGTTTTAAAACGTTACAATGAACTAGTATATAAAAGTGTGACACTATAACTAATCAAATTGATTGAACATTACATACTTTTATATAAGTGTATGCTCTTAAAAAATTCAACTATCTTAGGGTACATCGAATAGTCGAGTGCTGTTTGTAAATCATTGGGTATCTGGTAGTTTTGTCTCCATTGATCGTATTGTGGACATTCCACGATTATGCGTTTCGTCGTTAACAGTATGTTACACTGGTGGCAGATGGGTGTTGGTCCTTTGAAAGAAGATAGCTCGTGATCTTGGTATGGCCCATTCTCAGTCGGGATATTAAAACCTGATCTTGTCTGGAAAGAGAATTACTGGGCAGACGTGTCGAAAAATTCGATATTATAACACGTAGTTTGCTTTTCGTTAGCGGTTTTCACTCAACTCTATGTATTGCATACCAGGATCTTATACTATAATGACGGAACATTAAAATAAATGTATATGACATAAATTGTGTATTTTAACGCGATCTACATTTTTTGTGTAGTAAAATTTTGTCTATCTCTTATGGTTTACCAGTTATGCAAAAGTCGTTCACAATGAAGAAAACTTTTGGAGACATTCCCAGAAAATTCGAGATATACATTTCATTTGTCATGAAAATATCTTAAACACATGATATTTTAATCAAAATCGTTAGAGCCATTTTTGAGAAAATTAAAATTTTCGAAAAATTTTCCATGGAAAGGGTAATCTGGGGTGGGGGATTTTCTTGAAAACTTTCGTGTCGCATCTCTGGAAGATACTGAACCTAAATACCACTTTTGGTATTTATCTGACTGTTCGTTTCTGAGTTATACTGTTCACAGACACACACACAGCCACACACACGGACATGCCTTTTTTGGGTTCAGGGGGCCTCAAAACATATTTCCGGTGAAATCTCGGTATCGAATTTTTGGGTGGAATACAATACTTCCCCTACTTACTATACGTAGTAGAGAAAGTAAAAATTTCATGTATTGCATACACAAGACTTTCTCTACCCTCTATGTTTATTAGTGGGTATACAAAGGATTCTTACAGAAGTTTATTTTGCTGTCTATTTAATTATAATCCCGATAAACCTTTTGCAGAAATAGCTACATTACACATTTCGTTATAAATACAAAGGGAATAGCGACGAGCAAATGTTTTAAAACTGGCTTTAAAATGCCACACAATCGCGAGAAACAACTGAATATTGGAAGGATTTTAAAAGAATGACAAAGTATTGAAAGGTTGGAACTTACATTTCGACCGCCTCTGTGGTCTGCTGGTTATAGCAAGAGCTAATATTCATCCTCGTTAAGATTGTGGAAGTGAGAGTGTAAATGTGTGTGTGTGTGTGTGTGAATTTAATAAAAATAAGACATGGCTAATTAATCCTTGAGGAAGAAGGGCTCTGCCCTCTCCCCAAAAATAGAACCATTAATAAGGAATATCTCGGAAATGCTTATGACACAAAAAAGTTATTTGGAATAGATTGTGTGTTTTAAGAGATCTTCATTTTTTTTGTAGCACGTTTTCGTCTATCGCTTAACGTTTACTATTTATACAAGATTATACAACATTCCTTCCAAATGAAGAGGACTTCACAGGCTATACTCAGAAAATTCCAGATATACATTTTATTTGTCGTGTAAATATGTTTATGCTCGACCATGCCAAAATGTAGTATTTATATGACTGGCAGCAGTGCTTTAATGGGCCTCATTAAAGTATTGGTATTCGACCAATCAGAAGTGGCCAAGTAACATTGTGAAAGCGCAAGTCTCGATTATTCTGCGTAGTACGTCTCACAACGCTAGCAACTTTGTTTGACACAGGTGCTACAAGGTCATTGTATTGTAACCATAGATAAAGGAATAACGATTGTAACACATCACTCTAACCAAAAACGAATACTTAGGAAACCTTTAATTTAGATTCACGGTCGAGCATAAACAGTCGTATGAAACTTGAGGAATACTTATGAAACCTTTAATTTAGATACACGGTCGAGCATAAACAGTCGTATAAAACTCGACTATAATGGTGATTAAAACGCTCGTATGATAATTATTAACCTCGCTTCGTTTCGCTCGCTCAGTTAATAATAATACTCGCGTTTTAATTACTACCATTATAGTCTCGTTGCATAATATACTATTAATATACGGTAAAGATGTTCCTAATATTTCTGCTCATGTACCGAAAATAAAATATGTTTAATATCTTTATGGTTTGCTGAGAAGAGCCATCGTTGCAATAAAACAATGATGGTAAAATGGCTGAAAATAAGTGTTAAATTGTAAATTCGTTAAGGCCATTTTTGAGAACATTGAGACTATCTAAAATCTTCTGTATAAAGGACAGGATGGGGTGATGGGATTTTCTTGAAAATTTTCGTGTCGCATCTTTGGAAGATACTGAACTTAAATACCAAGTTTGGTATATAACGGCATTTCATTTTTGAGTTATGCTGTTTTCAGGCACGCGCGCGCACACACACAGGGATCTTTTTCTAAAACTGTTTTTTTTCTTTTTCTATTTATTAGAGTCAACTCTCGGTATCGAACTTTTGGGTGGAATGCAATACTTACTCCACTTGCTGTAAGTACATAGTACAACAACTAAAAATTATTCAGTACAGAATTGCACAAACTGTTGTGTGTGCTAATCCGCTTATTACGTTTGGAAAGGGGTACTTTATGCAAGCAGAAAAAAGAAAAACAAAAAAGAGGGCTAACGTTTTGTAAACTATTGCGTTTTTCAAGTTAAGAGGCACTAAAGCTTCGCAAACTTTTCTTGCATGTAACTGTACATATATATTAAATAATATGTTGTATTCAGATTCAATAGGTACTTGATTCCCAAAGTTTCTGCATATGAACACAATAAATCCAAGTTATAAATGTTTATGCCACAAAACAAATGTTTAAAAGTACCCAGAGGAAAAATTTGCTGTAAAATGATGGAATGATATTGGTATGTATACAATTGGGCACCTACTCGTATAAACACAGCAGAACTGCAATACTTTATTACCTTAATTGTTGCTTACAGAGCTGTAAAAATTGTGTATGTGCGTGAATGCGTAAATGGGTATGCGTGCATGTGTGTGACGCAAGAATGGCCAAACCCGCTGTTACGCCACTTGATAAATGACAGAAAACGGCCTGTTCAGCAACTAACTTCATTACTTTCCTCAAAATAGGAGATGGGCGCAAACCTGAGCTATATGCAGACCATACTTACTCTTTACATCGCGAGAAACAACCAAATAGCGATAGCACTTCAAAAGTATGACAACATATTGAAAAATTCAAACCAATAATAACGGATATCTCGGATATGGCTAATGTCACAAAAAATGTTGTTTAAAATAAATTATGTGCTTTAAATAGATCTACATTTCCTGTGTAGTAAGTTTATATCTATTTCTTATGGTTTACTTGTTTTACGAAATTATACAAAACTTCTTCGGAATGAAGGAGACTTCATAAGCTAGCTCTTCCCTGAAAATTCAAAATATACATCTTTTTTTTCATGTAAGCATCTTAAACATATGTTGCTTTAAATAAAATCTTTTGATCTAGTTTTTCAAAAAATAAAAAAATATCGACAATTTTTCCACGTAAAGGGTAGTTTGATGTAGAAGGATTTGTTTGAAAATCTTCGTGTGTATCTTTGGAAGATATTGAACTTAAATATATAGTATGGTATTCAGGCAGTATTTTTAAACGATTTCAGTCTAATTATATAATATATAAATTCAATAACAGCCCGCCTTAAAACAATATATGTATGTAACAAGATATAAAAAGTGTATATTACAGTCATTGTATATGTTTATATTATTGTATACATGTTCAATAATGTTATGTGAATGTATTACGTAATTTAATAATGTAGGAGCTGTATAAATAATACGTTAAAAGTTGCTAATAATGAGTAAGAAAGTTTAATAATGTTACTAGTCATTATTGGAGCAACAATAATGTAAATTTTGAGACAGTTTATAAAATAGCCAATCAACAACCAGAAAAAAAGCTTAAGTTAAATAAAAGTATTCTATTGGATTAGGAATAGCCAATCAGAGACTTGAAATACAGAAATTTACAAATTTAGGCGGTAGAAATCAAGTCAGTTGCTTGTAGACAGCGCTCATGACTGGACGCGTTGGTTGTAGACAGTGTTCCTAACCGGATGCGAGATGCGTCCTCGAGAAATTTAATGCGTATTCGTGTGAGACGAAAATAGTTTACGTGTTAAAAAGTGCAAGTAATTAATAAAAGAATCTCACAGCTCTCTATATCAGTGAAGTGTTATTTAAATCGTGTCAAAAGTTAATAAATGTAGTGAGTAAAAGTTATAAGCCTACATTCTTAGCCCTACTACTCCCTGCAAAGAAATCCATGTCTCTAACATTAATACTGACGCAGCCGAGGCAAACATAAATATCTAATATTTAAAGAAACAGTTAAATTACAAAGTTAATATTTTTAAATTTGGGACGAAGGCTACCGGGTACCATACGTGCGGTTGCAACTACTTCAAGTTCGGCTCCCCAACAGTTGAACTACAATACAACTCCTACTAAATTGGGTTCCAAAGCGGGGGCCAGTAACAACGTAAAAATAACAATACAACAACCTACTTCAGTATCTATTCGACTTTTCATTTTTCAGTTATGCTGTACAAACACACACACGGGCCATTTCCTAAAATGATCTTTTTTAGGATTCATGTGTTTCAAAACACGTATTCCGGTGAAATCCTAACATAGAATTTTTGGGTGGAATGCAATATTGTCTCTACCTACTATGTATCTGGTAGAGAAAGTACAACATCTGAATACCTCTTTCCCTTAGAATTCAATTTTAATTTCTCTGCAATGTACTTACAAGCATAGGTAGAAAACGTACTGCATTTCACCCAACAATTCTGTATATCGAGATTCCACCGAAAATCCATGTTTTGAGGCTCTCTGAATAAAAAAAAACATTTTTAGAAAAAGGTTCGTGTGTGGTGTCTCTCCCTCTCTCTCTGTGTCTGAACAGCGTAAATCAACAACGAAAAGTCGGATAATTACCAAACTTGGTAATTAGGTTCAGTACTTTCTAAAGATGCGACACGAAGATTTTCAAGAAAATCGTTCCATCCAAACTACCCATTACATGGAACAGCTTTCGAAATGTTTGATTTTCTACAAAGGGGATCTAACGATTTTGATTTAAGTTCATATATTAAAGACATCTAATTGCAAATAAAATGTATTTCCCTAATTATCTGGGAATAGCCTGTGAATTTCTCTTCATTCGGAAGGAATTTTGTATAGTCTTGTATAACTGTTAAGTTAAGCGATAGATGAAAAAGCAGATACTACACAAAAAATGGAGATCTCTGTAAAACATACTATTTATTTCACATACCTTTTTGTGGCATTAGCTACTTCCAAGATATTCGTTATTAATTGTTCGAATTGTTCAATACTTTTTCAATATTTTTAACTCCTTTTGATATTCAGTTGTTTCTCGCGGTCATGGAAATTATGGAATTTTAAGGCCAGCGTATACCGTCCAGTTCTAAAACATTTGACTAATACTGTTCCCTTTGTATCTGTAACGAAATGTGTAATGCAGCTTTTTCCAGAAAAGTTTAGCTCGATTAAAATAAAGAAGATGGAAAAATAAACTTTCGTAAGAATAATTTGTATACCCAAGCGATAGATGGTGGAGAAAGTCATGTGAATGTAACACATTACATTTTTTTATATAACGTTTCATAACAAAAGCTTTTTATTTGTTTGTTACATTTATATGCCATCTAAATTCATATAGGCGTCTTTACCTTAAAAAATCTGATGTGTTACACTCACATGACTTTCTCTACTCTTGTACAAACTATTTTTACAAACGCTTATTCTCCATATGCTTTATGTTAATCGAGATATCGAGATGTCAATCTTATTGGTAATTTTCTTGTAGAAGCAAGGGGAATATGGTAGCTTTTAAGCGATAGTCAAATATTTTAACGCTGGTTGCTATGTGGCGCATTCCATTCTCTTTGCATGTCCAGGACATAAAAAAAATGAATAACGAATTTGAGAAAAAGTATAAGTATTGGAAAATTTAAGGAAATAACAAGCAATATCTCGAAAACGGTTCACTCAACAAAAGAAATGTATATGACATAAGTTGTGTATTTTAACGCGATCTACATTTTTTGTTTAGTAACATTTTGTCTATCTCTTATGGTTTACCAGTTATGCAAAAGTCGTTCACAATGAAGAATACTTTTGGAGACATTCCCAGAAAATTCGAGATATACATTTCATTTCGCATGACATTATCTTAAACATATGATATTTTAATCAAAATCGTTAGAGCCATTTTTGAGAAAATTAAAATTTTCGAAAAATGTTCCATGTAAAGGGTAGTCTGGGGTGGGGGATTTTCTTGAAAACCTTCGTGTCGCATCTCTGGAAGATACTGAACCTAAATACCAAGTTTGGTGTTTATCCAACTGTTCGTTTTTGAGTTATGCTGTTCACAGACACACACACACACACACACACACACACAGACACACAGACACACACACACACACACACACACAAGGACATGTTTCCAAAAATGCTTTTTTTGGATTCAGGAGGTCTCAAAACATGTATTTCCGGCGAAATCTCGGTATCGAATTTTTGGGTGGAATGCAATACTTCCCCTACTTACTATACGTAGTAGAGAAAGTAAAAAATTGCATCATGAATTTGTTTAAAGCATTAAATTCATACACCACATACATATTTACACTTTTACTCATCTTTCAAACTCTAGGGAAACTGGGCAATAATCCTGGTTAAATAAAAGTTCTCATTCTCCGGGCGAGATTGTAACCCGGAACCCCTGTTTTGGAAGCTAACATGCTAACCACCAGATTACTGAGGCAGCCAACAAAAGTTTATATGTACAATACTTCCAACAAGTTTTTTTCACCTAAAAAGTCGATAGAGTCGCAGGTATATCATTTTTTTTCATTATTATTACAGCGTACCTTTAGCCCAGGAAACAATATTCTAACTTGTACTAACCCAGAAAAAGCTGTTTTATTGCCGGTTTCTAAACTGTCGTATTCATGTAAGTTGCACATAAAGGAGAAAGAGAGGGAGTGAGGGTAATGCAGAAGAGATTGTGAAGAAATGGGAGATAGATGGAGAAAGAGAGAGAGAGAGAACAGGCGGGAAAGAGAATGAGAGACACCAGGTTGGTGAGAATGAGAAACAGGAATATAAAGAGGAAAGCAGAGAGGGATGAAGGTAAAGGAGTGAAATTGTGAGATAAATGGAGAAATAGAGACATAGAGCATGGAGAGTGAGACAGAGCAAGATAAACTGAGATAGAAAGAGAAGGGAGAGTGGATCTGAAAGTAATTATGAGGCACTGGGAGATAAATGGATAAAGAGAAGTATAGAGCAGGAAAAGAGAGAAAGATAAATTGATATGGAGAGGAAGAGGGAGACAGAAAGAGAAGGGAGCAGAACTGTGAGGAACTGGAAAAAGAGGGGCATAGAGTGAGGAAAGAGAGGGAAAGCAACTGATTTGGAGAGAATGAGAAACAGGGGATAGGAAGGAGAATCTCTACATCCGACCGAATAACGTGAGCATATCTGACTGTTCTGCTAGTCGACAGTCCAACTTTTGAATTGAAACAAACAGCACATCACATTCTGGTAAAACTTGAGAGATCTGGGCCAAACTTGTTGTTTGCCATCCCCCACCCACAGTCAAATTGCTGGTTTACATTCATATCGATAAACAAGCCCCTGGAGTCGAAATGACGGCAGAGGAGTGTTCACTTTCATGATACATCTAGTGAAACATTGGTCACTAACTATAATGACCAGTAAAATGGCTGATGTGGTGCATCACACTAGTTCTTCTATTTACTCTTCTACAAACTATTCTTACAAAGCTTATTCTTCTACTTACTTCTTCAAAATCTAGATAAAGGGATAAGTTAGGTTATTCAAAAACGGATCGCTATGCGATGGCTTTGAAATTCATGCTCTTTGCATGGCCACAATAAATACTTTACCACTTGAATATTCCTACCAATAACAAATAATATTTCGGAAATGGTTAACGCCACGAATTTACGGAATATTTGACATAAGTTGCATGTTTTAACAAGATATACATTTTTTATAGGATAAGATTTTGTCGATCTCTCATGATTACATACTATGCAAAAGTCGTATGCAAAATAATTCTATGAGGGTCATTTTACAGACTACTCTAACAGAATGCAACATGTGCATTTTGTCTTGCAAATATCTTAAACTTATGATACTTTAATCAAAATCGTTAGAGCCACTTTTGAGAAAAGCAAAACTAACGAAATTTTTTATCCATGTTAAGGATAGTTTGGGATATATATATTTTTTAAATCTTCGTGTTGGCTCCTTGGGAAACGCTGAACTTAAAAAAAAATCGATTTTTATTCATGGACGCCCTTTAACTACTATGGTTCTTATCGTATCATTCTATACTGGGAGTGAAAGACCGGAAATTTTGCTCAGAGGGCTCTTTATCAGACTTGAGGTTCTTTACGTGCCGTAAATCTATAACACGGGACCTCTGGCTTTAGTTCTCTTCCAAAGGAAGCCATGCTAAAGGTTTTTACGCCCGAAAAAATCCATCGCCTTCCCCGGGTTCGAACCCGCGACCTCGAGAACTAGAGACTTGCATGGTACCCCTAGACCACTATGGACGACAGCGTTGGACCTAAATAGAGACATTTTGGCATTGAATGACTGTTAGTTTTAAAGTTTTTCTGTTCACACACACACACACATATATATACACACACACACACACACACGCAGTCCTGTTTTCCTAAAATACTTTCTTTTCTTTTTCATCTGTTTTGTTTTATACTTTTAATATCAAATGTATTTCGAATGAAATCTCGTTATCGAATTTTTGGGTGGACTGCAGTACTCCCCCTAGTTGGTGTCTGCTTAGTGACGTTTTAGCTAGTGGGTGGGGTTCCATGCAGGTAGCGGTTTAGCCAGTGGGAGGATGTAATGTTTACTTGGTCTGAGGCAATTGAGGGGGTAAGGACGCGTAATAGTGAAAGACTGTTGGCTGTTACCAAAAGTGGCTTTTCGAGGGATTATCTTGAACAAATTGTTTTATTCTTTTATTAATTCAAAAAATGGCGCCATTGGAGGAATATTAAACTGAATAATTTTTTTTAACTCCTACGAACAGAAATAAATGTAAGAAATAATATTACTATTCAGGATTTTGGCTCTAACGATTTTGATTAAAGTATTACCGATGTTTAAGATACTTGCATGACAAATAAAATGCATTTTTTGAACTTTCTGCGAGTTGCCTATGAACTTCCTTTTAGCCTAAATGAACTTTATATAATTGATAAATCGTAAGCGACAGACAAAATGTTAATTACACAAAAAATGTAGATCTTGTTAAAGCACACACTTTGTGTCAAATATCCGATGTTCGTTGTTATTGGTATGGATTTTCAAATATTTGTTTCAAGTGACAAGTCGCTATTCGTTTTTTCTTTCTTTCTATCTTTCTTGTCATACAAAGAGCATGGAATTTCGAAGCCATCTCATAGCGATCCGCGTTTTAAAAATCTGACTCCCTATAGCCTTCTGTGTACTACTTATACCAAACTAAATAAGTAATGATTTATCTGGATTAACAAGATTTAAATAGAAGAACTAGCTTTTGTATGAATAATTTGTAGAAAAATGAGTAAGCGAAGTCATTGAGTGCAACAATACTTTTTTTCACTATCTTACATAAGAAAGTTCACCGATATTGTCAAAACTTTTTGCACTTTAGAGCCCGGCTAAAATTCTGGGCTAAGCTATGTCTTTCAGAAAACGCACCCACCACTATTTCAACTCCTTACACATCAATTTGAAATACCTAAATGCACCTTTACGATGCTGTTTGTGGTCAATGAAAGCGGAAGGGCATAAGGTTCAACAGAAGTTTTCTCCCCATTCACGAAGTAAAAACAGCATATCAGAGGAAATCTTTTCATACATCTATTAAGTGGAGGAAAATGGCTTCTAAAGAAGCTGAAATTGCAAGATTTTTTCCCTCCAGAACACGAGGGCCACTTAAGAACCCAATGAGTGGAAGCTGCACGAACGCTCAAAAATAAGACAGTGAACTGGAAGGAAGGGGATGGGAGAAGTAGGAGCGAGAGATAAGGCACAAGTGAGAGGATGTTGCAGAAAGAAAACTTGGTAGTTTATGGGAAAGCTTGTGTGTGTATGTGTTATAACCACAGAGAAAGTAAAAAACTAAAAAAAAACTTATTATAAAACAATTTGGAAGAGGGAAAAGTAAGGTTCTGATTTTCTCAAACGATGGTCAAACTATTTTGTTTAAAATATTGTTCTTTTTTGACACCTTTCAACCATAAAGGACTATAATTAATGTCAGTAATATCTGCAATATTTCTGGCTTTACGTTTAAATTTTACCAAGCAGAAATACTTCATCCATTGAAAGACTTTTCCTTTGTTTTTGCACTGCGTTACTCCAACTAGTGATATAAACTACTTAATGCTGTTTCTGCATGTTGAATGTAATTAAGGTACAGGGTATACAACAGAAAGGGACACCATTGATGCACTGCGATCTTCGGGAGATTGAGGCAGTATTTTTAACACTTAAATGATTTTTACTCTAATTATATGAATATAAATTCAATAACTGCCTGCCTTAAGGGAATATATGTATGTAACTATATATCCAAAGTGTATATTACAGTCATTTTAAATGTTTATATTATTGTATCCATGTTTAATAATGTTATTTGAATGTATTACGTAATTTAATAATGTAGGAGCTGTGAGAATAATAGGTTAAACGTTGCTAACAATGAGGTAACCTTGAGGCAATAATGAGTTTGAGAGTTTAACAATACTACTTCTGATTCTTGGAAGCAATAATGTAATTTTAGTGAAGGTTTATAAAATAGCCAATCAACAACCATACGTGGAGCTAATAAATATCTTCTTCAACATCTACTGCGACTACCACCCCTCAGGAGAAAGGGATGAAGTGAAAGAACCACAAGAGGCTACAGGTCGCAGGGCTCATACGCCACAGAGACGCGCGGAAATTTTTACCTTCTCGGTACAAGCATCGATCCACTGCCACACATCACAAAACCTAGAAGCACACCTGAAAAATGACAAAGAAAAGAAAGAAAGGGAAATAAGGAAACGGAGATCTCCAAAAGGAGATCCACTTTACCTCAGCATTCGCTTACAAACCAGGGAAAACCACGAAAAACCCATGGTCAGAGTAGGCGGTCGACGAGAATTCAACCCGGGACCTCTGGAATGTGAGCCTCATGTTACCGCGGAGCCATCTCCTCAGTTGAATATAATTAAGTCAACACTGTTTAATATGAAATAGTTTCTAATTAAACATCCATGATAAATAACTTGAGGTTGACACAGGAATATATCAGGACAGTGAAGTTTGCATTGGAAGACAAAGTCAACCGAATGTTGCACAGTAGAGCAACAGTTTCTCGTGGTCAACGACATTTCCCAAGGATCCTATTCTGGTACGGATTAGTCACGTTAAGCCTCTGTGCCAAAGTTATTTATTTCCTCTCTAACGAAGTAAACATCTCACACCTTTATAAATCGCGTAAGAGCCTGTATTAATAGCTGCACTGCCGCAAATACAAACTGCTACTAGAGCTACACGCAACAAATTTGACGTGAGCGCCAGTAATTTGTAACAAAGATCAAGTCAGAAGCTCGAGGGCAACATGCAGCTTCCGCTCACTTCTTATGTTCGAAAATTAAAAAATGCCACACTTGGATGCGAATAACTCAACCGTGTCTGAACTGGATAAACGTTGAGCTAACTTTCCCGAAGATGAATGGGCGAAGTATTTTATGGCACGCGGACGGATACCTCATTGATAAAATATGATTTCTTTACATTCACATAAGTTTCTATACTTTCCTGAAGATGAATGCATAAAGCATTTTAAAATTTTATGGCTTGCGGAAAGATACACCATTGATAAAATTATGATTTCATATTTAGGAATGTTCAACGTTTATCCAGTTCAGACACGGTTGAATTACTCGCATTTGGTAATTTTCGAACTCAAGAAGTGAGCGGAAGCTAAAAAATCTGATGTGTTACACTCACATGACTTTCTCTACTCTTGTACAAACTATTTTTACAAACTCTTATTCTCCATCTATTTCATATTAATCGAGATAAACATTTGCAGAACCGATCTTTTGACATGCAAAGAGAATTACATATCCAAGACAAAAAAATCTGATGTGTTACACTCACATGACTTTCTCTACTCTTCTACAATCTAATTTTACAAACGCCTATTCTCCATATGCTTCATGTTAATCGAGATATCGAGATGTCAATCTTATTGCTAATTTTCTTGTAGATGCAAGGGGAATATGGTAGCTTTTAAGCGATAGTCAAATATTTTAGCGCTGGTTGCTATGTGGCGCATTCCATTCTCTTTGCATGTCCAGGACATAACAAAAATGAATAACGAATTTGAGAAAAAGTATAAGTATTGGAAAATTTAAGGAAATAACAAGCAATATCTCGAAAACGGTTCACTCAACAAAAGAAATGTATATGACATAAGTTGTGTATTTTAACGCGATCTACATTTTTTGTGTAGTAAAATTTTGTCTATCTCTTATGGTTTACCAGTTATGCAAAAGTCGTTCACAATGAAGAATGCTTTTGGAGACATTCCCAGAAAATTCAAGATATACATTTTATTTGTCATAAAAGTATCTTAAACATATAATATTTTAATCAAAATCGTTAGAGCCATTTTTGAGAAAATTAAAATTTTCGAAAAATGTTCCATGTAAAGGGTAGTCTGGGGTGGGGGGATTTTCTTGAAAACCTTCGTGTCGCATCTCTGGAAGATACTGAAGGTAAATACCAAGTTTGGTGCTTATCCGACTGTTCGTTTCTGAGTTATGCTGTTCATAGACACACACACGGACATGTTTCTAAATTTTTTTTTTGATTCAGGAAGTCTCAAAACATATATTTCCGGTGAAATCTCGGTATAGAATATTTGGGTGGAATACGTAGTAGAGAAAATAATAAACGACAGTGAGTATAGAAATCAGGTGAATGCGCAAAGGATTTTAAAATTTTATGGCCCGCGGAGGGATACCCCATTGATAAAAATATGATTTTTTTACATTCACACGACTTTCTATACCCACTGTCGTTTATTTTTAGCTTCTGCTCACTTCTTATGTTCGAAAATTACCAAATGCGAGTAATTCAACGGTGTCTGAACTGGATAAACCGGATAAAAATATGATGTTTTACATTCAACTGACTTTCTATACCCACATCGTATATTACTTTCTCTACCACGTAAATATTAGGTAGAGGAGGTATTGCATTCTACAAAAAAATTCGATACCGGATTTCACCACAAATACATGCTATGAGGTCCCCTGAATTTAAAAAAAAAGCATTTTTAGAAAAAGTTTCATGTGTGTGTCGTGAACAGCATAGCCCTAAAACGAAAAGTCTGATGAATACCAAACTTGGCACTTAAGTTCAGTATCTTCCAAGGATGCGACACGAAGATTTTCAAGAAAATCTCTCTATCCAACTACCCTTTACATGTAACATTTTTCGAAAATTTTGATTTTCTAAAAAATGGCTCTAATGATTTTGATTAAAATACCATATATTAAAGATATTTACATGGAAAATTAACAGTGTACCCTCTCGAAGGAGAGGACATCTATAGTTATATAGGATCCTTGAGGATGCTGCTGATCTGGTGGCCTCTGATAGATGACGTCGAGATTACCACTGGTGGATGCAAATGTAGATTGTCTCTTATTTCAAGATACGTGTCTTTGATGTATGAGTGTATATATAGTATATATGTATATATACTATATATACACTATGTGATCAAAAGTATCCGGACACCCCACAAACATACGTTTTTCATCTTAGGCACATTATGCTGCCACCTACTGCCTGGTACTCATCCGCGACCTCAGTAGTCATTAGACATCGTGAAACAGCAGAATGGGACGCTCCGTGGAACTCACGACTTCGAACGTGGTCAGGTGATTGGGTGTCACTTGTGTCAGAAGTCTGTACGCGAGATTTCCACACTCCTAAACATCCCTAGGTCCATTGTTTCTGATGTGTTTGTGAAGGGGAAACGTGAAGGGACATGCACAGCACAAAAGCGTACAGGCCGACCTCGTCTGTTGACTGACAGAGACCGCCGACATTTGAAGAGGGTCGTAAAGAGTAATAGGCAGACATCTATCCAGACCATCACACAGGAATTCCAAACTGCATCAGAATCCATTTCAAGTACTATGGCAGTTAGGCGTGAGGTGAGAAACCTTGGATTCCATGGTCGAGCGGCTGCTCATAAGCCACAAATCACGCAGGAAAATGCAAACGACGCCTCGCTTGTTGTAAGGAGCGTCAACATTACACGATTGAACAGTGGCGAAACGTTGTGTGGAGTGACGAATCACGGTACACAATGTGGCGATCCGATGGCAGAGTGTGGGTGTGGTGAATGTCTGGTGAACGTCATCTGCCAGCGCGTGTAGTGCCAACAGTGAAATTCAGAGATGGTGGTGTTATGGTGTGGTCGTGATTTTCCTGGAGGGGGCTTGCACCCCTTGTTATTTGCGTGGCACGATCACAGCGCACCTACATTGATATTTTAAACACCTTCTTGCTTCCCACTGTTAAAGAGCAATTCGGGGATGGCGATTTTATCTTTCAACACGATGTAGCACCTGTTCATACTGCATGGGCTGTGGCGGAGTAGTTACACGACAGTAGCATCACTGTAATGGACTGGCCAGCTATAATTTTGCGGTAAGCATTTTGCTCTTAGCAGGGTTTGGTATACCCACTTAGGATTACGTATATAATTTAACACACGATTCAAAGTACTAATAATTAAATATATTGAAACTTTGTAGGTCGCTTTCACCTATAACCCTGATATAAAGTGATAAATTTATTTGCATTGCCAGTGTGTTTTGCGTGCACACGAAATATTTTATAAGTACTCACTGCTCTTATAATTACTAGTGTTATCAACACAATTATTATATCACTTGATAGATAATACTGCTCTTGTTATTGATCTGACATAATAACTATACTTCTGTGTGATTATGGCACTTCTTTAGTGATATTTTATATACTATCAGGCATAGCTTCTACAAACATACGAAGAAAACTGGTGAATTGGCAATGGATTCAGTAGCGTCGCTTCTATCTACGCCTAAGAGTATAAGATCTTGGCTTCCATTGACTACCATAGTGACATATATCATACGTACAAACTTATGGAATGCTCTGTACCATGGACATCTTATAGAAATTTTGCTGGCTTAAAGCAAAATGTTTTGTTGCTTGCTTTCATACTGAATTCACACTGTTACCTCTTTGTAAGAACTTATGTGTTCTACCTGCAAACACGTAATACTTGTTTTTAAATATTATTAACTTACATGTATTTCGTAACATATAGGTAACTCTTTGAAATTATTACATTTATGTTGTAGGATAATAATATAATTGTATTTGTCGTGAATAATTAATTAACACTATTTAAAATATTTAAGCTTTTTAGTGGGGGCTAAGCGTTTTTAGATTAGTAGTAGATAGTGAATCTTACTATGCTTAGGAAGTATTTATAGCAGTCATAGGTTTCAATCACTTCACTGCACTTTATTTTGTGTGTGAACTACACTGCACTACATTGCTTTTAGCTTTCACTTTCGCATGTGTTAGATGGTTTGTCTTTGAGTACATTGAGTCATGTCAATACTGTTGTTTAATAACAGCTGACAATTGTATACACTGTTATTCTACGTGCTACAAAAATTTGCTTAAACATATTAAATACTTAAATAAACTCTTTTTTTTTAGATATTATAGTGATAATATGGTCCTCATTTTTGTTTAACAAAGATGGTATGTCATGATATAAATATTTACAATGTTTTATGCATATGTTATTTCACTTATGTGAGTTTTGAAGAACTTATTGTCTTTACGTTATTTGCCCCATATGTAGTTTTCGGTGACCTTTGCCCCAAAAAATGTTTAAAAAATATTAACTTTGTAATTTTGACTGTTTCTTTAAATATTATATATTTATGTATGCCTCGGCTGCGTCAGTGTTTATACTTTTTTTTAGACACATGAATGTCTTAACAGGGAGTGGTGCGAATGAAGAATGTAGGCTTACCCAGATTATAATTTTACTTCTCTCCTTTTATTAATGCTTGATACGATTTAAATAACACTTCACTGATATAGAGAAGGAGCTGTGATATTTGTTTTTTTTATTAAATAATTGCACTTTTTAACACGTAAATTATTTTTCGTCTCACACTGAATGTGTATTAAATTTCTCAAGGACGCATCTCGCGTCCGGTTAGGAACACTGTCTACAACCAACTGACTTCTGAATTTGTAAATTTTGCTATATTTCAGTTTCTGATTGGCTAATCCTACTCCAATAGAATACCTTCATTTAACTAAAGCTTTTTCTGGTTGTTGATTGGCTATTTACAAACTGTTTCAAAATTTACTTTATTGTTGCTCGAATAATGACTAGTGGCATTATTAAACTTTCTTACTCATTATTGCCTCAAGGTTACCTCATTGTTAGCAACTTTTAACCTATTATTCTCACAGCACCTATATTATTAAATTATGTAATACATTCACATAACATTATTACACACATATACAATAATATAAACATATGCAATGACTGTAATATACACTTTTTAGATCTTATTATATACACATATTGCTTTAAGGCGGGCTGTTATTAAATTTATATATTATATAATTATACTGAAATCATTTAAGTGTTACAAATAATGCCTCAGTTTTCCTTTTCTCCATCTTACTTGGTAAATTAAAGAATGCCATCTATATGTTTTTTCATTAACTGTTTACATGAGTATATTATTACCTTTCTAATACAATAGTTCAACATTTTATTTAAGTTTGTAGTACTGTTAGTACACAGAAGTTCATATTTATGAGTGTGCATTGTTCTCCATTTTATTTATTTATTATTATTATTATTATTATTATTATTATTATTATTATTATTATTATTATTATTGCTTGGAGTTTCCATTACGTTGTTTTCTTGTTTGCACGGCTTTAGCATATCGAAGTGATGGTTTCCAACAAACCGTTTTGTAATTTTGTATGATCCTTTCTATTTCGTGCATAGTTTATAAGTTAAATTGTTAGTTTTATTAGGCAATTGTTTATTTCTTAGTAATACCATCTCGTCTATTTTCAGGCTTCATTTTGCTTCTCATGTTTTTCTTTCCTCTTAGCTGCTTTCTCCTTCATTCTCTCCATTGCATTTTTATACATTTCTTCTGTAGCAATTCCTGTTTTATTATCTACTGGAACTGCTGGACGTCTACTGGGACTGGGGTTAAGTGTTTGTTTTAACAGCTGTCCTTTTTGTAGTTCGATTGACCGATATCCTGTTACATTGTTTGGTAGGTAGTTTATTGGTTCCTGTATTTGATTGACGTGGCTGTACCATCCACTCTGTCGGTTATGGCATAGAATAATTGATAATTCATTGATTTGTCTTTCTATTGGATTAGGCTGATAAAGTATTGTTTATTCCCATTGTTACGCGTGCTTTCCATGATTTCTCTTCCAGTAAAGAATGACCTTGGGCTTTCCTTCTTCTGGTATAAGATATTCATTATCCTGCCTAAGTATGCCTCATTGTTTACTTTTCGTATGGGAAATGATCTGATATATGTACTAAAATCATCTAGGTGACAAATATAAATTCGTATCTAAATGTATTGCTGGAAAGAGGATGTTTGATGTCTATGCTTACTAAATAGTTCGCTTATCTCTAATTAGTTTTGTAAGCATATGCGAAATTGATCTGCTTAGCTTGTTGACAAATGTTACAACAGGATACAAATTTGCCAACCTTTTCTCGTAGTTTTATAATATACAGATTCTCGCCAATAACTGATATTGCCCTATCTTGTCGCAGTTCTCTGGCTCGTGTTATCTTATTTACTGGGCGCCTCTTGTTTTATTATTTTAAATTTGGGTTCTTTGTCCTCCGGCTAGCTATTATAACTCAGTCGAGCAAATATCTCTAAGCAGGGCGTGTAAACGGAAAGGATTGTTGCTAACTGATAAAAAATTTTGTTTCTACACTTTTATTGCCGTCACACTTAATTAATAATTCACATATTTAATCTTTATACACGCCCGACTAAAACTGTGATATTTCCGAATGTAACTACAGTCGTTTTAGTTGCCGCGCACCAATTACTTCGCGTACTTCACATTTTTGTAACTAACTCTACGACATCCACCTCGTGAGAGATTCTTCAGAACTGTGCGACGTGTACCTCGTGAGAGACTCTTCCGAACTGCGCGAAACTTGCTTATGGCTTAAGAATATATACTCCTTCACCTCGAATTGCCTAAACATTATAATAGAGCTGCTATTGGTTACCAAATCGCGCCCACTTTAGCGTCTGTTTTGTCAGCCAATCACTGCTGCTAACATATATACTCTAGGGAAGATATTCCCTCCATTTCTAAAAAAGGCACGCTACCCTGACGTCATATGTTTGACTCTTCTTAGTGATAAACAGCTCACCCCCTCGGTTTATTGTTACCCACTTCTATTGTCATTTTCAGTTAGGCTGTGTAAACTTATTTCCTAACAATACTTATGGTTAACAAACATCTAAAATCCTGTACATACAGTAATATTAATTTACACTACAATCACTTTGGTATTCACAGCATGTTATGATATAAAATACTAACTCAATCTGTACCAGAGTGTATTAGACCTGTATGGAAGCTGTGTATTATATTTCTTTCCATTTCTCGTGGTATATATGTCTTCCAGTTGAGGTTTTCTTTTACAGGCTTTCTGTATAATATGCTTCCTTCTATTGCTACTGTAGTTGTTTCAGCCTTGGATATCTCAGGAGCATTCTTCTTTATGTCTTTCAATTCTGGATCAACATCATGGAGTGTAGCAATATTTTTGAACTTTTGCTTTAATGCACTGGTAAGTTGTATATCAATTTTCAGGATTTTTACTTCATTTCTGGATCTGAAGCTGTTCTCAGTATGTCTGTATGGTACACTATTCGTAATAATTGGTCGCTAAATGTGTTATATTTACCTGGTATATATATATATTATTGTTAGATCGAGAGGTGAAATTTCTGAAATATATCGCATGAATTTTCTAGACAAAAATTTGCACCTTTGCAGAATGTAAAACTAATGTGGTCTGAGTAGACAGTAGCGTTTTGTTGATATATGCATGTTTTGAACTAATAGCAACTGCTGACTCTAAGGTTAAAACAATTAAAAGACTAATGATTATGCTACCTTTCAGACTTGAAATACAGAAATTTACAAATTTAGGCGATAGAAATCAAGTTAGTTGCTTGTAGACAGCGCTCATAACTAGACGCGTTGCTTGTAGACAGTGTTCATAACCGGACGCGAGATGCGTCCTCGAGAAGTATAATACGTATTCAGTGTGAGATAAAAATAGTTTACGGGTTAAAAAGTGCAAGTAATTAATTAAAAATATCACAGCTCTCTCTATATCAGGAAGTGTTATTTAAATCATGTCAAGCATTAATAAAAGAAGTGAAGTAAAATTATAATCTGTGTAAGTCTACATTCTTCAGTCGCACCACAACCTTGCAAATAGGAACATGTCTCTAACAATAATACTGACGCAGCCGAGGCAAACATAAATATATAATATTTAAAGAAAGTCAAATTACAAAGTTAATATTTTTAAACATTTTTTGGGGGGGTAAAGGCCACCGGAAAGTACATTTGGGCGAAGGCTACCGGAAAGCGGGTATATACGTGCGGTTGCAACGAACTTCATGTTCGGCTCCCAACAGTTGAAATATAATACAACTCTTTCAATACAACCTACTTCAATTACTATTTACTGCACTGTTACTACTTTCACTATTTTGCTTTCCAAGGTTTGCAGAGATGCTGTGGATCTTATCAGTCTTTTCAGATCTCACTTTACTTAATTCTATCATAACATTAATTATCTTTGTATTTACATTTGCAACTGCATTACTGCACTGATCTACATATTTATTAATTTCACTTATGGTTACATTTATACTTTCAATCTTATCTATTTTATCATTTAGGTTAGATTTTATTATTTCCAGATCTGCGCCAACCTTGCTTTGCATTACAGTTATAGTTGCGTCTATTCCTTGCCTGATCTCATTGCTACTGGCATTGCTACTGTTGCTACATTTTCTCATTTAGACTTTAACCTGCTGCAGTTAACTTTGCATTTTTCTCCTGCATGCATTACTTATTAAGTCACACCTACTCACATTTAGCTCAGTATTACGCAAATTTATCCTTTGTTCCAAGGTATTGCTTAGTTCTTCACAAATTGTTTGTTTTTGCCTATCTATTTTCTACTCTAGCATTTCTATTAAAGTTTCAGTTCTCTTTATGTTTTCATTGATTGCTCTAGCATGCTCATTTAATTCTTTGTGAAGCTTCTCACCTACTTCTTTTTGTTCCCTTTGCTGCTCTCCTAGTTGTCTTGTTCCTTTTTTTGCCTGCTCTAGCTTTTCACCTAGCGCTCCGTTAAGTCGCTCTCCTAGTTCTCTTTGTCCCCTTTTTAAAGTTTCATTATTCTGCTGAAGTATTCTTATTAACATTTCTTCTAGAGGTGTTGACTGACTTGCTTCTACTCTAACTTGTTTATTTTGGTCACCCTTTATGCTGCTTTCTGAACCAAACATTAACCTAGCCTCATTTTCGTGCTCTACCCTTTGTACGTTTTGTGAAATGTTTGCAACTTCATTCCCCTGAGCTAACATCTGTTGTCGCAGTAATCCGCTCGTGTTATCTTATTTGCTGGGCGCCTGTTATTGTTTTATTATTTTAAAATTTGGTTTCTTTGTCCTCCGGCTAGCTATTATTACTCAGTTAAGCAAGTATCTATGAGCAGGGCGTGTAAACGGAAAGGAGGTGTTGCTAAAAGATAACACTGATAAAATAATGTGTTTTTACGCTTTTATTGCCGACACATTTAATTAATAATTCACATATTTAATCTTTATACACGCCTGACTGAAACTGTTATATTTCCGAATGTAATTACTGTCGTATTAGTTTCCGCGTACTTCACATTTTGTAACTAACACTGCGACCAGAGATTCTTCCAAACTGTATGACGTGTACCTCACAAGAGTTTCCTCAAGACTGCGTGAAACATGCTTATGGCTCGAGAATATATACTCCTTCTCCCCGAAATGCCTAAACATTATAATAGAGCTGCTATTGGTTACCAAATCGCGCCAACATTAGCGTCTGTTTTGTCACCCAATCACTACTACTAACATATATGCTCTAGGGAAGATATCCCCTCCATTTCTAAAGAAAGGCACA
The DNA here is from genome assembly GCA_030765065.1 of Deroplatys truncata. Classification (NCBI taxonomy): domain Eukaryota; kingdom Metazoa; phylum Arthropoda; class Insecta; order Mantodea; family Mantidae; genus Deroplatys; species Deroplatys truncata. The sequence goes on from CM060975.1 coordinate 281,208,503, forward strand.
CTGCCCTGACGTCATTTGTTTGTCTCTTCTTAGAGATAAACAACTCACCCTCTCGGTTTATTGTTACCCACTTCTATTGTCAGTTTCAGTGAGGCCGTGTAAACTTATTTCCTAACAATACTTATGGCTAACAAACATTTAAAATCCTGTACATACAATAATATTAATTTACACTACAATCACTCTGGCATTCACAGTGTTGTGATATAAAATATTGCCTCACTGTTCATGCATGTTTATATTATTTTCTAAGATACCATGTGTTTCAGCTACTAAATTACTTTCTGATTAGTTACCAGCTTTACGTTTATCCCCCTATCCATTTTTACGGAATTATTATAGTTTTTAGACAAGAGAATTTTCTTTCTGCCACTTCTTAACGTCATGACATGCAGTATATAAAGATCTTTGGATTGACAGACTTTGTGTTTTTCTACTCACTATATGTGTTGCTAAGATGATCCATTCGTAGAATCTGTCCGGAATTTCTCTGTTGTATGATGTTTGACTGTCTCTCCTTTAATATTCGCAGGTTTCTAGGGTTGACTTTATGTCGTTGTCGCTCTCGTGTTGCGTTTTCTTGTTCTCTGCGTCTCTCGTTCTTGGGTCCGGTGTTCGACTCTGCGTTGTTTTCTGCTGTTGTCTTCTTTCAGCTCCTTCTGCGAAGTTTCCAGCCGCTGTGTTACTTTTCTGGTCCCAACGGTGGTCGCCAATTTATATAACGCTGTACTCGTCTCGAAAAAGGGGATACCTACAGTTGTACAGGATCCTTAGGGATGCTGCTGATCTGGTGGCCTCTGGAAGATAACGTGCAGATAACCAGTGGTGGATGCAGATGTAGATTGCCTCTGTTGTTTCAAGATGTGTCCTTCATGTGTGTGTGTGTGTGTGTGTGTGTGTGTGTATTTGTGTTACTATGCTTTATGTGTGTTATGTTTGTTTGGCCTGTGGTAGCTATAATTTTGCGGTAGGCATTTGCTCTTAGCAGGGTGTGCTATAACGACTTAGGATAATGTAAATAATTTAAGAAACACGATTCAAAGTACCAATAATTAAATACACTGAAACTTTGTAGGTCACTTTCACATACAACACTGATATAAACTAATAAACTTATTTGCGTTACCAGAATATTCTGCGTGCACACGAAATATTTTATAAATCCTCACTGCTCTTATTTATTTATTTATTTAAATTCACCGTTTGATTTCAATACAGAAATATTGGCTTCGTTAACAATACAATTATTAGTACAAAAGGAACAAGTATAATTAGATGTAAGACACAAATACTGAAATCCTAATTTCTTACATGAGTAGGTACCTAAACTAAATTTTGGTATTGTAAAATATAGTATATTCCGTAAGAAAGCTTATAAACTAAGTCATTTCTAGATGTTCCTCCACTGAATAAAAACAACCCTGTATAAGGGATTTTTTCAAATCTTTTTTGAAGACTATTAATACAATAACCCATAAAATATAAATTTAAAATTATTAGTGTTATTAATGTGATTATTAGTGTTATTAGCACAAATAGTATATCACTTGAAAAATAATACTGTTCTTGTTACTGATCTGAGGTAATAACTATACTTCTGTATGACTGCGCGCTTCTTCAGCGATATTTTATATAGTACCAGGCGTGGTTTCTACACGTGCGAGTGTGTGTGTGTGTGTGTGTTATTTATGCATGGTGGGTCATAACAAATTCATATTGCTTTATTTTTCTAAACCACATTTCTCTTACTCTCCCCAAGTATTCTCCTATCCTTTTGATATCCCTCTCCTTTTGTATTTTCATTATCCTAACTTTTTATACTTCTTTGTTAGCATTCTCCCATTCTTTAGGTAAAAACTGATCTCTCCACAACTTAGTTTCTTCACATTCAATTTATAATGCAAATCATTATCTGCCTCTCCACAAAGAGGACACCTATTCAAATTCGTTCCCTTCCTATCTCCCCTTAGCCTATGTGCACTTAATCTAGACCAGCCCCACCCCTCTCTCACTAATATATTACCTACATCCACATACTTCTCCCTTCCCCAGCCCACCTTTTATTGTCTATATAGTTTCAAACTTTTCTTTCCTTCCAGACTTTGAAATAATTGTTGTTTCTCTATATCTTCTACTCTGTTCCTCACTTCTTTCCAGAAACCTTTAACTAACCCCTCTCTCTCGTCCCATAAGTTACCCATTCCTATTTCCTGTAAAATTCTCCTTATTCCTTGAGCCTACTTCATCCCATCACTGGATTATTCCTGTATTATTAAACATTGCTTTAAGATATTATGCTCGACCAATGATTTCAATCTATGCCAATATTTAAGTATCCTTTCTACTATCATGTCCTTGCTACCTACTCTTCCCAACTCCAACATTGCTGCTCCATTAGGTGATGAAATAGATAAACCTAACATACATTTACAGAACGATCTATGTACTTTATCAATCATCTCCCATCCTTTGTCACTTCCCCAAATCTCTGATCCATAGACCATTTTTGCTTCAACTACAGTTCTGTAAACCCTTTCCAAACATTTAATTTGCCTATCTGGTATTTTCTTTAAGCATATTCTTATAGCAGTCATTGCTAAACTTCCCTTAGCTAAGGCACTTATCTTGTGATCATTCCATCTCCCATTACTGCTTATTCTCACTCCCAAATAATCAAACTTGTTTACTATTTGCAACTCTTCCCCTTCCACATACCACTTTTCCTCCTCCTTCAATTTATAGCTCTTTTAAATCGCGGTACTAAGAAAACTGGTGCATTTACAACGGATTCCGTAGCGTCGCTTCTATCTATACCTAAGAGTATAAGATCTTGGCTTCCATTAGCTACCATAGTGACATATCATACGAACAAACCTATGAAATGCTCTATACCATGGACATCTTATAGAAGGTTTGCTGGCTTTAAAACTGTTATCGAAGCTTGCTCGTTGTTATGTTCGTATTACATTGTTAAAGCAGGATATGTTTTGTTGTTTGTATTTTGGGGTGAAAGATTTCCTTGAAAATCGCATCTTTGGAAGACAATGAACTTAACTACCCATTTCTGTACTTATTGAACATTTCGGAAAGACGCACCTTTTCTAAAAGTGCTTTTTTATGGATTCAAGGTGACCTCAAACATGCATTTCTGGTGAAGTCTCAACATCGAATTTTATGCAGAATACGTCTACTTACTAGGTACATCGCAGAGAAAATAAAATGAAAGTAATATCCCAAATGAATTAAATAATACGCTGAAACAGTTAAACAAAATAAAAAGATCTCCGGAAATGATTTAATTATTACAACATTGTTTAAATATGACTCAAGAAGGGCTAATGTTAGATTTTTAAACATTTTAAATACTTGCTGGTCCACATTAGTAATCTTTAATGAATGCAGAGAAGCTACAATAAAGCCAATGTTTAACCTTTCGATGTGTAACAATCATGTGACTTTCTTTATTCGTTATAATTTATTTTCATGGGTATTCTATGCATATCAAATCTTCTTTTTTTATCTAATATCTGTTAATCACGATAAACGTTACCTAAAAATAATTTCAATGCCCATTCTGTTGTAGTATAGGCACCGTAGCGATAGTGACTCGATATAAAGAAACGCAAGGTAGCCGGGCTACTGAAGAAGACGTAGATAAATGGAAGAATGTATTGGATTCCTTGTTAATGGTGGACAAGTTAGATTATTTTCCTAGAATTCTGAATGACGTGCTGAACAAAATGGAGTCTGGACTGGCTACTGAAGCATTTGCATTTGAGATGAATTGATGCATTGCACTGAAAATGTTGAATATTTCTGTGTAAAGCAAAGTTATATAATCATGTTGTTAAATACGATGTGTCAATTAGCTACTGCTGTTTAAATAACATTGCTTACTATTATTTATATATGTACTTCGAACATGTGAAACACGCTTAAAAACCTGATGTGATACACTCACAAGAATTTCTCTACTCTTGTACAAACTATTTTTACAAACGCTTATTCCCCATATGCTTCATGTTAATCGAGATGTTAATCTTATTGCTAATTTTCTTGTAGATGCAAGGGGAATTGTTAGACTTTAAGCGATAGTCAAATATTTTAAGAGCTGATTACTATGTGGGGTACTCCATTCTCTTTGTATGTCCAGGACAAAAAAAATGAATAACGAATTCACATTTGAGAAAAAGTGTAAGTATTGGAAAATTTAAGGGAATAACAAGCAATATCTCGAAAATGGTTCACTCAACATAATAAATGTATATGACATATGTGTATTTTAACGCGATCTACATTTTTTGTGTAGTAAAACCTTGTCTATCTCTTATGGTTTACCAGTTATGCAAAAGTCGTTCACAATGAAGAATACTTTTGGAGACATTCCCAGAAAATCCGAGATATACATTTCATTTTTAATGAAAATATCTTAAAAATATGATATTTTAATCAAAATCGTTAGAGCCATTTTTGAGAAAATTAAAATTTTCGAAAAATGTTTCATGTAAAGAGTAATCTGGGGTGGAGGGATTTTCTTGAAAACCTTCGTGTCGCATCTCTGGAAGATACTGAACCTAAATACCAAGTTTGGTATTTATCCGACTGTTCGTTTCTGAGTTATGCTGTTCACAGACACACACACGGACATGTTTCCAAAAATGCTTTTTTGGATTCAGGGGGTCTCAAAACATATATTTCCGGTGAAATCTCGGTATCGAATTTTTGGGTGGAATACAATACTTCCCCTACTTACTGTACGTAGTAGAGAAAGTAAAAATACCATACATACTTTAGAAGACAACTAATCTTACAAAACGTTTTTATGGACATTGGATTTTTAATTTATTATGCATTGTTTTAAACGTGTCGTGCCTTTAATGATATAATCGTTTTAATAACCTGAACTCGTAAATTACCTGTGCATTAATGCGCCTGAAGCATCGATGTAAAACACCTGTTTTCCTTGGAATGAAGAAGGATAAATTCATCTCTTGTTGTGTTGGAGGTTTCTTCAGTTGCGCGCACAAAAATTTGAACTGATTTTTGTGCATAAGTTGCGCGCGGTCGTCGTATTTTCACAGAATTTCCTTTCACATTTTATAGAGAATTGGGCCTCCATGCACAACTATTCATTATTGGCAAGTATGCTTTAAAATGCTGGTTTTAATCTTTCCAGGAATTACACTGATCGAAGTTGGTACTCGTTTTGTATTCACTATTTCTTATAAAAGTATGATACGCTTATTAAAAAAGTAATTCTACTAGTGTTCCCAAGTTTTTGCTTATTAACAGCTCTTCAATATAGTGTTTCTATTCTGTGTATGTATAATTCATCCAGGGAATATTATTTGTGCCATTCAGTTTAATACACCCACGTGTTTGTGTCTGAATGATAGCATTAACGGATTTATAAACATGTAGACATGTAGAGTTAAAATTAAGAGAAAATGGCTTATGAAATGCTTAGCATGTAGTTGCGGTTCTGTTCGAAGCAATTGTATCCGAAGCCCAAATCTCAGAGGAAATAATGAATCACATACAATGAAATGATTTACTAAATAACTAGTAAACTTTGTTACATTTTCGCAGTTTGACTTATATCATATCCTCAATGAAAGCATCTTCGATATCACCATCCAGTGGTATCTGTAACTGATTCAACTTCTCAAACTAGTCGAAATTACAGCTCCAGTTTAGATATGATTAGTGTAGGCAACATATTTGATGAAAACCTTGATACTGTTGGTGAAATCTTTCATACTGTTCAACGTTACCAGCCGATTTTAACTGATTCAGCTTCTCAAAGAGGTCGATATTGCAGCTACAGTATCGATATGATTAGTGTAGGCAACATATTCGATGAAAACCTTCAGAGACTGTGCAATGCTATCAACCGATTGTAACTGATTCAGATTCTCAAACTAGTCGATATTATCACTCCAGTTTAAATATGATTAGTGTAGGCAACATATTTGATGAAAACTTTCATACTGTTCAACATTACCAACCGATTGTAACTGTTCAGTTTCCCCAACTAGTCAATATTATAGCTCCTGTTTAGATATCATTAGTGTAGGCAACATATTTGATGAAAAATTTTCATACTGTTCAATATTACCAAACGATTGTAATAGATTCAGCTTCTCAAACTAGTCGATATTGCAGCTCCAGTATTGATATGATAAATGTAGCCAACATATTTGAAAAAAAAAACTTTCATACTTTCAATGTTACCAGCCATTGTAAGTGATTCAGATTCTCAAACTAGTCCATATTACAGCTCCAGTATCGATATGATGAGTGTAGCTAACATATTTGAGAAAACCTTTCATACTTTAAATGTTATTACCCGATTTTAACTGATTGATCTTCTCAAACTAGTCGATATTATAGCTCCTGTTTAGGTGTGATTAGTGCAGGCAACATATTTTATGAAAACTTTCATACTTTTAATGTTATCAGCCGATTATAACTGATTCAGTTTCTCAAACTAGTCGATATTACAGCCCCACAATGGATATGATATGTGTAGCCAATATATTTGATGAAAACTTTCATACTGTTCAACGTTATAATCGGCGCAACAGTTCTAGACACGTGAAAATCTTAATGAGAGCTATGAAGCGAGTTGCTTACCAGATCAGGTGGTGACCGGTCGTCTGCATGCTGCAGGAGTGCGTGGGACAGTCATTGACAAATATCCGGACACTGGTTATGCACTGCGCTGCGCTGATAAACTAGTTATATACAGTATATTAAAATCCACGCTGTAAAAAGCACTTAATATAAAAAACACTATCAATCATTGCCTCCAATTCTTCCACATCTAACAACCCTTCCTCTTCTGCGGAATCACTCACATTATTGCCGTCATCACTGCTGTCACTACTTTCTGCACCATTATCCTGGATGAGAATTATTTCTATTTGAATTTCTGCAATTCCGTATTTTTCGGAATAATGATTATTAATTTATTTAGCATGTCGCCATACATTTTCCCATTCTGGCCTTCCAATTTCAGCAAATTGCTGGCGTTATAACTGCTCCACATATTTTAATTTAAAAGTGATATTGCTGTATGCCACCCATTTTTTGATATCAGCCCAGATTAATTCGATTGGGTTTAGATCTGGGCGATACGATGACAGTCTAAGTACATTATGGCGATGTTATATTACTATCTGGTCAAGTATGTATGACTTCTGAAGCTGTTTGTTGGTTTTAATTAAGTTATATAGCTTTGTTTTACTCATGCTTTCATCTAAAGCTATATTATGTCTAAGTAACCAAGCTCTCATTTCTTCTTTCAAGGAAGTTGAGGTAGGTGGTTTGTCAATTTGAGTGTTGACGCATTGTGAAGCATTGCCGATGACCAGAACAGACCCAGCAGGCATATTAGGTATCAACATGGCGTTGATTCACTTCATGTAATTTTCTGTATTCATTTATTGATGAAAATCTCCTGTTGTTTGTTGCGACTTGTAAAAGAAGGGCATTTGGAACGAAGCTGATCTTTCCAACAGCACGAACGATAATAAGTATTTGCCCTTTGGCAACAGGTGCCTGCAAACCTAATTCGCTTCGTCACTCCAACTTTTAGATGCTGTATGACTGCTGTGTATGTATGACTCATCTTCATACATTATAGTATTTTTCTGAAATGTATATGAAAATTGATGCTGATATAAGTACACATTGATATAAGTACATATAAAATTAGTCATTTGGAAAGGTAGAATCAGACTGAAAATTTAAATGCCATAGCCGGGATTTGAACCACGGATCTTAGGCTTTCCGTGCCGTTGCTCTAACCGACTAAGCTATCATGGCAACATTTACTTTTTATTTTATTATTTTATTTTATTTATTTATTTATTTTGCTTTTCTGTTAGAACCCTTCTATTTGATTTCGGTTTCCTCCACTTGAACCCTAAAACTTTAATAATTTTTCTGAGATTTGTAGCACCACCTTGAAAGTTTCTGCTGTCTTTCAGCTTGATGAGCAATCTGCTTATTGTTAGCACAGTTTGTTCTTCCACATAGGAATTGTGAATCGTGCGCCAAATGACGCATTCGAAATCGTCTATTTCTGTAATACGTTTAGGGACCTTATGTTTCTTCCCAGGTGTGTCAAATGGCATTATTTCATCCATATGGTTTTTTTCCCTTATCTTTGTGAACTCTGGAAACGGAACTCGGTGAAACACCAGTTGCTTTGACTACTCTTTTTTTCACTCTCTTAGGGCTTTTGTGGAACTCGGACGAATATATATTTTCTTCCTTCATGTCTGCTTCTTGCTTCATGAAGTCGAGGACATTTGCAATTATTTCCCTACTTTGACTGTGTAACAACTTAGCACTCAACTTTGAAAACGTAGGAGCCATGGTTATAAATATAACAAATATAAAGTAAGTACTATTTAGATACTACTCTCTTTAAAATTACAACCAGATGCAGACACTTTCTATGCAGACTGTATGTGTTACGCACTGTGAGTAAGCAAAGGTGTTATATCGCTTTCGTTGATTAAGCTGAACATAAACCATTCCTAGGCTCGGCAACTGGGGTGGCAATCAAGGTCACGATTCCAGAAGTTTTGCGCGAGTTATACCAACCGATTGTAACCGATTCAACTTCTCAAGCTAGTCGATATTGCAACTCAGTTTAGATATAATTAGTGGGCAACATATTTGATGATAACTTTCATACTGTTGAACGTTACCAACCGATTGCAACTGATTAAACTTCTCAGGCTAGTCGATATTAGAGCTCAGTTTAGATATAATTAGTGTAGGCAACATATTTGATGAAAAGTTTAAAATCCGATTGTAACTGATTCAGCTTCTCAAACTAGTCGATATTAGAGCTCAGTTTAGATATAATTAGTGTAGGCAACATATTTGATGAAAAGTTTAAATTCCGATTGTAACTGATTCAGCTTCTCAAACTAGTCGATATTAGAGCTCAGTTTAGATATAATTAGTGTAGGCAACATATTTGATGAAAAGTTTAAAATCCGATTGTAACTGATTCAGCTTCTCAAACTAGTCGATATTACAGCCGGTTTAGATATAATTAGAGTAGGCAACTTATTTGATGAAAAGTTTAAAATCCGATTGTAACTGATTCAGCTTCTCAAACTAGTCGATATTACAGCCGGTTTAGATATAATTAGTGTAGGCAACTTATTTGATGAAAAGTTTAAAATCCGATTGTAACTGATTCAGCTTCTCAAACTAGTCGATATTACAGCTCAGTTTAGATATAATTAGTGTAGGCAACTTATTTGATGAAAATTTTAAAATCCGATTGTAACTGATTCAGCTTCTCAAACTAGTCGATATTACAGCTCAGTTTAGATATAATTAGTGTAGGCAACTTATTTGATGAAAATTTTAAAATCCGATTGTAACTGATTCAGCTTCTCAAACTAGTCGATATTACAGCCGGTTTAGATATAATTAGTGTAGGCAACTTATTTGATGAAAAGTTTAAAATCCGATTGTAACTGATTCAGCTTCTCAAACTAGTCGATATTAGAGCTCAGTTTAGATATAATTAGTGTAGGCAACTTATTTGATGAAAAGTTTAAAATCCGATTGTAACTGATTCAGTTTCTCAAACTAGCCGAAATTACAGCCAGTTTAGATATAATTAGTGTAGGCAACATATTTGATGAAAGGTTTACAATCCGATTGTAACTGATTCAACTTCTCAAACTAGTCGATAGTAGTGTAGCCAACATATAGGATGAAAGCTTTCAAGCTGTTCAACGTACCAACTAATTGTAACTAAATAATTAATACAAAAGTCTTTGCGCGTAACTGATGTGCTTACACGGAGAATGTCCGCGCGCAACTGATAAAACAACTTTGTTTACGACAAGTCACATTGGCGACGATGACAGTGCATTGGGTTGATGCCCCCGTGTTATTGCGTCAGATGAAAGTTGTAGCTCTTTCCCGTATTCATTTTCGAGTTACATAGTCATGTATATTCACAGGCAATGGCGTAAACACACTTCTGTGCTGCTAAACTCAGTAACGCGTCTGGCTGTATAGTAGCAGTTTGCAAGTTCAGTTCTAACATGCACAAAGTTGTTGCAGTTAGAATAGAAGTGTATGGACTACTCCAGAACGTGTAATTTCTAGCAAACACAGTAACGTTGGTTTGCATGTACTTTCTGAGAGAATGAGCGACTTGCTCTAAGTCTAAAATGTGGTTTAAAAGCAGGTGTGGCAGACAAGTAGGTATGTGGTTTCAAGTTGGAAGTGATATAGCTACGTTGCGCAAATACCCTCAAACCTCTCTCCAGAATTACCGTCCCATGATTTCCAAAATGGGGAAACTTTACCATTAAGAAACTGTAATTTTGGCTCTTTTGGCAATCATGGGGGCGATATCGCTAGAAAAGGGACCTTACCTTCACACTCCAAAATTTTCAACACAGTTTATCTCAGTCATGCGGGTCAAGGTTTAGTGATTTCAGATCATTGCCTTAAACGTTCTTCCTAAGACAAAGTTCACAGCACGTTTAATGCAACGGCTGCTTGAGAGACTGAAGTAAAAGAAAAGCCCTGATTGTTTCCCTATTAATTGCGCATAATACTTACAAAAAATCTGTGTTACACTAACATGACATTCCCTTCTCTTGTATACAAACTATTTTTACTTATTCTCCATCTACTTCATGTTAATCTTATTGCTAATTTTCTTGTAGGTGCAAGGGGAATTGGTAGGCTTTAAGCGATAGTCAAATATTTTAAGAGCTGGTTGCTATGTTGGGCATTCCATTCTCTTTGCAGGTACAGGACAAAAAAAAATTAAAAAGGAATTCCTATTTGAGAATAAGTATAAGTACTGAAAAGTTCAAACAAATAACAAGGAATACCTCTTAAATGGTTCACTCGAAGAAAAAGAAGTGTATATGGCATAAATTTGTGTTTTAACGAGATTTCCATTTTTTCAGTAGTAACATTTTGTCCATCTCTAACGCTTTACTAGTTATACGAAAGTCATTCAGAATGAAAAGGGCTTTTGGGGACATTCCCTAAAATACAAGATATACATTTCATTTGCCATGAAAATGTCTTAAACATATTATATTTTAATCAAAATCGTTAGAGCTATGTTTGAGAAACTCAAAATTTTCGAAAAATGTTCCCTGTAAAGGGTAGTCTGGGGTAGGGGATTTTCTTGAAAATCCCCGTGGCACATCTGAAAGATACTGAATCTAGATACCAATTGTTTTTAAATTATGCTGTTTACAGACCGACAGACACATACGCACACGGACGTGTTTTCAAAAATGCTTTATTTGGATTTAGGGCGCCTTCGGTGAAATCTCAGTATCGAATTTTTGGGTAAAATGCAATACTTCCGCTACTTACTTGTATGTAGTAGAGAAAGTAAAAAGCAAGGAAGAAAGAAAGAAAGAAGAAAAAAACCTTCCCTAAACGCTGTTCGCCAACATTGGTAGTCGTCCTCCATGGTCTAGTGGCACCATGCTAGCTTCTAGTTCCTTAGGTCGCGGATTCAATTTCGGCGGGGGTCGATGCATTTTTTCGGGCGTAAAAATTCTTCCTCCGGAAGGGAAGTGAAGCCAATGGTCCGGTGTCGTAGATTTACGGCACGTAAAAGAACCTCAAGCGTGATAGAGGCCTCAGAGCAAAATTACCGGTCTTTCACGCCCAATATAGAATGGGACGCTAAGGACCATAGCAGTTAAGGAGCGTCCATATAAAAACTGAATTTAATTTTTTCCCCACAGTGTTAAAATCGCTATGGATGAAACATTGCTGAAATTATACAATGTGTATTTGGCAATTTCCATGCATTTTGTAAACTACCAGGGTGTTTTGTAAAAGCAATAAGTTTAAATATATCACTGCAAAATACACAATTTCGAATTTTAAAAAAAGAATATTCAAGGCCAAATAAGACCAGAACAACAAACGAAGTGATAGTTGATCTGGAGAATGAACTATGATCCTAAACACCTATTTCACAATAAAATTCGGCGTTTTATTAAACACAAATAGTTCATTCTATATTCAAATTAAATTTATCTTGTTCTTTTTAAAAATGAACCACAGGTTGCCATGAATACTATTTGTAACAGTACCATAGTAAATACTTTTATATAAAGGGTCTTTCAACAAGAGTGTCCTATCTTTAACATGTGATAGCTGCCGTTGTTATTGAGTTACAGCAGTCACTTTTTTCATGTGGTTACAGTTGTTATTGAAAAATAGCCATGGAACGTTACAGCATTCAGCAACGCGTAGAAATTGTCAAAATTTATTATCAAAATGGATCATCTGTTCTCCAAACCTTCCGTGTATTGCGTGAAGTTTACGGTGTGCATAATCGTCCCTGCGAGATAACGATTCGGCGTTTGATCGATAAATTTGAAGGAAGTGGTTCTGTCAGCGATCAAAGAACGCCTGTACATAAGCGCTCCAACGAAAACGTAGTCACCGTTCGTGAGAGTGTACACGAGAACGGAAACAAATCAATTGCTCGTCGAGCGCAAGAATTGGGGCTTTCGCCGACCACAGCCTGGCGAATTCTACATCTGGACTTGAAGTTTCACGCTTACAAAATGGTGTTAACTCAAGAACTAAAGCCCATCGATCATAGATTGCGCCGTGTATTCGCTGACTGGGCTATGGAGTAATTGGAAGCTGACCCGGATTTTTGTCGAAAAATCATCTTCAACACGAAGCCCACTTTTGGATGGATGTTTGTGTTCACAAACAAAATTGTCGCTGTTGGAGCAATCACAATCCAATGCAGATTCAAGAACGGCCACTTCATCCCCAAAAGGTTACTGTGTGGTGTGGATTTTGGTATGGTGGAATCATTGGTCCATATTTTTTCCAAGATAAAGATGGAGAAGCTCTAACTGTCAATGGATAAAGATACCGGGCTCTTATAAGGACTATTTTTGGCCTCAATTGGATGGTATGGATCTCAGAAACATTTGGTTGCAGCAAGATTCTGCCACATGTCATACTGCTCACGAAACAATCGATCTTTTGAAGGAGAAGTTCAGAGGTTTCATCATTTCCCGTGATGGTGATGTTAACTGGCCCCCGAGGTCATGTGATTTAACGCCGTTGGATTACTTCTTGTAGGATTATGTTAAATCTCGAGTTTATGTCAACACGCCAGAAACAGTAAATGATCTTATGAATAACATCACGCGTGTTATTCGTGAAGTTGGACCTAATTTACGTTCTTCTTTCATTGAAAATTGGGTCAAACGAGTACACGCAACTCAACGAAGTCGCGGCGGTCACTTAACTGATGTTCTCTTCCACACGTAATGACATTAATTATTTTCCAAAATAATAAAAAAGAAATAAACCTCTATCATTTATAGAACGTGTTTTATTTAAGTTCAAAGATAGGACAACTCTTGTTGAAAAAACCTATATTTAGAGTAGTGCCGGCATGTTGTCATGGTAGCTCAGTTGGTTAGAGCAGCGGCACAGCAAGTCGAAGATTGTAGTACAATCTCGGCTATGGCATTGAATTTTTCAGTGTAATTGCGCCTTTCCAAAGCGTTTATATTTTGAAACGCTCTATGTTTCTAGAGATTTACACGACCTGGAGGAGAACACGATTATGAAAATAACGCAAGGTAGGAAAATCGCAGGTTATACTACCTACTTCTACACTCTGCTTGCTATGTTAGGTAACGTGGTATTATAAATCCTAAGCATACGAAAGGAAAAAGTGCCACCGAGTCTCCTAAACAAAGCAAAATATGAACGTAAACAGTATCTAAGTGAAATGAAAAGCAAACAGCCGGGGCAGGAGAGGAAATGGAGAAAGACGGTGTAAGGGAAATGGAATAAAAAGGTGCAGTAGGGGGACACATTCAATTAAATCAGGGGCAGCAATGTTTGCTTGGAAGGTCTGTGTTGAAATGTGAAGCAAACACAGGGATAGTAATATGACATAACATCCGCAACTACTCTGCTCTCTGGTGGATCGGCTAAGAACTCAGTGGCGTGCGTGCAGGGTTTTGGTATCCTAGCTCAGCAATGTCATTGACCTTTAAAGCATTTGTGGCTAACAACGCTTGAGTTGTACACTTATAAATAAAACAACTCTGAGGTGCGTGTAGTGTATAGTGGAGGTGATTTCTTTACGTAATTTATTTACACAATTTATTGTTACGTAATTTATAAGCCTCACGCTTGGAAAGCCAACTTGAAGAAGCTTTGTTCTTCAATTGTTGTAGTTTATTGTTGTTGAAGATTTCCTCACGTTTTGGTAATCAGTTTGAAGTGGATTGTTTGTTATGTAATATGCTACTACGTATGTAAAAGCTGATTTGAAGATGTATTTTTGTGTTACTCTCCAAGTTTTTAAAAAATATATTTTAACTTTGTTATTAAACTGCTTCTATAGATAGTATTTATGTTTATGTTTGCCTCGGCTGCTTCAGTATTGTTTTAAAGACACGTTTCACTTAATTAGGGCGTGGTGCGACAAGAATGTAGGCTTATACAGATTTTGAGTTTAAATTCACTTCTTTTTATTAATCCTTGACACAAATTAAATAGCACTATACTGATATTAAGAGCTGTGAGATTCTTTAATTTAAAACTTGTACTTTGTTAACGCGTATACTTAATGTTAGTTGCACACGAATACGTAATATTTCTTTAGAAAACACTCCTCCATCCGGTCACTACTAAAGTCTGTAGGCAACTGTACATATTTCAACCGTAAAAACCCGTAAGCTTCTACATTTCAAGTCTCTGATTGGCTAATCCTAATGGCTAATGTTTAAGACAGATAATTATTGAAATATTGCATCATTTTCTGAAATGCAATTCTTCACCAATGCTAGATTTGTATATATATAAAATTCTATTTTATTTTACGTCCCTTTAACTCCTTGGTCATATCGCGAGGGATCTGTTGGTGGATAACTCTTAGAACGATATGTGTTGGACAGTTAGCTTTCTAGGTCTCATCCCTGTAACCACCCGCTCCGTCACGTGTCACAGACCCTAGCTACCGAATCTTCTGCTTCGTGGTGTGCAGACGACATTAGGGTATCGTCCAGTCTAACCGCCGCCCTCACACAGAAAGGCGGACAGTTAGCCTTCTAGGTCTCATCCCTGTAACCACCTACTTCATGCCGTGCAGATGGCATTAGGGTGCCGTCCAGTCCAACCGCCGCTCCCACACAGAAAGCGGACAGTTACCCTTCTAGGTCTCATCCCTGGAAATGCCATCTTGCTTCTTCACGTGCCCACAGAGACCCCCAGCGCATGGCAGCCGGATCTTCTGCTTCGTGCCGTGCAGATGGCCTTAGGGTGCCGTCCAGTCTAACTGTTTACATTGTCTGTAGATAGATTGCGTATGATTCACTATTACCACTTATTTTTCATTGTACTATTGTTTTAGACTTAAGGTGGAGCTTGGGTCGTGGTATTAACTATCCAATTCGGTATTTACCTTAGCGACTGAGGAAAACCACGAAAAAGCCTCAGACAGATTGGTCGGCCCACGGGATTTGAACCTGGGACCTCCCGAATGCGGGCCACAGACTTTACCACCTGAGGCATCCCACTCGGTTAAATATTTTTCCTAGCATGTTAAGATGATCATTTCCCCCCACCCCCAATGGAAAACTAAATATTTAAATGTCCTTATTTTACCTTTTCTGAGAATTCAAATGTTCTTGCCTTTTAGAAAAGCATTGTACAAAAAAATTAAGTTTTTTTTGACACAGTTTGCCTACATAAATCCTCAACTTCTTCCTTTCCCGACTTCTCTGTTCTATCTTCTCTCTGGTGTTCAGCTACATATGTCCAAAACGATTTTATTTCCTTTTTTTTTTACTTTCTCTACTACGTATAGTAAGTAGGGGAAGTATTGTATTCCACCCAAAAATTCGATACCGATATTTCATTGGAAGTACATGTTTTGAGGCACTGAATCCAAATAAAGCATTTTTGGAGATATGCCCCTATGTGTCTGTGAACACCATAACTTAAAAACGAAAATTTGGATACACTCCAAACTTGGTATTTAGGTTCAATATCTTCTAAAGATTTTCAATAAAATCCCCCAACTCCAAACTACACTTTACATGGAACATTTTTTGAAATTTTTTATTTTCTAAAAATGGCTCTAACGACTTTGATTAAAATACCATATATTAAAGATATTTACATGAAAAATAAAATGTATATCTTGCATTTTCTGGGAAAAGCCTGTGAAGTCCTATTCATTCGGGAGGGGAATTTTGTAAAACCTTGTATAACTAGTAGATAAACGTTAAGCCATAGACGAAAAAGCACTACACAAAAAATGTAGATCTCTTTAAAACACATAATTTATTTCAAATAACTGTTTTGTGACATTAGCCATTTCCGAAGTATTCGTTATTGATGGTTCGAATTTTCAATACTTAACCATTCTTTTAAACTCCTGTCGATTTTCAGTTGTTTCTCGCGATGTCAAGGAAATAGTGTGGAATTTTTAGGCCAGCGTATAGCTTCCAGCTCTTACGCATCTCAATATCGCTGTTCCCTTTGTATCTATAATGAAATGCGTAATATAGCTATTTCCAGAAAGGTTTATCTCGATTACACTGAAGTAGATAGGAAAATAAAATTTCTTAAGAATACTTTATAAACCACTAAGAAGCGACAGAGGATAGACAAAGTCATGAAATGTAACACATCAAACTTTTTTTAGTTAAAAAGAAAGAGAGTTTGAGGTTGTTACACTACATCACTAAAAGGTTCTTACTCTGAACGCGTTTCGGGAGACGGTTTGCTCCCATCGTCAGCATGTTTCCAACTGATTTTGTCGGTTATTGTCTGGGAAATGTGTGTGGTTAGTGGTGTTCTCTGCTGCTGGGTTGATGAACTTCCATAGGCTGCTGGGTGGCGGTATTTCGAAATTCATTAGGTGATTAGGCATATATAAAGTTCACTTACCACCCTTGGACATATATATTTCAAAGGATTTTCAAGAAATGCAACATTACCCTGTCTTCACAGAATAACCACAATATACAGAAACTACTATGCAACAGAACAAAAGATCCTATCCCCAACGACAAATCAGCTGGTATATATAAAATAGTTTGTAATGATTGTAACCTGGTATACATAGGAAGGACCAAAAGAAATTTTGAAATAAGACTTAAAGAGCATATGAGATGCATTTACCGAAAACAGACGGATAAATCAGCAGTAGCACATCATTTCTGGCCTTCAAACCATGAAATCACTACCAACATAAAACTCTTAAAAACCGATCAACAGCAGCAATGAATTGAACATCTGGAAAAAATACATATCGTCAAACACAGGAATCACCTAATTAATTTCGAACTACCGCCACCCAGCAGCCTTTGAAGGTTCATCAACCCAACACCAGAGAACACCACTAACCACACATATTCCCAAGACAATAACGGGTAAAATCAGTTGGAAACATGCTGACGATGGGACAAACCGTTCTCTCGTAACGCGTTCAAAGAAAGAACCTTTTAGTGATGTAGTGTAACAACCTCCAACTTTCTATTTTAAATTATGACACATAATTAGGGCCCGGATTTTTAGGTGGAATAAACCTTCATTTTAGGTTTCTTATATGCTTAAAATAGGGTTTTTTTTAGGTTTTTGTTGATTAAAGTAGATTTTTTTTAATGTTTTGCTTTGTGGATCAATAGAGGTATCAATAATTTTGCTTTTCTGGTACTTAGTTGTAAGCTTTATATTTTTGGCTTGCAGTAGATAGTTACATGCATTCTCAAGTTTTCTGGCCTAAACAATTTCCTATTATCACGTAACACATTCTTGGATGAAGAAAAGGTTCTTTCAACGAAACATGACGTCATTGGGGCGTAGACCATGGGGCCAGTGCAGCAGGTTCTAGGGGTAGTTTTCCTGTATACTTTTCTCCCTGCAATACTGAACTGATTTTCATACCTTCAAAACCAGGATTTCGTTGAAGAATCTTCTGCAACTTCGAAGAACATGCAACTCCCGCTGGTCCAGGTATTTCTTTATTGGAAACATAGTCAATGATATCTAGAGCATCTTTCAGTGGCAAAGTTGTACTTTCCATCCGGAAAATAGTTTCTCTATAAAACAAAAATGTGTCTTAATATACGTAAGAGAAGTGGCAAGAGTGGGATACTCGAGTGAGTTCTTAGCTTTGGCAATGCAGGAAGCTTCTGTTTCATCCAGTTCATTGACGACATTTTCAATGTCTTTTAAGTGCTTGGCATAGTAAATGAATGGCAGCAGACAGCCAAGTATAGGTTCAGGTGGAAGAGAGGTTGGTGGTACTTTCTCTTTGAACAATTGTATACGTGTTGGGGCTTTTAAGTAAAAAGCTTCTTGACCAAAGATATCAGGTATTCACATCATCGAAGTGGCTTCTGATCTCCTCTGCAAGGTGGTGCAGGCCGTGTGCTAAGCATGTAACATGTAGCATGGTCGGCCTTCAACATGTAGGCAGCACTGTCTGTGACTAAAAAAAGTGAAGTGTGGATCTGCAGCAATCCACTTTTTCAATAAATATGGTTTAGGCATTGTTACATTAGAAAAGTTGTCTCGGTGTGCTCTGTTGTACCCTCGGAGAAGGATTGGAGGGGATTCCTTTACGTAAGTTACGCTCCCTCTGACAGTCTTTATCAGCTGCATCCAGGTGTCACCACGTCACATGTGCTGTAGTAACTGGAACTATCTACTGGTTATACTGCTGGGAAGAATTTTACAACGAGTTTCAATCCGAAAATAACATTCTTCATTTCGAGAAAGGGAAAACAAATATTTAGGTTATTTTATGTGTCAACCCCTCATTTAGATCTTTTTAGGTGTAATGAAATTCACATATTCTGCTCCAGGAAGTGTGAAAGGAATACTTATCTTGAAATATGTTAATTAAACAGCGAGGAAAAATATAGGTTAAAACCTAAAAATCCATGCCCTACACATAACTGTTACTTGCTTTTCAATCTTCAAAGTTAATTAAATTTTTTAGTTACTATGTTCGGCGCGCTCTCTCTCTCTCACTCACACACACACACACACACACACACACACACACACACACACACACAAATAACTTTTTTCTAAAATGTCTTTCGGAGGGGGTTCAGAGGGTATCAGAAATGTAATTCTGGTGAGAACTCGATATCCAATTTTTGTTTGGAATATGTTTCCTCTACTTAGCACACATTAAGTGGTAGAGAATGTAAAACCTGACGTGTTATATTCACACGATTTTGCCTGCCCCTATCTTTTATTTGTATCTCTCTTCTATAACTCTTTTAACAAAAACTTATTCTTCTATCTAGTCCATGTTACTCCACACAGAAGCGTTTGCAGCAATGCTTTCATTACAAATATCGTTGTAGGTGTATGTTGTGTATATTTACTCTCTTAACTGCTCTTTGTTTACTACAATAACAATGCATCGGAATACGGTTTACCGCTGTGTTGTGCGTTGTTTATATTTAAGATGCTATATTTTAACATGTTTTACTTTTTATCGGGCAATGGCGTTTTCTTTTAGTGGTATTTTCTTCTAGTCTCCTTTTTGTTGTTTTAATTATCATTATTAATCCTACTTAATATTAATCTTGCTTATAACAGCACGTATGGAGTACGGGTCCGTGGAATTGATAGGAATCTGTGTATGTATACCGTAATGTAAATAAATACACTAATTTATTCACAGAGAGAATGATGGAGGCTGAATCGATTGCCAGACCTTTAAAATATGGATCGCTATGCTGCCTTTGAAATCCACACTTGCATTATATCACGAAAAACAAAAGAATGGTGACCAAGCACTACAAAAAACATAAGGCATTGGAAAATTCAAACTCAGAGGAACGAATATCTCGGAAAGAGTTAATGCCACAAAACAGTTGACTTAAATGGTGTGTTTTTACGAGATCTATTCTTTCTGTGTAGTACTTTTCTGTTTACAAGTTATAAGAAATTATATAAAACTAATTCAGGCTGAAGAGGCTATTCGCAGAAAATTCAGGGTATTCAGTTCACTAGTCATGTAAATAAAATCTTTTAAAATGTAGTAGTTTAATCAAAATCGTTAGACCCGTTTTCGGCAAAATAAAAAACTAAATAAATTTCTTCAGCGAAGAAGGTAAGTTGGGTAAGGGATATTTCGTGAAACTCTGTCACATCCTTGGAGGATGCTGGTCTTTAAAATGAAATTTACTGTTTATTCCATTTTTACTTTCTCTTACAGTAAGTATAGGAACTTGGAAGTGTTGTGTTCCACCCAAAAATTCGATGTCAGTATTTCATGTTATATTCATTTTTGGGACCCCTGAATAAAAACAATCAATATTTAGAAAAAAGTCCATGTGTGTGTGTGTGTGTGTGTGTGTGTGTGTGTCTATGTGTGTCTGTAAACGGCATAACTCAAAAAACATGAAGTTGGATACCTGTGCAGTTCTCTTCTTTCGGAAGGAATTGTGTATAATCTTCTATAACTGGTAAACGTTAAGCGCTAGACGAAAACGCACTATAATGAAAATGTAGATCTCTTTTAAACACACACTTCATATCCAATAACCTTTTTTGTGGCATAAGCCGTTTACGAGATATCTGTTATTAATGGTTGGAATTGTTCAACTTCGTCATCCTTTTAAAGCCCTGTATAATTCACCGCCAAGCTCTTCAACATTTGTCTATCGCTGTTCCCTTTGTATCTATAACGAAATGTGTAATGTAGCTATTTCTGCATCAGTTTATCTCGATTAAAATGAAGTAGATAGAAAAATATGGTTTCGTGGGAATAGTTTTTATACCCATTAATAAATTATGTAGAACAGAGAAAGTCACATGAATGTTGAAGAAGTTGTTATATTGTACTTCAAATGTAGGGGAGCCGAACTTGAAGTAGTTGCAACCACAGGTATAGTTAAAAGTTTCCGGTAGCCTTCGCACCAAGTTTAAAAATATTAACTTTGTAATTTGACTGTTTCTTTAAATATTATTATTTTTAAAAACAGGTATTAACAGCAATCTGTGGTAGTAAATTGTTATTTTGTGTTCTCTGAGACAATACAACGCAATGAGTCATCTGAATGAAACAACAGTCGCACAAGCAGTTGCGTGGTTTGAAGATATCCATCCTATTCGCTTTGTCTCCAGGATTCTTCATGTTATCCACAGGGTTTGGAGGCGACATGTAGAGACAGATGGATTCAAGAGGTGGCACTGACAAGGCCTAAGTAGAAGAAAACAGAGGTACAGGATAGATATCTTGCGAGACGCAAATCTACAGCAAGGGATCTACAAAATGACGTACAAACAACAACTGGAGTGATGATTTCTGATCAGACTGCAAGAAACAGGCTGAGAAATGCTGGATTGAGATCTAGAATCCCCTTTAAAGCCGACACGTCAGCACAAGGAGGAACCAGCTGAGATTTTCTCAGAGTTATCTCAACTTGCAGCTCCGCATGGAAGGCTGTTCTCTTCACAGGCGAGTCAAGGTTTAGTTTAACGGGTTGTGGTGGTCATACACGTGGTGAACGTCTTCCTCCAGTCCCTATTATTGAACATGACAGATTTGGAGGCGGTTCGGATATAGCTTGAACTGCATTACTATTGAGTCTCGGACAGAGCTTGGTGTTGTCCCACAGCGCACGAATGCTGAAGAATACATTACCAACATTATCCTTCAACATGGCGTACCCTTTGATTGTCAAATTCGGGTAATAATTGGCCTGCACATAGTCCTGACCTCAATCCGATAGAGCAGCTGTTGAATAACCTAGAAAAACGTTGTTCATGAACAGTGCTGAGCCACAGAACCTAGGAGAACTCATGAAGATTGGGAGAAACTCCCCCAAATTGCTATTAGGAGACTGGTGCGAAGCATGCCACGTAGGTGCTATGCAGTTATTGCAGCTCACAGAGGACACACTAGGTACTAAGTGTTGAAATACCATGGAAACATTGATTAGTAAACAATGTAATATTGTATTTCCGCTTTGTTTTGTGTATCAAACAGTAATTTGATCGTATTCCCAATCCTGTGAAATAAAATTTTGTTAGAATGCCTATTATGATTTTACACAATTCTTCAATTTATAATTACAAACTTTCAAAAATTAAACTGCATAAATATTTATTTTAGAACTTTGGTTTAAACATTGTTCCTCTAATTTTTGTTGAGCACGTGTATCAAAAGTTATAGGATTTAATATAGTTCATGCGCATACGAGCAGTAAAATAGAGAAAACCTAAGGTAGGTTAGGTTACCAGCACTGAATGCAGAAAATTCAACTTACCGCCCTGGCAGCATTAACGGGATGTAGATAAAAAACACTATCGTCCAAAAAATATAAAATATAAATTTAAATGTGAAAAATATGCTCTTCTGAGCGCCATAATATCTGAGGAAATATGTATAACAAACTATAATAAATACAGTGACAATAAATACAAAATAAAGCAGTAGTATATGGGGAGATGTGTCGCTGAATGACCATATATTACTAGGTCAAAAATATAACATTGCCATAGGTGTCGCTTATCTGGAACACACAATAAAGCACTTTTATTTGTAGTGCCTGCAATGGAACATCCATCACTGGAGATATCTGCCGTTAACCATTCATGAATACTGATTCATTTAAAGGCAGGTCTGTGATAACTTTGTAGCAATGTCATAAATGGATAATGAATTCAACACACGGACTGTGGCGTGATCGATTACTATCGCACAGGGAAGAACTTGGAGTTGAAGCCAGACTGTCACCGGAGTGTGTTATGCAATTGTACACATTAAACAATGAACTGGGCTTTTATGTTGTGCGTTAAATAGTTAAATAAGATAACGCTTTTAGCACGTCTGCACTATTTATTTCAATTCATTGACTCCCAGTCTCATTTGCCAATTTACACACTGATAGGTCATCAGCGCAGCACAAAAACAGGGAGGTTAATGTATACCTAGCGTTAAATTCGGGTGCGTTTGTTTTGTGGCGGAAACATGATTAAGGGCTACTGAAATTTCATTTCGAACAGTTGCTAAAACTAGTTTGGTGAAACTATCGCTGCAATACACCTACTTGTCTGCCACATTCACTTAAAACAGGGAAAGTTTTTTTTCGAAAATAATAACTACAGTTCGATTTATATGCGAAATCCAGTTTTAGTTTCCCTACTGCGTATAGTAAGTAGGGGAAGTATTGCATTCCACCCAAAAATTCGATACCGAGATTTCACAGGAAATACATGTTTTGAGGTGCACTGAATGCATATAAAGCACTTTTGGAAACATGTCCGTGTGTGTGTCTGTGAACAGCATAACTCAGAAACGAATAGTCGGATAAACACCGAACTTGGTCTTTAGGTTCAGTATCTTCCAGAGATGCGACACAAAGGTTTTCAAGAAAATCCCCAACACCAGATCACCCTTTACATGGAACATTTTTCGAAAATTTTAATCTTCTCAAAAATGGCTCTAACGATTTTGAATAAAATACCATAAGTTTAAGACATTTTTATGGCAAATGAATTGTATATCTCGAATTTTCTGGGAATGTCTCCAAAAGTATTCTTTATTGTGAACGACTTTTGCATAACTGGTAAACCATAAGAGATAGACACAATTTTACTACACAGAAAATGTAGATAGCGTTAAAATACACAATTTATGTCACATACATTTTTTTGTTGGGCGAACCATTTTCGAGATATTGCTTGTTATTCCCTTAAATTTTCCAATACTTATACTTTTTCTCAAATTCGTTATTCATTTTTCTGTCCTGGTAATGCAAAGAGAATGGAATACTCCACATAGCAACCAGCTCTTAAAATATTTGACTATCGCTTAAAGTCTACCAATTCCCCTTGCATCTACAAGAAAATTAGCAATAAGATTAACATCTCGATTAACATGAAGCATATGGAGAATAAGCGTTTGTAAAAATAGTTTGTATAAAAGTAGAGAAAGTCATGTGAGTGTAACACATCAGATTTTTTTAAGTGTTTCAAGAAGTGATGTACCTACCTTATAAGCCACACTTTCACATACAGTTTGGGAAGTGTTTGATAATGCATATTAAAATTTTAATGCCAAAACACAAGTTTTACTCTTGAATGGCGTATTAAGCTATAATTAGCCGATCAGTAATTAATAACACTTACTAAAATATCTACAGTCTATACATAATATAAAAATCCATTGTTACATTCACATGACCTTCTCTTCCCTCTATCTTTATTAGTGGTTGTACAAACTATTCTTACGAAAGTTTATTTTTCTGGCTACTTCATTTTAATCCAGACAAACTTTTGCAGAAATAACAACATTACACACTCAAAAAGAACAGTCATATGTTTAAGAACCGGACACTATATACTGGCCTTAAAATTTCATGTTGTTTCCATGCAATCCCCAGAAACAACTGAAAAAAGAATGACAAAGTATTGAACCATTAATAAAGGATATCTCGGAAATGGCTAATGCAACAAAAAACCTATTGGAAATACATGATGTGTTTTAAAGTGATGTACATTTCCGTCTATCGCTTAATGTTTACCAGTTATACAAGATTAACAAAATTATTGCCGAAAAAAGAGGACTTCACAGGTTATTCCAGAAAATTCAAAATATACATTTTATGTGTCAGTAAATGCCTTAAATACATACTACTTTAATCAAAATCTCGAAAAAAGTTGAATATGTCCCATGTAAAGGGTAGTTTAGGGCAAAGGGATTTTCTTGAAAATTTCAGTGTCACAACTTTGAAAAGTACTGAAACTAAATAGCATGTTTGGTGTTTATCCGACCTTTCGTTTTTGAGTTATGCTGTTCACAGACACACACACAAAATAAAAAGAATATTTTGTTTTTTAACCAAGCTGTCAATTGCCAGGATCGTATCAGTGCCGCAGATGTGCCGGAATTTCGTCCCACAAGAGTTCTTTTACACGCTAGTAAATCTACTGACATGGGGCTGTCGCTTTTAAGCACATTTAAAAACCATCGGTCTGGGCCGGATTAAAACCCGCGGCCTTGGGACCAGAAGACCAGCGCCCAACCAACTGAGCGCGCGCGCAACGTATGCACACCTACCTTTTTCTAAACACGCCTTTTTTAAATCAGGTGCCTCAAAACATGTATTTTCAGTGAAATCTCGGTATCGAAATTTTGTGTGGATTGCAACACCTTCTCTAATTACTAGGTACGTGATAGAGAAACTAAAAATGTATGTATGTGTGTATATACATATGTTCCAGCATAACTCTGGAACGCCTGGAGCAATTACACATTGTTCGGAACATATATGGCTTACAATCCGAAAACAATACTGTGAGGGTGAGAAGGGTTGAAATGTAGAAATAATAAAAGGCAACCGATGTTAGTGTCGTATCCATAGTTTTCAGGGCCTTAGAATGAATAGTGACACTCCAAGTTCAGCCTCCATCAACTTGGTGGAGTGAGAAAGGGTGACAAAATTTACAAAAAAGATAAGTTTAGTGTCAAACCCATATTTTCAGGGTCTTGAGACCAACACATCCACATGCACTTTCTCGGTTTAAATCCCGAAAACAGTGTACCCTATGCTTTCACTGCGGCTCGCTACGGCCGTAAGCTAATATTGACGAAGTAAGGAGCCTTACTCGTATTGGCAACAGGTTACGCACAAAAGAAATAGTTTTTGCTCATTTGTTTTTGCATGCACATTTTAACTGTTTGATTATTATTGATACAAATCCGGGTTCTAATGATAACAAAACAGTCCTTCCAGTTTCTCATTTTGTAACTTTCTCTACAACTTAATATGGTAGAATTTCACCAAAATTCGATATCGGTATTTCACCACCAATTCACCTTCTGAGGTTTCCAAGTAAAAAAGCAACATTTTAAGAAAAAGATCCATGTCAGAGAGAGAGAGAGAGAGAGAGAGAGAGAGAGAGAGAGAGACGTCGGTCTTCAACATCATGGTATAGGCCTTAAAGAAATTAAATGTTTGCCAAAAATACTTTAAAAATGAGCCTTTTTTAACGCTGGAAAACGTTCTGAGGTGGTCTGAAATCACAAAGGCATTTTTAGAACAAGTTAGGCCCGCGAGTGCGTATGTTTCAGAGAACATGTTTCATTCTTCACTTCGTGTCAGCTTTAATGTACTGAAAGTTTTCCCAAAATGATGAGAATTGTTGTTTTTTTTCGTTTTCGATTGTTTATTCTCTCTACCACCTTCTACAGTAGACAGAGAAACATTGTATACTACCCAAAAATTCCACATCGAGATTTCACCGGAGCATTTTGAGGCAAGTGTTTTTAAAAAATATGTGTGTGTGTCTGTGAACAGCATAAATAAAAAACGAAAATCTGGTTAAATACCAAACTTGGTATTTGGTTCAGAGTCTTCCAAGGCTGCGATATGCAGGTTTTTAAGAAAATTCCTTCACCCCAATGTACCCTTTCATTTTTAAAAAAATTACTTAAGTTTTATTTTATTAAAAATGAACCAAAATATTTTTATTAAAATACCACATGTTTAAGATACTTAAATGACAAATAAAATGCATATTTTGAATGTTTTGCGAATTTTCTGTTCATTCTGAATTACTTTTGTATAATTCGTAAACTTTAAGAGATATGTCGATCTCGTTAAAGCACAGAATTTATATCATATAATACATTTTGTGGCGCTAACGATTTCCGTGACATTTGTTACTGGTTTGATTTTCAAATACTTTATGCTTTTCTCAAATGGAAATTGCTATTGCTTTTTTTTTTCTTCTTTTCTTTCTTGGTGTTCATGAAAGGCGAAGGAATTTCAAAGCCATCACCTAGCGACCGGCTCTGAAATGTTTAACTTAATGCGTTCTACATATACCTACAACGAAATGTGTGAAGGAGGTTTATTTGTAATAACAAGAAATGCAACGAATTAAATTTGTAACAATACTTTGTAGAACAATGAGCAGAGACATCATTTGAATTCAACACATCAGATTCTTAAAATGTTAAGTCGCTATTCTTTTTTACTTTCTCTACTATGAACCCCCCTCCAAAAAAAACATATTTAGAAAAAGATCCGTGTGTATCTGCCTGTAAACAGCATTACACAAAAACGAAAAGTCGAAAAACCAAACTTTGTATTTAAGTTCAGTATCTTCCAAAGATGCGACATGATTTTCAAGAAAATCCCCCTCACCAAAACTACTCTTTGTATGGAACATTTTTCGAAAACTTTGATTTTCTAAAACATGGCTAACGATTTTTTATTAACATACTATAAAGAACCGAGAACGTCTGGGCCCGCATTCGAGAGGTCGTGGTTTCGATTCCCGTCGTGGATCTTCCTGATCCATGGGTTTTTCAGGGTTTCTCCGGGTCGCTAGGCGAATGCTGGGAAGGATCATTAAGTCCACCAAATTTCCTGTTCTTCCATTTCACCTCTATTCGCACTTTACTTCACCTTTCATTCGCTTAGTTTCTTTCAGGGTTGTAGGTGTCGGCGTGTGCATGGCAGAGAAAAAGAATGCTCTGTGGAAACCTTCGTCCCCTGGATTGGTGACGGTCTGTGGGTCCCGGGCTTACAAGGGACCTTTGACCCGGCTGCTCCATTGCTCATCCGGGAGCTTAAATCTGGAAATGGTAGGGACTCTGCCTGTCCTGCCACTTTGTCCGGTCGCCCTCTGTCTCGTTTCACCTCATCCCTCCATTCAGTGGGCGCCCCGCCCGGGACATAAGCACAAAAGATTTGCTTAGGTCGAGGTGCTAAGTCCCCTTCCGCTTAGAAACCTAAACCTAATCTATTAATGATATTTACATGAGAAATAAAATGTATATCTTGAATTTTCTGATTAGCCTGTGAAGTTCTCTTCATTCGGAGGGAATTATGTATTATGTTGTATAATTGATAAACGTTAAACGAAAACGTACTACACAAAAACTGTAAATCTCTTTAAACACACAGTTCAATTCAAATAACTTTTTTTGTGGCATAAACGATTTCTGAGATATTCGTTATTAATGTTTCGAATACTTTGTCATTCTTTAAAGTCCTTTCGATATTCAGTTGTTTCTCGCGAATGCACGCAAAGAGCATATAGCATCCAGTCTTAAGCATTTGACTATCGATGTTCTCTTTGTATCTAGTACGAAATGTGTAATGTAGCTTGTTCCGGAAAGTCTCAATTAAAGTGAAGTGGATAGGAAAATAAACTTTCATAATAATAATTTGTATACCCACTAACAAGCGCTAGAGGGTAGAGAAAGTCATGTGGAAGTAACACAAGATTTTTTTTTTATGGGTTAAGTATTACAAATGACCAATAAACGCTATACATTCTAAATCAGGAAGAAATACAAAATTTTGCTTCATTAAAAGCAGAAAACGCCAAGTTTTGTCATTTTACACTTTGCAGTTCCCTTACATAGCGAGATGTCTCCGCGGTACTGGGTTCGGTTTCTCTGGTCGGCTTCTCTGACCATAGGTGTTTTGTGTTTTTTCCTGGTTGGCAAGGCAAGGTGTTTTCTCTTCTACAAGAATTTCCTTTTCCTGATTTCCTAGCAGTTCGCTACCCATTTCATGCCGCAGGTAGGCTTACTGATTCGGTATCGGCTAGTGTTGGGCAGACGGCGCAGTAGTTCTCGTCCCTGCGAGAAGGCAGCCTTCTCTGAGCGCCACAGGTGGGTCGAGTTCTCCCCAGTTCCTCCAGAGGGAAGCCTTCTCTTAAGAGCCCTCCGGTGTGACGGGTCATCAAGCTTGGAACATCAGAGATCTCTGCGCGTCTCTGTCAGTTGGCGACTTATAACGTCCTTCACCTCATCCGCTCCTCCTGGCGTGGTAAGCACAAAAAATCCGAATTGGTTCGAGGTGCGAGGTGCCCCTTCCGTTCCTTGGTCATAGGTTAGAGGTCGCAGTTCCCTTAATACGTAACAAGTACAGAAAAGTCTACTTGGCGAGATTTTAGAAGGAGCTTCTGCATAAATAACTAATATAAGTCTGATCCCCGCAACGAACGGAATTATTGCCTGGCTCTGTGCATAATTAATTAGACTAAAAATAAAAGCATTAAGTTTTATGTAAGATTCAAGAGTTCTTTACGGATTTCCTGACTGGATTCTCCACACTATCAGATAGGTTTACACTTTGGTATAGGGAATGCGATCTTTTAGTTTAATGAACACCCAGTCTAACAAGAAACTTCATGAGATAGCTGGTGTTTGGTGTCGTCGGTGTTAAGAAATTAATTGGTTCACTTTTCCCTCGGGGAACAAGTAGGATAATATGATACCAACTTTGAATCACGTTTTTTGCACATCTCACTTCCCCGTATATTATTATCCCTTTTTATCAAAGAAATTTAGTCACGGCACAGGTGTAGCGTGTTGCACTAGAAGCGTAAAACTGGGAGTCGCATTTCCAACCGTAACATAAATCGCCCGAGATATCATATCTACCGAAAAAACAGCTAGCAACCTAGGGTGAATTGAAATTCACCTTAGGTCGCGAGATGTGGTCGAGTCTCACAGAACTGTAAGAGCCCTACATAATTTAAGCCGGCATCCGGGAGTGCTACCCGAACTGATCGGGGTTTCTCGTGGTTTTATGTTCCCTAAAGCCAACCTAAAATGGAAAAACACAGTAGAACTGTGATGAACAGTTTGCCATTGGTCTGGCAAAAGGAACTATTTCCAATAACAGTCACTAAATAATAATACCTACCCTTAGATGTTGCTTTGACAAGCAAAATATGAAGAAAGATTTACCAAAATATGTTTTTTTTGCCAAAATATTATGAAATATGTATTTCAAAGCAAAACATATTATACTTTAACGGTTTGGAGCAAGTTCACTCTATTAGTTTAAAACATAGGCTTTGTAGATTTTGTTCATATTTAATAATAAAAAATCAAATGAAATGCAACAAAAATTATATGGAGTTTATAGATTCTCATCACACTGAAACGCTTAAACTCGAAAAAAAGGTAAACAAAATACTGGCTGCAGTGTCCTTGCTTAATACTAATCATAATATGCCCTTTAAAAGCAGGGTTCGCGAAAATAAAACCTCTTCATTTAAATTCCCACATGACACATAGAGAAAATACTACATTTTCTCAACTAACCTGATTTGGAAAAAAGGACTTGGGTTTTCTAAACGTATTTCACATAAACTGCCTGAATACAATATTTGGAAAACCCGGTATATTGCTAACGGAAATTATTTTAAAAGAACAAATCTCAAATCTTACAAAATAAGAAGAAACATGAAGAATTTTATAAAATATAAATATTTTACCAAATTTTTATGCAACTAATTTTTTTGTTAAAAGTATTATATTCTACACACTCCAAAACGTAGAAATACTTGTTCTCAAAATAACAAACATGGTTTAGAATATGAAATTTTATAGTTTGCTTCTCTCTAGTTATGACTTTGAACCGAAACAGTAAATAACCAAAATAAAACCTTGATTGTGCATAGAGGGGTTAAATTTTAGGTGGATTGATTTGTGACAGAAATTATTTGCAGCATCTGTAAACTGTATGCAGCAATAATAAAAAACAGATTAAATATCATAATGGAAAGTATAGCACTGGAAGCCCAAAATGAATTTAGAAAGATATCCTGTATGGGCTGTGTATTTGTTCTAAATTAAATAATTGAGAGTATGATATTCCTACATATTATATGGTGTTCATAGATTTTGAAAAAACATTCAACAATTTACATAGGAACATACTATAGCAAATAATGGAAAACAAAGGCATACCAAAAAATTTGATAAAAATAATTAGGAATTTATATATGGATAACTTAATAATGATCGATTCCAACCAAAACTGTCCATAGAATACAGCAACAATAAATAAAGGTGTCACACAAGGGTGTCCATTGTCACCTACGTTATTTAATTTATATATAGATGACATTGTCAGAGAATAGCAGAATAGCTTAAATGCACATTTTAAGATAAATAGTATCATTTTAGATGTAATGTTCTTTGCAGTCGATCAGAATTAAATATGCCAAAATCTGTATGTTAATTAAACAAAATAACCCAAAATTACAAAATAAAAATATCATCCACAAAAGTAAAACATTGGCTTTCAGAGGACCGGAAACATTAAGAGCAAAAGTAGTAATACAAGAGACAATATTAGAACAAATAAACTGTTTCAATTATCTAGGTTGTAACGTCTCACACTTAAAAAACGATGGTATAATACACAGAATTAATAGATTCAACCAAATATGCGGCACCATCAAATGAAATATAAAAAATACCAAGAAAGAAACAAAATAAAATTTTACAAAGTGATGACTGTTCCAGTGTTAACATATGGATTCGAACGTTGGACAATGACCAAACAAATGGAAAGAAAGAAAGAAGCAGTAAGATGCGGTTTTTAAGACACGTAGCAGGATATACATTAAAAGACAGGAGAGGTGAAGACATACGAAAAGAATTAAGAATTTTAAAATTACTAGAAGGAATTAAAGAAAATCAAAACAACTGGAAAAAACACGTGAAAAGGTTGGATGATTTCCGTTATATGAAGTTGGATTTAAGATATACACCAAAAGGCCAAAGAAACATTGGCAGACCTAAAAGAAGATGGACGGAACAGTTCAAATGATGAGACCGGAACAAGCCAAAGGGCTTAAACCATGAAAGATGATTATTTTTCGAATATCTTTGGAATAAATACATAAATATTAATCCTAAAAATGTGGTACTGCATACACATGACTTTCTCTACTCACTCTTTTGCGAACTATTCTTACAATTATCTATTTCGTGCTATTAGAGATAAAATGTCACTACACATTAGGCTAAAGCGATGGTCAGATTTTTAAAAAAGCGGTTCTCCATGTTCTGTATAATGACCTATTAAATAAAACGAATAACGAATTTTTGGGCGGAATACAGTACTTTCTCTAACGATTGGCACAGAGCCGGCCCTCGTAGCCGTGGTCGCTGGAGTGCATAGCTTCGGCGCTACGCCAAGCTGAGGGTCGCATGTTCGAGTTCTGCCATGGGCATGGGTGTTTGTGTGTTGTGTAATTGCGGTAATAAGCAGTAGCGAAGACAGTGTAAACACAGTAATTATAAACTGGGTAAAACAACGGAACTTGTCAAAATAGCTTCTGCGTCAGTGAAGACGCAAAATAAAACGTATTTTACTTTATACATCTACTAACCTTAGAGTAACAGAAGAGTTTAGCTCTCAGCAAATGATGTAAACATCCCTTTAGCATAGTAAGTGCATTTGGCTTTCTATGGATAATTTAAGGCATTTGTTTACCTCCGAAATGAATACATCTATGTACTTGAACTATTACTAAACATTTCTGGAATCATTTCTGCATATAATCAGAGCTTTTTATCAGCTCCATATTTATGATTGCAGTAGCATCAACTAGCTGAACTAAATAATAAAAAAACTGACGAATAGGGAAACAAAAAGAGGAATGTGTGGTTTCGGATAAGCTTGTACCTATACCTTCCCCCTCGTTAACCTGCGCAGACTACCGAATAATTTACAGAAGAGGTGTAGTTCTCTACCAGGAAAAAAGCGAGCATAATCACAACCCTTTGTGCAAATTTCAAAAGCTTTCACGTAAACCGAAGCTATTCTCTTCAAACTTAAACAGAGGAAGTTCGGGGATATTAAAGTGAGCACATTTCATTCCCAAAATTAAGGCAGAAGAAGTGTTGTTATTTAAAATACATTAACCCATAGTTGCTCTGCAAAGACTTTGCTATGAAATAACACTCGAGGGCGGATCGAAAAGTAACGCACAATATTTCTTTTACAAAACAGTTTAATAGTTAAAACAACAAAAAAAAACATCACAAATGAACTTACACCTTTTACCTACGTTTCAACATATTCGCCAAGTTTATCAACACATTTCTCCCTTCGTGATACCAGTTTCAATATGCCCTTTTCGTAGAAGTCCGTTTCCTTGGAGTATAGCCATCTGTGGACTGCTGATTTCACTTCCGTATCTGCCGCAAAGCGTTGGCCGGCCAGGAATTTCTTCATGGGACCAAACAGATGAAAGTCCGACGGTGCAAGGCCCCGACTGCTGGAGCACCTCCCAACCAAATCTGGTGATTTTCGGACGAACAGCAGCGGCAACATGCGGGCGAGCATTGTCATTAAGGGTTTTGACATCGTAAACATACATGTTATGGCGTTTGTCACAAAGGCACGACGCAACTTCACCAAAGCTTTCATGTAGGCTGCAGCATTCAGTGGTCCCGTGTTCAGCAAAGTCCACCAATACAAGACCATGCATATGCCAGAACACCGACACAAGCACTTTCTTAGCAGACCGAGTCACTTTGAATTTTTTTCTTCACTGGGGAACCAGCACGTTTCCACTCCATACTTGCCTGCTTGGTTTCGGGCGTGTAATGGTATACCCACGACTCATCACCAGTGGCGATTCCTTTCAGAAAGTCATGTTCTTCTGCGGTGTACCGCGTTAAGTGTTCCAAGCTCATCATTTGCTGGCCCTTGTAGTTGCCTGTCAGGTTCTTAGGCACCCAGCGAGCACCAACTTTACCGAAATTTCAACGTGTCGTGAACAATATCGAACACTGCACTACAAGAAATGTTGAACTGTTGCGATAAGGTTAGCAGTTACATACGCCGGTCGTTCAAAATTGCCGCCTCAATGCTTCTGACATTCTGCGGGGTTGCAGCTGTTGCCGGCTTCCCGGAGCGTGGCGAATCACGGGTTCACACGGCCCTCTAGGAAGAATGCACACCATCTGGAGAAATTGCTACGATCCATACAATCATCCCCATACACGCCACGCATGTCCCTGTGAATATCGCTCGGTTTATACCCTTTGGCCCACAAATATCGAACCACACCTCTCTGCTCTTCACACGTGGACGACAGAATATACGCGCCATCTTTGTTGCGTAGTTCACGCTTCTCTCGCTAGAGCTGTACATGAAACAAAAATACCCTTTGTAGTGAAAACTTCAAACTATATCTGTGTGAAATTGCAACATTCCAGCCGCAATACCAAGGTAGAAAAAAATTATTGTCCTTTACTTTTCGAATTAGCCTCGTACAAACAGCACAAGATTCACAGTCTAAGATGAGAATTCTGGTATTTACGTGTGTTTTAAATTTTATGCAGATATATTTTACTATTATTTTACTAATTATTCAGCTGTTTCACACCACGCAAAAATCATAGTTTCGAAAAAAAAATACTTCCACATTATTTAAATACTAATACGCCATACTAGTATACAGAAATGTTCACTCTTTTAGTTGTTTCAGAGAAATATTTTAAATTTTTAGATGTAATTTTTAACAATTTATTCCCAGAATTTATTATCTGGTGCTTTGAGTATTTAAAAGCGTAGCAAAAACAATATGACAGTCTTTTTAATATCCTCTCTGAGTTTTTATAGAAAATTTGAACAAGTTTAGATACAAACCACATCGTATGTAAGATTTTTAATGCGCGAAAGTGTAGTAAAAATCAAAGTCGAGTAAAAGGCATTAGAAGTAAATACAAGCTATCAGGTCGTGTGCTCCTAGGCATTTAAATGGTCACGCATTGAAGCTTTAAAGGGTTCTGAGACAAGTCACCTTGCGAGATGGCCCGTATTTGGGAGGTCCTGGAGTTCGATTCCCGCTCATTCTGAAGATGTATTTTCCTTGGTTTTTCCTGGTCGGTAGGCGAATGTTGGGGTGGTTTCTTATCTATCACGATTTCGCTTGTCATTTTCTTTCATTCGTTTCCTTCTCATCTTTAGAGTGCTTCTGTGTTTCGTGGCGTATGGTGGTGCCGGACAGATGGCGCGGATGCCGGCTCAAAGGAAAAGAGTACTCACCGTTGACACTAAAGAACTGCTTGGTAGAGGGTCGTTTATTGCCCTATGTGTTTAGCTCCAGCTGGAACAGCTTCGAGCCTGGAACTATTACGGACTTCCGCCTGTCTGTCTACGGCTGTAGCCTCCTTTAGTTTCTTAATTTACTCCTTCCCCCGGGAGTGGTGGTGGCTGCAATAGATCTATGTAGATCGTAGTGCTCGAAATGTCCCTCTCCTTGTATAACCTATAACCATCTAATAGTGATGGGCAGAAAATAACGAAACGATTACTTTAATGTAACAGTTACCAAAGTAACGTATCAAAGTAACTAGTTACCCAATAACAGTTACAAAAGTAACGAAGACAACTAGCTATCGCGCTAACGGTTACTGAAGAAGCGAGACGGTTACCGAGCCGGGATGATATCATTCACTATATGCGCGCCGCATTGGTATCGCTTATCAGCAACTATCATACATATCTCAATATTTCTTTACAACTTGAGTCATCCTCGCGCAGAGTTGCAGGTACATATTTTTACTTTCCCTACTACGTATACGTAGTTCGATAAGTAAATGCGATCCGAGATTTCACCGGAAATACATGTTTTTAGACCCCCTGAATCCAAATAAGACATTTTTGGAAACAGGTCCGTGTAAGTGTCTGTGAACACCATAATTCAAAAACGAAAAGTCGGATAAATACCAAACTTGGTATTTAGGTTCAATATCTTCAAAAGATGCGACACGAAGGTTTTCAACAAAATCCCTACCCCAAACTATCCTTTACATGGAACATTTTTCGAAATTTCTTATGTTCTAAAAAATTATTTAAATATCATATGTAAGATACTTTCATGGCAAATAAAGTGTTAATTTTGAATTTTTGGGGAATAGCCAATGAAATCCTCTTCATTTCGAAGGAATTTTGTATCTTATATAAGTAAACGTGAAGTGAGAGACGAAAACGTATACCAAAACGTTAGATATCTTTAAAACACACAATTTGTTTAAAATAGGTTTTTTAGTGGCATAAGCCGTTTCTGAGATATCCGTTATTAAAGGTTCGAATTGTTCATTTCTTGGTTATTCTCTTAAAGTCCTGCCCACATTTAATTGTTTCTCGCGATTGCATGGAAACAGCGCAGGATTTTAATGACGTCATATACCGCTCTGTTCTTAAACATTTGACTGTCGCTGTTCGCTTTGCATCTATAACAATAATGTGTAATGTAGTTATTTCTGCAAAGGTTTATTGGGATTAAAAGGTAGTACATAGAAAAATAAAGCTTGAGTAGGAATAGTTTGTATACTTACTAAATGAACGATAAAGGGTAGATTAAGTTAAGTGAATGTATCATATTATATTTTTTAAATACAGCGTGTTGCGTATCGCTTCGAATATAAATCACAGGCTACAGATGGTAGGTCAGTCAGCACTGCTTTGCCTTAAGATGGTGGTTATTCACATACGATTATAGTTGCACGAGTTTTTTTTATTTCGGGGTAGATAGGTATAAATAAACAATTAATATTATTTAGCAGCAAAACATGCGTGGGCCGCTTAGCTCAACGACGACATCGTTCATTTTGAAAAGTAGTTACATCTAGTAATTAATGTCATGCAAATGCGAACGTGATAACTATAAGAACAAAGAACTTAATCGTTAATGGTAACCGTTACGTGCAACCGTTAACGGACTGTAACTCCGACACTTATAACTAGGCTTCGGACATTAGGTTAAGTTAACTGCTATTATACTGGTACCTTGTTTACAAGCGAGCGGAGAGGCAGTAGTCAGTAGTACACTATAGGTATGAGTGGGTACAGAAGTAAGTATACAGTTCTGTGGTAAACTTAAGCTTTTATTACAAAATATAAATAAGATATAACAAAATAATAAATCTGAACTGTGGCGGATGAAATAATCAGTTTCAGGTGTGATTTACATGCCTGGAAAACTATTACAATGGATTACAATATATTTTCTGAGTGTATCAAAAGCAAAACCTCTTCTCAAACTCAAAAAAGGTTCATATCTTGAAAAGCTCTGTTCCAGATCACATGATGTTACTAGTGCAAAACGAAACTGATGAACGTCACACACCTCTGTGAAACGCATGCAGTTTCATTATTTAGAATATCATTATAATAGAATATTAGTATTAATTCCTAATACGGCACATAATTTCATATCCTGGGTTTTTATCTAAAACACTCTTCAGTTTGTGCTGTGGTATTTCAGCAGCAGAACATTTGCCTACTTCTGTAAAGTGTTGTGTCAAATTATCGACAAGTTTCAAGAACTCTGGTATTGCCATCTATGACAAAGACAAATAAAATTTGCGTAAAGTAGACTCACAAGGAAATTTCATAGCTGTACACTGTTCCCGAAATGTTTAAAAAGCAGAATTTTGCAGCTTATTAAATAGGATATTTGTGCTTATCATCGTGTCAGACGAATCCCTGTAAGCTTCGGTTTGGCTACATGAGTTCGTGGATTCTGATGTGGATAATATATACTCACACCCTCATTTCTAGGAAGCAACGTAATATTTTGTGAGTGTTTTTTTAGATTTACAGTGTCTTGCAATAAAAACCCTTCTCTCTCATTTGATTTCAATCTGACATACATTACAAAGTATATTTTCCCCTCTTACATCAAAATACTCGCGTCCATATTCATTTACAAGTAAAACACTCTTCTTACTGGTTGTTTTCGGCATGTGTTGTCAAGTATCAACTTCGTAACTTCAGAACAGGCTGTATATATATATATATATATATATATATATATATATATATATATATATACTGATCGCTTGCTTAGAGTGAATGGACTGGCAGTGCTTGGTTAGGGGGTGGTCTCAGTGAAACCCTGAGCGTACGTAACTGTTTTCCAGTCAAAGTGCAACGAAACATCAGCCATGCCCAAAGTCTAGTTACAACCGTTACTCGAAAATAACTGTTTATGACATCCCTACTACAGTACGTGATGAAAAAGAACCCGGACACCTGGCTGAAAATGACGTACAAGCTCGTGGCGCCCTCCATCGGTAATGTTGGAAGTCAATATGGTGTTGGCCCACCCTTAGCCTTGATGACAGCGTTCATTCTCGCAGGCATACTTTCAATCAGGTGCCATTCCCCAGGTTTCTTGGGGAATGGCAGCCCATTCCTCACGGAGTGCGGAACTGAGGAGAGGTATCGATGTAGGTCGGTGAGGCCTGGCAAGAAGTCGGCGTTCAAAAACATCCCAAAGGTGTTCTATAGGATTCAAGTCAGGCCTCTGTGCAGGCCAGTCCATTACAGGGATGTTATTGTCGTGTAACCACCCCGCCTCAGCCCGTGCAGTATGAACAGGTGCTCGATCGTGTTGAAAGATGCAATCGCCATTCCCGAATTGCTCTTCAACAGTGGGAAACAAGAAGGTGCTTAAAATATCAATATAGGTCTGCGCTGTGATCGTGCCACGCAAAACAACACGGGGTGCAAGCCCCCTCAAGGAAAAACACGACCACACCATAACACCACCACTTCCGAATTTCACTGCTGGCACTACACACGCTGGCAGATGACGTTCACCGGGCATTCGCCATACCCACACCCTGCCACATTGTGTACCGTGATTCGTCACTCCACACAACGTTTTCCCACTGTTAAATCGTGTAATGTTGACGCTCCTTACACCAAGCAAGACGTCGTTTAGCATTTTCCTGTGATGTGTGGCTTATAAGCAGCCGCTCGGCCATGGAATCCAAGGTTTCTCACCTCACGCCTAACTGTCATAGTACCTACTTGGAGTGGATCGTTATGCAGTTTGGAATTCCTGTGTGATGGTCTGGATAGATGTCTGCCTATCACTCTTTACGACCCTCTTTAAATGTCGGCGGTCTCTTTCAGTCAACAGACGAGGTCGGCCTGTACGCTTTTGTGCTGTACATGTCCCTTCACGTTTCCACTTCACTATCACATCAGAAAGAGTGCACCTAGGGATGTTTAGGAGTGTGGCCACGTTCGAAGTGACGCGGACATTGAGTACCAGGCAGTAGGTGGTAGCACAATACACCTAAGATGAAAAACTATATTTGTGGGCGTGTCCGGATACTTTTGATCACATAGTGTATGTAACTGAAGCTGAAAGTTCCAACTGTTTCTTTAACATAACGAATAGTTTTGAATTTTGTGAAATGCTGAGCGAATTTTAGCTATGCAGAACCTCAACATGTTTTTTTCCTTCTTTTATTTTTACAAACGATTTCAGGGTTTCTGAAAATGGAAGGATATTAAGTGTGAAAAACTCGCTGGAAGGAAATGTTCGGAGTGTACGGGACAAGGACCAACGAAATAGAATAACTAAGGTTATGCAGGTTTACAGACCAGGAGCGTGTTCCTGGAGGGAATTTTTCCTCACGAAGCAACGATCGAAGCGGGCATTAACAATTAAAAACGCGCATGTTGCTTGTAAGGTGTAATCAAAGTAACTGCGCCGCCGGCTAATGTTGCGCTGCTCCAACGTGAACGTAAAAAAAAACAAGGTTAAAAGCCAGTGATTGCCTGTAGCATGTAGCATTATTCATTTGTAGTCACTGCTCGCGAATTATTCAGGCCTAACGCAGATCCCCAATTCACAGATGTGAATGATGTGCCTTTGAGGAGAACGGCGTGGATCGATTCTTCTACGTCACTGACGTAGTCGTACTCTGCAGCGCTTGGGGAAAAATAGCGACGCGCATAAAAAGGGAGGATTGTTTGATATGTGCAGCCTTTCTGCTTCTAGTGTAAACATCATTATGGCGTTTATAAACAGGATCAGAAACACAGTGAGAAAGGAAATTCACAGAAATACTTTTATCATAATAAACCAATCACATTTTTCTGCCCTAGGGCAGATTCTTTAGCGGAAATCTAGCCTCTTCCATTCTGTCTTCTTCGGTCTCGTGTATGAACCTATGTAACACTAGCATTTATTACTTTCTCTACTACGTATACTAAGTAGGGGAAGTATTGTATTCCACCCAAAAAATCGATACGGAGATTTCACCGGAAATACATGTTTTGAGACCCCCTGAATCCAAAAAGCGCATTTTTGGAAACATGTCCGTGTGTGTGTCTCTGTGTCTGTGTGTGTGTGTGTCTGTGATCAGCATAACTCAGAAACGAACAGTCGGATAAACACCAAGCTTGGTATTTAGGTTCAGTATCTTCCAAGGATGCGACACGAAGGTTTTTAAGAAAATCCGCCCACCCCAGAGTACCCTTTACATGGAAGATTTTTCGAAAATTTTAATTTTCTCAAAAATGGCTCTAACGATTTTGATTAAAACATCATATGTTTAAGATATTTTTATGACAAATAAAATGTATATCTTGAATTTCCTGGGAATGTCTCCAAAAGTATTCTTCATTGTGAACGACTTTTGCATAACTGGTAAACCATAAGAGATAGACAAAATTTTACTATACAAAAAAATGTAGATCGCGTTAAAATACACAATATTTGTCATATACATATTTTTTGTTTAGTGAATCATTTTCAAGATATTGCTTGTTACTCCTTTAAATTTTCCAATACTTATACTTTTTCTCAAATTCGTTATTCAATTTTTTATGTCCTGGATATGCAAACAGAATAGAATGCGCCACATAGCAACCAGCGCTTAAAAGATTTGACTATCGCTTATAACCTACCATGTTCCCCTTGCATGTACAAGAAAATTAGCAATAAGGTTGACATCTCGATATCTCGATTAACATAAAGCATATGGAGAATAAACGTTTGTAAAAATAGTTTGTACAAGAGTAGAGAAAGACATGTGAGTGTAGCACATCAGATTTTTTTTGTATCTTCTGCCACGATCCTTTATGCACATTCGTGTTTCCTTTCAGTGCATTTTTACATTCTCTATTATTTATCTATAGTACCGAGCGAGGTGGTGCTGCGGTAACTATTTGTTTAAAAATCGCATTCGGAACATCCCGGGTTCGATTCCCGGTGACCACCCAGGTGTTTACCGGGTCGTCAGACGAATACTGAGCCCCAGAATTTGCAGTCCCTCCATTTCGTTGCATTCATCCTTCACCCGTTAGGTCTGTTGGAAGTGTCGGTGATGGTGTTTCGGCTTGGCTTGGCTGTGAATGCTCACTGGAATTTTCTGTGTCGCTCATCCCCGGCTGGTTGCCGGGGTATGAGAACCGCCCCTTCAGAGAGGGGTTGTGGACGCTCTGTGGGGGCGGTGTCCCCGATCTGCCTGTCCGACTGTCGAGGCGTCTTAATCTAGAAGGCATTGCCGTGTTGTCACTCATGGTTCCGGCCGGCCGGCCTCCTCCTTCTTCCCGATACGCCCCCCTGTAGGGCATAGGTACAATATATCCTCACTGTGAGGCAGTGTTTTTAACATTTAAATGATTTCAGTCAAATTACATAATATATAAATTCAATAACAGCCCACCTTGAAGCAATATCTGTATGTAATAATTTGTAAGATGTATGTATCAGTCATAGCATATGCTTATATTATTGTAAACATATTCAATAATATTATGTGAATGCATTACGTAATTTAATAATGTAGGAGCTGTGAGAATAATAAGTTTAAAGTTGCTAACAATGAGGTAAACATTAGACAATAATGAGTAAGGAAGTTTAAATGCTACTAGTCATTATTAGAGAAACAATAATGTAAATTTTGAGACAGTTTAAAAATAGCCAATCAATAGCCAGAAAACCTTTAGTTAAATGAAGGTATTCTATTGGAGTAGGGTTAGCCAATCAGAGACTTGAAATACAGAAATTTACAGGTTTAGACGGTTGAAATCTATTCAGTTGCCTCCAGGCCGTGATAGTAACCCGATGCAAGATGCGTCCTCTAGAGAAATATAATACGTATTCGTGTGAGACGAAAAAATAAGTTTACGTGTTAAAAAGTACAAGTATTTCATTAAACAATCTCACAGATCTCTAAATCAGTGAAGTGCTGTTGAATTTCTGACAAGGATTAATAAAAAGGAGTGAATTAAAACTTAAAAATATGTTTAAGCCTACATTCTTAGGCGTGCCACGACCTTGCTAAGATATCCATGTCTCTGAAATAAATACTGACGCAGCCGAAGCAAACATAAATATTAAATATTTAAAGAAGCAGTTTAATTACAAAGTTAATATTTTTTTAAACTTGTGGCAAAGGCCACCTGAAAGTACATTTGGGGCGAAGGCTACCGGAAACTGTTTACTATACGTGCGGTTGCAACTACTACACGTTCGGCTCCCCAACAGTTGAAATATAATACAACTCCTTCCATACGTGGAGCTAAATAAATAAACAACTCCAACAAAACACCTTCTTCAACTGCAGCAGTGCCGAGTGCTCTCCGATTATAAAAGTAATCAGAGTAACGTACTTACGAAACAGATAACATATTGCATGCCACCCAAAAATTCGATAACCAGTTCTCACTAGAAATACTCGTTCTAAAGACCTGTAAATAAAAAGGAGCATTTTTAGAAAAAGGTCTGCGTGAATGAGCACAGCATAACTCATTCGGCTAAATACCGAGCTTGGTATTTAAATTCAGTAGGGTTTTCCAAGGATAGAACACGAAGATTTTCGAGAAAATCCCCTACCCCAAACTACCCTTTAGATAGAAAAATGTCATTTTTTATTTTCTCAAAAACGTCTCTAACGATTTTGATTTCAGACATTTGCATGATAAAAGAATTCTTAAACAGTTGGCTTCCGGTTACCTATACTCAAACCTTTGAACTACAAAGAATGCAAAACAAGAGAGGACAAGGGTCAGTGACAGGCAGGTATAATTGGCGCAACAGTTCTAGACATGAAAAATCTTAATGACAGCTATGAAGCGAGTTACTTACCAGATCAGGAGGTGACCGGTTGTCTGCATGCTGGAGGAGTGCGTGGGACAATCAATGTCAAATATCCGCACACCGATTATGCACTGACAGCACTACACTGATAAACTTATGGTTATATGCAGTATATTTAAATCCACCGCTGTAAAATGCCCTTAATATAAAAACACTGCCAATCGTGTGCCTCCAATACTTCCACACCTGACAGCCATTCCTCTTCTGCGGATTCACTCACATTATTAACATCAACACAGCTGTCGCTACTTTCTGTACCATTACTCTGGATTAGAATTTTTCTATTTGATTTTCTACCATTCCATCTTTTTCGAAGTAATGATTCTCAATTTGTTCAACATATCGACAGACTCGTACATTTTCCCATTCTGGCCTTCCAATTTCTGCAAATCGCTGGCGAGATGACTGCTTCACATCTTTTAATTTAAGTGATATTTTTGTATGCCACCGATTTTTTGACATCGGCCCAGATTAATACGATTGGGTATAGATCCGGGTGATACAGTTGCAGCCTAAGTAGATTATGGTTATATTATATGAATATGTGGCCAAATATATAGGACTTCAGAAACGGTTTGTGGGATTTAGTTAAGATATATGGCTTTGTTTTACTCATGCTTTCATCAAAAGCTATATTATGCCTAAGTAACCAACTCTCATTGCTTCTTTCAAAGAATTTGAGGAAGGTGGTTTGTCAATTTGAGTGTTATGGTAAGGAGCATTGTCGATAACCATAACGAAGCCATCTGGCATATTAGATATCAACAGGGTGTTGATCCACTTAATATCATTTTCTGTATTCGTCTCATGACGAAAATCTGTTTTTTGTTGCGACTTGTAAATGAGAAGGGCATTTGGAACGAAGCCGATCTTTCCACCAGCATGCACGATGATAAGTCTTTGCCCTTTGGCAACAGATGCCTGCAAACCTAATTCGCTATCGTCACTCCAACTTTTAGATGATGTATGGCTCCTGTATATGTATGACTCATCTTCATACACTATAGTTCGTTCCTTTGATATGTACCTCCGGAGAAGAGTAGTATTTT
The DNA here is from genome assembly GCA_030765065.1 of Deroplatys truncata. Taxonomy (NCBI): domain Eukaryota; kingdom Metazoa; phylum Arthropoda; class Insecta; order Mantodea; family Mantidae; genus Deroplatys; species Deroplatys truncata. The sequence continues at coordinate 281,252,308 of CM060975.1, forward strand.
CTATTAGAACTTTCCTATTTGATTCCGTTTTCTTCCACTTGAACCCTAAATGTTTTATAATTTTTCTGAGACTTGAAAATTTATGCTGTCTTTCCATTTGATGAGCAATCTGCTTATTGTAGGCACAATTTTTTCTTCCACACAGAAATTGTGAATCGTGGCCGAATGGAGCATTTGTCTAAATCGTCTATTTCTGTAACACGTTTAGTGCCTTATGTTTCTTCCCAGGTGTGTCAAATGGCACTCTTTCATCCATGTGATTTATTTATCTTTGAGAACTCTGGAAACGGAACTCAGTGAAACACCGGTTGCATTGGCTACTCGTTCTTTCACTCTCTTAAGGCTTTTACGGAACTCGGGTGAACATATATTTTCTTCCTTCATCTCTGCTTTTTGCTTCATGAACTCGAGAACATTTGCAATTATTTCCCTGCTTTGACTATGTAATACATTAGCACTTAAGTTTGAAAACGTAGGAGCCATGGTTATAAATATCACAAATATAAAATAAGCACTATTTAGGTACTGCTCTCTGTGAAATTACAACCAGATGAACACTTTCTATGCAGACTGTATGTGTTACCCACTGTGAGTAAGCAAAGACATTATATCCAGTGTTGCCAACAGTTCCTCGCAAATAATGGCTAAATGGTATCTTTAAAAAGGCATTATTTAATAAAAAAATCTGATGTGTTACACTCACATGACTTTCTCTACTCTTGTACAAACTATTTTTACAAACGCTTATTCTCCATGTACTTCATGTTAATTGACATAAACATTTGCAGAGTCTATCTTATTGCTAAGTTTCTTGTAGATGTAAGGGGAATATATATTTACAAGAGCGATATAAAAATGCAGTAGCCTTTAAGCACATACATATCTCTTAATAGCTGGTTGCTAGGTGCAGCACCATTCCCTTCCCCACAGATTAATACTCTTTGGATATCCAAGACAAAAAATCTGATGTGTTACCTCACATGACTTTCTCTACTCTTGTACAAACTATTTATACAAACGCTTATTCTCCATCTACTTCATGTTAATCGAGATAAACATTTGCAGTCTATCTTATTGCTAATTTTCTTGTAGATGTAAAGGGGATATATATTTACAAGGGCAATATAGAAAAACAGTAGCCCTTAAGCACATACATATCTCTTAATAGCTGGTTGCTAGGTGCAGCACCATTCCCTTTCCCACAGATTAATACTCTTTGCATATCCAAGACAAAAAAATGAATAACAAATTCCCATTTGAGAAAATAAGTATTAAAAATCTGATGTGTTACACTCACATGACTTTCTCTACTCTTGTACAATCTATTTTTACAAACGCCTATTCTCCATGTGCTTCATATTATTCGAGATATCGAGATGTGAATCTTATTTGTAATTTTCTTGTAGATGCAAGGGGAATATGGTAGCTTTTAAGCGATAGTCAAATATTTTATCGCTGGTTGCTATGTGGCGCATTCCATTCTCTTTGCATGTCCAGGACATAAAAAAATGAATAACGAATTGGAGAAAAAGTATAAGTATTGGAAAATTTAAGGAAATAACAAGCAATATCTCGAAAACAGTTCACTCAACAAAAAAAATGTATATGATATAAGTTGTGTATTTTAACGCGATCTACATTTTTTGTCTATCTCTTATGGTTTACCAGTTATGCAAAAGTCGTTCATAATGAAGAATACTTTTGGAGACATTCCCAGAAATTTCGAGATATACATTTCATTTCTCATGACATTATCTTAAACATATGATATTTTCATCAAAATCGTTAGAGCCATTTTTGATAAAATTAAAATATTCGAAAAATGTTCCATGTAAAGGGTAGTCTGGGGTGGGGGGATTTTCTTGAAAATCTTCGTGTCGCATCTATGGAAGATACTGAACGTAAATACCAAGTTTGGTGTTTATCCGACTGTTAGTGTTTGAGTTATGCTGTTCACAGACACACACACACAGACACACATACGGACATGTTTCCAAAAATGCTTTTTTTGGATTCAGGAGGTCTCAAAACATGTATTTCCGGTGAAATCTCGGTATCGAATTTTTGGGTGGAATGCAATACTTCCCCTACTTTCTATACGTAGTAGAGAAAGTAAACATTTAAGGGAATAACAAGTAATATCTCGAAAACGGTCCACTCAACAACAAAAATGTATATGACATAAATTGTGTATTTTACACGATCTACATTGTTTGTGTAGTAAAATTTTGTCTATCTCTTATGGTTTACCAGTTATGCAAAAGTAGTTCACAATGAAGAATACTTTTGGAGACATTCCCAGAAAATTCGAGATATATATTTTATTTGTCATGAAAATATCTTAAACATGTGATATTTTAATCAAAATCGTTAGAGCCATTTTTTGAGAAAATTAAAATTTTTGAAAAATGTTCCATGTAAAGGGTAATCTGGGGTGGGGAATGTTTTTTTGAAAACCTCCGTGTCGCATCTCGAAAATACTAAACCTAAATACCAAGTTTGGTGTTAATCCGACTGTTCGTTTCTGAGTTATGCTGTTCACAGACACAGACACACACACACACACACACACACACACACACACACACGGACATGTTTCCAAAAAGGCTTTTTTTATTCAGGGGGTCTCAAACATGTATTTCCGGAGAAATCTCGGTATCGAATTTTTGGGTGGAATACAGTACTTCCCCTACTTACTATATGTAGTAGAGAAAGTAAAAATGGCTAGATATAATTGGCGTCTAAAACTACCCATATGGTCCTTGCAGAAGTTAAAATCCCATTAAGACATTCTAAATACAACTCATTAGGTAATTCCATAATATTTAAATATTCTAAAATAATAATTTATTTAATATGAAATTGGGATTTGTTGCATTGCTTTGGTCTTCACTAAAAAGGTTAATAAAAGTAACGGTTATGCGGCCCTTCTTATATAGTCGTTTTTGGCGACTTTTGGAAGGAATTCCTGCCAACGTGAATCATTCGAGTTTTAGAAGCGCAGATCCCTCGTCTACGCTTGCGGCTCTCAACCGTGTTTTCAGCTATGTTGGGATTTCAAATGTTGGCTTTGAAGACCAACGTAATGCAGAATCGCCTAAAATTGTAATGGAATAAGGTATATTTTTGCTAAACACCAACACCGTACTTAAATATATCTGATATTAAAATATGAAATTTACTGAAATTTTTTAGGTAAAATATGTAAGAACTGACCAATTCTGTGTGTCAAGAATCATACATTTTGAACGCATACTCCAGAAAGTCGACCTTATAATTAGCACATATTTTGATGACATGCCATACTCATAGTAGGAACATACTACAGCTACACAGGTAGTGGGAATTCACCCTAACCTTTTGCATAGCTAAAGCCCAGATGAAATCATTCTACTTAGGCTAGATTTTGACTAAGGTATTTGTTAAATAGGCTAGATTTCAGGCTATAACCATTTTATGATTTTATATAGCTAAATGCTACTGTAAAAATGCTAGATTTAGCCATAAAATAGCTAAGTTGGCAACACTGATTATATCGCTTTAGTTGAGTAAGCTAAACATACACCATTCATTCCTAGGCTCGGCAGCTAGGATGGCAAGCAGGCTCGCGATTCCAAAACTCCAGAAGTTCTGCGCCAGCTATAAAAGCCGGCTCGAGTGCTGTCTGCAAACACCAAAGGACTGTACAAGGGATGGGGTGGTTTATATATCACGTGCTTGCCTATAGTTCAGTGATAGTTCAACCCTATTTCCTTTAGCTCTTGTTTCATTGCTTAGAAATTTCTATGATTTCATTAATACACATGGCTTAAGCTTATTTTAATCCTTCTGTAACATTAAATGAAGCATTTCCGGTTTAAAAACACACTTTTTTTATTTCTATATCCTAAATACTCCCTTAACCGGACCATTTTCGAATAAAATGCATTCCAACACCAACAAAAGGAGTAATAATTATGCTTATAAACGATATACCGATTTTAAGACGGGAGGGGCAATTACTCGTCGAGTGAAAGAGGAACAGTTGGCAATGAACAAAGCATTTCAACTTGACAATACTCCGACAAAAGCGTACGTGCTATATAACACAAATGTTTTATGTAGCACATATAAAAGGGTCAGCAGCGCAGTTTACGAACCTGTTTTGCATGCAAAGCCGTCAACGCGCGCACGCATAGAAAAAGACATTTTCAAAATGAAAACCGTTCCATCAAATGAATGAAAAGTTTACCCTGGCTATATCCTTTCTCTCCGCTCTGTAGGGCTCGTAATACAAAAAGAAAGAAAAAAAGGTTAATATTCATAACAGCACTTGCGTTTTGTTGCTTTTTCCTCGACTATAAATATGTCAGGCTCGAGTACACACTCAGATAAATTCCAACTAAAGAATGGAGTACATCAAGTTTAGCATGAAATTAAGAGCGATACGCTTCTGTGCTTTGCTTGTACGTCACTGTTACGTGGGCGGGAGTAAGACAGGTAAACAACATTTTTACTTTACTACAGGATCTTCGGTGTAAAACCTAACCGCTCACACGGGGTTTTGCATCTCGGTAGCACGACATGCTACAGCCGGCCGTGCCAGGACTCCGTCTTCGCTTTTAAAATATGTATTCCTGTAAACTGCACAGAAAATGTTATAACAAAACCTCATTGCAATCGCTGTATGTGCAAAGCCACTAAAACCCCAATTTGTTGTACAAACTTCGATAGTCATTTTCGTGGTGAACGTTCAAGATTTTCGCCAATTTCGTCTATGGACGTCTTCTCATATGCTTCTTGTTTTGCACTAAACCAATAGTCTCAAATTTATTCTGTCGCAGTTCTCATGGCTCGTGTTATCTTATTTACTGGACACCTCTTGTTTTATTGTTTTAAATTTGGATTCATTGTCCTCCGGCTAGCTATTATAACTCAGTCGAGCAAGTATCTCCAAGCAGGGCGTGTAAACGGAAAGGAGTTGTTGCTAAAAGATAACACTGATAAAAAAATGTTTCTACACTTTTATTGCCGTCACACTTAATTAATAATTGACATAGTTAATCTTTATACACGCCTGACTGAAACTATGATATTTCTGAATGTAACTACAGTCGTTATAGTTGCCACGCACCAATTACTTCGCGTACTTTACATTTTGTAACTAACTTTGCGACGTGCACCTCGTGAGAGATGCTTCAGGACTACGCGACATTTGCTTATGGCTCGAGAATATATACTCCTTCACCTCGAATTGCCTAAACATTATAACAGAGCTGCTATTGGTTACCAAATCGCGCCCACTTTAGCGTCTGTTTTGGTCAGCCAATCACTACTAATAACATATATACTCTAGGGAAGATATTCCCTCCACTTCTAAAAAAGGCACGCTATCCTGATGTCATTTGTTTATCTCTTCTTAGTGATAAACAACTCACCCCCTCGGTTTATTGTTCCCCACTTCTATTGTCAGTTTCAGTGCGGCCGTGTAAACTTATTTCCTAACAATACTTATAGCTAACAAACATCTAAAATCCTGTACATACAACAATATTAATTTACACTACAATCACTTTGGCATTCACAGCATGTTATGATATAAAATACTGCCTCAATTCACAAGATCGTGAACTGAAGTTCTGGAAGTAGGTTGTGCAGGAAACTTCAAGATAAATTCTTCACAAACGCGACGAGCCGATTCCTGTTTAGTAGTAGATTATGATACAGGATAAAGCACTTTTAACACTTGTGACTTATATGTAGCTACTACTTTTAGACAGCGTTCGAATTTGTAAAATATGATTAATATTATACTGATTCCTGAAACTAAAAGCTATCACGTTTAGAACGCCTTCTTGAAGCAACAGAAATGATGTGCAAAAGCGAGATTTTTGTTGATTCGCTAGCAGTCGTTTTAAATGAAGATTGGCTTTACACCGGTCAATGAAGCGATTAAACACTACATCACATTGTTTTTTGGATTTTTTGGGTAAGTACTTCTGGTGTTATTCTTTCTGCCGCTTCTGTAATTTCACTTCCATTTCAGTTTCTTCTGAATTCATAGTTTCCGCTATTTAATCTTTATTTAGGTTAGATAAAGGAGTAATGTTTTAGATCAAAGAAAGTTGCCAATATAGCGTATAGGCTAAATCCACAACGAAATGCGATAAATTGAAGTATGACGATTTGCATTGCGAACAGATAAATTGAGCGCCATGAGAAATTATGCGAAATGACACAATGAGAAGTAAAACCTAATAAAACTAAGTTGAGTTATTAAACACTGCATACACAGGTAATTGTCATGTGATTGGACTTGAAACCAAAGTTGGTTACAATGCAGATTATCGCATAATGCGATAATCTAAAGCTATTAACTTGTATGCACTGTGTTAGAGTTCTACTTTTAGGCCTTGTCTAAAAACTACATATATACGTTATTCTAAAGATAACTGCCTTTCGATCCTCGCAAATGCAGTAGACTACAGACGCTAACGACTACGTGGGAACTGAAGGACAGAAAGCCTGTCGTGAGTGGGATATGGAATGGATAAGCCAGCCGGCATTGTTTGTGACGCACAACACGTGCGAGCGGTCAGGTTTTTACACCAAAGACCCAGTACTTACCTATAATAAGTAACAGAAGAAGTTCCATATCGAGATTTTACCGGTAATACAGGTTTTATTGTTTTGAGTTTTCAAATACTTTAATTTTTTTAAGTGCTACGTTGCCATTTTTTCTCGTATTCTTGCAAAATCAGCACATAGCGAGTCGCTTTTTAAACATTTGACTATCGCTTCAGCCTTCTATATTCCCCATAGACTTACAACGAAATTTTGCCAAAGCTGTCTTAACACACGTATATGTATAAAGATTCTGCACTACATTTACATGGTTTTCACTACTCATCGTTTATTTTTATGTAGCTTCCACACACTATTCTTAGAGATTATGTTTTTATCTACTTCATGTTAACCTTTGATCAACCTTTGTAGAAATCAATTCATTACACATTTGTTTGTAAGTACAAGGAGATTGCAGGGAACTGAATCGATAGTCAAATGCTTAAAAGCAAGTGGCTGATTGCTGGCTTTGAAATTCTATACACTTTCCACGACATTGCAAGAAACAAATGAATAGCGACACCACTTTTAATACATGGCGAACTGTTGAAAACTTCAAACCAATAATAAGGGATATCTCGGAAATGACTATAAAAAGTTATTTGAAATCAATTTTGCTTTAAAGAGCTAGAGTTCTTGTACAGTAGGTACTTTCAACTATCTCTTATGGTTAAACTGCTACACAAAATTATACAAAATTACTTCCGAATAAAGAGGCTATGGCTGTTTATAGAAAATTGAAGATGTACGTTTTATTCGAGATATCAATATCTTAAATATATGGCATTTTAATCAAATCGTTAGATCAGCTTTTCAGAAAATAAAGAAATTCGAAAAGATTTCCATGTGAAAGGCAGTTCGGGGTAATGAGATTTTGGTGGAAATCTTCGTGTCGGTTCTTTGGAATATATTTAATTTAAATATCAAGTTGTTATTTATCTGACCTTTTGTTTTGGAGTTATGCTGTTCACACACACACACACACACTCACACACACACACACACACACACACAAAAGAACACTTTTCTAATTCTTTTATTCCAGGTGACTAAAAACCCTCTCTCGACATCGAAATTTTGGATGGAATGCAATACATCAATCTACTTGGTAGGAGGTAGAAAAAATAAAAATTTAATATCATTGCCAGTACTGTTTGCATAAGTGCATATCCATGACATATCCGCGTGCTGGATGGATCATGGATCATCCGTTTTATCGTAGCGTATTTAAAAGTTTTGTATTAGTCTTATCTTTGCCTTAAATGTAAGGAAATGCCTTCAAGTTTAACTATCAATACAATGTCTTTTAATAAGAACTGATACGGTTCTCTATATTTGAAACCTTAATTTACATTCTTTCTTCTGTGAATTCGTTTATTACCTTTTACGAACTAAACGGCGCAGAGTAGCTTACCGAGAATTCGTGCAATGATGGTGTATACGATTAAAAAATTCAGCGAACCGTTTGCCGCCAACGCTAACTTTGTTTTTCCGGGGAAGCATTAACTTTGAGGCAGTATTTTTAACACTTAAATGATTTCAGTCAAATTATATAATATGTAAATTCAATAACAGCCCGCCTTGAAGCAATATGTGTATGTAATAATTTACAAAATGTAAGTAACAGTCATTGCATATGCTTATATTATTGTAAACATGTTCAATAATGTTATGTGGATGTATTACGTAATTTAATAATGCAGGAGCTGTGAGAACAATAAGTTTAAAGCTGCCAACAATGAGGTAACAATGAGGTATCCTTGAGGCAATTATGAGTTTGAGAGTTTAAATGTTACTTGTGATTCTTGTAAGTAGTAATGTGACTGTAGTGACAGTTTATAAAATAGCCAATCAGCAACCGGAGGGGGTATTAGTTAAATGAAGGTATTCTATTGGAGTAGGATTAGCCAATCAGAGACTTGAAATATAGAAATTTACAAGTTTAGACGGTTGAAATCTAGTCAGTTGCCTGCAGACAGTGATAGTAACAGGATGCATGATGCGTCCTCGGGAAATTAAATATGAATTCGTGTGAGACGAAAATAGTATATGTATTAAAAAGTGCAAGTATTAAATAAAAGAATCTCACAGCTCTTGATATCAATGAAGTGCTATTTAATTTGTGTCAAGGATTAATAAAAAGAAGTGAATTAAAACTTAAAATCTGTGTAAGCCTACATTCTTGTCGCATCAGCACTGCCAAGACTTCCATGTCTCTAACAATAATACTGACGCAGCCGAGGCAAACATAATTATTTAATACTTAAAGAAACAGTTTAATTACAAAGTTAATATTTTTTTTAAACTTGGGGCAAAGGCCACCTGAAACTACATTTGGGGCGAAGGCTACCGGAAACTGTTTACTATACGTGGGGTTGCAACTACTTCAAGTGTTCGGCTCCCCAACAGTGAAATATAATACAGCATCTACAAACTGACTGTCCATACGTAGCAGCAACAAACATGTCTCAACTTCTGACTTGAATTTTAAAATAGTACCTAATGTATCCTGGTCAAATTATGGGCCTTAATTTCACCCACAAAAGTCATTGCAAAAATACATTTGAATTCACATCTTGAAACTAAATCACAAAATATACTCGCACTATTGTGTAGCTGTTAATGACTAGCTAAAACATTAAGTTTATCCAGCTGAGGAGACTTGGTTTAAATAATTGATATTTTCTTGATTCCGGGAACTTCCTTTAGTAGTTCCCGACCTAGGGTCTCGAAACATGAGTCTGAAAGCCCAATTAAATTACCTAAGAAAATTTCTAAACAAGGGTGGGGTTCGGTAAGATAATTACTAGTGATGGGACGATACCACTATTTCTCGATACTGGATACGATGCCGATACTGATTTTTAAGCACTGCTACTAGATACGCGATACTCACTTTATAAAAAAACTGTAAACAGGATAGCTTCTTCATTGAATTATGCTCTTATTATTAGTTTCTGTGTATAAACACATGTAACCAATTTTCTATTCTATGCTGATTCCAAAATTGTTCCTGCATGACCTTTTCCAATTGGCAACAACTTTTTTATCTTGATAATGCCATAGGTTATATATCCCTATTGTTGGTCAAGGATAAGGATAATATTCATTCATTATCTGGTTACCCTCCTCTTATGTAGGACTTACACCCCCCAGGACTTACAAGCGGTTGCCTGGGGTCAGAGGCCCGTCGAGGAGCAGACACTCATGGATCAGACAGAGTATCCAGGATGGGTGATCAGCCCGATGCCTGGTATGGGATGAAGGAAGTAGATGAAACGAAATGTTGGTGAAATGGATGAAAGGAAAGGTGATGATGGAGCAGTTGGTGGACCCGCTCGTGACCCGCGTTTGACTTGAATAAACACAAACTAACAGATGGAAGGAAAGAAAACAAATAATTCCATGCGCTGTATTGACTCACGTCTTAAGTTCTGAATTGTTTCTGCTGCTTTCTCAGGTTTTGGTCACCGGAGTGGTTAAATGTAATGACTAATAGTTGGTCACCTTGCAGAAATGTAATTTAGTGCGTCAGCTAAATCGGCTTCTTTCACAACTCAGTTAACGCTGCATGTTACACGAATATCTCTACTCTTTTCTGCATTGTTTTGCATGCTTTTATTTTACACTCAAGAGTCTATGGAATGCTATATTGATTAATCCATAGGAAACGCAGTCGAGATTTATCAAGAACTATAGTCCAGCATTTCTTTGGTGACACGTGCGAGGCAATAACGTGAAGTCTCGGCCGCTTTCATTCCTTATCTTGTATACATTGAGACGTAAAGACATTCAATAATGCAAAACTTAAAAATTTAAAAGTATCGAATAAGTATCGAAGGTTTATCTCAAAGTATTATACATCATTCGATAACATGGAGTATCGAGAGTATCGAGGTATCGAGGGTATCGAGATTCCATCCCTAATAATTACAACGCGGGAGCGATGCCAATTTTATTGTAATTATACTATAATCACAGAAGGTAATTCGTTCGGCACAAGCTTGAAAATTGATTCCATACCAGCTTTTGTTTGTTTTTGTATTATGCGGCATTAGATGTTTTAGCACTTTCTATATATTGAATTCCCAGATCATCATATCTCGCCATTTTTACAGAGTATGTAAGGTTTGTTAGATCCCTAGTCGAATCGAAGAGATTACAGGAACAAAAAAAAAAAAACAAAAAAAAAAAAAAAAAAAAAAAAAAAAAAAAAAAAAAGCGATCAGTTATTAGTTTTTTAGCACAATGCTTTATAGTCACCGATTAAGTTAGATTTTCAAAACCCCTTCGGGTGGGCGCACGATTCATAACCGTCAACTTCTGTGCATTACTTTTACCTATTATAGAAGCCTCAAAGTACAGATTTGGACTTCCTACACACCGTACTTAGCGGTGGAGCAGCGTTAAGCAACGTAACTTCCACGCAAGCAGCTCGAGTTCGATTCTGTCTTATTGTTTTACAAATCGTTTTACTGTAAAATACACTGCCGTTTCTGAAAATTGCAACTACACGAAAGAATTTCCCGAATAACTCCAAACTTGGTGGAGGTGTAGAAAACTGTGCAAGCAATAAATGAATAGGTTTGCAGAAAAATGGGGTACACGTAGGCCGAGCAGAGCGCTCTCGTGTCGGTCCGACAAGGTCAGTGTTGCGGCCAGTGTACTCAGTGCAGAGGTGTCAAACAAGGTGGAAAAAATAAAGTGATGGCCGGTATGTCTCGTCATGTCAAAGGGAGCAATATCGACATGGAGTGAGTTGGAACGGGACAGAATGATCGGTCTCCGGGAAGCGGGTTTGACATATCCTGACATTTCGGCTCGTACAAGACATGCTGTTACGACAGTGATGCGTGTGTGGAAGCAGTGGATAGATGAAGATCGTACGCGGCGAAGAGCGGGTACTGGACCACAGCACGGGATGGGCGTCATGGCCATAACGGACCGCACAACTTCATCCACAGTGTTGGCTCGACGCTGGGGCACTACAACAGGTGATAACTTGTCTGCATCAACGGTTCGTTCGGTTGGACTAGTTGCATGCATGCCATTATGTCGCCTCCATTGTCCAGAAACCACAAGCTCCTCCGACTGCAATGGACACGTGAACACCGTCATTGGGGTGCTGAGTTGCAAAATGTAGTCTTTTCGAACGAGTCCCGCTTCAATGTGTCCTACAGTGATGGCCGCATATGTGTTCGGCGGTACCGTAGTGAGCGCAACCTGGAAGGCTGCATTGTTGATCGTCATAGCGGACAAACACCAGCTGTGATGTTTTGGGGCGTAATTGGTTACAACAACCGATCTCGCCTCCTACAAATTGAGGGCACTTTGAACAGCAACCGGTACCTGACGGTGGTTGTAGAGCCTGAGGTACTTCCCCTACTTCAGGCATCTACACAGGCCACATTTCAACAGGACAATGCCCGGCCACATATTGCGAGGAATGTACAAGCCTTTTTCGAAGAGCGACGGGTACCATTGCTTCCCTGGCCTGACATGTCCCACATCGAACATGTCTGGGATATGGTTGGTCGGCACCTGGTGCTTCACGGTCCTCCAGTAACTAGTGTTACGGATTTGTGGGCTCGAATACAAACTGCGTGGAGGAAAATCCCTCAAGAACTCATTCAGAACCTTTTTTATTCTATGCCCGGCGTATAGCAACTCTAATTGCAACGTTTGGAGGCCACAGCAAATACTGAATAATAGGGCTCAAAGGTCATATATAGATTTGAAATGTTCATAGTTTGTTACTTGTCGTGGACCTAACCTGTGGTATTAAATTCAGTGAATTCATGCGTTTCCTTCTTGGTGTTGCAATTTTCACAAATGGTAGGATAGTTAAGTAATATTGCTTGTGTTACTTCATTTTACTTACATATATTATTACAATATTGGGAAATTTATGGTTGTAAAACTAAATTGATTGAGTATGAAGCCCCCTCCCAAACATAAATTAATATCATGGTTGCCATCTACTGCATGACGTACCACTAAATAAACACCGCACACATAAATAATGAAGAAAACTTGTTATAAGATCACTCATATATTTAAATAAGAGGGGTGGAAGTTGAGTAGCTCCACGGTATTTGAACTTGCAACCTCAGGAACAGTAAACTCTACCACTGGGATAAGAGTGCTGCAGTAAACGTGGCATTATAACGAGCAATAGTCATACTCCACTGATAACCGTAAATCAATAAAGTGTCTTTTGGTTACAAATATTCATGTTTAAACACTTAAAACACATGTCTGTTTGAAATATGGTATATGAATTATTTTCTTTGAAGAATTTTGTGACTATAGCTGTGTTCCCCATAATAACTACTAGAAGAATATACGTAGTCGAGCTCCGTCCTTCAGACGCTAGCTAGCTTTAAACCGACCGAGTGTACATTGCTGAAAGGCGTTCGCTATAGTGATTATCCAATTAATATTTGTAAGTAATGTTTTGTATGCCGAGTTCTTAAGGCTTTCTAATAGCTTTCGAAACAGAAAATTCAAAGAATGTTTCGGCTAGAAGGACTTAATACTCGTAATGGCACATTGAAGTGAATACTTTATTGTTTCAGAATTACTTGAATGAATCTTCACACACATCTGATGAACTATGCAGTTTATATCCTGTTTCCGGCCTAGCATCTATCACTCATCGTGTGTCGATAGGGGTAACCTATATCCTGTGCTTCATTAGCTGCTTCCACAAAAACTGTTTTAGTACTGCTAATAAATTGTCTCTGGGATTTACGCCCAACTCGCTCAAATATTATCTAAATTCCATGCCAAATGGATCGAAACAAAACGGTACCTTTAATCGCCTAATTATGACATAAAATGAAAACAGTTAGAGCTTGTAATTAAAAAACAAAATCAAATAGAACTTTTAAAATAATTACCATTTACTTCAACGATGTAGTTTTCAGGTATAATCCGACGAAGCGTGTGCACTCCGGCATCGGAGAGCGCCATTTGTAAACTTAACGACCTGCCCTCCTTTCTGTACAGTTCAATTGGAAAAACGCGAACAATTGGCTTCAGGGGCATTTGTAAAACGTATTTTCTGACCTACTTTCTTCTCATCAAAAAACGTAATAACATTGGAAATAACGCGTCGAGCTTACTCGTGAATAACTCACTGTGAATATTACGCGATACGTTAAAGAGTAAATCAGAATGTACATCATTTCCTGACGTGTGCATGTGGTTGTTTAGGCAGTATTTTTAACACTTAAATAATTTCAGTGTAATTATATAATATGTAAATTCAATAACAGCCCGTCTTAAAGCAATATGTGTATGTAACAATATATAAAAGTGTATATTACAGTCATTGTATATGTTTATATTATTGTATACATGTTCAATAATGTTATGTGAATGTATTACGTAATTTAATAATGTAGGAGCTGTGAGAATAATAGGTTAAAAGTTGCTAACAATGAGGTAACCTTGAGGCAATAATGAATAAGAAAGTTTAATAATGCTACTAGTCATTATTGGAGTAACATTAATGTATTTTTTGTGACAGTTCATAAAATATCCAATCAACAACCAGAAAAAAGCTTAAGTTAAATTAAAGTATTCTATTGGAGTAGGAATAGCCAATCAGAGACTTGAAATACAGAAATTTACAAATTTAGCTGTAGAAATCAAGTCAGTTACTTGTAGACAGTCCTCATAACTGGACGCGTTGGTTGCAGTGTTCATAACCGGACGCGGGACACGTCCTCGAGAAATTTAATACTTATTCGTGTGAGACAAAAATAGTTTTATGTGTTAAAAAGTGCAAGTAATTAATAAAAAAATCTTACAGCTCTCTCTCTATATCAGTGAAGTGTTATTTAAATCGTGTCAAGCATTAATAAAAGGAGTGAAGTAAAATTATAATCTGTGTAAGCCTACATTCTTCAGTCGCACCACAACCCTGCAAAGAGGAATATGTCTCTAACAATAATACTGACGCAGCCGAGGCAAACATAAATATACAATATCTAAAGAAACAGTCAAATTACAAAGTTAATATTTTTAAACATTTTTGGGGGGGCAAAGGCCACAGGAAAATACATTTGGGGCGAAGGCTACCGGAAAGCGGGTACTATACGTGCGGTTGCAAAGAACTTCAAGTTCGGCTCCCAACAGTTGAAATATAATACAATACAACCTACTTCAAATTGACGCCCAAAGCGTGTTGCAAATAACGTAAAGATACTATCTACTTCAAATTGGCTTTCCATACGTGCAGCAACAAACCTTCTTGATTGGATTGTGTCAGCGTGTTATTTTACCGCCTTTTCACTACTACTGTACAACTGCAGTCGCCTGGGCCAGGTAATAGGTTTATGTAGCTCGTATTAGGAGCTCGTTGTCTTTCACAAACTTCCATAGAAACTTCGTCTATTAACAGTTCCAGTGGAAATAATTGAATGACAGAATCAGAAATAATCGGCTTTGCACTAAATCAGTATTTTGAACTCTTCTTATGTAATTAATTAGTGTAGTGCAAATTGGTGTAGTGTATAATATAGCTTATACAACGGAGGACACCTCGCGCACTGCGACCTACATACATCTATTGCGGCTATCACCCGCCCCGGGAGGAAGGGATGAAGTGAAGGAATCAACAGGCCGCAGGAAGGCTACAGGCTACAGACAGACACGCCAAAGAGACGGGCAAATGTCCATAGCATTTCCTGGTTCGAAGACCCAACGCACTGCCGGGACCATCCAGAGTGGTAATGGACGACCCATGTAACTCAGACAGCCCTCTAGTGTACATGGGGAACACTCTTTACCTGGAGCAAGCATCTCTGCTATCTGTACGGCACTGCCTCACACCAGGAAACCTATAAGTACACCTGAAACAAGAGAAGGAAATGGAATGAGAGGGAACCAGGGCGAGGAAGTCGTGGCAGAAGAGTTGCCCATGCCTTACTATTGGCTTGAGCAACACACATGAACGACAGCAGCGCTCTTACAGGGAAGCGGACGAACATGGGTCTCCGGGGCTGAAGCCCAAGAGAGTGAACAAGGAACCGTCGGCGAGAACAGACCGACCAGCAAGCATAACTTTTGATAAGCTTAGTCAAAATTCATTTCTATCTTTACGTTTGTATCTCGCATTGGTGAAGCATTAATCAAGGAATTCATAGCACTGTATGTAATTTAAATCATGTAACCAATCTGTCGTTTCTAACCCCCTTCCCTAGTGGTGGACATGCCAGCTCATCAACACAAGGAACGCTCTTAAAGATGCCGTCATTTCTGACATAGCAGCTGCTAGAATGTTATTACGTTAGTCCAGTGCTATTATTGGCTGTTTTTCCACGTCGATCCTTACAGCCCTCCTAGACTGAGTAAAACATGAAGCTCCCGGGCGGGACGAGAAGATAGTTACCAACGAGGGATCTGAGCGAGCTCTAGGACTTTTAGTTCTGTTGGACTTCGGCGAGATTTTGGCTTGAGGTTTCCAAAGGCACTGTTTCGGCTATTTCTAAATTTAATCACATAGTTGTAAGCATTCAAAATTTAAGTTTCCACCGTAGGCTTTCGAAATTTACACTCGCGGGAGAAGCATTGATTATTCGTAATTTGTATTTATATTATTTTTGCAATAGCAGGAAATTAAATACTTATAACATTGTAAAGCAAATTGTATGTCGTAACATAAAATAAAAAGAGAAGAATGCCTGATCATTATACTTGAAAGATATTAACCTTGATTTTATTGAATTCTGTTGGATTGTTAAACAATAAACCGTTATTACATTTTATTGAAATATTTGAACCCTAGCGACTAACATAAACCAAACGATCCACGTTATATAACAAATCTAACTTATGCCCTAACTGGTTCAGCAGTAACCATTTGTTAAGCTTCTAAAGTAATCCTTTAGTGTTGAAAATGCAAGGAGTGAAGGTGTTTGTATTCCAATTGTTAACTGAGTTCAAAACATAAATATTTAAATACGAAGGTATACTTAACTATACTACAAATTTACAGTACAATAAATGAAGTAAGTTAATTCTGCATTTCGTAACTTAGGCTTAGTTTCCAATATTAAACCATATCCTGAGCATATCCAGTACAAAAGAACTGTTTTAATAGGTAGCAACCTCCACAGTTATTGAATAGGAACAATTGTGAAAGATATGGTTCAAGATCAAAGGGAATTGCACCAGAGACCACCGGAATGCGAGCCGCACAAGTTACTGCGGAGCCAATTCGCTCAGTTATGTGTAACAGTTAAGCGATTTTCTCTGCCAATTGCAAATTTTACGACACTTACCCCATACGTGGAATTATACCAACTAAATCTTCCATACCTTTAATGTTCATCAGAATAAATGTCTGGTTGACAATGAAAGATGCTATGCTGTTTATATCAAGTCTTTATTAGCAATGAGCTCATTCAAGTTCAGGAAGAAGGACACATTTTCAAACATTTCTCACATATGACGCCAAAAAGCAGAATTGGAAATACGATTCTTGAAATACCGATTTTTACTTTCTCGACTACGTATAGTAACTAGGGGAAGTATTGTATTCCACCCAAAAATTCGATACCGAGATTTCACCGGAAATACATGTTTTGAGGGCCCCTGAATCGAAAAAAAAGCATTTTTGGAAACATGTCCGTGTGTGTGTCTGTGTGTCTGTATGCTGTGAACAGCATAACTCAGAAACGATCAGTCGGATAAACACCAAACTTGGTATTTAGGTTCAGTATCTTCCGTAGATGCGGCACGAATGTTTTCAAGAAAAACACCCCACCCCAGATTACCCTTTACATGGAACATTTTTCGAAAAGTTTAATTTTCTCAAAAACGGCTCTAACGATTTTGATTAAAATATCATATGCTTAAGATATTTTCATGACAAATGAAATGCCTATCTCGAATTTTCTGGGAATGTCTCCAAAAGTATTCTTCATTGTGAACGACTTTTGGTAAACTGGTAAACCATACGAGATAGACAAAATAGATCGCGTTAAAATACTCAATTTATGTCATGTACATTTTTGTTGTTTGAGATATTGCTTGTTATTCCCTTAAATTTTCAACACTTATTTTCTCAAATGGGAATTCCATATTCATTTCTTTGTCTTGGATATAGAAAGAGTATTAATCTGTGACAAAGAGAATGGTGCTGCACCTAGCAACCAGCTATTAAGATATATGCCTATGGTTAAAGGCTACTGTATTTCTATATTGCCCTTGCAAATACAAAACAAGGGAAACATAGTACGCCTTAAGCCAAAGTCAAATATTTTCAGAACTGGTCGCTATGTGTGAAATGTAATTGTTTGCATGTCAAAAGATCGTGTCTGCAAATGTTTATCTCGATTAATATGAAATAGATGGAGAATAAGAGTTTGTAAAAATAGTTTGTACAAGAGTAGAGCAAGTCATGTGAGTGTAACACATCAGATTTTTAATTTTAGTTTTTCCTTCGCAAGAGCTCGTTTCTAACAGCTTGGAGGAGTGACTTTTTCTTTTGTGGTTATTAAGGGAATTGGTTTCGTGGTAACGTGTGAAGCTCGCATTTGGGAGGTATCGGGTTCAATTCCCGCTGCACTAGTCACTCTGATCTTGGTTTTTTGCGGTTTTCCAGGTCGGTAGGCGAATGTTGGAGTGGTTTCTGTAATGCCACAATTTTCCTGTGCTCCATTTCTTTGGCATGTATCGCAGTTGGAAGATCAGGCGAGTGAACGGCGTGTCGGTGGAGTTTACTTTAGGTAACGATGTGCTAGAGTCCGATGTGTGACAAACCGCAGCAAGACCTGTTCTTGCGAAGGGAGGCTTGTGTGTGGTCCCGCCGGTGTCGGGGTCTCAGACATGATGACGTTAGGTACCCCGCCTGCGTCCGAGTATACAGCCCGGATCTGGTCGCCCTCTGTGTCCTTGTCTTCAACACTTCCTCCTGGAGATTCAGCAGGTACAATAGGCCTCCAATGTGTTTCCGCGCCGAAATCTCCTCGCACCTGATCTACTGTCTTCACCATGGTGCCACTACTGAATTTTATTCCTCTGTGCTTCCGACTATCATCTGAGTATTATTCCCGCATGCTATAACTAAGTACCATGCTTAGTCTGAAGTCATATCTAGATAAAACTATATCATGAATAACATAACGTGGATGGATGAATCAATTTTTAAGGAATGCAGTAATATATACGGCATGTATGCTATGGGCAGAGCTGAAATGGGTAGAGTATAGGCACAGAGTGTAAGTTATACAACGAAGGGACACCTCGCGCACGCAACCTACAGGAGAAGTATTGTAGCTACCGCATCCCTATTAGGAACCACAGGAGGCTACAGATCACAGAGAGACAGGTTACAGAGACGCGCGGAAGTCCCTATCAGTTCCTGCCTCGAAGAGCTGTCCCACTACTGGAGCTGCCCGGAGGGCGATGAGCGACCTGCCGAACCAGGCAGCCTTCTAGTTTCCACGGTGAATACTGTTTCCTTGGAGGAAACTTGCGCGCCATCTGTCTGTCACTGCCATACACCACGAAATCTAGAAGTACTGCGAAACATGAGAAGGAAATAGAATGAAAGGGTAATTAGGGAAAGGAAAACGTAGTAGATGAGGAACCATCCCAGCATTCGCCTGCTGACCAGGGTAAACAACAGAAAACGCTACGCCATAGTGGGCGGTCGACAGGAATCGAACCCGGGACTTCCCGAATGCGATGCTTATACGTTACTGTGGAGTCAACTCGCTCGGTAATGGGTAGACCTAGTTGTGTCATTGCAATTTTTTATTATTATAGCAAATTAGAAGCCGATTTATAACCGGATAACCCTGGAATTCTTTTCCATTCGAATCTAAAAGGAATTTTAACTCCCAAGACTACCTTTAACGCCAACCTTTTCCATTTTCTCTCACTAAATATGCGCATATAAAATATGCAATTACATAAAATCCCGGGCCATACAACGGTACAGTAGACATTTTTAGTAAACAAGCGTGTTTAGTACTGTGAACAGTTGTTTTATTACATCATTTTAAACGTGAATGTTTTTACATCTCATTACCGTTGCGCAGGAGATAAAATCGATGCCGCTATTTCCAAACGACTACAATGGAACTTTTCTGCAGCGCTGTTGGTTTCCATGGAATGATTTCATTTGGTACATTTGACAGTAATAGCTAATAGGTATTATTTGTGCATCTGTTTTTTTCCCTCGCACCTGCATGTTTTGCTTCATTTGCTATTCCATTTTAGATTGTAAGTTCCTAGTTTTTTGTGCTATAAAATACAGTCTAGTTGTTTCACTGTTTTGTTTTAATTTCGAATATGTGCAATCACCACGATTTTATCGCACGGTATTACGCTTGGTTTAGTTTTGATTTCATTTTAGCTTCCAACTAGCGTCATAGCCGTAATAGGATTATCTCTGATCTCTTTTATTCCAACATAGCTTAAGGTGCTTTAATAATGAAAATAATATGCCCCGTTTTCGCTCTATTTTCTCTATTGTTTAGTTTCTTAAACCTTTGTATTGTTCCCAAATATTCGAAATTGAAACTTTACCAGAAATCCTCTGAGTTAACAAAATGAAGGAGTTTCTAACAATGCAAATAGTTTTTGTTATCCATGATTTTCACTTAATGTATAGTGATTTTATTAAAGCTTAATATTATAATGATTTGATTTATACTGTGATTTCGTCCGGTTTTTCAACTGTTACTGTTCTCTCTGTTCTCAATATCACTGTTCTAAGTTCGTATATGTTCAGTTTTACTGCGAGCTCACTTCACTGAGGTGAAGTAATTCAATTCTCCATTAGTTCACTTCGTAACGCAGCCCCTTTACACCGGACGGTTGAAGACGTTTGTTTGTTTCGTTATGTATTTGCCCCACGCTTTGGGAGCCAATTTGAAGTATGTTTGTTGCTGCTACGTATGGAACCGGGTAGCCTTCGTCCAAAATTTACTTTCCGGTGGCCTTTGCCCCAAAAATGTTTAAAAAAATATTAACTTTGTAAATTTGACTGTTTCTTTAAATATTATATACTTATGTTTGCCTCGGCTGCGTCAGTATTTTTGTTAGAGACATGGATGTCTTAGCAGGGCGTAGTGCGACTGAAGAATGTAGACTTACACAGATTACAATTTTTAATTCACTCCTTTTTATTAATTCTTGACACGATTTTTATAACACTTCACTGATATAGAGAGCTGTGAGGTTCTTTTGTTAATTACATGCACTTTTAAACACGTAAGCTATTTTTGTCTCACACAAAATACACATTAAACCTCTCGAGGACACATCTCGCGTCCGGTTAGTAACAGTCTACAACCAACACGTCCAGTTATGAGCGCTGTCTGCAAGCAACGGACTTGATTTCTACCGCCTAAATTTGTAAATTTCTGTATTTCAAGTCTCTCATTGGCTATTCCTAATTCAATAGAATAGTTTTATTTAACTTAAGCTTTTTTCTGATTGTTGATTGGCTATTTTATAAACTGTCACAAAAATTACATTATTGTTGCTCCAAGAATGACTAGTAGCATTATTACACTTTCTTACTCATTATTGCCTCAAGGTTACCTCATTTTAGCAACTTTTAACCTATTATTCTCAAAGCTCCTACATTATTAAATTACGTAATACATTCAGATAACATGATTACATGTATACAATAATATAAAGATATACAATGACTGTAATATACACTTTTTATATATTGTTACATACACATATTGCTTTAAGGCGGGCTGTTATTGAATTTATATATTATATAATTAGACTGAAATCATTTAAGTGTTAAAAATACTGCCTCACGGTTCACGTAACTCGAGTCTATAAGTCCTCCACAACCGTCGCTCCGCGGTAATACCCGCTACACGTCACAGAAGCCTTCACCAACTCGCTCGTAGGAATCGATCTTGATGTCGCAGGTTCCACCAACTCGCTTGCTCACCGACTGAGCGATGCGACTCACTGCTCTGTAGCCACTCGACCCGCAACTCAACTGACACTCTGTCCCACTCGATACGCTTTCAACTCGCGACTGCTCTCGATGGCACTAACTCGCAACTGAACTCGACTGCGCGAGAACGCTTATACAGGCAGTAGAATCTTCCATAGAAGGTTCTCGAACATTCTAGAAGTATTAACACACTTTCTGGAGGAAGGGGGAAATAAAGTTTCCAGAAAGTTCTAGTTATCTCCATAGCGCGGCTGGGGTTTACGCTGACAAGCAACGTTATCGCTGTTTACTCGGACCGCTCCGCTACGACCTCCCGATAATCTTGGGCCATAGCCACTACGCCAAAATATCATAATTTGTAAGTTTTCTTTCTAAGTAGTATACGGGGTCTTCAGATTTATTCAGCCTTTGCCGTCAGCAACAATCGGTTGTCTGCGCATGCGGTTAATACTTTGAAACGAGTTTATCACCAGAACTAAACAAAGATGAGTGGAAGGGGTGAATGTCAGCAGTCACGAGGTCACTTTAGCATAATGGGGCATGTATCGTACCTTTCCAGTATGTATATTTGGAACTTCTTTCGCTTGCGTCTCGTACATTTGCAATCTCAGCGTGTATGCTGATAAGAAACTCAAATAATAATTGGACAGTTTTTGTAGTGTAGTGTGTCTTAACCTCAACCATGCACATTCTGTGATGGGTGGTCACTTCCATCTCGCGTGTAAAGAACACACAAAATGTTCTAGTGAAAAACAGTTGCACCGCCGCAGTACATCAACCTGTTTACGAAGTCGGAAACACATGCTTTCCGAGGGTCAATTCCGCACCTCCACTTTGAGACAAGGCTTGCTGAGCCAATAATGCCACGATTTATTTAAACTGACTGACAGTAAAGGCCGAATAAATATGAAGATCCATTATAACCGTCACCTTAAGAGATGGAGAAAAACTCACTTAAAGATGCAGTTCTCGACAGACGAGAACTTTAAGGACAATAACTACTTCGGAAGTATTCAGCACTCGTTGGACTTGTCCACTGTTTTAAACAGTACACTGAGATGTTAATGGTCGTTAATTTGTGTGGCACGAACTCACTGCGTAATATCAAGCCTCTTTTTCGTCTCATTTCCCTGTGTGTATACATCAAAACTATATCTGTCGAACATTTATCGTCATGAAACTAGATAGAAAATGTAATAAATAAATATAATTATGTATACATTTATTTATCAAAGGTAAAGGCAAAGGTACGGACGAAGGGAGACGGCACTTTGTAACCGGGGTAGAAACCGCAGGCCAGCCGGCCTCTTATGCTTCTACCGTGACCCAGGGGTGAGAGAGAGTAGGGGAGAGACCCGAAGGGCGATCAGATCCGGATGACGACGGCGCAAGCACAGACACAGCATGTTTCCAGACTGAACGCCTCCAACTCCGTCCGAGCCTCCGGGGACCCTTGAAGGAGCTCCCGCATGAAAGCACCCAGAGGCGGGTTGCAGCCGAACAGTCCTGGACTGGATGAAAATTCCACAGAGGAAACATCCCCATCCAGCCGTAACACGCCGAATACCACCCTACATCCCTGAAACAGATGACAAGGTAGATGATGGGTAAAGGAAATGAGAATCCGAAGGTCGTGGCAGAAGAGAACCACTGCCATCCGAAACGGGGAAACCAGAGTGGGCGGTCGCCGGGGGTCCAACCCGAGACCTCCCGAATGCGAGCCACACACGTTACCGCGGCGCCACCTTGCTCGGCATTCATTTATCAAACATTTATAATAAAATTTCCTGAAAAACATCCCAAACAATAATCATTTATTTTTCAAAGCTCAACACCAATATGCTGCCTATTATTTCAACATTTTAAAATACTGTGGAAACTTATATGCGACTTTCTGATTACTTACGTGTGTCATTTTGCAAACATTCTGATGCGGAAGCATCAACCCCTTTTTCCGAAACTTATCTTAGAATTCCTGTAAGTCATGTAGTCCTATCCAAAGGATTAATGGTCAGTTTCAACGAATCGCGAACTGTAATGCAATGCTGAAGTGGAGCAGAGTTGTATGCAGCATTTTCACACCTCTCTCTCTCTCCCTCTAAGGGAAAGCTTCAAGTAAACAGTCAGGGTCATCCAGTCCAGTGAACTGGTAGAAGTGCAAATAAACTACAGAGTAAGTGGAATGCAATACCTTCTTTCCCTACTATGTACGTGGTAGAGAAAGTAAAAATATTGCAGATCGAGAAAAACATTCCCCTTTTGAATGTGGATTTGATCCAATTATATCATCACGATTGCCTTTTTCTCTGCGTTTCGTTTTGGTTGTTATTGTCCTTTTGATTTTTAACGTGGAAGATCAAACGATGAAGGTACATTAGCTTGAAAACAAAACTGCTTCGGAAATGTTGCAGCAAGCTATACATCATCTGAGAACTTGGCAAATGACCCTTGTGGAATAACTGAGCAACTGAATAAACATTAGCACATGTCACACCCTACTTGCTCTAATTCGAGAGCTTGATTCATTGCACGGCAAAATATTCGTTTCGCCTTACTTATAGATAGATGTTTGGTGGGTTACTGACCCACTGACTTTATACAGAAACAAAAAGTGAATATCTCATCATGTTGAGAACTAACCATTTTTGTTCTCAAGGGAAACGTCAAAGTCTTTATTCAGATTTGTTATGAGGAGGCATGCTAAAATTCACTGCCAACGATGCTGATAAATCAAGCGCCCTAATACAGAGTGAGCCAAAAGACTCCGAACCGCCTGCGCGGTGTATTTCCTGTCCGCGTCCTCAGCGCTAGTTGCCGTCTACTGCTATCATAGAAAGGCGCGGATGAAACTATACATTTTCAAAACTGCTTTTAAAGGTTTTACTTACCAACTTTATGAAAGGAAATGCTGAAACTGGCCACCATCGTTGTCCATACATTTTTGGCACCTCTTTAGGAAACTATCCATCTTGAATTTTTTGGGGGGAATTTTCCAAACGATGACCGATGTTGTCTAATATTTCTTCGGTAAGAACCGAACGCCGTCTTTTAGATTTCTTAGCCTGAACACTTCCTGTGTCCTGAAATTTACTGTAAAGTTCATGGATTGTTGTACGGCCTGGAACTTTTACATCTGGAAATGTTTCTGCAAATCGTACTTTCACTTGGCGAGCTGACCGAGTTAACAATACGAATCATAAATAAATACACGCTGTGCAGTAGAAAACATATACTGAGCCATAATATACTTTGTGACTAAGCGCACAACAAAATAATAAATAACTCGTAATAACTGAACCACAACACAACACCATCAGCTCAAAACTGCACTTCACACTGCTCAGCAAAACCACAACAGCGTGACTTTGTTTACAGCAACAGTACATTATCATGTTTTTATCATATTTCCATACGCCCAGTGGAAAAACACCGCGCACACGGTAATATTGTTCATGAAATACCCATCCGGGGTAACTTAAAACATAAAGTATGCAAGACAAACCCATACACCCTGGAAGAATTAAAAAAAAATATCCGCCAGGAAATTTCTCAACGTGAACTACGGCGAGTGATGGATAGTTTCATAAAGAGGTGCAAAAAATGTATGGACAACGACGGTGGCCAGTTTCAGCATCGACTTTCTTAAAGTTGATAAGTAAAGCCTTTAAAAGTAGTTTTAAAAATGTTGTATGGTTTCATCCGCGCCTTTCTATGATAGCGGCAGACGACAACGAGCGCCGAGTACGCGGACAGGAAAAACATCGCGCAGGCAGTTCGGAGTCTTTTGACTCACTCTGTATATTGGGCGTGAAAGACCGGAAATTTTGCTGAGACCTCTTTATCAGGTTTGAGGATCTTTTACGTGCCGTAAATTTAGGACACGGGACCACCGGCTTTACTTCCCTTCCGAAGGAAGTCATGCTAAGGATTTTTACGCCCGAAGAAATCCATCGCTCTCCGCCGGGTTTGAACCCGCGAACTTGGGAACTAGAGGCTAGCATGGTAACCACTACACCATGGAGGGCAAATAGATTTAGTAGCGCATACAGCCAACACAGTGTGAAGGCTTTTAAATCCCATGAATAGCGACTATGCTTAGAAAACTAAAAGTATCTGAAAATTCAAGGTAGTAACAAGAAATATCTCGGAATTGGTTTACGCAACAAACAAATTTTATTTGTTATAAATTGTATGCTTTAACGATATATAATATGTCTACACATTTTGTGTGTGGTAAGATCTCTTATGGTTTACAAATTAGGGAATGATCATTCAGAATGAACACAACTTCAGAGGCTTCCCAAATCAAATTCGTTAGAGCGATTTTGGGAAAGTAAAAAATTATGAACATTTTCGCATGTAAAAAGTAGTTTGGAATGGGACGATTATCTTTAAAATTTTCGTATAGCATCCTTGGAAGACGCTGAAGAAGACTTGGTATTCAACCCACTTTTCATTTTTAGTTATGTAGTTCATAAACAGATACATACACAGAAGTCTTTTCTAAAATAATTTTTCTTTTTAATTCAGGGAGTCT
Source organism: Deroplatys truncata (assembly GCA_030765065.1). Classification (NCBI taxonomy): domain Eukaryota; kingdom Metazoa; phylum Arthropoda; class Insecta; order Mantodea; family Mantidae; genus Deroplatys; species Deroplatys truncata. Next base: position 281,278,398 of record CM060975.1, read on the forward strand.
CAAAACATGTATTTCCGGTGAAATCTCTGTATCGAATTTTTGGATGGAATGTTAAAACTGTCTGCAAGATGGGTGCTGCGATTGCTGACTCCGGATCAAAAACTAATCAAGAGTGCAAATTTCTGAGCAAAGTTTGGCTCGTTTTCAGAGATCCCACCGACTTTATGTGTTGACTTGTAACTAATGATGAAACATGGGTGCTTTGCTGCACACCTGAAACAAAACAGCAGTCTAAGCTATGGAAGCAGCAAGATTTTCCACTACCAAAGGAGACAAAGTGTGTGAAATTGGGCGAGTAGACCATGACGTCGGTTTTCTGGGATCCAAGGATGTACTGCTAATTGATTATCTTTCCCGTGAAATATCTATCAGCGGAGAACCTTCTGGACCAACCGCAGACCAAGATACACGAGAAAAGATCGAGTTTGGCAAAGAAAAAGTAATCTTCTATCAAGATAATACTCACCTCACGCACGTACTTTTGCAATGGCGAATATCAACAAAGTGAGGTATGATTTGCTGTCACATCTACTTTATTCCCCTCACTTAGCTCCAACAGACTTCCATCTGTTTCCTAAACTGAGAAAGTTACTCGAAACAAATTTTCTTCCGATGAACTTAAATCATCAGTTGAGACGTATTTTGCAGGCTTGGATGAATCTGACTTCCGTGACAGGTTAAAGGCCATGGAGCATCACTGGACCGAGTGCATTGTGTAAAAGGGGACTATGTTGAAAATTATGAACAATTTCAAAAACACTGTGGCATTAGTTTCGGCTTCATTCCGAGAACTTTTTTATACAAGGAGAGCCAAAAGACTACGAACCGACTGCGCGGATGAAACCATACAACATTTTTATAACTACTTTTAATGGCTTTACTTAACAACTTTATGAAAGTAAGTTTGAGGACAGAATTATTCACAGAATTGTGAACCGCTCGGTCCCCCGACCTAACCCCCTGCGATTTCTATCTCTGGGGTAACTTAAAACAACGTGTACAAGACAAACCCACACACCCAAGTGATGGCGAGTGATGAATGGCTTCCTAAAGAGGTGCCAAAAATGGACAACGACGGTGGCCAGTTTCAGCATCTGCTTTAACAAAGTTGGTAAGTAAAGCCTTTAAAAGTAGTTTTAAAAATGTTGTATGGTTTCATCCGCGCCATTTTATGATAGCAGCAGACGGTAACGAGGGTCGAGGACGCGGACAGGAAAACCACCGCGCAGCCGGTTCGAATTTTTTTGGCTCTCTCTGTATATAAGCATAGAAATATTGTAATTTATTTTCTTTACTTACGTAGCAGTTCTCTCAAGCAACTACTCCGAAATTCCAGTATTTAGAGGCATGGGCACTTACCTGAAAACAAAAAAAGTTTGACATATTTTAATTACAAAGACATTTTTTCATATTCTTTAAATAATAATGCACGTGTTTTTTATCACCCTTTAAATTTGCTAAAACTTATATTTATAGAAACACTAATAAACAGACAAAATTAATGTTAATTTACGTTCAGTTACAACAGATAATGAAAACAGTTATCTACGGGTATCTTGGGAATTTCTGGAGTATGTACTTTAATATTCTTAATCCTAGCAGAAAATTTAACCAAGCTCTCTAACTTTTAACGGCTGAGAATTCTGTCTCTCTGTATGTCTGTCTCTCTCTCAATCCTCTTCATTAGCCTTAAGGGGATGATAAAGGTAATGCTTACGTATCACGGAGGGGCCCCTGGAATCAGGGCAGACCACCGCACGCAGGCCAGTCGGCCAATTGTGCTTCCAACGTGACTCCTGGGAGGGAGGGATGAGGAGGAGAGACCCGAAGGGCGACCTGATCCGGATTCCGACGAGCTCAAGAATGGATGGGGTCCCTAACGTTTTCAGATAAACGTATCCGACTCCATACGGTCCCTGCCCACAGGCCACCAACCTCCAGACTCCCCCGGAGCGGAACCTTACACTGAGGAGAGACCTAACTGAGCGGTATCACAGCGCGTCAGATAAGAAACCTTTACAGAGCTCAAGCTACCCCCAGCCGCAACCCACAGAACACCATCGCCTGGTTCTACAACCCTGTAACAGATGACAAGAAAGGTGATGGGTATAGGAAATAAGAGGAAGGAGTGTCATGGTAGAAGATAAACCACCCCAGCATTCGCCTGGCGACCCGGGGAAACCACAAAAAACGCATGGGTCAGAGAGGGCGGTCGACGGTGATCGGTCCCAGGACCTCCCGAATTCGGGCTGCAGACCAAACCCCGGAGCCATCCCGCTTGGTTTAAGGGGATGTATTTTTCTTAGGTTTTCAGTCAACTTAACTGACAATTTATTATCAAATGTTATCTTATGTAAAAATTTAACGGTTTTAAATTTCAGTTTGATATCTGTTTTAATTTCCAAGGTACTGCATTTCAAAAATAAATTATTCTATCCTATGCCAAATGCTCCATATGAAATTTTAAAGATAACCGTTTGTTTTACATGTGTATGCCATAAAAGAAGTGTCATAATTTTTTACTAGCCTCTGTTTTAAAAACTAGTTCAAAAGTTCTGTAAAAGCCGTTCACAAGTGGAAACTATTATAAGAAAGCTTTAATTGCTGTGTTTTGGGAATCTCCATGCAAAAACTTCAGAAGTATTCCGTGAAAACTACATGATGTAGTCATTTTGCAGAAGCAAATGTGCTGTAAAAATAACTTCTAAAAACCTCAGATTATAAATTAAAAAAAATTATATTTCAAATTTTTTATAGGTATCAATAACTTCAACAGTTATAATGTATTTTGAAACTATGGGTTTGAAGTTTTTTTTATCATGGAATACAAATTTAAGTTTTCGCGAAATGTTAACTAAATTTCAGTGTAGCAACCGTTTCATTATGTTAAAATGTGATAGATTCTTTATCATTCAGTAAGCATAAAAAGGCAAGTAATGGTTCAAACAATATAAACTTTTACGAAACAGATACCTATTTACATTTTTATCAAACTGAAGAAGGGGGATGAAGAATGGTAACATATTTTGGCGGAATGTGCTAAATGGGAGGGAAAAAAATGAAATTCAAAAACACTTTAAGTCCAGCTAGAAGGAGATTTGCATGCTGGGATTTACCAAGGCTGACTCGCGGAACTGGCAACACATGGACAATTTCCTCGCTAAAGTGCATGGTTCTACGTGGTCTAGGGTTATCATGCTAGCCTCTAGTTCCCAAGCTCGCGGATTCAGGTCGGCCGGAGGGCGATGGATTTTTTCGGGTACAAAACCCCATAGCATGGCTTCCTTCAGAAGGAAAGTAAGTGGTTCCGTGTCGTAAACTTACGGCATGTAAATGAACCTCAAGCCTGATAAAGTGGCCTCTGAGCAAAAGTTTCGGTCTTTCACGCCCAATATAGAATGGAACGCTAAGAACCATAGTAGTTAAAGAGCGTTCATAAATAAAGCTCAATGTATTTATTTCGCTAAAGTACCCGAAGTCAGATCAAATTTGTTCAGCTTATCAGAGGAATTTTATCTCTATTTGTTCTTTTTCTTTTCTTCACACTTCTATCTTAAATATGCATGCACGGTCAATGACTAAGTGTTTGTTTAACAACTGTAACAAGTTGACACCAATAAAGATACTTTGTCTACCTACTTTAGAGTGAACGACAATAATCTTTTATAGTGAGGAGTATTTTAGAAGGAGTTGCATAATATTTCAACTGTTGTTTGCCCCACGTATGGGCGCCAATTTGAAGAAAGATGGTTTGTTACGTTATTATCAACACGCTTTGGGCGTCAATTTAAAGTAGGTCGTATTGAAGAAATTGTATTATATTTCAACCGTTGGGGAGCCAAACTTGTAGTAGTTGCAACCTCACGTATAGTAAACAGTTTCCGGTAGCCTTCGCCCCAATGTATTTTTATTGTTTCTTTAAATATTATTTTTATGTTTGCCCCGGGTGCGTCAGTATTTGTTAGAGACACGTTTCGCTTGGCAGGGTTGTGATACGACTAAGAATGTAGGCTTACACAGATTATAATTTTTACTTCACTCCTTTTATTAATACTCGATTTAAATACGATTAAAATAACACTTCAATTAATTAATTAATTGCACTTTTTAACACGTAAACTTATTTTTCGTCTCACACGAATACATATTATATTTCTTGAGGACACTTTTTGCGTCTGGTTAGTAACTCCGTCTGCAGGCAACTGAATAGATTTCAAGTCTAAAATTTGTAAATTTCTGTATTTCAGGTCTCTGATTGGCTAATCCTAGGCCAGTAGAATACCTTCATTAAACTAAATTTTTTTCTGGTTGTTGATTGGCTATTTTTATAAACTTTCACTAAAATTACATTATTGCTTCCAAGAATCACAAGTAGCATTTAAACTCTCAAACTCATTATTGCCTCAAGGTTACCTCATTGTTAGCAACTTTTAACTTATTATTCTCACAGCTCCTACATTATTAAATTACGTAATATATTCACATAGCATTATTACACATGGATACACTAATATAAGCATATGCAATGACTGTAACAAACATTTTACAAATTATTACATACACATATTGCTTCAAGGCGGGGTGTTATTGAATTTACATATTATACAATTTTGACTGAAATCATTTAAGTGTTAAAAACACTGCCTCAATAGTCCTGAGGGTTCGAAGTCCACCTAGAGGGATTCTAACAGCATGTGTTGGCAAGGCTGATCGGAACTATAGGTACCTACTGTTTCTCAAGGTAACCAACCAAGCTACGTACACTAATAATACAAAATTTGGTATAAAATCTAGAATACTTTATTCTAGGAAATTTTGTGGGTAACAAAACCTGCCAGAAACATAGTGGTTTCGGTCTACCGCTGATTAAATGTGACGTAACTTAACTAGTATGTTTCAACTGTTCAGTATGATCTTATAGGGTTGCGCGCGCACTTCCCCCATAACTTTTAACCCCTTCAAAGCAGTAGTCCACTGGGATCCATTTCCCAAACAAACAATTAAATATATGTATTTAAAATAAGAATAATTCTGTTCATTGTGATTTTAATATTCTAATAAACTGAGTTAATTTCCTTTGCTTTAATATGTGTTGTTTTCAGGTTACCCGCAAAAAATCAATTAATGCGGCATGGACTCAATAATACTACCATCTGTTGGACTACTCTCAAATACACGATTATTGCAAAACATGACCAGGTCCTGCGAGCATTTAATTACAATAATTAACAAGGTAAGATCTTTATGTAAAAGCTCAAAGTTTTTAAATTTGAGGCAGTATTGTTAACACTTAAACGATTTCAGTCAAATTATATAATATGTAAATTCAATAACAACTCGCCTCGAAGTAATATGTGTATGTAATAATTTGTAAAATGTATGTATCAGTCACTGCCGATGTTTATATTATTGTAAGAATGTTCAATAATGTCATGTGAATGCATTACGTAATTTAATAATGTAGGAGCTGTGAGAATAATAAGTTAAACGTTGCTAACTATGAGGTAACAATGAGGTAACCTTGAGGCAATAATGAGTTTGAGAGTTTAAATGCTACTAGTCATTATTAGAGCAGCAATAATGTAAATTTTGAGACAGTTTAAAAATAGCCAATCAACAGTCAGAAAAACCTTTAGTTAAATGCAGGTATTCTATTGGAGTAGGATTAGCCAATCAGAGACTTGAAATGCAGATATTTACAAGTTTAGACGGTTGAAATCTATTCAGTTGCCTGTAGACCGTGATAGTAACCGGATGCAAGACGCGTCCTCTAGAGAAATATAATACGTATTCGTCTGAGACGAAAAATACGTATACGTGTTAAAAAGTGCAAGTATTAAATAAAAGAATTTCACAGCTCTCGATATCAGTGAAGTACTATTTAATTTGTGTCAAGGATTAATAAAAAGGAGTGAATTAAAACTTAAAATCTGTGTAAGCCTACATTCTTTGTCTTATCACGACCTTGCCAAGTTATCCATGTCTCTAAAATAAGACTGACGCAGCGGAGGCAAACATAAATATTTAATACTCTAAGAAACAGTCAAATTACAAGGTTAATATTGTTTTTAACTTGAGGCAAAGGCCACTTGAAAGTACATTTGGGGCAAAGGCTACCGGAAACTGTTTAACATACGTGCTGTTGCAAACACTACAAGTTCGGCTCCCCAACATTTGAACTATAATACAACTCCTTCCATACGTGAAGCGTAACAAACCATCTTCTTTAAATTGTCGTCCATACATGGAGCTAATAAAACTATTCTCAAATTGACGCCCAAGCGTGGTGCAAACTCCTACAACAAAATACCATCTTCAAATTGTAGTGTCGTATGCAGCTTGATTATAATGGTAATTAAGACCTCGTATGAATATATGAAAATCGCTACCGTTCGTTTCATAAACTACTTGCCTCTTAATTACTACCATTATGGTCTTGCGCATAATGTACTTTTATAAATTTCTATTATGCAACTTTATCAAAAATGAATTTTTAGCGAGACATTCCGATTGGAACTCTCTACCACATACGTAGTAGATAGAGGAAGTACACCATTCCACCCAAAAATTCGATACTGAGATCAAAATACACGTACACCGCAAATAGGCGTATCGAGATCCCCCTGAATACAAAAAAAGTAATTTTAGAAAAAGGCGTGTGAAGGGCATAACTCAAAAACGAAAAGTGGGGTAGTATGTGTATGACAGGAGGGAAAAACTAACTACTCTGCGACCATTGCAGTAAAGGTCTTTACGGGCTCGGGCCAAGCCTTCGGGCCCAAGTCCGCGGTCCGGTTCGGGCTTAGATTTTTGTCGGGCTCGAGCTTGAAAAATGAACGTATAACATTCAACATATGCATTTTATTTGTGCCGTAAAGATCTTAAATACAGGTATTTTAATCAAAATCATTAGTCCATTTTTGAGAAAATTAAAAATAACCAACATTTTTTCTATGTAAACAGAAAATAGAGATGAAAAAATTAATTGATCATATTTGTTGGTTTCCAATGTTCATATGCATACATTCATGGCAGTAGTAGATACTAGTAGTAATAATAAATAAATGCTCGCTTCGGCCAATTGAGGATAATGCCTAAGTAATTGAAACAGCACGGCAACTGCAAACTCCACCTCGCTCCGTCCATCTACACCCAAGCAGCCGGGGCAGAGTGCAGTAATAGTGCCGGTCAATATGTGGTCAACATGCCACTTACTACATGTGGATTCCAGGACCTCAGCCGTAACTATTTCTGTAAAATAGCCCCTCAGTTGGTCTCAAGGACCTGAGTGCGTCCCTTAACAGGTCTCACATTTTTTTTCGAGTGGAGGAGAAAATGATTTAATCACTAGCCTCAGCCCCGATGGGAGTCGGGACTGAGAGTGTGGGACTCACCAATAGTCGGCAAAACCACTAAAATCTCCTCCACCGGAAGGAAAATATGGAATTCGTGTATGTTAGTGAGGCTGTACCGCTGTAGCACCAGCGTATTCAGAGGTAAGGATATATTGGGCGGCCACTAGGGCCTAAGCCAGGTGAAGGTAAGGCGCCAGGACGCAAGCATGACCGAGGCCCTGCTTGCGCCCTTGGGAATTCAGGAGAGAAGTGTGAAGGGAAGTTATGGGTGGGATATTGTGGCAGGCAGTTCCCAGCTTGCTGCCCCGGTGAGTGAAGTGTGGTGTTCAATAGTTCCTAGGCTGCGCTCGGCCAGTCCGGTGGATCTTCTATTGGTTGATGAATCTTCCTCCCGATGTGGTGAAGTTCATCTTTGACTGTACGTTGAATGGAGATTTTGAGTCCGGCGATGAGTCCATGGAGCTCCGCACTGAGTGATTGCTGTAGCTGCATTGTGGAATTGGGAATGAAGTTGTTGGCTTCGGTCTGGAGCTCCCGAAGCCCCGCAACTGAGGCCTCAAGGGCTCCCAGTCGCGAGGCCGGTCGTCGCTTCAATCTTCAGCGTCATTTGGTTCGACGATATGGCACTCGATGCGTGCCAGCTTGCGCTGGACCGATGCGAGGATCCCATCATCACCCTGGAGGTCCGTGATCTGCCTTAAGAGGGCGAAGATTGCCCTGGCCGAGGTCCGCTGCTTGGCCAATCTTCGCCCTCTCAAGGCAGATCACGGACCTCCAGGGTGATGACGGAATAAATATTCCTCTGTCGTTACCGAAATCGAACCCGGATCCCTTCGCAGCGCAAGACCAAAATAATAATAATAATAATAATAATAATAATAATAATAATAATAATAATAATCGCAAAAGTGAGCTTATTTCAAACAAAATTAGACAAACGGGCTCTGGCCGGGCGGTACAATATAATCTATTCTCGGGCTCGGGTTAGGGCTCAGTTCACACTCGGCCGAGCGGGCCAGTATAAGAATTTCGGTCCATGCTACTTTGTAGATCTATCGCGTATCCCCAGTCTTATTATCATCTTTCTAGAAGTCTGACGTTCATAATGAAGTGAATCAGATTCTGGACCATGATGGCTGAAATTTGGGATATTAACTCCCAAAAATGGGGGTTGTATGGTGCAAGTGCTAGGCACTCACACAATAGATGGGCGGCTGCCTCATCTGCTTGTTGACACCGTCTATAGGCAGAATTCACCTGCTGTTCCGTTCTGTGGAGGTGCCCTCTAAGGATACCGTGTCCTTGTAAAGAGGGTTAGGAGTGCCTGAAACCTACAGATGAGTTCCAGTATTTCTCGTGTTCTCTGAGCAACCAGTCCGTGATAATCAGTTTAACCAGTACGCATGGCGGCCCGAGTACTTGTAAGTTCAGTATCTTTCAAAGATGCGACACGAAGGTTTTCATAAAAATCTCCTAACCCAACCTAACCGTTTACGTGGAAAAGTTACAATATTGTTTATTTTCTCAAAAATTTCGCTGAGCTTTTTGATTAAAATGCCATATATTTAGGATATTTACATGCCAAATAAACTGTATAACTTTGAATTTTCTAGGAATAGCCTGTGAAGTCCTCTTCATTTTGAATGACATATAATGTAAGAGATAGACAAAAACATACTAGAAAAAGAATGTAGATCTCGTTAAAGTATACAATTTATGTCATAAAATTGTGGCAGTAAACATTCCGAAATGTTCTTTGTTATCGGTTTAAAATTTAAAACATTTATACTTTTTCGAAGCATACGGAATTTCAAAGCCATCACATATCGACACGCTTTTTAAAAATCGACTATCGCTTTAAGCTGCTGTATCTTTTTTATACCTGCAATGCAATGTGTAAAGGTTTAATGAAAGTTTATATCAATTACTCATCCAAATGTTCAGGTTAACAGTTTTATTATAATTATAGATTGTTAGTATGAATTATGATCAGGGAACGGAGGGGATCACCTCGTACCCTTACCCAATGGGGATCTTTTGTGTTTAGCAACCCCAGAAGGAACGGCTGAGGTAACCTTTCGTTCACATACACTCCAGCATTTTTCTAAAAATGCTTTTTTTGGGGGGTGGTGTTCAGCATACATTTATGGTGAAATCTAGGCTCGAATGTTTGGGTGGAATACAATTCTTCACTTACCTACTATCCTAGTAGAGAAAGTAAAATTGTGAAAACGAACTATGGCAACGGAAATGGCTGGATGAGAAGAGACATTAATACCTAGCATATAACCAATATGTATATAAGAAGTGAAACCCATGTAGAGGAAACAGTAATATCTCTGCAATGGTACGGACATGTTCAATGAAGGTTGGAGGAGAGGCGACCCAAACGTATCATCAATTGGTATGATGGGCCGTGAAGGAAAAGTACAGCCATAAGGAAGAGCATTGGGATAATAAAAACCCTGGAAATTGAACCACAGGAGACCGGCCAACAGAGACGCGCAGAGGTCCCTCGTACTACATCTCATGATTGAATAGTAATTAAAGTTAGTATTAAAGTTCCTAATAATATTAATTTTTCATAAAATTCATATGTAAATTTAATGAATCCCAATATTATAATTATAATTCTAAAAGCTGCTGTAATAGCACACTCTGGCCTATGCATTTTTCGTGGTTTCCCCGGATCGTCAGGCGAATGCTGAGGTAGTTCGGGTTGCGGCTGAACGGTGGTTTGCGCGCTGTAGAGGTTTCTGCTGTCGCTGCGGGGACTGCTACTTAGGTCTGTCCTCCGAGAGGGCTGGAGGTTGGTCGCTTGTGGGTAGGACGGTGTGTCGTCGGATGCGTTCAATCTGGAAACATTAGGGACCCCGCCTGAGCCGCTCCCATCTCATCCGGATCTGGTCGTCCTTAGGAGGGCCCCCCTCCGTTCGTTCGTACCTTTACTTTTACCCCATCATTCACTTAGCCAACCTGGGAAACTACGAAAACCGTATGGTCAGCGTTGCTGGCTCCAGGAATCGAACTCAGGACCTCCAGAATGCGAGCTTCGCACGTTACCGCGGAGCCATGTCGCTCGCTTATTATTAGTACGGATTATCCGTAGGTGTTTATTTGGTTGCACAATACAGAACCGAGCTGCCTCGTGCCAACGCACCAACACCAATCATTTGTTACATTCCACAACGCGTTTAATGGTGAACCTCACTTGGCTGACGGAAACGAATACTGCTGTTTCCAGCAATTTCCAGAGATGAATCGCCTTTCAAAGCTAATGGTTTCGAGTGCGGATTGTCATCAATAAATTAGGTCGCCGCTATGGAGCAAATGCGAGCTCATCTATTGTAACAGCTGTGGGAATTACAATTAATATTAAAAAATTATATGCACGCACCAGGGGCCCAAAAACGGAAACCTCCATTACTCTGAGCGCCGCTTTCATGCGGCTTTCAATAGAAACTACTGTTCTTCATTATATTTTTACCATGGTAAATTATGGAATGGCTTTGTTATCCACAAAAATTGCCTCAAGTAGGGTTATATATTAGAGTTAACACTATATTCACTAGTCGATAAGTATTTCTGAGCAGCGACTTAAAAAAGTGTGAAGGAGGAGCCGACTCAGAATATAATGCAAAAAGCAGCAAATATATTGAGCAAATATAACTTCAAAATATCAATAATTAATACAAAGGTCCTGGCTTTTACAGGCTTAGAACCTTTTAGAACTAAAATCATAATAAATAACGCAACTTACAGTGTAGTCACCACGTAACGCGATTGGAAGCACACACAGCCTGAGTCAGTGTTGCTGGCTAGAGGTAAGAGGGTGGTTGGGAGTAAACAGTTCAGTGGTGTAGTTCGTGATGGCATTGTCTACTAAAGCATCGTTTTCCGGAAAACGGAAATTTCGTGCAGAATGGGAGGATGAGTTTTTTGCTGTGCAGGAGGAGAGAATGTGAAATTTTTAATTTGCTTCAAAGCATTACATTGCGTATTTAGAGGCAACATACAAAGAGACTAGTGAAATAGCGAAATTAAAAGTATGTGTTGCACGGGGAGGTTGTAGTTATTATTATTATTATTATTATTATTATTATTATTATTATTATTATTATTATTAATAATAATAATAATAATAATAATAATAATAATAAGCTGTCACTTTAATAATTATTTTATTTATTTTAGGAATTGAACGTGCGATACTACTGCAGGTGTATAACTGCAAAGAATATTGTACAGAAAGTCCCGAAAATTGATGACTATAACTACAAGACTAAATATACTACTTATGTGCTTACTTGGGAGATCGCTCGGTCCCTAAAACCTTTTCAAGAGGGTGAATTTCTGAAACTTGAGGCAGTATTTTAACACTTAAATGATTTCAGTCAAATTATATAAATTGCCTTAAAGCAATACGTGTATAATATAATATAAAAATGTATGTAACAGTTAATGTTTATATTATTATGTACATGTTTAATAATATTATGTGAATGTATTACGTAATTTAATAATGTAGGAGCTGTGAGAATAATAGGTTAAAAATTGCTAACAAAGAGGTAACAATGAGTTAGCCCTGATGAAATAATGAATTAGAAAGTTTAATAATGCTACTAGTAATTCTTGGAGTAGCAATAATGTAATTTTTGAGACAGTTTATAAAATAGCCAATCAACAACCAGAAAAAAGCTTAAGTCAAATAAAAGTATACTATTGGAGTAGGAATAGCCAATCAGAAACTGAAATAGGGCAAATTGTACAAATTCAGAAGTCAGTTGCTTGTAGACAGTGTTCCTAACCGGACGCGAGACGCGTCCTCGAGAAGTTTAATACGTATTCAGTGTGAGACAAAAATAGTTTACGTGTTAAAAAACGCAAGTAATTAATAAATAATCTCACAGCTCTCTATATCAGTTAAGTGTTATTTAAATCGTGTCAAGAATCAATAAAAGGAGTGTAGTAAAAATTATAATATGTGTAAGTCTACATTCTTAGCCGCACCACTCTCTGCAAAGAAATTCATGTCTCTAACAATAATACTGACGCAGCCGAGGCAAACATAAATATATAATATTTAAAGAAACAGTCAAATTACAGAGTTAATATTTTTAAACTTGGGGTGAAGGCTACCGGAAACCTTTTACCATACGTGGTTGCAACTACTTCAAGTTCGGCTCCCCAACATTCGAAATGCAATACAACGCCTCCTAACATAACCTACTTCAAACTACTTCCCAATTTTAATAGTATTAATTTATCTCGGAACGGAAAAGCTTCAAAAAAAAGTAGAACGTCAACTTAAACACAATATAATAGTGAACTAAACTGCTGCCAAGCGCCACTGCAGAAACTTTACAACCGTAACTTCCCCGCAGCAATGACAAACTTCTTTGTTTCTTCTGAGGGTTAGGCTGTGTTGTGTTGTCCGCGCAAAACTGACTTCTGCCCACTTTTAACCTATGATGTAACCTACAAACGCTAGGAATAAAGATATAGATGTGAAACTGACAAGTTCCAGTAACTATTGGCTACAACAAAGAAAATGCTAATAGGAAGAATTACACTAGAGATAGTCCTTAAATTTTACAAAGTAATGGCACTTCCAAAATTAATCTATAGATTAACACAAGCGGAGAATGGAAGCTGCTGAGTTGGTAGGATATTCTCATTAGATCAGCGAAATGAAATACAAGGAACCAGTTGAAAATTGGAAGTGTAATACTTGTTATAAATATATACTTAAATAACTGGAGAGAACATTTAATGAGAATGGAACCATGCCCTATACCCTTTAAGATATTACAGTGCAATCCAAGAGGTCGCAGAAAGCTGTATAGACCTAGGAAAATATGGTGAAACCGATTTAGATCTGAAGACGGGACATGTCAGTAGGCCTAAACCTTGATGTTAAAGAAGAAGGAGAATGGAACCATGCCCTATATCCTTTAAGATATTACAGTACAATCCATGAGGTCGCAGAAAGCCATCTAGACATATGAAAATCTAGACCCATCTAGGCCCTTCCGAAAGAAGCCATGCTAAGGATTTTTATGCCCGAAAAAATCCATTGTCCTCTACCGAGGTTGCATCCGCGACCTCGGGAACTAGAGACTAGCATGGTAACCACTACACCACGGAGGACGACTTCGAACATTGCGACACAGATTTGTGACAACAGCAGAACAATACAACATGAAAGTTTCAACGAAAAAAACAAAATATATATCCAAAGAATTTGCAAGGTGCAAATTAAAAATCAAAGGCAATATCATTTAAAATATTTTAAATAAGGCAGTTTAAATATTTGGGAGTAATTTATCAAGTTGACGAAATTGGATATCAAGTACGCAGAGTAGAAAAAATATCAGTTGTTTACGAGGTACTATTTTAAAGAATAAATATTTCAACACTGAAAAGTAAAATAAGTATTTATAAAACTGTAATAAGAACCCCTTTATCGTATGGAGCAGAAAACAGCAAAACAGTTAATCAGAACAACAGAAAATAATACATCAAGGGCAACAGTAGAAAAAATATCTGATGTGTTACACTCACATGACTTTCTCTACTCTTGTACAAACTATTTTTACAAACGCGTATTCTTCATATGTTTCATGTTATTCGAGATGTTAATCTTATTGCTAATTTTCTTGTAGATGCAATGGGAATATTAAGCGATAGTCATATATTTTAAGAGCTGGCTGTTATATGCAGCATTCCATTCTCTTTACATGTCCAGGACATAAAAAAATCTGATGTGTTACACTCACATGACTTTCTCTACTCTTGTACGAACTATTTTTACAAACGCTTATTCTCCATATGCTTCATGTTAATCGAGATATCGAGATGTTAATCTTATTGCTAATTTTTTTGTAGATGCAAGGGGAACTGCTAGCCTTTAAGCGATGGCCAAAAATTTAAAAGGTGGTTGCTATGTGGAGTATTCCATTCTCTTTGATTACCAGGACAAAAAAAATGAATAATGAATTTAAGAAAAAGTAGAAGTATTGGAATATTTAAGGTAATAACAAGCAATATCTCGAAAACGGTTCACCCAACCAAAAAAATGTATATTGTCGTGTACCTCAATATTTTGTAATTACTTAACTTCAGAGGAGGGCAACTCGCTTGTGAGAGGGATCGTTAATCAAACAAAGGAAACTTTAATTTAAGAGGCAACGACGAGGACGCAGCTAAAGTTATCTCAAAAATATTCTTACACTAACATAATTCCTGGCTGAAGGGAGAGGCAAGGATTCTATGCTACCATAATTAAAGTTGAAAGAAAGGATGACTAATAGATTTATTTAACAAATGCTTACCCCATGTGTCTGCCGGGCGAGGACGCCATGTCGTAGACAGTTATCCGTCCAGCTCTCGCGAACACTAGCCACAAAATGCCCAGAAAAACCCACGCTAAGCTTGGCGTCACTAACGCCATATCCCCACCAATGAGACTGTTTCCCCTCAATCGCCCCTCCTCAGATAAACTGCCAACCTTCGACTTGGGTAACCAGAGGACGTATTACTATTACTATAATCTGTGCACATGCCACATCTCCCCCTGGCCACCGAAGTCGACGTCCTCGTCGACAGAAAGAAATAAATACAATAAACATGAAAAAAAACAAGACAAAGACATACCAAAAATGACATACAAATGTGTGAAGTAAAATATAACAATAGACATGTGTGTGGTAAGCACCCAGCGACGAAACAATGGTGCTGGGTGATGCGGAGAGACGAGCGACGTAAGTGCTGTCGACTTAGTATTGTTAATGCACTTAGCTTTAGCATCCCGCACACGCACACACCACGCTGCCTTAGTTCACAGGCACACTACACTGCGCAAAAGGGTGATGGTCTGCCGTAACTGTTTGTGGGTGGATTTAGACAGTGCCCACAACGACGATTTGTCCTGGTGTAGAATTAGCACCGCAGGTCTCTGGTGGTGACAACAGGGTGGGCAGTCGCTGGCTTGGACTGCCCCCCGACATGGTGGCTCCTAATGCCACGGCAGTGTAGTGGCTGCCCGACAGCTTCCCTGTGGTGTTTCTTGACTTCTGGTGTGCCCTGGGGATGCTGATGCACTTTCTCGCTCTCTGCCACAGCAAAATACTAAAACAAAACCACCACACAATAAACAGGATGCTCCCACAAACAATCACACATAAAAGAAGGGTATGTCATTTACAATTAAAGATTTTAAAGTATGAAAAGTGTACACTAAAAAAATTCTTATGACATGGGGCAAAGAAAGAGAAGAAAAAATTAGTACAAATTGGCATAAGAAAGAAATTTTACAGAGTTGCCATCCAAAGTGTAACTTACAATGCTTCATAATCCAAATAACAGTAAAACAGACTCAAAATACATGAACATGACAGAAATGAAACATAACCTTGTTTTGGGATCCCAATATTACATCTCAATAACCAGCTGGTATCACAAACAAAAGAAAGTAAGTGCACTTACAAGACAATCACACATGACGATGAAATGAACTCATTCACACTGACCATGGCCCCAAATTACACACAACACTGACTTAACTATCTACTCAAACTAGTGTATGCATCACTACAAGCTACATCCACAATACATTTCTAAACTACGCCACGTGACATGCTTTCAACTACTAGTGTCCTACTCTTGTCACCAATACAACTTCTTGTCCACATCATTATCGTTCTCATCTCATTATGAGCATCAACTCAATCATAATCATTATCAACATCATCAGCAGTAATAGTGCAATCTCGATCATTACTTCAAGCATCATCATCTTTCAATTTTCTCTCCAAAACAAAACATCTGCACTTACGTGTCTCATTTAACATGCTGTAAATTCAAAACATTTGACATAGCCATAACCTTCAAGAAATCACATTAACAATTCAGGAATTACACAAATAACATGACATTATAATGTTGCATCTACATCCTCAAAATGAAAATTTAAGCTGGAAAACAGGTGGTATTAACATTTGCTATCTAAGATGGTAATAAACTTGTTGCATAAACAGAGAAAAAAAATATTTTCATTACATTCACTTCCATCTATATAATCTCTCGTGTGAATTCATCACACACGCTATACTGGGCACGTTACAGCAACACCAATAAGCAAAATCTCTGAAATGATACAACAACTGTCGGGGTTACGCTGTGGCACTTCCACCGAAGCTGACATCTCGTCTCATCTCATCTCTCCTCATCTCACATCAACACCGTCGGGGTTACTCTTTGGCACTTCCACCGAGGCAAATCTCAACTCTTATTTCTCACATAACCTCACACTACGCCATCGGGGTTACACTTTGGCACTCCCACCGAGGCAAATCTCACCTATATCACATAACCTCAAATACACACATACATACAAACACTATTCATGCAACAATTTTCTGCAAATAAAGATCACTGCATCATTATGGACCCAAAATCAAATCGAGTCAAAATCAAATCATATCATATCAAATCAAATCGAATGCAACAAAACAACATCACATCATTATTCAAAACAATATTGTCACATAACATTCCTGAAAATGAAAGCTCAATTAAGCATATAGTACACCTGAAACACATTCCTGCAGCATAATACAACAAACAAATGATTTGCAGTTACCAAAACACAATTCAAAATTTAAATTACACCCACAGGAATAACACACTTTTAATTTAGCAGGGACATTCATATCACATATTCCTGAAAAGTAAGGCTTAATTAAGCATCAGAAACTCAGACTTTACAGCCTATAAGGACCCACAGGATCATAGTAAGGGTAAAGGCGTGACACATGAACACTCTGATGTTTGGTACGGGGAGCATGAGGTCGACCAACAAGGTAGGTAACAGGAGTGATCTGTCGGATAATTTCAAAAGGACCAAAATATCTATGTAACAACTTTGTACATTTACCGTTCTTCCTAATGGGAGTAAAAACTTTAACTAATTGACCCACATTATAAACCACATCTCGATGTTTAGCATCAAATGCTTCTTTTTGCTTCACCTGCTGCTTTGTAATATTAGCAACAGCAACCTCTCGTGCCTTTTGAATCTCTTGCAATGTCTGTCTCACAAAAAGGTCATTAGACGTAGCTTGTAGCTGAACCTGGTTAGGTAATGAAGGTTCTCGACCATATATCAAGAAAAAGGGTGAAAATTTAGTAGACTCTTGAACACTCGAGTTATATGAAAAGATGACATAGGGCAATATTGAGTCCCAATTTTTCTGATTATTATCCACAAAATGGCTGAGCATATTTAAGAGGGTTTGGTTAAATATTTCAGTAAGTCCGTTGCAAGCTGGATGATAAGCACTGGTGAAATTAGAAGACACTGATAAAGATCTCAACAATTCTTGTGTCACCTCACTTAAGAAAACTGAGCCACGATCAGATAACAAGGCAGCAGGGGCTCCATGCTTACAGATGATGTTATGCAAAATAAATTTAGCAACTTGAGGGATTGTTGCTGAAGAAAGCGACGCAGACTCGACCCAGCGAGAAGCATACTCGGTCGCAACGACAACATACTTGTGTCCAGAATTGGAGCGTGGGAGAGGCCCAAGCAAATCAATACCCCACCGCTCGCCTACAGATGTAACCAGAATTGGTTGTAATAAGCCTGCTGGTTTCTGATTCTTCGGTCCCTTTCTTGTTTGACAGCTGGGACAGGTTCGGACAAAATGTTCAAAATCTTTCTTCATACCGACCCAGTAATACCTGGAGTAAATTTTGGCAAATGTTTTCGAGAATCCTAAGTGGCCTGAAAGAGGATCATCATGACATGAAGAAAGAATTTCATGTTTTAGAGCTTCTGGAATAACCAGCAGATGGAGAGGGCCAGTGGAGCCAGCATTTTTGCGATAAAGAACACCTGATTTGAGGGTGTAGTTGGAAACTTGTCTCTGAAGCTTAGCAGGGGCCGACGGAGGATCATGGAGAGCATTAATAAGCTCCAGTAACCCAGTATCTTTCTTCTGATGGTCAGCAACTTCAACTGATGACAGCAAACATGTGGGGAGTTCATCAAGCTGTTCAAGATCACTTTCTGTAGGTTGTAACACAGGAAATCTCGATAGAGTATCAGCATCATGATGTTTCTTGCCAGACTTATAAGAAATGGTATAATCAAACTCTTGCAATTTCAAACTCCATCGTGCCAAACGCCCAGTCAAATCTTTCAAATTATTTAAATAACAAAGAGAGTGATGATCAGATACAATATGAACCTTGTAGCCATAAACAAAACTGCGGAAGTGGGTAAGTCCAAACAAGATGGCCAACAATTCCAACTCAGGAACACTGTAATTACGTTCACATTTAGATAGTGTCCTCGAAGCATAGCCCACTGGTTTCAACACATTATCAATCTTCTGATACAACACCGAGGCAACCCCTAATCCACTGGCATCAGAGTGTAGTTCGGTATAAGCACCAGGAGTATAGTGAGCTAAGACAGGGGCCGAAACTAATAAGTCTTTCAAATTTTGAAATGCAGTTTGCTGATCAGATCCCCAAATAAAACTTTGATTCTTCCTAGTCAACTGAATTAGAGGTTGAGCAATATTAGCATAATCCTTGATGAATTTCCTGTAAAAATTAAACAATCCTAAAACTTTTCTCACATCTCGAACATTCTTAGGACGAGGCAAATTTTGAATGGAAACAACTTTGTCAGAATCAGGTGAAATGCCATCTTTAGAAACTTCAAAGCCTAAGAGTTTTATCTTTTGCATGGCGAAGAAACATTTTTCTGGTTTAAGTTTAAACTTGTGGTGATCCAGACGTTGAAAAACAGCCTCAAGATTTTGCAACAACTCCTCAAAGGTTTTAGCAAACACAACAATGTCATCCAGATATGCAATAGCCTTTTTAAAATTCAAATCGCCTAACAACTTGTCTGCGATATAACTGAAAAACATAGGGGCATTTGCCAACCCAAAACTCAAGCGTGTAAATTGATATTGACCTTGAAAAGTGACAAAAGAGGTGTACTTCTGGCTATCCTCTGCAATAGGTACCTGAAAGTATGCTGACAGTAAATCTAATGAGACAAACCATTTAGCCTCCCCCAAATAACTTAACAAATCATCTATCAATGGTAAAGGGAAAGAGGTGGTCTCTGTAACAGCATTCAATTTTCTATAGTCGACACAAAATCTCATTGAGTCATCTTTCTTTTTGACAAGTACTACAGGAGAAGCCCAGGAGGACTGTGATTCCTTGATAATGCCAGCATCTTGCATCTCTTTAACTTGCTCAGCAATAATTTCTTTTTGTTTATGGGGAACTCTATATGGTGTTTGCTTAATTGGCTTAGGATCATTTACTTTGATATCAAATTCTGCAACATCAGTAGTACCAAGTTCTTGTAATGTTGTGGCAAAAAGATCACTATATTTCAATAACAAAGCATGTAAGTCAGCCTTCTGGGTTTCCAAGAGTTTACCATTAACATTAAAATTACAATTTGGAGCTGGCAGAGGAGTAACATCGGATGACAAAACAGAATTACTCTGAACAAGTGCAACATCATACGCTTTAGCTAAGACTGTATTTGCAAACAATGTTTGTGGAACTGAAGTATTATTATGCACTGGAATAGTAAGTTCAGAGGTAGAATGACACAATAACGGTGGAATGGAAAGATTCTTCTTTTGCATTATGTTGAGAGCAGGTTCAAACATAACCTCATTACTAATGGCTGACAAAGGCTTAACGGAGATATAGCATGTAGACAGAGGCGGAATTTTAACATCATGCATAACTGCCATTTTAACACCAGAATCTGTACAATCATCATCTAGGAGAGGGTTTACTGCCATATCAACAAAAGGTCCTTGTGTGAGAGTTATTGGTATACTGAATGCATCATTCTTAGAAGATTTCAAGGTTATCAGATTATGTGCATAATCAATTATAACATCATGGGTCTGCAAAAAGTCATTGCCTAAAATCAAATCATGGGACAACTCTTTCACAACTAGTACATCCTCCTGAAAAAGAACATCATTAATATGGAAATCTAACACAGTGTGGTAAGGCGCATCAAGTAACTTGTTTCCTGCAGTGCGGAGCATCATCTCTATAGGTTTTAGTGTAGAATGATCAATAACATGTGCAGCATTCACAATACTCGCTGCGCTTCCTGTATCGAGCAAGATGGAGAGCTCTGTCTGGGCAATACGACCAGGAACTTGCAATATCTGACCTGATAATGCAGACACATCCCGTTGAGGTGTAGCTATGTCCCGTTGAGGTGCAGCCATGCTGGTGGGTGGTGGTGGTGCTGCTACGTCTCGTCGCGCGAGGCTCGGCGCCAGTCGTTTTTTGACTGCGGGAGGCGGCTCCGGCAAAAGCGAGCCAGGTGGCCCTGCCTGTTGCATCTATAGCAGGTGACGGGTGGGTCCCTCCGGTTGAAGTCAGCTGACCGTGGAAGCTGTGAATGCTGGGAAGTTCTCTCCGAAGATGGTAACTGAAACTGGTTAACTCTGTTACATAACAGTTCCACACGATGAATCAGCTGATGCATAGGATCGATAGGTACGCCCACAAGAGAAGAAGCCTGAGAAGGCTGAGGAGAAGCTGGTAAAGTAACAGCAGGAACAGATGCAGTATTAAATAGACCAGAGGGTGGCGTAACCACTGCAGCCTGAGATTGAGCAGACACTAGATGTTCACGGTTCTGCATGTAAAACTGTGCTTTGTCCACTCGTCGAATGATTTGTATCACCTCATCAACAGTTTGAGGGTTTAATGGCAATAAAGCTTGTACATACAGAGGTCTAAGACCTTTAAGCAAATGTTTAATTTGTTCCAACTGCAACATAGCTGGGTTGACTTGGTCACATAAAGATAGTACGTCATAGATGTAACTAATAACAGGTTCATCATCCAACTGTACCCGCTGTCTGAGTTTCATTTCCAGAATATCACTCTGGTTTGTTATCTGAAATGCATTTAAAAATTGTGTAGACAAGAAAATCCAATCATGGTGAGGGTGCCGATGGCGAAAAGTTTGAAACCATGATGCAGCAGTATCTCGTAAATAGCATGGAAAGCATTTCAATTTCATTTCCTCTGACCAGCCATTAGCAGCAGCGACCATTTCAAAGTTCTGCAGAAATTCATGTGCCGACATCCTACTGGAATTCTCAAAGTACGAGGGGTCAATGACCGGGCGGCAGACAGCTGGTTGCGGGGCATGGGCCACGACAGGCGGATTAGCCATCACTGACAACTGCGTAACAACAGGCGTACTAACACTGGACAAGGAGTCTACTTCACTGGGCTCGCGAACTGGAGCAATTGCTATATCAGATTTCTGTGCAGTACGTCGCTTAGGCATGATTGCAGCACAAAAGATAACGCAACCAATAAACAAACAGTAGGACCAAGCAATACAGATTACACCAAACTAAACACTTATAGCATCACATGAATGTAGGTAGCAAGATCAGAACATAACCAAATAAAACAGTTGCAGAAAGAACACAATTAAGCGCCCGCGGCGAAATATCAGAAAATTATACTAACACACGGCTACACAAGCCACTTGGACACAATACCAAGATTTTTAATCAGAATGAACACATGGAAGAAAACAAAATGATAGCTTCAGTGAGAAACCTCGAACTGGAAGTTAAAAAAACCACGTCACACATACTGTGACCACCGCTAATATTCTCAAAAAGGAGCAGAATACAGACTTGTAATTTAAACTAGCACACAAAACTTCTCTTTTTTTTTCTTAAATCAAATGTATATAATCTGATATGCACACGCAAAGAAACGCGCCAAAACACCTGCTGAGGAAGACTGGTTTCACAAGCTAAAATTATTGCTGAAATGCACGACCACGCGGGAATTACACAACACACGTGCGTATATAAAAGTTACACGAAAAATGACCCAGAAAAGTGCAGTAAATAGCTAGAAATCACAATCACTGGAATATAAAGTTATACATTTCCAAACCACTGCTAATAAGCACAAAAAACAAGATTTGCAAACAGATAGCCAACACGTGACGAGCACATTTTGAAACTACAACTATATCGCTCGTTTCTTCTCAACTTTCACAAAAACATTTTTTGGAAAATAACCAGCACGAAGAACGGAACACAGTGATATAATTTAAAGGAAATGAAGTCAAAACAAGGGGAAAATGGAGTAGAAGTTTTAGCGTCACGCCGGCAGACAATGGAAAAAAAATGCAAAAATGAACTCAAAATTGAAATTTCGACACCAGACTTTCAGAAATGATGGAAACAAAATTTAGAAGAAGAGAATCACAAATTAAAGTATAAAAATCCTTACCCTTTAGCCAGAAAGAACTTTACATTTTTCACGACCACGTGGAGCAGAAACCGTTAAATTTGGAGGGAAAAAAATTTTGCACTTAAAATCTCAAAACAAATCAAACCAATTCCTCGGCGCCTCACACCAATTTGTCGTGTACCTCAATATTTTGTAATTACTTAACTTCAGAGGAGGGCAACTCGCTTGTGAGAGGGATCGTTAATCAAACAAAGGAAACTTTAATTTAAGAGGCAACGACGAGGACGCAGCTAAAGTTATCTCAAAAATATTCTTACACTAACATAATTCCTGGCTGAAGGGAGAGGCAAGGATTCTATGCTACCATAATTAAAGTTGAAAGAAAGGATGACTAATAGATTTATTTAACAAATGCTTACCCCATGTGTCTGCCGGGCGAGGACGCCATGTCGTAGACAGTTATCCGTCCAGCTCTCGCGAACACTAGCCACAGAATGCCCAGAAAAACCCACGCTAAGCTTGGCGTCACTAACGCCATATCCCCACCAATGAGACTGTTTCCCCTCAATCGCCCCTCCTCAGATAAACTGCCAACCTTCGACTTGGGTAACCAGAGGACGTATTACTATTACTATAATCTGTGCACATGCCACAATATGACATAAATTGTGTATTTTAACGCGATCTACATTTTTTGTGGAGTAAAACTTTGTCTATCTGTTATGGTTTACCAGTTATGCAAAAGTCGTTCAGAATGAAGAACACTTTCGGAGACATTCCCAGAAAATTCGTGATATACATTTCATTTGTCATGAAAATATCTTAAACATATGATATTTTAATCAAAATCGTTAGTCATTTTTGAGAAAATTAAAATTTTCGAAAAATGTTCCATGTAAAGTGTAATCTGGAGTGGGGGATTTTCTTGAAAACCCACGTGTCGCATCTCTGGAAGATACTGAACCTAAATACCAAGTTTGGTGTTTATCCGACTGTTCGTTTCTGAGTTATGCTGTTCACAGACACACAGACAGACATACAGACACACAGACAGACACACACACACACGGACATGTTTCCAAAAATGATTTCTTTGGATTCAGGGAGTTTCAAAACATGTATTTCCGGTGAAATCTCGGTATGGAATTTTTGGGTGGAATACAATACTTCCCCTACTTACTATACGTAGTAGAGAAAGTAAACATTGACAGAATAAAGAATGGCGATGTGATTTAGCGGATATAATGCACTTTGTAAAAGAAAGAAATAAACATTTGGGCATAGCAGAGGAAACATGATTGATCAAAATAGCTCGTGTGACCAACGAGCAGAAGGAAGTGCAGGTGGTAGAAGTGCTAGAAGGCTATTAAAAAGGTGGTGAGAAGAATGTTATTCATCGCCACATACTCTACGTGAAGACAAACAGGTTTAGACTACATAGAAGAAGAAGAGGAAGGAGATATACAGAATGTTGTATCATACTGGGTTTTATACGTATTATATGCACTCTTGTACAGTGCCAATCACTTTCACTAGCTGTATCCGTTTTGAAGCCTACTGGACGGTACGGTAATAACGTCTTGTTCAGCACGAGGTGCATAGGACCACGCCAAAAGTTTTGAAAATGGACGCAATTAAATTTTTAAAATATTAAAAAACAAATCTGATCATTGCATCTTTTCAATATTCTCCATTGTATTCTATACACCGTCTCATCCTTTCAAACCATTTTTCAAATGCTGAACGCCATTCTTCTTTGGAGAGAGTGCAAATACATTCTTCGTAAGCAGCTACTGCGGCTTCAGGTGACTCAAATCGTTGGCCTCGAAATTTTTATTTCATTTTGAGGAATAGGAAAAGTCGCACGGGGGCAGATCTGGACTGTAGCGAGGATGGGACAAATATCTGACTCATGGCTTCTGCAGAAAGTGGGTTGCTCCTTGTCCAAAGTGGGCAGAGACATTGTCCTGATGCAACAAAATTCCACGCAGACCAGACTTAGGACGGTTTTTTCTCAGTTCAGTTGTAGCCGTTTTGTGGTGTAACACCTGGTAGTAACAGTCTTTTGTCCCGCAAGCGGAATCGTTACAATATGGCCACTTGCTGAGAAGAAGGAACAGATCATCTTGCCAACACTTCTCGTTCGCTTCACTTTTGTTGGAGAATCTTCTTCTGGGAAGACCCAGGCCGATAACTGCCGTTTAGTCTCGGGAAAACCAGCTTTCTTCACCTGTTACAATATTAACTATGTTTTTGGCTCTTCCTCAGTTGAATTTTTCAATTATTCCCTGACAACATTGTACGCGTGCTTGCTTCTGCTCATTTGTGAGGTGGTGGGGCATTCAGCGACTGCAGAGCTTCCTAAAGTAAAGCTTTTCTTTCAGGGTTATTTTCTCTGCTGCCGATCCAATATTTAGGGCTTCTTGAATCTAACCATATGTGCAACGATGATCTTCCGGCAACATGCGCTCTGCTTTCGCCACATGTTCATCCATTGTTGCTGTAGCCGGCCGTCCTGCTCTTCGAGGGAATCTCTTCCTGTTCTAAACTCTTCATACCATCGACAATTGGTGGATTGCAAAGGGCAAAGATCCCCAAATGTAGGATAAAGTCTTTCAAGGCATTCTCCCTTCCCTAAACCGACTTTAAAGCCATAGGAAATCATAGCACGAAAATACTCTCGCTTGATACCCATTCTAGCGTATGGCGAAGCAACACCTGCTATACATACGCACGCGGTGCTGATGATGCACATTGTTGGAGCGCGTCCAGACTTGCACATGTTGCTATCTGAGCTTCAAAATGAAGTTAGGAAAACCTGCTTTGGCTTACCACTACTCATTGTTGACCATTCTCAAATCTTTCAGAGTGACTCTCGTACACGCATGTAATGCTTAGTTTCTCATTGGGTATCATTGTTCATTAGTTGAGACAGTACGTACACACTTGTTGTGTGAGTAACATTTCATTTTGACTGGCGAATGAAAATGTTTCATAAAGTCAGATTTCAATTACGTCCATGCAGTGCCTAATACTATACTGCATCTGCGGCCAGCTCAAAAGGCTTAATTTGGTACTGGTTTCTGTTATACAATTTTCTACATATTGTTTTTGTTTAGGATGTGTATAGTAATTTCAGGATTATTGTTGTTCGAATTCTCAAATTTCCAAGAATTCTCTGCCCCTCCCGATTAAGACAGCTACGCTGTTAAAGCTCATGTGCCCCAAGAACTTTATGCCAAGTATTTGGAGTAACATCCTGGAGTTTCCCTTGCTTATGTTGTATCCATTAAATCTATTCATTTTCTTTCTTGAGACTGCTGAGTAATTACAGTTTTACGTGGCCGGGTTACCAGACCAGCCGCATAACCTCTAAACCGAGAGGATCAAGGTTTGAATTCGGAGTTCCTTCTCCTAGTCGGTCGCCTTTAGATTTCCATCTACTCTGCTTATGTACCTCATAAGCTGGGTTGTCTCTGCCATTGTCATAGCATCGTCGAGGTCTTCACTCAATAACCCCGAGGGCCCTCCATATTTATGGCCCTGGAGAGTAGGTGATCCGGTTATTATACGCTACCAGACATTGGGCTGCTTGTTGGTCCACGGTTCCCTATTACAGCTATTCAGGAATCACCCTACCAATTAGTGGGATCCCCCTACTCGCCAGCGGGACGTTGTCGGTTATTTATGCAATAAATGACAACATTTTACATCATAGAAAAAATTGGAGAGAACATGTGCAACGAATGGAAGAAGCTCGTATACCGAAAGTAGCCTTGAAATATCGACCCTCATGGAGACCGAACGTAGAACAACCCAGGTAGAGTGACAATGAGACTCTAACGGGAGGTAGGACCCAATACTTGCAAGCAGGAAGTTATAATGAAGTTATAATCTAAGCTGAATGCCAGTATTTTACCTGATGTGGCTACCGTTGAAGTAGAGGACTATATAGAAGGCGGAAGGGATAAATCACATCCAACTTTAATGACGAATAGAAGGCAATGAACGGAGCAAACAAACCTGCACAATCTTCAGTCCCTCTCCAAGTATTTCTTGAAAAATAAATAATTTTCCGTAATATATTTGGTGCCATAGCATCATTGAGAAAAGCCTTGATAGGCCAACTGTCCTATGAATGAAGTAAACACTGTTCTCGTTCAGGGGAAAGAGTAGCGCCTGTGAACAGCATAAAATCGAAATGTCCGATAGAAGTTTCCAAAGATGAGACCCACCCCAAACTATGTTTTACATTGAATCGATTTTTCGCTTTCCATTTCGCCTCGGTTATAATATGTTTAATTTTTTCAAAAATATTTAACGATTTAGATTAAAATACCTATATTTAAGTTATTTACATGGCAAATAAAACGTATATATTGAATTTTTATAAATGTTTATAAGGTAATGACCATTATAGCTCTACTCTATGGATTATAAACTTGGTCCCTAACAAATAAGCAAAAATCAAGAATACAGGCAGCAGAAGTGAGACAATTAAGATAGCTAGTCGGCTACAGATGTAAATTCCAGACAAAGTTTCGAAATTCCGGAAGAACTTGGATTACCAGTATAATAGAATTAATTGGTAGATACAGACTAGAATGGAAACCAGACATGATTTCCAATCGTATACCCAAAATAGTACAACTATAGACCCAGAAGACAACGATATATTGGACGCCGTAGGAAGAAATGGAGGGATGTTTAATTAGAACATACTAAAGTGGAGACGGAACAGGTCTAAAGGCCTAATTCATATTGTATATGATCTTGAATTTTATGGGAAAAGCCTGTGCAGTCCTCCTCATTCAGAAGGAATTTTGTATAACTTCGTGTAACGGGTAAACCGTAAGAGATAGACAAAAAACAGAAAACGCTTTAAAATACAAGATTTATTTCAAATACTTTTTTATCGTGGCAATAGACATTTCTGAGATAAACGTTATTATTTATTTAAAATTAAACACGATTGTCTTTTCCTTGAAGTCCTGTCAGTTTTTCATGCGATCGCACCGAAAGAGCATGGAATATATTGACGCGCTTTTAAACATTTGACTATCGCTAGCTTCCATATACCTATTACAATATTTGTACATATTGTGAGCTGTCCAACTTTTCAGTGTTCACTTTTCTCTGTTCTCAATGATACTGTTTCGATCTAGTTCATCTTTCGCTGGGACTTCACTTAGTCCACACAGTCACTTCAATAATGTAAACTAGTTCAATTTCCCCCTCACATTAATTTCTTCGTGACGTAGCCCCTTTCGTCAGGATGGTTCACTCGCTGGTGAGTCGAACTCAAGACTTCTACAATCTCTCGCTCCCCAGCAGCAATCGCTGCAAGCCACAACAGTAGTCACAAACTCGCTAGGAGAACAGCACTTTTAATTGCACGAGAAACGCACTCGCTATCTCGCTCACTCACTGATTGACCAACTTAACCGTTCTCGCCAATGCAATCTACCACAGAGCACTCCAGAAATATTTGGGTACACGTTCTGGAGGGATAGGGACGAAACCTACAGAAAATTCTGATTATATGCCGGTGTTTACGCCGGTGAGCGCTACTTATCTTTGTTTATCTCCGACTGCCTGGCGCCGACCTCCCGATAACCTTGACCCATAGTTGCTGCGTTACAATATGCTTATCTCAATTAACTTGAAGTAGGTATAAAATTTTTTTGCAAGAATAGTTTGTACAACCTATAAATCAAAAGCTGCTGTATTACATTCACATGACTTTCTCTTCCCGCTATCGTTTATTAGTGGGTATACAAAGTAGTCTTGACGAAGCTTATTTTTTATGTCTACTTCATTTTAATCCAAATAAAGTTTTGCAGAAATGGCTCCGTTACACATTTCGTTGCAGATACAAAGGCAAACAGCAATAGTCAAATGTTTAAGAACTGTATGTTATACGCTGCCTTAAATTCCATTGTTTCCACGCAATCGCAAGAAACAACTGAATGTTGACACGACCTTTAAAGAATGCTAAATATTGAGCAATTCTAACCATTAATAACGAATATCTCGGAAATACACGATTACACAAAAAATTAAATAAATTGTGTATTTTAAAGAGATCTATTAGTTTTCGTCTATCGCTTAACGTTTATCAGTTACACAAGATAATACAGAATTCCTTCCGAACGAGGAGGACTTCATAGGCTATTCCCAGAAAATTCGAGAATACATTTTATTTGTCATGTAAAATCTTTATAAGTGGTGTTTTAATAAAAATCGTTAGAGCCATTTTAGAAAATAAAAGCTTTAGAAGAATCTTCCATGTAAACACTAGTTTGGGGTGGAGGGAATTTTCTTGAAAATCTTCGTGTTGCATCTTTGGAAGATACTGAACTTAAATGCAAAGTTTGGTGTTTACCCAACTTTTCGTTTTTGAGTTTTATTGTTCACAGAACACATACAGACACAAACACTCAGACCTTTTTTCTAAGAATGCTCTTTTTTGATTCAGGGGGCCTCAAAACATGCATTTTAGGTGAAATCTCGGTATTAAATTTTAGTACCTTCTCTACCTAGTATGAGGTACGTGGTAGAAAGTAATAAACGATAGTGGGTGGAGAATAGTATGTGAATGTAACGCATCAGGTATTTGTATTTTTAATAATAGGATCTTATCTTGCGACCTTTAAACCGCTTTTTCATTGAGTGTGGAGGCCCTGAATATCTAACTATGTAAACAAAAGTAAAGAATGAGAAGGAAATGGCCCTAAGGCTTATATTCTGCTTTGGAGGTTGCATAATCTTCAAGAAGCCTTGAGGCAGGTGTTCTATATTTTCTTAGAAGAACTAATTACATATCCATCTAGTGCTCTTACGTTCCACAAAAAATATTTAATTTGGAGAAATTTTCTAAAGGTTTACGATGCAATTTAAGCCTCTAAAATGTAAGATTAGTTTTGTGTTCTTAGAATAATTTGTCTAGTCGTTTGCAACATTTGATAATTAATATGCTGATCCGTATCGTAGAGTCTTCTCGGTGGAGTGAAGTAAATTAGCACGATGTGCAGGTATGCAAGCAGTTGACTTCTGTGACATCAGCATACTTATTTGGAGGCCTGAAGGCCTTTACCTTACACAAACAGAATTTCGTAAGGCTTCTCTTTGGCACTTCGACAAGGCCAGATTTATGACAGTTAATTAACACACGTTGTTGACGATGCCAAGCACGTGTAGGGGTCATCCACTCAAGCGCTGATCAAACCCAGCACTGCTATTGCATTTTTAGTTTTCGTACCTTGAGGAACGTTAATTTCAGGAGGAGTATTGTAATTCGACTGTTGGGAGCCGAACTTGAAGTAGTAGCAACCGCACGTATGGTAAAAAGTTTCCGGTAGCCTTCGCCCCAAGTTTAAAACCATATTAACTTTGTACATTGGGCTGTTTCTTTAAATATTATATATTTATGCTTGCCTCGGCTGCATCAGTATTATTGTTAGAGACATCAGTATTATTGTTAGAGACATGTTTCTCTTTGCAGGGTTGTGGTGCGACTGAAGAATGTAGGCTTACACAGATTATAATTTTACTTCACTCCTTTTATTAATGCTTGGCACGATTTAAATAACACTTCACTGATCTAGAGAGGGATTTTTTTTATTAATTACTTGCACTTTTTAACACGTAAGCTATTTTTGTCTCACACAAAATACGTATTAAATTTCTCGAGGACATATCTCGCGTCCGGTTAGGAACAATGTCTATAAGCAACGCGTCCAGTTATGAGCGCTGTCTACAAGCAACTGACTTCTGGATTTGTAAATTTTGCTCCATTTTCAGTTTCTGATTGGCTAATCCTACTCCAATAGAATACCTTTATTTAACTAAAGCTTTTTCTGGTTGTTCATTGGCTATTTTATAAACTGTCACAAAAATTTACATTATTGTTGCTCCAAGAATTACCAGTAGCATTTTTAAACCTTCAAATTTATTATTACCTCAAGGTTACCTCATTGTTAGCAACTTTTAACCTACTTCTCACAGCTCCTACATTATTCAATTACCTAACACATTCACATAACATTATTACACATGTATACAATAATACAAACATATACGATGACTGTAATATACACTTTTACATATTGTTACATACACATATTGCTTTAAGGCGGGCTGTTATTGAATTTATATATTATATAATTAGACTGAAATCATTTAAGTGTTAAAAATACTGCCTCAACCTGGATTCGAGATACAAGAAAATGTTAAACAGTCTGTTAAGATGCATAGTTTCAACATTATCGAGTGGAGAAACAAATCTAAGGATAGAGTTGACGAAAATGTTCCAATAGCGGTAAAAAAAATTAATAAAACATTTCCGGTTAATCTAGGTGAATCAATCTAGTTCTTTTATTTTTTATTTTTTTATTGTTCCATTTTATTGCTCCCCATCTTTAACCAGAATGGTCATATAGATGGCCTTTTTTATCTTTGGACAATATTGCCCATCGCCAATAGTGATAATTCTAATTAAGAAAGGAGTATTTTAGAAGGAGTTGTATTATATTTCAACTGTTGGGGAGCCGAACTTGAAGTTGGTTGCAATCGCACGTATGGTAAATAGTTTCCGGTAGCCTTCGCCCCAAGTTTAAAAATATTAGCTTTGTAATTTGGTTGTTTCTTTCAGATATTATATATTTAAATTTGCCTCGGCTGCGTCAGTATTATTGTTAGAGACATGGAAGTCTTGGCAGGGTTGTGATACGACTAAGAATGTAGGCTTACACAGATCTTAATTTTTAATTCACTCCTTTTTATTAATCCTTGACACAAATTAAATAGCACTTCACTGATATACAAAGCTGTGAGATTCTTTTATTTAATACTTGCACTTTTTAACACGTAAAATATTTTTGTCTCACACGAATACGTATTTAATTTCTCGAGGACACACCTCGCGTCTGGTTATGAGCACCGTCTAGAAGCAACAGGTCTGGTTATGAGCACTGTTTGGAGGTAACTGAATTGATTTCAACCGTCTAAACTTGTAAACTTCTGTATTTCAAGTCTGTGATTGGCTATTTTTACTCCAATAGAATACCTGCATTTAACTAAAGCTTTTTCTGGTTGTTGATTGGCTATTTTAAAAACTGTCACAAAAATTACATTATTGTTGTTCCATTATTGCCTCATTGTTAGCAAATTTTAACTTATTATTCTCACAGCTCCTACATTATTAAATTACGCAATACATTCACATAACATTATTGAACTTGTTTAGAATAATATAAGCATATGCAATGACTGTTAAATACATTTTACAAATTATTACATACAAATGTTGTTTCAAGGCGGGCTGTTATTCAAATATACATTTATATAATTTGGTTAAAATCTTTAAGTGTTAAAAACACTGCCTCATAATGAAGTTGTCCATTGAATTTCTGTATTTTTTGTTTTATTCATTAGATCACACTTTTATTCACACTTTCAGACTCTGGGGAGGATAGGGACTAATCCTAGTTAATGAAAAATTCCTACTCCCAGCCAGGAGTTGAACCCGAGACGCCCTCGAACTGCTTAGATTTGTTTACTGCCGAGACACGAAATATTCGAATGACACTGTCAACATTACAATTACAACAAGAGACCTAATGACATTAGAAGGTTTACAGTAGGCTGTTATAACATGACAGTAAAGTGCGAAATCCAGTTACAGACTTGCCAACTTCTTGAAATTGAAAACCAAATAACTTTCACTTGTCCAGCAAAGCCTAATGATTTTGTGACGACATGAAATTTAAAATACTAAACTGTTCATTGCAATAAATGCATAAATGTTGCATGTAAAATGAATGGGAGTTCCATTTGATAAGAATCCTTGAAGATTTGGTACTGATTCTTTCGGTCACACATGCTGAAATGCTTCCTGGTACCAAAATGAATACGCACTAAGATATCTAGTCCATATTTTGCGCTTGATAATATAAACTGTAAACAAAACCGTCACAAAAATGGCAAACTTATCTCCCACAGCCATAGATTGCGAACAGGATAAACGATTTACATTGACTCCGCAATTCATCTTAAATTACTGAATGTTTGTCCCCCCCCCATTTACTGCTGGTTATTAGAGGTCAATAAGATTCTAAATCTGCTCGCTATGATTTTGTTGCAGCCCAGTTAAGGGGGGCTATGATCTTGATTAAGGATAGACACACAGATAGCTCTGTTCAATCATAACACTGTGTACCAATTAGGGCGTGAAGTCGTAAACAGTGAGCCAAAAATAAGGAATTAAGGCAAAAAAGTAGAAAATTCCCAACTTTGACATTTTATTCCTCCATCAAACAAATCCATTTTCACAGTAACATGAAGTAATGCACAAAAAAATTGCTCTACTCCATCCATGTAAGATAATTCTGAAAATACCACATACAAAAGAGTTGTAATTTTAGCATTTTTTAAAATATAAAACCGATAAAATGAACTATCTGAAAAAACTGCCAAAACACGGAAACTGTATTATCTTTGATCTATATGTCCAAAAAAAATTAAGATTTTTTCTTCTATTAATTTGAGTGTTATAATTTAAGTCCAGGTGAACACTTTGAGTAATTGTATACAAAAACACCTTTCATCATATTTGTTAACAAAACTACTTTTGAAAACTTAAAGATTACGTGAAATAGTAGTCATATTTATTTTATAATAATATTGAAAAGAAACCGTATTATATTTTATAAACAATTAAAATATTAATGTAAAGAAGCTAACCCTAGCGTTGCGGTATTAGCATTATGAAATAGAACATGCTGTAATAAATAAATAAATAAATAAATAAATAACAAATAGCCAGAAACAGCAGAATCACGACTTAATACTTAAAAAATGTATGATATAGTATTGAATTCGAACCAAAAGTAACAAATATCTCGAAATGGTTAATGTCGCAAAAGAAATTTATAGAACGTTAGCAAACTACACGAAACAAATTTCAAACAGTATAGAGATATCATAGGCGAGTTGAGTGAGGCAATATCTTGTCCACGGCTAAACAGACCGCAGTTTTATAATGTTAAAGCAAATTCTCATCAGAAGATTCGGTGTTGAAGCCAAACAGTGTAAAAAATCATTTTACTATAATGTTTTTAAAACTGCTCCGCCGGCCATTTACATAGCAGTAACCAACCAGGCAGGAATCAACATTGACTCTTGAAGATGCCTGACGGAGCGACGGGGGAAACTTTAAGTGATTTTCCATCTCCTGGACCACGGTCTAAAGCCCATAACTACATTTTATTGGTTTAAGCGAACTAATACGTGAACGAATAGGAAAAACGGAGAAAAAATTGCCAATATTCGAACTGTTCTGTCACCAAAAGTTGCTGTTAGAATTTAGCGTAATTTATATAGTCTCTTACGGATCTTCAGGAATATTGTAATACATGGAAAATAATTTTTAATCCCATAGTTATTTGTATAGACACTATTGTATGTCAGGTGGAAAAAAATAAGTTTTATGTATGACTTTTGTAACCATTACTCAAAAACTATTTGGGTTAGAAGGCTGAAACTTTGTGTGTTACTTGAGCATACAAATATTTAAAAAGTAAGCTACTATTATGATAGAGGTGCAAACATTTCACACATTTTTAATTACAGATTTTAATTATAGGGCATTTTTATAATCAAACTTAAAATTTTATTTATACAAAAGTGATCACAGAAACACTACGGTAGTAACGTGCTTAACAGAACTATCCTTGAGGAAGTATCAGTAAATATTTCAAGTTTTAAAACTCATTTTAATTTGAGATATGGGTTCAAAAGTCATACATGGAACTTTTATATTTTTTTTTCACTTGACATACAATAATGTCTATACAAGTATCTATGGGATTAAAAATTATTTTCCATATATTAAAATATTGCTGAATGATCCCACAAGAGACTATACAGGGTGGACCATTTAAATTGAAGCTGTACAATATCTCCAAAACAACCACTACCACTACCATTACCACTACCACCACTACCACTACCACCACCACCACTACCACCACCACTACCACTACCATCACTACCACTACCACCACCACTACCACTACCACTACTACCACTACCACTTCCACTACTACTACCACTACCACTACCACTACCACTACCACAACTACTACCACTACTACCACTACCACTACCACTAATACTACCACTACCACTAATACTACCACTACTACCACTACTACTACTACTACTACCACTACCACTACCACCACTACCACTACCACTACTACCACTACCACTACTACTACCACTACCACTACCACTACTACTACCACTACTACTACCACTACCACTACCACTACTACTAGAAGGACTTTTATTGTGAACAGTTTCAGTCTACTGTTGTACAATACAACAATCGCATGGGCCTCATTGCCGTGCATGCTTTTCCTGTCCCTATTTTCTAACTCTGTGTGTATAGTAATAAATATGCACTCACTATATATACATAAGTATTTACTATGAACTAACATAATGAAGGGAAAAAACAAAACAATAATAATAAGAAGCATGAATTACAATTATATTACAAATATATGCAGTGCTCCGAACCTTAAAAACTAGTTCTTATGTACCGTCCCTCCCTCTTCCGTTCTCCAGGGCAATTAATCTCCTTTGCAGAATCTTAGACAAAAAAATCTGATGTGTAGCACTCACATGGCTTTCTCTACTCTTGTACAAACTATTTTTACAAACGCTTATTCTCCATAAGCTTTATGTTAATCGATATGTTAATCTTACCGCTAATTTTCTTGTAGGTGCAAGGGGAATATGGTAGGCTTTAAGCGATAGTCAAATATTTTAAGAGCTGGTTGCTATGTGGCGCATTCCATTCTATTTGCATGTCCAGGACATAAAAATTCCCATTTGAGAAAAAGTATTGGAAAATTTAAGGGAATAATAAGCAATATCTCGAAAATGGTTCACTCAATAAAAAAATGTATATGACATAAATTATGTTTTTAACGAGATCTACATTTTTTGTGTAGTAAAATTTTGTCTATCTCTTATAGTTTACCCGTTATGCAAAAGTCGTTCACATTGAAGAATACTTTGGAGAGATTCCCAGAAAATTCAAGAAATACATTTTATTTGTCATGAAAGTATCTTAAATATATCATATTTTAATCAAAATCGTTAGAGCCACTTCTGAGAAAATTAAAATTTTCGAAAAATGCTCCATGTAAAGGGTAATCTGGGGTGGGGGGATTTTCTTGAAAACCTTCGTGTCGCATCTCTGGAAGATACTGAACCTAAATACCAAGTTTGGTGTTTATCCGACTGTTCGTTTCTGAGTTATGCTGTTCACAGACACACACACAGACAGACACACACAGACACACACAGACATGTTTCCAAAAATGCTTTTTTTGGATTCAGGGGGTCTCAAAACATGTATTACCGGTGAAATCTCGGTATCGAATTTTTGGGTGGAATACAATACTTCCCCTACTTACTATACGTAGTAGAGAAAGTAAAAATGGCTTGATATTATGGGGGGAAGTAAATGCCATTAGTCTGTTTTATTTGGAGGACGTTGTGATGGTCATTTGAGGGTCAATTTAATTGTAGGTTCACGTTTAAAACGACGCGACTCATGATATTTACTTTCTCCCATAATATCGAACAATTTTTATTAAAGACATTTCTTTCTACAACACTTAGTTTTGGAGATATCGTACAGTCTCAACTTAAATGGTCCACCCTGTATAAACCACATTGCATCCTAACTCAAACTTTTGCAGAACGAACACTTCAAATATTTACAATTTTTTCTTTGTTTTTCCTATTCACTCACGTATTAGTCCCCTTAACGCC
The DNA here is from genome assembly GCA_030765065.1 of Deroplatys truncata. Taxonomy (NCBI): domain Eukaryota; kingdom Metazoa; phylum Arthropoda; class Insecta; order Mantodea; family Mantidae; genus Deroplatys; species Deroplatys truncata. The sequence goes on from CM060975.1 coordinate 281,314,910, forward strand.
TGTAGTGAAAGCCTAGCATGTGTATTAAATAAAATATGTTCGTAATGTGTGCCTATTTTCAATTCTTACAGCTGCATGTGTATTACAGCGGGAACAAATACCTCTATAATAATTATGCAATTATTTACATAATGTACCCGATTTATTCATGAAATAATACTAATAAATACCTCTCAAAGTATTGAGATTATTGGCTGTCGTGTTAAGACAGGCAGGGAAAACACTGAAACTTGAAGCGGGAACTAAATCCATAACAAAAACCTACGCCACAACACAAAGAATTAATGTCATTTAATTATATAAAATAACTCAGAGAAAAATTAATTACCTAATGAACTAAAATGTTGCAAGCATTTAAACTAATGAAAATGGAAGGTGGAGTTAATGTAGTCACATCAAGAAGCTTCAATAAAAAATTAACATGTAAAGTTCAAAGCAAAAGATTATATATTATTGTATATTATAATTCAAAACGACAGCGAAGGGTGCAGAAGGAAAAACATGGCATTTAAAAGGCGAAATAGGAATGGAAGCTACAGTGAAAACGCGAAACACAAAGAACGAAAGGAGAGAACGAAAGAAGCCACCTCAAAACTATGTAATCTAACGAGACAAATGAGGAAGAGTGTACGAGGGGCACTACTTATATTTTGAGCCTAATAATTAAAATAAAGTGATTTCTGATTGAAAACTGCTATATTGTTTTTTAAAATATTCTCCTTTATGATCAATACACTTTTGCATCCGTTTGAACCGTTTGTCAAAGCATTTATTCCAGTCTTCTTGAGACACCTCCAAAATATGGTTTTTGAAGGCATCAATGTCTTCTTCTGCCGACGAAAATCGTTGTCCACGCAATTTATTCTTGATGTTCGGGAACAAAAAGAAGTCATTGAGTGCCAAATCAGGACTGTATGGCGGATGATCCATCAATTCGATTTTTTGAGCCTTCAAATACTCTTGTGTTAAGACGAGATGTGTGTGCGCTCGCATTGTCTTGATGAAGAACGATTCTACTTCTGGTTGGTTTTCCTTACTTCACCGAAGACTTCCGGGAAACAAATGTTTATGTACCGTTCGGCATTGACCGTTTTACGTTCCTCTAAAGGCACTGTTGCCACATGGCCAGTTTTGCTGAAAAAGCAGGCGACCATTTGCTTCGAAGTGCTTCGAGTGCGAACAACTTTTGTTGGATTTGCTTCATCTTGAAACACCCATGCAGTCGACTGCTGTTTACTTCCGGCTCATACGCATAGATCCATAATTCGTCACCTGTTACAATCTTATATACGTCTTTTGAGGCAGCCCATTGTATTTCTTGAGCATTTTTGTACACCAATTGACCGGAGCATCTTTTTGAGATTGCGTCAAGTTATGTGGGATCCAACGAGAGCAAACCTTTTTCACGGCTAAATAATCCTGCAATATTTTATATATGCTGGTGGAACTAATGCCTAGGGTTGTCTCAATCTCACAATATGTCGCATGACGATCTTTCATTATTAGTTTTTGCACAGAATCAATGTTTTCTGGCACAACAACTGATTTTGGACGACCCGCACAAACTTCATCATTGAGCGAACGGCGGCCACGATTAAACTCGTTATACCAACGTTTCACAGTGGCAAAGGATGGAGCTTCGTCGCGAAATGTGGAAGTTAGTTTTTCGATGCACTCTTGTCTTGATAATCCACGTCGAAAGTCGTAATAAATCATTGCACGAACATTTTCACGAGTTAATTCCATGTTTTTCTTGACACACACTTTTCAAGTTAATGTGAACAAAACAAATGACACTCTATTGACAAAGTGTTTGAAGTAGATTATGTCAAAAATGTTAAGCTTTCCATTGGAAACGTCAGATGGCAACTACAACATTCAGGGTTGCCAAGGTTCAGAAAATAAATAGTGCCCCTAGTAAGTATAGATAGCGCCAGAAGCAGCAAGAGGACACCGGGAGACGCGAGTTGTCCACCGATGACTGCAAAAGTGCCAGGACCGGTAGTAGAGTCCGGCCGGAGGGACCGAGCCATCGCAAATTAAGATTTATTTGGCGTAGTTAAAGGTTTAAGACGAGGCAATTTTTCCGTAACAGATCAAGTGAATTATCCTCCGCAAGAGAAGCGCAGAGAAGATAGGAGTTATACTGCAGACGAGGGTTAGTATCCGTTGGCCTTAGACGCGATAAAGGATTGATATTTGTTATTTGCTAGTAGAAAAGTAAAATAAAGTAACTAGTTAAAAACTGAAGTAACCTGGGCGAGGTGGCGCCAATGTAACAGGTGCGACTCGCATTCGGGAGGTCTCGGTCTCAATTCCTGGCTACCGCTATTCTGATCTATGGGTTTTTTCGGGAGTTTTCCCCGGGTGGTCAGATGAATGTTGGAGTGGTTTGTTTTAGCCCCCGAACTACCTGACCCTCCACTTTTTCCATTCACCATTTCACTCATCCTTCACCCCGTTCGGTCTGTTTCAGGTTGGAAGTGTCGATGATGGTGTTTCGGTGCGGCGTGGCAAGGAAAAAAAATAAACTCCGTTTCTCGGCTTTCGGCTAGTTGCCGGTTAAACGGACCGCCCTTTAGGAGCGGGATGTTGGATTCTCTGTGTGGAGCGGGAGGCCCCGGTCTGCCTGTCCGACTGTCAGGGCGTCAAAATCTGGAAACTGTAGGGACCTTGTCGTGCCGTCAATCCTGGTTCCTGCACCCGCTGTCTCCTTCCATCTCCTCCTCCCTCCCGAGAGCGCCCCCTTGTGCGGCATAGGTACAATATCCTTACTGGAGCAGTGCCAAATCCCCTCCAATGATAAGAAAGAAAAAAAAATGGGATGTGTTGCACTCGTGACCTTCTCTAGTCTTGTACAAACTATTTATACAAATGGTTATTCTCCATCTACTTCATGTTAATCGAGATGAACATTTGCAGAAACTATCTCATTGCTAATTTTCTTGTAAATGCAAGGGCGATATGGAAGGCTTTTAAGAGCTGGTCGCTATATGGAGCATTCCATTCTGTTTGCATGTCCAGGACATAAAATAGGAATAACGAATTCCCATTTGACAAAAAGTATAAGTATTGGAAAATTCAAACAAATAACAAGGAATATGTCGGAAACGGTTCACTCGATCACAAAGAAAAGAAAAAAAGTATATGACAAATTGTGTGTTTTAACAAGTCTACATTTTGCATAGTAACGTTTTGTCTATCTCTTACGGTTTACCAGTTTCAGTTGCGAAGATATTATATTGTTGTAGGAGTTGTATTATATTTCAACTGTTGAGGAGCCGAACACTTTAAGTAGTTGCAGCCGCAAGAATGGAAAACAGTTTTCCGGTAGCCTCCGCCCTAAGTTTAAAAATATTAACTTTGTAATTTTGACTGTTTCTTTAAATATTATGTATTAATGTTTGCCTCGGCTGCGTCAGTATTATTGTTAGAGACACGTTTCTCTTAGCAGGGCTGTGGTGTGACTAAAGAATGTAGGCTTACACAGATTATAGTTTTACTTCACTCCTTTTTATTAATACTTGACACGATTTAAATAACACTTCACTGATATAGAGCTGTGAGATTCTTTTTATTAATTAATTACACTTTTTAACACGTAAACTTCTTTTTCGTTTCACACGTAAACGTATTAAATTTCTCGCATCCGGTTACAAACACTGTCTGCAGGCAACTGAACTGATTTCAACCGCCTAAAACTGTAAATTTCTGTATTTCAAGTCTCTGATTCGCTATTCCTAATCCAATAGAATACCTTCATTTAACTAAAGCTTTTTCTGGTTGTTGATTGGCTATTTTATGAACTGTCGCATAAATTACATTATTGTTGTTCCAATAATGACTAGTAGTATTTAAACTTTCAAATTCATTATTGCCTAAGATTTCCTCATTGTTACCTCATTGTTAGCAATTTTTGGCCTATTTTTCACAGCTCCTACATTATTAAATTACATAATATACTCACACAACATTATTACACATGGATACAAAAATACAAGCATATGCAATGACTGTTACATACATTTTACAAATTATTACAAACACATATTGCTTCAAAGCGGGCTGTTATTGAAATTACATATTATATAATTAGACTAAAATTATTTTAGTGTTAAAAACACTGCCTTACAGTTATGGAAAATTCATTCTGAATGAAGAGAACTTTTGGGGACATTCCCAGAAAATTCAAGATATACATTTCACTTATCATGAAAATATCTTAAACATGATACTTTAATCAAAATCGTTAGAGCCATTTTAGAGAAAATCAAAATTTTCGAAATTGTTCCATGGAAAGGGTACTCTGGGTTGGGGGGATTTTCTTGAAAATCTTCTTGTCGCATCTTTCGAAGATACTGAACCTAAATATCAAGTTTGGTATTTAGGTTTTTGAGTTATGCTGTTTCGCTTTTTAGTTATGCTGTTCACAGACACACAGAGGAACCTTTTTCTAAAAATGCTTTTCTTTTTATTAAGGAGGCCTCAAAACGTGTATTTCCGGTGAAATCTCGGTATCAATTTTTTGGGTGGAATGCAATACTTCCCCTACATACTATAGGCAGTAGAGAAAGTAAAAAAGTGAAGTAAAGTAATCTAAGGCACATAAAAGTTTCACAGAATTTGTGGAAGTGATAATTTTAAAAGGATTCGGGAAGGGGAATCTTATAATCTATCAGATAGTAAATTGTTTGTGAAAAGGAGCACAATCAACGTTAGGCCAGCAAAAGTAATTAATTGCTGTTACAAATATATTTAAAATTCCCAAGCTCTGAAATCCACCGACTGAGTTCCTGAGATGTTACTTAATGTAGTATTATCATCCTTTGTGATTCGAGAAAAAGAGGTAATTTGAGGCAGTATTTTTAACACTTGAATAATTTCAATTAAATTATATAATATGTAGATTCAATGCCTTGTAGCAATATGTATGTAATAATTTTTTAAATGTACGTAACAGTCATTGCATATACTTATATTATTGTAAACATGTTTAATAATGTTAATTGAATACATTACATACCTTAATAAAGTAAAGCTGTAAGAATAATAAGTTTAAAGTTGCTAACAATGAGGTAACAATGAGGTAACCTTGAGGCAATAATGAGTTTGAGAGTTTGAATACTACTAGTCATGATTAGGGCACCAATAACGTAAATTTTGTGAAAGTTTTTAAAATAGCCAATCAACAGCCAGAAAAATCTTTAGTAAACTGCAGGTATTCTATTGGACTAGGATTAGCCAATCAGAGACTTGAAATACAGAAGCTTACGAGTTTGAACGGTTGACATATTTTCAGTTGCCTGCAGACCTTGGTAGTGACCGGATGGAAGATGTGTTCTCTAAAGAAATATTATGTATTCATGTGAAACGAAAATTATGTATCCGCGTTAACGAAGTGCAGGTATTATATTAAAGAATTTTACAGCCCTTGATATCAGTGTAGTGCTATTTAATTTGTGCCAAGGATTAATAAAAAGAAGTGAATTTAAACTTAAAATCTGTGTAAGCCTACATTCTTGTCGCACCACGCCCTGATTAAGAGAAACGTGTGTCTAAAGTAAGACTGACGCAGCCGAGGCAAACATAAACATAAATACTACCTATAGAAGCAGTTTAATAACAAAGTTAATAAATAATATTTTAAACTTAGAGCGTAACAACAAAAATACATCTTCAAATCAGCTTTTTCATATGTAGCAGCATATTACGTAACATACAATCTTCTTCAAATTAAGGCCCAAAGCGTGGTGCAAACTTCAACAACATAACACTTTCTCAAATTGGTTTTCCAACTGTGGAAATAAATAAATAAAAAAGAGACTCCAAGAACAATACTACTTCAATTGTATTCAATGTTTCGATTATAAGCGTCTCCGATTACAGGTTAAAATACTGAGTAGGTATATAGTAAACACTATTCTAGTATAATTCTAGTTTCAATGGCATTACATCTGAAATCAACTTAGTCCAATCTGAGTACGCATCGATAATATGACGCCGCCGTGTGTTGGATTAGAGGAAATAAGGTGTGCCAACATTAACTCAATGGCACATGCAGAATGTGTTTGATGTAAGATTACTGCTCCCTTCCGTATACCAACGCAATTATGCATGGCGCCTCTTAAGTCAGCTTACACAGACTGACACACCTAAGCCCCTTATTAGTGTTTTCTGATGGTATGGCAGATGCCTCATCAAGCAAGCCACTGAAGCAACAGCTTATAACCGCCATGTTAGAGTGTATTATAAGCGGCAAGATGAAAGCCAACACAGGACAACCACGCGATCATGAAAAGGTTCTTTTCTTCTGTAACATCGTTAGAGAATGGAGAAAGTTAATGTTTAGGCCGCATGGAAGAAAAGGGCTCAAAGCCCAATCTAGATCACTCTACCTAGCTCTTCTTAACCGACACTTCACAAGAGGAGATTATGATATCGACCTCTGGACACCAATTTCAGTGAGGGTAGGGCACGCGCGCGCGCACACACACAAAGAAATTAAAGAAAATTGTGGAGACAAAATGTTTTATACCGAAGTGAGGCCAAAAGGTTTGCAGCTAGATATTAAATTTTATTATCCCGGCATATACACTACGTGATCAAAAAAATCCGGACACCTGGCTGAAAATGACGTACAAGTTCGTGGCGCTCTCCATCGGTAATGCTGGAAGTCAATGTGATGTTGGCCCGCCCTTAGCCTTGATCACAGCGTTCACTCTCGCAGGCATACTTTCAATCAGGTGCTGGAAGGTTTCTTGTGGAATGGCAGTCCATTCTTCACGGAGTACGGAACTGAGCAGAGGTATCGATGTAGGTCGGTGAGGCCTGGCACGAAGTCGGCGTTCCAAAACATCCCAAAGGTGTTCTATAGGATTCAAGTCAGGACTCTGTGCAGGCCAGTCCATTACAGGGATGTTATTGTCGTGTAACCACTCCGCCACAGCCCGTGCAATATGAACAGGTGCTCGATCGCGTTGAAAGATGCAATCCCCATCCCCGAATTGCTCTTCAACAGTGGGAAGAAAGAAGGTGCTTAAAATATCAATGTAGGTCTGCGCTGTGTTCGTGCCACGCTAAATAACAAGGGGTGCAAGCCCCCTCCAGGAAAAACACGAACACATCATAAGTCCTCTTTGGGGAAGGAAATCAACATAATCTTGATTAACTGGTAAAAAATCAGCATTAGACGAAAACGTACTACACATAAATGTATATCTCTTTACACAATTCATTTCAAATAACTTTTTTGTGGCTTCAGCCATTTCCGAGATATCCGTTATTTATGGTTCGAATTATTCAATACTCATTCTTTTCAAGTCCTATTCATTTTCAGTTTTCCTCGCAATGTAACGGAAAGAGTATGGAATTTTAAAGCCAGCGCATAGGGTCCACTTCTTAAACAGTTGACTATCGCTATTGCTTTTGTGTCTACAACGAAATGTGTAATATAGCTATTTCCGAAAACCGGAAGAGGATAGAGAAAGTGATGTGAATGTACAGCTTCAGATTTTTCTAATGCTTTTTTGGATTTGGGGGGCCTCAAAAATGTATTTTCGATGAAATGTAGATATCCAGTTTTTGGGTGAAATGCCTTCTCTACTTACTATAGAGCGATTTATGAAGAACTGGCACATTTATTTCTTTAATTGTTTCAAAACGAATTATGGTTATTATACCTGAAATGGAGAGGAATTTTGGGAGATTATTTACCTCTATAGCAAATGTTGAAAATGTCCTCCATCCTGCATAAGGCACAACTCAACACGTCGTTTCATGTTACTGCCACTCGTTGGAGGACTCTGTTGTCAATAACTTGAATCTCCTGTGTAATGTTGTGCTTCAGATCGTCCAATGTCTGGGGACGTGTGACATGAACCGTCTTTTAAGTAACCCTATTGAAAGAAATCCGGAGATGTTGGTGGCCACAGGTTGTTAGAAATTATCCGGTCGTCAAAGAAACTTGCAATTAGTGCCATGGATTCGTTTGATGTATGTCTTGTAGCGCCGTCCTGCTGAAAATATCTTTGATTCAGTTCTGCACCGTCTAGTGGCTCAGTAAACTCCATGAAAATCCTTCGGTATTCTGCAGTGTTCAGATTGTTTAAAAAAAAAAAAAGAAATTGGTCCCCCTATTCTCTGTGCGGATATTGCGCACAAAACTCCGATTTTAACCGGGTGCATAGGTGCTTCATGAATAACATGTGGATTTTCGCGTGAGGTATTTGAGTTCACATAGCCACATAAATGGAACCATGCTTCATGTGTGAACCATGATGGACAATTTCGCACAGTGAACGCCTGAAACCAACGACAATAATTCAGTCGTCTATCCTTATCTGATTCCTGAAACTGATAGACAACCCTAATCCAATACGGCTTTAAGGCTGCACTTTTCACAGCTCTCTGACACATTGAGTAGCTGTATCCTGTCTCCTGCGACAAAAGTATTAATGATTGTTTGGGTCACTCGCGCGTTTACGTCAACAACAACCGTGGGAAGCCCAGATGAATAAGTTTTGCCTTTTTCACTCACCAGAGATCCAGTTGTTTCCAATTTGTTTATCAGGCCCAGTATTGTGTTTCTTTGGGGAGGATTCCGAATACCAAATTCTCTCTGATACGCCCTTTGAGTAGCTGTAATTGAATTCATAATCCAGTATTGCTTTACAAGGAAGTGTCGTTCATTTAAAGTGTACTCTATTTTCACGATGACTAGAACAAAATCTCAAACAGTTGCCGACAATAAAACTAATAATTACGAATAAAACATGAACATCTGCGCATCTAGTGACAGGTAATCGAAACTCCAGAACATGTTGCTTAATTGGTGCTAAAATTAGGGCATTGAGTGAATTTCGAACAAAATAATTAAAGAAAGAAATGTGTCAGTTTTTCATAAATCACCCTGTATGTGCATGTTAAAGAAAGCAAAAAGAAGCATGAGGAGAACCAACCAATTACCGCCCTGTAAAACGATCTGCTCTACGGAGAGAATTTAACATCAAGAACAATGGAATACGGACAGTTTGTGTATTACTTTCCGATATTCAGACGTCAAGAAGATGACGGATAAGGCCCTCTCATCGCATGTAGACTTATGTTTCTACAGAACGTAATTAAAACTGCCGAGCTGAAGTGTACCACGCCCGGTGTCAAGACAGTTACCGAACTCTACTTCCTAATTTCCGTTAGAGGTAGATCGATAAAATACCCACTCTAGAACTCGAGTGTGGCTGGCGTTGCCAACAAGGGCAACGGTGCGTAGTGGACAAAATCAGAAGCATGGATTACTTATATGTAAGCAATCGCGTAAACATTTTATTTGGATTTTGTGTAACCAAATGAATCTACAAGTAACCCAAAGCATGTAGGAAAAACGTAGGGCAACGGTGCGTAGTGGACAAAATCAGAAGCATAGATTACTTATATGTAAGCAATCGCGTAAACATTTTATTTGGATTTTGTGTAACCAAATGAATCTACAAGTAACCCAAAGCATGTAGGAAAAATCTTAGGGGTTACTTTCATATAACTTTCTCTATATAGCTTGTTAGTGCTTTTAAAATTATTCTTATGAAAGTTTATTTTTCTATATGCTTCATTTTAATGGAGATAAGCCTTTCCGGAAATAGCTGCATTACACATTTCATTACAGATACAAAGGAAATAGTATTAGTCAAATTGTCACAACTTCACAACTTTTCTTGTCAAATTGCTTCCAATAATTTTAAAAACTTTGAAAGCCTTGAAAGCAAGTAAGCACATGCTCTAAACGATCAAAGGTTTCACAATGATTTAATGGCTTTGGCCAAAGAAATGCGAGTATTTTGAAGTTGTTGTTGCAGCCCACCTACAGTACAAACTTTCCGGTGACGTTCGCCCCACGTTTACTTTTCCGGTGGCCTTCGCCCCACGTTTAAAAATCAACTTTGTATTTTAATGCTTATTTAAATATTATATATGTATGCCTCGGCTGCGTCAGTAGTAATTGTTAGAACACGTATCTCTTAGCAGGGCTGGTGTGGCTAAAGAAAACAAGGCTTACACAAGTTATAATTGTATTGTACTTTGTTTATTAATCCTTCACACGATTAAATAACACTTCACTGACATATCCTACTATAGAGCTGTGAGATTATTGTTTAGTTGCAGTTTTTAACACGTAAACTTTATATTATTCTCACCGCAATGAATTTTTATGTCTCACATTAAACACGTGTCGTACGCAATCTAAGCTGGACTGGTTGGGAACGCTGTCTTGTAGTGTCTCCCGCCTGAATTAGTACTTTTTCTCTATTTCAAGTCTCTGATTGGCTAAGCCTATTTCAATAGAATACATTTATTTAACTTAAGCTTTTTCTAGTTTTTGATTGGCTATTTATAAACTGTTTTAAACATTACATTATTGTTCCAAGAGTTATTAGTAGTCTTTATTAAAACTTCTAATTTATTGTTGTCTCAAAGTTACCTTATTGTTACCTCATTGTTAGCAACTTTCTGCTTCTACTTTATAATTCTGTTTGCTAAGGAAAGCAGCTTGCTTCTATTCTCACAGCTCCTACATTTTTAAACTACATAATACATTCACATAACATTATTATACATGTACATAATAATATAAAAATAATACAGTGACGGTTACATACATTTTATATATTATTACATACACATATTGCTTTAAGGCGGGCTATTATTATATTTTATATTATATAATTGGACTGATATCATTTAAGTGTTTAAAATACTGCCTCAATTCACAGTGCGTCAGGAAATTTGCAACATGGCTGAAAGCGAAAAGTAAACAAAAATGGCTACGCGGCCAAGATATGTCGCATGCGAACTGATTAGGTTACCTAAGCTGGCCATGTCTGTACATCGAGAGCTCCGTGGAGCAGATGAAGGTGGTCATGAAGAAATAATTGTCAGGCAGTTTTCCGAACTAAGTATACATTAATGCAATGTTATATAGTGTGGTTAACCTATCGGTTGGTGTTATTTCCATTGTATTCTACACTCGTAATGTGATTTCATTGGCTATAATACGTGAAGGTGCTACATAATATTAGAACAATATTTCATTGCAAACTGCTATACCATGACGCAAATACTAAATTGCTTTGCACGTGATAAATTATCAATGTGTTCTGAAGGACTTCAGTTTGGCGAAGAGACAACTTGTAAATACACATTTTTGACATTGCCAAGTCCTGCAAAGTTTTTTCCAATCTTGTAAGATATTGAAAAACATTTCACAATTTTCCTTGTAAACCCTTGAATTGAAAAAAAAAATATTTTATCGTGTACAAGGGGCTTTAAAACTGACGCTATCCACTGACCTTAAAATTTTACACTCTTTTCCACGAGATCGCGAGAAACAATTGAAAATATACACTTTAAAAGAATAACTAAGTATTACATAATTCCAAACATTAATAAGGATATTTCGGAAATGGCTGATGCCACAAACAAGTTATTTCAAATAAATTCTGTGTTTTAAAGATATCCATATTTTTTGTCTGGTACGTTTATGTATGATATTTTATTTACCAGTTATGCAAGATTATATAAATTTCCTCCAGAATGAACAGGCGAATGAAGTTTATTAGTGGGTATACAAATCCAGGTAAACCTTTGCAGAAATAGCTACATTACACGTTTGTTATAGATACAAGAGAACAGCGATAGTCAAATGTTTAAAACTGGACGCTGTACGGTGCCTTAAAATTCCATACTGTTCAATGGAATTCCGAGAAACAACTGAAGGTCGACAGGACTTTGAAAGAATGGCAAAGTATTGAACAATTCGAACCATTAATATCGGAAATCTCGGAAATGGCTTATGGCACAAAAACAGTTATTGGAAATAAATTGTGTGTTTTACAGAGATCTACATTTCTTGTGCAGTACGTTTTCGTCTATCACTTAACATTTACCGGTTATACAAAATTCGTTCCGAATGAAAAGGCTTCATAGGCTATTCATAGAAAATTCAATATATACGTTTTATTTATCATGTAAATATCTTTAATATACGTGGTATTTTAATCAAAATCCTTAGAGCCATTTTTTTAAAAAATAATAAATTACACAAGTACCTTATTCCAAATAAAAAAAAAATACTTTTTACTTTCTCTACTACGTATAGTAAGTAGGAGAAGTATTGTATTCCACCCAAAAATGCGATACCGAGATTTCACCGGAAATACATGTTTTGAGGCTCCCTGAATCCAAAAGATGCATTTTTGGAAACATGTCCGTGTGTGTGTGTCTGTGAACAGCATTACTCAGAAACGAACAGTCGGATAAACACCAAACTTGGTTTTAGGTTCAGTATCTTCCAGAGATGCGACATGAAGATTTTCAAAAAAAAAGAACCCACCCCAGATTACCCTTTACATGGAACATTTTTTGAAAATTTTAATTTTCTCAAAAATGGCTCTAACGATTTTGATTAAAATATCATATGTTTAAGATATTTTCATGACAAGTGAAATGTATATCTCGAATTTTCTGGGAATGTCTCCAAAAGTATTCTTCATTGTAAATGACTTTTGCATAACTAGTAAACCATAAGAGATAGACAAAGTTTTACTACACAAAAAATGTAGATCGCGTTAAAATACATAATTTATATCATATACATTTTGTTTGTTGAGTGAACTATTTTCGAGGTATTGCTTGTTATTCCCTTAAATTTTCCAATACTTATAGTTTTTCTCAAATTCGTTATTCATTTTTTTTGTCCTGGTAATGAAAAGAGAATGGAATACTCCAAATAGCAACCAGCTCTTAAAATATTTGACTATAGCTTAAAGCCTACCAATTCCCCTTGCATCTATAAGAAAATTAGCAATAAGATTAACATTTCGATTAACATGAAGCATATGGAGAATAAGGATTTGTAAAAATAGTTTGTACAAAAGTAGAGAAAGTCATGTGAGTGTAACACCTCAGATGTGTATTACTACAACGTTATATGTAAACAAGGACACAAGGATATGGTAACGATATACTGCAATTCTAATTTGTAACTTTTTGTTTTAGGCTGAAGTTCCCAAAATGAAAACATATCTATAAACACATTTAACAGGTATGCATGCTATTTTAAACGAGGTAGTCATATGATAAATTACGTAATTTGTTAATTACAGCTGCTAATGGAGATATGTTTGCAGCTGTTTGCGAGGGAATTTCTCCAGTACTCTGCTGTATAAAAAGTTGTACAACAAGGACGTCAGCCAAGACGGGAAGACGATCAGACCACGAAAGGGGGCCGACATCTCCATTAGCACTGGTGACATGCTACAACGTTATTAAGCAGCTCGCCATCCAAGAAATTTTCCAAGGAAAAAGCGAGAGGGAACGTCGCGGCGAGGCGAGGCGCGGCGCCGAGCTGGTTAAGATGAATAGCGGTGGTTTAAGAAAACACAGTAGAGGTTGGTGATTAATTGCATGACTTCACATTAACACTACCCTGTTAGGTTTATTATCCCCATCAGTGGAACAATACAAGCCACCACTGCCAATTTCTAATGCCTTGTGTCTTTGTATGCGCAGACTGACAATCTGATGTGTTACACTCACATGACTTTCTCTATCCTTGTACAAACTATTTTTACAAACTCTTATTCTCCATATATTTCATATTAATCGAGATAAACATTTGCAGAAAAGATCTTTTGACATGTCAAGAGAATTACATTTTACACATAGCGACCAGTTCTAAAAATATTTGACTATCGCTTAAGGCGTACTATGCTCCCCTTGTTTTGTATTTGCCTTTAAGCATAGACATATCTCTTAATAGCTGGTTGCTATGTGCAGCACCATTCTCTTTACCACAGATTAATGCTCTTTGCATATCCAAGACAAAAAATGAATAACGAATTCCCATTTGAGAAAATAAGTATTGAAAAATTTAAGGGAAGAACAAGCAATATCTCGAAAATGGTTCACTCAACAAAAAAATGTATATGACATAAATTGTGTATTTTAACGCGATCTACATTTTTTGTGTAGTAAAATTTTGTCTATCTCTTATGGTTTACCAGTTATGCAAAAGTCGTTCACAATGAAGAATACTTTTGGAAACATTCCTAGAAAATTAGAGATATAAATTTCATTTGTCATGAAAATATCTTAAACATATGCTATTTTAATAAAAATCGGTAGAGATATTTTGAGAAAATTAAAATTTTCGAAAAATGTTCCATGTAAAGGGTAATCTGGGGTGGGAGGATTTTCTTGAAAACCTTCGTGTCGTATCTCTGGAAGATACTGAATCTAAATACCAAGTTTGGTGTTTATCCGACTCTTCGTTTCTGAGTTATGCTGTTCACAGACACACACACGGACATGTTTCCAAAAATGCTATTTTTCGATTCAGGGGGTCTCAAAACATATATTTCCGGTGAAATCTCGGTATCAAATTTTTGGGTGGAATACAATACTTCCCCTACTTACTATACGTAGTAGAGAAAGTAATAATCTGAAATGCAGGGAAGAGCATAAATCAACGGTTCCAAATTTGGGAATCCCACATAGCTTGTAACCTTGCGATTGCCCAGAACTTTACCGAAGGGTGGGAGCAAAAGGCAAAATGGTAGAAAGGGCACTTTATGTGTGTATATGTGTGTATATATGTATATATGTATATATATGTACAGACAGACAGTATTGGAAGAAATATGAATGGGGGAAACATGGGCTCAAAGAAACAACATAAGCAAGGGTTTCTGGTAAGGAATTAAAACAAGAGTGGAGGATATTAAAAAGCAAGGAATTATAAGTAGTTTCAAGGAAAAAAGGTGTTCAATAGATTATAAATATTTTACAACGGAATGGGGAAGAGAAAGATACATCGAAGTGTGCAACAAAGAGGCCAGAATGGGATATGCATAGGCGAGGACAGGTGTAATGAATTTAAGTAGTCTAGCAGGAAGAAGAAGGGGGAGAGAGGTACTAAATAATAATGAACTACATGACAATTGGCATTATATTCTGGGATGCAATGATACGGATAAAGGAAGAGGGAATTTAATACTAGAGAAATGGAAAAATTTACCAATAGAGCTAAAATTTAGGAAGGTTTTTAATACAAGACCAAATGAATGTATGGAGGAAGCAGGAAAAAAGTTTAGGGAAAATAAGTTTAAAATAAATGTGAAGCAAATTGGAGAAAATACGGAAAAAGAGTACCTCTTAGGTACACAGCATTGGAGAAAGCAAGCTGTAAATGGGAAATGGTTAAAATTGGACAGGAAAGTAGCCTTAACCAAGATTTTTAACCAAGACAGTAAAAAGGTAGGAGAGTACCTGTCCAAAGTAAAAAAGAAATGATTATGGACAATAAAAAGAGATGTAAATTAGTTTCATCATGTGATGTTAAGTTATGTAATTTTATTATCATTATTATAATATTAGTATTATTAGATTATTATCTTGGTATTATTACTATTATTTTATTATTATTATTATTATTATTATTATTATTATATGTATAATTAAAGAATGTAATATGGATAGAATATGGCAAGATAACAGCTTGGGTTGATGTATAGCCATATTCTAAGGAAGATTGCTAGCACAAATAAATAAATAAATAAATATAAACAACAGAATGTTAAGTATACGAGAAACAATAAGCAACTCCATTGTATTGTATACGTTGTATAAATTGTATATAAAGTTTAAAGCAGACAATAAACTCATTCATTCGCATAGCTTACTCAGGGGAAAACCAAACCTTTACAAGCAATATACATAGATGGCCACGATATAACACTTAAGCCATGGAGGAATACTAAGCAATCAGATGACAGAGCGAATCCCGCCCCCCAAAAGAAACACCTGATTCACATTCACATGAGTTTCTTTACTCATTCTATTGCAAACTATTGTTACAAAAGCTTATTCTTCTGCCTACGTCTTATTAATATAGATAAACTATCTTTACACATTTCATTATAGGTAATAAGAACGATACAGGAGGCTAAGGCGGTAGTCAGATTATTAAAAAGCGGGTATAATTGTCGAGGCGAGTTCTTCGGTTTCCTCCCACCATTCATTCCACCAAATGCTCCATCATCACCTTTCCCTACATTCATCTCACCGTCATTTCACATCATCTCCTTCCTCTCTCATACTAAGCTTTGGGTTGATCACCTCCCTGGCTGCTCTCTTCGAGGCATAATCTGACAGGCATCTGACTGAGTAAACAGAGAAAGAAGAAGGGTATAATCGCTAAACCTTAAGGTTAGAACAAAATCTTACTGCACAAAATTGTATATCTCGATTAAGCATACAATTTATGCCAAATAAAATATTTGTATGTTACTAATTTCCAAGATATTCTTTGTTATTGTTTTGAATCTTCAAATACTTAAACCCTTTTTCAAATGGTAAGTCACCAATGGCTTTTTTCACCCTCGTGGTCATGCAAAGACAATCATATAGCGACTCGCCTTTTAAAAATCTGACAATCGCTTCAGCCCATTTATTTAGTTACAAATCTGATCTTATAATAAAGGTTATCCATGTAGCAAATACGAATTTTTAAATTAGAAAAGAAATGTGCTAAAAATCGATGCGTTGCACTCACATAACTTTCTCTACTCTTGTACAAACGCTCATTCTCCATCTACTTCATGTTAATCAAGATAAACATTTGCATAAACTAGGTGCAAGGGGAGTATGGTAGGCTTTAACCGATATTCAAATCTTTTAAGAGCTGGTTGCTATGTGGCGCATTCCATTCTCTTTGCATGTCCAGGACGTAAACAAACGAATAACGAATTCCCATTTGAGAAAAAGTATATGTATTGGAAAATTCAAACAAATAACAAGGAATATCTTGGAAATGGTACACTCGATAAAAAATTTGTATAACATAAATTGTGTATTTGAATGATATATACATTTTTACTGTGGTAAAACTTTGTCTTTCTCTTACGGTTTGCAGTTATGCTAAAGCCATTCAGAATCAAAAGGTGTTTTGGGGACGTTCCTATAACATTTAATCAAAATGTTAGAGCCATTTTTGAAAAGATCAAAATTTTCGAAAAAGGGAATTCTGGGCTGAAGGGATTTTCTTGAAAATCTTCGTGTCGCATCTTTGAAAGACATTGAACCTAAATACCAAGTTTGGTATTCATTCGACTTTTAGTTTTTGAGTTATGCTGTTCACAGGCACACATGCACAGACAGACACACACACGGAACTTTTTCTAAAAATGTTTTTCTTTTTTGGATTCAGGAGGCCTCAAAAATCCCGTGAAATCATGGTATCGAATTTTTGGGTGGAATGCAATGCTTCCCTACTTACTATTCGTAGTAGAGAAAGTAAAGAGTATAAATAGGTAAATGTCAGGCAAGTAATTACGAATTTTGACAATGAAAGTTATACTGTTGAATATTAAAACGTACCAAATATATTGTACATTGAACTTATTTATGCTATACAATGTTTACTGTACAAATGATTTTGTAAACAGTCAAAGAGTGACTATTTTATTATAGTTAGGAGAATATCATCCTATAGCTGTTAGGGGATCTTGTATTGTCTCCATTGTACAAATGATTTTGGTACTGTGCCCCTGGCTCTGAAAAGTAGATCTGTGACCACTTGTACATGTCGTATGAGGCACTGTGGAGGGAATTGTGGGTTCATGTAACTGTGATCTTTTCTTTATTCACCTCTGCTGGCTGACTTAAGGATGTCTCAAACTTGGTTGTATCCTTTCTTGCTGTCGATAGCAATTATATCGATACGACATTATCGTCGCAGTCAGCCACACCTGTTACGAAAAGTGTAAAAGTGTTATGCAAGTGTAACATTTTGTAAGACTATTTGTGGAAGAGTTACTACAGAAAGTCATGTGAATGCATCATAAGCATTTTTATTACCTCAGTGTTGAAATTTATACTATTTTCTACTGTTTGCTGATACTATTATCGCTCAGGGCTCCTTCATCCGAAGTGTTTGAACCACACCCAGTATTTAATTTACACTGAGAGGAAAATATCGCCATTTATGTTTTATTTTAGCGAAGCCCATAGCTTGATAAAAATTATTTTAATATAGAAATGCTCTTGATGCTAATGAGATTGATTTCAGTAAATTTAATGCATTAGTTACATTCATAGCTATCTCCATTATTACAAAAAGCACTGAACTTCCACATCGCCCGTATCACTCATATCACCTACTTTTATAAAGTAAGATTGAAAAACAGAATTGTGTCCAAAAAAGGCGATGTATACATTTATTGCATGTTTAGATAAGTGGTAGTGTTTTCAGCGGCATTTGATAGAAACATCGATAATAGTTCTACACTACATTTCATTTCATTTTATCTGCTATGGCATTCGTAAATATAACCTCCTGATCATGTGATAACTTTGTGACTTGATAGTTACGGTTAGAATGCTGGATGTTCCCGAATCGCCGTCAACTTTGCTCGAATAGACAGCCCATATGACAATATGAGGAATGGTAAAATACCTCTAGTGTAGTATCATTACATAAGTAGGACTACTTGCTTCGTTTCAATTGTTTTATGTACGAGAATGGTCTAAAAAGTTTCCGACCTAATAAGGATACATTTTTCAGATTTTTTTTTTATTTTTCAACATAGTCTCCTTGTAACTCTACACACACCTCTCCCAGCGATGCTCCCATCTCTGTAACCCGTCCAAATAGTACTCAGCGTTTTTCTCTGCAAAATAATTGTTCACGAAGGTGATTGCCTCATCTTTGACGAAAATCTCCTCCGAGCGCAATTTTCAGATGAGGGAATAAAAAGAAGCCGCTTGGGGCTAGATCTGGTGAGTAAGGCGGATGGTCAAGCAGTTCAAACTGTAATTCGTGGATTTTCGCCATTGCAACCGCTGAGGTGTGAGACGGTGCGTTGTCTTGGTGAAACAGGATTTTCTTTTTCTGCAAATGTGGCCGTTTTCCCGCAAGTTCTGCCTTCAGCTTGTCAAGTAATGATGCGTAGTATGCTCCTGTAATGGTTTTTCCTTTTTGAAGTTAATCGATTAAAATAACTCCATGACTATCCCAAAAACAGTCGCCATCACTTTCCCAGCCGAAAAAACAGTTTTTTGCTTTTTTTGGAGCCGGTTCTCCCTTTGCAGTCCACTGTTTGGACTGTATTTTTGTTTCGGGCGTAAATGGTGTATCCAAGTTTCATCTACAGTAATTAATCGGCGCCAAAACTCGGATTTATTGCGCCTAAACTGCGCCAACAGAGCGTTGGAAATGTTCATTCGAACGCGTTTTTGGTCAAACGTGAGCAAACGCGGCACCCAACGCGCGGACAGCTTTCTCATGTCTAAATGTTGATTTAATATGTGACAAACACATATGACATGTTCATAGCCTGTGCTATCTCTCTCACTTTAATTCGCCGGTCGTCTAGCACCATTTGGTGAACTTTGGCGATGTCTTCGTCGGTAGTTGCAATTTCTGGACGTCCCGAACGTTCATCGTCTCCCAAGCTCTTACGGCCACGTTTAAATTCAGCTGCCCAAAATTTCACTGTGGTAAATGATGGTGCAGAGTCCCCATACACAGAATCCAACTCATCTTTGATTTGCATAGGCGTATTGCTTTTCAAAAACAAATATTTAATGACAGCTCGATACTCGATTTTGTCCATTTTCATAAAAACACTCACATCACCTCACTCAAACGACTGTTACATAACAACTGAGCGTCCAAAAAGGCTGAAACTTTGGTGAGTAACTGTCAACAGATGAACAACGAAATTCACTAGCTTTTATTTACGAGTGCTGTCATCTTCATGTTGAGGTCGGAAACTTTTCAGACCACCCTCGTACAAGCTACCCCGTATTGCTAACACTGTCACCGCGTACGAAGCAAGTGTATTTGGTGTACAAACATTTACCTTTGATTGTTACTTCGATTAACCGACATACTGTATTGATTATTAATTGTTTTAGAAGTAAGGTATAATATTTATAATCCTGAATACGAATTTTCATTCATTCATTCATTATCTGTTTACCCTCCTCTTATGTAGGACTTACACCCCCCCAGGACTTACAGGCGGGTGCCTGGGGTCAGAGGCCCGTCGAGGAGCAGACACTCATGGATCAGACAGAACATCCAGGATGGGTGATCAGCCCGATGCCTGGTATGGGATGAAGGAAGTAGATGAAGCGAAATGTTGGTGAAATGGATGAAAGGAAAGGTGATGATGGAGCAGTTGGTGGAATGAATACGAATTTAATATTCCGTAATACCTACAGTGTAATATTATTATTATTAATAATAATGATAATGATAATAATAATAATGATAATGATAATAATAATAATAATGATAATAATAATAATCATAATAAATATCCCATCCGTTATGAATTAGGAATCTAAAGATTATCTGTTAGATAGCTGCGTTATTCTACATATCCGCTTTGTGTACGATGGTTAGAGCAGCAGGTTTCTAGCAAATAGGCTCCGGGTTCGAATCCCACTCCCCTCTGCAGGTTTAAACGTCTGTCATACACACTACTAGACTATGTCCCTATTTCTAGGCCTTTCGAGAAAAATTGTCTTGTTAGTGTAGACGAATGTTTCTAGAATATTCCTTTTGGGTATAAAAGCGCTGGTTGTCTGGTACTCTTGAATTTCAAATGCAAACAGAGTGGGAGACGGAAGGTCCAAGGACAAATACAACATTGTTAATTGATTAACAATCACGTATCAGCTGTACAAAGGGAATAAAATAGGAGCTTTGTTTTGTCAAAATAGTCATGCTGTTTCAGTTTACTGTAAAATACGCCTTGAATTTTCATCACATAATAAACCACTTTCACTGAATTCAGCACCACATGAAAATATTTTCATTAGTCTTTTTACGAATCATCACAACCTACTGTGACAAACACATGCCACTATACTTACTCGTAACCTAGTACAGCATACCTTGTATACCCCTTAAACCCCTGTAACACGCAACCTACCTTACCGGCGCTTCAAGAACTGGACGGCGATTCGGGAACAGCCTGTATAAACACGCACATCTTATTTTGGTAGTGATTGTGAAGTTGTTATTTTGTTGTATTACGTTATTTTCAGCACCACACTTTGGGAGCCAATTTGAAGTAGGTTGTTCCTTCACGTATGGAAAGCCGATTTGAAGTAGGAGTTGTATTGTAGCTCAGCTGTTGGGGAGCCGAACTTGAAGTAGTTGCAACTGCACGTAGCGTACCCGGTAGCCTTCGTCCTAAATTTAAAAATATTAAATTTTGTAATTTGACAGTTTCTTTAAATATTATATATATATATATATGTTAGCCTCGGCTGCGTCAGTATTATTGTTAGAGACATGGGTTTCTTTGCAAGGCGTGGTTGCGGCTGAAGAATGCAGGATTACACAGATTATAATTTTTACTTCCCTACATTTATTAATCCTTGACACAATTTAAATAACACTTCACTGATATAGAAAGAGAGAGAGAGAGAGAGAGAGAGAGAGAGAGAGAGCTGTGAGATTCTTTTATTGATTACTTGCACTTTTTAACACGTAAACTATTTCCGTCTCACACGAATACGTATTAAATTTCTCGAGGACACATCTCGCGTCCGGTTAGGAACACTGTCTACAAGCAACGCGTCCAGTTATGAGCACTGTCTACAACCTACTGACTTGATTTCCACCGCCTAAATTTGTAAATTTCTGTATTTCAAGTCTCTGATTGGCTATTCCTAATCCAACAGAATACTTTTATTTAACTTAACTTTTTCTGGTTGTTGATTGCCTATTTTATAAACTGTCACAAACATTACATTATTGTTGCTCCAAGAATGACTAGTAGAATTATTACACTTTCTTACTCATTATTGCCTCAAGGTTACCTCATTGTTAACAACTTTTAACCTATTATTCTCACAGCTCCTACATTATTAAATTACGTAATACATTCAGATAACATTATTACATGTATACAATAATATAAACATATACAATGGCTGTAATATACACTTTTTTATATATTGCTACATACACATATTGCTTTAAGTCGGGCTGTTATTATTTTTTTATTATATAATTAGACTAAAATCATTTAAGTGTTAAAAATACTGCCTCAATTGCCACACACTCGCTTAAAATAATGAAAGAGTAAATTGTTTCACAGAACCCAGTAAAAACCAAACGCTTAAATGTATGTCTTGTTACCTAATGCAAAACTTTAATCCATTGCAACAACTTTAAAACGTTTCAGCAAGGGAGGAGTTTCACACTGTGGCCACCGCTGTTCGGACTGCTGCCAAAACAGTTATAATATCCCGCAAGCGCCTCACGTTCTCATATTTATAGTTACAATTACACTGATAATAAGCACATACCGTATCATAAAATATGTTGGAAATGCTATCCTTCTCTATCCGTACATTTCTGGCATATTTTCAGGAAATTTTCATTCACACTGGAGAGTTCAACATAGGAAATTGAGTGAACTCTTACGCCCGAAGTTTTCTTTAGTACTTCTATGTATATGGTTGTTGCATACTCCTTATTTTTCAAGTTCCCAATAGATGAAAATCACACACAGTTAAATCGTACGATCATGAGGGGTCTAATTCTTTTTTAATTACCCATACAGGGCCGCCCACGAGGGAGAATCGTGGTGCAAGTTTAGACAGTATCACCTCCTGTCCGAAGTTGTTCTGGTTCGTAATGCCCGTAGCTCGCGGCTTACCTTTCTGCAGCCTCCGCGTAGACTCTGGATGTTCGACGTGGGCCGATTCTCTGCGTCTCTATCCTCGGCTAGCTGAAGTAATTACTGAAAAATGTAAGAGCAGGGACTTTTTCTCGGTAAAGGAAACGTAGATCTCGGATGTGGTAAAGCAGAGAAAATAGACGTGCTTCAGTTACAAAAAGACGACACCACTGTTTTCTTTATTTCGTTACTTCTGTAGTTCACAACACTGATATTGTCGCCGTTAAAACACTGTCCACTGCTGTTGAAACACGGCGCTGATATGACGCAAAGTTTATATATTTAACAAATCTCTTTACTCGTAGCGA
Source organism: Deroplatys truncata (assembly GCA_030765065.1). Taxonomy (NCBI): domain Eukaryota; kingdom Metazoa; phylum Arthropoda; class Insecta; order Mantodea; family Mantidae; genus Deroplatys; species Deroplatys truncata. The sequence goes on from CM060975.1 coordinate 281,337,972, forward strand.
TTCTTATGTATGTAGCAAAACCTGTCTTAATTCACTAACTTTTGGGCGCGACATCTCTTAAGTGTCCGACAGCGTCATTCCCTGCCTGTAGTTTCGAAGTAACTCCTCCATCTCGTGGAGTGGAGTGGAGTGCATCTGGTACGTTCGTGTTGAACCTAAGTGAGTTTTCTATGTGCCTACCCTTGGAAGGGCTTTACCATAGGTAGAAAGGATTGTTTTAGGGTGGCGGTTTGGTTTTGATGTAGAAGATGTGTTGGGAGGTAGCGCTAAGTTTTTATAGGCTCCTCATTGGCTGCCTTTTCAGGAGCAGAGCCCAATACCCTGCTCCGCTGCTGTTTGTTTTTGTTTTAAAATTTTGATTGGTAGAATTTTGATGACCACTCCCATAGGAGGGAGGGGGCGGAGTACTTGGTGTCAGCATGTTTTTGCTGTTGGCTGGTTTAAAGCCTTTGTTACCGGGGATGCTCGCATGCCATGGGAGGAACCGCTTCTGAATTGACGTTCTTGTGGTAAGTAGTCCCCCAGAGATCTGACAAGGGCGTTCTCATGGTGAATCAATTTTCCGTAGAATTTGGTTGCCCGGTGTCTAATCACCTCCTCCACATATGGTATGGCCGAGGTTTCATGTAGCAGTCTGACCGGAAAGCCACGACAGACAGAATAGATGGACCGAAGTCCCCTATTCTGAATTCGCAGAAGCCAGAGAAGCCAGGTATCTGCTGCCATGCCCCACACCTCACAGGCATAGAGCATCAGAGGTAGTATAAGCGCCTTATAAAGGCGTAACTTTAGGTGAACCGGCATGTTGGAAGCCAGAACCGGGTATAAGGCGGCTACCGCCCCCTTAGCCCTGTTCGTTGTTCCCTGCACGTGTTCATGAAAAGTTAGGCCCTTGTCTAGAGTGACACCTAAATAGCGAATAGAATTTCCCACTCTATCCGTTGGCCCCGATAGGTGAAGGTTGGTCTGTTTGCGGGTATTCTTCTCTTGGTGAGCAGGACAGCTTGTCTTTTACCCAGATTAACGGACATCCGCCACTGCCTGCACCAGAGTTCGACGAGACGGAGGTGAGAATGTGTCTATTGGATGTGTATAACAGGACGTCATCAGCATACTGGGCCATTTTGACGTCCTGTGCCACTGGAAAGTCTGCCATTCACAGATTGAACAGTGTGGGAGATAATACAGAGCCTTCGGGGACTCCGCCTCGTAGTGGCTTTTGCGTAGATGCTTTCCCCGCTACTGCTACAATGAATGTGCGTTGATGTAGGAAGGTGTGTATTATGTTGATTATCTGACTGTGTAGACCAAGGTGAATCATTTTGAAAAGGAGTCCCTCATGCCAGGTCGTAGAGAAGGCCTTCTCCACGTCCAGAGACACCGCAGGATTGAAAGCCCTGTCCTGGAAACCCAGGGCAGCGGCTTTCACTACCCGCAGCAGCTGTTGGGCGGTCGAGTGCCCAGAACGAAAACCAAACTGATGGGTTGGGATTGCTTGAATGTCAGCCAATAGTGGTGACAAGCGGCGTAGTATGAGCCTCTCAAAAACTTTTGAGAGGGTGGGTAGGAGGCTAATGGAGCGGTAACTGGAGGAAAGAGCCGGGTCCTTACCAGGCTTCGGAATGCAAACCACCCGGGCCACCTTCCACTGACGCGGAAGTGTCCCAAGGTGATGCACATATTGAAAACCTTGGTAAGGAAAAATACAGCTCTGAAGGGAAGGTTGCGGAGCATGGCGGGGGTCAACCCGTCTTGTCCGCAAGCCTTTTTCTTGTTGAGACGCCGGAGTGCGCCTTGTACTTCACTAGAGCGGATGATTGGGAGGGGATTCTCCGTTCCATCAGGAGGTAACCGCAAATAGCGATCCACCTCCCGATGGACGCGGGCAGTAAAGTCGGCGTCCTGAGGGTCATCTCTGGGCCTGCAGATCTCCTCAATATAGTCAGTGAGCACATTTGCTTTCGCTATGGGTTCATAAACAAGGCCTTGGTTACCTTGAAGCGGGGAGTGGTGTTGGTTGCGTTGGCGACGGAGGTTTTTAGCTATCCGTCAAACGTCACCACCGTCGAGGTTCTGGCGAGCCAATGTGGCCTCCCACGCTTGTACTCTGTGCTCGCGCAGTCGTCACGGACCTCTCGGCGGAGTTGCCGCAGAAGCTCTCGATTGTGGGGTGTTCGGTGGCGCTGGTATAGCCTTCGGGCTGCCTAGGAGCGGCGGATGAGCAGTTCTAGGTCCAGTGGTAGGACGTCAGGATGAGGTGGGTCCTCCATCTTTGGTCTTAGCAGATCTATTTATGGTCGCGGGCTTCTTAGGCTACTTAATTTCCTATTGGTGCATTTTTCGCGCCACTCAACGCGTTTCACTATTTCATATCGATTTACTGGTATCTCATTGGTCCTATTTCACCCCCTCTTGCTCAATTTTAACATGAAATCGCGAGATTCCCTTATTTTACATTTAAGCTTGTCGTCTCACTCACTCCGGTCACGGCGAATTACCGTACAAAAGGACAATGGTTGTACACCCTCGCTGTACGAACAATACTTTTGCTACCAGAGAGACATCGTAAAAGTCACTTGTTGCCTTCGGAGACACTTTTCCTGTATCTAAAATATTTCGTCGTGGACGGTATTTTAATATAGCGCTTAAATTATTTACATTAAACAATTTATTACTCCTCTAATATTAGTAACATAAAAACATACATATCATTAAATCACCCTTCTTAAGCTATATAGGCAGTAAAAAGAAAAATAGTTGTACATAGCATAATTTAATTTCACTAAAAAGTAATTACCCAAATTATTAATAATTCTATAGCTCGGGCTCGGCCTAGAGTTGCCATTTCAAAGTTGCGCCATCAGGAACATTGGGGGGGGGGGGAGGGGGCGATTCAAAATATTGAAGTAAACTAGGTAATATAAATATACCTTTTTTACAGTTTTTAATCGAGCACTGAAATTGATAAACCAGTTTGTACCTTTAAGTTTGTTAATCTAATGTGGTGTATACCCCACCCAAAAGTAATGTTAATTACAATTCATACTATATGGTATAATGTGGCGGATCAAATCATAATGTTTGGAAATGCATAAAGTTACGTATTTACTATATTGGCGTATTAATATGTTGGGGGTTACATTATCGTTCTACATGTCATTTCAGACACTTTATTGTTTATGCCACTCTTGGCTTGTAGCTTTGCTAGCCACGAGTAGTGGGGGATATCGTCACTCTCAGTTTGGATACTTTGAGAAACGACCGCGTGTGTAAGCCGGGGTTCTGGATTCGTGGGCATCTCCTCCCACCTTCCAATTTTAATAATGTAGGAACCCCAAACGTTTGGGAAATCAATTTAGAAATGTGTGAGTAGATTTGTGTTATGGATTTTGAGCAGTAAAAACCCAGGCCTTCCTCTAACCTCCATACCATGTTTCGGTCCTCCCCAGCCAAAGAAGTATACGCCCCCTCGTTATACGTGCTGGGTACTCAAAATTAATTAAATTTTCAGATGAACTTTTAGCCCATCTACCCAGCATGTAACAATATTATAGGTAGATATGTAGTTGTTGAGGCAATATTTTATATCATAACATGCTGTGAATGCCAGAGTGATTGAAGTGTAAATTAATATTATTGTATGTACAGGATTTTAGATGTTTGTTAGCCATAAGTGTTGTTAGGAAATAAGTTTACACGGCCTCACTGAAACTGACAATAGAAGTGGGTAACAATAAACCGAGGGGGTGAGTTGTTTATCACTAAGAAGAGATAAACAAAACGACGTCAGGGTAGCGTGCCTTTTTTAGAAATGGAGGGAATATCTTCCCTAGAGCATATATGTTAGTAGTAGTGATTGGGTGACCAAAACAGACGCTAAAGTGGGCGCACGTTGGTAACCAATAGGAGCTATATTATAATGTTTAGGCAATTCAGGTGAAGGAATATATATTCTCGAGGCATAAGCAAGTATCGCACAGTTCTGAAGAATCTCTCACGAGGTGCACGTCGCAGAGTTAGTTACAAAAATGTAAAGTAATTGGTGCGCGGCAACTAAAACGACTGTAGTTACATTCGGAAATATCACAGTTTCAGTCAGGCGTGTATAAATATTAAACATGTCAATTATTAATTAAGTGTGACGGCAGTAAAAGTCTAGATTCAATTTTTTATCACTGTTATCTTTTAGTAACAACTCCTTTCCGTTTACACACCCTGCTTAGAGACACGTGCTCGACTGAGTTATAATAGCTAGCCGGAGGACAAAGAACCCAAATTTAAAAAAATAATAAAACAATAAGCGCCCAACAAATATGATAACACAAGTCATCTGAGAACTGCGACATTGTTCAGAACGTATAGCGCATTACACTTACTATATTGGTCTATTTAGGCAGCTACAATAAGATACTTTGAAATACTAAGTAATAAAATATACAACCTGCCAAATATTTTTGTTTGTAGTTTTTTATGTAAATAATACGATTCTTTATTGATTTTAACTTTTCAATTATTTGTTTAAGTTTGCATTGTGTACCGATATCACAAGTTACTATAGGGGGACACGTTGGCACAAATGTTAATTTTTCTTATTTTTATTACAGCAACATTTCAGGTAATCTAGACATGGTACTGTTCTATAAACTTCTTCAACAGTATCTATTAATAATTGCATGATTATTTTACGGCCACTTAAATTTAATTCTTTTTTAATTTTTCAAACCATTGCATAATGGGTCTACGTACCCCACCTAGGAGGCAGGTTAGAACAGGATATGGATTAAGTTGGTTACGTGTTATTTAAATAGAAAATGTTTTAAATAATTTATTAAAAACAAATATCACGATCAAGTTATTAAGAACACTTCAGATATATAATTACAGATTCATTATACTAAAAACACGTAACACACGGTAACGTTTTTTAAACATATCAACAGGTCCTTAAAGTAAGATGTAACACTAAAATGGCAATAATAAAACGAAACACTGTACTCAAATTAATCGGAAATGTCCGAAAAACAATTTAAACACACAAACTGCCTGTTGCTATCATTATAGCAACTTTGAGGCAGTATTTTTAACACTTAAATGATTTCAGTCTAATTATATAATATATAAATTCAATAACAGCCCACCTTAAAGCAATATGTGCATGTAACAAGATATAAAAAGTGTATATTACAGTCATTGTATATGCTTATATTATTGTATACATGTTAAATAATGTTATCTGAATGTATTACATAATTTAATAATGTAGGAACTGTGAGAATAATAGGTTAAATGTTGCTAACAATGAGGTAACCTTGAGGCAATAATGAATTTGAAAGTTTAAATGCTAATAGTCATTCTTTAAGCAACAATAATGTAATTTTTGGGACAGTTTATAAAATAGCCAATTAACAACCAGAAAAAAAACTTAAGTTAAATTAAAGTATTCTATTGGAGTAGGAATAGCCAATCAGAGACTTGAAATATAGAAATTTACAAATTTAGGCGGTAGAAATCAAGTTCGTTGCTTGTATACCGTGCTCATAACTGGACGCGTTGGTTGTAGACAGTGTTCCTAACCGGACGCGAGATGCGTCCTCGAGAAATTTAATACGTATTCGTGTGAGACGAAAATAGTTTACTTGTTAAAAAGTGCAAGTAATTAATAAAAGAATCTCACAGCTCTCTATGTCAGTGAAGTGTTAATTAAATTGTATCAAGGGTTAATAAAAAGGAGTGAAGTAAAACTATAATCTGTGTAAGCCTACATTCTTCAGCCGCACCGCTCCCTGCTAAGACATTCATGTCTCTTTATATATATATATATATATATATATATATATATATATATATATAAAGAAATAGACCAATTACAAAGTTAATATTTTCAAACATTTTTGGGGGGTCAAAGCCCACCGGAAAGTACATTTTGGGGCGAAGGCTACCGGAAAGTGGGTACTATACGTGCGGTTGCAACGACTTCAAGTTCGGCTCCCCAACAGTTGAACTACAGTACAACTCCTACTTCAAATTGGCTTTCCATACGTGAAGCAACAACCTACTTCAAATTGACGCCCAAAACGTGGGGCAAATTACGTAAAGATACTATCTACCTCAAATTGCCCCTGGTCTACTTGTTTTAATGGAACCTCGATATAGCGATTAAGAATAGGGAATTAAAATACTTAAAATACCAAGGAATAAAGCCATTTAAAAGCAATTTCAAACAAAACCATTTGCCGTTTAATATTGGATATATACATAGGAAGGAAAAAAAATCCCCACAAAGTGAATATTTACTAACCTCGCGGGAAAAGCAGTTTCATGGCTTCCTTCCACTACAACTTGTCACAAAGGATTGTCGCTTCCGTGGAACGTGTATTTGGAGACAAGAAACAGTATATCTGCATTTGGCTGGAATCTGTTTACTAAGGGCTGAAATAAGAGCCACGTGCCAACCTGCTCCCCTCTCCCCTACCTATAAGACGGCCCATTTGCGAAGCTTTCCAGCAACATAGAAATGGAATTTAGTTTAAATTCAGTTCCCAGAATAATGGAGAGGATCATTGTTGTGGTGGGGGATGCGCCGTAGCCCTATATTTAAACATTTCCTGAATTAAATTTAATGATTCTGCAGCGGTATCAAAGTCTTGATGGAAAAATCCAAACAGATATTCAATGTCGGTCAGGAGTTCAAAAAATGGTGTAAGTCATTCCTATCTATCTGCATTTATTTCTTGTTCAAAAAAAATAAGTTCTATTATTCTGTGTGCATTTACTGTACACCAATTTTCGCGTCATGTAAGGGAATCTCATGTGTAAAATCGGGCTTCTCTGTACTCCAATACCTGTTATTGTGCGACGAAACATATCCATATAAACGGAATCATGCTGCGTCAAAGAATATTAAGCGTGCGTTAGTTACTTTATCATTTCGCAAAATCCAATTATGCAAATTTACCTAATTCTTGATGATAATATGAAAAATAAGCTGTATGCAATAAATCCCATACATTAGAAGAATTGAAAGAAATCATCAGGCGAAATATTCATTAATTTCAGATACTGAACTCTCCAGCGTGAGTGAAAACTTCCTGAAAAATTGCCAGAAATATACGGATAGAGAAACATTTTATAATAAGGTGGAGCAGCCATGCCGTGGACACAGTGAAGAAAAAGTACTACATGTGTGCTCTTATGTATAACTATTTTTGAAAGAAAAAAATTTTAATTTGTAGCAAAATGTTTATAATTACAAGAAATTCATTTTAATCAGATAAAAATTATGTGCACGTACAGTAATTGGAAGTTATTTTACAAGCAAGGCCCAGAATTCTTATGAGCATTATACCTCTGGCTGTCGATAGTAAAATTAGATAATATACTTTATAAACAAGAAAATTACAATAAACACATATAACCTTTTCGCTGTAGTATTTAGTATCTAGGGTAATAAAAACTGTAATCTCTAAAATACGATTCCCTAATGCACCTTTAATTGAATATACCCTTTATTCGACGAATTTAAGGAAAAGAGGCTACTCCTATACATCCAGGCTTGTCTTCAGAAAACCTTCATAACCTCTGAGAAGCTTTTAAAACCTTCCGTCTATCTTAAAAGATAATGCCTCTTTCCATCTAAAAGCTTTCACAAGGAAGGAAGATGTTCAGGCGGGTTTTAAAGTTTCATGTATGCTTACGCGGAAAAGAAACATTAAGTTGGGAGGTGCTATACTTCGGTATCTGTTTTATTACATATTTGAACACGCCATGAAGTTTCTAAAAAAATCAAAGTGTTATTATTGCATTTATGATTCCATTTACTTGTTCGTAGACAGAGTAACTATGGATTTATGTCGACATATTAGATATACATTGAAACGTGGTCCTGTGACCCAAGAGGAAGTGGATTAAATTAGGAATAATGGCAGATTCCTACTTGATAATATATTCCATAAATTAATTAACAAACCGAATTTCTTGCATTTAATAAACTCACACTTCAATAACATACATAATTACAATTTACAAAACCCTTATTCGTTCACCATTCTTTACGGCTTCAATGCCTTAAATTAAACTACAATAATTACAGAATTGCTTCCTGCTCTCACATTTCCCGATATATTTCTAAACTAACAGCAATAAGTCTATAGTTCAGACGATCAATCTTTTCCCAGCGAAGAGAATTTTGAATACGTTAAGCCAAAAACAAATTTAGAAATACCGTCCAGAATGCCTTCTATCTAAACGTTGTCCTATTGTTTTACTCGTAACCTAGCTCGCCGTCGAAGAAAGACTGATCAGCCTTGTGGACAGCACATTGAATCAAGTTGGAACTTATCCGGCGCCTGCGCAGTCGACGACGACAATCGCCTGACGTACTGCGTGACTCAAAATAACTGCGCCCTTTCTTCTTCTTGTCGTCTCCTTGAGAACCACTACCATAGTCGTTTCACTTCTGTTCCCGTACATGTCAGCCTTCCTTTAGTACAGCCCAGTCGCCTAAAGTAGATTTCTCCGGGGAGGGTCAATTTGACACAACATGTATGAGGACCCTGACTCGAAAAAAAACATTTTTACAAAAGTGTGTATGTGTGTTTCTCGCCAGTCTGTCCTTCTGTCTGTATGTTTGTGAACCTCATACATAAAAGATCTGATGTGATACATTAACATGACTTCCTCTACCCTCTATATTTATTAGCTGGTATTTAAACCTTTCTTACTAAATATTACTTTTCTATCTACTGCATTTAATCCAAATAAACCTTTGCAGAAATAGCTACACGCACATTTCGTTATAGATACAAGGGAACAGCGATAGTCAAATGTTTAAGAGCTGTACGCTATACGCTGGCCTTAAAATTCCATACTGTTTCCATGCAATCGTGAGAAACAACTGAATGTTAAAAATACTTTAAAGAATGACCTAGTAATAAACAATTCGAACCATCAATAACGGATTTCTCGGAAATGGTTGATGCCACATAAATTTTGGAATTTACATTCCTTGTGAAGTAAGTTTTCGTCGATCGCTTAACGTTTACTGTTTATACAGGGTGGACCATTTAAGTTGAGACTGTACAATATCTCTAAAACTAAGCGTTGTAGAAAGAAATGTTTTGAATAGTAGTTGCTTGTTATTATGGGGAAAAGTAAATGCCATTAATCGTGTTTTGTTTGGAAGACCATATGATAGTCATTTTAGGTTCAATTTAATTTTTTAAATGGGAACCTACATTTAGGGTAAAATAAAATTGACCCTAAAATGGCCAACCCAACGTCCTCCAAATAAAACACGACTAATGGCATTTACTTTCCCCCATAATATCAAGCAACTACTATTCAAAACATTTCTTTCTATAACACTTAGTTTTGCAGGCATTGCACAGTCACAACTTAAATGGTCCACCCTGTACGTACAACGTTATTCAAAGGGTAGTTTAGGGTGCGGGAGCGTTTTTAAAAATCTTCGTGTCGCATCTTCAAAAGGTGCTGGACCTAAATACTCAATTTGATGTTTATCCGACTTTTCGTTTTTGAGTTATACTGTTCACAGAAACAGATACACACGCGCCTGCGCGCATGCGGACCTTTTTCTAAAAATTGTTTTTTTTTTTGGATTCAGGGTGCCTCAAAACACGTATTTCCGATGAAATCTCTGTATACAATTTTTTGGTGGAATGCAACACCTCTGTCTACTATGCATAGTCGGGCGCATAAATACGTGCCGATATGAGAAACCGCGGTTTAAGTTGGCAATCAATAACTACACGCCTCTGCCGCGCCTTATTTCCATCCCTCATTCGGTTACAGAGGTTCGAACCAATAAGAACCGGACTTATTCGGGGGCTAGTATGGACAGCCTTTGGGAGGCACATTGTTTCAACCAATCAAGCGACATATTATATCGTTTCTCCACCCTTTTCATCACACAGCTAGGCTGACCTTTCTTCATAGGGTAATGCTAGCGTATTGAACTTCAGCTAAAAAACCAATTAGAGGATGGCTCACCTAAGACAGGCGCGGAGTACAAATCATGAGATGCTGCCAACATTCAAGAATGGAAAACACTAAAAGTAACCAAAATCGTCGGAACTTATTTTGCACTCGACTGTACGTGCAGTAAAAGTAAAAGAACGAAAACTCGTATAAATCCAATTTTCAAGAGAATTATCCACTCCAAAATACCTTTTGGAAAAAGGTAAGGAAAAAAATTAATATATTTTTTTTCTCAATAGAAAACAATGTTGACGAATATTAACGAAATGTCATGGGGAGCAAATATACTCTTTCCACTCCAAAAAACCCATACCGAAATTTTAACTGAGGCTCCTGAATCCAAAAAGTATTTTGACTTTCTCTACTACGTATAGTAAGTAGGGGAAGTATTGTATTCCTCCCAAAAAATCGATACCGAGATTTCACCGGAAATACATGTTTTGAGACCCCCTGAATCCAAGAAAAGCATTTTTGGAAACATGTCCGTGTGTGTGTCTGTATGTGTGCCTGTGTGTCTGTGAACAGCATAACTCAGAAACAAACAGTCGGATAAACACCAAACTTGGTATTTAGGTTTAGTATCTTCCACAGATGCGACACGAAGGTTTTCAAGAAAATACCCCCACCCCAGATTACCCTTTACATGAAACATTTTTCGAACATTTTAATTGTCTCAAAAATGGCTCTACCGATTTTGATTAAAATATCATATGTTTAAGATATTTTCATGACAAATGAAATGTATATCTCGAATTTTCTGGGAATGTCTCCAAAAGTATTCTTCATTGTGAACGACTTTTGCCTAACTGGTAAACCATAAGAGATAGACAAAATTTTACTACACAAAAAATGTAGATCGCCTTAAAATACACAATTTATGTCATGTACATTTTTTTGCTGGGTGAACCATTTTCGAGATATTGCTTGTTATTCTCTTATATTTTCCAATACTTATAGTTTTTCTCAAATTCGTTATTCATTTTTTTTGTCCTGGTAATGCAAAGAGAATGGAATACTCTACATAGCAACCAGCTCTTAAAATATTTGACTATCGCTTAAAGCCTACCAATTCCCCTTGCATCTACAAGAAAATTAGCAATAAGATTAACATCTCTATATCTTGATTAACAAGAAGCACATGGAAAATAAGCGTTTGTAAAAATAGTTTGTAAAAGAGTAGAGAAAGTTATGTGAGTGTCACACATCAGATTTTTTAGAAAAAGATCCGTTTGAGATTTTCTCTGTGAATAACAACTAAAAAAGTATAGCGTTTCTCAAGGATGCGACATGAAGATTTTTAAGAAAACCCAAACTACCTTTTATATGGAGGGATTTCCATATTTTTTATTTTCTCAAAAATGGTAGTAACAATTTTGACTGAAATATTATATGTTCAAGATATTTGTGTGGCAAATAAAACGTATACCTTGAATTTTCTGGGAACAACTGTGAAGACCTCTTCATTCTGAAATACTTTTGAATAATTTGTAAACCGTAAGAGAGACAAAATCTTAATATACAAAAAACGTAGGTGTGGATAAATCACACAATTTATATCAAATAAATATGTTGTGGCGTTAACCATTTACGAAATATTCGTTAGCGTTTTCTATTTTCAAATCCCTATACCTTTTTCAAGTTGCAAGTCCTTATTAATTTTTTCTCGTGGTCATGCACGGAGCATGAAGTTTCAGAGCCCTCACATAGTGACTCGCTTCTTAAAAATCTGACTCACTTTAGCTTACTGTATTCTTCTTATACCTATACAACGAATTTGTAAACGTGTAATGAAGGTTTATCTCGATTAACAAGAGGTAGATAGAAGAATAACATTTGTAAGAATATTTTGTAGAAGTATGAGTAGAAAAAGTCATGTCAGTTCTTTCTCGGTGTGAGTAATTTCTGCAAATGAACTTTGCCAAGTCAATGGAGTATCATCCACAGATGTCAGCAGTGCACACAATCCAAGTAACAGTTCTAGCACCTTCTGAAAGAAGTAACTACCGTATATATCATAATAAGCTACGCGCCCAGAACCGGTCACGCTCGGCAACCACCTGGGCTAGATCAAGCTCGCCTGCCGGTTAAAGAACTCAGAAATGTTCGGTGCACTTGCCGAAATTGACCCTGTATAGTTTTCTGAAACAGGTTGCGTAATAAAAGTATACATTCATAACCTTTATGAACAACTCTATTTACATGGGATACGTTGATTATTGAAGGAGATATTCAAAGGTTTCGTCATTGTTGAGGTACACCAATCAGTCATTTGATAAACTCTGTCGTAAGGTACTGCATCTACTCCAGCGTGAAAGAAAGGGGCAAAGAGGGACGAAAGGAGGGAGAGAGATAGGGAAGGCAGCGAAAGGAAAGAAGTATTGAAAATAACACGCTTATAATCTGTTTTATATAATCAATGATATCTCTTTCCAATCCAGTACCCTCTTTCACAAGTTACTTCAAGTTTCTTAACATTTGTTTAAGGTCGCTGCTACATTAAATTAGACGGCACCTAAGTTGTTGTTCACGTAGTGTTATTTATCTCGCAAGAATCGATGCTAACAACATTAGCTGGGTGAGTTAAGGAAAGGAAAGATCCTATAGAGCCACTTTCTAGTTTATTTCTATTACATCTGACAAGAAGAAGCTTGTTAGCTGGAGTCGGTGTCATTTCTTTCCTTGGGCTCTTGCTGTTTGTTTGTTTCCGGACCAAGAATCCACTTCATTCGGCTAGCCAAAGAAACTTAACCAGCTTTCTGAGTTTACAAACAAACGTTCTTTCTTGCCAAAACATGTTTTCTCTCACTCAACCACTTCCTTTGCTTTCAGTATAACGGACACAACGCATATGTGAAGTATAGAAGTTACAACATACGAGAGGTTACTAAACTGCAACCTTGATAATCTTCCACCATTTTGGGATAAGTCACCAGAATCTAGTGATATTCGACTTGTTAGGTTCCGTTAATACCGACAACTCCTCATGTTACATGTACTGGGATGGTTAGTTATATGCATCTGTTACGTTGGTGCTTTGTTTTTATATTCGCAGGTGTTCAAACCTTGTACGCCTACCGTCTCAACTGATGCACTGATTAGGATAATAATTATATTAACTATATTATACAGGTAGGACCATTTAAGCTGAGACTGTACAATATCTCCAAAACTAAGAGTTGTAGAAACAAATGCCTTTAATAAAAGTTGCTTTATATTATGGGGGAAAGTAAATGTCATTAAGCGTGTTTTGTTTGGAGGACCTTATGATGGCCATTTTAGGGTCCTGTTAATTTTTTTAAATGAGAAACCACAATTAGGTTCAATTTAAATTGACCCTAAAATAACCATCACAACGCCCTCCAAACAAAACACGACTAATGGCATTTACTTTCTCCCCATAATATCAAACAACGTTTATAAAACATTTCTTTCTACAACGCTTAGTTTTGGAGATATTGCATAGTCTCAACTTAAATGGTCCACCCTGTGTATTAATTATATTACTTTGCTATTAGATTAGTTATACATGTATTAATTAGGCTAATTATACAATAATTTAATTATTATTAGGTTAAGATGTTGGAGTATTAGGTTATTAATTATTAGGTATTATCTTTGCAGTTAACTACAAATTTGAATTGATTCTGTAATTTTTGCTGTAAGCATTGTCTGTTTGTGTAGGGCTTTATTCTTACAGGAAGAAATCTGCGTAGAAAAAACAAAACAATAAATTTAACTGTTTTATTTTCTATGTACGCCGAAATCTATTAAAACGTAACTATAACTCGTTCTTAATATTATTACAGTACAGTAATTTCTAACGGTTAATAACATACTCATGTTATATAAGTCCGCTTAGTGCTTAATTGTATTCAGGTTATAAGTAACCAGCGATTATGGCAGAGAAAGAAGGTGATGGCCAGTTAGAGGGGTTTTAGTAGATAAACAGAACAATCGTGTTACCGCATGGAGTATAGGTGCCGTCAGATATTGTGAAGGACACACTCCGCCCTTTCCCTTCACAACACCCAGTTTCGTTTATTCGCTGCATACAAACCAGGGAGAACTGTGGCAATATGCCTAAAGTAAAGAGGAATCACACACGAAAACCATCGCCACAATTAGCATCTTTTGTGGCGAAATTTGGCAGGGTGAACTTCAGCACAAATGACGAAACCATCAGATGTAATGTATGTCGCATAGAACTCCAAGGGCGTTTAAATATAATGTTAAACATTATGCCACATTAAACATGTGTAGCACATGGTCGTTACCGGGTGAAGAAGAAATTACGAGCCTGTTTTCCGGGTGTCGATACTTTAATAGCCAACGGAAGAAGATATTTCGCAAGGCTATCAGAAGCTGTTGAGGCAACAGAACAGGTTTCAGAAACAATGAGTAAGGTATAGAGCTGGGACTGCAAAGAAAGTGTGACAAAGAAATTTAAAAGTATTCTAGAGAAGAATTCAGAGTAGGCAGAAATGCTAAAACGAACGACGCGACAGAGAATCTTAAACAAGTCTGATATTTCGTTTTTTATTTGCTCCTACTACGTAGGATGATGTGAGACGTAGTTTTTCAAACTATAACAACTGTCTACGCTCTAATCACATGTGATTTATGTTCAATGTATTACGAAAATGCATTATTGTACATTGTAAAATTCACGATGTAACAGAAAAGCCAATGTAACTCAAATTTGCGTACGCTAATAATTTAATTAAATAATAAAGTAACTACCACTAACAAACTATTGCACACTACCAATAGTTTGACATATCATTTTCCATTCCAAACCAAAGTGCCTTTCACTGAAAACAAACTGTTTGTATTATCCGCCCGAAAGTAGTTCGCAATCCCTGCCCCTAATGGCCGCTTCTTCCCCTCTCACGTGCTTGTTGAACACTATTTGAATCTATAAAAACGCGCCCTGTGTGAGAATCATAGTTCAAAATGCAACCTGAGGTAACAATCCATTTTATAAGTATGCGGAAATGAACATTTTACTTACGTTAATCACAACCCTCGGGCAAAGATGCAACACCCAAATCCGAATCCTCCGAAGGTGACTGCTGCCATATCAGAATCAGAACTACTCTCCAAAATAATGACAAGCTTATTCACACTTCCACAGCACTGTCGCACTTAAAACAATTTCCCACATATTATCCTCTTCTGTGTTCTATTACGTCTGTTTATATTCCCTGCTCGCTTTCGTTACACTTCTCACTGAAACGCTTGTAAAATCCGATATTAGTTTCGTAATATGCACTAATGCAAGTGTCCGGTATTTTTCTAATAGTGAATTGAATATATGAAGTATTGTTTGTTTTTCGCCAATTTTTAACTGTTTCCCTCTTTTGTGTTTGAACAGTTTATTCGCACTATATCAAAATAATTTTTACAACAGAAATATTTTGCATATATATTGCAATATACATTTAAGCGGTGTACCGCTTAAAATATTATTAAATTAATATAATTTGAAATACGAGGGTAAGGCAATAAGCATCCGCACACTATTTTTAATTTTTAGTAGGACGGACCTTCCTTTGCCATGTGAACTCAAGTACCAACTGACTAAATCACAAGATTTGACCTGAGCTGGGCATATGTGTGCTAGCGTATTATGTATGACTGTTCGCTTATCATATTTCATGTGTTACGCAATGTGTTTATTCGGTACTCGGATAGCACCTCTGGGAATTCATTGCTGCATTTCTCGTATATGTAACAGAGTGACAATCATGCATACGGTTGGTATTAACAAGCAAGATGCTCTCGGCGTTAGCGCAATAACAGACGAAAATAATATTTCATAATCTCTTAACAGCTAGTATATATCCATTGCCTTTAACGATGTGTTCTTATGATAACCATAATAAAATGTGCAGTTCTATACCTTTCCTGCTGCAATATTTCATAATAAAATACATGTAGTAAAAAACTATTTACGTTGGCGCAAGAGTATGTTCTTGGGTTCGTGACAAGCAGAAGCACGTGCTTCTGTTTACATCAGAGGGAACCAGGGTTTGGAATGGACAGTACATAGCTTTCTTCCGGTACTGCGGAATTGTGATGAACCTACTTTCGAAGCAGGGTGTAGTGCCTTCAACTGTTCATATTTGTTTAAAGAGAACACTGCAAGGTCGCAGTCGCTTCCATCTTCCCTCACCATCAACCTCTCGGTGCATTCCTAACTTGACGTTTATTTACTAAAGCCCCTCTGCATGTCGATGACCAAACCTTTGCACCGAAGAAAAGAGTATTAGAGAGCAGAAGACCGAAACAGTCTTTTATAAATAGGTTGTCTGGAATTTCTCTGGTTATACACCTAGTGACTAGCTGACAGCCTTGACATGCGGTATCAGCCATTTTCTTTTAGTAACCTGAGTTATCTGCGTTCCCTATACATATGGATAAAACAATCATCAAGATGGCTTCTTATGAAGAAAGTGTAAGCCGTTTAGATCAAAATTACACAAATTCGTTTTCAAGCTTAACATGGTAATTTAGCACGCACTTCACAAAAATTCATAACAATGTTGCATATAAGCTACCTAGAATTATAATAAATGACATTTAAATACCCTGTGCAGCTATCACGCCAAGTTATTTTTATGGCGTGATGTTGGATGATTAGGATGTCTGAAAAAAGGAGCTTTAAAGGAAAATGTGTTTTGTCTTCGGCTAACTCCGGTGAGAGAGGAATTCCTCTGGAGAATTTCTTGGAACTGATAGTCTTACTTCCGCAAGAAGGGGGGTGTGACCGAAGCTAAATACCTGTAGCTAATTATTCCGTAACTGCCCCTTTATGTTATTTTTACTTTTGAAATAATTATCTCCCTACTCCCAAAGCTTAGCTAACACCCTAGTAAGGGTGAAATAGTCTAAATTACGAGTACATTCTCGCCAAATGAATGTTTTATAGGCGTCTTCGTAGCACTAAGATAGTGTATGTGTGTGTGTGTATATATATATATATGTGTGTGTGTTACATTCACATGACTTTCTCTACTCTATCGTTTATTATTGACCATACAAATAATTCATAGGAAAGTTTATTTTTCTATCTACTTCATATTAATAAGAGATTAAACCTTTTCCGGAAATAGACCATTAGACATTTCCTTATAGATACAAAGAGAACAGCGATAGCGAAATATTTTAGAATTGAACGTTACACGCAGGCCTTAAAATTCCATACTCTTTCCATGATACCATGAGAAAATGAAAAACAATAGGACTTTAAAAGTATTGAATAATTCGAAACATTAATAACGGATATCTCGCAAACGTCTGATGCCACAAAGAAGTTATTTGAAATAAATTGTGTGTTTTAAACAGATCCAACAGTACGTATTCGTCTATCGCTTAACGTTTACCAGTTATAGAAAATATACAAAATTCCTTCCGAATGTAGAGGACTTCACAGGCTAACTCCAAAAAATTCAAGTTATACATTTGTCATTTAAATGTATTAAACATTTTGTATTTTAATCAGAATCATAAGAACCATTTTTTATAAAATAAGAACATTCGAAAAATGTTCCATGTAAAGGGTAGTTCGGGAGGGGCATTTTCTTGAAAATCTTTGTGTCGGATCTTTGGAAGGTACTGAACTTAAATACCAAGTTTGGTGTTATCTAAAAATTAAAAAGGTTTTTTCTTATTTATTCAGGGGGCCTCAAAATATGCATTTCCGGTGAAATTTCAGTATCCAGTGTTTTTTTGTAGCAATACCTTCTGTGTAAGTGGTAGAGACAGTAAAAAGCACAATGCCGAAGTGAACGCCGTCAGAAATTGAGCTCTTACTCTAGACAAATTCTTTATTTCACGTCCACTTTCTTTTTTCTCTAGTTTCTCCTCTGATCACGTAGCTTCTGATTACTTCTCTAAGTTCACGTGACAGTTTTAACTTATTTCTATGTTTTCTATAGTTTAGAAAGTTACAAGTAGGTATGTACCATCGGCAATCATATTATTTCGCTTGATTTCGTTTTCTGTCGCTTGACTGATTCGGCTAACTAGGATTTCGCGTCCAAGTTTTCGTCCCTTGGTGCTCTGCTCAACTTGATTTCATTTGTTATACCATCGCCTGAGGACGCCTACACCTGGCAAAATGTTCCGTTCTTGGCTTATTGTTTCGTGCTAAACACAGATTCTTCCCTCATGCATATAATACTTAATATTTATTCTCGTTTAATAATTAGCCTTTAACATTATTACTTTATCTTCTTCTATAATTAACATTTACTATATCGCCCTTTGTGTTCATTATAACGGGTGTTCAGATTCAGTCGGTTTAAATGAATGACGTCATTATTAGTTCAGCGAGTCCCTTGTCTCAAAGGTGAGGTGCGGAATTGAAACTTGGAATGCATCGTTTCCGACTTCGTAAACAGGTTGATGTACTGCGGCGGTGCAAAATGTTTTTCACTAGCACATTTTGTGAGCACCGATTACAGAATTTACATGATTGAGTGTTACTTCCAAACTGAAGGATACGAGGGGGAGTCTATCGTTACGATATTGGCAACTGTGTGAATTATTTTCTCGTTCTTGCCCAGAATTTCACCAAGTCCCGAGACAAATGAGAATAAACTAAAATATTTGAAAACATTTAAATTATTTAAAAAGGTTACTTCAGCTGTTTTTATTAAGAAAAGTTAAATTTGTGCCATTAACGCCGAGACACTCTACCCTACAAAAACCGTCAAATTATTTGAGTTACCTATCAACATACGAGTGAGCTTACGAGACGCAACAACGAAAGAAGTTCCAAATGTAAATATTGGAAAGGTACGATAAAAGTCCCATTTCATAAGGTGACCTCCAAACTGTTGACATCTACCCTTTCCACTCATCTTTCGCCCTCCTCTGCTAGAGGCACTGGTGATATACGTGCTTCAAAGTATTGACATCATGCGCAGACAACCCATAGCGACAATGGGCGAATAAATCTAAAGACCGCATACTATTAAATATATTAAAAAACAAGTTTTAGAAAAAAGCACACCTGTTAGTGTTTGTAAGTGCTTAGGTAACTAAGAAAACGAAAAGTCGTATAGATACCAAAATCTGCATTTAAATTCAGATCTTCCAAAGAGCAACACAAAGAATTTCAAGAAAATATCCCACCTCAAACTATCTTTACATGAAAAAAGAATTTATGATATTTTCTAAAAAATGGGTTTAACGATTTTGACGAAAATAGCATGTTTTAAATATTTACATGATAAACAAAACGCATATGTGAAATCCTTTTCACCTCGAAGGTAAAACACATTACTTATTTCAAATAAATGTTTCGTAGCATCAGCTATTCAATTGTTTTTAGCCATGTCATGTTACAGAGTACAGAATTTTAAAGTCAGAGTGTAGCGACCCACTTAAACATCGAATATCGATTCGGTTTCCGTACCCCACACTTGTACCTATAACGAAATGTGTAATAAAACTATTTCAGCAAATATTTACATGAAGTAGATAGTAAAATAAGTTTTAATAAGGATAGTTCGTAGAAGATTTACAAACGTAAACGATAGTGGGTAGAAAAGTCATGTGAATGTAACAAGATCTTTCTGTAAATGTCTTTTTGGGTTCAAAGGACCTTAAAATATATTTCCTGTGAAATACAAAAATCATTTTTTTTATGAATGCAATACTTCCTTTACGAACCATAGGTAAACGGTAGAGGAAGTAAAAATGGCGAATCAAAAAAAAAAATCTTACTTTGAGAAGTTGAGATATGCATCAAAGTCACCATAAACATGATAAATTAAATTAGATGTAATCTTGTCGGATCGTGGATAGAAATGTAGAAATAGAGCCCATAGATGCTCCCTTGCAGTGAGCTGCAAACAAGGTAACAATACCAGAGCAATATCAGCCTTCCTGTTTGGCCTCTCATCAGGTATTCTTTTGCCCCGGACTTGGCTATCTATTATTCACTAGTATCGGCTTACTCAGTCCCGGAGGAGATCACAGCCTGCGGTGAAGAGGTGTTTACCAGCACAGCTTTGCCTTTGACCTCGTCTTGATTAAAGACACAAACATCAACCTATAATATAAATGTTAATTCAGTAGAAGTTCTTAATCACAGAAAGGTTTCTCAGCTAAGTTAAGGCTTTTAGGTAGTATTTGTGAAATTCATACACACGCACATGCCCATGCACGAATACACACTTTTGATAATCAATTCTTCTTACACGCAAATCGTGTGTGGACTAAAGTAGGAAAGGTAAAATCAGAATGCATAATTCAATACCATACCCGGAATTTGAACCACAGATCTTCGGCGTCTAACCGACTGGCAAGGCTACCATAGCAATTAGCCGGTGCGACATTCAACTGATTCATATTTTCCCCGGTAAATCCCTAATGCAGGAAATAACGACCGTTTGCGCGTTCCCGCTGCGCAGATCACTGTCGGGCTTGTATTCAAGGTCTAATGATTCCCTCGACATGTTTTTTTTCCTCCAGTGTTGTGTGCGTTTTGGTTGAAATAAGTGGTCATTGTGCATTCTGTGATTGTTCAAAATGAACTGTGCGATACAATGCCCAGCCGTCTGTAGGCGAGATTTATTGAATGCTTGGAAATTGAAACCTGCAGTGTATGTTGATACAGTAATGAACGAAAGAAATATGAGAAAATGGTTTGAAAAGTCCTACACTGGATGTAGAAAGGTACCCTGTACAGATTACGTTTAGAACGCGGTTCTTGAAACAGAAATGACATTAAACACGTGAGATGTTAGAAGTTTTGTTGATTCGCTATTAGCCATTTGCATGAAATTACTTTCAGCATGTTTTGCCTTACACCAGTCAATGAAGCCATTAAATGCTATATCATATTGTTTTCTGGATGTTTTGGGTAAGTATTTCTGGTGTTATTCTTTCTACTGCTTCTGTAATTTCACCTGGCGCTTCCATTTCAGTTTCCTCCGAATTCACAATTTCCGCCATTTCATCTTTCTATAGGTTATGCTAGATTTAAAAAATCTTATGTGTTACATTCACATGACCTTCTCTAATTTTGTACAAACTATTTTTACAAACGCTTATTCTCCGTCTACTTCATGTTAATCGAGATAAACACTTGCAGAAACTTATTGCTAATTTTCTTGTAGGTGCAAGGGGAATATGGTAGGCTTTAAGCGATAGTCAAAGCTTTTAAGAGCTGGTTGCTATTCCAATCTTTTTCCATGTTCAGGACAAAAAAAAATTCCCATTGGAGAATAAGTGTAAGTATTGGAAAATTCAAATAAATAACACGACATATCTCGGAAATAGTTCACTTCAAAAAAACAAAAAAACTTACGGTTTATTACCAATTATGCAAAAGTTATTCAGAGTGAAGAGAACTTTTGGCGACATTCTCAGAAAATTCAAGATATACCTTTAATTTTTCATGAAAATATCTGAAGTGTATGATATTTAAATCAAAATCGTTAAAGCCATTTTTGAGAAAATAAAAGTTTTCGAAAAATGTTCCATGTAAAGGGTAGTTTGCTGTGGGGGGATTTTCTTGAAAATTTTTGTGTCGCATCTTTGAAAGATACTAAACTTAAATACCAAGTTTGGTATTTATCCGACTTTTCCTTTTTGAGTTATGCTGTTCACAGACCCACACACGCATACAAGGACCTTTTTCTAAAAATCTGATGTGTTACACTCACATGACTTTCTCTACTCTTGTACAAACTATTTTTACAAACGCTTATTCTCCATCTACTTCATGTTAATCAAGATAAACATTTGCAGACTCTACCTTATTGCTAAGTTTCTTGTAGATGTAAGGGGAATATATATTTACAAGGGCAATATAAAAATACAGTAGCCTTTAAGCACAGACATTACTCTTAATAGCTGGTTGCTATTTGCAGCACTATTCTCTTTAACACAGATTAATACTCTTGGCATACCCAAGACAAAAAAATGAATAACGAATTCCCATTTGAGAAAATAAAGTATTGAAAAATTTAATGGAATAACAAGCAATATCTCGAAAATGGTTCACTCAACACAAAAAAAATGTATACAACATAAATTCTGTAATTTAACGCGATCTACATTTTTGTGTAGTAAAATTTTGTCTATCTCTTATGGTTTACCAGTTATGCAAAAGTCGTTCACAATGAACAATACTTTTGGAGACATTCCCAGAAAATTCGAGATATACATTTCATTTGTCATGAAAATATCTTAAACATATGATATTTTAATCAAAATCGTTAGAGCCATTTTTGAGAAAATTAAAATTTTCGAAAAATGTTCCATGTAAAGGGTAATCTGGGGTGGGGGATTTTCTTGAAAACCTTCGTGTCGCATCTCTGGAAGATACTGAACCTAAATACCAAGTTTGTGTTTATCCTACTGTTCGTTTCTGAGTTATGTTGTTCACAGACACACACACGGACATGTTTCCAAAAATGCTTTTCTGGATTCAGGGGCTGTCAAAATATGTAAACTTACTATACGTAGTAGAGAAAGTAAAAATGCTTACTCTACGCAGTACAGAAAGTAAAAATAACGATCAAAGAAAGCAGGAGGCTCCCAATATAGTGTATAGGTTAACTCTACAACGAATTGCGATAAATAAAAGCACGACGTTTTGTATTGTGAGCGGATTATGCGAGGGTGAAGAAAAGTTAATCATGAAAAAAGACTCAATGAAAAGTAAAACCTAATCAAAACAAGTCGAGTTTTTAAATACAAAAACAAAAAAAGTGCAAATAAGGGTAATTACCATGTGATTGGACTTGAAACCAAGTTTGTCACACTGATGATTATCACAGTAGTGCGATAACCTAAAGCTTTTAGCTCGTGTGCACTGTGTTAGAGGTTCTACTTTTAGACCAAGCTGTCTAGGTCATATTAATGCTATATATCATGTTATTGTTAAGTTCTGAAATAAGAGTGAGTTTATTTTGAGAAACTCAGCCGTTTAATTCGGCTGTGTATGACTCACACATCCCAAAAATTGAACAGCATCCATCTGGCGGCTTAACCACCTCTACCAACCTCGGAAAAACAAATTCTGGCAAGGACCTGCAGTGCTGTTAACCTCAGAACAGGCCTTGCGTGTAACTTTAAATCAGGACTTTTACTCTCGTGTTTTTATTACTAGGCGCGCTCACATTACATTAAATGCACATAAATCATGGCAGGTGGAATTAATGCGCTGCTGAAGACTTGGCGCCCATCCCTGGCGTTCGGACAGGTTCTGAAAACCGCATCACATCCTGCCAGCTATTTTCTGCACTGACCACAGTTCAATACATCTGGCCAAGCCTGGTCCTCGCCTGCATATAACGGAACGCTAAAGCGATAGCGTCAATCGAATGATGAAACCAAACATTTCCAGACTTTGTGGTGAGGCAAGATCACTAATAGGTATAAATTCCATTATACACTTTCAAAGGGAGATGTCTAAAATAATGCAAAAATGAGAAAAGTGAATTTTCTTGTGGACTGAAATTGTTTTATTAGATTATTATAAGGCTAATTACGTATTATTTAATATAAGAAAGCAGCAAATGACTAACAACTAATAAACATAATACACTATTTATAGTGTTTACATGCAATACCAGTACTCTTATTCATAATAAAAAGAAAGAAACAAAAAAACAAAAAAACAAAAACAAAAGGAAACACCCAAAGCACTGATGCTTTACACTGGTTTAAAACAGTTGTCTGCTTTTCTTGAATTTCTCGACTCTTACTTTCTCTACCACGTACCTAGTAGGCAGACAAGATATTGCATTCCACCCAAAAACTCGATGCTGACATTTCACCAAAAATACATGACTTGAGGATCCCTAAATATCGCAAAGATTTTTAGAAAATAGTATGTGTGTGTGTGTGTCTGTCTGTGAACACATAACTCAAAACAGGAAAAGTCGAATAAATACCAAACTTGGTATCTAAGTTCAACATCTTCAAAAGATGCACAACAAAGATTTTCAAGAAAATTCCCACCCTCTAATATCCTTTACATGAAAAAATTAATTTTCTCAAAAAAGGCTAACGATTTTGATTAAAATTGCCATAATTTATAGATATTTACGTGAAACTAAATGCTTATAATAAATTTTCTGGAAATAGTCTATGATTCATCTTTATCCGGGAGGAATTTTGTATATCTTGTGTAACTAGCATACCTAAGCGATAGACGAAAACGTACTACATAAAAATATCGATCTCTTTAAAACACACAGTTTATTTCAAATAACATTTTTTGTGGAATAAACCATTTCCGAGATATCCGTTATTAATAGTCCGAACTGATCAATCTTTTCGTCACTCTTTTTAAGTCGTATCTACATTCAGTTGTCTCTCGCGAAGCCATGGAGGGAGTATGGAATTTTAAGGACAGCCTAGTGTCCAGTTGACAATATAATGTTCCCTTTGCATCTATAATGAAATTTGTAATGCTTCTGTTTCTACAAACGGGTTTATCTCGATTAAAATGAAGCACATAGAAAAAAATACATTCACATGACTTTCTCTGCCCTCTATTATTTTTAGTGAGTCTACAAACTATTCTTACTAAAGCTTATTTTTATATTTACTATGTTTTAAGCCAAATAAACCTTTGCAAAAATAGATACTATACACATTTCGTTACATATACAAAGAGAACAGTGATAGTCAAATGTTTAAGAGCTGGGCGTTTTATGCTAGCCTTAGGAACCATACTGTTTCCATGCAACTGCGAGAAACAGCTAAATGTTGAAGAGACTTTAAAGAATGACCAAGAAATGAGGCAGTGCTTTTAATACTAAAATGATTTCAATATAATTATATAATATGTAAATTCAATAACAGCTCGCCTTGAAGCAATATGTGTATGTAATAATTTGTAAAATGTATGTAACAGTTATTGCATATGGTTGTATTATTGTATCCATGTGTAATAATGTTATGTGAATATATTACGTAATTTAATAATGTAGGAGCTGTGAGAATAATAGGTTTAAAGTTGCTAACAATGAGGTAACCTTGAAAGTTTAACAATAATACTTGTGATTCTTGGAAGCAATAGTGTAATTTTAGTGACAGTTTATAAAAACAGCCATTCAACAACCAGAAAAAGCGCTAGTTAAATGAAGGTATTCTATTGGATTAGGAATAGCCAAACAGAGATACAGAAATACAGAAATTTACAAGTTTAGGCGGTTGAAATCAATTCAGTTGCCTGCAGACAGTGTTTGTAACCGGATGCGAGATGGGTCCTCTAGAGAATTGATATGTATTCGAGTGAGACGAAAAATAAGTTTGCGTGTTAAAAAGTACAAGTAATTAATAAAAGAATCTCACAGCTCTATTTCAGTGAAGTGTTATTTAAATCGTATCAAGTATTAATAAAAGGAGTGAAGTAAAATTATAATTACATTCTTAAGTCGCACCACAACCCTGCTAAGACATCCATGTCTCTAAAATAAATACTGACGCAGCCGAGGCAAACATAAATACATAATATTTAAAGAAACAGTCAAAATTACAAATATAATATATTTTTAAACTTAGGGCGAAGGCTACCGGTAAGCGGGCACTATACGTGTGGTTGCAACGAATTTCAAGTTCGTTTCCCAACAGTTGAAATATAATACAACTCCTTCAATTCGATCTACTTCAAATTTGCACCCAAAGCGTGTTGCAAACAAATTAGAACATAATACATCTTCAAACTAACTTTCCATACGTGAAGCAAAACAACTACTTCAAATTGGCGTCCAGCGTGGAACAAATAACGTAAAGACACTATTCTACTTCAGAAATGAACAATTCGAACCATTAATAATGGATATCTCAGAAATGGCATACGCCACAAAAAAAAAATCTTTAAAATAAACTGTGTGTTTTAAAGGGGTCTAAATGTTTTTGTGCAGTACGTTTTCGTCTATCGCTTAACGTTTACCAGTTACACAAGATTATACAAAATTCATTCTGAACATAGAAGACTTCAAAGGCTGTTCCCAGAAAATTTAAGATAAGATTTTGTCATGTAAATATTCTTAATATATCGTATTTTAATTAAAATGGTGTGAGCCATTTTATAGAAAATTAAAACTTTCGAAAAATGTTCTATGTAAAGGGTAGTTGGGGTGATTATTTTGAAAATCTTCGTATTGCATCTCTGGAAGATAGTGAACACCAAGTTTGGTACTTATCCGACTTTTCGTGTTTTGGGTTATCTGTTCACAGACAGACTCACAGACATATGTACCATTTTCTAAAAATCCTTGCTTAAAACGTGTATTTTTGCTGAAATGTCGGCATCGAATTTTGGAGTGCAATACCTTGTTTTTGAGTTATGCTGTTCACACGCAGACGTTTTTCTAAAAATGCATTTTTTGGGATTCGATGGCCTCAAAACATATTCAATTGAAATCTCGGTATCGAATTTTAGGGTGCAATGTACGTGGTAGAGAAAGTAATACGCTTTCGTGAATAGTTTTTACAGCCACTAATAAGCGATGGAGAGTAGAGAAAGCCATATGAATTTAACACATGAGATTTTTCCACAGTCGTACACTAGTTGAATATATGCACTAATGTCGACAACATTTAGGCTATGCGATGATAGAAATCGTTGTGTAATATCTAGAGTTTGAATTGACTCGTGTACACTCATTTAAGCCTGCTTCTAAATCACTATCATCATCAGTATCATCAAATACAACATGGTGACGAATGACTTTGCCCGACTATATTGTTAGCACGTGCCAGCAATAATGCGTTCCGAAAATACTTATCCTTCACCCAACATGCCCACTGTTTTGTGCTGCGACAGTAAGGATATAGTATTCAGAAACCATCGTAATTATCGTAGCATAAATGTAACCTATAAATGAGTGAATAAACTAATATACCTCGTATAAAATGTGAGGTATTAATCGAAAAAACTATAATTCAGCCAATTATAAATGGACAAAGTTCGGTGCCTAAAAATTTAAGGTATATTTGCGAAAAACGTAGAAGTCAATAACGTACAAGTGAGGTTCAAGTGTATTTTATTTGGTATGATGAATCATGTTTTAACAAGTGCCGCTTCCGTGAGGCAGTATTTTTAACACTTAAATGATTTCAGTCTAATTATATAATATATAAATGCAATAACAGCCCGTCTTAAAGCAATATGTGTATGTAACAAGATATAAAAAGTGTATATTACAGTCATGTATATTTTTATATTATTGTATACATGTGTAATAATGTTATGTGAATGTGTTAGGTAATTTAATAATGTAGGAGCTGTGAGAATAATAGGTTAAAAGTTGCTAAAATGAGGTAACATTGAGGCAATAATGAGTAAGAAAGTTTAATAATGCTACTAGTCAATATTGGAGCAACAATAATGTAAACTTTGAGACAGTTTATAAATAGCGAATCAACAACCAGAAAAAGCTTTAGTTAAATGAACGTATTCTATTGGAGTAGGATTAGCCAATCAGAAACTGAAATATAGCAAAATTTACAAATTCAGAAGTCAGTTGGTTGTAGACAATGTTCCTAACCGGACGCGAGATGCGTCCTCGAGAAATTTAATACGTATTCGTGTGAGACGAAAATAATTTACATGTTAAAAAGTGCAAGTAATTAATAAAAACATTTCACAGCTCTCTATATCAGTGAAGTGTTATTTAAACGGTGTTAAGCATTAATAGAAGGGGTGAAATAAAATTATAATCTGTGTAAGCCTACATTCTTCAGTCGCATCACTCCCTGCTAAGACATTCATGTCTCTAAAAAAATATAAATACTGACGCAGCCGAGGCAAACAAAAATATATAGTAATCAAAGAAACAGTCAAAATTACAAAGTTAATATTTTTTAAACATTTGGGGCAAGGGCCACTGGAAAGTACATTTAGGGCGAAGGCTACCGGAAACTTTTTACCATACGTGCGGTTGCAATTACTTCAAGTTCGGGTCCCCAACATAAAAACTACAATACAATTCCTACTTCAAATCGGCTTTCCATACATAAAGCAACAACAAACTTCATCCGGGAGTAGAACCCGTGGTTATCTCAAGAATCTCGCCTTTCAAATCTATTTCGACTTTGTAAACTTAGGCTGCATTCACTCCATTAGACATATCAGTAGATGCAAATTAGCTTTATAATCTTGGAAAGGTAGAACTAGGGTGAAAAATCTGATGTTACACTCACATGACTTTCTCTACTCTTGTAAAAACTATTTTTACAAACTCTTATTCTCCATGTATTTCATATTAATCGAGATAAACATTTGCAGAAACGATCTTTTGACATGCAAAGAGAATTACATTTTATACATAGCGACTAGTTCTAAATATATTTGACTATCACTTAAGGCGTACTATGTTCCCCTTGTTTTGAATTTGCAAGGGCAATATAGAAATGTAGTAGCCTTTAAGCATAGACATATCTCTTAATAGCTGGTTGCTATGTGCAGCACCATTCTCTTTGCCACAGATTAATACTGTTTGCATATCCAAGACAAAAAAATGAATAACGAATTCCCATTTGAGAAAATAAGTATTGAAAAATTTAAGGGAATAACAAGCAATATCTCGAAAATGGTTCACTCAACAAAAAGAATGTATATGACATAAATTGTGTATTTTACCGCGATCTACATTTTTTGTGTAGTAAACTTTTGTCTATCTCCTATGGTTTACCAGTTATGCAAAAGTCGTTCACAATGAAGAATACTTTTGGATACATTCCCAGAAAATTCAAGATACACATTTTATTTGTCATGAAAATATCTTAAACATGCGATATTTTAATCAAAATTGTTAAGCCATTTTTGAGAAAATTAAAATTTTCGAAAAATGTTCTATGTAAAGGGTAACCTGGGGTGGGAGGATTTTCTTAAAAACCTTCGTGTCGCATCTCTGGAAGATACTGAACCTAAATACCAAGTTTGGTGTTGATCCGACTGTTCATTTCTGAGTTATGCTGTTCACAGACACACACACGGACATGTTTACAAAAATGTTTTTTTTTATTCAGGGGTCTCAAAACATATATTTCCGGTGAAATCTCGGTATTGAATTTTTAGGTGGAATACAATACTTCCTCTACTTACTGTACGTAGTAGAGTGAGTAAAAATTCAATGTTATAACTGGGCTTTGAATCACAGATAGTCGGTTTATTAAGTAGTTGCTATTATCAACTGAGCTACCGTGGCAAAATGCCAGTACAACATTAAGTTAGCTGCAACAATAAATGGAAAATAAAAAATCGATTTAATGTTGCATTATCAGCTGTAACACCTCCTCATAGTGTCGTAGCCTCTTTTAACTAATGCTCATTGTGAGGTGGGCTACTCGCTTGCAAAGGTACCGGAAAATTAACAAACTTATAACATGGCGAGGCTACGACGTGGGACGCAGCTAAAGAAAGTACAGAAATATTATCAAACACTGGACAAAGGGCACTTACATGGCTCAAATGGAAAGGAAGGAACTTTATACTATCATAAATAAAACAGGAAAGATCTGGATGGTAGAGGATTTATTAGATAAAGATGTATACGTTACCCCACATTCTTGCTCCCATGTCCGTCGGGCGAGGCCGCCATGCATTGCCTGCACGGGGAAGGCGATTACACGTCTTTACTGGTTGACTTCACCTCACTGACTGCCTGCCCCAAGCAACGCTTTCTAAAGCGTCGGGGACGTCAACCAACCTATCCCCACCTAAAATTGCTAATTCCCCCCACCCAAGCTCTAACCGCCATCTCGAATCCAGGTGACCAGAGAGACGTATGCGCGACAATCTCTGCTTACGTCACATCAGGATAGGATAGGAGTAGGAGCGGAGTGGGACTGAGTACAGCTAGTGTAAAACATCGTGACAGTCCCCCACTCCTGAAGCATAGATGCACAATAGCACTGACCAGCCCACTTCCATAATAAGAGGGGTGGGGATCAGCGACCGCCTCCGAGCTCTGATAAACTTCTGTTCCCACCACTCTCGACACTTCTCCTTTCTTGCGCATATGGAGTGTCACGTTGTTTTACATGAGCTGTATCTCGACCTGCGCAGATCCGTTATACTTAGGCACCTCTTGGAGGTATGGATGAGGTGAGAGGAGACAAGGCGTCCGGACCAGGAGGCACGCCAAACATAGGACGGGGTCACTACCGCTTACAGATTTAGGCTTCCCGGATGGCAGCTGGTGCATCCGGCTCCCCAGTCAAAGTGTAACAGGGACTTATTATACCTTGTAATCATGTCAATGACACATGCACTGTGTATTTCTCTAATAATTTTAATAATTTGAAACCTAATCTATCCGTCCTCTGTCCATTAATCCATCCATCATCTACTGTCAGTTCATCTATCTCTATGTACAATAGAGTTTAAATAGATTCAAATCCGGCGGAGGGCGATGGATTTTTTCGGGCGTAAAAATCCTTAGCATGGCTTCCTTCGGAAGGGAAGTAAAGCCGGTGGACCCGTGTCGTAGATTTACGACACGTAAAAAGAACCTCAAGCCTGATAAAGAGGCCTCTGAGCAAAATTACCGGTCTTTCACGCCGAATATAGAATGGGACGCTAAGGACCACAGTAGTTAAAGAGCGTCCATAATTTAATTTTTTTTCTATGTACAAAAGTTTATTCTTCTTTCTATTTCATGTTAATCGACAAAAATGTTTGCATGAATAGTTTAATTACACATTAACGAGCGGGTTGGTTCGGGCGGCCGACCTTTCTCGCCCATGGTTCTTTTCGGGAGTTTCCCCGGGTCACTAGGTGAATACTGGGAAAGATCCCCCGAATTTCCTGTCCCTCCATTTTACCTCCATTCTCATTTCTCTTCACCTTTCAGCTGCTTGGTCTCTTTCAGGGTTGCAAGTGTCGGTGGGAGGTCTCGCTGTGTGCATGACAGGGGAAAAGGATGCTCTGTGTAAACGTTTGTCCCCAGGAATGGGGGCGGTCTCGGGTTCCAAACAACCAGGGGGTGTGTAAGCCCACGGGGGGAAGGGAGCCGGCTGCACCGGCTACGGTAAGTTTAAGTCTGTAAACAGTAGGGACCGTGCCCTCTGCCCTCTGTCTCCTCTCACATCATCCCTCCCTCCCGGGGGCGCCCCGTCAAAAGCCTAGGTACAAAAGATTTGCTGGGTCGAGGTGCTAAGTTCCCCTCGCTTCTAGTCCTATCCTCTTTAATTACACGATTCGTTGTAGGTACAAGGGAATGCAGCATGCTTGAGCGGTAGTCAAATATTTTAAAAGCCAATCGCTATATTTAAATGATAATTTGAAAAGTAAATTTAAGAAGGAAACGTTCGAGCCCAGACTTTAAGGTACTTCCCGCCATTTACCAGTTATGAGCTTTAAGGAAAACCTGGAAAGAGACGTAATCAGGGAGGACTTTCCTGGCCAAGGATGCTCTTTTTACTTTCTCTACTACGTATAGTAAGTAGGGGAAGTATTGCATTCCACCCAAAAATTCGATACCGAGATTTCACCGGAAATACATGTTTTGAGACCTCCTGAATCCAAAAAAAGCATTTTTGGGAACATGTCCGTGTGTGTGTCTGTGTGTGTGTGTGTCTGTGTGTGTGTGTGTGTGTCTGTGAACAGCATAACTCAAAAACGAACAGTCGGATAAACACCAAACTTGGTATTTAGGTTCAGTATCTTCCAGAGATGCGACACGAAGGTTTTCAAGAAAATCCCCCCACCCCAGACTACCCTTTACATGGAACATTTTTCGAAAATTTTAATTTTCTCAAAAATGGCTCTAACGATTTTGATTAAAATATCATATGTTTAAGATAATGTCATGAGAAATGAAATGTATATTTCGAATTTTCTGGGAATGTCTCCAAAAGTATTCTTCATTGTGAACGACTTTTGCATAACTGGTAAACCATAAGAGATAGACAAAATTTTACTACACAAAAAATGTAGATCTCGTTAAAATACACAACTTATGTCATATAATTTCTTTTGCTGAGTGAACCGTTTTCGAGATATTGCTTGTTATTCCCTTAAATTTTCCAATACTTATACTTTTTCTCAAATTCGTTATTCATTTTTTTATGTCCTGGACTTGCAAAGAGAATGGAATGCGCCGCATAGCAACCAGCGTTAAAATATTTGACCATCGCTTAAAAGCTACCATATTCCCCTTGCATCTACAAGAAAATTAGCAATAAGATTGATAACTCGATATCTCGATTAACATAAAGCATATGGAGAATAGGCGTTTGTAAAAATAGATTGTACAAGAGTAGAGAAAGTCATGTGAGTGTAACACATCAGATTTTTACTTTCTCTACTACGTATAGTAAGTAGGGGAAGTATTGCATTCCACCCAAAAATTCGATACCGAGATTTCACCGGAAATACATGTTTTGAGACCCACTGAATCCAAAAAAA
Organism: Deroplatys truncata; assembly: GCA_030765065.1. Classification (NCBI taxonomy): domain Eukaryota; kingdom Metazoa; phylum Arthropoda; class Insecta; order Mantodea; family Mantidae; genus Deroplatys; species Deroplatys truncata. The sequence continues at coordinate 281,370,361 of CM060975.1, forward strand.
GCATTTTTAGAAACATGTCCGTATGTGTGTCTGTGTGTGTGTGTGTCTGTGTGTCTGTGTGTGTGTGTCTGTGAACAGCATAACTCAAAAACGAACAGTCGTATAAACACCAAACTTGGTATTTAGGTTCAGTATCTTCCAGAGATGCGACACGAAGGTTTTCAAGAAAACCCCCCCACCCCAGACTACCCTTTACATGGAAGATTTTTCGAAAATTTTAATTTACTCAAAAATGGCTCTAGCGATTTTCATTAAAATATCATATGTTTAAGATAATGTCATGAGAAATGAAATGTATATCTCGAATTTTCTGGGAATGTCTCCAAAAGTATTCTTCATTGTGAACGACTTTTGCATAACTGGTAAACCATAAGAGATAGACAAAATTTTACTACACAAAAAATGTAGATCTCGTTAAAATACACAACTTATGTCATATAATTTCTTTTGTTGAGTGAACCCTTTTCGAGATATTGCTTGTTATTCCCTTAAATTTTCCAATACTTATACTTTTTCTCAAATTCGTTATTCATTTTTTTATGTCCTGGACTTGCAAAGAGAATGGAATGCGCCGCATAGCAACCAGCGTTAAAATATTTGACAATCGCTTAAAAGCTACCATATTCCCCTTGCATCTACAAGAAAATTAGCAATAAGATTGATATCTCGATATCTCGATTAACATAAAGCATATGGAGAATAGGCGTTTGTAAAAATAGATTGTACAAGAGTAGAGAAAGTCATGTGAGTGTAACACATCAGATTTTTACTTTCTCTACTACTTATAGTAAGTAGGGGAAGTATTGCATTCCACCCAAAAATTCGATACCGAGATTTCACCGGAAATACATGTTTTGAGACCCACTGAATCCAAAAAAAGCATTTTTGGAAACATGTCCGTGTGTGTGTCTGTGTGTGTGTGTGTGTGTGTCTGTGTGTCTGTGTGTGTGTGTGTGTGTGTCTGTGAACAGCATAACTCAAAAACGAACAGTCGTATAAACACCAAACTTGGTATTTAGGTTCAGTATCTTCCAGAGATGCGACACGAAGGTTTTCAAGAAAACCCCCCCACCCCAGACTACCCTTTACATGGAAGATTATTCGAAAATTTTAATTTTCTCAAACATGGCTCTAGCGATTTTCATTAAAATATCATATGTTTAAGATAATGTCATGAGAAATGAAATGTATATCTCGAATTTTCTGGGAATGTCTCCAAAAGTATTCTTCATTGTGAACGACGTTTGCATAACTGGTAAACCGTAAGAGATAGACAGAATTTTACTACACAAAAAATGTAGATCGCGTTAAAATACACAACTTATGTCATATACATTTGTTTTGTTGAGTGAACCGTTTTCGAGATATTGCTTGTTATTTCCTTAAATTTTTCATTACTTATACTTTTTCTCAAATTCGTTATTCATTTTTTTTATGTCCTGGACATGCAAAGAGAATGAAATGCGCCACATAGCAACCAGCGTTAAAATATTTGACTATCGCTTATAACCTACCATATTCCCCTTGCATCTACAAGAAAATTACCAATAAGATTGACATCTCGATATCTCGATTAACATGAAGCATATGGAGAATAGGCGTTTGTAAAAATAGATTGTACAAGAGTAGAGAAAGTCATGTGAGTGTAACACATCAGATTTTTTAATTTTAATTTCTAAGGAATGTTTACTTTCTCTACTACGTATAGTAAGTAGGGGAAGTATTGTATTCCACCCAAAAATTCGATACCGAGATTTCACCGGAAATATTTATGTTTTGAGACCCCCTGAATCCAAAAAAAGCATTTTTGGAAACATGTCCGTGTGTGTGTGTCTGTGTACAGCATAACTCAGAAACGAACAGTTGGATAAATGCCAAACTTGGTATTTAGGTTCAGTATCTTCCAGAGATGCGACACGAAGGTTTTCGAGAAAATCCTCCCACCCCAGATTACCCTTTACATGGAACATTTTTCGAAAATTTTAATTTTCTCAAAAATGGCTCTAACGATTTTGATTAAAATATCATATGTTTAAGATATTTTCATGGCAAATAAAATGTATATTTCGAATTTTCTGGGAATGTCTCCAAAAGTATTCTTCTTTGTGAACGACTTTTCCATAACTGGTAAACCATAAGAGATAGACAAAATTTTACTACACAAAAAATGTATATCACGTTAAAATACACAATTTATGTCATACATTCTTTTTGTTGAGTGAACCATTTTCGAGATATTGCTTGCTATGCCCTTAAATTTAACAATTCTTATTTTCTCAAATGGGAATTCGTTGTTCATTTTTTTTGTCTTGGATATGCAAAGAGTATTAATCTGTGGCAAAGAGAATGGTGTTGTACCTAGCAACCATAGTAGGCCTTAAGGGATCAAATATTTTTAGAACTGGTCGCTATGTGTAAAATGTAATTCTCTTTGCATGTAAAAAGATCGTTTCTGCAAATGTTTAACTCGATTAATATGAAATAGATGGAGAATAAGAGTTTGTAAAAGTAGTTGGTTCAAGAGTAGAGAAAGTCATATGAAGGTAACACATCAGAATTTTTTATAAAAACAACAGAATTTGAGAATGCTTAGGAACAAAAGAAGGGATTCCCTTATCGCGCGTTCTTTTCAGAAGTATTCATGTTTACGTTTCTCACAATGTCAGGTTCTCTCTCGTAACAGAAGAAACACAGACTAGATTAATCGAAAAATCATGCAAAGTAAATAACATATTTTTTATAAATACTACTGTTGCAAATACTGTACTCACAATGAACAGTGCTAAAAAATTATACAATGAAATATATGACATTCCTTTAAAAATATGTAACTTTGGTTATTACAAATTTCTGGAACACTCTGTATAATTACCAACCACTTAAAGAAAGGTTTTAGTCCACACTGTTAAGCCAGTACAACTTTTATTTTTGGATACGCTAAAAAATGCTATGGGAGTATCCCAAAGCTTATGGTACACCCTGTCTATTCTCTCCTAGTACATACAAACAGTAAGTGCAAACAAATGAATGTTTACAACAAGTACTGCATGCCCTTCGTATTATGCAAGCAAAGCTACCTAAATCAACAGGTAGGTAGCGTATTCCAGGCATTTAATACAGACAGGGAATGAATCAAAACTGTTTGCCGGGAGAGAATACACGCTACATTCTAGCTTATGCAGTATTTGAAGTTCTCGGAAGTCTTATGGGCAGTTATATCACTAGATGTACTGCATTACATATGGATAGTCAAAAACAAGGCTGCAATTACTTTTTAACAGGGACATAAAGTAGGAGGGCAGTCCCAAAAGTACCCGAACTCACGTATATATAGCGGTTGTTGTTTCAAACAAATGACTATGGTAGAAATTACCACCTTTACAAAACTTAATTTTGAAGTTTGACGATGCCACGTTGTTTAGTAATTGTTTGGCAGCCATTAATATTGAACTCTCTCAGCGAATTTGTAAACGTTATGTGATACAATACTTTCATTTGAAAGGTCTTAGTCCAACTAATATTAAAGCTGAGCTAGATTCTAGTCTGGGGGAGTCTGCTCCTTTGTTTACAACAGTAAAATATTGGGTGGCAGAGTTTAAGCGAGGCCGTACGAGCTGCCAAAACGAACATCGCAGTGGTCGACCAAATGAGGTGACCACGCCAGAAATTATGAACAAAATCCAAAACATGCTGTACATCGCATACTAAAGAAGATTTAGACATGAGAAAGCTGTACGCAAGACGGGTGCCGCGTTTACTCACAATGGAACAAAAGCAGCGTCGTGCGGATGTTTCAGTCGAGTGTTTGGCGATGTTTCGCTACAATAAAGCCGAGTTCTTGTCTCGATTCATAACCGTGGATGAAACATGGGTTCATCACTTCACACCTGAGACGAAGGAACGGTGGATTGAAAGGGGAAAATTGGCTACAAAGAAGGCGAAGACAGTTCCATCTGCAGGAAAGATCATGGCGTTAGTTTTTTGGGATGCGCGTGGGATAATTTTCATTGATTGTCTTCAAAAAGGAAAAGCAATCAATGGCGAGTATTATGCAAACTTATTGCAGCGTTTGAATGATGAAATCAAGCAAAAACGGCCGCATTTAGCGAGAAAGAAAGTTCTGTTTCAAGACAATGCACCAGTTCACATATCCATTATCGCCATGGCCAAAATCAATGAGGTAAAGTTCGAATTGCTTCCTAATGCACCCTATTCGCCAGACGTAGTCCCTTCTGATTATTTTCTGTTTCCAAAGTTGAAGATGGCTTGGTGGTAAAAGATTTGCCAACAATGAAAAGGTGGTGTTTGCAGTTGATCGCTATTTTGCAGAACTGGACGGTTCTTACTATAAAAGGATATCGAAGCTATTGAACATCGCTGGGGAAAGAAGACTATATAGAGAAATAAAGAATTTTTTTTCCAAAATGTTTGTGTTTTCTTTGCTAGGTCGGGTACTTCTGAGACAGTCCTCGTAATTATAATAGTTACGGAGAAACGGTTACTAAAGTAACAGGAAAACAGTTAAGTTATTCAATAACATTACAAAAATATAGGTGATAAGCAGTAACTGATTACTCCGGACATGCGTACTTGTTCGGTATTATTACCGCTGACCAAAACTAGCTAACCAAACGCTATACTACACAATATTATAGTGATCCTTAAGGTAGCGTGGCATACCATCCGGCGATAGAAATAAACTACTATCACTTAGGTGCTTTGCGTCATGCAGGTATTATGCGGTGACATTCCATCTTTTGTAACATCAGAGGCTTTTTATACGTATATACGGTACGGATCTGCCGACGTTCTAGTAGGCCGTACGGCGCGCGTTTACTGGGTAGATGCGAACGCGCTCTCGCACCTTACGAAAACCCATGTGCGGTGAACGGCGGAGATTAAGTCTACCCTCTATACAAATAATGCACCAATAGGAGGTAATAAGGAATCATAACGGTGAGCTTACCATTAATCAAAGTAGGTATATGTTCAAAATTATATCCATCTTACTGGATGCAAAGATCACAACAGCCCAGTGAATTCTGGAACACCTTTTGCAACTCTCTATCTGTAATTTCACTGAACACTCGACTGAAGAGAGTGTGGATTGTTTACATATACTTTCTGTTTTAAATCCCCCCCAAGATAAAATCACACTCGACACGGTACCACATATATACAAGGGGTTTACTATAGCTCGCATATTTTCAAGAAAACGTTAAAATGACACAGAGCGACCGGTGCGCGGAGATTGATTTCCTTCTCGTGAGGGAGCGGTCGGTTCTCCCCAGTCGCGTGCCGTAGAGCCCGCTAGAATGCTGGTAGGTTTGAAATGGTTCGCAATGTACAGCACTTGCATTACCTACTTGTCTTCTAGCAACTTCAGATTTTATTTTTTAAATATCACCGTGCAGGGTATACACGATATTTTCTACCTCCGAGATACGATGCATTTAATTCGACAATAGTGAATAACAAAAATAGTACTTGCGCAAAACAAAATTAATTACTGCCCACTTTGAACATTGATTCCAGCAGTTAGGACGCCAGCACTAACCTTTGTGGTGATCTAGCAATCGATTATCCACGCCTGGTTGTTACTATAACAAATCAACAACTGCAACTCACACTTGGCTGCAGCATGAAATAAATCGTAAATAAATATTAACAAATAGAAGTGAAGATCCACGTAGAATTTAAATGGTAAAATTCAGCTATCAAATAGCATTATACTTCATGTCTGCAATCACAAATATATCAAAAGTTAGAGGATCTAATATAGTTCATGCAGATACGTGAAGTAAAATAGACAAAACAGGCAGGTAGGTTAGGTTAATAACGATAAATGAAGAATATTCAACTTTACACCAAGACAGCATAAAGGAAAAAAAAAACTATCGAAAAAGTAATAGTGTAAATATATGTCCGGCGGTACGTTTTTGAGTCATTATTGACAATTTATAGGAGAGTTTTTGCCGAAAACTGCCCATGTATTGCTTTTCCCTTCAGTCTTGTTTACAGATGAGGCAACATTTGCAAGGAATTAATATCACAAATTCTCACAATCAGCATTTTAATGCCGACGCAAATTCTATGGTACAATTCAATCCAGCACCAGCATGCATTAAAATCAATGCGTGTGCCTATTTATGTTCCCCAGGCAGGTGTTATAGGCAATGACTTTATCGACAACACATTTTCAAAACTGCAGAATGTGCCCCTGGCAATAAGAATTACTTGATTTATTTATGATGAGGCTCCAGCAAGTATTAGTCACACAGTTCGAAATGCAATGGCTCATGTTTACCATTACAGATTGACAGGTAGGGGAGAACCAGTTCCATGGTCTGCACATTCGTCCGATCTCAGTCCTTTGTGGGGGGGCAATTTATTTATTTATTTAATTATTCATTCATTTATTTATTAATTTTTGTTAACGACGCAGTGAATTGCCAGGATAATATCAGTGCCTGAATTTCGTTCTTTTACATGCTAGTAAATCTACTGACCTGGGGCTGTCACTTTTAAGTACACTTAAACACCGTCGCACTGGGCTGGGTTTGAACCCGCCTTGGGATAGAAGGCCAGCACATACCCAACTGAGTCACACCCTTTCCACAACGTTTGGGAGCCTTTGAAAGGGTGTAACATCCCGTGTGTGGAAGCAACAGGAAGACGTTATGAACATTTTCTAGAGTTGAGGACATTCTGCACATTTCCTCTGAGCTGAAATTTTAAAACAAATAACACGTCGTTGTAAAATTTGCTTTCAACAACAATTAAGAAAATTAAGCATTACGAGCACGTGTTTATATATTTTTTCATCGTTTCGGTGTAAGGAATCTCCCCTCAACGTTTTTCCAAGCCTTATTTACAGATTCTGTATGTTTAACGCTTTACAACATTCGTTAATCCTTAATTCCCGCTCTTAGGTTGGCAAAAGTGCTGTACTTTCCCTTTAAATCCCCTTGCGTGCATTGTAACATATAATGTAAATATTTAGAATTCCTTTCAGATGATTTTCTGCCTCTCTTCCAACACAATCGATTAGCCTGGTCATTAACTGCAAAATGAATAAACATACACAGGCTAGATATGTGCGCAGTTATTTAGCTCGTACATAATTATTGTGATATGTGTGTGTTTCTATAATGCTGGATCAGTAAATAATTACAAACCAATATTGGAAGAGTAACATTTTTAACCTGAAGTTTAATTATTTTAATTAAGGAACAATATATCTGCATTGTTTATCTTGCAACCATGATCCGCCTCTGCAGTCAAGTCTGTTATACAGTAATGGACGCTTTTTGTTTATCTTATAGCCCCCTTTAACTTCTACGGCCAAAGCTGTAGTTGAAGCAAAAATGGTCTATGGATCAGAGATTTGGGTAAGTGACAAAGGATGGGAGATGATTGATAAAGTACATAGATCGTTCTGTAAATGCATGTTAGGTTTATCTATTTCATCACCTAATGGATCAGCAATGTTGGAGTTGGGAAGAGTAGGTAGGAAGTGCATGATAGTAGAAAGGATACTTAAATATTGGCATAGATTGAAATCATTGGACGAGCATAATATCTTAAGGCAAGTTTAATAATACAAGAAAAATCCAGTGAAGGGGTAAACTAGGCTCAAGGAATAAGGAGAATTTTACAGGAAATAGGAATGGATAACTTATGGGAGGAGAGAGAGGGGTTAGTTAAAGGTTTCTGGAAAGAAGTGAGGAACCGAATAGAAGATCTAGAGAAACAAGAATTATTTCAAAGTCTGGAAGGAAAGAAATGTTTGGAACTATATGGACAATTAAAGGTGGACTGGGGAAGGGAGAAGTATGTGGATGTAGGTAATAGGTTAGTGAGAGAAGGGTGCACATAGGTTAAGGGGAGTTAGGAAGGGAACGAATTTGAATAGGTGTCCTCTCTGTGGAGAGGCAGATAATGATTTACATTATATAATTGAATGTGAAGACACTAAGTTGTGGAGAGATGAGAGAATGCTAACAAAGAAGTATTAAAAGTTAGGATAATGAAAATACAAAAGGAGAGGGATATAAAAAGAATAGAAGAATATATGGGGAGATTAAGAGAAAAATGGTTTAGAAAAATAAAGCAGTATGAATTTGTTATGACCCACCATGCATAAATAACCACGGAGTTAAAATGCATGATGGACCAAAGAAAGAAAAAATAGCAACTCAAAGTAACGTATTAAAAATTTTAAGAATTTTGAATAGCATTATGAAATAAATATACATTCTTACATATTGGGGGCTTCTATCTGAGTAACAGCTTATTGGTGGAGTTTTCTCACTTAACTTTCACATTGGACACACTCGCATTCATACTACTAGATTCTACGGAGGATACAGAATCACTCTGGTTAAAGAGAAACACCCTGCTACAGTCGCGGATGGAACCCGGAGCCTTTTCTGGGAATAGCCGTTAAGTTCTCTTCATTCTGAATACTTCGTAATTGGTAAGCGTAACAGATAGCAAAAATCTGACTATTCAAAACATGTATATAGATCTCGTTAATTATGCACTTTTTTGTTGTGTTAATCGTTTCCGAGATATTTGTTGTCTGGTTGTGTTTTCGTGGCCATGCAAAGAGTATGGAGTTTTAAAGCCATCACATAGCGATCCGCTTTTTAAAAATCGGAATATCTCTTTAGACTACTACATCTTTATTACACCTACAAGGAAATGTGTCAAGGTGTTTAAAAATAGCCAATCAACAACCAGAAAAAGCTTTAATTAAATGAAGGTATTCTATTGGATTAGGAATAGCCAATCAGAGCCTTGAAATACAGAAATTTACAAATTTAGGCAGTTGAAATCAATTCAGTTGCCTGCAAACAGCGTTACTAACCAGACACAAGAAGTGTCCTCAAGAAATTTAATACGTATTCGGTGAGACGAAAATAGTTTAACGTGTTACAAAGAGCAAGTAATTAATTAAAGAATCTCACAGCTCTCTATATCAATGAAGTGTTATTTGAATCGTGTCAAGTATTAATAAAAGGAGTGAAGTAAAATTATAATCTTTGTAAGCCTAAATTCTTGTCGCACCACAACCCTGCCAAGACATCCATGTCTCTAACAATAATACTGACGCAGCCGAGGCAAACAAATATATAATATTTAAATAAAGTCAAATTACAAAGTTATAACATTTTTTTAAACTTGTGGTAAAGGCCACCTGAAACTACATTTGGGGCGAAGGCTAACGGAAACCGGGTATCATACGTGTGGTTGCAAACAAACTTGAAGTTCGGCTCCCAACAGTTGAAATACAATACAAATTGCTTCAAATTGACGCCCAAAGCGTGATGCAAATAACGTAAAAAAGTCTACTACTTCAACTGAAAGTTTATCTCGATCAACAAGAACTATATAGAAAAATAAGCTTTTGTCAGAGTTTATAAGAAAAGCGAGAAGAGAAAGCCATGTGAATGCAAAACATGTTTCTAAAAACAGCAATACATACACGGATTTTATTGTAAATTCTGCACCATTCATAGGAAAAATCATAACCCCTACACTCTGGAGTGGAGAGATAAAGTTTAGCACATTTTAGGGGAACTTTTGGTCCACAAACTGGTACTACTATTAAGCATGGCAGCTTAAGCCATGTGGTTTCTTTCGTTGCAATTATATGCAACTTTTTTTTTCTCCTGAGCAGCTTTTTCTGTAAAAGACGTTTTCTCAGAAACTAGTGAAAATGCTACATTAAACTTTAGAATAGTAAAGCAACACTGAAGTGCTGTTTGAATCTACGATGGTGTAGATAACATAGTTGGTTACTTTTTTCTAAAAGGTAATTGCTGATAAATTAAAAAGAAAATATCCTAAATAAAAAATAATAATCCCACCTTCCTTAATAAAGTAAATTATTGGATACAAGTAGACCACTGAACTTAGAAGGCTTGCATCTGCAATCGTGAAAAAATGTCATCATCATCATCATTATTATCGTCTTCAAGGATTAGATCTTTCGGCCTATTACGCCTCAGAATGTTCACGCCGTCTCTTTAAAGTGCCTTTCCCCTTTTGGGTTATATTGAATTCCAGCTTTTGTATTCTATTATTTAACATAGGTTGGATATGATCTTTCCAATTTAGTGTATATGTTACAATTATAGTTTTAATAGATTCTACGTTTAGTTCTTGTCTAATACCAGTACTTCTTTTAAGATCCAGTAATGAATAAATATATAAATAAATAAATAAATGCATATTTCAGCCTATCATAAATAGTTCCCGACATAATAGGTCATAAATTTAACAATGGAGGGATAGAGGTATTAATTTCCAATTATTCGTTTTCTATGTAACTCTTAACGCAAAATAATAATTATTTTTATAACCGTTAATCAAAGATAGCGGTGGTTGCATCCTTAATAACCTTTCAAAAATAAAGGGTTGTTCTCGAAAATACGTAAAAGCGATAAAATAATTTAAAATTCAAAGGCATAAAAACCGTCATTTGTTATCGCTTCTGACGTTTCTTTAAAAAGAGGGGCAAGTTTTACTGTATTCCATTCTAATTGTTCTTGACTGCGGTAAATTAACTTCATGTCACATATCAAAAGAAAGAGCTTACGGATATGATTCGGTGAAAAATATAATTTTATGAAACCTGTGACGTTATTAAAAATTACATTAATATTAAGTTCAACCAAGCGAAGTGGCGCCGCGGTAACGTATGTGACTCTCTTTCGGAAGGTCCTGGGCTCGATCCCCGGCCATGAAAACCATGAATTTTTCGTGGTTTCCCCGGTTCGGTAGGCGAATGCTGAGGTTTCTTCTCTTCCACTATTTCCTTTCCATCATTTCCCTTTCACTTCGTTTCCTTCTCATCTTTTAGGTTTCGTGGCGCATGGCAGTACCGGACAAACAGCGCGGATGCAGGTATGCAGGAGTAGACACCAGAGGGCTGCTTGGTCGTCGGGTCGTTCATCACCCTCTCTAGGCAGCTCCATTAGTGTGACGGGTCTTCGAACTTGGAAATGTTACGACTTCCCGCGTATCTGTGGCCGGTCCCCCTGCGATCTGTAGCCTCCTATGATTCCTTCACTTCATCCTTTCCTCCAATAGATCTATGTAGGTCGCAGTGCGCGAGGTGTCGTCCTCCGTTGAGTAACCTATACCTACCTAATGTTAAATTCGTTCGTCGTAGAATATTTCACACACATTGTATTTCATTTGTTACCACTCTTTGTCGTTAATTAAAGTAAATTGAGTTTTATTTATGGGCACTCTTTAACTAATAGGCTTCTCAATGTCCCATTATATATTGGGCGTGAAAGACGGGGAATTTTGCTCACAAGCCTTTTTATCAGGTTTGAGGTTCTTTTACGTGCCATAAATCTACGACACGGGACCACCGGCTTTACTTTCCTTCCGGCTAAGGATTTTTACGCCCGAAAATCCCACGTCCCTCCGACGGGTTGCAACCCTCGACCTCGGGAACTTGATGCCCCTCGACGATTCTCTTTGTCGTTTCTTTTGTAGCACATGAACGTTTTGCTTTAGCTTTGTTTATCTTCTTACACACCTTAAGCTGAAGTGAAACATTTTAATATTAAGAAAACTAAATAAGATCGCATGGAAAGACTTCCACGATGAACAATACAGTCGCTAGCTTGGATGCATGTTCAAGACAAAATGTAAATTGAAATATTCAATGAATATTTCTTTAAAATTTCCAGATAAAGCCAGACAAGACATCTTCAAAATGAATGCTAATTTCTGCTGTCACAAATTATTTTACTAACTTCCAAGTTATCGAAATCGTAAAAGATTTGATGCTCTTGATAAGTAAAATAGTTTACGTAACGTGCTTAATCTTCTGCTAATCGCAGCAACGCTGCTATATGCGCTACTTCTTAAAAGTACGAGAATAAATACCTGTACTATGTTTCCTACCTTATGATCAAGTTTAGCCCTTGACTTAGTTCTTCCAATATTTGTATAAGTTATTCATATCGCTAATTGGGTGAAATACTGTAGACAGTTTTGGAAAATGTGGTAGGTACTACTTTGTTGTTTCTCCGCCATGCTCAAAGTAGGAACTTCAATAAACACTGCCATAGCACACCTTTACTAAACTATATTCACTCTTAGGTTGATCTGCGGCAAAACAAATATACTTGGTCAGTGCACCGTGGTGCAACACGGTAGCAATTCGCCCAGGAAAGTAGTCCCATGTTAATAATCTGAATTGTAGAATGAATTTATTCTTAAACAGTATAATATTCTATACAAATACCTAAGGTTTTATTTAACGCTGATTTATACCGTAAAACAGAGCTACAAGTCCCATGACGCAATTCGTATGAGTCACCTGACATCCGGGTAGGCGCAGAATATTGTTTACAGCCAGAAACGAGCAGTTGTGTTTAGTATCATGGCGGACGATGAATTTGCTCTTTGTTTTCGTCGAATTACGTAAAGCATTAGCCGCGCAAACCATTGGCTAGTGGTGAAAAAACAATAGTGTTGAATGTTTATTATAAGTTATGTGAGAAATATCCAACATTTTCCGCGAAAGAAATGGTGAAATTAACTTCTGAGTTCACTGGTGTTTCGAATACAAGTATAGACAGTGCTTGTGCAGAAAAATCTGAATCGAGAAAAGTGGTTACACCCGGAAAAAAAAGAAAGCATTTAAATACGCGATGCAAAATGGAGTGATTCTAAGAAGAATGCAATTCGCGTAACAGTGCACAAATTCTTTTTTTAAAATGAGCCGCTAACAGTTAATAAAGTGCCACTTCCAGAGAGGTTAACGCATACCCGTTACTTTATTTTTCGCTCATTTATTTTAGAATTAACTATTATTATGTGTGCAATCGTTTATTTTGTTGCAACTATCAATCTTATCACTTTAACCCTTAACAGAATATGCTAGTCACCGTTTCAGTTGTTGAAATAAGGACTGTGTTCTTTTTTGCACTACGTGCCGCTTGTACTCGCCACATGGTCTGAAAGCGTGACAGTCATTTCTTGTGCGAATGGCTGAAGGATACATTATAGCGGTGCACTGGTCACCTGGGGTTTGTTTTGACGCGGATTAACCTAAGAGTGAATATAGAGTAGTGCACTGTGCCGTTTTGTGTTTATGGTGGTGTATCTTTGTTGCTCATTGCTCAGAACTTACTCTTACGCCAGAAACACAACAGCTGCCGACCACTGTTCTAGAAGGCCGAATTATGTTTCATTGGTTTAGCTTTTCCTTGTGTACCAATCGCAGTGAAACACTGCCATATAGGTGGTATACGAACCAGCCCTTCACATCGATTCTAACATCGCCCACTGGCTGCTATTTGTGTCTCTAGATTGTTTTTCAAGTGGTCCAAGAACTAACACCGGTTGAGTGGAGCCAAAGGTTGCTGACCTGAAGGTGAAAACCTTCCTTCTTTTCCGGATAAGAACTAGAAGAAAGGGAATCATACTGAAAACGATATTGAAATTTTGGTTTAGATGCCTGAAAAAGATGAAGGGGAAATTTTAAAGACATGTATGGAGCAACAAAAGAGTACAAAAAATAAAAATATCTGGTGGACAGAGTTAGAAAAAAAGATAAGAATGGGAGGTATTTGGAGAGTAGGAGAAAGAAAGAGCAACGGCTTCTGGATAACAGTAAGAAACAGAGTGGAGAACATGAAAAGACAAGAGATTTGGGGAAGCTTAGAGAATAAAAAATCACTAGTGTTCTTAGATTAGTAAAAAGTAAATGGGAAAGAGAAGAATATGTGGGTTATTGTAATAGAGCCGAAAAATAAGCGTTTGCATGAATGAGAGCAGGATCAATGTACCTGAGAGGGCTAAGAGGCAGAAAAAGCGGAATTTGTGAACTATGCGGAGATAGTGAAAGCACAGAGCATTATATGACAGAATGCAAAGAATTAGCAGATTGGAGACAAGAAGTATGGGAGGAAAAATGGGAAAAAATAGATGAAAAAATAGCAGCAATTAAAATGTTAACCAGAAAAGAAGAAAAGACAAATACGAGAGATAAGAAAGGTAGAATGGCAAACGGAGGAGGGCGAGGATGGCTTATAGGTGATTAAGGGTAGCAAGGGCTGCTCAGCTGAGCCATATGGCCAGGGTGCCAGGTAAAATGGCAATATAGGTAGAACATAGCTTGCAAGAAAATTTGTACATAGGTTAAGTTAGTTTACAAGTGGAATATTGTAAAAGGGATTGAGTATAGAAAATGTGCAAATAAAATTTATTCATTTATTTATTCTTTTCCGGATCTTAGCCAATTCGGTTTTCCGTTTTGGCTTGTCATAGTCCTCGGTTTGTCCAGTCTCCTTCGTTAAGTAATTTTTCTTTCATAGTTTCTTTAATATATGTTTCATACGTCGGCACTGGACGTCCTCTTTTATGTATAGCTTTGGAACATCATTCCAGCATCCTGCACCATCTCCACCAACGAGATGGTGGAAATCTTACGAAGGGAAAAACACTAATGCAGTCCAGAAGAATGAGCTAGTTTTTATGCACGTAAGTATACATATATCTATTTAGTCGACGCGTAATTAGATGAAGTTTCTGAACAGCAATAATTTTCCCAAAAAGCCAGGAGAGTGCTGGATTAACTCAAGGAAACGGTGCACGCGTATCTTATCTTGCGGCTTGGAAGCAAAGAAACTTATTTAACACGACCGAGGAGCCTTTCATTATACAGCTCACAAGATTACAAGTTGACCATGAACTTCCAATCCCCGAGGTCTTTTCCCTCGAGCAACAACGAACACATCGACACCTGTGATTTGCTTTTCATCGTCTATGTTTAACATGCCTTTAGCGGGTAGGCAGGTTCCAGAAACGAAAGTAAATACTTTTCTGGTTCTGATGTACACTCGGCGCCTGTTTATCAACTGTCTTATTGCTTACAAAACTTAGATTTATATGCAAATTAAGGATGAAAAACAGCTTAAGTATGTTATATTTTTCTTCAAATTCACATTTAAGATATTTCGAGTTGTTTTTTTAAAACTTAATCAAAATAACTAATTTTGTAAACTATGCATTGTCAAACCACAAGTATTAAAATAATGCAACAAATTAACATTTTTGGAATTGTAAACAAGCAAAACCAGGCCTAAGTCGAACAAGCATTTCTTAATTTAAGCTCGAGCTGCTTACAGGACACACACATGTTAAGAGTCGATGCATATGACTCCTCCAGAACAAGCGGCACATACCGTGTTCCTCTAACGTAAATGTGGCTGTGAGGAATGTGTTGATATCCATAATTCTAGCGCTGAGAAAGACTACGACTGTACTTTCAACATATCAAAAGGCTGACCCTCTTAGAAAACATATGCTCTTGCTAGCAATGCTGAATGCAAGTGTTTATTCATAAGATGAACGAATGAACACAGATTATTTTCTATTAATTTGTACTTCCCTTCTTACTGGGCATTGTAAATAACTTAATATTTTATTTTTATTTTTTATGGACGCTCTTTAGCTGCTGCGGTCCTTAACGTCCCGTTCTATATTGGGCGTGAAAGACCAGTAATTATGCTCAGAGGCCTCTTTATCAGGCTTGAGGTTCTTTTACGTGCCGTAAATCTACGACACGGGAGCAGGGGCTTTACTTCGCTTTCGAAAGAAGCCATGCTAAGGATTTTTACGCCCGAAAAAATTCATCCCCTCCGCCGGGTTTGAACCCGCGACCTCGGGAACTAGAGGTTAGCATGGTAACCACTATACGACGGACTTAATAAATAACATCTTCTACTAAATAGAAAACGCTTACACACTCCTTCAAGTGAAACACGCTGGAATACTAACGATGTGCGATATTTTTAATGTAGATAGAACATCATTGTGAGCTGCCACGTGGTACTGTGCCCCCTCACTCCTCCGGAGGGGAGAGCACCACCGCTAACGTTTTCTCGTTAGAGGCCTACAGTATATTTGCTATACAGCGAGGCGACAACTTAACAACATACCGGTAGATTTGGGTGAGGGGGATTTTCTTGAAAATCTTTGTATTGCATATTTGGAAGATGGTAATGATTTTGACAATAATAATAATCCTGTGACGCTACAGCCCATGAACGGCATAAACCAGTCAAACCGACTGTCGGCCTCACGAACATGTATGCACGGCAGAGATGGGCAATCATCCAACCGATACAGGGAGGTGATGTGAACAGAATCACCCATCCCCCAGCCAGAACGTCGGCCTCCGTGGCCGGGATCGCTGCCTATTGCAGCTCCACACTTTCCTGACGATGCTTAGTGGTCACCAATCCTATACCGGAGACTTAAAATCCACACTCTCATGCGTGGGATTGATCCTGGGGGCATTCCGTAACCGGGAACCAAGAGCTCCAAGCTCTAGCCCACATCGACGTGGCGCAGGACATGTCTGGAAGATATTGACCTTAAATACAAAGTTCGATATTCATCAGTTTTTTATTTCTTTAGATTTTACTTTCTCTACCAAGTATATAGTAGGCAGAGAAGGTAATGCATTCCACCCAAACATTCGATACCGAAATTATATTTTGAGGCATCCTGAATCCAAAAGACGCGCGCGCGTATGAGTATCTGTGAACAGCATAACTCAAAAACGAAAATTCGGATAAGTAGCAAACTTGAAATTCAAGTTCAGTATCTTCCAAGAATGCGACACAAAGATATTAAAGAAAATCCCCTCACCCCCAACTACCATTTACATGGAACATTTTTCGAAAATTTTGACTTTTGAAAATGGCGACAAGGATTTTTATTAAAATACCATATATTAAAGACGTTTACCTAACAAATCAAATGTATATGTTGAATTTTCTGGGAATAGCGTTTAAAGTCCCCTTCATTCTGACGGAATTTTGTATAATCTTGTATAACTAGTAAACGTTAAGCGATAGACGAAAACGTACCATACAAGAATGAAGATATCTTTAAAACACACAAGTTATTTCAAATAATTTTTGTGCCATCATTTCTGAGATATCGGTTATTACTGGTTCGAATTGCTCATTTCTTGGTCATTCTTTGGAGCTCCTTCAACATTCAGTTGTTTCTCCCGATTCGAGGAAACAGTATGGAATTTTAAGGCCAGCGTATAACGTCGAGTTCTTAAACATCTGACTATCACTGTTCCCTTTGAATCTATAATGAAATCTGTAATGTACCTATTTCTGCAACAGTTTATTTGGATTAACACTAGTAGATATAAAAACAAGTTTTGGTAATAACAATCTGTATACTTACTAATAAATAATAGAGGATAGAGAAAGCCATGTGAATGGATTACATCAGATTTGTTTAGTTATGCTGTTCACAGATACGTATGGCCTTTTTCTAAAAGTGCTTCTATGGATTCCGGAGCCTCAAAACATGTATTTGTGGTAAACTCTGGATATCGAGTTTTTGGGTGGTATATAATATAATAGCTATTTACGAATGTTGATATTTCTACTGCATTAAGCTTCTGAGCTTTGCTTTTCACAGACAGACATTCCAGTCACCCTCGCCAAATAAGCAGATATTATACAATCGTATGCTTGGCACAAACCGGCGAATCCCGATATGAAATTCTTGTGTCCACTGCAATATTTATACACCGAGCAGATAAATTAAAATTTATAATAAGTAAATGAACGCTGTTTTCTCCTTAGCATTTCGTTTTAACTACGATAGGGCGATCGAAGACAACACATCCCATGCAAGCAGATCCTCAAAAGTCTTCCTCATTTCTCATTATTAAGGGCGTAGCTCATGACACTTGCAAATAAACCCGCTCTTAAGACCAGTTTGTTCAACGTAATGACACCCTACGGAAAAACCCACATCAAGGAGGTGGGGTTCGAACTCGTGAACCAGGAAACGCTAGGTTAATCACTGCACGGGTGTCGCAACATAAAACATAAAAACATAAAGCAAAAAAGTTTTTATTACCTACCTCCACAAGCAGGTGGAGGTAGGTAATAAAAATTAATACTGCAAAATTTAAATCAAGTGAAAAGCAAAGAAAGAAAAGGATAAAATAAAGAGATTAACGCAGAACAATGTCCTGAGACGAAGAAAATAAAATCTTTAACCAAATGCTCTTAACTCGTTCGTAAGGTCCAAATGCTCACACACTATCGAGCTCTAATCGAGGCATTGTTGTTGCTGTTAACTACCCTTGTGGAATTACAAGCTACGATTTTGCCAAAATAGGAGTGTGACTCTCTAAATTTATTTAACGTCGCTTTAACTGCTTGGTCATATCGCGACGGATCTGTTAGGAGATATCTCTTGGATCGGTGTGTGACGGACAGTTAGCCTTCTAGATCTCATCCCTCTACCATACCATGTTGCTCGTCACGTGTCCACAGAGGCCTTAGTGTTAGGCAACTGTATCTCTGATTCTGCTATGGACAGATGGCAGCTTCGACACGTGTTCACAGAGACTTTAGTGCTGTATTCCTGTTTCAACATGTGCCGGGAGATGGTATTAAGGTCCCATATAGTGATACCTAATTATCGAGGGAAAATATAAATAATTAAATAAAGATATAATAGTAAGATAGAGATATAATTACAATAAATAATATCCGTATATTAAATCAGTGTATAAAGTAACCAGTTTGAGTTGAGAGTTTTGTCCGGAAAGATGGGAGTAATTAGGAATCAGGTTAGCCAGAGTCATTAGTGAGCTGAGAAGGGGCGAAAACATTAACTTAAGGATTTATGGAAACGCAGTTAGGTTATAAGCTCAGTACGTTTGTAGTCACGTAGGCAGAAATTCTAGAAGAGAAAAAGGTATTTACATTTTAAGAATTTAGCCAGCCTAATTTAGTAACAAAGTCAGAGACGTAAATACACGTAAGAATTTAAGATTGGCTGCGTGTGAAAAATTACGGGGAATATGTTGGCGGAGCTAATATTAATAAATGTTCGTGCATCTAACTCTGAGGGTCACTCTTCTCTAGTAGCACCAGCGGTACTTGCTCGTGTGATGTTTTAAGCGCCCAGAAACGCACTTGTGTGAGTAGCAGCTAGCATGAGGGGTCCTACCAGTCAATATTTTAGCGACTCACGGCGAGTTACACGTCTAGTTTCTTTTATTGCAGAAGCAGTTATTTCAAACCATAAAACTGATCCTGCAGAAGTTAACAGGTATAACAATTCTAGTGTTATAGTTTCGATCTATAAACTTAGTGTTTTAGATAACCATTGTGTTACTGTTAGTTATCGCTATATACAAAAAAAGGAATTAGAAGTAACTGTGATAATCCTAGAGGCATCAGTTTGCTTAATAGTGCATATAAGATATATTCAAACATAATTCTTCAAAGATTAAAATCAATACCTGAAACCATGCTTTCAGAAGAACAACGTGGCTTTCGCAAAGGCAGGTCTAACACTGTTACATATTCATCATTAACCAGATAATAGAAGGGGAAAAAACACGAGGATACATTCCTACATATACTGCCTTTATCGATTACTCCAAAGCATTTGATCAGGTGGACAGAAACATGCTATGAGAAATATTGTTGAAGAGAGGGACACCACTTCATCTGGCTGGAGTTATACAATTCTTTATATGAATAATAATATTAAAATCACCGTTAATACCTGTAAATTTGGAGAAATAAATAAACGAGTAAGACAAGGGTACTGTTTGTTATCCGCTCTGTTTAAAATTTATATTGACGAACGTATGAAAGAATGCAAGTTATTTTAAATCGTGACTATACTATAAGGGAATGATTTTAAATACACTCCTATTTGCTGATGACCAAGTATATTCGCTGATTCAGAATATAACTTGCAGAGGAAGATGCATTTATTAAGCAAAATAGTTAAAAAGTGTAATTTAGAAATATCACCACAAAAAACGAAGGTAGTTGCATTTAGAGGTAAATCACACTTGGGAGCAAAACTTGAAATTGCAAAATAATAGAACAACTCTCCAGATTCAATTAATTAGTGTGTACAGAGTCCTACACAGTAGAAAATGAAATTAATGATAAGCCTCTCAAGTATAATCGGTTAATAAGGACTATCAAAAGGACATTGTGTAAGAAGGGACGCAAAGAAACAATTTTAAATTTGTATAAAGTCCTGGCGATTGCAGTCCTGCTACATGAAGCAGAAGTATCGACCCTCACGAGAAGCTATAAACAAAAGATTCAGGTATTGTAACCCGAAGACAGGAATAAAATATTAACTATGGAAGCAATACAAAGACTGTATGATATTGGTTTTGTAATGAAATTCGATCCTATTGTGTAACACCAGTTCTGTTCACAAATATTGGAAGATATGTTGGCTGATATATGCATAGCAAAATGTGGATATATTGCTGAAAAACGGACTTTTCGAAATGTCGAAATACAGCGGTCGTGAAGTGTTTGTACTATCCCAGGATGCTGTGTCCAGACCATTTTGTTTCAGATCTACATTATCACCAGTTAGGTGAGTGATAAAGTAGATCCTAATGTAAAATATCTACCCTGATAGTACGAACGTGGGATTCAGTCTATGCAAGAATCCAGGTGCGCGCCAGAGCGGCATATGTGAATTCAAATTTCGGATCAAAAACCTTAGCATGGCTTCCTTTGGAAGGGAAGTAAGACCGGTGGTTCCATGTCGTAGATTTATGGCATGTAAAAGAACCTCAAGCCTGATAAAGGAGCTTCTGAGCAATATTTTCAGTCCTTCAACGCCCAATATAGAATGGGATGCAAAAAAAAAAAAAGACAAAAAAACTAGCGGAATGAGTTTTGCGATGTGCTTATCTGCCAAAAATCAACCTGATACCCTTGTGGTAGGCAGTTGCATGTCACAAACATGCACAGAAGAATTCAGGGCTTCCACTACGGGTGTAGAGGGGTAAGAGAATAACATAATATATCCGTGCCAACTAGTTTATACAAAAAGAGTTGGTGCAATGAGAATTCATATGATATTCTGCATTGTAAAACCTTGTGCAAAATCGTCTTTTATTTCACATTTTGGCAAGTATGCTTCTGTCTCTTGAGTTATAATCATCATAAATTATGTCTCACGGGTCATGCCTTTAAGGCTTGATCCGGTCTCAACATTTTCAACCAAAAAGTTGAATGCATCTCTTCTTCGTCTACCAGTATAGATCAACTTTAGGCTTATAATCCAGTATAATTTGGTATGCGTTTTTTTTTCATTCTGTGGTCATGTTCGCTCTAGAGATTTTAATTGTTCTACCTTATCCATCAGCTTAGAAATGTTTAACTCATTTCTAATATATTAATCTTTTCTTATATCTAAGTGCTTTCTTCTCCTAGTTAAAACTCAAATCTCGTAATCATACAGTTATACAGGAAATGTCATTTCCTAGTAAAACGTCAGTTCCTCTTGTAGAGTTTATTTTTAATACTCTCTTAATTGTACCACATATAAAGTTTAATTTGTTAATTTATAAAAAAGGTATTTCTGAGAATATGTTGATATCACAGCTCAGCCATTCACCTGCTCAACAGGATTCCCACCCAAAATTATTTTGGCTCCTAGGGCACTTAATGCTTTGAGCTAGAACTAGGTTTTTTTGTTGATACATTAAAAGTGTAATTTTTATACTGTTATTTAAATGAAATAGATGGCCTTCCGTAAGTCATTATCTCAGCTTATATGAGAATTATACAAAGTTAATTAAAAATGAGAGGATTTCACAGGCTATCTGCAGAAAATTCACGATAAACACGAGTCTTGCCAATATCTTTAAAAATTGGCAACTTAAACAAATCTTAAGATCCAGTTTTGAAAAAAAATCGACATTATTCCATGTAAAGGGATTCTTTCTTATTTATTTATTTTTTTTTGTAATATTTGTATCGTATATGATGCATTTACATAGCAAGGTAGACATTAACCCATCTTTTCGTTTTGATTTATTCTCTTCACACACACACGACGAAGCTTTTTATAAAAATGTATTTTTTGCGTTTAGGAAACTCATAGCGTGTATTTTCGGTGAAATTTCGATACATAATTTGGGTGGAATAAATCCTTTATTTACCATTATGTGTAGAGAATATAATTATACATACAGTGTGTTAATATGGACTATGAAGGTCCTTGTAAATAAAAAATCTGACGTGATACATCCAAACGACATTCCCTACTTCTAACGTTTATTAGTGGGTATAAAATTATTCTTACTCAAGCTCTTTTTCTATATACTACGTTTTAAATCAAATAAACCTTTGCATATATACCTACAATACACATTTTGTTATCCTACAAAGGGAACAGCGATAGTCAAATGCTTAAGAACTGAACACTATATGCTGACCTTAAAATTCCCTACTGTTCCCATGCAATCGCGAGAAACAACTGGATATGAAATGAAAAAGAGATGAACAATTCGAACATTTCATAACGGATATATAAGAAACAGCTCGTACCATAAAAAGCTTATTTCAAATAAAAGGTATATTTTAAAGGGATACACATTATTTGTGTTGTACGTTTTCGTCTGTCGCTTAACGTTTACCAGTTATACAAGATTATAAAAAAATTATTCCGAATGAAGTGGACTTCACAGACTATTCCCAGAAAATTCGTCAAATACCTCCAATATTGGTATTTGAATCAAAATCGTTACAGCCATTTTTTAGAAAATCAAAATTTTCAAAATATCTTCCACGTAAAGGGTAATAAGCGGTGAGGGATTCTATTGAAAATCTTCGTGTCGCATCTTTGGAAGGTACTGAACTTAAATGCCAAATTTGGTGTTATTCTGACTTTTCGTCTTTGAGTTAACGCCGTCCACAGACGCACAGACACACGGACAGGCTTCCAGAATTGCTTTATTTGGATTCAGCGCCTTAAAACGTGCATTTCAGGTGAAATCTTTGTATTGAATTTTTGGGTTGGAATGCAATACTTCTCCTACTTGCTATACGTAATAGAGAAACTAGCACGACATGTGGCATTTGAATGTGGTGTCATTCACGTATCAATATGGAAATTATTAAATTCACAGAAATGAAATCCATTAAAAACTCATTTTGCGCAAAGGTTGAATGAGGGCGAGCTGATGGTAGGAATGCATTCTCTCGAACATTGATTGGTTTGATAGATCAGAACCCAATTTGGTGCATCGTATGTTCAGATGAGGCAACTTCATCTCAAAATGGCACCGTCAATCACCATAACTGTCGGTATCGGTCTCCTACAAACCTCGATGCATGGCACAAACACATACACGGCAACCGCAAAAAGTCGATATCTGGTCAGGTTTAGTGGGAAGCAGCAACATTGGCCCATTTTTCATTAATGGAAATTTGAACTCTGATACGTATCGATAGCTTTTGCACGATGATGTTATCTCAAGTTTCAGACAGCTGTTTCCTAGTGTACATCTGATTTCAACAGGATGGGACACATGCTCATTATGGAAGTAGAGAAATATATTTATTTAACCAGCTGATTCCTGATAGATGGATTCGGGAAGACGACACATGAATGTGCAGCTACATCACCTGACCTCAACCTATTGTGATTCTTCAGTGGGGTTACCAGAAGTCCAGGATGTATTGCAACAGACTGAACAGGATTGAAGCGCTGAAGTTAAGGAATAGTAATAATGAGGCTCAATCCTGAAACTACGAGAAAGTGAATGGACGTCTTTCATGCTATACTGTAGCACTGTTGATCCTGAATGGTTCCATTTTGAAAATCTGTTATATTATTAAACATTTTCTGGAATTGTTATGCCTACTTCTTAAAAATACAATGTCATTTATTTTGTATTACATATAAAAGCCTTTGAAAGAGCCATTATCATTTAAATGAGAGCGTTTTGAAATGAGTAAAACTTACGTAAAATTTGAATGGAGAGTTAAAATATGCGAAATTTAATATTGGAAGTCATTAAAATAAAAACGCTTCTCTACCCTCTATCATTTATTAGTTGGTATACAAACTATTTTTAGCAAAGTTTGTTTTCCTATCTACTACATTTTTACCCAAATTAACCTTTGCAGAATCATTCGCAGCTACATTACACATTTCGTTACAGATTCAAAGGGAATTCAAAGGGAACAGCATTAGTCAAATGTTTAAGTGCTGGGCGCTATATGCTGGCCTTAAAGTTCCATGCTGTTTCAATGGATTCACGAGAAACAACTGAATGTTGAAATGACCTTAAAGAATGACCAAGAAATTAACAATTTGAACCTTTAGTAACAGATATATCAGAAATGGCTTATGCTAAACAAAAAAAAACTTATTTGAAGTAAATTGTGTATTTTAAAAGAGATCTACATTTTTTGTGCAGTAAGTTTTCGTCTATCGCTTAACATTTAACAGTTGTACAAGATTATGCAACATTTCTTGCAACTGAAGTGGACTTCAAAGGCTATTCCCAGAAGATTGAAGATATACATTTTATCATGTAAATATCTTTAATATAATGCATTTTAATTAAAATCATTAGAGCCACTGTAAGATTGTAAACGGGAAGCATTTTGATCATTTATTAATTAGAACTTCATTTGTTACAGTAGTTGTGTAAATTGTGGAGAAAATTGTTAAACAAGCTAACAATTAAGCTGTCCCCATAACAACCAAACATTTTGTATTAAAAAAATTGAATTGTTCATGCAACTTAATCAAATAACTACCTTTCAAAAAACAAACAAACCAAAATATTAATATTTGCTTTTTAAAACTTTTGTCGATGACTTCACAACCTGTTCAATAATGGGTGAAAATTTTGTTTCTGTTTGTAACTTTTTACTTTCAAAATGTTAAAAAATAGAGTTGATTTTAGTTTATTTGCATTGTTCTTATTTATGAAACACCCTGTATATATCTTGGTTTTATTATTGTGTTGAATGAATAAATCTTTCACATACCCTGTACCCTGATGCTTCTAATGAAAACTGATTTATGCCATTCCATTGTGTACTTTTCTTAATATTTGTTCCAAACCGTTTGCAAACCTTAGTGAAATAGACTTTCATAAACCACTTAATCCCTAGCAAACGCGCGCATGCACACAATCAAGAAACCTACCAACTGAGACTCGAATATAGGTCCTCTGTCAGCCCAAGTAAAAGTGATCGTATGTAACTATAGTAGCTCCACTCTTAGAACCCAACTTACTGTAAACATATGACGTCATTAATTCGGCCGCGATACGCAGGCAACCAAAGCACACTCTAACAAAGGTGTCTATTTTCTAAACTTATTGTTAGCAAAATAGTTATGTAGTATAAGTTGGCCCAATATGCGTACGTTCGGTGGAAAGAGGAACTAAACAGTTACGAAACAAGTGGGCGGGTCAGGTAAAAGAATACATCAATGAAGACATCAGCAAGTTAATAGATAATGTTTTCATTGTGCAGTTATACATTCCCATTATTGCCTTGTCCCCCACTCCCATAGGATCACAAGCCTTGACAACGTTACGCATTGTTAACCAACTGTGGCGTCCTCCTACAAACGCACTCTTATCGTGGCCAATTTATACCTTAATTATGCATGATCAATGTCGGTTTTCAAAAAAGTGCGTTAATCAAACGTAATTCGAAACTTTTGATTAATGTCAAATAGTAAACAATATGTGGCTTTCTATGGTAAAGAACCAATGAGGTCTGAGACAATTATAAATAATAAAACAGTGGAGCAAGTAATGAATTTTAATTATTAGGGTGTATCAGTTGCTTTAACACAAATTAATAAACAAAAAATCTGATGTGACTATACAAACTAATCTTACTAAAGCTTATTATTCTATCTACTACATTTTAATACAGATAAATCTTTGCAGAAATAACTACTCTACACATTTCGTTATAGATACAAACGGAACAACGATAGTCAAATGTTTAAGAACTGGACGCTATATGCTGGCCTTAAAATTCCATACTGTTTCCATGCAATCACGAGAAGCAACTGAATGTTCAAAGGATTTTAAGAATGACCAAGAAATGAACAATTCGAACCATTAATAACCGACATCTCAGTATTGGCTTATGCCACAAAAAAAAAACAACAAAAAAAATGTTTAAAATATATTGCGTGTTTTACGGACAGTACGTTATTTGTGTAGTACGTTTTCGTCTATCTCTTAAGGCTCATTTACAAGGGTCTGAAAAAGGTCGCGAGTTCAGGCACTGATAGCTAGGAACTTGTTCTCTCCCTCTGTAAACAGTTCTAGCACGTGATCACGACACAGACCAGTCGTTTCTGGAAACCTCTAAAATCCAACAGTGTTAGATCTGAGTGGTCCTGAACAGGTCGTGTGAGAACGAAATTGAGCGTCGTGAACATATCATCTCTTGGAACGACGAGACAGTAATGCGTTTCGTACATCCTATGAGGCAGAGGTATATATCTGGAAAACTACAGACAAAAATTTTAAGAACACGAGTGCCAGGAACATTTCGCTTAAAAATACTGTAAGATTACAAGAGATGATTTTGGTATGGCGGAATGCAAACAGAAAGTTAGAAATATTCGGTCACATTACTGCCAAGAACTAACAAAGATTAAGAAAAGTGAAAGGAGTGCTGCAAGGGCTGATTCTTTGTATAAAACAGTGGATATGGTTGAACACGGATGATGGATTCCTGCGGCCATTCACAGCACAGACAACTGAATGTAACTTGGTGAGTAAAAAATAACTGACAATTTAATATTTAATAATAAAACTGTATTCTTTATTGAAAAAAATCATTAGCATAGTTATAAGTATTGTTAGTACAAACTTATGACATTCAATTACAGTGGTCAAATCGTTTTTAATCGCCAAAGCACATCATCTTATCCGATGAAATATTCACAGTATTTTACTCGCTTTGCCATGGCTCGTCTGTCTGTCGTGTATAGCTTTGGAAGCAATTTTGTTCATTTCTCCATTGTCCAGGTAGAAATCTGCCTATATCTACATCCTCGCAGTCAACCATTCCCTGATCAACGTACGAGCTACATGTTTTCCGCAGCCAGTTATGTAAAATGCATGCAGCTGAAATCAAGTTTTTTGGTTTTAAAGAAAGTGGGTGCTAAAACATACGAAAACGACTGACTAAAATGCCGATGGTATTTTCTATAATTCTACGTGCTATTGAAATGCGGTAATTAAATACCCTTTGCTCTACACTTAAATTTATTTTTGCAGAAGGCTTCATTAGGTAGGTATGTTGTCAGGGGAAATGCCTAATCGCAAACAAAAACGCACTCGCCAGGGATATTTAAAGTGTCATTTTCTATGTGTTTGTAAACTTTACCGTTGCGAATTATTCCACCATCTGAAAAACACCCCTCTGAGCCGACATTCATGTATGTGAAACTGTAAGCATGATTAGTCACTGCAAAAAAAAAACAATACTGTTTTTATGTTTGTAATTAAAGTAGTCAGATCCACTATTAGCTGGAGCTTTTATCACCACATATTTTCTATCCATACTGCCGATGCAACCGGGGAGTATAGCTTCCCTCGGAAGAGAAGTAATGCCCGTGGTACCGTGTCGTAGATTTACGGCATATAAAAGAGCCTCAGAGCCTGACAAAGAGGCTTCTGAGCAAAATTACTAATCTTTACGCCCATATAGAATGGGACGCTAAGGACCACAGCGGTCAAAGAGCGTCCATAAATTTAAACTCAATTTAGTTTTAATTTAAGTTCCATGTTTCTCGAAATTATTGTTGTATCTCTTCCCGTCCTCTTCAGAACAGAAGCAACAGTGGAGAACAACCAGCAGTCCCAAGCACTTCTGGAAGAAAAACAGAAATTCTGAAGAACGGAGGAAAATATTAAATTCCACTTCAGAATCAGGACACTGAAATAAAGGAATGAGTAACACATGTCAAACATCAGTTTTATTTTTAGAGCACATCTATTGAAGATCAATGAAGAGGAAATAGCGAAGAGCTTCAGGACACAGATAATGTTGAGGAGCAGTTCTTTAACAGCTCCACTCTTTAACAGCGACAGTGGAGAACAACCACCATTTCCAAGCACTTCTGGAAATTCTGAAGAACCGAGGAAAAAACGAAATTCCTCTCCAGAATCAGGACGCTGAAATAAAAGAATGAGCAAAAAATGCATACAGTTTTATTTTTAAAGCACATCTATTGAAACAGCTAGCAGGAAATAGAGAAGAGCTTCAGGACATAGATAATGTTGAGAAGCAATTCTCTAGCAGCTCTACTCCAAGCAACAGTGGAGAACACCCAGCAGTCCCATGCACGTCTGGAAGAAAAACAGGAAATTCTGAAGAACCGAAGAAACAATGAAATTCCTCTTCAGAATCAGCACGCTGAAATAAAAGAATGAACAACACATGTCAAACATCAGTTTTATTTTCAGAGCACATCTATTGAAGAACCATTAAGAGGAAATAGCGAAGAGCTTCAGGATACAGGTAATGTTGAGGAGCAGTTCTTTAATAGCTCCACTCCAGGCAACAGTACAGAACAACCACCATTTCCAAGCACTTCTGGAAGAAAAACTCCTTGTAAATTCTGAAGAACCGAGGAAAAAACGAAATTCCTCTCCAGAATCAGGACACTGAAATAAATGTATGAGCAACAAATGCAAACAGTTTTATTTTTAAAGCACATCTATTGAAACAGCTAGCAGGAAATAGAGAGAGCTTAAGGACATAGATAATGTTGAGAAGCAATTCTCTAGCAGCTCTATTCCAAGCAACAGTGGAGAACAACTACCATTTCCAAGCACTTCTGGAAGAAAAACTTCTGGAAATTCTGAAGAACCGAGGAAAAAACGAATTTCCTCTCCAGAATCAGGAGGCTGAAATAAAAGAATCAGCAACAAATGCAAACAGTTTTATTTTTAAAGCATATCTATTGAAGAACAGCTAACAGGAAATAGAGAAGAGCTTCAGGATACAGATAATATTGAGGAACATTTCTCTAACAGTTCTACTCCAGACAACAGTGGGGAATAACCACCAGTCCCAAACACTTCTGGTAGAAAAACTTCTGGAAATTCTTAAAAACCGAGAAAAAAATAAAATTTCTCTTCAGAATTAGGACGCTGAAATAAACGAATGAGCAACACATGTAAAACAGTTTTATTTTTAAAGCATATCTATTGAAGAACAGCTAGCAGGAAATAGAGAGGAGCTTCAGGACATAGATAATGTTGAGGAGCAATTCTCTAGCAGCTCTATTCCAAGCAACAGTGGAGAACATTCAGCAGTCCCAAGCACTTCTGGAAGAAAAACAGGAAATTCTGAAGAACCGAGCAAAAATCGAAGAGGGCGTGATAGGGAAAACCTAACGAAGGCATTTTAAAGTTAGAAAGCATTTCAGACTCAATTTCTAATAGAAGTAGTGAAACTGAATTTGATATATGGGCTTTTGCTGTCCAGTTAAACATGGGCATTGGTCGAGCTCTATGGCTTCAGTTTGAATTACAATCTGTCCTCACAGAAGAGAAAATTGCGTACGAAACACAGGGGCATCGCGTTAACTATCAGCATTCTTTAAGAACCATTGACATTGACGTTGCTTCAAGTTTCTCAAAATTTAACAACCTCTCCCAATTTCACAACCAGTTTTGAGAAACGTCTCACATAACCAGATAATTAGAAAGGAAGATACAAGAAAAATAATCACACAGGAGGCTACAGACCAAGAGACGCGCGGAAGTCTTTAACACATCCGAGCTTGCAGACCCATGGTCACCGCCGGAGCCGGGAGAGAGGACGATGAACGACCCACCAGTCGAGCAGCCCTCTGGTGTTCACGGGGAGTATTCTTTCCAGCGAGCATGCATCCCCGCCATCTGTCCGGCGCCGCCATACATTATAAGACCTAGAAGCACACTGAAAGACGAAAAGGAATGAAAGGGAAATGATGTGATGTAAATGGTGGTAGAGAAGAAATCACCCCCGTCTGAGCTTGTCGACCCCGTGAGTGGGGGGTCACTAGGGATCGAAACCGCAACCTCCGGAATGCGGGCCACAGACGTTGCCGCTTGAGCCATCCCGCTCAGAAAGGAAAAGTATAATACTTATCAAATGTGCTAGAAGTATGGAGACTTAAACACAGATATTTAGTTAAATTAAATTGAATTTTATTTATGGACGCTCTTTAACTGTTGTGGTCCTTAGCTTCCCATTCTATTGGGCGTGAAAGACCGGAAATTTTGCTCAGAGGCGTTTTTATCAGGCTTGAGGTTCTGTTACGTGCCGTAAATCTACGACATGGGACCACCAGCTTTACTACCCTTCCGAAGGAAGCCATGTTAAGGATTTTTACGCCCGAAAAAAATCCATCGCCCTCCGCCGGGTTTGAACCCGCGACCTCTGGAACTAGAGGCTAGCACGGTACCACTAGTCCACGGAGGACGACACAGATATTAAGTGGTTTCTGTAACGTGTACTTGGTGATGCTTCGACATGGGAAGACAACAGAATGCACGTGGTGTTTATGTTTGTCAATTGTTTGTATAGATTTGTAAAGTTCCTCAAACCTTACAAGCTAACAAACATTTATTGTGAAACAGAGTATACAAACATTTGTATTATTTCCTTTGTTATTTGTAAATTGTTAGTATTGTGACTCTGGCCAGCTTTTTTGAAAAGTCATTGCTCTAAATTCTGTCACTACTTTTATCTAGTTCAACTTCACTGTGAGTTTACTTCATTCTGTCACTCCACGAAGGTGAACTAGTTCAATTATCCCGTCACTTCACTTCTTCGTGACGCAGTGTCTTCTTCTGGTTGCTGGGGAGCAGAACACAAGGCTCTTCAATCTTTCCTGCAGCAGCATTACTCACTGCACGTCATAGCAGTAGTCACTAATCACTTTTGGTGTCGCACCAGAAACGCACTCGTTCGCTCACTGGCCTATTCCTCTCGCGAGAACGCTCGCTTATATAGGCACTGGAATCTTCCGCAGAACATACAGAAATATTTCGACACACATTCTGGGGGAGACGGAGGGGAGGAAACATCCAGAAGGTTCTGGTTATCTGCCAATAGCGCGCCCGGTGTTTATGCTGGCGAGCGGTGCTTATCGTTGTTTACTCCGAATTTCCGGCGCCGATCTCCCGATAAGCTTGGGCCATAGCCGCTACGTCACAATAATTAAATTTTAAATATTGTAAAACACATCCCAGGAGGCATAAAATGTTGAAGTTATAAATTTGTCACACGGCTTGTATCCTAACACTTGTAATGAATATTCATTTATCAGATTCCGTTACGTAGTTTTCTTAATATTTGTTCCAAACGTCTGCAATCCTTAGTGAAGACTCAGAAGACTCTAAAATACGTCATGGTATATGACCCCAGTCAAAGGAAAAGGCAAACATGCAAATAGAATACAGAGGTAGATTCACTTTTCATTAGACTAATATATTTCTGAAGCTGTATACAAATGAATGCCGTCGAGTTAAAGGGTCTCATTTCTCGGCTCCATTATGGAGCCGCCTCTTCTTAAATGAAGATAGAAAGGAGGTAAAAAGATTAAAGCGAATTAGACTCGTTATCGTTAACAGCTTCGATCTGGATGTTCCTTTCAGACGCGTTTATGAGGATTGACGGAGGAGGGGCAGATAAAAAATGAAACATCATTACGCACATTGATCAAAGCTCAAAATTTAATTATACACCAAGACTTACACCACCCCACAACCCCCCATCTCCCACTTACCAAGGGGAAAAGAAATATTCTACCATGAGTGCGTGCGGGAATGTGCTATGCTTTGAGGAATTAATGAAATCATAAAATCTAATTTTAGCTAACCTTACGATTTTTTTTCCTTCGCTTGCTTTCTCCTTTATTCTGGTAATCTCTGTTTGCTGAATTTATATACAGGTCTTGTAGGTCATGGAGTTTAACCTCTAAAAAGTAGCTAGATTAGTTTTGTGCATGCCATATATTTTTATCCCAGGCCCTTAATTTGCTGCATAATGCAGGACACAAAAAATAGTACAAGCTCGTGCAGAAAGGGATTGCTGCACGGCATAGTTCACGCTGCACATTAACGTAATGAATCCAGCTAATCTATTGATCATAGGTTCAGCAAATACCATTAATATGGCTCTAAGATAAATCAAGCTTTCACGAAAGGGAGAACTTATATTTATACCCGATCAAATTATTTTTAAACTTTATGTTATATTTATTATTCAGGTTACCAATTCTTCATCACACGAAGTATTGTATTTATTTTATTTGGTCCAAAGTATACACAGTTGGAAATACAAGCATTACAGGATCACTCCGAAATAAACAAATACAAAACTAACACTTTAAAATACAACAATAATCATAAAAACTCAAATAGATACTAATCTCCTCCCACATTGGAAAAAATGTTTAATTTTCACATTTTAAAAATCACTAAACGAATCGTATTATAATAAGTAAGCCAAGCTACTTCCTACTTCGGTGTAGCTTATACTGCTTTAGAGTGCTGACTATAAACACATCAGCATTCTACTGTAATTCATTCCTGCCATGCTCTAGCCTCAACGCTTTCTGACATGTTGCACAACTTCCTTGTTGCTGGTTCGGTTCTCGGTGCAGGATCGTTGCAATGGTATACAAGGGATTGTGTGAAGTTATAATGGGTAGAGAATGTCATGTGAGTGTGACAAATAAGATTTTTTTCCCCTTAAACTTTCATTCTTTGTTTTTGAATTGTAATGTAATGTCAGTAAAATTTATATGCGTTTCTATTGCTAACTGATTTAATGCAGCTATCAATTATTGCCAATGATGCCAATTGCATGTTAGCTTCCAAAACCAGAGGTTCCCTGTTCGATTCGCAGTTGGATGATGGCAGTTTTTCTTTAGCCAGAATTATTCATCCTCCCTAGAGTCTAGAAGTATGAGTGTGAGTGTAAATATGTGTGTGCGGATTTAGTGTTTAAATAGAAACCTAAATATTAACACGATAGTTAACCAGTGAACATAATTGCCGATGAACATTTGCTCTAAACCCAAGGCCGCTATGACCTTCGATGTTAAAGGCTGAAATAAAAAGAACAATTGTATGTTCCGTATGAAGCTTGTACATCAATGTCTTTCTGAGGTTACATAACGGAGAGGTGGTACGTTTGCGTTTGCAGCTGATACTTCAATCGTAGTGCTGAAACCAGCAAAAGCTTTAAAGTTCATAGACACGCAACCAAAATATTTTAAATAATGCTAATCTGAATGTCAATATTTATGTTTATTATACTTATTTATAGATACTTAACACTATAGCTCATAATGAAAGATGCTACGTTAACGAGCCAGATGCGTTTTCCGTTAAAAACAGTTTACATTAGCATGGGCCCATAGCGTGAGCCTTGTAATGTATCAATTCCGGGACGGGTAATTAGACATTAGAAGCTTAACTCATTAAAGCAATCAGTGCGTTAGCCGGTTCAACCCCTCCGTACCCCGCGGAAGAAACGTCAGTTACAGACAGACACACTGGTAATTACACGGTCTCATTACATGCCATCATTTCGGTTTTATTCCACATGATCGTCACCACTAGCATCAACAGCGTCCTCTTTTGGAGTTTTGTTGTAGTCCCCACTCCCCTTGCCCTAATAACTTGCGCAGAAGCGCCAAGTTTGAGCGTAATTGGTCTCCATTTAGGGACAATATCCAATCGAGTGATCTGTGTAGACAAAATTACACAGGATGGGCCTTAGCTGATGCTGATAAAACAGGCAATATTCGTATTTTAAATTTTGTGCCAATATTCTGCACTTTCAAATAAGAAACAATAATTTATATTGGTATAATAAGGGAACGTTTAAACACCTCCCCAGCCTTTATCTCGTGCTATCGATTCCCATGTGTTGAATGGCTGCCCACACTTGCTCTCTACCTGAATGTAAGGGCTAATAAGGCCAAAACACTTTTAATATAACTTCATTTTTTTATATTCCCTGGGGTTTGCCCCAAAAGGTGAAAATGCACATTTCAATCACTTCCTATAAAGTACGTATGCTGAAATATTTTTATTGGATGAAGGCTATTAACATACAATGAATTAGGGATGGGACCCTGATACTGTCGTCCTTCGTGTGTAGTGGTTGCTGTGCCAGCCTGTAGTTCCCGAGGTCGCGGGTTCAAACTCGGCGGAGGTCGATGGATTGTTTTGGGCGTAAAAATTCTTAGAATGGCCTCTGAGCATAATTACCGATCTTTCACGCCCAGTATAGAATTGGACGCTAAGGACCACAGCAGTTAAAGAGCATCTATGAACAAAACTTAATTGAATTTTTGACCTCTATACTGTCGATACCTCGATGCTCTTGATACTGTGGTATCGAAGTTTGTCTAATACTTTGAGATAAACTTTCGATATTTTTAAATTTTTAAGTTTTGCATTATTGAAAGTTGTTGGGTTTAACTTTATGGTAGATAAGGAATGAAAGGAGTTGAGACTTCAACGTTATTGGTATTAATAAAAGCGAGCCGTGACTCATGAGCCATGGCTTGTAGCAAAACCGAGTCGTTGGTAACAGCGAGTCGGGAGTCACAGATTTGGTATTAATAAAAACTTCCCCTCCGTGCTGAGTCTTGGCTCTATGATTGCGAGTCTCTGACTCGTGTTTCCCCTCTTCCTGATTGCAAATGCATTATTGTCGAGCGGCAGTAAACATTCGATTCAGTTTAGGTATTTTTGTGGCACTATATCCATCAGAAATGAGTGAAGAAAGCACTCAGTTTGCATCTTGTTTTGTGAACTTAACCACCAAAAGAGATAATGAGCAAATCTCAGCTGCCTGCGGACAAGCGGAAAATGCTTCTCCTATGACCGAAATGCAGCGAAAACTAAAAGAGAATCTGAATCTTCCCTAACAGAAAACCAGACAGCGAAGAAAATAAGAAATATGAAAAGTCGCCTAAAAGTGAAGACTGATCTACGACGGACAGGCAACAAGCCCATAGCCCTGAAATATTGAGAAAACAAGTTTTTAGACCTTATTCAAGGAGAATCAAATCCATCTATAGTTTCGTTAAGAGGTAAGAATAGTAAAGACGACTTTCGATTATTCTCCAGTTTATTGATGCTACTAGTAAAGCTCTGTTTTATGAAATAATTCAAGGTTGCAAAACTTTTTGCTGTTTTTGGGAGAGGTTGCAATAACGTAAAATAACGCTGCCATTTAAATTTAGCAGTTTTTAGTGCTGCAGTGGTTGCTGGGAATTTGATCCAGTTTCTCGATTTTTGTTTAATGCGAGAAGAAACTTCCCAAAATATGTTTAAACTGTACCTTGTGAAATGCCCAAGTCCTCTGCCACGCCGGACTGGAATCCGGGGTCCCCAATGCAGCGTAGAAATATTCTCATTTTTCCATCTCTAGTACATAAGGGTCTTTCCTCTTGTCCCCACACTTTCCGGAAGGAAATGCCAGGCGAGCCACCTTGTGTTTTCTTTCTCAAACCTATTAAGTTGTTTATAATTGTAGTCTTCAGAATCCCGGCGCATTTTATAGTATTTTCCTTTCTCAGGTTGACGTTCACTTGCAACTGAGCCATCGCCTTCAAGTTTGAGACAGCTACTGAGGTGGCTTAAGAAATCCTAAGCCATGGCTCTTAAAGTGAAGTCACAGTTCCGTTTTATTAATACCACGTCTAGAGCCGTGACTCGCTAGGAGGAGGGGTTGAGTCGTTGATAAGTCGAAGGTCACGTTAAGCTTGAGTCCTTGCGTTTTATTAATATGGAATTGAGCCATGGCTCAGAAATTGCGAGTTTTAAGCCATGGCTTGCTTTTATTAATACCACCCATTGTCTCACACGTGTCCCTAAAGAGTTGCTGGACTATAGTTCTTGATAGACTTTGACTGCGTTTCCTGTGGGTGAATGAATGCAACATACCATAGACTCTCGAGGCTAAAATAAAAACATGCAAAGCAATGGGGGAAGGAGTAGAGGTAATCATGTAATTGTGTTGCGATGGAGCTGATTTAGCTGCGCACTACATCACGTTTCTGCAATAGCCAGGCTTGATAACTCACCCTTATTACATTTGCCTAGCCCGAACAAAATCTGTGAATCCAGCAGAAACAACTCAGAACTCAAGACGTAAGATAATACAACGTAAGAAAATATTTGTACTCTCATGAATGCTCGAGTTCTTAAACAAAAATCTCTGCATTTTATATTATACTTCCTTGATTTCTTTCTTCAAATGTTTGTGTCTAATATGTCTTTATATTAAACATGTTTATGCTATGTATGAGAGTGGATAGTAGAGAGGTTAATCCACAAACTTACTAGTTTCCGAGTATTATATGGCTAATTTCTTATTACCGGATGAAAAAAATACATGTCAGTGGTAGTTGTGAATAAAGGTAGAATCGTATAAAACATGCGTTATTTTTAGTTGTTTAAACTTCATGTTAAATACATATTACTTTATATTTCCAATATTGCAGAATAAAGAATTGCTAGTATTTTTTTTCTATGGATAGAAAATTGTAGTGGGAAATCGTGGTTGGGCGCCATTTGTAGCGGGAAATCGTCGTTCCTGGGTTGTTGTGGTCTTCGGCAGTGTTCTTCCTCGGCTATTGGTGCTCGTCGGTTGTTGCGTATTCCATTCCTAACTATATCTAATTATTAATTCTCAGGTTATAGTGGGCGAGGCAAGTTTAAGAAATACACTACAATGTTTCCTTAATAAATGAAATTTATTCACAATTGAAATAATTAAGGGGCGGCTAGCTTTTCCCATTATTATAATCCCACCAGTTTAACTTAGGAGCCTAGCTATCTGCACACGCATTCCCACCCTTGTGCATCTGTAGCACCTCGTGTCGACGTGAATTCTTGAAGATCAGTGATAGAGAGAGAGTCGGCTCCGAGGCCTTGTCTGCCCTTATATTTGGGAGCCTAGTGACGCTCACGTCTGCGTTTACAATGTAACGACGTTCCCTTTTGGTCTTCAGACGGCGTTACCTTAACATGTATGAGAATGTGTGGCTTCAGATCCGTGCACTTAAGCGTCAGTTCCACATCTCCGTCTCTTTCTTTTCTCTATCTGTCTCTTTCTATTTCTCCGTACCGTTACCGGTTTCCTGCCTGTTGGCTTGGTGAAAGGTACGCTCTTTATGCCGTCCTGGAATTTTTGCTAGTTCGCCCGTTTCTTATAATCAGCTCTGTACAAATGTTAGATGTTGAATATTTTAACATGTTAGTGAATTAAAGTATTACTGTACAATTCTTATATGTATGGTTTCCCTTTCATATGTACAATTCCTATATATGTATAATGTTTCCCTTTAAAAATCACTTAAAAGAAAGTTTTCAGCACAAAATATAGTTACATAAAAAGGGAAGCATAGAAATTACTAAACTATTATTATTATTATTATTATTATTATACTTGATTAATAATAGAGGATATATATATAACCTGTGGCATTATCAAGATAAAAAGTGGCTGCGAATTGGAGAATCTCAAACAGGAACAACTTCAGAATTAGCATACAATACAAAATTGGTTACATGTGTTTATACTACTGACAAGAACATAAATCAGTGAACAAACTATCGCCTTTACAGTTTTCCTACAAGAACATGATGGCAAATTTCCAAATTTTTAATTGTACTTTTCGATTGATATATTTTTTAAGCAAAAACCTGCTGCAACACCGAACATTTTCAAATAAACTAGATGAAAATTATTCCATGGGGCATTTTAAACGAGCGAAAATACCTAGAAAATAAATTGGCCCCCCCCAAAAGGAAACTTGTTAAAATGAAAAACATTTTGATTTCAGATTATTACCGTTAAAGCTGAGCATTCATAATATGAAAAATGGAAAATATGTTAGAAACTATACGCTTAAATTTGTTTCAAGATGCACAATTCAAAACTCCTTAATTTCTTTTTTTTTTTTTTAAATTTTTGTTCGTTTATCTCGATTTGGTATGTGAAATCACCCTTCCCGATAAGAATAGAAATTACCACCTTCCTTTATCTTCTGATTCAGGTGTATTGTAATTTCACTCTGACCGCCTTAATTTCAATCACTCCCAATCTAATTTATGCAGACTAGTTTTAACGTCCAAGAAAGTGGTAGCAGAGCGTGGTACAGTTTCCTGATCATGGAATGCTGCTGAAATCAACTAAAATATTTAGCAATATTTCAGTATGAAATTGTTGCTCGGTATTTACTGACTGTGTGAGAGTGTGGAGAATGTTTTGCTCGTGACAATATTATGGCTTCTCTTATTATCAAGATGCTTACGGGCAATAAGGGATATTAATGGCGAAATTAATAGTCTTAGAGTTTAGATTGTATGTATATTATTGGCACAAAACCTGTTTTTAATCATATATTTAAAAGTGGCATTGAATCTGCCATTTTATACTTTGCAGTCTGCCCCACTTTACACAAAAAAGAGAGGAAAAATGTCATAAGTCCTATATACTTTGGAGTAGAGAGATTAATTTTAGACTAATATCTAGAGAAAGTTTTGCTCTACAAAGTGGCAGCTTACGTATGTACAAGCTATGTAGTTACTTATCTGGGAAACATACGGGAACATTTTCCCCGTATTTTATTATGAACAGTTTTTTTGTGAACAGCATTTTGTGATATAAACAATCTCCTTTCTCAGAGACAATTGAAGATATCTAAATGAAATTTTAGGACGATGAAAATAATGCCTTAATGTTACTGTGGATCCACTTTGGTGTTAGAAGATGATGGTTTATATTTTAAAACTTAAATTTCTGATACACTTTTAAAAGAATTATTAAGTAAGTGAAAAATCCTATTTTCATTCGTATAAAAATTGTATAAAATTACATCGGTGTAATTAGAAGGTGTGCAATTGCTTATTGTAAAAATTTCAGGCTGACATAATGGGGTCATTTGCTTTTTTTAAAGTAATGTTTAACGACTGATCTTACTAGAAACGACACTAAAAGTGGTGGATTAATGATACATGAAATGAAATGCTGACTTGGAAGAGAAATTTGGGAAGGGAACGTTCCACAATAAGTTTAGGGTATTTCTCAGGTATTTGCCAGTTATGGGGGAGCAAGAAAGCCTATCAGCAAGGACGATCCTGGAGGAATTTGAAGCGCAGACCACCGTGCATTAATGACCTCAGCTACACGTGTCGGTATAATGTGGTCATACAATTAGCAAATTTAATATTGGAGTTTAATGCTTATAATCCCTCCTTAATTTTATAGGAATTTCTCACATGTGGCAGACATTATTGAAATCCTCATCATCAGCAAACACTGTTACGAAAATTTTATATTAATTCTTTTGTTTACCCCACAAAACACCACGCACTCAAGGCTATAATTAGATCAGAAATAATTTTGATATCCATATAAAATACTGTAACCCTATTTTCACTTCAGGGCTTGCTCCCGATACAATGCCGAATTAAATGCACTAAAGAAAAAGCTTTCTTAATTGAAAAGAAACTAGCTGTCATTTTAATCAACACCCTGTACAATGGCA
Source organism: Deroplatys truncata (assembly GCA_030765065.1). Lineage (NCBI taxonomy): Eukaryota > Metazoa > Arthropoda > Insecta > Mantodea > Mantidae > Deroplatys > Deroplatys truncata. Next base: position 281,409,799 of record CM060975.1, read on the forward strand.
CAGCGCACACCTCCAGATGTGGGGACTGGAGGTTCCTTGGGGCCATTATAATGCACATTTACCTGTCTGCGCCGCCGAAAGTCCCATTACGTTGTACATTTGTTATTACCCGCCCATTGTCTGCCGCAGCCCCTAAGGGAAGCTGCCATAGTTAATTACTCTCGATATATCGATACTTAATGAGCTGCAATAATACAGTGACATTCACGGCCCGCCCGATCATTACAATCAGGCGCCTTTCATGATTCCTACCCTTTTTTATTTACGTTTATGGAATCACTACGGGACTTGTCACTCAACGGGTGCTAGAAGTCACTTGTTCCGCAATTCTTGAAAAAAGCTCTGTTTACTGACAATAAACTTATTTATATTTAGGGAATTACTACAGGACCTGTCACTCAACGGGTCCTAGAAGTCACTTGTTCCGCAATCCTTGCAAAAGGTTGTGTTCACTGACAAGAAACTTATTTTCCAACGCTTTGATGCACACAAATAAACACTAAAAGGCTCATTATGCCCATAATGCGTACTAAGTACTGTTCTGTTGCTATACAACATTTTAAGTCTACGTTTCTTTATACGTAAGAATTAACTGAGTTTACATAGCGCTCCTACATCAACAGAAGCATTGAAAATTATAAATAATAATAATAATGATAATAATAATAATAATAATAATAATAATAATAATAATAATAATAATAATCCCTAAAGGCCGTGACCTGCCAACACGGCTAAGGTCCACATATCCATGTGCGCCCGGCAGAGGTGTGCCATCATTCAACCGATTAGGAGGAAGTGATGTGGCCAGAATCACGCATACCCCAGCCAGAATGTTGACTTTGATGGTGGCATCACTGCCTATCGCAGCTCCTCACTTTCCTTCGTTGCGGAATGGGCACCAGTCCTTTATCCGGGAATTAAAATCCGCATCCCCGTGGGTGGGATCGATTCCGGGCGCATTCCCTGGCCCAGAACTGGAGATCCACGCTCTAGCCCACAGCGATACGGCGCAGGACTTCGAATAATTATATTTACTTAGTCGGCTTACGCTCCTCCTAGGGGCTTACACCCGTGTCTAGGGTCAGAGGCCTGTAGAGGAACAGACGAACATTGAATCACTGAATGAAAACTCGGAACGTGGGACGGCCCGTAGCCAGGTATGAGAGTCATGAAAGGAAAGGAGATGATGGAGAAATTGGTGGAATGAACGGCGGGGGAAATCGGAGAACCCCAAAAAGAATCGCCCAGACGCCGCTTCTCCACCTCCACCATGTGAGTCCCTAGGTAGGAGAAAGCGATCTAACCACTGGGCTAGCGCCGACCTTGAACACAATTGCCAAGTTAAAATATTTGTTCTCCATATTGAAATAAAAAATACAACATTAATATCACATATTCTAGCCATTCTCTACACAAAAACTCTGATGTGTTGCATTCACAAGACTGTCTATCCACTGTACAAGCTAATCTTACAAAAGTTATTCTTCGATCTACTTCTTGTTAATCGAGATAAACTTTCATTACGTTTGCACATTTTTGTAGGTGTAAGAAGAATACAGTATCCTAAAGCGATAGGTTTTAAAATGTGTCCAGCTATGTGATGAACTTGAAACTCCATACTCCTTGCATGACCATGGGGACTAATACCAACTTGAAGAGGTTCTCCATATAATTATTTAAAAATTCAAACAAATAAGAAAGAATATCTCGGAAATGGATAACGCCACAAAAATGTACTTAAATAAACTGTGTGCTTTACAAGATCTACGTTTTCTTGTGTAGTACGATAATACATATATCTTATGGTTTATCGATCATATAAAAGCTATTCAGTATGTAGAGGATTTCACAGGTTATTCTAGAAAATTCAAGACACACCAATACCTTAAAAATATAGCTTTTTAATCAAAATCACTAGAGTATTGTTTGAGAAATAAAAAACAATTAAATATGTTCTGTGTAGTTTAGAGTGTGAGGATTTGCTACAAAATATCGTATCCTATCCTTTTAAAATGCCTAACTGAAATACACCATGTCTGGACTTTTTTCTAAATATTGTTACATGCTGAGTAGAGATTTAAAGGTTCAAATAAAAAATTAAATTGATTTTTAGTAAGCAGCACGTACATTGGGGGACATATACTCACTTTACTGCGGAAGACGGAAACGTAGTGTGGAGGTTAAGAGGAAGGTGTGGGTTTTTCACTGTATAAGGTTCATAATATAAATCTACTCGCACATTCCTAGATTTATTTCCCAACTGTTTGGGGTTCCTACAATATTAAATATGAAAGTTGAGGGGAGATGTCCACCGATCCAAAGGCCGGCTTGCACGTGCGATCCGCTTCTCACGAAATACTCAGCAAGACAAATGCTATATCCCCACCACTCGTGCAAAGAAAAAACTCCCAGGCAGGAGTGACGTCAAAGTGTCTAATACTGGACATATTAATCATCTCAAGCTTCCTTGGGACAGGAATGTACAACAGATACTCAACATGAGGACTGACATTCTTGAACCAAAATAAAAATTTGAATTGAAATTTACGGTCTCCTATCCACAGCGGCGTGAATGGGAAAGTCCAGGCTGAGGTTTATGCAATCCTAGCCAGTGTCATGGAAAGCATTAAAAGGAGATATAAGAATAGAAGAGTTCTTATCCTCTCAGACAGTCAAGCTGCTCTTAAAACACTTGAATCACCATCAATAAAATCAAAGCTTCTCTCAGAATGCCGGGAATCCTTAATGACACTGGCTGAACACAATAAGGTTCAACTTATGTGGGTGTCAGGACACATAGGTATACCAGGGAATGAGAAAGCAGATGAAGCAGCCAAGATTGGCAGCGAAATCCCATTTTTGGGTCCGGAGCCTGTACTGGGGGTGACCTACAGACCAGTGAAACAGGCTATTAAGAGCTGGGCTCAAGCAGAACACAAGAACTACTGGAACTCCATTGAGGGTTGCAGACATTCCAAGTTGTTTACTACAGACCTGGATAACAGCCGGGCAAAGTACTTGCGCGGTCGTAGTAGAAGGCTTGCATGGGCAACAGGATTCATTACAGGACACTGTGCCCTAAAGTTTAATCTATACAGAATGGGATTGTCTAACAACCCTACCTGTAGTAGATGCCCAGAAGGAGATGAGACTGTTACTCATCTGCTGTGTGATTGCCCTCTCTTGCGAATCAAAGAGCAAGTATTTTTGGCAATCACTTTCCAAAGATAGATGAACTATCGAAAGCCTCAGTTAGCAGTCTGGTTAAGTTCATAACGAGCAACAGACTACTTAACTGATGAAAGGGGGGATGCGCAATAGATCTTTAAGGTCGCAGTGCTTGGGCATAAAACCCACCCGTTTTCAAACTATAACTCGACGTCATCCCAGTCAACAATATGTCTGGTAATGACAATGAACCCCCCAAATTATTAATACGCCACAATATGCTTATTTTTTTAATTTAGAGCGCCTCAAAACGTGTATTTCCAGTGAAATATCGGTAACAAATTTTTATGTGGGATACTATATTTCCTCCACCTACTATATGAAGAATATAAAACGAGACGGAGGGAGACAGAAATAGGTTCGAAATACTGGTATTTAAGACTTAAATAAATTGAGCAGAAGATTGTCTTACCTGGTCTGCGTCCTGGTTAATGGAGCATTTTACACAACTACAATTTCACCTCACCTGCAAACAAAAGAAGGCATAAATTAAGCCATTCATTATTAAAACGCACATAAACGTGTAATGTAAGCATATAAGCTTGCTTCATGTTATTTTAAGGGACACTGGGACTGAATTATCTATCCTTTTTCATCTTTAAAGTTATTGACTTGAAAATTGCGCACTTAATATGAGTAAATAAAGAAATCACTGCACTAAAGCTCTTAAAAACTAGCGCAAACAGTTTCAGGTAATAAAATTAAATATTTTTAAATAGTGAAAAAATGCACATTTTCTAAAACTGCCTTTGTCATTTATTGCTCATTTACATCTGTCAGAGAGGTATGATAGTGGCATTTTCTGGTACTTTAATACAGTGAAAATAAAGATTTGATTGAAATTATGTTATTAGTTGTAGAGGAATCATTTCTACTTTCTCTACAACGTATAGTAAGTAGGGAAGCATTGCATTCCACGCCAAAAATTCGATACCGAGATTTCACCGGAAATACATGTTTTAGGCCCCCTGAATAATAATAATAATTATTATAATTATAATAATAAGTAATTTTAAGAAAATGGTCCGTGTGTGTATGTCTGTCTGTGAATAGCATAACTCAAAAGCGAAAATTTGGATAAATACAAACTCGATATTTGTGTTTTCAAGAAATCCTCCCCCCCAAACTACACTTTAAATGGAAGTTTTTCCGAATTTTTTTATTTTCTAAAGGATGGCTCTAACGGTTTTAATTAAAATGCCATATATTAAAGTTATTTACACGACAAATAAAATGTATATCTAGAATCTTCTGGGAATAGCCTTTGACGCAGTTCTCAGTGGCTTGTGTTATCTTATTTGTTGGGCTCTTATTGTTTTATTAATTTTTTTTTATATTTGGGTTCCTTGTCCTCCGGCTAGTTATTATAACTCAGTCGAGCACGTGTCTCTAAGCAGGGCGTGTAAACGGAAAGGAGTTGTTGCTAAAAGATAACACCGATAAAAAAAATTTAATAGAGACTTTTATTGCCGTCACACTTAATTAATAATTGACATATTTAATCTTTATACGCGCCTGACTGAAACTGTGATATTTCCAAATGTAAATACAGTCGTTTTAGTTGTCGCGCACTAATTATTTCGCGTACTTTACACTTTTTTTAACTAACTCTGCGACGTGCACCTCGTGAGAGAATCTTCAGAACTGTGCGACACTTTTTAGAGGGTTTAAATAATAAATACATATGTACGTGTATTCCAATATTTTTTTTATTAATCTTTGATAAGACATATATATATATATATATATATATTATTAAATTTATTATTATATACTAAAGTATTTTTCTTACAAGTAGACAGATTCCATTTTGATTAACTTTTATTTAAAATCAAATTAAAACATAATCTCTTTTTAAAATTAATAAATTTAATGCTCGAGAATATATACTCCTTCACCTCGAATTGCCTAAACATTATAATACAGCTCCTATTGGTTACCAAATTGCGTCCACTTTAGCGTCTGTTTTGGTCAGCCAATCACTACCACTAACATATACACTTTAGGGAAGATACTCCCTCCATTTCTAAAAACAGCACGCTACCCTGACATCATTTTGTTTATCTCTTCTTAGTGATAAACAACTCATCCCCTCGGTTTATTGTTACCCACTTCTATTGTCACTTTCAGTTAGGCCGTGCAAACTTGTTTCCTAACAATCCTTATGGCTAACAAACATCTAAAATCATGTATATACAATAATATTAATTTACATTATAATCACTCTGGCATTCACAGCATGTTATGATATAAAATATTGCCTCACCTTTGAAGTTTATCGGAAGGAATTTCGTATAATATTGCATTGTAAACGTTAAGCAATAGACAAAAATGCAGTACACAAAATTGTAGATCTCTTTAAAACACACAATTTATTTCAAATACGTTTTTTTCCTGGCTTAAGTTTTTTCTGAGATATCCGTTATTAATAGTTCTAATTGTTCATTTCTTGGTTTTCTTAGTCATTCTTTAAACGTTCAATTGTTTTTCGCGATTGCATGGAAAGAGAATGGAATTTTAAGGCCAGCATATAGCGTCCATTTGACTTAAATATTAAACATAAACAATTTACTGTCGCTGTTCCCTTTGTATATATAAGGAAGAGTGTAATGTAGGTATTTCTGCAAAGGATTATTTGGATTAAAACGTAGTAGATATAAAATAAGCTTTGGTAAGAATAGTTTGTATACTCACTAATTCTGACAGAGGGTATAGAATGGCATGTGAATGTATCACATCTGATTTTTTTGGTACAATGAAGTTGCTTGTGTCAAAATGTTCTTTGTTTTTAATATAAATTAATTTTATGTGAGCCAATGAATAAAGAAATCATAAAATGCATGCCATGAATTCGTACATAGCACATTTTAGATTATGCAAATTTCGATGCAAATCAGAGCAAAACTGAAGTGTAAGAAATAAATTTCATGCGCAAAAATGCAAAACTAAGATAAAAAACATACAGAAAGGAAACGTGGTAAGGTCCAGTGAGCGATGGATTTAAACATATCTCTGGGCCATTAAAGGTGCTGGTCCCAAATGATTCACAAGTTTCTATAGAATATTTATTTGATACAATTCAAACATAGAACATTTTGTTATTTTCACCTAAAAACTCAGTCCCAGTATACCTTAAGATGAGGATACTAAATAGCAGAAAACTGCCAAAAAATTAAACGCTTAGTTTTTTGAGCACCTTACTAATTTGATCATTGTAAGCAAAATACTTATATTTGTAATCAATTTTTAAAATTGTACTGCACCTGTCGGTTTGTTCTGACCAGTTTGTAACACTTCACAGCAAAAACTCATAATTCCTGCATACGTTAGGGCTGAGTGGTTAATGTTAGCCCATTTTTTGAGTAGTTTTACTCTACAAATTTGTACTACACTATGTGATCAAAAGTATCCGGACACCCCCACAAACATACGTTTTGCATCTTAGGTGCATTGTACTGCCACTTACTGCCTGGTACTCATTATACGCGACCTCAGTAGTCATTAGACACCGTGAAACAGCAGAATGGGACGCTGCATGGAACTCACGGACCTCGAAGGTGGTCAAGTGATTGGGTGTCACTTATGTCAGACATTTCCACACTCCTTAACATCCCTAGGCCCACTGTTTCTGATGTGATAGTGAAGTGGAAACGTGAAGGGACGTGTACAGCACAAAAGCGTACAGGCCGACCTCGGCTGTTGACTGACAGAGACCGCCGACATGTGAAGAGGGTCGTAAAGAGTAATAGGCAGACATCTATCCAAATCCACAACACACAGGAATTCCAAACTGCATAAGGATCCACTCCAAGTACTATGCCAGTTAGGCGTGAGGTGAGAAAACTTGGATTCCGTGGTCGAGTGCCTGCTCATAAGCCACACATCACGCAGGAAAATGCCAAACGACGCCTCTCTTGGTGTAAGGAGAGTCAACATTGTACACGATTGAACAGTGGCAAAACGTTGTGTGGAGTGACAAATTACGGTACACAATGTGGCGATCCGCTGGCCGGGTGAGGGTATGGCGAATGACCGGTGAACGTCATCTGCCAGCGTGTGTAGTGCCAACAGTGAAATTCGAGGTGGTGATGTTATGGTGTGGTCGTGTTTTTCCTTGAGGGGGCTTGCACCCCTTGTTTTGCGTGGCACGATCACAGCGCAGACCTACATTGATATTTTAAGCACCTTCTTGCTTCCCACTGTTGAAGAGCAATTCGGGGATGGCCATTGCATCTTTCAACACGATCGAGCACCTGTTCATACTGCACGGGCTGTGGCGGAGTGGTTACACGACAATAACATCCCTGTAATAGATAGACCTCCATAGAGTCCTGACTTGAATCGTATAGAACATCTTTGGGATGTTTTGGAACGGCGACTTCGTGCCAGGCCTCACCGACCTACATCGATATCTCTCCTCAGTTCCGCACTCCGTGAAGAATGGGCTGCCATTCCCCAAGAAACCTTCCAGCATCTGATTGAAAGTATGCCTGACAGAGTGAAAGCTGTCATCAAGGCTAAGGGTGGGCCAACACCATATTGACTTCCAGCATTACCGATGGAGGGCGCCACGAACTTGTACGTCATTTTCAGCCAGGTGTCCGTATACTTTTGATCACGTAGTGTATGTTAAGTATGGCAGCTGCTGTCAAGCCATGTGGTTTTCTTCTTTGCAAATATTTCATTATTTTCTCCATTGTTACTTTGAACAGATTTTTCTGTGAATGGTACTTTCTTATACAAATGACCTGTTGTGGAAGCTACTGAGGAAGGGCTAAATTAAATTTTGGGATGATAAACGCAACATCTCAGCACTGTTTCTGATCTACTTCGTTATTTTTACTTTCTCTACCACGTACATAGTAGGTAGAGAAGGTATTGCATTCACCCAAAAATTCGATACCCAGATTTTCACGGAAATACATATTTTGAGGCCCCCTGAATTCAAAAAGTGCATTTTTAGAATGAAGTCCGTGTGTGTATGTATGTGTGTGTCTGTCTGTGTGCCTCCGAACAGCGTAACTCAAAAACGAAAAATTGGATAAGTACAAGCCCCGTATTTAAGCTCCTAGTGTTTTCTAAGTATACACCACGAAGATTTTCAAGAAAATACCCCAACCCAAGTACCCTTTACATGAAACATTTTTCGAAAATTATGATTTTCGAAAAATAGCTCTAACGATTCTGATTAAAATACCATATATTAAAGATAATTACACGAGAAATAAAATATATATCTTGAATTTAGCCTTTGAAGTCCTTTTCATTCGGAAGGAATTTTACAGAAACTTTTAACTGTAAAGGTTAAGCAATAGACGAAAAACGTACTAAACAAAAAATATAGATCTCTTTAAAACACACAGTTTATTTAAAAGACGTTTTTTATGGCATAAGCCATTTCTGAGATATCCGTTATTAATGGTTCGAACTGTTCATTTCTTGCCATTCCCAGAAAGTCTTGTATGGAACAGTATGGAATTTGAAGACAGCATATACCGTCAGTTCTTAAACATTTAACTATCGCTGTCCTTCTTGTGTTTATAACGAAATGTGTAATGTAGCTATTTCTGCAAAGGTTTATTTGGATTAAAACGTAATAGGAAAAGAAGTTTTGTAAGAATAGTTTGTATACTCACTTACAAGCGCTAGAGGGTAGAGAACGTCATGCGACGGTAGTTCAGAGTTTTTAAAAAAGCAATTGCTGATATATCTTAATCAAAAGATGGTATAATTTAGAAAATAATACTCTCTTCCTTAATAAACTAGTTGGATAAAGGTATATCCATGAGTTTGAGCAAATTTAACTTTGGCGGGATAGGGCTTATAAGTACCTGGAAAATAGAACTTTGGAATTGAGAATGTTTATTTCTGCCCCACGTATGGGCGCCAATTTGAGAAAGTAGTTTTGTTGTTGAAGGAGTTTGCACCACCCTTTGGGCGTCAATTTGAAGTAGAACTGTTTATGTTACGTAATATGCTGCTACGTATGAAAAGCCAATTTGAAGATGTATTTTTGTTGCTACGCTCCAACTTTAAAAAAATATTTACTTTGTTATTAAACTGCTTCTTTAGATAGTATTTATGTTTATGTTTTCCTCGGCTGCGTCAGTATTACTTTAGAGACACGTCTATCTTAATCAAGAATGCGACAAGAATGTGGAAGTCACGTATACAGACCAGGTATTTTTCTAGAGAGCATGTACGGTTTTATGACCAATGTGACTGTGTTATGCAATTAATGTAATACTAACTACTTAATAAATACCACCACTACTACTACTTACACAGATTTTAAGTTTTAAATTCACTTCTTTTTATTAATCCTTGACACAAATTAAATAGCACTACACTGATATTAAGAGCTGTGAGATTCTTTAATTTAATACTTGGACTTTTTTATCCGTATACTTATTTTACCTCTCACACGAATATGTAATATTTATCTAGAGAACGCATGTCCCATCCGGTTGTTGTTATCAAGGTCTGCAGGCAACTGAACATATTTCAACCGTCCAAACCCGTAAACTTCTGTATTTCAAGTCTCTGATTGGCTATTCCTAGTCCAATAAAATACCTACATTTTACTAAAGCTTTTTTTGGCTGTTGATTGGCTATTTTTAAACTGTCACAAAATTTACATTATTGCTGCCCTAATCATGACTAGTAGTATTCAAACTCTCAAACTCATTATTGCCTCAAGGTTACCTCATTGTCAGCAACTTTAAACTTATTATTCTCACAGCTCTTACATTATTAAATTACGTAATGCATTCACATAACATTATTGAACATGTTTACAATAATATAAGCATATGCAATGACTGTTACATACATTTTACAAATTATTACATACATATTGCTTCAAGGCGGGCTGTTATTGAATTGATATATTATATAATTTAATTGAAATTATTCAAGTGTTAAAAATACTGCCTCAGAATGTATTTAATGTATCAATTTGGTATGTACTTTCTGTGATGCACATCCGCAAAAATATAAAATGAATCGACGTTCCTCAATGTTTTCTGAAAAAATATTAGAGCATTAACAACGCAGTCAACTTTAGGCACTTGTGAAGTCAAAATGGTGTTGGGTATCTCTGTAGGTAATACGAATGTTTAATACTTCTGTGATCTCTACTTTTGCCCTAATTACAAGCCGAAATTTGAGCATAGTGAGACATAAGGAGGTAGCTAATCTTAAACTGAAACATTTTGCTCTCCATGATAACATATTTATGCAGAAGGGGGACCAGCTCCTATAGCTAATTACATTTGTGACTTCACCCTCCTCCTGACAATTTTATGGCCCTTATCTCTCTCTCTCTGAGTCATATTTTGCTGAGCCCCATCTCATTTTCTCGGCTAAGCTGTTATTAGTCTCCACTACATTTGCTCCATGTCTTTCTTTTTCAGGGGATTTACGGCGAAATCTCTTAAAGCAAATTGGAAATGCAGAAGTCAAGATACGAGCGCTGCGACGTTGCCAGAGTGACGGAGGGAAGACTAATGAAGGTTTTAAGAGACGCCCCATCTGTGACATCGGTGGTTCTACAAGCACAACCAATATATAACAGAGCATCAGTGGAGGAAATAACATGTGATAAAACTTTTGCACAGCGGCAAAGAAAAACACACTCGTTTGTTTGTTTCTACAGCTAAACCTACTGACCTAGTAATAGTTTACAGTCCTGAATTAGTTAAAAAAAACTGTTTACACTATTTATATTACCTTACAATCTATATTAAGACGGCAGTCCGCTAATGGGATTACATAAAAAATAAATAATTTACTTGTTTTTGCACATTAATGTACATATAATTTACATTTTCACTTTCTCTACCACGTACCTATCCTCCGCATATACATTATAAATCTTTGAGAAAAGATATCACATATTTATTTACCAGCTTCTATTAGTTTGCATTTTTACTTTCTCTACTACGTATAGTCAGTAGGGGAAGTATTGCATTCCACCCAAAAATTCGATACCGAGATTTCACCGGAAATACATGTTTTGAGACCCCCCTGAATCCAAAAAAAGCATTTTTGGAAACATGTCCGTGTGTGTGTGTGTCTGAACAGCATAACTCAGAAACGAACAGTCGGATAAACACCAAGCTTAGTATTTAGGTTCAGTATCTTCCAGAGATGCGACACGAAGGTTTTCAAGAAAATCCCCCCACACGAGATTACCCTTTTCATGGAACATTTTTCGAAAATTTTAATTTTCTCAAAATGTCTAACGATTTTGATTAAAATATCATATGTTAAAGATATTTTCATGAGAAATGAAATGTATATCTCGAATTTTCTGGGAATGTCTCCAAAAGTATTCTTCATTGTGAACGACTTTTGTATAACTGGTAAACCATAAGAGATAGACAAAATTTTACTACACAAAAATGTAGATCGCGTTAAAACACACAATTTATGACATATACATTTTTTTGTTGAGTGAACCGTTTTCGAAATATTGCTTGTCATTCCCTTAAATTTTCCAATACTTATACTTTTTCTCAAATTCGTTATTCATTTTTTTTTATGTTCTGGACATGCAAAGAGAATGGAATGCGCCACACAGCAACCAGCGCTTAAAATATTTGGCTATCGCTTAAAACCTATCATATTCCCCTTGCATCTACAAGAAAATTAGCAATAAGATTGACATCTCGATATCTCGATTAACATGAAGCATATGGAGAATAAGCGTTTGTAAAAATAGCTTGTACAAGAGTAGAGAAAGTCGTGTGAGTGCAACACATCAGATGTTTTATCACATTTTCTATTCCAGGTCTCTGTCAAATACGAAGGCGGTTGCGTAGTAGCAAAATCTCTGCGACGTTATAGTTACGTCAAGTCACGTGCTTTTTAGCCAACTGTCTGTTTCAAAGCGTGTTTGTGTGAACTTGCCTCCCGTTTAACAGTGAAATTTAAGATCTGGCTATAAATTGACACTACTTTGTGGAAACCTTTAAGATCCCGACTCTGGAGGAGAATCCGGAGACAATGAATAAGGTAAGGCACGTAATAGTAGTGCATTAACCTTTAAAAACAAAATAGTGTGACAGCGCACGTTAAGTTTCTACGGTCGCCGGTGCGCCGGCCTATTTACCTCCGTTGAATTAGGCTATTGCTAGTCATTGCTGCTATTTCCACGCTCCAGAGGATTCCTTTAGGCCCTTTCTGGTAGGTTATCGTTCTCGAAAGTTTCGCTTTGCATACGGGTCCTATATAAGGGGCCGCTCTGCCAGATCGGAGTCAGTCGACAGTTGAATGCATTCAGTGTTGAATTGAGTCGAGCGTTCGATGCACTTGGACAGTGCAGTTTAATTGTGAGTTGTGCAGTAACTGGTGTTCTTATTTGATACAATATTGTGTCCTGGTTCACGCCATACCGCCACCTGCAACTGTTTTCGCGGCACTGTCTTTTACCGCCTTCGTTTGTGACGAAGAGTACTGTCTTTATGAAGAATGTTGTGTTAGTTTAAAAACGTCTTATAATCGATAAAATGTTTTGGATAGCCTCTTTTCTCCATAATTCCCATAGAAGGTTCCCTACAATCGTAACTACGCCCGGATTTCTATGCGAAATTATGTTATTTTTTATATACACTGCCATTTGTGAAAATTGCAAAACCAAGATGGAAACTCATGAATTCAATGAATTTAATAGCACAGGTCAGATACACGACAAATAACAAATGATAAACTTTTCAAATCTATACATGACCTTTGAGCCCTAATATTCAGTACTTGGTGTGGCCTCTATGCGCTGCAGTTAGAGCTGCTATACGTCATGGCATTAAATCAAAAAGTCTCTGATAAAGTTCCTGGGGGTTTTCCTTCCACGCAGCGTGTATTCGAGCCCAAAAATCCGTGACACTGGTTACTGGAGAACCGTGACGCACCAGGTGCCGACCAACCATATCCCAGACATGTTCGATGGGCGACATGTCCGGCGAACGTGAGGGCCAGGGAAGCAATGGTACCGGTCGCTCTTCGAAGAAGGCTTGTACATTCCTCGCAATATGTGGCCGGACATTGTCCTGTTGAAATATGGCCTGAGGAGATGCCTGAAGCGGGGGAGTAACTCAGGCTTTACAACCACCGTTACGTACCGGTTGCTGTTCAAAGAGGCGAGATCGGTTGTTGTAAACAATGGCATCGCAAACCATCACACCTGGTGTTTGTCCGCTATGCCACTCAACAATGCAGCCCTCCAGGTTGCGCTCACCACGGTACCGCCGGACACGTATGCGGCCATCGCTGTAATAACGTTGAAGGGAGACTGGTCCGAAAAGACTACATTTTGCCACTCAGCACACCAGTGACGGTGTTCACGTGGCCATTGCAGTCGGAGAAGCTTGTGGTTTCTGGACAATGGAAGCCCGCGTAATGGCATGCATGCAACCAGTCCAACCTGCAGAAGACGGCGACGAACCGTTGATGCAGACAACTTCACACCTGTTGCAGTGCTCCAGCTCGAGCCAAGACTGTGGATGAATCTCTATGGCCATGCGGACAAAACGACGGTCATCCCATGCTGTGGTCATGTTTCGTGGTCCAGTACCCGCTCTTCGCTGCGTGCAACCTTCATCTATCCACTGCTTCCACACACGCATCACTGTCGTAGCAGCATGCCCTGTACGAGTCGAAATGTCACGGTATGACAAACCGGCTTCCCGGACCCCTATCATTCTGCCCCGTTCGAACTCACTCACATGCCAATATGGCTCCCTATGGGGTCGACGAGGCATACTGGCAAACACTTTATTGTTTCCACCTTGTTTGACAGCTCCGCACTGACTACAAGGGCACAACACTAACTTTGTCGGACCGACACGAGAGGGCTCTGCTCGACCCATATGTAACCCATCTCTCTGCATGCCTAATCACGTATTGCTTGCACAGTCTTCTACACCTCCACCAAGTTTGGAGTTATTCGGGAAATACTTTATTGGTGTTGCAATTTTCACTAACGGAAGTATATTTAAAGGTATACGAAGGCATACTCTTTCTAAGTCACCTTTCACAGACATTATGAGCAAAGTTTAATACTGCATATTTCAGGGAAAAAATGCATATTTTAAATTTTAATGCAAAAATGTGTGTTTTACTAGTGAATGCGGTATTACGTTATAATTTTCCGCTTTAGCTAATCAGTAATACTGGTATTTAATAAAGTATCTGCAAACAATGCAGAATATCAAATATATGTATGTATGTTCCAGCACAACTCTGCAACACCTGGAGCAATATCAAACTCGGTACACATATGAGTTACAATCTGGAAAACAATATTGTGGGGTGAGAAGGGGTGACATGTACAAATAATAAAAAATCTGATGTGTTACACTCACGTGACTTTCTCTACTCTTATACAAATTATTTTTACAAACGCTTATTCCCCATATGCTTCATGTTAATCGATATATCGAGATGTTAATCTTATTGCTAATTTTCTTGTAGATGCAAGGGGAATTGGTAGGCTTTAAGCAATAGTCAAATATTTTAAGAGCTGGTTGCTATGTGGAGCATTCCATTCTCTTTGCATTACCAGGACAAAAAAATGAATAACGAATTTGAGAAAAAGTATAAGTATTGGAAAATTTAAGAGAATAACAAGCAATATCTCGAAAATGGTTCACTCAACAAAAAAAATGTATATAACATAAATTGTGTAGTTTAACGCGATCTACATTTTTTGTGTAGTAAAACATTTTTGTCTATCTCTTATGGTTTATCAGTTATGCAAAAGTCGTTCACTATGAAGAACACTTTTGGAGACATTCCCAGAAAATTCGAGATATACATTTCATTTTTCATGAAAATATCTTAAACATATGATATTTTAGTCAAAATCGTCAGAGCCATTTTTGAGAAAATTAAAATTTTCGAAAACTTACCATGTAAAGGGCAGTCTGGGGTTGGGGGATTTCCTTGGAAACCTCCGTGTCGCATCTCTGGAAGATACTGAACCTAAATACCAAGTTTGGTGTGTATCCGACTGTTCGTTTCTGAGTTATGCTGTTCACAGATACACAGACACACACACACGGACATGTTTCCAAAAATGCTCTTTTTGGATTCAGGGAGTCTCAAAACATGTATTTCTTGTGAAATCTCGGTATCAAATTTTTGGGTGGAATACAATACTTCCCCTACTTACTATACGTAGTAGACAAAGTAAAAAGGTCCCTGTTATATCTGAACAACATAACTCAAAAACGAAAAGTGGATAAACCCAAACTTGATGTTTAGATTCAGTACCTTCCTAAGATGGGACACGAGATTCTCAACAAAATCCCCCATCTCATACTACCGTTTACATGGAATATTGTTACATGTTGGGGTGCAGGCCAAAAAGGTTACCAGATAATGGTTAATTTATGTCACCCCAACAGGCACATGGGTATGGGCGCAAGTCGCTGGCAGCAAAAACGTCCGGGACCTTGGTGTGTAGATTTAAGGGGAAGGCGTTGGTTTTATATCGCACTGAAGAATTACATAACGTACATTACATTCACATGCCTGGGATTGATTTACAAAAACGTTTACGACTCTACATAATTAACAAAGGAAACAGGATGGAGGGAGATGCCACAGACCGTAGACCGGCCACACACACGTCTGGCCCCAACGACCACTTCCGTTCGAGTGACGCTATCTTTTCCCCCAGCAACCGTGTCCAGCCAAAGTCAGACAGGATTGACGTCATAACAGACAGTTTCAAATAGATATCTCCCTTTGGCGTGATCCGCACCGAAAGGAGAGACTGTTAAGCCGAAATATAATTAAGGACACCCAATAATGTTACGTCTAGTAGCAACAATATAACACAACAATGTGTCTCTGATAAAGATAAGATTAACAATACGCCACAACATTTTTACGATATTTTAAATTTTCTAAAACATGGCCAACGATTTTGATTGAAATACCATATATTTCAGATATTCACATGGAAAATAAAATCCATATCTTGAATTTTCTGTAAACAGCCTATGAAAGGAATTTTGTATAATCTTGTATAACTGGAAACGTTAAGCGATAGATGAGAACGTACTAAACATAAAAAAGGATATTCCTTTAAAATATACAGTTTATTTCCAATAACGTTTTTGTGGCATAAGCCATTTCCGAGATATCCGTTATTAATGGTTTGGATTGTTCAATACTTAGGCATTCCTTTAAGGCCAGCATATAGCGTCCTGTTCTACAACATTTGACTATCGCTATTCCCTTTGTATCTATAACGAAATGTGTAATGCTTAAATCTTTCGTAAAAATAATTTATACAGCCACTAATAAACGAGAGAGGGTAGAGAATGTCATGTGAATGTCGCATATCAAACTTTTTGTGTGTTTTTTACTATTTGATTATGCATACAAATCCGGCTACAATCATAAACACAAATGTGTCTCCAAATTACATTCAACTGTGTTTAGAATGTAACTTATACATCTAACAAAATACTCAGTTTGATATCCTGGTTACGTGTGCTAAATCATATGATCACTGGGTAAAGCACGAGCTCATAACAAGGCGCAAGACGATATCAAGTACTCCGAGGTGTATGCAACATTTCCACCCCCAGGGTAGCTAATACCCTGTGAAAGGGAGGAGGAAGATTACAAACCAAGTTATTAATGTGGAGAGATGGGGATGTCTGCATTATACACAAAGCGTGCTGATGTCATCAAAGCGATGCCTCAGTCGATGAGTAGATGATTTGCTGGCTGAGGCACAGAAAATAGCAGTCAGAGATAGCTGCAGTATTACGTCTCCTGCACAAAATACTCTATCTCTCTACCACGGGCTGGTAGAGTAGGTCGTATAGTGACTTTGAGTAGTATAGCTGAATACTGCAGATTAGTACTATTAACATGCCTGGCTAATGGAATAGCATTTTGCCAATGTCTAGTGAAAATTTTCACAGAACCACGGAAACCAATTTTTCATCATATTCAACTATGAAAAAGGATTTTCTTTACATGCTGACAATATGAATACTATATGAATATCATCGTCTACTCGTTTAGTCCATCACTGAATTGGTACTCACGGTCAATGGTCTCTTTACCTCAGATATGGGCGTCCAAATCTTTTTTTTTGTTGAAAATTTATAGTCGCTTTAACATATTATTCATATCACGAGTTTACAACTTTTTATAAAATAAACATTTAACAATAAAACAATGAAGTTATTTAACACGCTGGCGGTTTTAAGCCATTACGATGAACTAGTATAAAATTGTGACACTATAACTAATCAAAATGATTGAACATTAGAGGAAAGGTCCCTAAATTGAACCATTTACGCCAGAATAGTAAATAATAATCGTAATTTCAAATCAATACAATTAATACAATTATCAATTAAATAACATTTAAAAAGTGAGATGGTGTAAATCGGTTCAAATTAGGAACGTGATCTTAAAATGAACCACATACTTTTAAGTTTAAAAGGATTTTATTAATACCAAATACACATATTTTATTGTACATTCAAAACAAATATGCTATCAGCAACAAAAGTAGAATCCACAATTGTGATAAGAATAGCAATTTCCTTGCTTATTTTGAATTTATATATATAATGACAATCACTTGATTTTTGGAATAGGTATTATTTCCAAATATAGATTTTACTAATTTTTACTCTCTTACAAAAGAGTCCAATTGTACACAGCCTTCACTATAAAACACTTTCTTCTTAGCACTAACTTTTGCACACTTTTGATGAAGCCATATCCTACAACTCATACATTGGATCATCTCCATAATTTCAGACAATTCACATTCACATATTCATGTCACCCACTGTTTTTAACATGATTTTTTTTAACTTAACATATTATATCGATATTTATTCACAAGATATAGTATTCGCAGTTGAACAACCCTAGAACTTCAATAGGCTTCCTAAATTGGACCAGTTCAATATAGGGTTCAAACACTGGTTCAATTCACGAGCCACGCCATTTTGGAAGCTTTAGCATCTATGTGACAAGGAGAGACGCTGCTTGAAAAAACGTATGCATGAATATTGTTGCTAAATAAACACTTCATAACATGCAATATATATAGATCATCTCAAATTTGCCTAATTGGTCGTATAAGCTTAGCTAGATGAGTCAAATATTATTTCTGAAGCACCAAAAGCCACAACACTTCATAGAACTAAAACCACAGCTCAGAATGCAAAGTCAACAACTCTAAGCATTCATAGCTGTACACGCCACGCTTCTGCTACGATTATGGTGCCATCTGTCGAACAGTTTGGAAAATATCGGAGCGGTTCAATTTAAGAGGCGGTTCAAATTAGGAACCTTTCCCCTATATACTTATATATAAACTTATGCTGTTAAAAACTTCAACATCGAATAGTTGAGTACTGTTTGTAAATCATTGGGTATCTGGTGGTGTTGTCTCCATTGATCGTATTGTGCACATTCCACGATAACAGTATGTTACACCGGTGGCAGATGGGTGTTGGTCCTTTGAAAGAGGATACTGTGCGTGATCTTGATATGACCCATTCTCAGTCGGGATATTAAAACCTGATCTTGTCTGGAAAGAGAATTACTGGGAAGATGTGTCGAAAAACTCGATGTTATATCACGGAGTTTGCTTCTCGTGGAATCAAGCCATCCTGTCTTCCATTGTTGGTAGAGCTTCTTTTTAATGGTTGAGATAACATCATGGACTGGTATAGTTATAGTTGGGTCACTTAGTGGAAGTTTAGTGGCTTCTTTTGCTGCCTGATCGGCCAATTCCTTGCCTTGTATTCCAATGTGGGATGGAATCCATACTAGAGACACTTGCTTTTCCTTGCTTATTGGCTCTGTGAAGTAGTGATTGAATTTCTTGTGTAAGAATATGGGTTGATGACAGTAACTTTGAACATCGAGTATTCAAAAAATAAATCACAGCTTGTTTAATTGCAAACACTTCAATTGAGAAGAAGGTACAAAAATCAGGAGGTCTGAATAACATAGTGTGGTCTGGATAAACAACAGCACAAGCATTTCTATCATTACACTTTGATCCATCTGTGTAAATTGATGTATATTTTCCATATCTGTGATGTAATTCATTAAATAGTTGGCGATAAACTGAGGAATGCGTGTTCTTCTTTGGAGATGATGTTCAGTTCTAAATGTATTGTAGGTGAAGTGATTGTCCAGGGCGGAATAGCCTTTTTCGTTTTGGATTGTACTCTTAAAATCCTTCTTGTATTCTTGAGTGTTCCATCCGTTGTAAATGTTTTTTCCAGTTCCAGTATTTTCTACAGTTTTGTCCAATACTACCTTTGTAGTCGGGCGGTTAGCACGCTAGCTTCCAAATCCAGAGGTCCTAGGTTCGACTCCCGGCTGGAATTTTTCTTTATCCAGAATTATTCTCCATCCTCCCTATAGTATGAAAGTATAAGTGAGAGTGTATATGTATGTATGAAAATAATATATAAATAGAAAATTCAAAAGTAAACAAACCAAATATAGAACTGAACATCATTAACGATGAGAAATTGTTTCAAAGGCAAAGACGACGAGATGACAGATGTTGAAGGCGGCATATAAATGGAACAATTAATTCTTCCTTAATTATTGCACTTCTATTTTAATTCATAATAGTATATCCCCTGACAGCTCTTAGACAAATAATTTCGGCCACTTGTATCGCATTTTCTTTTTTACTTTTTCTGCCACATACATAGTAGGTAGAAAAGGTATTGCATTCCACTCAGAAATATCATACCGAGATTTTATCGGAAATATATCTTTTGAGACCTCGGATCCCCCCCCCAAAAGAGCATATTTAGAAAACTACCCTTTATATGGAAAATTAAAAAACATTGATTGTCTTAAATGGCAGTAATGATTTTGATTAAAATACCATATATTAAAGATATTTATATGACAAATAAAATCTATATCTTGAATTTTTTGGGTATATCCTGTGAAGTCCTCTTCATTCGGAAGGAATTTTGTAGAATCTTGTACAACTGGTAAAACTTAAGCGATAGGCGAAAAGCACTACACAAAACACGCGAATCTCTTTACACAATTTATTTCAAATAACTTTTTTTTAGCATCAGCCATTTCCGAGATATTCATTATGAATGTTTCGAATTGTTGAATACTTAGCCATTCTTTTAAGGTCCTGTCGATTGTCAGTTGTTTTCGCGATGTCATGAGAGGAGTATGAATTTTAAGACCGGCATATAGCATTTAGTTCAATATCGCTCTAAAACGATAACCTAAAGCTTTTAGCTCGTGTGCACTGTGTTAGAAGTTCTACTTTTAGACCATGCTGTCTAAAAATATATTGATACCTATACTCAAAAGCAAGAAAATTACTAAACAAAGACGCAAAGGGCGTGAAAGTGACAAAATAATAACATAAAAATGGAAAAGAAAGCCGTTCAAGTAGAAAATGGCATAAAATGACCAAAAAATACCTGATAAGTATGCAATTTTCATAATCTGGGGCCCATGATAAGGCCTTATGTACATGTTAGCGATCGCTATGACGTAACAAATAAAAGATGACGTCATGGGAATTTGGGTCCGTAATGAAACTTTTTCTGCAAACGTTTATCTCGATTAGCATTAAGTTGAAAGAAGAATAAGCTTTTGTAACAATGGTTCAAAAGATTGCGCAGAGAAAATCACGTGAAAGCAAGGCATCAGATTTGTTCCCTTGTTACAGTAAAATCCACTAGCCTGCTGAATTCAGACCTAGGAAATATTTGAAACATTTCACTATTCAGACATTTTAGAATTGTGCAAATAATGTGAAAATCAAAGCCTTTGCGTTGAAACCGGAAAGCGCTCCCTTTGTAAAAATTGCCGCCAGGTTAGAGGCGACATCCGAAACCCCACCTAGTCAATAGCATCACCGAAACAGCCTCGAGCCATTAAAACTGGCATTAATAAACGTCAATACTTTTGAAATAATTCGACACTGCATTGTTCTTCCGCCAGGTTGGGCAGTAATTCAATTTCGTTATTTACAGCAGTCCATGAAGTAGGTTCCTATACTGGAGCAATTTCGTGCATTCATGTCGCTTTAATCCGCTTTTCACCATATGAAAAGCGTTCATCGCTTTTCCGTTAATAAAACAAGAAAACTGTGATATTCTGCTACCTTTTTCACAATGGTTTTTGAAATGCAGCACAATGCTTATTGCAGACCAGAGAACAAAGTCCATCATTATTATCACAAACAAGGGATAGAATAATCATCTCAGGTGTTGCAAAAGGAGGTCACAGCTATAGGGTCATAGATTTCAGAAGGTTATTTAGACAAAGAGCGAGATGGCTCCGCAGTAACGTGTGAGACTCGCATTCGGGAGATCCAGAATTTGAATCCCGCTGATCACCCTCTATGATCTTGGGTTTTTCGTAGGTTTCCCTGGTCGGTAGGCGATGCTGGAGTGGTTCCTATTTCCTCTCGCTCATTTCCCTTCATTCCGTTTTCTTCTCATGTTTCAGGCGCTCCTAGATTCGTGGCGTGAGGTGGTGTCGATCAGATAGTGTGGAAGCTTGCTCTAAGGAAGGCTACGTGGTTGAAGGGGTCGTTCATCGCCCTCTCTGGAACCTCCAATATTTGGACAGGTCTTTGAACCAGGAACCTTTAGGAACTTCCACGTGTCTCTATGGCCCGTAGGCCTGTATGTTTTTCCTTCATTTTATCCCTGGGGGTGATAGCTCAAAATTGATCTCCAGTAGGTTGCAGTGCGCGCGCATAGACGCTCCGTTGTATACCCTATACCCTACATCTAATGATCGGTCCTAGATGCACAGTAAAACCCCTTAACCGAATTAAAGGGGGCAGAACCGTTTCCACAACTTTGTTTTTCCGGATAATCGATGGTAACGATTTTAAGCAGCGAAAGCAAGAAAATAATTTTATTCCAAATGCATGTTGAGGCAGTATTTTTAACACTTGAATTATATAATATGTAAATTCAATAACAGCCCGCCTTGAAGCAATATGTGTATGTAATAATTTGTAAAAATGTATGTAACAGTCATTGCATATGCTTATATTATTGTAAACATGTTTAATAATGTTATGTGAATGCATTAGGTAATTTAATAATGTAAGAGCTGTGAGAATAATGAATTTAACGATGCTAACAATGAGGTAACAATGAGGTAACTTTGAGGCAATAATGAGTTTGAGAGTTTGAATACTACTAGTCATGATTAGGGCAGCAATAATGTAAATTTTGTGACAGTTTAAAATTAGCCAGTCAACAGCCAGAAAAAACTTTAATTAAATGCAGGTATTCTATTGGACTAGGATTAGCCAATCAGAGACTTGAAATACAGAAGCTTACGGGTTTTTAATGGTTAAAATCTTTCGCTGCTGGCAGACCTTGGTAGTGACCGGATGGAAGATGTGTTCTCTAAAGAACTATTACGTATTCGTGTGTAGCGAAAATTAAGTATACGCGATAATAAAGTATAAGTTTTAAATTAAAGAATCTCACAGCTCTTAAGATCAGTGTAGTGCTATTGAATTTGTGCCAAGGATTAATAAAAAGAAGTGAATTTAAACATAAAATCTGTGTAAGCCTACATTCTTGTCGTACCACGCCCTGCCTAAGAAATACGTGACTCTAAAACAATACTGACGCAGCCGAGGCAAACATAAACATAAATACTATCTATAGAAGCAGTTTAATAACAAAGAAGCAGAGTAAATAAATAAACAATAAACTCCAAGACAATAACTACTTCAATGTAATGACGTTTAATGACAAAATAGTAAAGTATACAGTATTAAAATATGCACTGCACACAGACTATTTCACTCATGCTGGAAATGGGAGATAATGACCAATCACGGAATGTTGTTTTTGAACAGTCACGTCCATGCTTCTGCTCAATGCCTATCGAAATACCTTTATCACCGGATTTATCTTTATCCAAGGATGCTACACAATATTTAAAAAAAATACCCATTCCAAATTAACTTTTACATGAAAAAGTGTTTGGTTATTTTTTACTTTTCAAAAATGGATCTAATGATTTTGTAAAATATCACTGCTTAAGATATTTGCATGGCAAATAAAGCATGTATCTTGTATTTTCTGCAAATAGCCTGTGAAGCCCTGTTTATTCTGAATGAGTTTTGTATAATTGGTAAACAGTAAGGGATACACCAAATCTTACTGCATAAAAAGGGTAGATCTCATTAAAGGACGCAATTTATGACAAATACCATTTTTCGTGGTGTTAAATATCTTGTCGTCCTTCCATGAACTAGTGGTACCGTACTAGCCTCTAGTTCCCAAGATCGCGGGTTCAAACCCAGCGGAGGGCGATGGATTTTTTCGGGCGTAAAAATCCTTAGCATGGCTTCCTTCGGAAGGGAAGTAAAGCCGGTGGTCCCGTGTCGTAGATTTTCGGCACGTAAAAGAACCTTAAGCCTGATAAAGAGGACTCTGAACAAAATTTCCGGTCTTTCACGCTCAATATAGAAAGGGGCGCTAAGAACCATAGCCGTTAAAGAGCGTCCATGAATAAAGCTTAATTATTATTTTCTATCCACTACCTGTAAATCGCGATAAACTTTTCATTCAACATACACACTGTTCGTTGTAGGTATAAGGATACAGCAGACTAAAGAGCGATAGTCATAATTTTAAAAATAGAAACGAATTGTAATTGGATTTGAAATTCCATGTTCCTTGCATGGCCACGAAAAAAGAGAAACAGCTACTTTCCATTTGGCTTTACTTCCCTTCCGAAGGAAGCCATGCTAAGGATTTTTACGTCCGAAAAAAACATACATTCCCTCCGCCGCTTTGAACCCGCGACCTCGTGAACTAAAAGTAACCCTAGACCATGGAGGACGACTAATGATAGAAAAAAATCTGATGCGTTACACTCACATGACTTTCTCTACTCTTGTGCAAACTATTTTACAAATGCTTATTCTCCATATGCTTCATGTTAATCGAGATATCGAGATGTTAATCTGATTGCTAATTTTCTTGTAGATGCAAGGGGAATTGGTAGGCTTTAAGCGATAGTCAAATATTTTAAGAGCTGGTTGATATGTGGAGTATTCCATTCTCTTTGCATTACCAGGACAAAAAAAATGAATAACGAATTTGAGAAAAACTATTAGTATTGGAAAATTTAAGGGAATTTCAAGCAATATCTCGAAAATGGTTCACTCAACAAAAAAATGTATGACATAAATTGTGATTTTAACGCACAATGTTCACAGTGAAGAATACTTTTGGAGACATTCCCAGAAAATTCGAAATATACATTTCATTTGTCATGAAAATATCTTAAACATATGATATTTTAATCAAACTCGTTAGAGCCATTTTTGAGAAAATTAAAATTTTCGAAAAATGTTCCAACTAAAGGGTAATCTGGGGTGGGGGGTGTCGCATCTCTGGAAGATACTGAACTAAATACCAAGTTTGGTGTTTATCCGACTGTTCGTTTCTGAGTTATGCTGTTCAAAGGCACACGGAAATGTTTCCAAAAACGCTTTTTTTGGATTCAGGGAGTCTCAAAACATGTATTTCTGGTGAAATCTCGGTATCGATTTTTTGGGTGGAATACAATACTTCCCCTACTTACTATATGCAGTAGAGCAAGTAAAAAGCTTCTGTAAGAGTAGCCTTTACAACAGTGAGTAGATAAGGTAATCGAATGCAATGAATAAAGACTTTTTTGAACAAATGTATGATTTGCACACAAAACGTAATTTTCAAGCTTTCATGAGACCATACACAGACCATCAGAAAATCACGTCATCACCAAGTGTGATTCAATTTGTTGCACTATCACCTTTTGGTGACACAGTAATTAATTCGCAATGAGCAGGGATGGCTCCCAGTTCCGCTACACAAGTGCTTCATTTCCGGAGGCCTGTAACATCGGAAGTTACCGAGGGGAACCTGTGACGTCATCGATGATATAATCTATATTTTTAGTAACAAGGCCGTTCGAGGGCCAACCAGAAAGAAATGCTATGGAATTGCGGAGTCCCTGATGTTTGATGGACACACAGAACTCACTTCCTATCAATCATTGGTAAAAGTGTGCGGCCATGCCACACAAAACAAGCACAGAGTATCTTTGGCTTGTATTCGGAAGATTGCAAGTTGAAATCTCGGTATTGGATTTGAGCAAACTTTCATCCAAAAATAAAGGTAAGAAATCTAGTCTTCCCTGCCTGCCAATAGCGCCCAAAATACCCTTAATCCTCTATTTGAGGCGATAAAGGATCATGGTAAATATTTCTCCACCATTCCCTCATTCCCCTACATTCACCAAGTAATTCCTCTTCCCAAATTGGGCAGGTTCTTGCACCATTTCCATCAATAATCTTATCCTCCATGCATCAAACCTAAGTCACGCGAGTCCCAGTTTGAGTGTCTGATAGGCAGGCATGGGAATTTATAAGCAATTGACTTCAAATTATTATCACTACAGAGAATGCAAAACATCAGAGGCCAGATGTCAATGAGAGGTCGGTAATAATCGGTCTGAGTACTGTCTCCAAACGCCAAAAGACTGTACAGCTTGTGTAAAACGTCAGGACACTCCATAAGCGCAAGAGAGGAGAAATAAGTAGTGGTGAAAGTGGTGGGGAGCAAGGGACTAGAAGTGATATCAGAACTCGAAGGTAGTCACATACACAACACATTGTAAACAACTGTATAAGCTTACAATATCAACCCACGGCGGGTGGAACACTAATCTAAAACGCTCTTATTATGCAAGTGGGCTAGTCAGTGTTATTGCGCACCTAGCTTCATGACTGGGGGATCGTCACGAGGTTTTACGTAAGCTGTACGACGGATGGGGCATGGTTTGTTATCTTTGACCTCCATGTCTATACTTAAGTGACACTTCAACTTGATTTGCTTCCGTCCTGGCTTTAATGCTTAAATAATACCTGCTGATGATTAGAACTCGGCGCAATAGACGCTAAAAAACTTAAGCAAACAGGCACTATAACAAGTTCAAAATAGACACTAGTATAGGCACTACCAGTAATAAACATTGAAATAGACACAAGAATTTATTCATTTACCGCTTAAAACCTATTTTGACATGATTACACAGTATATGAATGTCAAATATCAAAGTCATATCCCATATACCATATTATATTACATTTGCTGAATTCCATTGTTCTCTTATTGAAGTGTTAACTGTAAACATTATTTCTTTAAATTT
Source organism: Deroplatys truncata (assembly GCA_030765065.1). Taxonomy (NCBI): domain Eukaryota; kingdom Metazoa; phylum Arthropoda; class Insecta; order Mantodea; family Mantidae; genus Deroplatys; species Deroplatys truncata. The sequence continues at coordinate 281,436,262 of CM060975.1, forward strand.
GCATTCTTCATTTACTACGTATTTTTTATGGCAAACCCTCTTATCAGTCTTTAAGTAATTACGCTCTTGAATACGTTTTACACTCCCACGTTGGTTTGTAATTATTATCGAGTTTGTTTATTGAGGCCGTTATGGCGTTTGCTGTGTTGTGGCCCCACGTGGTAAATAGAAAACAATAAAATCATCGTATTAATGAACAAAGCGATGAGATAATACTAGAATGATCGATTTCCCAGTTTTTTAATTGATCAATTGATCATTTACCGCACGCTTTATTGTGCTAAATAGGCACCATTTCATTATTGCACTGAACAATGCAAATGCTAACGTTAAGAAAGGAATGCCAGTATTACAAACTTCCTCAGTCCTGTTGCCAACGATGGCTCATTGGCTCAGAGAGCGAAATATTAAGTGCAATACTAAGCTCAAACGTAACATTAAATAATAATAATAATAATAATAATAATAATAATAATAATAATAATAATAATAATAGTAATAATAATAATAAATAACCGCCAATAATAAAAATAACGAATTCACGAGAGACAAATGCCTTGATAAAACTTCTCATTCCAAAAAGAAGCCATAGTTGGCCCTTAAACTACGAAAAGGTACACGCTACGAAAATAGGCAATTATATGCATTATAAATTTAAAACATTTTACACCAGTAAACATAAAACATATTTATATATACAAAGCCTACGATTCTAAACAAAGGACAAAATAGGTAAATGCCGAGCTCTACCGATAATATAAATAAGGTAGATAGTACGGAAAGACAACTACGCAACTAAGGTCCCCTGTACACCATCATAATGACTACGTGTATGTACTCACAGAACGGCTATCACAGAATCACAAAAGTTCACCATCTGATGTTGGATACTGTGTGTGACATGTCTAAAATTTACAATTTCAGTTCAATTCATTTGAAATTTTAATACGGTATTGTCGTAGCCTCTTATCAAATGCTCCACGGGAGGTAGGCGACTCGCTTAGAGGTACCAGAAAATTAACAAATTGTAAAAATGGCGAGGCTACGACTAGGGACGCAGCTAAAGTGAAAGTGCAGAAATACTATTAAACACTGGCAAAAGGACACTTACATGGCTCAAAATAGGAAGAAGGGACTTTACACTATCATAAATAAGACAATAAGGATATAGATGACAGAGGGTTTATTAGATAAAACTGAATACCTTACCCCACATTCTTAGTTCCATGCCTGTCGGGCGAGGCCGCCATGCATTCCTGCACGGAGAGGGCGACTACGCGTCTGTACTGGTTGACTACAACTCACTGACACTCTGCCCCAAGCACCTAAAACTGCTAATCCCCCACCCAAACTTTAACCGCCATCTCGAAACTAGGTCACCAGAGAGACGTATGCGCGACTGCATACGTCACAGTATTCAGGTTTAATATATAATACGTACACCAAATATCATGCATGTTTTGAAATTAGTTCCCGAGATATAAATACATATTTCTGGTACCTAAGTGTGTTTAGCAGCAACTGGGGGTTCCCATTTGTTACTATCTGTATATAGATATAGCAGCGTCTATGGGCCAAGGTTTTCGGCGCCGAGCATTCGGAATAAACAACCTTAAGTACACCCGGTGAGCTATCGGCAGATAACCAGAACCCTCTGGAAGTTTCTTTCCCCTTCAAGAGTGTGTGTCGAAATAGTTCTAGAATGTTCTGTGGAGGATTCCACTGGCTATATAAGCAGCGTTCTCGCGATGTCAGTCAGAGGGAGTTAGTTCAGTCAGTAAGCAGTTGAGTTGGCAGGTGGGTTTCCGTTACTAGAAGTGTGAATCTCCGAGCGAGTTTGTGGCGACTGCTATGGCGTGTGACGTGTGTTGCTGTTAAGTAAGGGAATGTAGAGATCGTATGTTCGATTCCCCAGCGAGTGAACCGTTCGGAAGAGGAGGGTACGTCACGAGAACGTGAAGTGATTGAGAACTGGTATAGTTCACCTTAGTGAAGTGACAGAGTGGATTGAACTCCTAATGGAGTTCAACTAGACAAGAACTTAGAACAACGACATGAGTACTGAGTGAAGTTGGAAAACTGGACAAAGTCACTATACCGCGTGAGACTCCTCATCCTACGGATTTGTAACTAGGCAACCCTGCATTTTACAGACAATGCGAAATGCAGGTGTTGACACCGCACTCACCAGCCCGCTGATTAGGGCTACGGTGGTGCTCATTATTAACGTGTTCTAGCAGTGCAATGGTCAACATACTGGAAAGTCAGGGTGAAGGTCAAAGTTTTTTTATTCATTTCTGTTTATGTTTCCAGAACGTTCTAGCAAATGACGATTTCTTTCCGAAAGCATTACAAAGTGGATTTGCATATTTTAACAAGTAATAAATTGTGTTTTAATAAATTTCACACAATTAAACTAATTGAAACAATACTTCCATGCCAAACTATTGTTCTCGTTAAACTTACTAAACATAAAAGCTACTTTCAAGTGGCAGTATTTGAACCTGGGACCTTCACCACTGAAGGCGAGCGCGCACACTGTTGCGGTACGAGTGCAAGTCAATGGTACAGCGGTGCAAGGCAGTCATTTCGGCCGAAATTGATACGACGCAATGCAGTGGACAGTGTTTACGCATAGCGTATACGACGCCAGGACTGCATAACTTCTCAATCCGCAGGCTGAGAAGACTCACCTGGTATATATATATATATATATATATATATATATATATATATATATATATATTACTGAACATGTAAACATTGGCATTTCTCTTTACATTGCTGTTTTGGATTCAAATGTCCTCAAAATATATATTTCCGTAGAAATTGTGGCAGTAATTTGTATCACAACAATGTAAATGCCAGAGTGATTGTAGTGTAAATAAGCATTATTGTATGACATTGATTTGAGATGTTTGTTAATTATAAGCATTGTTAGGAAATAAGTTTACACGGCCTCACTGAAACTGACAATAAGAGCGGGCAACAATTAGCGAGGGGGTGAGTTGTTTATTAATTAGATGAGGCAAACAAATGACGTCAGATTGGCGCGCTTTTCTTAGAAATGGCGGGAATTTCTTCCTTAGAGCATATGTTTTCGTAATTTTTGATTGGATATAAAAATAGACGCTAATGTTGGCGCGTTTTATTAACCAATAGCAGCTCGGTTATAATCTTTAGGCATATCGGGGTGTGGGAGTATAAAAAGCTAAAGCCAGAGGCAAGTATTGCCCAGTTCAACAAAATCATCCACGCGTTACACGTCACTGAGTCCAACAGAATCATTCAGAAGTTAAACGTCGCTTAGTTCATCAAAATCGTTCGCGAGTTACACGTCGCAATTCTACAGAATCTCTCGCGTCTTAAAGTTTGTTATAAATGTGAAACACGCGAATTAATAATGTGCAGTAAATAAGTGATTATAGTGATATTAGAAAATATAACAGTTTCAGTCTGGCGTGTATCACGAGTCAATATGTGAACTTAATTAATTGTGACGGTAATAAAAGTGTAAAAACAAATTCTTTTATCAGTGTTATCTTTGAGTAACAAATCCTTTACACACCCTGATCAAGAGATATGTTCGACTGAATAATAAGAATAACTAGCCGGAGGACAAAGAACCCAACATTCAAAGTAGTAATACAATAACAGGCGCCCAGCAATAAGATAACACGAAGTGACCGCGACAAATTGGCTTCCATACATGGTGCATATAAACATGAAGCATCTACCAACTAACAAATATCACACTTCAAAATCTCGATATCAAATCGAGTCGAATGGGTTGCTGCCTTAGGTTCATATGAGTTAGAGAAAGTAAAAATGATTTAATTTAGGATTGAAAACAATTGAACGACATTTTATGATCGAGTAATTTGCGGCCATATAGAGGTTCACCGTAATATGTACTCTGGAGCCAACTTTGGCATGATCGATCCTTGCCTTAGGATGTATTAACTTTTTTGGGCCGAGTTCCATTTCACTGGGGTTGGCTTATAACTTGCGCACTTCTGTTAATTATATGGACTCCAGCTGCGTTCGGCCATTGCACACGTCAAACATCCGGCATTTAATTAAACTTCTCGTCATGCTGGGATATTAACAAATGTAGCAGTGGCGGGTCATTTCGGTGCACCACCTGGAGGGAAAATTTCCTACACCTGAGGGACATTACCGCGCTCGGAGGGAAATATGAGTCGTAGAGAACTTTGAACCCTCATTTGCTACACCTCGAGAGAAAAAGACGAGGAAAAAAGGCGCATACACAAACGGTGATAAATATCTCGACTTGCAAGGGAATTTCTGTATCGCATTTTTTCTAAAAACCTTGCAATTAACAGGGTTTGTAAATTTACATTTTACTTTCTCTGCCATGCTGTAGCGGGTTGCTATATGATGCTTTTAAATTTCATGTTTCTTGCATAACCACCTTTCTCTAGCCCTTATCGTTTATTAGTGTTACGAAAGTTAATTTTTACTTTCTCTACTACATATAGTAAATAGGGGAAGTATTGCATTCCACACAAAAATTCGATACCGAGATTTCACCGGAAATACATGTTTTGAGACCCCCCTGAATCTAAAAAAAGCATTTTTGGAAACATGCCCGTGTGTATGTCGGTGTGTGTGTGTGTGTGTGTGTGTGTGTGTGTGTGTGTGTGTGTGTGTGTGTGTGTGTGTGTGTGAACAGCATAACTCAGAAACGAACAGTCGGATAAACACCAAACTTGATATTTAGGTTCAGTATCTTCCAGAGATGCGATACGAAGGCTTTCAAGAAAATCCCCCCACCCCAGATTACCCTTTACATGGAACATTTTTCGAAAATTTTAGTTTTCTCAAAAATGGCTCTAACGATTTTGATTAAAACATCATATGTTTAAGATATTTTCATGAGAAATGAAATGTGTATTTCGAATTTTCTGGAAATGTCTCCAAAAGTATTCTTCATTGTGAACGACTTTTGCATAACTCGCAAACCATAAGAGATAGACAAAATTTTACTACTGAAAAAATGTAGATCGCATTAAAATACACAATTTATGTAATATACATTTTTTTGTTGAGTGAACCATTTTTGAGATATTGCTTGTTATTCCCTTAAATTTACCAATACTTATACTTTTTCTCAAATGGGAATTGGTTATTCATTTTTTTTGTCCTGGTAATGCAAAGAGAATGGAATACTCCGCATAGCAACCAGCTCTTAAAATATTTGACTATCGCTTAAAGCCTACCAATTCCCCTTGCATTTACAAGAAAATTAGCAATAAGATTAACATCTCGATATCTCGAATAACAGGAAGCATATGGAGAATAAGCGTTTGTAAAAATAGTTTTTACAAGAGTAGAGAAAGTCATGTGAGTGTAACATATCAGATTTTTTATCTACTTCATTTTAATCCAGACAAACCTTTCCGGAAATAGCTGCATTACACATGCCAAATGTTTTAGATATGGGCGCTCTACGCTGGCCTTAAAATTCCACACTCTTTCCATTAAATCGCGAGAAACAACTGAAAATCACAACTTCAAAAGGTATTCAAAAGTGTTGAACAAATCGAACCATTATTAACAGATATCTCGGAAAGGGCTGATGCCACAAAGAAAACGTTATTTGAAATAAATTGTGTGTTTTAAAGAATATACTTTTCATGTAGTATAATTTCGTCTCACTGAAGGTTTACTGGTTACATATGATTAAACAAAACTCCTTCCAGATGAAGAGGATTTCACAGGCTATTCCCAGATATATATTTTATTTGCCATAAAAATATCTTTAATATGTGATATTATAATCAAAATTGTTAGTCACTTTTTAGATAATTATTCCTTGTAAAGTGTAGTTTGGGGTGGAGGAGTTTCTTGAAAAATCTTCGTTTTGTATCTTTGAGAGTGCTAAACCTAAATACGGAGTTTGGTACTTATGCTTTCGTTTTTTATTTAAGCTGTTCACACACACACACACACACCACCTTTTTCTAAAAATGCCTTTTGTTTGGATTCAGGGGCCTAAAATCATGTGTTTCCGGTCAAATCACGATCTCGAATTTTGGAGTGGAATGCAATACTTTCACTATCTATGTACATCGAAGAGAAAGTAAAAAATGGCGACATGCAAGTACCACTTCAGAAAGGTATGAAGAACTTGACAACTGAGACAAATAATAAAGAATGTGTCGGAAATGGTTAACGGCACAGAAAACGTTGACATATATCGTGTATTTTAACGAAATCTGCATTTTCTGTACAATAATGTTTCTGTCTTGCATTCACGGTTTAAAAATTCATTCAGAATCAATTTCCCAGAAAGTTTGAAGATATACATTTTGGCTTAAAATCATTACAGTCATTTTGAGAAAATAACAATATAAAGAAAATCTTCGTGTCGCATCCATGGAGGATGAAGTTAAATGCCAAGTTTCATTTTTTTGGGTTATGCTGTTCTCTCTTTCTCTTTCTCTTTCTCTCTCTCTCTCTCTCTCTCTCTCTCTCACACACACACACACACACACTCACACAAATATGTTCACATGGACCTTCCTCTAAAAAATGTGTGTGGGATACACATGACTTTCTCCGCTCACTCTTCTAGAAGCTATTCCTACAAAAGTTTATTTCTATCTACTTCTTTTTAAGTAGATAAACTTCCATTGCACATTTACAGATTTCGTTTTTGGTATAAGAAGAACATAACAAGCTCAACCGATACTCAATTTTTAAAAAGCGAGTCGTTATGAGATCGGGTTGAAATCCGGTGCACTTTGCATGAACATGAGAAAAAAATCGAATAGCGACTTACCGCTTGATAGAAGTATAAGTATTTGAAAACTTAAAAGAGTAACAAAGAATATCCCGGAATTGATGAACGCTACAAACAATTATTCTGACATGAATTGTATGATTTAACATCATGTACATCTTTCTTTTAGTAAGATACTTTGTACATCTCTTGCAGTTTGCGAATTATATAGAAGTTATTCAGAATTAGAAGACTTCACAGAAAATTTAGGATGTACCTTTTATTTGTCATGTAAATATTTTCAATATATTGTATTTTAATTTAAACTGAGTTGCTACTTATTAATTCTCATCACATTAGCGCTAGATGTTAACTAAGGAGCGCTTTCGGGAGATATGTTTCTCCTGTCTTCAGCTATGGCCAACTACTCGAAACATATCTCTCGATGGGAGAAACATATCTCCCGAAAGCGCTCCTTAGTTAACATCTAGCGCTAATGTGATGGGAATTAATAACTAACGACTCAGTTTAAATTATCATATGATACTATCACAATAAAAAATACTTCTGTTCATTATAATATCGTATTTAATTTAACATAGTTAGAGCCATTCTTGAGAGAATCAAAAGTGTTGAAAATTTCTCCCTGTGGTATGGCGTAAACAGATTTTCTTGAAAATCTTTGTGTCGCATGCTTGGAAAATGCTGAACTTGAGCCAAGACTGGTATTTAACCGTCTTTCGGTCTTTTTGTTGTGATGTTTATAGTCACGCATACAAGCTCGCGAGCGCGGTCCTTTTTCTAAAAATGCCTTTTTGGGGGGCCTCAAAACATTCCCAATCTAATCTCTGTAGCGAATTTTTCGGTGGAGTGCGATACTTCTCTACTTACCTACATAGGCAAGTAGTAGAGAACGTAATAAATCAATAATTGTAACACGTCGATGAAGTCTTCTGCTTTTTCTTTCTTCTCGTTCTAATGAACACTTCAGTATAAATGGAACGTTCTTATAATGGGCGAATCTATGTATTAACCACATTAAAGGAAGACGAATTGTTCTTCTGAATCAATTTCTTCAAATTTCTTCGCTCTGGCGCTCATCCCCCCTCCACTTACTAAGGTACTTGAGCCGCCAATTCCTTTTTGAAACCGTTCCATATCGCTGACTGAAGTATCCTGACGTCAAGTAACAAAGAACGAAACGTTTTAATTGAAACATTTTGTTCACTCGCAGATTTCCTTTTCGCATTGCATACCAGTTCTGCAGCACAGGACCATTTCGCTCTATTTTGCAAAGGTAGGTTTTATTGCAATTTTGTTTGACAATGGAGACGTTTATACCAATATAACAAAAAAATTAATGTTGAGATTTCAAGCGAAATACGAGGGCTGTCCCAGAAGTACCCACCTACCACAAACATTTTGGGAAAAAAAATCTTTATTTCTCTACATAGTCTCCTTTCAGCTAGATACACTTTTCCCAGAGGTGTTCAATATCTTCGATATCCTGTTTATAGTGAGAATCCTCGACTTCTGCAAAATAGCCATCAGCTGCAAACTCCACCTCCTCATTGTTGGCAAATATTTTAGCACCAAGCCATTTCTTTAACTTTGGAAACAGAATATAATCAGCGGAGACTTAGTCTGGCGAATAGGGTGCATGAACTTGAACTTTAACTCATTGATTCTGGCCATGGCGATAGTGGATGTGTGAACTGGTGCATTGTCTTGATGAAACAAAAGCTTCTTTTTCATTAAATGCGGCCGTTTTTGCTTGATTTCATCATTTAAATGATGCAATAAGTTTTTATAATACTCACCATTGATTGCTTTTCCTTTTTGAAGATAATGCATGAAAATTGCTCCACACACATTCCAAAAAACGGACACCATGACCTTACCTGCAAATGGAACTGTCTCACCTTCTTTGGAGTCGATTCTTCCCTTTCAGTCCACTGTTTTGACTTTCCTTCGTCTCAGGTGTGAAGTGATGGACCCATGTTTCATCCATGGTTATGAATTGACGCAAAAACTTGGCTTTATTGCAGCGAAACATCGCCAAACACTCGACTTTAACATCCTGAAGATGCTGCTTTTGTTACATTATAAGTAAACGCGGCACCCATCTTGCACATAGCTTTCTCATGTCTAAATTTTCAATCAGTATGCACTTTTTCAAATGTCTGATAGCTCGCGCACTTTTCAGTCGATGGTCATCCAATATCATTTTGTGGATTTTCTTCACAATTTCTGACGTGCTCACCTCATTTGGTCGACTACTGCAATGTTCGTCTTGGCAGTTCCTGCGGTCTCGCTTAAACTCTGCCACCCAATATTTTACTGTTGTAAACGAAGAGTAGAATCTAGCTCAGTTTTAATATTAGTTGCTAAGACCTTTCAATTGAAAGTATTGTATCACATAACGATGGCCAGTTTTACTGAGAGCGTTCATTATTGATGGCTGCCAAACAATTACAAACGACGTAGCATCATCAAACTTCAGACTTAAGCTTCATAAGGTTGGTACTATCTACCACAGTCATTTGTTTGCAACAACAACCACCATCTATACATCAGGTCGGGTACTTCTGGAACTCCTCGTATATGTTTTGAACTCCCTGAAAAAAATAGACCAGAATGTCCAGCATAATTCAAAAACGAAATGTTGGATAAATATCACCCTTTACATTTAAGTTCAGTACCTTCCAAAGATGCAATACGAAAACTCACGAAAATCTCCCCACCCTAAACTAGTGTTTACATGGAAAATAATTCGTTATTTTTATTTTATCAAAAATGGCTGAATGATTGTGTTAAAATCACATATGATTAAGATATTTGCATGGCAAATAAAATGAATATGTTGAATTTTTTGCGGATAGCCTGTAAAATCCTTTTCATTCTCAATTCATTTTGTATAGATTGTAATAACTTGTAAACCATAAGAGATAAAAGTTTTCCATACAGAAAACGTAGATTTGTTTAAAACACACAATTCATTTTAAATAGATGTTTTTGTGGCACCAGCCATTCCAGAAAATCAGTTGTTATTCGATTAATTTTCAATACCTTTTGTGACTGTAATTTCGCCTCGTAGCTAATAATATGCAAAATTACGTGTCAGATGACAAAGATAGGTAAATATTTATACAGTAGGTGCTTTATCACAATAATTGTAATCTTTTCATGCTAATGTTTTTAGGTTAAGACTATTATAGAGGGATTAAAATTAAATTAGGGTTACATATATATTTCTAAGTTAATACTAGGAAACTATCGGAAATCAGCAATTTTTGAGAACAGAAAAGTTGCATCTGGCGAGAAAAGTTTGTTTTATGGTGCTGCTTAGCAAGAGAATCCTTTGTAAACTTGCAAGAGGATAGAAATCTTTTGCACCTTTGTTGAATAATTCACGGCGACCCAGAGGAAAGATCCGTTGTATATTTCGGGGATAACCATCGCCATGTTAGAAATAAGTCATGTGATGTTATGATTCGCCAACAAGTGTATAAAACTGAACTACGCAAGAACGTGCCGAATAATATCTAGACACAATTGAGGCAGTATTTTTAACACTAAAATGATTTCAATCTAAACATATAGTATGTAAATTCAATAACAGGCCGCCTTGAAGCAATATGTGTATGTAATAATTTGTAAAATGTATGTAACAGTCATTGCTTATGCTTATATTATTGTATCCATGAGTAATAATGTTATGTGAATATATTACGTAATTTAATAATGTAGGAGCTGTGAGAATAATAAGTTAAAGGTTCCTAACAATGAGGTAACCTTGAGTCAATAATGAGTAAGAAAATTGTGTTTCTTGGAGTAACAATAATGTAATTTTAGTGACAGTTTATAAAAATAGCCAATCAACAACCAGAAAAAGCTTTAGTTAAATGAAGGTATTCTATTGGACTAGGATTAGCCAATCAAAAACTGAAAAGTTTAGACGGTTGAAATCAATTCAGTTGCCTGTAAAGGTGTTACTAATCAGACGCGACACACATCCTCGAGAGATTTAATACGTATTTTCGTGTGAGACGAAAAATAAGTTTACATGTTAAAAAGTGTAATTAATTAATAAAAAGAATCTCACAGCTGTTTATATCAGTGAAGTGTTATTTAAATCGTGTCAAGCAGTAATAGAAGGAGTGAAGTAAAATTATAATCTTTGTAAGCCTGCACTATTGTCGCACCAAAACCCTGCTAAGAGAAACGTGTCTCTAACAATAATACTCACGCAACCGAGGCAAACATAAAATATATAATATTTAAAGAAACAGTCAAATTACAAAGTTAATATTTTTTTTTAAACTTAGGGCAAAGGCCACCTGAAAGTTGAAGTGTTATTATTAATGTTATTTATTTAACATTATTGTAGCCCCACGTTGTGCGGCAATTTGAAGTGGTATACTTGTTATATTTATTTATTTATTGAGCCCCACGTTTGGGAGCCAATTTGCGACGGTATTACTTATAATGTTTGTGTATTTGTGTTTACTTAACATGGTGAAGCCATTTTGTGGCGTGATTCTTTATAATGTTTGTTAGCTCCATCTGGTGTTAGCAATTTGCGGCAGTATTAGTTTTTGTTTGAAAGAATGCTACTATTATTTTATTTAATTTTTGTTTCACTGTCCTCCGGCTAGCTATTATCCTTTTTGGTCGAGCACTTCTCTTTATACAGGTTGTGTAAACGGAAAGGAGTCTTTTATCCAAAGATAACACTGATGAAGGAATTTGTTTTACACTTTTATTGTCGAACACAGTCACTATCACATTTACACATTGATCTTGACACTCGCCAAACTGAAACTGTTATAATAACTTATTTACTGATCATTCTTAATTCACGTACTTCAACTTTTTGTATCATTAACTTTACAATACTTGAGATTTTTCATAACTCTGATACGCGTAACCTGCGAATCGATAGCCGACGTGTAATATTTCTGCTGGACTGAAGGCGACGTGTAGTCTACAAATATTTTCGGTGAACTGACGGGGTCTATCTCTAACCTAGCCCTTTTTATACTCCTACACCCCGACATGCCTAAAGATTATAACTGAGTTGCAATTGGCTAATAAAACGCGCCAACATTAGCGTCTATTTTTATATCCAATGAAAATTATGAATACATATGCTCTAGGTATAATTTGCGGGTGTTTTATTAATGTTGGTTTGTTTAATTTGTTGAGCCCCACGTTTGGAAGCCAATTTGAAGTAACATTATTTGTATATGTTTGTATTTGTTAGCCCCACATTTGGGAGCCAATTTGCGATGGTAAATTTATAATGTTATTTGTGTATGTGTTTACTCAACGTGGTGATGCCATTTTGTGACGTGATTCTTTGTTAGGTTTGTAGCTCCATCTGGTGTTAACAATTTGCGGCAGTATTAGTTTTTGTTTGAAAGAATGCTACTTTTATTTTATTTAATTTTTGTTCACTGTCCTCCGGCTACCTATGATCTTTTGGTCAAGCACTTCTCTTTATACAGGTTGTGTAAACGGAAAGGAATATTTTATCCAAAGATAACACTGATGAAAGAATTTGTTTTACACTTTTATTGTTGAACACAGTCACTATCACATTTACACATTGATCTAGATACTCGCCAAACTGAAACTGTTATAATAACTTCTTACTGATCACTTTTAATTCACGTACTTCAACCTTTTGTATAATTAACTTTACAACACTTGAGAATTTTCCTAACTCTGCTACGCGTAACTTGTGAATCGATAGCCGACGTGTAATATTTCTGCTGGACTGAAGGCGACGTGTATCATACAAATATTTTCGACGAACTGACGGGAATGCGACGTGTAGTGTACAAAGAATTATGATGAACTGAAGGGGTCTTTACCTCTAACCTAACTTTTATACTCCTACACCCAGATATGCCTAAAGATTATAACTGAGCTGCAATTGGCTAATAAAACGCGCCAACATTACGTCTATTTTTATATCCAATGAAAATTATGAATACATATGCTCTAGGGAAATGTTCCAGAAGATTCTAAACGAAAACGCGCCAACATTACGTAACTTCCTCGTTTCCAATAATGTTAAACAGCTCACCCCCTCGCTGCATTATTGCACGCTATTATTGTCAGTTTCAGTAAGGCAGTATAAACTTACTTCCCAACAATAATTACAATCAACAAACATCTCAAATCAATGTCACATAATAATGCATATTCGTACTATAATCACTATTTACATTTAAGTAATTTGGTGATACAAATTACTGCATCATATGCCCCACTAGAAACATAATTATAAATATTTACAACTTGTTTGGAAATTTTATAATTGGGTTTTTAGTCTCCTAAATCTGGGAACACACGCTATCACTTTCACTTAACACTTCACACGTATTTAACACACGACATGTTTTTCCTCTATCTTGCCACTACTTACTGGCTCTGGTTTAATGTGTTTAGATATTAATCTGACATCACAAATTTTTTATAGCAAATACTGTACCCTGAATTATTTAGTTACTGTTAGTAGTCATAACACAGCGACTCTGGCGCACAAAGGATTTGCCGCCATCTGATAAGGTTCTTTGATCTATGCCGACAAGCCACGCCCCCTCTTTGTGCGCTACTATTTGCCGCCGGCCGCGTGCCGCTAGCCACGCCCCCTTCCCTTTGTGCTCTTACTTAATGCCGACAGGGTCTGTGCCGGCAGGTCCTCCCCCCTGTGGTCTGGTCACGTGCCGGCGGCCCGCCCCCCTTCCCTCCCCCCTACGCTGGGTGGTACGCTCCCTCCCCTTTGTGGTTTGATTGGTTCCCTGTGGATAGGTGGGAGAGTGTGTATTGTTCCTATACGGTGACTACATTCCCGCCCCCTCATTGTGACTTGTCTAAATCCCTGCCGTGTGATTGGCTTGGGGTAGGGGATGTGCCGCTCGGGTGATGGGGTATAAGGGAATGGGGTTCTCGGTGCGTGACGTTGGCTTGGAAATCCACCCTGGCGATGTGGGAATGCGGTTCTCGATGCCTGCCGCACATCGGCAAATCGTTTGAGTACATAATTGTGTCAATCAATTAGGTAATGTTCAAAACATTATTGAAAAAAAATAAGAATGCCCATCATATTACTACTAATGCAATTAAACGCTGTTCTTCGAGCAATTAAGTATTTTTGATTGAATCGCGCGCACCTGCCCCTAAACCGTCATTTATAACCTACTAATGTCAATAAATTACACGTCTAATGAAACACGGCTAGTCGGTCGATGAAAACAATTAAGTATTTTTGAACGATTAATGTAATTGACTCGCGCGCATCTGTTCGTTATCGTATATGTGTGGTAGCATGTGTATAATTATTACGAGTAATAACATTTATTTAATTCTACTTTTGAGGGAAAATATATTTTGGATTTATAAGAATATTACAACACTTAGATGAAAGGACAGAGTTGACGTAACAGTAGTTATCGCGTGATAATTGCGCTGGAACCCCGAGCGCAACCTTCCACCGCGAGACGTTTCACTGGAATGACTGGCTCACGGTACTTTCAGGGGGCAAGTCGACTAGCGCACCCCCTCCACTCACGCTTCAGTTCGCTACCTACACGAGCGCGCCAGGTGGTAATATGAGTGAAACTGGTTTTGAACCATCGAATGTTTCCTCACGCGCCCCTGGTGGTCATATCCGAAAGTTGTGAATTCACCATATTTAAACTCGAGGTGTGCGCAAGACGGCCATCTTAACTCTATATAATTCTGCGAAATATGATTCCGGAAAAAAAAATAAAGTCGAATTAACATTTTATTTAAATAATACTCGTTTAACATGCGAAGTGTGTTCATGTTGGCTCCGGGGGAATTGATTATGAAATAAATTAAATACGGTGAATATTACATACGTTATTAAAAAATAAATAATCCTGGTTTAACATGCAAAGTGCGTTCATGTTGTCTCCGGAGGAATTGATTATGAAATAAATAAATACGGTGAATATTACATGCGTTATTAAAAAATAAATAAGACTCTCCGCTTAACATGCAAAGTGCGTTCATGTTGGCTCCGGAGGAATTGATTATGAAATAAATACGTTGAATATTACATACGCTATTAAAAATAAATAAGACTCGCTGATCGATGAATACAATTAAATATTTTTTATTAATTAATGTAATTGACTCGCGCTCCTAGAGATATCTCACCCAATTATTCATCTACCATGAATATCGCACTTCTAATGAAACGACGCAGTCTATCGATTAAAAACAATTAAACTTTTTGATTGATTAATGTAATTGACTCGCGCGCAACTGTTCGTTATCGTATATGCGCGTGTATAATTATTACGAGTAATAACGTTTGTTTAATTCTTCTTTTGACTGGAGGGTTTATAAAAAATATTACATTGCTTAGATGAATTAAAAAGCAGCTTAAAGCGAAATTGCAAATAGCTTGTATGAGACGTTAACACGAGAACCCTTTACGAAAAAAACAAGACGCAATGTGACAGCTGTGCATCGTCTAATAGAAGCGGTTAAACCAGGACGCCAGGGTTTTCCCCCAGTACCTGCTCTTAATGGCTAGGGGTATCCATCACATCGGAGTACGCTCCAACTGACGTTAAAAATATAAGTCTGCTATGTCTCTTCTCGCACGAGAGAAGTAATAATTACAATTCAAAACAGGCGTACTTGTAAGTAACACGCACGAAGACTTCAAATATAAATTTTATATTCGTTTTAAATGTTCTTTCTAAAGACGTGGCGAACTTTGAGAAATTCAACGAATTATTCACTTGCGTACACTGCTTGAAAGAAATATGGTGTACACCCCTGAAGAATGCCTGTGTAGACACATTAGCAGACGACAGTCGCTTCCGCACCATTAAATATCTTCAGAAGAAGGTAAAAACAAGGTGTTGTATAGAGCTCTTAGTGAACAATGACAGCCGTTTCCAGTTGATTAAACATCCTAAGTGCTCTGAAAAACAAATATCTTCAGAAGAAGGCAATACAAGGTCCTGTATAGAGCCATTAGTGATACAAAAGAAGTTCTAAATGGATTCCCCGGGGCAGAAAATCCATCACAAACCGTGGAAAACCAAGTCTAGACATGTTTTAAGCTTACCACAAAAAATGTTTTCCCGATAATTAATATAATTCTACATGAAGAATATTAATGATTAAGTTTTCAATTAAACGTATACTGTATAGATTCTGTACTTAAACATTCGATTGTATCTTTGTCATTATTTAAATACTCACATACAAGAATTGCACGCATGATATCAAAAAATTAAACTGATTTCTTTTTCGTTATGTTAAACAAAGAAATATGATTTGGCGAGAGTAATATGAAGAATAAAACGTATTCAGAACGGTGAATATTACATGCGTCATTAAAAATAAATAAGGCTCTCGCTGATCGATGAAAACAATCAAATATTTTTTATTAATTAATTGTATATGAATTGACTTGCGCATCTGGTTGGTAACGTATGTGCATGATTATTATGCGTGTATAACTATTACGACTAATAGCATTTGTTTAATTCTAAATAATGAAATTAGGTGCCTAGCCTAAACAATCCTCGTTACTCTTAATTTATTCCATTTTTAAAAAGATTGGGCTTAGTAAACATAGGACGAGTACGATTTTAAATACCCCGTCCATTCGAGAGATATTTTTCGAATATTCCAACATGTTAATATAAACTTAATACACACACACACAAATTCATTTCAAGTAATCTAACGACATTGAATAAAATATTAAATGTTTAAGATATTGTAATGAGAAATGAAATGTATATCTCGAATTTTCTGGGCCGCCGGCTGCAGGATCGCTCATCAAATACCGTAATGATTCAGGCACCCGAACACCCGAATGGTAAGCATTCTTCAGAGTTTTTAAATAAGTAATGTAACAATTCATACTAACTTCTTGTTAATATTCTTTATTATTATTTCCAGGAAGTGAACTTTATTTTGGTATCGACCATCCATCGAGCGCTGCACCGGCACCACCTGGCTTCCAAGCCTTCATGGGGCCGAATCATCATGGAGGTGGGTCTGCCTCCGTACATGCAGCAACACTCGTAAGGTGAGAATTTACAGACGGGTGTTTGAGCAGTTGTAACTAAAAATTACATAATAGTAGACATACAATGCCGATTCTGGCACACAAAGGCCTGCCTACGACAGCATAGAGTTCCGGATTGTATAAGGAGAAAAGGATATATTTAAGGGAGTTTCTCGCCTCATATGCAGTCACATAACTCTTTCGGTCTCCCAGAATGCTATGTATTTTTAACGCAGGTGTTTAAAACATGTATTTTTTTACGTATAGAGCGTAGATTCTTTAGACCTCTGTACTTAAACATGCTATACTATTATTATTCTTTATTTTTTCCAGGAAATGGACTTTATTTCGGAGGCGGCATCGCTCAACAGGCGACCGCTGCACCGGTACCTCCAGGCTTCGCAAGCGTTGTACCAGCAGGCTTCGCGACCGCTGCACCGCCACCACCAGGCTTCCAGAACTTCCTGGTACCAAATCAGCAGGGATGGGACCCTGCCCCATACATGCAGCAAGCACCGAACGGTAAGAATATTTTTCAACATTTTATGAAGTTCTTTTTACACATTCTATATTATTATTAATATTGTTATTATTTTCAGGAAGTGGACTTTATTTCGGGGGCGGGTTTTTCTGGGAATGTCTC
This sequence comes from Deroplatys truncata, assembly GCA_030765065.1. Taxonomy (NCBI): domain Eukaryota; kingdom Metazoa; phylum Arthropoda; class Insecta; order Mantodea; family Mantidae; genus Deroplatys; species Deroplatys truncata. The sequence goes on from CM060975.1 coordinate 281,453,728, forward strand.
CAATGTATTCTTCATTCTGAACGACTTTTGCAAAACTGATAAACCATAAGAGATAGACAAAATTTTACTACACAAAAAAATGGAGATCGCGATAAAATACATAATTTATATCATATACATTCTTGTTGTTGAGTAAATCGCTTTCGAGATATTGCTTGTTATTCCCTTAAAATTTCCAATACCTATACTTTTTCTCAAATTCATTATTCTTTTTTTTATGTCCTGGACATGCAAAGAGAATGGAATGCGCCACATAGCAACCAGCGTTAAAATATTTGACTATCGCTTAAAACCTACCATATTCCCCTTGCATCGATATGAAAATTACCAATAACATTGACATCTAGATATCTCGATTAACATGAAGCATATAGGGAATAAGTGTTTGTAAAAATAGTTTGTACAAGAGTAGAGAAAGTCATGTGACTGTATCACATCAGATTTTTTGATATTGGTTTAAATTTTCAAATACTTTTAACTTTTCTCAAGCAGTAACTCGTTATTCGTTTTTCCCGTGGTAATGCATAGAGAATAGAATTCTAAAGCCATCACATAGCATCAGACGTTATTTTAAACATCTGTGACGTGTCTATTCACAATCGAAAGGTTGCTGATTCGAGGAAAATTATATCTACAGAAACAATACATTATTTTCACTCTGTGATTAATTTGGCAATGTAACAATAATTAACAATGAATTTTAGCGGTACATGTAAAAAATAAAATATATTTTTATTTCCTAGCGTCATACGCAGAAGCATTCCCTTTAAGGAACGCTGGCGTGAGCGATGGATTTCCCCATAACAGGTTTAGACTTGCTTACGAAATGCCCCTGTGCGAGGCTAGCATTTCCCTCTCCTTCTCGAAGGTTGGAGTAGCCAATCAAAATTGCTGTATTATATACCGTCACACATCTCACCCCTTCAGATTTTATCAGGTGAAACGATATAAAAGCAGTAGCTTCTCCGACGATTTCACTGTATTGTGACAACACAGCGACCTAAGATCTCTGCAAACTTTTCTCATTCAAAGTGAAATTTCAACGAACATCATGTCTGGTAAGTTGTAACAAAACACTTCATTTACTTTAAAAGTTAAATTATTACTCTGTACATTTAACTTATATTTGCGTTCTTGTTTTTAATGCATGGCATTTATATGTGAATAGCTGAGCATTCTAAAAGTTAATAGCTAGACAAGTGAATTTTCTGAAATGTGAACAGTTTAGTTAAGTATTCATTTTAGGCAAGCTTATTCTACATTTAATAGCTAACTGCGCGAATTCTCAAAATGGGAAACAAATTTAGTTAAGTATTCACCTTGTTGAGTAATTATTATTCCAGATATTTAAATACAGGATTTCACAGAGTGAATTATATTCCCTTTTGGAGAAAATACAATTATTTGAATACCTTATTAACGTTTTTGCTTTAGAATATTACAAAAAGCCTATTGCGCGAATCATTCGCTCTAACAAAGTAAATATCTACATTATATTAAAACATTTAAATCGAAAAATACAGTACTTAATGAACTTCATTAGTGAATCAGAACCTCAATTATATTTACACATATTATCATTTTCAGAAAAAAGTTAATAATTTTGTAACTTTCAAATAAATGAAATTTTGTTATGCAACACATGCTCTAATAAAGAATATGTTTTTTTCTCTTCCTAATGCAGAAAGTTTGACATCTCAACTTAACACATTGGCTGAGGGTAGCATTTACCCAGCCGTTCAAAGACTACAAGATCTTCAGCCAGAGGAGCCTTATAATATAAAATCCTTAAGAAAAATTGATACTCGATACGGTGCTAGAGTCGTTGCACTTTTAGAGAATAAGCAAGTGTTTCTACCGACAAGATATTCAACCCTAACAAGCCAGCAGTTGGAGGAAATGCCAGGGAAGTTTCAAATGGTATATCATGGAGTAGTACCAGCCGGCAAGTTTAAGACATGTAAATTGTCTTTTCTTCCTATTAAGGTTTGTAGAAATAATTCAGCTATCCTTTCAAAGCTTCATTTAGAGTTACATTCGTAGAGTTTATAAATTCACACTTCAGTAGGATAACATTTGTCTAAAGTATACATCAATATGTAAAAAAATAACGTTCAGGATGTAGTCTGAGCGAGGATCTGCAGAAAGAAGTTTAATAGTCTATTCACTGATTCTTTGCCTCAAAGCAGATACCTACAGCAAGTTTCAAATAATTTCCAGTAGGATAGCAGTTGTCAAAAGCATGCATCACTGTATTAAAAAAATGTGTAAATAATGTCTAGATTGTACTCTGTGTGATTTCGTGCAGAAAGAAGTTTAATATCCCTTGCAATGATTCTCCACATCGAAGTATATACCTACAAGAAGCTGCAAATAATGTGAATGTGTGTTACAGGAATGCCCAGATGAATGTAAATGAAGAGGAAGAACGAGATAGCTTAAAACATCATAAACAGAAATGTGATAGGAACATTCTCAACACCTCCCAGTGACCTCAATCAATGAAGAATTGCAGCAGCGAGGAACATGCATGGAAAAAACATCCGCGTGTGTAGAATATAACAATAATATATATATATATAAATTATGTACTCATTATTACTGCTATACCAGCCTATACCATTGATTTCATAAATAATTTCATAATTGTTTAAGGAGAATGGCTATCTTAAAAACATTGATGCTACATGAAATCTAAACAAAAAAGATTATTGAACTATTACTGAAAGAGCCTTGAATAAATGGGAATCTAGAAGCCAGAACCATCTTAATATTGGGCTGTATGATATGAGGCATTCGCCATGTTCTGTTGAGAGCATCCTTTTCCGCAAATGTTTCCAGAGAGCATCCTTTTTCCATGCTCGCACTCGTTATGTTCTGTTGAGAGCATCCTTTTTCCACGAATGTTTCCAGAGAGCATCCTTTTTCCATGCTCGCATTCGCCATGTTCTGTTGAGAGCATCCTTTTCCGAAAATGTTTCCAGAGAGCATCCTTTCCGCTGCTATGCGTGGATTGCGATTCCCTCCGGCGTCCTCACCCTGGATATATACATAGCTGCGTGTTATGAATTCATTCATTCGCTTTTAATTCCTTCGAGCGTTAGCATTCCCGTATTCATTTAATTTCTTTTAGTTTTAGCATGAGCTACTGCCGGAGAAAATCTGAGCAACTAGCGAATGAGAAACTCAATTTTTCATACATTACACATGGAGGAAAACACGTTATTAGATGCTGTATATGCGAGCGGATTTTTAAGAATCGTTCTTTGTCAAGATTTAAGCTTCATAGAGCAGCATGTTATACTGGATCGACTCTCTCTCCTACACTCGAAGATCCGAAGATGTATAGAGGGGGATGTTATACCGCATCAAGCCTCTGTCCTTCACTGGAGACTACTGATGGTGAAAAATCTGGATACAGCGGGAGTCGCGAGAATATGAAATCTTCATGCGATGATGATTCAGTGATATCTATGCTTGAAAATCCAAATAGACTAGTGAATAGACTGAGGTTACTAATTGCATCGAGGAACGCTGGTAATAATAGTCACACTCCAGAGATTGAGGAGATTATAAGTAAGCTGAAAGCTTCTAAAGTTATAGCATGACAGGATCGAGAAATTGTGTTAATCAATTACAGTCATGGTTAACAGGAACTTTGAAATATCAAAACCTTGTACTTATAAAATACATCGTCCAGACATTCTTGAGATGTTTAGTTTTTTTATGGATAATGCATGTCTCTTTCTGTGTGATGTATATGATTATATAACTGAGTGTTTTAGAATGTCTGGACTATCACCTTTGTCTTTAGGAAATATGTATGTTTTTTGTATAGGAATGTAATAGGAAAATGTTTATAAAAAATAAATGTTGTTTATATTACATAGACCTCATTTTATTTATTAATCTTTTTATACACCTCATATCATACAGCCCAATATTAAGATGGTTCTGGCTTCTAGATTCCCATTTATTCAAGGTTCTTTCAGTAATAGTTCAATAATCTTTTTTGTTTAGATTTCATGTAGCATCAATGTTTTTAAGATAGGCATTCTCCTTAAACAATTATGAAATTATTTATGAAATCAATGGTATAGGCTGGTATAGCAGTAATAATGAGTACATAATTTATATATATATATATATATATATATATTTGCTATATTCTACACACGCGGATGTTTTTTTCCATGCATGTTCCTCGCTGCTGCAAATCTTCATTGATTGAGGTCACTGGGAGGTGTTGAGAATGTTCCTATCACATTTCTGTTTATGATGTTTTAAGCTATCTCGTTCTTCCTCTTCATTTACATTCATCTGGGCATTCCTGTAACACACATTCACATTATTTGCAGCTTCTTGTAGGTATATACTTCGATGTGGAGAATCATTGCAAGGGATATTAAACTTCTTTCTGCACGAAATCACACAGAGTACAATCTAGACATTATTTACACATTTTTTTAATACAGTGATGCATGCTTTTGACAACTGCTATCCTACTGGATATTATTTGAAACTTGCTGTAGGTATCTGCTTTGAGGCAAAGAATCAGTGAATAGACTATTAAACTGCTTTCTGCAGATCCTCGCTCAGACTACATCCTGAACGTTATTTTTTTACATATTGATGTATACTTTAGACAAATGTTATCCTACTGAAGTGTGAATTTATAAACTCTACGAATGTAACTCTAAATGAAGCTTTGAAAGGATAGCTGAATTATTTCTACAAACCTTAATAGGAAGAAAAGACAATTTACATGTCTTAAACTTGCCGGCTGGTACTACTCCATGATATACCATTTGAAACTTCCCTGGCATTTCCTCCAACTGCTGGCTTGTTAGGGTTGAATATCTTGTCGGTAGAAACACTTGCTTATTCTCTAAAAGTGCAACGACTCTAGCACCGTATCGAGTATCAATTTTTCTTAAGGATTTTATATTATAAGGCTCCTCTGGCTGAAGATCTTGTAGTCTTTGAACGGCTGGGTAAATGCTACCCTCAGCCAATGTGTTAAGTTGAGATGTCAAACTTTCTGCATTAGGAAGAGAAAAAAACATATTCTTTATTAGAGCATGTGTTGCATAACAAAATTTCATTTATTTGAAAGTTACAAAATTATTAACTTTTTTCTGAAAATGATAATATGTGTAAATATAATTGAGGTTCTGATTCACTAATGAAGTTCATTAAGTACTGTATTTTTCGATTTAAATGTTTTAATATAATGTAGATATTTACTTTGTTAGAGCGAATGATTCGCGCAATAGGCTTTTTGTAATACTCTAAAGCAAAAACGTTAATAAGGTATTCAAATAATTGTATTTTCTCCAAAAGGGAATATAATTCACTCTGTGAAATCCTGTATTTAAATATCTGGAATAATAATTACTCAACAAGGTGAATACTTAAATAAATTTTTTTCCCATTTTGAGAATTCGCGCAGTTAGCTATTAAATGCAGAATAAGCTTGCCTAAAATGAATACTTAACTAAACTGTTCACATTTCAGAAAATTCACTTGTCTAGCTATTAACTTTTAGAATGCTCAACTATTCGCATATAAATGCCATGCATTAAAAACAAGAACGCAAATATAAGTTAAATGTACAGAGTAATAATTTAACTTTTAAAGTAAATGAAGTGTTTTGTTACAACTTACCAGACATGATGTTCGTTGAAATTTCACTTTGAATGAGAAAAGTTTGCAGAGATCTTAGGTCGCTGTGTTGTCACAATACAGTGAAATCGTCGGAGAAGCTACTGCTTTTATATCGTTTCACCTGATAAAATCTGAAGGGGTGAGAGGTGTGACGGTATATAATACAGCAATTTTGATTGGCTACTCCAACCTTCGAGAAGGAGAGGGAAATGCTAGCCTCGCACAGGGGCATTTCGTAAGCAAGTCTAAACCTGTTATGGGGAAATCCATCGCTCACGCCAGCGTTCCTTAAGGGGAATGCTTCTGCGTATGACGCTAGGAAATAAAAATATATTTTATTTTTTACATGTACCGCTAAAATTCATTGTTAATTATTGTTACATTGCCAAATTAATCACAGAGTGAAAATAATGTATTGTTTCTGTAGATATAATTTTCCTCGAACCAGCAACCTTTCGATTGTGAATAGACACGTCACAGATGTTTAAAATAACGTCTGATGCTATGTGATGGCTTTAGAATTCTATTCTCTATGCATTACCACGGGAAAAACGAATAGCGAGTTACTGCTTGAGAAAAGTTAAAAGTATTTGAAAATTTAAACCAATATCAAAAAATCTGATGTGATACAGTCACATGACTTTCTCTACTCTTGTACAAACTATTTTTACAAACACTTATTCCCTATATGCTTCATGTTAATCGAGATATCGAGATGTCAATGTTATTGGTAATTTTCATATCGATGCAAGGGGAATATGGTAGGTTTTAAGCGATAGTCAAATATTTTAACGCTGGTTGCTATGTGGCGCATTCCATTCTCTTTGCATGTCCAGGACATAAAAAAAAGAATAATGAATTTGAGAAAAAGTATAAGTATTGGAAATTTTAAGGGAATAACAAGCAATATCTCGAAAACGATTTACTCAACAACAAGAATGTATATGATATAAATTATGTATTTTATCGCGATCTCCATTTTTTTGTGTAGTAAAATTTTGTCTATCTCTTATGGTTTATCAGTTTTGCAAAAGTCGTTCAGAATGAAGAATACTTTGGAGACATTCCCAGAAAAACCCGCCCCCGAAATAAAGTCCACTTCCTGAAAATAATAACAATATTAATAATAATATAGAATGTGTAAAAAGAACTTCATAGAATGTTGAAAAACATTCTTACCGTTCGGTGCTTGCTGCATGTATGGGGCAGGGTCCCATCCCTGCTGATTTGGTACCAGGAAGTTCTGGAAGCCTGGTGGTGGCGGTGCAGCGGTCGCGAAGCCTGCTGGTAGAACGCTTGCGAAGCCTGGAGGTACCGGTGCAGCGGTCGCCTGTTGAGCGATGCCGCCTCCGAAATAAAGTCCATTTCCTGGAAAAAATAAATAATAATAATAATAGTATAGCATGTTTAAGTACAGAGTTCTAAAGAATCTACACTCTATACGTAAAAAAAATACATGTTTTAAACACCTGCGTTAAAAATACATAGCATTCTGGGAGACCGAAAGAGTTTTGTGACTGCATATGAGGCGAGAAACTCCCTTAAATATATCCTTTTCTCCTTATACAATCCGGAACTCTATGCTGTCGTAGGCAGGCCTTTGTGTGCCAGAATCGGCATTGTATGTCTACTATTATGTAATTTTTAGTTACAACTGCTCAAACACCCGTCTGTAAATTCTCACCTTACGAGTGTTGCTGCATGTACGGAGGCAGACCCACCTCCATGATGATTCGGCCCCATGAAGGCTTGGAAGCCAGGTGGTGCCGGTGCAGCGCTCGATGGATGGTCGATACCAAAATAAAGTTCACTTCCTGGAAATAATAATAAAGAATATGAACAAGAAGTTAGTATGAATTGTTACATTACTTATTTAAAAACTCTGAACAATGCTTACCATTCGGGTGTTCGGGTGCCTGAATCATTACGGTATGTGATGAGCGATCCTGCAGCCGGCGGCCCAGAAAATTCGAGATATACATTTCATTTCTCATTACAATATCTTAAACATTTAATATTTTATTCAATATCGTTAGATTACTTGAAATGAATTTGTGTGTGTGTGTATTAAGTTTATATTAACATGTTGGAATATTCGAAAAATATCTCTCGAATGGACGGGGTATTTAAAATCGTACTCGTCCTATGTTTACTAAGCCCAATCTTTTTAAAAATGGAATAAATTAAGAGTAACGAGGATTGTTTAGGCTAGGCACCATATTTCATTATTTAGAATTAAACAAATGCTATTAGTCGTAATAGTTATACACGCATAATAATCATGCACATACGTTACCAACCAGATGCGCAAGTCAATTCATATACAATTAATTAATAAAAAATATTTGATTGTTTTCATCGATCAGCGAGAGCCTTATTTATTTTTAATAACGCATGTAATATTCACCGTTCTGAATACTTTTTATTCTTTATATTACTCTCGCCAAATCATATTTCTTTGTTTAACATAACGAAAAAAAAATCAGTTTAATTTTTTGATATCATGCGTGCAATTCTTGTATGTGAGTATTTAAATAATGACAAAGATACAATCGAATGTTTAAGTACAGAATCTATACAGTATACGTTTAATTGAAAACTTAATCATTAATATTCTTCATGTAGAATTATATTAATTATCGGGAAAACATTTTTTGTGGTAAGCTTAAAACATGTCTAGACTTGGTTTTCCACGGTTTGTGATGGATTTTCTGCCCCGGGGAATCCATTAAGAACTTCTTTTGTATCACTAATGGCTCTATACAGGACCTTGTATTGCCTTCTTCTGAAGATATTTGTTTTTCAGAGCACTTAGGATGTTTAATCAACTGGAAACGGCTGTCATTGTTCACTAAGAGCTCTATACAACACCTTGTTTTTACCTTCTTCTGAAGATATTTAATGGTGCGGAAGCGACTGTCGTCTGCTAATGTGTCTACACAGGCATTCTTCAGGGGTGTACACCATATTTCTTTCAAGCAGTGTACGCAAGTGAATAATTCGTTGAATTTCTCAAAGTTCGCCACGTCTTTAGAAAGAACATTTAAAACGAATATAAAATTTATATTTGAAGTCTTCGTGCGTGTTACTTACAAGTACGCCTGTTTTGAATTGTAATTATTACTTCTCTCGTGCGAGAAGAGACATAGCAGACTTATATTTTTAACGTCAGTTGGAGCGTACTCCGATGTGATGGATACCCCTAGCCATTAAGAGCAGGTACTGGGGGAAAACCCTGGCGTCCTGGTTTAACCGCTTCTATTAGACGATGCACAGCTGTCACATTGCGTCTTGTTTTTTTCGTAAAGGGTTCTCGTGTTAACGTCTCATACAAGCTATTTGCAATTTCGCTTTAAGTTGCTTTTTAATTCATCTAAGCAATGTAATATTTTTTATAAACCCTCCAGTCAAAAGTAGAATTAAACAAACGTTATTACTCGTAATAATTATACACGCGCATATACGATAACGAACAGTTGCGCGCGAGTCAATTACATTAATCAATCAAAAAAACTTAATTGTTTTAATCGATAGACTGCGTCGTTTCATTAGAAGTGCGATATTCATGGTAGATGAATAATTGGGTGAGATATCTCTAGGAGCGCGAGTCAATTACATTAATTAATAAAAAAATATTTAATTGTATTCATCGATCAGCGAGAGTCTTATTTATTTTTAATAGCGTATGTAATATTCAACGTATTTATTTCATAATCAATTCCTCCGGAGCCAACATGAACGCACTTTGCATGTTAAGCGGAGAGTCTTATTTATTTTTTAATAACGCATGTAATATTCACCGTATTTATTTATTTCATAATCAATTCCTCCGGAGACAACATGAACGCACTTTGCATGTTAAACCAGGATTATTTATTTTTTAATAACGTATGTAATATTCACCGTATTTAATTTATTTCATAATCAATTCCCCCGGAGCCAACATGAACACACTTCGCATGTTAAACGAGTATTATTTAAATAAAATGTTAATTCGACTTTATTTTTTTTCCGGAATCATATTTCGCAGAATTATATAGAGTTAAGATGGCCGTCTTGCGCACACCTCGAGTTTAAATATGGTGAATTCACAACTTTCGGATATGACCACCAGGGGCGCGTGAGGAAACATTCGATGGTTCAAAACCAGTTTCACTCATATTACCACCTGGCGCGCTCGTGTAGGTAGCGAACTGAAGCGTGAGTGGAGGGGGTGCGCTAGTCGACTTGCCCCCTGAAAGTACCGTGAACCAGTCATTCCAGTTAAACGTCTCGCGGTGGAAGGTTGCGCTCGGGGTTCCAGCGCAATTATCACGCGATAACTACTGTTACGTCAACTCTGTCCTTTCATCTAAGTGTTGTAATATTCTTATAAATCTAAAATATATTTTCCCTCAAAAGTAGAATTAAATAAATGTTATTACTCGTAATAATTATACACATGCTACCACACATATACGATAACGAACAGATGCGCGCGAGTCAATTACATTAATCATTCAAAAATACTTAATTGTTTTCATCGACCGACTAGCCGTGTTTAATTAGACGTGTAATTTATTGACATTAGTAGGTTATAAATGTCGGTTTAGGGGCAGGTGCGCGCGATTCAATCAAAAATACTTAATTGCTCGAAGAACAGCGTTTAATTGCATTAGTAGTAATATGATGGGCATTCTTATTTTTTTTTAATAATGTTTTGAACATTACCTAATTGATTGACACAATTATGTACTCAAACGATTTGCCGATGTGCGGCAGGCATCGAGAATCGCATTCCCACATCGCCAGGGTGGATTTCCAAGCCGTCACGCACCGAGAACCCCATTCCCTTATACCCCATCACCCGAGCGGCACATCCCCTACCCCAAGCCAATCACACGGCAGGGATTTAGACAAGTCACAATGAGGGGGCGGGAATGTAGTCACCGTATAGGAACAATACACACTCTCCCACCTATCCACAGGGAACCAATCAAACCACAAAGGGGAGGGAGCGTACCACCCAGCGTAGGGGGGAGGGAGGGGGGCGCGGGCCGCCAGCACGTGACCAGACCACAGGGGGGAGGACCTGCCGGCACAGACCCTTTCGGCATTAGGTAAGCGCACAAAGGGAAGGGGGCGTGGCTAGCGGCACGCGGCCGGCGGCAAATAGTAGCGCACAAAGAGGGGGCGTGGCTTGTCGGCATAGATCAAAGAACCTTATCAGATGGCGGCAAATCCTTTGTGCGCCAGAGTCGCTATGTTATGACTACTACTGTTAAAAAATTGGTTTACTCTCTTATATTGTTAACAAAAATTTATCAATTCAAAAATTTTTGTAATTATTACACATATTTACCAAAATATTCGCCCTGTACACAAATATATTTACATCTCTTAAATCTAGGCACTGTTTCACATGTTCTGTTTGCTACATAAATATTTGTTTTAATTACTTTTACCCCATTTTTGTTGTTTTGTACTTTATATTCACAATACTCTTGGAATTATATCTACGTACTTTACTTTAATATAACATCATGCTTTATTTCAAATGCTGTTACAATTATTAATAGAATGTTATTTTCCTTTTAAACATTTAGTTATGTCCAAAATTTATTTCTCCTTTCTTATGACATACATACATAATTAACCCTCTTACGCTCCAATACATTGCTCTGCAATTCATCTTTAACTATCCATCATTTACTTTTCATCTCATTGCTATTCACCCTCCTGGATCAAATTGTCTGTGGCTCAAAATTACTAGTAGCCGTATCCTAACCTTCAAAAATTTGTTCATGGATAACCTCTTAAAGTATTCATATGATATTTCATCCCAAGATATAATTTGAAAACAATCTGAAATTTTCTGAACAACACATCTTTTAACAACTGTCATTTTCAATTCTTCTACTATCTCTTTAATTTGAGAGTACTCTTGACACGTTTGTGATAAATTGTACTGGATTGGAGTTTTCATTCTGAACAGCTTGGTACTTGTCGATTTCAGAAGTTTGCTTTTGATTATTTACAGGCAAAACTTTAACTTCTTCGTACAATTTATTTCTCTGTGTTTCTGACTCCTTCTGAATTTCAGATATTTCCCCTCTGAAATTAACTTGTACCTGAATTAAATCTGCATTTGTAGCCTCCATCATCTCTCTTAACTCACTTGAAATGCTACTCAGTCGGCTACCTAATTCTGTACATTTTACATCAACATGTTCAAACTTAGTATTAACCTCACTTTTTTGGTTTGATATTTCCCTGCTCATTTCTGACATTTTCTTTGAAACTTTACCTATTTCATTTGCTATCATTTCCTGATTTTCATTTCTCATTCTCATCATACTATTATCTAGCCCCATGAATTTCTCTTCAATTTCTTCCCTATTTTGAGCTAATTTATGCTCTAATTTCTCATTACTCTTACCAATTTCTTCCCTTAGTTGATCTGTAATACTCTTACCAATATCTTCCCTCAATTTATCATTATTCTGAGTTAGTTTTTGTTCTAAACTCCTATCAATATCTTCCCTCAATTCCCTATTCATATTTCTCAGCATTTCCATCATCATACTAGCATCAAGATTTACATTTCCTGCTATTCTATTCTGACTTTCTGCACTAACATTTTCTTCCTCAAATACTACATTGTTTGAGCTATTTTCTGTAACCTGTATTGAATTACAGCTAACTGTAACACTATCCCCATCCATCATTGTTTCTTCAATATTATTAGTAGCCATTGTTTTCTTTATCCTACCGCTCCTAAGGTACATTTAAATTTTTTTACCCTTTTTTTTAGAATTAGCATAACACTTTTCTAACCTTTCTGATGCTATCTGCTGATATAGCTTTAATGTCCAGCTTTCTGCCCCTCTCTCCTAGATTATATGTCGCTTCTGCGTTGTATTATGATGAATCTGCATCGTCTCGATGTTTTTGTGTGCACTCATCCGCGCCGTCTGTCGTTCCTGTAGTTGTTTCTGGAATCTGCGTCTTGTAGTTCAGTTCACTACTCCATTCGCTTCACGTCCTGGTTCCTTCGCCCCTTCCTGGTTATTTCACTCCTTTCCTGGTCACTCTGCTCCACGTTCTGGGTGCCAATTTGCGGGTGTTTTATTAATGTTTATTTAATTTGTTGAGCCCCACGTTTGTAAGCCAATTTGAAGTAACATTATTTGTATATGTTTGTATTTGTTAGCCCCACATTTGGGAGCCAATTTGCGATGGTAAATTTATAATGTTATTTGTGTATGTGTTTACTCAACGTGGTGATGCCATTTTGTGACGTGATTCTTTGTTAGGTTTGTAGCTCCATCTGGTGTTAACAATTTGCGGCAGTATTAGTTTTTGTTTGAAAGAATGCTACTTTTATTTTATTTAATTTTTGTTCACTGTCCTCCGGCTACCTATGATCTTTTGGTCAAGCACTTCTCTTTATACAGGTTGTGTAAACGGAAAGGAATATTTTATCCAAAGATAACACTGATGAAAGAATTTGTTTTACACTTTTATTGTTGAACACAGTCACTATCACATTTACACATTGATCTAGATACTCGCCAAACTGAAACTGTTATAATAACTTCTTACTGATCACTTTTAATTCACGTACTTCAAACTTTTGTATAATTAACTTTACAACACTTGAGAATTTTCCTAACTCTGCTACGCGTAACTTGTGAATCGATAGCCGACGTGTAATATTTCTGCTGGACTGAAGGCGACGTGTATCATACAAATATTTTCGACGAACTGACGGGAATGCGACGTGTAGTGTACAAAGAATTATGATGAACTGACGGGGTCTTTACCTCTAACCTACCTTTTATACTCCTACACCCAGATATGCCTTAAGATTATAACTGAGCTGCAATTGGCTAAAAAAACGCGCCAACATTACGTCTATTTTTATATCCAATGAAAATTATGAATACATATGCTCTAGGGAAATGTTCCAGAAGATTCTAAAGGAAAACGCGCCAACATTACGTAACTTCCTCGTTTCCAATAATGATAAACAGCTCAGCCCCTCGCTGCATTATTGCACGCTATTATTGTCAGTTTCAGTAAGGCAGTATAAACGTACTTCCCAACAATAATTACAATCAACAAACATCTCAAATCAATGTCACATAATAATGCATATTCATACTATAATCACTCTTTACATTTAAGTAATTTGGTGATACAAATTACTGCATCAAATGTTCCAGCAATTTCTACAGAAAAACGCGCCAACATTACGTAACTTCCTCGTCTCTAATAATGATAAACAGCTCACCCCCTCGCTGCATTATTGCACGCTATTATTGTCAGTTTCAGTAAGGCAGTATAAACTTACTTCTCGACAATAATTACAATCAATATACATCTCAAATCAATGTCACATAAAAATACATATTCATATTACAATCATTCTTTACATTTAAGTAATTTGTGATACAAATTACTGCATCAAAGTACATTTAGGGCGAAGGTTACCGGAAATCGGGTACCATACGTGCGGTTGCAACTTTATTTCGGCTCCCCAACAGTTGAAATATAATACAACTCCTTCAATACAATCTACTTCAAACTAGACGCGTTCAAGAGAGCGAAAATTTCATGCAGTCAGGGAACAGAGGGATCTAAGGGATAATCATTATAAACAGCGAGCCAAACAGAAGATTCGGGGCATTTCTAAAAGTACCGTCGTCTAAGCAAACGTGCTACACCCAAACTGAAAGATTTCCCGGGAAAAGTTGAAAGTGCCGAATAATATCTAGACACAATGACTCAAATGCCAGACATTTTAAGTATTTATCGTTGCGAAGGATGTACATTTACAATGCATTTTGTGATTTTTGAAGTAAACATCATTCAGTTGTGTCTCGTGGTCTAAAGAAAGAGAATTGAATTTCAAGGCCAGCATATAGCGATCCATTTTTTGAGGCAGTAATTTTAACACTTAAATGATTTCAGTCTAATTATATGATACATAATTCAATAACAGCCCGCCTTAAAACAATATGTGTATGTAGCAATATATAAGAAGTGTATATTACAGTCATTGTAAATGTTTATATTATTGTATACATGTTCAATAATGTTATGTGAATGTATTACGTAATTTAATAATGTAGGAGCTGTGAGAATAATAGGTTAATAGTTGCTAACAACGAGGTAACTTTGAGGCAATAATGAGTAAGAATGTTTAATAATGCTACTAGTCATTATTGGAGCCACAATAATTTAAATTTTGAGACAGTTTATAAAATAGCCAATCAACAACCAGAAAAAAGCTAAAGTTAAATGAAGGTATTCTATTTTAGTAGGATTAGTCAATCAGAAACTGAAATATAGCAAATTTTACAAATCTAGAAGTCAGTTGCTAGCAGATAGTGTTACCAATCAAACGCGAGACACGTCTTTAAGAAATCTAATACGTATTTGTGTGAGAAAATAGTTTACGTGTTAAAAAGTGCAAGTAATTAACAAAAGAATCTCACAGCTCTCTATATCAGTGAAGTGTTATTTAAATCGTGTCAAGCATTTATAAATGGAGTGAAGAAAAACTTAAAATCTGTGTAAGCCTACATTCTTCAGTCGCACCACAACCCTGCAAAGAGAAACATGTCTCTAACAATAATACTGACGCAGCCGAGGCAAACATAAATATATAATATTTAAAAAAACAGTCAAATTATAAAGTTAATATTTTTAAAATTTTGGGACGAAGGCTACCGGATACCATACGTGCGGTTGCAACTACTTCAAGTTCGGCTCCCTTGCAGTTGAAATATAATACAACTCCTTCAATAAAATCTACTTCAAATTGACGCCCAAAGCATGGTGCAAATAACGTAAAGAAACTATCTGCTTCATTTAAAAAAAAACACTTTCTGCAAACGTTTATCTCGAATAATATGAAGTACATAGAAAACTAAGCGTTTTATGAATAGTTTATAGAAGCTAGATAAAATTGAGGGATTATGGTTAGAGAAAGTAATGAGAATAAAACACACCAGGTTATTTTTACCATAACCCCTTATCAAAACGTATTCAACAAACCTAAATAATGGTGAAGTTTACGCTTGTAACCCCAGGAGCAACCTCTATAATAAAGCTTTAATAGGATTGAATGTGTCTTTGGGGCACATGTGATAGTTAATTACTAAAGCGTATAAAAGCCAAAAAAGGAAACATTTGTGACAAACTGGATGTATATTGAAAACCCTCTGGATTACATGTGTGACATTGTTTACACTTAATGAGAATTGAAATTAAAGGACAATGAATGTTAGAGAAGCCTCGTTCTTCTTATTATTTTTCGTAAGTTGTGCCTTGAAAACCTCTCACGGCCCTCTAGGGGGGCCCCCATTGGAAATAATATTAAATATTATTTCAATAGCCAGGATCGAAATATCATCGCAGGTGTGCTGGAATTTCATCCAGCAGGAGTTCTTTTACAGGCTAGTAAATACACTGACATGCGGCTGTCGCTTTTAAACAACTTAAAAAACATCGGTTTGGGTCGGGTTTGAACCCGCAACTAGGGATAAGGCCAGCGCCTAGCCAACTGTTGTATAGGTTATACAACGGAGGGGCACATCTAGCGCACTGCGACCTATACAGATCCATTGTGGCTAACAACCCCCAGGAGAAAGGGATGAAGTGAAGGAACAAAAGCAGATTACAGGCCACAGAAACGCGCGGAAGTCCCTAACTTTCCAGATCCCACTGCTGGAGCTGCCTAAAGAACGACCCGTACACCAAACAGCTCTCTAGTGTCCATGAAGAGTACTTCATCCGCGCAATCTCTCCCGCACCGCCATACGCCACGAAACCTAGAAGCCCACCTGAAAAACGAGAAGGAAACGGACTGAAAAAGAAATGATGGAAAGGAAATCGTGGTAGATGAGAAACTAGCCTAGCATTCGTCTACCGACTAGGACAAACCACGAAAAACACAAGGTGAGAGTGAGCGGTCGACGTGAATCAAACCCGGGACCTCACGAATGCGAGCCTTACACGTTACTGGGGAGCCCTCTAGCTCGGTTAACATATTTTAGTTCATACATTTAAAATAAATTGATCTTCTCTGCTGAGGAATTTGAAATATATGTATTTAATTCATACCCATCTTAAAAACGAAGTAGTTGGCTTTTGTAGGTTTGCAGTATCTTGTGGCTTACTAGACGAAATATTTTCTGCTCCATTTTTAATTTCTCTACCACGTACATATTGGGTAGAGAAAGTACCTATTGCATTCCATCCAAAAATTCAATAACGCAATTTCACAGGAAATACATGCTTTGAGGCTCCCTGAATAAAAACATCTTTTTTTTAAAAAAAAAAGTGTGTATGTGTCTGTGAACAGCAACTCAAAAAATTAAAAGTCGGATAAACACCAGACTTAGTATATAAGTTCAATATCTCCTAAAGATGCAACAGGAAGATTTTCAAAAAAATCCCCCAGGCCAAATTACCTTTTATATGGAACATTTTTCCTAAAATTTTATTTTCAAAAAAATTGCTCAAACGATTTTGATTAAAATGCCACATATTAAAGATATTTACATGACAAAGAAAATGTGTATATGAATTTTCAGGGAATAGCCTGCAAAGTCCTCTTTATTCGGAAGGAATGTTGTATAATTGTGTATGCTAGTAAACGCTAAGCGATAGACGAAAATGTACTGCACAAAAAGTGTTAATCTCTTTAAAACACACAATTTATTTCAAATAAGCCTTTTTGTGTCATAAACTATTTCTGAGATATATATATATATATATATATATATATATATATATATATATTCAATTGTTTCTCGCGATTGCATGCAAACATCATGGAATTTTAAGGCCAGCATATTGTGGAATATTAAGTTTATTGTCATTACCAGACGCACTATTGTGCTGTATTGTTGCTACCAGACATAGCATTATTGTGTCTCCTTAGTTATATTTCGGTTTGATGGTCTTTCCTTTAGGCGCGAACCACGCCAAAGGGAAGGATCCGTTTGAAATTGTCTGGCATGACATCAGCTCTCTCTGCCTCTAACCATGATAGCTCACACGAGAGTAAGTGGTCGTTGAAACAAGTCGTTTGTGGCCGGTCTATGGTCTGTGGCATCTTCCTTCATCCTGTTTCCTTTGTTAACTATGTAGAGAAGCCAAACTTTTTGAGAATGAATCCCAGATAATGCGTGTTTTGTAATCTTTTAATGTAATATAAAAACCCACGCCTTCCTCTTAATTTTACACACCAAGGTCCCGGACTTTTGCTGTCAGCGGGTTGTGTCCCCCATGTGCGAGTTGGAGTGACCTAAATTAATCATTTTCTGGTAACCTTTTTGGCCTTCAGCCCAACATATAACAATATTCCGTCCAATTCTAAAACATCTGACTATCGCTGTTCTCTTTGTATCTGTAACGCAAAGTGTAATGAACTATTTCTGCCAAGGTTTATTTGGATTAAAACGTAGTAGGCGGAAAAATAAGCTTAATAAGAATAGTTAGTATACCCACTATAAACGATAGAGGGTAGAGAAAGTCATGTGAATGTATCACATCAGATTTTTAAGTATTTCAGAGTGCTCCTTCACTCCATGGTAAGCTTTATGTGACACTTAAGTTAAACAGCCTTAGAAGTTAAGAAAAAAATATTTTTACAGATATTTGAAATGGTTTTTCCGTGCGCTATTAAAAAAATGCTCTAAAAAAAATTCTGATGTGTTGTATTCATATGACTTTCCATACTCATTCCTCTTCCTACTTCTTTTTAATTGAGGTAAATTTTCATTGCACATTTACACGTTAGTTGCAGGTATAAAAAGAAAAGCATTTGCTAAAATAGTCAGGGTTTTAAAAAGCGGGTCTCTCTACGATGTCTTTGAAATTACAGGCTCTTTTCATGACCACGAGAAAAAAATGACTAGACACTTACCACTTGTAAAAGCTCCGATGCGTACATTCACATGACTTTCTCTAGCTACTATAGTTTATT
This sequence comes from Deroplatys truncata, assembly GCA_030765065.1. NCBI lineage: Eukaryota > Metazoa > Arthropoda > Insecta > Mantodea > Mantidae > Deroplatys > Deroplatys truncata. The sequence goes on from CM060975.1 coordinate 281,472,377, forward strand.
TTATATAGCTTCTACAAACTATTCTTTCAAAAGCTGATTCTTCTATCCACTTTGATATAAACGTTTGCATGGACAGTTTCATTACAAATTTCTTTATAGGTTCTAAGGGAATAGCAGTCAAAATTTTCAATACGGATTGCTGTAAGCTGGCTTTGAAATATTTCCATTATATCGCGAGAAACAACAGATTATGACAACAATTCAAAAACGACAAAACATTGAATAATAAGGGATATCCCGAAAATGGCCAATGCTGCAAAAAAGTTATTTGAAATAAGCTACATATTTTAAAGGTTTCTACGTTTTTATAAAGTATGTTTTAGTCTGTTACTTATGGCTTACCCTTTAAACAACATTGTACAAAACTTCGTTAGAATGAAGAGCACTTCAGAGGTTGTTCCCAGTTAATCAATATACTTATACATTTTTTTGTCATGTGAATATCTTAAATATGTTGCATAATAATTAAAATGTTCCGTGCCATTTCTACTTTCTCTACTACTTATAGTAAGTAGGGGAAGTATTGTATTCCACCCAAAAATTCGATACCGAGATTTCACCGGAAATATATGTTTTGAGCCCCCCTGAATCCAAACAAAGCATTTCTGGAAAACATGTCCGCGTGTGTTGTGCGTGTGTGTGTCTGTGAATAGCATAACTCAGAAGCGAACAGTCGGATAAACACCAAGCTTGGTATTTAGGTTTAGCATCTTTCACAAATACGACACGAAGGTTTTCAAGAAAATCCCCCCACCCCAGACTACCCTTTACATGGAACATTTTTCGAAAATTGTAATTTTCTCAAAAATGGCTCTAACGATTTTGATTAAAATATCATATGTTTAAGATATTTTCACGACAAATGAAATGTATATTTCGAATTTTCTGGGACTGTCTCCAAAAAGTATTCTTCATTGTGAACGAATTTTGCATAACTAGTAAACCATAAGAGATAGACAAAATTTTACTACAAAAAATGTAGATCGCGTTAAAATTCACTATTCATGTCACATACATTTTTTTTGTTGAGTGAACCATTTTCGAGATAATGCTTGTTATTCCCTTAAATTTTCCAATATTTCTACTTTTTCTTCAATGGAAATTCGTTATTCATTTTTTTTGTCCTGGTAATGCAGAGAGAATGGAATACTCCACATAGCAACCAGCTCTTAAAATATTTGACTAGCTTAAAGCCTAGCAATTCCCCTTGCATCTACAAGAAAATTAGCAATACATTAACATCTCGATATCTGGATTAACATGAAGTAGATGGAGAATAAGTAGAGAGAGTCATGTGAGTGTAACACATCAGATTTTTTTTCTAAGGTACAAAACATAACATACTTTTACTTGTAAAGAATAGTTTGAGGAGGGGGAATTTTCTTGGAGCCTTCCTGTCGAATCTATGGAAGAAGTTTTACTTAAAGAGGAAGGAACTTAAATAGGAACTTTTTGTTCAGTATTTATGCTGTAGCGCACACCACACCCCGCCAAATACACATACATATACGTGGACCCTTTTTTCTAAAAACGCGGTTTTTTTATTCAGCGGACTTTAAAACATTTCTTTCCAGTGAAATCTCGGTATAGAAGCAAAGAAGGTAAATCAGAAAACATGGCCTGGAGACCTTACGAAGGAAAGCTTCTCAGGATTGCGAGTTAAACACCTTAGTTTGGCTGTTTCAGCAAATGATGGTTCTTCTAATACAGTCAGAGACTCGGCTGTTCCCATAGCAATTACCTAAATGTAAAATAGCAAGGATAAAATACATGTACAAAACAAACAGACCACGAATTCGCCCATTAAGGACAAATTGGAGAAGAGCATACCGTATGTGTACATTCACGACTTTATCTACTACCTTTTATCTTCATACACCTTGTACTAAGTATTCTTGCAAAAGTTTTATGTTCTATCTGCTTCAGGTTAATACAGACAAAACTGCGTAAATAGTTTGATCATGGATTTTGTTGAAAGTGCCAAGGAATCAATTAATTATTTTTAAACAGATTAAAGAGATCAAGATAACATTTTATTTGTCTTTTAAATATCATAAATATATAGTATCAAAATGGTTTGAGGCATTTTTGAGAATATTAAAAATACGAAAACTTTTCTGTATAAGGGATAGTTTGGGTTGGGGAAATATTCTTGAAAATCTTCGTGTAGTAACTTTGAAAAATACTGAACCGAATACAAAATTGGTATTTATCCGAGTTTTCGTTTTTGAGTCATGTCATTATCTCTCTCTCTCTCTCTCTCTCTCTCTCACACACACATACACACACATGAATCCTTTTCTAATAAAGGCACTTTGTTTAGGAGGTATCAAAACATCTATTTTCGGTGAAATCTCGGTATCGAATTTTTAGGTTAAGTGCAATACTTCCTCGGGCAGTAAATACCTGACGATTGCGCCCTTCTGTGGTTTCGATGAAACTAAGTACATATTTTGGAGGATTCGCACAGTGGGAGAACCAGCGAGTAATTAAACTCAAAGAAAGATTCTTAAGTCCTGCTTTCCACTGGCATATTGATCTACTGCCTGACCAGAGGAACTGGCAAAACATGGGCAATTTCCTGCTAAAAAGCGGGAAGCTAGATCAAATTTGTTCAGTTATTCAGAGGTAATTTATCTGTAGTTTTTCTTTCTTTTGTTTCTTTTTGTCACCTTTAACTTGTGTATTAAATATGCATGCACTGCTAGTGGCACATGCACTAAGTATTTGTGTAATAGGATAGGATAGGAGCGGACACTTAGCTCATCGATAGGTCATTGGATCTTTTGTGCGTACACCCCCGAGAAGAATGGTTGTGAGAGAAACGCAGAAGACGTATGGGTTGCAGAGGGAGGCCGGCGCAAGTCGAAAGTCGATAGAGAGGCGCAGAGTTCCCGGCTTGACCACCAGCCACGCAATGATCGCTCGGAGACCTCCCTTTAGTGGGACCGAGGAAACACGACTTAGTAGTGGAAGCTCGACAGGCTTCCTTTAAGCAGGGCCGAGAAGAAGTTCCAAATCGCAAGCCCCTGCGCCATCTGCTCGACACCGACCGAACCACAGTCCCGGAGTCAACCTGAAATATGAAAGGGAAATAAAATGTGAGGAAATGGAGGAGAGAGGAAATCCAAAGTAGAATATACTACTCCGGCATCCGTCTATGTCAACCAGGGAAAACCCATGGTCAAGAGTGTGCGGCTACCGGGATTCGAACCCGGACCTTCCGAATGCGAGTCTCACACGTTACCGCGGAGCCATCTCGCTCGGTATTTGTGTAATAACTAATAATCTGACACTAATAAATATATATATAACTATCTAACTATATATCTGTCTGTCTATCTAATCTATGTAATCTACATATAATCTCTCTATCTAATCTATCTATCCTATCTATATAAACTATCTATTCTATATAATGTATTCTATCTAATCTATCTACCTATTATATCTATCTAATCTATTTTATCTATTCAATATCTCTCTCAATCTAATCTATCTATTTTAATCTATTATAGCTGTTCTATTCTATATCTCCATTCTAATCTATTTTAGATATTCTATCTATCTATTCTAATCTCTTATATCTATTCTATATATCTATTCTAATCTATTCTATCTAAATCTTATCTATCCTATTCTAATCTATCTATCCTATTCTAATTATCTATCCTATTCTAATCCATCTATCTGTCTATCTATCTACTAGAGAAGGTAAAACTGTTAAAGAAGGCGGTTCTTAAGTTTAGCTTATCCCTGTAATAACGTGAAACGTTAACCAATCAAAAGGCTCATTATTAAACATCCCTTTACATTTTCGTGAATCCAGTGGAAGAAACCATGTTGGTTTTACTTTGCACGTTTACAGCTTTCTATTTCATTCTCCGAAGATTGGCTGCATAACGTTAAAAGCATAAAATACCCGTTTCATTTTAATTTCGTGACCACGAAACTCTCGTGTCCATTTATCACGTGAATAAACAACGAGGAAACATGAAGCGACGGTTGGTAACACCGCAGGAAACTATGATGAGGGACCAGAATAGGCATCCATCATTTTTCCTAAACTTTACTTTGTTTTTGTGTTTGGCAAGCTTTTAGCTTGCACATCAGAAACTTTGTTAGATACCGTTACAAACTACTTCAAACCAGTAAAAAGAAATCCTACATTTAACTCTAGCGTGATTTATCTATACATTTACTATTTCAATTCTTTTTAGAAATAGAAGGCTCAAAAGTGCGTTACATTCATTACATTACACATGCCTTTCTCTACCTACTATTCCACAAACTGTTCCTAAAAAGCTTATTGTACTGCGTTATCTGAATTTTTAAAGCCGCGCGATGGTGCTACAATTTTGACGCAGTATACTTTACCTGTTTCTGATGTTGCTAAGGCAGTCCTAGAAGTACCAACCTTATAAAGCTTAAGTTTGAAGTTTGACAATGCCACATTGTTTAGTAATTATTTGGCAGCCACCAATTATGAACGCTCTTAGCAAATTTGTAAACAGGGATAAAACTGGCCATCGTTATGCGATATAACACTTTCATTTGAAAGGCCTTAGTCCAACTAATATTAAAGCTGAGCTAGATTCTACTCTGGAGGAGTCTGCTCCCTCGTTTACAACAGTAAAATATTGGGTGGCAAAGTTTAGGCGAGGCTGTACGAGCTGCCCAGACAAACATCGCAGTGGTCGACCAAATGAGGTGACCACGCCAGAAATTGTGAAGAAAATCCACAAAATGGTGTTGGTTGATGGTCGACTGAAAGTGCGCGAGCTAGCAGACATCGTAGACATTTCAAAAAGTGTTGTACATCGCATAATATCTGACAATTTAGACACGAGAAAGCTTTGCGCAAGATGGGTGCCGCGTTTACTCACAATGGAATAAAGGCAGCGTCGTGAGGATGCTTCATTCGAGTGTTTGGCGATGTTTCGCTGCAATAAATCCGGGCTTTTGCGTCGATTCATAACCATTAGGGTATACGTGAGTACATTTTATAGGATTACACAAATTTAAATTGATGGAGAAATTTAATGTGATCTAATATATGACCTTTTGGAACAAGTGGCCGATCGTCTAAAAATAAAGTATGAATCGTAACACTCGAAACTATAACAGTTATTATACGTGCTCACTTCTGCGGTATCAATTTCACGGTTCAAAATAACTGTCTCCGCAATGAAGAAACTATGAGCTTAACTTGCCGTGAACCGCTAAAATGCTTACCGGCAAAACCCCTCGCAATGGCCGCTAAATTTTACTCATTAAAGCTGTTACTGAGCGCTTAAAATAATACACGAGCCGTCACGATCATCCAGAGTGATGAATGTTTGCACGAACGTGTGCACGGACGAATGTGTGTCTGATTAGAATTGCACCCTGTTTCTTGACTTAAGCTCCGTCTACTTTAGAACTACCCCACCAACCTCCCTTCTAACGTAGGTCAATCGTTAAAAATACTGCACGTGCCACTTCTACCCTGTTACTATGGGCACCTCACTGAGTGAGAATTTTACTCCCTTTCTCTTTTCCAGAATTCTGGTATACGTGACTGTTCAAACGCACTGACCTTATAACCTTACTGATTTCCAAGAACTTTTATACTAACGCATTCACTACTTCGGCTGTCGCTAATGATTTTAGTTAACATGACTCGCTTATGACCTTTCCCTTGGACAAATCTGTTCAACCCAAGCTTATTATATTATACATTAATTTAATAAATGGGAATTTTGTTTATTGCAAATATTTATCTATCTTATTTGCACTGCACTCCCATCATAGATTATCACTAGCCATTCCTTAAATAACTAAAAGTGGTAATTAACTACTAGAGGTGCGTACAAAACATAAAAAACGGCAAGGTAAAGTCTGTGCATGTATTTACCGTATTAAATTTTTAAATTTACAATTTACATATAGCATTTGCACAGAAACATTTTACACAATGCTGACCCAAAAGATCTTAACGGGAGTTCATAGTTCGTTTTGGAGATCACGTAAATAACACATTATACCAGGTTAAATTTAAGAAGTTGCCTGGATACGAGTATAGCATTTACATAATTCATTTATATAAATCTGACACAATTATAACATTTGACATAATTATGACGCCCCATTTTACCTTTAAACTTCAGAAAATTACAGTTATACACGCCCAGTAGCTAGGATTCTCGCAATTAAGAAATGCATTCCCACTTATTGAAATTACTTGAGCACACACGGCAACTGCAAACGGTCAAAATCGGCCAATCTTATTATGTGTAACAGCCCAAAAACCCAAAGTACGATATGTAGGACAGCAAATACACCATCCCCCACAGCCAAAACGGCTCAAGAGAGGAAACCTGCGCTCCACCTTTGGTCATGGCCTTTAAGACTCTCCAGAAATCCCCCCTTGCCCTCTAAGTAAAAAACAAACGATTATCGCGCCTACCAACGGCATCAACCAAACAGCGCAGCAGAGCCCGCGGCATAAATATAAATTAACTGCAACGATGGCAAATATGAAATATAACTTGTTCTGCGAAAACAATCGGCACATACTGTAACTTCTTTATTTAATTATGTATATCCTCCTGATAATAATTTAAGTACCAACGTGTTACATGTTAGTGTATATAAAGATTTGCAGAAGATACTTTATTGCAGTTTTTCGCTCCAAGTACAAGAAGGATATAGTACCGTTAAGCAACACTCAAATCTTTTGAAAGCGCGTCGCTATATGTTGCCTTGAAACTTCTTTCTCTTTGCATGACAAAGGGAAACAAACGAATAGCGCGTTTAGCAGCAGAAAAATATATAAGCCAGTAACAATTGGAAGAACGGTAAAGAATATCTCGTAAATGGTTCTTTTTATAGTACGGTTTTGCCTATCTGTTAAGGTTTACAAATTATACAGCATTCATTCAATATCAAACAGGATTTCAAAGGCTATTACTGGAATATACAGGATACATCCTAATTAACAGCGCAAACTGAAACGGTTGAAAATATACGATAGTAGAAGCAAAAACGTTCTAGTAAACATGGGTCCAAAAACGGGCCATATGCGCGATAATTGCAAATGTGTGTTTACAAGCTGACTTCATGAAGCAACATCAACCTAATCAATACAAATGAATTTTAAAAGTAGACGTTCGTGTAATAATTCCCATTCTAAATTGCGTCAAAATTCACTCATAGCGTAACTTAACAAGGCATACAATTCTACACTGGTGTGCAAAACCTAAGGACGAAAGTAATCTTCGCATGCTGTGACACTGCCAAGCAACATAGCTCGATGAAACTTGAATCGTACATGGAGGGAACTGCTACGGTATGCTACAGTAGACAACTAACCGAAATATGCAATGAGACGAACAGAAATGCCACGTTTATTCATAGACTATAAGCTACACTAAAGTCAATACGACATATGATGGCTCTCTAGATTTACAGAAACGGATATATGGCGTTTAAAAGGGTGTATGATCACCACGGACAGCAATGCATGCTCTGCATCTGCTCCCATGCTGGCCACAAGGTTGGTAAGCAGTTCTTCTGGTAGGGCGTTCCATTCCTCCTCCAGCACTGTTGACAACTGTTGGATGGTTGTTGGTACTTGCGGATGTGCTGCAATGCGTCTCCCCAAAGCATCCCACACGTGTTCGATGGGATTTAAATCGGGGGAAGAGATCCTCCACCTGCGCTGTTCGATGCGGTCGCACTTTGTTATCAATAAAAATGAAGTCAGGACCGCTGCACCCCTGAAAAGACGCACATGGGGAAGGAGCACAGTATCACAATAACGTTGACCAGTGAGCGTACCGGGTTCAAATATTTGGAGGTCCGTGCGCCCAAAACAATACCACCCGAACCACAAAAACGATCATGTTACTTAGACTGAAACGCATTTTTCCTCCTTGAGCCGTCGCATCTACCCTCGTTTTCCCTATCCTTTCCCATATAAAGGCAAAAAAGTGGCCCAGCTTCCCCTATAATAACCTACTAGTATAGAAAGAAAAACAGTGAATTCTATATAAAAGAAGTCGATATAGCTAGACAAGAGAAATAAAAGAACATGCACTTAGCAGGAGGTATAGAAAGTGATATAAAAATGAAATTATTGAAAAAATATTGTCCATTTGCAGCAGTCCTCTTGGTTTATATTCAATTATTTATTTGTGAATTCCTTCAGGTGTAATGCTTTCCAAAGTTTTAAACTCAGTTTTTGTATATTCCACTAGCCTTCTTCTCAATGTTAAATTTGTTTCTATTCTATAAATCGTCTTCTCTTGTAAAACCTTTAATATATCTTAGAAAACGCATTTAGGCCGATTGTAGACAATTTACTGAAGTCTTTATTTCTTAACGAGCATGGCTCACTACCATATAATATGTAGTAAGATAGGAAGCGCCATGAGGGAACAAATTTCAATTCTGTACTCTTGTTTTCCCTTTCAATATCCTTTTAATTGTGCCGCATAGTGCTTGAAATTTAGTCATCTTTAATTTATATCTTGAATCTATTTCGTAACTTAATGCACACTATATATATATATATAGAGAGAGAGAGAGAGAGAGACAGAGAGAGAGAGAGAGGATGTTTCAGAAATACTTTTACAAACTTCGGGTATGGCTTCCTTACACCACAAGAAGGAAAAAAGTTCATATGAACATATGTCCCATAATCCTTTGTTTTTTCGTTAGGAGGTGTTCAACACAGTGGTACAGTTATAACACACAAAACTCATAATAAATGCTCAAAATGTCCTCCTCTTGCTTCTATGCATGCCTGTACTCGTCGAATCATGGAATGTCACACCCTGTCAATACCTCCGGGATGGTGTCGAATGGTTTCACAGGCTTCCATGACAGGTAGATGAAGCGTTTCTGCATCCCGGATGGCTGCTGCATAAACCAATGATTTAAGATGCCCCAGAGGTAAAAATCCACAGGATTGAGGTCGGGAGAACGTGCAGGCCATGGAACTGGTCCTCCTCTGCCTATCCATCGGTCATGTTAGATACCAGTCAGTGCGTCATACGTTCCGGCGTACGAACAACTCTTGGTCTTCCTCAATCAATAGTCCCTGGTGCAACGGTTCCTGTCTCAGCAAGGCGACGATAAACAGCGACAAAGGTTGGAAGACTCGGTTGTCTTCGGTCTGGAAACTCCATCTGATAGAGCCGTGCAGCCTCGCGTCGACCATACATAAAAATCATGTCTGCCTGTTCACGAAATGAATAACCAGCCATGTTGGAATGAAACACGTGCAGTTAACTCACTACATGTACACAACTGAAACGTTGAAGACAGACTAATGACAAATGACAAACGTAAACAAGTCTCCATGGCAACACTTCGCCATCTACCGTATGTAGTACAAGGGTCAACGCCTTCTATGAATGCATAGAGAAATGAAGTTTTGAGGTTGGACCCCGAAGGCCGTTGAACTCAAAATTTCATTGTGACAGAAATAACGTGAAAACCAAGGATTATGGGACATATGTTCATATGAACTTTTTTCCTTCTTTTGTTGTGAGGAACCTATACCCGAAGTTTGTGAAAGTATTTCTGAAACACCCGGTATATATATGTTGCGACACATGTTCAATGATGTAGCACTAGTGTTGATAGTTTTACGACCATTTAATTGAGGTTAACGAATGCTTCTTTTTATTAGTTATTTCGAAATGAATTTGAAACCGAAATTAAATTGCCATGTAAAACTAATAGCACATGTGCTACTCGGCTAGATAATCACAGAAAAACTTATTATGAAGTTACCCAGTTTATAGTCGCTGCAGTGTAAATTGTGATGCATGTTTATCAAAAGAAACAAATACTACATGACCTCTCACTGCATTCATACAAATTAAAAACGGCTGGCCCCGTAGTTCAGTCACTATAATAACTGCCTGCTGTGCGAGGGGTCCCGCGTTCGATTCCCGGCTGGAGAGGGTGAGAATTTTTCTCTGGGAAAGATTATCCCTTAACCTCCCCAGAGTCTGGAAGTATGAATGAGAGTGTACATGTGTGTATGATGTAATGATTAAAAACCAAAAGTGCAAGAAAACCAACGACAAGAGTTACACGAGTTAACACGATTGCCAATAGGCAATACGTTCCAAAGGAAAGGTGGTCGATAAGACCAATGCTGTTAAAGGTGGGATATAAATGGAACTAAAAAAAATTAAAAACAAGTGCACCATCATGAAATACTATCAGTGTAGTACCTGTAATTGGCTAATGACAATTGAGTGCGATTGTCATTTAAATTGTTTTGTTCTTACTAGAAATTTTCCGTGGAATGCCATTATCTCATCTTTTTTACTTAATTTTCATATTACACAATTTGCAAACATTATTTAATTCATGCATTTCTTTTTTCAATCTATCCTCATTGTTAATAATTAAAACCACATCAACTGCAAACACTAATAAGTCCTCTTCATTCGAATGGAACTTCATGTTGGTAAGTTGGTAAGGATTAAGAGGTAGAAATTTTGTGGAGCAAAAATGCAAATATCTTTATAACATAACAATTTATGTCAAATGACTTGTTTTGTGGTACAGTCATTTCGGACATTACCTTTGTAATTGATTTCAATACTTTGTAATTTTCTTGATAGTGTTGTTTCTCGCGATGTAATCGAACAAGTGTGGAATACAGCCCACATATAGCGTCCCACTTTTAAATATCTGACTATCGATTCGGCTTCCTGTATCCATCCTATACCTACAACGAAATGTGCAATAAAACTACTTATGCAAGCGTTTACTTCGATTAACATGAAGTAGAAAACTAAGCTTTTGCTTTATAAAAATAAATGATATGGATAGAAAATTCATGTAAATGTGATACATCAGATTTCTAATATTGTAATCAATCTCCTCAGAGCTATTTTAAAAATAATAATAAAAAGGACATTTTCCCCAAATAAAGTAACCAATCAAGAGGTCGAAATTACTCTGAAAATTTCCGAGTTGTAGCCACAGCCTACTTGAATCACAAAGATCGCGTTTTAGGACTTCTTGTTTTTCTTTTAGTTATGCTATCTGCAGATGTTTAAATGATTTATTTTGGATTCGGATGGTGTTTTTGGTGCATCACACTGGCGAATTTGTTGGGATTAATGCAGCATTTCATCCTGTGCCATAATACAACGGGTTGTTGTGAGTCAAGTTTTTTAAGTACATGTCAGCTTTAAGGGTAAGGCGTAACGTAGTACATCCATGGCGGAGAAGTTGCCTGGCAAGTATCGCGTTATATCCGAAGAGTACAGGTACGGTAACGACATTTGTCCTAAAACGTAGACCGAATAACGTGCCTCGCAATGGCACACCAAAAGCGTAAAATAAAATAAAAGAATTAAACACGATAATCTTTCCTGCATAATCTTGGTTACAGCCACCGAGCGAGGTGTCGCCGTGGTAACGTATGCGACTCGTACTCGGAAGGTCCAAGGTTTAGGTACGATAGTGTGTGGCGGGTTACGGCCGGATGGTGGATGTGTGTTTTGTAGAGGTTTCTTCCCCGGTGTCGGTCGGGACTGCCCAATCGGGACTCGCATCTGAAATGGGCCCCGTCAGGGTTTAGGGGATTGTGGGTGGGTTCGGGTTGCGTCGGATGCATTCTTTTGTTAAAGTTAGGGACCCCGTCCATGCTTGCGCCCTTGTCATACGGATCTGGTCGCCCTTTGAGTCTTTCCCCTCATACCTCCCAGGGGTCACGTTAGAAGCAAAAAAGACCCTTATGGCCTACTAGCTGCTTTGCCCCGGTTTCAGGGGGCTCCTTTTCTCCTTTACGTTTCATCGACCTTCGACGTAGACCAAACAAAACACAGTACGAAATAGGTTTGGAAGGACACCTACCGTATAGACCGCAGTCTATTGCTACGCCGAGGAAGGTTGTGCTATTCAGACAGAACGCCTAGCTTGCAAGGCAACCTTTCCGACACACTAGTAATACGTCTCTGCGGAAGTACTAGGCGGATTCAGCGGCTAGACAAGTGACGTCATACGCATGCCATGGGCACACTTCGAAACGAACACCCAGTATAAGACGGGTTACACTCTGCATTGCGCAGAATATAACCACATCAAACAGATAGAGATATGTACGTAAAGACTACTAACGTTCTAGCTGGGAGAAGCGTGATGCTGACTACAGCATCTCCCTGTATGGATCATCGTTCACCTCTGGCGGTCGGATTGGACGGCAATGGCCATATTTTGCAGGCCGCTGTGCCACAGATTAATTACTTAATTACTTTCTCTACTATGTATAAATAGTAAGTAGGGGAAGTACTGTATTCCACTAAACAATTAGATGCCGAGATTTCACTGAAAATACATGTTTTGAGGTCCCTTGAATAAAAAAAAACATTTTTGGAAACATGTCCGTGTGTGTCTGTGTGTGTCTGTGAACAGCATAACTCAGAAACGAACAGTCGGATAAACACCAAACTTGGTATTTAGGTTCAGTATGTCCCTATCGCAGATTACCCTTTACATTGAACATTTTTTCGAAAATTTTAATTTTCTCAGAAATGGCTCTAACGATTTTGATTAAAATATCATACATTTAAAATACTTTCATAACAAATAAAATGTTTATCTTGAATTTTCTGGGAATGTCTCCAAAAGTGTTCTTCGTTGTGAACGACTTTTGTATAACTGGTAAACCATAAGAGATAGACAAAACTTTGCTACACAAAAATGTAGCTCGCGTTAAAATACACAATTTATGTCATATGCATTTTTTTTCTATTGAGTGAACCATTTTCCAGATATTGCTCGTTATTCCCTTAAATTTTCCAATAATTATACTTTTTCTCAAATGGGAATTCGTTATTCATTTTTTATGTCCTGGACATGCAAAGAGAATGGAATACTCCACATAGCAACCAGCTCTTAAAATATTTGACTATCGCTTAAAGCCTACCAATTTCTCTTGCACCTGCAAGAAAATTAGCAATAAGATTAACATCTGGATTAACATGGAGATATGCATTTGTAAAAATATTTTGTACAAGACTAGAGAAAGCCATGTGGGTGTATCACATTAGATTTTTTAAAATGGAAATACAGGAATGCGTATTTCAAAAAGGTTGTAAAGAGCTGTGATAGAGAATACATCAAGACAGAAAATAATTATTAATACGTCCAAAGCGCATAACACAGAGAAATGAATGGAAGCTGAAGCTAAGAATCTCATTAAGAAAAATAACTTTGCAGACGGGAATTAATTGCGAATCTCTTTGCCGGATGGCTGAAGATGGATTAAAACTGAAATGTTATCGGCTACTTGTCTTGGAGTATACCGTACTGCGCTCCATCGAGTCATAAAAATAGATGAGGAGCTATCCTTTTTACAGCAGAACAAACACAAGACTGGCAGCCTTAATCTTCTGTTTCTTCAGTCGGCTGGGATAGTGTTTTTGAAACGAACAAAAGACTTGCAACGCTCCACAGAAGCGAAGTATATGTCGGCTTTGAAATCGGAATGACTTTTTTTCCACCCAGAAAGCTCTAATTTGCTATATAGAGAACGGAAGTCAAAACAAATCAAATCCCAAACTTACGGTACAGGAAATGGTGACGTACATAGTGATAATATTTATATTCCCTTTAGTGATTCCATTTGTACGGAGCCCCTAGAGAAAAAAGAATTATTGTGATGAAAATACGTTTTTAGTTTCACTGCCACGTTGAGGCAGTATTTTTAACACTTGAATGATTTCAGTCAAATTATATAATATAAAATATAACAACAGCCCGTCTTAAAAGCAATATGTGTATGTAACAATATACATAAAGTGTATATTACAGTCATCGTATAAGTTTATATTATTGTATACATGTAATAATGTTATGCTAATGTACTACGTAATTTAATAATGTAGGAGCTGTGAGAATAATAGGTTCAAATTTGCTAACAATGAGGTGACCGTGAGGCAATAATGTATAATGATGCTACTAGTCATTCTTGGAGCAAAAATAATGTAATTTTTGTGACAGTTTATAAAATAGCCAATCAACAACCAGAAAAAAGCTTAGGTTAAATAAAAGTATTCTATTGGATTAGGAATAGCCAATCAGAGACTTGAAATACAGAAATTTACAAATTTAGGTGGTAGAGAGCAAATCAGTTGCTTGTAGACAGCGCTCATAACTGGACGCGTTGGTTGTAGACAGTGTTCCTAATTCAGTGTGAGACAAAAATAGTTTACGTGTTAAAAAGTGCAAGTAATTAATAAAATAATCTCACAGCTCTCTATATCAGTGAAGTGTTACTTAAATCGTGTCAAGCATTAATTAAAAGGAGTGAATTAAAAGTTATAATCTGTGTAAGCCTACATTCTTAGCCGCACTACGCCCTGCTAAGACATTCATGTCTCTAAAAATAAATACCGACGCAGCCGAGGCAAAAATAAATATATAATATTTAAAAGAAACAGTCAAATTACAAAGTTGATATTTTTAAACTTGGGGCGAAGGCTACCGGAAACTTTTTACCATACGTGCGGTTGCAACTACTTCAAGTTCGGCTCCCCAACAGTTGAACTACAATACAACTTCTTCTTTGTGGCAGTAATTTGTATCACAATAATGTAAATGCCAGAGTGATTGTAGTGTAAATAAGCATTATTGTATGACATTGATTTGAGATGTTTGTTAATTATAAGCATTGTTAGGAAATAAGTTTACACGACCTCACTGAAACTGACAATAACAGCGGGTAACAATGAGCGAGGGGGTGAGTTATTTATCAATTATTAGAGACAAGCAAATGACGTCAGATTGGCGCGCTTTTCTTATAAATGGCGGGAATATTTTCCCTAGAGCATATGTTTTCGTAATTTTTGATTGAATATAAAAATAGACGCTAATGTTGGCGCGTTTTATTAACCAATAGCAGCTCGGTTATAATCTTTGGGCATATTAGGGTGTGGAAGTATAAAACGTTAAAGCCAGAGGCAAGTATTGCCCAGTTCAACAAAATCATCCACGCATTACATGTCGCTGAGTCCAACAGAATCATTCAGCAGTTAAACGTCGCTTAGTTCATCAGAATCGTTCGCGGGTTACACGTCGCGTAGTTCAACGGAAGCATACATAAAGTACACGTTACGCAATTCTACAGAATCTCTCGCGTCTTAAAGTTTGTTATAAATGTGAAACACGCGAATTAATAAGGTGCAGTAAATAAGTGATTACAGTGATATTAAAAAATATAACAGTTTCAGTCTGGCGTGTATCAAGAGTCAATATGTGAACTTAATTAATGGTGACGGTAATAAAAGTGTAAAAACAAATTCTTTTATCAGTGTTATCTGTGAGTAACAAATCCTTTCCGTTTACACACCCTGTTCAAGAGATTTGCTTGACCGAGGAATAATAGCTAGCCGGAGGACAATGAACCCAACATTCAAAGTAGTAATACAATAACACTGTATTACTTTTGCCCAGCAAAAGATAACACGAAGTGACCGCGACAAATTGGCTTCCATACGTGGTGCAGATAAACATGAAGCATCTTCAAACTAATAACAAATATTCTACTTCATCTTCAAACTGACTTTCCATACATAGCAGCAACAAACCTACTTCAAATTGGCCTCCAAAGCGTGGTGCAAACAACGTAAAGACAAATAATACATTTTCAACGTGTTACCTACCTATAGCCGGTAGGGAAGTGTTGTATTCCACTCAAGGATATTCTCACTCACAAATTAATGTAAGAATTAAAATGTATACAAAATTAAGGTTGAATTACTTAAAAATAAGCAAGTTAACCCGTTTTAGAGTTTCAGACTCAATGTAAACCGTAATAAATACAATAGCCGTATAAATTTTGCTGTTTTTTAAAGGGTTTTTGTAATGAAAACACGTGTTTGGCTTCACCGACACATATTACGTAGCTATAACAGGTAGAGGAAATGTGTTAAATTCCACTCAAAGATCTTCTCAGTCACAAATTAATATAAGAATTAAAATGTATACAAAAATAATTTTAATTACATAAACAAAGAGAGAGCCAAAAGACTACGAACCGGCTGTGCGGTGTTTTTTTTGTCCGCGCCCTCGGGGCTCGTTGTCGTCTGCAGCTATCATAGAAAGGCGCGGATGAAACGATACAACATTTTTACAACTACTTTTAAAAGCCACGTTATGAAACGTTAGGCACCCGCTGGCATCTAGATCTGGTCGCCTACATGTCTCTCCCTACATCCCTCCCTCCCAGGGTCACGTTGGAAACTAAAAGGGCCGTCAGGGCCTACTCGCGGTGCTCTGCTCCGGTACTGGTGGCCCCTCCGTGATATATACCTTTACCTTTTACTTTCGCCTACAACGAAATGTGTAATGAATCTATTTCTGTGTGTGTTTATCTCGATTAACGTTAAGTAAGTATAATATATACTTTTGCAAGAATAGTTTGTAGAAACTATAAGTCATGTGAATGTAATATATCAGCTTTTTTAAATTGTGATGTTATATTAACATTTGACGCGGCAGCACCCGCAAATGTTTAATAACACAAATCAAACAATGATGAAATGATGGAGACCGGAACAGGTGATTATAACTCCTAATCCTTAAAAGATGAACAAGAAAAAAATCAAAGAATATGAGTAGGCAACTTCCGTGTACACAAATTTTCGTTACAGTATCTCTAGTACGAAGTTACACTCATATTTTCGTCTCGCTCTCTCTTTCTCTCTTTCTAACACGGATATTTTTCCAAGTTCGCTTATTTTAAGATTCAAAACATATATTTGCTTCAAATCTGGATATTTAAGTGGAATGCAATATGAGGGGCACTATTTATGTTTTGAGCCTTGGCAACCCTGAATGCTGTAGGTGCCATCTGACGTTTCCAATGGAAGGTTTGACATTTTTGACCATAATCTACTTCAAGCATTTTGTCAATAGAGTGTCATTTGTTTTTTTTACGCTAACTTGAAAATTGTGTGTCAATAAAAACATGGGATTAACTCGTGAAAATGTTTGTGCAATGATTTATTATGACTTTCGACGTGGATTATCGAGACAAGAGTGCATCGATCAGCTAACTTTCACATTTGGCGACGAAGCTCCATCCTTTGCCACTGTGAAACGTTGGTATAACGAATTTAATCGTGGCCGCCGTTCGCTCAATGTTCGTGAAGGTCGTCCATAATCAGTTGTGCCAGAAAACATTGATGCTGTGCAAAAACTAATAATCAAAGATCGTTATGTGACATATTGTGAAATTGAAGCAACCCTAGACATTAGTTCCACCACCATACATAAAATATTGCATGCTTATTTAGCCGTGAAAAAGGTTTGCTCTCTTTGAATCCCACATAATTTGACGCAATCTCAAAAAGATGCCCATGTCGATTGGTGTACAAAAATGCTCAATAAACACAATGGCGGTGCCTCAAAAGAAGTATATAAGATTGTAACAGGTGACGAATCATGGATCTATGCCTATGAGCTGGAACGTAAACAACAGTCGACTGTATGGGTGTTTCAAGATGGAGCAAATCCAACAAAAGTTGTTCGCATTCAAAGCACTTCGAAGCAAATGGTCGCCTGCTTTTTCAGCATAAGTGGCCATGTGGCAACAGTGCCTTTAGAGGAACCTAAAACGGTCAATGCCGAATAGTACACAACCATTTGTTTGCCGGAATTCTTCGGTGAAATAAGGAAAACCAACAAGAACCGTAGGATCTTTCATCAAGAACGCACACACATCTCGTCTAACAACAGAGTATTTGAAGGCTCAAAAATCGAATTGATGGGTCATCTGCCATACAGTCCTGATTTAACACCCAATTACATCTTTTTGTTCCCGAACTTCATGAATAAATAGCATGGACAACGATTTTCGTTGGCAAAAGAAGCCGTTGATGCCTTCAAAACCATATTTTGGAGGTGTCTCAAGAAGACTGGAATAAATGCTTTGAAAAATGGGTCAAACGGATGCAAAAGCGCATTGATCATAAAGGAGAATATTTTGAAAAACAATAAAGTAGTTTTCAATCAGAAATTACTTTGTTTTAATCATTAGGCTCAAAATATAAATAGTGCCCCTCGTACTTCATATAATAAGACAGCGGTAGAGAAACTGGGTTAAAATATTCGTAATTTCAGTGGAAATCTCAGCGTTGCAGTAGACCTGGAACATTTTGTAGTTATCCTGGACGCCCTTCTTTTTGATTTAATTTTATTTCCTGCAACGCGGCGTTGCCGTTCTATAGTTAATGCATGCAGAACCGCAGAATAGGTTAGCTATGTCCTACAGGCTAATTTGCCATTCAGTGTCGCCAATTCCCAGGGATTTGATCGGTACAGTAGCTGCCAACAATTAAAGAGACACTCTCGATCTATATTCAGAGGTTGTAGTAATAATAACAGAATATAGCTACAATTTTATAAAGCTTCCAGAAAGATTCAATGATAAAATACTATAGTATCAGAAATTAATTCATTAAATGTCTTCTACAGCGATTTATTTTCGTTATGACGCCTAGAATTTAACGTGAGAAAGTATAAACATACAAAGGCTGTGCTGGAAATGGATTAATATCACCAAAGTATTTATTTGATATAAATAGTATTTTGCTTACTCTACTACGTAGAGTAAGTAAGAGAAGTATTGCATTCCACCCAAAAATTTGGTATCGAGATTTCACCGAAAATGCATGGTTTGAGGCCCCCAAAATCGAATTTGTTTTTATTAAAAGTGTGTAGTTGTCTGTAAACAGCATAACTCAAAAACGAAAAGTCGCATAAACACCAAACTTGGTATTTAAGTTCAGCATCTATCAGAAATGTGAGATGAAGATTTTTAAGAAAATTCTCGCACCCCGGGGTACCCTTTACATGGAATATTTTTCGAAAGTTTTAATTTTCTCAAACCTTTGATTAAAATATCACATATTTAAGATATTTTCATGGCAAATGAAATGTATATCTGAATTTTCTGAATGTTCCTAAAAGTCCTCTTTATTCTGAATGACTTTTGCATAACTGGAAAACTGTATGAGATTTAGACAAAATTTTGCTACAAAATATAGATCTCGTTAAAACACACAATTTATGACTTTTTTTTTGTCGAATGAACCTTTTCCAAGATATTCCTTATTATTTGTTTCAATTTTCCAATACTTATACATTTTCTCAAATGGGAATTCATTATTCGTTTTTTACTTTCTCTACTACGTATAGTAAGTAGAAGTATTGCATTCCACCAAAAAATTTGATACCGAAATTTTACTGGAAATACGTGTTTTGAGGTCCCCTGAACCCAAATAAAGCATTTTTGTAATGCTAGACCGGGGACCCCATCTGTATGCCTGGTTTAACTCTCACATGTTCTTGTCCATTATCCCGCACTTCCAAATTGCCCTTTCGTCATTCACAGATTTACTAGGACTACATCCAACGCCAGAAAGCGGGTCTTGAGAACAACTAGCTATGGCTTATAATAATAGTACTTGGTAATGTAAGAGTGGAAATCGCACTATTGTTGCTCGGTTTTGTATAGAATGTTATCCATAGTTTCGCCAACCTGATCCACTTTTTACTGGAACGGCTCTTAAAGAGACAGATGGTGCTTTCTTGACATTTTACTCTGATTCTATGAGACATTACTCAATTTAAGTATTATCGCATTTGTTTTCATAGCATAATTACCTCTAACCACAGAATTAATCATAAAACCATGGCACTTGCTATATCGAATTTCATCGCTGTAATAACCTCTATGGCACCTCGGTTTTCCTAGACTGGATTAACCTACTACTAATCCTGAAACCTAAATAATTTAATTCTGCGCACAGTATACACAGAAATATTTATATTTACGTGAAAAGAGACCTTAGAAGAATGTAATAGGACCATCCAGAAAATAACGACCGTTTGGCTTTAGTGTATTCAGAAAAAATATTTCATTAATAAAAACATGTCACTTATTAAATTAAAACTTACATTATTTCTCCGTAATCATCTCCGTTATTTAAGTATTTGTCATAACTGTCCATCTCGTGCTGTAGTCGGCTGCCGTCAGTCCAATAAGCTATAATATGTTCGAACACAGTTTCACCAAGTAAAGAATGTGAAATGTTTTGGAAAGAAACCTATAGCTCACTAGGTTTAGATACATGTCTGTCTTGCACGATTTTGTTGTTCGCTTGATTGTTCAAATGACCTGTGATGAGTGACGGGCTTTCAGGTCGAGTTTCGTCACGCACATTTGTTGGTTCCTTGTTGAACATTTAACACCAGCTTCTCATATTTCTTTCGTTCATTACTGTATTACGATATACTTCGTTTTGTTGACTAAATTTCTGCAGGCTTCTACATCCAAGCATTCAAAAATCCAATATTCTCACCTCAGAGTCGGCGGGACTTTGTATTACACAACTGATTTTGAGCAGAAACCACAATAACAACTTGTTTCGTCGAAAATCATATAACACTGAGAAAAGAATTCGCAAACGGGCACTACTTCCTGGATTAGCATCGGAATACAATAAAATGATCAGGAACAGATAAGTTAGGTATTAAAAGCACCTCGTGATCCATTTTTGCTACATCACATATTGCAATCAAATTCAGCAAAGAATAGAAAACTTCCCAAAATACTCTACATATTGAAACAACTGGAATATATTAGAAATGTTTTGTAAAACCGAAACCCTATTTGCCCAAAAACAGTCATATTTTAGCTTCCATTCTATATGAAATTCTACAGGTTGAGGTGACTTGACCCCATTTATAACAGGTTCGTTGCTTCAGGAACTTATTTCATTCTCTAAAGGCACATTTTCTGATGGAGATAGGTAACCAAGAGCAGAAGAGAGTTTGTTAACGATTCCATCACACGTGTTGAAAGATGCATCTAAAATGGAAATGGCTTCTTGTTTTCACTTAGTGAGGTGACAATATTGTTAGGATGGTCCAATCACCACGTCATATAACCTGGACAGAGTTATTTATCAAGCTACGTTCCAAAATAAAATCCAATACGCTCGCTTTAACCTGTCTCACATCCATCGTATGCCAAAGCACGTCGATTACCGTTTTTTCTGGATAACAATATTTTCGGCGATTTTGCTGTACTCCCTTTCTCCCTTCCTTCATGAGCGTTTTCGTATCGAAAGGGTTATTTGTTCTCCAGAGTTCATTCGTGGACAAAAAATGTAACAGACAGTACAGTAGATGGCTTTTGAAGGTTATACGACCAGGCTTTGAATTGAAAGTAACAGAGAATACTGTGGATGAGTTTGGCAGACACTGCACCCTGGATTCGATCTAAAAGGTGAATCGCAAGGTGATAAGTCTAGATTGGATGTTTAAGAAACGTCTAGTGAATTGCCTCTATTTTATGTGCTCAATGGTAAAAATGCGTGGAAACATGCTGTCAAAAGCTTTTGGTTCGTACAAGTTGTTCAGAATGCTCATTTAGGTCTCGAGGGGCTGTGTGAACAATCGTAACAATATATGTTATGTCTGTTGGAGTTATGTGGTAAAGCAGCAGAAATTAAACATTACCGCATTTATCGTTTGTATTTGGACTATTTTAAAATTAAATTAGGAGATTAAGAACAAGAACTTTCTCCTTATATTGTGTGTAAAAGTTGTGTAGAAAATTTAAGACAGTGGTACAAGGGAGTTCGTTCATCTATGGACTTTGGTGTTCCTATGGTATGGCGCGAACAACAAAATCATTTTAATGACTGTTATTTTTGTCTGTGTAATATATCTGGCCTCAATAGAAAAAACAAGGCGGGTATTATACAGAGTGAGCCAAAAGACTCCGAAACGCCTGCGAGGTGTTCTTCCTGTCCGCGTCCTCGGCGCTCGTTGCCGTCTGCTGCTATCACAGAAAGGCGCGGATGAAACCATACAACATTTTAAAAAACTACTTTTAAAAGCTTTACTTACCAACTTTATGAAAGGAAATGCTGAAACTGGCAATCATGGAATTTATAGGGGGAATTTTTCAAACGATAACCGATGTCGTCTGTTTCTTCGGTAAGAACCGAATGCCGTCTTTTAGATTTCTTAGCCTGAACACTTCCTGTGGCCTGAAATTTACTGTAAAATCCCTGAATTGTTGTACGCCCTGGAACTTTTACACCTGGAAATCTTTCTGCAAATCGTACTTTCACTTGGCGAGCTGACCGAGTTAACACATACGAATCATAAGTAAATACACGCTGTGCAATAGAAAACATATACTGAGCCATAGTATAATTTGTGACTAAGTACAGGACAAAATAATAAATAACTCGTAATAACTGAACTACATCACATCACCATCAACTCAAAACTGCACTTCAAACTGCACAGCAAAACCACAACAGCTTGACTTTGTTTATAACAGCAGTGCGTTATCACGTTTTTATGATATTTTCACACGCCCAGTGGAAAAACAGCGCGCAGCCGATAATATTGTTCATAAAATACCCCTCCGGGGTAACTTAAAACATAAAGCATGCAAGACAAACCCACACACCTGGAAGAATTAAAACAAAATATCCGCCAGGAAATTTTTCAACGTGAACTACGGCGAGTGATGGATAGTTTCATAAAGAGATGCCAAAAATGATGGTGGGCAAATAGTTTTAAATAAATGTTTTAAAAAAATTGTATGGTTTCATCCGCGCCTTTCTATGATAGCGGCAGACGGTAACAAGCGCCGAGGACGCGGACAGGAAAAACACCGCGCAGGCGGTTCGAAGTCTTTTGGCTCAGTCTGTATATCCATGCCATCAGCAGTTAGGCCTGTGCCTCATGGACCTGATGTCCCTGTTCCATCACCACCTACGGTATTACCAGAGAGTAATACTCATACTTCGAGTGTAGAAGGTGATTTAATTTGGTCCCCAGTCTTAGAAGATGATATTCCAAATACACTGAGTCCTAAGTACAAGTCATAAGGTGTTTGAAATTTCTTAGTTCAATGTAAACTCCTGCATCTGTAGAATTGAGATTGTTTCTTAGTTTTCATGATTCACGCATTTTAAATTGTAATTAAAAACTAGAAATAAACTCAAATATTACACATTCCTTTCTGCAAGGCCCCCCCCCAAAGGTGCGTGATATGAAAAAATGGAAAGCAGATTTGAATTCAGCATACCAAAATTAGGTTTAGAGACATGTTTAACATCGTGTCGCAGAGAAAAAATTAAATTCTCAGGCCTGTGTAATTAAACAACTTTTTGCTTACAAATCTATTATTTTAAAATAAAGTTTGATTCTAAGTTTCATTTACTGCACACGTTATTTTTTCCATATTAGTACGGAGTTTTATTTTATTTGTATAGCAACCAGGTTAGATAGGAAATTGTCAACTTGCGATCCACAACAACATGGTAAGTACTAGAGATTATTCCCATTGTCCAAAAATGGTTTCACAAGATTTTTTCATTAATAATGTGCCAATAAAAATGAGCACAAAGCCACAGACGTACTATATAAGGAAGGTAGCATGTTGGGATATAATAGCTAACCAAAATAGACAGCTGACAAACGAAATACCGGTCCTATTTACAAGCATAACGGACAAACAAACAAGACTGGGCACATAAACAATCTAAACCAGTGCAAAGGAACCAATATCTAAAAAGTAGAGAGGTTATAATAAAAATAATAAAAATATCATTCGGAAATAAAAAAGAAAATCCCCGTGTAACGGTGGCTTAGGAGTTAGTATGCAATAAATCATGAAGTACGCAATTTCCTGCAATGTGCCTCTGAAAATAATACGTTTTGTGCCATGTATTGTTTGATAAAGCTTGACAACTGTTTTTTAACAAACATTATTTATATAACAGCAATTTTAATCAACTAAACAAATTGTGCATATTACATGCTCCATTGAGTTGAGTATAACTAGATAAACCATTGGTTTTTTTTTTCGCCCCGTATAATTTACATTTCATATTGTTGTAAGCTAGTTCACGAATTTCCTACTAAAATACGATAAAATGCACATGTTAATATTATCGATTTATAAGCGGAATCTGTTAATAATGAATTCCTCGTACTTAAAAAATACGTTAATTTAAAATGTTATATGTCGCGTCTAAAGGCTGGGAACGAACCCCCGATTTCAGAGTGAGGCAGCACTCTAAAAAAAATGTTGAGGTTAGGGTGCGTGATGAACCTAGATTAACAGAACGCTGACGCTTCCAGCGTAGAATGTATATAAGCTGGCCAGGGGCAGACCATATCGGGCGGGATGGCTCAGGCGGTAACGTCTGTGACCCGCATTCGGGAGGTCGTGGGTTCAGTTCCCGTGGCCGACTTTCTTGACCCATAGATTTTATCGGGGCTATTCTTGGGTCGCTAGGCGAACGCTAGGAAGGTTCATTACATCCTCGAATTTCCTGTCCCTTTATTTCACCTCCATTCTCATTTCACTTCACCTTTCATCTGCTTGGTCTGTTTCAGGGCTGAAAGTGTCGGCGGGAGTCTCGACGTTGCTTGGCAGGGGAAAAAGATTGTGTATGCAACCCATAGTCTCCCGGAATAGGGGTAGTCTCCGAGTCCCGGGTCTCCAGAGGGATATGCAAGCCTGCAGGGTGGTGGGGAGCCGGTTGCACAGCTGCCATCCGGGAGTTTCAATCTGTAAAAGGTGGGGACTCTGCCCCCTGCTTTTGGTCCATCCACCCTGTCTCTCATCTCACTCTTCAGTATTTATTATTCTGGAGTTTATAGAAGAGTGAGAGGTTATTGTGAATATTTATTAGCATTACATCGCTTACCTTTAAACTTATTAATTTTTAAAATAGATTATTTATTCATTTGATTTTACTTCCGGAGGGACCCCGTCAGGGGCTTAGGCACAAAAGATCATATAGGTCGAGATTCTAAGTTCCTATCCGTACCCAGTCCTACTCCATCACGACATCCGTTATAGAAAGTCGTCACACCAGTCGTGGTCACAAAGAGTATTTTATAACTTGTTAATAAGGAGCAACTTCACCGCCAGCCGGTATATATTAAGCTGAGGTACTTACAGACTGGGCCGTAGGCCTTTAGAATAGAATTAAGGGCTCGAGGCATGGGCCTTTATCTGAAGTTCTCATTGTTAGCGGGACCTGCACCCTCTTCCCGAACGCTACTCCCCTAGGTGATAGCTCTACCTCTAAGTTACCTCCATCGTGTAGTATCCCGGTCCTTACAGCTTGTGATAAAAAAAATTCAGTTTGTCTTCTCAAAACATGGAGGAGACGAAGAGGAATTGCGTATTAGAAAAATATCTTATTCCTCGCACTCACAGGCTTTTATCCAAACACTACAACCTCACAAGGTCCCTAATGTATTATAATATTTATATAAAAAGTGATTCCTTTATGCAGTTTTCGCCACTAAAATGCATTTTTATCATTAGAAAGAATCTCACATTATGAATATGAACTTGGCTGCATGCATAACACGGAAAGAAAAACAAAACTGTTTGTATATCTTGTCATTTATCACTGAACCCAAGAGGGAAAAAAGAACAATCACATAAGAGGCTTTATAGGTGCCTCATGCCAATTAAACTTAGGAAAACTTAAAGATATAAAAACGATTATTTTGAAAAGAGTTAATTATACTCGATAGAAATTACGTGTTTTAGTGCGCTCTACATTTTCCTACAGAAAAGCTTATTTCTATATCTTATGGTTTCCTACTTGTACAAACTTATACAACATACATACTTGTAAAATCAATCGCTAATCTTTGTTTGTACCTTCAAATTTTCAGTTTTTTCGCTAGTTTTCAATGATTACTGAAATCAATGATTTGTTGAAGAAAAAACCATAATTAACCTATATTAATAGCCGGGGTGAGTATTCAATTTATACTAACTCATGTGACATCGACTAAAGAAAATTTCGATTGTTAGTTCAAGTATTACCTACTGCAGGGTTTGCCAAACCATGGCCCGGGCACCGCACCCGGCCCGCGAGCTACTTTTGTTTCGTCCACCTACAAACTTAAAAAAGGATAAATAAAAAGAAACGGTGTACCTGTATTAGATTCATGTATTCATGAATTTCGAATGATTAAATTCAATTAAGCGCTCAGGTTTTTAATTGATATGCAGTGTAATGCACTACTAAGGACTAGGGCTGTAACAAACAGTTATTTTCGAGTAACGGCTGTAACTGTCGCAGCTACAATGTGTTAACGGTTACATGTAAGGGTTACCAGTAACGATTAAGTTATTTGCTTTCATGGTTTGCGTTCCCAGTTACATTACATTAATGGTTTCCAGTAACGATTAGCTGTAACTACGTTTCAATATGAACGGTATCGATACACGCTTACTTTGTTATTTTGATGCAATTTAATATCCAGCTGTGTCAACACTTTGATAACTACGGTGGTTTATAATAGCAAAATGAACTCGCAATTTTTTTCACTCTTATGCGCGCGCGCGCGCACACACACAGACACACATACACACACGCACACACACACACACACACACAAAGACGTAGTTACGTATTTCTCCCTATTGGCTAAGCTATTCGTGCATAAGTGGGCCTGGTATTTCTTTTGTTTTAATTTATGGACGCCCTTTAACTATTGTGGTCCTTAGCGTTCCATTCTGTATTGGGCGCGAAATAACGGAAATTTTGCTCACAGGCCACTTTGTCAGGCTGGAGGTTCTTTTACGTAACGTAAATCTACGACATGGGACCACCAGCTTTACCTCCCTTCCGAAGGAAGCCATGATAAGGATTTTTACGCCCGTAAACATCAATCGCCTTCCGTCAGGTTTGAATCCGCAACCTCTGGAACTAGAGGCTAGCATGGTAACCACTGCACCACGGAACGATGGCGCCTCTCTTAGCACGCTAGGATGGAAACAGCCAAAGTAAAAAATCATTACATTATGCAGATCGGGGTCGGAAGCATGCAGTTGTACAACATTAATAAATAATACTCAAATTACACTCGTAATGGATGAGGTAGCCCTTTCAACTTTGAGGTTTGTTTCGGGAAATGCTGGTTTAACTTTGTCATGTGTCTGTCGGTCTTTCATTGCTTTTTTGCCATGCAATGTTAAAGATGTAAATAGACATAATGACAAATCTATAAGAGCGAAAACACACTCTTTCACACGTGCTTTTTGAATAAAATTCGGAGAAATTTCACCTTTCTTTAAGCAGTCTTAGAGAGAGGACTTGATGAAATTGTGCAACCTTAGCTCTTCATTCGCCACTGTTAAAATTTATGTACCGTTGTTTGAGCTTAGTTGCCGCGCATATTTAAATACTGAGCAGCATTAATTGTTTATTCATACCCGATGTATAAAAACTCGTCACCTATAATCGTATGTTGAGAAAATTATTTATTAGCCCCACGTTTTGGGAGCCGATTTGAAGTTATTGTCTTTACGTTGTTGCTGTTACGTATGAAAAGCCGATTTGAAGTAGGAATTGTATTATGTTTCAAATGTTGGGGAGCCGAACTTGAAATTCGTTGCAACAGTACGTATAGTAAACAGTTTCCGGTAGCCTTCGCCCCCAAATGTATTTTCAGGTGGCATTTGCCCCAAGTTAAAAAAAATATTAACTTTGTAATTAAACTGTTTCTTTAAATATTATATTTATGTTTGCCTCCGCTGCATCAGTATTATTGTTAGAGACATGTTTCTCTTGGTAGTCGGTGGTGCGACTGAAGAATGTAGGCTTACACAGACTATTATTTTACTTCACTCCTTTTATTAATACTTGATACGATTTAAATAACACTTCGCTTAGATATATATATGTATATATATATATTTAGAGAGAGAGAGAGAGAGAGAGGTAGCTGTGAGATTTGGTTTTTTATTAAATAGTTGCGCTTTTTAACACGTAAAACTATTTTCGTCTCACACGAATACGTATTAAATTTCTCGAGGACGCATCTCACGTCCGATTAGGAACACTATGCAAACAACTGAATTGATTTCTACCGCCTAAATTTGTAAATTTCTGTATTTCAAGTCTCTGATTGTCTAATCCTACTCCATTAGAATACCTTCATTTAACTAAAGCTTTTTCTGGTTGTTGATTGGCTATTTTTAAACTGTCTCAAAATTTACATTATTGTTACTCCAAGAATCACAAGTAGTACTGTTAAACTTTCTTACTCATTATTGATTCAAGGTTATCTCATTGTTAGCAACTTTTAACTTATTATTCTCACAGCTCCTACATTATTAAATTACATCCACATAACATTATTGAACATGTTTACAATAATATAAGCATATGCAATGACTTACATACATTTTACAAATTATTACATACACATATTATTGCAAGGTGGGCTGTTATTTAATTTACATATTATATAATTTGACTGGAATCATTTAAGTGTTTAAAATACTGCTTCAATGAGAATAACCCATGTTAATGCAATGCATGCGGCTTTCCTGCCTGACTGATTTGTCACCTGTGGCCTATGACCAGTGTTGCCAACAGGTGAATAGCATTTTCCGCTATCTTGATGCTGGGAAGTCACTATAGAATATTAAAAAGTAGCTAAAGGCCTCCAGATGGGGAGAAGGGGTTAAAAGCATTACATTTCTTGTATGTGATCTATTCGCTGCCGGAAAAGATAACGGTATCATGCGAGCCGGTTGATTTAAAACAGCAAGAATATGATTCCTATTTTCTTCAGAGCTAGTACTATTTCCAAGCTATGGCTGATTACATAAATAGCTACCATTGCCTTACTAAGTCATAAATGAAGTGGGTTGGAATCTGAATCCCACCTGTAGATACATAATTTATGTAGTGTGTATTAGGTAAAAGCGTGCAATCTATTAACTTCTGATTTAACAGAAACTAGGGATGGGACCTCGATACTCACGATACTCGATGGTATCGAAGTATGTCTAATGCTCTGAGATAAACCTTCGGTACTTTTAAGGGGACAAGGTAGTCTGAACACACGGAAATTACACCTTAAGTGTGTTAAATTACCACTGCTCTTAAGGTTCTAAATGGTTTTTATTGAAATTTTTATGAATTATTCTATAAATCATGTTTGCATTGTTAGCTTATGTAGTTGAGTCCGTAAAAATTATTTCATTCAGCAGAAAAATAATAAAATGTACTCTTAAAACATGTAAATTTATGTACCTTCTTTTCTGAAACTACTTGCAATATAGAATCACACTCTTCCATGCTTGTTCTTAGTATAATCATCCATCTTCTGAACCTAAATTGTTTAGTTATGTATATCACTTCACTAGAAATTGAAAAAAAAATATTTGCTTAGTCAAAAAAGTAAAAATGTGAAAAAGTTGCAAAGTTGTTGCTTTCTTAATATCACTAATGTACAATATAAAATTATGCTGGTAATTCAGAAAGTTTAACTATGTGATGTATACATGTACTGAAAATTTCAGCTCTCTACCTCTCATACTTTCTGAGAAAAGGGCACATAAGCATTAAAAAATGTTGTTTTGAGAAAACTGAATTTAAAGTTTGAACGTTAAAATTCTGACACACTTCAGTATATTCCAGCGTCATAATCATCTGCACCTTCATTCCTGGATTGCTTCAGCTTTTCTGATTGCCTTCTCTTGGTCTTAGCCCTTTTGTTAATTGCTGGACTCCTCCCTGGGCAAGGTATGGCCTTTCGTTGTTGAAAGATACAAAAATGTTCTAAAAAGGGGCGTTACGATTACAGCACAGATTTAAGGGAATGTAGACTAGCATTTAAATGTCTTAAAAACCTCTTAACCCCCCCAAAAGTATATATTTTCTAAACTGGAAATAGAGATTTTATTAGTGCTAAAAGAAAACATGTGACGTTTGACCATTTCAGAGTACCTTGTCCCCTTAAATTTTTAATTTTTGCACTACTGAAAGTTGTTGCGTTTAACTTTATGCTAGATAAGAAATGAAAGAAGTCTAGACTTCACGTTGTTGTCTCGCAAGTGTCCCCAAAGAGTTACTGAAGTATAATTCTTGACAAATCTTAACTGCGTTTCCTGTGGCTGAATCAATGCAACATTCCATAGACTCTTGTGCCTATATGAAAACGTGAAAAACAATTGGGGGAGAGTAGATGTACTCATGTAACAAGCGTTAACTGAGTTGTGATAGAAGCTGATTTAGCTGTTTCTGCAATAGTCTGCCTTGGTGACTTGCTCTCAGCCATTATATTTACCTACTTCCCTGACCAAAATCTGTGAATCCAGCAGAAACAAATCATAACTTAAGCTCATAACTAATATATTGCATGGAAATATGTTATATTTATTTGTTTGTGTTTCATGTAAAATATATTTTAGTTTGAGTTTCATGTGGAATATGTATTTGTTTATATTTTCAATGTTACAGAATAAAGAATAACTTCTAGTATTTGTTTTTATATGGCTAAAATATCATCAAAAAGAAAGTTTTCAGCACAAAACACAGTTACATAAAAAAGAGACGCAAAAAACTATTATTATTAGCCTTGACTAACAATAGGGGATGTATAACGAAGATAAAGAAAATTTCTGCCAATTGGAGAATGCCAAACAGGAACAATTTCGGAGTTAGCATACAATATCTACATAATTGGTTACTTGCGTTTATACACACAAAACTACTAAATAAGGACATACAGATTTTTTACGCGAATATCAAGTATCGGTGTTCAAAAATTAGTATCGGTATCGAGTACAGGAATCGGTATCGTCCCATCACCAATAGAAACATATGGTCACAAATATGCCAGAGAATTTAGCGATAAAGGAATAACAATTTCGCAGCATTTAACACCAAATGTCGTCATATTTGTCGTCAGCAGCTAACATAGTAATATAGCCGCTAACACGGGACTGAAAGTCGTTCGAAGTAGTGACAACGTCGCCACGTTGGCAACACTGCCTGTGATCTATATTCGAAGTGATAAGCAACCGTTGTAATAAACAAATATGGACTTGCAACTCCGTGCGAGGATGACTCAAGTTGTAAACAAGTTGAGGTAACTATGGTCCATTCCAAACCAGAGTTCCCTCTGATGTAAACAGAAGCACGTGCTTCGGCTTGTCACGAACCCAAGAATATACTCTTACGCCAACGTAAATAGTTCCTTAATACATATATTGTATTATGAAATATTAGAGCAGGAAAGGTATAGAACTGCACATTTTATTGCGCTTATCCTAAGAACTCATCGTTAAAGGTAATGGATATATACTAGCTGTTAAGATATTACAAAATATGACTTTCGCCTGCTATTGCGCTAACGCCGAGAGCATCTTGGTTGTTAATACCAACCATATAAACGACTGCCACTCTTAACATACACAAGAAATGCAGCAATGAATTCCCAGAGGTGCTATCTGAGTACGTAATAAACACTTTGCGTAACACACGATATATGA
The DNA here is from genome assembly GCA_030765065.1 of Deroplatys truncata. Classification (NCBI taxonomy): domain Eukaryota; kingdom Metazoa; phylum Arthropoda; class Insecta; order Mantodea; family Mantidae; genus Deroplatys; species Deroplatys truncata. The sequence goes on from CM060975.1 coordinate 281,503,755, forward strand.
TAAGCGAACAGTCATTCATAATACACTAACACACAGCTCAGCTCAGGTCAAATCTTGTGATTTAGTCAGTTGGTATTTGAGTTTACATGGCAGAGGAAGGTGCGTGTACTGCGAATAAACTGTTCAAACACAGAAGCGGGAAACAGTTAAAAAGTGGCTAAAAACAAACAATACTTCATATATTCAACTCACTATTACAAAAATACCCGACACTTAAGTGGGACAGTGCTGTGGAATTGTGGATAAGTTTGTCATTATTTTGGAGAGTAGTTCTGATACTGATATGGCAGCTGAGTCATCTTCGGAGGATTCGGATTTGGGCGTTGCACTTTTGCCCAAGGATTGTAATTAACGTAAGTAAACTGTTCATTGCCGCATACTTATAAAATCTATTGTTACCTCAGGTTGCATTTTGAACTATGATTCTCACGCAGGGCGCCTTTTTATAGATTAAATAGTGTTCAACAAGCACGTGGGAGGGGAACAAGCAGCCATTAGGGGCGGGGTTTGCGAACTACTTTCGCGCGGATAATACTAAGAGTTTGTTTTCAGTGAAAGGCACTCTGGTTTGGAATAGATAATAGTTCCCCATAAGTGATTCCAGCACACATGCAAGTCAGTGATTTCACCCAGGCTCGGTAACGATCTCCAGTAACCGTTAATGCGATAACAGTTGTCTTCGATGCTTTGGTAACCGTTACTTTGGTAACCGTTACATTAAGGTAACCGTTACGTTATTTTCTGCCCACCCCTACTGAGGACAAATATGAGGTAGTTTTAATTTGATTAATTTTTATAACTGTCTGCCGATTGAAGCATTTCGTTATTTGAAAGATTTGGCACGAGAACTAATACCAGTGCTCGCATCAACGTGTACTTGTAAAAAGACATTTAAAGACACTGAAATTTGTCAAATCACATATAGGTCTACTATGATTGATGAGCACTTAGATTCCGTTTTGATGATAGGCGGCACAAATTAGAGCCACATATGTCTGCAATTATAGCACAGAAAAGTCAGTTCCATTCTTCTGATTGAATATGAACTGCTATTAACGTAAACGTACTTCCTGTAACAGCTGCGTGTGTGTGTGTGTGTGTGTGTGTGTGTGTGTGTGTGTGTGTGTGTGTTTGCGAGTTACATTGTCATGAGACTGTATAAGAGACTTTTTAGTTCAATAAAATACTGTGTTTAAAAGGTAATGTAATTTGTGCGCTTGGTGCCTGTGAGTTTATGGTTCCTATCTACAAATTATGTGACTTAGCCTGCGATTCATTTTCTGGCGGTTAATGTGACCCCTGTTATGAAACGTTTGGCAACCCCTGACATATTACGTGCAATCGTGGGCAATGATATAAGGCAAATGTTTCCACCACCTTTCTTTCTTTCTTTAATAAGAAACGTAATCGTTTCTATTGCGACGTCAAACAAAAAAGAATAAGAGGGCGATGTTACAGAAGGCTTTAGAATTTTATGGATTAAGACGGAATTAGAATGGGATCGATTATAAATGCATATGTTTCAACAGATTTATTACGTCATTGTTGCCAAGCACCATTTATAGCACAAGTGCTATAAAGCCGCAATTATGCACGATTTTGGCCACCATAACAACGTATTTATAATGCTAGGATTGCAGACGGTTTGAAACAAATATCAAGGAAAGTACAAAACAGAAGGACATAAATGATTATTCATTTGAGGCGTTAGGATATAGGCCATGTGAAAAATTTATCAATTCATCATTTTATGGCTCAGGTATTAATAAAATCTAATTAAAATATATTTCAAAACTATCTTCTGCCACTGGAGCCATTGCGTTATCCACGTAAGGTTTATGTTTTTATAACACATTAACTCGCATCCGTTTCCTTAGTGCAGTCGTTATGCTTGACGTCTGTCACGTGAATGACCGGGGTTCTATATCGCAGCATGGAGAGGATTTTTACTTTCTCTACTACGTATAGTATGTAGGGGAAGTATTGCTTTCCATCTAAAAATTCGATACCGAGATTTCTGCAGGAAGACATGTTTTGAGGTCCCCTGAGTAAGTAAAAAAAAACATTTTTAAAAAACATCCGTGTGTGTGTCTGTGTGGATGTGCGTTTATATTTCTGTGAACAACATTAACTCAAAAACGAAAAATCAGATAAATACTAAACTTGGTATTTGAGTTTAATATCTTCCAAGGATGCAACACGAAGATTTTCAAGAAAATCTCACCACTCCAGACTACCCTTTACATGGAACACTTTTCAAAATTTTTGATTTTCTCAAAAAATGGCTCTAACGATTTTGATTAAAAGATCATATGTTTAAGATATTTTTATGTCGAACTGAACGCCTTCAATTTTCTAAGAATGCCCCAAAATACCTCTTCATTCTGGTTGACTTTCACATAACTAGTAAACCGAAAGAGATGGACAAAATTTTACTAAACAAAGCATGTAGATCTCGTTAACACACACAATTTATGTCATACACATTTGTTTTTGTCCAGTGAACCATTTCCGAGATATTGTTATTTGTTTGAATTTTCCAATACTTTTGCTTCTTCTCAAATAGGAATTATTATTTATTTATTATTATTATTATTATTATTATTATTATTATTATTATTATTATTTTATGTCCTGGACATGCAAAGAGAATTGAATGCAATACATAGCAAACAGCTCTTAAACGATTTGACTATCGCTTAAAGCCTACCATATTCCCTTTGCACCTACAAAAAAATTAGCAATAAGACAAGTTTCTGCAAACGTGTTATGTCATTTTATTTATTTATTTATTTATTGTGCTAAGAGATTTACAATTTGATTGTCTACTGAAATTTGGCCATGGTCACTCATTCAGTAGACATCCACTACAGTTTATCCACATTTTACAATTACCCATCAATAAATTACCTTACTCCTTTTTTTATGTTCCATATCCACTTGTTTTTCACTTGTCACTTTCTTAATTACTTTACCATCAAATATTCACCACAATTTTCCAATCAAAATTTAAACACTATTTCATTGAATTTATCATTTTTCACTACCTCTATCCATCGTCTTATTTGTGAGCTACACTACCTCTTTCTTATCTCTATCCGCTGTCCAAAACATGAGGTATATAGAGAATAGGCCATTGTATAAGTAGTTTGTACAAGAGTAGGTCACGTGAGTGCAACACATCGGATTCTTTGTGTGGTGCGTTTTCGTCTATCGTTTAACGTTTAGCACTTATAATATAAGATTCAACAAAATTCCTTCTAAATAAAGAGAACTTCACAGGCTATTCCTAGAATACTCAATATACATTTTATTTCTATGTAAATATCTTTAGTATAATGCATTTTAGTCAAAATTATTAGCCATTTTTTAGAAAATAAAAAATGTCAAAACAAAATCCTTGTAAAGGGTAGTTTGGGGTGGGGAGATTTTATTGAAAATCTTCGTGTCTCATCTTTAGAAGGTACTGAACCTAAATACCAAGTTGATAGTTGTCCGACTTTTCGTTTTTGAGTAACGGTTTCCTCAGACACACTTACATACAGAGGATTTTCTAAAAATCTTTTTGGGGGATTCAGGGGGCCCTCAAAACATGTATTTCTGGTAAAATCCTGAATCGAATTTTTGGGTGGAATGCAATACCTTCTCTACCATCTATGTACGTGGTAGAGAAAGCAAAAATAAGTAGAAAACAAATCTGATGTGTTACACTCACATGACTTTCTCTACTCTTGTACAAACTATTTTTACAAACGCTTATTCTCCATATGCTTCATGTTAATCGAGATGTTAATCGTTATTGCTAACTTTCTTGTAGATGCAAGGGAATTGGTAGGCTTTAAGCGATAGTGAAATATTTTAAGAGCCGGGTGCTATGTGGAGCATTCCATTCTCTTTGCATTACCAGGACAAAAAAAAAATAAATAACGAATTTCCATTTGAGAAAAAGTATAAGTATATGAAAGTTTAAGGAAACAACAAGCTATATCTCGAAAATGGTTCACTCAACAAACAAAAATGTACTGAACCTAAATACCAAGTTTGGTGTTTATCCGACTTGTGCTTTTTTGGATTCAGAGGACCTCAAAACATGTATTTCCGGTGAAATCTCGGTATCGAATTTTTGGATGGAATATAATACTTCCCCTACTTACTATACGTAGTAGAGAAAGTAAAGACGGGCGTTACATGACAGCTTTAAAGGAATGTAGACTAACATTTGAATGTTATTTAAATGCCTTAAAAACCTCTTAATCCCCAAAAAGTATATATTTCTGAAACTGGAAGTAATAGAGACTTTATAACTGCCTAAAACAGAAAATGTGATATTTTTTTTTTTTTTTTTTTTTACCATTTTGGAGTACTTTGTTCCCTTAATTTAGGGTATCTCCCCAGTACTGCCAATTATTATGAGGTCTGAGGCAAACCTAGGAAAGAAAACTCAGTCATGGAGGAAGGACCTGGCGGTATTCGAATCGGAGAGCTGTTCAAGATTCCGTGCAAGCCATGTCGGTGGTAAGCTGTGGAGAAAGTAATTTAAGATTTGAGGTACTATACTTTTATTAAAACAGTGATATTAATAAAACGAGAATAGGACCGAGAGTTTGCTTTGCGATTTTAATTCTCGACTGGATGTTGTTATCCTTTGCGGTTGACGGAAGTATTTTTTCCCAGAGGCAACTGTAAATTCGGACTCCACCGCCGCGCCACAAAGAGTAATATTTCATTATAGTTTACAACTGCTTTGTGCGTGTGGTAGGGAGATTTATCCCAGCATCGCAGCGTTTTGAAGCACACTCGCTGTTTTTCAATCCACGGGGAAGAGGGATGATGGACCGCTTGCCATTGTGCGAACTAGAGGCTTTTGAGAGCTCGATGTCCGTCCGTTTTGCTAGGTGACGTGCTTCGCGCTCTTCTTCACTTGACTGAAATGCATCTGCAATAAATCCAACGACGAGCATGCTACATGTTTACTTTCCACGAGTGCTGTCGAGGAAAACATCACTGGAAATAGTGAAAAAGTGCTCATATACAGGAGGAACAACAGACATGAAATATTGCATATAACGTAATGGCCGATTCACCAAGCTTCTTAAAATATTGTCTAGCTTCGCGTTATCTAGCACGTCTTTATATTTTGTGTTGCTTTTACATGACTTTCTCTATACACTTCCAAAAACTGTTCCTATAAAACCTTTTTACTTTCTCTACTACTTATAGTAAGTAGGGGAAGTATTGTATTCCACCCAAAAATTCGATACCCAGATTTCATGTCCGTAAGTGTGTCTGTGAACAGCATAACTCAGAAACAAACAGTCAGATAAACACCAAACTTGGTATTTAGGTTCAGTATCTTCCAGAGATGTGACACGAAGGTTTTCATGAAAATCCCCCCACCCCAAATTACCTTTTACATGGAACATTTTTCGAAAATTTTAATTTTCTCAAAAATGGCTCCAACGATTTCGATTAAAATATCATATGCTTAAGATATTTTCACGACAAATGAAGTGTATACCTCAAATTATCTGGGAATGTCTCCAAAAGTATTCTTCATTGCGAACGACTTTTGCATAACTGGTAAACCAAAAGAGATAGACAAAATTTTACTACACAAAAAATGTAGATCGCGTTAAAATACACAATTTATGTCAGATACATTTATTTTGTTGAGTGAACCATTTTCGAGATATTGCTTGTTATTCCCTTAAATTTTCCAATACTTATACTTTTTCTCAAATTGGTTATTCATTTTTTTTGTCTTGGTAATGCAAAGGGAATGGAATACCCACATAGCAACTAGCTCTTAAAATATTTGTCTATCGCTTAAAACCTACCAATTCCCCTTGCATCTACAGAAAATTAGCAATAAGATTAACATCTGGATATCTCGATTAACATGAAGCATATGGAGAATAAGTGTTTGTAAAAATAGTTTGTAAAAGAGTAGAGAAAGTCATGTGAGTGTAACACATCAGATTTTTAGAACATTTTTGTATCCTTCAACAACAAACGTTAATATCACACCAGTGAGCCGTTCAGCAATTAACAAAAGAGGCCCGGACCAAGATAAAGCAGTCAGAAATTGTGAAGCAATCCAGGAATGAAGGTGCAGATGATTATGACGCTGGAATATACTGGAGTGTGTCAGAATTTTAATGTTAAAACTTTAAATTCAGTTTTCTCAAAACAACATTTTGGAATACTTATGTACCTTTTTCTCAGAAACTGTGAGAGGTAGAAAGCTGAAATTTTCAGTACATGTATACATCACACAATGAAACTTTCTGAAGCATAATCATAATTTTATAATGGATATTAGTGATATTAAGAAAGCAACAACATTGCAAATTTTTCACATTTTTACTTTTTTAACTTTGCAAATAATTTTTTTTCAATTTATATTCAACTGATATACATAACTAAATAATTGAGGTTCAGAAGATAGTTGATGATACTAAGAAAAAGCATGCAAAAGTGTGATTCTGTGTTGTAAGCAGTATAAGAGAATAAGATACATGAATTCACGTGTTTAAGAGTAAATTTTATTATTTTTCTGTTGAACGAAATGCTTTTTACGGGGTCAACTACATAAGCTATAAATGCAAATATCAGCTTGAAATAATTGTCATGATTTATGGAATAATTCACAAAAATTTCACGTAATATATTCACATAACATTATTACACATGGATACACTAATATAAGCATATGCAATGACTGTTACATACATTTTACAAATTATTACATACACATATTGCTTCAAGGCGGGCTGTTATTGAATTTATATATTATATAATTAGACTGAAATTGTTTAAGTGTTAAAAATACTGCCTCAAGATCAATTAATGCCCAGTGCCATTGGTGAACAACAACATTTCCACCTTGTCCTACACACAGCTTGTGTAGAACAACAATTAATTACCGTTGATTGACCTAATAGTTGGTTAAACTATGAAATAATTTGAGATCTGTTAGTGGTTTACTGGGGAAAATGCGAGTAAATTGGGGAATTTAATGCCGCACCGGCATGTTGCCATGGTAGCCGAGTTGGTTAGAACAACCAGACGAAAACCGTAGTTCAAATCCCGGCTATGGCATTGAATTTTTCAGACGTCTGATTCTACCTTTTACAAAGATGTTCAGTGGTTGGAGCAAGGAGGATTCTTTTGTTGAAATATTAATTTCTAAACCGATGATTTTAGTTATGAAGAGCATCACACAAATACTTCCAAATGTCCTTTTAGTTCAAGAGTTTGAACCATATTCCTTAATCACCCTACACTAAGCTAAAAAGCTGTAATAAATTATACGTAGTTTTAAGACTGCCCGTAAACCATGGAAGGGTTCTCTTTAAGCATAGAACATCAAGAGATATTTAGTTAGCTCAAAAATTACTTCCTGAACTTGGCGATACGCTGCAACACGCTATGGGAAAACAAAGAAGAGCAAACTTGAAAAGAAATTACAAACTATTACCCTCAAATTGCTTTCCCGGTTGACTTTCTCTTCCTTTGGGAAAGAAAAGTCGAAACCGATTAAAACTGTGCGTTGCGAATTAATCTCGAGGATAACTTGTGTCCGTAATTTCTCTGCTCCCTGCTGATTCAACTGCCGCAGAACAGGAAATATTGCTAAAAAAGAAAGAAGAAGAAGTTGCTGCAACAGCTGAATATCTGGAGGCGCAAACATTACTTACAGGAAATGCTTGCAGAAGCATTAGGGTTTGGAATTTGCTGTCTGAGCTGGAGTAAGTCGATATGTATTCACAAGCCATGTGCACTTTTACTCTTGAACACCAGCATCATAATATGTATGGAAAACTGGTTTCAGCTAAAACAGTGAAAAGCAGCAAGAACTTCTACAAGGCAAAGAATTAAGTTTGCATAAATTAGTTTGGTATTTATCCGACATTTCGTTTTTGAAAATATTTTACTTTTTATTTGGGAGTCTCAAAACAAGTATTTCCAATGAAATCGATAACGAATTTTTGGATGGAATGCAATAGTCCCTCCACCTAGTAGGTAAGTGACAAACTAAAAAGTTCTATAACGCTCCATCCTCTTCTATATGTGAAAATACTATAATGGGAAATTGCTTCATTACTTTGAGCGGCCATATAAAGACGTCAAATTCACCAATGTTTTATTAGAGGCTACACTAGAACCAAGAAACGATAGAAGGACCTTGGCACTGCAACTGGATCTGTCGACAAACATCTAAAAGGTGAAGGTATTCATAGATGCGAGACGGCAACGTTGTCGACCTTCGTGGTGTAGTGGTTACCATGCTAGCCTCGAGTTCCCGAGGTCACTGGTTCAAACCCGACGGAGGTAAAACTCCTTAGCTCGCTTCCTTCGGAAGGGAAGTAAAGCCGGTGGTCCCGTGTCGTAGATTTACGGCACGTAAAGAGCCTCAAGCCTGATAAAGAGGCCTCTGACAAAAATGTCCTGTCTTTCACATCCATTACAGAAAGCGTCATAAATAAAAGTCCAATTACTACCTTACAGATACCATCCCACATTTGACCTTGCATCTTTCCCCACTACTATGATTTCAGCAAGAGTTTGCAAAACTGATCCAAGGAAGCTGAGTCTATGCACCGAGACAAGTAAATTCTGCTGTAATTAGTACTCCATAATAAATAAAATGTGTATGCAAGTGATAAGAAATAGCAACATAGTAATGCGCAAAAACAGGTAGCGGAAGATTTAATATTAAACACGACACATAATATGATTGCAACATTTTAAATATTTGTATAATAATTCTTATTTAAAACTTCATGAAATGTTTTGTGCAGATCTAGAAATGGAAAAGAGGGAAAAATTAACACTTTGGTAGATTGGAAGATGGGAGGTCGGTATCAGCTATTGGCGAGTCCAAGGAATGGGTTGTAACTTGCACCTTGAAGCAGAGAGACTGGGTTTCTCAAAATTAGTCAGCACTGCAAGTAGATAGACATAGAACTACAGCGAAAATAATTTAGGGGAGGAATACGTAAACAGCAAACCAACGATAATGTGGGAAATGAATAAACCAGTAATGTGTTAGTAGTAAGTCCTAAACCGGGAGGAGGGGCGTATTGAAATAAGAAGGCGTGTGTCGACGCACCTTCTTCATTGACTCAACAGTGATAGAGTAGCCAGTCGGTCAATATTCAGCATTCAGATATTTCGGCGATGTGTATCAATGTAAGTATTCTTGTATAACCCTGTGAACGATATTCATTACTTGAAAGTAACGCTCACTATAGGAAAATGTTTATTCGTGTAACACGGCACTTCCTTGAATTGGCGTAACATAATTTAATACTTGGTTTCATGGACTTCGGCAAACAGATATTGTAGAGGTGAAAGCCATGAAAGTGTCATCACTTCAAAATTACCGTATTACCTTCAGCAACGAGATAAGATATCCCGGGGCAAATGACACAATAACAGCATCAACTAGCACAAATGGCGTCCATTGTTACAGTACTGATCATCTGGTACTTGTAAGAATGGGAACAGAAACAGAAGACCGAGCGAGGTGGCGCCGCGATAACGTGTGCGACTCGCATTAGAGATCCCGGGTTACATTCCCGGCGATCGTCCAATCTGACCCATGGGTTTTTCGTTGTTAACCGGGTCGGTGGGCGAAGGATCGTTTTCTTCTCATTTTTCAGGTGTGCTTCTAGGTATCGTAGTGCATGGCAGTGCCAGTGCCATACAGATGTTGCGGTTGCATACTCAAAGGAAAGGCAACTTACCCGTAGACACCAGAGGGCTGCTTGGTCGACGGGTCGTTCATCGCCCTCTCTAGGCAGCTCCAACAGTGGCACGGATCTTCGAGCTGCAACTTTTAGGGACTTCCGAGCATCTGTGTGGCTTGTCTGCCTGCGGTCTATAGCCTCCTGTGGTTCCTTCACTTCATCCCTTCCTCGTTGAGTCAGTATTTTTAACACTTAAATGATTTCAGTCTAATTATATAACATATAAAGTCAATAACAGTGCGCCTTAAAGCAATATGTGTATGTAAGAAGATATAAAAAGTGTATATTACAGTCATCATATATGTTTATATTATTGTATACATGTGTAATAAAGTTATATGAATGTATTACGTAATTTAATAATGTAGGAGCTGTGAGAAATAGGTAAAAAGTTGCTAACAATGAGGTAACCTTGAGGCAATAATGAATTAGAAAGTTTAAATGCTACTTGTGATTCTTGGAGCAACAATAATGTAATTTTTGTGACAGTTTATAAAATAGCGAATCAACAACCAGAAAAACCTTTAGTAAAATGAAGGTATTCTATTGGAGTCGGATTAGCCAATCAGAAATTGAAATATGGCAAAATTTACAAATTCAGAAGTTAGTTGCTTGTAGACAGCGCTCCTAACCGGACGAGTTGCTTGTAGACACTGTTCCTAACCGGAAGCGAGATGTGTTCTCGAGAAATTTAATACGTATTTCATGTGAGACAATAATAGTTTATGTGTTAAAAGTGCAAGTAATAAATAAAAAAATCTTGCAGCTTTCTCTCTCTATATATCAGTGAAGTGTTATTTAAATCGTGTCAAGCATTAATAAAAGGAATGAAGTAAAGTTATAATCTGTGTATGCCTATATTCTTCAGTCGCACCATTCCCTGCTAAGACATTCATGTCTCTAAAAAATATAAATACTGACGCAGCCGAGGCAAACATAGATATATAATATTTAAAGAAAGTCAAAATTACAAAGTTAATGTTTTTTTAAACATTGTTTTTTGGGGGGGCAAAGGCCACCGGAAAGTACATTTGGGGCGAAGGCTACTGGAAACTTTTTACCATACGTGCGGTTGCAACTACTTCAAGTGTTCGGCTCCCCAACAGTCGAAATATAATACATTTTCTTCAAACTGGCTCACCAGCAACAAACCTTCTTCTAATTGGCTCCCAAAGCGTGGGGCAAATAACAATACAACAAACCATCTTCTCATCGTGAGGGGTAGTAGCCACAATAGATTCTATGTTGTATGACCAGGATATGAAAGAACTGTGATACAATCAGACCTCCAACAATAAAGAGAACCCATACCAGCTTTAGTCAGGTTCACATAGATTCTTCCTCGAATTTGAATCTCAGTATGTTATAGTGGAGGTATATCTCTAGGTAAACCCAGTATTTGTAAGATACAATAGTAGATATCAAAAATGCTGTACGCTATTTCTGGGATTCCTTCTTTAAATACAGTCCCTCTCTAGACGGCAGTCGCCCTGATTTGCTTTTGTATTTCACCTTCTGCTAGGTTGTGTTATGCCCGCATTTTCATCACGCACAAGAACTACTTCAGTAATTATCTCAAGCGAGCACACATTACTTGCACTCAATAACATTTTAGAAGTCATAAAACTAAATATGTTTTTGTTGGTGAGAGTCTATGCCTGAAAATGCTGCTTAGAGTTCTTAAATATGTTTAAAGGAGTTTGACCTCGGTGATGTAGATAGTGAAATATACTACTACAGATTAGAAGCAGGTAGTAAGGATTTATGGTAATGCTTCACGATGGTAAAATGCCTCACGCGAGTGCCATTCCAGAGATTATAGTCTGAGTGCGGTGCCTATCTGTAACACGCCGGGATTGCGAGATGGGATCATTTCTAGTGGCAAATATCATGCTTGCTTGATAATAGCATTTCTCTAACTAGCCAGTTTCAGTAGGAGATACAGGTTAGCACTTCCCGCAACAATTTACGTCTATAATGAATGCATTTGTATTGCATTTATACTCTTAAATTGAAGTTTATACATTCATATTTTCCCTATACCATTTAACCTCCAAAAATCCCTCATGGAATTCAGTTTTAAGCAATAAAACGACGACCTAGAGATTTTAAAATGCCTTTCGAACAGGATTTTTCTTTCTCTACTGTTCAAGTAGGGAAAATATTGCATTCCACCGAAAAATTCCATTAGTTGTTTTGATGCCGCTTGAATCTAGAAAAAGGAGAAGCATTTTTAGAAAAGGTCCATGTGTGTCAGTAAACAGCGTAACTCAAAAACGAAATCTCGGATAAATACCAAACTTGAATTTAAGCAAAGTATCTTCCAGAGGTACAAGAAATGATACATGGCGACAAGAAATTCTTAAGAAATCCCCCTAACCAAACTACGCATTACATGAAAAATTTTCGACTTTTTTTTGTCAAAATGACTAAGGATTTTCATTAAAATACCATATGTTTAATATGTACATCTTTAATTTTCTGGAATAACCTATGAAGTCTTCTTCTTTCTGAATAACTTTTGAATAATTGGTAAACCGTAAGAGATAGACAAAATCTTACTACACAAAAGATGTAGATCTCGTTAGATCATACATTTTATGTGAAATGTTTTTGTGGGTTAAACCATTTCTGAGTTATTCTTTGTTATTGTTCTAAATTTTCAAATATTTGTACTTTTTTTCAAGAGGTAAGTACCAACCTTAACCTACTGTATTCATCTAATACCTATAACGAAATGTGTAAATGTGTAACGAAAGTTTGTCTTTGTAAACAAACTGTAGATTAAAGAATATGCTTTGGTAAAAATAGTTACATGGGTTTACTTTAGAACACTGAAGAGGACTACAAACCCATTTGACCGTTTAAACCTCGTTTGACTGCTAGAACACGTTAATGTTCCAAAAAATCCGAGCGACGCAAATTGAAAAGAAAAAAAACTGACCTTCAAATATAAATGATAAGGCTAGCGTAAGTGGTAAGATATGCAAAAGCCATTTTAAAACCTTCTACCTATCATTCTTGCTAAATCTCGCAAGCAGCCCAGAGAACATGCTACTTTATAATTCATGGGGTCCTCAAAAGGATACCTAAATTGATAAATGAATCAGTTAATGTCAAAACAACGGAATAATCCAACCTCTGGAAGTTATTTTTTTCCACAGTGTAGGATATATATATATATGAAGGATAACGCATTAGATTCGAACTTCGGTCAGAAATCCATAATCTAAACTTGGAACGTTATAAATAGAGTTACAATTTATCTGAAACACACACACACACACACACACACACACACACACACACAGAGTAACAAATGAGAACACCAGCTATTGGTAGCACAAATTTTACACTCGGGACACTTGACTGCACTTAACTTCGTAACTTCTTAACTCGATTTACTGAACTGTACTTCAGGGCGCTAGTCAGCCCCCTATACAGACCCCGCATGCAAAGCGGAATCTTCTAGAAGAGGAAGCTACTGGAAACGGCTTAAAGGAATCTTCTGCAGCAGAAAAACTGCATGTAAGCGGCACATAATGAGTTCTTCACACGGCATTGTTCTGAAGGCCAGATGAGGGCCCCGTCAATCAAGTGCCGATCCGGGAAGAGTTTACCAGCGTTTCGTGCACGCGCTCACAATAATAGTCCTTATCTTATTTCAGCGTAAAATTAGCGGCAAATATTTTCATTTCGGAGCGACGTGAATCAAATTTAAGAGAGGAAGATGCAAGGTTTCACAATATTATCCACACTTATGTATTATTCTATTGCCTACCGAAGTTATCTTAAAACTTTTATTACCCAGCACTGTCAGTAGAAACTGTAGATTTTGCTTGGATGATATTTATTCCATGTATTTGAACAAACTGTTCGCAATTAAACTTAATTATCAATCACATTATATATGTCTTCCGCAATATGAAAATGAATGACCTCACATACACTCTTTAGCAGAGCTAGGACAAATATCCTTCGGCTTACGATGTGAGCATGCTACGAGTATGTATCGACAGTGCGAGGGAAAGGATGTGTCATAGATAACCTGGAACTGTGAACAGAAGCGTCAGGAATAGAACAGAAGATAAACGCAGAGCTCACAGAGAGCAACTCTTCAATACCATTAACACACTAGGTCTACTCATTAGTGAACCCAGGACAGAAGTTTTCTACGACTGAGAAATCCTCCACCTCAACCGGAAATCCAACTCGAATCCCTTTGTACACTGGCCAGTCATTGACCGATGGTTATATAGTGCTGAGATGATTAAGATTTATCTACTACACATACCTGAGCAGAGATTTACAGCTACTTGGGAATAATTGATCACTCACCTGGAAAGAGAGAAAACAGAATCTTAAAACCTTTAAAGAAAACATAGGTATCTTAAAAATATAATACAACTACTAGGATTTTAAGGGCAAAGGCAGCAACTTTACGTAAAAATACCATTAGTTCGCAAAAAAAGCAGCTCCATCTAACAGATGTAAGGTCTGCAATGGCAGAACACGAAGAGGAGAATTCTGTTCGAATGTGACAAATGCAAGATTCCTTCATATGAGTAAGTATTTTTTCGGTGATAGCGTTTTTTTTTATCCACTTCCGGTTCAGCTGTCATGGTAGAACGTTTAATTTCCTGTATTCACTGCTGGTAACCTAACCTACAGGCGTGTTTTGTCCATTTTTACAGCGCTTATGTGCATGAACTATATTAAATCTTCTAACTTTTGATATATTTATTATTATACATGATAAATGAATTGTACCATTTCAATCTTACCTGGATCTTTGCTTCCAATTTATTTGCTAATATTTACCTACAATGTAATTTGTGTAGCAGCTAAGTATGAGAAAAAGTTACTGAATTTCTTAAGGTCAACAACCACGAATGGATAATCGATTGCCAGTACACCACTAAGGTTAATGTTGTTAACCTTGCTACTGTTCAACAGCTGTTAGTAATTAGTTTATTTTTGCTTAAGTCTATTTCTAAAGGGTGTTCAGATTTATTCGGCCTTTACCGCTAGTCAATTTAAATGAATGGCGTCATTATTAGTTCAGCGAGCGCTTTGTCTCAAAGGGGAGGTGTGAAATTAAACCTCGGACACGCATGCGTTTCCGACTTCGTGAACAGGTTGATGTAGTGCGGCGGTGCGGAACTATTTTTGACTAGGACATTTTGTGCGTTCTTTGCGCGCGAGATGGAAGTGACCGCCGGTCACAGAACTGGTACGGTTGAGTGTTAAGCCGAGACACTCTACACTATAAAAGCCAACCAATGATTTGCGTCACCTGTCAGCATACATGCTGAGATTGCGAATTTACGCCAGTGAAACACGTTCCAAATATATACTGGTAAGATACGATACAAGTACCATTTCACTATGGTGACCGCGAAATTGTTGACATCCAGCCATTCCACATCTTTTGTTAGTGCTCTGCCAGAGGCACAGGTGATAAACTCCCTTCAAAGTACTGACGTCATGCGCAAACAACCGTCTGGCGGCAACGGCCGAATATTCACTATCGTCAAAACAAATAGTATGCAATACACATAGGTTAAGTGCATTAGAGATCCTCAGAGTACAAAATACTCGACCTCTATCGTATTTTCAAGTCATCGCCATTCTTCATTGATGAATGCCATACTTGTGTTGCAATACACATTATGATTTGTTACAATTCATAAAGGGATGGAAAATTTTTATGTAGCAATACTAACCGTTCCAGTTACCAAAAAATTCTAACTAACCTTTCCAAAATAACGTCAAGTACGTCTGCGTGAACCGTAACAGCCAGATACTATTGCTGCACTATGACTGATTGGGGTTCTTATCAATACATTAAACCAATTTTAAATATTGGAGGATGAAAGGGAAATCATTTCGTTCTTTTGGAAAATTAGTATTCCATACGTTGGTTGGCAATATTGATTAAATGGCTAGCTAAGCTCAGTTTACTATCAGCAAACACTTAGTCACAGGTAGCTAGTTAGAACTCCATGGATGCAGAGAGGAACATCTGAGTGGGTCGTCCCATAGTCTAAGTAGTAACACCACTGGGTCCGAGTCCTAGCTGGGGAGTTTTATCTCTAGGTACTCCTGTTTGCTTTTTGTCCTATAAATACTTAACAAGTTGTTTGATGCTTATACTGCCCCATCAAATCAACTATTTAGTCAATACCTTGTTGAGTGATCTAGTCGATAAAAGTGTTCACGGAATGAAGGTATGACACATCGCGAGTTTCAGCTATTCCTGTTTCAGCCTCCCCCCACACTCCAAATGCACTCTGCGTACGCCCCTGTTCTCATTTAAAGAAAACACAATGAGAAACTAACCAAGTACGTACTAAAAATGGTGAATGGAGAAAATTAAATATCTGTTCATACTATAACTATAATGCTTAAACAAGACTGCCTCTGTGGTCTGGCGCTTAGCATGCTAGCTTTCAAATCCAGAGGATTCGGGTTCAATTTCCGGCTGGAGGATGGGAAATTTTCTTTAGCCAGGAGCATTCCCCATTCTCCCTAGGGTCTGGAAGTATGAGTGAGAGTACAAATGTGTGTGTATGTATGTATGTATGAAATTAATGTTTAAAAAGGAAAACTCAAAGTAAACAAACCCAAATATTAACACCATAGTAATCGAGTGGGATGATTCAGGCGGTAACGTCGTTGGCCCGCATTTTGGAAGTCCTGGGTTTGATCACCAGGGACCGCCCACCACCTCATCCTCTACTACGACTTTCCTGCCCCTCATTTTCTCTGCCCATAATCTTCCTTATCATATGTTTCAGGGTCGTAGGACCAGCCGGGGTTGCGGCTGACTTAACGGTAGTTTGCGCTCTGCACCGGTTTCTTCCTGGCGTCGCCGCGGGGAGTCCTAGTTCTCTCCACCCAATAAGGGACTGCCGGGGATTTGTTGCTTGTGAGTAGGCCCGGGCAGTGCCGTATATGTTCAATTTGGAAATGTTAGGGACCCCGTCGTCATCCGGATATGCTCACCCTTAGGGTCTCTCCCCTCATATTCCCTCTCAGGGTCACGTTGGAAGCAAAAGGACCGTTACGGCCGAATTGCGGTGCTCTGCCCCGGTTCCGAGGGCGCCGCCACGACATGTACCTTTACCTTTAATACTATAGTAAAACAAGTGAACATCACTGCTGATGAGCAACTGCCTCCAAAGGCAAAGCCGCAGGTACAACCATATGTGTTAAAGGCAGCATATATCTATGGAACAAATACAATGTTTAAACAAGCTTATGCGACCCTTGTTCCTATCTTCAAAATGCCTATTCTGGCACTGTCTTTTTACTCTATAATTCTCTGCACATTGGTTTTCTGCACTTATAGTTGGATACTTATACAAGGGCTATTCTTTTTCAACCTCCGATAGCGCAGGAGCGCAACCACACGAGCGGTGGAAACTGTTTGTGCGTGGAGGGCGACTGCGCATGTCCCCAACTCTACACTCAGTCACAGCCAACTTCACCATGCCATTGTGAGCCTATTTTTTTGGCAGGAAACAGGCCGCTACGATTATCTCTCCCGCCAAATGTGAGTTGCGTAGTGTGATTTGGTTCCTTCAAGCAGAGACATTACGACGACTGCGGAGAGCCATACAGAACAAACGAAGAGGCAAGCTGAGGTCTGCGGTTGACTTGATTCATGACAATGCCCGCCCTCACAGTGCTTGTGTCACCCAACAAATTCTTCAGGAATTTCGATGGGACGTTTTCGAACACCCGCCGTACAGCCCTGATTTGGCGCCGAGTGATATTCACCTCTTCCCTGGACTGAAAAAGTGGCTGAGAGGGAGGAAGTTCGAGAACGATGAAGTCCTTCAAACCAACGTCCGTACCTATCTTAACTCACTGGCGGCAACATACTGTGCAGAGGGGATTGCAAAGCTTGTCCACAGGTATGACAAATGCCTCAATCTTAATGACGATTATGTTGAAAAGTAAACTCGTTTGTACCTAACATTTGGTAATAAATTCATTTGACTATGTACTCTTGTCTTTTAATTATGACCAATCGGAGGTTGCAAAAAATAGCCCTCGTCTTTTAAAAGTGGGAGAAACTAGATCAAAGCCACATTGAGGCAGTATTTTTAACACTTAAATGATTTCAGGCTAATTATATAATATATATAAATTCAATAACAGCCCGCCTTAAAGCAATATGTGTATGTAACAATATATAAAAAGTGTATATTACAGTCATTGTATATGTTTATATATTGTATTCATGTGTAATAATGTTATGTGAATGGATTACGTAATTTAATAATGTAGGAGCTGTGAGAAAAATATGTCAAAAGTTGCTAAAAATGAGGTACCCTTGAGGCAATAATGAGTTTGAGAGTTTAATAATACTACTTGTAATTCTTGGAAGCAATAATGTAATTTTTGTGACAGTTCATAAAATAGCCAATGAACAACCAGAAAAAACTTTAGTTGAATGAACGTATTCAGTTGGAGTAGGATTAGCCAATCAGAAACTAAACGGAGGAAATTTTACAAATTTGAAGTTCAGTTACTAGTAGACAGTGTTCATAACCAGACGCGAGATGTGTCCTCGAGAAATTTAATACGTATTCGTGTGAGACGAAAATAGTTTACGTGTTAAAAAAGTGGAAGTATTTAATAAAAAAATTTCGCAGCCCTCCCTATAGCAGTGAAGTGTTATTTAAATAGTATCAAGTATTAATAAAAGGAGTGAAGTAAAATTATAATCTGTGTAAGCCTACATTCTTAAGTCGCACCACAACCCTGCCAAGTTATCCATGTCTCTAAAATAAATACTGACGCAGCCGAGGCAAACATAAATATTAAATATTTAAGAAACAGTCAAATTACAAAGTTAATATTTTTAAAAATTTTGGGGCAAATAACAATACAAAAATACACCAACTTCAACATTATACTGCCTTTACCTTTACGTCACATACAAAAAAAAACATCAAATAAAGCTCTTCTGTGTCCTTCAGCCCTAGTAAGGGTCTTGTACTAAAAGCCCGCAAGTTTTCAACATGTGACCTCCCAAGACGTCTCCTGCGCATGCACTACAGCAGCAAAACATTCCTCCAAAGAGACCCGCTAATCAGCCGCACTGTGCACTGTTCATGCTCCGTTTATTACGTCATGAATATTCAGTAGGCCGTGCTCCAAGAGTCAAGACATAAGAACATCATGACCTTCCATCTCTGCCACGCGCCTTCCCGTCTTGGCTATAAACATGCAGCAGCTTCCTCTTCCTCCCTAGGGTGTGGTCATTCCGATCTCCAGCCGCTGCTCACACGGAGTGTTCTAAAGCCTCAAATCGGTTCTTTACACCGTATTACAAGAGATTTGTGCCAACGCATAATTTCATATCTTTGCTTATATCATGCCAAAAACCATCCTGAAACATTATATTTGTTAACGTTGAGATGTATTTTATTAGCTCCACGTATGAACGCCAATTTGAGAAATGGTTTGTATTGTATTGTATTGAAGGAGTTGTATTATAGTTCAACTGTTGGGGAGCCGAACTTGAAGTTTGTTTGCAACCGCACGTATGGTACCAGGTTTCCGGTAGTCTTCGCCCCAAGTGTACTTTCAAGGTGGCCTTTGCCCCAAGTTTAAAAAAATATTAACCTTGTAATTTGACTGTTTCTTTAAGTATTATATATTTATGTTTGCCTCGGCTGCGTCAGTATTATTGTTAGAGACACGTTTCTCTTTGCAGGGTTGTGGTGCAACAATCATGTAGGCTTACAAAGATTATAATTTTGCTTCACTCCGTTTGTTAATGCTTGATACGATTTAAATAACACTTCACTGATATAGAGAGAGCTATGAGATGTTTTTTATTAAATACTTGCACTTTTTAATACGTAAACTATTGTTTTTTGTCTCACACGAATACGTATTATACTTCTCGAGGACACTTTTTGCGTCTGGTTAGGCTGTCTGAGGGCAACTGACATAGATTTGTAAATTTTGTTATATTTCAGTTTCTGATTTGCTAATCCTACTCCAATAGAATAGCTTCATTTAACTAAAGCTTTTTCTGGTTGTTGATTGGCTATTTTATAAACTGTCACTAAAATTACATTATTGTTACTCCAAAAATCACAAATAGTAATGTTAAACTCTCAAACTCATCATTGCCTCAAGGTTACCTCATTGCTAGCAACTTTTAACTTCTTATTCTCACAGCTCCTACATTATTAAATTACGTAATGCATTCACATAACATTATTGAACATGTATACAATATTATAAGCATATGCAATGACTGTTATATACAGTTTACAAATTATTACATACACATATTGCTTCAAGGCGGGCTGTTATTGAATTTACATATTATATAATTTGAATGAAATTATTTAAGTGTTAAAAATACTGCCTCAAAGTGTCGTGTCAAATAAATCAATTTAATAAATTAATTCTGTATCGACATTTCACCCTAAATGCATGTTTCGTGGCACCCTCAACAAAAAAACCATTTACGGAAAAAAGTCTGTGATTGTGTGAACAGTATAAACGAGTCAGATATTTACCTACCAAACTTGGCATTTAGGTTCAGCACCTTCCTTAACATGCGATATGAAGATCTTCAAGAATATTAATACAATACTTTAGGCGGACGATTTTTTGAATTTTTTTATTTTATAAAAATGATTTTAACAATTTTATTCTTCTTCTTCCTTCATGCATTAAGCATTTCTTTCTTAAAATCTACATATACATTTCGTGCCATCATTTATTTGGTCTTTCAATATTTGTTTTCACATTGGTTTATAATTTTTAAAACTGAATGGTAGTCTCTCTGTATTCCTTCTTAGAAACATGTCCGTATGTGTGTCTGTCTGTGAACAGCATAACTCAAAAATGAAAAGTTGGGTAAATATAAAACTTCCTATTTGAGTTTCGTAACCTCCAAGGATGCGACGCGAAGATTTTCAAGAAAATCCCCCATCCCAGACTACCCTTAACGTGGAATACTTTTCGAAAATTTTGATTTTCACAAAAATATTTTTGATTAAAATATTATATGTTTAAGATGTTTTCATGACAAATGAAATGTATATCTCGAATTTTCTGGGAATGTCTCCAAAAGTATTCTTCATTGTGAACGACTTTTGCATAACTGGTAAACCATAAGAGATACACAAAATTTTACTACACAAAAAAAATGTAGATCGCGTTAAAATAAACAATTTATGTCGTATACGTTTTTTGTTGTTGAGTGAACCATTTTCGAGATATTGCTTGTTATTGCTTTAAATTTTCCAATACTTATACTATTTCTCAAATTCGTTATTCATTTTTTTTGTCCTGGTAATGCAAAGAGAATGGAATACTCCATATAGCAACCACCTCTTAAAATATTTGACTATAGCTTAGAGCCTACCAATTCCCCTTGCATCTACAAGAAAATTAGCAATAAGATTAACATATCGATATCTCGATTAACATGAAGCATATGGAGAATAAGCGTTTGTAAAAATAGTTTTACAAGAGTAGAGAAAGTCATGTGAGTGTAACACATAAGATTTTATCTATTTCGTAATAATCTGGATAAATAGAGCAGAAATAGCTAAACTGCACGTTCCGTTATATGTATATACAAAGGCATGTTTAAGAACAGATCGCTATATGCTGGCCTTTAAGTTCCATACTGTTTCCATGGAATTGCAGAAAGCAAGTGAATGTCGACAGGACTTAAAAGAATTACACAGTATTGAACAATGTGAATCACTAATAGCCGATATCTTGGAAATAGCTTATGCACAAAAAAGATATTTGAAATAAATGTGTGTTTTAAAGAGATCTATATTTTTTGTGTAGTACGTTTTTGTCTATCGCTCAACATTTACAAGTTATACCCAATTATATAAAAGTCTTCCAAATGAAAGGGACTTCACAGACTATTCCCAGAAAATTCAACATATACATTTTATTTTACATGTAAATATTTTAAATATGTGATAGTTTAATCAAAATCATTGGTTTCATTTTTCAGAAATTCAAACATTTCGAAAGATCTTCCCTGTTGTTGGATTTTCTTGAAAGCCTTCGTGTCGTCTCTTTGGAAGATACTGGTCTTAAATACCAATTACGGTGTTTATTCGACTTTTCGTTTTTGAGTTATGCTGTTCACAGACATACATACACTATGTGATCAAAAGTATCCGGACATCCCCACAAATATACGTTTTTCATCTTAGGTGCATTGTGCTGCCACCTCCTGCCTGGTACTCATTATCCGCGACATCAATAGGCATTAGTCATCGTGAAACAGCAGAATGGGACACTCCAAGGAACTCACGGACTGCGAACGTGGTCAGGTGATTGGGTGTTACTTGTGTCAGAAGTCTGTACGCGAGATTTCCACACACCTAAACATTCCTAGGTCCACTGTTTCTGATGTGATAGTGAAGTGGAAACTTGAAGGGACATGTACAGCACAAAGCGACCTCGTCTGTTGACTGAAAGTAGACCGCCAACATTTGAAGAGGGTCGTAAAGAGACATCTATCCAAACCATCACACAGGAATTCCAAACTGCATCAGGATCCACTCCAAGTTCTATGACAGTTAGGCGTGAGGTGAGAAACTTTGGATTCCATGGACGAGCGGCTGCTCATAAGCCATACATAACCTCTGGAATATGCCAAACGACGCCTCGCTTGGTGTAAGGAGCGTCAACATTACACGATTGAACAGTGACAAAACGTTGTGTGGAGTGACGAATCACGGTACACAATGTGGCGATCCGATGGCAGGTGTGGGTATGGCGAATGCCCGGTGAACGTCATCTGCCAGCGTGTCTATTGCCGACAGTGAAATTCGGAGGTGGTGGTGTTATGCTGTGGTCGTGTTTTTCCTGGAGGGGGCTTGCGTGGCACGATCACAGCGCAGACCTACATTGATATTTTAAGCAGATTCTTGCTTCCCACTGTTGAAGAGCGATTCGGGGATGGCGATTGCATCTTTCAACACGATCGATCATCTGTTCATACTCCACGGGATGTGGCGGAGTGGTTACACGACAATAATATCCCTGTAATGGACTGACCTGCACAGAGTCCTGGCTTGAATCCTATAGAACACCTTTGGGATGTTTTGGAACGCCGACTTCGTTTCAGGCCTCACCGACCTACATCGATACTTCTCCTCAGTTCCCCGCTCCGTGAAGAATGGGCTGCCATTCCCCAAGAAACCTTCCAGCACCTGATTGAAAGTATACCTGCAAGAGTGAACGCTGTCGTCAAGGCTAAGATTGGGCCAACACCATATTGACTTCCAGCATTACTGATGGAGGGCGCCACGAACCTGTACGCCATTTTCAGCCAGGTGTCCGGATACTTTTGATCACGTGGTGCACATACACACATGGACCTTTTTCTGAAAATGCTTTTTTGCTATTCATTTATTCATTGAGGAGGCTTCTAAACATATATTTCCGGTGCAATCTCGATATCGAATTTTGGGTGGAATGCAATGCATTCTCTACCTACTATATACAATGTCGTGCATAAAACGTGGGCAATTCCCCCTAGATCTGAGAAACAATACAGAATATACAGACTGACCAATGAACGATGCTTATAAATTATCTGAAATGAAAGCGTGGTTCGGATACCACTTCTATGAAAGAGTTTCGCTATGATTGGTACACAAGGAAAGGCTAAACCAAATTCGGCTCTCTAGAGGAAGGGTGAAGAATGTTTTGCTTGTGTGGTTTAATTGAACGACAGCTGCCACATTTACATATATGAGAGCTCTCATCAGCGACATGGAGACGAGGGTTAAGTTGTTGCTACTAAACGGCAATAAGAAAATCGGTATTAAGAAATCGGTAGAGTGGCATGAAAATATAAGGTTTAAGTTGTAATGTTGAAGCAATATTTTATATCATAACATGCTGTGAATGCCAGAGTGACAGTAGTGTAAATTAATATTATTGTATGTACAGGATTTTAGATGTTTGTCAGCCATAAGTATTGTTAGGAAATAAGTTTGCACGGCCTAACTGAAACTGACAATAGAAGTGGGTAACAATAAACCGAGGGGGTGAGTTGTTTGTCACTAAGAAGAGAAATCCGAAATTGACGTCAGGGTAGTGTGCCTTTTTTAGAAATGGAGGTAATATCTTCCCTAGAGTATATATGTTAGTAGTAGTGATTGGCTGACCAAAACAGACGCTAAAGTTGGCGCAATTTGGTAACCAATAGCAACTATATTATATTGTTTAGGTAATTCGAGGTGAAGGAGTATATATTCTCGAGCCATAAGAAAGTTTCGCACAGTTCTGAAGAATCTCTCACGAGGTGCACGTCGCAGAGTAGGTTACAAAAATGTAAAGTACGCGAAGTAATTGGTGCGCGGCAACGAAAACGACTGTAGTTACATTCGGAAATATCACAGTTTCAGTTAGACGTGTATAAAGATTAATTATGTCAATTGTTAATTAAACGTGACGGCAATAAAAGTCTAGACTAAAATTCTTTATCAGTGTTATCTTTTAGCAACAACTCCTTTCCGTTTACACTGCCTGCCTAGAGACACGTCCTCGACTGAGTTATAATAGCTAACCGGAGAACAAAGAACCCAAATTTAAAAATAATTAAACACTAAGCACCCAACAAGTAAGATAACACAAGCCATTGAGAACTGCGACAATGTTGCCTTTCGGAAGTTGGGCCATACTATGAGCGAGGTAAAGTACCATGTCAATCCATGGTCATGCTGGTAGAGGGTGGGGCTAGACAGGCAGCACCAACATAAACCACTCCATTCTATTATGGGCCACATTTTGTGCACGCCAGTATGCGTGGTAGAGAAAGTGAAAATGTAACCCCCCCCCTCCAAGTTCCTCTGCAGCATACATTGATGTTTCTTCCGCTGGAAATGTTTCGGTTCAGCTGAAATTTTCCGCGATGTATGCTGGACCTGAAAGCTTTGCAGAGCAATTTGCGATCTTTGCCATGTGCATGACGGAACTGTTCCATTTACTGATTACTTGAGAGAAGATTCCGCTCACCTGGCGTACATCATCTCGCAAGCCCATTATAACTTTTTCTGCCGCATTAA
Organism: Deroplatys truncata; assembly: GCA_030765065.1. Lineage (NCBI taxonomy): Eukaryota > Metazoa > Arthropoda > Insecta > Mantodea > Mantidae > Deroplatys > Deroplatys truncata. The sequence goes on from CM060975.1 coordinate 281,528,602, forward strand.
CCCCGGCAATGTACGTTATGTGCGACGAAATTAAAGCGAAATGAAGGCGGGTAAAGGCCATTTTCATGAAAACTGCTTCTTGTATACGATTTTATGAGTGAAGATGTCCCTGTAGAAAAATGGTTCGACCTTTATGAATGTCAAAAGGGTAATGGCTAGGTCAAAAACAGCTTTATTCCGCCCTCTCCCACATCCCCTTGATAATCACTATGCTCTTTTATAAAACTCCATGAATTCTTGCATAAGTACCAGAATTACATTGTGGTAAAATACACAGACTGAAGAATCTCCGATGTGCTGCATTCACATGACTTTCTCTACACTTCTACACATTCACATAGATTTTTAAAAAGCGCAGCGCTATGTGATGGTTTTGAAATTCCATGCTCCTTGTTGACATAATTTTCTCTACTCTCTATCGTTTATTAGTGGGTATAAAATTATTCTTACGAAAGCTTATTTTCTTTTGCATTTAATTTTAATCGAGATAAATATTTCCGGAAATAGCTGCATTTCACATTTCATTATAGATACGAAGGGAATAGCGATAAACAAATGTTTTAGGAATGGACGTATATGCTGATCTTAAAGTTCCATACCCTTTCAATGGCATCCCGAGTAACAGCTGAAAATAGACAGGACTTGAAAAGAAGGCTAAGTATTGAACAATTCGAACTATTAATAACGCATATCTCGGAAATGGATGATGCCACAAAAAATTATTTGAAATAAATTGTAGAGATTTAAAGGGATCTACATTTCCTGTGCAGTGCCTTTTCGTCTAAGGCTTAATGTTTACCAGTTATATAAGATTATACCAAATTCCTTCTGATTGAAGTGGGTTTTAGACGCCATTCCTAAAAAATTGACGATATACATTTTATTTGTCATGTAATATGTTTAATATAGGCATTTCAATCAACATCGTTATAGCAATTTTTTTAGAAAATAATAATGTTCCAAAAATCTTCCATGTAAAGAGTAGTTTGGGGTGTAGGTGTCATATCTTTGGAAGATACTGAGCTTAAATACCAGGTTTGGTATTTATCCGACGTTTCGTTTTAGAGATATGCTGTTCAAAGTCACAGACCTTTCTCTAAGAATGATTTTTTTGGGTTCAGGGGACCTTAAAACACGTTTCCGTGAAATCTCGATATCGATTTTTCGGTGGTATACAACACTTCCCCATTTACTATATGTAGTAGAGAAAGTAAGAATGGATAGCAACTCAACACTCGTTACATTCACATAACTTATTCTATCCATTCTTCAACAAATTATGCTCACAAAGGCTTATTCTTCTAGTTATTCGTGCTATTCCAAATAAACACTTGCAGAAATTGTTTTGTTGTATATTACCCTGTGGGTACAGATACAATACAGTATACAGTAGGCTTAAGTAATACTAAAATCTTTTAAGAACGTGTCGCTATATGATGGCTTTGAAACTTCGCTCTTTTTGATGATCACGAGAGGAGAGAGAGAGAGAGAGAGAGAGAGAGAGAGAGAGAGAGAGAGATAGAGAAAAAGCAATAGAGATTTTGCAGTTGAAAATGTATAAGATAGTTGACAATCCAAGCCTATAATAAAGAATAACTCGGTAATTGCTGACGGCATAAAAAACCTTATTTGAGATGGTTTGTATCATTTGACGAGGTCTACATTTTTTCTATAGTAAGCTGTTGTCTATCTCTTACGGTTTACCAGCTATACACAAGTCGTTCAGAATGAAGATCACTTCACAAACAATTCCAAGAAAAAGCTAGATATACATTTTGTATGTCCTGAATATATTTTACGGTAATGGTGTTTTAATTAAAATTCTTTGAGGAATTTTTGAGAAAATAAAAACATAACGAAAACGTTGTTATGTAAACAGTAGCTTGGAGTGGGGGATATTCTTGAAAATGTTCGTATGGCATCTTTGAAAGATGCTGAACTTATATACAAAGTTTGGTATTTAACAAACGTTTCCTTTTTGAGGTATGCTGCTATATATACACGAGCGCGGATATTTTTATAAAGCTTATTATTATTATTATTATTATTATTATTATTATTATTATTATTATTATTATTATTATTATTATTATTATTATTATTATTATTATATTCAGGTAGTCTCAAATCCAGTAAATTTCCATGTCGAATTTTTGGATGGAATGCAATACTTTCTCTACTTAGTATAGTTAAGTAGTAGGGAATGTATAAGCACACCGGGTTTATTATACACTGACGTTTGTGAAAATTGCATCACCAAGAAGGAAACGCATGAATTCAATGAACTTAATACCACACGTTAGTTACATGACAAGTAACAAATGATAAACTTTTCAAATGTATACATTATCTTTGAGCCTTAATATTCACTATTTGGTGTGGCCTACATGTGCTGCAATTAGAGCTGCTATACGCCGTGGCATTGAATAAAAAGGTTCTGAATAAGTTCCTGAGGGATTTCCCTCCTCGCAGTTCGTATTCGAGCCCGCAAATCCGTGACAATGGTTACTGGAGGACCGTGATGCACCAGGTGCCGACCAACCATAATCCAGACATGTTCAAGGGCGGGATGTCAGGCGAACTTGCAGGCCAGGGAAGAATGGTACCCATCGCTCTTCGAAGGCTTGTACATTCCTCGCAATAAGTGGCCGGGCACTGTCCTGTTGAAAGGTGGCCAGTGGAGATGCCTGAAGCAAGGGGAGTACCTCAGGCTCTACAACCACCGTTAGGTACCGGTTGCTGTTCAAGTCGTAGGAGGCGAGATCGGGTGTTGTAACCAATGGCGTCCCAAACCATCACACCTGGTGTTTCTCCGCTATGGCGCTCAACAAGGCAGCCCTCCAGGTTGCGCTCACCACGGTACCTCCGGACACGTATACGGCCATTAGTGTAGGACACGTTGGAGCGGGACTTGTCCGAAAAGACTACATTTTGCCACTCAGATTCCCCAGTGACGGTGTTCACGTGCCCATTGCAGTCGGAGGAGCTTGTGGTTTCTGGACAATGGAAGCCGACGTAATGGCATGCATGCAATCAGTCCAACCTGCAGCGGACGGTGACGAACCGTTGATGCAGACAAGTTCTCATTTGTTGCAGTGCTCCAGCGTCGAGCCAACACTGTAGATGAAGCTGTACGGTCCGTTATGACCATGTGGACAAGATGACGATCATCCCGTGCTGTGATTATGTTCCGTGGTCCAGTACCCGCTCTTCGCTGCGTACGACCTTCATCTATCCACTGCTTCCACACACGCATCACTGTCGTAGTAGCAAGCCCTGTACGAGCCGAAATGTCGCGGTATGACGAACCTGCTTTCCGGAGACCGATCATTCTGCCCCGTTTGAACTCACTCACGTGCCAATATGGCTCGCTTTGACTTCGACGAGGCATACGGTACTCACTTTGTTTCCACCTTGTTGGACAGCTCTGCACTGACTACACTGGGCGCAACACTGACCTTGTGGACCGACAGGAGAGAGGTCTGCTCGGCCTACGCGTACCCCATCTCTCTGCAAACCTAACAACTTATTGCTTGCTCACTCTTCTACACTTCTACCAAGTTTGGAGTTATCCGGGAAATTATTTCTTGGTGTTGCAATTTTCCCAAACGGCAGTGTCGATGTCTCAACCGGGAGCCTGCAAATCCCGCACCATTACTAGTTTAAATCTAGCTATGCAGTAGCCAAGCATTGGCACAACATGACTCCAGCAATAAACGCACAAAATACGAAGCAATATAAATACACAGGTTGATTCGATTGGAATGATTTAAAGTAAAAATCTGTGTAAATTATTCAAATTGTTTCTATATTATTTGTTATTTATAAAACAATTCAAGAGTAATGAGGGGTTTGCACTATATTTAAAGCTGCATAGAAATACAAGAAGTTTTCATCCGTATTTGTGTATATCTATAATAATGTTATAAAAATAAAAATTTGTATATGAGTGAGTGTACGTGTGTGATAACCACATAACTAATTTTGATAATTCTTCCACTATATTGTTACATGTTGGGTAGAGGCCTAAAAGTTCACATGTTCTATACCCAGCACGTACATTGAGGGGGACATATTGACTTGGCTACGGAGGACCGAAACGTGGTGTGGAGGTTGAGAGGAAGGCGTGGGTTTTTCAGTGTACAAAATTCGTAACACAAATTTACTTACTTATTCCTAGATTTATTTCCCAACTGTTTTGGGGTTCCTACATTATTAAATATGAAAGGTGAGAGATGTCCACCGATCCAAAAGCCGGCTTGCACACGCGATCCGCTTCTTAGGAATCCTAACTAAGACAGTCACTATATCCCCACCACTCGTGGCTAGCAAAGCTACCAGCTAGGAGTGATGTAAAAAACAATGTGTTTGGTAATGACAAAGACAATGTAACTCCCCAAATTATTAATACGCCACAATATGCCAAGGCTTTCACGACCGGTATCCCATAGCTTTATTTTCTGAAATTTCCGGGCTGTTTTGTCCTGGTCTGTAAGTTAAAGTGGTATTTTTAATGAGCCTTGCACTTTTCGTATTGTAAGTTTTCGTCTATCTCTTATGGCTTCCCTATTATACAAAATTATAAACAATTAAGACAAATAAAGTGTCATTTTTTGAGAAAATAAAAATAGAAGGAACAACTGTACACTTTTACTACTTGCCTATAATAAGTTGTGGGTGTACTGCATTTCACCCAAGAATTCGATATCGAGATTTCACTGACAATATAAGTTTTGAGGTACCCTGAATCCAAAATAACTAAGCATTTTCAATAATTACGTCCCTCCGTTTGTAAGAGAGAGAGAGAGAGAGAGAGAGAGAGAGAGAGTGTGTGTGTGTGTGAACAGCATATCTCAAAGATGAAAAGTTGGTTAAACCCCAAACTTTGTATGTCAGTTCAGAATCTTCCAAGGACGCGACACGAAGACTTTCAAGAAAATATCCCCATCACATACTACGAATCTTTCGGTTTCCGTCCGGCTGCTCTAACCACTGAGCTACCATAGCAAAATGACGGGATGACATTAAATCCCCAAATTACGCGCAGTTTCGTAGTTCAAATCTCGGCTATGGTATTGATATTTTCAGTCTGATTCTACCTTTTCAGCCTTGCCCTACACACGGCTTGTGTAAAAGAATAATGTTGCAAGAATAGCTTATGAATAGTGAGTAGAGAGAATCATGTGAATGCAATCCACCAGATTTTTCATTTGGAGGATGGTGAACTTAAAATACCAACCCTAGTATTTATCAGACTCTTTTGGGGGGAGTGGGGATGATTATACTGTTCTCATATAAATATGCGAGCACTTGGACCTATTTTTTAGGTTCAGTGGACCTCAAAACATCAATTTCCGGTGAAGTCTCAAAATCGAATTTTTGGGTGGAATACTATAAATCCTCTTTTTTATGTAGTAGAGAAAGAAAAAAAGGGCAAAAAGCAGTGATTTAAAACATATAGCAGCGATGTGCACTTTACCAGGCATAACAGCTCTTTAATATAAGTACATACAAATTAACACATAACCTACTTACTTATAACCCTGACCTACTGTAGCAGCTTTTAGAATTATAGTTGTAATACTAGGATGTATTAAATTTTGAAATGAATTTAATACAAAATTAATATTTTTTTGGAATACTCTTTATAATTTCCTCAAATCGCCCCAACAGATTTCCTACACCATAGTGACGTACGGACCCATGGTACAGCGGCTCAGGAAGCCCTGATAAGAAAAACACTTGCAAGTCTACAAAGACATGCAGTCTGTGTTAGGTTCACACTTTCAATTGCTCTAATTTATTAGCCTTATCGACTTTGGACATAGTTACCATGACAGAGGCCAGGCTGACAGGCTAACAGCGACAGTTGAAGAGTGATCAGTTCATCAACTGGTCATTCCACCTAGCATGAGTGCTTTTAACAAGTACCAGTACTCGAAATTCAATCGGATTCCGTGGCGGTCAAGAGCGTTTTTCAACATCCGTTAACAGTAATCGTTAAAGGTGAAAGTTGTGCTGATCGCTATTAAATTAATATGTAGTTTATTCATTTTGCTTAAACCTATTCCTCAGGTTCCAATTATTCACGCTATGCTACGCCATCATTCCGTTTGTTGCAACATGTAGTGCCACGAGCGCCTTTCGGGAGCTTGTCTGAGCTGCTTGGTTTTGGGCAGATGAGTGTGTGTTTGACTATCTTTTGGTGTACATTCACTTCCATATATGCCGTCACCGCAGCTTCAGGCGGTATTTTACTGGCCTCCACAGGTGAAGTATGAGGGCGGATTGAAAAGTAGCGCACAATAATTTTTTTCCAAAAAAGTTTAATAGTTAAAAGAACAAAACAAAATGAATCACAAATGAACTTACACCTTTTATCTACTTTTCGACAAGATTATCAACACATTTCTCCCATCGTAATTCCAATTTCAATATGCTCTGTTCGTAGAAGTCCGTTTCCTTGGAGTATAGCCATCTGCGGACTGCTGATTTCATTTCCGCACCTGTCGCAAAGCGTTGGCCGGCCATGGGACCAAACAGATGAAAGTTCGACGGTGCAAGGTCCGGACTATGTGGTGGATGCTGGAGCACCTCCTAACCAAATTGGGTGATTTTCTGCCGAATAGCAGCACCAACATGGGGGGCGAGCATTGGTATGAAGACTTTTGACATCGTCAGCATTCATGTTGTGGCGTTTGTCATGAAGGGCGCGACGAAACTTCACCAAAGTTTTCATCTAGGCTGTAGCATTCACAGTGGTCCCGTGATCAGCAAGGTCCACCAATATACAACACCATGCATATGTGTTGTATTGGTGGACTTTGCACATCCCAGAACACCGTCACAAACACTTTCCTAGCAGATTGATTCACTCTGAATTTTTTCTTCACTCGGGAACCAGCATGTTTTCACTCCATACTTACCTGCTTGATTTCGGGCGTGTAGTGGTATGCCCACGATTCATCACAGTGACGATTCCTTTCAGAAAGTCATGCCCTTCTGCGGTGTACAGCATTAGGTGATCCAAGCTCGTCATCATTCGCTGGCCCTTGTGGTTGTCTGTCAGGTTCTTAGATACCCAGCAAACACTAACTTTACGAAATTTCAACGTGTGATGAACATAGGGAATGTTGAACTGTTGCGATAAGGTTCGCAGTTGCACACCCCGGTCGTTCAAAATTCCCACCTCAATACCTCTGCGGGGTTTCAGCTGTTACCGGCCTCCCGGAGCGTGGCGAATCACTAAGGTTCACACGGCCCTCTAGAGACATTGCTACGGTCCATACAATCATCCCCATAGCCACCATGCATGTCCCTATGAATATCACTCGGTTTATGCTCTTTGGCCCACAAATATCGAACCACACCTTTCTGCTCTTCACACGTGGGCGACAGCAACATTCACGCCATCTTTGTTACGTAATTCACGCTTCTCTGTCTAGAGCTGCACATGAAACAAAAAATACTCTCTGTAGTGAAAACTTCAAACTATATCTGTGTGAAATTGTAACATTCCAGCTGCAATAGTAAGGTAGAAAAAAACTATTATGCGTTACTCTCGATCCGCCCTCGTATGTATAGCAAGGAGGAGATGTGTGTATCTGTTTACCTTTTCGCGCATGCAGTGACGTCCTGTTTTACGTGCACAGTTGTAGATTATTCGTATATGAGTATATACCTCGGAGCAATAGTTTTACTCCTTATCACTTATAATAAATGTTTAAATATTTAACTAAACAAAGCCATGTTTTGTAAGATATCCCCAAGAAAAAATATTTTAATGGCAACATAATGTAAAACTGAAATACCTTATACCTTTTACTCTCAAAGAAGACACATTTAATAGACATTATTGGAATCATCTTTCCAATCTAAATATACAACTAAGTAAAACACTATTTCGCACAACTTCTCTATGAAAACGTATTTTAATGGCAAAACTGAAATAAATAATACTTTTTACTCTTAAAGAGGCCACATTTACTAGACATTATTTTAATAATCTGTCGATGCGAATGCTGCATTTAATTTCCCTAGCAATGTCTTCAAATGGCAAATTGGCTTCGCACAATTCTTTCCCGATGCACCTTCGAAACATCACGTGAGTTACAGTTAACACACACCACTGCTTGGTTCAACAACAAAGACAGACCGCTCCAGACACAGCCTTCCCTACAATGTGCACGCCCACTGAGAAGGTTGGTAAAACACCCCCCGAAAATGCTGTGAAGACATAAATAGAAGCGGGTGTACACGTTTGCGGATGGTAAGTGTTCTCATGGCCTTGTATGGCGAATTAATTCATGATTTTGTGGGTTTCTGGACTAATCTATATCTTGCCCATACGTAAGCTGTAGCTTCCGGGAGCAGCCTAGCGTTTCACGATCAGTTATTCTTAAGATGTTTTAGGCTGCCAAATCTATGTTAAATCGCGTTATGGAGAACCTTTCCATGTGACATACCCCTGTCGGTTTTGTTAAACTGTGTATTGTAATTAAAAAAAATAATATTTGTTATTGGTTTTAATAATCTACTTCTTTGTAATTCAGAGTTCTTAGTCCTTAGTTTTCAGAGTTTATATTTGTTAATCTATAGAGAGATTGTAGTTTATAATCTTGTGCACTTGTAACGGTTATTTGTTAATTTATTTAGCAAACTATGCACACTCTAGCAAACTCACAAAGTTACTTTCCGCGTCATTTCTTATCTTTGCTCGTATTTTATTACCAGATACTTAGGTCATCAGCATCGGTTATTAATGTAGAATATATGTTAAAGACATTTACAACTTTATGCTTGCTTGTTATTTATTTTTTATTAAAGTTTTATTTAAGGTCATTTTGACTACATGGTCTTATCATGACCTGTTATAAAAATACATTATGATATACATAATGATATAGATTAATTTACAATTGCATAAACATGGAATTAGGAAAACATCTACAGTAAATCAGAGAGTTTTGTATCCATTAGAAACTGTAGCGTCTTCTTGAGCATGTTGGGACTGTTAACTGCACTGGGAAGATTGGAAATGCCGGCTTGTCTACATCTACTGTACTATGGACAATCTATAAGGATATGCAGAATGGTTAGAGGAATGTTACAGCTGGTACAGTTTGGAGGTTGGTCCTCAGTGAGAAGATAACAGTGCGTTAGTTTGGAGTGTCCAATTCTAAGCCGGGTGTTGATAACTTGATCTCTTCTTTTGAGAGTTGTGTGCAGCCTGAGCGAGCTACATGAAGTTTGTTGTTGATTGATAACCATTTCAATTTCCATTTTGCATGTACATGTGTTTAATGAAACTGATGACGTTTTGGTGTGGAGAGGCGATCGATGAATCACTGATGGGATGTTTAGTTGCTTCTTTTGCAGCTTCATCTGCCCTTTCGTTACCATTTATGCCAATGTGAGAGGGAGTGCATACAAAGGATACTTTTTTATTGGTCTTATTTATATTGTGTACTAAACAATCGGATTTCATGGATGACTGCGTGGTTTGGTTCAGAGTTTTGGGTAGCAAGTAGTACACTTAATGAAGCGGTGAAGATGGTGTAGTGGCTTTTAGAGGATGAATTAGTTATATATACAAGGGCTTCCTTAATTGCAAATGCTTCACAAGAGGAAATTGTAAAGAAGTGAGGTAAGCTGTAGGGCATTATCTGATCCGGATATACTATGGCGCATCCTCTTCCTTCTGTGGATGTCGATCCGTCAGTGAACATTTTTGTGGTAGAGTTATATTTGTTCAGTAAACAATTGGACATTTAGGAGACAACAAGGTGCTTGAGATTTCAAGTGAGGTGAAAGTTGGGTATCAATTGGTGGATTTTTGTATATGCCAGTAGGATGTAGTGCAATCAATATAGCTGGGATGGATCAAAGGGATTATAAAACCGATTTCTTTAATTGTTGTGCATATTATTATTGTTGTTGTTGAAAAGTAAAAGCAGAACGATTGTTCACTTAAGAAAAGAACTTCACCAAAACACATGGGGAAGTTGAAGGTATGAAGATATTGTAATATTATGTGCTGCTCGTTTAAAATCTTTATCATTAAATTACCTTTCACTGAACTTTGCTTTATAGTATTTGTGGCAATCTTGTCTTTGAACTGGTTCTGCAATTCTCCAACACTATGGTTGTTCTTTATTTTGATCTTGGCACTTCCATTTTGGGAAATTCAAAACATGAATAAATGCGTCAATTTCAGTACAGAGTGAATGGAGTAATAAATACCCGAAAACTGGCCCATGGGGTCACTGGTAGGTATTTTCTACAGATGGATCTCGGGTGGATGGTCACCAAGAGGAATTTATGGAACAAATCCCAAGACAAGACTATGACTTGGAAATCACTCCATAGTTCTTCAGGCCGAAATACAGTGCGGTCGTTTTAAGGTGAGGCCACAGACCTATATGCGTAGAACGCTGTGCTGCAGTGACCACGGTACTTGTCCGAATCGCAACTTGCGGCGCATGACACGATCAAACTTATCTTTATCAGCTGTGCTTCAGTCGTTGCTTTGTGTTTGTGTTGTAAAGAGAGTTGTGTATCTCAAAGGAGAAAGTTTATTCAAACCGTCTGTGTTGTGTGCGATTTGTTTAAATGTGTCTATATCCTTTTATTAATCCACTGCAATGCCTGCCAACAAATTCACTTGGACAATGAATTTTTATGTACAATAGATACGCAAAAAGCGAATCATGTTGACGGGTATATGGACAGTTTCAGGAGAAATTTCGTGGTATTTCAGTTCCGGGCAGAGAAACCGTTAAACGTCTGGTTAATACGAAGGGATATTTTCTAACGGAGAAACAAACTGACGAAATTGGTGCATCTATTTGTGGGGAACAATTCACACAACATTAGACGAAGTTAAGGACAAAACAGAACTTATGGGTGTGAATGGAAATTTCATATGAAGGTACCAAAAATGTCTGTCACATGAAAACCACTTCTAACACCACTTATAACAAGGTTAGTACTCGTTGTAGTGCATGTTACTATCACTTGTGGGTAAGTAATGCGGGAGTTAAGGAAGAAAAATCCACAGTTTAATAGACAGTGTGGAGAGTATGCATACGTGCCATGCGTGACCTCACTATAAAACAACCGCGCTATATTTACACCATTCACAGACAACCGGCTGGCAGTCCCACCAAGTCAATTTCAGGATTGTGTGGGAATGTTTACGACTTCTAATGGCCCTCTCAGTCAGGAATCAAGTCGAACTGAATTGGGTACCGGGTCATTGTGGCATCGTGGGCAATACAGAAACAGATAAACTTGCCAAAAAGGGGACCAATACTCCTTTTATTGGACCAGAGCCACTGTTAACAGTAAGTAAAACCGCTGTTATATTTGCACTACATCAATGGGTTAACAAGGAACAGTCACGTCAATGGCGAACTAACCTGGCCTTGAATTGGGTAAAACCACAGATAAATCGTCACATACCTACCTGACCAAAGCCTTAATTTTAAAGGCCCATAAACAAGTTAGGAAAGTAATTGCTGTAATTACTGGAAATGGCCCCTTCAGAAAACATCTCCAGATTATGAAATTTTTGACGGCAATCCTCTGTGAATTATCAGCAGAAACTGCAGAACACCTCCTTTTAGACCTTATTTATGCAAGTGATTCGTGTCGCACGACAAGGAGTAGTATGCCGAGGCATAGGTTTTAGTGCTGTATTTACGCATACCACGTGTCGCAGTGTGTACTGTTGGGAAATACGTTCTACCCGCTGGTTTACACATTCGACAGCTAGAATGTATCCCTGTGTTGTACTATTGCTATTAGCTCTTAACTCGGGGGAAAAACCAGAAGAGTGGAATGTACATCCATAATCAGCACAAGGTTCGTGCAGTGTGTTTAGGAGTCTCTTTGGGAAACTGCTTCTTGGCACGAACATTGTAATTTTCTGACGCAACATTCCAAATTGAACTCCAGCGTCATATCCATTTTGAAAGCTGGAAAGGACCATCTTCTTCCGTCCAGCTACCGTCTTATTTCCCTCACCAGTTGCGTTTGCAAGGTGATGAATGCATGATCAATGGACGGTTGGTTTGGTGGCTGGAAACTCACAATCTACTGACCAACTATCCAGTGCGGTTTTCGACGACATCGTTCAATATTGGATCCCTTGTGTCATCGACGCAGATCATGAACGGATTTATAAGGAATTGCTAAACCATTGCGATATTTCTTAACCTTGAGAAAGCCTATGATATTTGTTGGTGAATAGGGATACTATGTTCCCTAATACCTGGAACATACTGGACACTTACCACTGTTCATTCCGGAGTTTATGAAGGACTGCGTTTTCCGAGTAAGGGTCGGCTCGGTTTCTTCGAACCTTTTTGTTCAGGAGAACAGAGTGCCTCAGGAATCGGTACTAAGTATAACACGTTTGCTATAGCAATTAATTCTATCTCGAAATGTGTTCCTCGAGGGGTATCGCCATGTTTACTGGAAGACGACTTTGCCGTCTATTGCACTTCTTCGCCTACGCCGTTTTTGGAATGCTGTATGCAGCAATGTTTAGACAATCTTCAAGAATGGAGTTTTAAAAGCACTTTCATTTCTCAACTGAGAAGTCAGTCTGTTGATTTTTGGCGCCACAGAAGATGATTTACCACCTTTGTTCCGATTCAGTCCAGATTTACTTCCGTTTTCAGATTCGACGAGATTTGTGGGGTTAACATTTGATAGGAAACTTACCTAGTGATCTCATATAGCTCAATTGAAAGCACAAGGTGACTATTCTCTGAATATCTGGCGGGTATTAAATGACAAATCTTGGGGGTGCGGATCGGACAGTTTTGCTGCGACTGTATCGCGCACTGATCCGAATCAAGATAAACTATTGGGTTGATCGTTTATTCCTCAGCACGGCCATCTGTGCTGAGATTAGACACAGTCCATAAACGGGTCATTCGAGTGGCTATCGGTGCTTTTCGAACTAGAGCAATTATGAGTTTTTACGTCCAATCAGCAGATCCTCCTCTGTGATGTCCTGCTAGGAAATTATGACTGTGGGTTTAAGTGTATGGCTATACATCCAACGCTCGGTTCTTTTTTCAGCCGTGCTGGACGAACGTTATAGGAACAACTCCATTAATCCAAGGCGTACAGGTGTTCGTTTCCGGGAGCTTCTTAGAATGCATGATATTGAAATGCCTAGCATGTTTCCTAAGGGGAAGAGGGTGTGCTCTTCTTGGTGGCGTGCGACATTTAACGTGGATCTTGGGTTGGCGGCATACGGGATGTCTACGTTTAGTATCCGCACTTCTTTTTTAGAATGTTTATTCCGATTACAATGAACGAATTGTTATCTACACCGACGGAACTAAGTACTCTAACGGTGTTGATGTGCTTATGTTTATGGAACCGAACCCATGCATTTGGCTTTCATGACAGTACCTCCATTTATAGTGCTAAACTGCATGCCATGTGCCGAGATATTTTGTATGTTCGACGTAGAAAATTGGGAGACTGTCTCATTTGGAGTAATTCCCTTAGTGCACTTCAGAGCCTTGGTGAGCTTTACAACTACCATCCAATTGTTTAGTGAATCCAGGATGCCCTCCATGTTTTATACGTTTCTGGTGTTAATGTGGAGTGTGCCTGGACACCTGGTCACGTTGGCTTACTAAGGAATAAACTGACGAATTTGGCAGCTAATGCGGCGACCACAGAATACAGCGCTGCAATTCTCCTGTAACGTCGGAGGACTTTAGGCTTATTGTGCGGAGAGCGGTGCTATCGTGCTGGAGCGAGTAGTTACCTCTGCGTGGAAATAAGCTTAGAGCAGTGAAGGAAATTCCGATAAATTGGGTAACTTCCTCTCGTCGTGAGGTGATTTTGACTCCGTTGCGTAATGGCCACTGCAATTTTATGCACGGTTACCTTTCTAAGCGGCACTCTGCTCCTCTTTGTCCGCTGTGCAGCGGACAATATAGCATAATCTGTCGGTCCGTCATGTGTTGCTAGAGTGTATTGCTCTAGGAATCTTCGGGACTCTCTGCAGCAGCCGGCCAGTCTTGCAAAGTTCCTAGCGGACGATAACCAAGCGGTTGAAAGTTTCTGTCAAAGGTAAATTTTCAAATGCGAATTAATCATATTGATGTCAGTGGTTTGGTTCTCGGTTTAGTTATATACATGTATTTCTGCCTTTTGTTATGATTTATATATTGATCCTTATCTCTGGGTTTTGCTATGATTTATGTGTTCATCGTTATCTTGAAGTAGTTTGTATTGAAGGAGTTATTTGCAGCACGCTTTGGGCGTCAATTTGAAGAAGTTATTTTATTGTTGTAGGAGTTGTATTATATTTCAAATGTTGGGGAGCCAGACTTGAAGTTTCCTTGCAACCGTAGTATGATACCCGCTTTCCGGTAGCCTTCGCCCCAAGTGTACTTTCAGGTGGCCTTTGCCCCAAGTTTAAAAAAAATATTAACTTTGTAATTTGACTGTTTCTTTAAATATTATATTTATGTTTGCCTCGCTGCGTCAGTATTATTGTTAGAGACATGTTTCTCTTTGTAGGGTTGTGGTGCGACTGAAGAATGTAGGCTTACACAGATTATAATTTTACTTCACTCCTTTTATTAATGCTTGACACGATTTAAATAACGCTTCACTGATATATATATATATATATATATATATATATATAGAGAGAGAGAGAGAGAGAGAGAGAGAGAGAGAGAGAGAGAGAGAGCTGTGAGATTCTTTAATTACACTTTTTTACACGTAAACTTTTTTCGTCTCATACGAATACTATTATACTTCTCTCGAGGACGCATCTCGCATCCGGTTACAAATACTGTCTGCAGGCAACTGAATTGATTTCATCCGCCTAAACTTGTAAATTTCTGTTTTTCAAGTCTCTGATTGGCTATTCCTAATCCAATAGAATACCTTCATTTAACTAAAGCTTTTTCTGGCTGTTGATTGGCTATTTTATAAACTGTCACTAAAATTACATTATTGTTGCTCCAATAATGACTAGTAGCATTTAAACTTTCAAACTCATTATTACCTCAAGGTTACCTCATTGTTAGCAACTTTTAACCTATTATTCTCACAGCTCCTACATTATTAAATTACGTAATACATTCACATAACATAATTTAACATGTATACAGTAGTATAAACATATACAATGGCTGTAATATACACTTTTTATATATTGTTACATACACATATTACTTTAATGCGGGCTGTTATTGAATTTACATATTATATAATTAGACTGAAATTATTTAAGAGTTAAAAATACTGCCTCAATCTCTAGCTTTTGCCATGACTTTTTTACTGGTCTTTGTCATGATCTGTTTCATAATTGCGCTAATGTACTAATAGTTGAGCACCCCATGATGGAAGTCTGAACGACGAAAATCAGATCACTATCGGAACACATGAAAGCACAACCCACACTGAAAAATCAAAACCACAGCTCTGGATTTCCCAAAGTGGCAGCAATAACTCAACTGTCTCGCTCATATTGTGGCACCGCGACGTTTATAAACAGGTTCATTTACACCCATGTTTACTGAGGTCATGCGACGTGTTTTTCACTTCATACGACAAAAACGTTTGTGCGACTATCGCGTCGCATGGTATAAATACTTCCATTTTAAGTCAATGCACTTTCAGATCGCGTCGCACGACATGAAATTCCATGCATAAATGGGCCTTGTCTAGAAAGATGCAAATCTACAATCTTCGGATCTTCGGAGGAGTTGGACCCTCAGGTTAAGATAAAATCTTCACAGCAAAGATCTTAAATCTTTTCCAAAGATATATCTATAACTATGAAGGCAATAGGGAACGCACAAAAACTCTATGACTGAGGTGCCTTGTGTCTTGCACTGCTCCCCAAAAATTAAATCATAATTTCCTTAATTGCCCCCAATGGGCTTCCTAACATAGGAAAATCGTCCAAGTAATCGAATTTATTACTAATAAGTAGCTGATCGTAAGGCCGAGGAGACAGCCGTTTTATAGCCACACTCTGTGGTTTTAATGAGAGAAAAATACTAATAAAAACATCATTATAAGGCTTGAGAAAACAGACATGTATAACACTGTGTACTTCGAGTAAACAATGGCTGTGGCTTAGGGTCATATTCAGCCTTTCTTTCTTTTAACAAGTACCAGAACACAAAAATGAGTATTCTTTAGGTATATCAGAGATTGCAGCAAAATAAACACTGTGGGTATTGTTCTTTTTAAGTATGTTTATGTTAGAATACGTTATATTGATACGCGATGTTAATATAACGCTGTTATCATAGCGTTAATTAGACATAAGAATAATAAACCCCAGTTTATTGTAACCTCTAAAACAATTAGTTTATATTATCTACCTAGCGCATTTCAGTCATAAGAGAATACTGTTAACATAATGTCAGTAAAATGGCTGAGGTTATTAATAATGTCTGTGGACCGGAAGGACTGAAGTTCAACTCCCTTTTACTCCAGTTTACTGTTTTTTTGTGATTTCTTTAAGGTAACTAGGAAACAATATATTCAGTCATGGCTTGATGGAATGATGCATCCCTGGAATGTCATAAGCTATACCTATGGAGAGGTAATCCTTAATAGATAATAAGTCTAGTTAAGAGATTTTAAGTAGTAATTTTTCGAAAAAAAATAATGAACAAATTATAAAAGTTCAATGCGAAATAACTTTTCAACACTCACATGAACTCTCTACCCACTATCGCTTATTTTTATACAGCTACTACAAAATATTCCTACGAAAGCTTATTTTTTCGTCAACTTCATATTTCGTTACACATTTCATGTAGGCACAAGGCGGATATAGAAAACATAATCGATAAATTAAAACAGAATAAGTATTGGAAAAAATTCAAATCCATAATAACAGATATCTGGGAAATGCCTGGTGCGAATGGTGCGTTTCAAAGATACCTATGTGTTTTTGAGTGGTAAGTTTTTAACTACATATTATGGCTTACCCGTTATATGAAATTATATAACATTCCTTCTGAATGCGGAAGACTTCACAAGCTATTCCTAGAAAATTCATGGCATATACTATATTTATGTAAATATCTTAAATATGCGGTATTTTAATTAAAATCGTTCGATACATTTTGAGAAAATAAAATAATTTATTGAAAATGTTTCCATGTTAAGGGTAGTTTGGGGTAGAGGGATTTTTTTTAATCTTAGTGTAACCTCTTTGGAAGATAGTGAATTTAAATACCAATTCTGGATTTATTCAGCATTTTGTTCTTGAGTTATGATGTTTACAGAGACACACTCACACAACGAAGATTTTTTCTAAAAATGGTTTTTTGTTTTTTATTCAGGGTCCTCAATGGATGTATTTCTGCTGAAATCTCTAGACACGACGACTATAACAATGGGATTTTTATATTAGAGAGATGTTTTTTCCCTTTCTATGTTGGCCTTGGAAAGCATGCTGATACTGCAAAGGTTTTCTTATACATAGGTGCGTTTTGCGTAAAAATGTTTGATGAGAAATTCTATATGCTTGTTTAATTTATGTATACTCTTCTCGAAACTAAGCTTTCTTCCTAAATGTCTTATTTTCTATGGAACTATTGATTTTAGAATAATGAAACTTGGAGCATAATCCTTTATATTATTTTTCAACTTTAACACAAAATTATCTTCATAAATTAGTTACAACATATTATCTCACTGAATTTTGGATATATTTGTGTTAAAAATAAGCAATATTTCACATTTACAACTCAACAAAATACAGCATTCCTGTGTTATCTAATTATTCAGGTTTCGAGAACACAGAATTTATTTCCAAAATGCTTTGACAGATGCATAAATACTTTAAGATACTTATTTTAAAAGTAGTAAGATAGAACAATCCCGGTCCCCTTAAGTCAGTAAGTAAATATAAAATTGAATATTTCGGTACTATGGTCCAAAGTTCAAGCCAAGGATTACAGGAACAGAATTAAAACATATGGTAGACAAAGACATATATGCAATATGACATTGCGATTAGCAGCAAAGGTCTTAAACTTACAACGAATATCTCAATAATAATTACCCGCTGGTTACACATAATTGAGTATTATTACCACTGAACAGACCACGTGTCGCCGGATGGCGGTGCCTTTGACTATAAGATAAAGCTCCGCATTACGACGTCAGCGGCACGCAATTATTAAGGAATGTTTAATGGACATGTTCCAGTATAAAGCCCTGCCGAAACTGTGCGTTCGTTTTTGGAATTTAGCTTTATTGGACTTCTATGAAGTTCTTTTTATTTGTTTAATTCTGGACTTGAGCTGCGTATCGAGAACAATCCTATTTCTCTGAGCTAGGAATACCACTGTTCTTAATTGCCTAACAGGGTCATGGATAGTAATAACAACAATAATAATGTATATATTTTTAAAACACAGAATATTAATGTTTATACATCTTTCTGTTCTTAAAGTTTTGATTCTTTTTCCCTTGTTCCTGTCATTCCATTCGTCCTCCACATTCATTCCTTCTGCTTTCCATGCCCTTCCTTATTTCTTGCATCCAAATATTTCTGAGTCTACCCCTTCCTCTTCCATTACCAATATTTTCTGGATATTCTTTCCTCCGGTGTTCTCCTGATGTGTCCATACCAGCTAGTTGTTTATATCTTGCATGTTATACCACATAATTCTTACTCTCATTTCTGTCTTATTAATAGTGTTCCTCATTTTTTTCTAATTTTGAATGTTCTGCTGACCTTTGTTTAAGAGGTCCATTTCCATAGACAGTAACTTCGATGTTAAATCTTTATTGGATTTCGAAATTTCAGCCCCGTGACAGTACTTCTCATTATTGGTTTGTATATTTGTAATTTAGTTTCTTTGGTTATACTTAAGTCATATAAAATGCTATTTAACATGGCTGTTGTTGCTTTACCTTTGTTAATTTTGTTCCTTATGTCTCTCTCTTGTCTATCTTCTTTATCAATTCTAACTCCCATGAACTCATATTCTGCACAACCTTTTATGAAACTTTTTTGACCTTCCAAAATTAAATGTTCAGTCTCTGTTCCACATGCCATATGAAATGTTTTATCTTTTGGCCCAATTTTTCATATTCTTCAAACAATTTTCTCATCATATATTCCACATCTTCAGCTTCCTGTGCAATGGCTACCTGGTTGTCCGCAGTAGATATTGATCCATTGCCAATAAGTATCCCCATCCCGAAGATACCACTAATAAATACATTAATAATAATGATAATAATAATAAATATGGTGAGCAGTATTTCTTTAATCCTTGAGTTAAAAACCCCCAAAATGCATTATATAATTAACTTCCATAGATATTTATAGATGCAAAAGAAGCCTGCTCCTGGAAGTATAAGGTCTTTCGCAAAATTAGCTCGATTGTACCTTCGTTTTAGGTTTGCCAGATGCTTCTGTAAATAAATAATAGGGATAAGAAAAGATTGATTATGTAGACATAAATTGTTATGCTACTTTATTTAACGTTTTAATATTACACTGTATAATTTGAAGCACTGATTAACTATTTTTATACGCTTTAACTCCATACTATCGAAATATTGCTAAACATGATTAAGTGTGGCAACTAAATTCATAATACAAAAGTGCGAAACTAAAATGTTGCGATTTTGTGAATAAACAGACTATTTAATTTTTATAACAGGCCGTGTAAGCACATTATCCACCCCACTAAAAGTTGTAACAAGCTTTAACATTATAATATAGTTTTCCTTGCCCTGCGTTTAATTTAATAATAACATATGTAATAATTCGAAACATCAATTACCCGTGCTGCATTGCATCGATTTGCCAGTTGCAGCACTGTCAGTATTAACTACAAGTTCATAAGGATTTATTCCTCTGACCCGGTTGTATGAACCCGGTTTATGAATGTAACAAGATGTTGCTAGGCACTTATTGTTTTGTTATTTCCTTTCCTAGAATACCAAAATAAAAATACAGAACACACATCCCTTCCAAGAGTATTTTCAGGGATGTTGTGATATTTGATTTGAACAATCACTGGCACGGCCTGAACTTGAAGGATGAATTAATAGTTCTTCCACACTGACATGTGAGTAGGACAAGGTTGGAAAGGTAGAATTAGAGGACTGAAAAGTTCAATTCTATAGCCGGGGTTTGAACCATGGGCTACATTGACAACATGCCGGTAGGACATTAAATTCTCAAGCTGATTCGCATACTTCCCGATAAACCACGAGGTCAAATTGTTTTCAGATGACATACTCCAATGGCGACTTACAATGCATGCAGTGACTTAAAGTACTTACGGCATTGTAAATCGCCATTGACAAATAAAATGTATATCTTGAACGTTCTATGAATTGCCTGATATGTCCTGTTGTTTCTGAATATATAATGTATGTATACATACATATATACAGGGTGATCACTTAAAACTTGCACCGCAAATATTTCGGAAATGGAAGGTGCTATTGATGTGCAGTTTTCACAGCATTGATTGGTAGTCCCCTGATTGGTAGTCG
Source organism: Deroplatys truncata (assembly GCA_030765065.1). Taxonomy (NCBI): domain Eukaryota; kingdom Metazoa; phylum Arthropoda; class Insecta; order Mantodea; family Mantidae; genus Deroplatys; species Deroplatys truncata. Next base: position 281,549,140 of record CM060975.1, read on the forward strand.
TACATTTAACCTATAAACAGATTTTAATATTACTGAGAAAGTCTATTTTTTGAGCAAACATACAATTTTTTAAATGGAACAATGCCTAGTTACATCAACAGAATAAAGCTGGGGTAAATGGTCTTTGTTACAGGATTCTAGTGCAATGGTTGGCGAGAAATCGTGTTTGAAAAGCTTTCAACCCGACAATTTTTAGTCCCATTCAATCTTCTTAGTTGCTAGGTGCGATGTTGTTATGCTTGTTTGCATTGTGTTTTCTGTTCATTGATTGCATTCGACTTTCTGGCCAGTTAGTTTGTGACAGTTCAAGCAGTAAGTCGTGAGTGGAAGATGGGGTTTACTAATGCAGAAAAAGCGCAACATGCTCATGGTGTATGGAGAGTGTAGGAAGAATGCAGTTCGTTCCTGTACGGTGTATGTGGAAAAGTATCCTAATAGACGTCAACCATCTCGGCAATTATTTATCACCCTCATTAACCAATTACGTGAAAGTGGTACTGTAACACCTAGAAAACGTAACAGAAACAAACAAGTGACTGGAGAAGTGGCAGAAATTAATGTTTTGGGTGCCGTTGCAGTAGATCCTCAAATTAGCTCCCGCACAATCGCACGTGGAAGTGGCATAAGTCAGGCAAGTGTACTGCGCATTCTCCATCGACATAGGTTCCACCGCTATCACATCTATCTCCATCAAGAGCTGCATGCAAACGATTTTGAGAATCGTTAACTTTTGTACATAGGCATTAAGGCATGATACTCCAGATTCATCATGTATCTTGTTTAGTCATGAGGCAACGTTTACTAATCATGGCCAAGTAAACCGCATAAACATGCACTATTGGTCTGTTGACAATCCCCGTTGGCTTCGTCAGGTGGAACGTCAGTGTCCATGGAGTTTAAACGTGTGGTGGGATAGTGAACCATCAGCTCATAGGCCCTTTGTTCATAGAAGGAACAACGAACTCGCAAAAGTATCGCAGCCTCCTGACAGACCAGCTGCCACAGATGCTAGAAGACGTTCCTTTGCAGACTAGGAGAACCTGTGGTACCAACATGATGGCTGTACAGCCCATAGTGCACGAAGTACTAGGCTTGTCTTAACGGATTGTTTCCAAATCGTTGGATTGGACGAAGAGGAGCTGTACCTTGGCCGGCCCGTTCACCGGATCTGACCCCTTTAGACTTTTTTCTATGGGAAAGGCTGAAAGACACTGTCTACAAGGATGTGCCAACTACACCAGACGATATGAAACGACGTATTACTGCTGCCTACTCTGAAATTTCCGCTGAAATGCTAGAACGTGTGCAGCAGTCTTTCCATAGCAGACTGGAAACGTGTATTGAAGCTGCTGGTGGCCATTTTGAACGCAACCTTTGAAGGGTTGTGCTCTCTTTACTTGTAAGAATCCACAGAAGTACTGTAATTCCTTATTTTTCTTTCTTTGGTTTGTGCTACCACAGGTTGCACAAGTGTCGGTGCGTAAAAGTTTCAAAATAAGATTTCTCGTAAACCACTTGCACTAGAATCTTGCAACAAATGCCACTGGCATTCTAATTTACCCTACCTTTATTCTGTTGATGTAACCAGGCATTGTTCCATTTAAAAATTGTATGTTTGCTAAAAAATACACTTTCTAAGTATTGTTAAAATCTGTTTATAGGCTAAATGTACGAGACCCTGAATACCAATCAATGCTGTGAAAACTGCACATCAATAGCACTTTCCATCTCCGAAATATTTGCGGTGCAAGTTTTAGGTGATTCACCCTGTGTGAGTGTGTGTGTGAGTGTGTGTGTGTGTGTGTGTGTGTGTGTGTGTGTGTGTGTGTATTGCTAAACCGTAAGAGGTAGACAAAATCTTACTACACAAAAAAATCTAGATTTCCTAACAGAACACAGTTTGCCAATATATTTTGTTTATTATTGGTTTAAATATTCAAGTACCTACACTTTTTCTAAGTGGTAAGTCGCTTTTTTTTCCGCTGTCATGCAAAAAACTGGAGTTTTGAAGTCATAACATACCTCCCCGCTTTTTAAAAATATGTTTAATGTTTAGCCTATAGTATTCTTCTTATACTTAAAACACGTGAGTAAATGTGTTTTGAGCGCCTGTCCAGACTGACTCACAGGCATACCAAAATATATACCAGGGAACTTCTGGGATATTGTCCTTGCTTTATTACCAGCTTACAGATGTATTCCCGTCAACAAAATGACAAAAGTCTTAAAAACAGAAGTGGCACACTCCAAACTATACGCCGTAACTTCCGCAGCAAACTCGTGGATAATTCTACAGATGGTGGCATCGGCAGTTATTCAACCGAGAGTCAAACTAGGTCACCAGAACGGCGAGCGCAGCACCAAATCATCCATATCGACTTCTAATTAAATTCCGCACGCTGATTTTGTGCTACATTTTCTGCTCTGCGCATTTTAAGGGAGATAATTCTATTTCGGGAAAAAATGAGACGCCAAGGCTTGGATGAAACGGGAAGAGAGAAAATTGGAACCAATTTCTCAACAATTCAATGGAAGCAGATCTGATGAAAAAGGCTTCAGGCCACTAAAAATCGCGATAATAGACCTCCAGCTTAGCGACAGTACAATGCTACCAACTTTCCTCTCAAAGAACCGATGGTCGTTTTATTTTCAGCACTTTTTAACAATGTCCCTCCTTCCTCCTCCCTTCTTTTATCGAACGAAACTTTTTCCTTCGTCTGTCATTCCAATGTTCATTTCAATGGCTGCTCTTCTGGATCCCCCTCGTTATATCCCTTTGAAGTCCAAATTACAGGAAGAATATCCAAAATGTACATTTTGATATCAGCACAAATCGGGAACAAGGAAAAGAGGAAAGGAATGGCCATTTCCGTGGTTGACAAAGAGACTAAAATATTTCTGCACAAATCACTCTCCTTTGGTTCATTTACCGGTTATGGGGCCTGAGAGAAAATCATTTTTTGTATCTTTTGAACTCCAAAGAAAGAATCGCATAAATAGATGAAATATTTCATTTCATCCAGAAATTCGACATCCATATTCCACCGAAATACATTTTGATGCCTTCGGGTTCCTCTCCACCGACGTAACAAAAATTAGAGAAATGTGCGCATGCGTCTTGTGCGTGAATAAATAAAAAGGTCCATTAAGTACCAAACGCGATATTTGATCAAAAACCGTTTGGGAATATCAGGCGATTTTCAAAAGAATTTCCATACCCACAATAATGCATTACATGGAAAAACTGATCCAAATACTGTATGTTTAAGATAGCTGTATGATGAATAAAATGTCTATCTTGAATTTCCTAGCAATTATCAATCGTATTTACTTTTAGAAAACGTTAGGAATAGCCGCATTATAGTATACAGTTTATCTTAAGGAAATTTTGCCATAGAACCAGTAGTTTCTTTATTATTAGTTTTTACATTTTTTAATATTTCCTAAGCATGTATGAATTATATTTGAAAATACGCCGTTAATTTCATAAAAATTGAATTGTGATAAAAAGAGCGCGTTTGTTTTTCACCGCAACATGCATGCACCAAGTTGTTGCCCAATAATTCCATAGGATTTTTAGGTACTCTTTTATCATATTAATGTAAGGTGAATAAGAAATCAAATTTTATATGAATGGTATAAGCTTTTCTTATACCAGATAAATCGGTTGTCCTTAGGTTTCCGTAACAATGCAGACAGTCCTACCCTTTTTGCCAAAAACACTTTAACGTTGCAAAACGCAAGTGAGTTGCAAAAACCTCAAAATGCAACAGTTTGGCAAGGCAATGCGTGACAATTTCGTCTGATTCAGCCTTTCCAACCTTGTCCTACACACTGTTAGTGTGAAAGAACAATTAATTACCACTGATTGACCTTATAGCTGATTTAAATTTGAAGCCCGGGGCTTACGACATTGTAAGTCGCCATTGGGTATGTCATCTCAAAATGAATGGCTTACCGGAAAAAATGCAAGTCGGAATTTAATGTCGTGAAGGCATGTTGCCATGGTAGTTCAGTTGGTTAGAGCATCCGCACGGAAACCGGAAGATCCGTGTTCAAATCCCGGCTATGGCATTGAATTTTTCAGTCTGATTCTACCTTTCCAAGATAATACAGATTTGCTCCATTTTGAGTATCTTAGCAACGGTTCTGTGTTCAATTGAATTATAATTTGGAAGTAATGGGAGCGGTCTTTAAAAATGATACCCCAAAGTCGTGCCATGCAGGCTTAAAAAAATAAATAAATACAAATTACATTGTCAGCTAATCTGATCGATGAAGTTGTTAAAAACTAAGACAATTTTATAACATAATCATTAAAGTATATTACTGTATCAAGTCTGTAGACTAGTTTTGAATCACCTAATGTTAGTCTAAATGAATCGAGGAATATTTAGTGAGTCAGACGCTAAAATAATCGTCAGTTACAAACAATATATGGGTAGGTGGTAGAAAAACTAAAATAGTAATTTCAGACTGCAATTACTGAGCAACATTTGCTACTTACGCACTAATATATTATGTTAAAGTATATATTATGAAAGTGATTTAATACTACTTGCTGTTCTGCATGAAAACTGGGTTTTCCCTCTCGTAAAGCTAATTAATTCGAATCGGAACAAACGAAAGCAGCCCTGTCAACTTCTACGAACACATCCTGATAGAATTTCGTGGCTGGAGTTGAAATGCATTGTTTTATTTACAGACCCATCCCATGTAGGCGGAAAGCGATGAGAGCGAGGGAATTGTTTTTCGAGATATCCTGTGTTTGTTTACGGCGAATGCAGAAAAATATGGATTCCCCTGTCTTGTACATTATAATTCTCAGAGAATGAAACACAGCACTTCAGTAATAGGAGAGGGAGCAGTTAGTAAATTACCGTTGTTTCAAGTAATGGAGAACTCTGACAAAGAATCTACTGTCCACATTGTTGACAATATTTCATTCACGTTAGGTAAACATGACAAACTTTGGGACTGATCGATCTCTCGATGACTTTCGATATTTTGAAGAAGTAATTTATTTAGCTCCACGTATGGACACCAATTTGAAGTAGATAGTTTGTGTATCGTAATTTGCCCCACGCTTTGGGCGTCAATTTTAAGTAGGTTGTATTGAAGGAGTTGGTTGCAACCGCACGTATAGCACCCGGTTTTCGGTAGCCTTCGCCCCAAATGTACCTTTCGGTGGCCTTTGCCCCCCCCCAAAATGTTTAAAAATATTAACTTTGTAATTTGACTGTTTCTTTAAATATTATATTTATGTTTGCCTCGGCTGCGTCAGTATTATTGTTAGAGACATGTTTCTCTTTGTAGGGTTGTGGTGCGACAAGAATGTAGGCTTACACAGATTATAATTTTTACTTCACTACTGTATTAATGATTGACAGGATTTAAATAACACTTCACTGATATAGAGACCTGTGAGATTCTTTTATTAAATACTTGCACTTTTTAACACGTAAACTATTTTCTTCTCACTATAACTCAAACACGAAACTCGGATACACTAAACTAGCATTTAAGTTCAGTAGCTTCTGAAGACGAGGCATGAAGATTTAAAAGAAGATATCCCATCACCAATTATCCTTAACATGAAAACCTTTTTGTTATTTTTTATTTTCTCTAAACTCTATCTTAACGATTTTGATTAAAATGTCATATGTTTAAAATACAAATATGGCAACTAATATGTGACCACGGCTACGAGGGCCGGCTAAAAATGGACAAAAAACATCCTACACAAACAACGTAGATCTGTCTAAAAGACACAATTTTATTACTTTATATTACTTTTTTGTGGCTTCAGACAGTTCCCAAATATCCGATGTTATTCGTTCGAATTTTTGTAAACTTTCTCGCTATTAAGTTTTTCTCACGAGTGAGTATGGAATTTCAAGCCAGTAAAGAGAGACTGCTTTTAAACATCTGAATAAAGATTCGGTTTTCACTGTCCCCTTGTATCTACAACAAAATTTGTAATGAAATTATGTAAAGGTTTATCTGGATTACATGATAATGAGAAGAGAAATTCATGTGAATGTAAAACATCAGAATTTTCTATTCAGATTAATTTCTGTACCGAGAAGGTAATTCACGCTTTGCTGTAAGCAGCGGATTGAATACATAGAATTAACTCCTGGGAATAGCAGATCAGTAAGTCAAAATTTAAAGTCGTAAAAATACTCAAAGCTAAGAAGAAGTGTTGCTTCGAGCAAAATATTCGATACGAAGTTGCCTCGGAAATACACGTTTTGACGTAGCCCGAGTTGTTCCTTCTAAAATCTACATTTGTAGAAAAAGTCGCGCGCGAATTTGTCCAATCTAACTCAAAAACTAAAGGTCTGAATGTGTCTGCAGACTTTATTATATAAGTCCAGCAGCTTTCAAGGGAACAAGGCTGAGACTTTTACGAAATTCACCCCATCTCAAGCCTGTTACAGGTTACTTTATTTTCTCAAAAACGCCTCTATTTATTTGAGAAATCAGCACATCAAAGTAATATGTATTCCCTGAATTTTCTTTAAATACATGTGAAGACATCTTTATTCTTTGTAGAAAAAAGCTTTAAGACGCTTGGTTTCTCTTTCAGGTAGATAGGAAAATAACACTTAACAGGCAAGGTCAGTTGCGTAGCGTTGTAGAATGCGCACTATACTTCCGATGCCGTTGCGAAGTTTTCGCTGCGTTCAGAAAATTAGATTAAATGTACTAGTCTCGTTAAATTCCAAAAGCTGCTCTGTCCTGCATTTTCAGCGAGACGTTTAATGAAAGCAAGGAAAGCTAATACACACTTGTTTAAGTTTAAATAAAGAAATGAAAGAAAATAAAGGTTTTAAAGTTTATTTACTATGCACCTGATGTAAAAATCCAAACAGTAACGAGTAAAGTAACACCAGTATTGTATTTAAGAATTTAGGTAAATGCAATAAATAATATTATGATTTTAAGCTATACTTCCAACTGAACTGTATTATTTTTATTTCAGCATTCAATATAAGGAAATAAAAACGAAGTACAAAGTTGATAACGATGTTTATGCCTAAGATACAAACGCATGATAGATACCATAGCTGAGTGAGGCGTGTGTGGTCTATTATTAGGACTGCTGTTGTGACGTTGTAATTTCAGAGTAAATTACAATTTGTGCACAACAGGAGTGCTAAATTATGGCGAGATGAGGCGCTTAAGAAAGAAACTCAAAAACATACACGTAAGTTGCTGTTCTATTATATACTTCAAGCAACACTTCCCTTAATCGTTATGTATGTGAATTACAGTGCGACGAAAAGAGCGGAGAACACGCTGTTTTCTCTTAAATATTTCTTCGTATACTAAAATGCTATGAGAACTTTTTATTTGTTTTATATGGCATCACTTACTGAGAGGATGATACCTATATCCCTTCCATCGGGAAATAATCGTAAGAGACAGACAAAAATTTTACACAGAAAATGAGAAACTCATAAAATATTCGAATTGTATGGATAAAAGTTTCAGTAGCATTATCTGTTTTACAGATATAATTTGAAATTCTAATATTTTAAGCAATACACTTTTGAATTTTATGTTCGTTACGTTATTAAAGCTTGCACATTCGACTTGCTTTATAACAGCAGCTCCTCCTCTATGTGCCTGCGTACCTACAGGCTGATTCAAAAGGTGGCACACAAACTTAAGGAGCTTATAGAGGGATACAAATACAACTTACTACTTTTGAGGGCGTCTGCACTTTTCAGCGGTTACCCTTTATTCCAATTCTCCATCTGTGCCTAACATTCCAGTCCCCTTCAGCCAATTCCCACTCATGCATCATCCATGATGTTTCAGACCCCAGGTTGTTCTAGGCCGACCCCGTTTACTTTTGCCCGCCAGAGGTCATTGTAGCAGGATGTCTGGTTATCTCTCCTCATTCAACCTTCTGACGTGATCATACCACTGAAGTTTTTGACTCTCGATTCTTTGTCACTGGTTCTTCCATGTTCATTACCATTCTAATGTCTTCGTTCTTTCTCTTCTCTAACCTGCCCTTCCTCCTTATTCCATCCATTTCAACTGGCTGTATCTTGCTTTTTTGAAACAACTCCAGCCTTTTGCCGCATATATCAACACACTATTGTGACCTGAAAAATTCTCTTTTTTGCATTGTTATTGCCCTACTCCATAATACTCCAACCAGTATCTTTATCACTCTTTTACCCTGCATCAACCTATAATCTTGATATAATTAAATAATAAATAATTAAATAAAGAAATAATAGAAAAATAGAGCAATAATTGCAATAAATAATTTCTGTATATTAAATCAATGTACGAGGCGTTTGGTCATAATGACAACATCGCTCATGCGACAAGGTTTTCATGGACAGTAATATTTGCCTACATATGTATCTTATTTTTCCACATAATAATCGCCGTTCACATCTATACACTTGCTGTAACACTGCACCAGCTTCTAGAACCCCTCGGCATAGAAGTCTGCCGCCTGGGACTTGAACCAGTTGGTAACGCTCGTCTTGAGTTCATCGTTGGTTTGAAATCGTTGTCCACCCTACCACCGTTTCAAATGCAAGAAGAGGAAATAGTCGCTTGATGCCAGGTCGGGACTGTACGGAAACTCTTGAATCTTCTCTTTGGTTTTGCCAACGGTGTGCGGGCGTACGCTGTCGTGCTAGAGGATAATGCCAGATGACAGTTTCCCGCGACTCTGAGTTTGGTAAGCGTTGCACACTACACGTCAGCTGTGGTTTTTTACCCACGGCGCATGAAATCATCAAAAGGACCAACTTTTCGTCCCAAAATACGGTAGCCATCATTCTGCGATTCGTGTACGGCGATTGCTTTCACTTTTTTGTTTGGGTGAACCGAACGGCGCCACTGCAGCATTGTGTGTTTCGATTCTGCATTGGTGTACGCTATCCATGTCTCGTCGCCCGTAACAACGTGGGAAAACAAACCCCCTCCATATTGTCTATAGCGCTCCAAGAACTGTCGTGCACTACACAGTCGTTGCTCTTCATGCTGACCGGTGAGCAGTTTTGGCACCCACCTCGCACAAAGTTTCCGGTATCCAAGCTGTTCAGTGACAATCCTGTAAAGTAAGGTTCGAGCAACATGTGGGAATTCATCAGCCAGACAACTAATCGTCATATGCCGATCGCTTCGAAGGTTTTGGTTTACTTACTCAACGATATCGTCTATCCGAATACTGGGCCTACCATTCCGCTATCCATCGAGCACATTTGTGCGGCCATTTCAAAATTCTCGACACCAGTGTCGAACCTGTTTGTCACTCATTATGTCCGGTCCATACAGGGGAATAACTGGTTGTCCGCAGCTGACGATCCGTTTGCCAGCAGAAATCTAACCACACCTCGCAGTCCACCACTGGCGGAATTTACGATTGTCGCGGCCACTGCTCTCACCGACTGGCAAACGCCTACTGCGTCACAAAAGCACTGCGGTAAGTTCCTTAGGAGTCAATAGACAAGGCTGCAGACGTGAAACGTCATTCAGGCCTACCACCTATTAAATATTGTTCACCGGACCTTAGTTTTGGAATACGCCTGAGTTGAAAGATTTACCCGGAAAGAACATGGCAATTAACAAGTCATGTTAAGAAAAGTCATTAGCAACAGCTTGGGGCGAACACGCTAGGTATAAAGATTGCTGAAATGGAGTTAGGTTATTAGGTCAGTACATTTGCAAAGTACGTAGGTTCGTAGCTTCCGGCGAACCATAGCATAGTAACAGAGTCGATATTGACCCAGATGAGAAATGAAAGTTGTTGGGGGCATTGAGTTGTAGGTCCAGCTAAAATTAATAAATGTTCGTGCTATTCTCTTCAGAGGCATATATATATATATATATATATATTTGTTCGTGTACACATTCGTGGAGACATTTATCTCTCTGGATACTTGTGGCGACTGCGTGTTATTTTAAGTACTCAGTGACGCGCTTGCGTGAATAAGATTTAGCGGATTTTGCGACGGCTTTTTCCGGTAAGCATTTTAGCGACTCACGGCAAGATATTCTTCTAGTTCAAGCCATAAAATTGATACTGCAGAAATTAGCAGGTGTAATAATTCAATTACTATAGTTTCGAGTGCTACGATTCATAATCAGGTTCATTTTTTATCTTCAAACAGGAACTTGTATGAAAAGCTCAAGCATTACATCACATTAAATTTCTCAGTCAGTTTAAATTGGTGTTGTCCTTTAAAACACACTCACGCATACCCTAAGAAAATACTCATAGCTCTACCACTGGAGCAGCTGGCGCAGAGGACCACAGAGCGAGCTACGAGATAAACATCAGAAGTAGGTAGAGTATACTGTTTCAACATTGTCTTACCTTCGCGCGGCTTTAAAAATTCTGATAACGTAGTACGTTATCAATCTACAACCGCTTTACAACCCAGACTCATGAAGAACTGATCCCAAATATTTAAATTCTTTCAATGATTTAATTATTTTTGGTGTAGTTTGAATGCTTCGTCCATTTCCACCTTTTATCAAGTTGGGTGTTAGTCAGAGAACTAGCAACCCGTTGGTGTAAAAACAATCTCCGCTATGTTTGGTAAGAAATATGATACAAACAAACCTTTATGACTAAGGAGAAACGGTAGATAAATGCCCTGATGGACATGAATAGTTGATAATGGGTGATTTTAATGGATATGTTGAAGAAGAAGTAATGGTGAGACTGTGGGGGGCCTTGAGGAGGAATACAATTTGAGGCAATATTTTATATCATAGCCTGCTGTGAATGCCAGAGTGATTGTAGTGTAAATTAATATTATTGTATGTGCAGGATTTTAGATGTTTGATAGCCATAAGTATTGTTAGGAAATAAGTTTACACGGCCTAACTTAAACTGACAATAGAAGTGGGTAATAATAAACCGAGGGGGTGAGCTGTTTACCACTAAGAAGAGATAAACAAATGACGTCAGGGTAGCGTGCTTCTTTTTTAGAAATGGAGGGAATATCTTCCCTAGAGCAAAACAGACGCTAAAGTGGGCGAAATTTGTAACCAATAGGAGCTATATTATAATGTTTAGGCAATTCGAGGTGAAGGAGTATATATTCTCGAGCCATAAGCAAGTATCGCGTAGCTCTGAAGAATCTCTCACGAGGTGCACGTCGCAGAGTTAGTTACAAAAATGTAAAGTACGCGAAGTAATTGGTGCGCGGCAACTAAAACGACTGTAGTTACATTCGGAAATATCACAGTTTCAGTTAGGCTTGTATAAAGATTAAATATGTCAATTATTAATTAAGCGTGACGGCATAAAAGTCTAGATTCAGATTTTTTTTATCAGTGTTATCTTTTGGCAACAACTCCTTTCCGTTTATACACCCTGCTTAGAGACACGTGCTCGACTGAGTAATAATAGCTAGCCGGAGGACAAAGAACCCAAATTAAAAAAATAATTAAACCATAAGTGCCCAACAAATAAGATAACACAAGCCACTGAGAACTGCGACAAATTTCAGAACTTGTGGTGTAAGAAGCAAGTGAGTAGGTGCAACATAGGAAAGTCAGGAACCACAATCAGTTTATGGAAAGACAGAATCAGACGACTGAAAAATTCATTGCCATCGCTGCAAATTGAACCACGGATCTCCGGTTTCAGTGCGGTTAACTAACAACTAAGCTACCATGGCAACATGCAGATACGACATTAAATTCCCCAACTGATTCCCATTTTTCCTGGTAAACCACAAGGACATCTCAATTTGTACAGATGACATACCCTAATGACGACTTACAATGCTGTGAGTACTTTAAGTCCCGGGCATCATATTTTCGACCACTCTTAGATCAATTAATAAAAAAATGCGAATCAGTTTTTCTAATTTTTTCTCATCCTTTTATTCATAGTTTTTCTCAGTCTACATTCAGGAACATTTAAGTTTGAATTTACCCTCGTATCGTATGTAGGTGTAAATTAAATCATTCCTTGTAGGTGCAAGTTATCTTTAATATACATGACCAGATGTAACGATATATACGCAAGTGACTATCAAAATAGATAAATAAATACATATATATATGTATATACCTTTTGAAAATTAATAATAATGTAGAGCAGCCATGAATATCGCGTGAATTTACAACAGTAAGGGTTTTTAAGCTGCCTGTGCGTATGAAAGTCCTGGTTAAGCTTTCCAGATTTCAAACTCACTGTCTCTAGGCTGAATATCTCTACGTTTTTATAAAAAGAGAGGGTAAATGAGATAAAAAGAGCATGATATGGGAAGGGTGCACTGCGTGACTCAATTTGCCCCACAGGGGGTAGTTACACGCATCTTTTCGTAGGATCTGTAATATACACCGAAAATATCATGTAGCCTGTACGCCAGGCTAAATTAACAAAGGTCTGCACTGTTATTTTTCAGAAATTAGAGTCGTCTATGGGTCAGCGTGACCTGTGGAATAGGTGTGGCAACATCGCATGTGTTGCACCATATCTTCACGTCACATCAGCCCGGTAACCACAGTGATTTCAACCCCTATTTCCTTCACCGCATTTTCACCATTACAGTAATTGCTGCTGAATATGTATCGCAATACATACACACAGACACACACGTACTTCTCTCGGTCGACGTATGCTAGGTGGTTGGTCGGTGCAATTCTGTTTAAATTGTGCTACATTTGTCTGCAGGCGAAATCTTTTGTTACTGCACAAATTCACCCTCAATTATATCACTAGGGTAGGTGGATAGAAATTGATTAGGTTAACGTTACTGTTATTTAGTAAACCTTAATAAATAATGAACATTTAAAAATATGTTTTGGGCGCTTTAAATCACCATAATGCTCTTCATAATACTTCCATGAACCTCACATTGCGGTTGGTGTATCCAAAAGAAGGGAATAATAATATCAATAATAATAATCCCGCTCTAGCCTGGCTGCCGGCCTCACGCCACGTACGCACGGCAGAAGAGAGCATTCATCTAAGATACGGGGGGTTGACGGTCAGCATTGCGCATCCCCTAGTCAGAATGTTGACTTACGTAGCTGGGATCGTAACCTATCGCAGCTCCTCACTTTCCTCACGATGCTGTGTGGCCAAAAATCCTATACCCGGGACTTAAAATGGGATCGATCCCGGGCGCATTCCCTGGCCGGGAACCAGAGCTCCACGCTCTAGCCCACAGCGCCACGGCGCAGGACACAACAGGGGAATACGCTCCGAAAATTAAAACGGGAAGCTGCACCAACATCTATTTAAAAAAACTCTTATGATGTGACTTTCGTTACGGTTATCGTATTGGGGCGTATCAGTAAGCATTGCTATTACCAGACGCATTATTGTGTTGCATTGTCAATAGCATTATGGAACACGCCCGAGAGTGGGCTTTGTTTGGAAACGGTCTGGTATGACGCCATCCCTGGCTGCTTGGCTAACCACGGTTGGAGCGGGGAATATAGCTAGCGTCACGTGTGTATGAGCAATTGAAGCAGCAAGTCGCGTGTGTGGCCAGTCCTCAATTTCGGGGCATCTCCTCTCATCCTGCTTTCCTAAGTGCACTGTAGAAGCGCCAAACATTTGTCAGTAAATTTCAGGTAATATGTGTTATGTAATATTTTTGTATAATGTCAAAACCTCACGTCTTCATCTAAATTTAAAAACCAAGGTCCCGGTCCTCTTGTCGTTAGTAGCTACGCCCCCGTGCGTATTGGGGTGATCGAAATTTAATAATTTGCTGGAAATCTTTTAGCCCTCACCCCAGCATGTAACAGAATATCTTATATACCCTTTACAAGCTAAATTTACAAAATGCATTTGTCTATTTACTTCATATTAATGGTTGACGTTTGAGAAATAATATTATTACAAATTTCAGTGTATCTAATATATGGATACAGAAAATCGAAGCGATAAACAAATCTTGCATTGTTTCCATGACATAGCGAGAAACAACTGAATGTTGACTACTTCAAAAAATGACAAAATATTGAACAGTTCAAACCAATAACAACGGGTATCTCAAAATGACAGTTATTTGAAATAAATTGTGTGTTTTAAAGAGTTGTACATATTTGTGTAGTATGCTTTTGTTTATCTCTTATGTTTATACAAAATTATACAAAATATCTTCCGAATGAAGAGGATTTCACAGGCTACTGCCAGAAAATTCAAGATATACATTTTATTTATCATGTGACTATGTTAATTATACGACATTTTCATCAACGTTAAGAGCCATTTTTACATTTGTCCATGTAAAGGGTATTTTGTGTTCGGGGGGTTTTCTTGAAAAATCTTCGTGCCACATCTTTGAAAGCTATTGAACTTAAATACTAAGTTCGGTCGGTACAAGCCGAATATTTCGTTATAGAGTTAGCTCTTCACAGACACACGGAGATCTTTTTTAAAAATATTTTTATTCAGGAGTCTCAAAACGTGTATATATTTTGAAACCTCGACATCCAATTTTTGGGTGGTATGCAATACTTCTGCATCTACTAGGTACGTGGTAGAGAAAATAACAAAATTACCGATGTCATGACCTTCAAACGAAATAATCACATGAAGGGTTGTCAAGAAGTCAGAGGATAGCAATAGCAACTTATGCTTATAAAAAAATCTGATGTGTTACACTCACACGACTTTTCTACTCTTGTACAAACTATTTTTATAAACGCTTATTCTCCATCTACTTCATGTTAATCGAGATAAACATTTGCAGACTCTTATCTTATTGCTAATTTCCTTGTAGATGTAAGGGGAATATGTACTTACAAGGGCAATATAGAAATACAGTAGCCTTTAAGCACATACGTATCTCTTAATAGCTGGTTGCTAGGTTGCAGCACTATTCCCTTTGCCACAGATTAATACTCTTTGCATATCCAAGACAAAAAAATGAATAACGAATTCCCATTTGAGAAAATAAGTATTGAAAAATTTAAAGGAATAACATGCAATATCTCGAAAATGGTTCGCTCAACAACAAAAATGTATATGACATAAGTTGGTTATTTTAACGCGATCTACATCTTTTGTGTAGTAAAATTTTGTCTATCTCTTATGGTTTGCCAGTTTACCAAAATTCATTCACAATGAAGAATACTTTTGGAGACATTCCCAGAAAATTCAGGTTATACATTTTATTTGTCATGAAAATATCTTAAACATATGATATTTTAATCAAAATTGTTAGAGCCATTTTTGAGAAAATTAAAATTTTCGAAAAATTTTCCATGTAAAGGGTACTCTGTGGTGGGGAATTTTCTTGAAAACCTTCGTGTTGCATCTCTGGAAGATACTGAACCGAAATACCAAGTTTGGTGTTTATTCGACTGTTCGTTTCTGAGTTATGCTGTTCACACAGACACAGAGACAGACAGACACACAGACATGTTTCCAAAAATGTTTTTTTTTGGATTCAGGAGACCTCAAAACATATATTTCCGGTGAAATCTCGGTATCGAATTTTTGGGTGGAATGCAATACTTCCCCTACTTACTATACGTAGTAGAGAAAGTAAAAAAGCATCCCATATTAGTCAAACACGTATTAAATCTTCCATAAAGAAAGTACGGTTGTCTCCGCATCACAATAATAGTGAACGTAGTACATACCGTGGTTTTACATCCAACTATGCGCTCAGCTTTTCAAATTTGAATATACTTTTCAACTTTGGCATGCACACTGTCATGCAATGTTCCACCAAGGGACGGGAATTCCAGATGGAACCACGAGGGCTATATGCCATCAATAGCGCATGAATGTTGGAGCGTGGAATCTAAAATATTCCAACATTGGCATGAACCAATGCAGGGACAATTCTGATATTTAATATATACGAAGGCTATTTGTTTTCCAACATCCGAGAGGACGTGAAACAAAACCAATGTGAACAGCAAAACGGTTTGACAAAAGTTAATTAACTACACCTATAACTACTTTTTTGTCAACCACACTGTAACACGCTGTTTACAGTGGCTTAAATGAAGTAAAATGACATCCATTATGCTTAAGCGACTCTTATAATCTTTACTCGGCGGCACGCGCACCTCACCCATAACTTTTAACAACAAAGCAGCAGTCTACTAGGATCCATTCTCCAGATGAGCAATAAAATGTGTATTTAAAATAAAATAAATTCTGTTAATTGTAGTTTTAATATTCTAACGATCTGAGTTTAATTCATTTCCTTTAATATGTATTGTTTTCACGTTACCCACAAAAAATCAATAAATATGCATGGACTCAATAGTACTGCCATCTGTTGCGTGTTTGGGTGGCCAGGTCCTGTGAGCATTTAATTACACACAATTAACAAGGCGAGATCTTTATGTAAAATCTCAAGGTTTTGAAATTATAGTGTGGTCGACCAAAATCAAACTCGCATCCTAATTATCACCACTATAGTCTTGTTGCTATACTTCTATACTATTTACAGTAATCAGCATGAAAATTTAATAATAATTTGTCGTAGAGATTAAAAACCATGTCTGTTAAATTCATGACCCATTTCTTGACACACTATTAAGTAACAGACTGAAATGTTTACAGGATGCAGATGAATGACTTCTAAGTTCACTAACCTTCTGTTATAGGATACATAATGTGTTTTATTTAGGAAGATACTACTGTTTTGTTAATTGCAATTTTTATAAAAATTTATTAGCAATAAATTTTTAAAATATAACCAAACAAATTAACGCCAAAACAAACCTACAACAATATCTATTGAAATTTTGTCTTTTATCACCGCAAAATGGACTTAGCTGCCTTTAATAGCTTCTGAGAGAACGGGTGATTTATGTAAGGAAATGTTATTCACAAGAAAGTCGTTCAAAGTAAAAAAGAACATATATTTGCAAAAAAAAAAAAAAATACTTCCTTGGATATACATAAGCTGCCATATTTATTATTGGCACCAATTTTCCCTCTAAGATTGGCTAAAATGTACCTCTCTAATCCAGGGTATAGGAGTTATTTTTTCTGTGAAGTGTGCAGAATTTAGAATATAAAATAGCAGATGCAGCATATTGAAAACACAGACACTGTACTATGTGATAAACTAAACAGGAAATTCTAATTTATAAGACTGCGCAAAAAAAACATTAAAAATGTCATTTTTTTATCACTTTCGTCATTTAGTTTCCCCTTAAGCTCATCGGTGTGGAAATGCTGTTCCCCAGCTATCTTTTTATCTGCTGGAAAAGATGGAAGCCGCTCGGAGCTAGGTATTGGCTGTAGGGAAGGTGAACACACACTTCCATCCTGAACGTTTGCTCGGTCAACTCTAAAATTCTCTGTACCACCCTGTCACTCACATAATTCTCACCGTACGCAAGTCTCATTCTGCGATGGATTTCCACTACATTATGCCTTCCTGCCTGTAGAAATACAGTGTGATCTTTAAGTCCCTCGACAGTGATGGAATAAGCGAGATATGGAATGTAGCGGTAAACCTGACTCCATACAGTTATGATTCTACAGTGGTACTGGTTGGAACGAATTTGGAGGAAGCAGTAGAAACAGAAAATAAATAAATTAAAAAATATTACTAACTTGCCCATCCACAGAGATTCTGTTGAAGGCACAGATTCGCGGGTTTAATTTTATTGTTGAACACTGATTAAATTTTCTTTTATTACTGAAATAGTGTAAATTATTACTGCCAATTTCAATTTATCTATTGTTTAGGATTATTTTATAGACTGTAAACTTTGTAGCCCGCCCCCCCAAAAAAACAAATATTTCGGGTTTATCACCTCTCGCAGTGCGATGAACAGAGCCAACCTCACTAAATTTGTTTCTTAAATCGTAAACAGCATTCCTTAAAGGCAATTCGGTTGGAAAGGTAGAATCAGATGACTGAAAAATTCAATGCCATAGCCGGGATTTGGACCACGGATCTCCCGGTCTCCGCCCGGTTGCTCTAACCACTGAGCTACCATGGCAACATGCCAGCACGCCATTAAATTCTCCAACTGATTCGCATTTTGTCAGGTAAACCACAAGGAGATCTCAAATTGTATTGAGATGTCATACCCCAATGGCGACTTACATTCTTTGTAAGTACTTAAGTCCCAGGCTTTTAGTTTCAATCACTATTAGGTCAATTAATGAAATTAATTGTTCTTCCACACAAGCCGTGTGTTGGACAGGGTTGGAAAGGTAGAATCAGATGACTGAAAAATTCAATGACATTCTGAAGTCGAGGGTGTCGCAGATCAGGACCCATCGTTTGATTTAAAGGAGTGATTTTGAGATTCCTATTTTCTTCAGGGCTAATACTATGTCTATAGCGTGGCTGGTATGATTTGACCAGACCTAGATAAATAGTCACCACTTTCTCCTAGCTTGGACTATAATACCGTATTCCTAAAAGCTTGGTTATGCCTAACACCAGTGGACTGGTCGAATATAACACTGTACTTGTGTTCATCCAGGTCACTGAAAAGTCTGTATATGAAATGTGGATTGTGCCTCAGGTATCACTGTGTTTCCTTATATCAGTTTCGCATATATATCATTCAATTCGACAGTATCGATTGTATGCTTTTGATTTTTTAGCATTTCAGGTTGTAACCAAGGTCTTTTTCCCCAGTCTTTCTTACAGGATTTTTATCCAATTGTTGGGCATTAGAAAAGCGAGATTACTCTATAAATGGGATATGAACCCATTACCTTAAATTTAGCTTACTTTTCTACATTTTAGTGTATGATGCACAGAAATTTGTCCCTGTTTCTAGTACTACTTCTATCGTCTGTAATTAGAATGATTAGCAAAACATGTTATACTGCACTGTCCCAGTATTAATCACTTTTCAGTTATAGCACTTAATGAAATTTAATCATACACAGTGCAGTTTAAATAATGCTTCAGAATTAATTCGTAACTCCCGTGGCAACAACCACCTTACTTAAAATAATCCATATCAGAATTATTCCTGACCTAACGTGGGCAAACGCCTTACCAAATCATAGCTCAAATAGGTTGGAATTTGAATCTCGCCTGCAAATTGTGCAGCATGAGCTAGGTAAAAGGGTACAATTAACAATTATTAACCATTCGAAATAACAAAAATCCATGGTTAAAAATTCATTAGAGAACTTAGCGATAAAAATAGCGTAAATGTAATTTACCCCGTGAGGTTCAATATATCGTTATTTTTGCCATTAGCCGCTAAAAGAGTAAATCTGTCATTAACATAGGACTGAAAGTCGATAGAAATAGCGACAAAGTCGCCATTGGCAACTGCTTGGCAATGGTGCTAATGGTGACCAAAGTGCTGTGTCGCCCCACCTCCTATTACTACTAGACCCACCTGCCGGTTCCATTGGAGATTGAGAAAAAATAGCCCTAGAAGAAACAATAAACCACACAACAGTTTAGTTATTCTGGAATTTCCCAAGACATTATTTTATTAGTTTTAAAACGGTTTAAAATTGCACCGATTTTCTAATGTTTTGTGTTCAACACTTATGCAGTTAACTTAATGCATTAAAGGCAGCCACTGTTTTTGTATGATGCCTAAAATTCCTCTGTTTAGCATGAAATGTGTGACTATAGGAACAGTGGAAGGAGCATGTGATGAGATTGTTATCTTGTAGACTTCCAAAGCTAGCTCTATTTTATAAACCAAAGGGAACAACCTTCGGAACAGGTCTTCCCTCGCAAGGGAAGAAGAGGAAGCCTAAAATTCCATTTAAACTATCGGGAAAATAAATTTGTATAATCGTAGACAACGAGGTGTTAAGGTTAAAATCGTTGATATTCATTACTTCAGCTTTTCTCTCTCTCTCTCTCTCTCTCCAATAAAAAGCTATGTTGATAAAACATTACACCACAAATTCTCTGTGACATGCATGTAAGTTAATTTTGAAAATACCTCACAATAAAGCGCCAGAAAATTGATTCAATTTTCAAAACCTTATACTTAAAACCAGGGGTTACCAACTTTCATAACGGGAACATATTGACTATCAGAGAGTGAATCACGAATCGCGATCGAAGTCCCATAAGTTTAAGATAGGAGCATTAAACCAAGCAAGAGGCGCACAAATCGGATTAGTTTACAAACATAGTATTTTATTGAACTAAAATCTGCATTTACATATTAATAACTGATGTAATTAAATAATTAACAAATAATATCTTTCATTTATAGTTTCATAACAATTTAACACAAACACACACACACACGTGTTATATAAATATTTTTACGTTAATAGAAGTTCCTGTTCAATGAGAAGAATGACAATGGCATTTCAGTTCTATAATTACAGATATTTGTGGTTCTAATTTCGTTTTGTCTAATCATTAAAAGGAACTATATGTTCATCAGTGATAGCGGACTAATATTTTGATTTCACATATTGCATTATTGCAAATGTCTTTTCACAGATATACGTTGAAACGGACACTGATATTAAACCTCGTGCAAAGTCTTTCAAACGAGGGAATATGTCATTCCGCAGACAGTTTGAAAGGTCAACCTTGCTGTCCTTCAGTAAGCCATTATAATTATATCAATTAAAAATCTGAGGGCTTAATTTTATTTAATGGTTCGAAATTAGTGAACAGATTAATCTAATACAGGCACACCGCTTCTTTCATTTGTATTTGTTGAGGTTTGCATGCGGGCCCAAAAAAAAAAGTAGCTCGTGAGCCTTGTTTGGCAAATCCTGTTTAAAACAAATAAAATAAGAATGCTCGAAAATAGTCGGGACACGTATAGCAGTACTATACCTTCTTATTTCTACGCATTCCAAATCAGGATGTTCTCTCTATTAATGAATTGATTAAAATATAATATGTTTAAGATATTTTCATGACAAATGAAATGTATATCTCGAATTTTCTGGGAATGTCTCCAAAAGTATTCTTCATTGTGAACGACTTTTGCGTAACTGGTAAACCATAAGATATAGACAAAATGTTACTACACAAAAAATGTATATCGCGTTAAAATATACAATTTGTGTCATATACATTTTTTTTGTTGAGTGAACCATTTTCGAGATATTGCTTGTTATTTCCTTAAATTTTCCAATACTTATACTTTTTCTCAAATTCGTTATTAATTTTTTTGTCTTGGTAATGCAAAGGGAATGGAATACTCTAAATAGAAACCAGCTCTTAAAATATTTGACTATAGCTTAAAGCCTACCAATTCCCGATGCATCTACAAGAAAATTAGCAATAAGATTAACATCTCGATTAACATGAAGCATATGGAGAATAAGCGTTTGTAAAAATAGTTTGTACAAGAGTAGAGAAAGTCATGTGAGTGTAACACATCAGATTTTTTTCTGCCTCTATTCTGGCGTCAGTATTGTTTGACTTATGCCCTAAGGTAATGAAGAAATGATGGTGGAGGGGAGGGAGAAGAATGAGGGACGTGATATCAAAAGGTGAACAGGACTTGCAAAACAAGGAGCAAGGGTCGAAATAATGTCGTTGGACTCATCTTCGCCAAGCAAACTTCAACTGCTTCTATTATTCGACAATCAAACGAAGACGCTGCTATGCATGGCACTAATACATATCGCTAGTGTCAAGGGACACTTACGAGATAAGATAGACAATTGATCATCAATCAAAGCATTTACCATTGGCAAAGAAAAGAGAATTTTGCCTTGTATAAATAACAGGTTTTTGAAAAATTGAAGGGATTTAATTCTTTCGCTCCCAACTTCGACCAAAATTGTTTTACCAAATTATTTTGTCCCCGTCAAAAATATTGCTATCTATTCTCGTTGTCAAAATTACTGCTGACCACAATTGTAATACCAGAAGTTTGCTAGATTCGAAATCCTGCTCTGGAGCTACGGAATTCGTGGTACCTACAGGACGGAGTGAGCCAACATAAAATAAACGGTGATTGACATGCCTGTTAATGAAACTTCACTGGCACCAAGAAGAAGTATATCTTTTTGCACGATCGTGTGTTTTCTACGTTTCCTCGATGATATTTACACAAAAATGAATTCGTTTCCAAGGAAAATCATGTCTGCCTTAATAAATTTGGTGGCTGTAATAACATATTTTATACACTAGTAAAATACAACCCAATTTCCCATGCCTCTGCATCTTCATTATTCGCGTCTTCGACTTCAATTTCTTCTTGGAATACTGGATCTCTATATTATAGTCTGTATTATTATTTTCAAACACCCCTCTTTGAGTTACGACATCAACCTTCAAACAATTGACTCATTGCCTCCTAAATTATAGTATCTTACTAAGCCACCGTACTACTTACAGCTGCTGAATTGGCAACTTTGCGTTACCGGAAATTCCAGGTGATGATGGTTAAGATCTTTGAAACTTTTTTTATTAATAATTTGTTCAAAATAATAAAACACAAGATCTTGCAAAATTAGTGAACAATACATGTGTGTGAAATGCATAACAAAATATCGAAAATACAGTGCTTTTCCTTCACACTGTGGCCAGCACATCGCAGGCCGCCGCTTCTCGGACTCCCGCCGAAACACTTATATACGCGCAACCGCCTCACGTTCCCATAGTTGCAATTATAATTACAGTGATAATAAGCAGACACCTTGTCATAAGAGATGTTGGAAGTATTTTCCTTCTCTATCTACACATTTCTGGCATCTTCTCAGGAGATTTGCGTTCGCACTTGAGAGTTCAATATCCAACATTCAGTGCAAATTTCTCGCCTGATGTTCTTTCTTTAAGTTCTTCCAATGTATGGGGTTTGTTGCGTGGTATGGGGTTGCTGTTACCTTATTTTTCATGGGATCATCAGAGCCGAGTAAATTTCTGTAATTGGATTCTGCGAAATGTTAAGAGTAAATCACTTATTTAATATTCTCTGAAGAAGCACGGTTCCATTTGTGTGACTATGTTTCGTTGCAAAACAACAGCTATTGAGCGCAGAGAAACCCTATTTTATACAGGAGATTCCCTTGCATGAGGCGAAAATTCGTGTGCAGTAAATACACCAATATTTTTTTACAAACAATAAATGTGGAGAGATATAGGAAACAGCATAGCGACATTCAATGTCAGTCTGAATTTTTTCAACAAGACTCTGCTACCAAGTATACTGATGATGAGTTGTGAGGCAATATTTTATATTACAACACTGTGAATGCCAGAGTGATTGCAGTTTAAATTAATATTATTGTAAGTACATGATTTTAGATGTTTGTTAGCCATAAGTATTGTTGGGAAATAAGTTTGCACGGCCTAACTGAAACTGACAATAGAAGTGGGTAACAATAAAACGAGGGGGTGAGTTGTTTATCACTAAGAAGAGACAAACAAATGACGTCAGGGTAGCGTGCCTTTTTTTAGAAATGGAGGGAATATCTTCCCTAGGGTATATATGTTAGTAGCAGTGATTGGCTGACAAAACAGACGCTAATGTGTGCGCGATTTGGTAACCAATAGCAGCTCTATTATAATGTTTAGGCAATTCGGGTGAAGGAGAATATATTCTCGAGCCATAAGCAAGTATCGCGCAGTTCTAAGGAATCTCTCGTGAGGTGCACGTCATACAGTTTGGAAGAGTCTCTCGCGAGGTACACGTCGTAAAGTTAGTTACAAAATGTGAAGTACGCGGCAACTTATACGACAGTAACTACATTCGGAAATATAACAGTTTCAGTCAGGCGTGTATAAAGATTAAATATGTGAATTATTAATTGTGACGGCAATAAAAGTGTAGAAACAAATTAGTTTATCAGTGTTATCTTTTAGCAACAACTTCTTTCCGTTTACACGCCCTTCATAAAGACACTTGCTCGACTGAGTTGTAATAGCTAGCCGGAGGACAAAGAACCGAAATTTAAAATAATAAAACAAGAGGCGCTCAACAAATAAGATAACACTAGCCATTGAGAACTGCGACAGTTGTTATATTTAATTCAGGAAAGTTTTGAAGTTGGGTTAAAGGATTGTGGCCTTCACGATCAGCCTGATTTAATTATATGTAAGCGCATGCAACAAACCGCCATACATTGGAAGAACTAAAAGAAGACAGCAGGAAAGAAATTCACTCAATTTAGTATATTGAATTCTCGAGACCGAATGCAAATCTCCTGAGAAGGTGCCAGAAATGTGTGGATGGAGTACAATATTTCCAGCATCTCTTATAATAAGGTATGTGCTTATTGTCATTGCAATTGTAACTATAACTATGAGAATGTGAAGCGGTTGCAGCGATATTATACCTCTTTTGGCGGTAGACCGTGTAGAGGTGGCCGGCGCCCCATCCACCGAGCGGCGGCCGCAGTGTGAAGGAAAAGCATTGTAGAAAATACTCACTTCATCTTGCCTTCTCAAACTATTCCCGGATTCTGTAATAATGCACTTCCCACACTCCTATCGCTATGTACTGTTGTATTTAAATTAAAATAAGGACATCAATAAATTCTCTCAATTTCTATTTCGTTTAAGCCAGCATACATATTATCAAATTAGCAATATACGTGGCAGTAAAAACAACGAATAATTGTCTAATGTAACATTTCCTTGCAGATGTATTTACTGTTGCTGCAAAGTGGTTTGTATGTGAACGGAACTGGAAATCTATTAAGGGCATTTTTTGTTTCTGAAATCCTTTGATAATATTTCAGCTTTTAAAACAAATATTGGTATACTTACTCTTTCAAATTTCTAGGAAATAATTAATGCATAAAAATTAAAACTGAAAACTAACATCAGAAAAACCATAAAGCTTTCTTTCCTTTTATAATGTGATACTAAACTCATCTTTTACAACACCATCGCCTATTCTGATCAACAAGTTATGTAAACGCGACGACGTTCGTTTGGAGAATGGCATGCCGAAGGGTCTGTTGGTGTGGAACAAATTAATTACTGCAAGTCTGTTGGATTGTTACACAAAAATGTCTACTCGAGAGCTCAATAAAAATCCTTCCATGGCCTCCAGACTATAAAGCCACGAGGACTCTTTTTTAATTTTTTTTTTTTTTTGCTTGGCTATTCTGAGAGGAAATGAAGCTAATAAACAACACAACACTACATAAATAAAAGCTGAAATGGAACATGAAATCTTTTTTCATGGTTTTCTGGCTTGATATTGGCTGTAATGATAAAAAAGAGTAGTTATTCGCTTGTTGAGTTACCTAGCCTTCTCCTACGGCATTAAAACGCCTATATCAGTGTTTGTGTTTAAGAAGTGAACAACATAATTGGTTTGTATACATAATGATCTGATGTTCATGGGATATATTTAGGTTTTTCCTTATTTTAGCTCACAGAGCTTGCTGAAGGTATAAACGATTAGTCTTGTACCTCTTCCTCTACATAGTAAGTAGGAGGAGTATTCCATTGCACCCCAAAATAATTTTATAAGAAATTTCATCGTAAGTACATGTTTCGAGCTTCCCTAAATAAAAAGCACTTTTACTTTCTTTATTGCTTACCTAGTAAAGGAACTACTGCCCGTTTCACCAAAAAAATTCAATACCAAGGTTTCACCAGAAATACACGTTTTGAGCACCCTGAATAAAACAGATCTGATGTGATACATTCACATGATTTTCTCTACCCTCTAAGTTTATTAGTGGGTGTACAAACTATTCTCACTAAAGCTTATTTTTCTACCTGCTAGATTTTAATCCAAATAAGCCTTTGCAGAAGTAGCTATATTTTACATTTCTTTATAAATACAAAGAGAACAGCGATAGTCAAATGTTTAAGAACCTTTTGCTATATGCTGGCCTTAAAATTCCATAGTGTTTCCATGCAATCGCGAGAAACATTGAAAATCAATAGGACTTTAAAAGAATAAGTACTGAACATTTTGAACCTTTAATAACGGATATCTCAGAAACAGCTTATGCCAAAATAAACTTATTTTAAGTAAATTGTGTGTTTTAAGGACATTGCATTTGTTGTCTGGTACGATTTCGTCTAACGTTTAATTACAAGATTATACACAAACTCTTCGGAATGAAGGTGACTTCCTAGGCTATTTCCAGAAAATTCAAGATATACATTTTATTTGTAAGGCATATATTTTCATGTGTGGTATTTTTATTAAAATTACAGCCACTTTTTAGAAAATAAAATATTTTGAAAGATGTTTCTTGTAAAGGGTAGTTGGGGTGGGGAAATTTTCTTGAAAACCCTCGTGTCACATCCTTGGGGGATATTAAACTCAAAAACCAAAGACACAGACACATACGCAGACCTTTTTCTAAAGATTTTTTATTCAGGGGACCTCAAAACATTATTTCCGGGTGAAATCTCGGTATGGATTTTTTAGTCGAATGAAATACCTCTTCTATCTACTATGTGCGTGGTAGAGAAAGGAAAAAGACAATTTTAGATAAAAGGTCTTGTGTGTGTCTTTTTGAGCTCTATGTTATATCTGAGGTTTCGCCATTTGTGCTGACGTGTTCCCTGTCACATTCCGCCACAAATGATGCTTATTTTGATGTATAAACTCCTCTTTAATTTAGGCATATTGCCAAAGTTCTGCACTGGATTATATGCAGCAAATAAATGGAACAGTCGCAACGAAACCGGCTCTTGGGGAGGGGCGTGTCCGTCGCAGATGTTACCGGACGTCACCTATACTCCACGCGATGACAGGACTGCTCTATTTACTTACTGAAACCCCTCTGCCTGGTTAATGAAGCTATTTCTGCAAAGCTTTATCTCGATTGCAATGAAGTAGATAGAAAACTAAGCTTTCGAAGGATGGTTTTTATACCCATTAAAAATGATAGAGGGTAGAGAAAGTCATATGAATGTAACACATGAGATTTTTTACTCTTGTTGATTCAAATAATCGGGGCTGCGATTCTGTAAAACAATAACCTTAGTAAACCTATCTTACTAAGATAGGGTGGTCCTTATTAGATAAACGTTCATACGCTTTTCACTACATGTTGAACACAACTGAACTAAATCATAATTATAAAAAGCATGGCAGTATTTCTCGTAGCTGGTGAGCTTAAGTTTAACAACAGCAGAGGTCCGAACTGATTTAAGCGGAGACGGATGCATATTTGCACCTAATAATGAAATTTTTTGATTACCAAGCTTCATGTTTTAATTTCCAAATTTTTAAAAAATTATTATATACCTCTTTCTAAACTTATACAAAAGCATTAAACTTGAAACTTTGCATGTATAGAGTACAGTTAGTTATTTTAATTTAGCTTTTCTTATTTGAAAAATTATTGCATATTAAGTAAATTTTAATACATTTTTTTCAATGTTTTTAAGCACATGAAACTCATAAAACTTATACTTTGAAATTCCTTTTGCAGGGAGTTAAAGCGAATTTGCATTCAAAGTTTCACGTTTGTACTCACAATAGTTTATAAGAAAACGTACAACAATATTGAAAATTGTACATTTCAGAGCACTTAGTTTAAGGATTATAACATGGCTATTTTACACTTTATAAAAATAGTTTTTAGAAATATATGTAGACGATTGCAGCAAATATTTAAGTTATTTTGCAGAAAGAATTATTTAAAT
Source organism: Deroplatys truncata (assembly GCA_030765065.1). NCBI lineage: Eukaryota > Metazoa > Arthropoda > Insecta > Mantodea > Mantidae > Deroplatys > Deroplatys truncata. The sequence goes on from CM060975.1 coordinate 281,576,622, forward strand.
ATCTGCTCAGGCTGGTACGGCATGCCTGGATGATGACGGGGCAGGTAGAAGCATCCAAGTGAGACACATTTTGCAAGTTTCTAAACATACTTCTATGCTCGCATTTTTAAACTAATATTGAATTAAAACATTAAAAAAATATGGCTCTGAAGAATTTTAGCAGGTCAGAGATGCACATTTTCGGTGTAGAAGTGCCTAAATTATTAGAAAAGCATAGCACTTCTCTACTATGGAATTGTATTTAAATTTTAAAGACCACTTAGGTGCCTCAGAAAAGAAAATATTGTAATATACTATGCACAGGACTATGTACAATTTATTTAATCAATAATATTTTTCTCAATTTTTTGTACAATTTGGCTTCTGTCTCCCCATAAATGGGACGTTCTTCCTTTTCCTTTTCTTCTTCTTCTACTTCTTCTGGTGCCGGTTCTGCCGTTGCTGCTTCAATCCTCTATAAAAGATTGCAACCTTACCTGGATAGGTTTATTGCTAATGACATTCTCCAGCAACTACCAGCAGTAGGTAGAGGACGTCTTGTACTCCACCCTAAAATGTGATATCTAGATTTCGTTGGACTTACATGTTTTGAGCCCTGAATAAAAAAAATCTGTGTTACATTCGCATGAATTTCTTTACCCTTTAATTATTCTTACGATAACGTATTTTTCTATCTACTTCATTTTAGTTCAGACAAACCTGTACAAAAATAGCTGCATTACACATTTTGTTATAGCTACAAAGGGAATAGCAGTAGTGTGTTTTGAAGAGACCTACATTTTTTCTATAGTACGTTTGCATCTATCGCTGACGATTACCAGTTGTACAAGATTACATAAAATTCCTTCCGAATGAAGAGGACTTCACAGGTTATTTCCAGAAAATTATTTTTCCAGCAAATATCTTTAATATATTATTTTAATCAGAATCGTTAGAGCCATTGTTCAGAAAATCTAAAAATTCCAAAAATGTTCAATGCAAATGGCAGTTTGGAGTTGGAGACTCTCTTGAAAACTTCCATGTCGCATTTTTTGAAAATATTGCACTTAAATACCAATTTTGATATTTATCTGACTTTTCGTTTTTGAGTTATTCTGTTCACACACGCACACAATCTTTTCTTATATTTTCGGTGAAATCTCGATATCGAAATTTTGGGTAGAATGCAATACTTTCTCTGCCCACTATGCATATGGTAGGAAAAGTAAAATACAAGCATTTTAGACTAAGGTCTGTGTGTATTTAAACAGCACTACTCAAAACCCCAAAATTAATTAAATACCTAATTTCGTTTTTAAGTTCACGATTTCCAAGGATGCCACACGACGATTTATAAGAAAATTCCACTACCCAGATTGCCCTTTAATTGAAAAAAATATCGGTGTTTTTAATTTTTTTTTCAAAAATATCTCTATTTGGGCGGCGCCGTGGCCGAGTGGATAGACCGTTCGCCTCTCACCGAGGCGACCCGGGTTCAATCCCAGGGACCCGCATGTGGGATTTGTGGTGGACAAAGCGGCGTCTGGCGGGTTTTCTCCGGGTTCTCCGGTTTCCCCCACCATTCATTCCATCAACTGCTCCATCATCACCTTTCCTTTCATCCATTTCGCCGTCATTTCGTTTCATCAACTTCCTTCATCCCATACCAGGCATCGGGCTGATCACCCATCCTGGACATTCTGTCTGCTTCTCGACGGGCCTCTGACCCCAGGCACCCGCCTGTAAGCCCTGGGGGGTGTAAGTCCTACATAAGATGAGGTTAAACAGCGAATGAAGATACCTCTATTTTTATTAAAGTGTGAAATTTGGAAGTTTCTAAAAAGTGTACCAAAATATAATTTCAAAATCGCACATGAAGCGAATCGTTATTGTATCATGCATAAAGACACAAACGAAAACAGCGCTAAGAGTCAATCCACTGTAGTAAATGCCGCTGAAAGAATCGTTTTTATAGAATAGACAGATTGGAAGTTGATATATAAACGAAGCAATGTTAGAAGATTGGATCTTGATATGGAAAATGATTCATATCCCCACGCTGAGCGCAAACATTCCTCGAGGGAAGGATAATGATGAAGGGTGGTACCCCTGGTCGAGGCACTTGCGAGAGCTCTCATAAAAAAGAGGCAATTACACAACAACCTCGCCCTCGTATACCAGGAAACACTTGTTAATGCAAATTTTCAACTGTTCCCAGAAATGGGATATCCCCTCTCAAGGCTAACCGAATTGCTGCCGAAACAAGTAGTTATTTCAACTCATACATTGTTTTACAAGTGTAAACACTTCTTCCACATCAGCTGAATTACTTCATACTTGTGTGTACCGCAGTTTTAATTTAAACTTCCAGCGAGGCGGGGCAGTTAACATAGATCACTGGCTCGGGATGACTACCGAGCTCTTCGTGCTATCAGTGTATACGGATGATAGTAACTTAAAAGATTATGACACTAAGATTGTATGACAAACCTGGTCACTCAACATTCCAATGTCGCGTCTCTCGCTTAAAAGACAGTACAGGTTATAAATGGAGCGCACAATTGCCACATGCACTATATATACGCTATCTTGTGAATGTTGCATCACCAAATAGTGAAATACTAGTTAAGGCAATTGTAAGACCTTTAATTTTCATCTGCACTTTATATCTTCCTCTTTCTTTTACACGCATAAAAATGTATATTATCTTAGAAATATGGAGATATAAAATGATAAAACCTATAATTTGGTAGGGTATCATTACTGTTTGTCCTTGACAAACCACATTCAAAGTGGGTGGAATGTTTTCAAACAATATAATGTACAACGCGCCTCACTCGGCTTCCATTACATTGCGTTAACCCAGCGTGTTTTTGTTTCCCCCATCTTTCTTGCATTCATTTTTATGGATCCTTAGAGATTTTTTCATTCGTTCCTTTTTTATCCTATACAGTACTGTTTCTACAAACGGGTAGCCTTAGCTGTTTCTTTTACTACCTTATTAACTCTCATTTTACTCATAAGCACATTCATTATTACTTTACGTTTCGTCTTAGTTTACCAAGATTACGTCTAAATGTTAAATAAATAATCTATATACCTCACAGTGTTCCACTCGCTATGAACGTACGTACACAGTTCCTTACAATTGATGTTACCCTATCTTCTACCTCGCTCCTGGCCTGTTAGCTGAATAGATAAATAAATTTACTTTTATTTATGAGCGTTTTAACTGCTGTGGTCCTTAGCGTTCCTTCTATATTAGGCGTGAAAGATCGGGAAGGAAGCCAACTAAGGATTTTTAGACCCGAAAAAATCCATCGCCAAACCACCGGGTTTGAAGTTGCGACCTAGGGAACTGCATGCTAACATGGTAAACACTACACCACGGAGGAGGGCAGTTGTAGATGGATGAATTTTTGCTTGTCATATACAATGAATGCAAGAAGTTACAGGATTCCATGTTCTTTTAAAAACTGTCTCCAACCTTCCTCAACATTTTCTCTGCTTGGTTCCCGTTGTAAACCAAATAACAAAAAAGTTTCTCCCTGGCTGAATTTTCTATTGCAAGGGTATAGAATTTTCCGAAAATATATAATTTAAAAAATGATAACGCTCATCTTATTAAAGGTAGAGAACTAAATGTGGGCAGGTAATCAGCACACTAGTTTACTCTAGCTAAGAAAAATATATTGTTGCGTTCTACACTTTAGTTTATTAGTTACTGCGTGATAATAATAGAAACAGCATATATCGAACTTTTATTGAAAAACTCGTTTGCTTTACACATTTGTGCCCACAAAAATCTATAAATATTCTAAAAATTATATAATCTGATAGATTAAAATATCTTGCATAGGATAATGTGTTTAAAGCTGAAATTTATAACAACTGAATATTTGCAACCATGTTATTACTTATTAGCAAGTTGGCGATAGTGTAGAAAAGAACGAAGCTAATGGCAACATGTATGGTTAGATAGAGACAAGAGATATCCCATTTACCTCCATACTGTCTTTTAAGGTTGAGACAAGCTACAGCAATACGGCTGTTTTCAAATGAGATGTCTGTCCTTGAGTGTCACGAGACCGTCAAAAATGGGAGTTCTGTAGTGTTGTCATACAATAGAAATTCACGCTAGTAGGAAGTGCCATGCCTCAATAAATCCGTTTCTAATAAATACCTTTTACGCCAGGTCCAAATGTTCCAATTTCGCAAAATTAATCCTCGACGAAGGTAGAGGATAACGTTTGTAACATACATATTTTCAGCTCAAGTAGTTTTCGTAACATCCTGCGCCTGGCGCCGTTGGGTAGAGTATGAAGCTCTGGCTCTCCGGGTTAGATTTCACATATGGGGGTGCAGATTTTAAGTCCCAGGTATAGGACTGCTGTCCACTCAAAAAACGCGAGGAAATTGAGGAGCGGCGATCCCGGCCATGGAAGCCAACATTCCGTCTGGTGGATACGTGATGCTGGCCACATCACCTCCCTGAATCGGTTGGATGATCATCCACCTCTCCCGTGCGCACGTGGGCATGAGGCCGACAGTTGGATTGGTAGAAATAAGCCCTTAACGGGCTTTAGCACCACGGAATTATTAGTTTTCATAATATAAATGAATGAATTCATCCATACATTCGATTATATATAAGTACTGAAATAACCATTTGTATGCACATATGTAATTACTAGGGCCCGGATTTTTAGGTGGAATAAACCTTCATTTTGGGTTTCTTATATGCTTAAAATAGGTTTTTTTAGGTTTTTCTTGATTAAAACAGGTTTTTTTTGTTTGGTTTTGCTTCGTGGATCAATACAGGTATCAATAGTTTTGCTTTTCTGGTGCTTAGTCGTAAGATTTATATTTTGGCTTGCAGTAGATAGTTACATACATTCTCAAAATTTTTGGCGTAAACAATTACCCATTATCACGTAATACATTCTTGTATGAAGAAAATGTTCTTTCAACGGAACATGACGTCATTGGAGCGTAGAATATAGATGCCAGTGCAGCAGGTTCTAGGGGTAGTTTTCCTGTATACTTTTCTCCCTGCAATACTAAATTGATTATTTTCATATCTTCAAAACCAGGATTTCGTTGAGGAATCTTCTGCAACTTCGAAGAACGTGAAACTCCCACTGGTCCAGGTATTTCTTTGCTGGAAACATTGCCAATGATATCTAAGGCATCTTTCAGTGACAAAGCTTCTGGTATAAAACAAATATATGCAAGGGAAGCGGCAAGGGTGGGGCACTCGAGTGATTTCTTAGCCCTGGCAATGCAGGAAGCTTCTGTTTCGTCCAATTCATTGACGACATTTTTAACATCTTGTAAATAATCGACATAGCAAATGGCAGCAGACAGCCAAGTTCCCCAAGGGGTAAGTATCGACCCAGATAGAAGAGGTTGCCGGTACCTTCTCTTTGAACAATTGTAGGTATATATGTTGGAGCTTTTAAGAAAACCCACTTGACCGAAGATTAGGCTGTTCACGTCATTGAAGTGGCTTCTAATTTCCTCTGCAAGGCGGTGCAGGCCGTGATGTAGCATGGTCGGATGGAAGGACTGTAGAACCCCTGTCCGGCCCTGTCTGTCATTAACAAAGAGAAGTATGGATCTGCAGCAATCCATTTTTTCAATAAACGTGATTTGGGCATTGTTTCACTATACAACAATTACATTAGAAAAGTACTTTTGGTGTACTCTGTTGTACACTAGGTGAACGATTGGAAGCGATCCCGTTACGCAGGTTACGCTCCTCTTGACCTTCTATCAGTTGCATCCAGGTGTCATTATGTCACATGTGCTGCGTAAAAGTAGTAACTTCAACTATCTACTTGCTATAAGTGGTGGAAATAGCTTTACAATAACTTTCAGTCCAAAAATAACATTCTTCATTTCGAAGAAGGAAAAACAGCTATTTAGGTTATTTTAGGTGTCAACACTACATTTAGGTTTTTTTTAGGTGTAATAAAATTCGGATATTTTGCTCCAAGAAGTGTGAAACGAATATATGTCTTGGAATGTGTTAATTAAATAGTGAGGAAAATATAGGTTCAAACCTAAAATTCGGGCCCTAGTAATTACATACTAGTGTAGAGCAAGGATGCCAGGATGGTGCTAAAGGAATTACACTAAACAAGCACCAGAAAATAATTTGTTTTCTCTCTATGTGAGGCAGTATTTTTAACACTTAAATTATTTCAGTCTAATGATATAATATAAAATTTAATAACAGCCCGCCTTAAAGCAACATGTGTATAATATATAAAATATATGTAACAGTCATTGTATTATGTTTATATTATTGTGTACATGTAAAATAATGTTATGTGAATATATTAAGTAATTTAATAATGTAGGAGCTGTGAGAATAGAGGCCAAAATTTGCTAACAATGAGGTAACAACGAGGTAACCTTGAGGCAATAATGAATTGGAAAGTTTAATAATGCTATTAGTAATTCTTGGAACAATAATGTAATATTTAAAACTGTTTATAAATAGCCAATTAAAAACTAGAAAAGCTGAAAGTTAAATAAAAGTATTCTATTGGGGAAAAATTCGCCAATCAGAGACTTGAAATAGAAAAATTTACAAATTTAAGCGGTAAACGCCAGTCGCTAGTAGACAGCGTTCCCGAGCAGTTCAATAAGTATTCAGTGTGAGACGAAAATTCATTACGGCGAGAATATTATAAAGTTTACGTGTTAAAAAGTGCCAGTAATTAATAAATAATCTCACAGCTCTATATATCAGCGAAGTGTTATTTAATCGTATGAAGGATTAATAAATGGAATGAAGTAAAAATTATAATTTGTGTAAGCCTACATTCTTTAGCCGCCATCACCCCCTGCTAAGAGATACGTGTTTCTACAAATTAATATTGACGCAGCCGAGGCAAACATACTTATATAATATTTAAAGAAACATAAAAATACAAAGTTGATTCCTAAACGTTGGGGCGAAGGCCACCGGAAACTTTGTCCCATACGTGTGCAACAACTAAAGACAATACTACATCTTCAAATTGGCGCCCAAAGCGTGGTGCTAATAACGTAAACAATAATTCATCTTCATATGGCTTTCCATATGTGGGGCTACAACCATTCAGAGAAATCTTCATCTGTTATTCAAGATGAGAGCCAACAGCTCGCTTAGCCTGATAAACAGAATGCTGCACCTGGAGAACATCCGCTGTGACATGTTAATGAGACGTAAGCATGTGGGCCTTATGTTTATCCTTTAGAATTCAGATACTTCGTATCAGTAATCAGGTGTTGTTTTAAGTAGCAATAGAACAGGCGTGAATTTGTGCAATGACCTTAAGCGGTGAATTTAGTGGCTAGTCCAGGAGGCAGGTATTGCAAAGCCAGACTCGAAATATTATCTTAGAGGATGTACATTTTTTAAAAGATGGAACGAATGCAGAGGAATCAACCCTAATTAAAAAATCTTCAGCAACTTACAGCTAAGCGTGTGGTGTAGGCAAAGCAAGTGTGTCTCGCGAGGAACTTACGTTACCTTGTACTAGACAGTGTGCGAGGAAAATATGAAAAGAGTAGGGTAACGAAGTGGCAAGGCACAGTAATAACAGCGTCTAATTCGCTAGAGAGCAACACGTTTCCCATTTGAAACATACTCTAATATCACAGTGTACTATAAATTCAATCACGAAGCTTGAGGTGTATTTTTGCACTTGGTAGATACTACCGGAATGATTTTAACAAACCAAACAATTGTGTTAATTTGTTTGAGAGAAAAATGCATACTTATACGAAATATTCGTTAAGAATTATAATATGGACAAGAGGAAGACGTTTGTAATGCTATAAATTGCATTAAGAGTAAGAAAAAGAGAGGTAAGCAGGCATTTCACAATATGCTTACTTTCATGTCGGTCCACATACACATCGCCGAGGCCACACTTGGCAAACAGCTGGGATAAAGCAGGATCGGCTGCCGGTTAGTGGTCCTTGAAATGTTCTGGGCTCTTGTGTTAATTGGAAATACGCACGAAAATTTAATTATACACACATATCACCTATTCTGATTGAAATTTTCACGTTGAATCTAAAATAATATCAGTAATTAAAAACAAAACCTCTAATTACCATTAAATTACAATTTAATCTGCAAAGGGGTTACGTGAGTTATCGTATCTTTATTGGTCAGGCATCATTAGATGTTTTACCTGAGTTATTTACATTAAATGGAAACCCTCGCTGTATTTATAAAAAAATCTCATGTGTTACACTCACATGACTTTCTCTACTCTTGTACAAACTATTTTTACAAACGCTTATTCTCCATCTACTTCATGTTAATCGATATAAACATTTGCAGAGTCTATCTTATTGCTAATTTTCTTGTAGATGTAAGCGGATAATATATTTACAAGGGCAATTTGGAAATACAGTAGTCTTTAAGCACATACATATCTCTTAATAGCTGGTTGCTAGGTGCAGCACCATTCCCTTTGCCACAGAATGAATAACGAATTCCCATTTGAGAAAATAAGTATTGAAGAATTTAAGGGAATAACAAGCAATATCTCGAAAATGGTTCACTCAACAAAAAAAATGTATATGACATAAATTGTGTATTTTAACGTGATCTACATTTTTTGTGTAGTAAACTTTTGTCTATCTCTTATGGTTTACCAGTTATGCAAAAGTCATTCACAATGAAGAATACTTATGGAGACATTCCCAGAAAATTCAAGATATACATTTTATTTGTCAAAAAATATCATAAACAAATGATAATTTAATCAAAATCCTTAGAGCCATTTTAGAGAAAATTAAAATTTTGGAAAAATCTTCCATGTAAAGGGTAATCTGGGATGGGGGGATTTTCTTGAAAACCTTCGTGTCGCATCCCTGGAAGATACTGAACCTAAATACCAAGTTTGGTGTTTATCCGACTGTTCGTTTCTGAGTTATGCTGTTCACAGACAGACACACACACACACACACACACACACACAGACGGACATGTTTCCAAAAATGCTTTTTATGGATTCAGGGGGTCTCAAAACATGTATTTCCGGTGAAATCTCGGTATCGAATTTTTGGGTGGAATACAATACTTCCCCTACTTACTATACGTGATAGAGAAAGTAAAAAATCTGATGTGTTACACTCACATGACTTTCTCTGCTCCTGTACAAACTATTTTTACAAACGCTTATTCTCCATATTCTTCATGTTAATCGAGATATCGAGATGTTAATCTTATTGCTAATTTTCTTGTAGATGCAAGCGGGATTGGTAGGCTTTAAGCTATAGTCAAATATTTTAAGAGCTGGTTGCTATGTGGAGTATTCCATTTTCTTTGCATTACCAGGACAAGAAAAATGAAAACCTAATTTGAGAAAAAGTATAAGTATTGGAAAATTTAAGGGAATAACAAGCAATATCTCGAAAATGGTTCACTCAACAACAAAAAATTATATGACATAAATTGTGTATTTTAACAGGATCTACATTTTGTGTAGTAAAATTTTGTCTCTCTCTCATGGTTTACCAGTTATGCAAAAGTCGTTCACAATGAAGAATGCTTTTGGAGACATTCCCAGAAAATTCGAGATATACATTTCATTTCTCATGAAAATATCTTAAACATGTGATATTTTAATCAAAATCGTTAAAATTTTCGAAAAAAATTCAATGTAAAGGGTAATCTGGGGTGGGGGGATTTTCTTAAAAACCTTCGTGTCGCATCTCTGGAAGGTACTGAACCCAAATATCAAGTTTGCTGTTTATCCGACTGTTCGTTTCTGAGTTATGCTGTTCACAGACAAATACACAGACACACACAAACACGGACGTGTTTCCAAAATGCATTTTTTGGATTCAAAGGTTCTCAAAACATGTATTTGCGGTGAAATCACGGTATCGAATTTTTGGGTGGAATGCAATACTTCCCCTACTTACTATACGTAGCAGAGAAAGTAAAAAAAATAACTGGTAATCTGGAATTACGACTGGAATTCAATAGTTTCTTATATTGTCCAAGTATTACGTCCGTTTATTTTCGGAGTCACTGCGCAAACTTGATGTTCAAAACACAAACAGATGTTTAGTGAGCAGAAAACACTAATGCTACTCACAAGTGAAGTATCTCGTTCTAACCTAACAAATTTATACAAACCTGCGCATGAATAAACCTGAAAAAGCTTACAAAGACGAAAATCATTCTTCAGTGTACCAGTCAGTTTTATAACTGGAGAAGAATTAACGGTAACTAAAAACAACACATTATTATAGTGGGCAAGAGAAACAAACAGACGGAACTCATAAAATAACATTCCACAGGAGAGATACACATTACAGCTTGTATTACGCTCTTGAAATTGTTAACATGTACGAGAATTGTATATGCAAAGGACTGTCAAGTGCAGATATTACAGCGAAGTACACAGGAAACGACTGTTTGCGATTGATGAGATACATCCTTATGATAAACTCAGGATTCGTCATTTACATTTTGGGTTTGATATATAATCTATCAGTTTGTCTCTATAAAATATGACAGCTCCGATTTGCTTTACCACTTTGTGCTGACAATTACCTTTTCTTGTTCCCTCTCTTCCCAATTTATAGTTGAATCTCATCTAGGTAATTCCATGAATAGAGCCCAGAATTACACCCAAAATGCATGTTCTATTTTTATATACAGTGCCTTCGTTTTATGCCAGGGCTGCGGATCGCGCGAATGCGTCCTCCGCACACAATCTACTACTACAGCCTATGTAACGTCTGCTAACCTTGTTATACGTGTTGTTGAAAGTGGTGTCCATCTGCGCGAAGACATTCTTGGCATCGTCGGATGGAATTACCATTCACACGCCCAAGTTCTTCTTGCATAATGTACTTTCTGCTTTTATATTGTCCTTAAGTTCGTCTATGTGGATTCAGCTTTCACGTTCACAAAAATACTGTGCTCGAGCGTTAATTTGTAGGCAGGCATTTCCGTGAGTAATAAGAGAATAACATTCCTAAAGAAATCTCACACAGACCACATGTATTGTCGAAACACTTCACACCACGAAGACAAAGCAACGAATGAGACAGCTCACAGCTAAGAAACGTATCCTTGACACATCCTGCGCCGCTTCTGCGCAGTGACATAATGTCGAGGCCACTGCCGTCTCGGCCGATGCGCATATAAGGGTGTTGCGGCCTTGCATTAAAAACGCAGGCACTGTATTTGAAGGTACATATGCAAAAATGATATGCTTTGTTAAGTCACGCTTTCACATACAATTTCAGCCACGCTTGATACTACATATAAATGCATATTCCAGGGGAAAATGCATAATTTAAATGTTAATTCCAAAAATGCATATTTTACTGTTGAATGTGGTATTAAATTATCATTTTAACTTTAGCTATGGGTAATTACTAGTATTTAGGAAAGTCTCTGCAAGCAATATACAACATAAAAAAACTGATATTTTGCATTCATTGATTTTCTCTACCTCCTATCTTTATTACATACAAACTAGCTTATTTTTCTATCTACTTTATTTTAATCCAAATAAACCTTTGCAGAAATAGATACAAAGGTAACAGTGATAATCAAATATTAAGAACTAGATGCAACTAGTTGGCCTTCAAATTCCATGATGTTTCCATGCAATCGCGAGAAACAAGTGAATATTGACAGGACTTAAAAAATAGTGATAAATTCGAACCATTAATAACGACATATCGGAAATGGCTTATGCCACAGAAAAGATTATTTCGAATAAGTAGTGCGTTTTAAACAAATTTACATTTGTTGAGTACTACGTTTTCGCCTATTGCTTAACATTTATGAATTACGCCAGATTATACGAAATTCTTTCCGAATTAAGACTTCACAGGCTATTCCCAAAAATTCAATATATATATACACACATTTTATTTATCATGTAATTATCTTTTATGCTTGGTATTTCAAATAGTTAGAGCCACTTTGGAGACAATAAAAAACTTTGAAGTATGCTCCATGTAAATAGTAGTATGGAGTGGGGGAATTTTCTTGAAAATCTTCGAGTCTCAACTTAGGAAGATAATGAACCTAATACAAGTTTGATATTTATCTGACTTTTCGTTTTTGAGTTATGCTGTCCAAACACGCACATAAGGATCTTCTACAAAATGTTTTTCTTTTAGATTCAGGGGTCCTCAAAACATGTATTTCCGGTGAAATCTCGGTATCAAATTTTTGGGTTAAAGTATTTTATAGATAACTAGTAGATAAAGATTAAACGGGACACGAGCCAGGATTAAGGGAAAATGATTATTTGTGTTTAAGTGTTCTTGTTATGTAAATACCCGTATGCGAAAATTATTAATTGTAGAAGATACACTTTAAAGCAATTCCTTAATGTCTACAGGGGACGCGCTGTCCAGTTTGGTGTCAAAATAATTCTTTTTTTCAAGTAATGTTCGTTACAAACGATTTATTTTCCTAAATTGAGTGACCTCTACTTCTGTAATTGCAATTCTGCAGCCACAAGCGTTATCATCTGATGGAAAATAATTGAAATACACAAGTAAATATCCAGTTTGAAGCTGAAAAAAGGATATTCTGTTTGTTGAATCTTTTTCTGCTCCTATGTGTTCAAATAACACAAAATAACGTTTTATATTTAAATTGGCAGACAATGGTTGTTTAGCTACACAGTGTTACAGCATTCCAAATACTGTTGTGATGTATTTGTGTTTTAGTTGACTAATGTATTGTATGTTTAAATAAGGGTTTTGTATAAAGGCATGCATTTAGTTTATATAACATTTATTTTAAAATGCTTTAAATGCTGCATCTATGTAGAGAACAGAATTGAAAAATTCTAACCTCCTACCATGGCCAGTAAAGAACTCAATAGGAAAGCATGTTAACTTTAAAACTATTTCCCCGAAATTATAATTCTAAGGAAACTGGAAGAGCAGTGCTTCAGGAATTAAAAACTCCGAATTCTAATTGACTAACTCTAAACCCGTTTAATGGATTACAATGACATTCTGTCAGCTTTAAAAGATATAATCAGATCCAGTTTTGTAGTAAATATTTACTAAACTTGATAAGTGTTTTACACTGTGCATGTAGGGATTTGTGCATGGCTTTTAAGATTGAGTTCTTTCCTAATATTTTGTAGGTGTCTTCACAGTTCTTATTTTTGAAAACCAGTATTAAAAATACAAAAGGGATACTTGCATACATATTTTATTATAATAAAAACTAATGCCTAAAGTGTTTTATGCCTCTAATGTAGAAAACATGGTATCAGCGTTTCAAAAAGTTACATTCTTGAAGGCATTTCAGAAACTTCAAAATAATCCAAAACGTTTAGTTGAACGTTTGTTCAAAACTTATTTATTGTACAGCTTTTCAACCTTATAGAATGCTAGGATAATCTGTAAGAAATGCACAATAAAACTTTTTCATCAAAATTGAAAAAACAGAAAACCCCAAAGAAGGAAGACATGCAAAACTGTCCGTTAAAATCCATGATTGGAGGGGGGAGAAGGGAGAGTATACGTTGGCTAAAAATCCATCGGCGAAAGACGACTAAATCAATCTGCTGAATCGTTAAGTCTCCATCGTAAGTAACTTCATATGAGTGATATGCTCTGAGCACTCAAATTTCGTTGAATATTGAAGAAGCAGATATTAATAAATGGATCGAAAATAATTTCTAAAGCTTGTCATACTGAAATGCAATGGAATGGATAATATGTTTCACGTATTGTGTGTTTATGTATGCATTGTGTATCATAATTACTGATTTATTATTATTATTATTATTATTATTATTATTATTTTAAAACGCCATTTGTGTCATAAACTTTGCTGAGCATTTGTATATTTTCGAATTATGCATTGGAGCTGTATTTGTTACAAAAACAAGAGATTGAAAATTTATTAAAAAAGTCAGCAAAAATAAACGTAATGATATAAAAACATATCTAAAAAGAGAATATGTAGAAATATTTTTGTGACTGTAAATATATTATTCTTATGAATACGTTATTTATTTCACACAACATTTTTTTAAAAATATATGAATATGTTTTACGATCGATAGCAACCAAGCGAATAACCAAGTATTCTTACGATTACTAATTAATTATTAGCAAGAATTTATTACTGTTCTACACTACGTGATGAAAAGTATCCGGACACCTGGCTGAAAATGACGTACAAGTTCGAGGCGCCCTCCTGCGGTAATGTTGGAAGTCAATATGGTGTTGGCCCACCCTTAGCTTTGATGACAGCGTTCACTCTTGCAGGCATACTTTCAATCAGGTGCTGGAAGGTTTCATGGGGAATAGCAGCCCATTCTTCACGGAGTGCGGAACTGAGGAGAGGGATCGCTGCAGATCGGTGAGGCCTGGCACGAAGACGGCCGGTTCTCGTCGATTATTTCCTTCTTCGGTTGTGTTGTAATGTGTATAAAATAGCGGTGTATAATGTGATGCAAAATGAAAATTTTGAAAACAACTTACTATACTTGGATTTCTTCTGTCTTCGGCTTATGAGCAAGAGAAAATTCCATGAAATGTTTCGATCATCGAAAAATCTGTTCCTATTTACTCCTAATTAATTAAATTATACTTATATCTTATTTCAAAATGGACAATTATTGTACAACTTTTATACTCTGCTTTATGAACCTACATATTTTGTTTTCTGTTAAGAAGTTTTGTATTTTATTGTTATTCTCTGTCCTTATGGCAAACCAATTTGGGGTGGTTAATGCACCAAATGAACGTGGGTTAGAATTCTCTACCATCAGAAGCACTCCACTATCGCCAATGAATCCCTCCTTAGAATGTTACAGTTCTATGCGTGGTGCCTTCAATACATTAATGGGAAATATATAAATTCACAGAGCCAAGCGTTACGAGTTATCAATAGCCGCATGTGGTCGCTTTCCCACGAACAATTCGGAAATAAGGATAGTAATGGATGTATTTAGTGTAATTAGTGCATTTGCCGCAGAGTTATGAACCACTGATTCTCTTCTCTCTCTCTCTCTCTCTCTCTCTCTCTCTCTCTCTCTCTCTCTCTCTCTCTCGCACACACACACCTGATAGAAACGATACCAAAACTTTCAGTAGCAAAAGATATTAAATAGCCGAACAATCTCCTAATAAGACATTGTTGCGAGATGTTTAGGATCGTCGCACAACAACACTGTATTTAGAAACTACAACAAAATTTGAAAATGGAGAAATGCTCCATGTGTTAAATTGCGATATCATCTTTTTCCAACACAGAGGCCATCCATCTTTTCTATGCTCTCAAATTTCTTTGAAGTAACATTCTAATTGTAGCAACAAAGCTGCTTTATATTTAGACAGGTTCGGAGTTAATTTGGTTTTCTGCATCGGATGTGCTGGATTGGATTGAACTGTGAAGCGGAGGAGAATTCGGCACCGATTCAGGAATAAGGATATTGTTGCGATATTTCACGAGGGAGGCGCCCCCGGGAGGGAGGGTTGAGGTAAAAGGAGACACGGCGGCCGGAACCAGGAGTGACGACACAGCAATGACAGGGCCCTACGATTTCCAGATTGAGGCGCCCCGGCAGTCGGATAGGCAGACGCGGGACTGCGCCCCACACAAACTCCAACGCTCCTCAAGGAGCGGTCCTCATACCCCGGCAACTAGCCGAAGGCTGAGGTGCGGAGAGAGTTCACAAAGAGCATTCTTTTCATCTAACACGCCGCACCAAAACTGAGACAGACCAAGCGGGGTGAAGGATGAATAAAATGATTAATGGAGTGAGAGGGAGGGACAGGAATCCGGGGGGGATGAAGGAAGTCACTCCAGCATAAGCCTGCTGACCGGGAAACCCCAGAAAAAACCCACGAGTCAGAGTGGGAGTCGCGGAATTGAATCCGGGACCTTCGAATGCGGGCCATAGACATTACCGTCTGAGCCATCCCGCTCGGTCAACTGAGGGATATAAGCCACCAAACCGAACAACGAACAAAAAACGAAACGATAGACGAGTAGTTCCATCTTCGTTCGATAGGATTCTTAGCATTAGAATCTGCAATAAGCTGTGTGCTCCACCACGGTTAGTTAAACTGTTGGTCCACCTGTATTCAGAGTTTGCTCTGATCGAATTCTTACCGCGGTTACTTAAACGTCCCATGAGTTTAACATGATGCCCACGGCAAGTACGAGGGCAAGGGAGTAATGGCGCAGACCATTTCGGGCAATATGGCCGAGGGATGTAATAGAGAAGGTGGATGGCTGAGGGATCATCCCAGATGGCTGTACGTCGTTTTGCTTTACAATTGATGATGCAAGATGCGTGATATGTTTAGATGGAATAGGCTAATGACATCAATAGTTCAGGTTTGATTAATCGGTATCCTATTCCACCTAGACACAGCATCCCTCACACATCAACTCTGAAAGATAACACTACAAATCAAACTGAAGTGTTTATGATAAAACTTCGACGTTCGGGATTAGTCTAGCATGAACATCTAACACATCTACCCTACCTCACGTATTAGGCTAGTTCTATGCGAATTCACAAATGAGCATATCCTGCTCTCTTCTTTGTGTATGTATTATCCATCAGTGGAAACCGGATTTGCATACAAAATTAAATTAAATTGAGTTTTACTTATGGACGCTCTTTAACTGCTGTGATCCTTAGCGTCCCATTTTATATTGGACGTGAAAGACCGGTAATTTTGCTCAGAGACCTCTTTGTCAGGCTTGAGGTTCTTTTACGTGCCGTAAATCTACGACACGGAACCACCGGCTTTACTTCCCTTCCGAAGGAAGCCATGCTAAGCATTTTTACGACCGTTGAAGCTGCGACCTTGGGAACTAGAGGCTAGCACGGTACCACTAGTCAACGGAGGACGATGGATTTGTATACATAATCATATAGTACAATATGCATACGTATATGCACAAAATATATTAAATATGCACCACAATATGCAAAAACAAATGAAAAAAACAATTTCTTTGTGCGTAATCTCTTACCAGTACGAATAAGGGTTTTTGTACCATGCCACCACCGTAGCGAGCAGTAATAAAAGCACAGCGACCTCTGTCTTTGGGATTCAATCCGATATTAAGCTAGGATGTGCATGGGCTGGGGCGAGAAGTGGTTACAAAGAAGTAAGTTAATCTCGGTGACCCTGAAAATATGGTTTCGACACTTCTTGATCCTTTAATACATTTGTTCCACCATTTCTCAACCCACCCACCCCCATGCTTGTGGTGGCTGAACTTCGACTTAGATGGAATCGAGTGTGCTACTATTGATCTCAGCGACCCTGAAAACTACGGTTTCGAACGTAATATCGGTCTTTTTTTATTTCTACATGTCAACGTTTTATATACCCACAGTATTGTTTTCCAGAAGTAAGTCGTGTACCAAGTTTGATTGAAGTTACTGCAGGCGTTCCAGAGTTATTATGCAGGGTGTAGCTTTATTGGTGTCATATATTTGGGGGACGTGTTCCTGGCATCAAAACAGTAAAAAAGGTCATATGTACATGGGTCTGAAAATCAACCGTTTCGTTGTTATAGGTCAAAGAAGAAAGAAGATGTATTCCATGAGCGAACAGACGGATATGCACTACACATATGGCCGTGCAGACGACAATGCAGCACGAGCACGTAATCTTTATGCAGAAAGGTACCGTGTGCAAGAACATTCTCACGAATTCACCAACGCTTGAGAGAGAATGGAGCATTTGAGAGGAGTACTAGGGATGTTGGGAGACCAAGAGCGGCACGAGGCATTGAGCTTGAAGAACGAGTCCCTCGTGGTGTGGATGCAGACACTCACAAAGCACAAGACGTATGGCTGTAAGGGAAAGAGTCAGTCATACGACTGTCTGGAGAATTCTGCATGAAAATCTTCTGTACCCGTATCACGTATAACGTTTGCAAGGATCAAATGAGGCAGACTTTGAGCCAAGATGACGTCTCTGGCAACGCATGTTACAGCAGTGCGCTGTGTTCATCAATTTCCTATGCTGTATCCTATGCTGGCTTTACTCGCGACGGCATCCTCAGTTTTCGTAACACTCATAACTGGGCATTTGAAAATCCTAATAAAGTACACCAGGACAATCATCAACAGAGGTCCTCTCTCAATGTTTGGGGTAGAATCATTAATGATCACTTCTTCCCTCCGCGTCTGAATGGACAAACCTACCTCCAGTTTCTTAGAAATGAGTTGCATCACTTAACTGATAATGTACCTCTGGACATCATCCTACGAATATGGTTTTTACACGATGGTGCTCCAGCTCATTTCAGTATGATAGTTCGTAAGTTTTTAAATGATCGATTTCCGCAAATATGGATTGGTTGAGGGGGACCCATTGCATGGCGTGTTCGATCGCCTGATTTGAATCCGATGGATTTCTTCGTCTGGGGACATTTGAGCTCCTTGGTTTATGCGGCTTCTGTACCTGATGTTGATATTTTGAGAGGACGTATCCAAACCGGATTTGACTAAATACGAAACACGCCAGGAATTTTCCTCACGCATGGAACGCAGGCTCATTGCATGCACGAAACAAGGGGAAGCCACTTCAAGCAATTTTTGTAACTTTCAATTTTGTGTTGTAACTATGAATAAATGATTTTCAGACACATGTTCATATGAGCTTTTTTTTACTGTTTTTATGTCAAGAACACGTCCCAAATATATGACACCAATAAAGATACAACCTGTATTGCGTCTTTATATTATGGATTGATTGCAGAGACTTTCTTAAGTATAGTATTTACTGATCAGCTAAAGAGGAAACACGCAATTTAGTGCAGCATTAAAGCACATTAAACATGCCTTTCTGCATTAAAATTTAAAATATGCATTTCCCGGGGAATATACATGTATATGCATTATCCACTGCTGAAATTGGAAGTGTAACTTACAAAGTTTATGATTTCCGCATACCTCTAAATATATAGAAAATACCATGCATTTCTCATATAAATCCAGATTGTACCCATCATCATCCCACTTCGCAACAGCACAGCATTCGCCTTACTTCACCTCTGTCAGATACTGTAAACCAATCCGTGATGCTTATGACCGGCTATACCTCCTAACATTCCTTCCAAATCTCGTATGCATACCTATTGCATGCCTCGTGTGTTAGATCTATATGGTCTCGTAAATGATAACTGCCTTATACTCTCCTACTAAAATATTAATTTTTATTTCCCTTCATGTCTGGACACTCCCTCCTTAGATTACATGATCATGGACTATCCATGATCATCATGTCATAGACCTAGAACGCCTCTTAGATCATCAATTGTAAAGCAATCGAAGGAAAAACATCTCGGATCATCCACTATCCAGCTACATCGTCCGTCACGTCCCTAAATTGCACTTTGCGGTTATCTTACCCGAAATGATCTGCGCCAGCTTCCCGCCTTTCTACCTACTACGGCCGTTAGTGTTTTTAAATTTAAGGCAAGATGCTTACATTGTGGGTTATGAGCATGTTGATTTCTATGATAAATGCTGGGATGAAGTAATATCTCCATTTACTGCGTAATTAGGGTCATGTAGTATGACGCCATTCGTGACGTAGCTGCGGAAGAACATAAGGTCGCCCATGGCTACTATTGGCTGGCTTATTTACGTCACCAATCGCAGCTGTCTTCTAGACGTGTGAAGGAACGTGAAGCTCCCGGGCAGGAAGAGTCGGCAATCATCCACGAGAGTCGGAGCGAGCAGACCGCCAGAGCATCTAGCTCTGCTTTTGACTTCGGCGAGATATTAGGTATGTTTACCAAGAGTACTGTTTCGGCTATTTCTAAATGTTATCACGTGTTTTCCACAAGCAATTAAAAATTTACTCTTTTACTCTTGGTGCTAAATTCTTTAAACTCGCGGGAGAAACATTCCCTTAGTACGTGATTTTGTATTCATACTACACTTGCAGCTTAAGAAAATAAAATACTTGTAACGAATCAGGAATTACTGTAAAACAACTAAACATGTAACGAAAAGTGAAAGAGAAAACACGAGAATCTTTGTACTTAAAACGTATTAACCTCAAGGTTGCTAAATGCTAAACAAATTGTAAGCTTCATTTAAACTTATAAGATTGTTAAAGATATAAGAAGTTTATCTACAATAAGCATTTACTACATTTGTGTGAATATTTTACAACCTAGCTCCTACACCAATCCACAACTCTGGGCTAAGCGAATATTTTCAAGCGTGGTGTTTGAATGGGTCAAGCAGTTCCATCATATATGTGTACTGTGTAATTGCAAGTTAATTTCTTGTTATAACGCATTACATAAAGTTGCCAATCTATTACAACTAATGCTTATTATTTTAAATATATGGAAAATACGAAAGAAATATTTTATCTTCGTGGACTGAATCCAAACCGTAAAAAAAGTCCTCCCTATGTCACACAAATACAACTTTATTGCCTTAAGTAACCCTTCAATTTTTCTTATCCTCGAATAAAGCAAGCAAGCCTAAATAAATGTAAGATGAAACAGAACATTTAAAACGCCTAAAGATATATACAAACAAAGTAAACCCCAACAAGAGAAGAAACAATAAAAGATAATGAAATATAAAAATACCGAGAAAAAATAAGCTCAGTTAATTATTTTTACCTTAAGGCATATTGTTTGAACTTATATTACAGTACATCTACACCAATATTTATAAGGGGAGAATGTGTGTGTGCGTGTCCATGTAAATTGAGACCGTTATATCGCTTTCTTAATTATTCCCCTTCCCTCCTTGAAAAGTACTGCAATTCCAGGTGGACATAAATCAGAAGACATTTTCTATTTATATCATCCAATTTCTGCGCATTTCCGTTAAACAGAATATCGGAGGAAACTTTTGGCGTCTTATTCTTCATATGGCAAGTTTATAATATAATTCCAACACTAAAGAGTAAAATTACTAAAGAGTAATCTCTAAAGTTGGGTATTTTCGGGGGAAGGGACCCTCTCCGACCATATAACTCATTTTTTGGAACATTATCAAGCATATTTTTGGTAAAATTGACACAAAACTGTGGTTACCTGTAGTCTAACAATGACACACTACCCTACAGCTTTTAAAAACTCGACTGTCCTTTGTTTTCAACACTTTGAGCTGTATGTACGCTTACACTGTAGAACCTGATGAAGGTTGTAAGATATCTTGCAACTTTCAGAATATACTCATGCAGAATTCAAAAACCCTTGTATAAAACTCTATACCGTTTAACCTGTCGCAGTTCTCGATGGCTTGTGTTATCTTATTTCATGGGCGCTTATTGTTTAATTATTTTTTAAATTTGGGTTCTATGTCCTCCGGCTAGCTATTATAACTCAGTCGAGCACGTGTCTCCAAGCAGGGTGTGTAAACAGAAAGGGAGTTGTTGCTAAAATATATCACTGATAAAAAATTTGAATCTATACCTTTATTACCGTCACACTTAGTTAATAATTTACATATTTAATCTTTATACATGCCTGAATGAAACTGTGATATTTTTGAATGTAACTACAGTCGTTATATTTGCCGCGCACCAATTACTTCGTGTACCTTTACATTTTTGTAACTATCTCTGTGACGTGCACCTCGTGAGAGATTCTTCAGAACTGTGCGAAACTTCCTTATGGCTCGAGAATATATACTTCTTCACCTCGAAATGCCTAAACATTATAATATAGCTCCTATTGGTTACCAAATTGCGCCCACTTTAGCGTCTGTTTTGGTCAGCCAATCACTACTACTAACATATGTACTCTAGGGAAGATATTCCCTCCATTTCTAAAAAAGGCACGCTATCCTGACGTCATTTGTTTATCTCTTCTTAGTGATAAACAACTCACCCCCTCGGTTTATTGTTACCCAATTCTATTGTCAGTTTCAGTTAGGCCGTGCAAAATTATTTCCTAACAATACTTATGGCTAATAGACATCTAAAATCCTGTACATACAATAATATTAATTTATACTACAATCATTCTGGCATTCACAGCATGTTATGATATAAAATATTGCCTCAAAACAAACTGGACAAAACATAATACACTTTCGGAACACAAACGGACAAAAACCATACACCTTTTAAAACCTGCAACTATTATTATTTTAATTCTAAGAGGCCTTACGGTTGACCGAAAGGTTAAGCCACTCGCCTCTTACCAAGGCGGTTCTGGGTTCAATCCCAGGAACTCGCATGTGAGACAAAGCGGCTTCTGGGCGATTTTCTACGGGTTCTCTGGATTCCTCCGCAATGTTTCAGTCCACCGGTACTCCATCATCACATTTTCTATCACCCATTTCCTCGCTCTCATCCCGGACGTGTGGCTGATCGCCTACCCTGCACTCTCACCCTCTGATCCGCAGGTCCTTTGCTCCACGTCAGGCATCTGCTCCGGTGCTTTATCGTACGTCCTAGGGAGTGTGAGTCTTTGGTTCGGATGGGTGTTAAGTAGAGAAGGCTCTGGCCAGCTGGGCGTAAAACTCCTTAGCATGGCTTCCTTCGGAAGAGAAGTAAAGCCGGTGGTCCAGTGTCGTAGATTTACGGCACGTAAAAGGACCTCAAGTCTGATAAAGAGGCTTCTGAGCAGAATTCCCGGCCTTTCACGCACAATATAGAATGGGACGATAAGGACCACAGCAGTTAAAGAGCGTCCATAAATAAAACTCAATTTAATTTTTTTTGAAGAGAGGGACATTTCCAACATCTCTTATGTTAAGTTATGCGCTTATTATCATTGTAATTATAACTGTAACTATGAGAACGTGAAGTAGTTCTGGGGATATTATAACTGTTCTGGCGGGAGTCCGAGCTACAGAGGCCGGCGCGCGAGAAGCCGTTCAGTGGCCACGGTATGAAGGAAACGCACTGTATTTATTGCATGAAATAAGTACGAAAACGCATTGACTCATTTTATATTAACGTACGGCATTATGAAATATGTGGGAGGCTTTTTCTTGTGTTGCCGAGCGAGATGGCTCATCGGCAAAGTGTGAGGCTCCCGAGATCGATTCCGTGCGACTCCCACTCTAACCATGGGTTTTTTCGTGATTTCCCCAGGTCGGTAGGCAAATGCTGGTGGGATTTCTCATTTACCACGGTTTCTTTTCCGCCATTTTCACTTCATTCCGTTTGCTTCCCATATTTTCAGGTGTACTTCCAGGTTTTGTGGCGTATGGAGATGCCGGACAGATGGCGCGGATGCTTGCTTAAAGGAAAGAGTACTCCCGTGGACACTAGAGGGCTTCTTGGTCGACGGATTGTTGATCGCCCTTTCTAGGCAGCTCCAGCAATGAAACGGAGCTTCGAACCTGTAATTATTAGGGACTTCTGTCTGTCTCTGTGATCTGTCTGCCTGCGGCCTGTAGCCTCCTGCGATTCCTTCACTTCATCCCTTCCTCCTGGGAGGTGTATAAGCCTACCCCTAATTCTCGTGTTTAAACTTGACTAATATAGCAAGTACACTCATATTAGAATACCGCAGGTTGCTGGGTGCTTGACTGCAGTAATCACTCTGTTGAGCACAAAGCTGAAGTACATTAAGATTGACTGCTACTCACTAACGACTGAAAGTGCGTGGGCTTTCCTATCATCTTCTTCTTCCAATGCACGTGAATGAATAATTGACTTATTGTCTGCTTTAAACTTTACATGCAATTTATACAACGTATACAATGGAGTTGCTTATTATTTCTCTTCCCCTTATATTTAACATTCTGTTTTGTATATAATGGGGAAGTATAATGTATCTCCTATTTAATTTTTTGCTTTGTTACCCTTTTTCGGTATTTTCTCTAATTTGTTTCACATTTGGCGGCGACGTGGCCGAGTGGTTAGACCGCTCGCCTCCCATCGAGGCGGCCCCGGTTCAATCCCAGGGACCTGCATGTGGGATTTGTGGTGGACGAAGCGGCGTCTGGGCGGGTTTTCTCCGGGTTCTCCGGTTTCCTCCGCCATTCATTCCACCAACTGCTCCATCATCACCTTTTCTTTCACCCATTTCACCAACATTTCGTTTCATCTACTTCCTTCATCCCATACCAGGCATCGGGCTGATCACCCATCCTGGATGCTCTGTCTGATCCATGAGTGTCTGCTCCTCGACGGGCCTCTGACCCCAGGCACCCGCTTGTAAGTCCTGGGGGTGTAAGTCCTGCATAAGAGGAGGGTAAACAGATAATGAATGAATGAATGTTTCACATTTCTGTTAACCATTTTAACCTTAATTTCCTAAGTATTTTCCTGTTTTTTTTCCATATATTCATTTGCTCTTGTATTAAAAATCTTCCTAGCTTTCAACCCTATTGTTAATTTTTTTTCCATTTCTCTAATATTAAATTTTCTCTTCCGTTATCCGCATCCTCGCATTGCGGAATATAATGTCAATTGTCATGTAATCCATTACATTTAGTACATCTCTCCTCCTTTCTTCTCTTTGTTAGACCACTTAAATCCATTACACCTGTCCTTACCCATGGCCTCTTTGCTGCATACTTCGAAGTATCTTTCTTTCAATATATGTATAATCTATCAATGACCTATTTTCCTTGAAACTGCTTATAATTTCTTGCTTTTCAATATCCTCCACTCTTGTTCTAATTTCTTTCCAGAAACCCTTACTTTTGTTGTTTTCTTTCTGTTCATGTTTCCTCCATTCCTGTTTCTTCCAGTGTTATCCGTATCTTGTGCATCCAAATTTCACATTTACTCCTGGACAACCAAACATTGCATTCGTACATCATTTTCCTCTAGTAGCTTTATTCTGAAATAGTATTTGATTCCCCTTTCTACCATTTTGACTTTTGCTCCCACCCTCTCTAGTTGTGTTTGTGCCACTCCATTCGGTGAACTTCTTGGTAATCCAGGGTTATTTTGCAAAAATTCCTACGTATAGCATCTATGTTTTCCCATCCCTTTTCCAGCCCGTATATCACTGCTACTTATAACATCCTTGCTTCTACCACCATGCTATACAGCGCGAATCACCTAAAACTTGCACCGCAATTATTTCGGAAATGGAAAGTGCTATTGATGTGCAGTTTTCACAGCAGGTGGTAGTCAGGGGCTCGTACATTTAGCCTAAAGACAGATTTTAATAATACTGAGAAAGTGTATTTTTTGAGCACACATACAATTTTTTAAATGTAACAATGACTAGTTACATCAACAGAATAAAGGTAGGTTAAATTAGAATGTCAATGGCCTTTGTTGCAGGATTCTAGTACAAGTGGTTTACGAGAAATCGTATTTTGAAAATTTTCCACCCCGACAATTGTTTGTCCCATTCAACCTGCTTAGTTGCTAGCTACGATGTTGTTATGTTTGTTTGCATTGTGTTTTCTGCTCATTGATTGTTTTCGACTTTCTGGTCAGTTAGTTTGTGACAGTTCAAGCAGTAAGTCGTGAGTGGAAGATGGGGTTTACTAATGCAGAAAAAGCCGACATGGTCATGGTGTATGGAGAGTGTAGGAAGAATGCAGTTCGTTCCTGTACGGTGTATGCGGAAACGTATCTCAATTTTTTTATCAATCTCTTCAACCAATTACATGAAAGTGGTACTGTAACACTTAGAAAATGTAACAGAAACAAACAAGTGACTGGAGAAGGGGCAGAAATTAATGTTTTGCCTGCCGTTGCAGTATATCCGCTATTTCCCGCACAATCGCTCGTGGAAGTGGCATGTCAGGCAAGTGTACTGTGCTTTCTCCATCGACATAGGTTCCATCCCTATCACATCGCTCTCCATCAAGAGCTGCATGGAAACTATTTTGAGAACCGTGTTAACTTTTGTACATCTGCATTAAGACACGATACTTCAGATTCATCATGTATCTTGTTTAGTCATTAGGCAACATGCAGAAACATGCACTATTGGTTTGTTGACAATCCCCGTTGGCTTTGGCAGGTGGAACGTCAGCGTCCATGGAGTTTAAATGTATGATGTGGGATAGTGAACCATCAGCTCATAGGCTCTTTGTTCATAGAAGGAACAATGAACTCCACAAGTATCGCAGCCTCCTGACGGACCATCTGCCACAGATGATAGAAGACGTTTCTTTGCAGACTAGGAGGAGCCTGTAGTACCAACATGATGGCTGTCCAACCCATAGTGCACGAAGTACTAGGCTTGTCTTAACGGATTGTTTCCAAATCGTTGGATTGGACGAAGAGGACCTGTACCTTGACCGAACCGTTCAACTGATCTGACCACTTTAAACTTTTTTCTGTGGGGAAGCCTGAAAGACACTGTGTACAAGGATATACCAACTACATCAGACGATATGAAACGACGTATTACTGCTGAAATGCTAGAAAGTGTGGAAGCGTGTATTGAAGCTGGCGGTGGTCATTTTGAACACAACATTTGAAGGGCTATGTACTCTTTACTTGTAATAATCCACAGAAGTATTGTAATTCCCTTTTGTTTTTCTTTAGTTTGTGCTACCACAGGTTGTACAAGTGTCGGTGCGTAAAAGTTTCAAAATAAGATTTCTCGTAATTGCCACTGACATTCTAATTTACCGTACCTTTATTCTGTTGATGTAACTAGGCACTGTTCAGTTTAAAAAAAAATATATGTTTGTTCAAAAAATACACAGTCTTAGTATTATTAAAATCTGTTTATAGGCTAAATGTACGAGCCCCTGACTACCAATCAATGCTGTGAAAACTGCACATCAATAGCACTTTCCATTCCCGAAATATTTGCGGTGCAAGTTTTAGGTGATTCACCCTGTCCTTTCTAACCACGTAATTTGCATTTCTGGTATTTTGTTTATACATGCTCTGATTACCTGTATTGCTTGTTTCGCCTTTGCTAGTACTTTTTTCTCCTGTTACTCCCAATCCACTGCATTATTGAGCCTTACTCTTAGATGGTCACTTTCCCTCACTATTTTTCCAACTCCGTTCCTTCTCAATACGAATTTTGGGTCTTTCTTAGTTTATATCCTTTGTTAAAGATCATGATTCCAATGAATGTATTAGACTTATTAGTCTGTTGCATCTCCAAATCGGCCCACCCATCTTTTGGTAGGCCTTTCTATGTTTCTCCAATCCCTCGGCTTATACCTGAAAGCTCTTCTTGGGTACTTTCCTTCTGGCGTGCGTTGTATGTTGCAGGTATTTATTTCTAAAACTAACAATTCTTCTGCATAGCGTATGTAAATACCGTATAATGGAAGAATTCTAATGTTCCTTTGAATCCGTAACGGGAAACCCTTACGTAGTGGCGAGAAAAACATAATGTTACACGTTTTTAATGTTCTTTCACTTTATCAATACGATAAATTGAGGAACTCTATCTAATTTTGGGGTGGAAGTGCAAGAAAGTAATTTAGCAGAAATAAATTGGAAAGCTAATTGGAAGGTTGTTCTTCCGACAGTGGACCTGATCTCATGGAAGTTAAATGTTATTTAATGGTACTTTACAATTGCACGCTTCCGGCACTTCATTTGTATTGGTATGCATATTGTTACAGTTCAATCGTGGCTTCGTCATCCGTTAGTCCCACGGCCTCCATACGTTAGGAAATCCTTACTTTATGGTACGAACAGCTACTCTTAATTCACTCTTAGGTTGATCCGTGTCAAAACAAACCCTAGGTGACCAGTGCACCGCTATAATGCATCCTTTCGCCATTCGCACAAGAAAGACTGTCACACTTTCAGACCATGTGGCGAGTACAAGCGGCACGTAGTGCAAAAAAAGAACAGAGTCCTTATTTCGACAACTGAAACTGTGACTAGCATATTCTGTTAAGGGTTAAATGTGAATAAGATTGGTAGTTGCAACAAAATAAACGTTTGCACATATAATAATAGTTAATTCTAAAATAAATGAGCGAAAAATAATCTAACAGGTATGCGATAACCTAATTTATTCGCTCTCTGGAAGCGGCACTTTATTAACTGTTGGCGGTTCATTTTAAAAAAGAAATTGTGCACTGTTACGCGAATTGCATTCTTCTTAAAATCACTCCATTCTTGCATCGCGAATTTTATATGCTTTCTTTTTTTTTCCGGGTGTAACCACTTTTCTCGATTCAGATTTTTCTGCACTAGCACTGTTTATACTTGTACTCGAAACACCGGTGAACTCAGAAGTTAGTTTCACCATTTCTTTCGCGGAAAGTGTTGGATATTTCTCACATAACTTATAATAAAGATTCAACACTATTGTTTTTTTCACCACTAGTCAATGGTTTGCGCGGCTAATGCTTTACGTAATTCGACGAAAACACAAGAGCAAAGTCATCGTCCGCCATGATACTAAACACAACTGCTGATTTCTGCCTGTAAACAATATTCTGCGCCTACCCGGATGTCAGGTGACTCATACGAATTGCGTCATGGGACTTGTAGCTCTGTTTTACGGTATAAATCAGCGTTAAATAAAACCTTAGGTATTTGTATAGAATATTTTACTATTTAAGGATAAATTCATTTTAAAATTCAGAGATTAGCATGGGACTACTTTCCTGGACGCATTGGTTGCACCACAGTGCACTGACCACGTGGCTTTGTTTTGCCGCGGATCAACCTAAGAGTGAATATAGTGTATATCCAATGAGGATAAAGTGGTCGCGGGGAACGTAGTTTGGTATGTTTACATGATGAGTAAGAGTAGTAGATAGGGATTAAACGTTTTATTATTAACGCACAAACTTGTGCCCGTTTCTCTCGCTCTGGCATAACGAGAACTTGAAGTTTGGTGTGCAGACGATGGGCAAGGAATAGTTTCAGGTACATCTATTGCAGGAATTTCCTCCTAAGGTTGTTTTCTGAATGTATAATCTCCCACTTGGGCGATTTAATACGGTTATCGCGCACACCGGCTTTAACTAGCCGTGAAAAACGTTATCCACCATCTGAACGGCATTGAATAGTTGAAATCTGCAATCCGCCTTAAACACGCGCTTTCCCACGTCACCTTCAGTAATGCACAGATTTGAATCACATCATATTTAAGAATTACTGATGTGAGTGATCCATAAATATAAGTGTGTATTCCATAACGTCTTGGCCAAATATATTTCCCGTTTCCGTTCATACTGTGATGTTGGAAACCTGAATTTCCAGCATTCTGTGTCGGTAATCTAACTTACATACGTGTTTTGCCTACTTTACTGCACGTAAACTATATTAAATCTTCTACCCTAGAACATGGAATATAATCATATTTGATAGGTAAAGTTTACCATGTAAATCTCGTCTCAGTCTTTACTTCCTCTTTATTCGTTATTGTTTACTTATGATTTATTTTATGCAGCAGTTAAATATGAACTGCAACTTACTGAACTTTTTTTGAGATCAGCAATCAGGTGTGGATAATCGTTCGGCACCAAGGTTAATGTTTAGCGACCTTGCTGCTGGAACCATCATATTTAACAGGTGTTAGCAGTTAGTTTTATTTTTGGTAACTTCTATTTTTATTATTCACTATCGTCGAATTATATGCGTTAATTGTATTGAAATATCTCGGAGTAGACAATATTAGACTTCCGTTGTATTTTCAAACTCTTCCTCGCTGTCCAACGCTGCACTTACTGCACTTGTATATTATTATCTTGCAAGGAAATGTAGTTCAAATGTTTACCTCTTCTGTTTCCCCAAATGAAACCCGTGCAATTGGAAATAGATTGTCTACCGGACTTTGGGGATATTATCGATCTCCGATGTTTAGTTTAATCTATAATTACGTTTCATGTATACTGAATAGATAGACATTGGAAAATATGTGTACGTTTTGCAGATTTTGGATCCTGTTGCAAATCAATAGCCTCTCATAACATTTTTATAATGCTCAATTATTCACCGGGACTTCATGAATGTCAGTTTAGAACCAGATGGCATTTTAAACGCTCCATTGAGACGGATAAAATGTTGAAAATTAAAATATTAGAGAGAAATGAATAAATTAGCATTAAGGACTTAAGGCAGGGCGTGTTATCGCCTGAACTTTTATGTCAGCTAGGAGAGCCTCTTGAAACCGAGTTTAATGCCTGGGGCATTGTCCCTGGAAGTTGCTGAGCTAACGCCACAAGGGCATTGAAGCAACATACAGTACTAGCCACGGACAAACCAATACAATAATTCGTTAATGTAATAAGATATTAATTCACAGCTTCTCAGCGTCAGCACATTAATAATTTCTTTCTTTAATATGCTTTTTGTTCTAAGTTTTACGTGTTACGTTTTTTTTTTGGTAATATTGTAGTATAATAATTAAGTGGATGTTAAAACACATATATTCATAATGTAGACATAGTAGAGAACAAGTATACAACGTTATAACATATAAAATTACGAGAAATGCAGTAGTATCTACGTAAGCTTGTAACGAACTTTGGATTCATAATTAAGACGATGGAAGTCTGTAAACTTATATATGTAACATGAACTGTTATTGGATGTTATTGGATAGTAGCACCAATCAGGCACATTGATACATGCCTATTAAGAAGAACGGTTGGAAGGAACGCTAACAGAAGCTTCTCATTGTTCGAGCAGGAAGGTAGTATATAAGCTCGTCTCTAAATAGACGCTAAAACTACATATTAAAGTCTACCAGTTATACATATTTTAACATGACAAAGGTAATAGTGAATTTTGAATATCATGTGTGGGTTATGTAAAATAAAAGTGAAATAATTAACAGAATACGCGTGTGCAAATATATTTTAATCTTCTCCATACCAAACCCTGACAAAACACAAGTGCTCTCCGACACAAATACGGCAACGGTGGAGCTGGGCTCTCGTGGCACGCTCATGAGCCACCATGGGGCAGCGACACTAACCCATGGCCTCTTTGGAGGCCATACCAGGCACTGCGGTGCACGGTACACTCATTAATTCTCAACAAAGAATCCTTTCAAGCCCTTCCTATTCACCAGGTCCCTGCCAGGGCTTCAGCCATGGCAGTTACCTGGTACTTCCGTCATTCCGCTCCTGCCCATGAGCAGCAGCACTTAGCATGGATGCGTATTATCGAGGGTGCTCATGCGGAACCTCGCCCACCTTTCCGGAACTTCCTTCCTATCTCTCGCCCAGTTCCACAAAAAATAAAAATTTAATAAAACGGAGCCTCCATTCCCGGCAGGCTTCCCTTTCTTTCAGCTTACTTTCGGTCCCCCAGTAGCTACCCCATGTGCGTACCTCGTTATCCCTTAAAACTCGCCCGAATGTTAACACAGTTTATTAGATCCTAGGTACCCTCTCATCGGAGCGAAAGACACTGTCGAAGATTTTCTTCCTTTTATTCAAACTAAACATTATTAGGACTGCTAAAAAGTATTCTTCAGGAGAGGACATCACAATTTAAATCTAAAATTATATTACCGTTCGGTAGTCAAGCCGAGCCATCCTGCTTATCGTGGAAAGCTGCGGAAATTAATTGACAGTTTGCGAGGGGATCACGAATGGATACATTACGCAGATTTGGCCATTTTTTTCAGAAAATCAAACCTTGCACTCTTGACTGGCGTTTGCCACGACGAGAGCGTGCAGTGGGAAGAGAAACTAAACAATTACGAACACATGGGCGAGGTATGGGAAGGACTGTCAGGTAAACAAAACATCCGCAGTTCCGCATTTACTAGCCAGGCTGAGGTCTGCAAATGTACTGTGTTTGGCTCA
Source organism: Deroplatys truncata (assembly GCA_030765065.1). NCBI lineage: Eukaryota > Metazoa > Arthropoda > Insecta > Mantodea > Mantidae > Deroplatys > Deroplatys truncata. Next base: position 281,608,256 of record CM060975.1, read on the forward strand.
GGAGTTTAGCTATGACTTGAGTTGAGCTAGCGCTGTATTGTTCTTCCCTATCGCTTTGTTATTTTACACCCTGTTCCTAAAGTACTTATCCTTTCTTTACTGGGACAATAAATATTACGTGATATAGCATCAGTAATACATTATATTACCACATCAAATACAACAATTCTGATCATACTTTCAATAAGTAAACTGTAAAACCTGCATACATGTAAAACAATATGACCATACACATGTCAAACTCCACTTGTACAATTCTTCTGAACTGCTGGTGTTACACTATTTGCATCGTAGCCAAGAAACTCTCTAGTACACTACACGCTTGCAGTTCAAGGTCAAAGACATCCTCCTGAGTCAATCACGGTATACCGTTTTCATTGTGCAACTGTACATTACCTCATTAGTCTGATCCTTAGCCTTGACGACGTTCGCATTGTCAACAGAAACACTGGCGCCCTCCTCCAAGTGTCGCGGCCGACTAGTATGTGCAAGGTAGAGAACAAAAATTACTCACGACAACTCGCGTTTGCAGTACGGCAGTTCTTGTACTAAAGGCGTTCGATATGATGACCCTCTATTGGCAGGTTTATATAATTTGCTTCAAACCGAAACATGTCTCCGAAGAATTATATTACTCACTAAGGTACAGATCATAGATTTACCAAGAGCGGAATGTAACGATTTTGGTAATGAGTTTTCTATGACATCTCCATTGTTATAAATTATGCCTCATTGAATAATCATTTCATAATTTTTAAGAATATTAAAATACTAGTTTAATCTATATTTACATAAAACGTGAAAATAACATCACGAAAGCAGCTCATTCGAGGCAAACCTTCCCATTCCCAACCACTCACGCTTGTAGCAATAAAAAGGCAGAAGGAACTGGTAGTTCGTTAGGCGATAATGGAAGATTCTCAGCATCTGTCTCGCTCTTAGTGGAACACCTGTCCACGATTAGTGCCCAAGGTATCTCCATAATGATACTGTAGCGAGCTATAGAGTGATCCGAACAGGGAATCAAAAGTTGCGTCAGTATTGCCAATATTCAGTAAGATGGTGAAACAATGAAGACACGGCACGGGGGGATAAGGGGCTGCCCTTTCAACAGACCAAAGAATATTTAACGACCACAGAACTTGGTCACACTCTCACTCATCGCTCTCTCATTTCTGGTCGACATTCACGTACGGTGAAGCTCTGGCAACAAGGGTGCGCCACCCCTCACCATAACTAAGTTAAACTTTTATCAGTGTGAACCTCAAGACTACAGTAACGCCCAGGTAAGATGCACAAGTAATAAGCTCCTGTTCGTACGATCTATCAGTCTGTGTACCTAACTAACCTGTAAATTGCGTACAGATATAGCATTATTCTTATACCAACCCCCGGGGTATTATTCGATGCCTCCTCCCCAACTCACCAGCTTCCCCGCTTATCCCGTCATATCCCTGACCACCAGCTCTACCGTTACTGTCCTCCTGGTTGTAAACATCCGTTGGTGCTAACCGCCCAGGGTGCTACAGTAATCTATAAAGGGTTCGGAGGAAAAAAATACCTTCCAAATGCAATAATTATGTTTCTCTTTAGCAGGCTAGCCTTCTGGAAGATCCAAATGCCATCGCAGTAGTCTGCAGCTTGGATCCAACTGAAGGCAGCAGCTCTTCTACTTACACTGCCATAGTCCCCTACCCCGCCCTGGGCCTTAAGAATCATGACTGAATCGGTCCTCCAGGGCTATGTATAAACATGGCTACACGCTAGAACATTTCTGGCGCGAAAGTGCAATGCAATTCGTTCCCTCTGAATGGTTAAAATTTATACAGCTTTAACATCGGAATTGTTACATCTGTCACATGCTTCCTTTAGCACCCTTTATCTTCGATTTGTGTATGTATTGGTGGGCACACTATACTATAATTTATGAACCATATAGGCAGGTATAGGAATATATGTATTTGGACCGTATATTCTTTATTCGTAACTTTCCGGCTAAGGGAAACATGGTGTTGAGTACATCATCACCCCGACCCTCTGGATGATCGTCAACGTCTGTTTTGCGCATGTGGGCGTGAGGTCGGCAATCGGGTTGGTAGGCCTAGGGCCTCCAGGGCTGTAGCGCCACAATTTATATATTTATTATTATTATTACTATTATTATAGCTGTCCATAAAATCCTTTCCGTTTTATTGTTCCTTTAACATTTAAGGTTATATCGGCGGTTTTTTACCTTTGGAACAAGTGCTCATCAGCATTGATGTTTACTCGCTTACAGTGATGTTAATATTTGGGTTGGTATTACTTTTGGTTATCACATTAAATTCACACTCTCATTCATACTTCCTGACTCTAGAGAGAACGGGGAATAGTCCTGACTAAAGAAGAATTTCCACTCCGGAAATCGATCCCGGCACCTCTAACTGAGGTTAGTATTTTATTTTTATAAGCAGGCACAAACCTACATCATACTATATTTAATTTATTAAGATTGAGACCTTTTCTCATTTAACAAAGGGCTATAAAAACTAACATTATGGATTTTCACACATTGCTAATAACATTGATAACAAAATTCCTTTAAAGCCGTACATTTCGGATAAAGGCGCCCCTTGGGACATAAAACATTCTAAAAACAAGGGGATGGTGTATCTGGATAATCTCCCCAAAAACCCATGCTGGCACAACCAAATTATATCGGCTTTACAACAACACAACACACGCCCCGGAAGAGTGAAAGCCTAGCTGTCAATATCCATTAGTGGGTCATTCTGTAACGCTACTGTTTAAGCATTATGTGATCCACCAGCATTGTGCATATGTGCTGGATTTATTCTCCGTTCCTGTAACCACTATCTGATGCTAAACTCCCTGTATTTATGGATTTTATACATAGGATATTATCTTAATACAGTAGATCATCTTGCTCATGTAATCCTGAATCATGCCGGGGCACTCGAATCCCACCATCTTACGGATTTGTCTTGTAGCGGTTCCTATGTGGTAAGCCCCCACTACGTTGATTATAATGGATGCTGCACTACGTACCTGTAGGTCGTCTTGATGCCCATACGCTCGTGACGTATCTCGATGATCTCGTAGACTGGAATCTGAGGATCGTATATCTGTATTCTTGCGTGTGTGTTAGCATTTGTAATTATTATTTTATAATTGTGCCACGGCCGCTGTATTTTGTGTCGAAGAGCACTTGTGTCTTGTCAGGGTTGGGCATGGAGAACGTTAAAATGTTTTGCATACACGTACTCTGTTAATTATTTCACTTGTATTTTAGATAAACCACATATGATACAATTTACTATTATCTTTGTCATGTTAAAATATATATAACTGGCAGGTTTTAAATACGTAGTTTTAGCGTCTACTTAAATAAGACCTTACACACTACCTTCCTGCTTGAAGACTGACTAGCTTCTGTTAGCGTTCCCTTCAACCGTTTTCTTAGCGTACGTATTTGAATTATAGGCATGTATCAATGTACCTGATTGGTGCTACTTATATATATAAAATGTTTACAGACTTCCATCGTCTTAATTATGAATCCAAAGTTCGTTACATGCTAACGTAGATACTACTGCATCTCACTTAGTTTGATATTACTGGTTATATAGCTAACAGTGGCCTTTCCCTCTTATATTATATTCTATATATTGTAACGTTAAATATTTGTCCGCTACCATGTGTACATTATGAATATATGCGTTTTTAACATCCTCTTAATTGTTATGCATACAATATTAGCAAAATCATAGATTACATGTAAAATTTAGAACAAAGTATTAAAGAAATTATTAATGTGTTGATGCTGAGAAGTTGCGAATTAGATATCTTATTACATTAATGAGTTATCGTGTTTGTTTTCCCGGGGTCCCCGAAGGAGCGCCAGCCCGAAAGCACCTAGAGGCGGCTATCCAACCGAGCAATCCCTGAACGACGTCACGAAAAACCTCCATAGAGCGCATAGCCAACATCCAGGCTCAACCCGACGAACACCATCTCCTGGTTCTTCAACGCTGAAGCAGATACCAGATAATGGGTACGGGAAATGAGGAGCAGGAGATACATGGTAGAAGATGAACTATCCCAGCATTCGCCTGCCGATCCGAGTAAATCCTTAAAATCCATGGTCAGAGCGGGCGGTCGCCGGGGATCGAACCGGGATCACCACAGGTAAGTGGCAGGGAATTAAAAACATTTCCTCTCGTGTGAGGTAATGCCGTTATCACATTGTGGCGTTTTTTGTTTGTACCGATGAACTAAACTTGCCTTTGTGCGTTGGACTTCACAACTGAACACAAAATACGCCCACGGGAGGTCGTACAGGTGGCACGCTGTGGACATATTACCGTGTATGTGTGCGCACTGGCAAGTCTTTCAGAGTCGCTCATATAAAAATGTTTATTCACGAGGAGGTAAATAAGCTTCAGGTCCTAAGGGACAAATTCGGCGCACAAACAGCTCTCGTAAAGCATAGATGAAGGGAAAAGCACTGTATACGTTTGAAGCCAACTTCGGTACACGCTTGGATTGATATTTAACAACCTGATTGATGTTAGTGGTTCAGCGGCCCCAAGTTCAGTTGAGTACCTTCGTAGCTTTTCGGCGGGTGATCTGAAGGATATCGCCACTAGGTACTTGCTTTGTCAATACATGTTTACTTTCTCTACTACGTATAGTAAGTAGGGGAAGTATTATATTTCCACCCAAAAATTCGATACCCAGATTTCACCGGAAATACATGTTTTGAGACCCCCTGAATCCAAAAAAAGCATTCTTGGAAATATGTCCGTTTGTGTGTCTGTGAACAGCATAACTCAGAAACGAACAGTCGGATAAACACCAAACTTGGTATTTAGGTTCAGTATCTTTCAGAGATGCGACACGAAGGTTTTAAAGAAAATCCCCCCACCCCAGATTCTCTTTAAATGGAACATTTTTCGAAAATTTTAATTTTCTCAAAAATGGCCCTAACGATTTTGATTAAAATATCATACGTTTAAGATATTTTCATGACAAATGAAATGTATATCTCAAATTTTCTGGGAATGTCTCCAAAAGTACTCTTCATTGTGAACGACTTTTGCATAACTGGTAAACCATAAGAGATAGAAAAAATCTTACTACACAAAAAATGTAGATCGCGTTAAAATACACAATTTATGTCATATACATTTTTTTGTTGAGTGAACCATTTTCGAGATATTGCTTGTTATTCCCTTAAATTTTCCAACATACTTTTTCTCAAATGGGAATTCGTTATTCATTTTTACTTTCTCTACTACGTATAGTAAGTAGGGGAAGTATTGCATTCCACCCAAAAATTCGATACCGAGATTTCACCGGAAATACATGTTTTGAGACCTCCTGAATCCAAAAAAAGCATTTTTGGAAACATGTCCGTGTGTGTGTCTGTGTGTGTGTGTGTGTGTGTCTGTGTGTGTGTGTGTCTGTGAACAGTATAACTCAAGAACTAACAGTCGGATAAACACCAAACTTGGTATTTACGTTCAGTATCTTCCAGAGATACGACACGAAGATTTTCAAGAAAATCCCCCCACCCCAGACTACCATTTAGATGGAACATTTTTCGAAAATTTTAATTTTCTCAAAAATGGCTCTAACGATTTTGATGAAAATATCATATGTTTAAGATAATGTCATGAGAAATGAAATGTATATCTCGAAACTTCTGGGAATGTCTCCAAACGTATTCTTCATTATGAACGACTTTTGCATAACTGGTAAACCATAAGAGATAGACAAAATTTCACTACACAAAAAATGTAGATCGCGCTAAAATACACAACTTATATCATATACATTTCTTTTGTTGAGTGAACCGTTTTCGAGATATTGCTTGTTATTTCCTTAAATTTTCCAATACTTATACTTTTTCTCAAATTCGTTATTCATTTTTTTATGTCCTGGACATGCAAAGAGAATGGAATGCGCCACATAGCAACCAGCGATAAAATATTTGACTATCGCTTAAAACCTACCATATTCCCCTTGCATCTACAAGAAAATTACAAATAAAATTGACATCTCGATATCTCGATTAATATGAAGCATATGGAGAATAGGGTTTGTAAAAATAGATTGTACAAGAGTAGAGAAAGTCATGTGAGTGTAACACATCAGATTTTTTTACTTTCTCTACTACGTATAGTAAGTAGGGGAAGTATTGTATTCCACCCAAAATTTCGATACCGAGATTTCACCGGAAATACATGTTTTGAGACTCACTGAATCCAAAAAAAGCATTTTTGGAAACATGTCCGTGTGTGTGTCTGTCTGTGTGTCTGTCTGTGTGTCTGTGAACAGCATAACTCAAAAACGAGGAGTCGGATAAACCCAAACTTGGTATTTCGGTTCAGTATCTTCCAGAGATGCGACACGAAGGTTTTCAAGAAAATCCCCCCACCCCAGACTACCCTTTACATGGAACATTTTTCGAAAAATTTTAATTTTCTCAAAAACGGCTCTAACGATTTTGATTAAAATATCATATGTTTAAGATATTGTCATGATAATTAAAATGTATATCTCGAATTTTCTGGGAATGTCTCCAAAAGTATTCTTCATTATGAACGACTTTTTCATAACTGGTAAACCATAAGAGATAGACAAAATTTTACTACACAAAAAATGTATATCGCGTTAAAATACACAATTTATGTCATATACATTTCTTTTGTTGAGTGAACCGTTTTCGAGATATTGCTTGTTATTTCCTTAAATTTTCCAATACTTATACTTTTTCTCAAATTCGTTATTCATTTTTTTATGTCTTGGACATGCAAAGAGAATGGAATGCGCCACATAGCAACCAGCGTTAAAATATTTGACTATCGCTTAAAATCTACCATATTCCCCTTGCATCTACAAGAAAATTATCAATAAGATTGACATCTCGATATCTCCATTAACATGAAGCATATGGAGAATAAGCGTTTGTAAAAATAGTTTGTACAAGAGTAGAGAAAGTCATGTGAGTGTAACACATCAGATTTTTTGTCCTGGTAATACAACGAGAATGGAATACTCCACATAGCAACCAGTTCTTAAAATATTTGACTATAGCTTAAAGCCTACCAATTCCCCTTGCATCTACAAGAAAATTAGCAATAAGATTAACATCTCGATATCTCGATTAACATGAAGCATATGGAGAATAAGCGTTTATAAAAATAGTTTGTACAAGAGTAGACAAAGTCATGTGATCTTTTTTACTTTCATTTCATGCAAAATGAGACTATAAGTCGCGTTTAATGGTACAAAATGTTTAAAGTCAGTGGATAATGTAAGTCCTTTGTATATTTTAACCAGATGGCTGATAAACATTCCGAAGTGAGAAACAACGATGTGCTTACACTGGAAACTTATGAAACAGAATTCTGTCCCTACGTGTTCTGGTCAGTCTTTATATAAATAAAATACAGGGAGAGCATAAAGACTACAAACCGGCTGCGCGGTGTTTTTTCCTGTCCGCGTCCTCGGCGCTCGTTGCCGTGTGCCGCTATCATAGAAAGGCGCAGATGAAACCATACAACATTTTAAAAACTAATTTTAAGGGCTTTACTTAACAACTTTATGCAAGTGTGTTTGTGGACAGAATTATCAGTATAGATTTGTGGCTCCCTCGTCCCCCCGACCTACCCCCCCCGCGATTTCTATGTCTGGGGCAACTTAAAACAACGAGTATATACAAGACAAACCCACACACCCTGGAGGAATTAAAACAAAATATCCGTGAACTACGGCGAGTGATGTATAGTTTCCTAAAGAGGTGCTAAAACTGTATGGACAACGACAGTGGCCAGTTTCAGCATCTCCTTTCTTAAAGTTGGTAAGTAAAGCCTTTAAAAGTAGTTTTAAAAATATTGTATGGTTTCATCCGCGCCTTTATACGATAGCAGCAGACGGCAACGAGTGCCGAGGACGCGGACAGGAAAAACATCGCGCAGCCGTAGATTTTTGGCTTTCTCTGTATTGTACGGTGTGGCACAGGAAAAATTTAATGTGCTGCATTCATACGACTTTATCTGCTTACTCTTCCACAAGCTAATTTTTTAAAAGGCTTATTGTCCTATCTACTTCTTGTTATGGCAAACCATCTGTCAAAATACCAACTTTCTCAGTTTTTAAACCACCAATTTGAAATTTTAATTATATAACAAGTGTAATACCTTGCTATTATATACCAAATTTTGTTATTCTTGAACAAATAGTTTTTGAAAATAATTAAATTTATTTGTTACGTTTGAAATATTTACACAATAAGAATATTCCAGGCGATGAACTACTGGACATTTTCAAATATAACTTAGGTATTAAGTCTATAGTATCGTGCTAAAAAGATGTGAATTAGGTATGTTTTTTAAACGTTGTCTGTGACAACCTTCTGATAAATCTTTTTATGTAGCCGCTATGTGTTATACTTATTTTTAAAAAAATTATAAGATTTAGAATATATTTACTATAAAACTACGAATTGTATTTAAAAAGGCACTATGTAGACCTCCTTAATAATCCTTAAAAAGCATTACTGAGGGTTTAAATTAAGTTTGATATAAAGTTCATCGTGTGGGGCATCTTATAGTATGAAAACGTGTAGAAAATTTATTTTGAGAACATGAGTTTTGAATATTCTTCAGTTAATTACTGTTAATCTTTGATTGTAAAGAACTATATTAAAGGAATAATATGTATAATTAATTTAAAAATTAAAATTTTCAAATTATTATATTCGGGCGCATTTTATAGACAATTCAGTTTCCTTTTTTCTTTCTTCTTTTTCTTCCTCAATCCAGGCAGCCAGAAAAACGGGCAGCGGGCAAGGTCTGTGCTAGCAAGAGGGCATCGTGTCATACATAGTTATTTGTTCGAGTGCAGCAGCTTAGTATGTGGGTCAGCTTGGATTAGTAGTATGACTACCTTGTCTTGAGACCACGTCTCAAAGTGTGACCTCATCTGACCCTTCCTCATCATCCCCATATACCTTTCTTTCTGTTGGGAAGAAGGTATCTGTTTATAGACATAAGTGGTGCAGCGAAATGTGTAGTGTGCGAAAAGGTTGTTCAAACAATTAAAAATCTGATGTGGTACATTCACATGACTTCCTCTACTCTTGTACAAACTATTTTTACAAACTCTTACTCTCCATCTATTTCATGTTAATCGAGATAAACATTTGCAGAAACGATCTTTGACATGCAAAGAGAATTACATTTTACACATAGCTACCAGCTATATTTGACTATCGCTTAAGGCGTACTATGTTCCCCTTGTTCTGTATTTACAAGGGCAATATAGAAAAACAGTAGCCTTTAAGCACAGACATATCCCTTAATAGCTGGTTGCTAGGTGCAGCAGCATTCTCTTTGCCACAGATTAATACTCCTTTCATATCCAAGACATAAAATGAATAATGAATTCCCATTTGAGAAAATAAGTAATGAAAAATTGAAGGGAATAACAAGCAATATCTCGAAAATGGTTCACTCAAAAAAAAATTTATATGACATAAATTGTGTATTTTGACGCCATCTGCATTTTTTGTGTAGTAAAATGTTGTATATCTCTTGTGGTTTACCAGTTATGCAAAGTCGTTCACAATGAAGAATACTTTTGGAGACATTCCCAGAAAATTCAAGATATACACTTTATTTGTCATGAAAATATCTAAAACATATGATACTTTAATCAAATTGTTAGAGTCATTTTTAAGAAAATTAAAATTTCCGAAAAATGTTCCATGTAAAGGGAAATCTGGGGTGGAGGGATTTTCTTGAAGACATTCGTGTCGCATCTCTGGAAGATACTGAACCTAAATACCAAATCAGGTGTTTATCCCACTGTTCGTTTCTGAGTTATGCTGTTCACAGACACACACACAGACGCACACAGACATATTTTCAAAAATGCATGTATTTCCGGTGAAATCTCGGTATCGAATTTTTGGGTGGAATACAATACTTCCCCTACTTACTATACGTAGTTGAAAAAGTAACAACTACAACTTACAACGACACTACGCTACTCGGAGCACTGAATACGATGTTTATAAGGTAGTGGAACATGTATAATGATAGAAAAACTCAACTTATCAGGAATGATGATCAGGACTGATTGTTATCTAAAGTTCCCTCAGTCCAAATTTCCACTACACAGATACACTGCTACATATTATGCATGTCTGGACCTACTTAGCTGTGTCAGTAGTTTTTTACGTACATGGTAGGTAGAGAAGGTATTGCATTCCACCCAAAAACTCGATACGGGATTTCACAGGAAATACATGTTTTGAAGCCCCCTGAATCCAAAAAAAAGCATTTTTTAAAAAGGTCCGTGTGTGCATATCTATGAACAGCAAAGCTCAAAAATGAAAAGTGGAATAAACTCCAAACTTGGATATAGCTGCATATATACCTTCAAAAGATGCGATACGAAGATAAATAAATCAGATGTGTTACACTCACATGGCTTTCCCTACTCTTGTACAAACTATTTTTACAAACGCTTATTCTCCATGTGCTTCATGTTAATCGAGATATTAATCTTGTAGATGCAAGGAGAATTGGTAGAATTAAGCAACAGTCAAATATTTTAAGAGCTGGTTGCTATGTGCAGCATTCCATTCTCTTTGCATGCCCAGGACATAAATAAAAATGAATAACGCATTCCCATTTGAGAAAAACTACAAGTATTGGAAAATTTAAGGGAATAACAAGCAATATCTCGAAAATGGTTCACTCAACAAAAAAATGTAAATGACATAAATTGTGTATTTTAATGCGATCTACATTTTTTTGTGTAGTAAAATTGTGTCTATCTCTTATGGTTTACCAGTTATGCAAAAGTCGTTCACAATGAAGAATACTTTTGGAGACATTCCCAGAAAATTCGAGATATATTTCTATTGTCATGAAAATATCTTAAACATATGATATTTTAATCAAAATCGTTAGAGCCATTTTTGAGAAAATTAAAATTTTCGAAAAATGTTCCATGTAAAGGGTAATCTGGGATGGAGCGATTTTCTTGAAAACCTTCGTGTCGCATCTCTGGAAGATACTGAACCTAAATAGCAAGTTTGGTATTCATCCGCTATGCTGTTCACAGACACACACACGGACATGTTTCCAAAATGCTTTTCTTGGATTCAGGGGGTCTCAAAACATATATTTCCGGTGAAATCTCGGTATCGAATTTTTGGGTGGAATACAATACTTCCCCTACTTACTATACGTACTAGAGAAAGTAGAATAATCTCCCCTCAAACTACCCCTTATATGGAAGTTTTTTCGAAATTATTGATTTTCTAAAAAATGGCTGTAACGATTTTGATTAAGATACCATATATGATAAATAAAGGGCATATTTTCAATTTTCTGGGAATAGTCTTTGAAGTCTATTAACGTTAAGCTATAGACGAAAACTAACACATAAAAATGTAGGTCTCTTTAAGACACAAAATTTGTTTCAAATAACATTTTTTGTGGCACCAGCCATTTCCAAGATATCTATAATTAATGGTTCAAATTGTTCAATACTTGGTCATTCCTTTAAGTCCTTTCAACATTCAATTGTTCCTTGCGATTTCATGGAAACAGTATGGACTTTTAAGGCCAGCATATGGTATCCAACTCTTAAACATTTGACTACTCCTGTTCCCATTGTATCTTTAACGAAATTTGTAATGTAGCCATTTCTGCAAATGTTTATTTGGATTAAATTGTAGTAGATAGAAAAATAAGCTTTAGTAATAATAATTTGCATACCCAGTAATAAGCGATAGAGGTTTGAGAAAGTCATGTGAGTGTCACATCAAAGTTTTGGAAACATGTCCGTGAGCGTATCTGTGAACAACATAACTAAAAAATGAATGGTCGGGTAGCACTAATCTTGGTATTTGAGTTCAATATCTTCAAGGAATGGAACCCGAAGATTTGCAAGAAAATCTCCCACACCAAACTGCCCTCAAAGTTTCCTCAAAGTTTCACACCAAACTGCCCTTTACATGGAACATTTTTAGGAAATTTTGATTTTCTAATAAATGCCTCTTGGTGATTTTGATGAAAATACCATATATTAAATATATTTACATGACAACTAAAATTTATAACTTGAATTTTCTGCGAATATCCACTGAAGCCCTCTTCATTCGAAAGGAATTTTATATAACCTTGTATAATTGGTAAACGTTAAGCGCTAGACAAAAACGTATTATACCAAAAATGTATATCTCTTTAAAACACACAATTTATTTCAAATAAATTTGTGGCATGAAGCGTTTCTGAGATATTTGTTACTAAAGGTCGGAATTCTTCATTTCTTGGTCATTATTTTAAGCCCTTTCAACATTCGGTTGTTTCTCACAGTTGCATGGAAACAGTGTGTAATTTTAAGGCCAGTATATAGCGCCTTAAACAATTGACTATCGATGTCATAACGAAATGTGTAATGTAGCTATTTCTCCAAACGTTTTTTTTTTTTGGATTAAAACACGTAGCAGATATAAAAATAAGCTTTATTAAAAATAGTTTGTACACTCGCTAATAAACGGTATAGAAAGTCGTGTGAATGTACCACATCAGAATGTTTTTCAATAAGTAAGCCGTTATTAATTTTTCTCGTGGTCATGCAAGGAGTCTGGAATTTCAAAGCCATCCACTTTTTAAAAATCTGATTATCGCTGTACTGTGTAAAATAGTTTGTGGAAGAGTGAGTAGAGAAAGTTATATGTATGCAGTGCATCAGATTGTTTTAAAATTGTTTTATATGAAATTTGGGTATGTAGGACCACAAATATTAATTTTTAATTTCAATGGGATAAAACATTGTGAGAAAAATGCTAAACCAAATTGCCTGAAATTTGTAGCAAATTAGTATCCTCGTATCAGACCTTAGTATTTTATTTATTACGCATTTGAGATTTAGGTTGTACCTTCACGTATGGAAAGCCAATTTGAAGAAGTTGTATTATAGTTCCACTGGTGGGGAGCGAAACTTGATGAAGTAACTGCCCCACGCCTTCTAGCGACTGGCGTTTACCGCTTAAATTTATAAATTTTTCTATTTCACGTCTCTGATTGGCTAATTTTACTCCAATAGAATACTTTTATTTAACTTTCAGCTTTTCTGGTATTTGATTGGCTATTTATAAACTGTTTTAAATATTACATCATTGTTTCAAGAATTACTAGTAGCGTTATTTAACTTACCAAATTCATTATTGCGTTAAGGTTACCTTGTTGTTAGCAACTTTCGGTTTATATTCTCACAGCTCCAACATTATTAATTTACTTAATACATTCACATAAGATTATTATACATGTACACAATAGTATAATCATAATACAATGGTTGTTATATATAATATTATTTATACACATATTGCTTTAAGGCGGGCTGTTATTATATTTTATATTATATAACTAGACTGAAATCATTTAAGTGTTAAAAATACTGTCTCACACTTTAGAGCTTGGCTTCTTCTTCTTCTTCTTCTTCTTCTTCTTCTTCTTCTTCTTCTTCTTCTTCTTCTTCTTCTCTTTGTAATCCTTGGAGCGTAACCAGTAAAGCCGTTTGAGTTACACTCAGGCACTTACTGACTTTTAGAGGACCAAGTTAGGTGATTCATACTTTCGCGACCCAAACGTTCGTTGCCGTACTGTCGAGTTTGGAGTTGTATTTCCGAAGAGTTCACCTGGAATTCGCTTTGCACTAACCACGAGTATTCCTGGAATGTTCCGGACCATGCCTATTCCTACTGGAGGCTGGGCGATTCTCCGGATTACAGAGTGAACGAAAATGCTTGTGGCAGTCAGTTAAAATAAATTCCAACACCGCTACTGCTGGAAATTCAAACCACGAGACCCGTCGACCGCAGTGAATCTCGAATAAAGCTGGGGGCTCTGAGGTGCTAGTCCTATTCTGCGGTCCAATACTTGACACTTGACGGTATGTGCAACGATAATAATGAAAATTCAAACGCATCTCCGAAATTCTATCCTCTCACTATTGCGTTATGAAAGACACGATATGAAATATTCCATATGACAGGTTAGTTGAAAATGCCCACTACATCATAATTTTAAGAGCAACGATATCCGGCAACTTTGCCAGCTACGGTCTGCCCTCCTTTACAAACTATAAAATTTCCCTAGTGATATTGTAATTATTATTTCAAAAATTTTATGATAAAAGATTGTGTTTATACAATCTGCTCTGTCTTAAACAAGCAAGCGGTCTCCGCGGTAATGTGTGAGTTGCGCATTCGGTCTGTTCCGGTTCCGATTCCCATCGAACGCCCAATCTGACCTTGAGTTTTTCCTGGTCGGTAGACGAATGCTGGTGTGGTTTCACGTTACCACGAATTCCTTTTCCTTTCATTTCGTTTCCTTCTGATGTTTCTGGCGTGGTTCTAGGTTTCATGGCATGAAGTTGTGTCAGACAGATGGTGCGGATGCTTGCACCAGGAAATAGGGTCTTCGAGCTAGGGACATCCGCGTGGCTCTGTGGCCTGTCAACCTGTAGCTGTATGCGGATCCTTCAGTTCATCGTTTCCGCCTGGAGGAGGGATGGTTGCCGCAATAGATGTCGCGTAGCTCGCAGTTCGCTAGCGGTCCCCTTCCGTTGTATACCCTACACTATAATGCAATTTAAACACCGTGAGACTGCTGACATTTCATTATAGATGGAGAAGTGGGAGAGCTGCGTTGTCACGTTGTATTCGAACATGTGTCAGCTGTTTAGCAGCGCGCCGAGCAGCAAACAGCTCGCTGGGACGTAACGCTACTGAGCAATAGCAAACCACACCAACATGGCAACGTATTACCCCTCAAAGTTCAGCTTGTAGGGATAGGAAAGGAGGGTGGCGGACCTTACTGGTTAGAGCAACAAGAGAATATGCAAGGTCTACTCGGCATGTACCGTAGCACATGCCCCTCCGGAGGCCCAGGATCGGCGCCATCCGGGTGGCTCTTCAAACCGTGGGGCTTTCCCATGAAGCCAATACCTGATTGCTTAAAAAGGCCCCCTCGCTTGCGCGAGGATGGAAGTGGATACTCCACTTACCGTCATCCCAAGACGGGCGACTACCGAAAATTTCGGTAGGGCGGACAGCAATCTGGCATGCTGTCTACCGGCTATCCAGGGCGGTACCGGAGGACATTGTGGCGTCTCACAACCCCGCCTGCATGGAAATTGATACAGACGTACCCAATCTCCCACGGATCTCGGGAACCACTGCCCCACCGAGTCCAACCCATTTCAAACAACTCCCCAACGTGTGGGGCTCGAATGTTCGGCCCAGCGTACCTCTGGTAACGTCAAAAGTACCACGAGTCTCAGGGTACGCAGCGCCGGCACTATGGCAGCTGAAGGGGTCGGAACCCGTCCCCTTACACTGGATAGAGAAACAGCAGAGGGGACGTTATCATGGAAACATATCCTACCAAGAAGTGCAAGAAGTCTCGTGTTATTTAAATTCTACCATAATTGTCTTACCCGGTATTGCATGGATGTATTGTACGAGTAAGGAATTCAGAATGAGCATCAAGGTGTTTTTACTTTTTCTACTACTTATCTATAATAAGCAGAGTACCGAGATTTCTTTGAACGTACAGGTTTTAATGTTCCCTGAATCCAAAAAAGGTACCTTTAGTAAAGAAAAGTCCCCATGCGTGCGTGCAAAGGTGGTCGAATGTGAACAGCATTAACTCAAAAACGAAAAGTGGATTTAATACCAAACTTGGCATTCAAGTTCAATATTTTCTAAGAATGCGACACAAAGGAAATACCCCACCCCAAACTTCCCTTTGCATGGAAACTTTTCCCATTATTTTTTATTAAAAACTGATGTAGATAATTTTGATTGAAATACTACATGAAGATATGTCATTGGCAGACATGATAAGACTAGCGCTTACATCGACTGCAATATCGACCGCCATGATTAGATACGAAAGTCAAATCAGAAGTACAAAGCATGTACGTAATGTTGGTCGAAACGGGCAGTAACTTTCAAATACCTACATAATTGCAAGGATGTGGTTAAAAGCCTTCAAAACGATATAATGGCATTAAAATTACCTCAAGATGGAGTAATGGCCCCTTCTTGTTGGACCAAGCCTACCTACTTGTGATGTATTAACAGAACCTTAATTGCGTGGAAAGTTTCATTTCTGGGAACACACATCCAACGCATTATGTATCTCTCAATGACCATACATCCATAACTTTGTCGGTTTTCATTTTTCTGTATAATTTAAAGTTACAGCAATGTAATATGTTACATTTTGAACACTCTAAAAATAAAGTGTATTGATAGTATTGACACGGACGTGACTAAGGGGATCTGTATTGTAATTATTATTTTATATTAATTGGCATTATTTTATTAACCTGTTACAAGTTTCTGAATTCATATAGAATCATATTTTATATTCTTAATTCTGCTCAAGTCTTAGTAAATTGTATATATGACAGGAAACAGTGGTTTGCCACTTCCTTTGAACATTTCAAAGGGATTTCACTATGCCATCATTTCCCCAGGGAAACGTGTCTTTCTGCACGCTGTTAGCTGCACCCTGTGGATCACATGATCCTTGGAAAGTCCTAAGCCTACGCATTTTCCAGGGTTTTGGCAGACCATATTTGGTAATAGCTGCCACGGTATTAGAATGAACCCCTCTAGGGTATTCAACTATATATAAGCAAGCCCTCAAGCTCTGCTCGCGGGGACTTTGTGTTGTAATTTGGCCGGGACCGCTATGGTACCCGTCGACGGCCGCTGCACGGCCGCTCTCCGGAGGGTTTCATTTCGCACCACTAGCGGCTTGACAAAATCGTGTTCAGAATTGGCTTTCCTTATCCAAGACGAGACGTTTCTCAAGGTAAGCATTATAAAATAAATTGTTAATAATAATGTTAGCTATACCATCATCATCCCTGATCTTGTAAACCCAACTATCGCACGTAGAAATGCAACTCTTTAGAATATAGTCAGATCGCTCTAGCCAAGCGTTTTAATGATTATCTCTTCCTCTGCAATCCCTCATTTACCTATTCCCCCCAGTGTCACAACTTAGCACGTGACAGTATTAAGGTTTAAAACATCTAATGTGAACACTCACACAACCTTCTCTAATCCACGGTGTTGTGCGTATAAACACAATGAGAACTTAATCAAAAGAATTTGTTCCAAATAAGCTTGCAGATCACAGCTGCAAATTGACGTTGAAGCTTTAGGTTTATTTGTTGTATGTACATGCTAACATGAAGTTCTGGCTTGTCTCGGTAACAATTACCTTACTACCTAGTAGAACAAGAATGTTCAACTGAGTGGGAAAGCTTCCCCCCGAGTGGAGGAGGAAAACATAGTTACGTGCTAACCACAGTCCCGATGAGATTCGGGGCCGTGAGTGTTGGACTCGCCAAGAGGTATGCATACCCACTAAAAAAAACTCCTCCACCGGAAGGAAAAAGAGGACTTCATTTGTGAAGGCGAGGCAGTACCGTGGTATGTATCTATGTATTTAAAGTATGTTATTGGCCGGCCATAGAGACCTAACCCAGGGAAGGTAGGGTGCCAGGACGCAAGCATGACCGAGGTCATGGTGGGCCCTTGGGAATTTAGAGTAAGGAATTTAGGGTTAAATTGTGAGTTCGGATAGGGTTAATTATGGCATGGATCTGTTGTAACTCCAATGTGAAGTTTTCTCGAGCTTGTAGTTCTTGGTTTTTCTATTGATGATTCCTTGCCTGCCAAGTGCGGCCTTTCTAACCGGTGTCCGGCAGGCTGAACTAGAAGCTGTCGATCGTATTCTGGAAGGCCGTCATTTCCTCCTTGATGATTCTCCTAATAGTGAATGCAAGTATCTCGTTTTTCCTGTTGACTTCGGGTGCCGTTTCGAATCTTTTAGTTTCTAACCGTAATAGTTGTTCATCTATCCTCGTGGTGAAGTTGTTGAGTGATTCCTCAAAGACCGAAGACTTTCTCGGTGAGATGTATATCTTCGGCCTGAAGGTCCTCCAACTTCTGGAGTACCTCCGGTAGAGATGGCGTGCAATGGTTTCTACCCGGCGATGTAGAAACTTCAGTCGTGTCGTGCCGTGGACTGGAAACCGCTGTGAAGTTTTTGGTGATCGTCCCGGTAGCAGGGGCATTGCGACTGACCTGTATAATGACCGAAGCCGTTAAAGGTGGCGCAGTACCGGTGGTGATTTTGAAGGTTGTGGTGGCTGCAGTGTGTGGTTAGGCTAGGGGCACCGCTGTAGTAGCACCTAGGATCGCTGGAGCAGGAGCGGCAACATGGTACAGACTGAACGCTGTGGCTGGCCTCAGTAAGCAGAGTTCGCCCAAACATGGGCAGACCCGCCTCTAGTGCAACCGAATACTCTTTCCTGTCCATGAATTCAAGTCTCACAAGCGACGTAGGTCCCCTGTGGTTCTGGATGCTGCTGCCCATGTTTATGAGTTGGGAGCTCGAAGCGAAGAGTGAATGCGAAGGGAAGGCTAAAGCGGTCCAGTGGATTTCGTGATTCCACCTTAAGTATAAAACAAAAGTAAACATAGATGGTAGATGGTAATAGCGAATGTTCCACCACCTATCCACAGATAATGTATACAGGTAGACTGGACGACACCCTAATGCCGTCTACCCAACACAGTCGCTATGCACTAAAGGTCTGTTTGGTCCCGTGTCGAAGCTGTCATCCGCCGTGACAAAACACAGGTACAGTTTCTATGCACATGCCTGTGTGTGATGGAAGAGGGGTGAGACCTAGAAGGTTAACGGTCCACCACACACTGATCCACGAGGTTCTCCTAATAGATCCGTCGGGATATGACCACTTAGTAACGCGACGTAAAATAAATAGAGAAGAAAGAAAAGGGGGGAAAATGTCCATTTGTGATTTTGCTGTGTCTCTCTCGCTCTCTTTCTCTCAAAACCTCATTCTCTGACTCCTCCCTACTCCCCCATCACACCCTTCCAATTAAATAAAGTAAATGTCATGCGATGTTTGAAAATAGATAAAACTATGAACTTCCTGGAGCGTTAATCGGGATTAAAATACAAAGGTCTGTTGTTCTTTCACATATCCTGCGTTTACCTAAGGTTGGAAGTTTCATTCCCACTGAATATTCCTTAGTAATTATTTATTGATGCAGTATTATATCAACATATACCAACAATTCATGTAATTATTATTCACACGTGAAAAATTATATTTTAAAACTTCTATTTTAAACAGCACCTCTTTGTATTCACTCGTGATGAAACACTTTAAAATAATTTTAGTGAAATAAATTACAACATTAACACACTTGAACAAAATCACAACTAAGTGCATCTCTGAAAAAGCGAGAAGGCACAATTGCACTGCCAAGATATTTAAATTTTTAAATGAACTTATAGATGAAAATACTCCGAGAACATGTTCTCAATGTAAAATCTAACAAGCAAAAATATTTGAAAAAAACTTAAGTTTTTTACATGCTTTGCCTACAGAGAGAGAGAGAGAGAGAGAGAGAGAGAGAGAGAGAGAAGAGCTTTCAAACTGTCCGTTAGATGACGTATTTGAGGAAGTGAAAAAGTGCAAATTTGAGTATTTTGAAAACACTAATAATACGAAAAAATGACAGAGCGAGGTGGCGCCGCGGTAACGTGTGCGACTCGCATTCGGGAGGTTCCGGGTTCGATCCCGCGACCGCCCCCACTGATCTATGAGCCTTTCGTGGTTTCCCCTGGCGGCAGGCGCATGTTGGGGTGGTTCTTCTACCACAACTTTCGTGTCCTTCATTTTCTGTGTCCCTCATTGTCATCTGTTCAGGGATGTGGGACCGGCGACGGTGTTCGGCGGGTTGCGGTTCAGCGGTGGATGTGCACTTTGTAGAGGTATCTTCCCTGACGTTAGTCGGGACCTACCTTCTAGTGGGCCCAACCAGGGGGCTCGCCGGGGGTTAGGGATCAACGGCGTCGAAATGTTCTATCTAGAAACGTTCGGAACCCCGCTCATGGTTGCGCCGCGCGTCATCCGGATCTGGTTGCCCTTCGGGTCCCTCCCTTCCAGGGGTCACATTAGAAGCCAAAAGGGCTGTATCAGCCTGCTTGCGGTGCTGTGCTCCAGTTTCGGAGCCCCTCTTTAATACCTTTTATTAAAAAAAATAGTTATATAATTTGTTTACTTTTTAATGGGTTCTAAAATTTTCTAGGGAACTTTCTGCCTGTTATAATTTCCTAGTTATACAAAATTACAGAAAATTCAAATCAGTACAAAGAGGACTTCACATGCTATTCATAGAAAATTCGAGGCATGTCACACTAATATCTGAACTGTATTTTATTTTAATCAGAACTGTTAGAGCCATTTTGAGAAAATGAGAAAGTAACGAAGAGTTCCCATACGAAGAGTAGCTTTGGTTGGACATATTTTCTGAAAGTCTTGTCTCACATACCTGACTCAATACCTATTTACTTTTAAGTTATGCCTTTCATAGAGACACGGTACACACATGCACATTTTTTGCATAAGTACCTACTTTCTTTTTTGGGTCAGTGGACCTCAAAACACATGAAATGTCTATATTGAATATCTGAAACGCATTACTTCCTCTACCTGCTATAGTAACCGAAACAGAATGTAGAAACGCAAACTAAATGTAGGTATCTATAGTCCATTCAAATTTATTTAAAACACAGTTATCACGTTTTATAATTACATTTTTATATCAAAAGCTATCAATTCATTGCTGTAATAATTTAATAACTAAAGCTAACGAATATTGAAACCGGCATTTATATGAATATTTTAATATTCGTAATTTGGGGGACGTATAACCATGAAAAGTGACATGCATATGTAAATTATACACTAAATTGCTTATATGCTAAAATAAGCATTTAAAATTCCATAATGTAATGAAATTAAATTCATTTCTACATAAAACCTAGTTAGCAACAAAGCTGATAGCCATTAGTTGTTAATTTTAACACGCTCGGAGACATTTGCAAAGATCGTTTAGCCTATACAAGGTTCGTAAATAACAATTGAATAATAGGATTAAATCCTAAACGCGGTTAACCTAAAAGTTCCGGTCTAAATGCGGACTCGCAACATTTACAGGCTTCTCTTGCTGTTAGAGACAACCTTAGAGGCCTTCGGTGATAGTGCATGAGGTGAATAAGGTTTGGGATTCTGTACTTCAAGGTAGATAGAGTGGCGTTGGCTAATCGGGTGGGCGTGAAAGTACAGCAATGATAATCGATTTCTTTGTTGTTCTTCCTGTTTTAATTCTCAGTATACTTTCAGTTTGTTATTTCAACGCAAACTTATAAATCTGTGTCGGATTCTCATTGTCTTCTCTAATTCTTCTGGAAACTGTTCTTAAAATACCTCATTCCTCAACTTCTTGTGAACTGAAATAAAAATTTCCTTACACTTTTACACATTTCGTTGTGGGTGTAAAAAGAATACCATAGCATAAAGCGACAGTCAGATTTTACATATGCCGATGTATTGTGTTCAAACCAAAAATTCGATACCGCGATTTTACCGGAAATATATGTTTTAAGGCCCCCTGAATCCAAAAATAAACCATTTTTAGAAAAAGGTCCACGCGTGTGTGTTTGAACAGCATAACTCAAAAACCAAAAGTCGGATAAGTGCGAAACTTGATATTTAAGTTCATTATCTTCCAAAGATGCGAAAATAAGATGCTCAAGAAAATCCCCCTACCCCCAACTACCCTTTACATGGAACATTCTTTCGAAAATTGTGACTTTTTGAAAAAGGCTTAACGAGTTTGATTAAAACGTCATATATTAAAAATATTTACATGGCATATAAAATGTATATCTTGAAATTTCAGGGAATAGTCTTTGAAGTTCTCTATATTCGGAAGGAATTTTGTATAATCTTGTATAACTGGTAAATGTTAAGCGATAGACGAAAGCGTACTACAGCAAAAATATAGATCTCTTTAAAACACACAATTTATTTAAAATAATTTTTTATTGGGTATAAGCCATTTCTGAGATATCCCTTATTAAAGGTTCGAAATGCTCATTTCTTGGTTTTGGTCAAGTCCTTTCAGATTGCATGGAAACAGTATGGAATTTTAAGGCCAGCATATAGCGTCCACTTCTTAAACATTTTATTATTGTTATTCTCTTTGAATCTCTAACGAAATGTGCAATGTAGCTGTTTCTGCAAAGGTTTATTTGGACTAAAAATGTGATAGATATAAAAATAAGCTTTAGTAAGAACAATCTTTATACTCAGTTATAAACCGTAGAGGGTGAAGAAGGTCGTGTGAATATATCACATCAGTAATTTTTTTCTCGTGATCATGCAGCGAGCAAGGAATTTTAAAGCCATTACAAAGCGATCCGCGTTTAAAAAACCTATCAGCCTAGTATTCTTCTTATAACTTAATCCTAAAGAGGGTTGGCCCCGTAGTTCAGTCGGTAGAGCGTCTGTCTGCTGTGCGAGCGGTTCTGACTTCGATTCCCGGCTAAGGGGTGGGAAATTTTCTCTAGCGAAGATTGTTCGCTATCCTCCCCAGTACCTGGAAGTACGAAAAGGAGTATGAATATGTTGTGATCTAACATATAAAACCCAAAGAAAAACCAGAAATCCAATGACAACGGTATAGAGTTAACACCATTACCGATAGACAATGTGTTCCAAAGGTAAAAAGGCCGCCGATATGACCATTGCAGTTATAGACGGAGCATAAATGGAACAATTAAAACAATCGAAAGGTATGAAGATGTATTGCTGGTTTATCTCTATCAAGAAGCGATATAAGAATAAGCTTTTGTATGAATAGTTTGTAGAAGAGTGACTAGATAAGCTCATGTGAACGCAACACATCGAATCCTTTTGTTAAGAACTGGCTAAATAAAATGTCACAATCCTTTGTTTGAAGCAAATAAGTGTTTTATCCTTCTTTTTTTTTGCTGTGTGTGTGTGTAAGTGTGTGTGCGCGCGTGTGTTTTCATATGCATTAAAATATATTACCTTCGCATGACTTTCTCTACCCTCTATCACTTATTAGTGGGTATACAAATTATTCCTAGTTAAACCTTTCCAGGTATATTTGCATTACACTCTTTATAGATAAAAAGGTAATAGTAATAGTAAATGTTTTAAAACTGGACGCTATATGCTGGCATTAAAATTTCACACTATTTCCATGGCATTCGCGAGAAACAACTGAAAATCAATAGGACTTTAAGAAAATGACTTAAGTAATGAACACCTCGAACGGCTGGCCTCGTAGCTTAGTCGGTAGAGCTCCTGCCTCCTATGGGAATGCTTCCAGGTTCGATTCCCGGCTGAAGTGGGAACGTTTCTCTAGACAAGATTATTGTCTCTCTAGAATATGAAAGTATGAATGAGAGTGTGAATATGTGTGATCTAATGAATAATACATAAAGTTTACCAGAAATCCAACGACAAGCGATTACACGCAATAATAAGTTCCAAAGGAAAGGCTGCCGATAAGACCATTGTAGTTAAAGGCGGGGTGTCTAACCATTAATATCGGATATTTTGGAAATGGCTGATGCCGCAATAAAAGTTATTTAGAACAAGTTCTGTGTTTTAAAGAGATCTACGATTTTTGTGTAGCATTTTTCGTCTATGCTTTAACGTTTATCAGTTATGCAAGATTATATAAATTTGCTTCCGAATGAAGAGGACTTCATAAGCTATTCCCAGAAAATTCATGATATACATTTTATTTGTCATGTAAATATGTTTAATGTAATGTATTTTATTCTAATTCGTTTGAGCCATTTGTAAGAAAATCAAACGATTCCAAAAATTTTCCATGCAAACGGTAGTTTGGGGTGAATATTCTTATTAACCTTTGAAATGTATTAATTTGGTATTTATCGTACGTTTTGTTTTTGAGTTATGCACTTCACAGACACACACACACACACACACACATACACATGGAGCTTTTTCTAAAACTCTTTTTTATTGATGGTGCCTCAAAACGTGTATTTCTGGTGAAATCTCGATATCAAATTTTTGGGTGGAATCAATACCTTCTCTACCTACCATGTACGTAGTAGAGGAAGTAAAAATACGTTTAATAATCATTATTTATTTAAGGATATATTATTTTTGAATAATTTATTTTTAATATTTTAATTTGAATCATAGCCCAGTTAATCTAATTGCCATTCTGTCCCAAGTAAGGTGAGATAGGATACGCATTAATTATAATACAGAAACTGCATCGCTCCCTCCGTTTTAAATTATCTAAAATGTGAGCAGTAAAACATTTAAATGTAAAACAAAACTGCGGTACGTATTTGGGCAT
The DNA here is from genome assembly GCA_030765065.1 of Deroplatys truncata. NCBI lineage: Eukaryota > Metazoa > Arthropoda > Insecta > Mantodea > Mantidae > Deroplatys > Deroplatys truncata. The sequence continues at coordinate 281,632,623 of CM060975.1, forward strand.
TGGAGCGGGTTGTTGTATTTTGTGAAATAGGAAAGAATTTCAACAGGTGACGCAATACAAGAGGGAATGAGGCAATGAGTATATATAGGACAAATGGCTCACATTTCCGAGAATGGTATACAGTAGCGGAGAGATGGTGTACGCTAATGTACCGTAGCATATAACCCACATCTCATCATCGCAGTAAATGTTTTAAACAGAGGCTTCTGTTACGGATTTATCTCTATATCCTTGTTAGTCAAGTTGAACACGAGTCCGCATGTGTCGATTTACACCAGTGGTTCCCTAAAGTGCGCCCTCTGTGATAGGGCAAACATTCCCAGCTTTATTCCGGAAACGGTAGTAACCAGCTCATGTGAAAGAAAAGAAAAAATCTAATGTGTTACACTCACATGACTTTCTCTACTCTTGTACAAACTATTTTTACAAACGCTTATTCTCCGGATTTTTCATGTTAATCGAGATATCAATCTTATTGCTAATTTTCTTGTAGATGCAAGGGGAATATGGTAGGTTATAAGCGATAGTCAAATCTTTTAAGAGCTGGTTGCTATGTGGCGCATTCCATTCTCTTTGCATGTCAGGACATAAAAAAAAAAATATCTGATGTGTTACACTCACATGACCTTCGCTACTCTTGTACAAACTATTTTTACAAACGCTTATTCTCTATCTACTTCATAGATAACATAAACATTTGCAGACTCTATCTTATTGCTAATTTTCTTGTAGATGTAAGGGGAAAATATATTTACAAGGGCAATATAGAAAAACAGTAGCCTTTAAACACATTCATATCTCTTAATAGCTGGTTGCTAGGTGCAGTACCATTCCCTTTGCCACAGATTAATACTCTTTGCATATCCAAGACAAAAAAATGAATAACGAATTCCCATTTTAGAAAATAAGTATTGAAAAATTTAAGAAATAACAAGCAATATCTCGAAAATGGTTCACTCAACAAAAAAAATGTATATGACATAAATTGTGTTTTTTAACGCAATCTACATTTTTTTGTGTAGTAAAATTTGTCTATCTCTTATGGTTTACCAGTTATGCAAAAGTCGTTCACAATGGAGAATACTTTTGGAGACATTCCCAGAAAATTCAAGATATACATTTTATTTGTCATGAAAATATCTTAAACATATGCTATTTTAATCCAAATCTTTAGAGGCATTTTTGATAATATTAAAATTTTCGAAAAATGTTCCATGTAAAGGGTACTCTGGGGTGGGGGGATTTCGTTGAAAACATTCGTGTCGCATCTCTGGAAGATACTGAACATAAATACCAAGTTTGGTGTTTATCCGACTGTTCGTTTCTGAGTTATGCTGTTCACAGACAGACAGACACACAGACACAGACACACAGACAGACAGACACACACGGACATGTTTCCAAAAATGCTTTTTTTGGATTCAGGGGATCTCTAAACATGTATTTCCGGTGAAATCTCGGTATCAAATTTTTGGGTGCAATACAATACTTCCCCTACTTACTATACGTAGTAGAGAAAGTAATAATAACGAATTTGAGAAAAAGTATAAGTATTGGAAAGTTTAAGGGAATAACAGGCAATATCTCGAAAATGGTTCACTCAACTAACAAAATGTATATGACATAAATTGTGTATTTTAACGCGATCTACACTTTTTGTGTAGTATAATTTTGAATATCTCTTATGGCTTACCTGTTATGTAAAAGTCGTTCACAATAAAGAATACTTTTGGAGACATTCCCAGAGAATTCGAGATAAACATTTCAGTTGTCATGAAAATATCTTAAACATTAGATATTTTAATTAAAATCGCCAGAGCCATTTTTGAAAAAATTAAAATTTTCGTAAAATGTTCCATGTAAACGTTATTCTGGGTTGGGGGGATTTTCTTGAAAACCTTCGTGTCGCATCTCTGGAAGATACTGAACCTAAATATTAAGTTTGGTGTTTATCCGAATGTTCGTTTCTGATTTTATGCTGTTCACAGACACACACACACATACACACACACACGGACATGTTTCCAAAAATGCTTTTATTTTGGATTCAGGAGGTCTCAAAACATATATTTCCGGTAAAATCTCGGTATCGAATTTTTGGGTGGAATGCAATACTTTCCCTACTTACTGTACGTAGTAGAGAAAGTAAAAATCAGCTGTATAGCTGTTACATGATTTTTATACTCTTTATAGTTTATTAGTGCATATACAAACTATTCTTACAAAAGTGTATTTTTCTATCCACTTTATTTTAATCGAGATAAACCTTTGCAGAAATATTATTACACATCTCGTTATAAACACAAAGGGAAGAGCGACAGACAAATGTATAAGAACTGTACACTATATAAAATTCCATACTCTTTCTATACAATCTCGAGAAACAACTAAATATCGGCAGGACTTTAAAAGAATGTCAAAGTATTGAATAATTAATAACTAATATCTCGGAAACAGCTTATGCCATTAGAAAGTCATTGAAATAAATTGTGTGTTTTAAAGAGATCTACATGTTTTGTGTAGTACTTAGCGTCCAACGCTTAACCTTTACGCTAACACAAAATTATTCAAAATTCATTCCGAATGAAAAGGACTTTATAAACTATTCTCAGAAAATTCAAGGTATATATTTTATTTGTTATGTAAATATGTTTAATGTATTTTATTTTAAACAAAATCGTTATACTCATTTTTAGAAAATAAAGAACTTCGATAAATGTTCCATATAAACGTAGTTGGGGTGGGGGAAACTTCTGGAAATCTTCGTGTTATATCTTTGGAGGATACTGAACTTAAAAACCAAGTTTGGTTTTTATCATACATCGTTTTCGAATTGCAAACACAAAAAACTATTTCCAAACTAGTTTTTCAAATCCAGGGAGCATCAAAATCGGCATTTCTGGTGAAATGTGACACATCGAATTTTTGGGCAGAATACACAGAAAGGAAGGAAGATAGAAGGAAGGAAAAAAAAAGACTTGCAAGGGATAAAATGGTTCCTTCATACATGCAGCTTAATTTTAAAAGTTAGATTCTGACTGAATCTGACTGACGGGATTTGAACTACGGACCTTCGGCTTACCGTGTCGTTATTCTAACCAACTGAACCACTATGGCAACATGCCGGCGTGGCATACATTCCTCAATTGACTCGCATTTTTCACTGTAGGCCACTAAGCGTCCTCAATTCATTTTGAGGTAACACCTCAATGGCGATGTAAAGGTTTCTTAAATTTCTTAAAGTCCCGGGATGTATAGTTACACAACGTCATTCAATGACAATTAATTGGAAGTTGGAAAGGTAGAATCAGACTGAAAAATTCTTCTTCTTTAACTGATTACCCTCCTCTTTGTAGGGTTTACACCCTCAAGAATTTACATGGCTTCGCTTTGGGTCAGTAGCTTGCTAACTCTGAATCATAGCATATTCAGGATGGGTGATCTGCTCAATGCCTGGTATGGCGGCGAAAGAGGAAGAAAATGAAATATAGTGTGATGAAAGGGCTGATGGGAAAATTCGGGTTGGAACGCGGGACTTTCCAAATGCGGGACAAAGACTTTACTGCCTGAATCATCAGGTTCAGTAAAAAAATTATTCAACTAACGATATCCTAAGTCACCAATGGGGTATGGTATCTCAAAATGAATTTGAGAACGCCTTATAGTTATATAACGGAAAATATGCGAGTATATGGGGAATTTAATCCGTGGTTCAAATCCTGGCGATGACATTGATTCTTTCAATCAGATCTACCTTTCGAAGAATCGTAAGCTTTCAAACATACATATAATATTTGTTATAAGTTTTGTATTTACTGAGGTGTATATTTTGCTTAGAACGTTCCGTCTAACCCTTGTAGTATCACGCTCACAGAAAACATACGAAAACTCTTTCTGAATGAAGAGGTTTTCATAGGCTATTTACAGAAAATACCAGACATAATGTTTTTCATTACTTAGGTCAAAATCCCAAGCATGGATACTGTGATCCAAATAGTCGAGAGTAATTTCTGAGAGAAAAAACAAAAACACTTTTTTTTCTTATAATGTTTAGGGTGGTAATTTTGTTAAAATTAGTGATGGGACGCTATCACTATTTCTCGATACTCGATAACGTCAGTGATTTTTGAGTACCGATACTCGATACTTTATAAATATCTTTAAAGGCGATAGCTTGCTTACTGAATTATGTTCTTATTAACAGTTTTCTGTGTATAAACGTATGTAACCAAGTTTGTATTGTATGCTAATTCCAAAATTGTTTCTCCTTGGCATTCTTTAATTGGCAGCAATTTTTATTTTGATAACGCCACAGGTTATGTATCCCTTATTGTTAGTCAAGGATGATGATGATAATGATAATGATAATGATAATGATGATAATAATAACAATAATAATAATTTCTTTGCTTCCTTTTTTATGAAACCACATCTTGTGCTGAAAACCTGCTTAAATTTTTTTTTTATCCATAGGAAACCAAATACTAGGAATTCTTCTTTATTCTGCAACCTTGAAAATATAAACTAATATATATTTTACATGAAACTCAAGCAATTAAAAATAATAAACATTTCTTTCTGCTGGATTCACAGATTTTGGTACCGGAGTATGAGGCAATATTTTTAACACTTAAATCATTTCAGTCTAATTATATAATATAAAATTCAATAACAGCCCGCCTTAAAGCAAAATGTGTATAAAATAACATATAAAATGTATGTAACAGTCATTGTATTAATGTGTATATTATTTTTACATGTTTAATAATATTATGTGAATGTATTACGTAATTTAATAATGTAGGAGCTGTGAGAATATAGATCAAAAGTTGCTAACAATGAGGTAACCTTGAGGCAATAATGAATGGAAGGTAATAATGCTACTAGTAATTCTTGGAGCAACAATAATGTAATTTTTGAGACAGTTTATAAATAGCCAATCAACAACCAGAAAAAAAGCTTAAGATAAATAAGGAATAGTCAATCAGAGACTTGAAATAGATGAAATTTGCAAATTCAGGGGGTAGAAATCAGTTGCTTGTAGACAGCGTTCCTAACTGGACGCGAGACGCGTCCTCGAGAAGTTTAATACGTATTCAGTGTGCGACAAAAATTCATTACGGCGAGTATATTATAACGTTTACGTGTTAAAAAGTGCAAGTAATTCATAAATAATCTCACAGCTCTCTATATAGTGAAGTGTTATTTAATCGTGTCAAGGATTAATAGAAAGGAGTGAAGTAAAAATTACAAGTTGTGTAAGCCTACATTCATCAGCCGCACCACACCGTGTTCAGAGATACATGTTTCTACAAATTAATACTGACGCAGCCGAAGCAACCCTAAATATAAATAATATTTAAAGAAACATTAAAATATAAAGTTGAAAGTAAACTTGGGGCGAAGGCTACCGGAACTTTGTGCCATACGTGGGGCTACAACCATTCAACTACAATCTACGTGGGGCTGTCACTTCATCAAGTTTGGCTCCCCAACAGTCGAACTATAATACAATTCCGCCTAACAATAAACCAACTTCAAGTAGCTAAACGTAATGGCTGAGAGGAAGTCACCAAGCCAGGAAACGTGACTTAATGTATCAGCTAAATCATCTTCATTCTAAACTCAGTTAACGCTGAATGTTACATGAGTATCTCTATTCCCTCCCCCATTGTTTTGGCATATTTTAATTTATACATGGAATGTTGCACTGATTCAACCACGCAGTCAAGGTCTATCAAGAATTATAGTCCAACAACTCCTTGGGGACACATGCGAGGCAATAACGCGAAGTCCCTCATTTCTTATCTAGCATAAAGTTAAGGGCAACAACTTTCAATAATGCAAAACTTAAAAATTTGAAAGTATCGAAAAAGTATCAAAGGTTTATCTCAAAGTATCAGACATTCTTCGATACCCCCGAGTATCGAGAGATCGATGGTACCTGAATCTCATCCCTAGTTAAAATCTTCATATTTCATTTCTGATAGATGCTGGACTGTGTACTCATAGCTGAAATTTGCTCAAACTTTTCAAAAAAATTCATAAATTAGTTTTTATGTCAAAATACTTTAAACCTTTATCTTCAATTACGTACGGGCTCGTATATAGCTTTTGCTATAAGACCTCTTTAAGGTTAAATAAAGTTTTTATTTAACGTCCAAGAGCACATGACCTAATGACCTGTATTTACTCTCAAAGGCCTTTATTCTCCTTTGGTTTATCTTACACTTTTGCGCATTAAAATTGTTCCACGATGTTTTTAAAACTAATACTGTTGAAATTTTCAGCCCAAACTCAGAGACAATGAACTTCAAATACTGGCAGACAGTTTTTGCTACGCTTTTAAATTGCTCAAAATTTGTCACCATTAATTATACCACCGAGAATAAATTGTTAAAAAATATAATTAAAGGTTTAATTTTTTTTCTGAGGCAACCAGAGCAATGAATAAAATTCTACACGCCAGTTTTGTACACTAATATTTAAATAATATGGTAATATTTTATTTTTTCAAATTAAGATTTCTGTACCGCGTGGAACACCTGATTAATTAGCAAAATTAAAGCAAAACAGAACTTTTTTCTCTCCAAAATATTAAAGATATTTGCATGAAATTTAAAACACGCTTATAATTGAGGTATGTGACAATAGTTTGAAAACGTTTTGATACAAACTGCAAGTTCTAGAAATACGACGTGTGGTTTTCATCCGAGTGTCCTTTCTTTTTTACTTTCTCTACTACGTATAGTAAGTAGGGGAAGTATTGTATTCCACCCAAAAATTCGATACCGAGATTTCACCGGAAATACATGTTTTGAGATCCCCTGAATCCAAAAAAAGCATTTTTGGAAACATGTCCGTGTGTGTGTCTGTGTGTCTGTCTGTGTGTGTCTGTGAACAGCATAGCTCAGAAACGAACAGTCGGATAAATACCCCCGACCCCAGATTACCTTTACATGGAACATTTTCGAAAATTTTAATTTTCTCAAAAACGGCTCTAACGATTTTGATTAAAATATCATATGCTTAAGATATTTTCATGACAAATGAAATGTATATCTCGAATTTTTTGGGAATGTCTCCAAAAGTATTTTTCTTTGTGAACGACTTTTTCATAACTGGTAAACCATAAGAGATAGACAAAATTTTACTACATAAAAAATGTAGATCGCGTTAAAATACACAACTTATGTCATATACTTTTTTTTGTTGATTGACTTATTGCTTGTTATTTCCTTAAATTTTCCAATACTTATACTTTTTCTCAAATTCGTTATTCAATTTTTTTTGTCCTGGTAATGCAAAGAGAATGGAATACTCCACATAGCAACTAGCTCTTAAAATATTTGACTATAGCTTAAAGCCTACCAATTCCCCTTGCATCTACAAGAAAATTAGCAATAAGATTAACATCTCGATTAACATGAAGCATATGGGGAATAAGCGTTTGTAAAAATAGTTTGTACAAGAGTAGAGAAAGTCATGTGAGTGTAACACATCAGATTTTTGTATATCATGGTAATTCCAGTGGTATGAACGGGAAGTTTGGGATTATCGTAGCTTCTTGAAAATTTAAAGTCACCCTCATACATTTTAACACCTTGTGTCTCATCCTTTGCTGGTTTTGCTGTTTGGGAGTGTAATTTCTTTCACTCATCATTGCGAAAGCCTTTGAAAGGCGTTTTGATGTTTTAAAAGCTTTTACAAAAGAGTAGAAACAATTGAAACAAAAGGGAAAACGGCGTTTCACACAAATCCATCCCCTGTTATTGCCTCCACACGCAATATTATCGTGTTTCTCTGGCGAGTTGGCGAGAAGAGACATATGCGGTACTTTCAAGTGGAAGGAACTGTAACACTGAAGTTCGATGTCTTGTAAATTCAATTCTCCCGGAGGCTTTTACCGTGTCAGGAACCGTCTTTCGTTTCGCCTATCTATCCAACAATACCGTCACTGTGTGCCCTGGAATGTTTTCCAAGAACACTTCAAAAGTATTACCTTCCAGGGCTGCTGGTTATTACTCAGAGCAGAGAATCTGCTTAAGGTTTCAACCATCGAGCGATTTTGTGAGAAATCATATCATTTGTTACGATAGCTTAATTGTACATGTGATTTTTCTTAGAATCTAGACATTTAAAATGCTTTTCCTGCTTCAATTACCTTTTGATAGTTTATTAATTCCTTTAAGCTTTACTGTCAGAGGGAATAATTAAATTTAACACAGAGTGGCTAAATCTAAAAGAACTGTAAAGCTATTTTCCAGGTTTCTTAAATATAGGACGTCACGAATCATCATAGAAGCTTTAAGTTTATATTTTAGCTCGTCGGTATGCAATACCATTGTGAATCATGGCTTAAATTGCAGAGTAACTGTGGAAGTTTTGAATATTACATGCAGATTTTGCTTTGTTGCCATAGTAACGAAATAAACAAAACATGGCAACCGAGCGGAATGGTTCAGGCGGTAAAGTCTGTGGCCCGTATTCATGAGGTCCCGTGGGCCGACCAATCTGACTTTTTTTTTTTTTTTTTTTACTTTCTCTACTACATATAGTAAGTAGGGGAAGTATTGTATTCCACCCAAAAATTCGATACCGATATTTCACCGGAAATACATGTTTTGAGACCCCCTGAATCCAAAAAAAGCATTTTTGGAAACATGTCCGTGTGTGTGTCTGTCTGTGAACAGCATAACTCAGAAACAAACAGTCGGATAAACACCAAACTTGGTATTTAGGTTCAGTATCTTCCAGAGATGTGACACGAAGGTTTTCAAGAAAATCAGCCCACCCAAGATTACCTTTTACATGGAACATTTTTCGAAAATTTTAATTTTCTCAAAAATGGCTCTAACGATTTTGATTAAAATATCACATGTTTAAGATATTGTCATGAAAAATGAAATGTATATCTCGAATTTTCTGGGAATGTCTCCAAAATTATTCTTCATTGTGAACGACTTTTGCATAACTGGTAAACCATAAGAAATAGACAAAACTTTACTACACAGAAAATGTAGATCGCGTTAAAATACACTTATGCCATATACATTTCTTTTGTTGAGTGAACCGTTTTCGAGATATTGCTTGTCATTCCCTTAAATTTTCCAATACTTATACTTTTTCTCAAATTCGTTATTCATTTTATGTCCTGGACATGCAAAGAGAATGGAATGCGCCACATAGCAACCAGCGTTAAAATATTTGACTATCGCTTAAAACCTACTATATTCCCCTTGCTACTACAAGAAAATTACCAAGAAGATAGACATCTCGATATCTCGATTAACATGAAGCATATGGTGAATAATCGTTTGTAAAAATAGTTTGTACAAGAGTAGAGAAAGTCATGTGAGTGTAACACATCAGATTTTTTTTTCTGGTTTCCCTCATTCGCCAAGATAAATACAGATTGGATACTTAATACCACGACCAGAGTTCCATCTTAAGTCTAAAACAATAGTAAATCATGAAAAATAGATGATAAAACGAATGCTCTCTCTATCTACAGATAATGAAAGCATAATGCCATCTGCTCAGCACTTGTGGAAGCAGATGTACAGTTGCTGCACACATGCCTCTATGGGCATGTGTCGAGGCTGACATCTGCCCGTCACAAAGCAGAGGTCCAGTTGCTGTACACATACCTCTGTCGAGATTTTACGAAGTAAGATGGTATGGTACAGGAATGAGACCTAGAAGCCTAACTGTCCGCCACACACCGATTCAGAAGATATTTCCTAACAGATCCCTCGCGATAAGACCACGTAATTGACGCGACGTAAAATAATAAAGAGGAAAAAGAACCTTTTGTGCCTGGGAATTCGCGAAACATAATTGTGGTTACAGTTCAGCTGGCGTATAGGTGAAGATTTGGCCTTCACACCTGTTCTGGTAACAATATTCGTAGACCCATTCGTGTCTCTGTGAAACAAAATGCACAGGACGACCGCGTGTGTGGAATGAGAATGTGGAGACAGTCAAAACGGTTTGTGTGTGGTGGGTGAGTGGAGAACCAGCAATTGCAACAATGAAGTGCGGAACGTGTTAAGAAAACGTGCAACCGCTATCTGAAGACCTACATGAGCTGTGATGGAGGATTATTGCAGCAGTAGAATCAGTTACACCACACATGCTAAACGTCAGTATGGAAAGAAATGGATTCAATGCTTGTAATTTGTGTTTTGGTAACTTCGACAGTTTTTCTTCAGTTTTAGTTATGATTCAAATTATATTGCATACCGAAAATAAAATATGTTTAAATCCCTATAATTTGAGTACGCCCTTGACATTCAGCCCAGGCTATTAGCCAGTCGTATTCCAATTTACAAAATATTGTCTTTTACAATTTGTTAAACATTATAAAAATATGTATAAACACTACCGTGCATTTAGTTATCTTTGTGCTACTTCTCTTTTAACTATCCCGTTCTAATTATTTTTCAGTTTTCTAAGGAACTATTTTTACTATCCTTATTGAAAATTTATGTTAAATCTCGTTTCCAATTTAAACTGTTTCTGATTTATAAACTCCTATCTTCTGTCTCCCTTTAGACGAAAATATCTTCACAATTCTCAAGTTTTCTTAATTGAAATATAACATTAATTTTCCCCAACCCATTACTCTCTAAGTTATTTCGAAGGGTGTTAATTAATCTAGAATTCCATCTCTCGGTATTTTAATCATTGTCTTAAGATATTTTCCTCTAAACACAAGATAATATTTCAATATTTAATAATCATTTCCATAATCATACCCTTTCTTGACACTCTTCCCAGACAATTTGGGATATTACCTTTGCAGTAGCAGTTGGTTTATCTAAGATTTTCCGTATAAAACATTCCGTAACTGATATCTCCGATTTTCTGTTCTGCATCCAAATCCCATACTTCAATATTAAATATTTTGAGTTCGACCACCATAATTTATATTCTTAAATATAAAAATAATAAGGGCAATATTCCATTAATCCGGTGTACTGACGCAATTCCAAGGCATATATCTAAAATAATCTTATGCAGTTTCATTCACACGACATTCTCTACCCAATATCGTTTGTTTTTATACAGCTTATACAAACTACCTCTCTTACAAAAGCTTATTTTTTATCTACATGTTATAGTTGGTGGACAGGGGTAGAAAAATTATAAAAAGATAGGAATGGGAGATTTTGGAGAGCAGGAGAAAGAAATAGCCCCGGCTTCTGTATAACAGTAAGAAACAGAGTGTAGGACATAGAAAGATGAGAGGTTTGAGGAAGGTTAGAGAATAAAAAATCACTAGGGTTCTGTAGATTAGTAGAAAGGAAATTGTGAAGAGAAGGTTATTGGCTTATTGTAGTAGAACTGAAAAAGAAGCGTTTGCATGGATGAGAACAGGATCAATGTACCTGAGAGGGCTAAGAGGCAGAAAAAGCGAAATTTGTGAACTATGCGGAGGTAGTGAAAGCACAGAGCATTATATGACAGAATGCTAAGAATTAGCAGAATGGAGACAAAAAGTATGGGAGGAAAAATGGGGAAAAAATAGTGGCAATTAAAATGTTAACAAGAAAAGAACAAAAGAAAAATAAGAATATGGGGGAGTTGTTAAAGAAAGTAAAGGAGAGTGGATTAGAAAACTAAGAGAGATAAGATAGTTAGAAGGGCAAACGGAGGAGGGAGAGGATGGATCATAGGTGATTAAGGGTAGAAAGGGCTGCTCTGCCGAGCCATAAGACCAGGTTGCCAGGCAAAATGAGCAGTATAGGTAGAACATAGCTGGCAAAACAATTTGCACATAGGTTAAGTTAGTTCACAAGTGTCATATTGCAAAAAGGATTGTGTAAAAAAAAGTACAAATAAAGTTTATTCTATTTACATGTTAATCGAGATAAACTTTTAAACATTTAATTTTAAATATAAAAGAGATACAGTAAATCGAGTCGATAGTCAATATATTCTGACTTTAAAATGCCATACTCATTCCATGACATTGCGATAATATGACTGCACTTTAAAAAATCTTATGTGTTACACTCACATGACTTTTCTACTCTTGTACAAACTATTTTTACAAACGCTTATTCTCCATATGCTTCATGTTAATCTTATTGCTAATTTTCTTGTAGATGCAAGGGGAATTGGTAGGCTTTAAGCGATAATAAAATATTTTAAGAGCTGGTTCGTATGTGGTTCTCTTTGCATTACCAGGACAAAAAATTAATAACGCATTCCCATTTGAGAAAAGGTATTTAAGTATTGGAAAATTTAAGGGAATAACAAGCAATATCTCGGAAATGGTTCACTCAACAACAAAAATGCATGTCATAAATTGTGTATTTTAACGCGATCTACAAGTTTTGTGTAGTAAAATTTTGTCTATCTCTTATGGTTTACCAGTTATGCAAAAGTCGTTCACAATGAAGAATACTTTTGGAGACATTCCCAGAAAATTCAAGATATACATTTTATTTGTCATGAAATTATCTTAAATATGTGAGATTTTAATCAAAATCATTAGAGTCATTTTGAGAAAACTAAAATTTTCGAAAAATGTTTTATGTAAAGGGTAATCAGGGGTGGGGGAATTTTCTTGAAAACCTTCGTGTCGCACCTCTGGAAGATACTGAACATAAATACCAAGTTTGATGTTTATCCCAGTGTTCGTTTCTGAGTTATGCTGTTCACAGACAGACAGATAAGCAGACACACACACACACACACACGGGCATGTTTCCAAAAATGCTTTTTTTGGATTCAGGGTCTCAAAACATATATTTCCAGGAAATCTTGGTATCGAATTTTTGGGTGGAATACAATACTTTCGCTAATTACTACACGTAGTAGAGAAAGTAAATATGACAACGTATTGAAAAACCAATATCAAGGATATCTCCGAAATAGCTGACACTGAAAAGAATGTTGGAAATAAACTGTGTGTTTTAAAGCGTTCTACATTTTTATGTGGGTAAGTTTTTGTGTATCTCATGGTTAGCAGCTTGTGCCGATCCAGCATGCTTGCAACTGGTAATAGTTTATATCCTTCTCGAGAGTGGTGTGTCGGCGTTGTTTGTAACTATTTGTCTTTTCCGCTACACTGGTGCTATTGTCGCGGTTTTATTTTCATGTGGCACGTGTTGCGGCTAGGCAGGCGCTACGTAAACTGTGTACCACGTTATTCCACTCAACCTGTGTTTCCATCAGTAGAATTTCTTAAACTATTTTTATTCAGTGTAAAGCCCATTGTTATATAGCGGCAATTGTAGGCATTGTCTAAGCTGCAGACAGACGGACAGACCCGCCCGCCCACCTCCGTTTGTGTTAATGCTTGTCATTATAAATGTATGAAACCAATGAAGGATTTGAAATTAAAAGGCAGTCTCTCTGACTTTCATGTGGTATACATATTTTCTGGGGGCAGTCAATTACCTCTATTGGGTTTGCCGTTACCCCGTCCTTCATCCGAACGCATTCCACTAGTTGGCACCTCCAAGGAATGTAAGTAAAGCACGAAGTAGGTAGTGCAAGTTATACATAAGTTTACAAATTTCACAAGAAAGAAGCGAATTTCACAGGCTATTTTGATAAAATTCAAGATATAACTTTAATGAGCCATGCAAATATCTTAAATATATGGAATTTAATCAAAATCGTTAGCTATTTTTGAGGAAATAAAAAATAACGATTAACTGTTCATGTAAAGGGTAGTTTGGAGTCATACTGAACAAGTTTGGTATTTCTATGACATTTCGTTTCTAAGTAATCTGTTCACACACAGACACTCTCCCTCTCTCGCTCTCCCTCTCTTCTTTTGACACGGGAGAGCTCAAAACATATGTTTCCAATGAAATGATGTGGCACATTAATAATTTGGGGGGTTATATTATTGTTGTACATTGTCATTACTACACACATTGTTGTTTACGTCACTCTTGGCTGGTAGCTTTGCTAGCCACGAGTAGTGGGGAATATAGCCTTTGTCTCAGGATTCCGTGAGAAACGGACCGCGTGTGTAAGCCGGGCTTTGGATCGGTGGGCATCTCCTGCTACCTTCTAATTTTAATAACAATGTATAAACCTAGGAATGTGTGAGTAGATTTGTGTTATGGATTTTGTTTAGTAAAATCCCACGCCCTCCTCTTAACCTCCACACCACGTTTTGGTCCTCCGCAGCCAAGCAAGTATACGAACCCTCGATGTGCGTGTAGGTATTAGAAATTGTTTTAATTTTCATGTGAACTTTTAGGCCACCCACCCACCCAGCATGTAACAATATCTGTATCGAATTTTTTGGTGGAATGCAATATCTTCTGTATACCTACCAGGTACCTGGTAGAAAAAGTAAAAACCTAAGACTTTAGTAAGAAAGTTTAACGATGCATAAACAGTTGATTATTAATCATATATGAACCAGCCGACTTTCTGCTCTTTGCACTATCTTTACAATATCTATAATAATTTTGAGGGTTCGCAAGGTAAATTCAAAGCAGCCAATGAAGAGAAAATTTAATGCACATTTTCCCTTTGCCAAAGAAACTAGAAACGGATGCAAAATCATCTACGACAGAGGTAATAAATGTAAAATAATGAATCCCTTGCACATATTTCTATTCTCAGCCATATTTCAAAATTCTGCTTCTGTGCAGCACATATGATTTCATGCAACGCACTCAGGGGAAAATGAACACAAAAGCAAGCATTCCCCTCCACTGATCTCTTTTGAAATAGAATGCTGCAGCATATCTGGGGAAAACACCGTTCCTTGTAGAGCTAGATTGGTATCATGTTTTCTAATATCTCTGGAGATTCAAGTTCGATTCCAACCCTGTGTTCCCTCCCTTAGGAGAACGTACTGTATCGAGATGTGCTTTGACGTTAAATAAAATAGGTTACCAGCAGCAAAGAAACAATTTCTTTTCATTTTCGAGAAAGAGAATGAAGACATTTCGGTTTGTTTTCAGAGCATATTCAGTATTTCTTTCTCGATAATTTTTTTATTCACTTTCTCTACTATGTATAGTAAGTAGGAAAAGTATTGCGATAGCTAGATTTCACCTGAAATACATGTTTTGAGGTTCCCTGAATAAAAATGATACTTTTAGAAAAAGGTTCGTGTGGTCTGTGAACACCATAACTCAAAAACAAACTCTGAATAAATATTAAACTTGCTATTTAGGTTCAGTATCTTTCAAAGATGCCAAACGAAGATTTTCAAGAAAATCCCACACCACAGACTACCACTTTACATGGAACATTTTTCGAAAATTTTGATTTTCTCAAAAATGGTTGCAACGATTTCGATTAAAATATCATATGTTTAAGATACTTTCATGGCAAATGAAACGTGCATCAT
Organism: Deroplatys truncata; assembly: GCA_030765065.1. NCBI lineage: Eukaryota > Metazoa > Arthropoda > Insecta > Mantodea > Mantidae > Deroplatys > Deroplatys truncata. The sequence goes on from CM060975.1 coordinate 281,647,960, forward strand.
TAATTTTCTAGGAATGTCCCCAAAAGTCCTCTTCATTCTGAATGACTTTTGCATAACTGGTAAACCGTAAGAGATTTTACTACACACAATCTCGTTAAAACACACAATTTATGTCATATACATTCTGTTTTTTTGTGGAGTGAACCATTTCCGAGATATTCCTTGTTATTTATTTGAATTTTCCAATACTTAACACTTTTTTCTCAAATGGAAATTTGTTATTATTTTTTTAATGTCCTGGATATGCAAAGAGAATGGAATGCTCCACATAGCAAACCGCTCTTAAAAGATTTGACTATCGCTTAAAGTCTACTGTATTTCCATATTCCCCTTGTACCTATAAGATTTCCTGCATTCAGTGCTGGTAACCTAAACTATCTGCAAGTATGTGCTTGAACTATATTAAATCCTCTAACTTTGCATATATTTAATATTGCAGAGATGAAATATAATCGTATTTGATAGTTGAATGTTTCAATTTAAATCTTACCTGAATCTTTACTTCTTTTTAATTTTATAATATTTATCTAAGATTTAATTCCATGCAGCAACTCTGACTCCCGCCGAAATATCCTCGCAACCGCCTCACGTTCTCATTTTACAGTAACAGTGGTAATAAGCACATACTTATAATAAGAGGTTTTGAATGTTGTCCTTTTCCATCCGCATGTTTCTGGCATCTATTCAGGAAATTTTCATTCACACCGAAGAATGTGACTGAGTGGATTTCTCGCCTTATGTTTCTTTTGGTTCTTTCAATGTATGGAGTTTGTTGTGTTCATCTTATTTTTCAAGTCATCCATAAATAAATATCACATATAATTCAATCCAGAATACTAAGGGTTATGATTATTTACTAATATTTCCTGAATTATATTTAATCATCTAGTACAAGGTAGTAAAGTCTTGTTCGAAAAATCCAACCTGAGACTCAACGTCGGTCGCAGTTCGAAAAATGGTGCAAGTCATTCCTGTGTCTCTTTGAATTTATTGCTTGTTCAAAAAATTTAGGCCCTATTATTCCGTATACATATATTACACACCAATTTTCGCGTCTTGCAAGGGAATCTCGTGTGCAAAATCGGGTTTCTATGTACTCCAATATGTTATTTTGCGACGAAACATCTGGGCACACATGTCATTGCATTCTTTCATCTTCCGTATGGATGGCATGCCCAGTAATGGAACATTGAAGAAGACTTATCCAGATGTTATGAATCAAAACAAAATATAATCAGCAACGCGTTGGTGCTGATTTTACTGCGATTTGAAAAATTCCATCCACATACCAACCCATTTATTTCCATGAGCTTCTTTACTGTGATTTGTTTAGAAGAAGCAGTTCATGATGTATTGAAACCAGCCAAATGAGAGACGAATAACTGAGGTTTAAATACAATTACGAGATAGAGCCAGTGCAAGAGAGGGAAAGAAAGCAAAAGAGCAAACGACAGTCGATTCGGTTGAATTGTGAATGTCCTGAAGTGTGTGAACTGTGAAGCGTTTGAACTACCAGTTCACCAAAAATTAATGGTAATTCACGGTTCTTAGGAGTGAAACCTTTGAAGATGTATTATATTTCGACTGTATTGTTATTTGCCCCATGCTTTGGGAGCCAATTTGAAGTAGGTTTGTTGCTGCTACGTATGGAAAGCCAATTTGAAGTAGTTGTATTGTAGTTCAACTGTTGGGGAGCCGAACTTGAAGTAGTTGCAACTGCACGTATGGTAAAAAGTTTCCGGTAGCCGTCGCCCCAAATGTACTTTCCGATGGGCCTTTGCCCACAAAAAAAGTTTAAAAAAATATTAACTTTGTAATTTTGACTTTAAATATTATATATTTGTGTTTGCCTCGGCTGCGTCAGTATTTATATCTTTTTAGAGACTTGAATGTCTTAGCAGGGAGGTGGTGCGACTGAAGAATGTAGGCTTACACAGATTATATTTTTAATTCACTCCTTTTTATTAATTCTGACACGATTTTAATAACACTTCACTGATATAGACAGCTATGAGATTATTTTGTTTATTACTTGCACTTTTTAACACGTAAACTATTTCCGTCTCACATGAATACGTATTAAATTTCTCGAGGACGCATCTCGCGTCCGATTAGAAACACTGTTTACAAGCAACGCGTCCAGTTATGAGCGCTGTCTGCAAGCAGCTGACTTGATTTATACCGCCTAAATTTGTAAATTTCTGTATTTCAATTTCTGATTGGCTAATCCTAGTCCAATAGAATATTTTCATTTAACTAAAGCTTTTTGTGGTTGTTGGTTGGCTATTTTATGAACTGTCTCAAAATTGACATTATTGGTGCTCCAATAATGACTAGTAGCATTATTAAACTTTCCTACTCATTATTGCCTCAAGGTTAACAACTTTTAACCTATTATTCTCATAGCTCCTACATTATTAAATTACGTAATACATTCACATAACATTATTGAACATGTATACAATAGACTAAACATATACAATGACTGTAATAAACACTTTTTATATATTGTTACATACACATATTGGTTAAATCGGGCTCTGATATTTTATATTATATAATTTGACTAAAATCATTTAAGTGTTAAAAATACTGCCTCACCTTGTTTTTGAACCACTCATTCACGACTTTGCATCATCACATTGATGATTGTCTCACTTCAAGGTCCAAGAAAACCTACGTCACACGGACAGCCTTCGTCCCATGCCCCTACTTAAATAAATTAAATGCGCATTTTAGTATCTTATTTCACACACGCCATGCAATTTCCCATGAGGAATGCAACGACACGCATGGCGAAAGGTACTCAGAGATGCTAGAAGTCGCAATGCAACATTACTATTCCATGGATTCTTGTCTGGGTAGCAATGGCACGTCTCAGACATGCGCAGAATAATTCAGAGTTTCCACTGTGGGTGTCGAGGAACAAGGGATTCAGATTTCCGTGCCAATTAGTACCTGACACAGTTCCATGTGGCAGCACGTGCAAATAGAGGTGCCAACATTACGTTATGATATAGGAGTTGTTGCAATGCGAATTAAAGCATTTATAGATATTCTGCATTGTAAATAATCGTATTTTATTTCACATGTTGACATGCGCTCTTCTGTTGCTTTAAGCCTATTTAAAATTTAACAGTGGAAGTCGTTTCTGATTATGTTGCCTGCAGAGCTTTCCAAAGGTGGGATTGGCGGTAAAGCAAGAGGATTTAAATACTCAATCATCGCAATTTCTTCAAACCATCATGAAAATACAGCGAGGAAGTGGACAATACTGCATATTATATTCTGCAACAAGACCATAATGGACCATACAGTGAAAATGTATTCCCCACGTTTGGGAAGTAATTTGTAGAAGGTGTTTTAATTTACGTAATTTATTAGTCTCACGCTTGGGAAGCGAACTTGAAGAAGATATTGTCTTTACGTTGGAGTTTTGTTTATTTAGCTCCACGTATGGACGTCAATTTGAAGTGAATTGTTTGTTAGGTAATATGCTACTACGTATGTGAAGCCGATTTGAAGATGATGTATTTTTGTAGTTGTTACGCTTTAAGTTTAAAAAATATTAATTAACATTGTTATTAAACTGCTTCTATAGATATTATTTATGTTTATGTTTGCCTCGGCTGCTTCAGTATTGTTTTAGTCACGTATCTCTTAGACGGGGCGTGGTACGACAAGAATGTAGGCTTACACAGATTTTAAGTTTAAATTCACTTCTTTTTGTTAATCCTTGACACAAATTAAATAGCACTACACTGGCATTAAGAGCTGTGAGATTCTTTAATTTAAAACTTGTGCTTTGTTAACGCGTATATTTAATTTTAAGATTCACACGAATACGTAATATTCCTTTAGAGAACACATCTTCCATCCGGTCACTACCAAGGCCTGCAGACAACTGAAAGATTTCAACCGTTCAAACCCGTAAACTTTTGTATTTCAAGTCTCTGATTGCTAATCCTAGTCCAATAGAAAGCCTGCATTTTATTAAAGCTTTTTCTAGCTGTTGATTGGCTATTTTTAAACTGTCACAAAATTTACATTATCGTTGCTCTAATCATGACTAGTAATATTCAAACTCTCAAACTCATTATTGCATCTAGGTTACCTCATGTTAGCAACGTTAAACTTATTATTCTCACAGCTCTTACATTATTAAATTACCTAATGCATTCACATAACATTTTTGAACATGTTTACAATAATATAAGCATTTGCAATGACTGTTACATACATATAAAAAATTAACATACATATTGCTTCAAGGCGGGCTGTTATTGAATTTATATATAATATAATTTAATTAAAATTATTCAAGTGTTAAAAATACACTCAAAAGACTCGCGTATTAATTACCATTATGGTCAAGTTGCATACGTCTGTATTTGGTCGACCACACTACAATTTCAAAACTTTGATTTTTACAATAAGATCTTACCTTGTTAGTTGTGTATAATTAAATGCTTAGGTGGGCTAGGACCTTAAGCGGTTTGCGAGTAGTGCAACAGATGACAGTAAGGTTAGTGCACGCCGTATTTATTGATTTTTTTTGCAGGTAACTTGAAAGCAAGACATAGTGAAGCAAAGGAAATTAACTCCATTTATTAGAATATTACAATTACAATGAACGGAATTTATTTTCTTTTAATTTAGATCACCCCAACACGCACATGGGGGTGTCGCAACTTGCTGGCAGCAAAAGTCCGGGACCTTGGTGGGTAGAATTAAGAGGAAGACGTGAGTTTTATATTACACTGAAAGATGACATAACACACATTACCTGGGATTATTCACAAAAACGTTTGGCGGCTCTACATAATGAACAAAGGAAACAGGATGGAGGGAGAGCCCACGAAACCGTAGACCGGCAACACGCGTCTGGCTCCACTTCCACTGGAGTGACACTATATTTTCTCCCCACCAACCGTGTCTAGTCAGAGCTGGCAGGGTTGACGTCATATCAGACACTTTCAAACAGATCTCTCCCTTTGGCGTGATCCGCATCGAAAGGAGAGACCGTTAAGCCGAAACATAACTGAGGAGACCAATGCTACGTCTGGTAGCAACAATACAGCACAACAGTGCGTCTGGTAATGACAATGAAATTAATAATACGCCACAATACACATATTTTATTGTTTATCTGGGGAATGGATCCAAGTGGACTGCTGCTTTGAAGGTGTTGAAGGGTATGGCCTGCGCGCGCTGCCGAGTAAGATCATAATGAATCGCTGAAGTATTGTGGATGCCATAACAGTTCAGCTACGTTCATTTAATCAGCGTGTAGTGCGGTTCCCCCCAAAAAGAACCTTGTGTTAAAGGTAATAATTAGAGCCCGAATGTTTAGGCGTTTATAACAATCAAATTTGGCAGGCAAAGAGGCAATAAAAATTAAAAAAGAACGTTAAGTTCAGTCATTAAAATTTCAATAAGTCACAATCATAACGTGTTTAAAAACCAATATTTAGTTTAAAATCATACAAATTATTACTTTTTATTGTTGCACATTACAACAAGGTACTTTAGTAAACGTTGTTATTCTTTGCCTGCATCAACTGATGATTTACTCTAGGGATGCCCAACCTACAGAGTAGATGAAGGGAGTTTCCCTTCCCACTCATTTCCACTCGTGCCGACAAGGACTGAAACTTGATTCGTTTAGCTTGTAATTCTCTTCAAATATACTAAGGTGGGGTGAACTTATGGACTTTGACCTTAGCTCTTAAGAGAACAGGTTGGGCTTCACTGATTTACACAAATCTAATGAAAACTGCGACTGTTTGCTAGATGTGGCAACGGCTGTTGGAAGTATCCTTATTTTCTTATCATCACTCATTGAAGCCAGAGCAGATTTATTATTAGTTGTTAACATGGTTGATTGATAAGAATAACTGTCATTTCACAGACCCTACGCAATAAAACTCCCCCATCAGTTGGAAACACATGGGCAGCAATTTCAATGATTGACTGAATTTAGGCATCGTAACTAAATGATGAAATTTCTGCTTTTATTTGAGAGTAGCACCATCACTATTCGTCTAAATGTTTTCCCTACAATACTTTCTGGGACCCACTTTCAGAGAGAAATGCTGAACACTTAACAAGTAGTAATGCATTACAATGCAAAAGATGTCCGAACGTCCAAAAGTGTACATCATCTAGAGTGCCCTGAAAGTAAGCGAATATTGAAAATAAATTGAAAAACTTAGGTAATGCAACTGTGAAATTTGGAAACTTTACAGTATGTAAGATGTCTTATTGAAATTTATGCCAGATATTGCACACAATAACAGTAATGTAGGCTGGTCTCGTACCTCGTCGGTAGAGCATCTGCCTACTGTGCGAGGGGTCCCAGGTTCGATTGCCGGCTGGGGGAATTTTTCTATAGAAATATTATTTCCTATCCTCCATAGAGTTTGGAAGCATGAATGAGAGTGTTACTGTGTGGTGATCTAGTGTATAAAACCCAAAGAAAAATCAGAAATCCAATGACAATTATATACCTGCGAGTTAACAACATTGCCGATTGACAATATGTTCCAAAGGTAAAGGGTCGCCGATATGACCATTGCAGTTAAGGGCGGGGTACAAACGGAAGAAAGAAAAAGAAAAAACAGTAATGTTTTGCCATGTTTCAAAATATTTGCTTTCGTGGTTATTTAAATATTAATTTTTATTGTGTAAATTTCTTGTTCTAATAAAAGTACTCCACAAGATGAATGTTTAAACATGATCACATAAGAATTTATGATTTTACTCTAAATTAGTTTACAAAAACTCTAAACACATGTACGTTTTAAATTAAACCCTTACTATTGTAGAAAAAATATAATTTTTGTACTCTCCAAGATTCCTGATTTTTTTGAACGTTAATCATTTTGTTCTAAAATTTGAAGAATTAATTTAAAAAAAAAAGGATATGACAATTTTCTTTCACGTATTTTTGAGAGGCAGTGCAAAGCGTTTAAAACAAATTCGTAAAAGTTTGCATCACGTGGAGCGTTTGAAATATGTAAAAACAATGGTTCTTTTTTTTTCTAGAAAACAAGGTTTAAAGTTGGGCGTGCCTATTAATAGCCATGTGCCTGCCCATTTACAGCTTCAGTTACTGGTAATTTAAACCTCCAAGTGAAAAAAAAACTAGATATTCTCTTGAAGTTTAGAATTCAAATCATTTTATTCCGAAAAAACATTAAATTTTTAATTTCTCACAATTTTATTTCAAATTTCAAGATGCATCACCTTAAGGTGATTTAAAAAAGACAAACATTGACATTTATAATTCAAACAGGTAGGTGGCGAAAAAAACGTAAAAGAGGTGACAGAAACTGGTTCTATCATTTACAAATATTTCAAAACGATTATATCTCCGTGATTTTTTATTTATTATCAACCTGTAAAAAAGGCATTTTGCCTAAACCTTAGTAATAATACACTGTATTGCAATGCTCGAGCTTGCAATATAGAACCAGAACGAGTAAAAACGGCTCTGATGATGATGATGATGATAATCGAGCCTAATTTCTAGTAAGTAAATCATTATTGGGGCGGCGCCGTGGCCGGGTGGTTATACCGCTCGCCACTCACCAAAGCGGCTCGGGTTCAATCCCAGGGATTCGCGGTGGACAAAGCGGCGTCTGGGCGAGATTTTTCCGGGTTCTCCGGTTTTCCCCGCCATGTTTCATTCCACCGGTGCTTCATCATCACCTTTCCTATCACGTATCTATCATCTGCATCCATCATCCACTTCCTCGCTCTTATTCCGGGCGTGTGGCTGATCACCCACCCTGGTCTCTCACTCTCTGATCCTAGGTCCTCTGCCCCCACCAATTGTTGTCATACGTTCTAGGTAGTGTGATTCATAAGTTCGGGTAGGAAGGTTCTGGCCCAGTTGGGCTGTTTTCGCCCTTGTAGTTAGTTTTAAATCATTGTTGACGTTCTGCGTCGTGGCGCAGTGGGTTAGAACATGGAACTCTGGTTCCCGGGGATGGAATGCGCCTGGTTTCCATCCCATCCATGGAGGTGCGGATTTTAAGTCCGGGGTATAGGGACGGTGCCCACTCAACATCATGAGGAAAGTGAGGAGCTGCGATAGGCAGCGATCCTGGCCACGGAGGCCAACATTCTGATTGGGGACGTGTGATTCTGGTCATATCACCTCCCCGTATCAGTTAGATGATCACACACTTTTGTCGAGGGTACGTGGGCTTGAGGCCAGCAGTCGGGTTGACAGGTTCAGGCCCTTAATGAACGGGATTATTATTATTATTATTATTATTATTATTATTATTATTATTATTATTATTAAATCATTGTTGGCAGCTGTGCATTTATGCTTCGGCCCCCGCTGGCTCAGCTTAGCCAAAGCAGAGTTACACGCCCACTAGTTCAATCAGAGACTAAAAAGCTGCGTTTTAAAAATCTCCGTTTTCCAGAAGGGATCGCACATCCCTTTAAAATGATATCTCGCTGCAGCTGTAGCATGTTTCGCGTTGAAGGACGGGGTAGTGATACCAGGTGCCTGAGTGTATTTTCCACTCATCGTGCCATTAACCGCCCCCCCCCCCCCGTCTACCGCCACTCAACCTGCCCCTGCAACCTCTACAGACGTCGGTTTCTGATTTTAGAGCAGTGCATTTTTATCGCCAATGACCCGTTGCCTGCGGACCACTGACGCGTGTGAAAATCCTTCGCTACGTTAATGGAATTGTTAATGGGTTTTACATAAATTATAATCAGCCATATGGCGAAATGCAGGATTCTCCAAACGGCATCAGTTGCTAGCTTTGTGTTAATCTGTGTAAACAACAGCTGATTAGGACATATTATTGTGTAACTTATTCCTGTTTGAATTAATAAATTTATGCCCTGCGACAAAGCTTGCGGATATAGAAATCAAAGTCGTAAAAATTAAGCTGATAGTGTTGTGGCATGGAGGCCTTTTTACCACTTTCTCTACTAGTTTGCTATAGTATAGGTTATATAGATTATAGGCTGATGATTTAAAACAAAACTAGACAATCGGGTCCGGGCCGGTTCAGATCGGGCAGACCACACCGTGCTTAATGCTTCAGCCCGTGCAGACCTCTATTACGCATAAGAAGTAACTACAGTGGTGAACAAAATAATGGAAACACCTCTTAAGCTGAAAAAAAACTTTGTTAATGAGGTGTTGGGCAATCCTTTGCTTTCAAAACAGCTTTTGTCCTTCTTGTAATTGATCCATGTAATGTACGAATTCTTTCTAGAGCTATTTTATATCACCCATTATGAAGAATTATTACAAGCTCCTTAAGAGATGAAGGAGGAGGAAATCTTGCCCTCGCTCTCTTTTCCAACTCATCCCAAAGGGCTCAATGTGTTTAGATCTGGAGATGGAGCTGGCCATGCTCTTCAAACCACTCTGCTACACATCCAACAGTATGAACAGAGGCATTGTCATCTTGAAATATTGCATTACCTGAAGGAAGCAATTGTTTGCATGAATATGTTCCCCAAGAATATCTGTAGACATTAGTAGTCACGTTAACAGTCAATGTGATGATAGGACCTACAGAAAGCCAAGATACTGCAGCTCAAACCATGACTGACCCTCCACCATGCTTAACAGAGTCAGGACCATAAGGTTGTTTGGGTATTCTCTAAACATATACTACGCTGGTGGCAGGGAAAAGTGTGAAAGATGATTCATCAGACCATATCACATTTCTCCAGTCATCAGCTGTCCAGGTCTTATGTTCATGACACCGTTGTATTTTCTTTGTAGCATTAGTCTGTGAGATTAGTGGTTGGGCAAATTACTGCTCTGCCATGTATTCCTAACGAAGCCCTCTCCTCTTCTGGTAGAAACAGGCTGCCCAACATATGTTCAGTTCTGCAGTTACTTTAGCTGCAGTAGTTTTATGTTTTCTCATACAATCTTCTGGCTCTCCTGTCTCTTTCGTTTAGCTTCTGTTTGCGACCATTGTTTCTTTTTGCAACCTTCTGACAGTATGCATACACAACTTTAGAAACTGTACTTCTTGAAATCTTTAGTAAATTGCCAGTTTCAGTCACTGAAGCTCCTGCTAGTCTGGCTCCAATTTGACCCCTTTGAAAGCTTGAAAGGTTTTCCATAGCCTATTGTTCGCACTTTCAGCACAATTTAAATTTATTTAGACTTAAAATTATTTATTAACCGTTTGGTTTCAATACAGAAATATGGGCTTCATCAACAACACACTTATTAGTACAAAAAGAACAGGTCTAATTAGATGTAATACACAAATACAAAAATCCTAATTTCTTACACGAGTAGGTACCTAAACTATATTTTGGAATTGTAAACATAGTATTCCATTTCTAGATATTGTTCCACTGAATAAAAACAACCCTATATTAGGAATTTTTTCAATTCTTTTTGAAGACTGTTAGGGTTTTAACTTTTTTTTAAATATGTGGGGCAGTTTATTAAACAATTGAATGTCATTATAACTTGAATGTCATTGAACTTTTTTCATATACAGTTGTTTTATGACCTGTAATGTGCAGTTTAGATTTATTTCTTGTATTCCAGTCATGAATATCAGCATTTGTGTTAAAACTATTTTGCTGCTTGTACATTGTTACCAGAGTCGATAACGAGGTGGAGTCCCTCGAACCCAAATATATAAAAAAGCAACAAAAATTAATTTCAAATAAAATATAAATGAACTCAAATCAGAACGAAGAAAAATTTCAAAAACGTATAGCGAAGGAAAGTCAAGATATTTAACAGTATGAAGTGTCGCAGTTCTCGATATCTTGTGTTTTCTTATTTGTTGGGCGCTTACTGTTTAATTTTTTTTTTTTTAATTTTGGTTCTTTGTCCTCCGGCTAGCTATTATAACTCAGTCGAGCACGTGTCTCTAATCAGGGTGTGTAAACGGAAAGGAGTTGTTGCTAAAAGATAACACTGATAAATAAAATCTGAATCTAGACTTTTATTGCCGTCACGCTTAATAATAATTGACATATTTAATTTTTATACACGCCTGACTGAAACTGTGATATTTCCGAATGTAACTACAGTCGTTTTAGTTGCCGCGTACCACTTACTTCGCGTACTTTACATTTTTGTAACTAACTCTGCGACCTCGTGAGAGATTCTTCAGAACTGTGCGACACTTCCTTATGGCTCGAGAATATATACTCCTTAACCTCGAATTGCCTAAACATTATAACATAGCTCCTATTGGTTACCAAATTGCGCCAACTTTAGCTTCTGTTTTGGTCAGCCAATCACTACTACTAACATATATGCTCTAGGGAATATATTCCCTCCATTTCTAAAAAAGGCACGCTGCCCTGACGTCAATTTCGGCTTTCTCTTCTTAGTGACAAACAACTCACCCCCTCGGTTTATTGTTACCCACTTCTACTGTCAGTTCCATTTAGGCCGTGCAAACTTATTTCCTAACAATCCTTAGGGCTAACAAACATCTAAAATCATGTACATACAATAATATTAATTTACACTATAATCAATCTGGCATTCACAGCATGTTATGATATAAAATATTGCCTCAGAAGTAAAGTTCACAGCTTGTGTTGCTGCAAAGGTTTAACATTATTCTGATTGTCCTTTTTTGTATTATAAGGAATTAAACAATTAATAATGCTGGAAAACACTTCTACAGTGTGGCTTTGTAGTAGACAAATGAAAGAATGCAGTTCTCATTGCACATTCAGGAGAGGCAATCTCATCTATAAATATGTCAGAAACGGTGGTGTTTCCATTATTTTGTCTACCTCCTGTACAATGTCAACCAGGTATGTAATAAGTTGAGGTATTTACAGACTCAAGGTATGGGCAGTAAGCTTTACTACAGTTCCCATTCTCACCTTCCATCGCGCTCACCCTAGGCGCCTCTATTTACATCGCTCTTACCTCCCGGGACTCATGACACAGTTATAAGCCCACAGACGCAATCGGATGAAAATGTTTCCATATGCATCACCATACAACTGTGACAGTGTCTAGTAAACATGAAAGAACGTAATTCTAGATCTCCTAGGATTCTATCTAGTGAGGTGGCGTTGCGGTAAAATGTGCACTCGACCCCTTCAGCTGCCGTGGTGCGGGCGCTGCGGACCCTGAGCACTCGTGGTACTTCTGAGGTTACTAGAAGTACGTCGGGCCGAACGTTCGAACCCTCCCGATAGGAAGTTGTTCGGATTGGGTTGGACTCGGCGGGGCAGTGGTTCCCGAGATCCGTGGACTGTATGGGTTTCCATGTAGGCGGGGTTATGAGAAGCCGCGACCGCCCACTCTGACGCATGCGTTTTTCGTGGCTTCCCCGGGGTCGTCAGGCGAATGATCGGGTGGTTTCTTCTCTACTACGATTTCCTTTCCATCACTTCCCCTTTATTCCGTTTCGTTCTCATCTTTGAGGTGTACTTCTAGGTTTGGTGCCGTATGGTAGTGCCGGACAGATAGAGCGGATACTTGCTCAAAGGAAAAAGCACTCCCCTTGGACACAACAGGGCTGTTTGATTGGTGGGTTGTTCATCGCCTTCTCTCGGCGGCTCCAGCAGTGGGAGGGTCTGTGAGCTTGGAAATGTTAGGGACTGCCTCGCGTCTTTGTGGCCTGTCTGCCTACGGCGGTGGTCCCTTCACCTCATTCCTTCCTCCTAGGGGAGTGCTAGCCGCAATAGATCTGTGCAAGTCGCAGTGCGCGAGGTTTTGCATTACCTCTCCTTCCCCCGTAAGGGGTGGGGGGGGGGTTCCGACCCCTTCAGCTGCCGTGGTGCGGGCGCTGCGGACCCTGAGCACTCGTGGTACTTCTGAGGTTACTAGAAGCACGTCGGGTAGAACGTTCGAACCCTCCCGATAAGGAGTTGTTCGGATTGGGTTGGACTCGGCGGGGCAGTGGTTCCTGGGACCCGTGGGAGATTGCGTACGCCTGTATGGGTTTCCATCCAGATGGCGTTCTAGACTGCTGTCGGTCCCAACGAGATTATCGGAAGTCGCCCTTTCGGGATGACGCACGTAAGTGGCGTATCCACTTCCATCCTTGCGCAAGCAGGGGGGGGAGGTTTAGATTCTAGGTATTGGCCTCATGGGAAACCCCACGGTTGGAGAGCCACTCGGTTGGCGCTGACCCTGGGATTTAGAGGGGGGCTTGGGCTTCGGCACTTGCTCTGGTAGACCTTCACTCAACATTACCTCTCCTATTTCTACCTCCTGCATGCATTACTAGCTTGTTGGATCTCCAAATTGGTCCACCCATCTCTTGGTAGGTGTTCCTATCTTTCTCCAACCTCTCTGCTTATACGTTAATGCTGTTCTTGGACATTTTTCTACTGGTAGGCATTGTACGTGCCATTTATTTCTAAAACCGACAATTCTTTCATTGTATGTACATAATTTCTATCCTATTATTTCATTTTTTATTCTATCTTCCTTTGTCACTCCCATTATTGACCTAAGAAATCTCATTTCGGTTGCTGGAATAATGCTAATATACCTTTTCTTGTTAGTCCAGCTTTCGCTGCCATATAAACACATGGGTGTGGCCATTGTATTATAAAATGTAATAATTATGCCTTTCTTTGTTTTGTTTTAAAGTGTTCTTTTTATTGTGCCACATAATATCTGATTAAATCGTTCTATTCTCTTTGATTTGATACTTTGAACAGAGATAATTAAAACAGTTTATTTGTTCTTCAATAATTAGCTTACATTTTACTGGAGTATTACCTCTGAAAACCATCACTTTTGCTTTGTTCGGGGGATTGTCATTTTGTATTCCCTCCCTGTTTCATTTAGTACGCACATACTTAGTAATAACTAGGTCATCAGCGTATAGTGGAGTCGTAATAAAGTTCTTTTTATACCAACTTTCGCAACTATTTAAAGTTTGTATAGCTGTTTCCACTACCGAATATCATTGTCAATATACAAACTAAACAGTAGCGGAGATATTCTAATCCTTATCTAACAAGTATATTGATATTTTCTTCTAATATAGGACCAGTTAATTGTCTTACGCAAAGTTTGGTTTTCTTATAAATGTTTCTCTAATATACAGGGTGAACCATTTAAGCTGAGACTGTACAGTACCTCCAAAACTAAGTTTTTTAGAAAGAAATGTCTTTAATAAAAGTATGGTAATGTAATATGGGAAAGTAAATTCCATTAGTCGTGTTTTATTTGGAGACCGTTATGATAGTCATTTCAGGGTCAATTTAATTTTTTTTAAAATGAGAACCTATATTTTGTATGTTATTTTCTCATTGGAAAATGGTTTATAAAAAGCAGTTTATTTTGTGTTGAGGAATAAGGAAACAAAATAAAAATTATCCCAATTACGAAACGTTACTTGACCCTCTAATGACCAACCATGGATGTCCAACTATTCATTGCGCTCTTCGTACACAGTCATTCAGAACTTTCGTTGTTATTTGCGTAGGTGTAAGAATAATTGCAAAGTGCTTTTTACAAATGTTGTTTAGGTTTTTATGAGGAGGGAGAAAGCAACATAAAGAATCTGATGTGTTACACTCACATGACTTTCTCTACTCTTGTACAAAATATTTTTACAAATGCTTACTCTCCATATGCTTCATGTTAATCGAGATGTTAATCTTATTGCTAATTTTCTTGTAGATGCAAGGGGAATTGGTAGGCTTTAAGCGACAGTCAAACCTTTTAAGAGCTAGCTGCTATGTGGCGGATTCCATTCTATTTGTATGTCCAGGACAAAAAAAAATTCTGATGTGTTACACTCACATGACTTTCTCTACTCTTGTACAATCTAATTTTACAAACGCCTATTTTCCATATGCTTCCTGTTAATCGAGATATCAAGATGTCAACCTTCTTGGTAATTTTCTTGTAGATGCAAGGGAAATATGGTAGCTTTTAACCGATAGTCAAATATTTTAACGATGGTTGATATGTGGCGCATTCCATTCTCTTTGCATGTCCAGAACAAAAAAAAATGAATAACGCATTTGAGAAAAAGTATAAGTATTGGAAAATTTAAGGAAATAACAAGCAAAATCTCGAAAACGGTTCACTCAACAAAAGAAATGTATATGACATAAGTTGTGTATTTTAACGCGATCTACATTATTTGTGTAGTAAAATTTTGTCTATCTCTTATGGTTTACCAGTTATGCAAAAGTCGTTCACAATGAAGAATACTTTTGGAGACATTCCCAGAAAATTCGAGATATACATTTCATTTCTCATGACATTATGTTAAACATATGATATTTTCATCAAAATCGTTAGAGCCATTTTTGAGAAAATTAAAATTTTCGAAAAATGTTACATGTAAAGGGTAGTCTGGGGTGGGGGGATTTTCCTGAAAACCTTCGTGTCGCATCTCTGGAAGATACTGAACCTAAATACCAAGTTTGGTGCTTATCCGACTGTTCGTTTTTGAGTTATGCTGTTCACAGACACACAGACACACACACAGACACACACACACACACACACACACACACACACACACACACATGTTTCCAAAAATGCTTTTTTTGCTTTCAGGAGGTCTCAAAACATGTATTTCCGGCGAAATCTCGGTATCGAATTTTTGGGTGGAATGCAATACTTCCCCTACTTACTATACGTAGTAGAGAAAGTAATAATAACGAATTTGAGAAAAGGTATTGAGTATTGGAAAATTTAAGGGAATAACAAGCAATATCTCGAAAATGGTTCACTCAACAAAAAAAATGTATATGACATAAATTGTGTATTTTAACGCCATCTACATTTTTTGTGTTTTAAAATTTTGTCTATCTCTTATGGTTTACCAATTATACAAAACTCGTTCACAATGAAGAATACTTTTGGAGACATTCCCAGAAAATTCAAGATATACATTTTATTTGTCATTAAAATATCTTAAATATATTATATTTTAATCAAAATCGTTAGAGCCATTTTTGAGAAAATTAAAATTTTCGAAAAATGTTCCATGTAAAGGGCAATCTGGCGTGTGGGAATTTTCTTGAAAACCTTCCTGTCGCATCTCTGGAAGATGCTGAATCTAAATACCAAGTTTGGTGTTTATCCGACCGTTCATTTCTGAGTTATGCTGTTCACAGACACATAGACACACACACGGACATGTTTCCAAAAATGCATTTTTTTTTATTCAGGGGATCTCAAAACATATATTTCCGGTGAAATCTCGGTATCGAATTTTTGGGTGGAATACAATACTTCCCCTACTTACTATACGTAGTAGAGAAAGTAAAAATTAAATTTATCCTAAAATAACCACCACAACGTCCTCCAAATAAAACACGACTAATGGCATTTACCTTCCCTCATAATATCAAGCAACTTTCATTCAAAACATTTCTTTCTACAAAGCTTAGTTTTGGAGATATTATACAGTCTCAACTTAAATGATCCACACTGTATTCCGTAGCTTTCTTCTAATGACGTTCTAGGATTCTTAAATCTCCTAATCGTATTACTGCTTGTGCTCTTACAAGTTTCCATCCCTCCCCCCGAAAGCTATAGATGTATGTAAGTCTCGAACCTTTGGGGGTTCGTGGCCCCTAGGTACACACCTACTTGTTGGCGCACTCCAAACTTTGGACATTTCGCATCAACTTCGCGCCTCTCTCGCTAATGAATCGAGACAGTCCACTAGCGTAAACGGATTTTCGTGCAGTGTGATGTATGGAAACTGTCGAGCTAATCATATTCGGTGGCGCGGAGTGCAAGAAATATAACCAGTGATGCCAACATCATCGTCAAGCTGTCAAAATTTCTGCTAAAATACTTGCCTGTTTACCGTAATACACTGGAGAGATTCATTTCTGTGCTGTTTGTAACGTGTGCAGCGTATCAAGGAAGCGGAGTTAAAGGCCCCAGTTTTCAGCTGCTGTGCTTTGTGAATGGTTTGACAAGATTCCAGGTAAAGAACGATGTGACATGTAATAACAGGAAAATGTAAAACATTATTCTCCCGCTGACCTCAATTTCAGTCTGTAAAATAATGGAAGTTATAATAATGTAATATAAATAAAAGTTAATGTACATACGAGGGCTGATCAACAAAGACTGAGACTGAGACTGATATTTTCCTGTAGCTTCCGTGATAGTTTCGTATCTGTAACATAAATATTTGAAAAGAGCGGGTTTTTATGTATAATGTTGGTAGGTGGCAGCACTCTCGTATTGGTAGGTTGGTAGTAATGCTCTATTTTGTAGACCCTACGTGCATTTCGCATAGCAGACAAAGGAGGTGATGCATTTTTTAAAACGATTATCACCGGTGATGAGTCATGGCTGCATCATTATGATCCTGAAGGAAAACAAGCCAGCACAGTGTGGAAATCGCCAGGTTCTCCAACACCAAAAAAGACAAAAGTTGTTCCATCTGCAGGGAAAGTGATGGTGAGCACATCTTTTGACTGTAATGGAATGATTTACCAGCATGCAGTTCCCCCTCACACTACTGTTACAGCAGCATACTACACGTCAGTATTGGCTACACTGAGGAAGCACATTGCAAAGAAACGACCAGAGCTTTCTCGGACTGGATGGCGACTTCATCATGACAATGCACGGCCTCACGTCGCAAATCAAGTCATGCAGTTTCTGGCTCGATTCAACATTACCTGTGTACCACATCCACCTTATAGCCCCGATCTTACACCCTGTGACTTTTTTTTATTCCCATCACTAAAGGCAAAGCTTAGGGGTATTCGATTTGAGAACTCTGAAGCAGTGCTCAAGAAAAGTGAGGCGATTCTCAAGGACCTGACAAAGAATGGTCTGCAGCACGTGTTCATGGACTGGCAGAGACGTTATAAAAAGTGCATTGATGTAGGAGGGGACTACTTTGAAAAAGATCATGTAAACATTGAATTGGAGTAATAAACATTAATCTTTGTTGATCAGCCCTCATAATAACAGGAAAATGTAAAACATTATTTTCTCGCTGACCTCTATTTCAGTCTGTAAAATAATGAAAGTTATAATAATGTAATATATATAACAGTTAATGTATGTATGCATTTAGTTAGAGCTAGGAAAAAGTAACGCAAATCCTGGAATGATAACCAACCTCTAACTGTTCTAGAAACTATTCATACAAAATCGTATTCTATCATCTATTTTTTGTTAATGAAGATAAACTTCAATTCTAGAACATTCAGACATATGCTAAGAAGTGTGAAAAGTACTGAAATACTGTGCAGTCTTAACTGTGAGTACATTATTAGAATGGAGGTGCCTAGGACGTGTTCGGGCCCAGAATATGGGCTGACGGCAAGACCGATAGAGGATAACAGGACTGGTCCCCAAACATTTGTTCACAACAGTCAAATTCGGGTATACTGGGTTTAATTAACAAATGTTTATGACAGGGCGATCCTGCATGATCATATCCAGCATGAACTACAGAATTTCCATACTCACAAGTTTCATAAAGCATTACGTTAGTACATGAGTTCAAAAAAATCACACACTCACTCATTGCAGAGAGACAGAGAAGGTGTGGGGGAGAGAAGGTAATTTAACTTGCATAACAAATTTCCCCATTTAGCTCGATCACTATAGCTCTTCGCCCCATGGTTGCCTGGCCATTAAACATTACACATGACTATGAAATGATTCCTGTGATGCAAAGTAAATCCCTCACAAAATATAGATAATTACATAAACTTTGAACATATTAACGGTTTACATAAACGTCGAAGAAACTAACAATTTGGGTACAAGCTGGACATATTGATTTAAATAAACTCCAAACAACTTAACAATTTGAATAAAGCTTACCAAAATCACAATAACTTAAAACAATTAAATATTGCCTAAAACCACCAAAGGGAAAGGAATTCGCACACTATACATAAAAAAATCAAATATACAGCCCAAAACAAAGACAAAAATAAATCACGTCTATGGATCCTTAAAATAGTTAGATTTTAATGTCGAAGTATAAGCTTTTCGAAAAGTGCCAACAGACAAAGCCGGATGAACAATCCGGTCAGTAGGCCTTTCCAGCTGCCGAAATAATCAGCTTAATAAGCCATATCAGAAATTCACCAAGGAAAAAATATCCGTTCACACTGGTAGAATCGAACTCCTTGATCCAGGTGAAGGACATTCGGGTCCCAGTCGCCGAAATCAATCGACATACTATATCGGGTGTTTCTGAAGTACTTTTACAAACTTCGGGTATGGGTTCCTCACACCAAAAGAAGGAAAAAAGTTTATATGAACATATGTCCCATAATCCTTGGTTTTCGCGTTATTCCTGTCACAAAGAACGGCCTTCGGGGTCCAACCTCAAAACTTCATTTCTCTATGCAGTCATAGAAGGCGTTGACCGATTGTACTACATACAGTAGATGGCGAAGTGTTGCCATGGAGACATGTTTACATTTGTCATTAGTCTGTCTTCAACGTTTCAATTGTGTACATGCAGTGAGTTAACTGCACGTGTTTCATTCCACCATGGCTGGATATTCATTTCGTGAACAGGCAGACATGATTTTTATGTATGGTCGCGCGAATGGTAATGGACGCGAGGCTGCACGGATCAATCAGATGGAGTTTCCAGACCGAAGACAACCGGGTCATCCTACCTTTGTCGCTGTTTATCGTCGCCTTGCTGAGTCAGGAACTGTTGCACCACGGACTATTGATCGAGGAAGACCAAGAGATGTTCGTACGCCGGAACGCGAAGAATAGTTGTTAAAGTGTGTCGAAGACGATCCAGGAATTAGTACAAGACAATTGGCTGTGGCATCTGGTACATCACACGTGACAGCATGGAGGGTACTTCACGAGCAGCTCCTGTATCCATATCATATTCAACGTGTGCAGGCCTTTCGCCTGCCGATTATCCACCACGGGTTAACTTTTGCCGATGGTTTGTAGCACAAACAGCCAATCCATTGTTTGTCTCTTCAGTTTTGTTTACACACGTGGCAACGTTTGGGAGAGATGGAGTTACTAATTTCCACAACTTACACGTATGGGCAGATCGTAATCCTCATGCTGTACTTCAGGCTAGACATCAGCAACAGTTTAGTCTGAATGTGTGGGCTGGCACTGTAGGTGACTGTCTGGTAGGTCCATACGTTTTACCAGCACGTCTTACTGGTGCTGTCTACAGGGACTTTATCCAGCACACTCTTCCCGACTTACTTCACGAAGATGTGCCCCTGCAAATAAGAAAAAACATGTGGTTTATGCATGATGGGGCTCCGGCACATTTTAGTCGCATTGTTCGAGATGCACTGAGTGGTATCTACCATGACCGATGGATAGGCAGGGGAGAACCAGTTCCATGGCCTGCAAGTTCTCCGATTTCAATCCTGTGGATTTTTACCTCTGGGGGTGTCTTAAATCATTCGTTTATGGAGCAGCCATCCCGGATGCAGAAACGCTTCATCGACGTGTCATGGAAGCCTGCGAAACCATTCGACACCATCCCGGAGGTTTTGATAGGGTGTAACATTCCATGATTATATGAGTACAGCCATGCATAGAAGCAAGAGGAGGACATTTCGAGCATTTATTATGAGTTTTGTGTGTTATAAGTGTACCACTGTGTTGAACACCACCTAATGAGGAAACAAAGGATTATGTGACATATATTGATATGAACTTTCTTTCCTTCTTGTGGTGTAAGGAACCCATACCCGAAGTTTGTAAAAGTATTTCTGAAACACTCTGTATAAGGTACATAAGTGAAACACAATCGGTAAACACCGCTCAACGGCAACTGCTGAAATTATTTGGATTTCGTTGACCCAATAAGAAATTAACTAATGTGCGATCAACACAACTTCTAGTTCTGAAAAATTCTAGAAAAATCTGGAAGAAATAATTAACTGGTGGCTATAGAATCCCCATTATAGGTACTGCTCTACTGTAGTTCGTAATTTGAATTTAATTGTGTGTATATTTATATTTGCACATTTGTTTTAGTTATTGCATTCACATGTTGTTTATTTCCATTAAAGCATAAATTATCTAACAAAACAGATTATAGTTTCAACAAAATAACATAGAAACGAGAATTACGCTTGTCGTGGAAAGTTACAAATTTTAAAACAGAAATATATGGTGTTACGAAGAAATTATGACACCGATCAAGTCAGCTAGTGATAAAATAAAAGCAAATGCATTTAATATTTTCCTTGAATTATTATTATTATTATTATTATTATTATTATTATTATTATTGGCATTATTAATGGAAAGACCTAAAAAAAAGCTTAGTGCAGTAACAAAGCTACTATAAATTATAAACTAAAGAACTCCTATTAATTCTCTATTTTCCTTACTCTGTATCAGCATAATGTATATCGCTCAGCTATCAACAGCTGTGTACACCACCTTATTTACCTGAAAAAGAAAAAAAAGAAAAGTTATTATTATGCTTTAAACGATTTTAAGGACTAATTTATGCAGTAATTAAAGTCTTTTAAGTACATATTAAAATTTTGTAAAGTATCAGATTTCAAGCATTACTACACATTTCAATGGGCCAGTATTTGTTACGTAAAATTACACTGGAAATAACAGTATATATTTTTCATACTAACTCTCTGAAAAGCTATGCCTTAAATATTTGGAGTTTTTAATTAACATAAACAGCGATGAATTAGATTTGAACAACACAACAAACTACTGTAGTAAAGGAATTTCAATGATTTTGTTTGAACCAACCTCTTTGACTGGGAATCTATTTTGTTCGCTAATATTGCCAATTTTATCCTGTCATATTCCTAGCTTGTAGCAGTCAATAAAATCGTGACCTCATTATAAATTTAATAATCGTAATAATTATAAATTATAGTTATAAAAGCTCTTCATTCTGAATGAATTTTGTAAACTGCTCTGGTAAATTAAGAGAAACTGCACGAAACGTTTGGATCTTTAAAGCGGCAATTTATACAACATATTTTTGTAGCATTACTGTTTCCGAGATGTGCGTTATTGCTTGGATTTTTCCGAAACTATGTTTTTTTTAATACTTTCATTGTTTTGTTTCTTGTGATGTCACGCAAAGAGAGAAATTTGAAAGTGAGCAAATAACGAGCAGCTTTTTAAAGATTTGACTATCGTTTCATTTTCCTTATCCCACCCTTCCCCAATTTTTACTTACAACTTAATGTGTAATGAAACAATTTCTGCAAACGCTTATCTCGATTAACATAAAGTAGATAGAAACTAGAATAGTAAGAATAGTATGCAGACGTAACAAAAGTAAACAACAGTGGATAGAGAAAGTTATGTGAATGGGCCACACATTTTTTTACCTTAAAAGTAAATACTTTTTTCTACGATACTGCTTTTTGGTCCACTTTCATGCTGTCACGGTGGAAAGTTAAATTTCCTGCATTCAGTGTTTGTAACCTAACCTAACCTACCCTACCCTACCTGCGTGTTTGGCTTATTTTACTGCAATTGTGTACATGGATTACTATAAATCTTCTAACTTTATGTATTTATTTATTTTTACCGAGCGGGATGGCTCAGGCGTCAACGTCTATGGCCTGCATTCTGAAGGCCCCGGGTTCGATCTCCGTTGACTACCCACTCTGACCCGTAGGTTTTTCGTAGTTCCCCCGGGTCGGTAGGCGAATGCTGGGGTGATTCATCTTCTATCACGACTTTCCTGCCCCTCATTTCCTGTACCCATCCTCTTCCTAATTGTTTCAGGGTTGTGGTACCAGGTGACGGTGTTCGGTGGTTTGTGGTTTGCGCTCTGTAGAGGTTTATTCCCTGGCGTCACTGCTACCCAGATTTCTCCCTCGGGTGAGCTCCAACTGATATGGGACTGCCGAGGACTTGGTGGCTGGGGGTAGAATCAGAAAACGCCGGATATGTTTCATATCTGGAAACTTTAGGGACCCCATCCATCCTTGTGCCCATCGGCATCCTGATCTGGTACCCTCATCCCTCTCTCCCAAGAGTCATGTTGGAAGCAAAAAGGGCGGTATTCTGTCCCGTTTCCAGGGGCCCCTCTGTGATATATAGGTACATTTACCTTATATTATATATTTTTATTTATTTATTTATTTGCAGACATGGAATGTAGTTATATTCAAGAACAGCGTTTTCCCATTTAAATCTTACCTGAGTCTTAGTTCCTTTTTATTTGTTAATATTTACTTATGATTTAATTCATGCAAGAGCTGAATATGGGCTGCAAATAGTATATTTTTTTTAGGTCAACAACCTGGCTGGATAATAGATCGCCACCAAGGTTAATGTTGGCAACCTTGTTACAGGAATCACCATGTTCAGCAGGTGTTAGTACTTTATTACTACTATTCAATATGGTCGATAAAAAGTATGCAATACACATGCATTAAGTGCACTGGAGAATCCGGGAAATAGCAGCTGCTCAACTCTTCCTCGTTCTCAATAATAAGTATATAAATATAAGTATGGCATTTTGTTCTTTGATCAGCCGTTTTATGTTCCGAATTAGATATTTAAATCAACAGGAATGTATTAAAATAATAGTTTGTTACTAGTAAAATGAGTAGAGTAACCTATTTCTGACATCGTTTTGGTACTATGTAAAATCTCACAGGGTTTTAAAACTATTAATCAGTTAAAGTGATATGCTGAACACCTTTTTGCAGACGCAATATGGTGCAGAACTCAGCAACATTGCAAACAAATTGGATTAGTTCACGGAATCTGAACCGGCCGCTGGACGTAAACAAAACACAGCCTAACTCACTCCTTTCCTTTACCTAAAGGATGGCTAACTGT
The DNA here is from genome assembly GCA_030765065.1 of Deroplatys truncata. NCBI lineage: Eukaryota > Metazoa > Arthropoda > Insecta > Mantodea > Mantidae > Deroplatys > Deroplatys truncata. The sequence continues at coordinate 281,671,709 of CM060975.1, forward strand.
TTACTTTTTCACACGTCGCTTGGTCCAAACAAACAGATGAACGGGTGATATGAAGTTTTGGCGAAATAACAAGTACAACTGACATACTATTGCCCTACAGTAGAACGACTAAAATGGAAGGGACCTAACAAGGTAGTTGTGGGTTTATATGTCAGAAAGATAGTTTGGTTGATTACATTACGGCAGTATTAAGTGTAAAACGCATTTAAGTTGAAGAACGAGGTGATAAAAATATCCGTAGATTGTGAGTTTAGGTTACAAAAGGCAACATTGGAAGATTCAGATGCAATAATAAGGAAGTACCTATCGGGTAAAACAAGGCTACGCAAATAAAAAAAAAACACATAACACAAAAGGAAGTTAAACCGAGTTCCGGGGTAACGTATGAGGTTCGTATTCGGGAGGCTATGGTTCATTCCCGTCAACCGCCCACTTTGATCTTGGTTTTTTTTTCTCGTGGTTTTCTTGGTCGGTAGACGAATGTTTGGATGGTTTCTCATCTAACACGATTTCCTTTCCATCATTTCCCTTTCATTTCGTTTCCTTCTCATGTTTCAGGTGTGTTTCTAAGTTTCGTGGCATATGCCAAAACCGGAATGCCGCGGATGCCTTCAAAGGAAAGAGTATTTCCCGTGAACACTAGAGGCCTAATTAGTTGACGGGTCATTCATCGCCCAGTAATGGGACGGGTCTTCGAGCCTGGAACTGTTAGCAACTTCCGTGCGTCTCTGTGGCCTGTCTGCCTGAGACTGTAGCCTCTTGTGATTCCTTTACTTTATCCCTTTATGAAGGGTAGCGGAAAAAGATCTCCCGTTGGTCGCAGTGCTTGGTGTCTCCCTCCTTTGAACTCGTATACCCTATACCAGAGGTGGGCAAACCTTGTGTCGCGTCTCAAAAGTGTGGTCACAGAGTAACGCAACTGAAAGCGCTCACAGCCTAGGTCAGTGTTGCTTACTAGATGCGAGAGGGTGGTTGGAAGTAAACAGTTCAATGGTGAAGTTCGTCATGCATTGTATACCAAACCATCGTTTTCCGGAAAACGGAAATTTCGTGCAGAATGGGAGGATGAATTTTTTGGTGTTTACAAGGAGAGAATGTGAAATGTTTAATTTGCTTCAAAAACATTCCATGGCGTATTTGGAGGAAACATCCAAAACACTACATTAGATGTCATACTTCCTATGGTGAAATTAAGGTATGTGTTGTATTATTGTATTTTATATTATTATTATTATTATTATTATTATTATTATTATTATTTTATTTCTGTTAGGAACTGAATGTGCCAAACTATTGCAGGAGTTAACTGTAAAGAGCATTGTACAGAAAGTCCTGAAAATCCATGGCAGTAAATATAAAACAAAATGTGCTAGTTACATACCTGGGAGATCGCCCAGTTCCTAAAACCTTTTCAAAAGGATGAATTTCTAAAACTATTAAAATGCTGTGGAAATTATGTGACCTCAAGAACTTTCCAATTTTAATAATATAAATTTATATAGAAGAACCGTTACAAGGAGTGTGAAAAACCTTTCAGAAATATAGAAAGTCAACTGAAACATAATATAATACTGATCTAAACTGCTATCAACCGTCATTGCAGGAACTGTACAACCGCAACTGTCCCCTTCCCTCGCAGCAATGTCTTACTTCATTATTTCTTGTGAGGGTTGCGTTGTGTTGTCGGCACAAAACTGCTTCTGCCCACTTCTGCCCTGTGCCCTAAATGAAGTTGAATTATTTAGCGAACGGTTCAATTTGCGAATTTCTTTTTGATCTAAAGTTTTGCGCCGATGCCTTGAATGTACCTATATATACTGTATGGACTGTTCATTGCTTTGAACTGTCCGCTTATCCCTTTTCCCCGCCTTGGCTGCCTTGTTATCTGCCGAGCGGGAGATAGGATTTTTTATGATCTATAGATATTAGCGGTGTGTGGCCTTGTTGATGAAGAGTTCCGCTTTGTCACAAAAAAGAGTTATGTCTGGCTTCCTGCCGCGGCATTCAAGCATGTGAGCTGTAGCCTGTTGTAGTGAAATTAGAAATTCTGGTTCTGTGGTTCCTATCTTCAGGAGCGTATATGAGTATATGAGGAGTGATTCAGATAGTTTGAAATACTAGGAAATAATAATAAAACAGTATCTACTAGGTGAATCCTTCTCTGCAAACCTAAACTCCTCCATTCCTCCTTTTATTGCTTTCCTCTTCGTCTCCAAGGGTGAAGCCGTCTTTTACCACTAAGTATCTTCTGTTATCACAATCGGATTTATATGCAAATATGTATTTAGTCTTTTATTTTTTTATTGTGATACAGAATTAGATGTTGCAATGTTTCATATCCTGTGCTTGTATGTAGTTTTATATTCTACTGTTACACGCTGAGGTGAGGGCCAAATGGTTTTCAGCAATTATTAAATTTCGAACATTGTGCAATAGGAAAACAGGATGAGGGGAGATGCCCCGAAGTCGAGGACTGACCACTCACGCGACTTGCCGTTTCATCTGCTTGGACATAAGTGACGCTAACTATATTCCCCCCTACAACCCTGTCTAGCCAAGCCAGCCATGGTTGGCGTCATACCAGACTTAATTCAAACAAAGCCTTCTCTCTGGCGTGTTCCGCGCCAAAGGAGGGATCGTTAAGCTGAAAAAAATAATCAAAGGAACCCAATAATGCTATCCACAATGCAACACAATAATGTGTCTGCTAATGACAATGCTTACTGATATGCCACAGTACATAATTGCACATTTCCGATTTCCCTGCATATTCCGTCATTTTTCCATTCATCGACCACGAGGAGACGGCCATGTAATTTCTTAATGAGGTTTTATGTTCTGCGGATAAATATCTTCAAGGTGAAAAGAATGCTTCCTGAAAAAACTTCCCCAAAGTTTGTAAAAAGCTGTCAAGTTTTGTCCAATAATATCTGTAGACGTGGATGGATCCTCCGCATGCTAACTTATATATGATTGTAAGAAGCAGAATTAAAACTTAGGTCACGTTAATTATAAAGATTTACTGAGTCGACTATTCTTTTTTACATCACAAAGACACTTGGTGTCGATGGCCACAGCAGAACTTTTCGAAAGTTTCTCGTTTTTTTCATCCTCAGCTAGGCACGTCGACTGCCTCATGTTAATCGATAAACGTCATAAACTTACCCTGAGCATTGAAGAAAATGATCACTGTGTACTGCAAATCAAATAACGACCTGAAGAAAAAAAATATAAGATTAAAGTTCACAATTTTAGTGCATAATAAGAGCATGTTTTAAAGCTTTTGCATGCATATTTTATATATTTTAGTGTATACAAATCCGATGTCTAAACGTCATCATCAGGAGAGTCATTTCAGTTTTCTATTTGGGGGAGGGCAAGGTTGTATGTATTTGAATTTTCGTATAAATGTTAACGACTCATTTATCCTAAAAGAGAGTGTTTTACTCCTTAAAAGTGAAATATTTGTATTAAAAGTATAGTGGTCATAATTCTTCTTTTGGTACAGCAATTATAACCTGTAGACGAATTATTTCTGTATCTTAGGGAGGGCATTACTTCCTGACCCCGCAAATGACGCCCCCTGGCCTTTTCCCTTCGCCCACAGTGTAGAGTATTTATGTTTTATGGATGAAATAGGAAGTGGGATGATTTATAAGGGGAAACAGTAGTAAACAGTCAAATATGGCTAACGAATTTTATTTAACAATTGTATGTAAAATCATGTATAAACAATGTGTTGAGTTAACGAAATAGTCATTAAAATTAGAACTGAAATTGAAAACTGATAAAACTAAAAATGCTTAGAATGATTTTTTAGACATATTCAATTTACATGAACAAAGTAACATTCACTCTGTAGCGTTAAATGAAGCTTTCATTCAGTATTTGTTCTACCTTTGAATTGCGTTACATTTAATTCTAATAACATTTACCATTTGCTCAGAAGCGTTATTTCGTTTCTACTTAGGGTGGGACAAGACTGCCTGAAACAAACTCTATTCATATTTATTTATTATACAATCTAAATAAAAATATACTTTCATCTACTAAAATTTAATATTCATGCAAATCATGATAAATAAATAAAATAAGGAGTTAAAAATTATTCAATTTGAATTTTCATGATAATTTTAACGAAACATTTAGCCTAAAAGAAAATATTATTTTATTTAATGAATGTGAAATGTTTGTATTAAAAGTGCAGCTGCCGTAATTTTTCTTTTGTTACAGCAATAATAACCAATATCCTCGTTATTTCTCATAACTTGCGGGAGGCAAATGACGCCCCTGACCTTCCTAAATGTCGTCCCTGATCATCATGAACTTTAAGGATTAGGCCATGTGTCCCGTTCCTTCTCCAGAATAGAAACATGTTTCTTCCAGCGTTTCAATGGACGTCCCAAATTTCTTTTTACAATTGGCTTTTGTGCTATCGTTCTTCATTCGTAATAAATGCTCAAGGTTCGTGCAACAGCTTCGTTACTTATATTTTTCTGTCCATTTTACACACCATTTATTCTTCATATTCCCGTTTCAAATGCTTCCAGCTGTTTTCCTCACTCAATCACAAACATCCAAATTTTTACAATATATTGCGTGAAAATTACATAGCTGTCATTCTCGTAGGAAGCAATCCTTGTTACAAAAAGGAATAAAAAAATATGTACTACATTCACATGAGTTTCTCAAGGCGGGCCGGGTTCGATTCCAGGGGCCCACATGTGGGATTTATGCCAGACGAAGCGGCGTTTGGGCGGGTTTTCTCCGGGTTCTCCTGTTTCCCCCGCCATTCATTCCACCAACTGCTCCATCACTTTTCCTTTCAACCTATTCGCCAATCATTTCACATCGTCTTTCTCACTCTCATACCTGGCTAGGACCGATTCACCGTTCCGGGTTCTCATTCTCTGATTCCACGTTCTTGAGCTCCTCGACAGGCCTCTCACCCTATGCGCGGTTGTAAGTCCCACATACGAGGAAGAACCGACTAAGTAAGTAAGAAATGTTTTATTACTTTCTCTACTACGTATAGTAAGTAGGGAAAGTATTGTATTCCACCCAAAAATTCGATACCGAGATTTCACCGGTAATACATGTTTTGAGACCCCCTGAATAAAAAAAAACATTTTTGGAAACATGTCCGTGTGTGTGTCTGTGTGTCTGGGTGTGTGTGTGTCTGTCTGTCTGTCTGTGAACAGCATAACTCAGAAACGAACAGTCGGATAAACACAAAACTTGGTATTTAGGTTCAGTATCTTCCAGAGATGCGACACGAAGGTTTTCAAGAAAATCCCCCCACCCCAAATTACCCTTTACGTGGAAGATTTTTCGAAAATTTTAATTTTCTCAAAAATGGCTCTAACGATTTTGATTAAAATATCACATGTTTAAGATATTTTCATGACAAATAAAATGTATATCTTGAATTTCGTGGGAATGTCTCCAAAAGTATTCTTCATTGTGAACGACTTTTGCATAACTGGTAAACCATAAGAGATACACAAAATTTTACTACACAAAAAATGTGGATCGCGTTAAAATACACAATTTATGTCATATACTTTTTGTTGTTGAGTGAACCATTTTCGAGATATTACTTGTTATTCCCTTAAATTTATCAATACTTATTTTCTCGAATGGGAATTCGTTATTCATTTTTTTTTGTCTTGGATATGCAAAGAGTATTAATCTGTGGGAAAGGGAATGGTGCTGCACCTAGCAACCAGCTATTAAGAAATATGCATGTACTTAAAGGCTACTGTATTTCCAAATTGCCCTTGTAAATATATATTCCCCTTACACTATAAGAAAATCAGCAATAAGATAGACTCTGCAAATGTTTATCTCGATTAACATGAAGTAGATGGAGAATAAGCGTTTGTATAAATAGTTTGTACAAGAGTAGAGAAAGTCATGTGAGTGTAACACATCAGATTTTTTTACATATTTCCTAGTAGGTGCGATGGGGATATGGGAATACAGTAGGCTTAACCCACAGCCAAATCTTTAAAGAGCTGGACGCTATGCGATGACTTTGAAATTCCTTTCTCTTTGCATAACCGGAGAAAAAAAATATGATGTGTTGCACTCACATGATTTTCTTCCCTCTTGTACAAACTATTTTTACAAACGCTTATTCTGCACCTACTTCATGTTAATGAGATAAACATTTGCAGAATCTTATTGTTAATTTTCTTGTAGGTGCAAGAGGAATATGGTAGGCTTTAAGCGATAGTCCAATCTTTTAAGAGCTGGTTGCTATGTGGAGCGTTCCATTCTCTTTGCATGTCCAGGACATAAAAAAACCAATAACGGATTCCCATTTGAGAAAAAGTATAAGTATTAGAAAATTCAAAAAAATAACAAGGAATATCTCGGAAATACTTCAATCCACAAAAAGTGTATATGACATAAATTTTGTGTTTTAACGAGCTCTATATTTCTTGTGTACAAAACTTTTGTCTATCTCTTACGGTTTACCAGTTACGCAAAGCCCATTGAGAAAGAAGAGGACTTTTGGGGATATTCCCTGAAAATTCAGGATATACATTTTATATGTCATGAAAATATCTTAAACATGTGATGCTTTAATCAAAATCGTTAGAGGCATTTTTGAGAAAATCAAAACTTTCGAAAAATGTTCCATGTTAAGTGTGGGGGAGATTTTCTTGAAAATCTTCGTGTCGCATCTTTGAGATCTGCACCTAAATACCAAGTTTGGTATTTATCCGACTTTTCATTTTTGGGTTATGCTGTTTACAGACACAAACACGGACCTTTTTCTAAGATTTTTTTATTCAGGGGTCTCAAAACATGTATTTCCGGTGAAATCTCGCTATAGAATTTTTGGGTGGAATGCAGTACTTCCCTTACTTATACTACTCACGTTTCCTTTATGAATAAGTATAAGCATTTGAAAATTGAAATCAATAACTCTTAAAACAGTTTATGAAATGATAACTAAAAAAAAATAGGGACAAAAATGGTGTGCTAACGAGAGGCATTTCTTCATCTTTTTTTTTGTAGCAGGATTTCGGTCTTAAGGTCTTCAGAATGAAGAGGATTTGTGAAGCTATTCCCAGAAAATTCAAGATAAACATTTCGTTTGTCATTAAAATGCCTTAAACATATAATATTTTAATCAAAACTGATTTTCTCTAAAAATAAAAAAATAAAAACTTTAAAAACAAAATTCTATGTAAACGGTAGTTTGAGGTGGGCGAATTTTGTTGAAAATCTTCGTGTCGCATTCTTGGAAGTTTGAACTTAAATACCAAGTTTGGTATACAACAGATTTTTCGTTTTTGAGTTATGCTGTTTACACACACCTTTTTCTAAGAATGCTTTTTGCGGATTCAGGGGGCCTAAAACATATATTTCCGGTGAAATCTCGGTATCGAATTTTTGGATGGAATACAATAATTCCCCTACTTATTATACGTAGCGGAGAAATAATAATAATATTAATAATAATTATAATAATAATAATGATAATAATAATAATAATAGTAATAATAATAATAATAATAATAACATTTGTCAGGTCATTTCATTATTTTCTAAAGATGGACTGCCCACAATCAATGGAAATCTTATGCACAGTCAGCAGAAGCTGAGGTACAACTAGGGTTGCCAGATATCCGGGCGCCGCCCGGAGTGCCCGGATTTGGAATGAATTCTCCGGGTATACGGGCCAATGACTTTAATCTTACTCATTAATCATTTTGAATAATTTGGTTCGAATGCTAAAATATAATTGTAACAAAACGCTATGTCTCTATTCCTATTCTGGCAACTTTTCATTGTTGCGTCTGTAGTATTCGGCTCAATTATTAAAGAAACATTGGCAAGCCGCGGCAACGTCACACAAAATATATATCACACAAAAGCAAAATCAGTCTCTTCTCAAACTCTTACCAAAACGATTTTCTGCAGAATTTGACAAAATCACTGCAACGGAATTAACTTTGACTCATCATGGTGTGAAACACCACCATACTTACAATTCTCAAGATTGTATCAATAAATTAATCCACATGTTTTCAGAGACTCTTCCGTAGCAACGAAAGTAAGATGCGGCCGAACTAAAAGCGAGGGCTTAGTAAAAAATCTGATGTGTTACACTCACATGACTTTCTCTACTCCTGTACAAACTATTTTTACAAACGCTTATTCTCCATCTACTTCATGTTAATCGAGATAAACAATTGCAGACTCTATCTTATTGCTAATTTTCTTGTAGATGTAGGGGGAAAATATATTTACAACGGCAATATAGAAATACAGCAGCCTTTAAGCACATACATATCTCTTAATAGCTGGTTGCTAGGTGCAGCACCATTCCCTTTGCCACAAATTATAACTCTTTGCATATCCAAGACAAAAAAATGAATAACGAATTCCCATTTTAGAAAATAAGTATTAAAAATTTAAGGGAATAACAAGCAATATCTCGAAAATGGTTCACTCAACAAAAAAATGTATATGACATAAATAATGTATTTTAACGCGATCTACATTTTTTGTGTAGTAAAATTTTGTCTATCTCTTATGGTTTTCCAGTTATGCAAAAGTTGTTCACAATGGAGAATACTTTTGGAGACATTCCCAGAAAATTCAAGATATACATTTTATTTGTCATGAAAATATCTTAAACATATGATATTTTAATAAAAATCGTTAAGAGCCATTTTTGAGAAAATGGCTCTTAACGAGTTATGCTGTTCACAGGCAGACACACACACAGACACACATGGACATGTTTCCAAAAATGCTTTTTTTGGATTCAGAGGTCTCAAAATAAGTATTTCCGGTGAAATCTCGGTATCGAATTTTTGGGTGGAATAGAATACTTATCCTACTTACTGTACGTAATAGAGAAAGTAAAAATGTGCTTCTGTCTTATGGTAAAGAGAAGCTACTACGCGAATTAAAGCAAAATGTTCCGTTTTGGTTAGGTTCAGACGCTTCAAATAAGGGCAATAAAAATATTACCCGATAGTTGTAACTTACTTTTCCAAAGCTAAAGGAAAATGTAACGAAGTTCTTGATTTCTACGAAGATGTAAACGAATCTGCAAAAGCCATTTCAAATAAACTAAAATTTATTTTATTGGAAAATGATTTAACACTAAACAATGTAGTTTCTTATTCAGCCGACAATGCTTCAGTTAATTTCGGTAAACATAATTCTACCTTTACTAGATTAAAAGCAGCAGCAGGAGGTTAATTTTATTATGACCGTAATATTATTATGATCGTAATAATACAAAAAAATCTGTTTAGCAATTTCTGTCCCCATTTACTCAAAAGTCCGTTGCCCGTTGGTTGGTCTCCGGACCTGCCTCGAGTTTAATCTGGCAACCCTAGTTACAACACTTCCAGTACCGCCCATAAGAGGAAAAAGTAGTGCATTTCATGCTTTCTTTTATGTCGCTCACAAGTTGGGCTGTAACAGGCTCATCTGCGGATTAGTGGCCTGTGAAATGTTCGGAGCGCTTGCCAGAATGGCCCATGTGTCTTATGATTTTCAACATAACTTGAGTGTTATTATTATCTCTGATACCTACTCATAATAGGTAAAGGAAATACACAAAGGTTGGATGTGGACATTTAACCGGAAATATATGGTTGTTTTTAATTTTTCTACAACGTATAGCAAGTAGGGGAAGTATTGTATTCCACCCAATAATTCGATACCGAGATTTCACCGGAAATACATGTTTTGAGACACCCTGAATCCAAAAAATCTGATGTGTTACACTCACATGACTTTCTCTACCCTTGTACAACCTATTTTTACAAACGCTTATTCTCCATATGCTTCATGTTAATCGAGATATCGAGATGTTAATCTTATTGCTAATTTTATGTAGGGGAATTGCTAGGCTTCAAGCGTTTAAGGGAGTATTCCATTCTATTTGTATTACCAGGACAAAAAAAAATGAATAACGAATTTGAGAAAAAGTATAAGTATTGGAAAATTTAACGCCATAACAAGCAATATCTCGAAGATGGTTCACTCAACAACAAAAATGTATATGACATAAATTGTATTTTAACGCGATCTACATTTTTTGTGTAGTAAAACTTTGTCTATCTCTTATGGTTTACCAGTTATGCAAAAGTCGTTCACAATGAAAAACACTTTTGGAGACATTCCCAGAAAACTCGAGATATACATTTCACTTGTCATGAAAATATCTTAAACATATGATACTTTAATCAAAATCGTTAGAGCCATTTTTGAGAAATTTAAAACTTTCGAAAAATGTTCCATGTAAAGGGTAGTCTGGGATAGGGGGATTTTCTTGAAAACCTTCGTGTCGCATCCTTGGAAGATACTGAACCTAAATACCAAGTTTGGTGTTTATCCGACTGTTAGTTTCTGAGTTATGCTGTTCACACACACACACACACACACACGGACATGTTTCCAAAAAGGCTTTTTTTTGGATTCGGGGGGTCTCAAAACATGTATTTCCGGTGAAATCTCGGTATCGAATTTTTGGGTGGAATACAATACTTCCCCTACTTACTATACGTAGTAGAGGAAGTAAAAATGCATTTTTAGAAAAAGGTCAGTGTTTGTGTATCTAGAGTATAACTAAAAAATCTCGGATAAATGACAAACTTCACATTTAAGCTCAGTACCTTCCATAGATGTGACACGAAGATTTTCAAGAAAATCCTCCCACTCCAAACTACCCTTTACAAGGAACATTTTTTGACATTTTTTATTTTCTAAAAATGGCTCTAACGATTTTGATTAAAATATCATATATTAAAGATATTTGCATGCAAATAAAATGTATATCTTAAATTTTCTGTGAATAGCCTGTGAAGTCTTCATTCGACAGGAATTTTGACTAATCTTATGTATCCGGTAAACGTTAAGCGATAGACGAAAACTCGCTACAGAAAAAGATGCAGATATGTTTAGAACACACAGTTTTTTGTGGCATCCGTACTGGCAAAATATCCATGATTAATTATTGTGGATGTCAATTGTTCAATACTTTCTTTTAAAGTGGTTTCGCTTTTCAGTTGTTTCTCGCGATGTCATGGAAAAAAGTATGGAATTTTAAGGCCAGCGTATAGCGTCCAGTTCTTAAACATTTGACTATCGCTATTCCCTTTGTATCTATAACGGAATACATAATGCAGCTCCTTCCAGAACGGTTTATGTCGATTAAAATGAAGTAGATAGAATAATCTGCATACCAACTAATAAGCGATAGAGGATAGAGAAACTCATGTGCATGTAACATATCGTATTCTTTGTTATGTAAAGAATTTATATTTCACTTTATATTCATAACACTTTTGTAGTACAGTGACTTAAGCGCGAAAAAAGAGTGGGTTTTTTGTTGTATAAATATGCACAATGATAGCGTATATTGTTATATACCGGGATGACGCCAAAAGGTTTTGCAGCTAGATATTAAATTTAGTTATCCCCGCATAAACATTGGGGACGTAGCCTCTGAGGCAGCGATAGGACCAGGAACTTCCACTGTAAATTCTAAAGTAGGCATGGGATATTCATAACAAAATACACATAAATTCATATTAAATACGTTACCTGTGGTTTATTAAATAATTGGCATGGTGCCTCTACATCATTCACAAAAGATTACAGGACAAACATTGGAGGGAGATGTTCCACACTCATACGAAAACACGCATTCAACCACTCGCCCTGAAGAGACTCACACGACTGGCCCACGCCACTATACAAAGAAACTCGTACCTCTACTTGCCTTCAGCCCCCTTTCCTCTCTCCGCCCCTGACTAGGTGGTGTGGAGAGATGCCGCGCCGGACGAAATTCAAACTCCCAAACAAAATAATTATGCCCAACAATGTCATGCTACAAAGCAATAATGTGTCCGACGCGACAATGCACACAGACATACACGCTACAATATTGCTTGGTAAATATCTATGCTAGAGTGGTCCTAATAATCGCTAGTGGTATATTTTCGTTTGTCTGTGGTTTTTTAACTTATATTGATATTTTTGGAGCGGAAATAAACTAAAATCTAATATCCGTGTTGTTTAAAATATTTCTAACATTCTAAATTTTACATAGTTACGTAGGTATTCTGTTTGTCTTCATGTATACAAGAGGTATCCTGCCCACTCTCACTTATTTAACCAACTATAAGTAAAGAAGAGACTATATTGTGCCTAAATATTTAATGTGCAGATTTAATAGAGGTCCCCTGAATTAAAAAAACATCCTCTTTAGAAATATCCACTGCGCATGAGTACTGTTGTCTACCAGTGAACAGTAAAATTCAAAATGAAAAAGAAAAAAAAAAAAAAAAAGAGAGATAAAATTGCCTTAGTTCCTACTTGAATTGGACATCTTTAAGAAGGCCAGATGACAAAACAAAAAGTCATTTTCATCGAAAATTGCACGTTATTTTTTTATTTCTTCAAATATCACTAGCACTTTTAATTAAAATTTTGTTTCAGATATTAACATGATATCTTTGGAAGATATGAATATGAATAATAAGTTTGTATTTATCCGATATTACGTTTCTGAGTTGTGCTGTCAGACACATACACATGGAACATTTTCTAAAATGCTTTTTTATTCAGAGGACCTAAAAACGTAGTTTTCCGGTGAATTTCTATATCTAATGTTTGTGTCAAATCCAATATCTTGTCTATCTACTAGGTGCGTGGTACAGAAACCCCCCACCCAAACTTTTGTAAAAATAATTTATACAATAAATATGAAAACAAATAATAATGGGAGATAATTGTGTGACTATAGCACATCACATTTTAAAACGAATCTTCCAAACTATATAATAGGTAAATTACATACTTTAAGGCCCCTGTATAATAAACTACAAGCATTTTTAGAAAAAGATGCGCGGTTGCGCGGGTGTGTGTGAGTGTGTGAACAGCATTACTCAAAAACGAGAAATCGAATAAAAACCAAAGTTGATATTTAGGTTCAAAATCTTCGAAGGTTAAGACAAAGATTTTCTCGAAAAACCCCACCCCAAACTATGTGCTCTACATGTAACATTTTTCGATAGTTTTGATTTTCTAAAATATTACTAACGATTTTGATTTAAAGTACCATTACCTGAAATGTATATCTGGAATTTTCTGGGAATAGACTGTGAAGTCCACTTCACTGGGAAGAAATTTTGCATAATCTTGTATAACTGGTAAACGTTAAGCGATAGACGAAAACCTATTACACAAAAAATGTAGATCTCTCTAAAACACACAATTTATTTCTAACAAGTGTTTTTGTGGCATAAACCGTTTCTGAGATATCCGTTATTAGAGGTTCGAATTGCTCATTTGTTGGTCATTCTCTTAAAGTCCTGTCAAAATTGGTTTTTTACAATTGCATGGAAAAGTATGGAATTTTAAGGCCAGCATATAGCATCCAGTTCTTAAACATTTGACTATCGCTGTTACCTTGTATCAATAACGAAATGTCTAATGTAGCTATTTCTAAAAAGGTTTATTTGGATTAAAATGAAGCAGATAAAAAAAATCTGATGTGTTATACTCACATGACTTTCTCCACTCTTGTACAAACTAGTTTTACAAACGCTTATTCTCATATACTACATGTTAATCGAGATATCGAGATGTTAAACTCATTGCTAATTTTCTAGTAGATGCAAGGGGAATTGGTAGGCTTTAAGCTATGAACAAATATTTTAAGAGCTGATTGCTATGTGGAGTATTCCATTCTCGTTGCATTACCAGGACAAAAAAAAATGAATAACGAATTTGAGAAAAAGTATAAGCATTAGAAAATTTAAGGGAATAACAAGCAATATCTCGAAAATGGTTCACTCAACAAAACAAATGTATATGACAAATTGTGTATTTTAACACGATCTACACTTTGTCTATCTCTTATGGTTTACCAGTTATGCAAAAGTCGTTCACAATGAAGAATACTTTTGGAAACATTCCCAGAAAATTCGAGATATACATTTCAGTTGTCATGACAATAACTTAAACAATGATATTTTAATCGAAATCGTTAGAGCCATTTTTGAGAAAATTAAATTTTTGAAAAATGTTCCATGTGAAGAGTAATCTGGGATGGGGGAATTTTCTTGAAAACCTTCGTGTCGCATCTCTGGAAGATACTGAACCTAAATACCAAGTTTGGTGTTTATCCGACTGTTCATTTCTGAGTTATGCTGTTCAGACACACACACACACACACACACACACGCGCGCGCGCGCGCGGACATGTTTCCAGAAATGCTTTTTTTGGACTCAGGGGGTCTCAAAACATATATTTCCGCTGAAATCTCGGTAGAGAAAGTAATAAGCTTTGGTAAGAATAGTTTGTATACCCACTACAGAGGACAGAGAAAGTCATGTGAATGTAACACGTCATTTTTTCTAGTATTTCGCGCTATTTTAAATGAGGCAGTTCGCAAGTGGAACGTATCCAGAACCTTATTAGCGTATTATTTACTGCTTCAGTTTAACAGGGGCCAAACGAAGTAAGGCTGCAAGGAGTTTTCACAGCAAAAAGCCGGCATGTATACTAGGCAAGCTGCTTCGCTTCTATTTATAGCCCAGCCTCAGTAAATAGCACATTCTCTAATTGCAGACTACATTCATTACGCCGTAGAAGACTTCACATCCACATTGCCAATTTAAATAGCTGTAATCATCATCTCATCAACAGAGATGTGCAAGAAAAACTGTCCCGAAAATTGATTTATTTTTGGCGAGCCATGACGTAATGCGATGTATCTATCTCTTTCTTCATCTCTCACTGCCGACTGGTAATTATTTCCTGGAACTTCAGTAGGATTAGTAGAGAGAGAGAGAGAAAAAAAAGGGGGGAAGAAGGAAAGCTGGAGTTTGCTGCAAAGGATCGTCGACCGAAATACATGTTGACCTTCAAATGTTCCACCTTAAGCAGCAATAAAAACTGTGGTCCGCAGTTCTTGTATGTCGCTTATAATGCAACACGAACACGCAGATTATGAGATAAATTATTTAAAACCTTTCCAGAAATATTTTATTGCACCTTTTTTTATTTCATACAATAATAGCGATATATTATTATTATATTACTTTCTCTTATACCTCCTTGGTAGGTGTATGCTTATTTGTCTGTTTGTTTGTGTGTGTGTGTAACCTAGAAATATATTTATTATTATTTTCTCAAAAACAACTCGAAAGTTTGTAATTAAAATACCATGTTTAGGACATTTGCATAGCAAATAAAATGTATTTCTTAAATTTTCTGTGAATTTCCTGTAAAGATCTCTTCATTCTGGTTGAATTTTGTTTAATTTTGTATGACTAGTAAACCACAAGGGATAGATAAAAACTTAGAGGATAAATACAGGGTGTTCGACTTATAAGTTTAAATTACAAAGTTTTTTAACTTAAATTGTACCAAATCCAGGCGGCGCCGTGGTCGAGTGGTTAGACCGCTCGCCTCCCACCGAGGCGGACCGGGTTCAATCCCAGGGACCTGCATGTGGGATTTGTGGTGGACGAAGCGGCGTCTGGGCGGGTTTTCTCCGGGTTCTCCGGTTTCCCCCGCCATTCATTCCACCAACTGCTCCATCATCACCTTTCCTTTCATCCATTTCACCAACATTTCGTTTCATCTACTTCCTTCATCCCATACCAGGCATCGGGCTGATCACCCATCCTGGATGCTCTGTCCGATCCATGAGTGTCTGCTCCTCGACGGGCCTCTGACCCCAGGCACCCGCTTGTAAGTCCTGGGGGGTGTAAGTCCTACATAAGAGGAGGGTAAACAGATAATGAATGAATGAATGTACCAAATCCAGATAAAACATTCGACATATGATGAGTAGGTTAGATTAGAATGTGCAAAGATACCTAGGTGGACGTCACAACAAGTTTTTTGTGTTCTTAGACTGCTGAAACAGAATCTGTGAAGCGTGTACCACGAAATTTTCGCCGTTTTCTTGGCCGTCACACCAATGTCCCCTCCTATTCTTTTTTCACTATAAGCTGAAAGGAAAAGTAAATAAAAATTACACGTATCATCCGCCGAGCACATGGCAGCACCACGTGGAGGATGACGGGAACTAAGTACCCGTGAGAGGAAGTTGCTTCAGACAGAATGCGAATACAGTATGTTGTGCAGCTTGGGGATCAATAGCTTTTAAACATTGTATGCCTTATTCCTATATTTTACCTTATAACAAATAATACTAAGAGTAGACAAATAAAAGTTGTACCTGAACAGTTCGGCATCTGTGATAGGTACTGGATTAATCTGTTCTTAACTTCAGGCTTTAGAAATAATTTTTTGTTATTATTATATAAATGAATTATACTTTTAATAGACCTTAGGCAAGTTTTTAATATAAAGTCAACTGAAAAATTCAACGCCACAGCCGGGATTTGAACACGGTTCTCCCGCTCTCCGTGCGGTTGCTCTAACCATTGAGCTACTGTGACAACATGCTGGTGGGGCATTGAATTCCCCAATTGACTCAAGTTGTTTTCCTAGACATACCTACCAAGGCATCTGACAAACTTAGCGGCGACCTGCTTATTGCAAGTACTTCAGTGCTGGGTGCTTATATATTATTATTAAGGGTTTTAATTATTTTTTGTTGTTATTATATAAATGAATTATACTTTTAATAGACCTTAGCCCAGTCTTAGCACCCAGCACTGAAGTACTTGCAATAAGCAGGTCGCCGCTAAGTTTGTCAGATGCCTTGGTAGTTATGTCTGGGAAAACAACTTGAGTCAATTGGGGAATTCAATGCCCCACCAGCATGTTGTCACAGTAGCTCAATGGTTAGAGCAACCGCACGGAGAGCGAGAGAACCGTGTTCAAATCCCTGCTGAGGCGTTGAATTTTTCATTTGACTCTATATTAAAAAATTTAGAAATCATGTCAATATACCACTTTTGCTTTAACCTATTATGAGACAAGTTAAATAACGATTAGCACCATAGGTTAAAACAACAGAAAACAAACGCGAACCAATCTATCCGAGCAACAATTCTGCAAAGAAGTTCAATTATTGCTAAACAATGGCCAACCATATTCATTGTCGATTAAAGGTGGGTACTTTTCACAGAATTTGTTAAAAGCATTTAACACAATTGTCTTCTATCCGTTTCCTGCGTTTATAATCCACAATAGCAGAAGATTCTCAGCCGGAAACCGGAAACGAACTGCAGCGCCTGCGCATAGCCTTTTAAACCTCTGCTATAACGGTTCATAAATTGAACTGGTACAATAATGAGTTTTTTAAATTTCTCTGCACGAGAATAAGCACAAAATGTTACGATCTGAACCGAACTGTTTTTTGTCGAAGAAGAGATGACATGCTAAGCGGGAAAGGTTGTAGTTTGCCCACCAGCCAATGAGGTGCTGTCTTGTCAAGTGGTTTTGTTTACTTCTGCTTTCAGCTTATAGTGAAAAAGATTTATGTAACTATTATGAAATGGGACAGACAGTTACGAGAAAATGCTAGTCCTTTCTCTACACCTGAAATATGTTTGCGTAAAATGTGAAAAGGTCTCGTACGGTCTTCGTAAGAAGTCGTACCATAAGATTACGGGCCTACAAGATTCAGTTACGCCAGCGAATCTATCCCAGGACAAAAACAAACGGAAGACGTTTTGGTTAAATTGAAGTGGACGGTGCTTTCCTGGATAAAGTGTGCCTCTCTGATGAGGCAACTTTCCATGTGAATGGGAAAGTTAACAGACATAATTGTCGTTTCTGGGCTAGTGAAAATCGTCGTGAGGTTTATAAGATCGAAAGAGACTCGCCAAAATTAAATGTGTAGTATGCACTGTTGAAGACTGTCTGTCCCATTTCATAATACTTACATAGGGGAGACATCGACGGGACGGTCAAGTGAAATTCATGCCGAAAATTTCGTTGTACAGGCTTCACAAATTTGTTTCAGCCAGTCCAAGAACACAGAAAGCCTGATGTCCTGGTGTCCAAATCGTCATCTTTGCACATTTTAAACTAACCTAATAATGTGATCATTGTTGTCATTGTCACAATCATAATTGACAAGATAGCTACTAATCATATGTCAAATATTTTTATTTGGATCTGATACAACTAAAGCTATAAACGTTTGTAATGTTAAACGTATAGGCTTGGCTTTTAAATATATAGGTGGACCATTCAAGTTAAGACTGTAAAATATCTTTACAACTAAGCGTTGTAGAAAGAAATGTCCTTAATAAAAGTTGCTTGATATTATGGGGGAAAGTAAATACCATTAGTCGTGTTTTGTTTAAGGACATTGGGACGGTCAGTTTAAGGTCAATTTAATTTTTTAAATGGAAACCTACCTTTTTATGTTGTTTTCTCACTCCTCATAAAAAACTTAACAACATTTGTATAAACCACCTTGCAATTGTTCTTACACCAGTAAATAACAACCAAAATTCTGAATGGTTGTGTACAAAGAGCGCAATGTATGATTGGATCATCCATGGATGGTCATTTGAGGGTCCAGTTACGTTTCTTAATTGGGGGCCAACATTTTTTATTTTGTTTCCTTATTCCTCATCAAAATTCAACAGCGTTTTATAAACCATTTTCTAATGAGAAAATCAACATATAAAATGTAGCTTTCCATTTAAAAAAAATAAATTGACCCTAAAATGACCACCATAACGTCCTACAAATAAAATAAGACTTATGGCATTTACTTTCCCCCATAATATTAAGCAGCTTTTATCAAAGACATTTTTTCTACAACGCTTGGTTTTGGAGATATTGTACAGTCTCAACTTAAATGGTCCATCCTGTATGTATATATATATATATATATATATATATATATATATATATATATATATATACACACACAATTTAAAAACACACACGATATTGTAACAATTAATTAACATTGATTCAACTATAAGTAGTCAACTAAGATGCCCAGACTAAAAGCACTTACAAGATTTTAAGTCGTCATTGGACTATGTTCTTTCAAAATCAATTTGAGAACGTCTTGTGGTTTACGGGGAAAATGTGAGTCAGTTGGGGAATTTAATGACGTGCCAACATATTTCCATGGTGGGTCAGTAAGCGGCACTATAAACCGACGATCCTGGTTCAAATCCCGATTCTGGCGTTAAATTTTTCGGTCTGATTCTACCTTTCCAAGCTTACAAGCACATGACACGTGTGAAATAATAATTAATTAATAACATCCTGTATAACATAGACGTAATAAGACGCTGAGATATGTTCCTACAATTATTACTGTATTGTACTGCACAAAACACCGTCTATGTTTAGTTAAAATATATGTAATTTAAATGACTAGTGTTTTTTGCGACTTTGAAATATATAAATATGAGTCACACAGCTATGGTAGCAGCAGAAGCCATGAAGTTTGACATTAAACATTTATACACTAACTTCATGTGGTGATGCTTGGGGAGTGATGCAGCTAAAAGCGTTGTTATTCTGCACAGGAAATGATCCTCTTGAATTTTACGACTTCTCCAGCGACGATGAACATTTAGCATTGCAAAATCCACAGCATTGTCCGAGGAGTTGGATAAAGGGCGCACATTGCAAGTGATTTATTCCCTCTCCCAACTCTACGGCTAGGGGTGCAAAAACAAGCGAAGTGATATATACCAAGATGCACAGCATCGTAACTCAAAAAGCAAAGCTCATTGCATGGATGGAATAAACTGCCTTTTGTTGTTCGCAGTCAATTTACAGCTAGACAGATTTTCAAAGGCTTGACATGAGCAAACTTAGTGAGGGGATGAAACCTCCTGAAAAATGTCTCGTCTTGCTAAATCCAAACTTTTGCAGAAGCGAGCGGATTTACATAACAACTTGAGTGCATGTAAAAGTAGCGAAGTTTATGGCATGCCAAAGCTACCAGAAAGTTTCGTCTCTTTCTTGTCGAGAGTCAGCGGCGGCTGGTATATTCAGCAGCGGTGGGTGGATATTATAACATTCAACACTTTAATGCAGGAAAGGGCATGCTTGACACCGCGTGTCAAGCACCTTTACCCCTCCCTCTTCTCTTTCATTGTTTACAACGCACAAACAGGCTCTAACCTAGTGGTGGAACATTGCTGTACGGAAATTCATTATTGCCAACCGTAGCAGAATTCCGTTACGCGTAGCAAAATTTGAGTCATCCAGAGACATTGCGGCGAAAAACGAAAGTGGGAAAATGTAGTGATTGTTGTCAATTTTAATTTTAAAGAAATTTACGATTATTAGTGAAATAAACATGTAAAAGGCGTCAAATATATTCTATAAAATTAATTTAGTCATTTTAAATATTCCCTAAAACCAAAAGAAGAAGAAGGAATAGCGTGGGGAATCTTATTATAAACATAAGAACGTGAGAGAACACACCTTGTTTTAGGATAAGTGGTTGAAAGAATTTTTTTTTTCGAAATGGTTACAACCAGTTAAAGAAGATAGTGCAAAAGCAAGTGCAGAGCATGCAATGTTGTTCTGGGGGCAAAATACGTGATCTTTTGGACAATCATTGTGAAAGCCAGAAACCCATGCATCTACTTATACTTCACTAAGAAATTTAATTGATTAGATTAATTTAAACTTAATTATTTACTTAATTTCGATAAAATAAGTCTATAATCAACAGAGGGCCTTTTTTTCTATGATTTGGAGTAACGATATAATGCAATATTAATGTAGCGGAGTTTTGTTCGACCTGTGGCGATAGTCAACGTTTTTGGTTGGCAACAATGCACGCAATAGCGAGATGCATTCCACAACGTTGGTCGGACATTTATGGAAGAATAGGCTCTTTCATATTTTGTACCTCCAGTGTGAGAAGCTGAGTTTGGTAAGAAATGCAGCTACCATAAACAAAGGATATTAAACCACAAAAATCTGATGTTACACTCACATGACTTTCTCTACTCTTGTACAAACTATTTTTACAAACGCTTATTCTCCATATGCTTCATGTTAATCGAGATGTTAATCTTATTGCTAATTTTCTTGTAGATGCAAGGGGAATTGGTAGGCTTTAAACGATAGTCAAATATTTTATGAGCTGGTTGCTATGTGGAGTATTCCATTCTCTTTGCATTTCCGGGCAAAAAAAAATGAATAACGAATTTCCATTTGAGAAAAAGTATAAGTATTGGAAAATTTAAGGGAATAACAAACAATATCTCGAAAATATGTATATGACATAAATTGTGTATTTTAACGCGATCTACATTTTTTGTGTAGTAAAACTTTGTCTATCTCTTATAGTTTACCAGTTATGCAAAAGTCGTTCACAATGAAGAATACGATATTTTAATCACAATCGTTAGAGCCATTTTTGAGAAATTAAAATTTTCGAAAAATGTTCCACGTAAATGCTAATCTGGGGTGGGGGTATTTTCTTGAAAACCTTCGTGTCGCATCTCTGGAAGATACTGAACCTAAATACCAAGTTTGGTGTTTATTCGACTGTTCGTTTGTGAGTTACGCTATTTACAGACAGACAGACACACACACGGACATGTTTCCAAAACTGCTTTTTTTATTCAGGGTGTCTCAAAACATATATTTCCGGTGAAATCTCGGTCGAATTTTTGGGTGGAATACAATACTTCCCTTACTTACTATACGTAGTAGAGAAAGTAAAAAATTATCATCTGCAAATATATGTGCAAATGGTCCTTATCTAAATTAAACAAATTGAATACAAAAATAAATTTGTTTATATACCACAGAAATGATTTTCCAATATAGCTAAGGACACTTTAGTAACACAGGGTCTTTGCTTTAATGAATAACCTGTTTAATTTACTCTGTCTGTGAAATGATACAAAAAGCGTGGGATAGTACACCTGGCTTCAGTTAGTAACCCCAATATCCATCCATCCATCCATCCATCCATCCATCCATCCATGTCAGTTGAAGCAAGATGATATTTATTTACTGTAAAAGCTGTAAGTATTGAATAATATCTGTTTACTTTTACTGGAAGTTTATAAGCAATATTATATTTATTTATTTCAAAAATTTATTATAAGAATAATAATGAATAAAGCATTTGATTTTGCTGTCATTTAGTGCTTACCTTGCATTTTAATAAATAAGCATTTCTAGCTTTTCAAAACTAAGCATCGCATTACGCTATTG
The DNA here is from genome assembly GCA_030765065.1 of Deroplatys truncata. Taxonomy (NCBI): domain Eukaryota; kingdom Metazoa; phylum Arthropoda; class Insecta; order Mantodea; family Mantidae; genus Deroplatys; species Deroplatys truncata. Next base: position 281,693,850 of record CM060975.1, read on the forward strand.
CTCCGAGAGCTATAGTGGTCTCCACGACCCTCCCTCCTGGATATGACACGCGGCTCGCCCATACATGTCCTAATACACGAATTATTTTACTACATATACCGCTTTTCCTTAATTCCTAAACTTTTTTATATATGCCCGTCGCAGGCCTTTAGTGAATAGCCGTGATCGTTAAGCCGAGACGATACGGACTGGCCACCCATTCAAAGCCAAACGTTGCGAGTTCGAATCCCATTTGAGGCAGTATTTTTAACACTTGAATAATTTCAATTAAATTATATAATATGTAAATTCAATAACAATCCCCTTGAAGCAATATGTATGTAATAATTTGTAAAAAAATGTATGTAACAGCCATTGCAAATGCTTATATTATTGTAAACATGTTTAATAATGTTATGTGAATGCATTATGTAATTTAATAGTGTAAGAGCTGTGAGACAAATGAGGTAACCTTGAGGCAATAATGAGTTTGAGAGTTTAAATGCTACTAGTCATGATTAGAGCAACGATAACGTAAATTTTGTGACAGTTTAAAAAATAGCTAATCAACAGTAGGAAAAAGCTATAGTAAAATGCAGGTATTCTATTAGACTAGGATTAGCCAATCACAGACTTGAAATACAGAAGTTTACGGGTTCGGACGGTTGAAATATGTTCAGTTGCCTGCAGACCTTGGTAGTGACCGGATGGAAGATGTGTTCTCTAAAGAAATATTACGTATTCGAAAATTAATTATACGCATTAACAAAGTGCAAGTATTAAATAAAAGAATCTCACATCTCTTGATATCAGTGCACTGCTATTTAATTTGTGTCAAGGATTAATAAAAAGAAGTGATTTAAAACTTAAAATCTGTGTAAGCCTACATTCTTGACGCACCACGCCCTGATTAAAAGAAACGTGTCTCTAAAAAGACTGACGCAGCCGAGGCAAACATAAACATAAATACTATCTATAGAAGCAGTTTAATAACAAAGTTAATTTTTTAAAACTTGGAGCGTAACAACAAAAATACATCTTCAAATGGGCTTTACATACGTAACAGCAAATTACGTAAGAATCCACTTCAAATTGGTTCCCAAACGTGAGGCAAACCTTCAACAACAGTAAACTACAACAGTTGAAGAACAATAATACTACTTCAAGCTGGCTTTGCATACGTGGGGCAGAAACAATCACTTCTTCAAATTGGCTTCCCAAACGTGGGGCTAACATCAAAATTAATAACAACTTCCACACAGTGTGCCTGTGGTAAAAGATAGGGTGGACCCAACCAAAAATCACCGGTGTGATGACACGCTCGAAAGATGGCGGGTTTACATTTGACCGCAGTTGTATGCATTTTGCTTTTTATTGTGAAAAAAGAAAGCTCTGCAGTAGTACTGAAATAATTGAATATTTTGACTATATAAAATAGCAACAAATACATCTAATTTATTGTTATATGTTGATATAACATGAACGTAACAAAACACTATTAAAGTATTGCAAAACCTTAAACATCTGTGTTGTCAATGTGTAGTACTATGCAATAAAGGGTTAATCTTAGAGAGTTAAAATTAGCGATTCAACAATGTTGAATTTACTAAGTTCGCGGTCCATTTTCTCGACTGCCTAAAAAATCACCAGAAAAAAAATTGACCATGGTTTTACTATAGCTATAGAATACACGAGATGAATGCAAGAAGCTAAACCTCCCCCTAAAAAGAAAGTTAAGAAGTGTTAAAAACAAATTAAGGGGAGATTAATAACTCTATCCCGCCAGTATTAAATCTGCTAAATTCATAACCCACTATCTCAGAAACTAAGATAACACACTGATATTCTTACAGGATATAGATGCATGCCTTCTAAGTTCAATTATCCACTTTTATACAATAGCTTTGCTAATTAAGGAATATAGGATTATTTTGCTTATTGTATCACTCTTTGATAAAAACTTATCAGCATTTATTACTTTCTCTACTACGTATAGTAAGTAGGGGAAGTATTGTATTCCACCCAAAAATTCGATACGGAGATTTCACCGGAAATATATGTTTTGAGACCCCCTGAATCCAAAAAAGCATTTTTGGAAACATGTGTGTGTGTGTGTGTGTGTGTGTGTGAACAGCATAACTCAGAAACGAACAGTCGGATAAACACCAAACTTGGTATTTTCCAGAAATGTGACACAAAGGTTTTAAAGAAAATCCCCCACCCCGATTACCCTATACATGGAACATTTTTAGGAAAATTTTAATTTTCCCAAAAATGGCACCAATGATTTTGATTAAACTATCATATGTTTAAGATATTTTCATGACAAATAAATTGTATATCGCTAATTTTCTGGGAATGTTTCCAAAAGTATTCTTCATTGTGAACGACTTTTGCATAACTGGTAAACCATAAGAGATAGACAAAATTTTACTACACAAAAATGTAGATCGCGTTAAAATACAAAATTTATGTCATATACTTTTTTTTGTTGAGTGAACCATTTTCGAGATATTGCTTGTTATTCCCTTAAATTTTTCAATACTAATTTTCTCAAATGGGAATTCGTTATTCATTTTTTTGTCTTGGATATGTAATTCTCTTTGCATGTCAAAAGATCGTTTCTGCAAATGTTTATCTCGATTAATATGAAATAGACGGAGAATAAGAATTTGTAAAAATAATTAGTACAGGAGTAGAGAAAGTCATGTGAGTGTAACACATCAGATTTCTTTTAAATAACCAACCATATTTGTAACACCAACCTAGATCCACAACAGAACTTAGAAGCTGTTTTCATAATCCCAAAATTTGATTTAGTTTCCATCAATAGAAAACTGCCCTTTGTGGAGGAAACGTCAGAAACAGCTGTTCAAAGCAGAACTGGAGGATACAAACTCTCATATATTTGGAACGGAAGAAACAACATGGCTTGAAAGAATAAAAGCTGTCATACTTAAGAGTTAAGTGAAACTTCCCCTAATAGATTAGCTAAGATTTGCCTCTCTACTCCAAGTATCTAGGAGTTATGTTTTTTTTTCTCCTGTAAAATCGTGAAAAATTCACGGTACCAAATGCAGATGCAATATCATTTTAAAAATAAAATGGATGCGTTGCATTTGTCGCAGTAATCGGCTCGTGTTGTCTTATTTGCTGGGCGCTGTTATTGTTTTATTATTTTTAGATTTGGGTTCTTTGTCCTCCGGCTAGCTATTATTACTTAATCGAGCAAATATCTCTGAGCAGGGCGTGTAAACGGAAAGGCTTTGTTACTAAAGGATAACACTGATAAAAGAATTTATTTTCACAGTTTTATTGCCGTCACACTTAATTAATAGTTCACATCTTTAATCTTTATACACCCTGACTGAAACTGTTATATTTCCGAATGTAATTACTCTCGTATTAGTTGCCCCGTACTTCCCATTTTGTAACTATCTTTACGATGCGAGAGATTCATCCAAACTGTATGACATTCACTTCACGAGAGATTCCTCAAGACTCCGCGACGTGTACTTCACGAGAGATTTCTTAGAACTGCGTGACGTTTACCTCGTGAATGATTCTGTAGAACTGCGCGAAATATGCTTATGGCTCGAGAATATATACTCTTTCACCTCGAAATGCCTAAACATTATAATAGAGCTGCTATTGGTTACTAAATCGCGCCAACATTAGCGTCTAGGCTACTAACACATATGCTCTAGGGAAGATATTTCCTCCATTTCTAAAGAAAGGCACGCTACCCTGACGTCATTTGTTTGTCTCTTCTTAGTGATAAACAACTCACCCCCTCGCTTCATTGTTACCCGCTCTATTGTCAGTTTCAGTGAGGCCGTGTAAACTTATTTCCTAACAATGCTTATGGCTAACAAACATCTAAAATCATTGTCATACAATACTGTTAGTTTACACTACAATCACTCTGGCATTCAGAGTGTTGTGATATAAAACACTGCCTCACATTCACATGACTTTCTCTATTCACTATCGTTTATTTGTAGCTGTTATGGATTATTCTTATAATATCTACATCATGTTAATCGAAATAAACCTTCGTACAGTCTCATTACACATTTCGTTATAGATACAAGGGGGATAGAGGAAACCGAATAGATAGATGCTCCAATGCGTGTCGCTATATACTGGCGTTGAAATTTCATACTCTTTCTATGACATTGCGAGAAAAAACTGAATAGCGACACACTTTAGGAAGCTGATTAGTCTTGAAAATTTCAAATCGATAATATGGATATCTCGGAAATGGTTGATGCTACAAAAACGTATTTTAAAAAAATTGTGTGCTTTAAAGAGGTCCTTTGTTTGTTTCTTATAGTTTGCAGTTACACAACATTCCTTTGTAATAAAGAGGAATTCACAACTTATTTCCAGAAAATTCAGGGTATGCGGTCCATCTGACATGAATGTATCTTAAATATATGGTATTTTATCATAATAATTAGAACCATTTTTTGAGAAAATCTAAAATAACTATAACATTATCATGCAAAGGATACTTTGGAGCGGGGGGATTTTTTTTTAAAGTCTTCGTTTAGCATCTTTGGAAGATACATAAATAATTCCTGTGGTGCTATAGCCCGCGAAGTACCTGGGCCTGCCAACCCGACTGCCGGCCTACGCCCACGTGCGCACGGAAGAGCTGGGCGATCATCCAACAGATACGGTGAGGTGATGTGGCCAGCATCACGCATCCCACAGCCGGAAAGTTGGCTCACGAAGCCAGGAGCGCTGCCTATCGCAGCTCCTTACTTTCCTCAAGATGCCGAGTGGGCACCGGTCCTATGCGGAACCGAAAATCCGTACCGGCATGGGTGGGATCGAACACGGACTCATTCCGTGGCCGGGAACCAGAGCACCACGCTCCAGCCCACTGCGTCACGGTGCAATTTTTGGAAGTTAGATAACATTTCGTTTTGGAGTTATACGGTTCGCAGACGCCCCCGCACAGGCACAGACGCACCCAGACAACCTTTTTTTCAGAGAATCTCAAAACATACATTTATGAAATCTCGGTATCGAATTTTTGGATGAAATGCAATACTTCCCTTACTTACTATAGGTAAGTAGCTGAGAAAATAAGAATGTTTGTCTTTATGATAGCCCTGTATACCTACATTTAACATCAGTGACTAATTCAAAATCGAATATTGCCAGAAAATGTTCGGCCACATGCACGAGAAGAATAGGTTACCACCACAACCCAGAACTGTGTGGTAAAGTGATGTTACACTAATTCCAACACAACACAGCCTGCCTTATCGACTAGGGATGATCTTCCTCACACAAATCATCTTGTCACTTCACTGATAACGGAGAATGTTTGTTCGAACGCCAACATCGGCGATGAACTGCGATTTAACGTTTTCTGGAGCGAAGAAGCAAGCGGTGCAGAAATCTACCAGAAAAACTTCTAGTCTTCTCAAGGTAAAAAAGTTATCTTACCAAGTGTGAGGAGATTCACGTTTGGATTGCCACACTCAAGTAAAAGTATAGCAGAGGGAAATAAATCAAACTGCTTGTTTCTTTGTGTTGCATTAATAAGGCCAAACTCAAGATCCAGAAAGGGATTTTCAAACTCTTGCAATTTTTTTTACAAAGTTTTAATTTCAGAAAAAGAAAGCAACACATATTGATTTTTCGCACGTAATATTATAAAGTTGTGTAAATTATTAAGAGGGGAAGCCTATTTAAACCACTGTATTTCAGTTTTCCAACAACAATCTCACGTAACATAGTCAAAGGCTTGAATCAGATCTAATAAAATTGTACTGGTACAAGTTTTAGCTTCATAATCTTCAACTTCATTAGAAACCATTTCTTGGACTTCTTTGAATTTAAATTGACCCTAAAGGTGAGTCCACACTGTTCAACATATCAACAGTTAACATTCAACAATTAACAAAATGTTTCATTCAACATGTTAAATGCCTTCAACATGTTATAACTGTGAACCTTTAACATTCCATCCACACCAGTTAACTTGTTGGGACAAAATCTCTCAACTAAAAGCAAAATGGACTCCAGTGATCAGGATTTGACCGTTGCTGTTTGTATCTGTGCTTGATATGTAATAAAAAGAAAAGTAGAAGTTGATGAGGGCTATCTGGTTAATCGGCAAGGGAGTGAAAATGTTTTAATGAGTTTAAAATTAGGAGCAGGTTTGACTTCAATTTCTTGAGAACAGTCAAAGTGACTTCAACTTAGCTTTGAGCAAGGTTTCTAACCTATATTCATAAAAAGGACACATATTTGAGAACAGCCATTCCAGCTGTCAGGCTTGAGCCTTTTTTTGCAATTCTCTAACAAAGTGAAGCTATCTTTCTTTTTGATATTGCCTCTGGAACAACAATATATTGCACACATCTTGGTAATAAGTATCCATTCTTTTTATTACAAAGTTCCATAATGACAGCCTAAACAAAGATTTTATTAATGAAAGTGTCTTTTCTTTCGTCCGTTCCATAACTTCACATGAAGCAAACCAAATCAAGGATACAACCACAGAACGAGTCAACACGCAACTACCGAACACAATAGCTTGAAGGAATCAGAAGTACGCCGTTGCCATAGTTGTAGTCTGGAAACTTCTGAAGTTCATCCAATCACATACACAGAGAGCAAATTGACTTAACAAGTTTTCCATTAAAAGCGGAAAACATCCAACATGTTAAAAGTGTCAAGCACATCTCTTTCGGTTAACATGTTAAGTCAATTCCGCCATCGAAATTTGGCCAACATGCAAACTGATAACATGTTGCAATTGACAAGCATTGTTAAATGTTAATCAGCGTGGACAGGGCTTAAAATTACCATCACAGCGTCCTCTAAATAAGACACGACTAATGACATTTACCTTCCCCCATAACATCAAGCAATTTTATTCAAGACATTTCTTTCTACAACGCTTAGTTTTGGAGATATTGTACAGCCTCAACTTAAATGGTCCACCATGCATACTCGTGCATGCTATTTTTGTATAGGCATGCCTACCCTGCCACTCAAAGGCTGGCACCCAGCATGAGGGGTGCGGTAACCAAGTGAGATGGTCCTGAGGTAACGCATTCTGGAGGTTCCGCGTTCTATTCCCGTTGGGCTGGTTACTCTGACCTTGGTTTTTTTTTGTGGTTTTCCTGGTTTGTAATCAAATGTTGGGTTGGATTGTATTTTCCTGGCTCCATTTCCTGTTTCATTTCATTAACGCGTTTCAGACGAGAGGACGGCGGGCGAGGCTTATGGCGGTGGAGCTTTTTGGGGAAATGTTGCCCTCACAGAGACCCCTCCCTGGAAAGAGATAAGCCCTGTTGGGGGGATGTTGGTCCGGCGTCAAGATGTACTATCTGGAAACCTTAGGGATCCCGCCTACAACCAAGCCTGCCGCCCCGGATTTGGTTGTCCTCTGTGTCCTTCACTTCACCCCTTCCTCCTGGAGGTTTCCAGAAGCACAATAAGCCGAAATTCTCCTCCACTTTCTAACATGTATCGGAGCATTCTGAGTATTGCTGAATTTTAAAACTGAAGGGAAAAGAAAGATACATCGAAGTATGTAACAAAGAGGCCAGAATGAGGTAAGCACGAGGACAGGTGTAATGAATTTAAGTGGCTTAACAGGGAGAAGAAGGGGGGGAGAGATGTACTAAAAATATAATGGATTACATGATAATTGGCATTATATTCTGGAATGCGAGTATACGGATAGAGGGGGAGAGAATTTAATATTAGAGAAATGGAAAAGTTTACTAAATATAGCTAAAGGTTAGGAAGATTTTTAAAACAAGATCAAATGAATATATGGAGAAAGTGGGAAAATATTTAGGAAAAATAACGTTAACATTTTTAAAAGAAATGTGAAGCAAATCGTAGAAAATACCGAAAAAGGGTAACCAGGCAATACGTTATACTTCCCCATTATATATACAACACAATGCTAAATATAAGGGTAAGAGAAACATTAAGCAACTCCATTGTATTGTATATACTGTATAAATTGTATGTAAAGTTTAAAGCAGACAATCATTCATTCGAGTGCTACTGTATGTATAGATATGGCGAAGTGCTATCAAAGAGGTGCCGGCTGAGGAAGGAAGGTGAATGCAGCAATGCACCCGAATATTATTTTGTTACTTTACTTTAGCACAGGGAGGAAATATCTATCTGAGAGCTACAGTTTTGTGCAGCAAGCAAACTATCTTCCTTTTTCGGTGTGTAATAATTATGCATAAAGTATTTAGGTGCAATAAAATACACAATATTGTTTTCATGTGAGAAGAATCTAAATAAAATCAGCTAAAACAATGTTTGTCTCAAAATTTAGGGTACACATCATAGTGGAGGATAAAACCGTAGGGACTATTTGGAATAAATATATAAACGTCCAGTATTGCTACTTTGCTGCGCCTGGCGATAAAAATCTGAGTGAAGCCGTACACACGCCTTCTGTCTCCAGTCCACTGTTGGCAGACCTCGAAGAGATGCCTGTAGCGTTTTAAAACACCACGTAAACCTTTCACTTTCATGCAGCTGTTGCACATCTAGCAGTTACTTCCTTCGCCATTTGGAGTGAGATACCCATAAGCACTATGTTGAAATGCTTATTATTTCAGGTACAACATTACAGTTCTGCGTATAGCATTTAATTCGACATTTTTAGAGTTTAGCATTTCAGAAATATTACTTATATGTTATACCATTCATATATAATGCCACTCGTCTACCAGCGTTCCCATAATCATGATAAAAGCGTTTGCCTAGAAAGGATATAAAATTATGCTGCAGGAAATTGATGTAGTGTATTTACTCATGGTAACATGCAAGGTTAGAAAACGACAACCAGTTGTTTATATCATAACTCAGTTTTAATTATTTGTGATGAGCTGTAATGAAATAAAAAGAATATGGAAGATACAATCATATACGGCGATTAATCTAAGCTTCAAGCGGCAGCGACTTAGACGCAAGACAAGGAATGTTTCAGAGTTGAAAAAAATTACATTTCAATGAGTGTTTAATTTTTTTGTGTTCAGGGTTTTGCCTATCTCTTATGTTTCCCAAATCAGAATAAACAGGACTTCACAGATCATTCACATAAAATACAAAATATGCACCTTTGTTATCATACAAATATGTCAAACAAACTACATTTTGACCAAAAGCATTAGAATTGTTTCTATGAAAATACAAATGAACTATTGTTTCCATATACGTAAAAGGTTGTTTGGAATGAGAGAATTAAAAAAAAAACACACACACACAAGGAGTGCTTAGTGGAATTTTCGGTACACATTAATGCAAAATTCTCGGATTTTCACCATGGTTTTATATATGTCTTATAGGCATTCAGAAATAAATTCCAAAAATTGCCTTCAAAATGTCATTATTTTTAAATAATATTTCATAGAATCACTAAGTAATGAACAAATCGAACCATTAATAACGATGTCTCATAGTGGTTTATGACACAAAAAGCTTATTTGAAATAAATTGTGTATTTTAAAGAGATTTACATTTTTTGTGTAGTACGTTTTCGTCTATCGCTTAACGTTTATCAATTATAGAAGATTAGGTATACAAAATTCCTACTATTCTCAGAAAATTCAAGATATAATCTTTTTTGTAATGTAAAAATTATATACATAGTACTTTAATCAAAACCGTTAGTAATGTTTTAGAAAATAAAACATTTCAAAAAATGTTCCATGTAAAGGGTTGGGATTTTCTTGAAAATTTTGTGCCGCATCTTTGGAAGGTACTGTACCTAAAATACCAAGTCGATATTTATCGTGCTTTGGTTTTTGAGTTATACTTTTCACGATAGACACGTGCGCGCGCGAATCTTTTCTAAAAATGCCTTTTTTTGGTCTTCAAGGACCTCAAAACTGTATTTCAGGTGAAATCACGATATAGAATATTTAGTTGAAATACAATATTCCCCTACTTACTATACGGAGTACAGAAAGTAATAAGCAATAGTGGGTTGGGAAAGTTATGCGAATGTAACGAGAATTTTATTGTCTCTTTTTAACAAATGCATCTGCCTTTTCTTATAATTTATAATTCCATGTTTTAATTCTAATGCATAAAGCAATGCAATTTCTTTTGCCAGCAATATCACCATGGTTTAGAAAAAGTTAATCCTCAAGTGCGGATAAAGGCAAAAGAAATCCAAATTGCAAGAGCGAGAAAGTAGGCCTCTAGCAATATATTGCGTTTATGTTTCGAATGCACTTGCGGCAAAATTTAGTTGCTTTATTTTGTTCCTTAACTTCGCCAGCGCGGGCTATAAAACTGAGAGATTGATGGTGTAATTGCCCAATAAAAACGGCTCTGGAAATGTTATGCGATGGAAACAAGCGCTTAACCATGTGTAAAATTGAGCATGCATTGAAAACAGCGTTTAACGAAAGTGCTTCACTGCGGATTTTGTTTTTCACCGAGTGGTAACCACAGGGGTTACATTGTAATCCGATGTATACACTTCTCAGGTCGTTAGTGGCCTGTTATGGGTACATCACAGGTTCGATTAGCCGTAACGCCACACGGGCAATATTATCGAAGCAAATGTTATCGCTAAGGATCTGTAATAGCAGATAAAAACAGAATTCTGTTGTTTAAATGCTATTTCCAATAAAGAGTTTGTGTTTTATTTGGATTGTTGTAGTTACCCCTTCTTCAACATGACGTATTTTAAGTTCTTAAAACCCATAAGCTTTGAGTTCCCTTTTTTAGTTTCTCTAGCATTCCATCAAAATATTGGATACCGAGATTTCACCGGAAATGCATGTTTTGAAGCCCCTGAATCCATAAACATTTTTAGAAAAAGTCTGCATGTGTGTGTGTTTTTCTGTGAACAACATAACTTAAAAACGAAGCCAGATAAGCACCAAACTTGGTATGTAGGTTCAGTACCTTCTGAAAATGCGGCTTGAAGATTTTCAAGAAAATCCCCCTACCCCAAACTACCTTTACATGGAAGACTTTTTGAATTATTTTTAAATGGCACTAACAATTTTGATTAAAATACCATATACAGTAAAACCTGCCTAAACAAACCACCTACATACCGGAAATCTGGAGAAACGGAAATTAAATCTTTAGGTTAAATGATACTCTAAACTGTCTAACGCGGAAACGGAAATTTCGACAATGATCTCATAATTAATAAGAACTTTAACCAGCTATTTCAAATTCGGTATGATAAATGTTATGTGAAGTTTCCATCACGATAAGTTTAAGAGTTACTGAAAATTGTGATGCCATAATGGTATGTGTTCTTGTTCTTGTTCTTATTATTATTATTATTATTATTATGTTATATTTCAATATAATATTAACCATAAACATTCATCGCCAAAGAATAGCAATTACTTGAACACATTAAAAAGGTACTGTTATGTAGCGAGTAAAGGCTTAACTAGCCTATCGTAAATAAATGGAGCCAATAAATGCATCGGAATTTAATTTAGATGTTAAAGCAACTGAATAAGTGCAGAAGAAAACAAGAAGTGTAGCAACAAATATTTTCATGTCTGCAACAGACATGAAAATATTTAAAATAAATCTATGACAAATTACACACAGTCTTAGTATTCTTTGTCATCAATTTATTCGTCTGTAACTTTCCTGAAGTTCACCCCCTTCCTATTGCAAAAAAATAAATGCCCTTACAATCCGCAATTTGTCTTAATTTACTACCGAAGCTCTGAAAAGATTTAGACCTCTAAACGATTTAAGATAGGAGGGCGAGTGATCCGTCTTCATTCAGAAAGCTTTTTCCTAAGATTTGAAAGGACTTGGTGTGCGCAGCAGAAAGAAACTTCTTGTAGGCCTAAATCCGCAGATTTCATTACTCAGAACTGATGCCAAATATAGGCCATAAGTTTGAAGAAATTATGCTTAATGACTAAAATACGGAACATTCTTGAATTGGGAACATGAACGAATATTTTTAATGATAGGTTCATTCTCACATTAACAGGAAATGATATTGAATTGTGATGTTATGTTCTTTAAGAAAAATATAGGCCATAAGTTTGAAGAAATTATGCTTAATGACTAAAATACGGAACATTCTTGAATTGGGAACATGAACGAATATTTTTAATGATAGGTTCATTCTCACATTAACAGGAAATGATATTGAATTGTGATGTTATGTTCTTTAAGAAAAATATAGGCCATAAGTTTGAAGAAATTATGCTTAATGACTAAAATACGGAACATTCTTGAATTGGGAACATGAACGAATATTTTTAATGATAGGTTCATTCTCACATTAACAGGAAATGATATTGAATTGTGATGTTATGTTCTTTAAGAAATCAAGGAAAAGTATTTTAGAATCCCATTTCGCAAGGCTTTCGAAAACTCTGTCGACGTAAGCTACTGAATTGTGACGTCATCGTCTAGTACTACCTGAGGTGATGCCAAATACTTGCATTGGCAAACTAGTGTTGGTTAGAGCTGCATCTATTCCGGTTCTCAAAATTACGGATGGTTTATAAAAAGGCACAATCGGATAATCTGTCATACGTGGATGCATTAATGGTATCATTGTTTTTCAGAAATAGCAACTGTTTTGTGGTTGCAGGAATTTGTGAATCAAAAGCATAAGTAGTATATCCACCTATTATACATATATATATATATATATATATATATATATATATGATTATGCACGACGGCTAAATTGCAACAAATCTATGCTCATGTTGAAAAACTAAGATGTGTTTGTTGATCAGTTTTCAGAAGCTAATCGTGAATCATGGTAATCGTATTTCTTATTCACAACCAAGTATTAGGTCAAACATCAAGCTTAAAACTGTATTTCATTAGAGTAGCAGATTTGTTGGCTATTAATTTGTATTACGTAAACATAGAACGCCAGAGGAGTGGTCGCGCGCTATCGCCAGATAACCAGAATCCTCAGGAAGTTTCTTCCCCCTTTGTCTTCAGAACGTGTCCAGATATTTCTAGAATGCTCTGGAGAAGATTCCATAAGTTGTATAAGCGAGCATTCTCGCGAGAGTTAGTCAGTCAATGGATGAGTTAGGGAGACACTCAGCTCTTAAATGGCTAAGAAGAAGGTACGCAGAGTCGCTGCTCCTGCTTAGGCAGGAACCTCTTCTTCTCCTCCGGCACCCGCCGAGGAGAAACTTACGCAGCCGCCGCAGCCCGGGGCTACTTTCGCCTCGACCGCCGCTTCGCCGCCATCCAGGGCAGCTTTGCCGTGACTAACTCCGCAGTTGCCTCCGCCTTCACCGGTGTCCACGTCGCCGATCCTGGGTGTTCCCCAGCCAGCGCAGAAACAGCCTGTACTTCATGGGAGGCACAGCGCTGTGATTCGAGGGGTCCCGAAGGACCTGCCAGTCAGGTTCCTCATCAGCGCTGCTCACCAGCAGTGTCCTTCAGCCTTGAAGGCCGCTCGGATCCACGGAGCACAGGTACTCACATCGCTCGTCAGAATCCAGTTTGCAGACCTTGGCGACCACGGAGCGGCCTTGAGAGCGGGCCTGCCCTTATTAGGGCGGTGCTTACCACATCGAGGTCAGTCGAGTGGAACGCCAGGTGCCAGCCGACGCTGCTGAGCTTACGGGCACGGCAAAACCAAGATGCCACTACTGTGGCGCCCCCAGCCACTGCTACTTGCAAGTAGCACGACTTGCGCCGCCGCCGCTGCTAATGCGCTACAATTGGAGGGTCGAACAATTCACGGCCAAGCGCTCTGCCCCTTGCATCCTCTCAGGAAGGCACCGCAGAAGCCACCAGCACCAACCTCGCCTCAGACGATCACTCCAAATTCGCCGACACCAGCGCCGACACCAGCACCATCACCAACGTCGAAGTCCAGGGCCTACGCGACGCCGTTCAGGATCTCCACGCGGAGTTCCTGAACATGACGACGAAACTGACAGCGCTGGAGGAACTCATCAGGGACCTTCAAGACACTTCAGCTACTCAGCAAGTTTTTCTAGTTGGGAAGTTCGAGGCCATCACTTCCAGAATCAGCACCATCGACAACTCCATCCAGAACTCATCCACAGCCTCACACACGATTGCTCAACATCTTGACACCAAAGACATGGCGCTCAGATCTCTGGAAGCACAGCAGCATCAACTTCGAGCCCACTTCCAGCAGCCAGTCAAACCGGAGGCCCTAAGCAATCGCCGAAGGGCTTCGACCAGCACAACTTACGCCGAAGATTACCACACCCGGGCACTTCAGTATCACCAGAAGCAAGTTCTACATCAACCTATCTCTTCCACACAATTACCATTTCCATTCTTTCCTAAATCCTCGCAATTTTCACTAGTGTTGCAGCCAGGTTTCATGGCTGCATCCTAGTAGCTATCTTTACCCGCTCTCGCCCATAGAGCGGCAGCCAACAGCCCTCAAGTACTAACGTGGGTGCTATGTGGGACCGCACAAAACCACGTTTTATTCCTCTTTTCCTTCTTCCATTTTCCTTCCGGTTGAAGAGTTTTTAGTGGGTATGCCGACTTTTGGTGAGTCCCACACTCTCGGTCTCGATTCCCACCGGGTTGGGGTTAGTGATTAAATCATTTTCTCCTTCACTCGGAAAAAAATTAGGGAGTTGAGCGTGTTTCTGCTGCGGCATCAAGTGCGGTTCTCCGAGCGAGTTGGTGTGTGACGTGCAGTAAGTACTACTGCGGGGCCAGATCTTGTGTTCGACTCCACAGCGAGGGAACCTTCCGAAGGAAGAGGCTACATCACGAAGAAGATGGAGTGACTGGGAACTGAACTAGGTCACATTAGTGACAGTGTGTCTAAGTGAACTGAAAAGCGAACTAAATAAAAATTAGTGAAGTGAGAGAAGTGACAGTTGGAAAGTGGAAAAGTCACAATACTATGAAACACAAACGTAATGCTTAAAAGCTCCAAGACACCTCTAATTATGTCGTACTAATGCATTTAAACAAAGAGCAAATAAATCAGTACGGTTTTATTCCGTTACATGTAGACGGGTGATAATAGTGATGATACGGAGGACCTTTTGCTGCTTAGCATATCGTAACGTATGTGTATGCGTGTGTACATTATTGCTGTATATAATATAGTTGAGCTAATTGTTGTGGTTGTGTGTTAATTATTGTCTGCCGCGGCAATTCCATTTCCTAGTTGCGGGTGAAGGCAATTGTGGGAAGAGCTGTGTGTGTGTGTTATAGCGTGGGTCTAGTTGTAGCCAGAGTAGGCCACTCTAATGTAAATCTTCGGAGGGAACGGGTGTATGTGTAAGGGGTGTGTGAGCGTGGGGCATCTCCTCCAGTGTTTTATGTGTAACCTGTTTGTGTACCATGTAGAGCACCTTGATTTATAATAAACCTGAGCAAAATGTGAATTTAAATGTAATTAGTTTTGTGCAGCAAGTTCTTGGTACCTTTCTGGTTGTCTCTGTCTACGTCCCCCAATGTTTATGCCGGGGTAACTAAATTTAAAATTTTAGCTGCAAACCTTTGGCCTCACCCCGGTGTATAAGATTTTTATTTTTACCCTATGGTTTCTTAATTTCGTGCTAGAAGAGGTAGAATAGTTTGGGTAATTATGTATTTATTGCTACGTTTTATTAAATACGTACCACAGCCAACTGACACGTGCAGTTCTTAAAGAGGTTAAACTGAAAAATGCATAGTTTCAACAATTTGACATTAGAATAAATTAAGCACAAAACAACAGAATGTTTCAATGCCATTAACTTACCTCAAAACGATCCTACGAGCGGAATAACTCAGATGGTAACCTCTGTGGCCCGCATTCGGGAGGTGCCGGATTCAAATCCCTTGGACCAACCAAACTGAATGTTTTTTTTTTCTCGTGGTTTACGTTAGTAGCCAAGGTAAATACTGGATTGAATTAATTATTAACACCCAAAGTTTCAACTAAGTTCCAACTTTGGTCTAAAAAAAGGTACAAAAATCTGATGCGATACATTCACATGTCCTTCTCTACCCTCTGATCTTACTAAAGCTTATTTTTAATAATACAGGAATAGCGTAAAATATGCGTTTGCTAAGCAGCGACACTAGTGCTCACTAGTCAGTTGTGAGTGATATCTGTCTTCGTTCACACCACATCCCATGGTATCTGTCGAACCTTTTGCCGCAACACGCGCACTCGCATTCTGGGGTCGCTTGGTAGTAATTTCTGTTCTTGCACACTTTTAAAGTGGAAGCCATGTATCGCGAACCTGGTCAAGATGTGTCGCAGTTTGTAGAGACCTTGCGTCCAGTCTTTGTACAGCATCGCCTCAGTGCTGTAGAATTCACTCCATATCTCTTTTCGCTTGTTCTCTATATCTTGCATTCATTTTGACGGCAGGAGTAGCTTCATTCTTAGGTCTTGTATGAACGACATTTCTCCCGTCAGTGCATAGGTGAGCCGGGAGGGTGTGAACTTTGAGAGATACATAACTCGTTTGAGATAAACGCTCATGAGCTTCTTTATTTCCGCCAGATGCTTGTATTTCAGATGTGTACAAATGTTCTCCACACCATATGCCGCCACCGGTACTATTTTTGTTTGAAATTGTTTCAGCACTGATTAAGCGACATCTGCTAATTTCTTTTTCTATGATACTTTAACCCAAATAAACATTTGCAGAAATAGGTAAACACATTTCGTTAGTGTTACGAAGAAACAGCGATAATCAAATGCTTAAGAACTGGACGCTATATGCTGGCCTTAAAATTCCATACTGTTTCTATGCAATCGCGAGAAACAGTTGAATCTTGACTTTAAAAGAATGACCAAGTAATGAATTCGAGGCATTAATAACAAATATCTCAGAAATGGCTTAGGCCACAAAAAATCTTATTTGAAATAAAGTGTGTGTTTTAAAAAGTCTAAATTTTTTGTGTTGTACGTTTACATCTATCCTTTAAGGTTTACCAGTTATGCAAGATTATACATGTTCCTTCCGAAGAAGAGAACTTCGTAGGCTATTTCCAGAAAATTCAAGATATACATTTTATTTGTCATGTCAATATCTTTAATATACGATATTTTAATCAAAATTGTTAGAGCTTTTTTTTAGAAAATCCGAATTTTCGAAAAATGTTACATGTAAACGGTAGTTTGGGGTGGGAGATTTTCTTGAAATTCTTTGTGCACACCTTCGGAAGGTACTGAATCTAAATACCAAAATTGATATTTATTTGATTTTTTGTTTTTGAGTTATGCTGTTTACAGAAAGACAGACACACGCATGGACATTTTTAAAATTCTTTATTTGGATTCAGGAGCCTCAAAACATGCATTTCCTTTGACATCTCGGTGTCGAAGCAATACCTTCTTTACCTACTATTTACATTGTGAGAATGTAAAAACGGTATAGCGAATGCTCTGCCATCTATAAACAGATCAAAGCATGTAGACTAGACGGCACCCTAATGTTATCTGCACGGCACGTGTAGAAGCAGAGATACAGTTGCTTGGGTGTCTGTGGACACGTGTCGAAGCTGCTATCTAGCCATACGTACAGAGGTACAGTTGCCTACACGTTACACGTGGCGAAGAAAGATGGTATGGTACAGGGATGAGACCTAAAAGCCTCCATCGGCCGACATAAAATATATGAGAGACAAAAATGATCCTGGCAACAATACGTTGTAGATTTCTCCGAATTATTCTTCGCCATATCATTTCTAAACGTTATTGATCAATATAAAATTCGCGGCACATGAAGAATAATCTTTTTCCTTCATTTTAATTGTGAAATTTATTAATACAAAATATATATTTTGTGCACCAAAGTATTCTCTTCAACCTATATCAATATATTTAACAGAAACCAATACAACTTTTAATGGCAATTGTCTTATCCCTTTAGTAAAAATCTGATGTGTTGCACTCACATGACTTTCTCTGCTCTATCGCTTATTAGTGGGTATACAAATTATTCGTATGAAAGCCTATTTTCCTATCTACTTCATTTTAATCGAGATAAGCCTTTCCGGAATTAGCTGCATTACATATTTCGTTATAGATACAAAGGGAATAGCGATAGTCAATGTTTAAGAACTGGGTGCTGTATTCACGCTGGCCTAGCAACTCCGCAATCTTTCCATGACATCGCGAGAAACAACTGAAAATCGACAGGACTTTAAAACATGGCCAGTTAGAACCATTACTAACGGAGATCTTGGAAATGGCCATAAAATAAGTTATTTGAAATAAATTGTGGTTTTAAAGATATGTGCAAATAGATCATTTTCGTCTATCGCTTAACGTTTATAAATTATACAAGATTATACAAAATTCCTATCGAATGAAGAGGACTTCACAGGCTATTCTCAGAGAAGTCAAGATTTAATATAAATATGATGAATATATGGTATTTTAATAAAAATAGAGCCATTTTTGATAAAATCAAAAATTTCGAAAAATGTTCCATGTAAAAGGTAGTTTGGGATGGGAGATTTTCTTGGGAATGTTCGTGTCGCATCTTTAGAAGGTTGAAAAGGTTTGATTTTATTGTTGTAGGAGTTGTATTATATTCAAATGTTGGGGAGCCGAACTTGTAGTAGTTCCAACCGCACGTATAGTAAACCGTTTCCGGTAGCCTTCGCTCCAAGTTTAAAAATATTAGCTTTATAATTTGACTGTTTCTTTAAATATTATATATTTATGATTGCCTCGGCTGCACAGTATTACTGTTACAGACATGGATGACTTGGCAGGGTTGTGGTACGACTAAGATTGTACGCTTACACAGATTATAATTTTACTTAACTCCTTTTATTAATACTTGATACGATTTAAATAACACTTCACTTATAGAGAGCTGTGAGATTCTTTAATTAATTACTTGCACTTTTTAACGCGTAAAACTATTTTCGTCTCACACGAATACGCATTAAATCTCTTGAGGACACTTTTTTCTTCTGATTAGTACCGCTGTCTGCAACCAACTGAAGCGATTTCAACCGCCTTAAAGTTGTAAATTTCTGTATGTCAAGTCTCTGACTGGCTAATCCTACTCCAATAGAATACCTTCATTTAACTAAAGCTATTTCTGGTTGTTGTTTGGCTATTTTTAAACTTTCCAAAATTTACATTATTGTTGCTCCAATAATGACTAGTAGCATTTAAACTTTCAAATTCATTATTGCCTCATTGTTAGCAACCTTTAACCTATTATTCTCACAGCTCCTACATTATTAAATTACGTAATACATTCACATAACATTATTGCACATGGATACAATAATATAAGCATATGCAATGACTGTCACATACATTTTACAAATTATTACATACATATTGCTTCAAGGCGGGCTGTTATTATATTTTTTTGAATTATATAATTTGACTAAAATCATTTAAGTGTTAAAAATACTGCCTCAAGGTAGTGAACCTAAATACCAAGTTTCGTATTTATCCGAATTTTCGCTTCTGACTTATGCTGTTCACAGACAGAGAAAACACACAAACTGGTCTTTTTCCAGAAGTTGTATTTTTGGGTTCAGGGGTCTTAAAACTTTTATTTCCGGTAAAATATCGGTTTCGAGTTCTTGGCTTGAATGCAATACCTTCTCTATCTATTATGTGCGTGACAGAGGAAGTAAAAATTAATTATAAATCACAGAAAACCTGAGAAAAATGATTATTCCTTCAAATACATACAACACGCGTTTCAGTTTGTCTCAATAAAAAATATGGAGCAGTTCTATTACTATTCAGTTTTTAAAAAGAGATTATATAGATATAATTAGGTTCAAATTAAAAAATTCGCTACATCCCTGTTGGAAGGAAAGTTTTTACATCGCCCTTATACAACAATATTTCTTACACTATTCAGCGGTGAAAAATTCCCTAAAGGATACTGTTGAGTAGAGCTAACGGTTCTAAGGGGAGTGAATGTGATTCAGAGAGTGACTGAGTGGATCGGCGAAAGTTTGTGACAGTGACTAAGTGAGAAATGCTTGTAATAAATGAGTGACGGGGCTTTTTCTCACGCAAAGGTTGGAGGTACTGGATGTTGCACCAGATATTTTCCACACGGCCTGTCCTCGGCTCGTTTTTAGCAGTTGGTAGTAATGGATTTATCTCTTGCCGCGAGAGTTGAACACGTCCAGAGTAAAGCATTTATTTCAGCTACTGGTAATAAACAACAAACACCATACGAGCGCAGGAGTATTAATCCTGCTCTTTTAGAATAGCGCGCTGAGAGATGGAGAGAAAGGCCCTTTACTCGCTTAACTGCGGTTGCATCTGAAGAGAATTTCCTCCCTGTTAAGTAACATTTTCTGCCCTAAAACGAGAAGGCAGGCGGAGATAGGATATGGGAATGGAGATAACAAAACACTCTTTGAATTGTATAGAAAACCAAGTGGTTTAAAACAATATATACCTTGGAAAGACAGAATTACACTGATACAATCAATGCAGTAGCGGAATTTGAACCATGGATCTTCGGTTTACCCCGTTTATCATGTTACGTTTCAGGTTCGAAGGATCAGGCGAGTGGACGGTGAATTGGCGCTGGAGTTGTCTTTGAGGAATTGTCTGCCCTGGCTCAGGTGTGTGACGGGCCCGCACACTCCTGGTTTGAGTGCACAACAAATAAAATGCATATCTAGAAATTTTTTGGGATGGCCAGTGAAGTCCTCTTCATTCTGAATGTATTTTGTATAACTGATAAACCCTAAGAGATGGACAGAACCTTACTACACAAAAAATGTATATCTCGTTAAAACATACCATTTATGACAATTAATATTTTTGTAGCGTTAACCATTATGGGATATTCATTATTATTGGGTAGAATTTTCAAAAACTTAAAGCTTTATTCAAGTGAAAAGTTGCTATTCGTTTTTTTTTTTCCCCTCGTAGTCATGAAAGGAAAATGGAGTTTTGAAGTCATTCACATAACGATCCGCTTTTACTTTCTCTATAGGTACATAGTATGTAGAAAAGGTATTGCATTTCACCCAAAAATTCGATACTAGAATCTGGAAATACATTTTCAGAAAAAGGTCTGTGTGTAAACAGCGTAATTCAAAAACAAAAAGTCGGATAAATACCACACTTGGGATTTAGGTTTCGTACCTTCCAAAGATGAGACAGGAAGATTTTCAACAGAATCCCCCCAAACCAAAATAACCTTTAAATGGAACATTTTTCGAAATTTTTTTATTTTCTAAAACATGGCTCTAACGATTTTGATTAAAATACCATATATTAAGGATATATACATGACAAATAAGACGTATATCTTGAATTTTTGGGGAATATCCTGTGAAGTCCTCTTCATTCGGACGGAACTTTGTATAATCTGATATAACTGGTAAACGTTAAGCGATAGACGAAAACGTACCATACTAAAAATAATAGATATCTTTAAAACACACAATTTACTTGCAATAAGTTTTTCAGTGGCGTTTCTGAGATATCCCTTTTTAAAGGTTCCAATTGTTCAATATTTGTCGTTCTTTTTGTCTCATCGATTTGCAGTTGTTTCTCGCGATTGCGTGGAAACCGTATGGAATTTTGAGGCCAGCATATAGCGTCCAGTTCTTAAATATTTGACTATTGCTGCTCCCTTTGTATCTATAATGAAATGTGTAATGTAACTATTTCTGCAAAGGTTTATTTGGATTAAATTGTGGTAGATAGAAAAATAAGCTTTAGTAAGAGTAGTTCTTATACCCACTAATAAAGATAAAGGTTACAGAAAGTCATGTGTATGTATCACATCAGATTTTTACTTTCTCTACCACGTATAGTAAGTAGGGGAAGTATTGTATTCCACCCAAAAAATTCGATACCGAGATTTCACCGGAAATACATGTTTTGAGACCCCCTGAATCCAAAAAATCTGATGTGTTACACTCACATGACTTTTTCTACTCTTGTACAATCTAATTTTACAAACGCTTATTCTCCATATGCTTCATGTTAATCGAGATATCGAGATGTCAATCTTATTGGTAATATTCATGTAGATGCAAGGGGAATCTGGTAGCTTTTAAGCGATAGTCAAATATTTTAACGGTGGTTGCTATGTGGCGCATTCCATTCTCTTTGCATGTCCAGGACATAAAAAAATCTGATGTGTTACACTCACATAACTTTCTCTACTCTTGTACAACCTAATTTTCAAAAGCCTATTCTCCATATGCTTCATGTTAATCGAGATATCGAGATGTCAATCTTATTGGTAATTTTCTTGTAGATGCAAGGAAAATATGGTAGCTTTTAAGCGATAGTCAAATATTTTAACGCTGGTTGCTATGTGACGCATTCCATTCTCTTTGCATGTCTAGGACATAAAAAAAATGAATAACGCATTTGAGAAAAAGTATAAGTATTGGAAAATTTAAGGAAATAACAAGCAATATCTCGAAAACGGTTCACTCAACAAAAGAAATGTATATGACATAAGTTGTGTATTTTAACGTGATCTACATTTTTTGTGCAGTAAAATTTTGTCTATCTCTTATGGTTTACCAGTTATGCAAAAGTCGTTCACAATGAAGAATACTTTTGGAGACATTCCCAGAAAATTCGAGATATACATTTCATTTCTCATGACATTACCCTAAACATATGATATTTTCATCAAAATCGTTAGAGCCATTTTTGAGAAAATTAAAGTTTTCGAAAAATGTTCCATGTAAAGGGTAGTCTGGGGTGGGAGAATTTTCTTGAAAACCTTCGTGCCGCATCTCGGGAAGATACTGAACCTAAATACCAAGTTTGGTGCTTATCCGATTGTTCGTTTTTGAGTTATGCTGTTCACAGACACACAGACACACAGACACACACACACACAGACACACACACGGACATGTTTCCAAAAATGCTTTTTTTGGATTCAGGAGGTCAACATGTATTTCCGGTGAAATCTCGGTAACGAATTTTTGGGTGGAATGCAATACTTCCCCTACTTACTATACGTAGTAGAGAAAGTAAAAATCTGATGTGTTACACTCACATGACTTTCTCTACTCTTGTACAATCTATTTTTACAAACGCCTATTCTCCATATGCTTTATGTTAATCGAGATATCGAGATGTCAATCTTATTGCTAATTTTCTTGTAGATGCAAGGGGAATATGGTAGCTTTTAAGCGATGGTCAAATATTTTAACGCTGGTTGCTATGTGTCGAATTCCATTCTCTTTGCAAGTCCAGGACATAAAAAAATGAATAACGAATTTGAGAAAAAGTATAAGTATTGGAAAATTTAAGAGAATAACAAGCAATATCTCGAAAACGGTTCACTCAACAAAAGAAATGTATATAACATAAGTTGTGTATTTTAACGAGATCAACATTTTTTGTGTAGTAAAATTTTGTCTATCTCTTATGGTTTACCAGTTATGCAAAAGTCGTTCACAATGAAGAATACTTTTGGAGACATTCCCAGAAAATTCGAGATATACATTTCATTTCTCATGGCATTATCTTAAACATATGATATTTTAAACAAAATCGTTAGAGCCATTTTGAGAAAATTAAAATTTTCGAAAAATGTTCCATGTAAAGGGTAGTCTGGGGTGGGGGGATTTTCTTGAAAACCTTCGTGTCGCATCTCTGGAAGATACTGAACCTAAATACCAAGTTTGGTGTTTATCCGACTGTTCGTTTTTGAGTTATGCTGTTCACACACACACAGACACACACACAGACACACACACACACAGACACACAGACACACACACGGACATGTTTCCAAAAATGCTTTTTTTGGATTCAGGAGGTCTCAAAACATGTATTTCCGGTGAAATCTCGGTATCGAATTTTTGGGTGGAATGCAATACTTCCCCTACTTACTATACGTAGTAGAGAAAGTAAAAAATGAATAACGAATTTGAGAAAACGTATAAGTATTGCAAAATTTAAGGAAATAACAAGCAATATCTCGAAAACGGTTCACTCAACAAAAGAAATGTGTATGACATAAGTTGTGTATTTTAACGCGATCTACATTTTTTGTGTAGTAACATTTTGTCTATCTCTTATGGTTTACCAGTTATGCAAAAGTCGTTCACAATGAAGAATACTTTTGGAGACATTCCCAGAAAATTCGAGATATACATTTCATTTCTCATGACATTATCTTAAACATATGATATTTTCATCAAAATCGTTAGAGCCATTTTTGAGAAAATTAAAATTTTCGAAAAATCTTCCATGTAAAGGGTAGTCTTGGGTGGGGGGATTTTCTTGAAAACCTTCGTGTCGCATCTCTGGAAGATACTGAACCTAAATACCAAGTTTGGTGCTTATCCGACTGTTCGTTTTTGAGTTATGCTGTTCACAGACACACAGACACACACACACACACACACACACACACACACAGACACACACACACACACAGACACACACACACACACACACACAGACACACACGGACATGTTTCCAAAAATGCTTTTTTTGGATTCAGGAGGTCTCAAAACATGTATTTCCGGTGAAATCTCGGTATCGAATTTTTGGGTGGAATGCAATACTTCCCCTACTTACTATACGTAGTAGAGAAAGTAAAAAAGCATTTTTAGAAACATGTCCGTGTGTGTATCTGTGTGCCTGTGAACAGCATAACTCAGAAACGAACAGTCGGATAAAAACTAAACTTGGTATTTAGGTTCAGTATCTTCCAGGGATGCGACACGAAGGTTTTCAAGAAAATCCCCACACCCCAGATTACCCTTTACATGGAACATTTTTAGAAATTTTTAATTTTCCCAAAAATGGCTCTAACGATTTTGATTAAAATATCATATGTTTAAGATACTTTCATGATAAATAAAATGTATATCTTGAATTTTCTGGGAATGACTTCAAAAGTATCCTTCATTGTGAACGACTTTTGCATAACTGGTAAACCATAAGAGATAGACAAAATTTTACTACACAAACAATGTAGAACGCGTTAAAATACACAATTTATGTCATATACTTTTTTTTTTTTTTTGAGTGAACCATTTTCGAGATATTGCATGTTATTCCCTTAAATTTTCTTATTTTTTTTTCTCAAATTCGTTATTCATTTTTTATGTCCTGGACATGCAAAGAAAATGGAATGCGCCACATAGCAACCAGCGCTTAAAAGATTTGACTATCGCTTAAAGCCTACCATATTTCCCTTGCATCTACAAGAAAATTACCAATAAGATTAACATCTCGATATCTCGATTAACATGAAGCATATGGAGAATAAGCGTTTGTAAAAATAGTTTGTACAAGAGTAGAGAAAGTTATGTGAGTGTAACACATCAGATTGTTTTTTAATCTGAACTGTATTCTTCTTATATCTACAACGATATATGTAAATGTTTAATAAAATTGTATATGGATTAACGAGAAGTAAATAGAATAATATGTATTTGTACCCATGAAAATTTTGTAGAGGAGTGGGTAGATAAAGTGATGTGAATGTGACGTGTATTTTATAAATTATTAGGAACGGTTTATAAGAGCATTTTATGGAGAACTTATCTCAACTTTATACGTATAATTGCTTTTCGAAATGATCCGAAGAATTGTAGTTCTTTTTTCTCTGAAACTCCTGGCAAGTTTACCGCTTGTTCATGTATAAAATCCTGCACTATCATTTTATTGCCACACATAATTAGTACTACACTTGAAGAATGTTTGCACAAACTTATACATAATTATCTACATGTTTTAGCATTATGTTTAGCATTAAGGTTGTTTTCTCTGCACAAAGCACTCTGTCCTCTTCAACCGGTAACAAAAACTGCAGCAGCATTATGTACTCGCTATATTTTTATTCATACGTACATTCATCATCATGTACACGCTTTATGTGTTTTCGTTTGTTAGATTTCTTTTTTCTTTGAACCTCGCACACAAAAAGTGCCAGGTTAAAGCAATATAAACATAAGCTCTGTTGTTTAAAATGTAGCATGTGTCGTACAAGGTACGAGTTCAAGCTAGGAAAGATTCCTGGCTTGCTTCCAATGGCCTTTGGGTCGATTCTGGGACCGGCAATAACTTACACTTCTTTTGTGGGGGAAATCCAGCGAGATATGAAAACCCACGAGGGTAGAATTTCCTTTCACTCGCTCACCTTTATGTTACCGAAGACAGATAAATGAACAGGATTATCTCACCGACAAACACTCCATTCTGTTCTTTTTTTTTTTTTTGTAAATGAAAGTCATATTTCGTTCGCTTATTCAATCCGATACTCCAAGTTTCAAAGTGTGTAATGACACCATCGTTTTGAGTTAATTTCTATATGCAAGTATCACTTCGAAGGAGAAGGACGCATTGTAGTACTCGTGTAGCAGAGAAGTTGCCTAACAAGCACGACGTTCAATCCAAGAGTCATTAATAATAAAACGTACACTAAATAGTTGTCTCGCAAATTCACGCGCAAAAACGTAAAATACGAATAAGGTAAAAACTAAACCATGTTAATATTTCTTGCATAACCATTATTTTACACAGATAATGTTTTTGTTTACATTCACAGAAGGAAGCCGCAACGCACACTGTTGACAAATGCATGGTGCCTTACACTAGCGCTAAAAATTATCCCGCTTACAGCTTTCGCGAACCATCGAAATCGATCAAACAAAACAAACTGCGAAAGACGTTTTGGTAGGACATACGAGGGCAGTCCCAGAAGTACCCGAACTGATGCATAGATAGTGGTTGTTGTTTCAAACAAATGACTGTGGTATAAAGTACCAACCTTATAAAGCTTAAGCCAGAAGTTTGATGATGCTACGTCGTTTAGTAATTGTTTGACAGCCATCAATAGTGAACGCTCTCAGCAAATTTGTAAACGTGGAAAAAACTGATCATCGTTATGTGATACAATACTTTCAATTGATAGGTCTTAGTCCAACTAATATTAAAGCTGAGCTAGATTCTACTCTGGGGGGAGTCTGCTCCTTTGTTTAAAACAGTAAAATATCGGGTGGCAGAGTTTAAGCGGGGCCGTAGGAGCTGCCAAGACGAACATCGCAATGGTCGACCAAATGAGTTGACCACGACAGAAATTATGAGGAAAATCCAAAAAATGATATTGGATGACCGTCGACTGAGTGCGCGAGCTAGCAAACATTGTAGGCATTTCAAAAAGTGCTGTACATCGCATACTGACTGAAAATTTAGACATGAGAAAGCTATGCGCGTTTACTCACAATGGAACGAGAGCAGTAGTGAAGGTGTTTCATTGGAGTGTTTGGCAATGTTTTGCTGCAATAAAGCCGAGTTTTTGTGTGGATGAAACATGGTCCATCACTTCACACCTGAGACGAAGAAACGTCAAAACAGTGGATTGGTAAGGGAGAATCAGCTCTAAAGAAGGTGAGACACTTCGATTTGCAGGCAAGGTCATGGCGCCAGTTTTTTGGAATGTGTGTGGAATAATTTTCATTGATTATCTTCAAAAAGGAAAGCAATCAATGGCGAGTATTATGCAAACTTATTGCAGCATTTGAATGATGAAATCAAGCAAAAACGGCCGCATTTAGTGGAAAAAAGCTTTTATTTCATCAAGACATTGCACCAGTTCACACATCCATAATTGCTATTGCCAAAATCAATGAGTTAAAAGTTCGAATTGCTTCCTCATGCACCATATTCGCAAGATTTAGCCCCTTCTAATTGTTTTCTATTTCCAAAGTTGAAGAAATAGCTTGGTGCTAAAATATTTGCCAACAGTAAAGAGCTGGAGTCTGCAGTTGATGGCTATTTTTCAGAACTCAATGGTTCTCAGTATAAACAGGTTATCGAGGGTATTGAACACCGCTAGGAAAAGTGTATCGAGCTGAAAGAAGACTATGTAGAGAAATAAAGATGTTTTTCCCCAAAATTCTTGTGTTTTCTTTGTTAAGTCGGGTACTTCTGGGACAGCCCTGGTACAATACTGCTTGCTAGGCGACTTCTCCAACGCAAGTCATACGCCTCTGCGGAAGCACTAGGATCATTGAATACTAAGGTCAGCGGCTTGACAAATGACAACATATAGGTATAAGGACAGTGGTTTTTTCCCTTTGTTCCTGTTATTTTCCTAATTGTTTTCCGTTTTTTGTTTATGCATACACATACATTTACGACCACACAAGCAACCATGTCAAACACAGGGCGCGAAACACTAAAGCTAGGCACTTGAGCGAGCGCGGCCATATGGCCCGGTATCTCTTTGAAATCCAGTATATATAGATGTTAGTTGCATGCCAGAAAAGAGTATTCCAAAATGTTGCCTTTGTTACCAAGAAAAAAATTTGAGCTCTATCAATTGTGGGAGTAAAGTTATGGATTAACTAAACAAGAATGGTTTAAGTGAAAGAAATACAATGGTGAGATAAATTTGGAAATATGCCCGTTCTCCAGATATGAAGATATGCAGAGACATATTAGTCTGCAATGAATCAGAGGAGTCCTACAATTTTTTATAAATCTTTTAACAGAATTGCGAGAAGTATTCAGACGTGTGTAACAAAAAAAGAGAGACGATATTGCATGGCCTAGATTTTATAAAAACTCTGAATCTGTCTATTCTGAGGGGATATGAAGATGTACATTATTTGATGAAATGTAGAGGAACTGATGAATGGAGAACACTAATTATAGAAAATGCCTTAGGAGTATTAGAAGTATAATGATTAGAAAATGTTTAGTGATCTGTCTCAGTTAAGGATAGTGGAATTTCTTTAGAATGTTACGATGAAATGGAATTTGTCAATGAGTAAGAGTTAATATTGTTTATGTAAATCAGTTTTAGCAATATAAAGTGATTGGGATAATAAATTGTTGTATCCAAATTTGTACACATAGATGCTTTTAGGAAAGTAGCCGGGGACAGTTCCCATTGTCTCTATAGTGTATTGCACTTAGCAATATTTGTACATATTGATGTATAACAATCACAAGCAAATTTAAAGTATTATATTTTCATAACTATTCTAAAAATATCTATTCTTCCATTTCATTTCATGATAAATATTTCCCAGAAATAATTCCAATATGTGCACATTTTGTTGTGGATACACAGCGACATGGCAACAGAACCCTGTGGTATTCCGCTTCAAATCCCACTGAAACTCACACAATAACTAGCGATTGACATCAGATGCCCATATGTTGCCTCCCCCCAAGCTTCGCAAACATTTGGGATACCCATTAAATGACACCGCGCTGCTAGCGCCCGGGACATACGCAACCCAACTTTCACCAGCTAGTAGGTTGGAACAGCCTTGAACTTTTAAGACGCGAGTATTCTAGTATCGGCATGCGGTGTAGTTTAACGTCCGTAGAACCGTTCTACAATAAGAGTTAGTAAATATGTTGGAGACTCTGTTAGATCAAGTGTACCACCTAACAATTTTTTTTTCTTTCTTCGTTTTTACAGGTGAGGCAGTATTTTTAACGCTTAAATGATTGCAGTCTAATTATATAATATATAAATTCAAGAACAGCCCGCCTTAAAGCAATATGTGTATGTAACAATAGATAAAAAGTGTATATTACAGCCATTGTAAACGTTTATATTATTGTATACATGTTCAATAATGTTATGTGAATGTATTACGTAATTTAATAATGTAGGAGCTGTGAGAATAATAGGCTAAAAGTTTTTAACAATGAGATAACAATGAGGTAACCTTTAGGCAATAATGAATTTGGAAGTTTAAATGCTAGTCATTATTGGAGCAACAATAATGTAAATTTTGAGACAGTTTAATAAATAGCCAATCAACAACCAGAAAAAAGCTTAAGTTAAATAAAAGTATTCTATTGGGGTAAGATTAGCCAATCAGAGACATGAAATACAGAAATTTACAAATTTAGGCGGTGGAAATCAAGTCAGCTGCTTGTAGACAGCCTCATAACTGGACGCGTTGCTTGCAGACAGTGTTCCTAACCGGACGCAAGATGCGTCTTCGAGAAGTATAATACGTATTCAGTGTGAGATGAAAATAGTTTACGTGTTAAAAAGTTGCAAGTAATTAATTTTAAAAATCTCACAGCTCGCTCTATATCAGTGAAGTGTTATTTAAATAGTGTCAAGCATTAATAAAAGGAATAAAGGAAAATTATAATCTGTGTAAGCCTACATTCTTCAGTCGCACCACAACCCTGCAAAGAGAATATGTCTCTAACAATAATACTGACGCAGCTGAGGCAA
This sequence comes from Deroplatys truncata, assembly GCA_030765065.1. Taxonomy (NCBI): domain Eukaryota; kingdom Metazoa; phylum Arthropoda; class Insecta; order Mantodea; family Mantidae; genus Deroplatys; species Deroplatys truncata. Next base: position 281,723,979 of record CM060975.1, read on the forward strand.
ACATAAATACATAATATTTAAAGAAACAGTCAAATTACAAAGTTAATATTTTTAAACATTTTTTGAGGCAAAGGGCACCGGAAAGTACATTTGGGGCGAAGGCTACCTGAAAGCGGGTACTATACGTGCGGTTGCAACGAACTTCAAGCTCGGCTCCCAACAGTTGAAATATAATACAACTCTTTCAATACAACCTACTTCAAATTGACGCTCAAAACTTGGGGCAAATAACGTGAAGATACTATCTACTTCACAGCACCGCCTTTAAAGTCCATATTCATACCGGGCCCTTTGAATTAAGAAACAACACATGGTGTTATTTGTTGAAATATTTTGATTTAGCGGCCGTTTTTATTCATTTATACCACTAAACTCCCTCACATTTTCCACACACACACACACACACACACACACACACACACACACACACACACAGACACACACACACACACACACACGTATTTCTAGATTCTGCGGAGGGTAGGGAATGACTCTCCAGCTAGGAATCGAACCCAGAATCACCACTGGGCATTCTGTAGAATTGATAGCAATGGTTAAAATGCCAACTAATCTTACCATAGTGCGTGACGTTTAACTCCATGATTTGTATAAACTACACTTAGCGAAATGAGGTATTTAAGATGGAAAGAGAAAGAAAAAATCTGATGTGTTACACTCACATGACTTTCCCTGATCTTGTACAAACTATTTTAACGAACGCTTATTCTCCATCTACTTCATGTTAACCGATATAAACATTTCCAAAAAATATCGTATTACTAATTTTCTTATAAGTGCAAAGGAAATGTGGTAGGCTTTAAGCGATAGTCAAATCTTTTAACAGTCAGTTGCTATGTGGAGCATTCCAGCCTCTATGCTTGTCCAGGACTTAAAAAAAAACAACCAATAACGAATTCCCATTTGAGAAAAAGCATTGGAAAATTCAAACAAATAAGGAATATCTCGGAAACGGTTGACTCGACAAAAAAAATGTGTGACATAAATTGTGTATTTTAACGAGATCTATAGTTTTTGTGTAGTAAAATTTTCTCTCTCTCTCTCTCTCTCTCTCTCTCTCTCTCTCTCTCTCTCTCTTACGATTTACCAATTTGCATAATTTATTCAGAAGGAAGAGAACTTTTGTGGATATTCCCAGAAAATTCGTGATATACATTTCATTTGCCATAAAAATATCTTAAACATATGATATTTTAATCAAAATCGTTAGAGCCATTTTCTAGAAAATGAAAGTTTTCGAAAACTGTTCCATGTAAAGGATAGTCTAAAGATACTGCATAAACACCAAGTTTGGTATTTATCCGAATTTTCGGTGTTGAGTTATGCTGTTCACAGACACACTTCACACAAACAAACGTGGTGTTTTTAGATTCTGGGTGCTCCAAAACATGTATTTCAGGTGAAATCTCATGTCGAATTTCTGGGTGGAATGCAATACTTCCGCTACTTACTATAGGTAGTAGAGAAATTAAAAAGCTGTTGTGTTGAATTCACCTTTTTATTACCCTCCCACAAAATAATTTAACAAAAGCCTGTTCTATCTACTTATTGTTAATCGAGATAAACTTTCGTCACACATTTACACATTTTGTTTCAGGTATAAGAAGGATGCATGGTCTAATTGTTAAAAAGTGGGTCGTATGTGATGGATTTGAATTTTGTTCTTTGCGTGATCACCAGAAAAACGAATAGCGGCTTACCATTTGAAAAAAAAGTATAATTATTTGAACATTGAAACCAATAACAAATATTTCGGGAATGGTTAATGCCACAAACAAATTTGACATAAATTGTGTGCATGAACGAGATTTTCATATTTTACGTAGTAAGATTGCGTCTATTTCTTAGGTTTACGAGTAATACAAATTTCATTCTGAATGAAAAGGTCTCCACAGTGTATTCGCAGAAAATCAAGATATACGGACACATTTTTCGTTCCTCATGCAAATACCTTAAACTTTTGGGATTTTAATGAAACTAGCTGGAGCCATTTGAGAAAACAAAAAATAACGAAAACTATTTCGTATAAAAGATGGCTTGGGGTGAAAGACCTTTCTTGAAAATCTTGGTTTTACATCGCTGCAAGACGCTGAAGTTAATAAAAAATTATGCTGCTTCGTTTTTTGAATTATGCTGTTCATACACACTGACTTTTCTCTAAAAATACTCCTTTTTCAGGGAGCCTCAAAACGTGTATTTGGAAGTAAATGGTTTGTTACGTTATTTGCAACACGCTTTGGGCGTAAATATGAAGAAGTTTGTATTGAAGGAGTTGTATTATAGTTCAACTGTTGGGGAGCCGAACTTGTAGTAGTTGCAACGCACTTATAGTAAACAGTTTCCGGTAGCCTTCGCCCCAAATGTATTTTTACTGTTTCTTTAAATATTAAATTTATGTTTGCTCGGCTGCGTCAGTATTTATTAGAGACACGTTTCTCTTGGCAGGGTTATGATACGACTAAAATGTAGGCTGACAAAGATTGTAATTTTACTTCACTCCTTTTATTACTGCTTGACACGATTTAAATAACACTTTACTGATATAGAGAGCTGTGAGATTCTTTTTATTAATTAATTACACTTTTTAACACGTAAACTTATTTTTCGTCTCACACGAATACGTATTAAATCTCTTAAGGATGTGTCTCGCGTCCGGTTAGGAGCACTGTTTGCAGGCAACTGAATTGATTTCAATCGTCTAAACTTGTAAATTTCTGTATTTCAAGTCTCTGATTGACTAATCCTGCTCCAATAGAATACCTTCATTTAACTAAAGCCTTTTCTGGTTGTTGATTGGATATTTCATAAACTGTTACTAAAATTACGTTATTTTGCTTCAATAATGACTAGTAGCATTATTGAACTCTCAAACTCATTATTGCCTCAAGGTTACCTCATTGTTAGCAACTTTTAACTTATTATTCTCACAGCTCCTACATTATTAAATTACGTAGTACATTTACATAACATTATTGAACATGTATACAACAATATAAGCATATGCAATGACTGTTACAAATTATTACATACACATATTGCTTCAAAGTGGGCTGGTATTGAATTTACATATTATATAATTAGACTGAAATTATTTAAGTGTTAAAAATACTGCCTCAATTTCCATTTAAAACGCAATACTTGCTCTGCCTACTATACGTTAAGTAAAAAGTATAGATCTCCTGATGTTCTATCATGTATTTGAATAAGATTTGCCTTAATCATTGCGTCTTGAAACGCTCGATGTCTTTCTTCTTTGCTGAAATAAGCGACTCTGTAATTCTTCAAGTTATGTGTATACGGAATAACTTCCTTGCTGATATTTATAACTCTTCCACCCGAATAATCCAAAACGTTCTGGAGAAAGTTCTGCAGAGCTTTAAAAAGATGAGGAAAACGAGACCTACGAGCCCTTCCTTTCACACACGTAGCCATGATGAAGCAGGAAATCCTGTTATGTGTTTTCTGGAATTGCCTCGACCGTGTGTTTATTCGATTTGTAATCTTGGATCGCTTTATCGTCGTCAATGTTATCGACAGAGGACACCGGTGCGCGAGTCCCAGCGTTTCTCGTGTTATTAACGCTTCACCAGAAAGCTATAATTCTGATCAGAGGGCGATACCCATTTTATTGGTCCGATCGTGTTGTGAATACATTATAGATCTATCGCTCTCAGGGGGCAAGGGTATTGCTGTAAACCTTGCCATTCATACATACGCTGAAGATGCGTGTACACAGATACCAAAAGGAAAAGTTTTATATACAAGAGCATCAGTAAATTCAGTACCGACGTCACTGCTTGTTTAAATGAAAAGACTACTAGTTAATAATGTTCTCAAAACCATTTGCGGTGTAATATCATACAATCATTTCTATTAAGTATTTATTAGCTATCAAGTACGTATACAACAGACAGGGTGGAAGGTGTGACCTTTTCTAGGTATCATTTTCTTCAAAATTGTTACAGATTATATCTTAATTGTTTTGTAACTGTTTTAGGAACTCTTTTGTCTATTTGTCCCTGTTTTATATTGTTAAAATGTATGTTTATATCATTAAAACTTATACCTTGTAAATTACAACTGGTTGACACTAATAAATGAAGCAAAAATTAAACTTTTATTTTATAAGTACAAAGCAATTTAGCATATTCTAATTTAAACAACGAATCATTACTTCATATTTCTGTAAAATGCACTGAAAAAGCAAAAGGTGTGAACTCATAATAATGGAAGGGGGAAGGTGGGGAAAATTAGTTATGTTAAGGAAAATAGATTATGGAGTATGTGATACAAATTAAATTAAATTGACTTTCATTTATGGACGCCCTTTAACTGCTGTGGTCCTTAGCGTCCCATTCTATTGGGCCTGAAGACCGGTAATTTTGCTTAGAGGCCTCTTTATAAGGCTTGAGGTTCTTTTACGTGCCGTAAATTTACGACACAGGACCACCGGCTTTACTTCCCTTCCGAAGGAAGCCTGCTAAAGATTTTTACGTCCGAAAAAATCCATCGACCTCCACCGGGTGAAGTAAGTGATACGCTCAGAATATACAAAGCTATGTATTTATTATATGTTGCTATTGTGCGTCACCAAACAAGTGCTCTCTGTCATTGAACTTTACGTTTTTACACAGCATGGCCTAAAAGTAGAACTTCTAACACAGAGCACACGAGCGAAAAAGCTTTAGATTATCGCACTAGTGCGACAAACCTTCAGTGTGATAAACTTTGGTTTAAAGATCAATTACATGGTAATTATTCTTTGTATTTGCACATGTTTAATAACTCGACTTGGTTTGATTAGGTTTTCTTTTCATTATACTTTTACATGATTAATTTCTCATAGCGCTCGCATTATCTCTTCGCAATACAAACCGTCACATTTCAATTTATAGCAGTTCGTTTTAGAGTTAACCTATACGTTATATTTGCAGCTTTCTTGTATCTGAAACGCTATTCTTTTATCTAATCTACATAAAGATTAAATGGCGGAAATTATGAATTCAGAAGAAACTGAAATGGAAGTGGAATTACCGAAACAGCAGAAAGAATAACACTAGAAGTACATACCGAAAAATTCAGAAAGCAGTGTGATATAGCATTTAACCGCTTCATTGCCTAGTGTAAGTCAAAACATGTTGAAAATAATTTCACTGAAAATGACTGCTAGCGAACTAACAAAACATCTGAAATATAATGGTGTGGTTTCTGAACTTAATACAGCACCTGCACCAATGAAATAGTCCACAGCTGTAGCAGTAGCAGCAGCAGCTGAAGGGGTAAACGATGGGGTTTACTGACAATCTGTGGAACATAATGGTGTGCATTCTGAACTTAACACAGCACTTGCATCAATGAAATCGTCTACAGCTGTAGCAGTAGCAGCAGTGAAGGGGTAAACGATGAGGTTTGCTGACAATCTGTGGAACATAATGATGTGCATTCTGAACTTAACACAGCACTTGCACCAATGAAATCGTCTACAGCTGTAGCAGTAGCAGCAGCTGAAGAAGTAAAAGATGAGGTTTGTTGACAGCCTGTTGAACATAATGGTGCGTTTTCTGGACTTAACACAGCACTTGCACCAATGAAATGATCTTCCTGGAATACATCCGGATTGAGAGCAGAAATGCCAGAACATTCAAATCATTCAGAATGTTGTGAGGAGTAAAGGTTCTAATGCGGGTATTTTTTTTTTTGAGCGCAGAACGAGTAATTCTTTCACCAGGGTGATTCGTCATGAACTTATCCATTTCTTGGGATAAGTATTCCTTGAAAGGTGCATATACGGCAACATATAACGGTTGCAGTTTGTTGCTCGTGTGGGGAGGCATGATCCCATTGTTTCGGCATAAGTTTATGGCACCCAAGGACTTATGACTGCCATGATTACCTAATATCAGAATGACAGTCTCCTCTTTTGTAGGACGAACGTAGTTACTGAAGTGCTTGTGATGCTTCAGGAAGATGTCCACATCCATCCAACCCTATGGAGAGCAAAGGCAACTGTTCCTGGATAGGAACCAATGAGGAGTTGCGGATTCATCCGTTTCCATGGATATATGGGAAGTATGAAGGTACCTATAGCGCTAATGACGCCGGCAACTGTTATGCTCCTCCCTATTTCTACAGAGGTTATCCTTCCAATTTGTTTCATTCCTCTAATGACTACTACTTTCTTAGGTTTCTGCACAACTGACGCTCCAGTTTCGTTCATGTTAAATATTCTTGTCTCAGGAACATTGTTTTTGGTCTTTACTTGGCCAAGTAGATCAAAGAATCGCTTGACTTTTGCTTTAGTATATCCCACAACTCGACTCATGCTTGTAGCCTCTTGAGTTCTAAGGGTGAGGTTTGTGTTTAGGTTTCTATTTTCATACAATTTCGCAGCCAGTCAGGCCCTGCCATCTTCTTTTTTAAACTGAAAGGATGTTAGATGTTTTGTGCAGAATGTAATGCCAATCTTTGGTAATCAACTGCAGACATTCCATAGAACATTCTTCTGCAATGTGATACAATGCTCTTTTGGTTGACATGCCAGACCAGGTGAGAACACGGGCTTAAATCTTCCATACGTTTTTGAAATTCAATTTAGGTTGGTTTTTGGCTCCTTATAACGCTGGATTGGTCCGATAAATTTTCTTGGTCATACCTATCCTCTGTCTTTCCGATACGTCCTCGCAATTTGGTGCAATGATGGGCTCTGAAATAATTTAATAAAATGTTAGCTTAGTAAGCAATGAATCATAACATTGTGATTTTACTAAGACAAATCTCGATGAGGCAAGGTCGGCAACCTTGATGAACTTGCTCCTCACGCTACGGATAAACCGAGTTAAGAGATGCCCTTAATAGAGGCTATAAATCCAAATATGTCCACATGAACAGAAAGGCGTTTTTCCTCTCTAAAATTAAATAAAATGCAGTGAATTTTAAAATCAATTAAAAAACATTTGCTTTTAAGTAAATAAAGATAAAATATTATAAGCGCTTAGCTAGAAATCGATACTTACCTATTATTCCAACCAACAACATCCGAGAAATACATCAACACTGCATACATGAAGCCCTATAAACTCAACTAACTAGGCTCTCAACAGGCCCCTCTTATATTTAGCTAGGAGGAAACTACAGCTGATGAACTTGCCTCTATGCCGGAGTGCCTATTGCATCCATCGCATGGGAGGCGACCGACCGACTGGCCGGTTAAAGAGATAAAGAGACGAAGGAGCGCTACCACCAAACGTAATTTTCAGAAGTGCTATCCAGAACTGACTAGATTTTCTGGATAGTTCTCGCCACGCCTTCTGAGAACTTTCTTGAAAGTCCAGGTCTATATGTCGACTGTGGTCGCGAGTGAGTCAGTGATAGTGAGTTTTCTTGGTGCGACATAAGGCACTGGTTATCCAGTGCGTTCTATGAGTGAGATTTTGACGACAGTTGCGACATCGTTGAGAGCGGATAGAGAAGTATTGTGTTCGACGCCGCTCGCGTTTCATTTCACCCCTAAGCACGACCAAAATGAAAACTGAATAAAGTTACAACATGCAAGTTCATAATAATGGTTTTAACTGGATAATTGCGTTTCAGGGAAACAAAAACATATCATAGAGAAGTGTTATCGTTGGGTGCAGTTAAAGGTTGGTTACCTGTAGCTGGAAACCCTACGGAGGGAAAAACACTAATACGATTTATGGGATTTGGTCACTTTTTATGTACTTCAGTGTACGTGGGAAAGAAAGTAATAACAGGACTACCGATTCCACCCGCATTATCGGGACACCCTGTATCAGTGTTGCAACTGCTAACCCTCGTATATAACTCTTCTTAAAAGGAAGGAAGGGAATGAGTTAAAGATGCTACGCCCGCAACTGAAAGAAAGATGTAAGTATCTTCCAAGTCATCGACTATGATGTATCAAGATGTCATAAATCTCTTGCAGTATCTGAGATGAACGATCTCGCCTCTTTGCGTGCTGCTCACTGAGGTATATCGAAATGATTTACGTCACGTCGGAACAGACGAAAGCAGTTCATACACAGAATTAATTTCATGCATGTTAATTTGGATAAGGTAGGGAGAAACGCAGATCTCTGCGATAGCGCTATTGTGTTTATGAGAAATTTTAAACCTTGGAAAATAACATGCCTTCCGGGTTCATGCAGAAAAATTCTCTTCTACCTTCCTTGCTTTTTCTTTCTCCGTTCCTGTTTTTTACGTCCCTTCATCTTGCCAGGATTTAACTTGTATATATGGCCGAAACTAATTTGCCTAGAGCGTAGCTTTTCCGCTATAAGGTAGGGAGTCACATATTTCCACAGACGGATGCAAAACTTCCAGAAATGAACAAATACAGCTTTACAACTCTTTCATGTCAACTCTTTTAGATACCTACTCATGCGTTTATAAAGAATAGCTATTCCTCATAATGAAACTTTATCTTGATTAACAAGAAGTAGAGAGAAGAATACGCTTTTGGAAAAAAATAGTTTGAAGAAGAGTGGGTACAGAAATTCATATGGATGCAGAGAGTACATTTGGCGAGGGGATGAAACAGGAATAGCTGAAACAAACAATATCAAAGGGGATATCAACTGACTATATCGACTAAATGAAGGATATGATGGATCAGCGTGACCAACAAACAACTTAAGAACAGTGTGGTCGTTTTATGGTGAGGCCACGGATCGGTGGGATTTTTCGTTGCGCAACTCCCGCGTTACTTACTCACGAGTGTTATAACTATGAGTTAATAACTTGGTTATAAGTGGTGCGTGAAGACTTTCCTGTCATCTTCGAATTAAATTTCCATTCTCACGTACTTCTTCTTGTGTAATGTTCATAATTTCTGTTTTTATATTGTCCTTAAGTTCGTCTATAGTGTGGGGATTGTTCCTATAAACTTTGTTGTTTGGGGTTCCCCACAAATAGATGCAGCAATTTCGTCATTTTTTGCTTTTTTTAAATTCCTCCACTTTCACTTCATTACAGCTATAGGAGGTGCTCTGTAACCTTCTAGTACTAACTACCTGTGACTAATCGTGTGCGGATAGTAAAATGATTGCAGCGAGTCCTTTAAATCAAAGTTTCCAACCAATGTATGGAACAATAATGTATACTAAACATACATACAAGAGTTACAGAAAACAAAACTGAGACTACAGTGCTTCGATAATACGGCTTTGTTGGGTAGGGGTGGCTTGAGTCCCATAAGCCCCTCCTTGCGTATGCCCATGAGTGCAACACCGATTTTTATAATCGTTTTGCTGCGCGCTTGTTGCTGCTTCTAGTGCCACCGAAACACAGTCTTGCTTCCTATCGCTGTGTCCTCAGCGTTGGAGCCAGGTTGCTAAACTCAGTTTCCTTCATGTTCTGGATATCTGGAAACAAAAGAGTAGAAGGGCTTCAAACATTACATGTTTGTATGGGTCGGAATTCTTAGGCCCGGCGCGGCCCGCTCCGAAGCCCGAGACTAGCTTACCAATACCACCTGGCCCGGGCCGAATTTCGCTTAAAATAAGTTATTTTGAAATTATATTATTACTAATTATTATTATTATTATTATTATTATTATTATTCGCCCAAAAAGCGCTTTGCCTGCGATGCGGAGGAATCCGGGCTCGATTTCCCCTGCTGGGAGGCGCATTAAGGATGTACTCAGGTCCTTGGGACCTACTGAGGAGCCACTGTACGGAAATAGCAGTGGCTGAGGTCCTGCAATCCGTATATAATAAGTAGCTTGCTCACGGCATTTAGCCTTATTGACCACACGTCGCCCCTATTATGACTATGCCCAGGATGGTTTGGGGTCTGAGTGGGCGATGTTTGCAGTTGCCGTGCTGTTTTAACGTTATCCGCAATTGGACGAAACGCGCGTTTATTTATGGACGTTTACTTATGCAATTCCGGGCACCTCAACATCGCAGATCAAAATGTGTGATTAATTAATATTTCTCGACATCATTTTCCTTTCATCTGGAAAAACCTTTATTTTCACGTTTTACTTTCTCTACCACGTACATTATAAGTGGAGAAGATATTGCATTCCTCACGAAAATTCGATAGCAAGATCTCGCAGGAAACACATGTTTTGAGGTCCTCTGAAAAACGTTTTTAAAAAAGGTCCGTTTAAGTATGTCTGTGAACAGCATAAAACAAAAACGAAATGTCGGATAAACCGAACTTGGTATTACATTCAGTACCTTCCAAAGATGCGACATGAAGGTTTTCAACAAAATTCTTCCACTCCAAACTACCCTTTACATTACACATTTCGTTATAGATACAAAGGGAACGCGACGCCAAATCTATAAGAACTGGACGCTATATGCTGGCCTTAAAATTCCATACTGTTTCAATGGAATCGCGAGAAACAACTGAATGTTGACAGTACTTAAAAAGAATGGCTAGGTATTGAACCATTCGAACCATTAATAACGGATATTTCGGAAACTTCTGATGCCGCAAACAAGTTATTTAAAATAAGTTGTGTGTTTGAAACAGATCTACATTTCTTGTACAGTTTCATCTACAGCTTAACGTTTGCCAGTTATACAAAATCCTACCAAATGAAGAGGATTTCAAAGCTATTCCCAGAAAATTCAAAGTATACATGTTATTTCTCATGTAAATATCATTCCTGTATAGTATTTTAATCAAAATTGTTAGAGCCATTTCTTATACAACCAATTTTTTCAAAAACGTCTCCATGGGGTGGGGATTTTATTGACAATCTTCGTGTCGCATTTTTGGAAGACACTGAACCTAATTATCAAGTTTTGAGTTATGCTGTTCATAGGCGCGCACACACACAAACACACACATTTTTTCTAAAAATGCTTCTTTTGTTCTGAGGGGGCCCCAAAGAATGTATTTCCAGTGAACTTCTGGAAATCTCGGTGTTGAATTTTTGGGTAGAATGAAATACCTTCTCTACCTACTAGGTACGAGGGGCACTATTTATATTTTTAGCCTAATAATTAAAACAAAGTAATTTCTGATTGAAAACTGCTTTATTGTTTTTCAAAATGTTCTCTTTTATGATCAATACATTTTTGCTCCGTTTGAAACATTTGTCAAAACATTTATTCCAGTCTTCTTGAAACACCTCCAAAACATGCTTTTTAAAGGCATCAACGGCTTCTTCTGCCAACGAAAATCGTTCCACGCAATTTATTATTGCTGTTCGGGAACAAAAAGAAGTCATTGGGTGCCAAGTCAGGACTGTATGGCGGATGACCCATCAATTCGATTTTTTGAGCCTTCAAATACCCTGCAGTTAGACGAGATGTGTGTGCGCTCGCATTGTCATGATGACGAACGATCCTACGGTTCTTGTTGGTTTTCCTTAATTCACCTAAATCTTCCGGCAAACAAATGGTTGTGTACCATTCGGCATTGACCGTTTTACGTTCCTCTAAAGGCTCTATTGCCACATGGCCAGTTTTGCCAGGCGACCATTTGTTTCGAAGTGCTTCAAGTGAGAACAACTTTTGTTGGATTTGCTTCATCTTGAAACACCCATTGATGCAGTAATTTGTATCACAAATTATTTAAATGTAAAGAGTGATTATAGTATGAATATGCATTATTATGTGACATTGATTTGAGATGTTTGTTGATTGTAATTATTGTTGGGAAGTAAGTTTATACTGCCTTACTGAAACTGACAATAATAGCGTGCAATAATGCAGAGAGGGGGTGAGCTGTTTATCATTATTGGAAACGAGGAAGTTACGTAATGTTGGCGCGTTTTCCTTTAGAATCTTCTGGAACATTTCCCTAGAGCATATGTATTCATAATTTTCATTGGATATAAAAATAGACGCTAATGTTGGCGCGTTTTATTAGCCAATTGCAGCTCAGTTATAATCTTTAGGCATATCGGGGTGTATGAGTATAAAAGAGCTAGGTTAGAGATAGACCCCAGTTCATCAAAATTCTTTGTACACTACACGCCTTCAGTCCTTCAGTTCGTCGAAAATATTTGTATGATACACGTCGCCTTCAGTCCAGCAGAAATATTAACCGTCGGCTATCGATTCGCAAGTTACGCGTATAAGAGTTATGAAAAATCTCAAGTATGGTAAAGTTAATTATACAAAAGGTTGAAGTACGTGAATTAAAAGTGATCAGTAAGAAGTTGTTATAACAGTTTCAGTTTGGCGAGTGTCTAGATCAATGTGTAAATGTGATAGTGACTGTGTTCGACAATAAAAGTGTAAAACAAATTCCTTCATCAGTGTTATCTTTGGATAAAAGATTCCTTTCCGTTTACACAACCTGTATAAAGAGAAGTGCTTGACCAAAAGATCATAGCTAGCCGGAGGACAATAAAAAAAATGTTAAATATAAATAACGTTATAGCACTTTAAATTGGCACCCAGAAGGTGGGGCTACAAAAATGTTAAACAAATAACATTAATAATAACACTTCAAATTGGCTACCACAACGTGGGGCTACAATAATGTTAAATAAATATTAAAATAATAAACCACTTCAAATTGGCACCCAGAACGTGGGGCAGAATAACCAGGAAGGAGCAGAATTAACCAGGAAGAAGTGTGATAACCAGGAAGGGGCGAAGGAACCAGGACGTGGAGCGAATGGAGAAGTGAACTGAACTACAAGACGCAGATTCCAGAAACAACAAAAGGGACGACAGACTACGCGGATGATTGGACATCGTAATTCCGAGATTAAAAGGCAACAGGAGAATTCAACTATAGAACACCAAAACGACGTAGATTCATCGTAATACGACGCAGAAGCAACATATAACCTAGGAGAGAGGTGCAGGAAGCTGGACATCAAAGTAACAGCAACAGACAGCATCACAAAGGTCAGAGTATAGTAATTTTTTTTTAGAAAACAAAATTGTAACAATCAAATGTACTTGAGGAGTGGTAGGATAAAGAAAACTATGTCCACTAATAATACAGAAGAAACAATGATGGAAAGGGATAGTGTAACAGTTAGCTGTAATTCAATACAGGTTACAGAAAATAGATCAAACAATGTAGGATTTGAGGGAGAAAATGTTAGTGCAGAAAGTCAGAATAGAATAGTAGGAAATGTTAATTTTGATGCTAGTATGATGATGGAAATGCTGATAGATATTAATAAGAGTATTACAGATCAATTAAGGGAAGATATGCAAAAGAATATTAGGGAACTGAGGGAAGATATTAGTAAGAGTATTACAGATCAATTAAGGGAAGATATGCAAAAGAATAATAGGGAACTGAGGGAAGATATTAGTAAGAGTATTACAGATCAATTAAGGGAAGATATGCAAAAGAGTCATAGGGAGGGAATTAAGGGAAGGTATTGGTAAAAGCTTAGAACAAAACAGGGAAGAAATTGAAAAGAAATTCATGGAGCTAGATAGTAGTATGATGAGAATGAGAAATGAATATCAGGAAATGATAGCAAATGAAATAGGTGAAGTTTCAAAGAAAATGTCAGAAATGAGCAGGGAAATATCAAACCAAAAAAGTGAGGTTAATAATAAAATAGAACATGTTGATGTAAAATGTACAGAATTAGGTAGCCGACTGAGTAGCATTTCAAGTGAGTTAAGAGAGATGATGGAGGCTACAAATGCAGATTTAATTCAGGCGCAAGTTAATTTCAGAGAGGAGATATATCAGAATTACAGAAGGAGTCAGTAACACAAAGAAATAAATTGTCCGAAGAAGTTAAAGTTTTGCCTATAAATAATCAAAACCTAACTTCTGAAATTAACAAACACCAAGCTGTTCAGAATGAAAACTCCAATCCAGTACAGTTTATTACAAACTTGTCAGAGTATTCTCAAGTTAAAAAGATAGCAGAAGAGTTGAGAATGACAGTTGTTAAAAGATGTGTAGTTCAGAAAACTTTAGATTGTTTTCAAATGTTTTCATGGGGTGAAATTGCATTTGAATCCTTTAAGAGGTTATCCATGAACAAATTTTGGAAGGTTAGGATACGGCTACGAGTAATGTTTAGCCACAGACAATTTGATCCAGGAGGGGGAATAGAAATGAGATGAAAAGTAAATCCAGGATATTTAAAGATGAAATGCAGAGCAATGTATTGGAATGTAAGAGGGTTAACTATTCATATATGTCATAGGTAAAGAGAAATAAATTATATAAAAAAAATGTTTTAAAAAAAATATATATATAAATTCTTAGTAACTGTAACAGCATTTGAAATAAAGCATGATGTTATATTAAAGTAAAGTACGTAGATATATTTCCAAGAGTATTGTGAATATACAGTACAAAACAACAAAAATGGGGTAAAAGTAATTAAAACAAATATTTATGTAGCAAACAGAACATGTGAAACAGTGCCTAGATTTAAGAGATGTAAATATATTTGTGTAGAGGGTGAATATTTTGGTAAATTTGTGTAATAATTACAAAAATTTTTGAATTGATAAATTTTTGTTAACAATCTAAGAAAGTAAACCAATTTTGTAACAGTAATTAAATACTTCAGGGTACAGTATTTGCTATAAAAAATTGTGATGTAACATTAATATCTAAACACATTAAACCAGAGCCAGTAAATAGTGGCAAGATAAAGACAAAACATATGTCGTGTGTTAAATACGTGTGAAGTGTTAAGTGAAAGTGATAGCGTGTGTTCCAAGATTTAGGAGACTAAAAACCCAATTATAAAATTTCCAAACAAGTTGTAAATATTTATAATTACGTTTCTAGTGGGGCATATGATGCAGTAATTTGTATCACAAATTATTTAAATGTAAAGAGTGATTATAGTATGAATATGCATTATTATGTGACATTGATTTGAGATGTTTGTTGATGGTAATTATTGTTGGGAAGTAAGTTTATACTGCCTTACTGAAACTGACAATAATAGCGTGCAACAATGCAGCGAGGGGGTGAGCTGTTTATCATTATTGGAAACGAGGAAGTTACGTAATGTTGGCTCGTTTTCCTTTAGAATCTTCTGGAACATTTCCCTAGAGCATATGTATTCATAATTTTCATTGGATATAAAAATAGACGCTAATGTTGGCGCGTTTTATTAGCCAATTGCAGCTCAGTTATAATCTTTAGGCATATCGGGGTGTATGAGTATAAAAGAGCTAGGTTAGAGATAGACCCCAGTTCATCAAAATTCTTTGTACACTACACGCCTTCAGTCCTTCAGTTCGTCGAAAATATTTGTATGATACACGTCGCCTTCAGTCCAGCAGAAATATTAACCGTCGGCTATCGATTCGCAAGTTACGCGTATAAGAGTTATGAAAAATCTCAAGTATGGGAAAGTTAATTATACAAAAGTTTGAAGTACGTGAATTAAAAGTGATCAGTAAGAAGTTGTTATAACAGTTTCAGTTTGGCGAGTGTCTAGATCAATGTGTAAATGTGATAGTGACTGTGTTCGACAATAAAAGTGTAAAACAAATTCCTTCATCAGTGTTATCTTTGGATAAAAGATTCCTTTCCGTTTACACAACCTGTATAAAGAGAAGTGCTCGACCCAAAAAAGATCATAGTTAGCCGGAGGACAGTGAAACAAAAATTAAATAAAATAAAAGTATCATTCTTTCAAACAAAAACTAATACTGCCGCAAATTGCTAACACCAGATGGAGCTACAAACCTAACAAAGAATCATGTCACAAAATGGCTTCACCACATGAAGTAAACACACATACACAAATAACATTATAAATTTACCATCGCAAATTGGCTCCCAAATGTGGGGCTCAATAAATAAATAAATATTACAAAGATACCACATCACCATACAGTCGACTGCTGTTTACGCTCCGGCTCATACGCATACATCCATGATTCGTCACCTGTTACAATCTTATATACGTCTTTTGAGGCACCGCCGTTGTATTTCTTGAGCATTTTTGTGCACCAATCGACACGAGCATCTTTTTGAGATTGCGTCAAATTATGTGGGATCCATAGAGAGCAAACCTTTTTCACGGCTAAATAATCATGCAATATTTCATATATGCTGGTGAAACTAATGCCTAGGGTTGCCTCAATCTCACAATATGTCGCATGACGATCTTTCATTATACGTTTTTGCACAGCATCAATGTTTTCTGGCACAACAACTGATTTTGAACGACCTTCACGAACTTCATCATTGAGCGAACGGCGGCCACGATAAAATTCGTTATACCAGCGTTTCACAGTGGCAAAGGATGGAGCTTCGTCGCCAAATGTGGAAGTTAGTTGATCGATGCACTCTTGGCTTGACAACCTAGGTCAAAAGTCGTAATAAATCATTGCACTAACATTTTCATGAGTTAATTACATGTTTTTGTTGACACACAGCTATCAAGTTAGTGTAAACAAAACAAATGACGCTCTTGACAAAATGCTTGAAGTAGATTATGGTCAAAAATGTCAAACTTTCCATTGGAAACTTCAGATGGCACCTATAAATTCAGGGTTGCCAGGGCTCAAAATATAAATAGTGTCCATTGTACGTGGCAGAGAAACTAAAAAGTGGCGCTTAGGTACTGGAATGCGTACGTTATAAGCGGCATGTTCCCGGCATGTGGGCTTATTAACCATATACCGCCTCCTGTTACTGCTTTCTGCCCAAGATGTTTTGGGTGTGGGTGAGCGGAGGGAGGCGGAGTTTGCAGCTGCCGTATTGTAACGTTATCAGCAATTGGTCGAAGCGAACATTTATTTATGGATGTGAGCATGCTTCGATAGTTGAGTTATCCCGGGCATCTCAACATTGCAGACCATAAACTGGAATCAATAACATTTTTCGTCTTTATTTTCCTTTAATATGTAAACATATTCCTTATTTTTTATTTTCTCAAAATGGGCACTATTAATTTTGATCAAAATACCATACATTTAAGACATTTACATGACAATGCTCTGTTCAATGTGATACTCATTACTTTTTCTACCACGTATAGTAAGTAGGGGAAGTATTGCATTCCATCCAAAATTTCGATACCGATATTTCACCGGAAATACATGTTTTGAGACCCTCTGAATCCAAAAAAGCGCTTTTAAAAAAAAGGTGTCTGTCTGTGTGTCTGTGAACAGTATAACTCAAAAACGAAAAGTTTTATAAATACCAAACTTGGCATATAGGTTCCGTATCTTTCAAGGATGCGACACGAAGATTTGTAAGAAAATTCCCCCACCCTAGACTACCCTTTCCATGGAACATTTTTCGAAAATTTTGACTAACTCAAAACATGGCTCTAACGATTTTGTTTATATTACATATTTAAGATATTTTCATGACAAATAAAATGTATATATTGAATTTTCTGGGAATGTCCCCGAAAGTCTTCTTCTTTCTGAATGGCTTTTGCATAACTGGTAAACCGTAAGAGATAGACAAAATTTTCCTACACAAAAAAACGTAGAGCTCGTTAAAGCACACAATTTATGTTATATACTTTTTATGTGGAGTGAACCATTTCCGAGATATTTCTTTTTATTTGTTTGAGTATTCCAATATTTGTAGTTTTTCTGAAATGAGAATTCGTTATTGTTTTTTTATGTCAGGAACATGCAAAGAGAATAGAATGCTCCACATAGCAACCAGATTTGACTATCGCTTAAAGCCTACCATATTCCTCTTGCGCCTACAAGAGGATTAGCAATAAGATGCAAATATTTACCTAGATTAACATGATGTAGATAGAGAATAAGCGTTTGTAAGAATAGTTGGTAGAAGATAGTAGAGACAGCCATGTGAGTGCAACACATCAGATTTGTACATTTTTTTCGTCTTTGTTTTCAAGCCCGATAAGCAGTTTTCAAATTAAGCGCAAACCCAACTCGCAGGCCGAGGCTGCGTAGGCTCGATGGCTTGGCCCGAGTCCTTCAAACCTATTTATCAAACATGCACCGTTGCTGACTCCTAATCCTAACTTTGACAATAAAAAGAGGCGAGGGTAGTGCTGAAGTTTTAGGAGAGTCTTCCAAGAAATGCTTAATAATAAATACCACCGATGTTAGCAATTATTATTTCTGCGAATTGGGAAAGTAGCAATTTTATACAGTGGGTATATTTACGATCTCAGCTATCTTTATCGATGTCGTATTTCATGTGGAATGGCTACAGTGCCAAGCACATTTACTGTCTAGTGCTGATAAGAGCTCCTACTGAAGTAATGAACAGCTGTCTGTGGTTTTTTTTTCTCTTCCCATATCTGTCAGACGGTTGACGTCACTTTGGTATTGATAACAATGCTTACCTCATGTTCGTGGATACTTATTAATACACCTGCTAAACTTGCATGGAAGGATAGCAGAAGTTTACCTGTCGGCTGTCATAGGAAACTCTACGCCGTTCAAAACCTGCCAGCTATTTTCATAGACTGCTGCTTGTTCCAAAGTTATTTATGCTCGGTCACTTCTGGGAAAGTCCTGCCTCAAACTTTCAAGACGCCAGGATAGTTTTGCTTACCTCTATAGCAATTATTACAGATTTTCTGTTTCCGAAAGCCCAAAATTCGTCCAGTATTATGCAAGGCAGTTGCATATTTAAGGCAACAAATATATTCTGTTTCCTTTTGTGGGTGTGTTGTCACAGCCCCGCGTATGGGAGCCAAACTTGAAGTTGTTTAATTGTTGTGATTGCACCACGTATTGCGGGAGATATGTTTCTTGGAGTGTTCGCCTCACGTACGATACAACGTTTCCGGTGGCCTTCGCCCCACGTTTAAATAACTACTTTATATTTTTAATGTTTATATAAATATTATATACGTATGCCTCAGCTGCGTCAGTAGTAATTTTCAGAACACGTATCCCTTAGCAGGGCTGGTGTGGCTAAAGAACAAGGCTTACACAAATTATAATTGTATTGTACTTTGCTTATTAATCCTTCACGCAATTAAATAACATTTCACTGATATATCTTACTATAAAGCCGTGAGATTATTATTTAATTGCTTTTTAATACGTAAACTTGATATTATTCTCACCGTAATGAATTTTTATGTCTCACACTGAATACATATAAAACCCAACTGCTCGGGAACGCTTCCTTGTAGCGTCTAGCGTCTACCGCCTAAATTCGTACATTTACTCTATTTCAAGTCTCTGGTTGGCTAATTCTACTCCAATAGAATGCTTTTATTTTACTTAAAGCTTTTCTAGTTTTTTGATTGGCTATTTATCAACTGTTTTAAATATGACATTATTATTGTTCAAAGAATTATTAGTACCCTTTATTAAACTTTCCAATTTATTATTGCCTCAAGGTTACCTCATTGTTAGCAACTTTCGGTTTCTACTTTATAATTCTGTTTGCTACGGAAGGCAGCTTGCTACTATTCTCACAGCTCCTACATTGTTAAATTACATAATACAATCTCATAACATTATTATACATGTACATAATAATATATACATAATACAATGACTGTTACCTACACTTTATATATATTATATTATGCACATATTGCTTTAAGGCGGGCTGTTATTATATTTTATATTATATAATTAGACTGATATCATTTAAGTGTTAAAAATACTGCCTCACTTTTTACTTTTCCTATTGCTTACTAAGTATATGAGGTATCACATTCCTGGACGCTAAACGCTGGCCTTAGAATTCCATAATCTTTACATGCAATTGCGAGAAACACCTGAAAATCGACAGGACTTAAACAATTCGAACCAGTGATAATGAATATCTCGGAAAAGGCTTATGAAATAAATTGTGTTCTAAAGAGATCCACATTTCATGTGCAGTACGTTTTCGTCTATCCCACAACGTTTACCAGTTATGGAAGGTTTTAAACAATTCCCCCAAATGAAGAAGACTTCAAAAGCTTCGCGAAAATTCAAGATATATATTTTATTTTTATGTAAATATCTTTAATATATGGTATTTAATCAAAATCGTTACAGCCATTTTTGAGATAAAAATTTCGAAAATTTTTCCAAATTTGGCTGGAGGAATTTTCTTGAAAAATCTTCCTGTTGCATCTTTGGAAGATACTGAACTTAAAAACCAAGCTTGGAATTTTTGGGTGGAATACAATACTTCACCTACTTACTATACATAGTAGAGAAAGTAAATGGTCTGTTAAATGTCATACTTGGTATTTTAGTGCAGTATCTTCCAAAGATGCGACACAAAGATTCTCAACAAAACTTTCTTACACGGAAAAGCTTTTGTCCTATTTGTCTTTCTCAAAAAAGACTCTTACGATTTTGATTAAAATACCATATGTTTAAGATATTTGCATCACAAATAAAATGTACGTCTTAAATTTTCTTGGAGTAGGCCGCTAAAGTCTTATTATGCAAGTGTAGATCTGTTAAAGTACACAGTTTATGTCAAAAGATTTTTTAGAGGTTAAGCATTTCCGAGATATTCCTTATTATTGACTTGAATAATCAGATACTTCATACTTTTTAACAGCTAAGTCACTATTCTCACGGGCATAAAAAGGGAACAGAATCACCAGTTTTTAAAAGGTTTCACTGTCGCTTATGTTTACTGTAAACCGCTATAAAACTATTTTTGCAAACGTTTATCTCGAAGATGAAAGAGATAGAAGAATGTATTTTAGAGGAGTGGGTAGAGAAAATGATGTGAATGTAACGCAAAATAAAATTTTCCTTTATTTTTCCTACTTACGTACAGGTAAAAGCTGAGGATTCCTTTAGTTGTATTTGCACACTTGCGTTGCCAACCTTGAAATACAAAATTATCGCCTGTGGACATTAAAATTATCGTATTTTCTCCAAAACTATCGTAATATTTATTAACCCGGGTAAAGACGTTTTAGCAACTCGCCCTAATTTTCAATAATTAAATTGACAAATCTCTAAATAATAGAGTAAGCACTCATCGTAGCTTTCGAAAACCAGATTTACAATTTTTGCTTCGTTTTCCTCCTGCCATTCTACCTCCAGCTGAAATGCACTAAAACTAAAACTAATAATTGAAGTAGTATTAATATGTTTGTAAAGGAAGTTTTTTCCAAAATTATCTTAAGGTCCATAATACACGATCACATTTTTGTTAAATTCAATGTTTTACAAAAACTTCAAGAGCTGTCACAACTTTACAACTTTTCTCGTCAAATTCCTTCCAATACTTTTAAACTCTTTGGAAGTCTATAAAGCAAATAAGGACATGCTCTAATCGATCAAAGATTTTACAATGTTTTGACGGCTTTAGCCAATGAAATGCGATCATTTACAGTGCGTCACGAAATCTGCAACGTGATGGAAAGCGAAGAGTAAACAAAAATGGCTACCCGGCCAAGGTATGTCGTATGCGAACTAATTAGGTTATACATAAGCTGGTCATGTCCGTAAGTTTAGGACTCCGTGGATTACAAGATGAAGCAGATGAAGGCGATTATGAAGAAATAATTGCCAGGCAGTTTTCCGAACTAGTATACATTAATGCAATGTTATATAGTGTGGTTATCCTATCAGTTGGTGTTATTGGCATTGTATTCCATAATCGTAATGTGATTTCATTGGATATAATACGTGAAAGTGCTACATAATATTGGTATACAACAGTATTTCATTGCAAACTGTTATACCGAGATACAAATAGTGAATTACTTTGTGCGTGATAAGTTTGAAAAAAATCTGATGTGTTACACTCACATGACTTTCTCTACTCTTGTACAAACTATTTTTACAAACGCTTATTCTCCATATGCTTCATATAAATCGAGATGTTAATCTTATTTCTAATTTTATTGTAGGTACAAGGGGAATATGGTAGTATTTAAGCGATAGTCAAATCTTTTAAGAGCCGGTTGGTATGTCCAGTACGTAAAAAAATGAATAATGAATTCCCATTTGAGAAAAAGTATTGGAAAATTTAAGGGAATAACAAGCAATATCTCGATAATAGTTCACTCAACAAAAAAAATGTATATGACATAAATTGTGTATTTTAACGCGATCTACATTTTTTGTGTAGTAAAATTTTGTCTATCTCTTATGGTTTACCAGTTATGCAAAAGTAGTTCACAATTAAGAATACTTTTGGAGACATTCCCAGAAAATTCGAGATATACGTTTCATTTGTCATGAAAATATCTTAAACATATGATATTTTAATCAAAATCGTTAGAGCCATTTTTGAGAAAATTAAAATTTTCGAAAAATGTTCCATATAAAGGGTAATATGGGGTAGGAGGATTTTCTTGAAAACCTTCGTGTCGCATCTCTGGAAGATACCGAACCTAAATACCAAGTTTGGTGTTTATCCGACTGTTCGTTTCTGAGTTATGCTGTTCACACACACACACACACACACACACACACGTTTCCAAAAATGCTTTATTTGGATTCAGGGGGTCTCAAAACATAGCGTGAAATATCGGTATCGAATTTTTGGGGTGAATACAATACTTCCCCTACTTACTATACGTAGTAGAGAAAGTAAAAAGACAACATGTAAATACATATTAACGACATTGTCAAGTCTTGTCCAATGTTGTCCCATATTGAAAAACGTTTGACAATTTTTCTTGTAAACCCCTGAATTGAAAAAAAGGTTTGGTCGTGTACAAGGGGCTTTAGATCGAGCAATTATCGTAAGGTTATTATTGTGTATCGTAACGATATCATAATTATCATTGATCACCATAATTTATCGTACGGTTGGCAACGCTGTTCCACACGGATACTGCGCCGTCGAGATATTATGATACTTTCAGTACATGAATACTGACATCATCGACACGTATAAGCACAACAGTGTGAGTCATAAAGCGTGTGACAATATGTAATACGTTTAGCGGGATGCAACACATTACGGCTTCCCTTTCCGGCCAGGAGTAACTTCCAATGTAAACACCAATATGAACCGTGCCTTACATATGCCACAAAAGACACGTTTTGCCTTCTTGTATTGGTCTTAGTTACCTTCTACAACATTAACTATTTAAGGAAGTCAGTTTGTTGTTTGTCACCAAGTATAGAGGACTAAACCAATGAACCTGTAGTACTGAAGGACACTCGATAATGAATTTTGATTAACAATTTGAAAAAGAAATAGCTTTTTAATTTCACAACTACTTTGCCTATATAGTAAGCGGACCACCCAAAAATCGATACCAAGATTTCAGAGGAAATGCATGTTTTGAGGCTCCCTGAATAAAGAATTTGATGTGTTACACTCATATGACTTTCTCCACTCTTGTACAAACTATTTTACAAACGCTTATTCTCCGAATTCTTCATGTTAATCGAGATATCGAGATGTTAATCTTATTGCTAATTTACTCGTAGATGCAAGGGGAATGGCTAGGCTTTAAGTGATATTCAAATATTTTAAAAGCTGGTTACTATGTGGAGTATTCCATTCTCTTTGCATTACCAGGACAAAAAAATGAATAACGAATTCCCATTTGAAAAAAAGTATAAGTATTGGAAAATCTAAGGGAATAACAAGGAATATCTCGAAAATGGTTCACTCAACAAAAAAATGTATATGACATAAATTGTGTATGTTAACGCGATCTACATTTTTTGTGTAGTAAATTTTTGTCTATCTCTTAGTTTTACCAGTTATGCAAAAGTCGTTCGCAATGAAGAATACTTTTCTACACATTACCAGAAAATTCTAGATATTCAATTCATTTGCCATATAAATGTCTTAAACTCGTGGTATTTTATTCAAAATCGTTAGAGCCATTTAGAGAAAATTAAAACTTTCGAAAAATGTTCCATGTAAAGGGTAATCTGGGGTGGTGGAACTTTTCTCGAAAACCTTCGTGTCCCATCTCTGGAAGATACTGAACCTAAATACGAAGTTTGGTGTTTATCCGACTGTTCGCTTCTGAGCTTTGCTGTTCTCTCTCTCTCTCTCTCTCTCTCTCTCTCTCTCTCTCTCTCACACACACACACATACACACACACACCCACATACAGAGAGAGACACACACACGGACATGTTTCCAAAAATGCTTTTTTTGGATTCAGGGGGTCTCAAAACAAATATTTCCGGTGAAATCTCGGTATCGAATGTTTGGGTGGAATGCAATACTTCCCCTACTTACTATACGTAGAAGAGAAAGTAATAAAAAAATATCTGATGCGACACATTCATGATTTTCTCCGTCCTCTACCTTTATTAGTGGATACACAAATTATTCTTACTAAAGCTTGTTTTACTATCTACTTCATTTTAGTCCAAATAAACCCTTGCAGAAATAGCTACATTACGCATTTCGTTATACACACAAAGAGAACGGCGATAGTCAAATGTATAAGAACTGGAAGATATATGCTGGCCTTAAAATTCCATACAGTTTCTATACAATCACGAGAAACAAATGAATGCTCAATTAAGGGGACAAGTACTCTGAAATGATACAAAAATCACATTTTTTGTTTTACGCATTAATAAAATCTCTATTATTTCCAGTTTCAGAAAACATATACTTTTTAGGGGTTACAAGTTTTTAATACATTTAAGTACCATTTAAATGCTAGTCTGCGTTCCTTTAAAACTATCATGCAACGCACCTTTTTAGAACTATTTTTGTATCTTTCAACAACGAACGACTATATTCATGTCCAGCAAGCAGTTCAGCAATCAACAAATGAGCCCAGGACCAAGAGAAGGCACAGAATAGCTGAAGCAATCCAGTAATAAAGGTGCAGATGATTATGGCCCTGGAATGTACTGAAGTGTGTCAGAATTTTAACGTCCAAACTTTAAATTCAGTTCTCTCAAAAGAACGTTTTATGGATACTTATGTACCTTTTTCTCAGAAAGTATGAGAGATAAACAGCTGACATTTTGTGTACATGTATACAACACATAGTTAAACTTTCTGAACTACAATCATAATTTTATAATTTATATTAGTGATATTAAGAAAGCAACAACGTTGCAAATTTTCCTCATTTTTACTTTTTTTAACTTAGCAAATAATTTTTTTCAATTTCTAGTGAACTGATATACATAACTAAATACTGAGGTTCAAAAGATAACTTATTATACTAAGAATAAGCATGTAAAAGTGTTTGCTAGTAGTATCAAAGAAAAAGGTACGCGAATTTACCTGTTTTAAGAGTAAATTTTATTATTTTTCTGCTGGATGAAATAATATTTACAGACTCAATTACATATGCTATCAATGAAAACAATCATTGGAAGTAATTGTCATGGTGTTTATAATAGTTCATAACAATTTCAGGAAAAACCATTGAGAACTTGAACAGCAGGCTAATTTAACGCACTTAAGGTGTAATTTCCGTGAATTAGGACTACCTTGTCCCCTTAAGAAAATGACAAATCTATTTATAATTAATAACTTTTTACATTTATTGTCAACTTTTTAAAAGTGTCTTTTCTTGTTTACTCTTTTAACATGAGCTGACTTACCGTACCCCAAGAAGAAGAAGAAAACTTGGATATATCAAACTTACCTAAAAAAAGAAGAAAGACACAGATTAGCAATTTTACAAAATAAAATTTTTAAGCTGGCTCTACTTTTTCAAAATAGTAACCAACACTGTTTCACAAAATGGAAATAGTCTTACACGAAGACAAAATGGATTATTAGATAATAATTATAATCTAGCTACACAAGGATAAATTTTTGGATTATGTCAAACCTTCACAAACATTTAAGTAGCTCGTTCCTCTTTGCCCCGTTGAGCTAAGAGACAAACGAGAGTATGGTTGGGTGAATGGATGATAAGACAATGGACCTTATGGCAACGTTAAATACATAAATACACAAATTGTGTTAAATTCATTTTCATAGTAGAGAGGATCTTCCTCTTAAAATAACACAAGGGGGAAGTCTCAAATAATCAGGCAAACTATTAAATAGTTTAAGTGTATATTCGCATTTACGCGTTTTTAAAGTATATATGATTCCAAGCCATGCTGAGCAGTTCACACATAAAAGAGGGAAGTGTAAGTATCTCAAATTGAATATAAAGTGTTGATTCATATTTCTAAACATAACTTTATAGATCTGAGGAAATTCATGATACCGAAATAAATTAATATTTTCTAACAAACGTAACAAGTTATCTCAGCCGGCTGTTACAACAGCTGATACGGGGGTCCCCCCAGTTGCAGATGGCATTTGTTAGTAGAAGGGTGGGTCTCTATACAAAGAAGGGTTTGTAAACGTCAGCGACGCTAACCTTATGCACCCCTTCCATTCCCAGTTGGGAGACGACGAAGCTCAAGCTCCGTGTAAATCTGTCTGCGATGTTCGCTTTGGACTTTAAAAGCAAAAACGAGATAAATATTTTTTTCGCCTTTGTTCTTCTTCAAGCTACAGGCGTAAGAAGTCAAGAATATTCTTGTTCAGATAGAACGATATTTGGGTCACTTTACTACTCATGTTGATCGTAATAAAAGATTGCAGAAGTTATTTCATTGTATACCTACTTTGTTGTAGCTATAAGAAAATTAAAGGAAACCGAATCGCTAGCCAGGTGTTTAAAAGCGGGCGACTATATGCTGGCCTTGAAATACCATTCCCTTCCAGTGACTTCCAAGGATGCGACACGAAGATTTTCAAGAAAATCCCCCACCGCAAACTACCCTTTACAAGGAAATATTTTCAGTATTTTTACTTTCTCTACTACGTATATTGTACGATGTTGCGACCTTGTTTACATCCAGTCTGAGAGGATTTCACATAAACTGAGCTTATTACTTTCTCTACTATGTATAGTAAGTAGGAGAAGTATTGTATTCCATCCAAAAATTCGATACTAAGATTTCACCGGAAGTAGGGGAAGTATTGTATTGCACCCAAAAATTCGATACCGAGATTTCACCGGAAATATATGTTTTGAGGCCCCTGAATCCAAAAAAAACATTTTTGGAAACATGTCCGCGCGCGCGCGCGCGCGTGTGTGTCTGTGAACAGCATAACTCAGAAACGAACAGTCGGATAAACACCAAACTTGGTATTTAGGTTCAGTATCTTCCAGAGATGCGACTCGAAGGTTTTCAAGAAAGTTCCCCCGCACCAGATTACCCTTTACATGGAACATTTTTCGAAAATTTTAATTTTCTCAAAAATGGCTCTAACGATTTTGATTCAAATATTATATGTTTAGGATATTTTCATGACAAATAAAATGTATATCTCGAATTTCTGGGAATGTCTCCAAAAGTATTCTTCACTGTGAACGACTTTTGCATAACTGGTAAACCATAAGAGATAGACAAAATTTTACTACACAAAAAATGTAGATCGCGTTAAAATACATAATTTATGCCATATGTCATATGTCACATACATTTTTTGTTGAGTTACGAGATATTGCTTGTTATTCCCTTAAATTTTTCAATAATTTTCTCAAATGGGAATTCGTTATTCATTTTTTTGTCTTGGATATGCAAAGAGTATTAATCTGTGGAAAAGAGAATGGTCCTGCACATAGCAACCAGGTATTAAGAGATATGTCGATGCTTAAAGGCTACTGTATTTCTATATTGCCCTTGCAAATACAAAACAACGGGAACTTAGTACGCCTTAAGCGATAGTCAAATATTTTTAGAACTGGTCGCTATGTGCAAAATGTAATTCTTTTTGCATGTCAAAAGATCGTTTCTGCAAATGTTTATCTCGATTAATATGAAATAGATGGAGAATAAGAGTTTGTACAAGAGTAGAGAAAGTCATGTGAGTGTAACACAACAGAATTTTTTTTTATTTTCTCAAATGGCTTCAACACTACACTTTAAGGTATTTGCAGGACAAATACATTTTATATCTTGTATTTTCTGGGAATAACCTGTGAAGTCCATTTTCATTCTGAATGACTTTTGTAGAATTATAAACTATAAGATATAGACAAAATACAGTGCCTTTCCTTCACATTGAGACCACCCACGGCTGCTCACGCGCCCGCAGAAACAGTTATTTTATTGTCACGGTGCTAAGAAATTTACAATTAAATTGTCTACTGAAATTTGGCCCTGGCCACTCATTAAGTAGACATCCACTACAGTTTATCTACATTTTACAATTACCCATCAATAAATTATCTTGCTTCTGTTTTTCATATCCCATTTCCACTTGCTTTTCACTTGCCACTTTTTAATTACTTTACCATCAGACATTCACCACAATTTTCCAATCGTCTTATTGGTAAGCTACACAACCCCTTCGTTATCTCTATCCACTGTCCAAAGCCATTTATTTTTGACTTTGCACAAAAACTGTCCAATGCTCCTACCGTCTTTACACACCATTTCAATTATAGCTATATTTCTATTCCCCTTCGACCACTTCTTTTTAATAAATTCTCTTCTCCAATTTTTTGTTCCTTGGCACATAAATATTATGTGGTCAACGTCTTCATTTACACCACATATCGGACATTGGTTTTGAGGAATACCCTGTCTTAGCCTCCATGCTCTTGTCCTTACCCATGCAATAGATTCTCCCTCTTCTTTATTTACTATATCCATATATTTTTCCCTACCCCATATGTTTTTCATTGGCATATAACAAACCAATGAACTCTTTTCGCTATCTCACTAAACATGTTTTGTATTTCTATATGATACATTCTTTCCCTTGCCTTTTCCAAAAGTTACTCACATTATTCTCTCTCCTTCTCCACATGTATCCTAACCCATTTTTCTCCAAAACGTTCCGTAAACTACTTACCCATCCATCATTCTTTAAACTATTCTCTTGGTATTCTATACATTGTCTTAACACATTACTTTTTCCTAAGTTTAAAGTTCTAAACCAAAATTAGAGCTCTTTCCATTATCCTCCCCTTAGTCGCCACCCTGCCCATCTCTAATTGCACTACCCGTCTTACAATTGCCTTCGGTAACCCTAGTATTTCTCTACAAAACATCCTGTGCACCTCATCTATACTTTCCCATACTCTATCTAATCCCCATATTTCTATACCATACATCATTTTTTGCCTCCACAACCATCTCATAAACTTTTTCCAGCCATTTAACATTTATATTAGGTACTCTATATTTGCAGCTTCTAATTGCTGCCATAGCCCCTTTACCCTTTGCCAGTGCAAACTTCTTTTGTTTCTCCCATTTTTTACCTCCATCTATTTTTACTCCTAAATAAATACAGTCACGCACCATCCTATAATCTTTATTCTCTCCCTTCCACTTTTCATATTTGCTTAATTTTCTTCCCTTTTTAAATGCCACAATCTGTGTCTTCTCTTGGTTCACTTTTAACCTCTACTCTTTACAATATACATCAATTGCTTGTAATGATTGTTTTAAACCACTTACTGTAATAGATCCTGCTACTAGATCATCTGCAAAAAGAAGTCCTGGAATTAGGATGTTATTAATTACTGGCGCACAATTATTATTCCTTCCAATTTCTAGTAAAACATCATCTTTGTATAAGTTAAATAACACTGGGCTTAACTTACATCCTTGCCTGAGGCCTTTCTTTTGTTGAATTTCTCTTGTTACACAGCATGTGTCCACCCTTACACAGAAAGTGTTCTCAAAATACAATGCTTTAAGAGTATTCACCAACTGATGAATTAATCCCTCACACACTAATTTGTGCTACAGAAGTTGTAACTCAATTCAGTCATAAGCTTTCTCTAAGTCTACAAAAACCATATACAATTTACCCCTTTTTCTTTTAAATATTTGTCTGCTAATGCTTTTATAATATATACATTATCAGCTGTTCTCCTTCCCTTACGAAAGCCCATCTGGAATTCCGAAAGGATATTATATTCTTCAACCCAAATTTGTAGTCTAGCCGCCAAAATACCCGCAAAAAGTTTTCCTATATTAGATAATAATGCAATACCCCTGTAGTTATTAGGTTTCTCAACATTACCCTTGCCTTTCTATATAGGATGGATGATAACTTCCCTCCATCGTTTAGGTGCATAACCCTTTCTAATACTTACATTAAATAAGTATAATAAAATCTTCACTCTTTCTGTTTCAGTACACCACTCCTTAAGACACTATTGGGATGCCATCAATTCCAGTACCTTTATTTTTCTTCAATAACTTAACTTGTTTTATTATTTCCTCACTCCTAATTTCACCATCCAATATCTCTACAAAAGCATTCCCTGTTTCCAGAAATCCTGTAATTCCTATACTCCTGTCTTCCCCATATAATGTTTCAAAAGGCTCCATCCATGTCCTGGCTCAATATTGGGTTTAGTTACACATTTATTATAGGTCGACTTAAGAGTCTGCCATACCTTATAGTATCCCCGTAACCGCTTCAAATGCTCGTAGTTACAATTGCAATGATAATACTTATCATAAGAAATGTTGAAAAAGCTGTCCTCTATCAATACATTTCTGTCATCTTACAAAATTTGCATTTACACTCGAAAGTTCAACACTCCAAATTGAGTGAATTTCTAGCCTGATATTTTCTTTTAGTTCTTGCAATGTATGGGGGTTTATTGCATACACCTAATTACTTTCTCTACTACGTATAGTAAGTAGGAGAAGTATTGTATTCCACCCAAAATTTCGCTACCGAGATTTCACCGGAAATATATGTTTTGAGAACCCCATGAATCCAAAAAAAAGCATTTTTGGAAACATATACACTTTATATATTATTACATATATTGCTTTTAGGCGGGCTGTTGTTAAATTTTATATTATATAATTAGACTGATATCATAAGTGTTAAAAATACTGCGTCAAATACCTCTACTTCTTCAGTGGCGAGTGCCTAATCTTTTTTTTTTTGACGTGATCATGCAAGCAGCATAGAATTTCAAAGCCATCACATAGCGACCTGCTTTGTTAAAATCGAGTATCGCTTCAGCCTACTGTTCTTATTCTTCTTATACCTACAAGGAAGTGTTTAAATGTGTAATGAAAGTTTCTCTCGATTACAAGAAAACGAAAGAAGAATAGGTTTTTAAAGTCATGTGAGTGCGACACATCAAATTACTTTTTTATTATCATAGGTACATTTCTCCTTCCCTAGATGCCTGCTTTCTATTTTGGGTATGATCAGGGAACGAAGGGGACACCGCGCACCTCGGCCCAACGCAAATCTTTTGTGCTTGCCACCCCCAAGAGGAACGGATGAAGTGAAGAAACCGCAGGAAGGCCGGCCGACAGAGACGCGCAGAGGTCCCTAGCCGGAACCGGGGAGAAGTCGACCCAACTGAGGACGCAATCTATCGACACCGTCCGAGACTGCACAACCCTTAAGTCTACCTGAAACATAAAAGGGGAAGCGAAATGATAGGAAACGTGATACAAGAGAAATCAGCAGTATTCTTGCCAACCAGGAATTGAACCTAGGACCCCCTGAATGCGAGCCTCCCCTATTACCGCAGGTCAACTATAGGGTCTTTCAACAAGTGTGTCCTATCTTTAACATGTGATAGCTGCCGTTGTTATTGAGTTACAGCAATCACTTTTACATGTGGTTACAGTTGTTATTGACAAATAGCCATGAAACGTTACAGCATTCAGCAACGCGTAGAAATTGTGAAAATTTATTATCAAAATGGATCATCTGTTTGCAAAGCTTCCGTGTATTGCGTGAAATTTAAGGTGTGCATAATCGTCCCTGCGAGAGAACGATTCGGCGTTTGATTGATAAATTTGAAAGAAGTGGTTCTGTCAGCGATCAAAGAACGCCTGTACGTAATCGACGTAAGCGCTCCAACGAAAACATAGCGCCGTTCGCGAGAGCGTACGCGAGAACGGAAACAAATCAATTGCTCTTCGAACGCAAGAATTGGGGCTTTCGCCGACCACAACTTGGCAAATTTTGCATTTGGACTTAAAGTTTAACGCTTACAAAATGGTGTTAACTCAAGAACTAAAGCCCAACGACCATAGGTTGCGCCGTGTATTCGCTGACTGGGCTATGGAGCAATTGGAAGCTAACCCGGATTATTGTCGAAAAATCATCTTCAACGACGAAGCCCACTTTTGGATGGATGGTTGTGTTAACAAATAAAATTGCCGCTATTGGAGCAATCACAATCCAATGCAGATTCAAGAACGACCACTTCATCGCCAAAAGGTTACTGTGTGGTGTGGATTTTGGTATGGTGGAATCATTGGTCTATATTTTTTCCAAGATGAAGATGGAGAAGTTCTAACTGTTAATGAAGAAAGATACCGGGCTCTTATAAGGGACTATTTTTAGCCTCAATTGGATGGTATGGATTTCAGAAACATCTGGTTCCAGCAAGATGGTGCCACATGTCACTGCTCTCGAAACAATTGATATTTTGCAGGAGAAGTTCAGAGGTTTCATAATTTCCCGTTGTGGTGATGTTAAGTGGCCCCCCGAGGTCATGTGATTTAACGCCGTTGGATTACTTCTTGTGGGGTTATGTTAAATCTCGAGTTTATGTCAACAAGCAAGAAACGGTAAATGATCTTATGAATAACATCACGCGTGTTATTCGAGAAGTTGGACCTAATTTACGTTCTTCTGTCATTGAAAATTGGGTCAACCGTATACGCGCAACCCAACGAAGTCGCGGCGGTTACTTAAATGATGTTCTCTTCCACACGTAATTACGTTAATTATGTTCCAAAATAAAAAAATAAACCTCTATCATTTATAGAACGTGTTTTATTTAAGTTCAAAGATAGGACACTCTTGTTGAACGACCCTATAGCTCTGTGCTTTCTACCTAAGTTCATGGATGGCATCTTCTTCAAAAACAACGTCCCTTCGACCAATTCAGACCGATGCCACTATATAGTGCCCTTATTACAGCAGTTCTAAATGTTATCTCTTGGGAAGCGTCTACACCCCTTTCCCAACTTTCAGCCCCCTTGGGAATCGCCTTACACTGCATCCCCCACGTACACAAGGCTGCCAACATGCGCTTTTGCAGAACGTTTCCTCACGTGGGCGGTCTATGGGCAAGACGCCGTGACAGAGAATGATGTCGCAACATTCTGGTTCTGATCCCTATTATGCTACATTCAAGGTCACACGATTATAAATTCAATGCTAGGTGCTGAACGCCTCCAGGATGATAAAGGCTGCCCAAAACCTATCCACGGATACATCGTCGACGAGGCTATACTGTAATCTTTGATCACCCATCTGCTAAACTCATATACTAAAGGATATGGAGAGACAAAAAAACATATGACGTCATATCCGTTTGTGCTTTGTTCGGGCTCAACCTCTAGCAAGGCCCAAATTGAAGCCTCTCTTTTTCCGATACTATCTCTGGTTTTATTTCTGAATCAACGGCAGCAGAAATTCGAAAAAAAGGTAAATGCACATAAAAATCTCAAACAGATACTGAGAGTGGCGTATTAAAACACGAAATATGCCGGGATGGAATTAAAAACATTTTGTGCATCCCAGTGTAGTATCCACCACCATTCATTAAATGTCTTTTCAGCCTTGTTTTCCATAAAATAAAGAGAAAACTTGACAGAGGAAAAATCTGAATATATGCATGTTTGAATTTCAGAATTATTGTAGAGCTAGATGTCTGAGTACGTCGCAATTGGTTTTATAACACTGGAATGTCGTCTAGTTTTAAGTTTTTTGCTTTAAAATATTTCTAACGCATAAAGGTTAGTAAAGTATAATATTAATTTGTTTACATTTTATTATTTCTACTGTGCCCTTCAAGAAATGGAACCTGAAGTTGCCAACATTCTGTTATCCAAATATGTAGATGATATTTAAGCAAGAACAATAAGGGAGGTAAAACAGAAATAGTAAATTAAATAATAGGGAAATTAAAAATAACTTAATCGTTTTAGGTTAGGTTTTAAAAGATACTTTGAATCTACATTATCGTTTTCTGTGAACATTTTATTTTCAGGAGAATTATATAGTTCATATATTCTCCATTTTCCCGGATTTATTGAACATAAGGGTCTACTTCTAACCAAAATCTGCGTGAGATGAAACTGAACTTGTAAAGTTGAGAACATATTCATTACTCTCTCTACCGCGCACCTAATAAGTAGAAAAGGTAATGCATTTCCATCTAAAAACTCAATATCGGGATTTCAACGGAAATGTATATTTTTAGACCTCCTGAATAAAAAACAAATTAGGAAAATATGTGTTACACTCACATGTGTTTTTCTACTCTTGTACAAACTATTTTTACAAACGCTTATTCTCCATCTACTTCATGTTAATCGATATAAACATTTGCAGAAACTTATTGCTAATTTTCTTGTAGATACAAGCGGAATATGGTAGGCTATGTGGAACATTCCATTCTCTTTGCATGTACAGGACATAAAAAAACGAATAACGAAATCCCATTTGAGAAAAAGTATAAGTATTGGAAAATTCAAACAAATAACAAGGAATATCTCGGAAATGGTTCACTCAAAGAAAGAATATATACCTATATTACTTAAATTGTGTATTTTATCGAGATCTACAATTTTTGTAGCAAAATGTTGTCTATCTCTTACGGTTTACCAGTTATGCAAAACCATTCACAATGAAGAGGATGTTTGGGGCGTTCCTAGACATTCCCAGAACGTTCATGATATAAATTTCATTTGCCAATTAAAGTATCTTAACAATATGATATTTTAATCAAAATCGTTCAAAAGATTCTAAAAATGTTCCTTATAAAGGTAGTTTGGTGTGGGGAAATTTTCTTAAAAATCTTGGTGTTGCATCTTTTAAAGATATTGAACCTAAATACCAAATATGGTATTTATTCGATTTTTCGTTTTTGAATTATGCTTTTCACAGATACACACACGGACATGTTTCTAAAAATACTTGATTTGGATTCAGAGCACCTCAAAACATGTATTTCGGTGAAATCTCAGTATTAAATTTTTGGGTGGAATGCAATACTTCCCCTACTTACTATACGCAGTGGAGAAAGGAAAAACGTCCGTGTATGTGTGTGTATGTACCTACCAAATTTGGAATTTATGGTAACAGAAATGGGAAGGTTCTTCAAAAGGCACAATCACAAAGGAATTCTTCCCAAAACTGGAAAGGAGACTAACAACCAAAATACACCTCACGCCAAACATGACAGCAACAGTAACCGGCCATGGAAGCATCAACACATATCTTCAGCAGTGTTAATGTGAGAATGGACCATCTAATACTCGATTGTAGTGCAGTGAAAAGTGAAACAGAAACCCTAGTAAATAGTGTTCTTAAAACAGACAACTGGCCAGTGCATAAATCTCTCCTAATGAAAATGTTTTTAAAACTATTTACAAAATATGTCAACTCCTTAGACTTTCAAGTGCCGTAAAAAGATCAATGAGTAACAGCAATCAGCATACAAGTATCAAAAGTAATAATGCTAGTAAAACAATTAAATAAGACTCTCAACCGAGCGGGATGGCGGTAAAGTCTGTGGCCCGCATTAGGGAGGTCCCGGGTGGGCCGACCAATCTGTCTGAGGTTTTTTTCGTGGCTTTCCTCAGTCGCCAGGGTAAATACCGGATTGGGCATTTAATACCACGACCCAAAGTTCCATCTTAAGTCCAAAACAATAGTAAAATGAAAAATAAGTGGTAATAGAGAATGCTATGCCATCTACAGACAATGTAAGCAGTTGGACTGGACGGCATCCTAATGCCATAATGAAGCATGAAGCAGGGGTTACAGGGATGAGACCTTGTAGGCTAACTGTCCGCCTTCTGTGTGAGGGTTAGACTGCACAGCACCCTAATGCCATCGGCACAGCATGAAGCAGGGGTTACAGGGATGAGACCTTGAAGGCTAACTGTCCGCCTTTCTGTATGAGGGCGGCGGTTAGACTGCACGGCACCCTAATGCCATCTTCATTGCATGAAGCAGGGGTTACAGGGATGAGACTTTGAAGGCTAACTGTCCGCCTTTCTGTGTGAGGGCGGCGGTTAGACAGCACGGCACCCTAATGCTATCTGCACAGCATGAAGTAGGGGTTACAGGGATGAGACCTAGAAGGCTAACTGTCTATCACATATCGTTCTAAGAGATATCCACCAACAGATCCGTCGCGATATGACCAAGGAGTTAAAGCGACGTAAAATAAAATACGATAAAAAAAGACTACAACCAATATAGAGATGAAAAAAAACATGCAAATGAATTCTACTTTAAGTGTAAAAGACTCAAGACCAAAAGCCATCAGCAAGCATGTATTATTCAAAAGTAATTAATGTTATTAACACAACTATAAAATGAAATGAACATGTACGACGCAACAGTGGAGCATGTAGATAGTATATATAATAAACAAATAAATATAAACAAATAATCTAAGTACTTCCCTACGATGCGACAATAGTATTTTCTAAAAACTTCCCCCTACCCCGAACTATTAGGAAAATACTTCGAAATTCTTTATTTCCTCAAAATAATATATATTAAACATATTTACATGACAAATAAAATGCGTATCTTGAATTTCTGAGAATAATCTAAGAAGTCCTTTTCATTCGGGAGAAATTTTGTATAAGTTTCTATAACTGGAAAGTGTTAAAAATGAAATCATACTACCCGAAAAATCTAGATCCCTTTAAAAGGCGCAGTTTATTCTGAGCAATATTTTTCTGTGGCATCAGCCATTTCCAAGATATCCCTATAACAGTTCTTTTACTTTGGATGGAGTGGTTATTGCAGAAGGGAAGTAAGGGAATGCGCCGGAGATCTGCCTTAGCATCTCCGTTATTGCGGAATTGGAAGTTGCCAGCCGTTCGCCGGGAGCGGGAGAAGGATGTTCCGGGTGTCAGGCATTGCCGAAGCCGTGACTGTCATCACCGGAAGTGGATAAGGATTGAGTGGTGAGATGAAGGCATAACTTTTAGTTGTTAGTATTGCGGGTTTACGCGATTTTTCTTGAGGAGGACGGAGGTGTAACACTTTTTCATGTGCTGCATTTTGTCTTGATTCCATCGGAAGATGATGGCCTCCATGAGAGAGAAGAGTTCCTCCTAGCGTCCAACCAGATCTGCCAAAGACTTGATTCAAGCAGAGGAAGGTTTTGAGGTTATTGTCAAGTGCATTGAGCGGTGTCCGGTGGAGTGTGGTGTGGGAGCTGGTTAAAGCCTTAGTGAGAGATTTAACGGCGGTGTCAAAATGTAAGTAGATGGAGGAGAAGGTCTGGTGTGATGTGGAGGCGGTGGTGATAGTATGGGGGTTTCGGATTCGGCTTCGATGCTGTTCAGGCGGCGGAGGAAAATTCAGAGTATGCGGTAATAATAGCGGTGGTGATGCTGTCAACTGCCTCTCAAGCGTGGCCAAGAGGAAGCTGATGTTCAGGACCTCAGAATCAGTGGTAAATGGAGCTATTGGTGTTGGAGTAATTTCAATTAAATTTGTCAAAACTTTTTGTCATCTGTTTAAGGCGCTGTCGCTGTTTACTTGTTTGTCGCGATGTGGAATTTGAAAGCCTGCATAAGTTATTAGCCTTTAAATATCTGACTATTGATTCACTTTCCTCTATATGTATCGACAACGAAATGTGTTGTGATACTATTTCTGCAAATGTTTATCTCGCTAATGTAACACGATAGAGAAATGTGCCTTCGTGGCAATATTTTATAGAAACCATATACAATTAACGATAGTGCGTAGAGAAAGTCATGTGAACGTAACAACTTAGATAAAAGTATGCACTTTTATTAAGTTTAACCATTTCTGCGATTTGTATTTGTACTCAAAAGAAGTTAATTCATTTTTGGAAACATGTCCGTGTGTGTCTGTGAACAGCATAACTCAGAAATGAACAGTCGGATAAACACCAAACTTGGTATTTAGGTTCAGTATCTTCCAGAGATGCGACACGAAGGTATTCAAGAAAATCCACCCACCCCAGATTACCCTTTACATGGAACATTTTTCGGAAATTTTAATTTTCTCAAAAATGACTATAAAGATTTTGATTAAAATATCATATGTTTAAGATATTTTCATGACAAATGAAATGCATATCGCGAATTTTCTGGGAATGTCTCCAAAAGACTTCTTCATTGTGAAGGACTTTTGCACAACTGGTAAACCATAAGAGATAGACAAAATTTTACTACACAAAAAATGTAGTAGATCGTGTTAAAATACAAATTTATGTCAGATAAATTTTTTTTGCTTGAACCATTTTCGAGATATTGCTTGTTATTCCCTTAAATTTTCCAACACTTATACTTTTTCTCAAATGGAAATTCGTTATTCATTTTTACTTTCTCTACTGCGTATAGTAAGTAGGGGAAGTATTGTATTCCACCCAAAAATTCGATACCGAGATTTCACGGGAAATATATGTTTTGAGGCCCCTGAATCCAAAAAAGCATTTTTGAAAACATGTCCGTGTGTGTGTGTGTCTGTGTGTGAACAGCATAACTCAGAAACGAACAGTCGGATAAACACCAAACTTGGTATTTAGATTCAGTATCTTCCAGAGATGCGACACGAAGGTTTTCAAGAGAATCCCCCCACCCCAGACTACCCTTTACATGGAACATTTTTCGAAAATTTTAATTTTCTCAAAAATGGCTCTAACGATTTTGATTAAAATATCACATGTTTAAGTTATTTTCATGACAAATATAACATCTTGAATTCTCTGGGAATGTCGCCAAAAGTATTCTTCATTGTGAACGACTTTTGCATAACTGGTAAACCAAAAGAGATAGACACAATTTTACTACACAAAAAATGTAGATCGCGTTAAAATACACAATTTATGTCATATACATTTTTTTTGTTGAGTGAACAATTTTCGAGATATTGCTTATTATTCCCTTAAATTTTCCAATACTTATGCGTTTTCTCAAATTCGTTATTCAATTTTTTTTGTCCTGGTAATGCAAAGAAAATGGAATACTCTACACAGCAACCAGCTCTTTAAAGATTTGACTATCGCTTAAAGCCTACCAATTCCCCTTGCATTTACAAGAAAATTAGCAATAAGATTAACATCTCGATTAACATGAAGCTTATGGAGAATAAGCGTTTGTAAAAATAGTTTGTACAAGAGTGGAGAAAGTCATGTGAGTGTAACACATCAGATTTTTTTCCCTAATCATAGACTTTACCAAGAAAAGGTTAATAAATATGCTTTAAATACTAGTTTTTATTCACTAGAATCATCCTTACGGTGCTGAACTTTAGGAAGAGGGTGCTAACAAATCTTCATATGAAGGGGGATTACAGATTACACAAACATTCACAAGAAATTTGCTATGGTTTACCTAATGTGTTACACATGTTTAAGGTGTGAAGTTATGCTTACAGTTGCAGTGCAGTAATATTCATCTTGTGACGTTTCATAAAGTTGAACTCTATTGCAAATGCCAACTTTGCGACACTTTGCGAAATAAATAAGAAAACACATTTCGCCGGAGTTGACAGTTCAAGCTTATTGTTCCTTGTGATATGAAAACCCAGGAAGAGACGTTGTAAGCTTTATGTGGTGTTAGAGAAAGAGGGTGGTAGAGGGGCGGAACGGAAAGAGGGATAGCAACATTGGAACTGAACTTCATAATTGTAAACCCAACCCTTCTATCTTTTATCGTGTTTTAAATCTAACAAGGAGGCCATGGAATTTATGGTGTTTCACATAGCTGTTTCACGGGGCACTCTGGTTTCGTGTTTATGTCAGTGTAAATATTGTAACTCAGCAGCTATGGCCGAAGATTAGATGGAGGTCGGTGCCGGGCGGTCGAGATAAAATAAAGATAAGTGACGCTCTCGCCAGCGTAAACACCGGAAGCACTATCGTCAGATAACTAGAAACTTCTGGATATTTCCCCTTCTTGAACGTTCTGGAACGCTGTGGATATTTCAAACGGTTATATAAGCCAGTGTTCTTGCGAGTGAGTAAGTTATCAGTTAGTGAGCGAGTTAGCCAGCGAAAGTGCTATTCTCCGAGCAAGTTTGTGACGACTGCTGTGACCTGCAGCGAGTGCTTGGAGAAAAGATATTGGAGAAGTCTTGTATTCCACTCCTCAACGAGTGAACCATTCAGAAGAATTGGCTACGTTATACTTATTTCGTTACGACGTTACGCCACAAAGAAAGTGAAGAGATAGTGAAAACTAACTGAAAAGAGAGTGAAAAGTTGAACTACATCAAGTTAAGATACAGTGAGAACTTAGTGAAGTGACAGTTAAGAACTGAACAAAGTCACAATATGGGTGTCCGTGTGTGTGTGTGTGTGTGTGTGTGTGTGTGTGTGTGTGTGTGTGTAAAGTGAAAGGTGTAAAAACGACCGGGACAACAACAAAATCTAATGTGGTACATTCAAAAGATCTTCTCTACCCAGCATCGTTTATTTTTATATTTCTTCTATCAATTATTCTAACAAAAGCTTACTTTTCTATGTTTCATGTTAATCGAGATAAATGTTTGCAGAAATAGTACCATTATAGATTTTAGCATCAGAAGGCTGAAAAAACGATAGTCAACTCTTTAAAATGTGGTTCACCACATGCTCGCTTTGAAATTCCATTATTTTTGCATTACATCATGAGAAACAAAAGAATAATGACTTTAGCGCTTCAATAATTGTGCAGTAAAATATTAAAGAATTAAAAACAAGAGCAACAAATATCTCGGAGAGCTTAATGTCACAACAGGCAGGGGCCTTCAGTAACTGAAGCGCAGCACCGCAAGTAGCGGCTCTAAGGGCGATCAGCACCGGACGACGATGTGCGCTAACAAGGAAGAGGTCCCAAACGATTCCAACATCACACCAATCATGACGCCGGCTAGCTAAGCCTAAGCCACTCACAACCTGGGTGTTGCCGTAATAGAAGAGACAGCGATCCTGCCAAACGCCAGGGAGAGAACTTTTCAGAGCGCAGATCCCAACATCCTGCCACAACACACCAACGCCGTCGCCTCGTCATACGAATCTGGAATAGACGAGGCGAAACAAATGAAAAAAAAAATTGACGTTGACAGGAAATTGATAGGAAATTCGTAGTAGAGTTGACGGTTCGATGGGAATCGAACCCGGGACCTCCCGGAAGCGAGCCTTGCTCGTTACTGAGGAGGTATACTCGGTTGGTAAGGAATGGAGAAAACTACAAGTTAACAAGGAGCAAAAGGGAAGCGATAACCAAGAGTAGGAGGTAGGAACCAGAAGGAAAGGACATTATAAGCTCCACCACTGTGTAACTGATAAGGTTCTGGATGTTGGATGCTTGTCCGTTGCCCCGTTCACTGTAACTCGTAATTGCCTCATTTGTATTTATCGTTCCAATAACTAAGTTGATTTTACTGCATCCGCCTGGCGGGGGGAAGTACTTCTTGGTGGTATATGAGCTCAACTCAGTGATTGTTGACCCGTGCTAGTGAACGTTCCATTATTAGAATTTTGTGGAAGCTTTAGTAATTTAAATCACTAACATCAGTAATAATTAACTTCACTTACCTTTCAGACAACGAAAATTATATCCTAGAACAATATTTATCTTTTATGATTCAACTTTACTTACTCTATTTTCTTACTTTCGTGACATAATTCTTTGAATATCACAAATCCTTGTGGGCAATTCTTTTAGCATATACAACCATATAATAAACTTTACAGTTATAACATTTTCCTTGAGCCTTGCTAAAGATGTCGGCTTATTATGAAAATTTGAATGCAATTAAAAAACTATCTGATGTATTGCACTCACATGACTTTCTCTACTCTTTCACAAACTATTTTTACAAACGCTTATTCTCTGTCTACTTCATTTTAAACCATATAAGGATTTGTAGAAACGTATTGCTAATTTTCTTGTAGATGCAAGGGGAATATGCTAGGGTTTAAGCGATAGTCAAATGTTTTAAGAGCTGGTTGCTATGTGGAGCATTTCATGCTCTTTGTATGTCCAGGAAATTAAAAAAAAAAAACATTGTATAAGCATTGGAAAATTGAAACAAATAACAAGGAATATCCCGGAAATGGTTCAATCGGCAAAAAAATGTATAGGGCATAAATTGTGTGTTTTAACGAGATCTATTTTTTTGTATATATATTTTGACTATCTCTTACGCTTTTCTAGTTATGCAAAAGTCTGTCAGGAAGAAGAGGACTTTTGGGGACATTCCCAGAAAATTCATGATACATACTTTGTTTGCCTTAAACATAGCTTAAGCATATGATTTTTTAATAAAAATAGTTGGTCATTTTTGAGAAAATAAAAATTTTGGAAAAATGTTCGATGTAAAGGGTAGTCTGGGGTTTGAGGATTTTCTTGAAAATCTTCTTGTCGCATCTTTGAAAGATACTGAATCTAAATAGCAAGTTTGGTATTTATCCGACTTTTCGTGTTTGAGTTTATGCTGTTCACAGACACATACACACGGACCTTTTACTAAAAACGATATTTTTTTATTCAGGGACCTCAAAACACATATTTCGGGTGAAATCACGGTATCAAATACTTCCCCTACTTACTGCACGTAATAGAGAAAGTAAACATTGCATGCTGTTTACTTTATACTTGGTTACTAAACGTTTACGAATATATTTATGCTAATCAAATTACATTTTGAAACAAATAACGTTTTTACAATATGAATTCCTTCCTTAACATGTTTCTGTTTTGGTTTCGCTTTCATTTACATATTTAATTTCCTGTATAAATATCGCGAATGCGATACGTCTTTTCGCTAATTGCGTTTTTCAGTTTTCCTTTCCTTAATTCTTTTTATCTTAAACACATTTTTAATAGATTTTCCTTCTTTTTACAATATAAACATTTCTTGCAAATATTAAGCCTTACATAACATATAATATTTTCCAACAATTCTTAATTTACGTTTTAACACTGACGCAGCCACGCTACGTCCTCCAACCACTGAAGCAATACCTTTGCTGCGTTTCTCCTCCTAGTTGTTTCTTATACTTTGCCACAGCTGCTCGAGCATGAGATCTTAATCACTGGGTATGCGTGAGTGTACGTACATAGAAACACGAACGCTTTCTTGGAACACTTTTATTCACAATTAAAATAAGACTTAAGATTTGCCGATCACTTTTAAATTCTTACGATGTTACTGTGTCTTTACCAAGACCGAAGATTATCAATTACAGCTGAGCGTTCGATCCTCTTGCAAGTTCACACCCAGAGAATATTGTTCCGCACCCCAAGAGGGCCCCAACTATAGTGGTGTCCTCACCACACGAGCGTCCCCGCGAGAATGTCCTCACCACACGCGCGATACAAAGAAAAACCGCCTAACTTCACCCCTCTCCCCTTAAACATTTCGCACGAAAACTCAGCGTCATGAAGCCTCTAATGACCTTTACATCCCGGCCAGTGCAACTGTATCCATTAATTCCAAGAGAAACTGGCTTCAGCGGTATTTACCCTTTATACCTGGGGCTGGTCCCTAAT
The DNA here is from genome assembly GCA_030765065.1 of Deroplatys truncata. Classification (NCBI taxonomy): domain Eukaryota; kingdom Metazoa; phylum Arthropoda; class Insecta; order Mantodea; family Mantidae; genus Deroplatys; species Deroplatys truncata. The sequence goes on from CM060975.1 coordinate 281,767,261, forward strand.
TAGCTAACCTGTGCCTGCCTTGTCTTTCTGTAGCTTTTACGGTCAACAATTTTCACAATGCTTCTCCTTTTTATACATACACTGAAATTAAATATTTTATTTATTTTATATCACTATCCTTCTAAGATTATTATGATAATTATTGACTTCATAATTTCGGCTTCAACACCATGTATACACAATAATGCTGAACTTGCCAATCGTTGCCCATCTCTTTTAAATTACAATTCTAATTTGATCTCAACTCATTCTAAATTCATATGTTCATTTAATGTTCATTTAAATTGTGCATCAATTCTTTGCTCTGCTGTAATTCTCTACTTGAAGCATTGCAGTCGTACATTTCGCGGGGTCGAACCCGGATTTGGACGGGCGTTTCACAGCTTCACGCCTCCACATTGGAACATTAAGATGGGTATCGGATAAAGACAGTTTTCGAGTTTCACTCGATAATCTTGGTCGCACCCATCACAATTACCTGCTCTTGCATTGTTTTCTATCTGGAGCAGGCCGTGACCCGGTGAACAAAACACGCGTGAGCATCAATTTATTATCACTTCGCAGTCCCGGCGTGTTTAAATATTCAAACACGCGGAGTAACACTCCTGCTGCCATCATGTGCACACCAGCTCCTTGTTTCTCTTTCCTTTTCTCTTCATGTCACGGAATAGAGCCCTGGACTTTTGCCAAGGAGTCTGGAGTTTAATCCCTGATCCTGGCAAGCATGAATCAGTGTTCGATACCTTCAGCTAATTTGTAGTTCGCGATAGTTGGTCAAAGTAAACACAGAGAAGTTCACCTCTATCGAAGAAGAACAGGGGCGAGTTAGTGGCAGGCTTTAAAGAAACGACCCGACGTGCTGCAACCCGGATTACATAAAACCAACTACGGTGTCTACAGAACATATTCAACAAATTCTAGCAGCCATATTAACGGTACTGTCTCTACTATTTATCTATAGGTGTAACAACCAGAGTAAGTATTTTATTCCACCCAAAAATTCCATCCGAGAATCACCAAAATACACACTTTTAGGTCCCTTGAATCCAAAAACCATTTTTACTTTCTCTATCACGTGTCTAGTAGGTAGAGAAGCTATCTCATTCCGCCCAAAAATTCGATACCAAGATTTAATACATGTTTGAGGTCCCATGAAACGCCAAATAACATTTACAAAAAAAAATTCGTGTGTGTGTGTGTCTATGAATAGCATAACTCAAAAACGAAAAGTCGGATAAATACCAAACTGGTATCTATCAAGTAGATATTGAAAATTTTTAAGAAAATCACCCCACTCCAACTACCCTTTACGTCGGTATTTTTTTCGAAATTTTTTAATTTCAAAAAAATGGATCTTAAGATTTTGGTTAAGACACAAAGTATTAAAGATATTTACGTGAAAAATAAAATGTATACTATCTGAATTTTCTGAGAATAGCCTGTGAAATCCTTTCCATTCGGAAGGAATTTTGTATAATCTTGTATAACTGGTAAACGTTAAGTGATAGACAAAAACGTAACACACACAAATTTAGATCGCTTTGAAAAAGAACTTATTTCACATAACTTTTTTGTGGCATCGGCCATTTCCGAGATATACGTTTCTAATAATTTGAATTCTTAAAAGTCCTGTTGACATTTAATTCTTTCTCGTGATTGTAAGCAAACAGTATGGAATTTTAAAGCCAACATATAGCGTCCAGTTCTTAAACATTTGAATATCGCTGTTCCTTTGCATTTGTAACGAAATATGTAATGTAACAACTTCTGCAAAGGTTTGTCGAAATAAAATGAAGTAGATAGAAAAATAACCTTTCATAAGAAAGCTTTTTATGCCATTATAAATGATAGAGGGTAGAGGAAGTCATGTGAATGTAACCCATCAGATTTGTAGAAAAAGATTCGGTATGTGTGTGTGTGTGTGTGTGTGTGTGAAAAATCAAAAACATAAAGCTGGTTAATACCAAACTTCATATACGACATGAAGATTTTCAAGAAAACCCTGCACCCCAGATTACCCTTTACATGGAACACTTTTCGAAAATTTTAATTTTCACAAAAATGGCTCTAACGATTTTGATTAAAATATCATATGTTTAAGATATTTTCATGACAAATAAGATGTATATCTTGAATTTTCTGGGAATGTCTCCAAAAGTATTCTTCATTGTGAACGGGTTTTGCATCACTAATAAACCATAAAAGATAGACAACATTTTACTACACAAAAATGTAGATCGCGTTAAAATAGACAATTTTTGTCATATACATTTTTTTTGTCGAGTGAACCATTTTCAGGATATTGCTTGTTATTCCCTTAAATTTTGCAATACTTATTTTCTCAAATGGGAATTCGTTATCCATTTTATTGTCTTGGATATACAAATTGTATTAATCTGTGGCAAAGAGAATGGTGCTGAACATAGCAATCAGCTATTAAGACTAATGTCTATGCTTAAAGGCTACTGTATTTCTATATTGCCCTTGTAAATATATATTCCCCTTACATCTACAAGAAAATTAGCAATAATATAGAGTCTGCAAATGTTTATCTCGATTAACATGAAGTAGATGGAGAATAAGCGTTTGTAAAAATAGTTTGTACAAGAGTAGAGAAATTCATGTGAGTGTGACACATCAGACTTTTTTAAACTTGGGGCAAAGGCCACCAAAAGTACATGTGGGGCGAAGGCTACCGGAAACTGTTTACTATACGTGAGTAGTAATAGTCCCGGATGAGCCAATTGTTTTAACGATAATCCTGCCGCTAGGGGCGCTAGTGTCGCTAGTGTCGCTGCGTGCGACGGCGGCGGCGGTAAGTTTGAAAAGCGCCCTGAGCGGTAGGATTATCGTTATTGCAATTGGCTCATCCGGGACTGTTTTCTTTATTTATACTTTGAATACAGTACATTGGATAAAGATATGTATACATAGTTTTGATTAACATGATGTATTATTTGCTTAACATATAAATACAATAAATGGACAATATAAGTAATATTAGGAGAAAAAAAAGCACATTAAAATTCATAGTTTTTGTTTGAGGCACTAGGACACACAGATTTCGCGCACAACAATGATTTTAAAGTACGTGGTGCACTTTGAGTCCTCGTCATCGCTGCTGCTGCTATCGGCGGTAAATTGGTGGATAGGTTTGGTGATGCAGGTGACGAGCAGGTGAGAGAAACTTTCGTTGACGAACTCGGTGAAGGTTGGTATATAGATGGGGATGGTAAATTCGTTGTAATGGCTGGTTGAGAAGCATCCTGTGGATGTGACTTTGTTGGTTAGAGCAGGAATGTTGCTGTTGCCGAGGTATATGACGCATAGTGCGTCTTGTTTATGCTGGTGTACTTTGGTAGGTACGCATTTGACGTGGACGGCGTGAGCCCCTTGGACGTCGAGTGTGATGGTGACAACTCTGCTGTTGCGGAAATAGGAGTTGGAGATGCAGAGGATACGGATAGGTGAAGCTGCGTTGAGAATGAGTTGTAGGTTAAGATTGTTCCCCACGGGGACGGGATAGGTTTCGTCGGACATTATTTAGGGTTATATGGGGAGAACGTGACGATGTGACGTTTGAAACCGCTGCGTAGTTTTTCCTCGCCTGCGTATATGATGCAGAATGAGTTAGAGTTGAGTTTGTTGACGAGTTCTGGAGAGGCTTTTGCAAATCTTGTTGGTAGGAAAACTTCTGTGTCGTTGTCGAGTTTGGCGACGAGCTTTGTACCGTGAACGGTGTCGATTGTTTTGACGCCGACGACGCGATATGGTACGTGCTGTTGAAGCGTAGATACGCTGAGAGTGTGGGCGCTGCTGGAAAGTTCTTCTAGCTCTTTAAGGACGTCCTGTGACATTCTGACGGCACAGATGGCAGTTTTTGATAAACGGGGGAGGGCCGTCTATATGAGTGGTTTGATGAGGAAGGTTGTAGTGTTGTTTACACCTGCGATAAGGTGCGCAAACTACCTGTGCGTCTGCGGGAAGTTGGTTCCACACAAGGTCGACGTCGCTTGGGGGATAACGTTCGAAGATGTATATGCCGTTCTGCAGCAGCACTTGGCGTTCCCTGGGCAGTAGCAGGCGGATTCTTCGTCCGTTATCGAGATACCGAAAGAGCACGATGAAGCAGTTCATGTGGTGTTTCTAGCGGAGTACCTTCGAAGGAATTGCTGAATTTGCTTGTTGAGATGATCGAGGTCTTCGTAGAAACCGTGTTGACACTGCGTGCACAGGAGGGTGAGACGGTGCTTAAGTTCGCAGCTGCACGTTTGGTGAAAGCAAAACGAGCAGTGGAAGTCTTTACACGACGGTCCTGGCATTCCCCACGGCTGGCTAGCACCGAATGAAGGGGTAAAGAATGCGCGTGCATAAATATAACCCAACTGCCGGAAGCAGGAAATCACTGGTGGGGGAAAAGTTCGTTGGAGATATACCACATCAGGGGAAGCACTGGTGGGGGAAAAGTTCGTTGGAGAAACACCACATCAGGGGAAGCAGTGGTGGGGGGAAACGTTCGTTGGAGGTTGGCTACATACGCCGGAAGCGCTTAGCGATTATTGCACAACATCCGCAGGAAAAACACTGTGTCCGTTGATTTAACGGTTTTCGTCTTGGAGGAGAACTCTGTTTTTGAACGGTGCTGAACATGCAAACGACCACATCAGGGGAAAGCACTGGTGGGGGAAAAGTTGGTTGGAGATATACCACATCAGGGGAAGCACTGGTGGGGGAAAAGTTCGTTGGAGAAACACCACATCAGGGGAAGCAGTGGTGGGGGAAACGTTCGTTGGAGGTTGGCTACATACGCCGGAAGCGCTTAGCGATTATTGCACAACATCCGCAGGAAAAACACTGTGTCCGTTGATTTAACGGTTTTCGTCTTGGAGGAGAACTGTTTTTGAACGGTGCTGAACATGCAAACGACCACATCAGGGGAAGCACTGGTGGGGGAAAAGTTCGTTGGAGAAACACCACATCAGGGGAAGCAGTGGTGGGGGAAACGTTCGTTGGAGGTTGGCTACATACGCCGGAAACGCTTAGCGATTATTGCACAACATCCGCAGGAAAAACACTGTGTCCGTTGATTTAACGGTTTTCGTCTTGGAGGAGAACTCTGTTTTTGAACGGTGCTGAACATGCAAACGACCACATCAGGGGAAGCACTGGTGGGGGAAAAGTTGGTTGGAGAATTACCACATCAGGGGAAGCACTGGTGGGGAAACGTTCGTTGGAGGTTCACTACATCCGCCGGAAGCGCTTAGCGATTATTGCACAACATCCGCAGGAAAAACACTGTGTCCGTTGATTTAACGGTTTTCGACTTGGAGGAGAACTCTGTTTTGAACGGTGCTGAACATGCAAACGCCGTGAATGTGATCGGGTATGATATAGGATGCTTCGCGACCCAAATGCGGGAGCGAAGGGCGCGAGATGTTTGGGTGAGGTGCGGTTGGAACGCTGGTAGAAATACATGCGCACTAAGGACTATTTTGTGAGATGCGCAGTGCGAAATGGGTGTTGAGGAAATGATGAACCTCGAGGAATGTTCTAAAATTGGCGCACCGTATGTACTTGGTGAACTGCGTGAAATTCATGTCATGTAAGGGAACGTTGGAGGCATGGTTGTGAAGCATGTACTTGTGGTATGCCATGATTTGATTTTGCACGTCCGTCTCTTCCTTCTTTTTGTGATACATGATGTCGGTAATGATGCGCTGCAGGGTATGCAACACGTGCCATTCTTGTTGGTTGAGCGTAACGGACGCGCCTTGCGGTTCTTTGAAAACGAGCTTTAGCTTTCCGAACACAAACTTAAACACGATGGTGACGCTGTCGCTGAACTGAAATTGCTGTAGACGTCCCTGCGGGTCATTCAAGCGTTTGTGAATGATGGGGATGGCTTCGACGAGTTTGTGCCACTGCGAGGAACTCATGACGACTGCGTTGTGCTGTCCACATTTGGCAATGGTGACGACGAGATGGTGCGGTGGCCGGGGGGAGAATCCCACACTGACGAATTTAGTTTGTTGCGGGTTGAGGAAGTAGATATCCGCCAGAGGACCCACAACTGCACTGTGTTGGAACTGTGCTGGCGGAGCAGGGCTGTCGGGATGCTGTTGGAGGTCGAAGATGGGTAGTTTCCTTTTTTCCCCGGGTTTTGAGGTGGTTGGGGTTTGACATCCGGTTATACTGGAACACACAAAACAATAATAATAATAATGTGAGGGATAGAGAGATAAACGGGATAGAAAAAAAGCAAGCTAATACATAGGTGCGAACCTACCTGGTCGGCGTGCTGCATGGCAGCAGGACTGTATCCGCGCGCTGCATGGTACACTCTGAATGAGGCGAGCGGCACCGTGACGTTGCTTTTTATATGAGCAGGAGCGTCTTCTGAAAGCACGTGCAAGACGATGGATTAGCTTAGATGTGCTGAATAGTGACACACACACACACACACACACACACACGTACTCACCTTCAAGGGTTGACAAGTTTGCCGAGCGGCAGAGCACTTTGCGCGGCATGCGTTTTTGAACGTTTTGCGAATGACGACATCATTATGCGCGTGATTGCTGACGCGAAATTTTGAGAAGAATGTATGCTTAGGTAAGCCGGAGCAGCGGTGGGTGAGGTAGGCGATGACGTAATGACCGCACGTGGTGCTGTCGAAACCTTGCAGCCTTCTGGCGTTGGTGGACCAACGCGTCCCGCAGACCGAATTTAAGAACCGGAGAAAATGGGGCGAAAGCGGTCCTATGCCGTAACTGTCAAAATATTCTGCACGCGAGTTTTTGTCCACAAAGATGCAAACCCAGTGTTGCCCGGATTTGGTGCTGGGGTCGGTGTTAGCCACTAGCGCCAAGGGAGGCGTTCGAATGCTGTGAAGTACGGGTAGTTTATCGCAGGGGTAGACGCCTAAAAAGTGAGAGCGCGTAGAGGGGCATGTCGATAGAAACCGTTGAATTTGAAAGGTGTTCATGATACCAAAATGGATCGGTTGGCGTCGATTTCGACCGTGCGATGTATTTCCGCTAGCAGCAGAAGTATGACCGGTTCTGTCAATTTATCGGCAAAACCGATGCTTATAGAGACGGTTCCGTGGCGCTGACCCGAGATGTGAGACTCGTTAGCGCTCATGTCTGCAGTGAGATCGAAAACCATTATCGTATACCCTTGCGGGTAGGTTTCTCTGGAGATGGAGTGTCCCTCGTCCTTGAAATGAATGCCTAGGCCGTCCTGCAGGGTTTGAAAGCATTGCAAATAGTGTCCCTTTGTAAAGTCGGGTTGCAGAGGTTGGGAGGGAACGGGTTGCCCGTTCACGTAGAGCTGAAAGAAGTTCATTTTAAAATGTTTCAAGTTGTACGGATTTGAGTTAAAATGGCCGGAATAGGCCTTGTCGGTGACCATGGCTACTACCACTCTCCTTGGAACTTGCCCTACGCACACGTCGCTAAACGTCATTGCCCTGGACTCCTTGGGGATGCTGAGAGCGTGAAAGCTGACGTCTTTGAGATGGTACTTTGCGTTGCCCTTTGCGAGCACGGCCTGGTGCGCGAGCTTTATGGTCGGCGAGGGCCGCACCGATTTTAAGCGCAGCGTGGCAGACACGATGTCGGCGTACCCCTTAAAGGTATCTACGTCGGAAAACAGATAAAACTGGGGAGAGGCGGAAGTGAGCTTGACGGTCATGCTAACGTTGTTCAAAAGCAGCTTCTCCTGTCTAAAAAGAGCGTTGGACAGAGGACCGATGAGCTGCACGACGTTGCTCCCTTTGGTAAACCCCTGACGCCACTGAAAGCCCGCATTGGCGATAAAAGTGTCCATGATGCCTGCCGTGTCCTTTCTCCAGAGGGTAGATTCTAGTTTGGTGTTCATGGCATCTTCGGAGTAATTGAGAAGCGTCTCGAGGTAGGTTCTATAGGGGTAACCGGCTTGCGGCATGGAGACGATGATGTTATTGAGGGTTACCTCCATCTGTTGAAACAGGGAATTTAAGGCGTTGTTGACCAGAGTGGCGTTAGCGTCAGCGTTTAAGGCCTCTCCTTTGTCATCTACAACGCGCACCATGAGTTCGAGTACGACGTAGGTCAAGTCTAGGTAATCGTCCGCATTTCCGGAATAATGAAAGGTGATGGGGGCATTTTTCATTAAAGTGTTTTGAGGGTTTAGGTATAGGAACCGTGACTCCTCGATGCTCATCTGAACCGGCACCTCTGTAAAGAGGTCCAGTTCGGAACTCATGTGGACGGTCGCGTCTGCCATTACGAAAATACGTCTTGCACCTTGCGCCTACCGCGTTTCAGCTTGGACTGCTTGCTCTTTCCGGATTTGCTCGGTTTTATTCTCTTGAGACGCCTGGCGCCGGAACCGAGCATGGCACCGAGCTTTTCGTCGGCTTTTCGTTTTAAATTGTATCCGGACTCCTTGAGCCTCCGCTGGAGCGCTTGCTTCGGCGCTGCTCCCACCACAGTCACATCGGACAGAACGTGGGCGCCCGCCTTTAAGGCCTCCTTTCCGACTGCTTTTGCTCCGCTCTTTAAAAACGGTAGCAACCTTCTGAAGAGTCCTCCGAGGGCTGAAAAGAGACCGCTGCCTCTTTGGTAGCGCTTGCCCCTGTAGAGAGCGAAATCGCGATGGTGGAACGCGCCGCCGGTCTGATTGAGGTAGTACCGCGTTACGGCGTGCACGTCCATTACGCCTGTTTCGGACGAAAAGCGAGAACTACAGTAGAGGAAAATCCGTCGGCGAATGGCAAGAGATCGCCGTAACCGTTTCTTAAATCTATGCTGACCGTCTTGAAGTCCTGCTGAATCAAGGATACCCAATTTTGGGGAAAAAACGTCTTTTCGTCGCTCATGTAAGTGTTGTTGCTTCTTTCGTATTCCACGGCCGCGCTCTGTATGACTTGGGCGAAGGTGTCGCCCACGACTTGCGGGGACACTAGATTACAGTAGACGAACATTTCGTAAGGAAACCCCATATAAGGATCTACGGGGCGTTTAGCAGCTTTTTCGAGAATGACGTCGACGTAGGGATCGAAACCCAACATTTTTGCCATAGCGGGCGTCAAGAGCAAACTGTGGATGCGGTGTAGAGGCCCCGGAGGGTCCTCCGATTTTGAAACGTCTCGTTTGGGTCTGACGGAACGAGCCGCCGCGGGTTTCTGCTGCCCCGAAGCCCGGGGCTTCGGTTTCGGTTTCGGCTTTGGTCTCTGGCGGGGCGCATCGTTGAGAGCTTCGTATTCGCCGACCGCGTACGGTACGACAGCGCGCGCGACATTTTCCACAAACCCGTCGAACGGAATGTCGGGTAGTGGTTCGGGGTGGGCGACGGCGGCATTCACGCCCGCCGTCTGCTTGCGCTCGTCGAAGAGGAAGAAGTTTTCCACGTGCAAGTGTTCGAGTAGAGCGGCGTTGACGAGGTTCACCAAGTCTTTGGGATTGTGCACGATGCCTTGCGGCATTTGCAAACTGAATTTGGAATGCGTGGGGAGGAGCGTCATGGTGTACTTGGTGCCCGCCAGACGGGCGTCGTCTGGCGAAAGGTTATAAAATTTCACCGGATACCTGACCTTTTGCAGGGCGACCTCCCATTCTCCCTGCAGAACGATTCTCTCGGGCAAGATGTTAGAAAATCTGGCCGTGGTGTTGTCGGTAAAGTGTTCCATGGAAGCGTTGCTCACGAGGGTGATGGAGAAGGGCTCGGTCTTAATCATGTCGAATCGACGGTCGAAGCCAGAACCCACGAGTTAAACTTTGCCGGATACCCCTTCCACTTTACCAAGACCTGCTTGCGGCGCCCTCGGCCCTTGGTCTGTAAAACGCGCTCGATCTTAAACGTCCGAGGTAGCGCGACCTTTTGTAGCTCCTGGGTGTAAAATGCGCCGTCTATGGCTTCTCCGGCCAGATCCTTCAACTTATATACCACCGGCCGACCGCGCACCACCTCGGCTATCCGAAATATTTCGTCCGTCCAATTCTGCTCGTAGCCCTTGTCGAATTTCATTTTTTCTTTAGAGATGCGCACGTGATCGCCGACGGAAAATGTGGGTTTCCCTGCGCGAGGTAGGGTCCTATTACCGTAGAGATTGCGGTACACTCGTAAAATGTTAGACTCGTTCACGTCCTTCGGAGCCATTTTTATGGACCTGTGATGCGAGCTATTGTACGACTCGAGTAAGGCCGGAAGGACTTCCAGGTATCTGTAACTGTTTTTGTGCGTGAAATACCTCCACATCTTGGTTTTTAAGGTGCGGTTGAAGCGCTCCACGACGCTGGCTTTAACGTTATTTTTGGTTGTGTAATGTTTCACGTCGTGTTTCTTCAGAAAGTCGCGAAAAGTCTTGTTGGTGAACTCGGTCCCCTTGTCCGTCTGGAGGACCCTGGGTACGCGTCGGGAGAATATGGAGCGAAACGCTTGCGCGACCTCGGTACCCAGCTTCGATTTCAGGGGCACGGCCCAAGCATATTTGGAAAATACGTCGATAACGGTCAGAATGTACACGTAAGGTTTGTTATGTTCCCTCACGCTGTTCATGACGTTTAGATCGGCCTCCCAAAGATCGTCCATATTCGTCACGTGATAACATCTGGTGGGGAACCGCTTTCTGACCGGCTTGTGCAGAGTGTAACTGTCCCGGGTTCGAAGGAAGGACTCGATGTTCGCCTTAGACGCACCCGTGGCCTTTCGAAGGGGCTCGACCGCGCCCAAACCGGCATAGTGTTCCGGTCTGGCATAGTATCGCCTTAGCGCCTTCCATTCCTTCATGCTTTACTTGTACAGGGGTTGCCAGACGCGCTTGCGAAAATGGTACGACGCGGAAGGCGATTTCGATTTCTTTTTCGGAGTGGCAGGGTTCGCCCTCTTCTTTTTGCGAGGCGAGAGGAGGTTGACCTTTATGGTTCGGGGTTCGACCTCCTGCTTCACCGGCACGCGCTCGTGCACGTCTTCGTAATCGTCGTCGTCGTCGTCGTCGCCCAGGAAGGGCTTTCTGACTTGTGCCACGAGATCGAGGTAGTTGTCCAATTTATGTTTTACGAGCCGCCACTTTTCGTCGGCAGAGAGCTTCGCGCTCTGCAGGTTCCGAATTTCTTTAGCCAATCTGGATACGGTGCGGTCTACAGCGTGAAGCCTGTCGACGGTCTTCGGTTGCGGCGCAACGAGGATCTGCCTGCCGTACTTCATCCTGTTAATTTCGACACTAGCGCGCCGCCGAGCGAAGCCAAGATGGGTAGGAGGAATGCCGGCAAAAAACCTCCTTTTTGAACCAAGATGCTCTTCTTCTTCTTCAGAGGAACCCGTTTATCCGTCAACTTCCTCCAAGAAGCCTTGCGCTTCTTCAGGCGACCCAAGCACTTTGCGGGAAGTTGCACGTGACCTCTGCACACGTTGAGCATGCATTCGCTAATGGCCTTGATCAGATCGCCGTCGGCATTTTTTAACAACTTTTTGCGCAGAGGGGCCTTCGCCTTGGCCAGAGCCGCCAAATTGCCGTGCTGTCTCGCTATGCGAGGACTGGTCAGCGTCGCGAGCCTTGACTTACCTCTAGCCATGCTTGCGCGATAATGACGTTCGCCCCGAAAGCGGTACTTTTTATTTAGACTCGACGGCCTCGGTCGGGGCGAGACCCTGCCGGGATAATATAGAACGAAACGAAACCCGAGTCCTCTCGGCGGCCTCAGTTGGGTACGAAATAAGAGAGGTTTTCCCCCGGCAGCACGCCGGTTCGATACCTGTATCGGGCGGGCGTGTACTGAGTGCAGTCCAGCACGAGATACCCGTGAGGGCGTTCGGTGGCCTTCTCGAAGGCCTCCAAGAGAAACCTAGAGTTCCTGGGTTCGATCTGCTGGCACAGTCTCTCGATCTGCATCTTGTCCCGGTTGTTCTTGAAGACCACGACGTAGTTCGCATTCAGAGAGATGTTGCGATATTTCTGACCCTGCGGAAACACGTTCTGCAGGATGTAGACGATGCCGAAGCGCTTGTGATGGGAGTCTCTGGTGAAAAAATTGGACACGTCCTTCCCGCCACCCTCCACCATCAGATCGTCGAGGACGACGAGGTCGTTCTCGCCCACCGAAGCAAGTTCGGGTATGCCCGCGTGGGTCTCGCAGCGCAGAGCCGAGGGTTCGAGTCTCGGCGAATACTCCGGAGGGTGGCACCACAGCACCCTCCTGGGGCGCACGTCGAACATCCGGTGCGCGTGGCGCATAGGGTTTTTCACGAAGGTCGACTTGCCGCAGCGCGACGGCCCCGCCACGAGCATCGTGCTGGGAAACTCGAATCGCCGCAGGTCTCGGGGACCGGGCATCGTCTCCTCGGGGGTGCCCGGTTCGAAATGACTTTGGCGCGGCTGCGGACGTCTCATTTATGCGTTCCTCTTGAACCCGTAGGGATAGGAATCGTGATCGCCGGCGAGCACGCGCTTGTTGACCACCATCCTAAACGTCTTCGAGCTGGGTTCGGTGACGACCGTCCAAGACGGTTTCCGCGAGATCTGCGTGCCCTCCAGCTTCACCGCGCGGTCGTTGTCCCTGAGCACCACGTCGCGAATCACCTCCGCGTTCACCAGCTCCAGGTTGCCCGAATTGAGCGTGATCCCCTTCACCTTGCACACCGAGAAGGTCTTGCCCGTCTCGGGGCAGACGATCTCCATGCAGTAGCTTTTGGGCCCCGTGGAGGCGAACCGGGCGATGTAAGAGCCCCTCCCGTACTTCTCCAGCTCGTCCGTCATGTCCCCCAGGAGGCGTCCGACGGACGGCGTCCAGTCGCCCGGAGCGGCGGCGACGACGACGGAATCGGTGTCGAAGTAGCAGACCCGTTCTCCCAGCCTCTTGAGGTAGGAGTAGAGCACCAGGCGCGCGTGAGCCGTGGTGTAGGCCGCCAGCACGGCGTTGGCGGCGGTGTTGACCTTGCGGCACTGCTCGCGGTACCTCCACACCGCGTACACGATCCGGTCGGTGACGGGCACGTAGGTCTGCACTTCCACGCCCGGGTCGTTGAGCAGCTCCAGGAGGCGGTCGTACCGGTCCACCAGCTCGCACGTGGGGAGGTTTTCCCTCTGCCCCAGTTTGCCCCAGAAGCTGTTGAGCATCAGCTTGGCCAGCTCCCGCCTGCCGGGGTTGGCGGCGACGGCCTGGGGATCCAGGGCGACGCCTTCGTGTTCGAAGAATTGCTCCACGTACTGCTGCTTTGCGGCGGGGTCGTCGCAATCCGAGGGCCATCCGGAGGCTTCGGTCTTGATCTTCAGGAACTGATTCACGTAGTCCTCGAAGAGACCCTTGGCTCCGGTGGTCGGATCGTGCCGCACCACGTCGTACTCCCAGATCTCGTGGACCCTGAGGAGGCGGTACCCCTCCTCCAGGGCGACCTTCATCTCGTCGACCACCCAGGTACCCAACAACGCCCTCTCGCGCTCTCCGTGGTGGCACTCGTCTTGGTTCTCCGCCTCCGCGCAAGCGCGGCATAGCGGGAACATGAGCTTGCCGCCAATGCGCGCCGGTAGCACCGGGTGGTACAGGTGTTGCGGCGGTAGAACCTCGCACTTCACCAACCCGCCCCCCACGTCTTCCAAGCGCGGGAATCGATCCACGTGGATCTTGGGATGGCCCGCGGGGTAGGGTTTCGTCTTGTTCACGTACGGGTACAGGCTGCACACGTCGTAGTAGTAGATTTTGCTATCCCCCTTCGCCTCGCAGTACGTCTTGGTGCAGTTGGTGCGACCTCCGTAGAAGGCGTCTCTGGGGTTCAGGGGTTCGGGTACCGGAAAGTCCCTTGCGTGGCGCGCGAGGTCCTGGTCGGCCTTCGTCGCGGCGTCGAACTCGCACTCCCACATTTCCACCACAGCGTAGCCGGCGGCCTTGATCTTGGCCGTGACCTTCTCGGTGCTCTCTAACCTGGAGGCCATGGTTTCGTGTCCCGAGTTGTATATCGCCGCATGGCGATTGTGAAAGCACCGCCTGCAGCCGTGGTAAAAGCACCCGTGGAAAAAGTACGCGGTTTTTTCGGCCTCTCTGTACCCGTCCACCTTGAGCCCCACGATTTTAACTTCGCGTCCTCGCATGGCGTGCTGGATGACGATGCGGTTTTGCATCTCTAGCCAAGTTAGCCATATGCATGCGGCGCGAGACTGCCGGTCCGCTAGTCGATACCCGCCCGCTGGCAAGAGGGCAATTTTTTTAAGCGGCATGAAGCGCTTTCTATACACGCACATGCACGCCTGCGCGATGGTGACGCATTCTCTGAACGGGTCTATTCCGTTCTCGTCCAAGAATTCCCTTCTGAATTTGGAAACTCCCTGACTCAGTAGAAATACGTCCATCTTGCAATACGCCACCATTTCCGCCCTCATGTCGAAGACGTGCCCGGAGGACGCCTTTTCTTCGTGCCACTGCTCGAAGGCTTTCCGACCGTCCGCCGACATGCCCTCAGGGCAGTAATGCCTTTTGTCGGGAATCGAACCCACGTACCGCTCGTTTTCCTTCGTGTTAAACAGGTACGGGAAATAACCTTTGCATTCCTTCAATCCGAAGGTCTTGGAAAAGCGGGAGAGTGGCATGGGTATGAAGTTGAGCGAGTCTAGAAATGTGACGTCACCGTACCTCATCCTGTAGATCTTGCTCCCGTTCATGATGAGCTCCGGGATCCAGTCTAAGTGCGCCACCATGTACTTTAATAGAAACTGCCCGTCGTAAGCTCTGAGGTTATGCGCCACGACGTAGACGTCCCAGGCTTCGAATCTCGCCTGCGCGATGTGCTCGAAAAGCTGCTTCACGGGTTCGTCCGTGAACACCCATTCTTTGCAACCGCATTCCATGCAGTATGCCGTCTTGCGGCGTTCGTCGATGCAGTGCGGGCAGGCTTGGTACAACACGCACAAGTTAGGTACATGCTCGTATGTGTCCTTTTTGCCGGTATATGGAATGTTTTGCGTGCATTCGAAGTCGATGAACATAAACACGTACCGGTTTCTTTTGTTCTTTGCGGCGTACGGCTGCATATAGCACATGTGGCTAGAATTCACGTGTGTCTTGCAATGATAGCAGTACTTTTCCCCGCACTCGTGCGCGGTTTTTCTGTACCTCGCATTCACGAGCTTGTTGCAAGACGTGCACACCTTTTCTACGTCGCACACCGACAGCGCCTTTGGGTAAAAAACGCCTTTCTTTGCGTGGTTTGCAAAGCATGTCGGTCCCTTAAAATCTCTGTTGCACCCGGCGCAGCGTATGTAGGCGTCGAATCGCGCATCGCACTGCTGATGGCATTTAGCGCACCCGGCGTCGCACCTGTGAAATTCTTTTTTGTGTGCCGAGGGATGATGACACCGGCGGCAATACGATTTGCATTTAAAGCACTTGTGAAGGTTCACGATGGCGTTAAAGTGCCCGGCGTGGAGCATGACGTCGATGTATTTATCGCATTTCTTATCCGACGCGTACAGCACGTGCTTCCCCGTATGATCGCCAAACACCGTCACAGCGTAGCCCTTTAACGCAGCGTCAAAGCGTCTGACGTCATCTATGGTGCAGCCGTCGTGGCCTTGACCGATGCTCGCGCACAAGGCTACGGCCTTCGATTTTTGCAGATAGTCGGAACGCGTCATCGTTCTGTAGTTGACGTCGCGATCCACTTTGGCTTTGCCTACAACGATGGCTCTTGCTAAACACAAGTTGTCTTTGTTGGCTATTTCGACAATGCCTTTATTGCCCCTACAGGCATCGCAAGGTTGGTGGCACGAACCCGAGACCTCCCTGGTCCACACAAACGTCACGTGAAGAGGCCCGCTTAGCAAGAATTGTTGGTTACTTTGCATTACTTTTTCGATGCTTCCAACAATGACATCCGCATTCAATTGGTCTACGCGCCTAACGCTCATGTTGAAGGCTTTGGACGTCTCCTTTTCGTCTGTTATGGATATGCCTAAATATCCGGGTTCGTTTTCTAACAGGTTCTCTTTCGCAAAGTTTAGAATATCGTTAAACAGATGCGATACCCATTGCTCGGGGTTGACATCTCTGGGGACCGGGTTTACGGTAATTTGAGACTCTGTAAAACCGGAAAAAAGCTTTGGCAGCGTTCTCTGCTTGTGCCCTATAATTTCGAACGTAGGCTGCAAGGTGTCATCGCGACTTCCCCCGGATTGCATCTCTATCTTATCGTCCGAATGCGCCGATCGCTCTTTCCCCTGCAAAGTGCTGCTGCTATTTTGTTTTTTTTAGTTTAAACTATTTTTCGTCAAATAGAACGATTTTGTAGAAAAACTCCCGCTATCGCAACGCTTCACTACGGGCGTTTGCTCTTAGCACAGGGTTTTTATAAGCTCGCTTATCAAAAACGCTGTTTCATTATGCGCGTCGAGTTAAATGCCTCGTTTCGCAACAAAATTGTTACGTTTGTAAAAAAAACGCTGTCATTCTGCCACTATCCACCACTGCACGACCACCACTGCAATAAGGCTGCATAAACGCTGACGAGTTTCCTTTTCTCACGGTCGTGTTACACACGTCGGCATACTTCCTTGTGCAGTGCTGCGCATGCAAAATGACAAGCAAGCAAGCAGCGTTTTAACGTTTATGTACACTCGCGTCAGTACAATTTTTTAAAACTAACAACGCCGTGTGTGGTGTTTTTGTGTTGTGCAGTGCATACGTGTTATGTAAAATGCGAGAAATAAAAAGAAGCAGCAGATACTTCCTTTCTAAGGAGTAACACCAACTGTTGAATGAAAATTCTCAAGTGTTAACGTTCGTATCACCTCTAACCTCTGTCTCTTATAGGTGAGTACGAAAGTTTATTTTCATATCCACTTATTTTTAATCCGGTTAAACTTTTCGGGGAATGGTTGCATCCGAAGGGACGCTATACACTGGCCTTAAAATTCTAAATTCTTTCCAACAACATGGCGGGGCAAGAACTGAAAAGCCACATGCTTTTAAAAAGAATGCTAAGCATTGTACAATTCGAACCATTTATAACAAATATCTCGGAAATGGCTGACGTCACAAAAACGTTACTTCAAATAAATTGTGTGTTTTTTTAAAAGAGATCTAAATTTTTTTGTATTGTATGTTTTTTCTCAAACCTTAGCAGTTATACAAGATCGTA
This sequence comes from Deroplatys truncata, assembly GCA_030765065.1. NCBI lineage: Eukaryota > Metazoa > Arthropoda > Insecta > Mantodea > Mantidae > Deroplatys > Deroplatys truncata. The sequence continues at coordinate 281,784,370 of CM060975.1, forward strand.
GAAAATTTCTTCCGAATCAAGAGGACTTCGCAGGCTATTTCCGCAAAATTCGAGATATACATTTTATTTTTCATATAAATGACTTTAATATATGGTGTTGTAATTAAAATCGTCAGAAGCAGTTTTAGAAAATAAAACATTTCGGAAAATAGTTCATGTAAATGGTAGTTTTGGGTGGAGGGACTTTCTTGTAAATCTCTGTGTCGTAACTTTTTGGAAGGTACTCAACCTAAATACCAAGTTTTAGTATTTATCCGACTTTTCATTTTTGAGTTATGCTGCTCTGACACATACACACAGAATTTTCTAAAAATGTTTTTTATTCAGGGGACCTCGAAACAAGTATTTAGTTTTTCCGGTGAAATCTCAATATTGAATATTTGGATGCAATGCATACCTCCTCTACCTACTATTTTACGTGGTAGAGAAAGCCCCCTAAATCAATATTATTCCATGCAGTTGTGAAATGTGTTTCAGTGGGGTGAATAAAAATTAGTTTGTTGGTATCGTTATCACAGTACTGTTTCACTTGTGATATACCGTTCTCTTTGTATCAAAATGAAAAAAAGAAAAGTTAAAAGAATGACGTTTTTTAGTGAGAAAGGTCTAAAGCTTTTAAACATTAAAATCAACATGGAAACTTTGTAAATAGACAACGCCTCAAAGTGATACTAATACACATAGATTGTGTGCTTTAACGTTCTTGTAAATAAGGCTTCGTTTCCTACGGTTTAACACTTTGTACAAAAGACATTCACAATGAGACTACTTCACAGCTATTCCCAGAAAATTGAAGTTATACATTTTATTTGTCGTGCAGATATCTTAAACATACCGCACCGTAATCAAAAGGGGTTAGAGCCGTTTTTAAGACAATAAAAATAACGAACTTTCTCCCGCTAAACGGGTAGTTTGCGGTGTGGGAATTTTCTTGAAAATCTACGGTTTGTTAAATTTTTACTTTCTCTACTACGTATAGTAAGTAGGGGAAGTATTGCATTCCACCCAAAAATTCGATACCGAGATTTCACCGGAAATACGTGTTTTGAGACCTCCTGAATCCAAAAAAAGCATTTTTGGAAACATGTCCGTGTGTGTGTCTGTGTGTGTCTGTGAACAGCATAACTCAAAAACGAACAGTCGGATAAGCACCAAACTCGGTATTTAGGTTCAGTATCTTCCAGACATGCGACACGAAGGTTTTCAAGAAAATCCCCCCCCCACCCCAGACTACCCTTTACATGGAAGATTTTTCGAAAATGGCTCTAACGATTTTGATTAAAATATCGCATGTTTAAGATAATGTTATGAGAAATGAAATGTATATCTCGAATTTTCTGGGAATGTCTCCAAAAGTATTCTTCATTGTGAACGATTTTTGCATAACTGGTAAACCATAAGAGATACACAAAATTTTACTACACATAAAATGTAGATCGCGTTAAAATACACAATTTATGTCATATACATTTTTTTAGTTGAGTGAACCATTTTCGAGATATTGCTTGTTATTTCCTTAAATTTTCCAATACTTATACTTTTTCTCAAATGCGTTATTCATTTTTACTTTCTCTACTACGTATAGTAAGTAGGGGAAGTATTGCATTCCACCCAAAAAATTCGATACCGAAATTTCACTGCAAATACATGTTTTGAGAATCACTGAATCCAAAAAAAAAAAAAGCATTTTTGGAAACATGTCCGTGTGTGTGTCTGTCTGTGTCTGTGTGTCTGTCTGTCTGTGCGTCTGTGTGTCTGTGAACAGAATAACTCAAAAACGAACAGTCGGATAAACACCAAACTTGGTATTTAGGTTCAGTATCTTCCAGAGATGCGACACGAAGGTTTTCAAGAAAATCCCCCCACCCCAGACTACCCTTTACATGGAACATTTTTCGAAAATTTTAATTTTCTCAAAAACGGCTCTAACGATTTTGATTAAAATATCATATGTTTAAGATATTGTCATGACAAATAAAATGTATATCTCGAATTTTCTGGGAATGTCTCCAAAATATTCTTCTTTGTGAACGACTTTTGCATAACTGGTAAACCATAAGAGATAGACAAAATTTTACTACACAAAAAATGTAGATCGCGTTAAAATGCACAACTTATGTCATATACGTTTCTTTTGTTGAGTGAACCGTTTTCGAGATATTGCTTGTTAAAATCGCATGTTTAAGATAATGTTATGAGAAATGAAATGTATATCTCGAATTTTCTGGGAATGTCTCCAAAAGTATTCTTCATTGTGAACGACTTTTGCATAACTGGTAAACCATAAGAGATACACAAAATTTTACTACACATAAAATGTAGATCGCGTTAAAATACACAATTTATGTCATATACATTTTTTTAGTTGAGTGAACCATTTTCGAGATATTGCTTGTTATTTCCTTAAATTTTCCAATACTTATACTTTTTCTCAAATGCGTTATTCATTTTTACTTTCTCTACTACGTATAGTAAGTAGGGGAAGTATTGCATTCCACCCAAAAATTCGATACCGAAATGTCACTGCAAATACATGTTTTGAGAATCACTGAATCCAAAAAAAAAAAAAAGCATTTTTGGAAACATGTCCGTGTGTGTGTCTGTCTGTGTCTGTGTGTCTGTGTGTCTGTCTGTGCGTCTGTGTGTCTGTGAACAGCATAACTCAAAAACGAACAGTCGGATAAACACCAAACTTGGTATTTAGGTTCAGTAGCTTCCAGAGATGCCACACGAAGGTTTTCAAGAAAATCCCCCCACCCCAGACTACCCTTTACATGGAACATTTTTCGAAAATTTTAATTTTCTCAAAAACGGGTCTAACGATTTTGATTAAAATATCATATGTTTAAGATATTGTCATGACAAATAAAATGTATATCTCGAATTTTCTGGGAATGTCTCCAAAATATTCTTCATTGTGAACGACTTTTGCATAACTGGTAAACCATAAGAGATAGACAAAATTTTACTACACAAAAAATGTAGATCGCGTTAAAATACACAACTTATGTCATATACGTTTCTTTTGTTGAGTGAACCGTTTTCGAGATATTGCTTGTTATTTCCTTAAATTTTCCAATACTTATACTTTTTCTCAAATTCGTTTATTCATTTTTTTTTTATGTCCTGAACATGCAAACAGAATGGAATTCGCCACATAGCAACCAGCGTTAAAATATTTGACTATCGCTTAAAAGCTACCAATTAGATTGTACAAGAGTAGAGAAAGTCATGTCAGTGTAACACATCAGTTTTTTTTTATACGCTACTATTTTAGTGTGTGTGTGTGTGTGTGTGTGTGCGCGCGCGCGCGAGTACGTGCCTAGGAACCGTGCGCCACAAGCCAAAACGACGACGTTATAGAAAAACTTTATCATTTGCCTACCGGCCAGGGACAACCGCTAAAAAACCTGAAAAAAAGCTCTAAGAGTATTCTAACGCTTACCGATCTGGAAAACCCTTGAAAACAAGATAGTACACTTTTGAGATATTGCTTGTTATTTCCTTAAATTTTTCAATACTTTTTTACTTTCTCTACTACGTATAGTAAGTAGGGGAAGTATTGCATTAGTTATTTTTTAAAAAAAAAGGAAAAAGACGAATAATATAAGTATGGTAGAAACAGCTTGCATTCGTCTACCAACCAGAGAAAACCCCCGAAACACTAGTTATTTAAAATTGCTGATGAGTTCTGGATAGGCTTTTGCAAATGTTGGTAGCAAAACTTGCCTTTTCCATCACCTCCAACATACCCCACTCCCACACCTTTTTTTCTTTCCACCAATCATAATCTCTCTTATTCTCGCCAATCAGCAACTTTCATTTGTTCCTTTCCACCAATAACATCACTTCTTATTCCCACCAATGACAACTTCACACGTCACTTTCTGTTATACTTTTTATCCCTCGTTCGCCATCTTTCCCCCCTCTTTCAGACCCCATCCGCCGCACAGTCAACACCTCGCCGCTCCTTAACCTCAACTTCGTGCCTCCGCCATCTTATTTAGTTCACATTTTTACCACCGCGCCTCTCATCTCTCAACCAGATTGCCTGCAAGAACACATCTCGTTCATTCGCACCTCGACGGTTGCCTCGGCAGCAGCTACTGCAAACACCTACGTCGTACACGTTTTTGACCGCTTTCGACCGGCTATGAGAACCCTGCTCCTACGTACGCTAGCGACCATCACGATGGTCCAGTACCAGGTTTTTGGTATAGTTAAATTACGCCTCTGCAAAGGGTGTCTGTACCGCTTTAAAAACCTAGGTATATCAGTGCGTAGTGATGTTGGTTGATCTTAAAGCTGGTTAAGCATTTTCAAAAACAGTTTGCTTTTATTTTTCCGTCTCGCGTGCCGCGCTTTTGGTGACGCATCCACACCGGTAACAGGTAAGTAACACACGCATAATTATTTTTCGGACCTGCTTGGCGTAGGAATATATCCTTTCGTGTTTTGGTACTGTAACCTCAAACCTCCTTACCCACCTCTTGCGTCCGCCATCTTGTTTAGTTCTCACCGCATCTCCTTGTCGCAGACCCTCCGCCATTTTTAGTTCCCACTATTTTAACCTCAAAATCTACTCTTCTAAAACTCTTGCTACCCCCATCTTCTTTTAGTTCCCATTCTCACCACTGCGTCTCCTTACCCCCACCTCTTGCGACAGCCGTGTTCACCACTAACCTCCAAATTTCCTCGTCCTTAAACCTCTTGTCTCAACAACCTTGTCTAGTTCCCATTTTCGCCACCGCATCTCATATCGCCCCCATCTCTCTATCCACTCAAGAAAACTACCATCCGACGTTCAAAAATTGCTGATCAGTTCAAGACAGGCTTTTGCAAATCTTGCTGCTAGCAAAACTCACCTTTCCCATCACCTCCAACATACCCCACTCCTTTTTCTTTCCACCAATCATAATCTCTCTTATTCTTACCAATCAACAACCTTCATTTGCTCCTTTCCACCAATAACATCACTTCTTATTCCCACCAATCACAACTTCACACGTCACTTTCCTTTACACTTTTTATCCCTCGCTCCCCATCTTTTCCCCCATTTCAGTACCGACCTCCGCACAGACAACACCTCGCCACCCAGCTCCTCTCCATCACGCGACCTCCATACTCCTCCATCTCCCTTCCTCCATCTCCCACCCCAAATTAACGAACCAATCAAAACACTCCACGTCACTTCCTCAATTCTTTCAACTCGTCCCGGATGAGCCAACCGATTTAACGATAATCCTAACGCTCAGGGCGCTTTTCAAACTTACCGCCGCCGCCGTCGCACGCAGCGACACTAGCGACACTAGCGCCCCTAGCGGCAGGATTATCGTTAAAACAATTGGCTCATCCGGGACTATTACTACTTACGTGCGGTTACAACTACTATAAGTCCGGCTCCCCAACAGTTGAAATACATATAACTCCTACTTCAAATCGGCTTTTCCATACGTGAAACAATAGCCTTCTCAAATTGGCGCCCATACGTGTGGCAAACAACGTAACAAACCAACCTTTTCACTCTGAAAGTTTTTTCAATATTCAGTTGTTTGTCGCGAATGCATGGAAACAGAATGGAATTTTATAGCGTCAGTATATCGTCAGGTTTTAAACATTTGACCTTCGCTGTTCCCCTTGTATCGATAACGAAATGTGTAATGTAGCTATTTGTGCAAAGGTTTTATTTGGATTAAAATGTAGTAGATGGAAAGACAAGCTTTAGTAAGAATAGTTTGTATACCCACTAATAAAGATAGAGGGTAGAGAAAGTCATGTAAATGCATTACATCAGAATTTTGTTCACATTAAAAAAAGAGTTGAAGAGTGAGTATGAACTAGATGTTTTAAATCCGATTTCAAATGCAGGGGGACCCGGGTTTAGGCGGCCCGGAAGGATCTATACAATAACAAATCAGGTTTACTGCCATATATATTTTATAGTATGTGTACCTGTCCATTTCGGACTTAGTAACGAACGGGGCCATCATCGTCAGTTGTCATGGGGCCCAGAATTTACGTGCCTTAAGGTGCAAATCTCATGTACGACAGGCTGGTGGTGAAATTTCTATGTCGACTTGAGTCAATCTGCTCAGAGAAGTTCATCGTGTTCAAAGTCAACTCCATAGTTGCGTGCCAAATGAAATTCCACCACGCCGACAGATTCCAGTGAAACTGTTCTGCGTTTCCTCGGCTACTTGGACAGTTGACGGCGCGATGCACTGAGTATGTGTTGCAAGCAAAAGTGACGTAATGTCGTCCTTACACAGGCGGTACTATACGTCCAGCATGATGCTGATAAGACACCTAAGGAAATAGTTTCAGTTCCGAAAAACTTCGGATGACACGCAGGAGTCTACAATACATTGATTACATTAGGAAAAACATTTTTATTAGTGGATATACCAACTGTTCTTACTAAAGCTTATTACTTTCTCTACTACGTATAGTAAGTAGGGGAAGTATTGCATTCCACCCAAAAATTCGATACCGAGATTTCACCGGAAATACATGTTTTGAGACCCCCTGAATCCAAAAAAGCATGTGTGTGTATGCCTGTGTCTGTGTGTGAACAGCATAATTCAGAAACGAACAGTCGGATAAACACCAAGCTTGGTATTTAGGTTCAGTATCTTCCAAAGATGCGACACGAAGGTTTTCAAGAGAATCCCCCACCCCAGATTACCCTTTGCATGGAACATTTTTCGAAAATTTTAATTTTCTCAAAAATGGCTCTAACGATTTTGATTAAAATATCACATGTTTAACATATTTTCATGACAAATATAGCATCTTGAATTTTCTGGGAATGTCTCCAAAAGTATTCTTCATTGTGAACGACTTTTGCTTAACTGGTAAACCTAAAGAGATAGACAAAATTTTATTACACAAAAAATGTAGACCGCGTTAAAGTACACAATTTATGTCATATAAATTTTTGTTGTTGAGTGAACCATTTTTGAGATATTGCTTGTTATTCCCTTTAATTTTTCAATACTTATTTTCTCAAATCGGAATTCGTTATTCATTTTTTGTCTTGGATATGCAAAGAGTATTAATCTGCGGCAAAGAGAATGGTGCTGCACATAGCAACCAGCTAAGATATGTCTATGCTTAAAGGCTACTGTATTTCTATATTGCCCTTGAAAATACAAAACAAGGGGAACATAGTACGCCTTAAGCTATAGTCAAATATTTTAGAACTGGTCGCTATGTGTAAAATGCAATGCTCTTTGCATGTCAAAAGATCGTTTCTGCAAATGTTTATCTCGATTAATATGAAATATATGAAGCATAAGAGTTTGTAAAAATAGTTTGTACAAGAGTAGAGAAAGTTATGTGAGTGTAACACATCAGATTTTTCTCTTTGTGCCTGCCAGTTACATTTTGTGTCTTGTATACGTCATTGTTTCTTTATTGCTGTTTTAAGCACTCTTCTCAAATTCACATAAATCTGTAGTAATAAAATAAACAATAAAATCCTTGTTAAGCTTTGTTTAATTTATGAACTTTTTTGTTTCTCTGCGGATATTCAATTGCCTCGAGTCTCGTAACTTTATTCGAGTTGTGGGAAATTGATAGAGTGCCATAAAGTGCCTATGTCATGCGAACTTTAATAACCGGCGCGACATGACGTCGCAAAGCCGCTGATTATCCGCGTCATAAAGTACTGTGGCTTAATGGCTTCATTCTTCATACAGCGGCTCCTACTTCCTCATCTCCTCCAAGGTAAGACGTAAAGCAAATCACGTGTAATTTACTATCCAAGCACTTGGCAGTTGGGAATATGTGGGGCAGCGAACTTCTTCTAAAACAGTTGCTCCAAAACTGGACACCAGAAGGGGTTACTTACCTTATACCACATGTTCTGTTGTTGTTAACTGCGACCTGCACTCCTCATCCCGTTTCATTGCCTAATTTGTTGCCACGCGGACTATAGGGGTTGCAAAGTTTGTCGTTAATCAAACGCATTATTTGCCACTAACCAGTAAAACTCCCTCGTTGGGCAAACCGCAATAATTTTGCGATGACAAGAAATTTTGAACGCATAAAATGTTCAGTGCAGTAAGTGTATAAAATTACATGTAAAATAAATGGGACTTACGTTTCATATGAATATTTGAACATCTAATAGTACTACTTCTTTCGATCGAGCGAGGTGACGTATGCGACTGGCATTCGGGGGTCCCGTGTTCGGTTCTGGGCGACCGCCAATTCTGACCCATCGGTTTTTCGTGGTTTCTCGAAATATTGGGGTGGTTCATCTTCTACAATGACTTTCTGCCTCTCATTTCCTGTACCCTTCATCTTCCTTGACATTTGTTTCAAGATTGTAAGACCAGGCGACGGTGTTGCAGGCGGGCGCTGACTGTGCGCTCTGTACAGGTTTCTTTCCTGTGTCGTTAAGGAACAAATCAGTTAGGACACGCCTCTTGATGCTCACGGCGGGCCCCGGGAGTTAGGGGCATTAGATAGTTCCGGGTGGCGCCGGATGCGTTAAATCGTGAAACGTTAGGGCCCCTTCCATGCTTACGCCGGATCTGGTCGCTCTTCTAGTCTCTCCCTTCATCCGTTCCGCCCAGGGGTCACGGTACAAGCAAAAGGTGTCGTTGCGGCCTATTTGGAATACCGGGGGCCTCTCCTTTCGTCCTCACCTTTGAGATAGTATGCCCCACGTTTGGGCGGCAATTTGAGAAAGTTGTTCTGTTGTTGTTAGCCACACGCTTGGGAAGCCAACTTGTAGTAGATTGTTGTTTACGTAGAAGTTTGCACCACGCTTTGGCAGTTCATTTGAAGTGGATTATTTGTTACGTAATATGCTACTACGTATGAGAAGCTGATTTTTGAAGATGTATTTTTGTTGTTAGGCTCCAATTTTTAAAATATTATATTAACTTTGTTATTAAACTGCTTCTATAGATAGTATTTATGTTTATGTTTGCCTCCGCTGCGTCAGTCTTACTTTAGAGACATGTTTCTCTTAATCAGGGCGTGGTACGACAAGAATGTAGGCTTACACAGATTTTAAGTTTAAACTCACTTCTTTTTATTAATCCTTGGCACAAATTAAATAGCACTACACTGATATTAGGAGCTGTGAGATTCTTTAATTTAAAACTTAACACTTTGTTATCACGTATACTTAATTTTCGTTACACACGAATACTAATATTTTTTTAGAGAACACATTTTCCATCCGGTCACTACCAAGGTCTGCCAGCAACTGAACATATTTCAACCGTTCAAACCCATAAGGTTCTGTATTTCAAATCTGATTGGCTAATCCTAGTCCAATAGAATACCTGCATTTTATTAACGCTTCTTCTGGCTGTTGATTGGCTAATTTTAAACTGTCACAAAATTTACGTTATTGTTGCCGTAATCATGAGTAGTAGCATTTAAACTCTCAAACTCATTATTGGCTCAAGGTTACCTCATTGTTACCTCATTGTTAGCAACGTTAAATTTATTATTCTCACAGCTCTTACATTATTAAACTACACAATGCATTTATATAACATTATTAAACATGTTTACAATAATATAAGCCTTTGCAGTGACTGTTACATACATTTTTACAAATTATTACATACATATTGCTTCAAGGCGGGCTGTTATTGAAATTATATGTTATATAATTCAAGTGTTAAAAATACTGCCTCACCTTTACCTTTACTATTTCTTTCTGTCACATGCTCAAATTGTTCCTAGTACCGCAATAAACACATATTAATGGGGCCAATTATGAATTTTCCAAAATTCAAGGTACTCTACTGAGTATTTCGAACATTTTACCACACTTTGTGTTCTATAAAAAAGTACGGTTGCTAGGTTTCGTACATGCACATTAAGTCATTCTTAAATTATGCATTTTATAACAAATTTAAGCTATTTTATAAACACAAATTCTGCTTACAAAGCAACTTTCGTAATTTTAAACAACTTTTTGCTTTCTCTACTACTTATAGTAAGTACGGGAAGTACCTATTGCATTTCACCCAAACTTCGGTACCGAGATTTCACCGGAAATACTTGTTTCGAGGCGCCCTAAATCCAAATAAAGCATTTTTGGAAACATGTCTGTGTGTTTGTGTGTGTGTCTGTGAACAGCGTAACTCAAAAACGAAAAGTTGAATAAGTACCAAACTTGGTGTTTAAGTTAAGTATCTTCTAAGGATGGGACACGAAGATTTTCAAGAAAATCCCGCATCCACAACTACCCTTTACATGGAAACTTTTTCCAAAAATTTGGTTTTCTAATAAATGGTTTTAACAATTTTGATTAAAATACGGCATATTGAAGATATTTACACGATAAATAAAATGTATATCTTGGATTTTCTAGGTATAGCCTTTGAAGTCTTCATTCCGAAGGAATTTTGTATACTCTTGTATAATTGGTGAGTTAAACTGAAGACGAAAACGTACTACACAAAAAAATGTAGATCTGTTAAAAATACACAATTTGTTTCAAATAAGCCAGTTTCTGAGATATCCATTATTAATGGTTCGAATTGTCATTTCTTGACCATTCTTTAAAGTCCTTGCTTTTTAGATACTTGCTAATAATTTTACTGTGTACTCTTTTTCCGAAACTACACGTGAAAATTTGTGCCACTAATAAATATATGAAGCAGAAAATTTAGTCTGGCATGAGTATTAAGGTAGTTAAGGCATGGACGCGTGAACAAGAGGTCCGCGGCTCACATCCGCATTCTGACACGCTCTTTCCAGGTTCCTCTGTCCTTATAATTGTCAAATACCTGGAAGATGCCCTAAACTTAGGCCTGGAACGTTTCCTTCGCAGTTTGCCTTTCCCAATTATTATTTCATTCCCTGCATCACCAATGTCTACCAATTGTGGAGCCGTATGCAGTAAGAACGGGCATTAAAAATATATGCAGCTCCAACCCAGAGCTATAATATGCCCTATTATGAAAATGCATGAAATAAGGATGCACAAGGCTAGAGTATTGACATGTGTAGATAGGTTATAAGTAGAGCTGCGACATCGGAGTCGCTGAATGTAGGAACGCGTATAGAATAGGAAGGTAAGGGTGTAGCGACTGAAATTCAGCGCGCGGGTACTGTCTATACCAGAAGAATTAAATTATGTCTCGTGAACATATACTTTATTTCTGCAATACTATTTATAGCATATACAGCTGACTTATATGACTGAAATGTCTTTATTAAATCATTAATGCCAAACGCTACGTCACAATGTGCACATGGATAAGATTCTATGTCAATTTATTGCAATGAATTACAGCCCGCAAGTTTGTATCGTGTTGTTTATATAACGGAATATCGTCAGAAATAAATGCCGCGCATAGTTCATTATACATTTGGTATATATTTGGAAGTCACTTTTGCTGTATCAGTTTATCCTAACATTTCGAAATACAACGCTTATATGTTTATGTTGAAATGTCTTCACACATTACTCGATGTATAACAGAAGCAATTGTGCTATTGCATGGCTTTTATTAATGATACAGAAAATATTTTCCCCATACTCTAATATATAGTTTTGCAAAGTTGTTGACTTTCTTGACCTTTCCTTTGGCATTTCGTCTACGTGAACACTGTGCGGCAATACACTTGACTCAATTGTACAGGTAACCCTCTAGTTGTAAACAATCGACTACAGGACGCCTCTAAACAAACGTAACGACTTCGATGTCGCAGCCCTAGTTATAACTTATAGGATACACACTTAGACCTGCATAGATCCATTGGGACTACTATCCCCCAGGAGGAATGGATGAAGTGAACAAACTACAGGAGGCAGACAGTCCATAGAGACACGCGGAAGCCTCTAACAATTCTAGGATTGAAGACTTGCCCATTCCTGGAGCTGCCTAGAGAGGTCCCCGTCGACTAAGCAGCCTTCTAGTGTCCTTTGAGGAAGCATCCACGCTATTTGTCCGGTACCGCCATGCGCCACGAAACCTAAGCACACCAGAAAGATGAGAAAGAAGCCGAATGAAAGGGAAATGATAGAAAGGAAATCGTGGTAGATGAGAAATTACCCCAGTGTTCGCCTACCGACCAGGGAAATCCACGAAAAACCCAGGGACCTCCCGAACACGAGCCTCGCACGTTACCTTGGAGCCATCTAGGTATATAAACAAGAATTTGGTGTTAAAACTCCGACTGTAAGCTCGAAGTACACATGTTTCGTCCTCCTCTAATTCTTTGTAATGATTACCACCAGTTCAACTGCAAAAATAGAAAAAAGAAACGCATATTATGTCTGGTAGCTTTAATTCCTCGTTGAAACAAGTTTAAGATCTTAGAGCAAGTCACCATTCGCGTAAGAGTGTTATGCTTGACGTCTCTGAAGACAAGAAAATGGTGATGAAGCAGGAAAAGAAGAAGTAGCTTAGTAATTAATGTCCTTCGCAGAGGCGAACAACAGAGAGAAAAGGAAAGGAAAAAAAAAGTTGTTGTTTACGAAACTTCACCTAGCTACAAGATCCTGTAGTCTTTAACGCTTGGATACACGCCAGAAAATCCTTAAAATAATGTCGTTAAAAAAAGAGCTAAGAAAGAAGAAGACAGAGAGTATAATTAGTATAAAACTCCCATTATGTAGTAAATTTTACAAGAGGAGTTACTATGTCCCATCCCGCACAGCGCTGATAAAACTCAAGTGTCTCTTTTTTACAACTGAAGCTATTTTCACGAAGCTGCTGCACTTTTTGCGTGTTAGAGGCTTTTTTTGTCAGTGACATATCAATTTTATTACATAAGGCAATCCAATTCCCTTGCATATGGTTGCATGAATTATTTGACTTCTATTGAAAACAATATGGGAGCGGGGATTTGATGTGATACATCCACGTGACCTTCTCTACCCTCTATCGTTTATTAATAGGTATACAGCTATTCATACTGAAGATTACTTTTCTGTCTACGACATTTTTATCCAAATAGGCCTTTTCAGAAATAGCTACATTATACATTTCGTCATAAATACAAAGGGAACACCGATTGTCAAAATCTGAAGAACAGGACGCTATAGGCTGGCCTTAAAATTCCATACTGTTTCCATGCAATGGCAGGAAACAACTGGATGTTTTCAGGATTTTAAGAGAATGACCAGGAAATGTAATTTAATTTAAACATTTATTAACAGATATCTCGGAAATAAAGTATTTGAAATAAAGTGTGTGTTTTAAAGAGATCTAAATTTTTGTGCAGTACGTTTTCGTCTATCGCTTAACGGTTACCAGTTATACAAGATTATACCTACAATATTCCTTCCGAATGAATGGGACTTCAAAGGTTATTCCCAGAAACTTCAAGATATACATTTTATTTGTTATGTAAATGTATTTAATATACGATATTTTAATCAAAATCGTTAAAGGTACTTTTTTAGGAAATCAAAATTTTCCAAAAATGTTCCATGTAAAGGGTAGTATGGGGTGAGGGATTTTGTAGAAAATCTTCATCACATTCTTGAAAAATACTGAACTTAAATATCCAGTTTGGTACTTATCCGACTTTTCGTTTTGGAGTTGTGCTGTTCACAGACACACACACTCTCTGTCTCTCTTGCACACACACATACACACACACATACACACGGACATGTTTCCAAGAATGCTTTAATTGAACACAGAGGGCCTCAAAATATGTATTTCCGGTGAAATCACGGTTCGAATTTGTGGGTGGAATGCAATACCTTCTCTACCTGCTAGATTTGTGGTAGAGAATGCAGATCGTCCTCCGTGGTATAATGGTTACCATCCTAGCTCTAGTTCCCGAGGTAGCGATTTCAAACCCGGCGGAGGGTGACGCATTTTTTCGGGCGTAAAAATCCTTAGCATGGCTTCCTTCGGAAGGGAAGTAAAGCCGGTGGTCCCATGTCGTAAATTTACGGGGGAATAGCATTTGCGAGGTCCCTAAGTTTCCAGATTGAGACACCCCGGCAGTCGACAGGCAGACCGGGGACCGCACCCCACACAGAGGGAGTCCAACGCCCCTCAATGGAGTTCAGATACCCCGGCAATCAACCGTAGGCCGAGGGACTGACTGCCATGCCGCACCGAAACACCATCGCGTGTATTTCCAACCCTTAAATAGACAAAGGGCTGAAGGCTGAATGACACGATGAAGGAACGAAATGGAGGGACGGGAAATCCAAGGGCTGAAACAACCCTCCAGCATTCGCCTGACGATCCGGTAAAACCCCTGGAAAAACCCATGGGTCGGAGTGGGCGGTCGCCGAGAATCGAACCCGAGAATGCTGCCTGATCCATTCCGCTCGGTAATTTTGTATAATCTTGTATAATTAGTAAAAGTTAAGCGATAGATGAAAACGCACCAAACAACAGATTAAGGCTTTTTAAAACACAATTTATTTTAAATCACCTTTTTGTGGCATAAGGTACGAGATCGGGCTGTTTTTCCACTACGAAAACTGAAGAGAAGGTGGAGAAAGTCGCTAAAATTATTCGAGGATACCGCCGTTTGAGCATTCGAGCTGTTGCTGAACTTAAGGGAAGCGTTGAACAGATTTTGCACGACGAGCTGGTCATAAAAAAGATTTGTGCTAAAACTACTCACACTTGTACAAAAGAAACATCACTTTGAAAACAATCCTGATATCCTCAAAAACGTAATTACGTGCGACGAAACTTGAGATTCTCTAATATGTCCAAAGACTAGGGACAATCCATGCATTGGAAGAATCCCCAATCCACCAGGAAGAAGAATGCGCGCAATAGTAAATCAAAATTCAAAGAAATGATGAGTTTTTATTCGATATTTTGGGTTTATCTACATTGCCTGCAGGTCAGACTGTCAATCGGGTTTACTATAATGATGTTTTGAAGACCCTCTGTGAACGTGTGCGAGAAAGAAGACCAGATTTGTGGTAGAGTGCCCCCGTGCACAATACCCAATTGGGGAAGAGTTATTTGGCGAAAAAACTACGTTCCAGTAATGGAACATCCACCGTATACGCCGAACCTTTTTCTCTTCCAGAAAGACAAGTCTGCACTGAAAGGAACCAGGTTCGGGCCCAGGATGCAGTGAAAGAAAAGCGAAAGAAAACACAAATGAACTGTAGCACTGCTTCCAACCCTGGAAAACCCGCTTTGAGCGGTGTAGGGACCGGGGAGACTACATTGGAGATAACGAGCGCCAGAAACCGCACACCGAAATTTTATACCTGGCTTCTGGTCACACTATTTTCTGCCTCGATTATGGCCATATGTACAATGCACATATTTACTAAACAATTTTCATTTCGTTCGAGATGGAGCGCTGTTTAGTTCGCAAACCTGTCGCCCAGCAGCCGACATGGATCGCAGTGAAATCGCTCAGGATTGGTTTTGGAATTGTGGCGGAAAACGGTCGCTGGGCGACTTTTTTTAGCTGGAAATCTATGATTCTTGGGTCGTTGTCGCCTGTTGCAGTGTTCTTCTTCCTCGGCTATTGGTGCTCGTCGGTTGTTGAGTATTCCATTCCTAGCTATATTTAATTATTGAATCTCAGGTTCTAGTGGGTGAGGCAAGTTAAAAATACACTGCGAGTTTCCCTTAATCAATGAAGTTTATTTCACACTTTGAATAGCTATGGGCGGCTAGCTTTTCCCATTATTATAATAATAATCCCACCACTTTAAGTTAGTTAGGAGCCTAGCTATATTCACACGTACCCCACCCTTGTGCACCCACGTGCATCTGTAGCACCTCGTGTTGACGTGACTTCTCGATGAGATATAATCAGAATAAGAGCGGGCTCTGAGGCTTTGTCTGCCCTTATATACGGGAGCTCAGTGACGCTCCTCTCCGCGTTTGAAAATGTAACGACGTTTCCTATTGGCCCTCAGGCCGCGTTACCTGACATGTAGAGAATGTGTGGGTTCAGATCCGTGTGCTTGGGCGCCATGATATAACGTGATACCGCTCGGTGACAGTCTTTATGATTTCTTGGAATTCTTGCTAGCTCACCCGTGTTTTACAATCAGCTCTGTACAAATGTTATAGATATGTTGAATATTTTAACATGTTAGTGAATTAAATTATTACTGTACAATTCTTATATGTATGGTTCCCCTTTCATATGAACAATTCCTTTATATATGTATAATATATTCCATTTCAGAATAATGTATTTGAATCCAGAGGATGTTGGGATTTCTCTTCTATGTAATTGGTTGCGGTAAAAGGTAGAAGATACATATGTGAAATTTGCTGATTATTTGCTAGAAATGTACATTTCCGAAGATTTCTCTAGGCAGCCATGACTGCATCTATCTCTCGCCGAACAAATGGCTGTGAACCACATTAATGAGTTTTAACAATATAAATTCCACATTTTTATAGGTTTGTAGTTTCCGAATAGGATTAACTCTCCTGAATCAGTGTGCACTATCCGGATTGGATTAGTGGAACCGTCAAGAAACGGTGTGCAGTTTCCGGATCAAAATGTGCAGTTTCAGCGCACAGGGAGTTAACATTGCTATTGACATAAAGTGTTATAATCCGGTTTCTTTATTGCCGCACCTCGTTGATTCAAGTTACTTTCTCTACCCACTATCGTTTATTTTATATGGTTGTTACAAACCATTGTTACGAAGGCTTATATTTCTGATTAATTTTAATCGGTATAAAACTAGTTTTATTAAGCATTTCGTAGTAGGGCAATAGAGGGAACCAAATCGATAGTCAGATTTTTAAAACCGGCTCTCGATATGCTGGTTTTCGAAATTGCACACTCTTTCTACGACATCGCGAGACACAACTGAATGGCGATAGGAATTTAAAAATCAATTTAAATCAATAATAAAGGATATTTCGGAAGTGCTGATGTCACAAAAACAGTTGTGTTGTCTTAAAGAGATCTACATTTTTTGTAGTACGTTTTACCCTCTCTCTTACGGTTTACCAGAAAATTCAAGATACACACTTTATAGGTGTGTCATGTATTATGTAAGGTGTTCTAATCAAAATTGCTATTCATTTTTGCTAAAATCAATAATATCTCGAATTTTTTCTTGTAAAGAGTAGCTTGTAGGGAGGATGTTATTCAAAATCTTCATGTCGTATCTTTGGAATATACTGAACTTAAAATACCAAGTTTGGTATACATCCGACTTATAGTTTTTGAGTTATCCTATTCAAAGACAGACCGACCCCACTCACCCACACACACACACACACACACACACACACACGCACGCACGCAAGCGCATACACGGACGTGTGTTTCTGAAATGCTTTTTTTTTTTAATTCAAGGGCATCAACACAAGTACTTCCGGTAAAATCTGTATATCGTATTTTCGGTTAAAATGCAATTCTTCCCCTACTCGGTAAATGGTAGAGAAAGTAAAACGGGGCTTACTATCTAGAGTGAATTATTACTCTATCTGCTACTTATAGTAGACGTAAGAAGTTCACTGAATCTCCCAAAAACACCTTTAGAAAACGTGATGTATGTATTTGTGAGTGTGTGTGTGTGTGTGTGTGTGTGTGTGTGTGTGTGAGAGAGAGAGAGAGAGAGAGATGGGGGGGGGAGATTCTGTGAACAACATAATTAAAAACTGAAAGGTCGCTAAACACCAAATTTCGTACTTGAATAAGACGTTGTTTAAGTACTCCAAAACTAGCCTTTAGTTAGAAAATGTTTTATTATTCTCAAAAATGGCTCTCAAAATTTTTCTTAAAATATATGTGTGATGAAGTGACAATGTTAGACTTCCTATAAATGGCCTGTGAAGTGCTCTTT
The DNA here is from genome assembly GCA_030765065.1 of Deroplatys truncata. NCBI lineage: Eukaryota > Metazoa > Arthropoda > Insecta > Mantodea > Mantidae > Deroplatys > Deroplatys truncata. The sequence goes on from CM060975.1 coordinate 281,802,119, forward strand.
ATTCTGATTGAATTTTGCACAATTTTTATACCTGGAAAATCATAGGAAATAGACGAAAACTTACTACAGGAAAAGTAGAGCTCATTAAAATATAAATGTTGTATAATATATATTTTTAGCTTTTTTGGAAGTGTTTTATGCTGCATATCTAATGACATACTTGAAAGTTTACTATTCCTTTCCCCCCCTAATGAGCTTGTTAAATGCTTGTTAAAATCACTCAAGAGCTTGTTAAACTTTCGAATGCTGTTTCTACATTTTGTGTATATAGGGTGTAAAACGGACCTACGTGATATTTATTGCGGGTACGCCCTTAGGAGGAAGGAATGAAGTGAATGAACTACATGAGGCTACAGTGCGCAGACAGGCAACAGAAATGCGCGGAAGCCTTAACATTTCCAGGCTCGAAGACTCGACCCATTATTGGAGCTGCCCAGAGAGGGCGATGAATGACCCGTTCAACCAAGCAGCCTTCTAGTGTGCAAGGGAATACTCTTTCCTTGGAGCAAGCATCCGCGCCATTTGTCCGGCACCGCCTTATGCCACGAAACCTAGAAACACACCTTCAACATGAGAAGGAAACGGAATGAAGGGAAATGAGGGAAAGGAAATCGTAGTAGATGAGAAACCACTCCAGTATTCGCCTATCCACCAGGGAAAAACCACAAAATTTCCAAGGTTAGAGTCAGCAGTCGACCGTGAATCGAACCCGGGATCTCCAGTATGCGAGCCTCATACGTTACCCTGAAGCCAACTCGCTCGGTAATTATTGTGTGTAACTAAGCACTTACTGGTTAGTTGAAAGCCATCCATAGTAGGTATACATAGAATACCGTAACATGGATAGCAGAATCAGTATTATATGAGCATTATTATAATATAATACGAATACATGTTAATTTTTCATTTATTACGGAAAGTGTATGGTGCGTTTCACATCAGACATTTTAGTGGCTTTTAAATATTTTTAAATGCATTTCATATATTGTGACATAAGAACACTTTGTCCAAACCAGCGTCTATACCAGAGGTGTGAGGAAGGGCAGTAGCTCGGGATGTCCAGAGAGGGTAGCTGGAAGGGAACTGAAAGGATGACACTATTAGACATGTAATTCTGATTCCAAGAGAGGCTTTTATCTTTCTAATAACTAATCAAAATTAATTGCAAGAAGGAGAGAGTAAGACAGCATTTGGGTTTACCTGGTAGACAGAAGTCTGGCATATTGTCTTTGTTCGTCCTATGGTCTACGTCAAAGTTGTAAATTAGCACAAAATAAATTTAAAGAGATGACCGTCACAGAGCCCTGTTAAGCAAGTGATAGCCCGAGCTTTCAGTCGTAAACAAAACTCTTAAGTTTAAGTGCTCGAGGAGTATACAGACTAGTGCCAGCGCTATCATATGCGTGTGTCAGGCGTGATTTGCATAATCCATCCACGTGTCGAACATGAGGTAATTAATCCTGTAAAGCCGTACCACTAATACCTTGCTTACATAAGCATTCTTCTTCACAGGAATTCTAAAGGCAATTTTGTGAATTTAATTAAACAAATTTTGTCGTGAATATCTCGAAGTTTATAAAATTATATTTATCATATTCTTGTAAAATAAAACTATAACGTCACAAAATTTTTCTCAATTTATTCCTCATGCAAAATAAAGTTTTCAACAACTTCAAAACAAAATGTGAATCTTCTAAAATGAATCAGTTCTTACTTCTCAGCAATTATGAACCAGCTGTACTATCAAGTTCGCGTGGCTTAGTCATTCATAACCATGACCCAAGTCTTTAACCTGGACGGTGAGTGTGCTCGGAGAGTCATGCTCAGTAATTCAACAGGTGCAGTAAAACGGAAATGCCAGCTAGGTTATTTCAGAATACACGTTGCCTCGCCCGAATACTTAGAAGATTTACTTATGCGGCGAGTATAGCTGTACTATAGGACAAATATTGAGGGCCTTGTTTCACGAAAAGAAAGCTCAGTGGTCCAGTGTTTACAAAAAGTACACGCAGCAGACTGTGGTAGGGGAAGGCCCTTAAGACGAGGTCAAACGGTTATCCCTTCTTTCTCGGCTTACCCTCCCCGTAGGAGGACTTGCACAACCCCCCCCCAGAACTTAGCAGCCAAAGTGGTCGGGGGAGCAGACAGGCATTTGGATCGTCCTCAGCCCGAAGCCCGGTATGAGAGCGAGGAAGGAATGATATGGAAAATGACGGTGAAACGGATGAAAGGAAAGGTGATGATGGAGCAGTTATTGAATGAATAGCGGGGGAAACCGAATAACCCGGAGAAAACCCGTCAACACACCTCTTCGTTCACCAAATCCCACATATGGTTCCCTGGGCCGCCTTGGTGAGAGGCGAACGGATTAAGCACTCGGCCACGTCACCACCAAACGGCTATCTCTCCAAGTTAAACTTTCAAACATTATGACCCATATTCCCTGGAAGCTATTCATGATATTAATGTCTCATAAACTGAACCTGTATATACCGAGCACGGTGACTCCACGGTAACGTTTGAGGCTCGCATTCGAGAGGTCTCGGATTCGATTCCTGTTGACCGCTCACGCTGACCTTGGGTTATCGTGGTTTTTCCTGTCCGTAGGCGAATATTGGAGTGGTTTACTTTCCATAATTTCCCTTTCATTCTGTTTCCTTCTCATATTACAGGTGTGCTTCTATGTTTCGTGGCGTATGGCGGGGCCGGACAGATGTCGCGGATGTTTGCTAAGAAAAGCGTACTCCCCGTGGACACCAAAGAGTAGCTTGGTCTACGGTATCACCCTCTAGGCAGCTACAGCAGTGGTCTTCGATCCAGGAACTGTTAGAGACTTCCGAGTGTTTCTGTGGCCTATCTGCCTGCGGCTTGTAGTCTCCTGTGTTTCCTTCACCTCATCCCTTGCTCCTACGTATGTCGCAGTGCGCTAGGTATACCCCTCCGTTTCATAACCTAAGTATATATGAGGTCAGAATGCCATTTCGTACCTACTGTAAACAAATCAATCGATTATGCGTCTTCCGCTTTCGCAAAGCAAACTCCAGATTTCCTATCATATAGAGGGGTTTCTTGCATACCGGCAGGCGGACGGACGGCCATGGTTCGGGAGCTAGTCTTGGCCAGTTGCAAAACAGTTTACCTGGGCGTCCACTTCGATCGTCGCACTTTGCTTACTCCAGGTTACGCAAACTGCAGCCTGTTCTCAGCCACAAATCACCCCTGGTTATATACTGTAGTTCTCTTTTGTAATTCGTCCATTGCTTATACATGCCTGTCCAATTTGGGGCGGAGCTGCTGTGTCCAAGATTCATCGTCTACAGTTGTTGCAAAATATAGTTTTACGACTCAAATTGAATGTCCCCTGGTACGTACATAACACTTGGATTTAGTATAATCTATAAATATATTCATCCTCAGACTCATTCAGTTTTCATCGACTCAGCTTTGTGCCGGGTCAGTGCATTTCTCTTTAGATAGAAGAACTGCTGTACTAGTAGTTCCTCGGATCAGGAGTCATCTCAACAGGACTCACTGCTCTCTTCCTAATACGCCTCGGAACAAGGCCCTAAGTGCGTCAATGACTTGTGTTTTCATCTAATACTGTTTAGTACCAAAGGACCTTATATGGCTGACCTCCGTTCTTATTATCTACTGTCTTTGCTTCCAGATCTGTATAACACATTGTTGTGCTAATCGATTTCGTTTATATATATATATATAACTTCAAGCATGTGGCAAACATGTTCTGGAAGTCTAGTAGGTACTTAAAACTAAGCGCCTTAAAACATGTAATACGTTTCGAAGTTCTAGCGCCGAAGGTTCCTGAGAAAATCATTTGTTTAAACATCATTAATTTTTCAGAAACTGCGATTAAGACAATAACAGCAGACAACTAAAAAATACGCTTAAGGCACTCAGAAATGACAGCAAATGCTGGCCCTGTAGCTAAGTCGGTAGAGCACCGGCCTGCTGTGAGAGGGGTCCAGGGTTCGACTCCTGACTGGGGGGAGGTGGTGGGAATTTTTAACCAGACAAAGTTATTCCCTATCCTCCCTAAGAGACTGGAAGGTTGAATGACAGTGTGAATGTGTGCGAGATCTAGTGATTAAAACCCAAAACTTGCAAGAAAACCAACGACAATTTTAAACCAAACCACAGCCTTCTGCACTATGTAATTTCTGAATCATAAGTTTTAAACACAATTACAAAGCGTGCATAATAATAAGAAGAAGTGTGCTAAATATTCTTCTAATCTACCTAGAAGACAAATTGTATATAATTTTCACCAAGATAGTTGAAATGTTACTCAGAAATAAACATGAAAAATACAATTTTAACATCAATTATATCATTTTAGTTCTCATTAAAGCGCGTTTACAAGTATACATTGTTTCAGGCTTTTGTACGTCTAAACTCTTTACCTGCGTTTTAATTTTTATTAAGACTCCGGAAAGGCAGTTTTATAATTGGTTTTCAAAACGTGTTAGTTGCCCAGAGAGACGAAAAGAGAATGTAAGAGAGAAATTTGGGCGAGAGGCTGAAATTGTTGGAGAGAGTTTGAAAGAAGAAGTGTTAGAGTGGGGAAAAGGAAGAGAATGAATGATGAAAGACGGCAAGAAAATAAGAGAGGGAGAGAGGGAGAAAACTTCCGAGTTTAATGCAACAACGCGATCAGAGCTGCCAGTTAATACTACATTACATACTTCGTAACGTGTTTGAAGGCTATTAAAGTATAAGAAATAATTCAGTAACTTAAGAACAATATATTCTACCATGTGTATAGTTGGGAAAGCACATGGGAAAGATACCTTATTCGAATGTTATTAATAGAGTCGTAAGTTATCCCGCTTCAGTGATTTCGCTATCTCTTGCCAACAACTTTATTTCCCTTTATTAATGCTTATTTATTTACCAGAGGCGGTATTCAGCCGAGCACAAAAGCTCAGAACACAAAGAAGGGCTGCTGTGCAGTACAAGATGTAAACCGTTCTATGGATCCCAAAGTTTCGGCAAGTCTTGACCGACTTAGCCCAAACATTGAACAGATCTCGTTACCAGCACTTCCAGCTTTAGGCATCTCGTGTGCACCAGAAACATCGCATCTCAAACTTTCCTTGCTACATTATGGCTTCAAAACAACCCCAACTAGGAGTTCGAGGTGTTTAACTTGTTTCCACGCGAAACCAATCCATAATTTCACATACCTAGAAGGTTTCATAATTTTAATGCACCCGTTGACTTATATTAAAGTAATAATAGAATATAAAACTAACTAGAAACAACATTTAGAAAGAATGCCATTAAATAGGATACCCGAGCAACATATAACTACTGACCCCAAGGATACAGAAACCCAAGACGACCAAAAAAGAGATGAACACAACAAGATTTTGGAGCCGGAACGGGCTAAACGGCCTAAAACCGTGAAGTAGAAGAAGAAATATATATTTTTTTCTGAAATGTTACACTCACATGACTTTCTCTATTCTTGTAAAAACTATTTTTACAAACGCTTATTCTCCATCTACTTCGTGTTAATCGAGATATCAAAATGTTAATCTAATTGCTAATCCTCTTGTAGGTGCATGGGGAATATGGTAGGCTTTAAGCGATAGTCAAATATTTTAAGACTGGTTACTATGTAGAGTATTCCATTCTCTTTGCATGTAAAGGGCATAAAAAACGAATAATGAATTCCCATTTGAGAAAGAGTATAAATATTGGAAAATTCAAACAAATTTCAAGGAATATCTCGGAAATGGTTCACTGGACCCCCCCAAGAAAAAAAAACTATGTCATAAATTGTGTTTTTTAACGCGATCTACATTTTTTTTTGTAGTAAAATTTTTGTCTATCTCTTACGGTTTACCAGTTATGCAAAATTCATTCAAAATGAAGACGACTTTTGGGGACATTCCCAGAGAATTCAAGATATATATTTCATTTTTCATGAAGGCATTTTAAACATACGTTTTAATAAAAATAGTTAGAGCCATTTTTGAGAAAAATCAAAATTTTCCAAAAAATGTTCAACACAAAGGGTAGTTTGGGGTGGAGAGATTTTCTTGAAAATATTCGTGTCACATCTTTGAAAGGCACTGAACCTAAAAACCAATTTTGGTATTTATTCGACTTTTCGGTTTTGAGTTATGCTGTTCACAGACACACACACACACACACACACACGGATCTTTTTCTAAAAATGATTTTTTTCTTTTTTTAGATTCAGGGTGCCTCAAGACATGTATTACTATACGTAGTAGAGAAAGTAAAAATACAAAATGATCGATTCTATATGTGGTATTATACAGGGTAAAAATCTTATCACTTGACATGGGATTTAACATGGAGAATCAGTTTTTATTTTCTCTACCATGTACTAGATAGATAAAGTATTACATTCCCAAAAATTCGATTTAATCGGAAATACACGTTTTGAGACTCTCTAAATCCCCCAAATTAAAAAGAGGTGTGTGTGTATGTGTGTGTGTGTGTGTGAGAGCAGCATAACTCTAAAAACAAAAACTCGGTTAAATACGAAACGTGGTATAAATTGAGGCAGTATTTTTTTTATCCCTTATCTGCTATCAATTTAATTATATAATGTGAAAATGACAGCTCGCCTTAAAACGATCAGTAATTGCTATAAAGTGTATATTACAGCCATTGAATTGTTATACACCGGTGTGAGGTCGAAAGGTTTGCAGCTAAAGTATTAAATTGAGTTACCCCGGCATAAACATTGGGGAACGTAGCATCAGTGGCACACGAGAGATACCAAGAATTTGCTGCACAAACTAAGCGGGCGTGGGATATTTAGAACATTAAAAACACATAAATTTACATTTACCTCTGATTTATTATAATTAACAAGGTGCCCTACATTATACACAAAAGGTTACAGAAGAACAATGGGGGAGATGCCCCACGCATACACTCCCTCACACGCACGCACAACCATTCCTACATTAGACTGATGCCACCACAGGACGCTATTGCTAGACCTACGCTATCAGACAAAGGCTCTTCCCTCAATTGCCTTCAACCCCCAACTACGAAGATGGAATTGCCGCGCCGGACAAGAACTTAACACACAAACACAACAATTAGCTCAACAGTATTATACACAGCAATAATGTGTCCGACGCGACAACACACACACACACACACACACACACACACATACGCTACAGTATTATGTATAGTTATTGTATATGTGTGTGAAATATTATGTGAATGTATTTCTTAGTTTAGAAACGTAGGAGCTGTGAGGGCAGCAGCAAGCTGTTTTCTGTAGCAAATAGCGCCATAAAGTGGAAAAGCAGAGGGTGGCTAACAGTAAGTTGTAACCTTGGCAAAACAATAAGTTAGAAAGCTAAGGAAGGCTACCAACAGTCGATGAAAAAATACTGGTGTAACGTCAGGAAGTTTGTAAATAGTCACTATTATTCAACTGCCTTTAAGAAGTAATAAAAAAGTGAGAATTTAAAACTATAACTTGTGTAAAGTGTGAAACTATTCTACAGCCGTACTACCCTTGTCAAGAGATACCTGCTCTACCAGATATAATTTTAAATTAAATCACTATTATTAAAAAATCACAAATCGCTGCATATAAACTTTTTTACACACACGCGCGCGCACGAACACTACCGCAAAATTCGATGCCTTCCAAGGATGCAACAAAATTTTCAACAAAATTCCCACACCCCACACTATCGTTTACATGGAAAAATTTTTAATTTTTATTTTCTCAAAAATTTCTCTGACAATTTTGCTTAAAATATTATAGACACGTTTAAGTTATTTGCATGACAAATAAAATATGCAACTTGAATTTTCTGGGAATATCTTGGAACTCTTCTTCGTTCTGAATGACTTTGCATAACTGGTAAACCTTAGGAGACAGACATCTTACTGCCCCCCAAAAATGTAGATCTCCTTAAAACACTAAAATACACTTTTTGTGGCGTTTACCACTTCCGACATATTCTTCATTATTAGTTTGAATGTTCAAATACTTCAAATCGCTATTCACATTTTTTTCTTCTTTATTTCCCCCTCCCTGGTCATGCAAAGAACAGAATTTCAAAACCATATTTAGCAATCAGTTTTTAAAAAAATGATTATCGCTTTATTTTAATGTATTCTTCTTCTATCTACATGTAAATGTATAATACAGATTTAACTCTGCTAACAAGAAGTAGAAAGAAGAATAAGTTTTTATATGAATATTTCGTAGAAGTGTGAGTAGAGAAAGTAATGTGAATGCAGTACAATAAAAAATGTTCTCAGATTCTCTCCTGTTGATTTTAAATATAAACATTTTAAGAAATTTTAAGAACATTAAAAAGGAATATAACTCAAAAGTGTAAATATAACCCATATACGAGAAAGTTGAAAGAGAACCTTTGTTTATGTATGTTAACCGAACAATAACATCGTGAACATTAAAATAAATAAGTTGCAAATGCAATTCATAACGCCATAAGCATATCCAATTGTATTTTATTTTGCTGTGTCTTGTGTACGTTTCACCATACCCAAACATCATTAAACTTGCAATTCTCTGAGTTTCACTTAAAAACATTGTTATTTTGTGTTACTTTCTACAAATGAACTGCACCAATAACACCAGAAAACTCAACTATTTATTTGGTTACCATAGTAACGTTTGTTGTATAAAACAATTGATAGCTTGTATAATCATACACAATAATAAAATCTTTGAATTTTACACAACAAATATACTGTCATTTAAAAAAATGTTCCGATGATCTCACAACTTGCACTATGATGATATTAACAGTAGCTTTTTTCCTGCGAAAAAGTGTCTTTAAAATACGAATATACTGTCTGACGTGTCCGAGCATTTCTTGCAGAAAAAAATAAATCCATTTATCTATAGCAGAAAAAGTCCGGGACTTTTGAAAAGCACTGTAAGTATACCTTACTACTTTTAAAAGCTTCCGCTTCCTTATTTTCAATTGCTATTTTTTCCCTAACACACAAATCAGTAGGCTTTGTACCAGAGATGAGAAAAACTCGGGTATTTTTAAAAAAACTCAACCAGTGGGTTAAATTGGGTTTTTATGGGTTTTATTGGGATATTTTGTGTTATTTTCGTATTGACAATTACATACTTTAACTTAAATTACTTTGTGATTAATTTATTCACAACACTAAGCCATTCTTCTAATTGCTTCATTAGTAAAACAATAAATTAAGCAGTCAAAACCGGTAAATTAAATACTCTTACAGCAAGAACCAGGTTCCACTTAGCTAGTTTATAGTTAAATCTAACTGCTTGACATTTCATTTAGCTATAGAAAATATTACAATTTAACATTACGGTGATAGGGATTTAACTATTGTGGCGTATTAGTGGGTATTGTAATAATAGACACATTGTTACGTCGCACTGTCGACGGTATTATTGAGGTGATTTGTTATTTCTTTCGGCTTGTTGGAAGTTCCCTCTGGTATGACACTAGCCAGGGTTGGAGAGGGGGGATATATGTAAGTGTGTTAGCGTCACTTGTTGAGTAATATGTAAGGAGTAGCTCGCGTTTGCGAGGCATCTCCCCTCAATCCTTTATTCCCTGTGTGTAATGTAGGGCCACTAATTGTTTTATAACCACAGGTAGTGTGAATGATGTGAAATTTGTGTACAATTTGTTAAAAGCCCCACGCCTTCGTCGAAATTTAGTCACCAAGGCCCTGGTTGTCTCGCAGTTTCTGTGCTACGTGTCCCCCATGTGCGTGTTGGGGTGATTAAAATTTAATAATATGCTGGGAGCCTTAACGCCTTCACCCCAGCATGTAACATTATTTTTAAAAGGCTTTAGCTATGTAAATAATATTTTAATGGTAAATGCTGTTTTAGCTGCTTATCACGTATGCATTAGTTATACTTCAGTTGCTTGTGTTGGTACTCACTGGCTTGCACAACTATTGCAATACTTTTGTTTAAGAACATGGTTGTAAAGGGAATGTAGTTGTAAAAATTCATGCTTTGTTCCAGCATTGGATCCTTATTATAATTATTCTAAATATGTAGATATTGTAACAGAGCACTCAGAAGAAGTTTATGTCAACATTAGTAAAATCTTGGATAATATTATAATTTATGAACATGCCACTCATCTTCGACAACTGTCAGAGGTTTGTAGAGTCTGGCTCTTCTTAAAGCAGACAGTACAAATATTGCACATCTGTAGACCTATGGATTAATCTTTTAGAAAATTCTGATATGTTACCATATAAGATGACAATAAAGAAACGAAAGGAACAAGCCTAGAACCCTTCCATTATTTTGCTAATATATTAGGTCCAAGATTCGGAGGGAGAAATTTGGCTGCAAAGCGAGAGGAAAGTGCAGAAAACTGGCTCGTATATTCATCCAGAGTGCATTGCAAGTGAATGCTGATTCCAATTACTTTCCTGTCACTATGTTTTCTGATGCTATAGTAACACAGTTCCATTCAAACAAATGGTAGAAGGCAATGGAATTGAAAACAGCAAATAAAGAAAGCTTACCAACAGGATTTATTACTTTTGTGAAGCTCTTCATTTCTTGCCCTGCATCCACTGAGAGAATCTTCTCCCTACACGGGCTTGTTTGGTAAAATTAAGAAACAATTTAAGAGAGAAAGAGCTGAGAAATAGATCTACAAATTTCTGCATGTTTCCAAAAAGGACTAAACTGTAATGTACTGTCATTATCATCACTCTACAATAAGTAATAACTAATAACACATCAAGTTAATTTTTTCTGGGAGTGTAAATGTTATTTAACAGTGTTTCTTATATTGCAAAAAAAGTTAAAATATAATATTAATAAAATAACTCCTGGTGAAAAGAGTTTCATTCAATAAATACGATGGCTGTTTTTTAATTTGTATAAGGCTAAATCAGCTTTGTTGATTAAATTTTTATATATAAATATAGGGGGATTTTATTGGGGTTTGGTTTTTTTCTAGAAACATCTTCATGTTTTTCTTTGGGTCGGGTTAAATTACAATAACTCTGCTTTGTACACTTAGCTATAGTACCCACAGAAAACTGTAGGTTACCTCATGACTTAAAAGCAACCCTACCATATTTTCAACTCCTTACATAGAAGTCTGTGCCGTTTAACACATTTGATCAAAATGTAATAGTATGATTACGCCACAGGACCTGTCAAATTTTATCTTACAAACTTCGCAAAACTACCCAAATCTTTATTTTAAACTATATATTACTTTGAAAGTTTTAAAAGATCTCATTGTCCTTTACTCTCAACTTCCTGTTCACTTGAGCTATAGGACTTGGCGATATCTAAATGTGGTAGTAATCCTGACTTCATATATTTGTGTTGCTGGTGGTAGACTGATGGAATGAATTTGCAGAAAGCAATAGAAAGAGAAAACACATAAATAAAAATCACAATTAACTCAACCACTCACATAAGCTGTTAAAAATATCCCTCATTCTGTTGAAAGCACAGATTTTTTAGCGAATCAGTGCAATGTATTATTTCAAATTTCAGTTTTCATCTATTGTTTTCTTATTATCTTTACACTCTGTTGACTTTGCAGCATTGAAAGGAAATTATCGGAGTTTACCACTTCTTGCAGAGTCCACTAAAAACACAGGTGTTCAGTCGAAAACATTTTTAGCTTAAATGAACACTCACTTGCACAATGGCTGTCGGGCAATCATCATCATTCAATGCCCTTATTACCATAGAGATACTGCCTTGGGTATGGGATGCGATTGCTGTGTCTTTGAGAGGCACTAAAAATGGTTTGCTACCTACCGTTTTGGAGCGCACAGAAAAGTGTACCCGCCGGTACCTCTATGTATATTCAACCCCATTGGACTTTTTGATGCAACTAGACAATACTTTGAACACTTATGTTTTAAGTACAAGTGAATATTGCAGGCTACTATTTCAGTAAACACCTCTATCCTTATATTCAGTTCCTTATGAAATAAGTAATACTTCTGCCTCCGGCAACGTTGCACACATCCTGAACTCCTATTGGGCCCAATAATTCCTTCACCGATGGATCTGATATGACGTCCTGTGCAGCATCTTTGAATAAGGTGCTAATTCAACTGCTAAATAGTTGGAAGCTAGTAGGCTTCGGGATTTATGGCCATGCGGTCTAAGACACGATAGGAGTAGCTAACCTATTAAAACCAAGGATCGCTGGATCGAATTCCGATAAAAACACGTTCTCTGTTCAATAAAAGTTGTGGTAAAGAATAGGAGAAAACTAAAGCAAGTGCTGTGAAGGCGTGGTTAAATGCTGATGGGTTTCGATCGAGTGCAGATACGTGCATTTTACCCTTTTATTTTGTTAAAAAATAAACTCGCTCACAATATTATGCAGTTAATGAGATCAGACAATGCTCCAACTATCATGTGTTGGAATGGCCGAGCGGTTTAAGGCCTTGTGAGTAATGCACCCCCAGAGTAGCAAAATATTTGAAAGTATTGCATTCCACTCAAAAATTCGATATCGGGATTTCACCGGAAACACATATTTTGGGGCCCTTGAATCCAAAAAAGCATTTTTAGAAAAAGGTCCGTATATGTGTCTGTGTGTTTGTAAACAGCATAACTCAAAAACAGTCGGATAAATACCAAACTTGGTATTTGGGTTCAGTATCTTTCAAGGAAAACTTTGATTTTCTCTAACGATTTTGATTAAAATATAATACATTTAAGATATTCTCATGACAAATAAAATGTATATCTTGAATTTTCTGGGAATGTCACCGAAAGTCCTCTTCTTTTTGAATAGTTTTTGCATAACTATTAAACCGTAAGAGATAGACAACATTTTTCTACAATAAAAATGTAGAACTCATTAAAACACACAATTTATGTAATATATACATTCTTTTTGTGGAGTGGCCCATTTCTGAGATATTTCTTGTTATTTGTTTGAAATTTCTAATACTTACTTATACTTTTTCTCAAATGGGAATTCGTTATTCGTTTTCTTATGTCCTTGACATTCAAAGAGAAGGGAATGCTTCACATACCAACCAACTCTTAAAACATTTTAGTATTGTTTAAAACCTACCATATTCTCGTTGCACCTACAAGAAAATTAGCAATAAGTTAGTTTCTGCAAATGTTTATCTCGATTAACATGAAGTAGATGGAAAATAAGCGTTTGTAAAAATAGTTTGTACAAGAGTAGGGAAAGTCACATGAGTGTAACACATCAGATTGTTTTATACCTATTCTAAGAGGACGACTTTAAACACCTCAGTTCATTGGGTATCCTTTAAGGAGTTATTAGAAATATTGAATAAACCCCTTTTCACCCTTGCATCATAATTACGACGAGGAATAATTTCTTCCTGTATTTTCAAAGCGTTAAAACGTGTACTACAGAGAGGCATGTCCATTAGAATATTCTAGTATTCTAGTGACGAATAGTTAAATGAATAATTGAACTACAATTTTAATCATATGCTTTTGTAACCCTAGGAATTCTGCCAAAAAATTAATATTCAAAACAAACAAGAAGCTAGGATTCATTAATAACAAAGTTAATTAGCATGCATAGGATTCAGAATAACATTACTATGTGAAAATTCACGTATGCTTTGAGCTTTGCATTGTGTACTTGCTCGGAAACACAGCAGAGGGACCTAATTAGTTGCTAATTAAAACGTTCTCCGAGAGTTACCGTTTCATTGCCACTTCACCAATGGGCACTCTTTTCAACAATTTCCCACCTTTTTAACATAACAAGATGCATAACAGGATTCGTGAAAGATTCATACTCTTCAATACATACATGGTGGAGTGTGAAATGTCAACTAACCAGCATTTATGACTTTCTTATCTATACTAACTACCGAGGGGGATGGCTCAGGCGGTTATGTCTGTGGCCCGCATTCGCGAGGTCCCGGGATCGATCCCCGGCGACTGCTCATTCTGACCTATGGGTTTTTCGTTGTTTCCCCGGGTCACCAGGTTCATCTTCTATCACATCTCTCCTTTCTCTCATTTCCTGCACCCATCATCTTCCTTATCATCTCTTCCAGGGTTGTAGGACCAGGCGTTGGTGCTCTGCGGGATGCGGCTGGGCGGTGGCTGGCCCTCTGTACAGGCATCACTGCGGTGCCGCTGAGTTAGGTATTTCGCCTCAGCGTGGGGCTCTGCTCCGGGGGACCCTGGATGTGGCGACTTGTGGGCAGTGACCTACGGCGTTGGATGTGTTTTATCTGGAAATGCTAGGGACCCTGTCCATTCTTGCGCCCGTCGGCATCCGGATCTGCTCGCCTTTGGGTCTCTCTCATTTTCCCTCCCAGGGGTCACTTTGGAAGCACAATGAGCCCCCAACCTTCTCGCTCTAAAATATTCTCTTCAACGACTGGCCTGCGGGCGGTGCTCTGCCCCCCTCCGTGATACGTACCTTTATCTTTACCTATAGTAAGTAGAGGAAATATTGCTTTCCACCCAAACATTCGATTCCTAGATTTCACCAGAAATACACGTTTTGAGATTCCCTGTATCCACAACCATCACCTTTTAAAACAATCTGACGTGTTGCATTCACGTGACATACTCTACCCTTTATCGTTTAGTGGATATACAAGCTATTCTTACGAAGGTTATCTCCGGAATGGCTTATGTTATTAAAATTATTTTAAATAAATTGTGTGTTTTAAAAAGATCTACATTTTATGTGTAGTACGTTTTCATTTATGACAACGTGTACCAGTTGTACAAAATTATACAAAACTCCTTCCGGACTTAGAGGACTGCACAAGCTATTCCCCCAAAAAGCAAAATATACATGCTACTTGTCATGCAAGTATTCTGAATATATGCTAATTTAATCAAAATCGTTAAGTCTTCTTTTAGAAAATTAAAAAGAAAATAATACCAAGCTGATTGGTTTTGGAGGATTTTCTTAAAAATCTTCGTAAAGCAAGTTCAGAAGAGACTGAAACTTAAATACCAAGTTGGGTATTTCAGCGACTTTTCGTTTTTGAGTTATGCTGTTACACACACACACACACACACACACACACACACACACACACACACCGCGCACGAACCTTTTTCTAATTTTTTACTTTCTCTACTACGTATAGTAAGTAGGGGAAGTATTGCATTCCACCCAAAAATTCGATACCGAGATTTCACCGGAAATATACGTTTTGAGACCCCCTGAATCCAAAAAAAGCATTTTTGGAAACATGTCCGTGTGTGTGGTTGTGTGTCTTGAACAGTATAACTCAGAAACGAACAGTCGGATAAACACCAAACTTGGTATTTAGGTTCAGTATCCTCCAGAGATGCGACCCGAAGGTTTTCAAGTAAATCCCCCACCCCAGATTACCCTTTAAATGGAACATTTTTCGAAAATTTTAATTTTCTCAAAAATAGCTCCAACGATTTTGATTAAAATATCATATGTTTAAGATATTTTCATGACAAATGAAATGCATATCTTGAATTTTCTGGGAATGTCTCCAAAAGTATACTTCATTGTGAACGACTTTTGCATAACTGGTAAACCATAACATATAGACGAAATTTTACTACACAAAAAATTTAGATCGCGTTGGAATACACAATTTATGTCATATACATTTTTTGTTGTTGAGTGAAACATTTTAAGATATTGCTTGTTATTCCCTTAAATTTTCCAATACTTATACTTTTTCTCAAATTCGTTATTTTTTTTTG
Source organism: Deroplatys truncata (assembly GCA_030765065.1). Lineage (NCBI taxonomy): Eukaryota > Metazoa > Arthropoda > Insecta > Mantodea > Mantidae > Deroplatys > Deroplatys truncata. Next base: position 281,817,831 of record CM060975.1, read on the forward strand.
TCCTGGTAATGCAAAGAGAATGGAACACTCCACATAGCAACCAACTCTTAAAATATTTGACTATCACTTAAATCTTAGCAATTCCCCTTGCAACTAATAGAAAATTAGCAATAAGATTAACATCTCGATATCTCGATTAACATGAAGTAATGGAGAATAAGCGTTTGTAAAAATAGCTTGTACAAGAGTAGAGAAAGAGTATATGAGTGTAACACATCAGATTTTTTTATTCAAAGGCGTCAAAACGTGTATTTTCGAACAAATCTGGACATCAAATTTTTGGATGGAATACAATACTTCCTCTACTTACGCAAGTACGTAGTAAATAAAGTAATACTTTTACACATGGTTGCATCTAACACATGGCATGCTATATTCAACAAATGCAATAATTTACAGCATTATATTTTAAAAATTAACATAAGAATGAACTATAATTTGTTCATATCTCTGGTACTGCTCGTGACATCCGAAACTAAAGAATTTTGCGATACGATTTTCTTAAAATAATTCAAGTTTCTTACAGGAACTGCCCTATCTTCTTCCCCGTTTTCTTCATAAGCGGTGGCCATAACGCTGGCATTATCAAGTGGAATTACTTCATCAACAATACCGTTGTCATATTCCTCTATAATCTGCAAATACAAATCGCGAAATTTCTTCTTGATTCATATTCTATAACAAACGTACTTCCACGTGCTTTCACCGCAAGGATTTAAAGCATGTGTCCAGAAAACAAATTACGAAATTCCCGCTTCCACTTGCAGCGGTGGGTTCAACAAGGAATTGCGCTACTCGCAGCGAAATTCGCCTTCGGCAAACTTGCGGCGGAAACCGAAAAAGTGGGAAATGAGCTACTTTTGTCTATTTTAATTTTACAAAATAAGTTTATGATTATTACTATTATAAACATGTAAGCAGTTTGAGTTATATTCTACAAAATTATTTAGTCATTTTAAGTATAATCATAAGTATAATCATATAATTAAGTATAGTCATTCTATAATGAGCAGGAGGAAGGCTTTTGGTAAGTAAACCACGTTAGAAACGCATCAAAAGTTGGTGGCGAGGAAAGGTGGAAGCGACTGTGATCTTGCAGTGTTCTGTGTAAATAAAATGATGAACAACTGAAGGCACTGCTTCGAAAGTAGATAAATTAGGATTAAGTAGTAGTACCAGCATAAAGAAAGCAATATATGTCTAGTTATTATGAGTGTGCAGTTAGTTTATGAAAACTACGTAACAATTATTTCAAAAGTTGTATATATTTTAAAGCCCTATCCTCAAATATTCTGATGTGTAGTTAAGAGCTGAGGAGGTTAAGGTCTACTTTCCTCATTGTTCCTTTCTAATGTCACTTGTTCTTTGTGTTTCGCTGAGTTACAATGTTGTTTTGTTGTTTAACACGATGTTTAAACATCTTTTGAGCTCTATGTTAGATCGCCATTTGTGCTTAAGTGTTCCCTTCCACATTCCGGGACTAATGATGCTAATTTTGATACATAAACTCATCTTTGCTAGAGGCATATGCCAGAGTTCGCCACTGGTGTATATTATGCGGCAAATAAATGGAACAACTAAACCGGCTAAGACGCCTGTGCCTGATAATGAGCAATAAAAGGGTACTGTATCCTAAGAAAAGAATATGGTGTGATAAATTTATTGGTGGGTATACAAACTAATCTTACTAAAGCTTAGTTTTCTATCTACTACATTAAATCCAAATTAACCTTTACAAAAATAGCTACATTACACTTTTCGTTATAAATGCAAACAGAACAGCGATAGTCAAATGTTTGAGAACTGGACTCTAAATGCTGGCCTTAAAATTCCATACTGTTCCCATGCAATATCGAGAAACAATTGAAAATCAATGGGACTTTAAAGGAATAAGTATTAAACAATTCGAACTTTTAATAAAGGATATCTCAGAAACGGCCTATGCCACAAAACACTTATTTTAAGTAAATTGTGTGCTTTAAAGAGATGTTTTCGTGTGGTACGTTTTTGTCTATCGTTTAACGTTTATAAGTTACACAAGATTATACAAAATTCCTTCCGAATAAAGAGGACTTCCTAGGCTATTCCCAGAAAATTCGAGATACACATTTTATTTAACATGTAAATATCTTTCATATATGGTATTTTAAACAAAATCATGACAGCAATTATTTAGAAAATGATGCAGACAAATTACTTAAAAGTATAGAATGATTGTAATATGAATATGCATTTTTATGTGACATTGATTTGAGATGTATATTGATTGTAATTATTGTTGAGAAGTAAGTTTATACGGCCTTACTGAAACTGAAAATAATAGCGTGCAATAATGCAGCGAGGGGGTGAGCTGTTTATCATTATTAGAGACGAGGAAGTTACGTAATGTTGGCGCGTTTTCCTTTAGAATTTGCTGGAACATTATACCTAGAGCATATGTGTTCATAATTTTCATTGGATATAAAAATAGACGCTAATGTTGGCGCGTTTTATTAACCAATAGCAGCTCGGTTATAATCTTTAGGCATATCGGGGTGTAGGAGTATAAAAAGGGCTAGGTTAGAGATAGACCCCGTCAGTTCGTCGAAAATATTTGTATGATACACGTCGCCCTCAGTACAACAGAAATATTTGTAAAGTATACGTCGGCTATCGATTCGCAAGTTACGCGTAGCAGAGTTAGGAAAATTCTCAAGTGTTGTAAAGTTAATTATACAAAAGGTTGAAGTACGTGAATTAAAAGTGATCAGTAAGAAGTTGTTATAACAGTTTCAGTTTGGCGAGTGTCTAGATCAATGTGTAAATGTGATAGTGAATGTGTTCGACAATAAAAGTGTAAAACAAATTCTTTCATCAGTGTTATCTTTGGATAAAAGACTCCTTTCCGTTTACACAACCTGTATAAAGAGATGTGCTCGACCAAAAAGATCATAGCTAGCCGGAGGACAGTAAACAAAAATTAAATAAAATAACAGTCGCATTCTTTCAAACAAACACTAATATTACCGCAAATTGCTAACACCAGATGGAGCTACAAACCTAACAAAGAATCACATCACAAAATGGCTTCACCACGTAAAGTAAACACACATACACAAACATTATAAATAATACCGTAGCAAATTGGCTTCCGAACGTGGGGCTCAACAAATTAAATATAAACAACATTAAAACCGCCGCAAATTGGCGCCCAACGTGGGGCTCAACAAATTAAATATAAATAACATTAAAACCGCCGCAAATTGGCGCCCAACGTGGGGCACGATGACCAGGAAAGGGGCATAATGACCAGGAAAGGAGCATAATGACCAGGAAAGAGCAGAATGAACCAGGACGTGGAGCGAATGGAGCAGTGAACTGAACTACAAGACGCAGATTCCAGAAATAACTACAGGGACGACAGACGACGCGGATGAGAGGACATCATAATTCCGAGATTAAAAGGCAACAGGGGAATTAGGACACCAAGACGATGTAGATTCATCATAATACGAATGCAGAAGCAACATATAATCTAGGAGAGAGGGGCAGGAAGCTGGACATCAAAAGTAACAGCAACAGACAGCATCACAAAATGGCTTCACCACGTGAAGTAAACACACATACACAAACATTATAAATAATACCGTAGCAAATTGGCTTCCAAACGTGGGGCTCAACAAATTAAATATAAATAACATTAAAACCGCCGCAAAAATCAACGTTTTCGAAAAATGTTCCATGTAAAGGGTAGCTGGGGTGGAGGATTTTCTTGAAAATCTTCGTGTCGCATCTTGGAAGATATTAAACTCAAATATCAAGTTTGGTATTTATCCGACTTTTCGTTTTTTAGTTGTGTGTGTTCATTGCTTTAGTTGGATTCACGCTGTCTCAAAACATACTCTTTCCGGCGAAATCACGGTTTCAATTTTTGGGTGGTATGCAACACTTCCCTTACTTACTATACGTAGTAGAGAACGTAAAACATGGGAATACCGCAGGGAATTTTTCGAAATGGTTACAGGAGATGTGATGTTTTGGGGCAAAAAGAAGTGATCTTTTGAAACAGTGTGAATGCCAGAAGCACATGAAGAATCTAAAAGCTACTGACAGCAAACGCATTTCTCAAATAATTAGTAAATTAATTTCAACTTATATTTATTATTCTTTTTCTGTTTAACTTCCTCTTATGCAGGACTTACACCCCCCAACCTTACAGGCGGGGGCCTGGGGTCAGAGGCCCTCCGAGGAGCAGACACTCGTGGTTATCCAGGATGGGTGATCAGCCCGATTCCTGGTATGGGAGGAAGTAGATGAAACGAAATGTTGGTGAAATGGATGAAAGAAAAGGCGATGATGGAACAGTTGGTGGAATGAATGGCGGGGAGAATCGGAGAACCCGGAGAAAACCCGCCCAGTCGCCGCATTGTCCACCACAAATCCCACATGCGGGTCCCTAGGATTGAACCTGGGCCGCCTCGGTGAGAGGCGAGCGGTCTAACCATTCGGCCACGGCGCCGCCCTTATAATTATTCACTTAATCAAAAGACAAATTACCGACATAAAACAGGTCTAAATTACCAACAGAGATACTATAACAATTTTTTCTATGACTTATGGTAATGATATAATGCAGTATTTTTGTAGCGGAATCCAGCAGGATTTTATTACAGCTGTAGTAAGTTTAATGTTTTTTGGTTGGTAAAATTGTCCAGACCTTTTAATTCGAAGAGCATTGACCAGCATGTTATGTCGTTCCCCTAGGTCAACTTCCCAGCACATGTGGAGGGCTTTCATACTCTTTGCAGCCATGTCTGCAATGGTTTGTGCCAGTGAAGCGCCCGGGATGGGAAAGGTTATGGCTGAGGCTACTGCTTTGCTAGTGTCAGCATTTAGCAGACGATTTCAGGCGAGCGTTTATGGGAATGCTTAACTGGCCCAACTGGACGATAACGCGCGGTATTCGCAAGCTGCTCTCCATTGTGCAGCAACTGTTTTGTAAAGGAAAACGCGGTTTAGTTAAACCTTTTTACACAGTTGCCGCCGCTAACACGGGAAACGGGACGCTAGGCTCCTGTTTGATCTGCTAACAGTTCCAGTTTTTATGCCAGGCATTTGATTCAGCCCGTCCACTGGTTTTGTGAGTAATAAATCCCAGTGGCTCCGTTATTGGTTCTATGTACCAGATATAAATATTGACATGCACATATTGATTTACTGCTCAGGGATACGCCACTGCTAGAGTGAACTGAGCAGACAGGTTTGGAGTTATTGCTTCAAGTAATTGCTGTATAGGGATGGCGTTAAATAATTGTGTAAAAATCGGCACAATTTCGACAGGATAAAAACGTCAGCAACAATCTGCTGGAAACCCGTGAAGAAATATAACCAAGTTTAGTTCATCCCTGAGGCAGTGTTTTTAACACTTAAATGATTTGAGTCAAATTATATAATATATAAATTCAATAACAGCCCGCCTTAAAGCAATATGTGTATGCAACAAGAAATAAAAAGTGTATATTACAGTCATTGTATATGTTTATATTATTGAATACATGTGTAATAATGTGTGAATGTATTAAGTAATTTAATAATGTAGGAGCTGTTAGAAAAATAGGTTAAAAGTTGGTAACAATGAGGTAACCTTGAGGCAATAATGAATTAGAAAGTTTAAATGCTACTGGTAATTCTTGGAGCAACAATAATGTAATTTTTGTGACAGTTTATAAACTAGCCAATCAACAAACAAAAAAGCTTTAGTTAAATTAAGGTATTCTATTGGACTAGGATTAGCCAATCAGAAACAAAAATGGAGCAAAATTTACAAATTCAGAAAGCCAGTTGCTTGTAGACAGTGTTCCTAACCGGACGCGAGATGCGTCCTCAAGAAATTTAATACGTATTCTGTGTGAGACAAAAAAAATAGTTTACGTGTTAAAAAGTGCAAGTAATTAATAAAAAAAATCTCACAGCTCTCTCTCTATATCAGTGAAAAGTTATTTAAATCGTGTTAAGCATTAATAAAAGGAGTGAAGTAAAATTATAATCTGTTTAAGCCTACATTCTTCAGTGGCACCACTCCCTGCTAAGACATTCATGTCTCTAAAAATAAATACTGACGCAGCCGAGACAAACATAAATATATAACATTTAAAGAAACAGTCAAATTACAAAGTCAATATTTTTAAACTTGGGGCGAAGGCTACCGGAAACATTTTACCATACGTGTGGTTGCAACTACTTCAAATTGGGCTCCCCAACAGTCGAAATATAATACATCTTCTTCAAACTGACTTTCCATACCTAGCAGCAACAAACGTTCTTCAAATTGGCTCCCAAAACGTGGGGCAAATAACAATACAACAAAACACCTTCAAATTTCATTACACATTTCGTTGTAGGGATAACAAGGATTAAGACAAGGGTGTCCTTTATCATCTGCAGTGTTCAATATTTATACAAGGGTGATCAGAAACTGAGGTTACAAGGCCTGCAGTGAAACGTGTACATTTTGTTTCATACAACCAATATAGCCAACTGATAGTACATGCATTAGGTTATTTTTCGACATAGTCTCCATATAGGTTTAGGACTTATCGCTTCCTGGGATGAGTTTGAATATTCCCTCCTGGTAAAAATCTTGTTCTTGCGTGCTCAGCCATGTTGTCACGAAATGTTTTACCTCGTCTGAAGCGAACCTTCGACCTCCTAGGTGCTCCTTCAAGTGAGGAAAAAGTTGAAAGTAGCTTGGAGTGAGGTCCGGGCTGTAGGGAGGGCGGTCGAAATATACCAACGAAACTGCTTCAACAGCGTGGTGGTCTTCTGGGCGGTATGAGATTGCGCGTATTCTTGAAGGAAGATGACGCCTTCGTCCTGGCCCTTTCCTTCTCATTGCTTCGCTCAATCGCATCAAGATCTTGCAGTATCGTCAGCGGTCACTGTATGCCTTTTTCCAGAAAACAAGTATGATACCCATGCTGTCCCAAAACACTGTGACCATCACCTTCATAGCAGATGGCGTCATCTCAAATTTCTTTGTCTTTGGAGAGGAGGGGTGTTTGTACTCCACTGACGACCACTTTCTGCTAGGGGTGTAGTGGTGCATCCCTGTTTCGTCAACCGCGACAATGTGATGAAAAAACAGTTCCCTTGCGCTGAGAAACATTACAAAAAATGCAGTCTTGCCCCCTTGTGCTTCTCCTTTTGTTGGTTGGACAGGTTTCGTGGAACCATCGGGAACAAACTTCCGGCACTGTGACGGACGCTTCCGAACAACATTCTCAATTCTTCAGTCATATGCCGTAACGTGATCCTCCTGTTGTCATGAATCAGCTCCTTCACACGAGCTGTGTTCAATTCTGTTGATGCCGTGCTGGGTCGGACAGTGCAATTCTCGTCGAAGACGTTTTCCCTACCGGCCGCAAACTTTTCGACCAATTCTGCGACATGCTGACGAGACATTACAGTCTATCCGTAAACCTCTACCAGCTGCCGGTGAATTTCAGCCGCGGTTACAACTAGCGCTGTAAATGGCGAGTGGCTGAAAATTCGCACAGTTGACAACCGCATGTATTAGAATTACCGCACACTACTAATTTCTCTATAACGGAGGAAACTCCAGGAATATCGGACGTATAATATTAGTTTCTGATCACCCCTCGTATGAATGACGAGGCTAAATCTGGCAAGAACACTTGATTTGTAATTTTAAACATTAAAAAGTTATTTTAAATACACTCGTTTTTGCAGAAGACCAGGTTGTGCCGGCAAAATCGGAGAATAACCTACAAACGATTGCATGGACGTTATATGAAGTGACAAAAACCTATAATTTAAAAATTTCCTGAAAGAAAACTAAAACTTCAGCATTTTGTGGATAAATTATTTTAGACACAAAATTGTAATTGGGAAAGCAATCTTAGAACAAGTTCATTGCTTCAATTTTCTTGATTGTGGCATCTCTTATTTATATGCTAAGGATCCGGAGAAAAAGCTATATCAGTTCCAACAAATGGTTGGTACAATAAAAAGAACTCTGTTCAAAAAAGTAAGGAAAGAGACGATCCTGAAATGTTATAAAGTCTTGGCTGTGCCTATGTTGGTTTACGGTGCAGAAACTTAGATTTTAACAACTTATGAAAAGAAAAAATTTGATGTGTTTCACACACATGACTTTCTCTACTCTTGTACAAACTATAACTACAAACTCTTATTCTCCATCTATTTCATATTAATCGAGAAATCGAGATACACATTTTGCAGAAACGAGCTTATTGCTAATTCTCTTGTAGGTGCAAGGGGAATATAGTAGACTTTAAGCCATAGTCAAATTTTTTAAGAACTGGTTGCTATGTGGAGCATTCCATTTTCTTTGCATGCCAGGACATACAAAAAGAAAAGAAAGAAAAACAAAACGAATAACGAATTCACATTTGAGAAGAAGTATTACGTATGGGAAAATTCAAACAAATAACAAGGAATATGTCGGAAATGGTTCACTGCACACAAAAAATGTATATGACATAAATTGTGTGTTTTGTGGTAAAATTTTGTCTATCTCTTACGGTTTACCAGTTACGCAAAATTCATTCAGAATGAAGACGACTTTTGGGGACTTTCCCAGAAAATTCTAGATATGCCTTTCATTTCATGAAAGTGTCTTAAAATATAATATTTTGATCAAAATTGTTACTGCCATTTCTGAGAGGAAAAAAAAACTTCGAAAAATGTTCTATGTAAAGGGTAGTCTGGAATGGGGGGATTTTCTTGAAAATCTTCGTGTCGCATTTTTTATAGATACTGAACCTAAATACCAAGTTTGGTATTTATCCGACTTTTCGTTTTTTAGTTACATAGTTCACACACACACACGGGCCTTTTTTTTTAAAAATGTTTTTTTTTTGCATTATGGGGCTTCAAAACATGTATTTTTGGTGAAATCTCAATATCGATTTTTTAGGTGAAATGCAATATTTCTACTTACTATACGTATTAGGGAAAATAATAATAATCAGTAAAAACACTTTATATACCCAACGATAGATGGTAGGGGAAGTAATGTGAATGTATTACCTCAGATTTTTTTTCGTCTAGTTCACTGCTTTGCTGGAAACACGTGCTGCTGCACTTGTACCTCAATTTTAGCCTTATCCGAGTGCACTTCCGTTCATATATAATCATATCTTGCTCTGTGTTTTGGTTTTCGCTATCCCTGCTTGTATTACAAATATCATTTTGACTGTTATTACGTTCTCATTTCTCTTACGTCCACAGAATATTTTTTTATGTTCTTAACATGCAAAGAGAATTACATTTTACACATTGCGACCAGTTCTAAAAATATTTGACTATCGCTTAAGGCCTACTCTACTATGTTCCCCTTGTTTTGTATTTGCAAGGGCAATATAGAAATACAGTAGCCTTTAAGCATAGACATATCTTTTAATAGCTGGTTGCTATGTGCAGCACCATTCTCCTTGCCACAGATTAATACTCTTTACATATCCAAGACGAAAAAATGAATAACGAATTCCCATTTGAGAAAAAGTATAAGTATTGGAAAACTTAAGGGAATGAGAAGCAATATTTCGAAAATGGTTCGCTCAAAGAAAATAATATATGTATATGACATAAATTGTGTATTTTAACGCGATCTACATTTTTTGTGTAGTAAATTTTTGTCCGTCTCTTATGGTTTACCAGTTATGCAAAAGTCGTTCGCAATGAAGAATACTTTTGGTGACATTGCCAGAAAATTCTAGATATAAAATTCATTTGCTATAAAAATGTCTTAAACTTATGGTATTTTATTCAAAATCGTTAAGAGCCATTTTTGAGAAAATTAAAATTTTCGAAAAATGTTCCATGTAAAGGGTAATCTGGGGTGGGGGGATTTTCTTGAAAACCTTCGTGTCGCATCTCTGGAACATACTGAACCTAAATACCAAGTTTGGTGTTTATCCGACTGTTCGTTTCTGAGTTATGCTGTTCACAGACACACACACGGACATGTTTCCAAAAATACTTTTGTTGGATTAAGGAGGCCTCAAAACATGTATTTCCGGTGAAATCTCGGTATCGAGTTTTTGAGTGGAATGCAATACTTCTACTTATCTTACGTGGTAGAGACAGTAAAAAATGAAGAAGGCGAGATGCGATTGTTAAGACCATTGCAGGATCACAAAAGGAACCAGGAAATTCGAGAGCAGCCAGGTATTGTGCGAATAATGGAGAAGACAGACTAGCATAGAAACAAGTAGGATGAGCATGTGATACGAATGGACGATGTCCACATTTCTAAGAGACTTTATAGATATAAACCTCAAGGGAAAAGAAACGTTGGACGTCGTAGGAAGAGATGGAAGGATCTGTTGTGAATTGCATGGTTTTGGAACAGAAAAGTACTGTCTAACCCAAATTGTATGTGTGATGATGATGATGATGATGATGATGATAAGGATACATTTGACTAGAGCAATAGTCAATTTTTAAAAAGTCGATGTGTTACATTCATATTGCTTTCTCTACCAAATATCGCTTATTTTGATATACCTTGTACAAATTATGCTCACGGAAGCTTATTTTTAAATCAACTTCATTATAATCGAGATAAAGCTTTATAGAAATAGTTTCATTATACATTTCATTGTAGGTATAAAGGCGATAGATGAAACCGAATGTTTAAGAGCGGGTGGCTATATGCTGAGCTGGAAGGTCCATACTCCTTTCATAATATCGCGAGATACAACTGAATAGAAAAGTACTTTGAAAAATGACAAAGTACTGAAGAATAAAAACATTACATACGAATATCTCGGAAGTGGCTAATGCTACAACAAAGTTATTTCAGATGCTACATTTTATGTAGTTACGTTTTTGTCTATCTCTTATGGTTTATCAGTTTTACAAAAGTATACAAAATTGCTTTCAAATGAAAAGGGTTTAACACTATATTTTCAGAAAATCAAGATATACATATTTATACTATATAGATATCTTAAGCATATACTATTTTAATCAAAAGTATAAGACCTATAATTTTAGGAAAACAAGTTCCATGTACAATGCTGAAATTGAAAAGTTATTGTGTATTACATACACAGACGTTTTTGTAAAAAAAAATGTTTTCGTTTTGGATTCAGTGAACCTCAAAACATGTACTTTCATAAAAATCTCCAAATACAATATTTGGATGAAATACAATACTTTCTAATGCACTACTTGCAATACACAATCTGTCATCAACCACATTCTTACGAAAGAAATTCAATCACTACTTCATAGAGAAAATAAGCAAGGAAATCAAGTGTGTCTAGTATGGGTTCCATCCCACATTGGAATACAAGGGAACGAACTGGCAGCAAAAGAAGCCACTAAACATCCACTGTGACCAACTATAACTACACCAGCCCATGATGTTATCTCAACCATTAAAAAGAAGTTCTGCCAACGTAGAAGATAGTTAGCTTGACTCCACGAGAAGCAAACTCCGGATATAACATCAGTTTTTGGACACATCCTCCCAGTAATTCTCTTTCCAGACAAGATCAGGTTTTAACACACCGACTAAGAATGGGCCATACCAAGATCACGCACAGTTATCTTCTTTCAAAGGACCAACCACCCATCTGTCACCAGTGTAACATACTACTAACGACGAAACACACAATAGTGGAATGTCCACAATACGATCAATGGAGACAACACTACCAGAAACCCAATGGTTTACAAACAACACTCAACTATTCGATGTACCCTAAGATAGCTGAATTTTTTTAAAAGCATAAATTTATATAAAGTATCAATGTTCAATCAGTTTGATTAGTTATAGTGTCACAATTTTATACTAGTTCATTGTAATGGTTCAAAACTGTCAGTATGTTAAATAACTTCATTGTTTTATTGTTAAATATTTATTTTAAGTTATAAAGTCGCGATATGACTAATATGCCAGCTATAGGGAGGTGGTAGAAAAGGTAAAAATGAATATGGTCTTACCATTGAAAGAAATTATAAGTTTTGTGCAAGAATATTTTGTTACTCTTACGATTTACCCATTATAAAAAAGTCATTCAGAATGAAGAGGACTTCATAGGTCATTGCCAGTAAATACAAGGTACTTATGCATTTTATTTGTCATGCAAATATTTAAACATATTGTATTTTAATCAAAATCGTTTGTGAAAATCAAAAACAAGGCACAGATTTTCATATAAAGTTTAATTTTGGGTGCGAGGTTTTCTTGAAAACCTTTGTGTCGCATCCTTGCATGGTGCTGAACCTCGTTTGGTATATAATCGACTTTTCTTTTTTCAGTTATGCTATTTAAAAATAGACAGACATACACACACACCTAGTTTTTTTTTAAAAAAAAGCAAATGTTTTATTCAGGGACCTCAGAGCTTTTATTTCTGGTGAAATTTCGCTATGGAAAAATGTTTGCAACATTTTCTCTAATTAAAGTAGTTAAAAAGTAGAGAAAGTAATAAATAAACACATTTATAAAATATTGTGACCGTGCGCGCGACTGCCGCTTATCTTACTGGCCATGGGTGGGGCTAATATGTACCGCTTTCCCGCTACAGATGGTTACTTTAGGGGGTTTCGAGTAGGTTCCTCTTCTAGAAAGTTCCACTTTGTATGCGGGGCTTGTATAAGGGGCTGCCCACTCTGCCCAGTAAGTTGGTTGAGTTAGTGAACGAAGTTAATTGCAGCCAAGAAGTAGAAGAATTTGGATAGTAAGAAATGGAGTTAAACGCCGCGTGCATTTAAGTTATGATTTGATTCGACGGATCAGCTGTTCTATACTGAGTGTCAAAAGTGTATCAAGTGTAAAGTTTGTGCTACGCTGAGTACCTAAGTGACAAAGTATGTTTAGCAGCAATTGGTGTTCTCATTTATTACAATATTTTAATTTCTTCAGCATGTAGAGACATTAACGTATTAGCTATTCATAAGCTGTATTCATAACATTGTTTGCTATCCAAAACTGTTTGTACTTGGTAAAGTATCTTCAGTTCTTATCACGCCTATTTCCTACCTTTCACGTTCCTACCGGGTTTCAGATATCGAATTTATTGAATGCTGAAGTTACAGTTGAGCGAATAACAGATCTCCCTGTACTTTTAAAGCCCATTTGACCTGTCAAATTGAGAAGTATAAACATATCTTATGCCACATATATTAAGACGGATCGATCTTGAATATAGAACGTTTTGCGAGTTTATTGGGACATGTTAGGTCCACGCGCTGTCATAACTGTTTGCCTAGGAACAAGATTTACGGCGTATTATAATTCACCGTTACTGGGAGAAAAATGAAACTCAGTAACAGGTTTGTAGCAAGTCGGCTGGCGACTCCACGACGCGGAAGTCACGTATCGGTTTATTGACACCCAGGCCCAGCGTTCGATCCTTACATTCGCTTTACAGGGAAACATCCAAGGAGGTTCTTGAGAATGTTATCAACAATTTATTCTTACAGTTTCCATCAAAACATTGTAGTATATTTTAAAACTTTTCTTTCACAATTTGCAGATATAATACATTATAATGTATTGTTTCTAAAATATAATTAATGGAAATTATTACACAGGATAGTCAAATTTTATGGCTGAAATTAATAAGACATGCTACAGAGGGTATTTCAAGCAAGAGGTTTTCCATAGCATCTCACTAATTCTATTAAGGGGCTTTATGTATATTGATACGGTAATTTGTATCACAAATTACTCAAATGTAAATAATTATTGTAATATGAATATGTATTTTTATGTGACATTGATTTCTGATGTTTATTAATTGTAATTATTATTGGTAAATAATAATATACGGCTTTACTGAAACTGTCAATAATAACGCAATAATGCAACAAGGGGGTGAGTTGTTTATCGTTACCGGGAACCAGGAAGTTACGTAATATTTCGCGCCTTTTCGGTAAAAGCTTCTAGAATTTTCCCTAAAAGTAATATGTATTAGTGGTTTTCATTGGATAGTAAAATAGACGCTAATGTTGGCGCGTTTTATTAGCCAATGGCAGTTCATTTATAATCTTTAGGCGTATCTTGAGGCAAGTCTATAAATAGTGTAGATTCAAGAGAGCGTTCCCCAGTGCAACAAGATTCTCAACACATCACACATCGCTCCCAGTTCAACAGAATTCTCAGTACAGTACAGATCGTCAGTCAGTCCTTCATTTCGTCAAGTTACGCGTAGCAGAATTACAAGAAATCTTATAAAGTATTATACAGTTGAATATATAAAGTTGAAGTACGTGAGTTAAATGTGATAAGCAGTTATTACAAACAGTTTCAGTATGGCGAGTATCCAGATAAATATGTGAAAGTGTTCGTGAACGTGTTCTGCAATAAAGATTATAAAACCAATTTCTTCGTCAATATCATTTCTAGACAAAAGATTCCTTTCCGCTTCACACCCTGCAAGAGATACAAGTTCTACCAAGAAAAGATGATAGCTAGCCGGAGGACAATATACATAACCTTAAATTCTTTTTAGAAACTAATTCATGCAAATTGCTAACGTCAGAGGGTGCTACGGACCAGACGAACGAATGACGTCACACAAGATGGCAACGCAGATGTCAACATAACATTCTCCCATCAACATTTGCTCCACAACGTGGTGTTATAAACATATATAACAATTTATTCTCTCCCAAATTGAGCTCCCAAACGTGGGGCTCAACAACAAATTACGTAAAAACATATTACGTAAGCTAAACCGCTTCATAATTGGCACCCAGAACGTGGGGCATAGATGACTAGGAAAGGAACAAGAATAACCAGGAAGTAGCAGAATTAACCAGGAAAGGAAGGCGAAGTAACCAGGAAAGGAACAGCATAATCAGGACGTGGAAGGAAAGCAGCAGTAAAATGATCTACAAGACGCAGATTCCAGAAACAAAAGGAACGACAGACTATACGGATGATTGGACATCGTAATTCCGAGATCAACTACAAGACGACGTAGATTCATCACAACACAACGCAGAAGCGACATACAAATCTAGGAGAATGGGGCAGAACGCTGGACATTAAAGTAATAGCAACATACAGCATCAAAAAGGTAAACCAATTTCAATGTTCCTTAGGAATGGTAGGATAATAAAAACAATGGCTGCTAGTAATACAGAAGAAATAATTATGGAGGGAGATAATGTAACAGTTAGTTGTAATTCAATACAGGTTACAGGAAATAGCCCAGATTTTTTAGGATTTGAAGATGAAAATGTTAGTGCAGAAAGTGAGAATAGAATAGCAGGAAATGTTAATCTTGATACTAGTATGATTATGGAAATGCTGAAAAATTTGAATGAGAATATGAAAAAGACTAATGAGAATATGGAAAAGAATAAGAGGGAATTAAGGGAAGATCTTAGTAAGAAACTAGATCAAAACAGGGAAGATATGCAAAAGAATAATGAGAAATTAGAAAAGAAAATAGATCAAAATAGGGAAGATATTAGTAA
Source organism: Deroplatys truncata (assembly GCA_030765065.1). Lineage (NCBI taxonomy): Eukaryota > Metazoa > Arthropoda > Insecta > Mantodea > Mantidae > Deroplatys > Deroplatys truncata. The sequence continues at coordinate 281,833,296 of CM060975.1, forward strand.
GAGTATTACAGATCAATTAATGGAAGATATGCAAAAGAGTCATAGGGAATTAAGGGAAGATATTGGTAAGAGCTTAGAGCAAAACAGGAAATCAATTGAAAATATTGGTAGGAGTAATGAGAAATTAGAGCAAACAGTAGATCAAAGCAATGAAGAAATTGAAAAGAAAGTTATGAAGTTAGATAGTAGTATGCCAGAAATGAGAGATGAAAATGAGGAAGTAATAGTAAGTGAGATAGGAGAAATTTCAACAAAGAAAATGTCAGATATGAGCAGGGAAATAGGTAACAAAGAAAGTGAGGTTAATACTAAAAGTGAGGTTAATGTAGAATACACAGAGTTAGGAAGTCAAATGAGTAGTATTTCAAGTGAGTTAAGAGAGATGAAAGAGGTTAGGAATGTAGATGTAAATCAGGCGCAAGCTAATTTCAGAGGGGAGATATCAGAAATACAAGAGTCAGTAATGCAAAGAAATAAATGGTGCCAAGATGTTCAAAATGAAAACTCCAGTCCAGTACAGTTTAGTACAGATTTGTCAGAGTACTTTCAAATTAAAGAGATAGTAAAAGAATTGAAAATGAAAGTTGTTAAAAGATGTATTGTTCAAGAAACTGTAGATTGTTTTCAAATGTTATCATGGAACGAAATGTCATATGAATACGAGAGGTTATTCATGAACAAAAATTTGAAGGTTAGGTTACAGCTACGAGTAATGTTTAGCCACATACAATTTGATCCAGGAGGGTAAATAGCAATGAGATGTAAAGTAAATGCTGGATAGTTAAAGACGACTTGCAGAGAAATGTATTGGAACGTAAGAGGGTTAATTATTTATGTGTCATTTGAAAAGAGAAATAAATTATAAAAAAAAAAAAAAAATTTAGTAAGTGTAACAATATTTGAAATTAAGAATGCAAAGATTGAAACTTAATATGATATTAAATTAAAAGTACGTAAATACAATTCCAAAAGTATTGTTAAAATAATAATAATAAATTCAGAACAAAAAAAAAATACAAATATTTATGCAGTAAATAGAACATGTAAAACAGTGCCTAGATTTAAGAGATGTAAATATTTGAGTAGAGGGTAAATATTTTGGTAAATATGTATAGTAATTACAAAAAAATTCTTGAATTGATAAATTTTTGGTAACAATATAAGAAAGTAAACCATTTTTTGTAACACTAAGTAAATAATTTAGGGTAAAGTATTTGCTATAAAAAATTTTTGTGATATCAGATTAATATCTAAATTAATTAAACCAGAGCCAGTAAGTAGTGGCGAGATAGGGGAAAAACATATGTCGTGTGCTAAATGCGTGTGAAGTGTTAAGTGAAAGTGATAGCGTGTGTTACAAGATTTAGGAGACTAAAAACAAAATTATAAAATTTCCAAACAGGTTATAAATATTTATAATTATGTTTCTAGTGGGGCATATGATACGGTAATTTGTATCACAAATTACTCAAATGTAAATAATTATTGTAATATGAATATGTATTTTTATGTGACATTGATTTCTGATGTTTATTAATTGTAATTATTATTGGTAAATAATAATATACGGCTTTACTGAAACTGTCAATAATAACGCAATAATGCAACAAGGGGGTGAGTTGTTTATCGTTACCGGGAACCAGGAAGTTACGTAATATTTCGCGCCTTTTCGGTAAAAGCTTCTAGAATTTTCCCTAAAAGTAATATGTATTAGTGGTTTTCATTGGATAGTAAAATAGACGCTAATGTTGGCGCGTTTTATTAGCCAATGGCAGTTCATTTATAATCTTTAGGCGTATCTTGAGGCAAGTCTATAAATAGTGTAGATTCAAGAGAGCGTTCCCCAGTGCAACAAGATTCTCAACACATCACACATCGCTCCCAGTTCAACAGAATTCTCAGTACAGTACAGATCGTCAGTCAGTCCTTCATTTCGTCAAGTTACGCGTAGCAGAATTACAAGAAATCTTATAAAGTATTATACAGTTGAATATATAAAGTTGAAGTTCGTGAGTTAAATGTGATAAGCAGTTATTACAAACAGTTTCAGTATGGCGAGTATCCAGATAAATATGTGAAAGTGTTCGTGAACGTGTTCTGCAATAAAGATTATAAAACCAATTTCTTCGTCAATATCATTTCTAGACAAAAGATTCCTTTCCGCTTCACACCCTGCAAGAGATACAAGTTCTACCAAGAAAAGATGATAGCTAGCCGGAGGACAATATACATAACCTTAAATTCTTTTTAGAAACTAATTCATGCAAATTGCTAACGTCAGAGGGTGCTACGGACCAGACCAACGAATGACGTCACACAAGATGGCAACGCAGAAGTCAACATAACATTCTCCCATCAACATTTGCTCCACAACGTGGTGTTATAAACATATATAACAATTTATTCTCTCCCAAATTGAGCTCCCAAACGTGGGGCTCAACAACAAATTACGTAAAAACATATTACGTAAGCTATACCGTCACAATATATAACATATTAAAACAAATACACTTTGCAAGGTGCTCAGCACAGCACAAACCTTGTATTTGAAACACGTTTGACACAAACTCAGAACAGAACACAACTGGCCCTTCAAATCAAATCACAAATGAACTGCAGAGTCGCAACTCTCAACCAAACTGCACTCAGCACCATTCACTTCGACTTCTTGACGCCACTTAACATCGTAACTTTTTAAGTAACTAAACTCCACGTACCACCAAGAGTAGCCAACTTAAACCCAGCATACAAAGCGGAATGTTCTAGAAAGGGAACATACTCGAAATACCCAAAGGAATTGTGTGGAAGGTGGAGCGGGGAAGAGGCACGTAATGTGATGTTGTCCCAAAGGCCGGTCAAGGATCCCACCCAGGTACCGGGCCGGGTTGCGCTTACAGGCGACCTGCAGGAGCTTCGCGCGCGCGGTCACAATAGGTAATCTCACGAGCAGGGGACAGCACGGGGTGTGGGGCCTATGGCCCTAGATCCAGATTTGTCATTCCCCTTGGGCGATTTGCCACAGTTTCCCAGGCTGAGGTCTTTGCGATCTTTGCCTGTGCCATGCATATTTACACTATGCCACACCAAGATGTTTACATCTGCTCGGATAGTATGACAGCTTTGAAAGCCCTTAGGGCGGTTAAAACCACATTCAGACTGGAGTGGCAATGCTAAAGGGTGTTGGATAGACTATGTACCAGCTGCCTGGTTATCTGTTTATTAAAAACATGGTTTCTTGAATAAATTAAGAAATTTAACCTGCCACTGAATAGTGTTTTGAAGGGTCGCAGTATTTTGACTGTGCAAGGATAGCATATTCATTAGTCTTTTAACTGCGGGTTGGTGTGAATGGTTGAATGAAGTAAATACTGACTTGTTTGAAGTGAGTCGTTACATTTTAATTCACATCACAGTAGCGCTCGATGTTAACTGAGAAGCGCTTTCGAGAGACATGTTTCTCTCATCATCAGCTTCGGCCGACTGACGTCTCGTTCGCATCCCTGACCCAAAGAAGTATTTCATTAGACGATTCTTCTGCCCTCTGTTGTGAAACATTTGGAACTTGTGGTGTTGGATTTGTTGCCATGTGTAGTAAGGTTGGGAACTCATCTGTCTTCTTTCTTCTCTCTTGTAAATTGATTGGACCAGCTGCATTAAGTAGTCTGTAGGCGGTATTTCAAAATTCAAAGTATTCTTGATGTTGAGATAGATGAAAATCTTTTCCCAAATTTTCAAGTGTGAAGGAATCTGTATAGGTTTTAATAATTTTATCTCTTGTCCTATTTAATGTTTACTGTTCCAAAAATGGTTGGCAACTGCTGATTTATCTATTTGTTTCAGTTTTATATTTCTTTGGTGTTCACTTAGTCCTATTTTTAAGTTTCTTTTTGTTCTACCTATACATGAGCCTTGGCAATCCTGACATGAGATCAGATAAATACGTGACTTTTTTAAATTATCAGTTGTATTAGTCAAAGGTGTATACAGCATATTTCTCAAACTTATATATTCTGAGGTGCCAATTGGATCTGATATTTTCTAAACATTTTTTCAAAAAATTTGATCATCACTGGATGGTATGTAAATTTCTTGTATATTAAATCCTTTTTATTCGGATTCTGTAGGGTACTAATTATATGTAAGCTATGTTTCTTTTTGTTTCTAACTATTAAATTATTAATAAGTTGAGGTTTGAAGCCATTTTCACTAGTTACATTCTTGATATAATTTAATTCAGTGACATAGTCTTCTTTTTCCAAAGGCAGGTTAACCAATCTGTAGACCAGACTTCTAAAGATAGCATGTTGATGTGAAGTAAGGTTATAGAATTTATTTTTATATAATTATCCACATGTGTAGGTTTTCTGTAAATACCAAACTTTATATTGTTATCTTTTCTTTTTACAAGTACATCCAAAAAGGATAATGAATTATTTGTTTCTATTTCCATAGTAAATTTGATGTCTATGTCTTGTTTGGTCAAAATATCCAATGCTAAATTTATACAATCTTGAGGAATAATAAAAAAATGCCATCTACATATCTGTGCCTAATCTTGAAAATATGTGTGTATGAAGTAGTGGCAGGTTTTTCTAAGGAGCTTTTTCCAATTGGTACTCAGAATATATACAGTTTGAGAAATATGCTGAATATACCTTTGATTAACACAACTGATAATTTAAAAAAGTCAGTCAGATCTCATGTCAGGATTGCCAAGGCTCATAATATATAAGTAGAACAAAAAGAAACTTAAAAATAAGACTAAGTGAACGCCAAACATATATAAAACTGAAACAAATAGATAAATCAGTAGTCGCCAACCATTTTTGGAACAGTAACCATGAAATAGGACAAGAGATAACATTATTAAAACCTATACAGATTCCCTCACACTTGGAAATTTGGGAAAAGATTTTCATCCATCTCTATATCAAGAATGCTTTGAATTTTGAAATACCGCCTACAGACTACTTAATGCAGCTGGTCCAATCAGATTACAAGAGAGAAGAAAGAAGACAGATGAGTTCCCAACCTTCACTACAAATGGCAACAAATCCAACACCACAATTTCCAAATGTTTCACAACAGAGGACAGAAGTATCGTCTAATGAAATACTTCTTGGGGTCAGGGGTGCGAACGAGACGTCAGTCGGCCGAAGCTGATGATGAGAGAAACATGTTTCTCGAAAGCGCTTCTCAGTTAACATCGAGCGCTACTGTGATGTGAATTAAAATGTTACGACTCACTTCAAATATCATATGATAACACCACAATCAAAAATACTTCTGTTTATTATAATAAATACTGACTTCTTTAGGTACCGATGCATGCTGGTGTTAGGGGCAATGAGATGGCAGACGCTTTAGCGAGGAGGGGATCGGGGCTCGATTTTATAGCGCCCGAGCCCTTTTGCGTAGATCTGCTAGAGATGTCAAGTATGAGATTACTCAGCTCACGCCGAGGGCTCATCTTGAGATCTGAAGTCAGCAAACCGCTGCCAGGCAAGCCCGCGATTTTATATCTGGGCCTGACCAGAGAGTGAATGAATTCCTCCTGAATTTATCTAGAGTTAGCTCAGAGGGATTGTGGGATAATTTACGGGCCACAATACTCTATGTAGACATTTATGCATAATGGGTCTTGTACAGGACCCTTTACGTAGGGAATGTGTGAGGGACTTTGAGAGCTCACAGTATATACTATACGAATGCAAAGGGCGTCTTTCTGAAACCTGAGGATATAAAAAAGGCAGATATCAAGGACGTGGTCCACTTTATTCGGACCATTGAACTAGAATAATGCCAGAATATTAGGCACAATAGGCTCTTAGACCTGCGTGCATGGCTTGTTTTAGAGGTCACTCATTGTTTATCATCACCACCATCATGAATCTCACGAGCGGCTGCAAATTTATCTAATGAAACTCGTATCCTCTAATAAAATTTATAAACTGCAACATATAAAAACAATAATTACCTTCTCACTTGTGCTGTTTAAAATCAATCAACGTTAAGTCTCTTGCAGACATACTTAATGAATGAACAATCGAATGTGTTACGGAATAAGTGTTAACCGATGCTACCAACAGTGGGAATGAGAAAACAGTTAACCTCAAAATAATCCTAAATCACAACACAATAAACATACATTTTTTCAAGAGCATCATTTATTTGGAAAATGGCATTATTTGAATGTGCACTGATTAAAACACAATCGGATGGCGTAAACTATTAACCACTGCATACTGATACTCTCTCGGTTCAGTAACCAGCTGACGTTTTATGCGATAAAACTGCAACCTTAGGCATATTATAAGATAAACAATGGTGATTGTTTGCCAAACGTTCACGACCAATATCAAATGAATCGGGGTATGAATCGAATAGTCACTACAAATTTTTAAAATATCGGATGAAATTTTAACAAATTAGGGACAATAATACAGTTTATCACCTTGCTTAATTTATATATTGGGAACCTACGACGTGGAAAAATGAAATACTACTTATGATTAAAAAATCTAATGTGTTACATTCACATGACTTTCTCTACTCTTATACAAACTATGTTTACAAACTCTTATTGTCCATCTATTTCATATTAATCGAGATAAACAATTGCAGAAACATCTTTTGACATGCACAGAGAATTACATATTACACATAGCTACCAGTTCTAAAAATATTTTACTATCGCTTAAGACCTACTATGTTCCCCTTGTTTTGTATTTGTAAGGGCAATATAGAAATACAGTAGCCTTTAAGCATCGACATATATATTAATAGCCGGTTGCTAGGTGCAGCACCATTCTCTTTGCAACAGATTAATACTCTTTGTATATCCAAGACAAAAAATGAATAACGAATTCCCATTTGAGAAAATAAGTATTGAAAAGTTTAAGGGAATAACAAGCAATATCTCGAAAATGGTTCACTCAACAAAAAAAAAGTATGTGACATAAATTGTGTATTTTAACGCGATCTATATTTCTTGTGTAGTCAAATTTTGTCTATCTCTTATGGTTTACCAGTTATGCAACAGTCGTTCACAATGAAGAATACTTTTGGAGACATTCCCAGAAAATTCGAGATATACATTTCATTTGTCATGAAAATATCTTACACATATGATGTTTTAATCAAAATCGTTATAGCCGAAAAATGTTCCATGTAAAGGGTAATCTGGGGTGGGGGGATTTTCTTGAAAACCTTCGTGTCGCATCTCTGGAAGATACTAAACCTAAATACCAAGTTTGGAGTTTATCCGACTGTTCGTTTCTAAGTTATGCTGTTCACAGACACACACACACACACACACACACACACACGGACATGTTTCCAAAAATGCTTTTTTTATTCAGGGGGCCTCAAAACATGTATTTCCGGTGAAATCTCGGTATCGAATTTTTGGGTGGAATACAATACTTCCCCTAATTACTATACGTAGTAGAGAAAGTAAAAAAAAACATCCAAGTCCTACCCGTAGCGGCTATTCAGGTGATGTGCGTGCGGTGCCATTTCACCTGTTTTCTAACATCAGACTCATTAGCATCATTAACATCTTTGTTTCTTGACAATTTTATGACTTTCTATGTTGTCTATCTCTGTTTTTTTCTATATTCCCGACAGTAAGCTATTCAAGCGTCTAATAGATGACTTTGTGTCAGCTAGTGCGTTGTGCCTGCAGTGAGCGAAATCACAATTTTAAATAAGGGTTGTCTTTGAAGTTGTACTTCTTTGGTAAGTTATTTTCAACTCTTCATTGTTGCTACGACAACACTAACGTGGTCTAGTGAGATTCTATTTTGGAACTCTCATACATAAAGAACAATTGCTGTGAAGAGTAACTTTAACACGTCAGCTCCCTTAGTGGACAGAGTTGGCAGAACGTAAGTAATTTACCGTGGTTTGTATGTTTGGTTTCTTAACATGTTATAAACAGCGCCGGAATTTCAAACTTGATGTCAATTTGATATAATGGTGTACAGCTATTTAGACGTATAGCTTTTCTTGCACTGTGAAAGTGAAATATGTATCCGTTTAGGGACATACTGCTAATATTACCTATAAGAGACACTTTTAAAAGTGGGAAGGGGGACGACAAAGCATACAACCATACTTTCAACAATACCCATGGTTATGCAGTAGTGTGACATTACAAAAGCTCTTCTGTTGGCCATGCCTTTAGTCTAGTGATACATTTGGGTCTGAAATACAAGGATTTAGTGACTTCCAAAATGTGACGCGTTTGTTTAGTAAGCATAAATATTCTGAGGAGCATTTAAAGTGCCAACTGCAATTGAAAACCTTCGAAAAGAATCGTAGTACAATCGCAGATACTTTAAGGGAAATGTGGTGCTGCTTTTGCCGCCTAAAATAAACTATAATAATGTTTGTTGTGCAACATGCCATCACTTCACCTCTTTTGTTTACACTGGTCGCCACTGAATTTTACAAGACGATAATAGCTGCGCATACTCTTGAGATATGTAGAGAGGATGTACTAGAACTGATAATACAAGAAATGAAACTATAAGACCAGATTTGAATAGTCTCAATTAACGAAATGTAAGATGACGGTAAAATAAAATGGAGAGAACACATTGATAGAATGCCGGATAACAGGTTACTCAAGTAAATAATGAACCATCAAAGAACTGGAAGGAAAGATTTGGGTAGACCACACAAGAGAAGATGGCTTGATGTTACAGACCGAAACAGGTGAATTCGCCTAATCTCCGAAAACAAACAACAGAATAAAATATGTCTCCATTTGTCTGTTACCTTTGGAGGAAATTATTTGAAATCATAATTGTGGTTGTTGATATTTTATAGGTACTGGTTTCCACCAGTTTAGGAAAAATGCGTTTTATTTCTAATCATAGTAAACAACACAGCATAACAAAGCAGTTTCAACTGCAAGAAGTATGGGTTTTCCAAATTCAGCATCACAGAAACTTTCTGTTTAAGTTGTTTAAGTTATTCAATTGTTTTTGCTCAATACGGAGCCCTAAAATTAAATCTCACGATACACATTCAGAAGTACGCCCATAATGAAAATCTTTCCACGTCAACAACAAAAGTTCGTAAAGGACTGTTTTCCGCTTTTTCTTTACACTTAGAACGTTAGCGGTTTAGCTATCTGCAGCAGAAGTGACAACCTAAATATTATAATTCCTACAATGTAAAACACTCGGTTTCATTTTAAAATTCGGGTAACTGTTCATTCTATAAATCGTAACACGTGCTTATATTTACGATGGCATTTACACAAAAGAAACTTATGTCATTTCTAACATTATTGAAAAATAATTAACTGTAATTAAAGAAGAAGGAAAATTTTCATACCTCATTCTAGTTTTTTCAGGAATTATTGACGCACACACAATTGTCAAGGCCTATTCTACGTCTTCATGAACCACATCTCCAATTCCAAAAACACTTTGAAACACTGAGTCTATATTATCGTTCATACTATTATTATTTTCAAATAACCCGCTTTGATTCACGGTATTAGCCATCAAACAATTGAATCGTACGTCTCCTAAATTGCAGTATCCTACTCCGCCATTGTAAAATTATAGCTATTGAATTGGCAGCAGTGGGTTTACCTACCGAAAATCTAAGAAATTGTTCTTTGATCAACAATTCATTCACAATAATGAAACACTCGATTTCGTCCCGTCTTATCAAACTATTCCTTGATTCTATAATGATGCACTTCACACACTCATATTGCAATATACTATTTTGGCCGACCACACTATATACACTACGTGATCAAAAGTATCCGGACACCTGGCTGAAAACGACGTACAAGTTTGTGGCGCCCTCCATCGGTAATGCTGGAAGTCAATATGGTGTTGGTCCACCCTTAGCTTTGATGAAAGCGTTGACTCTTGCAGGCATACTTTCAAACATGCTGGAAGGTTTCTTGGGGAATGGTAGCCCATTCTTCACGGAGTGCGGAACTGAGGAGAGGTATCGATGTAAGTCGGCGAGGCCTGGATCGAAGTCGGCGTTCCAAAACATTCCAAAGGTGCTCTATAGGATTCAAGTCAGGACTCTGTGTAGGCCAGTCTATTACAGGGATGTTATTGTCGTGTAACCACTCCGCCACAGCCCGTGCAGTATGAACAGGTGCTCGATCGTGTTGAAAGATGCAATCGCCATCCCCGAATTCCTCTTCAACAGTGGGAAGCAAGGTGCTTAAAATATCAATGTAGGTCTGCGCTGTAATCGTGCCATGCAAAACAACAAGGGGTGCAAGCCCCCTCCAGGAAAACCACGACCACACCATAACACCACCACCTCCGAATTTCACTTTTGGCACTACACACGCTGGCAGATGACGTTCACCGGGCATTTGCCATACCTACACCCTGCCTCGGATCACCACATTGTGTACCGTGATTCGTCACTCCACACAACGTTTTGCCACTGTTTAATCGCGTAATGTTGACGCTCCTTACAACAAGCGAGGCGTCGTGTGGCTTATGAGCAGCCGCTCGACCATGGAATCCAAGGTTTCACCCCTCACGCCTAACTGTCAGAGTACCTACTTGGAGTGGATCCTGATGCAGTTTGGAATTCCTGTGTGATGGTCTGGATAGATGTCTGCCTATTACTCTTTACGACCCTCTTCAAATCTGTCAGTCAAAAGACGAGGTCGACCTGTACGCTTTTGTGCTGTACATGTCCCTTCACGTTTCCACTTCACAAACACATCAGAAACAGTGGACGTAGGGATGTTTAGGAGTGTGGAAATCTCGCGTACAGATTTCTGACACAAGTGACGCCCAATCACCTGACCACGTTCGAAGTCAGTGAGTTCCACGGAGCGTCCCATTCTGCTGTTTCACGATGTCTAATGACTACTGAGGTCGCGGATAATGAGTACCAGGCAGTAGGTGGCAGCACAATGCACCTAAGATGAAAAAATATGTTCGTGGGGAGTCCGGATACTTTTGATCACATAGTGTACGTAACTGAACTAGAATGGCATCCCTTATGCTTCAACGATTAACTATGATCTTGTTGGCTGTTGCACCACTCCCATACCTTTTAACACCTTCAAAACAACCGTCCACTGGGATCCATTCTACAGATAAACAATGAAATAGGTGTATTTGAAATAAAATAAATTCTGTTCATGGTGATTTTAATATTCTAAAAATTGAGTTCATTTCCTTTGCTTTAATATGTCTTGTTTTCGTATTACCAACAAAAAGTCAATAAATACGGCATGGACTCAAAAGTGCTGCCATATGACCAGGTTCTGCGAGCATTTAATTACACATAATTAACAAGGTAAGATCTTTTTGTAAAAGCTCAAAGTTCTGAAATTATGGTATGATCGACTAAAAACTCGACTGCAATGGTAATTATAGTCTTGCTGTATTATATATTACTTTTGATACTATTGGTCTCAATCCAAGACCTACTATCTTTGACTCAGGAGTTTAGCTAGGACCTTGTGGTTGGCGTAAGCGAATCAAAGCCCGCTGTATTGTTCCTCCCTCTCGCTCTATTGTTTTACACGCTATTCCAAAAGTACTTATCCTTTCTTTCCCGGGACAATAAATATTACGCGAAGCATATAGCATGAGTAATACATTATATTACCGCATCAAACAAAACAATTATGACCATATTTTTCTTACGTAAACATATAAAACAATATAACTGTGATCACATGTGAAACCGCACTTGTTGACAATACTTTTGAACAGCTGGGGTTAACTACCTGCATCGTAGGCAAGAAGCTCCCTAGTCCACTGCACGCTTTCACTTCAAGGACAAAGCCATTCTCCTGAGTCAACCACAGTGCAGTATATGGTCATGAAAATATATGAGTTTTTCTGTTAAAGAGGAGGTACTATCTGGTAAATCTAAATTTGCATATACAGCCATTGATTCTAAAAAAGGAGGAAAGGAAAAGTTATAGCTATGGATCTTAAAACTAGTCACTATTCTCCCCAGAGTTGAAATATTCAATATATGCAGACAAGACAACGAAAAGCCTGTCTTCTTTTAGGCATATGCGTCATGGTTTGACGCTTTCATTGCACGGTTCATTTATAACACGTTATTTTCCAAGTGATGTATGGCTTCTGCTGACAGAAGAGAGTCGTAAGGCCAAAAATAGCTGCACGTAATAACATCACGAACACAATCCTACTATATGTGAAGTACCATTTTGTGTATTTAAGGAGAGATTAAATGGCGAAAATTACCAAAAAATAACACTTAGTTTTTTAAACTGTCTTGTTAATTGATAGGTATTTCATTATTGTAGGCACAATATTATATTTTAAATAATGGTACTGAATTTAGCATTTTGTGCTGTGCATCCTGCAGCATTTCAGAGACATTCACATGGCATTACCTACCCACCTTCGCTTATTACTTTCTCTACTACATACAGTAAGTGGGGTAACTACCGATTGCATCCCACCAAAAATTGATAACGAGATTTGCCCGGAAATATATTTTTTGAGGACTCCTGAAAAAAGTGCCTTTAAAAAATCCGATGTGATGCATTCGTATGACTTTCTCTACCCCTATTGTTAATTAGAGTGTATGCAAGCAATTCTTACTAAAGTTTATTTTTCTTCTAGTACATTTTAATCCAAATAAGCCTTTGCAGAAATAGCTATATACACATTTCGTTGTAGGCACATAGGAACAGCGACAGTCAAATGTTTAAGAACTGGACGCTATATGCTAGACTTATAATTCCATACTGTTTCCATGCAATCGTAAGAAACAACTGAATGTTGACAGGACTTTAAAAGAATGACCAAGAAATGAACAATTTGAACCTTTAATATCTAGAAATGGCTTATGCCACTAAAAAACTAATTTGAAATAAATTCTGTATTTTAAAGAGATCTACATTCCTTGTGCAGTACATTTTCGTCTATCGCTTAATGTTTACGAATTATACAAGATTATATAAAATGTCTTCCAAATGAAGTGGAATTCACAGACTATTCCCAGAAAATGCAAGATATACATTTTATTTGTAATGTAAATATGTTTATTATACAGTATTTTAATCAAAAGCACTAGAACCACTTTTTGGAAAATAAATCGTTGAAATCTCGGTTTCGAATTTTTGGGCGGAATGCAATGCCTTCTTCCTACTATGTACGTGGTAGAGAAAGTAAAAATCAAAACTCCTACACAATTTGAGTATAGTTAAACTTAATCCCACCTTTTGGGGAAGCTTTGGAGTACACGTTGGCAGTACTGTTAAGTATGAGAGTTTGTTTTCTCCATTTTTACTTGAACATGTTTTTATACAAATGACCCCTCTCAGAAGCTATTGAAGATAGCTAAATTAAACTTTAGGGCGACAAAAGCAATCTCTAAGCTACTTTGGTGTTAATAACATAGGTTTTAAAAAAATAATTGCAGATAAATTTCAACCAAAGGATCGCATAATTAAGAAAATGATTCTCTCTTCCATAAGAAACAAGCTTACTGGATAGTAAGAAAGATAGAATCAGACTGAAAAAGTAGTTGTCATAGCCGGGATTGGAACCACGGATCTTTGCGTTCGGTTTTGCTCTAACCAACTCAGCTAACATGGCAACATGCCAGCACCACTTTAAATTCACCAACTGACTCGCATTTTCCCGGTACTCCACAAGGAGATCTCAAATTGTTTTGAAGATGACATACCCCAATGGCGACTTACAATGTAGTGCGTACTTTAAGTCCCGGTCTTCATAGTTTAACCAACTATTGGGTCTTGTCTTGTTCGATCCAGATTTCCGTCATTGCTCCGGACGGACTTTAGCTTTGTTACCTGTATGACTTTAAAGTCAATTCATTATGGCTGCACCCTTTACCAAGGAATACACACTCGTACAGACATGGTTTCAAATTCTTCTGGGTCTAAAACATTTCCCAAAAGCAACATACCCTGTGAGACAAGGCCTCTCAGGTACATATATGTGTTGGGCAATCTGCAATCTACGTTATCCTAAAACACTCCCATCGTATTAAAAGCTTTTTCACAGCAGCATGTCCTGTGAGAAACGCGATAATTTTTCCCAGCTGTAGTCTATTACGTTTAAGTAACCTTCAACTCTTTTCTTACATGGTTTTCTAATAAATAATTTACCATGTTTGTTTCCTGGAGTTTTAAGTCAGGTTTTATGATGTTCTACTTTGGATCAGTTCTTAATAGCCTCTCTTAAACATCGAAATGCTCCTACAGTCGCTCTGTCCAAATAGCTTATGAAACTGTCCCTTGTCCGACAAGTTCATCAGCTTAACTATTAAGTCAATCAATAGTAATTAATTATTCTTTCACACAAGCCGTGTGTGGAACAGGTTGGAAAGGCAGAATTAAACTGCCATAGTTACTGGATATTAAATCACTGTACTTTGAGCGCATTCATCTTTAGTCTGTAAAAATTTCAGTAATGTCTTACATAGTTTCTGAGTAATGGGTAATGAATTTAGTAGATTTAACAATGTTGGTTTCGGTTTTTAATCTATCCTTAAGCTTAGATTAAAGAGCCCCTGAATAGTTATAAATTCGATTTTATTTCAATTGAATGAATTTAAAATGCCCTTTAATATCTGCAAAGTTTTCTCGATTAACACGAAGTCGACGACAAAAACAATCTGTGTGTTACATTCACATAACCTTCTTGACCCTCTCTTGTTTATGAATGAGTATAAAATTATTCCTACGAAAGTTTATTTTTCTATCTACTTCATTTTAATCAAGATAAACCTTTACAGAAATGGCTACACTGCACATTTCGTTACGATACAAAGGGAACAGTGATAGTCAAATGCTTAAATACTGGACGCTATACACTAGCCTTAAGGTTCCATATTGTTTTGAAGAAGGTTATGTTAGGAGGAGTTGTATTGTAGTTCAACAGTTGGGGAGCCGAACTTGAAGTAGTTGCAACCGCATGTATGGTACCCGGTAGCCTTCGCCCCAAATTTAAAAATATTAACTTTGTAATTTGACTGTTTCTTTAAATATTATATATTTATGTTCGCCTCGGCTGCGTCAGTATTATTGTTAGAGACATGAATTTCTTTGCAGGGAGTAGTGCGGCTAAGAATATAGACTTACACAGATTATAATTTTTACTTCACTCCTTTTATTAATAAATTAAATTATTAATAATTAAATAACACTTTACTGATATAGAGAGCTGTGAGATTATTTATTAACTACTTGCACTTTTTACCACGTAAACTATTTTGGTCTCACACTGAATACGTATTAAACTTCTCGAGGACGCGTCTCACATCCGGTTAGGAACGCTGTCTGCTAGCAACTGACTTCTGAATTTGTAAATTTTGCTCCATTTCAGTTTCTGATTGGCTAATCCTACTCCAATAGAATACTTTTATTTAATTTAAACTTTTTTCTGGTTGTTGATTGGCTATTTATAAACTGCCTCCAAAATTACATTATTGCCAGTAGCATTATTAAACTTTCTAATTCATTATTGCCTCAAGGTTACCTCATTGTTAGTAACTTTTAACCTATTATTCTCACAGCTCCTACATTATTAAATTACGTAATACATTCACATAACATTATTGAACATGTACATAATAATATAAACATTAATACAATGACTGTTACATGCATTTTATATATTGTTAAATACACATTGTTTTAAGGCGGGCTGTTATTATATTTTATATTATATAATTAGTCTGAAATCATTTATGTGTTAAAAATACTGCCTCAGTTTCCATGGTAGTGAGAAAAAACTGAAAATCGATGAGACTTAAAAGGAATGACAAAAGTTTTGAACAAATCGAACCATTGAAAACGGTTATCTCAGAAATTTCACCAAAAAGGTTATTTGAAATGAATTGTGTGTCTTAAACAGATCTACATTTTTTTGTGTAGTACGTTTTAGTCTATCACTTAACGGTTACCAACTATACAAGACTATACAAAATTCCTTCCGAATGAAGTGGACTTCAAAGACTATTCCAAGAAAATTCTAAATATACAGTTTATTTGTCATGTAAATGTCTTTAATATACGGTATTTTAATCAAACTCGTCTTTTAAGAAAATAAAAAGCTTCGGAAAATGTTTCACGTAAGGGATAGTTTGGGGCAGGAGAGTTTTTAGAAAATCGCATCTTTGGAAGGTAATGAACCTAAATACCAGGTTCGGTATTTATCCGAAATTTCGTTTTTGAGTTAGCTTTTCACAGGCGCGCGCGCGCGCGCGCGCACACACACACACACACACACACACACAGGGGACCTTTTCTAAAACTCTTTTTTTGGATTTTCAGTGTCCTCAAAGCATGTATTTCCGGTGGAATGCAATGATATAGAAAGTACCATTATGTACGTGGTATGAAAAGTAATAAGTTTCTGTAAAAATAATTTGTGTGAGCCATATAAAAATAAAGGATAATAGGCAGTAAAGGTCATGTGGATGTATCACTTAA
Organism: Deroplatys truncata; assembly: GCA_030765065.1. Classification (NCBI taxonomy): domain Eukaryota; kingdom Metazoa; phylum Arthropoda; class Insecta; order Mantodea; family Mantidae; genus Deroplatys; species Deroplatys truncata. Next base: position 281,849,758 of record CM060975.1, read on the forward strand.
GATATTTTAAGTCTGGTTAAACCAACGTCACTATTCTAGAAGCGGCAGTACAATTGTGGTTTCTAGAGAAATAGAAATCCTCTTTGCTTCGGTTTAATGCGTAGTTTTCGGAGCAAAAGTTTTATTAAAATCCCCAAATAAGTTTTAATTAATGTCACGTGTGCTAGTTTATAATTCCCAGTGTGATTTTCCTCTATTCTCAATTTCCAGGAGAGGAGGCGTTTTTCATTTTAATATTTACACTGCATCGGTTTTCTGCATACATTAAAACCTGCACATTAGTTGATTTTAATTTCACACCAAGATAAATGGTCCCCGCATCCTCTGCAATTAGAAGGAAGTGGAGGTCCATAATCGATCACTCAACAGCTGACGTAACAGAACAAATAATGGAGAAGCAGTTCCGCCCAGTTCGCGAACAACTGGTGACATCACTGAGTCAATAAATCAATTTGGAGAACAGCTAAGTTGGCCTACTTCCTCGCTGGAACAAGTTTTACAAGTAGGCTGGACAACTTTTCAACTATTTAACAGGAATCGAATTCTGGAGAGTAGCCCGGTATGGCTCATGGGAGAGGCCCAGTCTTAGCTTCTTATACATACGAATTTGTTGTTTCCTTTAGCTTTCTGAGTTGTATTAACTTTACGCTCTCTACTATGCAGTCACAGTAAGTAAGGAAAGTATGTATTCCACCCAAAAATTGACGTTGAGATTTCACTGGAAATACATATTTTGAGGACCCCTGAATCCAAAGAAAAACATTTTATTTCCCGACCACGTACATAATAGACATAATATTGCATTCCACCCAAAAATTCGATACCAAGAACCTAAAAGGACTTTTAGAAAAATCTTCATGTGTGTGTGTTGTCTGTGAACAGCACAATTCAACAACGAAAAGTCGGATAAATACCAAACTTGCTATTTAGACTCAATACCTTCCAAAAATGAGATACGAACATTATCAAGAAAATTCCGCCAGCCAAAACTACCATTTACATGGTATATTTTTCGAAATGTTTTGTTTCCTAAAAATGGCTCTAACTATTTTGATTAAAATCCCATATTGAAGATATTTATATGACAGATAAAATGTATATCTTGAATTTCCTGGGAACAGTCTGTGAAGCCCACTTCATTCTGAAGGAATTTTTACTTTCTCTACTACGTATAGTAAGTAGGGGAAGTAGTGTATTCCACCCGAAAATTCGATACCGAGATTTCACCAGAAATACCTGTTTTGAGACCCCCTGAATCCAAAAAAGAATTTTTGGAAACATGTCCGTATGTGTGTGTGAACAGAATAACTCAGAAACGAACAGTCGGATAAACACCAAACTTGGTATTTAGGTTCAGTATCTTCCAGAGATGCGACACGAAGGTATTCAAGAAAATCCCCCACCCTAGATTACCCTTTACATGGAACATTTTTCGAAAATTTTAATTTTCTCAAAAATAGCTCTAACGATTTTGATTAAAATATCATATGTTTACGATATTCTCATGACAAATGAAATGCATATCTCGAATTTTCTGGGAATGTCTCCAAAAGTATTCTTCATTGTGAACGACTTTTGCATAACTGGTAAACCATAAGAGATAGACAAAATTTTACAACACAAAAAATGTAGATCGCGTTAAAATACACAATTTATGTGACATGCAAAGAGAATTACATTTTACACATAGCGACCAGTTCTAAAAATACTTGACTATCGCTTAAGGCGTACAATGTTCCCCTTGTTTTGTATTTGCAAGGGCAATATAGAAATACAGTAGCCTTTAAGCATCGACATATATCTTAATAGCTGGTTGCTAGGTGCAGCACCATTCTCTTTGCCACAGATCACAGATTAATGCCCTTTGCATATCCAAGACCAAAAACGAATAACGAATTGTCATTTGAGAAAATAAGTATGAAAATTTAAGGGAATAACAAGCAATATCTCGAAAATGGTTCACTCAACAACAAAAAAATGTATATGACAAATTGTGTATTTTAACGCGATCTACATTTTTTGTGCAGTAAAATTTTGTCTATCTCTTATGGTTTACCAGTTATGCAAAAGTCGTTCACAATGAAGAATACTTTTGGAGACATTCCCAGAAAATTCAAGATATACATTTTATTTGTCATGAAGATATCTTAAACATATGATATTTTAATCAAAATCGTTAGAGCCATTTTCGAGAAAATTAATATTTTTGAAAGATGTTCCTGTAAAGGGTAATCTGGGGTGGGGGGATTTTCTTGAAAACCTTCGTGTCGCATCTCTGGAAGATACTGAACCTAAATACCAAGTTTGGTTTTTATCCGACTGTTCGTTTCTGAGTTATGCTGTTCACAGACACACACACACAGACACATACAAGGAAATGTTCCAAAAATGCTTTTTTTGGATTCAGGGGGTCTCAAAAAATATATTTCCGGTGAAATCTCGGTATGGAATTTTTGGGTGGAATACAATACTTCCTCTACTTACTGTACGTAGTAGAGAAAGTAAGAATAATAATCAGCTGAAACAAAAATGTCATTTTCATTATCAACTGTATCTATGGCATTGACTATATCCATTAGTTTTTATTTGAGAGTTTAAAATGTTTAGCACTCATTCAAACAGTTCATGCAACCTGTAATAACATCAATGCACACTTCAATTTGTTACGTTAGTCACTATGGAATGATCCACTTGGATATGGCAGAAATACGTTACTACAATGAACATTAAACGCTACTCGACTCAAAGAAAATTACAAGCTGCCTTCAAAATTCGCAAAAATTATCCCCACCATATTTTAACCCCTTACATAGAAATCTGTATTCTAAATAATTTTGGTTATAATATTGGTTATAGGTTACTTTACAACTACCAAAAACTATCCTACCCTAATCTTCATATATCTGTAGTAACTTAAGTTTTGAAATTTACCCTTATTTTCAACTCCTTATGTATAAATGATGCTCAATTTTGTGCACTTACGCTATTGGGGCTCAGCGAAATTTATACGTATCTTAAGCATGCTATCCTTACATATACTTTCAACTCCTGTACAAATCTGTATCACTGGACCAATCTGGATGAAACATGGAGTGCTTATGTTTAAGGTCTCAGCTAAAATAACAGCCTACTCACGTATTTAAAAAACTATCCCTTTCCTTATTTTGAAACACCTTACTTACCAACGCATCCGTGAAACGCCAGGTTAAAACAGCAAGTACGCATAAAGAAAAATCTGTGTTATATTCGCATAAGTTTGTCTACCCCTATCGTTTATTAGGGGTATACAAATTATTCTTCGAAAGTTAATTTTATCCACTTCATTTTCATCGAAATAAACCTCTGCGGAAATAGCTACGTTACACATTTCCTTACAGTATGAAGGGAACAGCGATAGTCGCAAGTTTAAGAACTGGAGCTGTATGCTGACCTTATAATCCATACTCTTTCCACGGCATTACGAGAAACAACTGAAAATCAACGGACTTGCAAGGAACGACAAAAGTATTAAACAATACGAATCATTGACAACGGATATCTCGGAAATGGCTGATGTTACCATAAGAGTTATTTCAAATAAATTGAGTGTTTTAAAGAGATCTACACTGTTTGTATAGTACGTTTTCGCCTAACGTTTACCAGTTATACAAGATTATACAAAATTCCTTCCGAATGAAGAGGACTTCACAGGCTGTTTCCAGAAAGTTCAAGTTATACATTTTATGTCATGTAAATTGAGGCAGTATTTTTAACACTTAAATGTTTTCAGTCTAATTATATAATATATAAATTCAATAACAGCCCGCCTTAAAGCAATATGTGTATGTAATAGTATATAAAAAGTGTATATTACAATCATTGTATCCATGTGTAATAATGTTATGTGAATGTATTACGTAATTTAATAATGTAGGAGCTATGAGAAATAGGTTGCTAACAATGAGGTAACCTTGAGGCAATAATGAATTTGAAAGTTTAACAATACTACTTATGATTCTTGGAAGCAATAATGTAATTTTAGTGACAGTTTATAAAAATAGCCAATCAATAACAAGAAAAAGCTTTAGTTAATTGAAGGTATTCTATTGGATTAGGAATAGCCAATCAGAGACTTGAAATACAGATATTTACAAGCTTAGGCGGTTGAAATCAGTTCAGTTGCCTGCAAACAGTGTTCCTAACTGGACGCGAGACACATCCTCGAGAGATTTAATACGTATTCGTGTGAAGCTAAAAATAGTTTACGTGTTAAAAAGAATCTCACAGCGCTCTATCAGTGAAGTGTTATTTAAATCGTGTCAAGCATTAATAAAAAGAGTGAAGTAAAATTATAATCTGTGTAAGCGTACATTCTTAAGTCACACCACAACCCTGCTAAGAGAAACGTGTCTCTAACAATAATACTGACGCAGCCGAGGCAAACATAAATATATAATATTTAAAGAAACAGTAAAAATACATTTGGGGCGAAGGCTACCGGTAACTGTTTACTATACGTGCGGTTGCAACTACTACAAGTTCGGTTCCCCAACAGTTGAAATATAATACAACTCCTCCTAAAATTAAAGTTTCTCAAAGTATACAATGATGTTTTAATCAAAATCGTTAGAGCCATTTTTATACAAAATAAAAATAAATGAAAAATCTTCCATATAAAGGGTAGTTTATAGTAGGGAGATTTTGTTGAAAATCTTTGTATTGCATCTTTGAACGATGCTGAACCTAAATATTAAGTTTGGTACTTATCCGACGTTTCGTTTTTGAGTTATGCTGTTAAAAGACATACGCAGCACATGCACACCCGGAACTTTCTCTAAAAACGTTTTTTTTATTTAGGGGCCCTCATAACATATATTTCCAATGAAATGTCACACGAGTTTTTGGGTGGAATGCAATACCTTCTCTATCTACTAACTACGTGGTACAGAAAATAAAAAGGAAGTTTTTGTAAGAGTAGTTTCTAAAGATATACACAAATAAACGAAGTGGATAGAGAGAGTCATATGAATGTAACATAAAGATTTAGCTTTTGTGTTGCTTACAGACACACACGCGAGTCTATGTCAGAACGTTGTTTTGGGTTACTGCTACTTGAAGAATGCATTTCCAGGGAACATCTTTGTAGAATTTTTGGCTGAATACAATACTTCGTCTACCTACCACAGATATGCGGTAGAGGAAGTAATAACACCGTTTATTTTTTTTTTTTTACACAAAAGCTCTATTGAAGACCAAAGTACCATTAAGATAACCTTTCTTTATTCTTACTTGAATTCGTAAATATTCCATATTTTATCCATAAACACTTGGAATTCCATAACCACAGGGACCTCAAACCAATCAAATGTTGACTGTATAACCTATGTATTAATAAGCTATTTGCATTGATAGCCCCTCCAAGAGCGGCATTCCGCCATATATGTAGGTTTACCAACATTGCATACCAAGCATTCCCCCATCCCCCGGAGGTGCAAGTGCAGAGTGCGGTCTAGGGGCATGAATGGAAGCCTAAGCACATAGAGGTAATGTTGCCACATTTAGTGCAGTACTATTGATTTGATGCAATTTTAAACAGTGTCTACAGCAGTGCAACGATTTTATTTATTATTCCGAGGGGAGTATTATATTCATTTACATTTTATTTTTTCCAACATACTTGCATAATTTACAACCTGCTGGAAAGGTTCATCCTCACAAATATGGTCTCCCTTGAGGTATATGCACGTACGTGGTAGTGAAAAACCTATAGTGTAGCTTTTTTCAGAACATGTCTTAGCTATCACTGGACAACTGCTTCCAGATGTTCAAACTCAGCGAAATGAAGTTTTTGTGGGTATTTTCCAAAGCCCCGAGGTGATAACCAACTACGAAATACGCGTTTAGCAGCACCTAAAACACCATCTTCATAACGTCAAACGTCGATCTCCTCCGGGAATTAGTTTCCTCCTCTGTTGGTATGCGAGGATTTTTCCGCCTTTTAACCAGTGGTGCACTGTTAACTGCAATGGTTAATAACATCCGTTTATCTCCTTTGATTCTCTACAGTGCCCACACCCTCTTCCACAGGGACCCTGTTATTTTATACCCTTAATGGTGTCAGGCCAATGACCATATACTGACAAATCCTGGTGGAATGTGCTGTAACGTTTTCAGATATTAACCCTCCGCTCTGTTCCTTCATTACGAGTTAGTCCATTGCACTAAGTTGTGGAAAAATAAGGTGTAAATCAATGTAGAATACATTTCATTTCTACAAAAGGTAGAACAAATTTTATACATTTCTTATAACTGTGATTGATACAGCTTTTTGGTGCTTGGCTCCGAATATATCATAATTCCCATGTCAAATAAAGCTCTATTTTGACGGTTCATTTCTTTTTATCTCTTCACCTTCCTAATGCATTTTCCTTTTAATCTTCCTAAATAATCACCAATAACCCTACTTTTCCCATTCTCTGACTGCTAACATGTTATTGCTAGCATATTCTTTTACATTTTTGAAGCTTTTTCATCTATCCCTTTTTTACATATTATGTAATACAGACATATGCATTTACAAATGCAAATTCATTTTCATTCTCTAGTATTATTAACCTATAAAACCAACAGGTTTTCCCCCTTATTACATTATTCGCACAGTTTCCCTTTCTCCCATTCACCCCATTCCTCATTTCCACTAGATTAATGTTTTCCTCCCTGTTCGAATTTAAATATCACATTCTATACTCGAATATTGTCTCTATAATTCCTTCATGTGCTCCCCTCAATTTATGACCAATATTTCATCATAGATACTAATCGGTATTCCTTAAATAAAACAAGACAAATTATTAATGGCTACAAACTACTCTTACGAAAGCTTATTTTTCTATCACTTCATTTTAATCCAAATAAACTTTTGCAGAAATAGGTACATTACAGATACCATTATAGACACAAAGAAAATAGCGATACGCAAATGTTTAAGAACTGGAGGCTATACACTGGTCTTGAAATTCCAGGACCTAAAATTGACATGACCTAAAAAGAATGACAAAAGTATTGAATAATTCGAACCATTAATAACGGATATCTCGCGAATAGCTTATGTCGCAAAAAAGGTTACTTAGAATAAATTGTGTGTTTTAAAGAGATTGCATTTTTTGTGTAGTGCGTTTTCATCTGTCGATTAACGTATAATAGTTATACAAGATTACACAAAATACCTACCCAAATGAAGAGGATTTCGAAGGCTATTCCCAGAAAATTGAAATTATGGATTTTATATGTAATATAAATATATATAATATATGGTATTTTAATCAAAACCGTTAGTCATTTTTCAGAAAATTTGAGGCAGTATTTTTAACACTTAAATAATTTCAGTCTAATTATATAATATGTAAATTCAATAACAGGCCGCCTTAGAGCAATATGTGCATGTAACAATATATAAAAATGTATGTAACAGTCATTGTATATGTTTGTATATTGTATCCATGTGTAATGACGTTATGTGAATATATTACGTATTTTAATAATGTAGGAGCTGTGAGAATAATAGGTTAAAAGTTGCTAACAATGAGGTAACAATGAGATAACTTTGAGGCAATAATTAATTAGTAAGTTTAAATGTTACTTGTGATTCTTGTAAGCAATAATGTAAATTTTGAGACAGTTTAAAAATAGCCAATCAACAACCAGAAAAAGCTTTAGTTAAATGAAGGTATTATATTGGATTAGGAATAGCCAATCAGAGACTTGAAATACAGAAATTTAGAAGTTTAGGCGGTTGAAATCAATTAAGTAGGTTGCAGACAGCGTTACTAACCAGACGCAAAAGATGTCCTCAAGAGATTTAATGCGTATTCTTATGACACGAAAAATAAGTTTACGTGTTAAAAAAGTGTAATTAATTAATAAAAAGAATCTCACAGCTCTCTCTATCAGTGAAGAGTTATATAAATCGTATCAAGCATTAATAAAAGAAGTGAAGTAAACTTATAATCTGTGTAAGCCTACATTCTTAGTCAAACCACAATCCTGCCAAGACATCCATGTCTCTAACAATAATACTGACGCAGCCGAGGTAAACATAAATATATAATATTTAAAGAGTAATTTAAAGAAACAGTTAAATTACAAAGTTAATATTTTATTTAAACTTGGGGCAAAGGCCACTTGGGGCGAAGGCTACCGGAAACTGTTTACTATACGTGCGGTTGCAACTACTACAAGTTCGGCTCCCCAACAGTTGAAATACAATACAACTCCTACTTCAAATCGGATTTTCCATACGCGAAACAAAAACCTTCTCAAATCACAAAATTAGAAAAATATTCCATGTAAAGATTAGATTGATTTGAGGGGTTTTCTTAAAAATCTTCGTGTCTCCCTTTGGAAGACACTGAACTTGCATATCAAGTTTAGTATTTATCCGAAATTTCGTTTTTGAGTTGTGCTGTTCACAAGCACACTCACATACAAACAGTTTTCTAAGGATTTTTTATTCAGCGGCCCTCAAAACATGTATTTCCGGTGAAATCTCGATACCAACAATTTTAATGGAATGCAATACCTTCTATGTACGTGGTAGGAAAAGTAATAAATGATAGTAGGTATTGAAAGTCCTTGAATTATAACACATATTTCCCACCCCCCCCCCATTTTGTATGTAATGGTCTTAGAAACAGATAACTTTGGTACAGTTTGGCAACACTTTCTGAGATGCACTGCACTTCATTTTTGATCAGTGGCAATACTGCGGCAAAACCTTGCAACATTGCACACTGTGACACGATTATTTTTAAATCGAGAACAGTCGGAATGACAGATGCACGCAACGGGATTTGTAATGTTGTCATGTGACAGATGACGGCGCTTTGACGGCGGGTTGAAATGAACAAATGATCAGGACGGGATATGTTTGCGGATGAATTCCGCCACGATATGCACTGGACAATGAACTTCAGCTGTTACAACGAGATACTTTTTTGTAACACGGCTAAAATGTGACAGCCGAAATAGCTATAAAGCAAATAATTCCATAAATGCAAACTTAAACATGGAATCAAAAATGCAAATGAGCTACAAAATATTTAAATCGTGCGTCATTGAAATGTGACAAATATAAATGTTTATCAAAAAGACTAGGATAATAATATTAAATACCTGTGTTTACATAATGAAGGATCTGAGTCAGAGAGAAAAGGATACCGAACACAGTGCAATAAGTGTTGACAAATGAATTACTCATTACAAGAAATTATAGATAAACTTGAAACAAACACAAAGTACTAATACAGCTTATGATAATCCCTAACATGGTCAGAACTCAATGAAGTCCTTAACCAGGAGTAGTGCTGCTGTGCCGAGACACCACTTGTGTCGAAAGAAAGACAACTGCATAGGAATTACGCATAAAGTACTGTTTTCGAGTATGTATTCTCTTATTTGAATTGGCGCTTTAAGCGGCGCGCGCTTTTCAGGTAGTTTTCTGAAGCTTGGAGCCAATTCCAGATTGGCACCGTCTACACTCATAAGTAGGGCCAGGATTTTTAGGTGGAATAAACCTTCATTTTAGGTGTCATATGCTTAAAATAGTTTTTTTTTTTTTTTTAGGTTTTTATTGATTAAAGTAGATTTTTACTTTCTCTACTACGTATAGCAAGTAGGGAAAGTATTGCATTCCACCCAAAAATTCGATACCGAGATTTCACCGGAAATACATGTTTTGAGGCCTCCTGAATCCAAAAAAGTCTTTTTGGAAACATGTCCGCGTGTGTGTCTGTGAACAGCATAACTCAAAAACGAACAGTCGGATAAACACCAAACTTCGTATTTAGGTTCGGTATCTTCCGGGGATGCGACACGAGGGTTTTCAAGAAAATCCCCCCACCCCAGATTACCCTTTACATGGAACTTTTTTCGAACATGTATATTTTCTCAAAAATGGCTCTAACAATTTTGATTAAAATATCATATATTTAAGATACTTTCATGACAAATAAAATGTATATCTTGAATTTTCTGGGAATGTATCCAAAAGTATTCTTCATTGTGAACGAGTTTTACGTAACTGGTAAACCATAAGAGATAGACAAAATTTTACTACACGAAAAATGCAGATCGCGTTAAAATACACAATTTATGTTATATACATTTTGGTTGTTAAGTGAACCATTTTCAAGATATTGCTTGTTATTCCATTAAATTTCCCACTACTTATACTTTTTCTCAAATGGGAATTCGTTATTCATTTTTTTTTTTGTCCTGGTAACGCAAAGAGAATGGAATACTCCACATAGCAACCAGCTCTTAAAATATTTGACTATAGCTTAAAGCCTACCAATTCACCTTGCATTTACAAGAAAATTAGCAATAAGATTAACATCTCGATATCTCGATTAACATGAAGCATATGGAGAATAAACGTTTGTAAAAATAGTTTGTACAAGAGTAGAGAAATTCATTGAGTGTAACACATCAGATTTTTTTTATGTTTTGCTTTGTGGATCAATAGAGGTATCAATAATTTTGCTTTTCTGGTACTTACTTGTAAGATTTATTCTTTTGGCTTGCAGTAGATAGTTACATGCATTCTCAATTTTTCTGGCATAAACAATTTCTATTATCACATAACACATTCTTGTATGAAGAAAAGGTTCTTTCAACGAAACGTGACATCATTGGGGCATAGAACATGGGGCCAGTGCAGCAGGTTCCAAGGGTAGTTCTCCTGTATACTTTTCTCCCTGCAATATTGAATTGATTTTCATACCTTCAAAACAAGGATTGCGTTGAAGAATCTTCTGCAATTTCGAAGAACATGCAACTCCCACTGGTCCAGGTATTTCTTTACTGGAAACATTGTCAATGATATCTAGAGCATCTTTCCGTGGCAAAGTTGTACTTTCCAACCGGAGAATATCTTCTCTATAAAACAAAAATATGTCTTAATATACGTAAGAGAAGTGGCAAGAGTGGGGTACTCGAGTGAGTTCTTAGCTTTGGCAATGCAGGAAGCTTCTGTTTCATCCAATTCATTGACGACATTTTTAATGTCTTTTAAGTGCTAAATGAATGGCAGCAGACAGTCAAGTATCGGTTCAGGTAGAAGAGAGGTTGCTGTTACTTTCTCTTTGAACAATTGTATACGTGTTGGAGCTTTTAAGAAAAAAGCTTCTAGACCAAAGATATCAGGCTATTCACATCATCGAAGTGGCTTCTAATCTCCTCAGCAAGGTGGTGCAGACCGTGGGCTAAGCACGTAACGTGTAGCATGGTTGGCCTTCAACATGTAGGCAGCACTGTCTGTGACTAAAAAAAGTGAGGTGTGGATCTGCAGCAATCCACTTTTTCAATAAATATGATTTAGGCATTGTTTCACTATAAACAATTACATTAGAAAAGTACTCTCAGTGTGCTCTGTTGTACCCTCGGCGAATTATTGGAGGGGATTCCTTTACGTAGGTTACGCTCTCCTTCTGACCTTCTATCAGCTGTATCCAGGTGTCACTACGTCACATGTGCTGCGTTTAACTGTAGTAACTTGAACTATTTACAGGCTATAAGTGCTGGGAAGAAGTTTACAATGAGTTTCAATCCGAAAATAACATGCTTCATTTCGAAAGAGGAAAAACAGCTATTTAGGTTATTTTAGGTGTCAACCCATCATTTAGGGCTTTTAGGTGTAATGAAATTCGCATATTCTGCACCAGGAAGTGTGAAACGAATACATATCTCGAAATGTGTTAATTAAATATCAAGGAAAAATATAGGTTAAAATCTAAAAATCCGGGCTCTACTCTTAAGTATACTCTATACGGTTACAGTATACGTTTCTACACGGTTTTTATGGGAGAGGTGGAGCCAAGATTGCTCTGACGCGTGGTTACGTTCCACCCGCTAGAGCGCAGTAAAGCAGAGAACCTAGCGACAATGGTGGAACGCATATTCCATGCTCAACCTTCCGTTACATCTTGCTGCAAGTTAATGCTAATGCATTTGGAAGCGCAATTTAATGTTTAATAAAATCGAATGCAGAAATAATGCACCAAAACATCCTTATAAATAAAAATGTATGGTTTTGTATATAATTATGTCGTTAGGTTTTAAAACTAAGAGGCATTACTTCAATATTTGCATATTTCATAGTAGCAGGGTTAGACTGAATACGTGGCATCTTATGTATCATACACAAAAAGAATCTTGTGTTGCACTCACATGACTTTTTCTACTATTGTACAAACTATTTTTACAAACGCTTATTGTCTATCTACTTCATGTTAATCGAGATATCGAGATGTTAATTTTATTGCTAATTTTCCTTTAAGTGCAAGGGGAATATGGTAGGCTTTAAGCGATAGTCAAATGTTTTAAGACCTGGTTGCTATGTGAAGTATTTTATTCTCTTTGCATCTCCAGGTCATAAAACGAATTCCCATTTGAGAAAAAGTGTAAGTATTGGAAAATCCAAACAAATAACAAGAAATATCTCGGAAATGGTTCATTTAAAAAGAAAAAAGTATGACATAAATTGCGTGTTTTAACCAGCCCTACATTTTTTGTGTAAAAACATTTTATCTATCTCTTACGGTTTACCAGTTATGCAAAAATCATTCACAACGAAAAGGACTTTTGGGGACAGTCCCAAAAAATTCAGAATATACATTTGATTTGTCATCAAAATATCTTAAACATATGATATTTTAATCAAAATCATTAGAGCCATTTTTGAGAAAATCAAAATTTTCAATGTGAAGGGTAGTCTGGGTGGGGGATTTTCTTGAAAAATATTCGTGTCGCGTCTTTAAAATATACTAAATCTAAATACCAACTTTGGTATTTCCGACTATTCGTTTTTGAGCTATGCTGTTCACATCCACACAGACACGCACACAGACCTTTTTCTTAAAATCCTTTTTTTTTGGGGTTCAAGAGCCTCAAAAAACTTATTTCCGGGAAAATCTGGGTATTGACTTTTTGGATAGAATGCAATACTTCCCCTACTTACTATACGTAGTAGAGAGAGAGACAAAACGTTTTCACCATGTGTTGAGTACCTTTTTAAAAACAATTTTTAAGTATTTCCATTTATGTTCCTAAAGTAACCGTTCAATCCAAATACGAAGTTCACCCTTAAATTAGGTAAAAATCTTTAAGTGAATATTCAGTTTTGTGTAAAAGATTAAGAAATGAACAAAGCAAGAAAAATAATAAACACTCCAACAGGACTCTCACTGAAAAAAATCGAGATGAAAACATTGGGTAGGCCACTCCTGAATCTGAACCGCAGCAGCAAACAAAAATGGATGTCGTAAATTCAGTCCGGAGGTTTATCAAAAGAACTAATGCAATTGAGGATGTGAGAAAAACTGTGCTGCTATTTTTACTTTCTCTACTACATATAGTAAGTAGGGGAATTATTGCATTCCATCCAAAAATTCGATACCGAGATTTCACCGGAAATATATGTTTTGAGACGCCCCCCCGAGTCCAAAAAAAGCATTTTTTGAAACATGTCCGTGTGTGTGTGTGTGTGTTTCTGTGTGTAAACAGCATACCTCAGAAACGAGCAGTCAGATAAACACCAAACTTGGTATTTAGCTTCAGTATCTTCCAGAGATGCGACACGAAGGTTTTCAAGAAAATCCCCCCACCCCAGATTACCCTTTACATGGAACATTTTTCGAAAATTTTAATTTTCTCAAAAATGGCTCTAACGATAATGATTAAAATATATTCTGTTTAAGATATTTTCATGTCAAATGAAATGTATATCTCGAATTTTCTGGGAATGTCTCCAAAAGTATTCTTCATTGTGACGACTTTTGCATAACTGGTAAACCATAGACAAAATTTTACTCCACAAAAAATGTAGATCGAGTTAAAATACACAATTTATGTCATATACATTTTTTTTTGTTGAGTGAACCATTTTCGAGATATTGCTTGTTATGGGAATTCGTTATTCATTTTTTGTCTTGTACATGGAAAGAGTATTAATCTGTGGCTAAGAGAATGGTGCTGCACATAGCAACCAGCTATTAAGAGATATGTCTACACTTAAAGGCTACTGTATTTCTATATTGCCCTTGCAAATACAAAACAAGGGGAACATAGTACGCCTTAAGCGATAGTCAAATATTTTTAGAACTGGTCGCAATGTGTAAAATGTAATGCTCTTTGCATGCCAAAAGATCGTTTCTGCAAATGTTTATCTCGATTGATATGAAATAGATGGAGAATAAGAGTTTGTAAAAATAGTTTGTACAAGAATAGAGAAAGTCATGTGAGTGTAACACATCGGATTTTTAGCTTTAATTACATGTAATTTGGGGGAGATGTCCATTGTATAAGACCGGAATAACTGATATTGGTCATATATAGACTAAAATGTAAGCACATTCAATTCCTGTCAATAGCCTAATACGTCCGATGCTACTGCACCAAGTTCATAAACATATATTATTTGAGGGATTTGTTTACATTTGGGGGGGGGGCACGGCCAGTAGAATATCTCAACAGCAGCCACTGTCCTTAACCATATGAAAAATAAAAAAGTTCCCGATTTTGAGCGACTTCATGAGTAAGAATTTTCAAATATGCCTTGGGAAGCGATATGATGAGACTAAGAACATTAAATATTTATAGGATAACACAGAAAATTCCAAATTTGCAGGTATCTGTTAAGAAATCCAAATTTATGAGATTTAGAGGTAAATATCCATTAAGATCGAAGATGTGTTACACTCACATGACTTTCTCTACCCACCATCACTTATTTTTATATAGCTTCTACAAAGTATTCTTACGAAGGCTTATTTTTCTGAAAAGTCACGTTAATCGAGATAAACCATTGCAGATATTTAGTTTTTTACACAAGAGGGATACAGGAAACCGAATCAGTAGTTAGATGTTTATAAGCCAGTGGTTATATGTGGCCATGAAATTACATTCTCTTTATTAAATATCGCGAGAAACAACTGAATGGGGACATCACTTTAAAAATGTTGAGTGTCACGTTTACACGACTTTATATTGTATAGCTTATTACTGGGTATACAAATTATTCTTACAAAATTTTAATTTTCTATCTACTTCAGTTTAATCGTGATAAACCTTTGCAGAAATGGTTGCATTACACATTTTGTTATAGACAGAAAGGGAACGGCGGTAGTCAAATGTTTTAGACTGAACGCTATATGTTGGACTTAAAATTTCCATACTCTTTCCATGACATCGCTGGAAACAATTGAAAATTGACAGTATTTTGGGATTTCCTTGAAAATGTTCGTGTCGAATCTTTGGAAGATACTGAATTTAAATACCAAGTTTGGTGTTAATCCGACTTTTCGTTTTTGAGTTATGCTGTTCACAGAGAAGCGCGTGCGCGAACCTTTTTTTAAAAATGCTTTTTTGGGGGGTTTAGGACGCCTCAAAACATTTATTTCCGCTGAAATCTCGATATCAAATTTTTGGATGGAATACAACACTTACCCTAATTACTACATCTAGAAAAAATAAAAAGATAGAAGTACTGACAAATTCAAACCAATAATAATGATATCTTGAAAATAGCTGCTGCAATAAAAAGTAATTTTAAATAAATTGTGTGTTTTAAAGCGATCTTTTTCTGCGGTACGTTTTTGTCTACCTCTTAACACAAAATTAGTATACACGATTCTTTTCAAATGAAGAGGCTTTATAGGCTATTCCTAGAAAATTCAATATATACATTTCGTCACGTAAACATCTTAATTATGTGGGATTTTAATCAAAATCGTTGGAACAAGTTTTGAGAAAACCTATATAACAAAAACAATTGTATGCAAGGGCTAGTTTGGGGAGGGGAACTTTCTTGAAAATCTTCATATCACATTTTTGAAAGATACTGAACTTAAATACCTTAAGGACATTTCGTTTTTGAGTTATGCTGTAGTAGAGAAAGTAAAAATGGAATTAGGAATGAACTGAACATTCAATGAAAAACAAACAAACAAACAAACAAACAAAAACAATGGCATGGCTATGTTTTAAGGGAGCAATGACAGACTGGCTCGAAAGATAATGAACTACGGATATGAGGATGGAAAGATGGTTTTAATATTCCTGTGTGAACGGAACATTGATGGTATTATGATGAAGTTTATTCCTAACCAGAATTATAAGCTCTTCAAAATCCTTTTCAGATGAATTGTGAGGAAAATACACAGAAGTGCCTATCTAGGTAAATCATCTAAAATTGATGTTTTTAGAGTACACACTTCGCTTGAGCTCTGCAGTAATTATAATGAATACCTGACAAGATAAAGTCTAGCATATTTAGCTTTCCGTTACTGATGAGTAATAAAAGGCCAATTAAATATGACGTACCAGAGACGTATGACGTAACAATGACTTCGAGATGTCGTAGGCAAGGGGTACAGAGGATGGGAAGTGTAGGTTTTTTTACATTACACATAGGTACGAAGTACACTATAAAGTCCTTCTGCATGCCCCTCTAGCTTTCCCTTGACGGTCACTTCACTTCTTCACTCGTCACACTCGTGTTTCTCTCTCTCTCTCCTTCTCTCTCTCTCTCTCTCTGAGCCGGGAGCAGAAAGATATTGTTTCTCTGCCATCGTACAAGTAAAACATTTCCTTGCCATTAAAAGGGAAATACTTGTTACGTATTTACACGCTAATTACCATCAGTAATTACCACTGGTAATTAAGCGCAGTTCGATTTTTTTTTTGGCCTGACCCTGCAGAAACGCAGATGAAAAGGTTGTCTAAGGTTAGGGGAGAGCGGCTGGTAGTATTCCCCTTGCGTGCAAAAATAGGAATGCGTAAGTTTCGCAAACTGAAGCACAAAGGTAACCTGTGGAGTGCTGTTACACCGGTAGATTGCTTTGTAAAGCGACTGTCGTGGATATAGATTTTTCTTAAAGTATTTATACACATTGTATATCCCTTCCAGTGTCTGAGAATGCAAAACTTCACCTCCACTCAATTTACTTTTAGCTACATACTAACACGCGACTGTACTACAATCAGCCGGAACGCGTGGTGGTGTCACCTTATCTCAGATTGTGTACGCGCTTGCTACTCTATACTATAGATCCAACACCCTCCCAGAAGATAATAGGTTGGCCCAGCTGATGCACATACAGACAAGCGGGTTCAGTACGAAAATATTGGCCTATACTTCAGCATATGTTTTGCTGTGGACATCTGATACTATTTCAAATGTTAAGTTTTAGCTGCCGAAATATATCTATCACCTTTAGTTATCAAATAAAAACAAGGTCTTATTTTAATTAACCAACTTAATTAAAATCTAAAACACATGTAAACTGATAATTAGCAATCATCTACAAGCATATTAAATAGATCTGTCACAGACTTCTCTGAAACCACGCTCAAAGTCGGAACAATCTCTGGTTCATTAAGATTCATCAAGCAAGTGAAGGATGTGGCAGAGATGCCTTCCACATGCTGTTCCTGTAATAGTTTATGGTAATGTACGTTTTTTACCGTACCAACTGGAATTTCAATGAACTAACGATGCTAAAACTTTCAAAGCATTTCTGAGCAGTGTTTTAGAGAGACTCACGCAAATATAGATGTAAGAAAACCTTACATGCTTTTTTCTCAAACATAGCTTGAACTTCTTCTTCTTCTTTTCTTTCCTTGGTCTTCAAATGTTTTCTTTCTTTAAGCTTGCAGTTTAGTACTCTTATTTGGATTCTACCTGATGACAATTTGTCTACATTTTTTTGGTAATTTGCGATTGTTTTTCCAAAGAATTTATTCCTAACACTTTTCTTGTTTTATCATTTTAGATTTTATCTAACATAATATCTTATCACCAGGGACCGCATTCTGATGAGATGTCATGTTTTAATCGTTACATCATAGTCATTGCTAACCTGAGCATATATCCTTATCATGGTTCCTAGATTATGAAAATGCATATTTATTGGATCTGTTTGTCATTTTATGTTATTTTCTACTCTAGGGCATTTTATTAGATTTTTACTTTATTTTTGTGTCATTTTCCTGCCCTTTGTAGCTTTTATTTAGTCATTTTCTTGCATTTACATTGAGCACATAAAGATTTGTATACTATTGACATTTTACATATGTATAACTTTTCAAAGATCAGAAATTTCATTATTCAGCTGAGAAATACGCGTAACTTTGTACATCCTTTACTCACATTCTTGGAAAAAAACATTATTCCCATTTATGGTTATTCTCTAGCGTGGGTCCCTGTCCACACTGGGGTAATTGAAAAAGAAAATGCAGGAAGGCTGACTAAAATGTGAGCGCAGGCCTCATTTAGAGGACCAGAACCAATATTGGGTATTACCAAACGGTAATGACGCAACAACTATGTCTTAGAAGAAGTACTGCAGGCCTTAAGTTAAGCAGGAAGCAGATGAGGCTCATGGTGTACTTGATGATGGTCATAGAAATTTTAAAGAACACCTGCAGAAAATGCGGTTTTCAGAAGACTCAAGATGCAGGATGTGTAGTTTAGAGGGGAAACGATCTCGCACTTAATATTCCAGTGTGAAGCATTGGAAGTGAATAGATACAATCAATTTGGAACTGTTGATTCAAATGAGATTGCATCTAATAAAAACCTAATCAATGGACTCCTGACTTATTCGAATTTAGAGAGGTGATATTTGGAGAAACTCGTACAATAAACTTACGGTTTCAGAGCAGGCAGGTAGGGTCCCTGTCAAATATCTAATCTAATCTCTAAACTAACTGCTAGTCTGGAAAGGGAGTAATTTTCAGTGAAGCAGGTATTATTGCAGTTGTAAACTCATGTCACAAGATAGGGATGAGACAGGTAAGTTTTCTCTTTTTCACGTTAATGAGTTTGTAGTCATTCTGCCTTTGTCTTTGACCTTGTGTCGCTGTGAAGTCCTCTCCATTGGCAATGAATTCAGCATAATCTGAGAACTCAAAAACTATTTAATGCCAGAGTTTTGTAAGACCTACTTTAAAAATTTTACTTAACTTTGTAAATTATCTCATAATTAAACTTTTTGTACTTTTATAGCAGTTATACCCAACTATAAATTAATTTATAACTTTCTGTGCAATAATTTTAAAAATCAAATAACTACACATGAGTTTTGGGTATTTTTTGTAATTACTATATGACTTTTCTTAAATTTAGGGTTTTTATGGGTATGCTTCAAACATTCTAGGTCATCAAAATCGAGGACCTGCTTATCATTTGATCTTAAGAATCTTATCTCGGTAGAATGTACACTAACTTAAATATATGGTATCTTAATAATAATTGTTAGAGCCTTCTTCAAAAAATAAAAAATAACAATAATTTTTCCATGTAAAGGATAGTTTAGGGTGGGGGATTTTCTTGAAAATTTTTGTGTCATAATTTTTCTAAAGAAGTATTTTTCGAATGAGTGTCCCCAAAACGTATATTTCCACAGGCGGTGGACACTAATGATACATGAAGTTAAACGAAATTTGGGATATTTGGGGAGAAAATTTTCCAGGCCTAAGTTTAGGGCTACTCCCCGGCATTTGCCCGTTATAAGGACCCAGGAAAACCTGAAGAAAGAAAGAAAAGAAAGAAAGAAAAGAAAGAAAGAAAGAAAGAAAGAAAACACTCTGGGAGGACGGTTGCAGTTGGACATGTCCATACTTTAACGACCACGGTGAATATTTCCTCTTCTTATATGGGTAAGTATAAGAGAAAGTAATAACCAATAAACGTCTAAGTATGTGTTTTAGCATAAAAGCTGTTGCCTAAAGATTTAAAAGATATAGAACCTCCTATAGTAAAAATCCAACATTTACTGAAATACAAATGGTGGTGCAATATTTTTAAGTAATCTTTGATATTAGCAAACACTTGTCACATAGACAGTTATGCAGGATTTGAGAAGCTTTAAACATTGTCATTTTGGATCACCTCTTCTGTTCCAAAACAGCAGCACTTCTGGTCTACTTTTCAATTGGTAGATGATATTTCATGGCCAGATAAGG
The DNA here is from genome assembly GCA_030765065.1 of Deroplatys truncata. Classification (NCBI taxonomy): domain Eukaryota; kingdom Metazoa; phylum Arthropoda; class Insecta; order Mantodea; family Mantidae; genus Deroplatys; species Deroplatys truncata. The sequence goes on from CM060975.1 coordinate 281,869,759, forward strand.
GATGGATTTCCATTTTCTTCTCCTTGTCAAATCTCGTTGGCTTGTTCCAGGTCTTTCTCAAATCGAATAATGTGTTCAGGTCTGTTGATTGTGGCTATATCTGTCTGCTCTTCTGGATGAACCTTCAGATGTTATACAATCTAACTCCTCATGAACTTCCCAGCTACGGGTTTCAGCGAAGATGCCAGTGAACTGCAAACTTTATGGCGTAGGTGGTTAATTAGTAGTTATCCTTTAGTGCAAGATCCCAGTACATGGCAAAGGGTTTCTATCTCGCTGCGTTCTACAAAATAACAGTGGATTGTGCCCAAACTTCTGCCCAATGCTGCAGAGATACTGCTGGATGTCTTCAGAGGTGAAGATATTAGTTTTATTATCTTTATGTTGTTTGCCCCGCGAATAGGCGCCAATTTGAAGAATATATTTATTTTTGTATTGTTATTTTTGCGCTTTTTATATTATATTTTATGTTTGCCTCGGCTGCGTTTTGTTAGAGACACGTTTCTCTTAGCAGGGTTGTGATACGACAAGAATGTAAGCTTACACACATTATAATTTTACTTCACTCCTTTTATTAATACTTGATACGATTTAATTAACACTTCACTGATATAGAGAACTGTGAGATTCTTTAATTAATAATTGCACTTTTTAATTAATTGCTTTTCGTCTCACACGAATACGTATTAATTTCTTGAGGACACTTTTTGCGTCTGGTTAGTAACGCTGCCTGTAACCAACTAACTTCTTTGTATATGTTTCTCCTTTTCAATTTCTGTATATCAAGTCTCTGATTGGCTATTCCTAATCCAATAGAATGCCTTCATTTAACTAAAGCTTTTTCTGGTTGTTGATTTGCTATTTTTATGAACTGTCACAAAAATTACATTATTGCTTCCAAGAATCAGAAGTAGTATTGTTAATCTCTCAAACTCATTATTTCCTCAAGGTTACCTCATTGTTAGCAACTTTTAACTTATTATTCTCACAGCTCCTACATTATTAAATTACGTAATATATTCACATAACATTATTACACATGGATACAATAATACAAACATATACAATGACTGTAATATACACTTTTTATATATTGTTACATACACATATTGCTTTAAGGTGGGCTGTTATTGAATTTACATATTATACAATTTGACAGAAATCATTTAAGTGTTAAAAATACTGCCTCAGAGCATTTCTCCATTCCAGGATGAGTGTCCTTTTTAACTTCCCTACTTCCTTTTTGTTTGAAGTTTAACGTTCCTTAACCTAGTGGATCATAAAGGGCTATTCCGTAACTTCGTTGTTAAGAAGGCGACTACAATTATTTGTTAAGGGTTCTTTAAACCCTCTTAACAAATGTGCCCTGTTTGGCATTCTGCAACTTGTTTTGTATCGCGATATTTGTTTTCTTGCGGATTGTTAGTCCACCGGAGTGACTAATCCAAAATTCGTGCACTCAGCGTTAGCGTTTTGTTTTCACACTGCCGCTAGCGCCGGAATACCGACTACGGAGTACTTTTGTTACTCTGCCTTGACAAGATTGAGAAAAAGTGTACTGTAAAAATGCCACAGAAAAAAAATATAAAATATGTATATGCGAAATGTTAAAATTCGCACACATGGTTTAGAATAGTAAGACTTATATTTTGTTTTGATCCAAAATAATTAGATTTCTTTTATGGGAAAAACTCGCCAAGCTATTGAACAGCTGTGGCAGTGGCCCTGTAAAATGAGTTTAATTTTAGCACAGGAAGGATAGACAAAAGAATTAGCAACGCAGGTTCATATTGCTTTGATGCAAGTTTCACTAATTATATAAACCCGCAATTATTGCTTTTCTTTATGCCTTTGGCGTTTAATTATAATTTTTAAAGATACCTGTTGTGATGCAGATTTTTCTGAAATTGTAATATATAGCAGCAAACATATGTAGGTACTTATTATTTTATTCGTGATTTGGCAGTGTTCAACTTTAGTTCAGTTCTATGGACATGTTCTTGCATCTTAAACTTTGAATGAAAATCATAACTGATATCTGATAATATTCATATTATTTTAGGTATTTGTTAAGTAGAAGGTTGTAGTGAGTGAATTTGAAGGTTAGTTTCACTAGTTGTGTTATACGAGGAAATGTTACAGTTACAGTATTTTATTTCCGATTATTTTTCATACGCAAACTTATTAGGTATAAATTATAATTTTATAACCCAACTGACTGTCTTCTGTTATGTTCTTCTTTTCCAGCAGCATAAGTGTAAATTGAATTTTCTATGGTTACAAGAAACTGGTAAATAGTTTTCTGCTACCCACTTCTTTTAGCAGATTGGAAATTATTCTAAAATAATCCTGGGAACTAAGTTAATAATTGTTTGAATTGTTGATTACTTGTATATTCTCTTGAAGTCCTGTCAACACTCAGTTGTTTCTCGTGATTGCATGGAAATAGTATGAAATTTCAAGGCCAGCGTATAGCGTCCAGTTCTTAAACATTTGACTATCACAAACATCTTAAGCATTTGCTAGTGTGTCTATAACAAAATGTGTAATGTAGCTATTTCTGTAAAGGTTTATCTCGATTAAAATGAAGTGGATAGCAAAATAAGCTTTAGTAAAAATAGTTTGTATACACACTAATAAACGATAGAAGCTAGAGAAGGTCGTGCGAATGTATCACATCAGACTTTTTATATCTACAATGAAATGTTTAAATATTGTGGCTTATTATTAATTTTATTGTCATTAACAGACGCACTATTGTGCTGTATTGTTGCTACCAGACGTAACATTATTGTGTCTCTTTAGTTATATTTCGGCTTAACGGTCTTTCGTTTCGGCGTGGACCACCCCAAAGGGAAAGATCTGTTTGAAACTGCCTGGTATAACGTCAACCCTGTCTGGCTTTGGCTAGACACGATAGGTGGGGGTAAGCTAGCGTCACCCCAGTGGAAGTGGTCGTTGGGGCCAGTCGTGTGTGTGACCGGTCTACGGTTTCGTGGCATCTCCCTCCATCCTGTTTCCTTTGTTCATCATGTAGAGTAGCCAAACGTTTGCGAATAAATCCCAGGTATGTAAAGGTAATGTGTGTTATGCAATATTTCAGTGTAACATAAAACCCACGCCTTCCCCTTAAAACTACATACCAAGGTTCCGGACTTTTGCTGCCAGCCAGTTGCGGCCCCTCCATGTGCGTGTTGGGGTGACCTAAATTAATAATCCTTTGTTATCCTTTCTGGCCTTCACCCCAACATGAACAATATGTAATGAATGTTTATTTTTATTAACAAGAAGAAGATGGAAGGATAAGCTTTTGTAAGATTGGTCTGCATGAGAAGAGTGAGAAGAGAGAGTTATTTGAATGTCACACTTCAGATGCGTTCATTAACTTACTATTTATGATGGCATGTTTGGGAAGTCGCTTTTCCAGCATTGGTTGCATCAACCTAACCTACCCAAATCTGTTGTTTTTGCATAACAGAGCCAAAAATATAATGTTATTATTACAGGCATGAATATAGTCATATTTTAATTAAAATGTTACCATTACAGTCTTTCCTCTGTCATTACTTATGTTTTTATTTCTTAGTATACATTTAATTCCCGCATCATGTTGATTTTCGCAGTAGCATACCTACCAGGTGAAATCGGTAATACACATTTTAAGACGACAAATAAAAAAAAGCACTTTTAGGAAAAGGTTCTTGTGTTTGTCATGTGTCTGTGAACAACATAACTCGAAAACGAAAAGTTGGATAAACACCAAACTTTGTATTTACGTTCAGTACCATCCAAAGATGCGACACGAAGATTTTCAACCCCGGACTTCACTTTACATGGAATATTTTTCGAGAATTTTGATTTTCTCAAAAATGGCTCTAACGGTTTTGATTAAAATTATAATATGTTTAAGATATTTTCATGGCAAATGAAATGTATAACTTGAATTTGGGAATGTCCCCAAAAGTCCTCTTTATTCTGAATGACTTTTGCATAACTGGTAAACCGTAAGAGACAGACAAAATTTTACCTCACGAAAAATGTAGATCTGATTAAAACACACAATTTATGTCATACTTTTGTCTTTTGTCGAGTGAACAATTTCCGATGTATTCCTTGTTATTTATATGAATTATCCAATACATACTTTTTCTCAAATGGGAATTCATTATTAGTTTTTTTATGTCCTGGACAAGCAAAGAGATTGGAATGCTCCACATAGTAACCAGCTCTTAAAAGATTTGACTATCGCTTAAAGCCTTCCATATTCCGTTGTATAATGTATAACCTATGTGTAGCTGTAGGCCGATATATAAACCAATGTTTTAAAAGTGTTATTATTAATATTATTGTTGTTATTCGTTTTTATTTTGGAAGAAAATTCATTTTACACATAAAAGGAAGCACATTAAATTATAATATAACTACTCCCTACTACACTATTTAATTCCAATGAACTCTGAGCACCTGCGATGTTAATCGAATTTTGAGTTTGCTTTTGTTAACCAATTTCTTAATGTTGGATGTAAGTTTTTATATGTACAGCAGAAGTAGATAATTCATCAAGATGTGTATTTGTAACAGGTGAATATCTTATTCTTAACAATATTTATGCAGAAAAATTTGCACGCAAATTTATGTGTAACCAAATCTGCAGACGAGCCTTAGAACAAGACCGTGAATTTGAAGAAACCGATCGAAGGGACATATTTTCAACATTCAGTCAAATTAGGAGACTGCGTGATCCACAGTGTTATTTAAATGTAGCATAAAGACCTCAGAGGTTTTGAACTTCTAGGTATCATTTCCATTTGCGGGGATAGGAAGTATTCATGAATCTCAGAAAATTGGATTTATAAATGAATCTATGTTACTCTTTTCAGGTTCGAAAGAGCAAGCGTTTGTAATAAATACGTTCACATAGGATCTTGAGCTATCAGCGTGACATTATTTGGCCGTGGCCCTAAGGTTGGCCACCACTGGCTTAGAGCATAATGTATTGTCGCTTTAACTCTTAACTGCCGGTTTTTTGAAAGTACTTTTTGCGGAAGCAGTTTGTTTACTCCAGACAAACGACCCTCCTTGCTGTAAGTTTCATCTTAATAGTTTTGCCTTTTTTGCCACATGGACTTCAGGAGATGTCGTTTTCAGGAAGCGGGGAAGGATTTCGATATGCAAAGTTGCTTATTTTGCTTCTGGGACCTGCAAGAAGATGGGGTGAAGCGAAAGGCACACAGGGCGACAGATCTGGGCAGCAGGCTCGGATATAAGTGGGGCCCCTAACATCACCAGATATTAAAACCTGACGCCGATGGAACCCCATCGCCAAGGCCTACGGAGAGGTCTTTCTGAGGGCTCGTCACACACCGAACGCAGACAGTTTTCCCAGAGCAAACTTCACCGGCATATGTCTCCGCTGCCGTTCACTCGCCTGATCCAGAAATATAAGGAAATGAAATGACAGGAAAATGCACCTCAGCATTCGCCTACAAACCAGAAAAACAGCGAAAAACACAGAGTTAGAGTTGCCGGCCTATTGGGAATGAAACCCGTGACCTCACGAATGCGAGCCTCACATCTTACTTGCTGCCGTTCTCTGTGGTGTAGTGGTTACCATGCTAACCTCTAGTTCCCGAGGTCGCGAGTACAAACCTGGCGGAGGGCGATGGGTATTTTCGGGTGTAAGCATCCTTAGCATGGCTTCTTTTGGAAGGGAAGTAAAGCCAGTGGTCCCGTGTCGTAGATTTACCGCACGTAAATGAACCTCAAACCGGCAAAGAGGCCTCTGAGCAAAATTACCGGTCTTTCACGCCTAATATAGAATGGGACACTAAGGACCATAGCAGTTATAGAACGTCCATAAATAAAAACTCAATTAAATTTTTCGCACATTACTGCGGTTGACTTCAGTACGAAACCGGAACTCGGTATACTTCTACGTGGCTGAGTAAAACTACGTAAAACGGGATGGTCGGAATAAGGACTATTCGGTCTATGCATATACTTATTTCAGTTTACCTAAAGTGGGTAGAAAATCAGCCTTTTTATGTTAACCAGTAGAGAAGATACTGTGACTTTTACACATCGGATTTTTTTCCGCAGTCAGGCGATTTGGTTAACATGTTCAATAATGTTATGTGAATGTATTACGTAATTTAATAATGTAGGAGCTGTGAGAATAATAAGTTAAACGTTGCTAACAATGAGGTAACCTTGAGGCAATAATGAGTAAGAATGTTTAAAAATACTACTAATTCTGATTCAAGGAGTAACAATTATGTAATTTTAGTGACAGTTTATAAAATAGCCAATCAACAACCAGAAAACGCTTTAGTTAAATGAAGGTATTCTATTGGAATAGGATTAGCCAATCAGGGATTTAAAATACATAAATTTACAAAGTTTAGACGGTTGAAATCAGTTCAGTTGCCTGCAGACAGTGATTGTAGCCGGATGCGTGATGCATCCTCGAGAGAATTTATACGTATTCGTGTGAGACGAAAATAGTTTACGTATTAAAAAGGTATAATTATTAAATAAAAACATATCACAGCTCTCCTTTGATATCAGTGAAGTGCTATTTAATTTGTGTCAAGGATTAATAAAAAGGAGTGAATTAAAACTTAAAATCTGTGTAAGCCTACATTCTTGTCGCATCACGCCCTGCCAAGACTTGCATGTCTCTAAAACAAATACTGATGCAGCCGAGGCAAACATAAATATTTAATACTTAAAGAAACAGTTTAATTACAAAGCTATTATTTTTAAACTTGGGGCAAAGGCCACCTGAAAGTACATTTGGGGCAAATAACAATAACGTAAAGACAATACCATCTTCACCAGTAGAGAAGATACTGTGACTTTTACACATCGAATTTTTTTCCGCAGTCACGCGATTTAGTTTGGCGCTCACGGTCACTGGCGTTATTCTCGTTTACTTTTCTTTCAACCCCACCCAGCTGAGGTCAATTGAACCCAATGAGCTTATCTTCACAGGCCAGCACTAAACTTGACCTCCACAGAGTTCCTTCCTGGCGGAAGATGCTGAAAAAACGCAAACACTAAGCAAAAAGGAAAGGAAAAAACAAACGCCGTCTATGTGCCGCAGGCGAAGTACCTAACCTATAATTATTTCCTGCTAGTCTTGGATGAATGCTCTGAATTCAATTTGCTACCAGAGGTGGAGCCAGAAAACTGCTAATGAAATGGCGGTTACGAGTTCGATCACCGACCATCCACTTCTAACCTTGTTTTTTTTTTACTCGAGTCGAAAACAAACTAACAAGAAAACTGGCTGCTCCTGGTTGCAAAAAGCGAATAAAAAAGGTACGATAATCCGCATTCCATGATGCATTAATCACATTAAAGCTTTCCTACAAAACATACAGAGCTTTGACTCTGTTGTCATATAACCCAGATATTGGTGTACGCGGAGATAAGGTATTTGTGAGATAGGGCGATAAATGAACCTCGCTTACCTTTGTTATAAAGGTTGTTGTTTGTCGTAAACTATCTTCATGTTCCAATAAAAGAGCTGAACTGCACTCACCTAAAACAATAACAGAAAATTGGCTTAATTTTTCGTCTTTAACATTTAATCTTGCATTATTAATAATAATAATAATAATAATAATAATAATAATAATAATAATAAAAACAAAATCCTCTAAACTGCTGCTAACATTCATTGTTGTAGAAAACCAGAAAGGTTTTCGTCAGTGCTTTATACCCAGAAATGTTTGTTTAAATACATTAATAAACACTTTGTACATTGGCTTGTATTTATGCCGTGCCCACAGCTTTGGGAGGCATGCTACTGACCTTCACAGGTATGTATAGAAAGTAGGAGGCGCATGTATCTGTTTACCTTTTCTCGCATACATTGGCGTCATGTTCTACGTGCACAGTACTAGTTTATTCTCAATGAATATTCAACTTTGAGCACTAGCTTTACTCATCACTTACGGCACGTTTAAATATACAGGTTTATTCAAAAAGAAGGAGCAGACTTTAAATCTTTATTTCTAATTAACGACAATAGGTAGCGACACATACGACACATCATTGAATAGAGAAAAGTTCAATGTTTTAAGCCCCAACCATTAGTTCCGTTCAGGGTCTACAGCGGCGCTGTGTTTGTTTACGAGAAAATGGCGACGCCACAAGAGAAGTCGTTTTGTGTGCCGCAATATGCAATTGTTTCATTGCAGCGTGTATTTCATTGTAAGTTCAACAACGAGCCAGTCGTCATACAAAATTTACAATTGATACAATAAATTGTAGAAGATGGTTGCATATGCAAACGGAAAAGCACTTGTCTTCGCATAAAAAATGGTGCTGATTTTGAACATATAAAATAAAATTTTGAAATTTTCTTTATTCAATGATTATCATATGTGTCGCTACCTATTGTCGTTAATTAGAAATAAATATTTAAGGGCTGTTCCTTCTTTTTTAATAACCCTGTACTATGACTAAGTAAAACTCTGTTTTGCACAATTTCTCCATGAAAAAAATATTTTTAATGGCAACATAATGTAAAACTGAAATACTTTTTACTTTCAAATAGGACACATTTACAAGACATTATTTTAATAATCCTTCCACTCTCCATTCTTGTGCAATACCTGATTTAGCCGCCTAGGTACTGAATCACTCGTCGCCTTCTGGGAGTACTGTCATGAAATGTGGGAATATATGCGTTTAGACTCAAGAGTTTTTTCAGCACCTAATCGATTAGGTGCTTAGGGGCTTAATCAGGTAATGACATTGGACAGATTATTAAAATAATATCTACTACATGTGTCATCTTTCGGAGTAAAAAGTATAATTTACTTCAGTTTTACATTATGTTGTCAACAAAAATATTTTTTCACGAAGGAATTGTGCGAATCGGTGTTTTATTTAAGTAGTTGTATATTTAGATTGAATAGATGATTTCAATGGTGTCCTCCTTGAGAGTAAAAATTATAATATATTTATAATATACGAAGGACGTCTAGAAAGTAAAGGTCAACTGCACATCACGCTCGGTGCCGGTCGTCCACTACCACAATTGTGTGCACGCTAGTTAGCTCCTTACTTCACCTCAGTGTGAGTCGAGTTTCGTTGCTGTGAGGTCACGCCTCTCTGTTCTACAACATATTCCAAATGGCGGCGCCAATTGATAATCCCGCCAAATGTGGAGTGCATAGTGTGATTCATTTTTTTGAATGCAAAAAAATGTTCAGCCAATAGAAATTAATAGGCAAATAATACAAGTGTATGGTGATAATGCAATGAACGAGTCTTCAGTGAGGAAATGGTGGATAATGTTTAACTAAGGAAGAACCAGCGTACACGACGAAGACCGGTGTGGGAGGCCATTACAGATTAGTTGAAAACAAATGAAAGAATTGGATAGACTTTTTGGGTGGAAAAGAGTTTCTAGCCAATGAAGACCTCAAAGAGGCGGTGACAGAAGAATATAACACCGGCACTGAAAAAATTGTACCACTTTACAATAAACCCTTGACAGTAATAGCGATTACGTTGAAAAATAATAGAGTAAGGTACTGAATCTTTGTAAATAAAGTTTTGTGTTGAAATTTTTCTATTATTTAGTTATGCCAAATCGTGCTTTACTTTCTGGATGTCCCTCGTATGTTAGTTTTACATTACGTTGCCATTAAAAGTATTTTTTCGTGGAGATATTGTGCAAATTTAGGTATATATTACTTTAACATAGTTATTATAAGTGATGAAGAGTAAAGCTATTGCTCAAAGTTATATATTCATATGTGAATAATCTGGAACTGTGTACGTACAACAGAACGTCACTCGTGCTAAAAACGTACACAGATACAAGGCACCTCCTGCTTGCTATACATCCTCACCTGTGAAGGCCAGTAGAATGCCTTGCAAGCCGCGGGAACGACGTAATGGAAGACAGTATACAGCATCTTTAATTTCAATGTTAAGAAGGACGTAAAAATGAGTGGATACTTAAACCAGTGAAGGACTTAGACAAGGCTACCTAATGTCACCACTAATATTCAACATTTACCTTGATGATGCTATACGGCTTTGGAAAGCAAACAGTAATTGCTTTTAATCTATATAATTTAAGATTATCTACTCCAACGACCAGATCTTATTATTACTTAAATCAAAGTGATTTGTCGGACTTGTGAGCAGGAGGTCTGCGACTCAAATGCCGTCAAGACTGTCTTCCCTGACTGAATGTTTTTTTCCAGGTTTTCCTGTCGTCTTAACTGCAAATATTGGGGAGCTACCCTAAACTTATGCTTGCCTTTCCCAATTATCATTTCATTTCATGCGTCACCATATCTGCAATTCTATTTCTGTTTAATTTGACTAATTAACAAATAACTAGAAAATTAAATGACAACAAACATATATACTTGTAAAACAAATTTCACTAACACAAAAAGTATTCGTCTACAATTTAAAATATTGCCAGATTAACAAACAGTAATTTCTCATTTTTGGTATGCAGAAAGGAAAAAAAGTGATACATTCACATGATTTTCTCTACCCTATATCTTTATTAGTGGGTATACAAACCATTCTTACTAAATAAATTAATTGTTCTTCTACACAAGCCGTGTTGGGCAAGGTTGGAAAGCTAGAATCAGACGAATGAAAAATTCAATGCCCTCGCCGGCATTTAAACCACGGATCTCCCGGTATCTGTCCGGTTGCTCTAACTATTGAGCTACCATGGCAACATGCCAGTACGAGAAAATGCGAATCAGTTGAGGAATTTAATGTCCAAGGTATTGCATTCCACCAAAAAATTCGGTACTGAGACTTCACCGGAAATAGTTTTGAGGCTCCCTGAAACAAAACAAACAAACAAAAATTCGTGTGTGTATCTGTGTGTCTGTCTGTAGACAGCATAACTCTGTCTGTAGACAGCATAACTCAAAAACAAAAAGTCCGATAAACACCAAACTTAGTACTTGAGTTTACTATCTTCCAAGGATGCGACCTGAAGATTATCAAGAAACCCCCCCCCACGCCCAACTGGCCTTTAAATGTAACATTTTTCGAAAATTTTTACTTTCTAAAACGATTTTGATTAAAATACCACATATAAAGATATACATGAAAAATAAAATGTATATCTTGAATTTTCTGGGCATAGCCTAGGAAGTTCTTTCGGAAGGAATTTTATACAATCTTGCATAACTTGTAAACGTTTAGCGTACCATACACAAAAACTGTATATGTCTTTAAAAGACACAATTTACTAAAACTAAGTTTTTTTGTGTAGCATAAGCCGTTTGATATATCCATTATTAAAGGTCCGAATTGTTCAATACTTATTCCTTTCAAGTTCCATCGATTTTCAGTTGTTTCTCGCGACTGCATGGAAACAGTATAGAAGTTTAAGGCCAGCATATAGCGATCAGTTTTTAAACATTTGGCTATTGCTGGTCTCCGTATTTATAACGAGATATGTAATGTAAGTAATTTTGCAAAGATTTGTTTGGATTAAATGTAGTAGATAGAAAAATAAGATTTATTAATAATAGAATTAATTGCTCTTTCACATAAGTCGTGTGTTGGAAAGGGTTGGAATATTACTAAAGTCAGATGACTGAATAATTCAATGACATAGCCGGGATTTGAACCACGGATCTCCCGGTCTCCATCCAGTTGCTCTAACCACTGAGCTACCATGGTAACATACCGACACGACATTAAACTCTCCAACCGGACGGAGACCGGGAGATCCGTGGTTCAATTCCCGGCTATGGCATTGAATTTTTCAGTCATCTGACTTTAGTAATAATAGTTTGTGTACCACTAATAAAGATACAGGGTAGAGAAAGTCATGTGAATGTATCGCATTAGAATTTTTTCCTTGCAATGGTTAGTTTGGGGTGAGGAATTTTCTTAAAAATCTTCTTGTCCCATCCTTATACGATACTGAACTTAAATACCAAGTTTGGTATTTAACTTACTTTTCGTTTTTAAAGTTACGCTGTTCACAGGTAAAAACACGACTTTTGGGATTCATGGTACCTCAAAACGTGTGAAAACTGAACATAGAATTATTTGGGTGGAATGCAATACATCCTCTACCTTCTAGAGGTAAGTTGTAAACTCAGTAAAACTAATATAAAATTATTAAAACGAAGAATCTGAAAAAAGCGTCACAATTCGCAAACTATAATACGATTTATCCTGCAAATTAAAAATTAGGAATTTTTCTACTCAATTTGGCTGGTAGAACGTTTTTAAAGCGTAGACGAATGCTTCCTATAGGTCACTATGGGGTACTTGATTTGGTTATGCAAATCGAATAGATCTGGATTCATTATGACTGAAACCATAATAAAGAACAAACGTTTCAGCCAATTGCTTGCCCGCTTCAGGAACCATGCTTGTTTAACCCACATATTTCTTGTGATTACGAATCGCCTCCAAACTCTCCCATCCATTCACAAACAAAAGCATTCAAACAGAAGTCCTTCAGCTTTGTCCTTCACCCCTGCTAACTTTATTTATGTAACACGGTGCTCCATTCACAAAAGCGGTTTAGCAGTCTCTAACCTATTACCATAGGTATTCGATAAGTTACGTCACTGCCTGCTAGCAATTGTTTTAGAGGATGACTCTAATTTCTGTTCGGACAAAATCGAGTTTTCATTTCCTTTCAATTACAGCTCTTCAGAAGCATTACAATACTTGCGTCGCAATCATGTCATGCTGAAAATGCAAATTCCACAGCCTTACGAATAGAGTTTGATCGAGTCAGGCTTTAGACCAGGGACGGCCAAATCTAGGCCCGCGGGCAAGTAATGGTCCGTCAAGTGGAGGTCTGCGCGGGCTCGGGCTAAGTCCTTGGGCATAAATGTTTGTCAGGCATGGGTTTAAAAATAAAGATGAAAATATTAATTTATTACGACATTCAAAATATGCATTTAATTTGTTATGTAAATATATTTAAACAAATGATATTTAACCAAAATCATTAGTGGCTTTTTGAGAAAAAAACAACAACATTCCCATGTAAAGGGAAAATAACGACGAAATTAACAGATTCTATTTTGGGCAGCAAGGTTGAGATGCCTGGAATAGCAGAACTATCTTACATATGTATACATAATTATACAGTATTAATACTAGTAATAATAAATAAATACTCTCTCTGGACTGCTGCGAATAACGTTAGGACAGCACGAGAGATTCCACCTCCGTTCGTCCCAGAAGATCCTGCACAGAGTGCAGTGATAGGGCGTCATGCGACCAATAATACACTATGATGTCCACATGTCGCTTACTATGCATACGGACCTTAGCAGTCACCATCACTGTTAAGTGACTTCTCATTTGGTTCCAAGGACCTGATGCGTATCTTAGCAGGCCCCCCAGCAGGGGAAAAAATCCCATGCCGGTACGGAAATAATGAAGCAGCGTTTCGTGGACCAGCAGCAGCAGCAGTAGTAGTAGTAGTAGTAGTAGTAGTAGTAGTAGTAGTAGTAGTAGTAGTAGTAGTAGTAGTAGTAGTAGTAGTAGTAGTAGTAGTAGTAGTAGAGAAAAATATAAAATATACCTAACAATTTTTAAGTTTCTTAAAGAAACTATTTCTAAAATTGTATCTTTTGATAGTAGTAGTAGTAGTAGTAGTAGTAGTAGTAGTAGTAGTAGTAGTAGTAGTAGTAGTAGTAGAATGAAAAAAATATAAAATATACAATAAGACATTTAAGTTTCTTAAGAAACTAATTCTAAAATTGTATATTTTGGTAGTAGTAGTGGTAGTGGTAATGGTAGTAGTAGTAGTATTAGTAGTAGTAGTAGTAGTAGTAGTAGTAGTAGTAGTAGTAGTAGTGGTAGTAGTAATAGTAATAGTAGTAGTGTAGAAAAAAATATAAAATATACATAAAATATTTAAGTTCTTAAAGAAAATACTTCCAAAATTGTATATTTTGATAGTAGTAGAAGCAGTAGTAGTAGTAATAGTAGTAGTAGTTGTAGTAGTAGCAATAGTAATAGTAGTAGTGTAGAAAAAATATAAAATATACATAAAACATTTAAATTTCTTAAAGAAACTATTTCTAAAATTGTATATTTTGATAGTAATAGTAGTACTGGTGGTAGTAGTAATATTAATAGTAGTAGTGTAGAAAAAATATAAAATATACATTAAATATTTAGGTTTCTTAAAGAAACTACTTCTAAAATTGAATATTTTGATAGTAGTAGTGGTAGTGGTGGTAGTAGTAGTAGTAGTAGTAGTAGTAGTAGTAGTAGCAGTAGTAGTAGTAGTAGTAGTGGTGGTGGTAGTGGTAGTGGTAGCGGTAGCAGTAGCAGTAGTAGTAGTAGTAGTAGTAGTAGTAGTAGTAGTAGTAGTAGCAGTAGTAGTAGTAGTAGTAGTAAATAATAACTACAAAATAATATTATGTGAAACAAAATCGGGCAAGATCGGCGCTGTGGTACGGTATAGCCTATTCTCGGGCTCGTGCCGGGCCTCAAAATTTCGCCCCATACAGACCTCTACCGTCAATACATTTTGAGTGGCTCGCCGATAGCTCAAGCTCGGAAGCGAACATATTTATTACCACAAATTCTTCCTTTTTGGAATCTGAAAACGGTAACATAGATTTATCCATACATCCATTTTTTATTTCAGACTCTGAGATTCATAAACCACCCCTACACCATCCTTGAAAACAGAAATAATAGAAATCCAAAACCACTTAGGCCTTTCTGCTAAATTAAAAGAGCTTTGTGGGTCACCCACTTCTAATTTGACTGAATTTTGGAAATGTCCTTTCAGACCGGTTTCATGAAATTCAGGATCCTGCTCTAGGCTCGTGTAAAGATTTGACACCACACATATTTGTAAGCAAACTTTTCTGCCATGAATGTCATTAAGAATAAATAACGTTCAACTGTTACTGATGATGCACATCTTGCTAATATACTTATTCTGTGCACATCAAAAACTGCACTTAATATTGAGTAGAGCAAGTAAATGAAAAAGAAGTACAAAAGCCATGTTAAAATTATAGGTCTTCAAAATTTATTGGGATGTTCTTATTAAACAGTGTAATAAGTAGTATTTCCATTACAATTCAATATATTTCATTTTATGGTATTTTTAAGTTTTGTGAAATTATATAATGTTCTTTCAAAATAGAAATAATCTAAGAATAAGTGTATGAGGTTTAAAATGTTTTAAATATCGCTTACAGCTACATACTTTGCTAATACTTATCTAATGCTTTATTTCAATTCAAAATAGTATTAATACAAAATGTAGTTACACGGCCGTTTAAAAAACATCAGTTTGCTGCTCCAAGCTAAAAAAAATTTGGCCAGCTCTGCTTTAGACGATAGAAAATTAATGTTTAAATTTCTGGTGGTATTAGGAAGTATCAAATATATAAAAAACTCCATTACTTGATTTGGTTATCACCTGCAATTAATTGCCTTGTATCTCTTTTTAGATTTTTAAAGCCTATTCAAGTCACACGGTGCATACTTGATTGCCTTTACACAGGAATTAGTCCCCCACAACTTCTGAAGCATATGTCTCGTATCATTGTGCAATATCATCTCCCTCAAAGAAAATTTGATGTGCAAATTTACATCATCTTCGTGGTTCAGGAGAAATATTTACTGTATTTCTTATCTAGTAGATATAGCCTCACACTTCTTTCCATCGTTTTGCAGGTATTCGTAACATTCCTGTATCCCCAAGGTTTATATATACACTATGTGATCAAAAGTATCCGGACACCCCACAAACATGCATTTATCATCTTAGGTGTATTGTGCTGCCACCTACTGCCTGGTAATCATTATCCGCGACCTCAGTAGTCATTAGACATCGTGAAACAGCAGAATGGGACGCTCCGTGGAACTCACGGACTTCGAACGTGGTCAGATGATTGGGTGTCACTTGTGTCTGAAGTCTGTACGCGAGATTTCCACGCTCCTAAACACCCCCAGGTTCACTGTTTCTGATGTGATAGGGAAGTGGAAACGTGAAGGGACATGTACAGCACAAAAGCGTACAGGCCGACCTCGTCTGTTGACTGACAGACCGCCGACATTTGTAGAGGGTCGTAAAGAGAAATAGGCAGACATCAATCCAGACATCCACACAGGAATTCCAAACTGCATCAGGATCCACTCCAAGTAGAAACTATGACAGTTAGGCGTGAGGTAAGAAAACTTGGATTCCATGGTCGAGCGACTGCTCATAAGCCACACATCACGCAGGAAAATTCCAAACGACGCCTCGCTTGGTGTAAGGAGCGTCAACATTACACGATTGAACAGTGGCAAAACGTTGTATGGAGTGATGAATCACGGTAGACCATGTGGCGCTCTGATGGCAGGGTGTGGGTATGGCGACATCTGCCAGCGTGTGTAGTGCCAACAGTGAAAATCGAGGTGGTGGTATTATGGTGTGGTCGTGTTTTTCCTGCAGAGGGCTTGCACCCCTTGTTGTTCTGCGTGGCACGATCACAGCGCAGACCTACATTGATATTTTAACCTCTTCCTTGCTTCCCAATGCTGAAGAGCAATTCGGGGATGGCCATTGCATCTTTCAACACGATCGAGCACATGTTCATACCTCACGGGCTGTGGCGGAAAGGTTACAGGGGAAGTATTGTATTCCACCCAGAAATTCGATACCGAGATTTCACCGGAAATATATGTTTTGAGACCCCCTGAATCCATAAAAAGCATTTTTGGAAACATGTCCGTGTGTGTGTCTGTGTATCTGTGTGTGTGTGTGTGTGTGTGTGTCTGTGAACAGCATAACTCAGAAACGAACAGTCGGATAAACACCAAACTTGGTATTTAGGTTCAATATATTCCAGAGATGCGACACGAAGGTTTTCAAGAAAATCCCCCACCCCAGATTACCCTTTACATGGAACATTTTTCGAAAATTTTAATTTTCTCAAAAATGGCTCTAACGATTTTGATTAAGATATCATATGTTTAAGATATTTTCATTCCAAATGAAATGTATATCTCGAATTTTCTGGGAATGTCTCCAAAAGTATTCCTCATTGTGAACGACGTTTGCATAACTGGTAAACCATAAGAGATAGAGGAAATTTTACTACACAAAAAATGTAGATCGCGTTAAAATACACAATTTATGTCATGTACGGTTTTTTTGTTGTGTGAACCATTTTCGAGATATTGCTTGTTATTCCCTTAAATTTTCCAATACTTATACTTTTTCTCAAATGGAAATTCGTTATTCATTTTTTTGTCCTGGTAATGCAAAGAGAATGGAATGCGCCACATAGCAACCAGTTCTTAAAATATTTTACTATCGCTTAAAGCCTACCAATTCCCCTTGCATCTATAAGAAAATTAGCAATAAGATTAACATGAAGCATGGAGAATAAGCGTTTATAAAAATAGTTTTATTTATGCTGTTCACTGGCTGACACACACACCTTTTTCTAAAACTGTTGGTTTTTAGATTTCTTGGGTGTCCTCAAAGCATACATTTTCGATGAAATCTCGATACCGTATTTGTGGCTGGAATGTAATGTTTTCTCTTCCTTGTGGCAGAGAATGTAAAAATAACAACAAATATTGCTTTCCGTAACAGCAGTTGTTTATGTGAGTACTTAATTTCAACTCAAAAAGATGCAAAAAGAAGGAAGAAAGTCTTTTCTTCGATAAAAACGTGCGGCGAGTTCATAACTTCTCTTACAACAAGCATCCAATCTACTTTGAAGTACCACATGAAATATTTAAGTAGTACAGCGGTATTTAAAATGCACGGTACTTTGCGTCCTCTTCTTTTTCTGAAATAGCCATCTGAAATTAACCATCCGGGGGCGACGCAAACGGGAACACGTAAAGAAACATAAAGCCTGAGGATATAAGCTGCACACGTCTTCTGGGTAACTGCGAGACGATGCACCAATAGCATTATGGTGTTTTTTATCTTACTTTCCACTGCATAATGCATTCAGGTGTAGAAGCAAAACAGTAGCATCATGGCGTGGAGCCATTTCTGAAGGCACCCTTATGTTTTAGCAGATGGTTTAGCTCCTTCAAGCTTTAACCATGCTCTTTGAACATTTTAAATTCTATGCTTTGAAGGTAAATTTGGTTGATGGTGTCACTCAGCAGTAGAGACTAACAGAATCATTCTGATTAATTTAAAAGTATCAAATGTGGATATTCAAAGATATCACATCACTTTTTATAACCACTATTCTCCAAACTAATGTTAATAATGCTTTCTTCCAACACAATACAGATAAACGTTTGCAGAAACTATTTTATTGCACATTTCTTGTAGGTAGAACCGAAACACAATAGGCTTAAGCGATACACAAATTCATAGGTATATGGTGACTTTGAAATTCCGTTCTCTTTGCAGGAAGAAAACAAATTTCTTGATGTGTTGCATTCACATGATTTTCCCTGTCCTGTAAAAGGTTACCTTAAGAAAGCTTGCTTTTCTACTTCATTTTAATCGAGATAAATATTTGCAGAAATATCTACATTACATATTTCGTTATAAATACGACAGTAACAGTGATAGTCAAATGTTTAAGAACTGGAAGCTATATGCTCGCCTTAAAACTCCATACTCTTTCCAGTGAGGCAGTATTTTTTAACACTTAAATAATTTCAGTCTAATTATATAATATGTAAATTCAATAACAGCCCGCCTTAAAGCAATATGTGTATGTAACAATATATAAAATATGTATGTAACATCATTGTATATACTTATATTACTGTAAAAATGTTTAATAATGTTATGTGAATGTATTACGCATTTTAATAATGTAGCAGCTGTGAGAAATAGGTCAAAAGTTGCTAACAATGAGGTAACAGTGAGGTAACCTTGAGGCAATAATGAATTTGAAAGTTTAACAGTATTACTTATGATTCTTGGAGGCAATAATGTAATTTTTGTGACAGTTTATAAAATAGCCAATCAACAACCAGAAAAAGCTTTAGTTAAATGAAGGTATTCTATTGGTCTAGGATTAGCCAATCAGAAACTAAAAACGAAAAAAGTTTACAAATTTTGAAGTCAGTTGCCTGCAGACAGTGTTTGTAACCGGACGCGAAAATGCGTCTTCGAGAAATTTAATACGTATTCGTGTGAAACAAAAATAGTTTAAGTGTTAAAAAGTGCAAGCATTTAATAAAAACATCTCACACCTCTCTCTCTATATCAGTGAAGTGTTATTTAAATCGTGTCAAGCATTACTAAAAAAGGAGTGAAGTAAAATTATAATCTGTGTAAGCCTACATCCTTGTCGCACCACAACCCTGCAAAGAGAAACATATCTCTAACAATAATACTGACGCAGCCGAGCCAAACTTAAATATATAATATTTAAAGAAACAGTCAAATTACAAAGTTAATATTTTTAAACTTGGGACAAAGGCCACCTGAAAGTACATTTGGGGCGAAGGCTTCCGGAAACTGTTTAGTATACATGCGGTTGCAACTAGCTCAAGTGTTCGGCTCCCCAACAGTTAAAATATAATACAACTCCTTCAATACACCATCTTCAAATTGGCGTCCATACGTGAGGCTAATAAATAATTACTTCTTCACCACTTCACCATGCAGTCGTGAGAATCAACTGAATGTCGACAGGTCTCTAAATGAATGACAAAGTACTGAACAATTTGAATAATTAGTAGCTGATCTCTGAAATTCCACCAAATATGGTTATCTGAAACAAATTTTATGTATTAAAGAGTCTACATTTTTTATGTAGTACGTATTCGTTATTCCTTAACGTTTACCAGTTATACAAGATTATATAAAATTCCCTTCGAATGAAGAGAACTTCACAAGCTATTTCCAAAAAATTGAATGTATACATTTTATCATGTAAATAGCCTTAATACACATACAGAGTGGACGATTTAAGTTGCGACTGTACAATCTCTCCAAAACTAAGTGTTGTAGAAAGAAATGTCTTTAGTAAAAGTTGCTTGATATTATGGGGAAAGTAAATGCCATTAGTCGTGTTTTGTTTAGATGACGTTGTGATGGTCATTTTAGGGTCAATTTAATTATTTTAAATGGAAATCAATGAGTTTCAATTTTAAATCAAAATCGTTACAGGCATTTTTCAGAAATACAAACATACCTAAAAACGTTCCATGTAAAGGGTAGTTGGCGGTCGGGGGATTTTCTTGAAAATCTTGTGTCGCATCCTTGTAAAGTACTGGATTTAAATAGCAACTTTGAAATTTAACGTGTCCTGCCCATCTCCATTTTAGGTAGCTTCCTGTGGTCGCGACGTCCTCTAATCGTGTCCATTTCCTTACTTCTTGGTTCTGCATTCTATCTTTCATTGTTATACACAAGAATTTCCCTTCTATTTTCCTTTGGCAGATATTTATCGCCTGCCTCTGTTTCCATTGTTAGGCTCCACGTTTGTGAGCCATAAAAAGGAGTTTGTAAAATACATATCATCAATGTTTGACCTTTTAAACTTATATTGTAGGATTTGTCCGGGAATATACATTTTAGAGTCCAGAATTTAGACCATGCTGCTGCGATCCGTTGTGATATTACTATGTCCATCGTGTTCTTAGAGGATATGGTATGATCTAAATATGCAGTTTCTTGTACGTATACCAGAGGTTCGTTGCCTGCTAATGTGATGTCCTCTTTGCTGTTTGTCATTTTTAGGCCTAACGCATGCTCTCATGGGCGGATGCGTTGACGGAAGTGAATAGCCTTATATTTCGGCTGTGTTTACATCTCTCGAATATGTCAAGGAGGATCAAAATCCTGGACCTTCACCAAATTACTCTTAATTATGCTGCATTCATTAAATCTAGGCAGAATTATAACGGTTATCAACTTTTGTTATCCAATAGTAATACTATTTGAATCCATTTGAAACACTTTTGGATTTTTCATAATAATCGTTATTTTTACGGAAAGAGTAACAATAATAATAGTAATAATAATAATAATAATAATAATAATCAGAAATGCAATATAAGTTTGCAGTTGCTCAACTGTTATTTATACATAATCGAAGGTGATTATCATAACAAATTTGTATAAAGTATTATTATTATTACTATTATTATTATTATTATTCCCGTGGCGTTACAGCCAATGAAGGACCCAGACCTGCCAACCAGACTCCGGTCTCACGCCCACGCACGCACGGCAGAGGTGGGCGATCATCCAACTGATACGGGGTGATGATGTGGTCAGCATTACGCATCCCCAGCCAGACTGTTGGCTTCCGTTGTCGCGATCACTGCCTATCGCAGCTCCGCACTCTCCTCACGATGCTAAATGAGCATTGATCCTACACCCAGGACTTAAAATCCGCATCCCCTTGGGTGGCATCGAACCTGGGTGCATTCCGTGGCCGGAAACCAGAGTTCCACACTCTAGCCCACAGCGCCACCGTGCAGAACTATTATTATTTTTATTATTATTATTATTATTATTATTATTATTATTATTTTATACTTCTCATATTTTTATATTCATGCCACTTTAAATCTATAATGAAATACAAATGCACTACAACTGAGAAAATTCGCAAAAGCGGGTAGTGAGAGCTGAGAGAAGAAAAAAGAAATACAAAACAAAAACAAAAAAACGTGGCAGCACTATTCAGACACATTATGTTTCTTGATGTGTGACCAGCGGAATGGGGAATAAGTATCTTGCTGAGGAAGGTCGCTACGTCCTGTCCACAAGTACAGATAAATCTTTGTTGACACCTGGTTGGCACTACCGGTGCATTCTTGCATCCGTGGGCACTGCTTACAACTTCAAATTCACCAAGCTACATTCCAGAATATTTTCAGTGTAGCAATATGATACATAGAGGTGCAAAGTAGAACAGAATTGTTGCTGTCGTCTAAAATAAGTATCAGCGACAAGGCTGCCAACTTCACGCATGACACACTATCACGCAGAGTTTGTTCTCTAAGGCTCCAATTAGGTTAGCTTGCATGTTATGCTCCGAACCGGTTGTGCGCGACAAGCAAGTAGTGGCACACGTGCGAGTGGAATGTGTGAAAGACAGCGGCTAAAATAATTCAAGGCATAATAAAAGAATTGTGCTCAGGTGCTTGGCAACTCTACCGACCTACTTGAGGCCGTACACTTTCAGAAATGCATTCATTCCAAAATTATAAAACATTTCTTTCTCTACCCATTACCATTCCATAGGAGGTATCCCTTATGCATTGTACTATTCATAAACAAAATGTAAATGTACACACAGCGCTCATTTCAGGCGCATTCACAACAATAAATGTTTACAGAATACAGGTACGGCATACTCGTGGTGTGAGAGCATAACTCGCAGTATGTACACATGTTCGATATATTAATATATGAATTATTTCTGATGATTATCTTGTGTTTTGTTTGTTACTCTTAAAGTGTTAATGATGTTATTTTATTTCTTGCCACGGCTGCTGTTGTTTGGGTTTTTGGTAGAACATGTGTAACTTTGCAGGGTCTGGTACGGGAAGGAAAGTAAGTAGTAACAACACTAACATAAGCTTAAGTCAATGAAGAGCACAATGCTTTAATGGCACACGCATTTTCTGCTTTAGTAAGAAGCTACACAGTTACATTAGTTAGTTGGAGCTGTAGAACGGTCGCTTAGCAATCAAGTATTTTATAAGTGTTCTAGTAATAATGGTAGTATTTGTAACACGTCCCTAAACCATACTTTGTTTCCTTTTCATAACTTGAACTTTTAAACTGATATCATTTCAACGTTCTCACTACATTATGAGAGCTAATTAATAACGCCTGCTTCTGAGAGCTTACCCTATGTTCTTAACATCGCCGCACTTTATACTGCCTTTGCTGATGGGGACGCTATAACTAACTTCCCTAAACTTAAACATTTTAAACATATTCTTTCTTAAAATATCATTGGCTGTCTTCCTTCAACTTGGAACATTCTAGAAGACTTACCAGGCTATTACTCGTTGTTTCCCAACATGTGACCTCTCTACAAAAATATGTTGTCGCATATTCTCTTACACAATGACTCAAGGTCTTGCTTTTGTGACTTCCCCCTACAAGTACTTTTTGCCTGGGCCCTAATTCCAACAATTCTGCTTTTAACAAGGGTTCCACAGGTCCAGCTAAACTCTTACACATACATAAAACATATGCTTTAACATCTATTTATACAAGTATTTTGCTTATTAATGCTATTTTACATTATAATTTACATTATTATATACATGGTATGTATAACCATAGATACTGTTCCACAGAGCTCTGAGGGGGGAAAAGCCTTTCCATGTTAAGGTTAGTTTGAAATGGGGGAATTTTCTTGAAAATTTAGGTGTCACAACTTTGGAAGAAACTGAACTTAAATACTAACTACAGTCGTTAAGATAAAGACTTATAAACGGAAAGTCTGCGGTTCGAAACCCGATAGCATCGTCCTCTCTGGATTTCCTCAGTCCTCATAACTGGCAAATGTCTGATAGGTATCTATGCCTGGGACTTCCCGAATTTCATTTCACGTATCGCCAATATTCACCGCCCCTGCTCCCGTATGTAGTAGCAACGGGCGTTAAAGTGGTTCAAAATATAGTAGGTGAAGATTTTCCAAAGCATTCGTCCAATATCCTTTAGGTGCAAAAGTTTCATTATTTTTATTTTCTCAAAAATAGCTTAACGATTGTAATACATATGAATATAATTAAAGTGAAAAATGAACTGCACCTCTTGAAATTACTGTGAATGACCTGTAAAGGCCTTTTCATTGTAACTGATTTTTTTTAAGTAATAATTTTTGTATAACTGGAAAACTGCAGGAAATAGATGGAAAAGTACTACAGAAAATAAAATGGAACCTCGTTTAAATACACAGCTTGTGTAAATTTATTACATAGCTTAGGCCGCTTTCGAAATATTTCACGTTGCACGTTTCTCAAGGACATTTGAAGGACAGGCTTGCAGATTTACAATTCTTTTCATTGCAAAAACCTGTTAACCGCAGTTAAATCTTATATTGAATGATGTTTCTGCAAGCTTTTATAACTAAGCATTTACTGTTCAATTTGAAATAATTCCTAGATAAAAAAGAATCTATAGGTTGTGACGTCCTCTACCCAGTATCGTTTATTC
The DNA here is from genome assembly GCA_030765065.1 of Deroplatys truncata. NCBI lineage: Eukaryota > Metazoa > Arthropoda > Insecta > Mantodea > Mantidae > Deroplatys > Deroplatys truncata. Next base: position 281,893,880 of record CM060975.1, read on the forward strand.
TATATAGCTCTATAAACTGTTCTTACGAAAGCTATTTTTCTATTTGCTTCACGTTAATGAAAAACCTTGAGGCAGTATTTTTATGACTTAAATAATATCAGTCTAATATAATATAAAATATAATAACAGCCCGCCTTAAAGCAATATATGTATAATATAAAGTGTATGTAACAGCCATTTTATTAATGTTTATATTATTATGTACATGTATAATAATACTATGTGAATGTATTAAGTAATTTAACAATGTAGGTGCTGTGAGAATAGAAGCCGAATGTTACTAACAATGAGGTAACCTTGAGGCAATAGTGAATTAGAAAGTTTAATAAAGTTACTAATAATTCTTGGAACATTAATATAATATTTAAAACAGTTTATAAATAGCCAATCAGAAATTAAAATAGTGGAAATATACAAATTTAAGCGGTAGAAGTCAGACGGTACTAGAGAGCGTTCCCAGCCGGACGCTATTATATTGTGTACCCGATCGGTAGGGGCGTGTTCAATGTGTGAGACATGAAAATTCATTACGGCGTGAATAATATAAAGTTTACGTGTTAAAAAGTACAGTAACAATAATCTCACAGCTCTACAATAGGATATATCAGTGAAGTGTTATTTAATCATGTGAAAGATTAATAAAAAGGAGTGAAGTAAAAATTATAATTTTTTTAAACCTTCATTCTTTAGCTACACCACCCCTGCTAAGAGATACGTGTTTCTGCAAATTACTACTGACGCAGCCGAGGCATACATATATAATATTTAAATAAACATTAAAATACAAAGTTGATTTTTTAATCATTGGGGCGAAGGCCACCGGAAACTTTGTATCATACGAGGAGCAGCAACTACTGCAAGTTTGGCGCCCAAAGCGTGGTGCTAATAATGTAAAAAAAATATATTTCAAAATTTGCAAAAATAGTTTCATTGCACATTTCGTTGCCGGTAGAGGGAACCGAATCGATAGCCACATGTTTGAAAGCGAGCGACTATATGCTGTCCTTGAAACTCCATACTCTTTTCACGACATCGCAAGAAAAACCTGAATAACCACAGCACTTCAAAATCGACAAAGTATTAAAAATCTCAAAACAAATAGTACCCGATATCGCGGAAATGATTGATGCCCCTAAAACGTTCTTTGAAATAGTTAAATTATGTTATTATAGATATCTACATTTGTTGTGCAGTACGTTTTTGTCCATCTCTTAACGTTTAGCAGCTATAGAGAATTATATAAAAATTCCTACCGAATGAAGAAGAACTCACAGGCCATTCCCAAAAAATTCGTCAATATATACATTTTATTTGTCATCTAATTGTCTTAATATTTCAATAAAAATATTTAAGGGCACTTTTAGAAAATGAAAAATACTGCAACATTTTCATGTAAAGGGTAATTTGGGGTATGGATGTTTTGTTGCAAATCTTCAAGTTGCACTTTTGGAACATACTTATATATTAAGTTTGCTATTTATCTGCCTTATTGAGTTATGCTGTTCACACCGACGCAAAGATACGCACGCGGGCGCGCGGACGTTTTTCTGAAATTGCTTTTATGTATTTTTGGGGCAAAAAAAAACTATTTCCTGTGAAATCCGGTGTAAAATTTTTGGGTGCAATTTGTGGATGATAAAGTAAAAATATATGGTGAATAACTTAATGCCGATAAAAGGATAGGTCATTATATGAATTATATATAATTTGTCATTCGTAGAGAAAGTCGTGTGGGTTAACATAATATATTTTTGTTTCATACTATTTGGAATGCCATGTTTTTCCATCTCAAAACCAGCACGTCAAATTGAACCTTTCCGTTCATTTACTTTTCGTAGTCCAACACAAACGTATGAATACATTGGCCCTGCAATGAGCTTATGAAACATAATGACTGCGTCCATGTCAACATAATACGGAGTAGATACAATATCTAACCAATATATGGAGTATTTCCACGCAGTATGAAGGAAAATATTGCATGTAACTGCAGGATAGTGCTTTTTTTTCAGGATTCGTTTCAATATTCATCTTACTCGTCCTGAAAAAACTCACTTTCCTGTAAAAATGTCATTATTCCTCCTAAAATATTTATTCAGAATTTGATTTCTTCGACAGAAAAGCCTTTCTTTTACTACCAATAGATTAGTTTTCCTTCCGCTCTAAAGTCAAGGAAGCAAGAATCCATTTTAATAACCATTTATAACTAAAATACCAGGCTGGTTTAAAATTTCTTACGTTTAGATCGGAAGCGTTTACCTCCGTCATTATACTTCTATTTCATGGGCACATGATGCTCAGTCCGTAGCCCAAAAAGTTTCACTCATTACGTAAAGCCATTTGTAACGGATACAGAGCTATCGATTGGACACAGCGATTAATTCTGAAAGGGCACACAACGATTGATGTCAACTGATAACAAATGCGCGCAGAAAATACGTTATAAAATGACGAGCAATCACCGAGAAGTACATAATTAATAATAGACATACACTGTCCGGGCGAATACTTGATACCTACTCCATGTCAGTATAATTAGCTAGCAGCTGATTAATCGCCTGTCAGGTAATCGATTAATAGACCAATATCACCTACCTCTGTGTCAACAAGCCAAAGCAAGCTGACAAAAGTAAACTATAATATTTGCATATTGTCCTTCATACGAAGTTTCTATCACAAATCAAAATTCCTTCAAAATTTCACGCAACAATGCAGATAACAGCCAATTCCAGTTGCCTCTCTGTGCGACGCATTGTAAATATCAAATATGCTTCCCCTTCTGCCTTGTCAAACATGGAGCTGTGTTTACCTAAGTATTCTGACACTGTTCCTATACTATTGCCGGAAAGGATGAGGTTTTTCTTCTGGTCGAAGTGGGCCATTCTAATAAGTTCACGATGCACCAACACATAGAAAATATACGAAGAAATCTGTTTATTAAAATCTTTGGGTATAATCTGTGCACTCTTAGGGCTTCTTCACCACCTCTATTAGACAGGTATGTTGGGCGCTACTGGCAAGCAAAGAAGGCTGGTGGAAGGATACTTCGTAGGGTTTTAAAAATCATAGAATAAAATTAAACATGAAAATAGCACAACTATATATAAAATAAAAATTTCGCTTTCTACAGCGCACGAAATATATGATCTGAAATAATTATAGAAAACAAATACCGCCAAGAAGTTAATGAACTTAAGTACCTAGAATACACAATGTCACAAAATAGAAACCTAAGCCAAATAACACTACTATTTAATTGGAACAATACGGAGAGCACTGCAAAAACAAAACCAGAAAATATAGTACATGAAAGATTATCAATTATTCCTCCACAAAAGGGGTGTGTGGACTAAAGTTGAAAAGGAGGATTCAGCCGGGATTTGAACCACATCTTTTCCGTGGCTCTAAACAAATGAATTACCATGGCAACATGCCGGTGAGTGTTGCCACATAAAATTCTTCAACTGACTTATATTTTTGCGGCTATGGCATTGAATTTTACAATCTGATTCTACCTTTACATTGTATATTACAGTTTGTGAGAATTAACTTGACAATACTGTCTGCTGCAGCTAACCGCCTTGAGTGTCGGTCATAGTCAATGGGTGGTATTAATAAAAGCGAGCCGTGACTAATGAGCCATGGCTTGTAGCAAAACCGAGTCGTTGGTAACAGCGAGTCGGGAGTCACAGATTTGGTATTAATAAAAACTTCCCCTCCGTGCTGAGACTTGGCACTATGATTGCGAGTCTCTGACTCGTGTTTCCCCTCTTCCTGATTGCAAATGCATTATTGTCGAGCGGCAGTAAATATTCGATTCAGTTTAGGTATTTTTGTGGTAGTATATCTATCAGAAATGAGTGAAGAAAGCACTCAGTTTGCATCTTGTTTTGTGAACTTATTAACCACCAAAAGAGATAATGAGCAAATCTCAGCTGCCTGTAGACAAGCGGAAAAGGCTTCTACTATGACCGAAGTGCTGCGAAAACTAAAAGAGAATCTGAATCTTCCCTAACAGAAGACCAGACAGCGAAGAAAATAAGAAATATGAAAAGTCACCTAAAAGTGAAGACTGATCTACGACGGACAGGCAACAAGCCCATAGCCCTGAAAAACTGGGGAAACAAGTTTTTAGACCTTATTCAAGGAGAATCAAATCCATCTATAGTTTCGTTAAGAGGTAAGAATAGTAAGGACGACTTTCGATTATTCTTCAGTTTATTGATACTACTAGTAAAGCTCTGTTTTATGAAATAATTCAAGGTTACAAAACTTTTTGCGGTTTTTGAGAGGTTGCAATAACGTAAAATAACGCTGGTATTCAAATTTAGCAGCTTGTAGTGCTGCTGTGGTTGCTGGAAATTTGATCCAGTTTCTCGATTTTTGTTTAATGCGAGAAGAAACTTCCCAAAATATGTTTAAACTGTACCTTGTGAAATGCCCAAGTGCTCTGCCACGCCAGACTGGAATCCGGGGTGCCCAATGCAGCGTAGAAATATTCTCATTTTTCCCTAGATCCCTTTCCTCTTGTCCCCACAGTTTCCGGAAGGAAATGCCGGGCGAGCCACCTTGTGTTTTCTTTCTCAAACCTATTAAGTTGTTTATAATTGTAGTCTTCAGAATCCAGGATCATTTTAGAGTATTTTTCTTTTCTCAGGTTGACGTTCAGTTGCAACGCCATCGCCTTCAAGTTTGAGACAGCTACTGAGGTGGCTTAAGAAATCCTAAGCCATGGCTCTTAAAGTGAAGTCACAGTTCCGTTTTATTAATACCACGGCTAGAGCCGTGACTCGCTAGGAGGAGGGGTTGAGTCGTTGATAAGTCTAAGGTAATGCTAAGCTTGAGTTGTTGCGTTTTATTAATACGGAAGTGAGGCATGGCTCAGAAATTGCGTGTTTTAAGTCATGGCTCGCTTTTATTAATACCACCCAATATAACAATATGCAGATTGAATGGTCCCACTCAAGTCATTGTAACTCTTAAGGTCACCAGTGTCGACCAAAGTGTTAACTTTTGCTATGTTATATCAGTGGCAAAATTATTATACAGGGGTGAGACATGAATATTATTCGCGAAAGATAAAATAAGAATCCAAATACATGAAATGAGATTTTTAAGAGCAATATCAACACACAGAACAATAGAAAATATGGCACCTCTAGACTGTTATATAATCACCTGTAAACCTGTAGAATTTATAAATATCAGATGTTCCACGAAAAGATGGAAGGATGGAAAATATAAAATGGCGGAGGCAATAATACTGCCTAAGGCGTGAAGGCGTTGTGGTGGCAAATAAATTGAGTTTTATTTACGGGCACTCTTTAAGTACTATGGTTCTTAGCGTCCCATTCTATATTGGGCGTGAAATTCTGCTCGGAGGCCTCTTTATTAGGCTTGAGATTGCGGGATTTTACGTGCCGTAAATCTACTACAGGGACGACCGGCTTTACTTCCCTTCCGAAGGAAGCCATGCTAAGGATTTTTATGTCCGAAAAAATCCATCGCCCTCCGCCGGGGTTGAACCCGCCACCTTGGGAACTAGAGGGTAGCATTGTAACCACTACACCTCGGAGGGCGACTATGTGGTGGTGGTGGTGATTTTAAACCGGCTTGCGCCGTGTACCAGGAGGCATAGTGTTTTATTTATCGAATTGATCTTCAAGAAGTACTCATCAAAATTGAGAATGGGAAATGGCAGTTTTATGTAAACGCATAGTGGTTATGGAGCCGTTCAGGCTTTACACTTTTGTAAAGGGAACAGAAAATTTGTTTTTTGTTCAGTGAACATTCTTACAGATATCTTAAACTACAGCAGTATTGGATAGGTAGAATCACAATGAAAAATGCAATGTTATAGCCGCAATTTGAACCACGGATCTTCGGCTTACCGTAACGTGTCACTGCTCTGACCATCTGAGCTACCATGGCAACTTCCTCTGACATTAAATTCTCAAACTGAGTCACATTTTTCAGGAAAATCCCCCAACCTCAAAATGCACTTTACTTGGAAAAGTTGTCGTCCTCCTTCGGGCGTAAAACTCCTTAGCATGGCTTCCCTCGGAAGGGAAGTAAAGCCGGGGGTCCCATGTCGTAGATTTACAAGCATGTAAAAGAACCTCAAGCCTGATAAAGAGACCTCTGAGTAAAATTTCCGGTCTTTCACGCCCAATATAGAATGGGACGCTAAGGACCACAGCAGTTCAAGAGCGTACATAAATAAAACTAAATTTAATTTTCTTAGAAAGGTTCCGTTATTTTGTATTTCCAAACAAGAGCTTCAACGATTTTGAATAAAATACGATTTGTTTAAGATATATGCATGATAAATAAAATGCATATCTTCAAATTTCTGGGAATAGCCTTGAAGGTCTCTTCATTCTGAATGAATTGTATCATTGGTAAACCTTACTACATAAAAAAATGTAGCTCTAGTTTAAAACACAGTTTACTCAAATTGCTTGTGGCATTAACCATTTGCAAGATATTCTTTGTTATTGGTTTGAATTTTCAAATACTTAATACTCTTTTCAAGTGGTAAGCCGCTATTCGTTTTATGTCGTGGTCATGTAAACAACATGGTATTTCAAAGCCATCATATATAGCGATTCACTGTTTAAAAATCTGAATATCGCTTTAGCCTATTGTATTCTTTTTAAATATACATGCGCAATGAAAGTTTTTCTCGATGAATAAGAAGTATATAGAATAATAAGCTTTTGGAAGCATATTTTGTACAAAAGCGAGTTAAAGCCGGTTATCGACACCCAGGAGGGAAGACAACAATAATTCTAATAATAATAATAATAATAATAATAATAATAATAATAACATACGATCTAAATCAAACATAACGACAAAAATGTGCTGAAGAGATAAAGGGTATAAAGAGAATCAATTTATAAAATAAAAAGACCCCGCTCTGTAAATTCATACTAGAAAGGGGTTTTGTTGAAAGGCAGAAAAACAATTTTTGTTTTCCTCGAAACGAAAGCAGATGTACCTGCTATCGGAGACAAGAAGTCTACCGGAAGTTTCGCTTTTGTACTTTGGCTCGGACGTGAAGTTAACAATGGTCTCAAAGCTTAGCAGGGTCAGAAAGTATACGTGTCTTATCTACGATATAAGAATATTCGTGGGAAGATTTTAAACTCAAAATAAGTTGTAAGAAGCAGACGGGAAAATTGTCAAAGTGGAGGTAGCCAATAATAAAATCATGAAACAAAAATGATAGCCAATCAAAGATCGCGTATACATCACCTGATACGTTTGAACTTAAAACGGAACGAAACATAAGGAAGGTGGGGGAAAATTCTAAGTTGGCGAAAGGCGTGAAAAAAGAAAAGAAACGCCGAGCACACATTCGGGTAAAAACTAACCACGAGGACGGTTGATGAAGCAAAATAAGAAGAAAATAATCAGAAAGTTTGAAGTGTGAAATGAAGTTATGAAATCTAGGCAATTCGAGGGCTAGTCGGAGAAACACATAAGTAGCGACTTCGAAAGTGATGACAATAACAGTGGTTTTGACGACGAAGGTGGAGGGTCGACCAGATAGGAATCTTCGTAACAAAATAAAGAAATAATAACTCAATCTTCGCCGGCAGCATTATTAATATTATCAAGGCAGTGTCACCACCCCTGAAAACCAGAACCTCAGCTCTACCAGAACAAGTTCCTAATTCCTGCCATCCAACAATCGAATCCGGGACTCTGAGTCTCCTGAAGCGACAGCAAGGAACAACACAGATGTGTCATAGGTCAGCGTCAGAGTAGAGAAAGTCGTGTGAATGCAACACAGATATCTTTCTCCATCACATGCTTCTACTGCCCAGGCAGGCTACTTTGCACTAGAAGCGAAATGAAACCTGGCAACAGTCCACTCAACAGACAGGTTTAGGTGAAAACATCAGCATTTCAGACACACACATTGACACAATGAGTGCCACGATAATAATTCAGGCACAATAAAGCGCTCTTCGGAATATGAGCTGAGTCACGAACTGCGTTCCTCGATGTCGGTCGTTCACGAGGATAGCGCGCCAATATCACAGAGAAGCAAAGAAAACCCAAATGCAGCGCAAGTGTTGTGCCTCGTGCTTAAATGCGTCGAATAATCCGCTCGCTGGACCGTAACGTACAACTGTTTCATTAACTGCATGTCTCAGGAATGTCGTAACGTGCTCTCCGTGCACGAATTCTCTCCATGTCTTCGCCCAATGCCTTCTCCACCACCCGGAGTAAAACGCTTTTCTTTGCTTCTGTACTGCAAAATTCTGTTTTAAGACCAAACGGCGTTGGTCTGAAGGTGCAGATACAGGAAAAGGAGCTGAGGTCAGCCACCCAAAAAGTCAAATCGGGATGGAACTGAAAATATATGCTGCTAACGTGTTCTGAATCCCTAAAATAATTCAGAAAAATCTGGTGTTGCATTCACATGACCTTCTCTACTGTGTTATATAAAATGATGTATTATTGCCATTAATCTCAGACATTTTGGTTGACATTATAAATAATATATTAATGTTTACTACACAAGGCAAAATTCTTATGTGTTGCATTCACATGAATTTCTCTTCTCACTCTTCTGCAAACTGTTCTTACAAAAACTTCTTGTCTACTTTTTCGATACCGAGATTGCACCAGATATATATGTTTTGGGACCCTTTGAATCCAAAAAAATCATTTTTCGTAACATATCCGCGCGCGTGCGTGTGTGTGTGTGTGTGTGTGAACAGCATAACTCGAAACGAACACTCGGATAAAAACCAAACTTGGTATTTAGGTTCATTATCTTCCAGAGATGCGACACGAAGGTTTTCAAGAAAATCCCCCCACCCCAGATTACTCTTTACATTGAAAATTTTTCGAAAATTTTAATTTTCTCAAAAATAGCTCTAACGATTTTGATTAAAATATCATATGTTTAAGATATGTTCATGACAAATGAAATGTATATCTTGAATTTTTGGGAATGTCTCCAAAAGTATACTTGTGAACGACTTTTGCATAACTGGTAAACCATAAGAGATAGACAAAATTTTACTACACAAAAAATGTAGATCGCGTTAAAATATACGATTTATGTCATATACATATTTTTTGTTGAGTGAACCATTTTCGAGATATTGCTTGTTATTCCCTTAAAATTTTCAATACTTATTTTCTCAAATGGGAATTCGTTATTCATTTTTTTTGTCTTGGATATGCAAAGAGTATTAATCTGTGGGAAATGGAATGGTGCTGCACCTAGCAACCAGCTATTAGAGATATGTATGTGCTTAAATGCTACTGTATTTCTATATTGCCCTTGTAAATATATATTCCCCTTACATCTACAAAAAAATTAGCAATAAGATAGAGTCTGCAAGTCGAGATGTTTATCTCGATTAACATGAAGCATATGGAGAATAAGCGTTTGTAAAAATAGTTTGTACAAGAGTAGAGAAAGTCATGTGAATGTAACACATCAGATTTTTTATTCAAGGACCTCAAAACATATATTTCCAGTGAAATATGCATATCAATTCTTTTTATGAAAGACAGTACCACCTCTGTTTACTATATTAGTAGCAGGAAGGTGCTATAACGTTTAAGTTAAGCGTATTTTACCAATACAAGGGGAAGTTTTTTCAGAAAATTTTCAACATCTCAAACAAAAAATTACCACATGGAATCGTTTTCCTTTATTCTTCCTCCTCCCTCTCATAGTTAGTAGAGAAGATATTACATTCCACCCAAAATTCGGTACAGCCAGATTTCATTGCAAATACATGTTTTGAGGCTCTTGAATAAAAAAAAAATGTCCATGTGTGTGTGTGTGTGTCTATGGACAGCATAACTCAAAAACCAAATGTCAGACGATTACGAAATTTGGTTTATAGAGTTAGTATCCTCCATAGATACGACACGATTTTCAAAAAATCCCCATCCCTAAACTACTTTTTACATGGAACATTTTTCGAAATTTTTTACTATCTAAAAAATGGCTAACGATTTTGTTTAAAATGCCGTATATTAAACATATTTACGTGGCAAACAAAATGTATATCACAAATTTTCTGAGAATAGCCTCTGAATTCCTCGTCATTCGGAAGGAATTTTATATATTCTTGTAAACGTTAAGGATAGACGAAAACGTACTACACAAAAACTGTAGATCTCATTTAAACAAACAAATTTATTTAAAATAAAATTCTTGTCAACCATTTCCGAGATATGTTACTAATGGATCGATTCGTTCAATACTTTTGTCATTCCTGTAAAATCCTGTCGATTTTCTGCTGTTTCTCGCTATGCCATGTCAAGAGTATGGTAATTTGGAGACCAGATTATAAACATTTGACTATCGCTATCCCCTTTGTATCTATAACGAAGTGTGTAACGCAGCTATTTCTGTAAAGCTTTATGTCGTTTAAAACGATAGCAAAATAAACTTCCCTAAAAATAATTTGTATATCCACTAGTAAACGAAAGAAGGTAGAGAACGTTATGCAAATGTAAAATATCAAATTTTTATTCAAATGTTTTAACTCTTAAATCTGACGTGATATATGAAATGTATCTTAAGTGTTCAGTAAACATCTTGTGGGGCCCTCAGTTAGTGGCAAACGAAAAGAGACAGATAAGAATTTACTAAAGGAAAAAAAAACAGGATCTCCATAAAGTAGACCAACTGAGGTTTTTGGTTTAGTTACTTTCCGTATCCAAAACCAACTTACAAATACACTGGCCCTGCAATGAGCACATGAAAAATAAGACTGCGTCCATGTCTAACGTAATACATAGACAATATTTAACTAAAGTATTTCGATATGATATGAAACGAAATATTGTACGTAACTGCAGAAAAGTGTTTATTTCAGGACTCAGTTCGATATTCCAGCCAGTATTACTCGTCCTGAAAAAATTCTGCTTCCTATACAAGTACGTAAATAATAAACGAACTTATGTGAGAAAATCTGAAAAATCGGTGTTGTTGTTTTACGCTTTCGAGGGTTTAATCAGAACACTTTGAAACATTACGTGTCCATTCTTTTGTTCCCAAGATCTCAAGTCAAGAGAGTGCTGCTCTCGAATTAGTGTGTAACTGCAATAAAATGTGTAGCGAAATTATTTTCGGCGTATGTTCATCATGACTAACAAGAAATAGACAGAGAAATTGGCTATTTTACGAATAATGTATAATGTGGTTATGAAAATAGTCCTGTAATTACTGCAATTGAAATATATTTTATTTCAGAAATTTTGAAGCGTCCTTATTGGCAAATAAACATTAAAAATCTAATGTGTTCCATTCACATGACTTTCTCTACTCTTGTAAAAACTATTTTTACTAATGCTTATTCTTCATCTACTTGATATTAATCGAGATAAAAATAATAAAAAAATAAAGAAACAAATAACAAATTCCCAATTGAGAACTATAGTATTGGAAAATTCAAACAAATAACACCGAATATCTCGGAAATGGTTCACTCCACAAAAAAATGACATAATTGTGTGCTTTAACGAGATCTACATTTTTTGTGCAGTGCATTTTGTCTATCTCTTACGTTTTACCAGTTACGCTAAAGTCATTCAGAATGAAGAGGACTTTTGGAGACATTTTTAGAAAATTCAAGATATACATTTAATTTGCCATGAAAATATCTTAAAACATATGATATTTTAATTAAAATCGTTAGAGCTATTTTGAGAACATCAAAATTTTCGAAAAATGTTCTATGTAAAGCGTCGTCTGGGCTGGGGGGATTTTCTTGAAAATCCTCGTGTCGAATCCTTGGAAGATACTGAATCCAAATACCAAGCTTGGTATTTATCCAACTTTTCGCTTTTGAGTTATACTGTTCACAGACTGACAGACACACACGCACATGTTTCCAAAAGTGCTTTATTTGGATTCAAGGTATTCAGAGATTCAGGAAATCTCGCTATCGGATTTTTGGGTGAAATGCAATACATCCCCTGCTTACTATACGCAGTGGAGAAAGTAAAAAAGAACTAATCAAGGGGGAAAAGTAAATAAAAGAGAACACACCTAATTAAAAAGAATGGAAGAAGATCAAAATCTGGAACATTTAAGAACAGTGAAACTAGAGATAAAGCTTCAGAAGGGAATAAGGAGAGGAAGATGAACCCATAAAAGTATGCAAGCGCCAAATAAAAAATCTGATGTGTTACACTCACATGACTTTCTCTACTCTTGTACAATCTATTTTTACAAACGCCTATTCTCCATATGCTTCATGTTAATCAAGATATCGAGATGTCAATCTTATTGGTAATTTTCTTGTAGATGCAAGGGGAATATGGTAGGTTATAAGCGATAGTCAAATATTTTAACGCTGGTTGCTATGTGGCGCATTTCATTCTCTTTGCATGTCCAGGACATAAAAAAAATGAATAACGAATTTGAGAAAAAGTATAAGTATTGAAATATTTAAGGAAATAACAAGCAATATCTCGAAAACGGTTCACTCAACAAAAGAAATGTATATGACATAAGTTGTGTATTTTAACGCGATCTACATTTTTTGTGTAGTAAAATTCTGTCTATCTCTTACGGTTTACCAGTTATGCAAAAGTCGTTCACAGTGAAGAATACTTTTGGAGACACTCCCAGAAAATTCGAGATATACATTTCATTTCTCATGACATTATCTTAAACATATGATATTTTCATCAAAATCGTTAGAGCCATTTTTGAGAAAATTAAAATTTTCGAAAAATGTTCCATGTAAAGGGTAGTCTGGGGTGGGGGGATTTTCTTGAAAACCTTCGTGTCGCATCCCTGGAAGATACTGAACCTAAATACCAAGTTTGGTGTTTATCCGACTGTTCGTTTTTGAGTTATGCTGTTCACAGACACACACACACACACAGACACACACACACACACACACAGACACACACACACACAGACACACACACGGACATGTTTCCAAAAATGCTTTTTTTGGATTCAGGAGGTCTCAAAACATGTATTTCCGCTGAAATCTCGGTATCGAATTTTTGGGTGGAATGCAATACTTCCCCTACTTACTATACGTAGTAGAGAAAGTAAAAATTACCAGAAGTATAAAGAAAGCAAACAGAAAATAAAATAAAATGCAAGTAAGAGGAAAGAACGAGGTGAAAAAGGAAAAGAAAAAAGGCAGTGCAGCCATTTCCAGGTTTCCGGGCGCTGGAAACGGTCCAGATAGGCGAGAGCAACCGGATGATTCAATATTTCAGGATGTTTTCCCGGACGCAAACGTCGAATACAGAGATGTGTTAATAATGTACACATACGCCCCAAGACAATACAAAAGTTTAACACTTTGTACACGAACCAGGTGCCTGTTTTGTTAACACGGTGCTAACGGAGCTATAGTTACTTGCTATCATGTATAACTGCGGTACCCATCACAAGCTGCCATTGCATAAATGTTAAGCAGCTTCGAGCTTTGCGAGCGGATGGCCAGCTCGACCTTATTGAGGTTAAAACTCCCTTTGGTTCACTCAAGCGAAAGACCGTATTTAACAGAATTAGCGCTCTGCATTTCTTGCAAGAAGGAGCACCACACTTCTATTCTTTTATTAAGTTTGGACAAATAATGTGTTAAAAATCTAATGTGTCATGTTCGCATGGCTTTACCCTCTATCATTTATTAGTGGGTATACAAATTATTCTCACGAAAGTTTATTTTCATATCTACTTCATTTTAAACGAGATAAACCTTTCCGGAAATAGCTACATTACATATTTCGTTATAGACACAAAGGGAATAGCGATAGTCAAATGTTTTAGAACTGAACGCTATATGTTGGCCTTAGAATTCTATACTGTTCCCATGACATCGCGAGAAACAAGTGAAAAGGAACAGGACTTTAAAAGAGTTACTTTAAAAATATTGAACAGTGGGACCATTAATGACGGATGTCTTGGAAATGGCTGAGGCCTTCCCCCCCCCCCCTCAAAAAAGCAAGAAAAAAAATTATGAACATAAATTGTCTTTTAAAGAGAACTACATTTCTTATGTAGTATGTTTTCGTCTATCGCCACTCCTTTGATGTTCTCCCAAACTTGTTTTCAAATTTCTTTTGGTCCTACTAATGTATGCACTTTCAATCTTATCTTGAATCTGGTAAACTCCTGATTTTTTATGCTTTCTGCAGTGTTAGTTAACGGTGTATTCAAAATATTTCTCAAGTTGAAATTGTTTTGAGGTATAACTTGAGAAATATTTTTAATACATCGTTGACACTGTACAAAGCGTTTAAAAACTTAGGACTTTACCAGATGCAGTGAAACACTGTGAGAGTGTATACGTTGATAGGATCAAACGAAATTGAAGACACGGTTGGGAGAACATCAAAGGTGTATTAAATTAAAACAAGTAGATAAATCTGCTGTTGGTAATCACTATAGGACTTCAAGTCATGAGGTAGGCCAAGAAATCAAGCTACTTAAAGCCAACCAGACTCCTTCACAATTGGATGTATGAGGGATACATTTATTCATCAAAGCATTTATAATATTTTGAATTTTGAAATTCTGCCATTTGACTCTTTGGTGCACTTATCCAATCAGCTCATAGGAGACGGGAAGGTAGACAGAGGATTTTGCCACCTACACTATAGAGGGCAGTTCCAGACCAGATGAAAACAGAAGCAGACAAACACAGGACAATTATTTCACCTTCTGCTACGCATGGGGGACAGGGCAGAGAATTTGATATGTTCAGTCGACATCCCAAGCTGAATATGGGAAGTTTCTTCCCGAAAACGTTCCTGAGGCCAATGACACCAAGAGCCCAGTGAAGAGAACTGAGAGGATTCGACCAAGTAAATTACTACACTGACAATAAACCTTTCCCCTTATCTCTCAATTGACGAAACTACAGCGGCTTTCGGAATTTTTATCCTAAATAAACATTTCATCATCCTTCGCCCCGTTAGGTCTATTTCTATTTGGTTTGGAAGTGTCAGCGATGGTGTTTCGGAACGACGTAGAAGGGAAAAAGGATGCTCACTGAGCACTTTCAACTGTCCTTTGGGGGAGCGTTAGACCCCGTGTGGGGCGGAGTCCCCGGTCTGCTTGTATGACTGCCGAGATGCCTCAATCTGGAAACCGTGGAGATCCTGCCATTGCTATGCCTTTACTCCTGGTTCAGGCCGCCCGGTCTCTCCTCACACCCCCTCCACGCTTTAGGGAGGGTCATAGGTACAATATCCTCACTGGAACAGTGCCGACTTCCCTCAGAAAATCAGAAAAAGAAAATAGTTTCTGAGTAAATGGGTGATAAATTTAGCAGATTTTACAATGACAGAATAGGGTTTTTAAGCTCACTATTTCTGCGCTTTAAAACCAAATTTTAAAACTGAAACACAACGGAAATTACTAACAAATTCGTAGAAAACACGAAGTGAAGTACATAGGAAAAATAAATATACACGAAAAGCGTCTCTTACAGCATAAAAACCAACGATTTACGAACCGAAGTGGAGGGACTGCAAAATCTCTGAGGGGAGACTTAGAAGGGAAATAACTGCAAGGGCTCATATGGTGGTGACATCGAAATTCAAATGCCAACAGTGCACCAACAATATACGTGTGATTACACAAAGGATCAGGAGATGAAGTGCAGCTTTTTGCTGCCAGATCAATATTACAAATTCCACACACCGCAGGCGAATGTTATTTGCCAAACAGTGTTACAACTCCTGGCTGCAGAAACGAATTTCCAAATATTTACTTTGTTCGTTAGATACACTTCAACAAACAACATCTTCCGGGACTCGATAAAACTCCAAGACACGTGCGGTCTGTTGACTTTCCTATGCTACCTACTGTAAATCAATTCTGGTGTCGACAAACATTTGCACAAAGTGCCAGTTTTAAAATATTTCACGTATTTAATTTGTTGTAACATTACAACAAAACTGTAAATACGTCTATTTTTATAAAATTCGTATGTTCCTTGAGCGGTAGAGATCAGGTTACTCTTCAGCTGAATTACTACAAAAATCATTTAAGGATATCCATCTCAAGTTGGCAAATTCTCTCCGCAGAAAAAGCATATACAAACATGCTTGTCTTCTTGGGGTAGCCTGTCGAGGAGCAAGCAAACTCTAGATCATAGCATATCCAGAATGGATGACAGCCCAATGCCTGGTGTGGCGGTGAAGAAGAAGAAGAAGAAGAAGAAGAAGAAGAAGGAAATGAAATGTAATGATGAAAGGGATTATAAGAAAATTCGCAGATTAAATTATTCCACCCAGCATTCGTTTAGCGACTGAAGAAACCGCGAAAAATCCTTCGGTCAGGTTGGTCGGCCCCGGGAGTTTGAGCCCAGAACCTCCCGAATGCGGGCGACAGAACAGACTTTTCAACAAATTAAATTATTTTTCTGTTCCATAACATGACAGATCGGCATTCATCTCATACAGTATTATTGAATTATATAAGTAATATAATTCATGTTCACTAAATAACTGTGAAAATTTAATGTGTTATATTGGCATAGCTTTCTCTTCTAAAACTATTCTTAGAAAATCTGATTCTTCCATCTACTTCTTGTTGTGGATATACAGTTAAGGATGCCTTTTTGGAATTTGGGGAGAGAAAGGAAGAAGGCGCCGGTGTAGTAAATGAGGCCGCCATTGTTGCCATGGTGGAGGAGGAAATAAAATGGTGGATGTGAAGAGTATGTGTGGAGATAAGTGCTGTGTCTAGAATTTGTGTTGTGTAGTGTGTATAGAAGATAAAAGTGAATGAAAGGAAATGTGTAGTGAGTGATGGATTAGAAGAATAAAGATTTGGTTATAGACGTATTTAAATTTAATGATTGTAAATTGAAGTATAAATGTTAATTAATAATAATAGAATATAGTGTTAGATATATAATTTTAGTTTGGATTAAATATTTTAAATGTTAAGTTATGGAATGGAAATATAAATAGAATATATGATGATTAATGAATGAAATAATATATATATATATATATATATATATAGTTTATAAATTTATTGCGTCTAGGTTATTAAATTAAAATAATTTGATGTAGTGTATTTGTAATTAAATATATATATATATATATATTTCTGCATTAAATAGTAAGTATGAAGATAGGTATGAAATGTTTTAAATAACTTTAAAGGGGAATAAATAAGGATTTTAGGATTATCTATGTAAAAGCATGTAGTTATAGATAGTAGGAAAGGAAAATATAAATTATAATACAAGTGCGTTATAAAATTATTATAAACATACATATGAATATAAATAAGGTAAATGATTCTAATTTTCTTTTGTAATATAAAGGAAATTAATAAATAAAATATAAATGAAGGAAGTATTAATTGGTATATAATTATGTTAGTGTGAAAGTATACATTTAAAAATACAAGTACATTTGTAAATTATTATAATAATGTATTGAGTAAGTTTTATTATATATCAGTTTAACTGTATAATAGAAAAAAGAACTTATTTAAGCTAGAAGATTTTAGTATATAGTACTGGATACCAGTATGTAACCACTGGATGCCAGTGGAGTAGTTTTTAGCTCTGCAGTAAGTTTTGTTAGTTAAGTAGCATTTTACCAGTATAAGTATAGATTTATAGATTTTATAATTATTATTTATTTATACCTTTACTGCCTGTTATTCATTTTCCTTATTTTTTTCTATTTTCTATTTTCTTTGTTTGTGGTTAGGTAGTAGTTACAGACGTAATCTGTAAAATGAATGTATATAAGAACTGAAAAATTTGATTCAACAAATAGAAAATTGGTTAAATATTCAGATTTTATGTATTTATTTGCAGGTATACAGTAGGTTAAAGCGGTAGACGGAGTTTTATAAAGCAGATACATATATTCCATATTCCTTGATGACCACTAGAAAAACATTTCTCTACCTATATCGTATATTTTATATAGGTAGCAACTACAAACTATTCCAACGAAAGCTGCTACATGTTAAGCGAGATAAATCTTTGCAGAAAGTTTTATTAGACATTTCATTGTAGACACAAGGCGAATACAGAAAACAATTGGATAATCACACGTCGCTATATGCTTGCCTTGAAATTTCATACCTTCCATGACATAGCGAAACACAACTGAAAATCGACATGATTTGAAAAGAATGACGAAAGTTATTTGAAGTATACTGTGTGTTTTAAAGCGATCTACCAATTTTGTGGAGTAAGTTTTTGTCTCTGTCTTATGGTTTATCCAACATAAGGAATTATATAAAATTTCTTCCGAATGAAGACTTCACAGACTATTTCTTAAACACTTATATATGTATTTCATTTTTCATGCCAATATCTTAAATATAGGTATTTTAATTAAAATCGTTTGTGCCATTTTTGAGGAAATAAAAAACGATAAAGATTGTTCTTTACAAGCGGTAGTTTGGGGTACGAAGATTTTCTTGAAAAATCTTTGTGTCGCATCCTTGGAAGACGCTTAACTTAAATACCAAGATTGTATTTAACTGACTTTTCATTTTTGAGTTATGCTGTTCACAGACACACATACACACACATAACTACATAGACGTTTCTCTAAATAGTTTTACTTTCTCTACTACGTATAGTAAGTAGGGGAAGTATTGTATTCCACCCAAAAATTCGATACCGATATTTCACCGGAAATATATGTTTTGAAACCCCCTGAATCCAAAAAAAAAAGCAGATTACCCTTTACAAGAAACATTTTTCGAAAATTTTAATTTTCTCAAAAATGGCTCTACCGATTTTGATTAAAATATCATATGTTTAAGATATTTTCATGACAAATGAAATGTACATCTCGAATTTTCTGGGAATGTCTCCAAAAGTATTCTTCATCGTGAACGAATTTTGCATAACTGGTAAACCATAAGAGTTAGACAAAATTTTAATACACAAAAATGTAGATCGCGTTAAAATACACAATTTGTGTCATATACATTTTTTTTGTTGAGTGAAACATTTAGGAGATATTGCTTGTTATTCCCTTATATTTTCCAATACTTATACTTTTTCTCAAATCGTTATTCATTTTTTTTGTCCTGGTAATGCAAAGAGAATGGAATACTCCACATAGCTACCAGCTCTTAAAATATTTCACTATCACTTAAGGCCTAGCAATTCCCCTAGCATCTACAAGAAAATTAGCAATAACATTAACATCTCGATATCCCGATTGACATGAAGCATATGGAGAATAAGCGTTTGTAAAAATA
The DNA here is from genome assembly GCA_030765065.1 of Deroplatys truncata. Taxonomy (NCBI): domain Eukaryota; kingdom Metazoa; phylum Arthropoda; class Insecta; order Mantodea; family Mantidae; genus Deroplatys; species Deroplatys truncata. The sequence goes on from CM060975.1 coordinate 281,913,102, forward strand.
GTTTGTACAAGAGTAGAGAACGTCATGTGAGTGTAACATGTCAGAATTTTTTTATTTATTAAGGAAGCCTCAAAATTTTTATTTTCGGTAAAATCTCCGTATTGAAATTTTTGGATGGAATGCAATACTTCCTCTACTTTGATTAGATTAGACTTAACAGGGAGATGATCCGGACAATACCCCTACCTGCCGCACCGGAACCTTACGTTTATTGTATCGTTTCCTCTCTGTTCCTCCTAATCATCACCTCCCTAAACTCTAATAGGTCTCAGGAGTCCATAGATGAAGTTTCTACTAGATACAACCTCATTTGGATCAACAGCACCAAACTGACTGCGTTACTATAACAAAATAGTGGATAAACTAAAAATGCGGTCGCATTGAATCACCGTGTAGGATATCGTACTATACCCTAGGGAGAAGTTTAATGGGGCGTGAAGTAAGAACACTTGTGCAAGTATCCCGCTTACTCGAGCCCTGTAAAAAAAATTTACATACCACGAGTTTATAGGATTTTTTTGGAGGGAGGGTGGACAAGTTGAGTTGTTTGGAGGATTTCGACAGAATGAATATTCACGGAGTTAACATCAGTTATGGTTTACTATTATCCATATACTTATCTAGCTAACGTTTGATACACTGCAATTAGAGCTGGAAAAATTGTTTTTCAGTACAATCCCAATTCCAAAAAATGCTTCATTCCAAACAAGCGAATCAATCAGTCAGCTGTCCCCACGCATAACTGTAACAGACAGATAGGTAGGTACTCTTGGTCCACTGTTGTTTGCCTGACTCGGGTTCTTTCGCATCAAATCGTGATTATTTGTACTGCTGTCGGTAGACGACGCTCCCCTGCATTTGTCTCTCTTTACCAATTTGTATCAATACATACACTATATGATCAAAAGTATCCGGACACCCCCACAAACATACGTTTTTCATCTTAGGTGCATTGTGCTGCCACCTACTGCCTGGTACTGATTATCCGCGACCTTAGTAGCCATTAGACATCGTGAAATAGCAGAATGGGACGCACCGTGGAACTCACGGACTTCGAACGTGGTCAGGTGATTGGATGTCGCTTGTGTCAGAACTCTGTACGCGAGCTTTCCACACTCCTAAACATCCCTAGGTCCACTGTTTCTGATGTGATAGTGAAGTGAAAACGTGAAGGGACATGTACAGCACAAAAGCGTACAGGCCGACCTCGTCTGTTGACTGACAAGAGACTGCCGACATTTGAAGAGGATCGTAAAGAGTAATAGGCAGACATCTATCCAGCCCAACACACAGGAATTCCAAACTGCATCAGAATCCACTCCAAGTAGGTACTATGACAGTTAGGCGTGAGTTGAGAAACCTTGGATTCCATGGTCGAACGGCTGCTCATAAGCCACACATCACGCAGGAAAATGCCAAACGACGCCTCGCTTTGTGTAAGGAGCGTCAAGATTACACGATTGAACAGTGGCAAAACGTTTGGCGGAGTGACGAATCACGGTACACTATGTGGCGATTGGATGGCAGAGTGTGGGTATGGCGAATGCCCGGTGGACGTCATCTGCCAGCGTGTGTAGTGCCAACAGTGAAATTCGGAGGTGGTGGTGTGGTCGTGTTTTTCCTGGAGGGGGCTTGCACCCCTTGTTGTTTTGCATGGCACGATCACAGCGCAGACCTACATTGATATTTTAAGTACCTTCTCTCTTCCCACTGTTGAAGAGCAATTCGGGGATGGCGATTGCATCTTTCAACACGATCGAGCACCTGTGCATACTGCACGGGCTGTGGTGGAGTGATTACACGACAATAACATCCCTGTAATGAACTGGCCTGCATAGAGTCCTGATTTGAATCCTATAGAACGCCAGGCCTCACCGACCTACATCGATATATCCGCACTCCGTGAAGAATGGGCTGCCATTCCCCAAGAAACCTTCCAGAACCTGATTGAAATTACGCCTGCGAGAGTGAACCTATCAAGGCTAAGGGTGGGCCAGCACCATATTGACTTCCAGCATTACCGATGGAGGGCGCCACGAACTTGTACGTCATTTTCAGCCAGGTGTCCGGATACTTTTGATCACGTAGTGTATAAACACTTTTATGCTTATTGCTCACTATACACACGTTGAAGAAACACACGTCCATCATCAACCTAGTAACCGTAATTTATCAGTTTCCATTTTGCTAATGATTATATGTTCCAAAACGGCATTTCAGGTAGTTGCTTTTCGCATGCGTATCGCAAGAGCTTAATAGCACTGATTGGCCGAAAGATTTTTGGTGGACTTTGCCTGGTCTTGGAACTAAGAAGTAGGGACGTTTCAATGTCTCGCATCATAGACATGTACTCACAACTGGTGTGTTGTAGCGCAAAGTACTCTCTACGTTACTTTTAGAAGTGGTTATAAAAATAATAATTTTGGGACTATATAATTGGAACTATAGTTATTTTTGGAACGATCCAATAGTGGGAACCTACCTTATTTCTTTCCTACTTCCAGTCGCTAAGCTGACATTATAATCCGCGATGTGTGCAATGCTACAAGTACGTTTTTTAGCAGCTGGCACCAAAGTAGGACTTTTAACACGAGCCAGTAGTACTAGAAATTAAAGCTTATCGTTACTACCCTTGTTTCTTGCGATGTTGTAAATCACATGAATATTAAGGTTAGGTTTTGTATCGATAGATGACTCAGAAACGAATTTGCTAGAACCAGAAGACATTTTGTAAACAGCGGAGAGGATAACGCTGGATCTGTTACCAAAGAAGTCGAGGAAATATTACTACATTGTTAAACGTATTCTGTTTATTTCTTCAAATTAGGAAATGTTATGATCGTGTAATGATCATGTTATTTCCATACAAATTTCGTCTGATACTTTCTACGAATTTAATACCAGCGCGATGGCACAGGCAGTAACGTCTGCGGTCCGCATTCGTGAGGTCGTGGGTTAGATTTCTGTGGCGACTTTCTGATCCATGGGTTTTCTTCGAGGTTTATCGGGTCGCAAGGTGAATGCTGGGAAGGATGATTGCATCCCCCGAATTTCCTGTACCTCCATTTTCATATCCATTCTCATTTCACTTCATCTTTCCTCTGCCTGGTTTCTTTCAAGGTTGCAAGCCTCTCGGCGTGTGCATGACAAGGGAAAAGGATGCTCTGAGTGAACCTTCGTCCCCCCGGATTGCAGGCGATCTCGGGGTCCCGGGCCTCCATGGGAATGTGCAAGCCTACGGGGGAGAGGAGCCGGCTGCACCGGCCACCACCCGGGGAGTTTTAATCTGTAAATGGTAGGGACCTTAGCCTCTACCTGTCGTGCCTCCTGATCCGGTCGATCTCTGCCTCCTTTCACCTCATCCCTCCCTCCCGGGAGCACCACATAAGGGCCTAGTTACAAGAGATCTGCTTAGGACGAATGCTATGTCCCGTTCCGCTTCTATTCGTATGTTATCTTATCCTACAATTTAATATTCAAGGCCGTCTAACAACAATATGTGACAACAATTATTAACAATTATTTAATTTCAATATTTGTATTATAAATTGAGGCAGTATTTTTAACACTTGAATAATTTCTATTAAATTATATAATATGTAAATTCAATAACAGCCCACCTTGAAGCAATATGTATGTAATAATTTGTAAAATGTATGTAACAGTCATTGCATATGCTTATTTTATTGTAAACATGTTCAATAATGTTATGTGTATGTATTATGTAAATAAGCTTAAAGTTGCTAACAATGAGGTAACCTTGAGGCAATAATGAGTTTGAGAGTTTAAATGCTCTTAGTCATTATTAGAGCAGCAATAATGTAAATTTTGAGACTGTTTAAAAATAGCCAATCAACAACCAGAAAAAGCTTTAGTTAAATGAATGTATTCCATTGGACTAGGATTAGCCAATCAGAGACTTGAAAGAGATTTACAAGTTTAGACGGTTGAAATCTATTCAGTTGCCTGCAGACCGTGATTGTGGCCGGATGCGTGATGCGTCCTCTAGAGAAATATAATACGTATTCGTGTGAGACGAAAAATAAGTATACGTGTTAAAAAAGTGAAAGTATTAAATAAAAGAATCTCACAGTTCTATATATCAGTGAAGTTTTATTTAATTTGTGTCAAGGATTAATAAAAAGGGTAAATTGTAACTTAAAATTTGTGTAAGCCTACATTCTTAGTCGCACCACGCCCTGCCTAAGAGAAACGTGTCTCTAAAATAATACTGACGCAGCCGAGGCAAACATAAATATAATGTCTAAAGAAACAGTTGTAATTACAAAGTTAATATTTTTTTAAGCTTGGGACAAGGGCCACCTAAAAGCACATTTGGGCGAAGGCTACCGGAACTGTTTACTATACATGAGATTGCAACTACTACAAGTGTGCGGCTCCCCTCGAGAGAAATATAATACAACTCCTTCAATACAAACAACACTTTTCTCAAAATAAATATTTAATCCCTGACTTCTAATTAGCTGTATAGCGCATGGCTCTGGATTTCTTCAAATCTCATTCAAGTTTCCAATCTTAAGTTTATTTACGCCCAATTTTTCAGAAAAATGAATAAATATAATTTCAATAAGGTTACCTAAAATTCAAAACAATATCCTACATAACCTAGAACTTGCGCGATGAACAGTGAAGTGCATATGAGGAATCGAAAACCATTTGTCTGTCAGGGTTTGCAGATAAATTACTGGCGACTTGCATGGCCTTGCAAGAAAAACGCGACTTACACTCATTCTCTATTCCAGTCAGTTGCTGACTTCATCTGGTACTACAAGAATTAATTCACCTTCTTGACGTGCTTAGGTGGTCTGGGAATCGAAGCCGGTTGTCCAGGTACTACACTGCTTTGTTGCGAAGTAAGTAATTGTAATGGGCGCTGTTGCCGTATCATAGATCACTAGGGTAGTCGTATGTTGCGGTTAAACTAGCCTGGATACAAATTATAGCCTATTTGAAACCTAAGGGCTTAGAAATGCATTGCACTTCATTAGAAATTATTCACGTAGTCAGGAAATTTCGAGAGAATACACGGTATCACAAATGTCTGTAACAGGTGATGCTAACAACATTGTGTTTAAATAACAAAAGCATACGCAATATATGAAAACCGTTACATTCACGCGAATTTCTCTACACACACTTCTACCAACTATTTTTATTCTTCCATCTAATTCCTTTTATTCGATATAAACTTTCGTTACACATCTTTCACACTTCGTTGTAGGTATAAGAAGAATGCACTGTGGCGGTATTTTGGCATACAAAGACACTAAACAATGCCTCAAACCACAAGTAATAATAAGTATAAGTGACAGTTATTTACATGATAATTAATAATTCTTGCATCCTTATTGTTTATGTACAAGTAACAGAGTTTATATACAATTTATCATTTATGTAAATATCGAGGTAGCTGTTGGATAGACCAATAAGGGGAAAAACGTGGCGGTAGCCAGACGAAACCCATTAAATGTTATAGTTTAAGGGAAAATTTTTATCACGAGGAATGAGGAAACGGACTCGCATGGATAAACTGTAGGGATGTCATATTATACTTGAAAGAGCTAATATAGCTTAGTTAAATTATATTCGAACCTACTCGTGGCCTCTTCAACGGCGCGAGACAGCCGTCAGTCGCCGGGAAAATTACGCCGGCAGAGACGGATTAAAATCCTTACCTTATAGTAGATACTGGAAATATTGACCTTCTGCTCTCAAACAGGCAGCATATCTCGTGTAAATATTCTCGCTCACTCTCCGAAGCTCAGCAGCAGGAATTCTTGTGATTTCTTGTACAATGTTTACTCTAAGTTCCTGTAGTGTGCGAGGATTGGAACGATACACTTTGTCTTTTAAAGAACCCCATAAATAAAAATCACAACTCGTTAGGTCAGGAGAACGAGGGGGCCACAAATCAACACTAATTATTCTGTCATAAAACACCTCTCTTATTGCATGTAATGATTCGGCAGACGTATGTGCTGTTGCAGAATCTTGCTGGAACCAACCATACGATTTCTCTTCTTCTGTCAAGCGATTGCAAAATGGCCTCAGAATTAAGCTCTGATATCGCTCTGCATTTATTGTTTCATCAAAGAATATGGGTCCTATTATTCTTCTAGCACTTATCGCATACCACACTCCTATTTTCTGATCGTAATGAGGCGTTTCATCACAAGAATTCCTGCTGCTAAGCTTCGGAGAGTGAGCGAGAATATTTACAGGAGATATGCTGCCTGTTTGAGAGCAGAAGGTCCACATTTCCAGCACCTATTATAAGGTAAGGATTTTAGTCCGCCTCTACCAGCGTAATTTCCCTAGCAACTGCCGGCTGTCTCGCGCAGTACAGAGAGGCCATGAGTGGGTTCGAATATAATTTAACTGCTCTATAGGAGGGCAAGGAGGTAGATTCAAATTATTTAAGTTAGCCACCCAGAAGTGTGTATGGGTAAACTTTCAAATCTAAAATGTAAGATAGAGAAGACACGCTAAGATTTTCCCAACTGAATAATGTTAGTCACAGGCTGGATACGAATGAAGACAGACCGTAATGAGGTGTAGTTGCTAAACATGCATAGGTAATCACCGATAATGGGGTTGTTAAATGAAGTAATTAGTACATAGTATAAGATGATCTTAGGTGCCAACTGATCTAAATTTTATTAACGTGCGTACTTTTATTAAAGTGTAACGACCGCACTTAGACCTCGTACGAAGCGACGACTATATAAACGCTACGACGTTTCAAGAGCTGGCTCTAGTACACTCATTTTACTCAAAGGACAATTACATTAAACGCATTAACTGGAACATTACTTTTCAACAGTGTTATACTTTCACAATAGTTCATCCCTTTCACGCTCCACTGCCTGCTACGTTAGTAACTAGCTAACTGGAATAATAAATTCTGCTTATAATTACTATAAACAGCGGCACTCAACAATTAAATACAATTACGTAGACACAAGCGAATACCGGTGCAACACTCCCAAAAAGGATAATCAGATTTTTAAAACGAAGACTGCTATGTGATTATTTAGAAACAACATGTCCCTATCATGGTCAGAAGAAAAAGCAAATACCGACTTATCACTTGGAAAAACTGGTATTAAGTATTACATGGGGCATACATCTTTGCGCTCGGTTTGGTGTCGCTGTTATCGTGTTTAGGTGTAGCGGCTGGTAAGTCATCTCACACAACACGCGTAGTTCCGCCTTTGGGCACGGTAAACAAACGCAACGCTAGCTGTCCCAGATAGTACTGGAAAATTCAAACCAATAACAATGTTTCGTATTGCTTAACACCACAAAACATGTTATTTCATATAAATTGTGGGCTTTAACGAGATTTATATTTTTTGTGTGGTAAGACTTTATTGTTCGCTTACATTATACCAGTTATAAAAAAGTATAACTGGTAAAATGTCCTCTTCATTCAGAATGAAGGGGACTTCCACAGGCTACGCACAGAAAATTTATGATATACATTTTATTTGCTGTACAAAATCTTGGTCGTATGTTCTTTTAATCAAAATCGTTAGTGATTTTTCAGAAAACCAAAATAACAACAATTTTTCCATATAAAGGGTAGTTCAGATAGTTCGGTGAACGTTAAAAGTGATTTCCGTTGAAACCTCGGCATCGAAGTTTTGGATAGAATACAATGTTTTCTCTATTTATATTAGGTAGGTAGCAGAGAAGCTAAAAACAAACCCATAAAACAATCCTAAAAGTATGTAGGAAAACACAAATATATACATGCACCAGGTGAATCACTGACCACTTGCTGTCATTTCTCGATTTTATATAAACTCCTATGTACATTCAATTTCGGACAACATTTCCAATATCTCTTATGGTAAGGTATGTACATTTTATTTTATTTGCAATTGTAACTACGAGAACGTGAAGCGGTTGCAGAGATATAACTAGAGCTGCGACATCGGAGTCGTTACGTTTGTTTAGAGGCGTTCTGTAATTGACGGTTTACAACGAGAGCTTTACCTGTACAGTTGAGTCAAGTATATCGTTGTTCACGTTCCCAAAGGAAAGGGCATGAACGATTTCTTCATGCTCCAGTATAAAACTATATACTGGAGTATGAAAAAAATATTTTCTCTATTGTTAATCAAAACCTTTATTACAAACCGTGCAAGAGCACAATTGCTTCTGCGCGTAGTACAGTGTTCCTCTCTCAAGAATATGTCTGTAAGGAATGTGTTGACATCAACAATTCTATCGCTGAGAAAGATTACGGCTCTACTTTCAACAAGACTTAAGACCTTTTAGAAAACACGCGTTCTTCTGAATGACCAGTTGCTTTTGTTTGCTTTCTTCGTCACAGATTTTAACAATGTTAGCAACTGTTTCTCGGGCTTGACTGTGTAGATTTTTCCTTTCTTACTGGGCATTATAAATAAGTTTATAAATCACTAGAAACTACTGACACATTGCTTATATGACAAATCGTGTCTTTTAATGATATATACATTTTTGTGTAATACAATTTTGTCTATCTCTTACGGTTTACCAGTTATGCAAAAGTCATTCAGAATGAAGAGGCCTTTTGGGGACATTCCCAGAAAACTCAAGATATACATTTCATTTGCCATGAAAATATCTTAAACATATGATATATTAATCAAAATCGTTAGACACATTTTCAAGAAAATCAAAATGCTCGAAAAATGTTCCATGTAAGAGGTAGTCAGGAGTGGAGGGATTTTCTAGAAAATCTTCGTGCCGCATCCTTCGAAGATATTGAACGTAAATGAATACCAAGTTTGGTGTATTAATTTGTATTAATGAAAAATACATTTTTGCAAGAATAATTTGCAAAAGTAATATTTTAAAAAATATGACTAATATATTCACATGACATGCTCTAATTCTTAATAAAGCTTATTTTTCTATCTACTACATTTTCATCTAAATAAACCTTTCTAGAAATAGCTACATTACACATTTCGTTATAGAGGCAAAGAGAACAGTGATAGTCAAATGTTTAGGAACTGGACGCTATACGCTGGTCCTAAAAATCCACATTCTTTCCATGCAAACGCAAGAAACAACTGAATGTTAAAAGGATTTTAAAGAATGACCAAGAAATGTACAATTCGAACCATTAATAACGGATATCTCAGAAATAGCTTACGCCGCAAAAAAAGTATTTGAAATAAATTGTGTATTTTAAAGAGAGCTAAATTTTTGTGTAGAACGTTTTTTCTTAACATTTACCAGCTATACAAGATTGTACAAAATTCCTTCCGAATGAGGACTTCGAGGGCCATTCCCAGAAAATTCTGTATATACATTTTATATGTCGTGTAAATATCAAATATGGTATTTTAATGAACATCGTTAGAGCCATTTCTTAGAAAATCAAAATGTTCGAAAAATGTTCCATGTAAAGAGTAGTTGTGGTGGGGGAATTTTCTTCAAAATGTTCGTGTCGCATTGTAAGATACTGAATTTAAATACCAAGTAGGTACTTAACCGAATTTTCGTCTTTGAATTATGGTGCTCACAGACACAAATGTTTCCAAAAATGTTTTATTTGGATTCAGGGGGCCTCAAAACATGTATTTCCGGTGGAATTTCGGCATCGAATTTTTGGGTGAAATGCAATACTTCCCCTACTTACTATACGTAAACAGTCATGTGAAAATTAGTATATCAGTTTTTTTTTTTTTTGTGATGAATGACACATGCTTATATCGGGTTAAGTTCATGGTTTCTGGACATTTAAGTGTTTAATGTGAAGAGCTTGCGTCCCTCCGTGGACTAGTGGTACCGTGCTAGCCTCTAGTTCCCAAGGTCGCGGGTTCAAACCCGGCGGAGGGCGATGGATTTTTTCGGGCGTAAAAATCCTTAGCATGGTTTCCTTCGGAAGGGAAGTAAAGCCAGTGGTCCCGTGTCCTAGATTTACGGCACGTAAAAGAACCTCAAGCCTGATAAAGAGGCCTCTGAGCAAAATTACCGGTCTTTCACGCCCAATATGGAATGGGACGCTAACAACCATAGTAGTTAAAGAGCGTCCATAAATAAAACTCATAAAAATAAAAAAAAAATTAGTTGACTTTCGTAACTGCAGAGGGACCTTGGTAGATTCTTGGTTAATCGCTATTGGGAAAGCTAGGACGTTTGGCTTACCTCGTAAGATACCGAGGAAATGGAGAGATGTAAGCGTTGAGTATTGCTTGGTTCCCTAGTACTCATATGAGAAATTTTCTTTGGATGTCATTAGGAATTCGCTAGGGCTAGGGGAACTACCTTTATATTATTCTAAATAAATATTTTGAGTTGATCAAAATGTTTTGAACTACATCAGCAGTGCTTATGTTTTGTTTCAGAGAGTTGTGCTACTGGTATTGTTTGCTCGTTTGTATATCATTGGAGCCTTACCGTTGTTTTACAGGTTCGCGTCTGTGTTGTGTTGCCTCGTGTATTCGATTAGTGCTTCGACGTCAAATCGGATATTCGATCCAAGTGCTTAGCTGACCTTGAGGTCACGTCCTGATATGTCCCCATTTAACGCTACACGCTAATGTATCAACTGATCATTCAGCATGAGTTTTTCAGGAGTTTTATATCATTTGCCTCTCAATAGCCCGTTTGTTTACGTTGCCTGAATAAATTATCCTGTTTGCCTCTGTGAAAGAATGTTATCTTTTAACAGTTCGTGTATGGACGCAATATCATGCAATATGCATGTGTTCATTATCCAAAAAGCACATAACAAGTGAACACATGTGGTGTAATGTCATTGATTGTTGTCTGAATTTTTGAGATTGTTAAGGACACTTAATAGAGATCGCAGACTATTTTTACGCCTTTTCGTCATTGAAAGAAGCCAGTGTTATCTAGAATCACATCATCTAGGACAATGAACGTTTTACTGCTTTATTAAAGGTTTTCTAAGCATACTGGTATCAACATGTTTAGCTGTCTTTAAACCTTTTAATTACAAAAATGTTGTAAAATAATTTCTAAAAGAAATTTTACTTTCATTTATAGGAACACTTTCCTTTGAAAATAAAGATAACTCTTACAATTGCTCCATTTGAGGTACTAATTTAATTTATAAGGAATAAGTCACAACAAAATAACTGCGTAATTTTTTATGTTTATAATTTTTTTCGTAAAACATTCTGGACAACTACAAAACGGATCGAACTTCTAACTTAAATGTATTTTGATAAAAATGTGCCTGAAGTTTAAAAAACAGAACACAGGAAATTTTAAAAAGCAACAAGGTGAGCACTTTGTTACATACCAATGTACTATAATATCTCTTAACTATAAGGAGCACCTAGGATGCCGACGATTCCCTTCAGACGAGAAGGTGAAACACTTCGCGTCAACGTGGCTGAACACGCAAGGACAGAAGCAACTAGTGTCTAAACTGATATGTTCACTATGTCGAAAAATAACCTAATGTACGAGTGTACTATCAGTTGGCTGTGTCGGTTGTATGAAATAAAAGTTTCACTGCAGGGTTTATAACCTTAGCTTCTGATCACTCTCGTGTGTGTGTGTATATAAAGACTGAAGATAATTCAATACATACAAAAGAAATGGACAGAACATCCAATGAGAATGGATTATAATAGAACACCAAAGAGAGCTTTTTATACAACCCGAGATTCCCAATAGATGTTGACCGACACCGTTAACGATAGACTCCACTTATGACTACGCCGGAATGGCATATTTAGCCTAAACCTCGAAGAAGAAGAAGAAGAAGAAGAAGAAGAAGAAGAAGAAGATGATGATGATGATGATGACTATTGTTTTGGATTTAGTTGGAACTTGGGTCGTGGTATTAAGTATCCAATGCCATATTTACCTTGGTGACAGGGCCGTATTTAGAGGGTTTTTTTAGGGTTCAACCCCCCCCCCTCGAAACTTCTGACATTTGATGCTTAGAGCTGGAAATGTGTTGTTTCATGCGATCTCGCTGGTATTTTTCATCTAACAAAATTCCTGAATCGCAAATAGTACATCGCATAACAGTTTCATCAGTGTCTATGAAATCTCGTTTGAATTCATCAGCCAGAACAATAAATCGAGCACTGGACACCTTTGGCATGGTAAAATCTAGTACTAATAGACTAGTTGCAACAATAGTTCACTTGTTAACACAGTCAGAGCCATCCCGCTTGGTAATATACAACTTGACCTACCTTGAAGAGACGAAAAGTTCTCGCCATTCCAAACCAATGTTGTTCAATTTCTAAAAATATAGATTAAAACCTTACGTTACATTCACATGACTTACTTCACCCACTATGGCTCATATTTATATACCTACAACAAACTTATTTTCTATCTATTTCATATTAATCCAGATAAACCTTTACAGAAATAATTTCATTCAACATTTCGTTGTATGTACAAGAGGCCATACTGAAACTGCATCAACAGTTAGATGTTCAAAAGTGGATCGATATATGCTGGCTTTACAATTCCATACACTTTCCACGAGATCGCGAGAAGTAACTGATTAGCGACTTTAAAAATGAACTGAATTAGAAATTCAAAGCTATAACAACAAATATCTCGCAAACGGCTGATGCCAGAAAAAAAAAGTATCTGAAATAAATATTTGCGTGTTTTAAAGAGCTAAATATTTTTTTCTGTATGATGTTTCTTTTACCTCTTAACTTTTACCCCTTACACAAAATAATACAAAATTCATTCCGAATGAAGAGCACTTTACAGGCTATCACCAGAATATTAGATATATGCATTTTTTTGTCATGTGAATATCATAAATAGATTGTATTTTAAAGAAAATTGTTGAGTCGTTTTTGAGAAAATAAAAACTTTGGAAAAATGTTCCACGTAAAGTGTCGTGGGATTTTTCAGTATGATGGAGAATTTTCTTGAATGTCTTCGTGTTGAATCTTTAAAGATACTGACTTAAATACCAATTTTGGCAATTATCAAACATTTTGTTTTAGAGTGCTCGAAGATACACACTTATGGACCTCTTTCTACAAATACTTTTTGGGGGGTTCAGGGGGTTTTCAAAACATATATTTCTGGTGAAATATCGAAATCGTATTTTTGGATGGAATACAATACTATAGGTGAGTTACAGAGAAACTAAAACCTCTACACACGAAAAACGTACAGCTCATTAAAATATACAATTTATGTCATATAACGTTTTCGAAACATTCGTTGTTACGTTTTTAGGTCATCTTGGTTGAAAGCATCTTAGACAATTGTTTTTGCCCGTATGGCTTCATAACAACAAAACCTGACTCATGATATGCGAGCAAAAGTGTTTTGTTTTCCCTGTTGTACAAGCAACCAAGGCCATTATGGCATTAGGACTGAGTTGCTGGTCTCTTAAATGGACATCATACCTTGTATGATACTACCTCTGTAAAATCGTAAGGTTAATCCAAAGGGTCGCAGAAGCCTTTTCGCTGCGCTGCATGCGTCAACATTAAATCCGATATATTGGAATCTTCGATTGTGAAACCTGTTTGTGGCGTCACAGATGTAAACAAAACGCGCTCGTGTAAGGTACTGGTCACTGTTGCCAAAGCTTTTTCACTATAAGCTGAAAGGAGAAGTAAATATAACTTAAATGTATCACTCCGCCGAGCACATGGCAGCACCACGTGGAGGATAACGTACCCGTGAGAGGAAATTGCTTCAAACAGAATGCGAATACAGTATATTGCGCAGCTAGGGGATTATTAGCTTTTAAACATTGTATGTCTTATTCCTATATTTTGCATTACATCCTAGCTTCTAACACATAATATTAAGAGTAGACAAATTAAAGTTGTACCTGAACGGTTCGGCATCTGTGATTAAAGCTACTGGATTAAACTGTTGTTCACTTCAGGCTTTAGAAATCATTCATTTAATGACTAATATCAATATACCACTTTCGCTTTAACCTTTTATGAGTCAAGTTAAGAAAATGATTAGCACTATAGGTTAAAACACAACAGAAAACAAACGCGACCCAAGCTATCCGAACAATTCCGCATCACTAACAAAGAAGTTCAATTATTGCTAATCAATGGCCAACCATATTCATTGTCGATTAAAGGTGGGAACTTTTCACAGAATTTGTTTAAAAGCATTTAACACAACTGTCTTCTTTCCATTTCCCGCGTTTATGTTTTCGACAGTGGCAGAAGATTCTCAGCCGGAAACCGGAAACGAACTGCAGCGCCTGCGCATGACCTTTTAAACCCTCTGCTGTAACGATTCATTTAGTTATAGGTGAATCCGAACAAACACATTTATTTTCATAAATTGAACTGTGAAGCCGGAATTATAAAGGCAATAAGTATAATAATCTGAGAAGGATAGTGATATAAAATAAGTAATAATATATTTAAAATCAGTGTATGTATAAAAAGGAGAAGCATTGTGATAATTGTTGACTGTATAAGCGACAGAAAGACCAGACAGGCAGTGTTTTGTTAATTAGGGACCAGCCTCAAGTAGAAAGGGTAAATACCATTGAAGCAAGTTTTTCCTGGTAAACAGCCGAGTACAGCTGCACTTAGCCTGGTGAAGGTCACTCTAGAGGCTTCATGACGCCGAGTGGTGACGAGCGTTTGAGGGGAGAGAGGGGAAGTTTAGGCGTTGGTTTTCCTTGTGCAGCGTGGGTAGATCAGTCTGCCTGAGAGCCTGGTGAGTGCAGCACGACTTTCTCGTCGTGTGGAGAAGAAGGGTGGCGAACATGCTAGAGGGTAGAACGCTTAGCTGTAGTTAATATTCTTCGGTCTTGGTAAAGACAAAGTATCCTCCTATGCATTTAAAAGTGATCGGCAAACCTAAAGTATTATGTTAAATAGTGAATAAAAGTGTCCCAAGACAGCGTTTGTGTGTTTCTCTGTACACACCCACGCATACCCTGAGGTTAAGATTTCATGCTGGAGCAGCCATGGCAAAAGAAAAACCAACTGGGGGGGAGACAAGCAGCAACCGTGAGACAAAGATATTGCTTCATTGTTGGAGGACGAGTGTGGCTGCGTCATATTGCGCCTAAACGTGGGGCAGAAAGAATTACCTGCGTCAGGTTAGCAACCTTAGTTGCTAACAAAGTGGTAACAATGGGGTAACCTGAGGCAATAATGAGTTTGAGAGTTTAAATGTTACTTGTGATTCTTAGAAGCAATAATGTAATTTTAGTGACAGTTTATAAAATAGGCAATCAACAAACAGAAAAAGCTTTACTTAAATGAAGGTATTCTCTTGGAGAAGGATTAGCCAATCAGAAACTGAAAAGGAGCGAAATTCACAAATTTAGAGTTCAGTTGCCTGCAGACAGTGACTGTAACCAGACGCAAAAAACTGTCCTCTAGAAATTTAATACGTATTCGTGTGAGACGAAAATAGTTTTACGTGTTAAAAAGTGCAAGTATTTAATTAAAGAATCTCACAGCTCTATATCAGTGAAGTGTTATTTAAATCGTATCAAGCATTAATAAAAGGAATGAAGTAAATTATAATCTGTGTAAGCCTACATATTTAGTCACACCAAAACCCTGCTAAGAGAAACGTGTCTCTAACAATAATACTGACGCAGCCGAGGCAAACATAAATATATAATATTTAAAGATACATTTAAATTACAAAGTTAATATTTTTTTAAACTTGGGGCAAAGGCCACCTGAAAGTACATTTGGGGGGAAGGCTACCGGAAACTGTTTACTATACGTGCGGTTGCAACTACTACAAGTTCGGCTCCCCAACAGTTGAAATATAATACAACCCCTTCAATACAAACTTCTTCAAATTGACTCCCAAAGCGTGTTGCAAATAACGTAACAAACCATCTTCTTCAAATTGTCTTCCATACGTGGGGCAAATAACAATAACAACTACGTAAAGACTACACCTTTTTCAAATAAACACATGTTACGATCTGAACCGAACTGTTTATTGTAGAGGAAGAAACAACATGCTAAGGGGGAAAAGTTGTAGTTTGCCCACCAGCCAATGAGGGGCTCTCTTGTCACTGGTTTTGTTTACTTCTCCTTTCAGCTTATAGTGAAAAAGGTATAGTTGTGTCTGATGTGAAGCTCACAAGATGGTGCGGTTATACGTCTTGTTCAGTACAGTGCGCGCATGTAATTGTTAGTTTCTCATGATGTACCAACCCATTAGTTGAAACAATACGAAAAATGCTTGTCGTGTGTGTCACATTTTATTTTGACTGGCAAATGAATATATTTCATACAATCCGATTTTAATTATGTTCATGCAGCGCTACTGTTATTATGAAACATCTTACACCCCTAGCTCCTAACCTCAAATTGCTTCCATTTGTACTGCATTTCTAATTTACAATTTTCTGCACACTATTTTACCTCACACTGTATATATTTGCCGTTTCTGTAATGAACAGAAAGGAACGGCAAAACATGTTCTCTGCTACTGTGAACAAACATATCGCACGTATTAGGAATTCTGAAGATTCTTTGCCAGGGGAAAGCATTACTACCATCCATAACAGTTGTAAGTTTCATTAGAAGTATTATTTTGAAATGGGACATACACATATAATAATATATTAACTAAGGATTCACAATATATAAAAAGGCGGATCGAAAAGTAACGCACAACAATTTTTTTCTGCCTTCATATTGCAGCTGGAATGTTGCAATTTCACACAGATATATTTTGAAGTTTTCAAAGGGACACGCGTGGCGTATATGGTGCACGCTGGGTGCCTAAGAACCTGACAGACAACCACAAGGGCCAGCGATGATGAACTTGGATCTCCTAAAGCGATACACCGCAGAAGGGCATGACTTTCTGAAAGGAATCGTCACTGGTGATGAGTCGTGGGCATATCACTACACGCCGGAAACCAAGCAGGTAAGTATGGAGTTGAAACATGCTGGTTGTCCAGTGAAGAAAAAATTCAAAGTGACTCAATCTGCTAGGAAAGTGTTTGTAACGGTGTTCTGGGATATGCATAGTGTTGTATTGGTGGACTTTGCTGAACACGGGACCATTGTGAATGCTGCAGCCTACATGAAAACTTTGGTGAAGTTGCGTAGTGCCCTTCGTGACAAACGCCACAACATGAATGCTGACGATGTCAGAATTCTTCATAACAATGTTCACCCCCATGTTGCTGCTGCTGTTCGTCAGAAAATCACCAAACTTAGTTGGGAGGTGCTCCAGCATTCACCATATAGTCCGAACCTTGCACAGTCGGACTTTCATCTGTTTGGTCCCATGAAGAAATTCCTGGCCGGCCAACGCTTTGCGACAAATGCGGAAATGAAATCAGCAGTCCGCCAATGGCTATAAATCCAAGGAAACGGACTTCTACGAACAGGGCATATTGAAACTGCTATCTTGAAGGGAGAAATGTGTTAACATTAACCTCTCATCATGATCCACCATTTAATCTTAAGTCCATTGCCTAACTTAACATTAACTCTGGTCAAAAATGAATTGTCAGTAAAGTACTGTTATATACGTACGATATATGACCAGGGAATGGAGGGAAAACCTCACACCTGGCCCAACGCGGATCTTTTGTGCTTACACACCCAGGAGAAACGGATGAGATGAAGAAACTACAGGCACGCAGGCCGAGACAGATGCGCAGAGGTCTCTAACGATACCAAGCTTGAGGATCCAGTCACACCGGAATTCTGCTCAGAAAATGCTTCCCTCTGGCGGACAGAGAAGGCTACAATTTCGCAGGGCTGAGAAGTACTTTACAACGAGCAAGTATCCGCGCCATCTGTCCGACGCCGATCGATACGCCAGCTTGAAATATGAGAGGGGAAGCTAAATGATAGCAAATGAGGGAAAGGAAATTGTGGTAGAAGAGAAACCACCCCAGAATTCGCCTTGCTAACCACGGAAAAATACGAAAAACATATGGACAGTGTGGCCGGCCCCGGGAACCGAACACAGGATCTCCCGGATGCGAGCCTCGCATGTTACCGCGGAGCCATTTCGCTCGGTAACGTAACGTCAATATTAGAAACAGTTTTTGTATGAACACTATAATATGTATGGAATTATATTAAGTTGTGTCAAACTTTCAGGTTTTATATACATTTTTTCCGAAAGTGTACTGCAGGAAATACTATACTGATGTATGTATTTCGTGCTATTATTGATTATTAATTGATGATTAACCCAAAAAATTGGGAAAGCTCTTAAATATTACTCCAAATACAGGAATCATAACTGTTTACTGCATTTTAAAAGAAATACATATAAGAATACATATAAACTGCGTTAAAATTACAGAATTAGATTCTGTTAAGTAGCCTCTTACATAAGTTTCCTTTCGTTTTATGAGGCATAAACGTGACAACTCAAAATGGCAGAGCATATGCGATTAAACGAGTGCAATAATGGCTTTTTAAAAGGCTCTGTTTAAATTACTACCAGTACCACTGAGCGAAGTTACGGTGTAAGTGTAATGAATAGCGGTTAATTAACCGATCATTGAATGCGCATACATAATGGTGTTTAGCTATGTTGAATCTAATAAACCCTTATGGCTTCTCATATACAGCCGTCTTCATTAATAGCCGCTGCGTGTGTTTGCATTATGTATGCTCGTAATCATTACAGCCAACAACGAAACTGAAAATCTTTGTTCGTCCAGTTTCACAGCTAATAAAACTATGTAGGCATCTTACATAGAACAAAATGCAACAGAAAATTTTCATGCAAATTTCGATTTGGAAGAATAATTGGTACGTACGTATACAATGGACTACTACCTTTTGTGGTGTGTATAAGTAGAGAAAACCACTAAACCGATTTTGATTATTCTTTCGCCACTGAAAATCACTGTTCTTCCCGACGGACATAGACTATAATACACGTTCTAAATTCAATTCCTGAATTATTAAAAGTTTAAAAAGCATTTACAAAGTATGTATACTCGGTGACAGCTGCTGTATAAGAGCATGTAAACGCCCTAAATTTTGATACCTTGCACATTTATTGTTTATCTTTTCTTTGAATGCTATTAAACGTAGCACATATGGCACATTCCATGTGAAATCGAGCTGCAAAAAAACTCGTATTTTTTGTTTGCGTTGTAAGTTTTCCTATTAATAAGGGGTGCTAAGGAAAGCACATTTATCAAATATTAGTATTTAAAACCCAACCGTTGTCATTTATTGAACGATAAATGTATCGTATTAGTTAATTTTAAATACACATAGCTCCGGAATCCTTTATTTCAGAAATTGTACCAAATCTCGTTTTGTAGATGAAAGTCCGCATTTCATTATAGCATATACTAATTATTTTTATAATATTCAAAAAATCTATATACGTTTTTACTTATTTTAAGCGTCCCCGACTTTTTATAAAACTAAAACATTCGATTGAGGATAATCCATAGTGTCCTTAAGAGAAGTCGTGAATAAATGCAACGATTTACCTAGTTGATACACGATGATCTCCAAGCGCTCTGTGAATCTGTGAGGAAATACTCAGAACCGCATACTGCTTAGTGAGCGTTCTCATTGTTTACCATGCACGACAGCTTGCTTGACCTTCAGCTCAAAACAAACGTGCGAAGGCTATCATGAGTGCCTGAATTAAGTTACTTCTTTAATTATTCTAGACGAAACCTTAACAGTAACCATTACAGTAAAATACGTGTTTAATTGTGCTTAAATTATGGAATCTTAGCTTATATAATAAAATTATGTTTCTTAATTCGTAACCGCCTACACTTGTATAAAAATACAACAACATGTTTACTTATCAGTATGAAATTAAAGTTTAGGAAATCAAAATAAAGCTGGATTTAAATAATTTGAATTTAATGGTTTCAGACAGCTTGAATTTGGAAATTTTAGGAAGATGGGATAAATTTGAACAATTTTAATTGCAAAACTATGATGTCCTAAATTTTAAACGTTTGCACAAAACATTGTATCCATCTTATCTACAATTACAAAAAGTTTCGTTTTGTTTAAAAATGCAAGTTCCTTTCTCCTATTTCGGATGATTTGAAATGGAATGGTCCATATGTGGTAATTTAAACTCACTGCACCACTCCTCCAAACTCGATGAGACATGGCAACAGCTTCCATAAGTAGCACACCTTCATTTGTGCACGTTTTAAGGAACTTCTACGCATGCGCAAGTGGTAAGACGTAATTACCTTATGGGATAAAACACACATGGCTCGTGCACACTTGAAGAAGTGTACCAACAGGCGACACATTTCCCGCATTCTGTTTCCATACTATCACTGCAATTTTACGGCAATGCCACTAGATGGTAGCACACTACCGTAGAAGTTAAGTGTCTCCGTAGCAGAAGAAGTAGGTAACGTGCACAAGCGCGGAAACTTCTCCCGGTTTCTCCATATCATCGATAATAATCTCAACCACAATGTAATTTGCACATTACTTCATTCTTGTACTAACTCGGTGTATTTAATTATGTATGCAAAAACAAAGAACAACAGAAGACTTTATTTCGTCAGATAAGCTATTTCTTCTTCTTCTTATTATTATTATTATTAAATTAATAATAATAATAATATTGGAGCGGCTGAATTTTTATCAGTTTGATCAATAACTAATGTGCAACAGATGCTATTTCACATTCAGGGCTGTCTAACTTAAATTTTGTGAACCCATAAAACACACGCTACAATACGAACCGTTGGGGTTATAAAAGAACATGTTAGCGAAGAAGGCATTCGTTGAGAATACCGTGGAGTGGAAAATAGCGATTGTTGCTATAGAGAAAATACAAGTAAAATAAGACAAAATCCGTGAATATTCTTCTAAGGAATATACGTAGATCGTCTTTATGAGAAAATAGAAGACAGCAAAACAAAAGACAACAGAAAATGCTTATAATGGTGTGATGTAACAGACATTTGGTGTATTTGCTCTGTATAGGCATAATTATTCACCGACAGCTCGCGCACTATACCGTTTAACGTTATTCAAGGTTATACAACATCCCTTTCGAATGAAGAGGACTTCAAAGGCTCTTCCCAGGAAATTCATGGTACACATTTTATTTGTCATGTTTTTTATTTTTCATATATGCTATTTTAATCAATATTGTTAGAGCAATTTTTTTAGAAAATAAAAAATTTCATAAAACGCAGTTTGGAAAGAGGGAATTGTTTTGAAAACTCTTCGTGTCGCAACTTAGGAAAATATTTAACCTAAATACCAAGTTTGTATTTATCTGACTTTCGTTTCTGAGTTATGGTGTTCACACACACGGACGTTTCCAAAAATGCTTAATTTAGACTCAAGGGGGCCTCAAAGCATGTTTTTGCGGCGACATCTGGATATAGAATTTTCTGGGTGGAATGCAGTGTTTTCCTAACGTACAGTATAGAAGGATTAGATCAACTTTTAGCCCAGTTTTAATTACATTTCTTAAAGAAGCTTCCATAGGTGTTGATGGCTTTCATTTTTACTATCTCTACAACTTAACTATACGAGGAAGAGGAACAAACAAAAAGTTTACACATGTGTTTTTTCGAAGCATAACTAAAAACTAGAAGTCGGTTAAATGCCAAGCTTCGTACTTAAGCTCAGCATATTTCAAGGATGTTACGCGAAGATTTTCAAGACTACTTACTCATGCCGCAAATGGGAGATACCAATCACGGCCATGATTCTGCTTAATGTTTATCGAATATTTTGATTACCTCCTCCTTTTTTTTAATTTTCTCTACCACGTATAGTAAGTAGGGGAAGCATTGTATTCCACCCAAAAATTCGATACCGAAATTTCACCGGAAATATATGTTTTGAGACCCCTGAATCCAAAAAAATCATTTTTGGAAACATGTCCGTGTGTGTGTGTGTGTGTGTGTGTGTGTGTGTGTGTGAATAGCATAACTCAGAAACGAACAATCGGATAAACACCAAACTTGGTATTTAGGTTCAGTATCTTCCAGAGATGCGACATGAAGGTTTTCAAGAATATTCCCTCACCCCATATTACCCTTTACATGCAATATTGTTCGAAAATTTTAATTTTCTCAAAAATGGCTCTAACGATTTTCATTAAAATATATGTTTAAGATATTTTCATGACAAATGAAATGTATATCTCGAATTTTCTGGGAATGTCTTCAAAAGTGTTGTTCATTGTGAACGATTTTGTATAACTGGTAAACCATAAAAGATAAACAAAATTTAACTGCACAAAAAATGTAGATCGTGTTAAAATACACAATTTATGTCATACATTTTTGTTGTTGAGTGAACCATTTTCGAGATTTTGCCTGTTATTCCCTTAAATTTTCCAATACTACTTTTTCTCAAATTCGTTATTCATTTTTTCTTGTCCTGGTAATGCAAAGAGAATGGAATACTCCACACAGCAACCAGCTCTTAAAATATTTGACTATTGCTTAAAGCCTACCAATTCCCCTTGCATCTACAAGAAAATTAGCAATAAGATTAACATCTCGATTAACATGAAACATATGGAGAATAAGCGTTTGTAGAAATCTTTTGTACAAGAGTAGAGAAAGTCATGTGAGTGTAACACACCAGATTTTTTTCTTGATTAATACAAAGAAGAATACAGATAGAAGAATAAGCTTTTGTAACAATATTTTGTAGAATAATGGGTAGATGCAGTCATGTAAATGTAACATCCCAATTTTTAGTAAGAATTTAATGTTCTTCACATGTTTCTGTTGTTTAATAACAGCAAATCAAATTCGAAGGTTTATGAAGCTACAAAACTGGAGATCATATACTGTGAAGTCAATAATGCAGGCTCAAACATGTTGTGAACGCAACATGTGTCAGCCCATTTCTTCTAGTCCGATGTGGCAGAAAGAGAGAGAGAGAATTGGCAGATGTGACGGGGGAAGTGCTGGTGAGCAAATATACCATAAATACATACGGAGTAACACAGTAAAGTGTGAGTCATGTTGAACTCTCGGATTTTGTACTGCGTCTGTTTTCATGTGAATGCTGCTATAACGTTTTGCCAGATGTTATATGAAACAATAACTGCTGATCATGCTGTCATTGGTAAACAATAACGCACTTAAAACTAAATAAATGACGAGAACTGGCTGTGACCTTCCATCTCGAATGTTAACTGCACGAGATTAGTTTTCAGATACTGTCTCATATCAATTTTACATCTCATTAACCTTTATTTTAAAACTGCCTTAATCAGAGTTACACTAATGCATCTTTATGTTTTGAAACGTAGAGATAACGATTTAAACAAAGAAGAAAATGTGATGTGCTGGAATCACATGACTTTTCCTACTAGGGTAGCATAGGGCTAGTTCACCTACCACCTAGACCCTAATGGATGTTTTGTACGTACACCCCAGAGAGGAATGTATGAGTGAGAGAACCGCAGGAGGCGTATGGGTTGCGCAGTACGAGGTCGGTACAAGTTCACAGAGACGCGCAGAATTCCCCAACAGTCCCAAACTTGACCACCCGACCGCGGAAGGGTCGTTCGGAGACGTCCCTCTAGTGCGACCGGGGAAACACGACCCAGCAGTGGAGGTTCAACAGGCTTCTCTCCAGCGGGGCCGAGAGAAGTTCCAAATCGCAAGCTTCTGCGCCATTCGCCGGACGTCGACGTAACAGCAGCCCCGGAGTCAACCTGAATCATGAAAGGGAGATGGAACGAGAGGAAATCCGTGGTAGGCGAATGCTGGTAAAACGTAGTATTCGCCTTTTCAGCCAGTGAAAACCACGAAAATCCAATGGTCAGAGTGAGCGGCCTCAAGAATTGAACACGGGGCCTCCCGAATGCGAGCCTTGCATGTTACCGCGGAGCCATCTCGCTCGGACTTTCTCTACTAACTGTACTCAAAAGTTGTTTCTTCTGCCTACTTCTTGTTAATCGAGATAAACCTTTCTTATACATTTGTACATTTTATTGTAAGTATAAAAAAGGATACATAGGTTAAAGCGATAGTCAGATTTTGAAAAAATTTGCTGCATGACCTCGGTAAACTTACCATTTGAAAATTTTATTTCATGAAGTTCAGTGCTTTAATGAGATCTACATTTTTTGTTTAGTTAGATTTTGTCTACCTCCTATGGTTTACCAATTATACAAAAGCCATTCAGAATGAAGAGGACTTCAAAATATACATTTTATTTTCCAACCAATTATCTAAAAAAGTATGGCATTTAAATGAAAACCCTTTGAGTCATTTTGACAAAATCAAAATCAACGAAACATTTCCCGTGTAAATGGTAGTTTGGGGAGGGGAGGTTTCGTAAAAATTTTCGTGTATCCTTGAAAGACGCTGAACTTGAATACCAGCTTTGGTATTCAACCGACGCTTCCTTTTTGAGTTATGCTGTTCAGAGACAAACAGACACACGATCATATTCAGGGAAGTAGAAGAGAAAGTCCAGTTCTAATATGGCATAGTTCACATAACTTCATCTACCCGTTAAAAATCTGCATTCCTGCAGATCTTACAGCATTCATTCCAGGAAGGAATGGATGAAATGAACGCACCGCAGAGACGTATGGCCTGCAGGACCGGTCTACGCAAGCGAGTTCCCTAATAGTTACAGGCTTGACCAGCCGGCCGGAGAGCGCTCGGCGGAGACCCTCCCAAGCAAACGGAGGGTGGCTCACAGGTTATCCTACAGCGCAGACCGATGAAAGCTCGATCCAGCAGTGGAGGCTCGAACAACCGCCATCTGATGGGACCAAGAAGGAGCTCCAAAGCTCATTCGATAGATGGGTTCCCTAATTGTTTTTATACTCTTCTATTTTTTCATTTACGTTATACACTCAATTCTTCTCGTATAGTTTCATTTCATATCAAATCTATTCTTGTGCATCCTTTCACTCTACCGATAAATTTCATTTCCGCTCACTCCAGCTTACTCTTCTCTTTCCTAATGTGGCGTGTATGTGTGTGCACTGTCACGTCGGACACATTATTGCTTTGTAGCAATGACATTGTTGGGTATATTTTTTTCGGCTGGGTTTTTAAATTTCTCCGACGTGATATCTCTCCCCAGCTCCTGGCCAGAGGTTCAGAGAGGCAGGGAGGGAAGCGAGCGTTACTAGTTTCTTTGTCTGTAAGCGTGGCGTCAGTAGTAGCCAGTCAGACGTAGTAAGTCTCTTCAGGGCGAAAGTTGTGTATGGAAGCGTGCTTGGATCGTGTGCGTGTGAAATATCTCCCTCCAATGTTTTTACTTTAATCTTTTTGTGAATGATGTAAAGGCACCAAGTTTAATATTCAATAAACCACTGCTAATGTGAAAACCCATGTGTTTTGTGATAATTATCCCACGCCTGCTCTAAAATGGGCAGCTACGATCCTGGTCCTCTCGTTGCCTTTGAATTTAATTTCTCCCAATTTTTATGCTGGGGTATCTAAATTTAATATCTAGCTGCAGAACCTTTTGGCCTTACCCCGGTATATAACAATATGTTACCTAAGTTCCACTTCCGAACATTAAAACTGGTGCAGCCATTACCTTATGAAATTAAAATGTTGTATCTTTTCGGATTTTATTTTGAAGAGTTCTATTGTTTCACAAGTTGATTCAAATTTATTCAATTTATTTTCAATAACCCTGTCTCTGTTATAGCTTATATTACATCCCAGATAATTAAAATAAATTACTTGTTCCAGTATTTCATTTTCTATTATGATGTTTGAGCGCATACTTCAATAATAAATTATAACAATTAGAAAATGCAATTCAGTGTTACTGACAACCTAAATCTTTTGGAATACCCACTGTTTTCCATCATTATCGAACCCTTCAACATCTGAGCATAGTTCATACTCACAGTTTTTACATCACGCACACCACATTGCACGGTCCTCCGCTGGGGGTCCTTCATATGTTTAGTTTTCAATTGCAACAAAATACGGTTATTTTTATCTCGAGCTTGAGCCCATAGGTAGAAATGGAATCATAATTTGGGGCATTATTCATTCCTTTAGGAATGGGAACATTTGTAATATTGGGATTCTTAGCTGGGATCCTATTCTGTTCAACTCTTTCAGAATTACTGTTGGGGTGTTAACAGCTCAGTGCACTTCTCCAGAAGGAAAGTCTGCATCCGAAAATACATCCCGATCAAAAAGAAATATGGAAATGTTGAGAGCTAAGGTTTCCATTCTGCACGAATATTCCATATTGTCCTACAAACGTATTCTCTGTATGTGAGACACTGTTGATGTCATCTCCAATACCTTTGCCGTTGATGAATCTACTGCCAGCTGCTACAGTGGTGAGCTATGAGATCTTACTCTGAGGGTATACGTGGGTGGATGTGAACATAGACTACACCAGTTAAATTGATAAATTTAATAAGCTAGTTGAAGTGAATTGCCGACGTTTGAGGATGACGAATTAAGCTGTTTCTGAAACTTAGTAGGAGATACCGCAACCCTTGAAGTATTATAACTGCTAACTTCTGAAGTGTCAAGAAATTTACGGTTTAAAATAATTGTTTCCGTAACAACGAGAAACGTAAGTTGCCGAGAATCACTGAAATGCTAATCAGCGAATCCCCTTGCGGCTACGCCAAGTATGTGAGAACCCCAGCGCGGTCTTTAGGCGCTAAGGACTGCCGATAATCGATCACAGTAAAACACATCTGTAAAATGTAAAAGACTGTAAGACCCTGATTTTAGAAATACGCGCTCTTTTATCAACTTAAGTCCCGCCTACTTCATAACTACCCCACCAAAGTTCCTACGTTATATGTTGCCAAATCTTAAACTTTTACTCTTTGACTTGCTAAATTCTAAGAATTCTTCCCGTTTTTAATTTTCAGAACTGGTATACGTCATTTGCGAACGTACTGAGTTTCAATTACTTGCAACTTGAGCCAATGGGTTTCTTGTTGACTGAGTTCGCCGGAACACTTAATTGCCCTATTTACTCTGACTTCTATCTAATTGTTTTGTGTCAACATGTAACTTGCTGGTACTGAATTTTTATTCTGGCAGAATCGTAACTTCTTGTTCTTACACTATTCATTGATTATAAGATATTATTTATCTCCCTATCATGTCTTTATAAAATTATTCATCGTACAAGTCAATCGTTCCGGTATCAAATTTCGATTTAAAATGGGAGGTTATGTCTAATCCAATAAAACAAAATGCAAAACAGTCACTTCATAAAATAGACAAAACTTAAAGATTATACCTATAATTTAAAAGAACTGTTAATCACCTACATGTGTGGTGATTGATACATTCTTTGCATTTAAAATTATGTAAAGGTATTCACTAAAACAATTACACATCTGTACATCAACAATGGTCTACAGTTCCACAGAAAGTTGTCATGCTTCAGTCTCTCAGGCGAAATTTGTCGATACTTCAAGGACATATGTCAATCAAAATTGACGTCTTCCAACTCTGGAAAATAATACTATTTTTCGCTTTGTCTGGCTTCCACTTTACCCTTCCCTCCCCAACATGTGGGCATTTCTATCGTGATTAACACGAAATGAACAAATGATAACCCTTTCCACGAATATTCGGTAGAATATGTGCGTTTAAATGGTATCGGGGAAAAGAAAGCCATGTGAAAGGCTTGCATCAGATATTTTAAATGCATTGGCGCTGTCACGGTTGTCAGGTTGAAACATTTTAATGTTCGCGAAACAGGCTGAAAGCTAGTGATATTGTTGTTCCGATATTATCAGATATGGCTGTGTAAAGCACCCCTGTCTTGTTTCTCCCTCGAAAATAACCTGCCACCCTCTCTACCTTCAACAAAAAAATATCCCCAGCATCAAAGCACAGAATGTTTAGGTTAGGAGGTCACGCCAGATCAATCGGATTCTGGATGCACGTCCGTCAACGGCACGCATGCGCAGAGGCAAGTATATGTGTCACACAAGGTTTAATGCCATGATCGATTTTATTTATGACGTAATGACTACAACATCTATTCGAGTGCTAGAGGGCAGAAAAAAATGAATTCGTGAAACCTTTGTAGTGTTTCATGACAGAGGAAGTTTGTTTTTGACTGGTGTTTTAAGCACCGTCTATCTATACGCACTGAAATTTCACAGCAACATGTCGCTTATGTTTATTTACATTTTGTTCACTCCCAAATGTTCGATATTTAAGGGGAGACTAAAGGTCTTATCCTGCCAATGGTAAATCTGCTAAATTCATCCCATTACCTCCGAAAGTAGTTAAGGGACACTGTGTAAACAACAAAACTTTCGATTTTTGAATTATACCATATAAGTACTATATAGACACCTGTGACTCACTTTTATCAAACATTTTTCATGATTCGGTGTCTTTAAAGGGCCATTGACATGTTTAAATTATCTGTGCGCTACCCTTTAACCTCACTGACGCCTTTCTGTATTGGTTTTTTACTTTCTCTACTACGTATAGTCACTAGGGGAAGTGCTGCATTCTATCAAAAAATCCCACATCGAGATTTCGCCAGAAATACATGTTTTGAGGCCCCTCAATTTTTTTTTAGAAAAGTATACATGTGCGTGTCTGTGAACAGCATAAATCAAAAACGAAAAATCGATAAACCAAACCAAACTTTCAAAGATGCAACACGAAATTTTGAATAAAATTCCCCATTCCGACTACCCTTTGCGTGGAACGTTTTTCTAAAATTTTGATTTTCTCAAAAAAGCCTCTAATGTTGTTAATTAAAATATCATATATTTAAGATACTTTCATGGCAAATGAAATGTATATTATGAATTTTCTGGGAATGCCCCCAAAAGTCCTCTTCATTCTGAATGAATTTTGCTTAACTGGTAAACCGTAAGATATGACAAACTGTTACTACACAAAAAAATGTAGATTCGTTTAAGCACACAAATTATGTCGCAACATTTTTTTTTTTTTTTGTGGAGTGAACCATTTCCGAGATAATTCTTGTTATTTTTTCGATTTTCCAGTCCATACTTTTTTATAGTAAAGGGAAGGATTGTATTCCACCCAAAAATTCGATGCCGAGATTTCACCGGAATTACATGTTTTGAGGCACCCAGGATCCAAAAATGGACGTTTTAGAAAAAAGATCCGAACGTGCCTGTGTGTCTTTGAAAGCATAACTCAAAAAACGAAAATTCGGATAAATACCAAGTTTGGTATTTAGGTTCAGTATCTTTCAAAGATGTCACACGAAGATTTTCAAAAAAATCCCCTCACACCAGACTACCCTTTACAGGGAACATTTTCAAAATTTTGATTTTCTTAAAAATGACTAACGGTTTTGATTAAAATATCATATATTTAAGATATTTTTATAACAAATAAAATGTATATGTTGAATTTTCTGGGAATGTCCCCAAAAGTCCTCTTCTTTCTGAATGACTTTTGCATCACTGTTAAACCGTTAGAGATAGACAAAATTTATCTACACAAAAATGTAGAGCTCGTTAAAACACAACTTATGCCATATAAATTTTTTGTAGAATGAATGATTTCCAAGATATTTGCTATTTGTCTGAATTTCCTTACTTATACATTTTCTCAAATGGGAATTCGTTATTCGTTTTTGTCCTGGATATACAAAGAGAATGGCATGCTCTACATAGTAACCAGCTCTTAAAGATTTGACTATCGCTTAAAGCCTACATATTCTCCTTCCACCTACAAGAAAATTAGCAATACGACAGTTTCTGCAAATGTTTTTCTCGATTAACTGGTGGAGTAGAGAACAAGCGTTTGTAAAAATAGTTTCACGAGAATAGAGAAAGTCATGTGGGCGTTTGCAAACGTAATCTAAAATGTGCTAGCCATTGCATTCACCTAAAAATTCGATACCGAGATTTCACCGGAAATGTATGTTTTGAGGATCCTTTAACTCTAAAATAGAAAAACAATTACAAAAAAGGTCCGTGTGTGTATGTGAGAGAGAGAATGTGTGCCCGTGGGCGTGCCCGTCTGTGAACAGCGTACTGAAAAAAACAAAAATTAAATAAAAAATAAATATCAAACTTGGTATTTAGCTTCAGTACCTCCCAAAAATGCGAAATCAAGATTCTCAAGAAAATCCCTCCACCCCCAACTACCCTTTAGATGGAACATTTTTAGATACTTTTGATTTTCTAAAAAAATGACTAACGATTTTGATTAAAATCCCACATATTAAAGATATTTACATGACAAATAAAATGTATGTCTTTTTCTGGGAATAGCCTATGAAGTCCTCTTCATTCGGAAGGAGTTCTGTATAATCTTGTATAAGTGGTAAACATAGAGGGATAGACGAATACGTACTACACAACAAATTTAGATCTCTTTAAAACACATAATGTGAAGGTCAGCGTATAGCGTCCAGTTGTAAAGCGTTTGACTAGAGCTATTTCCTTTGTGGGCGTGGCCGAGTGGTTAGACCGCTCGCCTCTCACCGAGGCGGTCCGGGTTCAATCCCAGAGACCTGCATGTGGAATTTGTGGTGGACAAAGCGGAATCTGGACGGGTTTTCTCCGGGTTCTCCGGTTTCCCCCGCCATTCATTCCACCAACTGCTCCATCATCACCTTTCCTTTCATCCATTTCACCATCACTTCGTCTCATCTACTTCCTTCATCCCATACCATCGGGCTGATCCCCCATCCTGGATATTCTGTCTGATCCACGAGTATCTGCTCCTCGACGGGCCTCTGACCCCAGGCACCCGCCTGTAAGTCCTGGGGGGTGTAAGTCCTACATAAGAGGAAGTTAAAGAGATAATGAATATTTCCTTTGTGAAATGCAGCTATTTCCAGAAAGGTTTATCTCGATTAAAATGAAGTAGATGGAAAATAAAATTCCGAAAGAATAATTTCTATATTCTAGGTTAGAGAAAGTCATGTGAATGTAACACAAGAGTTTTGTGAATATATTTAAAATATATGTATTATGTCTACATAAAATTAGAGGAAATGCCAATTAATGAGACTACAAAAAATGTCATTTTTGGGTAGTTTTTCCCCTTCTTCTGAAGTTTTCAATATTTTATTTGATATAGCGTAATACTTCACAAGCTAACAACTAAAACATTCATTCTGTTTCTATCTGTAAACAATATTGGACCATGCAAATTTATCCGCGCTAAATTAAACATTTTCCAATATCAAACAGACTGTATAATGCTGACAGACACGAATTTTGCAATGTTTTGTTGTCATTTCAGCTTTTTACTTTTTAATGTACCTACTCAATTACAGATATTCACTTGTCAATAATTATTATTGCTTTTATGTCTCCCGAGTGCGCATAAAAACATCAAAATAGGCTGCGACTGGTTACTACTAGTAATTTGACAGACATTTCTGAAAATCAAGATTCATTAATGACAAGAATGTACAGAAATTGTCTCCTTTTTAAGACTTTTGCGGGTTCCACTTTGCATTCCAAGGAGCCGAGTGTTTTCGCCCTATATATTGCCTTACAGGTTATACAGTTCTTATACTTCACAGAGAATTCTTTTTCTTCTCCTCGTCCTGGTCAATATTATATAAAAATCTTCTGTGTTGCATTCAAAGACCTTCTCTACTTATTATTCTAAAAGCATTCCTACAAAAGGTAGAATCAGACTAAAAAATTCAATGGCCATGACAGGGATTTGAACCATGGATCTTTTTGTGTCCATCCGGTTGCTCTAACTAAGCTACCATGCCGACACGACATTAAAGTCTCCAACTGACTCGCATTTTTCCATATATTCGTGCCGGCATATTGCCATGGTAGCCTCAGTGGGTTAGAGTAACCGAACGGAAACCGGTAGATTCGTAGTTGAAATCCAAGTTATGGCACTGAATTTTTCAGTATGAATCTACCCTTCCAAGCTTGTCCTACACACGGCATGTGTGAAAGAACAATTACTAACCATTGATTTATCTAATAGTGATTAAACTATGAAACCCGGGATTTACAGTACTTACGACATTGTAAGTCGCCATTGGGGTATGTGGTCTCAAAATACATTTGAGATCTCCTTGTGGTTTACCGGGAAAAATGAGAGTTAGTTGGGGAATTTAATGTCGCACCGGTGTGTTACCATGGCAGCTTGTGTTTAGAACAACTGCGCGGATGCCGGAAGATAGGTGGTTGAAATCCCAGCTATGGCATTGCATTTTTCAGTCTGATTCTACCTTTCCAACCTTGTCTTATACACGCGGCTTGTATGAGAGAAAAATTAATTATTATTCTTATAAAAGCTTGTTATTCCAACTACTACTTATTAATCCAGATAAACCTTCTCACATTTGCGCATTTCGTTGTATGATTCTTACAATCAGTAACAAATAGAATGAAGAACAACATTCCAATTACAGCAAATTACATTATTTTTTACAGGTTTAGGATATTGCCCAGGATGTCCTTGTAGTAGGAGAGACCAAAACAGTGTGTGGTAATGTTCGTGTTCAAACTAACAACGCAGCATATTCAAAACGGTAATTAAAAGTGTTCGAAATTCGCTAATTAATTATTATAATGAGATCATTTGTGCGTTTCCTTAAGAGTATACACTTTGAACAGCTATAAGCAATGCTTCCTGTTCTTCTTTTCCTGTTGGGTGATGAGCCCGATGCCTGGTATGAGAGCGAGGGTGGAGATGATATGAAATCACGTTGAAATGGATGAAGGGAAAGGTGATGATGGAGCAGTGGTGGAATGAATGGCGGGGGGAACGGAGAAAACCCGCTCAGACACCGCTTTGTCCACCATAAATCCCAAATACGGTTCCTTAGAATCGAAACCCAGTCCTTGGCGTCAGGCGAGCGACTAACCACTCGGGCGCGGCGCCGACCCAGCTGTAAGCACAAGTAAAGAAAATTTACAACAATAAACACATCTATTTAAATTTTTTAAAAGTGAAAATGCTGAAGTTGTGAGCACATTAATAATAATACTGCACATTCCAATATTAAGTTTGCATTTAAATATTTCAGTTGTGTTTCTATAAAGCATGGGACATAAGTGATTTAAAAAAGGGTAGTTTGGGGTGGCAGGATTATCTTGAAAATCTTCGTTTCGCATCCTTGAAGACGCTGAACTTAAATACTGTGTTTTTTAACCGACTTGTCCTTTTGAGTTACGCCGTTCACAGACCAAAGACCTTTTCTTTTTTCTTTCTTGGATTCAGGTAAGTATTGAAGAAAGTAAAAACGAAGACATTAGAGAAGTATGCAGATTTTTAATACGAATGTCAAACTAAGAGCTCTTAAGCCACAATGGAAAAAACGTGCAGAAAGCGTGCCAAATACAACAGATACGGAGATACACTCCGACAGGGAGATCTGTAAGCAGACCCAGGAGAGGATGGTTGATGAATCCTTGAAGACGGAGTAGGCCTATTCCTTGAAGTGTAGAAGATGTGCTACTCCTTGAAAATACAGCTTTAATTCGCGCTGTGATGCAGAGCATTGCAAGCTCTACAGCTCCTTGAAATTCTGCAGGGATAGCACGTAATGGCGAAATGAGGGTGTTAAAATGCAGAGGCTGCCAAAACACGCACTTTCTTGGTTGGCTTGTTATTGTCTCGACGTCTACTAAGGACAATGGTTTGGGTCGAAGGTTAAGCACTTCAACATCTAACAACTTTGCTATTCCCGGCTGCCTCACAAACAAATCTTGTGGTGAGAAACTTTGAGAGAAGTAGTCTTCTACAAGCGGTCCATTAACAGCCATCACCAAGTGACGAAATCTGTATTTGCCTAACAGATAATTTGATGTTTCAAGAGGTGAGATTAACGTACTGTTCTTACGGGTACATTAGACAGTAACTGAGGCATAAGCGTTAGTAACTTCATTACTGGGCTCTTGAGAAGTGAAATGGTACAAGTATTTAGGGCCATTTTCTCCAAAATGATTTAATCCAGGTACAAACTAAACTGATATTATATCAACAATCGGTTTAAACTAAGTTCCGCTTTCTACAAATACGCAGCTCAGACTCCCGCGGAACAATTGTAATATCCGCGCAACCGTCTCTCGTTCTCATATTTACAGCTACTATGATAATAAGCACGTACTAGTCGGCCACGATATGAATGCATGTGGTGAGAAGAACAACTAAATGGTTATGAAACAAGTGGGTGGAAGGAAATATCGTGTGTAAAATCGGGTTCTTTGTGCTTCGATATCTGTTATTTTACGACGGAACATAACCATGTAAATGGAACCATGCTTTGTTAGAGAATAATATTAAGCATGGATTAATTTCTCTATCATTGACATTTCGCAAAATCCAATTACAGAAATCACCCGACTCTCATGATCAAGTGAAAAATAAAGTGTATGCAACAAACACCATACATTGAAAGAACTAAAAGAAAACATCGGGGCAGAAATTCACTCAATTTCAGCTGTTGAACTCTCGAGTGTGAATGACAATTACCTGATAAAATGCTTATTATCATTGTAATGTTAACTTTAATTATGAGAATGTGAGGCGGTTGCGCGGGATATTATAACTGTTTTGGCGGGAGTTCAAGGTGTAACAGCCAGCGTGCGAGCTGCCAGCGCGGCGTCGTGCGGTGGCCGCAGTATGAAGGTAGCCCTATATTTCTGTCTCTCGTTTGCAGTGGCATTTAAACAGTCTGAGACTCCGAGACTCCTGACATTTCACTCTAAGTGGAGAAGTGGGAGAGCTGCGGTGCCAGTTCTATTAGAACACGTGTCGGCTATTTACCAGTGCGCCGAATAGCACACAGCTCGCTGGGACGTAACGCTAGTGAGCAGCAGTAAATTACGCCAACATGTCAACGTGTTACTCCACAAAGCTAAGCTCGTTGGCGAAGGGAAAGGAGAGTGGTGGCACCTTGCTGTGGGGGGAAGTTGCAATGAAAGCATACCCATCAAAGAAGTGTCAGAAATCTCATGTTCTTTAAATTGTACCGTAGCCTAAGGCTACACTGAATTATGCGTCCGCTAATAGCTCGGCAATCACAGTAGCGTTTAGTGCTCATAACAGCTGTTTGAGAATAAAAATGGTTTTAAACTTTCGCTCTTTATGAAGTGAGAAAAACGCCTCAGCTGTAAAATTCCAAGTATACACTTCTAAGTAGGAAGTTTAATTCCGTAAGCAGATGTATGCATAGATTAATTTACTCTAATATTATAAAGAGAGAAAATTGCATGTGTGTACGTAGGGTAATCACAAAAACCGCTCTACGGATTTTGACAATTCCTTCGCCATCCTTATCGATCTAGTCTTTCTGATGGACATGGGTTATAGATTTCTGATTGAAATTCATAAATTGCTAAAAGACTTAAAAAACCCTATTCCTTCTGACGGACATGTATTATAAAACAATTTCTAATTGCAATTCATAAATTACTAAAAGACTTAAAAAGTCCTATTCTTTCTGACGGAGATGTACTACAAAACAGTTCCCAACTTTCATAATTTCCAATTTCATAATTACTAAAAGACACAAAAGAATTAACAAAGCCTATATAATAGGATGTCGTGCTTTTAGCGCTGTGGGTTAGAGTGTGGAGCTCTGGTTCTGGCAACGAAGAGCACCCGTGTTAGATCCTATCCATGGGGCTGCGGATTTTAAGTCCCAGGTATAGGATCGGTGCTCACTCAGCATCGCGAGGAAAGTGAGGAGCTGCGACAGACAGCGACCCCGGCCACGAAAGACAACATTCTGGCTGGAGGATGCGTGATGTAACGGTTGGATGATCACCCACCTCTATGTGGGCTTGAGGCCGGTAGTCGGGTTGGCAGCCACGAGATGATGATTATTATTATGTATTAGAATACGAACACATTGTAGGAAGAAAAGAACACACTTGCGAAGAAGGTTTTGGCATTTCGTTGAGAATCCCATAGAGTAGAAAACAGTTGTTTTAACTCCAAGAAGTTGCATCTAAAAATGCAAATAACGCTAAAATTTAATTCCAAACTATAATATATATATAGTCATGATTTAGGAACTGAGACACAGCCCTGACATGTGGAGCGAAAGTGAGCCCGCGGTCGAGGGTGACTCCGAGGTATTTGGCAGAGGTAACCCAAGGGATTCTCCTCCGCCGCAGCCTCAGAGACCGCTCGGCCGGCCAGCGACGGACCTTCGCCAGGAGAAGCGCAGAGCTTTTGCCCGGGCTGATGCCCATCCTCCACTTCTCGTTCCACCTGGCTCGGAGCTGTCGCTGTAGTGGAGGGAAACAGAATCGGGCATTCTTGTTCTGTGCCATGATGAGGACATCGTCCGCATACTGGCACGTAACAGTCATGGGTTCCGTTGGGAAGTCTGACAAGTAGGCCGCGAAGAGAAGCGGGGACAGTCACTGCCTTCCGGGACTCCGTCGGCTATGGGACGGACCGATGAAAACTTCCCCTCCACTCTCACCCTGAATGTGCGATCCCGGAGGCAATTGCTTATCAGGGTGAGATAGGGGGAAGGGACGTCTGCCTCCTTGAGTTTGTACAAAGGGCCTTGATGCCACGTTGTGGCAAAGGCCTTCTCTACGTCCAGCAGAACGTAATCTTGAAGTTCTCCTGGAAGCCCAGAGAGCCTTCTCGGCCAATCGCTGTAGCTGCAGGGTCGTGGAGTGCCCATGACGAAAACCAAACTGATGGTCCGGAAGGAGGTGCCTTTTTTGAAAGAAAGGTGTGAGGACGGTTGGGACTATACTAATGGAACGGTAACTGCAAGGGAAAACCGGATCCTTACCAGGCTTTAAAATGCATAACACCCTCGCCTCCTTCCAACTAGTTGGAAAGTGACGGAGGTGAAGGCACGCATTAAAAATCCGCGTCAACCACATTTGCGGCTAGGTACTGTGGCGATTTGCATTCCGCTCAGGTGAACCTGGGCGACCTGCTCCCGATTGCTGGATTGCTGGAGACACAGCAAAACAAAACAGAATGGAATATACTTTTAAAGTACGATAAGCATGCCATATCGGTGTCAAAATATTTTAATTACTCTCATAAGTTTTGCTTTATTTCCATTGTATGTTGAAGTAGTTGCTGCAGCCCCACGTATGTTAGCCAAACTTGAAGGGGTTTTATTGTTGCTGTGATTGCACCATGTTTAGGCATCAATTTGAAGTTACTTTTAGACCACGCACGTAATGGATGCCTATTTGCGGGAGATTATTTCTTGGAGTGTTCGCTTCACGTACGGTACAAAGTTTCCGGTGGCCTTCGCCCCACGTTTACTTTTCGGGTGGCCTTCGTCCCACGTTTATTTTTCCGTTGACCTTCGCACCACGTTTAAGAATAAACTTTTTATTTTAATGTTTATTTATGCCTCGGCTTCGCCAGTAGTAATTTGTAAAGCACGTATCTCTTAGAAGGGCTGGTACGGCTAAAGAACAAGGCTTACACAAATTATAATTGTATTCCACTCCCTTTATTAATCCTTTACGCGATTAAATAACACTTCACTGATGTATCCTACTGTAGAGCTGTGAGATTATTGCTTAATTACACTTTTAGCAGGTAAACTTTATATTATTCTCGCCGCAATGAGTTTTCATGTCTCACACTGAACCTGTACCAAGCAAACTGCTAGGTACGCTTTCTTGTAGCGTCTCCCACTTGAATCTGTACAATTCCTCTAATTCAAGTCTCTGATTGGCCAAACCTACACCAATAGAATACTTTTATTTAAATTAAGCTTTTTCTAGTTTTTGATTGGTTATTTATAAACTGTTTTAAATATTACATTATTATTGTTCAAAGAATTGTTAGTGGCCTTTTTAAACCTTCTAATTTATTGTTGCCTCAAGGTTACCTAATTGTTAGCAACTTTTTGGCTCCTAATTTATAATTCTGTTTGCTACGAAAAGCAGCTTGCTTCTATTCTCACAGCTCCTACATTGTTAAACTAAGTAATTCATTCACATGACATTATTATACATGTACATAAAAATATAAACATAATACAATGACTTAATATACACTTTATATATTATATTATATACATATTGCTTTAAGGCGGACTATTATTAAATGGTTATATTATATAATTAGACTGATGTCATTTAAGTGTTAAAAATACTACCTCAATGTTGTAATCAAATTCGTTTGCAGGGTATGCTCAATAATTTCCTAAAGAGAGAAAATTGTGGTCAGATAACTAGAAATGAGTGAATCCATATTTTATAGTTAACAAATGGGATGATTTCTCTCGATGTTCGCAGACCGTGTGTCTTTTCACCTCTATTTCCTTGTATATGTTAAGGGTTTCTTTAATATGTGAAAACTAGTGTGTGAAAATTATGCTATAAAATAAGTATAGAACCAAAGAGAGGGTAGAGCGATTTTAAATTTCACCTAATGTGGTTATCTAAAACATAATTCGATCATTCCGACCCATGACTGTTTCACCGCCAAAGGATATTTACAGGAAATGCAGCATTCCGTAACTTGGATGACTGTCGGGGGGAGGTTAAGGAAGTCAGAAGTTCCGCCGATGTTTCACACCCTTTTGCGTGAATATCAGGGGATTTTTCATCCCTTATTAGAAATAGAGGGCTGCACCGTGGCCGAATGGTTAGACCGTTCGCCTCCCACCCGGGCTCAATCCCAGGAACCCCGCATGTGGGATTTGTGGTGGACAAAGCGGCTTCTGGGTGGGTTTTCTCCGGGTTCTCCGGTTTCCCTCGCCGTTCATTCCACCAATTGATCCTTCACCACCTTTTCTTTCGCCTTCATTTCATATCACCATCTTCCCTCACTCTTATACCTGGCAAGGCGCCGATCCCCGTTTCGGGTTCTTCATTCTATGACTCAAGGTTCATCTGCTCTTCTACAGGCCTCTGAACCTAGCCACGGTTGTAAGTCCTAGGAGTTGTAAGTCTTAAATACATACAAGGAGGGTAAACCGATTAAGTTAGTAAGTACTAGGAATTCCCGGGGGCCATACGAAATTACAATTATAAAGGGAAAAGAGGAGAAAATGCTAAACAAACCTTGTAGATAATTGTACAATGATTTCATAAAGAACCGGTGGAGGTACATGAAAGTAATTAAATTGCCATTCGAGTTTAAAAGTGCAAAGTCGTAAACCAGGTAGCCATGAATGAAACGTTTCCAGTTTTCAGCGTGTAACCTGATCTCATTTAGTTTCCAATT
This sequence comes from Deroplatys truncata, assembly GCA_030765065.1. Taxonomy (NCBI): domain Eukaryota; kingdom Metazoa; phylum Arthropoda; class Insecta; order Mantodea; family Mantidae; genus Deroplatys; species Deroplatys truncata. The sequence goes on from CM060975.1 coordinate 281,952,145, forward strand.
ATCTTGGAGCTCTTGAACGTGTTCTCGATTCGTTTATTTATTACTTTGTTTCTTTATTTGCTCTTATTTAGCATTTCAGCTCTATAACAACACACTATGTTAGTGCCTGTCACATGTCACGTATATAACATACTCGTGAATAGACTTTGTTACATTCTGTTCTCTCTGAAAAACCAGCTTTACCATGAAGTTCAAGCAAAGCAATATTCTATGTCACCATTCTTTCCATTGATCGCCTACATTAATTAGAAAACTGCCTGAAGCATAATAATATCGTTGTTTCTGCTTAAATGACATTGTTTTTCTGCAGTTTTTGTTTTAATTATATTTTGTTATATACGACATTTGCTACTCTACGAATGATTCTAAGCCTTCATAACCTAACTTCCAGATCAGAATCATCTTACACTTTTATAAAAAATATCAAAAGTTTTAAGCCAAAAGGTTTAACTAAAGTCGTGATTTAAACTCACTAAAAGAAGGTAATTTATATATGGCTATTGCGGCCCCTCCCGGCCGCGGGTAGCGACTTGTTCTTCAGCGTCGTCTGACTGTTTGATTGGAGAGATAAGGAGGGAGACGCTCTCCCCAATGTAAATTCCAGGAACGCCTTCCAGCCGCAACCAGATATTTCTGGACGATTCCTTCCCCGCCTACAGCGAACTCTAAGCTCTGACGAGTGTAGTGAATTAGGTTTTATTGATGCGTTACAAAGTGCCTGGTTACTCAGGGCGCTCTACGTGTAGGGTTGTTGTGACATACAGTGACTGCTATTACTATGAGTGATTAGAAGAGGAGTTCTGTGTTCAGTTAGTGAGCAAAGCGGAAGCTAGGACTCCTGTGTTCGACGCTAGTGAGCGCCAAGAAGAGTCCGGTGTTTGACTCTCCAGAGAATAAAGCGGAAGCTAGAAGAGGCTGCTTTGCCCTTGAATCATTTCATTGCTACGCACAAAGGAAAGAAAAGAGAAATGACAAAGGAAACAGAACTATGTCAATATATCTTAGATTATACCTCATAAACATTTATACTAAATTGAGGAATACAATTTTTTGTTTTAAACAGTTTAAACTAAATGTGGGCTTAAACTTACTAAGACAAAATTACCCTCACTCATAATTTCACATGGTAAGGAATTTTGCATTTTATTTTGAAACACTTGGTTTTATTGTGAATCTCATAATTTTATTCAAAGAAAGTAATGCAACTGAAGGGTACTAGAGCACAGTAAGTTGTGTTACTTATTCGAATGCAAGTTAGGAATTCAAATTCTGTTTCTGGATTATTTCCGCCCATGGGGTAATCATTTGGGGGAGGGGATGAATTCAACACTTTGGGGATTCAAAATTATTAACTCAGATAATATAAAGACATTTATTGCAATTTTTATTCGAGTATGTAATTGTCATTTCAGCTTGTATCTTTATGTTTGTTAATCTAAATGTACTCTATCCTCCAAAAACTAGTCTTAAGTACAGTTCAATGGCGTATCAAATGATAATTTTTGAAAATGTATAAAAGTAATCATAACACTATAGAAAGATATGTAGTTGTTCATAACCTATAGGCTTATTACACTTACCTAATTCATTGGTCTATTTAAATAGACACAATAGGATACATTGAAATACAAGTAATAAAATACACCACCTGAAAATATTTTTGTTTGTATTTTTTGCTGTAAATATTACGACTTTTTTTATTTTAACTTTCCATTTTTGTAAGCTTTTATTGTGTACCGATATCACAATAGCTACTATAGTACCTGTAAGACAGCCCTTTGCAAAGCTTTCCATCAAAATAGAAAAGGAAGTACTAGTTTAAATGGAACTCTCAGAAAAATGGAGAGAGGGATGATTGTTTTGGGGGGATGCGCCAGAGCCTTTGGGGGGGCATGGACGCCTTGGCTGCTTCTATCATATAAATTAAAATGCCCTCACTTTGTCTGTGAGGGCATTTCACCTAGAAATATTGAATAAATAAAAAAAAACTCAAAAATCCACTAATCCAACTACTTCACCGCTTGACAGTTCTATTCATAACTTACACTGTTCAATTACCCAATTTGACTCCAATTCTCACAGCGATTCCATACATTTCAACACACACGAAAGGTCTTCATGATCTTCACACAGATAAAAGGTTAAGAGAAAAGCGATACAGTCTTTCAAAGGAGTCACTCCCTAGTGCTTCCTAACATGCATAATTAAATACAAAACATGTTAATATCTTCCCTTCCCCAGGAACAAATTGTCATTCTCACTGAAGAAAACCTATGAGAGAACTTTATTTCGACCTTTAATAGTTTTGCGGAAAAGTAATACAGAAAAAGGGACGTTTGGCAAGCGTGATCTTTCTCTGCAGGTGGGTAAGAAAATCCACGATGGAGGGATGAAACGCCGGCTGCCCTGGCTTCCGCTTGTTTCTGTAACTGTGTAATAAAAATATCAACACATTACAGAAATGTTATTTACTTTATCTAAGGGTATTTAGTTTTCAACACAAGTGTTACGTGTATCTGCAGCGAATTTTTTAAGTTAATTAAAATTTGAAATTGAAATACTCTTTTATAACTTTGGATGAAATAAAAGAATAATTTTAAATTAGAACATTTACCTATATGTGCTTAGGCAGCTAATAGATTCACAGAATAATTAGTTCACGTGTATACTTATTCAGTGAAAACAAACAGCAAAATGGAAAGGTAAAATCGGATTGTAAAATTTAATGCCATAGCCAGGATCTGAACCACGCATCTTTAGGTTTCTCAAATGCATTTTGAGATCACATATCCCAATGGCGACTTACAATTTCGTAAGTACTTTAAGTCGCGGGCTTCATAATTTAACCAACTATCAGGTCGGATGGAAACCGGAAGATCCGCGTTTCAAATCCCGCTATGCGTTGAACTTTACAGTCTGACTCTACACTTCCAACCTTGTCTTGCACGCGCTTGTGTGAAAGAATTATCAACAGAAAGATTTTTATTTTTAAAATAATTCAAGGAAACATACTCAAGTATAGATTATTTTATTTACACATTCAGTAAAGGAAGGAAAGGGGGAAGAAATCCACCACCATGCTAATAACGCTGCCCACAACGCGCGATACCACCAATAATGGATGTGCAAGGTCAGGCAAACACAAGTATTTAGGACATTGTTGCAATGGTTTAACTCCAAGGTAGTTACGAATTATAACAAGAAAGGAAACAAAGGGGGGAAAGCGAAGGCAACAAAAGATTTAATCACCTGCTGTTCTGTCATGTGCTTAAATTATTCTGCTTTAATCGGTCTCTGTTTAAAGTATAGAAAATACAAATTTCAATTTTTTATAACAAAGAAACTATGGAAGATGGAAACACAATCTACATTTTATTGGAAATAAGAAAATATGTAATTATGCGAATGTAAAAACAAAAGAGAAAATAAACAAAAAACATAGCATGAACTATATTAAATCCTCCAAATTTCTATATATTTATTACTGCAGATATGGAATAATATTTGACAGTTACATTTTACCACTTAATTGGGTTTTACTTCGTATTTATTGGCTAATATTTACTTGCAATTTAAAGCTGCAGCGAAGTGTGAGCTTCAAGTTATTGATTGTTTTAAGTTCAACAACAGGTGTGGATAATCGATCTCTACCTCGGCACCAAAGTAGTGTCGATGACACCACGTTCAATAGTTGTTAGTTATTTATTCTATTTTCGAGTAAGTACTATTTCCATTATTCACTATCGTCGAGAAAGTAGTATGTAATACACATGCGTTAAGCGCATTGGAGAATCGTGGAAGACTCGACTTCGTCTCGTTCTCCAATGACTCAATGATGTACAGTGCCTTCGCTTTATGCCAAGGCCGCGGATCGCTCGAATGCATATAGTCTACTACACTGCGGGGTTTTCCTTTCCGTAACTCCCGTTTTACTTACTCACGATTGTTAGTAATTTACATGTAATGCGTACTAACCTTGTTATAAGTGTTGTTGAAAGTTGTGTCCATCTGCGTGAAAACATTCTTGACATCGTCGGATGAAATTACCGTTCACACGCATAAGTTCTTCTTGCGTAATGTTCATAATTTCTGCTTTTATATTGTCCTTAAGTAGGTGTACAGTGTGGGGATTGTTCCTATAAACTTTATTTTTTAGCATTTAGCGATCCCTTGTACTAAACTTATTGAGCAAACTTCTCACATAAGGATAACCAGGAAATTGCCGCTGAAATTGTCTATAGACCTGTTTACATGATTCAGTTTTCACGTATGTATCGTACATAAAAATACGGTGTTCAAACGTGAATTTTTTGGCAGGTATTTCCGTGGACTAATAAGAAAATAACATTCCTAAGGAAATCACCACAACACAAGTATTGTCGAAACACTTCATGACACGAAGACAAAGCAACGACCTTTGACACGTCCTGCGCCGCTCCTGCGCATTTGCATAATACCGAAGTCACTGCCGTCTCGGTCGATACGCATATAAGGCGGCTATAGCCTTGGCATAAAACGAAGGCACTGCATATTGTATACCTTGCTCCATACTGATTGTATCGAATTAGACACATGACACTGGAACGTACCGTAATCGGAAGGAAAATACTGATATTGGCAAACACTTAAGTTACGTTAAATACACCAACACCCCTACACACAATTTTACAAATCTCGTGTGTTACATTTACATTATTTTCTCTATTCTATCGTTTATTAAAGGGTATACAAATTATTAAAGCATATTTTCCTAAATACTTAATTTAATCGAGACAAGCCTGCTCAGAAATGGCTGCACTGCATATTTGGTTATATGTAGGTAACAAAGGGCATAGCGACAGTCAAATGGTTTAGAATTGGACGCCATTTGATCTTGTTAATTGTTCGTTTTTTTTATAATTACTGTTCGCTTATACCCTTTTGATGCATTTTATTACGTTTTGCATGATTATTTATGTAATTATTTCCTTGTTTAACGTGCTTGGCAAAATTTTGTTTGTTTGTTGTGATTTGTTTTTATGGCAGTCTCAGAACGAGAAAACAGAAGGGCTTTTCTTTCTATCTGAACTCTTAGGCCATAAAATCTCATACGCTTTCCACGACATCGCGAGAAGCAAATGAAAATCGACAGGACTTTAAAAGAACTAACAATTCGAACCATTAATAACGGATAATTGTTGATGCCACAAAAAAGTTATTTTAAATATTTTTTTTAAAAGAGTTCTAAGTGTTTTCTGTAGTATTATATAGATTTTCTTCCGAATGTAGAGGACTTCACAACCTATTACCAGAAAATTCAAGATATACATTTTATTTGTGATGCAAACACCTTTAATATGGGGTATTTTAATAAAAATCGTTACAGTAATATTTATAAAGTCATACATTTCGATAAAAATTTCAACATAAAAGATAGCTTGTGGTGGGGTGGATTTTCTTGAAAATCTTCATGTCGCATCTTTGGAAGGTACTGGACCTTAATACCAAATTTGGTATGTATCCCACTTTTCGTTTTTAAGTTATATTATACACACAGACACACACACACACACACACACACGGACCTTTTCCTAAAAATGCTCTTCGGGGGGGATTTAGGGGGACTCGAGACATATTTCTGGTGAAATCTCCATATCGAATTTTTGGGTGGAATGCAACAGGTTCTCTACCCATTGTGTACGTAGTAATACGATTTGTTTGTTTCAGGTACCAATATTACAACGTTAGTATCTTTGTCCAACAAACATCGAACATTACACTAAAACCTTCGGTTAGTTTTATTATACATGGAAGATTACTTTAAAAGCTGTACTGTTGAGAGTTAAGTGATGGGATGACCGTGTATGTGAACCCCACAAATCAAACCGAAAATTTTAAATTAGCGAGGATGACTACATTGGTGTGATGTCACAACTGGATTTAAGACATGAACACACTACAGCAATTCCAATTAATGTTCAGTTCTGTCAACTTTAACTCTTCATCAGTCAACAAGCCATCCTCTGCTGGTGCAATCATAATGATGACAAAAGCTTGATGATCTAGTATGTCGTTCTCCACACAACGTAATTAATTAATGGTGCCCAGAGCTTCGGGAGGCACTTGGCTATCTTCCCGGAAACACACCGGAGGGTCCAGATATCTTTTCGGGCACGGTTGCCAACTTAACAAGAGTTATTAATCAATGACGCTCTCCTGACGTTAAGAGCTGTAATAAACTATAAAGTTACTTCTGTTCCAGTAGTATAATACCTTATACTTGACGCATGCGTGCATAGTTACTTAATGTTAACAAGCTCAACAAATTAAATCTAATAAGAATCTTATGTGTGGCACGCACACTACTTTCCTTACTTACTCTTCAACAAACTATTCTTATAAAAGCTACTCTTTGAAAGGGGATATAACACACACACATATATATACATAGACATATAAATCAATATTAAACAAGAATTGTACATAATAATATAATTCACCAAGAAATATGTTAGAATGTTTAACAACCAAAAAATGTACAAAAGCAGATTGTAATTTAGATATGTAGGGAACATGCGAGGTAGCTAATTCCAGGTAAAAGATAATTCTAGGTAGAGCCCACCTTTCACCAAGCTAATGAGCAGGGAACTGGTAGCAAACAGATAGAGAAAGGAAGGAGACAGAGGTATTGAATCCGCCTCAGCCGGACGCGTATGCGAAATCTTTTGGAGCAGAATATTCTGAGGACCAATTAGAAATGTCGTTACATTTTGAGGCGCAGAGATAAGCATCACTAGGCTTAGGCATATAAAGAGGAAGACATTTTCTCTCTCTTATAGAATCTCGTCGACACACAGTGATACTCTCTGGACGACAGATGCACGTGTGTGCATTGGGTGGGAAGTGTGCAGTTAGATTAGGCTCCTAATTTATTATAATGGTGGGGGTTGTTACAATGGGAAAAGCTAGCCGCCCATAAATATTTATTTGATAATAAACCACATCTCTAAGGGAAATTCAGTGTATTTTAATTTGCCTCACCTACGAAAACCCTGAGAACAGTGAAATTAGTTGGATAGGAAATTATTAAGATTTGAGAAAACAGCAGCCGACGAGCAGCAATAGTCGGAGACAACAACACTGCAGCAGAGGGCATCAACCAGAGGAACAACGTTTTCCAGCTACAAATATTAACAAGCTCAACAAATTAAATCTAATAAGAAATATGTGTTGCACGCACATTACTTTCCTTACTCACTCTTCTACATACCTTTCTTATAAAAGCTACTCTTCTATTCTACTTCTTGTTAATAGAGATGAACTTTCATTACACTTTTCAAATTTCGTTGTATGTATAAAGCCCCTTGTACACGATCAATTTTTTTTAACTCAAAAGTTTATAAGAAAAATGTTCAAAAAATTTTCAATATGGGACAACATTGGACAAGACCTGACAACGTCATAAATGTGTATTTCCATGTTGTCTTTTTTCAAACTGAAACCCTTCAGAACACTTTAATAAATAATTTATAACGCACAAAGCAATTTACTATTTGCGTCACGGTATAACAGTTTGCAATGAAATACTGTTCTATACTAATATTATGTAGCAGTTTCACGTATTATATCCGATGAAATCACATTACGAGTGTGGAATACAATGAAAATAACACCAACAGATAGGTTAACCATACTCGGAAATCTGCCTGGCAATTATTTCTTCATACGTCTTCATCTGCTCCATCTTGTGATAATCCACGGAGTCCTAGACATACGGACTTATGTATAACCTAATCAGTTCGCATACAACATATCTTGGCGGGTAGCCATTTTTGTTTACTTTTCGCTTTCCACCATGTTGCAGATTTCGTGACGCACTCTAAATACTCCCATTTGAGGCAGAATTTTTAACACTTAAATGATTTCAGTCAAATTATATAATATATAAATTCAATAACAACTGTATATTACAGTCATTGTATGTGTTTATATTATTGTATCCATGTGTAATAATGTTATGTGAATATATTACGTAATTTAATAATGTAGGAGCTGTGAGAATAATAGGTTAAAAGTTGCTAAGAATCAGGTAACAATGAAGTATCTTGAGGCAATAATGAATTTGAAAGTTTAAATGCTACTAGTCATTATTGGAGCAACAATAATGTAATCTTAGTGACAGTTTATAAAAATAGCCAATCAACAACCAGAAAAAGCTTTAGTTAATGAAGGTATTCTATTGAATTAGGAATAGCCCATCAGAGACTTGAAATACAGAAATTTACAAGTTTAGGCGGTTGAAATCAATTCAGTTGCCTGCAGACAGTGTTTGTAACCGGATGCGAGATGCGTCCTCGAGAGATTTAATACGTTTTCGCGTGAGAGGAAAAATAAGTTTACGTGTTAAAAACTACAAGTAATTAATAAAGGTATCTCACAGCTCTATCAGTGAAGTGTTATTTAAATCGTGTCAAGCATTAATAAAAGGAGTGAAGTAAAATTATAATCTGTGTAAGCCTACATTCTTGTCGCACCACAACCCTGCTAAGAGAAACGTGTCTCTAAGAAATACTGACGCAGCCGAGGCAAACATAAATACATAATATATAAAGAGACAGTAAAAATACATTTGGGGGCGAAGGTTACAGGAAGCTGTTTACTATACGTGCGGTTGCAACTACTACAAGTTCGGCTCCCCAACAGTTGAACTATAATACAACAAAATAACGTAACAAACCATCTTCAATACAATCTGGTTCACATTTCATTGGCTAAAGCCATCAAATTTGTCAAATCTTTGATCGTTTAGAGCATGTCCTTATTTGCTTTCAAGACTTTCAAAGAGTTTAAAAGTATTGGAAGCAATTTGACAAGAAAAGTTGTGAAGTTGTGACAACTCTTGAAAGGTCTTTTAAAGTAATGAGCTTGACAAAAATTTGATCGTGTACAAGGGGCTTAAGAAGAATAAAATAAAGCGATAGTCAGATTTTTAAAGAACGTGTTGCTATGGGATGGCTTTGAAACTCCATGCTGTTTGCATGACCGCGAGATAAATACCAATAGTGACATATCACTTGAAAAAATCGTATATGTTAAATTCGCATGACTTTCTTTACCCTCTATCATATATTACTGAGTACAAACTTTCTCACGAAAGCTTATTTTTCTATCTACATTTTAATCCAAATAAACCTTTGCAGAAATGACTACATTACACTTCTGTTAAAGATACAAAGGGAACAGTGATACTCAAATGTTTAAGAACTGGATGCTATATGCTGGCCTTAAAATTCCACACTCTTCCCATGCAATCAAGAGAAACAACTGAAAATCAACAGAACTTGGAAAGGATGATAAAGTATTGAAAATTTCCAACAATTAATAAAGGATATGTCAAAAAAGGTTTATACCACAAAAATATTTGAAATAAATTGTGTGTTTTAAAGATACATAAATAATCTTACCCGCAAGATTATGCAGAACTCCTTCCGAAAGAAGAGGACTTCATAAACTATTCCCAGAAAATTCAAGATACATATTTTATTTGTCATATAGATATCTTTAATATGTGGTATTTTAAACTAAATAATTAGAGTCATTTTTGGAATATAAAAAATTTCGAAAAATGTTCTATATAAAGGGTAGTTGGCGTGAGAGGATTTTATTGAAAATCTTCTTTGGAAGATACTGGACGTAAATACCAAGTTTGATGTTTATCCTACGTTTCAATTCATAGACACGCACTTACGCACATTTTTCTAAAAATTATATTTTTAGATTCAGGAGGCTTCAAATATATATTTCCGGCGAAATCTTGGTATGGAATTTTTTGGTAGAATACAATGCCTTCTCCACCTACTACATACGTGGTAGAGAAAGAAAAATTATAAGGATTTGAAAATTAATACCAATAAAAAAGAATATCTCAAAATGGATAACACCACTTTTTGAAATAAATTGTATGCTTTAACCAGATTTACATTTTTCCACTGCAAGACTTTGTTTATTTCTTACGGTTAACCAATTACATAAAAATGAATTCAAAATGAAGAGAACTTCACAGGTTATTATTTCCAGAAAATTCAAATTTGATATTCTATTTATTATGAAAATAGCTTAAGTGTTTTACTAAAAACAGTTAGAATCATCATGAGAAAAAAAATTCCAATTTCAAAATCTTCGTGTCTTATAAGACGTTGAATTTAAATTGTCAAGTTTGCCATTTAACCGACTTTTGGTTTTTGAGTTATGCTGTTCAGACAGAAGCACTAGCCTTGCTTTTCCTTCTTTCTTTTTGTATTCAGTGTGAAAAATTGATATCGAACTTTACTGAGGAAGGCAGTGATGTGACGATACCACTATTTCTCGATACTCGATACCTATACTGATTTTCGAGCACCGATACTCGATACTTTATAAAAAGCTGTAAAGGCGATAGCTTGTTCACTACTTATTAGTAGATTTCTGTGTATGAATGCATGTAAACAATTTCGCATTACATGCTTATTTCGAAATTGTTCGTGTTTGATATTCTCCAATTGGAAGCAAGTTTATGTTGATAATTTCACAGGTTTATATGTCCCCTCTGGTTAGTCAAGGATGATAATATTAATAATAATGATAATAATAATTTATTTACTTCCGTTGTATGTAACTATATTTTGTGCTGAAAACTTTCGTTTGCAGGACCTTTTTGTCCATATTATGGAAATTAATCGTACAGTATATCTATAAGCTATGTTCGTGTCCCGAATTTGACTTGCATAAACACAGATCAACAGATGGAAGGAAAAAAACAAATTTCTATGTGCTCTATGTAAATGTGTTGGCTCAATTAACGCTGCACGTTACATGAATACCTCTACTCCCGCATTATTTTATTATTTTACACATTTTCATTTAGACACAACAGACTATGGAATGTTGCATTGATTCACCCATAGGAATCGCAGTCAAGGTCCATCAAGAACTGTACTCCAAATCTTTAGAGACGTATGCGAGGCTTTAACGTGGAGTTTCATTACTTATTTAGCATAAAATTAAGCGCAATAACGCAAATCGTAAACATTTGAAGGTATCGAAGGTGTATCTCAAAGTATTAGACATACTTCGATACCACCGAGTATCGCGAGTATCGAGGTATCGACAATATTGAGGTCCCACCCTAATGGAATGCAAACCTTCTAAAGGTAAGTAACACCACTGTGTTTTCAGTTATTCTACACGTGTTAACACAATATGTTTAATGCTAAAACATTTAGAAAAGAAGGGAGTTTAATTTGGAGATACATTTGTTATTTGTGAACTACATATACGAGCTATGCAAAATAAAGCCTAACCCAAACATTTAATTTCAATGATAAGCAAATGTATGAAGGAACCGTTATCCATTATTCGCAAGGAAAACTTCAGCGGTTATAAATTAGAAAATGTTTATTTAGAAATAAAACAGGGCTACCCAACATAGCGAACATTCTGCAGTAATTACAGAAAGACAAGCGCATTTAAATAATATATTATGAAATAAGTTATAAAGTAATAATTGTATAATATTTCAGATTAATTTAATATGCTGCTATTCTGTACAACAAAATTACAAAACTCAAATATATATACTTAAATAAAATTAATATTGACAAAAGAATTACTGTGAAGCGAGTGTGTTTTGTTTTTATGATGTGATTGTATCTACTACCTGTCTGGCGTAAGCGTGCAGTTTTCAGGCGAGATCACTAGTGTACCATGACTTAACTACTGCATTTTCTTACTATAGACTTGTACATGCTACGCACCGGGAATGGTGACGTAATACGGCCTGTATGTTTCTGCGCGAGCTTCCTCTGTTTCCGTCTGCACACAGGTAGTGTGGAGCTTGTTGTTGTTCATTTGTTTGTTGACATTCAGGGCAGAAATGTGTTTTTAGCAGAATTATCCCTAATTCCAAGGGAATCATGCACTAGTTATGAGGGAAAATATGAACGATTTCTTAATTGAATGGGAAGTAAATATTTTATGAATATTTCAGAAACATTTGTGTTGGCATGTTTTGAAACATGTTAATATTATCAAATTTTACTAATGCATTCTGTTAAAACGACATATGAATTATCTGTTAAAGGTTTGGATTCTATTCTGTACAGAATATTCTCAAACCAGTGAGGGATATCCTGGTCAAGCCATTATATTGTTCGAGTCTTCCTTTCCTTTTGTTCAAATCGGCCTAAGGCTAAATTCACAACTAAGCTTTAGTCACGAGAAGCCTACATACCGAAGTCTGAAACTACATTTGCTTTTGCTCAAGTCAGGTTGGGTTCAAAGATTGCTCGTGGAAATGATTTCAATTAGGATTCTCGAACAGGTTCGGCTCACAGAGAGATCAACAACTTTAGAGAGCGGACTTTATGACTCATGTGATCCGCACAAGATGTTTGAGAGGCATAAATGAGAATAAGACTCTCAGAATGGAATCGAATGCTGACAAGACCGACAATTTCGCTCAGAGGCCCCGCACTGTGTACTATGCTAGACATGGGCGCAGTCATTTGTTTCATATGCTCATTGCAGGGCCAACAGTTGAGGGGAATACTAAAAGTATCATGAAGGGTGTTTAAAAAGAAATAACTCTGTAAGCAAATCAAAAGGCGAGTCATTAAGTAATATTCAAATTTTAAAATTAATATAGAAATGTGAAATAATGCAAAACGTAAGAAAAAAACTTATTAAAAGTTGTTCTCATCATAGATTATCATGTATTCGTGTTGGGTTTGGGGTACGAAAAATAATTGAACGGAAAAGTTTAATTTCACGTACTGGTTTGAAGACAAACACGAAATTCTAGATGGTATGAAACAGAAGATTTTTCAACTTTTTATTGCATATATTCAAGAATTTTGGTGATATAAATCCGCCCTCTAGTCATTAGAGAATGGCAGTAGGCTAGGCAGAGGACATTAAGAAGATAAGATTATTACTTCAGCCATGTTTTTCAACCTGTATGTTGCTCGTTTTCCCCAGACAAGCTGGTATGTTGGGAAATATCTGTTTACCACCGGATCTTCCAGTGGTGCTACAAGGTCGTACACTTACTCAAGGATGATGGTATAGCATTTCAGGAAATTCGACACACTCCTAAAACATTCCAAGTTTCATGTTCAAAACATCCTGGTCTGGGAGTTCATCTATGACATCTGAGGAGCAATTGCGCTTCGTTTTGCACTAGAATTTCATTTCAGAGATCATTGAAAACAGAGGAAATTGAAGCAGGGGAGAATAAAGCAGGAAAGAAGAGAAAATAAAAAGAAAATGAGAGAAAAGATTAGATAGATTTTAATGAAAAAGAATCGAACACAGCAAAAAGATAAAATATAGAATTAGAGCACTTGTTGAACAGTTACAACGGCCCCTCTTACTTCACGATGTAACACTGGCGTTGGCACCGATGATACATGAAATGGAATGATAATTGGGAAAGGATTTTTTGGAAGAAAACGTTACAGGGATAAATTTTGGATACCACCCGATATTTGGTAGCTGTGAAGATTGAGAGAAACCTGGAAAACCCCTCAGTCAGGGAGGAGGTCCTGGCGGATTTCGAACCGCAGACTTCCTGGATGTAGAGAAGATATGACAAACTTGTCATAATAGTATACTGAAATTCAGATTATGTAAAGGTACAAATATAGAATGCCCTGCACTGTGGTACTCTGAATCGCGATGAATTTGAGGAGCTACGATAGGTGGCGGTCCTAGGTCATGCAACCAACCAGGATTCCGGCTGGGCACATTGTTTGTCCGTATAAGCTGGATGATCGTCTAACTCTGCCATGAGTATGTGGGCGTGAGGTCGGCAGTCGGGTTCGTTTCTGTCACGCCACATAAATAGAGTGATTTAGAAGTATGGATACTTAGAGTGCAACATAAGAACTGGGGCTGCAGAAGTGACATTGTTAACGCCACTCTAGCATTATGTTTGCTTTTAGATCAGCGAACAAATGAAGGCATCAGGAATAAAATAAACATGCCGCGAGTTTTACAATCAATAAATGATTATATCACTAAATGGAAATGTCTCAAAAATTTCTCCAGATTTAATACCCTTTAAACAATTTCAAATTTTAGAACAGGCCAAAAGGCCCAAACCATGATGTTAAAGAAGATAAAAGTATGTTACAGTCGCTATTTTAGCCATTACCAATAAAGTGCACGGGTGTATACCTAAGAATAACAGAGGAAGGGAAGGGAAGCATTTCTTTAGTAGTGTTTAACGCGCGTTCTTACTACATACGGCCGGTGGACACTGATGATAAATCAAATGAAATGATAAATTAGAAAACGAAATTTAGAGAGAAGACGTTTCGGGCCTAAATTTAGGGTACCTCCCCGGCATTTGCCAGTTATAGGGACTAAGGACAGCCTGGAAAGAACCTCAGTCAAGGAGGACGGTCCTGGTGGGATTTTAACCGCAGACGTCCCATTCACCAGTCCGTATCTTAACGATCTCGGCTACCCTTGTCGATATGGAGGGCAAGGGAGATGAGAAATGATGAGAAACAAAGAGAAGAGAAAGTAAAGCAATAAAACAAGAGAATGGATGATGGGAAAAGGCAAGAGAGGAAAAGGGAAGGAAAGAGAGTGTAAGAAAACAGGAGTCAAAGGAAGAGAAGAGACTGGATGGTAGAGAAAAGCAAGAGAAGAAAAGGGATGGAAATAGGACAAGAGGTTAAGAGGAGAAGAGAATGGTCGATAGGAAGAGTCAAGAGAAAGAAACTGAAGGGAAGGAAGAAGAAGGTAAGAGGATAGGAGGCGAAGCCAAGAGAAAAAAATCTGATGTGTTACACTCACATGACTTTCTCTACTCTTGTACAAACTATTTTTACAAACGCTTATTCTCCATCTACTTCATGTTAATCGAGATAAACATTTGCAGACTCTATCTTATTGCTAATTTTCTTGTAGATGTAAGGGGAATATAGAAATACAGTAGCCTTTAAGCACATACATATCTCTTAATAGCTGGTTGCTAGGTGCAGCACTATTCCCTTTGTCACAGATTAATACTCTTTGCATATCCAAGATAAACAAAAAATGAATAGCGAATTCCCATTTGAGGAAATAAGTATTGAAAAATTTAAGGGAATAACAAGCAATATCTCGAATGTGGTTCACTCAACAACAAAAAATGTATTTGACATAAATTGTGTATTTTAACGCGATATACATATTTTGTGTAGTAAAATTTTGTCTATCTCTTATGGTTTACCAGTTTACCAAAAGTCGGAAAGGTAGAATCAGATGACTGAAAAATTCAATGCCATAGCCGGGATTTGAACCACGGCTATGGCATTGAATTTTTCAGTCATCTGATTCTACCTTTCCAACCCTGTCCAACACACGGCTTGTGTGAAAGAACAATTAATTCCATTACCAAAAGTCGTTCACAATTAAGAATGCTTTTGGAGACATTCCCAGAAAATTCAAGGTATACATTTTATTTGTCATGAAAATATCTTAAACATATGATATTTTAATCAAAATCGTTAGAGCCATTTTTGAGAAAATTAAAATTTTCGAATAATCTTCCATGTAAAGGGTACTCTGTGGTGGGGGGATTTTCTTGAAAACCTTCGTGTCGCATCTTTGGAAGATACTGAACCTAAATACTAAGTTTGGTGTTTATTCGACTGTTCGTTTCTGAGTTATGCTGTTCACAGACAGACACACAGACACACACGGACATGTTTCCAAAAATGCTTTTTTGGATTCAGCGGATCTCAAAACATGTATTTCCGTTGAAATCTCGGTATCGAATTTTTGGGTGGAATACAATACTTCCCCTACTTACTATACGTAGTAGAGAAAGTAAAAAGACAATGGATGTTACGAAAAGTCAAGAGAAGAAAAGGGATGTAAATGGAAGGGAAGGAAGGAGAAATATGAGGCGAAAGCAAAAGAAGAGAAGAGAGGATATTGGATGAGAGGAAAAGGCTAGGGAAGAAAAGGAATGGGAAGGACAGAGAAGGTGAGAGAATAGACAGAGGCGAAGGCAAAAGAAGAAAAGAGTATGGGTGGAAGGAAAAGGCAAGAGAAAAAAGAGAGCAAAGGAGAAGGGAGGATAATGAATGGTAGAAAAAGTCAAAAGAAGAAAAGCGATGGAAAAGGAAGGACAGAAAGGGTAAGAGAATAGGGCAAAGGAAAAGAAGAGAAGGGTATGGATGGAAGGAAAAGGCACGGGAAGAAAAGGGATGAGAAGGGAAGGACAGAGAAGCTAAGAGAATAGATAGGACGCGAAGGTAACAGAAGAGAAAAACACTTTTGTGTTTCATTTTTTGCTTGCTTTAACATTTCAGCTGCTTTAAAAATATTCTCTAGCATGCAAATGCCACACAAAGTAGAGAGAGATTCTTTAAAGTTTCCGCTGCTACTGGTACAGAGATGTATCTATTTTTGGTGAAATTTCATTCGACGTTCAAAGAAAAGTGAGGCACGGCCTAGTCAAACGATTTCCCAACTGAAAAGCGTTCCCTTAAGCCTGCAATATATATACATGGTAAAGGCTTTTATCTGCATGTTTGCTTTTTTATCAGCTTGTCTACTAATGTACAGCAAACATAGAAAGACGTACACAGTGACACAATTTCTAAAAGAGAAGGCACCTCCTCAGATTTCCAAAATGTACAACGTTTTAAAGAAACCAGAGCTGGATAATGCCTGTCGACAAAGATTCTGCAAATATACGCGTTTGATAAAACCTTAACAAAAATAGACATCAGTAATAATACCCTTATATCTGAGAGTCTCCAAATATCTCCAAGAACTCAACATTAGACTTCCTCTTGTGTCACAAATAAACTCCAATCTTGCTATACCGCCCTATACAATCACTTCACTTAAAATACATCTAGAACTGAACATCATCTTCAAAGAACACATCAGTTCTCAGTTTATCGCCAACTATTTAATGAACTACATGAGAGATATGGAAAAGATACAGCAATTTACAAAATGGATCAAAGTGTAATGATAGAATGCTTGTGCTGTTGTTTATCCAGACCATACTACGTTATTCAGGCTTCCTGATTTTGTACCGTCTGATTTATGTTTTGAATACTCGATGCTCAAAGTTGTTATATACTCAGATTCTAAAAGTGCACTACTTTCAATAAACAATCTGTCATCAAACCATATTCTTACACATGAAATTTAAGCATAACTTCATAGAGCCAATAAGCAAGGAAAGCAAGCGTGTTTAGTATGGATTCCATCCCACATTGGAATACAAGGCAACGAATTGGCCGATGAGGCAGTAAAAGAAGCTACTAAACTGTATTCACTCTTAGGTTGATCCGCACCAAAACCCAGGTTACCAGTGCACCGCTATAATGTATCCTTTCGCCATTCGCGCCAGAAATACTGTCATACTTTCTCGACCATGTGACGAGTACAGGCAGCCGACAACTTAAACGGTGACTAGCATATTCTGTTAAGGTTGAAGGTGACAAGGTTGATAACTGCAACAGAATAAAATATGTTTGTACATATAATAATAGTTAATTCTAAAAGAAACGAGCAAAAAAGAAAGTAACAGGTATGTGATATCTTACATTTATTCGCTCTGGAAGCGGCACTTTATCAATTGTTGGCGGCTATTTTTAAAAAAAAATTGTATATTGTTACGTGAATTGCCTTCTTGTCATTCTTGCATCGCGTATTTCACACGGTTTCTGTTTTTCCCGGGTGTAACCACTTTCCCGTTTCAGATTTTTCTTCACGAGCATTGTTTATACTTGTACTCGAAACACCGGTGAACTCAGAAGTAAATTTCTCCACTTCTTTCACGGGAATTGTTAGATATTTCTCACATAACTTACAATAAACTTCCAACCCTATTATTCTTTTCACCACTAGTCATTGGTTTGCCCGCTTGTGCTTTACGTAAGTCGATGAAAACGCAAGAGCAAATCACCGTCCGCCATGATAGTAACAGAAACTGCTGGTTTCTGGCTACAAACAATATTCTGTACTACACGCATGTTAGATACCTATATGAATTGCATGTTGGAACTTGTAGCTCTGTTTAATGGTACAAATTAGCTTTAAATAGACTCTTAGGAATTTTTATAGAATATTTTACTATTTAAGGATAAATTCATTCTCAAAATTTAGATTATTAGCATGGGACTACTTTCCTGCACACAATGTTACAATGCTGTACCTGGGTGCACTGGTCACGTGCGTTTGTTTTGGCGCGGATTAATCTAAGAGTGAATGAGTATAAGTGACCCAACTATAGTACACCAGCCCATGATGTTATATCAACAAAAAACACTCTACCAGCAATGGAGAACAGGATGGCTTGACTCCACTAGAAGCAAACTCCGTGATATAACATCGAGTTTTTCGACACTTCTCCCCAGTAATTCTCTTTCCAGACAAGACCAGGTTTTAATATCTCGACTGAGAATGGGTCATACCAAGACCACGCAGTTATCTTCTTCAAAAGGACCAACCACCCATCTACCACCAGTGTAAATACTACTAACGACGAAACACATAATCGTGGAATGTCCACAATACATCAATGGAGACAACACTACCAGATACCCCCATGATTTACAAACAGCACTCAACTATTCGATGTAGCCTAAGATAGTTGATTTTTTTAAAAGTATAAATTTATGTAAAAGTGTATAATGTTCAGTTTGATCAATTAGTGTCACAATTTCATACTAGTTTGTTGTAATGTTTCAAAATTTCCAGGATGTTAAATAACCTCATTGTTTATTGTTAAATATGTATTTGAATAGTAGTAAAGTTGAATTTGACTAATATGTTAAAGCGACTATAAACTTAAAAACTCTGATGTGTTACATTCACATGACTTTCTCTACTCTTGTATACGCTATTTTTACAAACGCTTATTCCCCATATGCTTCATGTTAATCTTATTGCTAATTTTCTTGTAGATGCAAGGGGAATTGGTAGGCTTTAAGCGACAGTCAAATATTTTAAGAGTTGGTGCTATGTGGAGCATTCCATTCCCTTTGCATTACCAGTACAAAACAAAAAAGGGATAACGAATTTTAGAAAAAGTATAAGTATTGCAAAATTTAAGGGAATAACAAGCATTATCTCGAAAATGGTTCACTTAACAAAATATATATATGACATCAGTTGTATATTTTAACGCGATCTACATTTTTGTGTAGTAAAATTTTGTCTAACTCTTATGGTTTACCAGTTATGCAAAAGTCGTTCACAATGAAGAATACTTTTGGAGACATTCCCAGAAAATTCAAGATATACATTTCATTTGTCATGAAAATATCTTAAACATATGATATTTTAATCAAAATCGTTAGAGCCGTTTTTGAGAAAATTAAAATTTTCGAAAAATGTTCCATGTAAATAGTAATCTGGGGCGGGGGGATTTTCTTGGAAACCTTCGTGTCGCATCTTTGAACCTAAATACCAAGTTTGGAGTTTATCCGACTGTTCGTTTCTGAGTTATGCTGTTCACAGACACACACACAGACAGACAGACAGACAGACACACAGACACAGACACACAGACAGACACACACAGACATGTTAGCGTGTATTTATACTTTCTCTACCACGTAGGCAAAGGAGGTAATGCAGTCCACCTAAAATTGCTATTGAGATTTCAATGGAAATGCATGTTCTGAGGCATCTTCATCCAAAAAAGCATTTTAGAGAAAGGTGCTGTCAACAGCATTAACTCAAAAACGAAAATTTGGATAAATAACAAAGTTAGTATTTGTGTTTAGTACCTTCCAAAGATGCGACACGAAGATTTTCAAGAAAAATCCCACACCCTAAACTACCTTTTACATGGAACACTTTGGAAACTTTTATTTCTAAAAAATGGCTCTAACGGATTTGATCAAAATATCATATATTAAAGATATTTACACATTTACAAATAAAATGTATATCTTGAATTTTTTGGAATAGCCTTGAAGTCCTCTTCATTCGGAAGGAATTTTATATAATCCTATATAAGTGATAAATGTTAGGTGCTAGACGAAAACGTCCACACAAAAAAATGTAAATCTCTTTAGAACACATACTTTATTTCAAATAACTTTTTTTTTGTGGCATCGGCCATTTCTGAGATATACGTTATTAATGGATCGAATTGTTCATTCTTTTAAAGTTATGTCGATTTTCAGTTGTTTCTCGCGGTGCCATGGAAAGAGTATGGAATTTTAAGGCCAGCATACAGCGTAGAGTCCTAAAACTTACTGTTCCTTATTCCCTTTGTATCTATAACGGAATGTGCAATGCAGCTATTTCCGTAAAGGTTTATCTCGATTAAAATGAAGTAGACAGGAAAGATAAACTTTCGTAAGAGTAATTTAAATACTCACTAATAAGCGATAGAGGACAGAGAACGTCATGAGAATGTAATAACACAAATATTGTTTTAACAAATTTATGCGTGAGCTCGCGCGTTGGTTTAATAACTCAAAACGAATAGTCATAAAATAGAAACTTGCCGTTAGTTTTTTTTTTAAGGCGAGAAAACTTGAAAATCAGCTACAATAATTACAGTATAAATCCTAAGAGAGCAACGAAAGGGATAGAGAGAACCTCAATGAAAGGTATGTATATCAGCGGATGCAATACCCGGTGTCCCCCACCCCCCCCCCCCAAAAAAAACGCTGACAACCTTAGTATGTTGTACGGCATGCCAAACTGATTGGTTTTCAAGAGGAAACACCTGTCTGGAAATTGGCGTCGAGTCTGAAAACGAACAGTTGTGACAATTTGCTCCGATTTCGTTTTGGTGTCTTAATACGGAAGGTATGCAACCATCTGTGTACTGCGGATAGGCGACTTGAGCCTAATAACATACCTGCGCATGCGTTACATTCCTCCACACAGTTCTTGGTGCGCATCCTGCTGCGTTACTGTCTAGCCTTCCAGTGCAGTAACGCTGTTAACAGCAGTGTGATATGTACCAGTACACAGCTGCCGGAAATTGGATGGATTGGTAGAAATAGACCAGTTTCATGGCCAGAGCTCTCGACTATTATTTATGGGGTAGTATAGAGTATGGTGTATGGCAACCTGTAACGTCAGCGGAGCATCTTATTGCTCGAGTCCACGGAGCGAATGAAATTCTTCAAAGACAACCGCAATATGTGGTCATGTGAGTGAGGCTCAGCACAACCGATGTAGGCTCTGCAGTGACGTAGGAGGGAGGTATACAGTTTGAAGTCGGTTTCTAATGTAGGCAGCTCGACGTGCTACTAATGTTGGGTTTATTGACGAAATGTGGAACATACACCCATGTCACACTTCGATGCGCTACAGCGTCCAAACCGTGCGTTTCTGGAAATGGGCTCCTTCTTGAAAACCGGTCAGTTTGCCGTCCCGCACAACATACTAAGCTTTGTCAGTGTTTTTTTGGGACACTCTGTATATTTTGATCTATTATAAGCGCAGAAAAGCTGCGTTGGTAACTATTTACTTCATAGGCTAGGTTTTTATTATTAAACAATTAATTAACCAAGACTGTGCCAGTTTGAACCGTCGCTTTTTTAGCGGAGGGCTTCGGTTTTCAAAGACCAAAACGAAATGCTTGAAATGATGCTTAAATGAGCCCGAGGTCCCTAGAGCTTAAGAGTTACCCCGCTTTCGTTTCTCAGGTTAAGCGAAATCCAATAATTGAAGTATTGTCGGAATGAGATCGTGCAACTGTCGCAGCTGCTTTGCAACTGTTTTTCATTTGTAAGCTAAAGAAATTAAGAATTTTTTAAAGAACAAAGAAGGCCTAATATATTCCATTGGAATAAATTTAATTAACAATAATTTATGCAACAAGTGGGTAAGGCTGGTGATAATGGCACGACAATTTTCACGCGTCTCATATTAAGATTATGTACGAATTGAATACAACATTTGATGC
Source organism: Deroplatys truncata (assembly GCA_030765065.1). Classification (NCBI taxonomy): domain Eukaryota; kingdom Metazoa; phylum Arthropoda; class Insecta; order Mantodea; family Mantidae; genus Deroplatys; species Deroplatys truncata. Next base: position 281,974,058 of record CM060975.1, read on the forward strand.
AATCTTAACTACACGAATTGTAGGAAATAAATCCTGAAATAATTGAGCATCCATTGTTGGCATAAGTGTGAACGTCTTCATATTTTAGCAAACGAGACATTAGTTAATTTTTTTTCTTTCCCCCCCTTTCATTTCTTATTACCTGGAATGTTGAAGCAATAAACAAGACGGCCACTTGCACTCATTTCCTTCCTGGGAGGGAAGTGAGCAGGTGTTACGGAGTGTGATAACATAGCCTATTATCAACAGAACATGATAAGTAATTATAAATTCAGATCTTAATTATTCGGATATTTAATAATGCCTAGAGGTTTCTGCATCTTCTTGCTCAGAGAAAAGAATATCGTTTCATCCTCTCTAGAAGCCACAGTAAACTTGGAATGTCAGTATTACATCCTGCTATAGGAAATACGTCATTGCTATTAATGGCACGTGCCATAATGAGTCAATTATGCACGATATAGAACACAAAATCAGTTTACGACGGTGGGATTCAAACATAATATTATATAAAATACCTATGTTCTTTTCCATGTATTAACTTCTGTTATGGGTTAGAGGTAGACTAATTGTGGAAATATATATTTATAAGATTATCAAATTCAGTTTGGTTTTTATTCACTTTTATTTCATTTTTATTCCAGGTGCTGAAAACCGACAAAATTGCAAAATCTGAAAGAAAAAATCTGAAAAACGACCACGAATGCTGAAAAAAACACAAATTGTGTGGTGGTATTTAAAACTGGGGTCCATTATTGCAGTTCAGCGACGCTTCCATGCAGGGTAGTGCAATAGCTCACGTGACACTATTTGGTTTTCTTGGCACTTCTTACAAACGCAACTGAAATGCAATTAAGTCTCCTCTGATGTCTTGGTGGTCCACCACCATGCCTCTTAGCAACAGATCCTAGAAACGCTGCTTTCCACGCTTTGATTCTGCTGGCATTGGGAGGGTTTCTGTGGTGCTCTGCACGGAAACGTGCTTGAATTGCAATAATGGAACCTAGTTCTGCATGCCACCATAACAGCGAATGCTCAAGAACTGGACGCTATATGCTGACCTTAAAATTCCCTACTGTTTCCATGCCATCGCGAGAAAACTGAAAATCGATGACTAAAAGAATGACGCGTTGAATAATTCGAATCTTTAATAACGTATATCTCAGAAACGGCTTATGCCAAAGAAAAACTTATTTGATGTAAACTGTACGTTTTAAAAAGATCTACAGTTTTTGTATAGTACGTTTTCGTCTACCGTTTAACGTTGATCAGTTATACAACATTATACAAAATTCCTTCGGAATGAAGAGGACTTCACAAGCACTTCGTGTCACATCTTTGAAAGGTACAGAACCTAAATACCAAGTTTGGTATTTACACGTATTTTCGTTTTTGAGTTATGCTATTCACACACATGCGCGCGCCAATAGCCACTTATCACTTGGAAGAAAGTTTAAATATTTAAAATTCAAACTAATAACAAAGAATACCTCGGATATGGCTAAGCCCACAACACATTTTATTTGACATAATTAGATGCTTTAATGAGATCTACGAGGGGCGTCCAATAAGTAAGTTTCCCTATTTTATAAAAAAACATTACACACAATTGATCATGTTGAATTAATTTTATTTATATTGTACAATCCTTCTATTACTTTTTTACATAGTCCACATGTTTTTCCAAGCATTTTTGGGGACGTGACACTAGTTTCACCAAGCCAGTGGTGTACCAGTTCGGGTCCTGTGCACACATCCAGCTGTTCACTGATTTGACTTCGTTATCGGTGTTAAAAGTGCTTACCTTTGAGTTGGAGGAACATGCGAAAATCACTTGGGGCAAGCTCCGGTGTTTACGGAGGATACGAGAAAACTTCCAAGTTGAATCTTGACCCAGGCCGAGCTCAGAAGATTCAACTGGGAAGTTTTCTCGCATCTCCATATTCACCAGATCCTTTCCTAAGAGATTTTCACATGTTCCTTGACTCAAAGTTCATCATAGAGGTAAGCACTTTAACACCGTGACGAAGATCAATCAGAAGTGAACAGCTGGTTTGTGTCGCATCCCCAAAAATGCTTTGAAAAACGTGTGTAGAAAAGTAACAGCGTTGTAGAATATAAATAAAATTAATTCAACATGATCAATTGTGTGTAACGCTTTTTATAAAAATAGGGAAACGTACTTATTGGACGGCCCTCGTATATTTTTTGTGTAGTAAGATCTCATACGATCTACCAGTTATAGAAAATTCATTCAAAATAAAGAGAACTTCACAGGTTATTCGCAGAAAATTCAAGATATACATTTCATTTCCCATGTAAATAGATATATTACGGTATTTTAATAAAAATCCATGACATTTTTGAGAAAATTGAGGCAGTATTTTTAACACGTAAATGATTTCAGTCAACTTATATAATATAAAATATAATAACAGCCCGCCTTAAAGCAATATATGTATAATACAATATATAAGATGCATGTAACAGAAATTGTATTAATATTTATATTAATATGTGAATGTTTAATAATGTTATGTGAATGTATTACGTAATTTAATAATGTATGAGCTGTGAGAATAATAGGTTTAAAGTTGCTAACAATGAGGTAACAATGAGGTAACCTTGAGGCAATAATGGATTAGAAAGTTTAAATGCTACTGGTAATACTTGGAGTAACAATAATGTAATTTTGAGGAAGTTTATAAAATAGCCAATCAACAACCAGAAAAAGCTTTAGTTAAATGAAGGTATTCTATTGGACTAGGATTAGCCAATCAGAAACTAAAATGGAGCAAAATTTACAAATTCAGAAGTCAGTTGCTTGTAGACAGCGTTCCTAACCGGACGCGAGATGCGTCCTCGAGAAATTTAATACGTGTTTTGTGTGAGGAAAAAAAATAGTTTACATGTTAAAAAGTGCAAGTAATTAATAAACAAATCTCACAGCTCTCTCTCTATATCAGTGATGTTATTTAAATAGTATCAAGCATTAATAAAAAGGAGTGAAGTACAATTATAATCTGTGTAGGCCTACATTGTTCAGTCGCCTCACCCCATGCAAAGAAATTCATGTCTCTAACAATAATACTGATGCAGCCGAGGCAAACATAAATATATAATATTTAAAGAAACAGTCAAAATTACAAAGTTTATATTTTTTAAACATTTGAGACAAAGGCCACCGGAAAGTATATTTAGGGCGAAGGCTACCGGAAACTTTTTACCATACGTGCGGTTGCAACTACTTCAAGTTCGGCTCCCCAACATAAGAACTACAATACAACTCCTACTTCAAATCGGCTTTCCATGCGTGAAGCAACAACCAACTTCAAAATTAAAAATACGAAAAATGTTCCATGTAAACGATAGTTTTGAGATGGGGAGTTTTCTTTAAAATCTTTGTGTCGCATCCTTGGAAGATGCTGAACTAAAATACCAACTTTTGGTATTTAACCAACTATTCGTTTGGTTACTGTTTTCACAGACACACGAACACAGATGCACTCGATGTAGAATTTTTTGGGTAAATGCAATACTTCGTCTGCTTACTACAGCCAAGTAGAAAGTAATAAATTAAGAGAGAAATGCTTCCTTTCATATAAAACACTACGCAAAGGGACAAAGAATAACTTGGAGCATAAAATTACGGCTTGTATCTCAAAGTGTTTCTCCATGAAAACACAGTTTCTTATAGAATCAGTGACCCAAACATGAGATACCCATCAGATTTGAAAGCTTTTCTAAATTACAGATAGTGCTATGGAAGCAATATTATGTACCGCTGGGAATAGAGTATCATTTCAAACAACGCTTTTGATCTCTAGCGCATGGAGCAAATGGTAACCGCATCCCCACATTTTACACGAAAAACGTCCGGGATTATCTTAACAAAATACAATTCCAGTACGAAGCCCTCCCGAATGTAGAGTGGCTTCGCATTCTGCACCAGGAAAAAAAGATCCTCCTTTGAGCATTTCTAATGCGAAGTTAATTTAAAACAGGCCGCATGCATTCTCCGTTTCTTTCATCTGCTGTTTACCACGTACATGGTCGTGCTTTTTAACCCGCTTTCATCCGTTTGAAAAAAATGAAAAACGTGAGTATATGACATCTTGCATGCATGTTCCATAAGCTAACTTCTAAAAAAATGGAATCGAAATGGTTATTTTTCAGAGAGTATAAGCTGGATTTGAAGTGGTACTGGAAACACAAAAACTTTTCCCAGCGGCGTTCTCCATCCATAGCTATTCTCCACATTTCGATGTACACTGGATATGAGACGACAATTAACTGCTTTTTTTAATTTTTGTATCTGTTTTACGTTGTGGCCATATCACAATTAGCCTTCTAGGTCTCATCTTTATAAAATACCAACTTAATTAGTCACGTGTCCAGAGAGTTCTTAGTGCTAGGCAACTGCACATCTGCTTCAGTGACGGGCAGATGGCATCTTCGATACGTGTCCACAGAGACATTAGTGTTAGGCAACTGTATCTCTGCTTCTACACGTGCCGGGTAGGTGGTATTAGGGTGCCGTCCAGTCTACCTGCTTTAATTATCTCTGAATATGTTCACTTTACTATTGTTTTAGAGTTAGGGTGGAAGTTTGGGTCGTGGTATTAAATATCAATTCCGGTATTTACCTTACCTTGGCTAGTGAGGGCAACCACGAAAGAGAAGGGGAAAAAAAAGATTGGTCGCCCCACGGGATTTGAACCCGGGAATCTCCGAATGCGAGCTGCAGACGTTACTGCCTGAGCCATCCCGATCAGTGTAACTGCTTATTAAATCCTCTACTGTATATCTGTAACCTAAATCGTTACCTTCTGTCTGTCGTCCTCCGTGGACTAGTGGTACCGTGTTAGCCTCTAGTTCCCGAGGTCGCGGGTTCAAACCTGGCGGAGGGCGATGGATTTTTTCGGGCGTAAAAATCTTTAGCATGGCTTCCTTCGGAAGGTGGTCCCGTGTCGTAGATTTAAAGAACATAAAAGAACCTCAAGCCTGATAAGAGGCCTCTGAGCAAAATTTCTGGTATTTCACGCCCAATATGGAATGGGACGCTAAGAACCACGGCAGTTAAAGAGCGTCCATAAATAAAACTCAATTTATTATTTATTTAGAGGAAGTACTGCATTCCACCCAAAAAATTATTACCGAGATTTCAGAAATACAAGTTTTCAGACTCCCAGAAACCCAAAAAAGACCTTTTAGAAAAAGGTCCACACCCGCCCGCGTTTATGTGTGAGCAGCCGGAGCCAGGAGTAACGACACAGCAATGGCAGGGTGCCTACAGTTTCCATATTGAGACGTCCCGGCAGTCGGACCGGGGAGGTCGTCCCACACAGGCTCTAACGTCCCCCAAGGGGCGATCATTATACCCAGCAACCATCCGAAGACCGAGGAACGGAGAAACTTTTCAGAGAGCATCCTTTATCCCTGCCACGCTGCATCGAAACACTATCGCCGACACTTCTAACCTTGAAATAGACCAAATGGGGTGAAGGATGAATTAAATGATTAATGGAACGAAATGGAGAGATAGAAATTTTATGCAAATTGAAACCAAAACTGCTATGGATCTATATTGGACGTGAAAGATCGGAATTTTGCTGTCCTCTTTATCAGGCTTGAGGTTCCTTTACAAGTATTAAGCGTCGGTTAATCGCGCATCTACTGTATAAATATGTATTAAAGGGAATATTTCCTAAATGTTAAAGCCGCAAAGTATCTTTGTACTTATTATTTTAAGTTAACCTACATCAAATTTCCTAAAATAAACTTAGTCTCTTTGGGACTAATAAACGCTTACAGAAACGCTTACTCACACGTTTGGCGTTTTGCCATTATTTCAAGTCAATGATAGTTTTACCACTATTTTATTTAAAATAAATGATTTTTTCGTTGAGTTTGAGATGTGTAGAGGAACTTTACCGAAAATCTTCGTCTTGTATGGCCGGGAGATACCCTACTGTTTGTTCTTCTGCAGTACTCTTCACATATAGCGCGCGAGTACTGTTAAAACACAAAAAGTCACATAAGAGGATACAAGGCGAAAACTTTGGGGAAATTCTCTCTCTCTCTCCCTCTCCCTTAGTTACACACACACACACACACACACACACACACACACACAAACTATAAAGCATCTGTTAATCTCGAGTTGTCTCACTCTCCTTCGGCTGTCTGCTTATCTGTATCTATGAAACAACTTATAAAAAGAGATGAGATCTGGTACGTATACAAGAAATTGGGAAAAATCTGTTGCCACACTTTAAATGGTGGGCTTCTAAAAATTTACGATATTTAACCAGCCTCTGCAATTTACGAATTTAAATTTGGTTACGATAAGAGGTTGAATGGAATGCCGGCGATAAATTTCAAATTTTATTGAAACTAGCACACAATTAAAGATAATTTATATGACGAAACTTCTAAAGTAATGTAGAACTCTGCAAAATTGTTCGTAATACTAAAAGTTGTCAATACCCAATAAATTATTTCTGTCACAAAAGGGGGGGGGGAAAGGGAATTTTTTTTAACCTAATAGGCACGTTCAGCACATTGTTTGTATTTTAGGCGGCGTATAAGCGTGTTTTTAACCAATTTTTGAAGAGAAGAAAGCAGGAGAAAGTAATGGGGGAAGATGAAAGAAGTTGAGAAGAATTAAGAGGAGAATAGGTTGGGAAGGAGAAGAGAATATGAGAAGATAGAAACATAAATTAGAGAGAAAAGGAGGAAAGGGAAGAAGAGAAGAGGAGAAAAAGAAGAGTAAATAAGAGAGGATAGTAAGAAAAAAAGAAGCGGAAATGCAAGAGAAGAGGAGATAAAAACACAATATCAGAGGAGAGATGCAAAGAGAGGAGGTGGGGATATGTTTAGAGAAGAGAAGAGCAGGGAGAAAACAAAGAGGGAAGATGAGGGGAGTTGAGCTTAGAAGCTTTTCTCATTCTACTTAACATTTTTTTGCTTTTAATAAGGAGTAAAACTATAAAATAGAAAATTAACATCGTGTGAAGCTATAAACCATCACAAAAAGGAAGCTTAACTCTTAAACTCATTTCATTTTGACTCTTTTAACCTCCAGTGGGCATTAAGTAGCAACGAACCCAGACATCTTCCAGTCGAAGTCCCATGTCATTCTTTATTATTCCTTACATTATGATTTAACTACGCAATCAACCCAGCTTCCTAGACCCAAAGGGGGGTTACAGACAAAGGAAAGCAGGCTGCGTAGTTCCTTTGTTACCTTTTACATTTAAAGGCAACCTCCACATATTCAAGATAAGAAGCACAAAACCCTCGCTGCCGTTTTATATACACTGGCATTCAAGGCACGGAGTGCTCGAGTTTTATGGAATTACCCAGCGTTCGTCACCCAAGTGTGAAATGGACCCGGTTAAATATAAAAGAAAAATGGCAGAAGTTCTTTTGTGACCCATGAATATATTTGAATACCAGGTCAACTTTATGCACTCACAAAAACCAGCTACGACATCCACTGTTGCTAGGATACGAGGTTAGGACTACGCTGCAGGACCGATAAAAATGCTCGTGCAACAACAATTTATAGTTTATAATCATTATAGAAAATGCTCGTTTGATTGTATATCAAGAATCACTGGACGGATTTACTTTTCTTTTTCACGGTCCTAAATAGAATTTATTGAAGAAAGTTTAGGTATAAAGAAAGAATACTATAGTTCAGCAACTTAGACAAAAACCCTTGGGAAGGGTAACTCACATGGTCTCTCTGCCTTGGGTGGGCATTGCCTCTTCTACTCTGCCTCCGAGTCGCTGCTTAAGCACCACACGCCATAATTTCGCCTAACCCTTGTTTTATTTTATTTTATTCTCACAAAATCGTTTATCAGACCACTGTTGTAACTACCAACTGTAGACGCAGGACTAAAAGCACAGGAGCATTGCAGCAAAAATGCTTTTTGTAGATTGCTGTAACAGGCCACCTAAAGAGCAAGGTGCAGCGGGTGTGAAAACAAATGTTTGCATATAACTAGCGATAGCATTTCACATACATGCGGTATTATGATGGGATATCTTCCGAACGTTAACTCACATTTTAGGGTATTTCAAGGCATTCATTCCCCATCTATCTCTTCACGAAAAAAGTTCCTCGCTGATTGATTTTCATAATACACAATTATCTCAATTGTAGTTTTACAGAATTGGGATAAGGATTTTACTTTTTCAGTTATCACGATGTAAACACGACTCAATTAAATTTTTCTACACTATAAAATTGCTGTGTTTACAACAGTGACGTGACGCTTGTTTCCCGCGTATCAGCTCCTTCTTCTTTAAGACACCTCATTCGATAACTCAATGGCTAAAAGCAAAAGATAAGTAGAGTGGGGGCGATTTATCTCTCGCGAATACTCGCATAGGCCGTAGACCGCAAGATTTTATTAAGTTATTATATTATAGATTCATTGTTTATATCTAAATCTTTTTGACGAAGTTTACCTATAAAAATTAATACTAATTAGGTCTTCAAAGACCTAGACAAACATGTATAAATCATGCAGGAATCAATACTCTTGGTTCAGTTTTGTGCAAGTGGGACAAATATTACTTAGTCAATAATAATTCTGTATGCCATTCTAGTCATTGTACGGTGCATGAGAATAAACCGGGATAGCTATACTCTGACACTGTACACTGACGCATCTGAATGAATCTTTTATTGGGCGAATAATAATAATAATAATAATAATAATAATAATAATAATAATAATAATCATAATCATAATAATAATAACAGATGACACAAAGGGTAAAAGTAGGTTTTTATTTAGCGAGTAGAAATGTTTTCAAAACGAAGGCTAACTACGATTCGCTAGCAGCAATTTTCAGTGAACTTATTTTCACCATGTTTTGCCTTACACCAGCCAATGAAGCGATTAAATGCTAAGTCATATTGCTTTCTAGATTTGTGGGTAAGTACTTCTAGTGTTATTCTTTCTGCTGCTTCTGTAATTTCACCTGGCTCTTCCATTTTAGTTTCTTCTGAATTCATAATTTTCGCCATTTAATCTTTATGTAGGTTATATAGATAAAAGAATAACGTTTTAGATATGGAGAAGGCTGCTAATATAACGTATAGGTTAACTACAACGAATTGCGATAAATGAAGTATGACCATTTGTATTGTGAACAGATAATGCGAGCGCCATGAGGAATTAATCTTGTAAAACGACACAATGAAGAGTAAAACCTAATCAAACCAAGTCGAGTTGTAAAACATGTGCAAATACGAAGGGTAATTGCCATGTGATTGGACTTGAAGCCAAAGTTGGTCACAACGAAGATTAAATGCACTGTGTTGGAAATTCTACTTTTAGATCATGGTGTCTAAAAAAACATACAGTATGTGATCAAAAGCATCCGAAAACCCCCACAAACATACGTTTTTCATCTTAGGTGCATTGTACAGCCACCTACTGCCTGGTACTCATTATCCGCGACCTCAGTAGTCATTAGACATCGTGAAACAGCAGAATGGGACGCTCCATGGAACTCACTGACTTCGAACGTGGTCAGTTGATTGGGTGTCACTTGTGTCAGAAGTCTGTACGCGAGATATCCACACTCCTAAACATCCCTAGGTCTGTCCACTGTTTCTGATGTGATAGTGAAATGGAAACGTGAAGGGACATGTACAGCACTAAAGCGTGTTGAGTGCAGTACCTAGCAGTCTACCCTTCTACGGGTGGTAAAGTGCGATGACCGGTCTGCTACGACATCGTGTAGAACGGTGTGAACAATACAAATAGTTACCGTGTGATATTTGATTTCACCGCAAGCGAACCGAGGAGCACTCAGATTCAACCCGGACAACTCCTGGGTTGAAAAGCTGTGTCCAATGTAAACATTACGTTGTTATATTACTTCACAATGTCAAACAGATACGTATCAGTTTTAACTGAGAACTCACTATAGCATTTGAATACAAACTAGCTATGGCTTACAGTACAGCTAATTACTGCAACGTTTACTTGGTGTTGGGAGAAAGTGGAAATCATAATTTTGTTACACGGGGCGTTACCCATAGCCTCGTCATCCAAGTATTTTCACGAATTCCGATCAGGGTCAAGCACATGCAGCAAACGCATAAAATCTTTGAGTCTTCTTGATGCTTTGTTCCAGTACTACGAGCTAAGGCTCAAAGACGCTATCACCACAATTGTGTTTATAGGTATGATAACAATTAATCTGCAATTAATTATTATATCATGACAATTCCTAAATCGAATTTCTTTGCTATGATTAACGAGAATGGTACTCGTCATTCGTGTTATCTGAACCATTTACTTAGTCACGCTGTCCGCTAGTAAAACGGGTGGAGCTTTCTGTCGATAATAGCTTTTGCACTTTGAACGGAGGGGAAACTAGGTGAGAAAATGCCTCGGAATAAAGAAAATAAAGCAATCTTTTGCAAATCAGTATTGCTTACAAATTATTTTAGTAGAATGGATGCAGAGTTAGAGAAGCAGCTAGAATATATCAAGTTAGCGAACTGTCTCAACGTCGCCGTTTTTAAAAGTAAACTGCCACCCCTAGCTTTTAATGTGCTTGCCTACAGGTGACTACATTTTTGACGAATATATAATTCATTTTCGCGAATAAGAAACACGTAGAAAAAAAATCTGAAGTGTTACATTCACATGACTATCTCTACTCTTGTACAAATTATTTTTACAAACTCCTACTCTCCGTCTATTTCATATTAATCGAGATAAACGTTTACAGAAACGATCTTTTGACATGTAAAGAGAATTACAATTTACACATAGCGACCAGTTCTAAACATATTTGACTATTTCTTAAGGCGTACTATGTTCCCCTGGTTTTGTATTTGCAAGGGCAATATAGAAATACAGTAGCCTTTAGGCATAGACATATCTCTTAATAACTGGTTGCTAGGTGCAGCACCATTCTCTTTGCCACAGATTAATACCTTTTGCATATCTAAGACAATAAAATGTATAACGAATTCCCATTTGAGAAAAGTATTTAAAAATTTAAGGGAATAACAAGCAATATCTATAAAATGTTTCACTCAAAAAAAATGTATATGACATAAATTGTGTATTTTAACGCAATCTACATTTTTTGTGTACTAAAAGTTTGTCTATCTCTTATGGTTTACCAGTTATGCAAAAGTGGTTCACAATAAAGAATACCTTTGGAGACATTCCCAGAAAATTCGAGATATACATTTCATTTGTCATGAAAATATCTTAAACATATGATATTTTAATCAAAATCGTAAGAGCCATTTTTGAGAAAATTAAAATTTTCGAAAAATGTTCCATGTAAAGGGTAATCTGGGGTGGGGGATTTTCTTGAAAACCTTCGTGTCGCATCTCTGGAGGATACTGAACCTAAATACCAAGTTTGGTGTTCGTTTCCGAGTTATGCTGTTTCAATCCCTATGTTTAACCCCATAACCGGCCTCCCTAAATGAAACTTTGTACACTTATATTATAGGATCGGAAGAAAATTATACACCTTAGAACTCTCAAAAATTACCCCTACCATATTTTCAAGCCGTTATAATTTTATTTGTGAAAGTATTAATATGTGTACATTTTAGGATCACATTTAAATTCATTTACATTCTACTTAAATTTTATTTTTGTTTCTTTGTTATGTGTTTGAGGAACTTTATCACGGTAGCAGTATGATAAATTGATGTATTTAGCGTCGAAAAGATTTTTGGCTTATAATACTGCACATCTGATCAAATTATTGTAAAGTTACACTATAGTGCAGGCATGCCATTTTGTAACACCCGGTGTTATTTTCCTCCTTTCGCCCCCCAACTTCGAGTAGTGGGTGCTGTCGGACTTTACGGCGACACTGTGCTGCTAATAGAATAGTGTCACGAACGCGACTGAGGAGATGCATATTATGTTTATTATTTTATATTAATTAACATTATTTTATTAGCCTGTCACAAGTTTCTGAATTCATATAGAATCATATTTTATATTTCTTAATTCTGCTCAAGTCTTAGTAAATTGTATATATGACAGGAATAGGTGGTTTGCCACTTCCCTTGACATTTCAAAGGGATGTTACTATGCCATAATTTCCTTAGGAATACGTGTCTTTCTGCACGGCTCTTAACTGCATCCTGTGGATCACATGATTCTAGGAAAGTCTTAATCCTACGCATTTTCCAGGGCTTTGGCAGACCATATTTGGTAATAGCTGCCACGGTATTACTACTGAACCCCTCTAGGGTATTCAACTCTATATAAGCAAGCCTTCAAGCTCTGCTCGCGGGGACTTTGTGTTGTAACTTGGCCGGGACCGCTATGGTACCCGTCGACGACCGCTGCACGGCCGCTCTCCGAATGGTTTCACTTGGCACTAGCAGCTTGACAAGTCGTGTTGAGTATTGACTCTCCTCATCCACGACGAGATGTTTCTCAAGGTAAGCACTATAAAATAAATTGTTAATAATAATGTTAACTAGTACCATCATCATCCCTGATCTTGCTACCCAACTATCGCACGTAGAAATGTAACTCTTTAGAATATAGTAAGATTGCTCTAGCCAAGCGTTTTTAATAATTGTCTCAACCTCCGCAATCCCTATTTAGCTTTTTCCCCCAGTGTCACAACTTATCACGTGGCAATAGAAGCTCCTTGGACGGATGGGTTAGATAAGGCAAACCAAGGAACAGAACAGGGGTATGGGTTAAACCTCGTGTCCCCTCCAATGGCAACCTCGCTACAGGACCTGTCAAAAATCAAGGCTACCTTACGTCTTCCAGAAACTATGCAAACCACTATTTTCTCCCTATAAGTATGTTGACATTTTTAAAACTATCCTTACCTTTATTTTTTACCGCATTATATAACACTACACTGCTCGATCGATCAAGAAACAAATTTGTGCACGAGCTATAAGATCAGACAAAAAAAAATCCGATGTCTTACATAACTTTCTCTACTCTTGTACAAGCTATTTTTACAAACGCTTATTCTCCATATGCTTCATGTTAATCGAGATATCGAGATGTTAATCTTATTGCTAATTTTCTTGTAGATGCAAGGGGAATTGCTAGGCTTTAAGCGATAGTCAAATGTTTTAAGAGCTGGTTGCTATGTGGAATATTCCATTCACTTTGTATTACCAGGAAAAAAAATGAATAACAGAATTTCCATTTGAGAAAAAGTATGTATTGGAAAATTTAAGGGAATAACAAGCAATAACTCGAAAATGGTTCACTCAACAAAAAAAATGTATAGGACATAAATTATGTATTTTAACGCCTTCTACATTTTTTGTGTAGTAAAATTTTGTCTATCTCTTATAGTGTACGAGTTATGCAAGAGTCGTTCACAATTAATACTTTTGGAGACATTCCCAGAAAATTCGAGATATACATTTCATTTGTCATGAAAGTATCTTAAACATATGATATTTCAATCAAAATCGTTAGAGCCATTTTTGAGAAAATTAAAATTTTCGAACAATTTTCCATGTAAAGGGTAATATGGGGTGGGGAGATGTTCTTGAAAACCTCCGTTTCGCATCTCTGGAAAATACTGAACCTAAATACCAAGTTTTGTGTTTATCCGACTGTTCGTTTCTGAGTTATGCTGTTCACAGACACACAGACACACACACGGACAGTTTCCAAAAATGCTTTTTTTTATTTAGGGGGTCTCAAAACATATATTTCCGGTGCAATCTCGGTATCGAATTTTTGGGTGGAAAAAAATACTTCCCCTTCTTACTATACGTAGTAGAGAAAGTAATTATAAGATAATCTACAACTTCCCAGCTTCTTATGTTCAAATTTGCATAATTTGACCAATATGAAGAGTGAAAATTGTAGTTAGGATTTTCACATACAACAGCATCCTTATTTTTTACCCCTTAAATAAAATTCGAATGCTTTGTGCTTTAGACTAATGGTAAACTGAAACTAGAAACAAAAGCGTAGCATCATATGATTGTTATAAAGCCGGACTTCTGTGTAACAATGTGACGCCCATTCCACAAATTTGAGGCTCTGAAACAAAAGCCTTGTTTCGCTGTTAAAACCATGCTTAATCCCGCTTAGGATAGAAGAAGAAAAACCAACATTTTCGTTCGCCCTTTGTCATACAACTCCATTATAGGATGCTGTTTTCCATAAAAGCTGTGGCGTTCATAAAAAAAAAAGCTTTATACCTTCTTGCACGTAAATTGTTCCCGGTTCTCGTGGGAGAAATAAACCTGTCACGTTCGAGAATCCCACGAATCTCTCCCGGACTGCTATTAGCTGGTAGGGAAATTCGTGTTTGATGTATTAATAATTACTTAATACATCTCACTGCTCCGAAATTTCTCACTAATACCTTGCTTCGTCTAATGAAATTCTGAGATCTCTCAGAGGTATCAATTGATATTTTGATCACCATAACATCTCCACAGTGATTTATAGGTCGAATTCTGAGTCTACTTCCCGCTATACTTTGTTTCGGAAGTACTTAATGCCAAAAACACGCGATTTCACGTAAATCGTAGTGTAAAATGGGGGTCCATTGGCAAGTTTTTACATATTTTTCACTTACATTTGAAGTATGGTCCTCTACGTTTTAAAATTAACTTCATGACATGTACCAAAATTAATTTTTACTTTCTCCACCATGTGCAGAGCAGGTAGAGGAGGTACTGCATTCCAACCTAAAATTCGATATCAAGATTTCACAGGAAATACACTTTCTGAGGTCCCCCGAATAAGAAAAGCATTTTTAGAAAAAAGTGTGTGTGTATGTGTATTTGAGAACAGCATACTTAAAAACGAAAAATCAGATAAATACAAATCTGGTATTTAAGTTCTGCATCTTCCAAAAAAGAAAATTGTCTCAAGAAAATTCTGCAACTCCAAGCTACCCTTGACATAGAAGATTTTTCGAAATTTCTTATTTTCCCAAAAATGGCTGATTAAAAATACTCTATATTAAAGATTTTATAACGAAAATAAAATGCACATCTTAAATTTTCTGGAAATAGCCTGTGAAGTCGTCCTTATTCGGGAGGAATTTTGTATAACTTATAAACTCTAAACTTTAGAGAAAAACGTAATATACTAAAAGTGTAGATCTCTTTAAAACACACAATTTATTACAAATAAATTTTTGTAGCATCAGCCATTTGCGAGATATCCATCATTAATAGTTCGAATAGTCAAAGTCTGTCGATAGTTATTTCTCGCGTTATAAGGAAAGACTATGAAATTTTAAAGCAAAGTATATAGATTCTAGTTCCTTAATGTTTGACTATCGCCATTATCTTTTATCTATAACAAAATGTGTAACGCAGCTATTTCTGCAAAGGTTTATCCTGGTTAAAATTAAATAGACAGAAAAATAGGTTTTGTAAGAATAGATTGTATAATCACTAATAAAGACAGAGGGTAGTGAAAGTCACGTGAGTGTGATACATAAGATAAAAAATACATTTTTTAACATTTACTTGCTCTGATAAAAAAAAAGAAATTATCGTTGAATTGCCAACGATACCCCTACATGGGGGGACTTTGGCACGTAATATATTAATGTAATTTATGCAAAGATAACCCTATTTGGGGTTACTTTGGCAAGTGACTTTCTTTTATAAATATATATTTGGTACAAGAGAACACAATAAAAAAGAACATTTTACATGTTTTTTTTTCTGTATATAGAGGTATATCGCAACGTAATGTGTGACGAACACAAAGTAAAACAAAACAAAGTGTAAAATATCTACACCTACTGTATCTAATCCCTATTATAACGGTTCTTGCATTCAAAAAATATATCTTTAGTACCTTCAATACAATTACCGCATCCCAAGAAATACATTTTAAACGCGAACCCAGTCTGGCCCTCTGTAAGCCAACAACCAACAAACATTGGTTATGTTCATCTTTCTTCTGACGGCTACCGGTAAGCTTGAAACTCTTAATTCTAGACGTGGAAGGTGCTCATACTGGCTCTGATGCACTAGTGCTGCTGGGTCATCCGCTTCTTTGCTGTTAGACCCGTTCAGGTTCAATGCTTTACCGGGATATATTTTACTGCCCCATATACTTGGTGGCCCACACAAGCCGTCCTTAGTTAAAGCTAGTTTATACCGGATAGCACGGATGTCAAGGTTTGCCTAAGCAGAACTGCAAAGGGAACACTTTAATTGCTATTACTAGTCCCAGAGCTCATTCGGTAGAGAAACTGCCTGTTATATGAGGTGTTCCGTGTTCAATTCCCGGCTGGGCTCCAGAGAGTTGCCTTTAAACAAAAGCATTTCACGGCATACCCAGAGTTTGGTGTTTGAATGTGAGAGTACTTATGTGTGTGGGGAGGGGTGTTATCGGTTATTTAATAAGCACTTCGTCATTATCCAGAATTCAGGATTGCCGCTTAACGCAAACCTGAGCACACCTGTTAAGTAATTTATTTCCATGACAGTTAAATCTACATTCAGTACAACTATGTGCCCCAATTGGTGCCCCAAGTTAACAAGATGAAACAAAATTCTATTTTTATTATACCCTTAAAGATAGAATTAAATTATTTTCTATTAGAGCATTATTCATAATATGCATGCTCAAAAACATGCCCGCCTGGAATGATCCTTCATTTCTTAATATTTCTATACACACACAAAAAAAAAAAGGAAAGAAAGAAAGAAAGAAAGAAAGAAAGAAAGAAAAATTGCGCAGAAGACAGATGCCGCGTCTGAAAATGTTCAACACACAGGCTTCGGGCCCTGCAGTTTGGTGCGTTTCAGCACAGATCGTAACCATATCCGTATGTTCGTTATTGGTGAAGTTACGTTTCTGTCAGAATGACCTGACTCGAACTGCATGCAGGCGACCACGCGGCTCTTATCAGTACGAAACTACCATGTAAACACCTGCAGACAGCAGCACTCAGTGATCTTAAACTTTGTACCTGCACTGTCCCTATGAACAGCGGTGATGCGGCAACTTCTTTTGATTTATGTGTGCTGTAAATAAAACATAAAACTGTTTGTTGTTGGCTTGTTTGGGCTACCTGCTGTTTTATTTGACTTCCCCTACCTACTTCTTTCTGTCCTCTTATTTCACATAGCATCTTAACGAGGCAACTGTCTAACAAGCGACCAAAATTTTCTTTGCTCTTGCATCAGCAATCTTTGCGATAACTGTTATAGCATCAAATGGAACTAGTTGCTCAGTGCAGGCCAAAGTTCTAGCCGAGTTCCTATGTTCCCCCATTTTATGGCATATTTTGATGAGCGAAAATTTCAATATCACATGAGCAACGATTCACCTAAAAATTGAAAATGCACAGTAGGTTCTCCATTTAAACTGCCCTTAATTTTGTGCTGATTTATTTGAAATGTATCGGCAAATTTTCCTTAAACTCTTAGATGTAAAATCAACTCCATATTTGTACCGGGTAGCAAGTACAGATGGCCATAGCGACGCTAATGGGTGCTCTGCAGAAGCGAACATGCTCCTCAAAAAAGAGGGAAAAAATCTGCATTCACATTAGACTCTCTACACACCATCGTTTATTTTTATATAGTTTCTACAAACAATTCTTACGAAAGCTTTACAGAAACATTAAACTTTCGTACCGAGCGGGATGGCTCAGGCGGCAACGTCTGTGGCCCGCATTCGGAAGGTTCCGGGCTGGATTCCCGGTGACCGCCCACTCTGACCATGGGGTTTTCGTAGTTTTCCTCTGGCCACCTAGGTGAATGCTGGGGTGGTGTATTTTACCACGATTTCACCTTCTCCCCATTACCACTCATTTCATCTCTCCCTTTCACGTATCCGGTGTGTTTTCAGGTCCTGCAGTGCAGGTCCCGTCGGGCAAATGACACAGATACTTGCGCATTGAAAATATTTCTTCCCGTGAACGCCAGGGTGCGTTGTCCGGCCCGTTAGGGTAGCTTCGTCTCTACTGGTGTGCGTAGTGTTCAAACTGGAAATAATAGGGACTTCTGCGCGTCTCTTGGGCCTGTCTGCCTGCGGATCTGAGACCTCCTACAGCTCCTCCACCTCATCCCTGCCTCCCGGTGGGTGTAGCCACAATAGCATTTCTTTATATTACCGAATCGATAGTCAGATGTTTAAAAGCGTTTCGCTACGAGATAAGCTGTTCTTAATATCCCATATATTTCCATTACATCGTGATAAACAACTGAATAGCGACAAGTAATTAAAAATTCTAACCAACAATAAGGGAAATCTTGGAAATGGCTCATACCACATGATAAATTATTTCAAATAAAGTGTGTGTTTTAAAGAGTACCACGATTTTTGTGTACAATAATTATTAATGAAGATTAAGATCCTATTTCATTGTAATTGTACAATTTTAAATTTTTGACCTAGAATCAGATAGGTACCCTTAGCTATGGGTATCTTTCGAACTATCACACGTTCTGTCTGTCAAATATCCACAATTTTATTTCGATTTTAATGCCTTAAATGACAATAATTTATGTGCTTTTTATTATTTTGAATCTGTAAGGGGAAAAATAAAAGCTTATATACGTAAATCGAAAGCTTATAAACTCTCTTAATAAAACTCTCAAACGTGAGATATTTTAATCTCCCTTTAGAATACTTTAGGCTGAATACATATATTTGCTCCATTAGACCATTGTAGCTTACTGCCAACATGAGAATCGAACGTTCTTGTCATCTAAACTAATGAAACGTGGATTCAGAGCATCATGTTTTAAAACGGCAATGGCTATTTTATTAATCTTTGGGGAAATATTTTACTATTTAATGGCAGAAAATGCATGAGAATCTTTACCCTGAACACGGTAGTTACAAGAGGAAGTAATTTTTCATAGTGCTTGATAATGTCCCTTTTCCAAATCCTGTTAATTCGAACTGTATTCTAGGGTCACTATTTCATACATCCGACAGCAAACTGGCCATTACCGCGGAATGTTTTCATGTAATGGAATACCGTGAAACTGCGCTTTACTCATTCAGTTGGGTTTCAGAATAAAGCCTTTGCGTTGCAGCAATTATAGCTGGTAATTATCTGGCTAAAATACTTGGTAGATCACATAAGGTGCACTTTATTCTGGCAGCTTTTGATGCGCTCATGTAAAGCGTGGGCTGCCGTCTATGAGAGATATCTTCATAAATCCATCGTTTGTTTGAACGTGTAGGAAACGGCTTTACCGTGTTTACTAAATCGTGTATCTGTCACAAAGCACAAGGTACCTAAATATTCCTTTTTACTTTGTCTACTAAGTACTTACATTACGTACAAGAAGTATTCTATTTCACACAAAAATTCCATGTGGAGATTCACCGAAATACATGTTTTGAAGCCCCTGAATAAAAAAGAATGCATATTTAGAAAGCGCGCGCGGAACTGTCCTTCTGCCTCTGTCTGCCTGCAAACATCCTAGTTCTAAACCGAAAATACCGATAAAGCCCAAACCAGTATGTCTAATTGCATATCTTTCAAAGATGTGACATAACATTTTCAAGAAAATCCCCCCTTCCTTGAAGAAGATGGTTTGTTTTGTTGTATTGTTATTTGCCCCACGCTTTGGAGCCAATTTGAAGATAGGTTTGTATTGTATTTCAACTGTTGGGGAGCCGAACTTGAAGTAGTTGCAACCGCACGTATGGTAAAAAGTTTCCGGTAGCCTTCGCCCCAAATGTACTTTCCGGTGGCCTTTGCCCCAAATGTTTAAAAAAGATTAACTTTGAAATTTTGGCTGTTTCTTTAAATATTATATATTTATGCTTTCCTCGGCTGCGTCAGTATCATTGTTAGAGACAAGTTTCTCTTTGCAGGGTTGTGGTGCGACAGAGGAATGTAGGCTTGCACAAATTAAACTCCATTTTATTAATTCTTGACAATATTTTTAATAACACTTCACTGATATAGAGAGAGAGAGCTGTGAGATTCTTTTGTTAATTACTTGCACTTTTTAACACGTAAACTATTTTTGTCTCACACTGAATATATATTAAATTTCTCGAAGACACATCTCGCGTCCGATTAGGAACACTGTCTACAACCAACGCGTCCAGTTATGAGCACTGTCTACAAGCTACTGACTTGATTTATTCCGCCTAAGTTTGTAAATTTCTGTATTTCAAGTCTCTGATTGGTTATTCCTAGTCCAGTAGAATACCTTCATTTAACTGAAGCTTTTTCTGGTTGTTGATTGGTTATTTTATAAACTGTCACTAAAATTATATCATTGTTGCTCCAGGAATGGCTAGTAGCATTATTACTCATTATTGCCTCAAAGGTACCTCATTGTTAGCAACTTTTAACCTATTATTCTCACAGCTCCTACATTATTAAATTACGCAATACATTCATATAACATTATTACACATGTATACAATAATATAAACACATACAATGACAGCAATATACACTTTTTATATATTGTTACATACACATATTGCTTTAAGGCGAGCTGTCATTTAAATATATTATATAATTAGGCTGAAATAATTTAAGTGTTAAAAATACTGCATAATCCCAAACAATGCTTTACAGGAAAAAATTATTCGATATTTTTTTTATTTTCCCAAAGTGGCTCTAACGATTTTGATTAAAATAACCATTTAAGATTTTTGCGTAACAAATAAAATGTGTACGTTGAATTCTCTTGGAATAGCCTGCGAAGTCGTCTTCACGTGAACGAATTTTGTATAATGTTTAACTGATAAACGATAAGAGATAGGTAAAGTTGTCTAAGGCTGGAAAGATAGAATTAGGCTGAAAAACACAATTCCATAGCTGGGATTTGAACCACTGATCTTCGGCTTACGTGCCGCTGCTATAACCAAATGAGCTACCATAGCTTAATTAGCCTGCACACAGCGAGTGTGAAAGAAGAATTAAGGGGGGATTAAAACCCTATCCCATTAATGTTATATTGCTAAATTCACGACTCATTAGTTTAATAGTTTGTTATATACAGTCAGAGAACACTTTTTAGTGTAACAGACATAGCAAACAATAATGTATTTACAATACAAAATGCTGCTAATTAAAATTATAGGACTTTAAAAAAATTTAAATTATATAAACAACCAGAGATAATCCTAGTAAAAGCCTTCTTTTCTAATTCTTAAACATGGGATGGAAATTTATTTCCTATCTTTACAACCATGATGGGTAAATTATTCATTTTTTTAGACAATCTTACACTTGCGCACATTGAACAAATTATTGCTAATAGCATTATATGAGTGAATATCGCTTCTTTGAATTAAACTCTGAAACTATTCTTTCGCATAATTTAAAGCTTAGAAAGTATACATACAAATTAGTAACTGTCATTATTTGTTCAGACACGGTCACAGTGTGCCTTCATTGGTGAGTTGTTTATTGTTCTAATTGATTTTTTCCCATTATCTAAAAAATATTTAACACATTAGACTGAAATTTTTACAGGATGTAGATGCATGTCTCCTAATTTCACTGATCTCCTTTTATACAATAAGTTCATTTAGTAAGGAAGATAGAATTATTTTGTTAACTATACTACATGTTATTAAAATTATCACAATTGTTTTTATAAATAACCAACATTGTTATCAACACTAAATTAGATGCACAACAACTCTTAGAGGTCGTTTCTAGTATCCTAAAATTTAATTTTGCTATCTTCAATAGAACCAGAGAAAACGGGTCATATACCAGAAAATGCCATACACAGAAGAAGCAAAAAAGGAGAAAACAAAGTCACATATATTTGCAAAGCAAGAAATCACATGGCTTGAGAACATAGAAGCTGCCATACTTATCAGAAATAGCAATTTGTAGAGCAAAGCTTCCCTAAAACATGCGCTAAAGTTTACCACTTTACTCCAAAGAATGTAGGAGTTATATTATTTTTTTTCTAAGCAGTGGTGCAGATTTGACAGTACAAAACTGAAGATGCAATAACCGTTTTAAAAATGTAAGAATTGTCTTATAGGGAAAAAATGTGTATCATATTAAACGACAAATTTCAATTAATAAGTCTACACAAAAAACTAAAATCGTCATTTTTGGTCAATTCTTGCCGTATAGTCTTTGGATATTTGACAGTACATGCTGACCAACAACCTAATTAGCCTACAACACGGCATATGTAAAAGAAGAATAAATTATTGTTGATTAGCCCCTAATGGTGGTTAATTAAGAAGCTTGGGACTTCAAATACTTGCTGTAAATGGTCCCCACTCTACTTTTGCTAAAGGCAAAAGAGTTATGCAAAGGAACTCAAGTGTCACATCACTGTCGTGAGCACAGTAGTTTTATAGTGTGAAAAATTTAATAGGATCTTGTTTACATCCTGATAAATCAAAAACTAAATTCCTTATTCCAGTTCTGTAAGAGACGTGTTAAAGAGCATGGTTTCGAGATGATAATGATGTATGATCCTGTAAAAAGTATTAAAGCCGCTAGTTTTACTTGTAAAACTTCAATTGAAATAATTTGTATTATGAAAATCAATCAGCGAGGAATTTTTTTCCTTGAAGAGATAGATGGGAGAATGAAGGCTATTAAATACCCTAAAAAGGTCCCCCTGACCTAAACCCTGGATTTCTATCTCTGGGGACAACTTAAAACAAAGTGTACAAGACAAACCCACACACCCTGCAAGAATTAAAACAAAATATCCGCTAGGAAATTGCCAGCATTTCTCAACGTGAACTACGGCGAGTGATGGATAGTTTCCTAAAGAGGTGCCAAAAATGTATGGACAACGACGGTGACCAGTTTACAGCATTTCTTTTCATAGAGTTGGTAAGTAAGGCCTATAAAAGTAGTTTTAAAAATGTTGTATGGTTTCATCCACGCCTTTCTATGATAGCGGTAGACAGCAACGAGCGCCGAGGACCCAGGTATGTGAACAGGAAATACACCGCGCAGCCGGTTCGTAGTTTTTTGGCCCACTCTGTATATTCAATAATCTAGAACTGTACACGTAAAACAGGACGCCACTGCATGCACGAAAAGCTAAAGGTAAACAGGTAAATGCCCCTTCTCCTTGCTGTACATACCTGTGAAAGCCAGTGGAATACCTTACAAAGCTGCGGGGACGACATAAATGGAAGCCAGTGTACTAGCCTACATTATTGAAAGCACCAACAAGTGATTTATTGAGATTTCGAAAAATTACATAAATTCTTTTTTAAAACGCTCTTAGAAAAACTTCTAAAACTTGTACAAACTGGATCCAAACGCGCTTTAGCACTTTTGGCCTTTTAAATGCCAAACGCTCTGCTTAAATGGATGAGGTGTGCCCAAAAAGCGCGTGAAATTTAAAGACTTGATTTTCTCGCAATTGTTTTTCTTGAGTTCCTCACAAATGGCTCCAACGATGTTTATTAAAATACCATGTATTAAAAATATTAATATAAAAATAAAATGTATATTTTGAATTTTCTGCGAATGACTCGTGGGGTCCTTTTAATTGGAAGCAATTTTGTTACTGTTATGATTATTACACTGCCTAATTGGGGTGTAATTTTTTCTAATTATTTTTACTTTCTGTACTACGTATAGTAAGTAGGGGAAGTATTGTATTCCACCCAAAAATTCTATACCAGGATTTCACCGGAAATGTATGTTTTGAGGCAACCTGAATCCAAAAAAAAGCATTTTTAGAAAAATGTCCGTGTGTGTTTCTGTGTGTCTGTGTGTCTGTCTGTGAACAGCATAACTCAGAAACGAACAGTCGGATAAACACCAAACTTGGTATTTAGGTTCAGTATCTTCCTGAGATGCGACACGAAGGTTTTCAAGAAAATCCCCAACCCCAGATTACCCTTTACATGACAAAATTTTCGAAAATTTTAATTTTCTCAGAAATGGCTGTAACGATTTTGATTAAAATGTCATATATTTAAGATACTTTCATGACAAATAAAGTGTATATCTTGAATTTTCTGGGAATGTCACCAAAACTATTCATCGTGAACTACATTTGAATAACTGGTAAACCATAAGAGATGGACAAACTTTTACTACACAAAAACTGTAGATCACGTTAAAATACACAATTTATGTCATATCCATTTTTTTTATTGAGTGAACCATTTTCGAGATATTGCTTGTTATTCCCTTGAATTTTCCAATATACTTTTTGTCAAATGGGAATTCATTATTCATTTTTTTTGTCCTGGTAATGCAAAGAGAATGGAATACTCCACATAGCAACCAGCTCTTAAAATATTTGACTATCGCTTAAAGCCTACCAATTCCCCTTGCATCTACAAGAAAATTAGCAATAAGATTAACATCTCGATTAACATGAAGCATATGGAGAATAAGCGTTTGTAAAAATAGTTTGTACAAGAGTAGAGAAAGTCATGTGAGTTTAACACATCAGATTTTTTTTGGAAGTAACTGTTTTGTTGAACATGTTTCTATTTTATTCCTTTTATACAATCTGTATCTTTATAGTCACCTGTATTGTCGGGTAGATGTTTTAAATTTAATATATATATATATATATATATATATATATATATATATACCGTAGGAGATAGACAAAATCTTACTACACAAAAATGTGGATCTCTTTTCACACAAGTTATTTCAAATAACGTTTTTGTGGCATCAACCATTTCTGATATCCATTGTTAATCGCTTGAGTGTTTTAACGTTGATTTTTTAAGCACTATCACCATTCAGTTGTTTTTCGCGATGTCATAGAGAGAGTATGGAATTTTATAACATGTTTATAGCGACACGATTTTAAACATCTGGCTTTCGCTTCAGCCTCCTGCAAGCTCATTGTACCCATAATTAAGTAACGAAATTACCTATGCAAATATTTATCTTGATCAATATGAAGTACATAGAAAAATAAGCTCGTAAGAATGGTGTGTATAAAAAGTTGTATAAAATGTGTAAGCGTGTAAGTTGTATAAAAAGTCTGATATGTTACTTTCACATGACTTTCTCTGCCTTTGTACAAACTATTTTTTACAATCAGTTATTCTCCATTTACTTCGTGTTAATCGAGTAAAAAATTTGCAGAAACTATCTTATTGCTAATTTTCTTGTAGATGCAAGGGGAATATGGAAGGCTTTAAGTGATAGTCAAATATTTTAAGAGCTGGTTGCTATGTAGACTATTCTATTCTCTTTGCACGTTCAGGACGAACACGAATAACGAATTTCCATTTGAAAAAAGCATACGTATTGGAAAATTCAAACAAATAACAAGGAATATCTCGGAAATGGTTGACTCCACAAAAAAATTGTGTAGTAAAAGTTTGTCTATCTCTTACGGATTGCCAGTTATGCAAAATTCATTCTGAATGACGATGACTTCTGGCGACGTTCCCAGAAAATTCAAAATATACATTTCATTTACCATGAAAATGTCTTAAACATATGATATTTTAATCAAAATCGTTAATGCTATTTTTGAGAGAATCAAGGTTTCCGTAAAATGTTCCATGTAAAAGGTAGTCTGGGGTGGAGGAATTTTCTTGAAAATCTTCGTGTCGCATTTTTGAAAGATACTGAACCTAAATACCAAGTGTGGTATTTATCCGACTTATCGTTTTTGAGTTATGTTGTTCATAGTCACACAGACACATACACGGGCCTTTTCCTAATTTTTTTTATTCAGGGGGCCTCAAAGCGTGTATTTTCGGTGAAATCTCGATATCGAATTTTCTGGTGGAATGCAATACTTCCTCTACTTACTCTACGTAGTAGAGAAAGTAGAAATAAAGGATAGCGGATGGATGAAGTCATGTAAAGGTAGCAAATTAGATATGTTACGTAATTATAGTAACATAACTGTGGAATTTCTCCAGATGAAATTTAAAAACTTAAATTCTTTTGATAATAAAATGATATGGATTCTGAACTTTAAAAAAAACACATCTTTCTTCCGCTTGGCGCATTTAATTAAGTGAAGCTATAAATGGACAGTCGCATGCTTATCAATAGCCACGCCCAGCTTTAAACTCTGTTTTTTCGCAAATCTTTTGTCAGCATTTTTCCATTCTCAAAATGCTCCACAGCATGTAATTTTTTACTAATTTGTTTCAAACGTGTTGCAATGCCTCTCAAACGTGCATTAAAGAAAATGACTATATACATTTTTAAAAAATAATGCTGCGACGTTTATGAATTATTAACGTTTGAAACATCAGGAACCTTGAGAGTACGGAAAGTAATAATTTTTACTTTCTCTACTACGTATAGTAAGTAGGGGAAGTATTGTATTCCACCCATAAATTCTATACCGAGATTTCACCGAAATACATGTTTTGAGACCCCCTGAATCCAAAAAAAGCATTTTTGGAAACATGTCCGTGTGTGTGTCTGTGTGTCTGCCTGTGAACAGCATAACTCAGAAACGAACAGTCGGATAAACACCAAACTTGGTATTTGGGTTCAGTATCTTCCAAGGATGCGACACGAAGGTTTTCAAGAAAATCCCCCCACCCCAGATTACCCTTTACATGGAAGATTTTTCGAAACTTTTAATTTTCTCAAAAATGGCTCTAACGATTTTGATTAAAATATCATATGTTTACGATATTTTTATGACAAATAAAATGTATATCTTGAATTTTCTGGGAATGTCTCCAAAAGTATTATTTATTGTGAACGACTTTTGCATAACTGGTAAACCATAAGAGATAGACAAACTTTTACTACACAAAAAATGTAGATCGCGTTAACATACACAATTTATGTCATATACATTTTTTTTGGTGAGTGAGCCATTTTCGAGATATTGCTTGTTATTCCCTTAAATTTTTCAATACTTATTTTCTCAAATGGGAATTCGTTATTCATTTTTACTTTCTCTACTACGTATAGTAAGTAGGGGAAGTATTGCATTCCACCCAAAAATTCGATACCGAGATTTCACCGGAAATACATGTTTTGAGACCTCCTGAATCCAAAAAAAGCATTTTTGGAAACATGTCCGTGTGTGTGTCTGTGTGTGTGTGTGTCTGTGTGTGTGTCTGTGTGTCTGTGAACAGCATAACTCAAAAACGAACAGTCGGATAAGCACCAAACTTGGTATTTAAGCTCAGTATCTTCCAGAGATGCGACACGAAGGTTTTCAAGAAAATCCCCCCACCCCAGACTACCCTTTACATGGTAGATTTTTCGAAAATTTTAATTTTCTCAAAAATGGCTCTAACGATTTTGATGAAAATATCATATGTTTAAGATAATGTCATGAAAAATGAAATGTATATCTTGAATTTTCTGGGAATGTCTCCAAAAGTATTCTTCATTGTGAACGACTTTTGCATAACAGGTAAACCATAAGAGATAGACAAAATTTTACTACACAAAAAATGTAGATCGCGTTAAAATACACAACTTATGTCATATACATTTCTTTTGTTGAGTGAACCGTTTTCGAGATATTGCTTGTTATTTCCTTAAATTTTACAATACTTATACTTTTTCTCAAATTCGTTATTCATATTTTTTATGTCCTGGACATGCAAAGAGAATGGAATGCGCCACATAGCAACCAGCGTTAAAATATTTGACTATCGCTTAAAAGCTACCATATTTCCCTTGCATCTACAAGAAAATTACCAATAAGATTGACATCTCGATATCTCGATTAACATGAAGCATATGGAGAATAAGCGTTTGTAAAATTAGATTGTACAAGAGTAGAGAAAGTCATGTGAGTGTAACACATCAGATTTTTTTGTCTTGGATATGCAAAGAGTTATAATCTGTGGCAAAGGGAATGGTGCTGCACCTAGCAACCAGCTATTAAGAGATATGTATGTGCTTAAAGGCTACTGTTTTTCTATATTGCCCTTGTAAATATATTTTCCCCTACATCTACAAGAAAATTAGCAATAAGATAGAGTTTGCAAATGTTTATCTCAATTAACATGAACTAGATGGAGAATAAGCGTTTGTAAAAATACTTTGTACAAGAGTAGAGAAAGTCATGCGAGAGTAACACATCAGATTTTTAACGATAATTCGGGGTGAATATAAAGAATATGATATGATAAATCTTTTTTAAAGCTCATTTAATGTAGAACGTTAATTTTTGTTGTGAATATTTTAATAATGCATCGTGTGGAACAGTTTTTTACTGCAGCAATGAATTTATTTCTTCTTTCTCTGTTTAACCTCCTCGTATGTAGGACTTACATCCCCTGGGACTTATAAGCGGGTGACTGGAATCAGAGGCCTGTCAAGGAGCAGACACTTTGGATCAGATAGAATATCCAGGATGGGTGATCATCCTGAAGCAAGGAAGTGGATGATATGAAATGTTGGTGAAATGGATGAAATAATGGTAAAGATGCAGCTAGTTGGTTGAATGAGTGGCGGAGGAAATTGGGGAACCCGGAGATAAGCCACCCAAATACCGTTTTGTCCGCCACAAATCCCACTTGCAAGTCTCTGTGGCCCGCCTTGGTGAGAGGCGAGCCGTTTAAACACTAGGACACGGTGCCCTGAATGCTAGAATTTTAAAACATGGAAAGAATATTAGTGTTACTAAGGTAATAACTTAAGATATCTTACAAACTAGGGATTTTCCAAATTTCACACATACATTACCTTAATAGTGGAAAAAATGGACCTACAACTTGTACGAAACTATGACATCATGAGCAAAGTTGATGTATTTAGGTAATATTATTTTATTACTTGTTGAAGCCTTCACTGGCGTATTCAATTCCAATCTGATTCATATTCATAGGCTGGCGATTACTCAGCAGCGAAAGAAATGCTGCTTGGATTGACTATAAATGTCACGTACCTAGTTGAACTTTAGAAGTAGAGACACGGGAGTAGTCATATTTTCTTATGCAGTTCATGGAGCGTGCTATTGCAATATTACTGGTTTAAATTATGCTTCATCTGAATGTTAATAAGACTGGCTTTGTGCCTTTCTATGTGTATCAAAAAAGGAATCCTGAGTAATTAAGTATTACTATATTTTAAAATAAAGAGAATTGGAGGTTGTTACGCTACATCACTAAAAGCTTTTTACTTTGTACGCGTTTCGTTAGAAAGGTTTGCTTCCATCGTCAGCATGTTTCCAACTGATTTTGTCGGTTACTGGCTGGAGAATATGTGTGGTTAGTGGTGTTCTCTGGTGCTAGATTGATGAACCTCCAAAGGCAGCTGGGTGGCGGTAGTTCGAAATTCATTAGGTGATTCCTGTGTTTGACGATATGTATTTTTTCCCAGATGTCCAATTCATTGCTGCTGTTGAATTTTTGTTTGGTGTGATTTCATGGTTTGAAGACCAGAAATGATGTGCTACTGCTGATTTTTGCGCCTCTTTTTGGTAAATGCATCTCATATGCTCTTTAAGTCCAATTTCAAGATTTCTTTTGGTTCTTCCTATGTATACCTGGTTACAGTCATTACAAACTATTTTATATATACCAGCTGATCTATCGTTGGGGTCTTTTGTTCTGTTGCATAGTAGTTTCTGTATATTGTGGAGACAAGGTATTGTATTTCTTGAAAATCCTTTGAAATTTATGATGTGTCCAAGGGTGTTAAGTGAACTTTCTATATGTTTGTGGTTTTTCTTGTCTGAGTAAAGTAGTCGTTCGTTGGATATATTTCTGTCTTTCAAAACTTTTTATCTTATCTATTGTTTTTTTTTTCCTGGTACCCATTCATGGTGGCTATGTGATAATGTGTTTGTATTTTTTCTGGTATTTCTCTTTCTCCAATGGTATATATACTAACCTGTTAGTAATGCTATTTAAAATTGCATGTTTGAGGCTTGTAGGATTGCAGCTATTGTTTTTAATATAATTTTCTGTGTGAGTTGGTTTTCTATAAATACCGAACGTTAGTTTGTTGTATGCATTATTTCTGACGATCCTGATGTCTAGTTAAGGTAATTCACCATTTTCTTCTTTTCCTATTGTGAATTTTATACATATTTTGTATAAATTCAAGAATTTCAAAGCATCTTTTGTAAATTTTTTTTGGAACAATAGCAAAAATATCATCTACGTACCTATATCAGGTTTTGAATAGATGTGAGAAAGATTTAGTAATACGGCATTCAAAAACTCCAACTCTCTTTATTTTAGATTATGACACCTCACTGTTACTAGCTACTCAATCTTCAAAATTAATTACTATGCTTGTTCATAATCACTGTTGTCTAAATTCTTAGGGATTATTTTTTGTGTACATCTATCTTGGCAACCGCATTGTGCTTAATTAAAAAAACTAAATGTTTGTTGTTATCATTTATGAGTTTTGAGATCGTATCTTAAAGTTAATGCTGTACTTTTCTTTTACTTTGCACATTTTGAATCTCGGTTGGCATACGGTGCATGCTTCTGGGAGTTAGGATTCACGAGTTATTTATTGACCAAAAACGAATTATACGATATATTACGGGTATTGATAGCAGAGAATCCTATAAGAAACATTTTATTAGTTTTTATATATTGATTATCTACGGAATGTATATCAGGGATGCCCAGCCTTACAGAGAGAGGGGATGAAGGGAGATTCCCGTCCCACTCGTCTCCATTCGTGCTACCAAGGACTGAAACTTTCGTTTAGCTTGCCAATCTCTTCAAACATAGTTGGAATGGAACTATGGACTTTAGTGAACTATGGACTTTGAACCTTAGCTCTTAAGAGAACAGGTTGGGCTTTACTGTAGTATATTTTTAAGTTAATGGAGTTTAGATTTTTTAAAAGAGATTGGTTTCTTAGAAATGTTGATTTTTCGTAAGTATGATATCCATGTGAGACATAATTTGTTCATTCCAGACATCACTAGGCAAAATCTCCTATAGTCTATGCTTTGATATTGTTCAATTCCTTGCATCTAAAACAAATTTTAATTATTTTAAAAGTAGATAATATTAAGAGAATTTTAATTAAAATGTGCCCTTGTGATTTACATGGATTTAATTTTAAGCTGTAATTTTATATGTAATTTTAGATAATAAAAAACATCGTCTATCTATCCATCTAAAAAAATGTGCTGTACCTATTTAAATAATGATATCTACATCCGCACACAGGCGAAATAAAAAGAAAAATTTGTTGGCAAAATATGAAGAAAAAGATCCAAATTGTTAGTAATATATTTTAATGCAAAAACATCTTATAGGAAGGGTTTTGAGCAAGTTCACTTCATCAAACGAAAAAAAAAGGGGGGTGTTCTTTGCTTTTTGTTGAAAGAAGGTATCTTTATAAAATTCTAGCAGCTAAATTAGCGTTATCTAGTAGGCATTCCACTCAAAAATTTTATATCGAGATTTCACTGCAAATACGGTTTTGAGGCCCCAGTAAAAATTTAGAAAGTGGTCCGTGTGTGTGTGTGAACAGCGTAGCCCAAAAACGATGCCCAACAAATTCCAAACTTGCAACACAGTGATTTCTAAGAAAATCCTCCAACCCCAAACTACCCCTTACATTTAAGATTTTTCAAAATTTTCGATTTTGTTAAAAGAGTGCTTCTCACGATTTTAATTAAAATACTATATGCTTTAGATACATCCAAGAGAAATAAAACTCATACCTTGAATGTTCTGGGAATAGCCTGTGAAGTCCTCCATTTCGAATTACTTTTCTATATTTTGTATAATTGGTAAACCATAACAGACAAAAACGAACTACACGTAAAATAGTATCTGTTTAAACCACAGTGGAGTCCAGCCATTTTCGAGATATCCATTATCAATGTTTTGGATTTTTCAACACCTCGTCAGTTTTTTTAAGTACCTGCTGACCTTCAGTTGTTTCTCTTGACGTCAGAGAAAGAGTATGAAATTTCAAGGCCAGTACATAGAGATCAGTTTGTAAACATCTAACTGTTGCTACCCATTTTGTACCTAGGAAATTATTTATGCTAACGTTTATCGGAATTATCTGAAATAGGTAGTAGAATAAGCTTTTGCAAGAGTAGTTTCAAGAAGATTTATAAAAATAAACTGTAATGGGTGGAGACTCATGTGAATGTAAGACTTTTTGTTACATGACATAACCCTAATTTATTTATTAAACATTAAGTATTAAAAACTTGACTGAAAGATGGTATATTTGGAAAACAAATCACAAACTACAGTTACAATAGGTACAAGTAAGGTAGTTTCTTACAAACTTTGAACGGTAGAAAATAACTAAAAATAATTGTTGAGGTATGAAATGTTTCAAATATCTACTTCTAATTCTGTTAGAGAAAATTGTACTTTAATATATTAAATTTAGTATGACTAAGGGAAATATGACAGGAGCGGATGTCTCCCCTTAAAGGGCTGATTTAACATTTAAATTCCCAACATTTTTAGCCTTCCTTGAAGGAAGTTTTAAGAAACGAAAATTACATTATTTCATTTCCAAACATTGCTTATTCAAAAACGATACAAGCAAAATATTTAGAAAAACGAATACTCATATATGATCTGTTTTTACTAAAATCCACATGTTTCATTTTTTCCCCAAAGAATTATTTTGCAATTTGCTTCAAAACACGCACGTTCACTTCATATTTTGGAGTCATTAAATTAACATTCCGTTAAGAAATTGGTAACAGTGATTTCCCAATATGTAACTGTAACACAAAAAGAAAACAAACACACTAGCTCTGATCCTTTACTCCACACCTTACGAGTTAAATAGCCAATTGAAAATGTGACAACACCGCAGAGATTCAGGCATTAGGTCAGCAATAACGCAGCGGAACAAACAACTTCGCCTACATACATATTACTTTCACCTTCGAGTCTCTTTAGCGTGGGTCAATTTGACGCAGGTGTGTTACATTCGTTTCTTGGTTTCATTTGACGGTGGACGTTACCGAATTTTTTTCCCCTACTGTGGCTTAATGTTGTTAACAGACACATCCACTTTCACTCACCTTTATTATCGGCTATCCTTGACAGCTGCAGCTCCTGCCGTCGGTAGAGTAGCAAGTCGTTCACAACTTCAGTTCCTTGCCTTCCACAAAATTTATAACACTCGCGTGCTATTTTCTTCAATAGACACTAACACAACACTCACTGTTTTATTTGTTCCCCTTAAAACACTTTAATTTTACCTTCTAGGTTGAAATTAAACTTAAAAACTGTTTTAAGCTCTGTTAGTAAAGTTGTAAGAAGTTGGTAATGTGGGTATTAGGAGACATCTAAAACCACGCACACGCACACTGTAGGAATAGTTGTTTACGTTTTATTTACAGAAGTGAAATTGAGAGTTTGGGTGTTGACGAACGAACACTGCCGTGGCGGTCTACGTACTCACGACATGCGACACCACGTTCGCACTAGTTACCAGCCCGCCCGCTGAATCGCTACTGACGAAGTCTAGCGGCGACCGGCGACACGCCACGGCTGCCAACTTGCCGGTGAGGCGAGTCCAACCGGCAACGTAGGGGCGGCCGGCATTTGTTTCACGCAAGTTCAAGAACCGCCACGACAAGGTGTCAGCTGGTCGCGCGGTTTTCTTTTCTTTTTCTTCTGCCTCGCCAGTGTTGAACAGTTTCTAAATTAGTAGTTCACACACTATTGTGCAGCAGCAGAAACAGAAAACCGTGTAGTATGGTCGAGTGAAATTGTAGAACTGTTTACAGAAGTTTTCAACGCTTTGCTAAATGCCTGAGGTAGTACATAGAAGTGATCTCCTCAGGAGCAGTGGCGGCTTATGTTTAGGAAACACAGAAAAAAATAATTCTAAAAAAAATATATATATTATAATTCTGAAACAAAAATAACTCTTCTATAATCTCTTGTAAACAAAATCAAATTTCCTGCTCATCTATATGCAATGGAAAAATTCAAATGTGGCAAAAAATGACGAAGACTAAGATATTTTCTTACTCATTTAGTCGTACCTGTATCGTTTTTTTAATACTTTTTCTACTGCCTATTGCACTGCATCCAAAGATTTTATATAAAGATTTCATCTGAAATACACGTTTTGAGGTCCCTGAATCTAAAGAAATAAGCAGTGTTACAAAAAGGTTCCGTGTGCGTGAACAGGTTAACTCAAAAAACGCTAAATCGGTTAAATACCAAAGTGGGTCAAAGTCTTCCAAATATGTGACAGAAGATTTTCAGGAAAATCCCGCCATCCCACATTACCCTTTATATGAAACTTCTTCGTTATTTTTCATTTCTCAAAAATGTTTATTAATACCAATTAATGTATTTATTTGTATGCAAATGAAATGCATTTCTTCAATTTTCTGCAAATAGCTTGTGAAGTCCTCATCATTCTGAATATGTTTTTTTTATCAGTTTATATAACTTGCAAACTACAGGACAGAAAAAAACTGTAGATCTCTTTAAAACACCATCTATGTAAAATTACTTTTGTGGCATTTACCATTTCCGAAATATTCTTTGATGTTGGTTTTCAAATACTTATATTTTTTTGTCAAGGGGTAGGTTGCTATTTGTCCCCCTTATACGTACAACAAAATGTGTGGTAAAAGCATTTCTGCGAAGCTTTCCTTGATTAAAAAGAAGTAGGTATAAGAAGACGCATTTTGCAAGTGACATCCCTGGAAATGTAGAATTGTATGAACAGCTTTTTATCAGAAATTTCTGTGATTTATACAAATGGCTAGAAAAATCCAATTCTTTTTGATTTATTAATATTTCTATTTTATTTAATACTACTCGTAATAAAACTGTATTATTATTATTTTTTTTTTTTTTTTGCAACTTCCGATTTTGAGTGAGAAATTGACTTTAAGTATACAGTCGGCTGTATGAAACTAGTAATAGCATTTATTATTTTTTTCCTTGCATATAATGTGATTATGTACAGTTTTCACTGCCATTTCATAATGTGAGTTAGTTCAGTTCTGTCACTTCACTAATGTAAACTAGTTCAATCTCTACTATCACTCCACTTTTCCTCGTGACGTACCGCCGGCGTAATGAAATATGCGCGAAGCAGCCTCTTCTTCCTTCCGCTTCACTCGCTGTGGCGTCGAACACACGACCTCTCCAATCTCTCCTGTCACAACCACACTCGTAGTATCAGCAGTTTATGTCGCATCATGAACCGCAGCACACTGTCTCACTCGCGAGCACGTTCAGTTATTTACAACTGCGAGAGCTTCTGGAAGCCTCCAGAAGAATCCCGTCATCTCTCAATAGTACTTCTGGGATTTACGTCGCGGGGAGCGCTCCTTCTCTCCTTATCTCTTCAACCGGCGAGTTTGTCGATCGTCTAGCGCCTTTTAAGCGATAAGCGATGCCGATGTGTGTTGCGCCACGTTATGTGCGTATGCATGTATGTATGTATTAATGTATGTAGTACTTATATACATATGTAAGTATGTGTCTATATGTTAGTGCGCGCATCATAATTTTGCATTCATGTTTTTGCTAGTGTAGACGTGTTTTTGTTATTGCGTTTTCAGTGTAAGCTCGAGGAGCATTAAAATAATTTGTAAATATTTTTGGATTGCCTCGGTGGTTTACTGGTTGGAGTTCCAGTTTGTAATCCAAAAGTTACAAGTTAAAATCTGTGAGGAAGTTCAGTAAATGTTTAGGAGATATTAAGTAAAGTTATTTGAACGATTTCTGATATCAATTTATACCCAAAGGAAGTTCCAAAACATGCTATTTTTATATCTGATGCTGTTTGTTCTAAAATTACAACTTCGGAAGTGTCATATAAGGAATTATATTATTATTATTATTATTATTATTATTATTATTATTATTATTATTATTATTATTATTATTATTATTATTATTTATGCATTCATAACTTTGCGTGCGTGGACCTGTTTTTATTATTGTGCTTTCACTGTAACCACAAGGACTTTTAAAATTTATTTGAATTAACCTATGTATTGTCTTCCATGCAATTATACAATAACCTCCGTGGTCTACCGATTAGAGTTTCCAGTTTCAGAATTCAAAAGTCACAGATATTTTCGTATTTTAATGGTTTCTAAAATCATTCCAGAATGGAATAAAATGTATATAATCTGGTGTCACAATTCAAATTGAACAGTTCTTTTCTTAACCGTATAAGCTCATGAAAAACAAAAGTCGACTTATGATATAAACGATGGTGTGTTTTCTTCATATCTTGTAAATAATCAATTCCCAACTACCAACTTAAATCAGCTCTCTGCAGATTTTATCGAGGTAATATTGCTAGAAGAATGAGTATCGGGAGTGAACTGGGAGTTGGAAAATTCATGTGCATATTACGCATCAGGCATTTTCATTTTTATATGCAACACTGCTCCTTTTCTCTCGGTAACGTCTTTTATATTTTACTTATTTTTGCTATGCACCGTTAGAACCTTTGTTTTTTATCTCCACTTTTGTTTGCATGTGAAGT
The DNA here is from genome assembly GCA_030765065.1 of Deroplatys truncata. Taxonomy (NCBI): domain Eukaryota; kingdom Metazoa; phylum Arthropoda; class Insecta; order Mantodea; family Mantidae; genus Deroplatys; species Deroplatys truncata. The sequence goes on from CM060975.1 coordinate 282,010,385, forward strand.
CCCAAAACCCCATATTCACTTACTCAGTCTCAAAAGAAACCACGGGCTTATTTCTCATCTTCTACTCCCCTTCTTACTTTCATTTCTCATCTTCCTTTTATCCCCATGTATCTTATTTCACGTTGCGCACGTCATTCTATCGACAGAATTTTTTTTCTCAGCCCCCTGCACAATGAAAGGCGTGCACATTTTCCTTTTCAACTTTTCAGCTTTTGCGGCGAACAGTGTATCGGAGAATTATTGCAATCTATTCCCACGCAAGATTTATGCGAATATTTCTTTCCAACTGCGGGCTGATTCTAGGGGGCGGGGAATGGATCTAATTTTTCTCCAGGGTCTGAATGTGGAAATATGGGACGCGAGGTTTCCTTTCATGGCTTAAAAAAAGTATATCCCGACCAGTACAAAAGTAACCGATTTTATTCCGAAGTAAAGCATTTGAGAATTCATCGGCGTATTACTTAAAAGACATTCCTGTTCAAGTAGGTCAAGTAGCTTTTAAAAAATACGTTTCTGTAAGGTTTTAAAATTCTATAAGAATTATCAAAGATAAAAATAAAATCAGCATTAAAATTGCTTAACACAGGCAAGAGAAGTAACTTCTTCATAAATTATGCATATTTTAAATAACTACAAGAGTATAAAATCAAAATTAACTTTATAGGCAATCAAATCCTTAGATGACGTCGTAAATTTAATTAGAGACTCATATGGTGTCCATAGATAATGACAAAATAAACAGGTCCTTCTATGGATGCCATTACATAAAGAGATTTTCCAAGGCACTTCATTAATTCTATTAAAGATCTATTCAGCTGCCTTTGTGGTATGTGGGTAGAGTGTCTGCATTAAATTCAAGAGGTCCTGAGTTCGAATCTAGTTCGGGTTTTTCCGGAGTTTTCCCTTATCCTGAGAAAGCGAAAGGTAACTTTAAGCTCTATGGACCCCGGTCTCATTTAGCATCATTTCACCCATTTTATGCATCCTCTGATATGACCTTTCAGGTTAAATGGCGTTAAACTAAAAAAAGAGTCTATATGTAAATAAAAAATAGTTATCACTAGAAATTTTAAAATGTCGGATGAAATTTTAACAAATAGGAATGTTCAACAAGAGGGTAGTTTATCACCCACTTTGTTCAACTTATATATTGATTACCTAGTTAGGAGGTGGAAAAATGAAATACCGTTTGGAACAAACCATTTAAATAACTCTTTAAAATCCCTTTTACAGGCAGATGCTCACATAACTATACAGGAAGCAGAAAATAAACCTCAGTTACAAGTGTAAATCGAAGTCAAATGCAAGTTGGTATAATTTAAAGATATCTATACTAAAACAAAGATTTATGGCCATTAATGTGAGGAAAATATTAATAAATGGAAAATATTTTAGAAAGAGCATGTCATTCCAGTATCTAGGATGTGCCATTCGTATGAAATTTGAGAGAACCTTGACATTCCAAGTCAAGAAAAGGAACACATGAAGTTCTACAAGGTAATAACTGTGCCTACTTTCGCATATAGTCCCTAATCGCAATCACAAAACAACTATGGACGCGTATTCAGTCTGCAAAGATTAATTTATGAGATATATATGCTGATGTACTAGTGCTGATAAACTAAGAAATAAAACTATAAGATCAGATTTCAATATATTGTTAATTAACGAATGGATAGACGATGGAAAAGTAAATTGGTATGCACACACATTGATATGTCAAATAATGTATTACTCAAGAATATAATGAAGTATCAACTAAGAGGAAGTAGATATTTGGGTAGGCCACGAATAAGATGGTTTATTATTAGAGAACAAAAGAAGAGAAATCACATTTTCCCCGAAAAGAGGAGCAGGAGGAGAGGAAGAAAGAAAAGAACAAGAAGAAGAAAGAAGGCTATAAGATCGTGATGCACTTGGGCACTAACAAGGGGACTCTGTGACAATACAGGGTTCGAATTTAAAAAATCTTATGTGTTACACTCACATGACTTTCTCTACTCTTGTGCAAACTATGTTTACAAACTCTTATTCTCCATCTATTTCATGTTAATCGAGATAAACATTTGCAGAAACGATCTTTTGACATGCAAAGAGAATTACATTTTACACAAAGCGACCAATTCTAAAAATATTTGACTCGCTTAAAGCCTATGTTCCCCTTGTTTTGTAATTGCAAGGACCATATAGAAATACTGTAGCCTTTAAGCATAAACATATCTCTTAATATTTCTGGGAGAAGTATTAGAAAATCAAAATGCACATACATAAAAGCCTGATATCCAAATCCTTCAGGGACCACTTTTGAAGCTTGTGTGGTATGCATATTTTGTGAATTTGTGTGCTGATTGCTATGTGCAGCACCATTCTCTTTGCCACAGATTAATACTCTTTGCATGTCCAAGGCAAAAAAATGAATAACCAATTCCCATTTGAGAAAATAAGTATTGAAAAATTTAAGGGAATAACAAACAATATCTCGAAAATGGTTCACTCTACAACAAAAATGTATATGACATAAATTGTGTATTTTAACGCAATCTACATTTTTGTGTAGTAAAATTTTGACTATCTCTTATGGTTTACTAGTTATGCAAAAGTCGTTCACAATGAAGAATACTTTTGGCGACATTCCCAGAAAATTCAAGATATATATTTTATTTGCATGAAAATATCTTAAACATATTATATTTTAATCAAAATCGTTAGAGACATTTCCGAGAAAATTAAAATTTTTGAAAGTTGTTCCATGTAAAGGGTAATCTGGGGTGGGGTGGATTTTCTTCAAAACCTTCGTGTCGCATCTCTGGAAGATACTGAACCTAAATACCAAGTTTGGTGTTTATCCGACTGTTCGTTCTGAGTTATGCTGTTCACACACACACACACACACACACACACACACACACACAGACATGCACACGGACATGTTTCCAAAAATGCTTTTTTTTGATTCAGGGGGTCTCATAACGTATATTTCCGTTATCGAATTTTTGGGTGGAATACAATACTTCCCCTACTTTCTATACGTAGTAGAGGTAAGTAAAAAAAAAAAAATCCCACATTAAAATCCCACATAAATTAGATTTCTTTAGTTGATACACTACGTTACTAGTGTCCGGGACATATGCAACCCAACACTCTCCAATACGTAGTTTAAAATAAACTTGAACTTCCGAGACGCAATATTCTACTATCGGCATGCGGTATCTCGTATTTAAAGGACAGTGGAACTTTCTGCAACACCATGTCTCTCGGCAGTATAAGTTACTTGCAAGAAGACTTGAGGAATGCATTAGGTATCAAAACAAGCACCACAGGATATGTATCTTAAAAACGTTAGTCTTACTTATTATCAGTTGAGCTCTTCAAGATTCTATCCTATGTTACAATATGCTTGGAAGGTACCTGAATACTTGTCACAAAATACCAAAATCGTTTTTCAATAATGAGGCAGTTATACCTACTTTTAATGTTCTGAAAGTGATGCTACAATCGTTTTACAGCTGTTGCGATATGCAACTATGATATACACTATGTGATCAAAAGTGTCCAGACACCCCACGAATATACGTTTTTCATCTTAGGTGCTTTGTGCTGCCACCTACTGCCTGGTACTCATTATCCGCGACCTCAGTAGTCATTAGACATCGTGAAACAGCAGAATGGGACGCTCCGTGGAACTCACGGTCTACGAACGTGGTCAAGTGATTGGGTGTCACTTGTGTCAGAAGTCACGCGAGATTTCCACACTCCTAAACATCCCTAGGTCCACTGTTTCTGATGTGATAGTGAAGTGGAAACGTGAAGGGACATGTACAGCACAAAAGCGTACAGCTCGTCTGTTGACTGACAGAGACCGCCGACATTTGAAGAGGGTCGTAAAGAGTAATAGGCAGACATCTATACAGACCATCACACAGGAATTTCAAACTGCATCAGGATCCACTGCAAGTAGGCACTGTGACAGTTAGTGAGGTGAGAAACCTTGGATTCCATGGTCAAGCGGCTGCTCATAAGCTACACATCACGCAGGAAAATTCCAAACGACGCCTCGCTTGGTGTAAGGAGCGTCAACATTACACGATTGAACAGTGGCAAAGCGTTGTGTGGAATGAAGAATCACGGTACACAATGGCAGAGTGTGGGTATGGCGGATGAACGTCATCTGCTAGCGTGTGTAGTGCCTACAGTAAAATTCGGATGTGGTGATGTTATGGTGTGGTCGTGTTTTTCCTGGAGGGGGCTTGCACCCCTTGTTGTTTTGCATGACACGATCAAAGCGCAGACCTACATTGATATTTTAAGCACCTTCTTGCTTCCCACTGTTGAAGAGCAATTCGGGGATGGCGATTGCATCTTTCAATACGATCGAGCACTTGTTCCTACTGCACGGGCTGTGCCGGAGTGGTTACACGACAATAACATCCCTGTAATGGACTGGCCTGCACAGAGTCCTGACTTGAATCCTATAGAACACCTTTGGGATGTTTTGGAACGCCGACTTCGTGCCAGGCCTCACCGACCTACATCAATACTTCTCCTTAGTTCCGCACTCCCTGATGAATGTTCTGCCATTCCCCAAGAAACCTTCCAACACCTGATCGAAAGTATGCCTACGAGAGTGAACGCTATCATCAAGGCTAAGAGTGGGTCAACACCATATTAACTTCCAGCATTACCGATGGAGGGCGCCACGAAATTGTACGTCATTTTCAGTCGGGTGTCCGGATGCTTCTGATCACGTAATGTACATATGGTTTAACTGCATTGCCATGCGCAGGAATAATACACCTATAACAATAATTGCTTCATATCTTAATACATATAATTTTTTACTTTACTTGTTCCTATACTGCACTGTATTCATGCATCAGAATAGCAGAATCTTAGGTCCTATATTGATTTACAAGGTTGCATTCAATCTGTTCATTTACTTAAATAAGTTACTGCATGCAAAGCGGTTCTCGCTATTAGTTTTATATAGCGCGCTGTAGTAGAATTTGATTAAAATACATAGCAAGTTTCCTTCTCCCCTTTCCCCTCCCTCTTTCTTCATCTTACTCTTTGGTCTTCATGCGTAGATTTCCAACGAATACGTGCTATAGTTGCATATGTGCCAGACCCTAGAAACGCAGAAATAGCTTAAGTGAAACCACTAGGGGATGTTGCAAGTATTTTTAAGAAGCAAAGCGTTAGCAGTTGACACCATTCGCTTAGCCCTGCGTAAATTTCTCAAATATTCGAAGCGGCAATACCTTGGTTTCTTTGTAACCGGGCTGAACTTCCAATACCGATATAAGCAAGGCGTAAGCATTCTGTAACACATTAGGAGTCGAAACAAACTGTTATTTTCGTATAAAGGTTACAACTAGAGGGCAGATTAGAGTGATCTGGTTCATTATTTCAAGTTACCGATGCAGGGAGCACGCCCTGGCACGTGTCCCCTGGGTACAGACGGTGGGTAAAAAAATGCATCGCAGTAGGCATGATGTTCCGCTTCCCAGACAGATTAAGAAATATATCAGACTGTGATATAAGTGTATTATTCGTATGCATCTATTACCTCTTGCGAGGTCAAAAGGAGTTTCTCAGGTTATAGCTTAGTTTAAGTGAGAAACGGAGAACGTTCAGCTTCGACAATCCCCGCATGTACATTATTGTCTTCTACAATGCACAGACGCAAACATATTAACAGTCTTCATGTACAGCATTGTATACGCATTCGCTTGATACGTGTTCGAGCACTGCAGGCACGCACCCGTTGTTTACATCTGGATCCCCCTCTCTCCTTCAACATAAACAGACTACAGTACAAGGAAAGTAAGCCTAATAAAAACTGTCACTCTGATTTCCTCCCTAATTATAACCGTCGCAGTTACTAATGCGTTAATGCAGTAGTACCCATCACCGAGCGAGTGGGCTCCGTGGCAAATGAGTCACGCATTCGGGAAGTCCCGGGTTCAATTCCCGTCAACCATTCACTCTGACCTTGAGTATTTCGTGGTTTTTCCTGGTCGGTAGGCGAATGCTGTGGTGGTTTGTCTTCTACCGCGACTCCCTTTTCCCTTTGATTCCTTTTTCTCCTCATGTTTCAGGGTGTGCTTCCAGGTTTCGTGGTGCGCGACTGTGCCGGACAGATGGCGCGGATGCTTGCTCCAAGGAAATAGTATTCTCCGTTGACACCAGAGAGCTGCCTGATTGTATGGGTTTATCATTGCCCTATCTGGGCAATTCCGGTAGTCGGCCAGTCTTCGAGCTAGGAAATGTTAGGGAATTTTGTGCATCTCTGTGGCCTGAATGCCTGCGACATGTAGCCTACTGTGGTTCCTAGGTCGGCGGAGGTCGGCCCCGGGCAGTCGGAATAAACGACGATAAATACCGTTCATCAGCGAAAACACCGGGGGAGCTATCGGCAGGTAACCAGAAGGTTCGGGTTAATCCCTAAACGTTCATAGTATACTTACAAACACAATGCTTATTCTTTCTAGTTATACTACATGTTTCAGCTTTTGGTGGATGATTTTACATATCTATTGTTTGTTTTTGCAATAACTTTTATCTATGGAATCGTTTATAGGGGCTACAAAAGAAAGAATTTCGCATGAGCAAAGTTTTCTTTAGAAATATCCTAGTAGTTAAGCATTAGCGTTCTTGAAAGGTGTTTTTCATTAGAATATTCAGATATAGTTTTTATTAGTGATGTCAGCTTCTCAAATATACCTAAGATGTTCTTTCGCTAATAAGAGAGCCTGTTTTAAGAAAATAAATTAAGAAAATAAATTCCCATTTACATGAAAAATTTTCTTAAAAATCTTCGCCTTGCATCCTTAGAAGCTCTCTGATTTGCTATGGAATATGGTACTTTAGTTTTCTTTGACTTTCCCTACTGCTGGTAAAAGTATTGTATTCCAATAAAAAATTCTGTACTACCACATTTCATCAGAAACGTAAGTATTGAAGTTGCTGAATGCAATGTGATTTATTAACAGCAAACTCCAAAACGAAAGGATACCAAATTTCTTCTTTGAGTTACACAACGTTTAAGGATACAAGAGGAAAATTATCAGGAATATCCCCCTCTGCATAAGTGCCATTTTCTCAAAAATACTATACGTTTAAATATTAACATGACAAATGATCGTGTATGCTTTTTTTTTCACAGAACGACTTTTGTTTTTATATAGTTTTATGTGAAACCAGGAGATCCCCGGTAACCATAAAGAGATCTCAAATAATTTTCGAGATAACATGTCCCAATGGCGAACCATAATACCGTAAGTACTTTAACTCAAAAATGAATCTAATTAATAGAGGTTAAGTATAAGGCCCGGGACCTGAAGTACTGAGACATTGTAGGATTAACATTAGGACCAACTGCCCAGGGGGATTAGCATCTCGACCTATAAGACTTTTTGTGCCGAAAGATTCTGACTGGGTCCCCCGGGAAGGAGGGGGAGGTGAGAGTAGACAAAGGGCGACCGCACCAGGAGACACAACAGCGCAGGGGGCAGGGTCCCTACCTTTTACAGATTGAAACTCTCCGGATGACACTGGTGAAAGCGGCTCCCCTTTCCCCCTGCGGGCTTGCACATCCCCTGTGGGCCCGGGACTCGGAGACCACTCCCATTCCGGGGTCGAAGGGTTACATAGGACATCTCATGCAATGCCGAGACTCCCGCCGACACTTTCAACCCTTAAACAGACCAAATAGGTGAAAGGTGAAGTGAAATGAGAATACAGGTGAAATGGAGGGACATGTAATTCCGGGGAGGTATTGAACTTTCTAAGCAATAGCCTAGCGACCGGGGAAACCATGAAAAAACCTATAAGTCAGGGAGGTCGGCCTTGGAAATCGAACCTACGGCCTCCCGAATGTGGGCCTGAGACGTTACCGCTTGAACCATCCCGCTCGATTAGGACATTGTAAGTCGCCATTGGGGTATGTTATCTCAAAAATAATTTGAGATTTCCTTGTGGTTTGCGGGGAAAATGTCAGTCAGTTGGAGAATTTAGTGTGGTTTCGGCATGTTACTTATATCTCAGTTGATTAGAGCAACCAAAGCGGAAGATTCCTAGTTCAAATCCGGGCTATGACATTGAGTTTTTCAATTTAATTTCAGTCTCCATTAAGATTCTTTCGTTTCTTTCCAAGGAGTACTATTAGATTGCTTCTGTGATTGTAATACATATAGGTATTTGAGTTTCAGCGTAAATAGATTAAGTATCAGATCGTGTTAGCATAAAAATTATCAGCAATTTCATAGCTGAGTTTTACTGCCCTACATCAGATAATTAAACATCAACTCTGCCAACTAATTGGATCAAACAGCTGAGCTATATCACATTAATTATGCATTTATTTTATGTACTTTCCATTCAACTAGATTAGACTTTTAAAGAGAACTGCTTCCATTCATGTTTGATTTTACTTTTAATTACTGTGAGACCCCTGAAACAAGCAAAGGCCAGGTTCATATCTACTACAGGGGTCCTTGCAAGCATGACGTTTGGCACAGCCGCAAGAAATGCTTAGGTAATTTACTAGCCATGTTTTGTAACCTCACTCAAACCTGTTTATTACGCCGTGTAACAAGATTGCAAAGGTGTACTGCTTTATGGTCCCCTGAGCTCCCATATACGTTATTTATTCATAATAATCATATCTCATTCTGCTTGAGGTTTGCTACTGGCCCTTGAGGACCATCTCATTGTTACAATCCCTAGGTAACCACTAGAAAACGTAAAAATATACAGAGCTCAATGTCAGCAATGAAGACGCCATGTTTATTGAGGCAGATCAACCTGCTGCCCCACATAATAGTTGCAATACTGAGGGGATGGCACAGGGGTAACATCTGTGACACGCATTCAGGAGATCCTGGGTTCGAACGACCACTCTGACCACATGGATTATTTTTTCGGGTCCTCAGGCGAATACTGGAGTGGTTTCATTCATCCCCGAATTTCCTATCCATTTCGTTACATTAATAATTTCATTCGTCCTTCACCCCGTTTGGTCTGTTTCAGGGTTGGAAGTGTCGGCGATGGTATTTCGGTGCGGCGTGGCAGGGATGCTGTTTGTGAACTTTCTCCGTTCTTTGGACTTCGGTTGGTTGCCGGGATAAAAGAACCGTTCCTTGGGGAGGGGGCGTTGGACCTTGAAGCAACATACAGTACTAGCCACGGACAAACTAATACAATAACTCATTAATGTAATAAGATATCTAATTCGCAGCTTCTCAGTATCAACCAACAAATTAGTAATTTCTTTCTCTAATATTTTGTTCTAAGTTTTACGTGTTATGCATTTTCTTTGATAATATTGTACGTGTAATAATTAAGAGAATGTTAAAACACATATATTCATTATGTACACATGGTAGAGAACAAGTATATAACGTTATAACATATAAAATATAACATAAGGGGGGAAAGGCCATTGTTAGCTATATAAGCAGTAATATAAAATTACAAGAAATGCAGTAGTATCTACGTAAACATGTAAGGAACTTTGGATTCATAATTAAGACGATGGAAGTCTATAAACACACACACACACACACACACACACACACACATATATATGTATATGTAACATAAACTGTTATTGGATGTTATTGGATAGTAGCACCAATCAGGTACATTGATACATACTTATAATTCAAATACGTACGTTAAGAAGAACGGTTGGAAGGAACGCTAACAGAAGCTTGTTATTGTTCGAGCAGGAAGGCTGTGTATAAACTCGTCTCTGAATAAACGCTAAAACTACGTATTTAAAGTGTACCAGTTATACATATGTTAACATGACAAATGCAATAGCGAATTGTTTATATCATATGTGGTTTATCTAAAACACAAGTGAAGTAATTAAATACGTGTGTGCAAAATATTTTAACCTTTTCCATACCCAAACCTGATAAGACACAAGTGCTCTCCGACACAAATACAGCAGCCGTGGCACAATTATAAAACAATAATTACAACAAACTAACACACACACACACACACAAGAATACAGATATACGATCATCAGATTCCAGTCTACGGGAACGTCTAGATACTTCAAGACAGAACGGGCATCAAGACGACCTATAGGTACATAATACAGAATCCATTATCATCATCATCAACGTAGTGGGGGCCTACCAAGGAAGAACTGCTACAGCTTGTATTGAGTGGGTTTCCCGTCTGTCTTTCCGACTGCTGGGGCGTCTATATCTGTAAACTGTACGGACCCTGTCATTGCTGTGCCGTCACTCCTGATTACGGTCGGCAGGAGTCACCCTTCACCTTATCCCTCCCTCCCTCCTAGGGGTGCCTTCTCTTGGCACGTCGGTACAATGTCCTCGTTTCTGGATCAGTGTCGAATTCCCTCTGCTTCACAATCCAATCCAATGGTGCAATGGATAATGTGTGTGCCTGCTTATCCAGAGGTACCTACGAATTCGAACCTTGTCTGGAGAACCTTGTGAAAACAGAAACTTGAAGATAACTCTCAGCTCAATGGACCTCGGTCTCGAGCTCCTTTTTACTGCCTCCACCATGTATCTAGTAGGTAGAGAAGGTACTGTATCTCACCCAAAATTTTATGTCAAGATTTCACGGTAAATACATAATGGCAAATAAAATGTATATCTTGAATTTCCCGGGAATAGTCCTCTTCATTCTGAATGACCTTTTTATACTTGGTTAACCGTAAGAGACAGAGCAAATCTTACTTGTAGAAGAAAATTTAGTTCCCGTTGGAGAACATAATTTATGTAAAATAACATTTTTTGTTCAGTGAACTATTTCCAAACTGTTCCTTGTTATTCGTTTAAGTTCTCAAATATTTATTATAATTTTCTCGACTGGTAAATCGCTATTCGTTCTTTATATTTTCTCTACTACGTAGAGTAAGTAGGGGATGTATTGCATTCCACCCAAAAAATCTATTCTTTGAGGCTCCCTGAACACCCCAAAAAGTTACGCCTATTTGTCGTTGGTAAGTATCTGTGAACAGCATGAAAAGTGGGATAAATACCAAAGTTGTTCTTTAAGTTCAGTATCTTCCAAACACGCGACACGAAGATTTTTCGAGGAAATACGCTCAATCCCCAACTACTCTTACATGGAACATTTTTCGAATTTTTTTTATTTCCTAAAGAGTGGCTCTAACGATCTTGATTAAAATATCATATATTAAATATATTTACATGACGATAAAATTTATATCCTGAGTTTTCTGTGAATAGCCTGTGAGGTTCTTTTCATTTGGGAGGAATTTTGTATAATATTGTATAGGTAACTGGTAAACATTAAGCGATAGACGAAAACGCATTACGAGGTGTGTTTTTAAACTAAGTACCGTTTTAATATTTTGGCGCTGCACCGCTGTAGTAGCGATTTTGAGAATGTATGATCACTTCCTCTATTTATTAGGAAGCCAATCGCAGCTGCCAGCAATCGTCACTTTGTGTTTTCCTGTTATTAGAGCGTTTTTAAGTGTTCAAAGCAATCGAACGATCCGCCGACTGTGAAGCGAGATCAATGATTCGTTTTTTGAATGCAGAAATGTTACGCCAGCAAACATTCACCTCTAGCTGCTTGAGGTTTATGTGGAAACATTTAAGGAAGGTCGTGACTATGTGCTTGATGAGCCGCGGAGCGTCCGACATCTGCATCGCGTAAGATTTGGTGCAAGCTGTGGAAGAAAACAGACGAGGACAGACGTTTCACCATATTGGTGTTGTCTTCGCATTTTTCACAAATTTCAAGGTCAGTTCTCTACAGCACTGTTACCGAACGCTTAGGATTTTGGAAATCCTGCTCAAGATAGATGTCCAAAAATCTTACTGCTGAGTACAACAGCAATCGATCTGCCGCTGCACTGACTTTTCTCACACGATATGCTGAGGAAGGTGCTGATTTGCTAATGCTAACAGGTGATGAAGCATGGGTGTCTCACATCACTCCTGTGCCATTGGAGTGGAAGCACACAGCACCCCTGTGAAGAAGAAATTCAAACAAACGATATCCACTCGCTAGATTATGTACACGGTTTACTGGGACAGACAAGGTGTTTTGCTGGTTGAATTCTTGCCCAAGAATGCAACAGTTAACAAAGGTGCCTATTGTGAGACACTACGAAAGCTCCGTCGTGCAACACAGAACAAAGAGCGTGGAATGCTTCCGCGTGGAATCCTTTTGGTTCATGACAATGCCCGGCCACACGCAGCCAAACAAACTCAAAATCTGATCGCATCATTTGGTTGGGAACAATTCGATCATCCTTCCTACAGTCCGGATTTGGTACCAAGCGATTTTCATGTGTTTCTTCATCGCAATTCCTTGTTGGAAAGCATTTCAACGCCGAAGATGTGATTTTTTTAAAAAAAATATCGGTACTTGATTTAAAAACACGCCTCGTACACCAAAAAGGTAGAACTCTTTAAAACAAACAATATTTCAAATAAAGTTTATTGTGGCATCAGCCATTTCCGAGATATCTGTTAGTAACGTTCGAATTGTTCAATGCTTAGCCATTCTTTAAAAGTCCTGCCGGTTTTCGATTGCTTCCCGCGATGTCATGGAAACAGTATGGAATTTTAAGGTTTGCTGGCCTTCGTAGCAGTGGTCGCTAGAGTGTCTAGCTTCGGCGTTCCGCCCAGCTGAGGGTCGTGGGTTTGTGTTCCGCCATGGAATGGGTGCTTGTGTGTGTGTGTGTAATTTGTATAATTGCGGTAATAAGCGGTAAAAGACAATAATAAAACACAGTAATGATAAACTGGATAAACAGGGAACTTAAAAAATGGTGAGCGTATAGCGTCCAGTTCTTAAACATAAGACTATAGCTGTTCCCTTTGTACCTATAACGAAATGTGTTATATAACTAAGGTTTATTTCAATTAAAATGAAGTAGACAGAAAATTAACTTTCGTAGGAATAATTTACACCCATTAATAAGCGATAGAGGGTAGAGAAAGTCATTTGAATATAACACATCAGATGTTTTTTCTCTTGGTCATGCAAAGGGTATGAAATTTCAAATTGATCACTTTCCTTTAAAACCTGACTGTATTCTACAACGAAATGTATAAATGAGTAATCAAAGTTTATCTGATTAATAAGAAGTATATGTAACACTATTTTATAAGAATATTTTGTACGAGAGTGAGTAAAGGAAGTTCTTTGAGAACAGCACAAGACTTTTCCTTATCACTTCATTCACCTACCTGAGATGGTGTCATAGTACTTACACTCTTAATAGGAACAATAACCTAATTATGAGTCCATAATAAATGAGGCAGATCCTGTCGCACCTTCCCTTCTGCGTTCTATAACCTTCCTCATAAATCTAATTCACAAACTAGAGTGATGAAGACAGAAAGAAGGGCAAGTGTCTCTGTCCTGAATATCTGATTTGATATGTCCAAGTCATATATGAATTTCTCACGAATTAGGTTCACAACCAGAAGTGCAATTGCGCCTTTAAATTCATATTTATTCCCGAATATATTTAAATATGCCTTATTGGGAATTCCCGATATTTACCGTAATTAAAAATCCTCATAATAGCTGCATACCGAGTTAAGGAAACAGCCATTATCGGCTCATTAATCGGCCATTAACTGATCATTACTTTTGCGTAGCATTAACTTACTTTAAAGGTACTAAAAATGTGATTTTAGTATAAAAATGAATTTTTTTGTATTAAAAAGTTTTGATCTTTCCTGTTTTCGACAACAAACGTCTTTAGTATCCGCCATTTTTAAAATCCACAGTGGCCATTTAAACGTCAGCGTGCACGCCTTTGATTACCTGCCATGTGCGGGTTTGTTATAAGAATCCCAGAAAGCAACATTGCTTCAAAAAGTGGGTATAGCGAATCCACAAAACACATATCACACTGTGTGCTCCTACTTGCCCCGTTATTATCTAGGCATGCCGCACCACCAATTATTTAACCTGGGCCCACCCCATCCTAATCTGCAAGCGAGTTAGAACACTCCACGAGCAGCATATTTCCGGTCGTGAAATAGAGGCTGTCATAAAGACAGAGAAGAGTTCGATTTGCACCAAATGACTTGCAGTTTGCATATATATCCCGAAATGAACCCTACCAATAAAGAAATGAAATAACTTAGTCCTTAATTAGGACACACAAAAAAATCTGATGTGTTACGCTCACATGACTTTCTCTACTCTTGTACAAACTATTTTTACAAACGCTGTTTTCCATATGCTTCATGTTAATCCAGATGTTAATCTTATTGCTAATTTTCTTGTAGATGCAAGGGGAATTGGTAGGCTTTAATCGATAGTTAAATATTTTAAGAGCTGGTTGCTATGTGGAGTATTCCATTCCCTTTGTATGTCCAGGACATAAAAAAAGAATAACGAATTCCCATTTGAGAAAAAGTATAAGTATTGGAAAATTTAAGGGTATAAGAAGCAATTTCTCGAAAATGGTTCACTCAACAAAAACAAAATGTATATGACATAAATTGTGTATTTTAGCGCGATCTACATTTTTTGTATAGTAAACTTTTGTTTATCTCTTATTGTTTACCAGTTATGGAAAAGTCGTTCACAATGAAGAATACTTTTGCAGACATTCCCAGAAAATTCAAGATATACATTTCATTTGTCATGAAAATATCTTAAACATATGATATTTTAATCAAAATCGTTAGAGCCATTTCTGAGAAAATTAAAATGTTCCATGTAAAGTGTAATCTGGGATGGGGGAATTTTCTTGAAAACCTTTGTGTGGCATGTCTGGAAGATACTGAACCTAAATACCAAGTTTGGTGTTTATCCGACTGTTCGTTTCTGAGTTATGCTGTTCACAGACATACACACACACACACACACGGACATGTTTCCAAAAATGCTTTTTTTGGATTCAGGGGGTCTCAAAACATATATTTCCGGTGTAATCTCGGTATCGAATTTTGGGTGGAATACAATACTTCCCCTACTTACTATACGTTCTTGAGAAAGTAATTAAGGAAAATGTTAAGCAACTCCAAAAGTTTATCCCACCGTCAGAAAATCTCAACTCATTCCTCTCCAGTGGCACGACACAAACACCCAATCTCAATTCATTCTCTCTCCAGGTATCCTGTTAACATCTGTAGGTTACAGATAGTGCTGCCTCTGTAATCCTATGGCGTTAAACTTGAATATCATCCACTCGGTACTGCAGACACGGTCTTTCACGAATCCCCAAAGGAAAAAAAAGCTTAATGGTGTTAGATGAGGAGATTGTGAGAGCCATGCAATAGGACCACCACCACCCCAATCCACCCTCTTGGAAAATGATCATTTAAAGCTTGAACGACTGGTCTCCAATAATGAGGGGGAGCCCCGTCTTGCTGGAAGATGTATCCCTCTGGAATCTGGGGTAGAGCGAAATGTTTAAGCACATCGAGATATGCGCCAGCATTCACTGTGTTTTAAGGCAGTATTTTTAATACTTAAATAATTTCAGTCTAATTATATATGTAAATTTAAATAATAATCCGCCTTAAAGCAATATGTGTATGTAACAATATATAAAAAAATGTATGTAACAGTCATTGTATATGTTTGTATTATTGTATCCATGTATAATAATGTTATGTGAATATATTACGTAATTTAATAATGTAGGAGCTGTGAGAATAATAGGCTAAAAGCTGCTAACATTCAGGTAACAATGAGGTAACCTTGAGGCAATAATGAATTTAAAAGTTTAACAGCACTACTTGTAATTCTTGGAAGCAATAATGTAATTTTTGAGACAAACAACCAGAG
Source organism: Deroplatys truncata (assembly GCA_030765065.1). Lineage (NCBI taxonomy): Eukaryota > Metazoa > Arthropoda > Insecta > Mantodea > Mantidae > Deroplatys > Deroplatys truncata. Next base: position 282,026,171 of record CM060975.1, read on the forward strand.
AAAGCTTTAGTTAAATGAAGGTATTCTATTGGATTAGGGATAGTCAATAACAGACTTGAAATACAGAAATTTACAAGTTTAGGCGGAAGAAATCAATTCAGTTGCTTGTAGACAGTGCTCATAACTGGACGCGTTGGTTGTAGGCAGACGCGAGACACGTCCTAAAAGTGTAATACGTATGCAGTGTGAGACGAAAAATATTTTACGTGTTAAAAGGTGCAAGTAATTAACAAAAGAATCTCTCAGCTCTCTATCAGTGATGAGTTATATAAATCGTATCAAGTATTAATAAAAGGAGTGAAGTAAAATTATAATCTGTGTAAGCCTACATTCTTAGTCGCACCACAACCCTGCAAAGAGAAACCTGTCTCTAACAAAAATATTGAAGCAGCCGAGACAAACATAGATATATAATATATAAAGAAACAGTTAAATTACAAAGTTAATATTTTTTTAAACTTGGGGCAAAGGCCACCTGAAAGTGCATTTGGGGCGAAGGCTACCGGAAGCTGTTTACTATACGTGCGTTTGCAACTACTACAAGTTCGGCTCCCCAACATTGAAATACAATACAACTTTTACTTCAAATCGGCTTTTCCGCACGTGAAACAATAAAACATCTCAAATGGACGCCCAACGTGGAGCTAATAAATAATCTAATCTCATTTTCCATAAAGAAGAAAGGTCTAATAACTTTTGACCTGGTTAATCCACAACAAACATTTAACTTTGGAGCGCTACGTTCATGTTCAGAAATAGCACGAGGATTCTCGGAACCACAGATCCTGCAACTGTGACATCACCGCACACGTGAAACGTTGCTTCATCTGAGAATGCCACTTTGTTGAGGTATTCATTGTCCTCGTCTATGAGAGAGGGAATATGAACTGCAAAGTCATATCGCCTTGTCTCGATTGTTGCGCTGCAATTTCTGGACAAATTGAAGTTTGCAAGCTTCGTCTCTTATGACCAACATCGTGGACGGTAGATCGAGGTAAATTAAGTTCACAACTCGCTCGCACGATAGATTTACTTAGACTCCGTGTGAATGCTTCGCGGATGGCTTCCAGTTATTCACCCGACGTACGCTTCCTACCGCCGCCGCCATGTCGCTGAAAGTTCCCATGTTTGTGCCATTGAACAATGGTATGCCTGTCCGGGGCTACGCGGCCGTATTTTTCACGAAATCTTCGCTGTACCATAACCAGAAACTTAAACTCTGCTAACCAATAACAACACTGGACTTTATTTTGTGGCGTGAATGAGCCATTTTGGAAAAACAATCTGTATATAAATAATAATAATAATAATAATAATAATAATAATAATAATAATAATAATAATAATAATAATAATAATAATAATAATAATAGGATATTTGCCATTTTCAAGACAAAAACTTCATGAGTTTTTCTACATTTTAGTGCAAACTGGCCACATGTAACTTTTATGCATGTCTAGCTGTTTCATTTCTGTATTGGTAGCATATAAATAAAGAAATTAATGCTGGACAGTTTTAGAGAGTGAAAAAGCTTCAAATTTTCTGTTTAAGTTTTTGTTGTTGTTATTAACATTTTCCAGCCTTTGAAAAATTTCTTGCGCCACAATTTTTATCAGAATAATTTGAAATTTCATACTGAAGTTGATGAATGCCTAGTGATTAAATGTTACTTTTAGATCTTTATGTATCTTAAAACAAAAAAAATGTGATTTGTTTAAAAAATTAAAGAACACATAGTTTATAAATTTCAATGTATGAATGTAACAGTAAAACTAGATAGTTGCTTTTGATTACACATCTATTAGCATACATATTACAGAAATTCAGGCATAAATCTTAAAAATTGTGACGCAAGGCACTTTTTGTATTACACCCAAATTTTTAAATTAAAGTATTCATAAAATGTAAACCACTCATCATAGAAAGCTGAACACTTATAGAGATGCTATTAGTCACATGAAACAATGATTGAAATGTAGTAAGTAACCATGAAATAGGACGAGAGATAAAATTATTATAACCTATATAGATTTCTTCGCAACTGGAAATTTGGGAAAAGATTTTCATTCATCTTAATATCAAGAATATTTTGAATTTTGAAATAACGCCTACAGACTACTTGATGCAGCTTATCCAATCAAATTACAAGAGAGAAGAAAGAAGACAGATGAGTTACCAACCTTCACTACAGATGGCAGCAACTCAAGACCACTAGATCACAACTTTTCCCAGCAGAGGGCAGAAAAATCGTCTACTGAATTATTTCTTGGGGGTCAGGGGAGTGAATGAGAAGCCAGTCGACTTGAGCTGAAGATGGAGTAAACACTGAAAGCACTACTCAGATAACAACAAGCGCAGATGTGATGAGAATTAATATGTAACGACTCACTATAATTATAATATGATAACATGACAATCAACAACGCTTCTGTCAATTACAAAATACAAGCCTAGCTTTATAAACACAGAACTAAGTCATTTCAGTACAGTCTCTCCTTTAATGATAAAATGCTACAATTGATGCATTGTACAAAATTGAATGAACATTAATTGGCGAATGAATTTAGAATTTGGATGTAGACACTACCTGGATATTAACACATGGAAAAACCATGACTGGAGTTTTGAGTTTCCAATTCTCATGTCAAAACGCTAACCAAATCCGAAGCGAACAGGCTCCATACTGAACCAGCGCCTTATGACGGACTTTGCTTGAGGACCTTGAAGGAGTAGTATTATTGTTGTTCAAATGTTGGGAAGCCGAACTTGAAGTAGTTGCAACCGCACTTATGGTAAAAAGTTTCCGGTAGCTTTCGCCCAAAAATGTACTTACTGGTGGCCTTTGCCCCAAATGTTTAAAAAAATTAACTTTGTAATTTTGACTGTTTCTTTAAATATTATATATTTATGTTTGCCTTAGCTGCGTCAGTATTTATATTTTTTTAGAGACATGAATGTCTTAGCAGGGAGTGGTGCGACTGAAGAATGTAGGCTTACACAGATTATAATTTTACTTCACTCCTTTTATTCATGCTTGACACGATTTAAATAACACTTCAGTGATATATAGAGAGAGAGAGCTGTGAGATTTTTTTATTAAATACTTGCACTTTTTAACGCGTAAACTATTTTTGTCTCACACAAAATACGTATTAAATTTCTTGACGACGCATCTCGCGTCCGGTTAGGAACAATGTCTACAAGCAACTGACTTCTTAATTTGTAAATTTTGCTCCATTTTAGTTTCTGATTGGCTAATCCTAGTCCAATAGAATACCTTAATTTAACTAAAGCTTTTTGTGGTTGTGGATTGGCTATTTTATAAACTGTCACTAAAATTACATTATTGCTTCCAAGAATCACAGGTATCATTTAAACCTTCAAATTCATTATTGGCTCAAGCTTACCTCTTTGTTAGCAACTTTTGACCTATTTCTCACAGCTCCTAAATTATTAAATTACGTAATACATTCATATAACATTATTGAATATGGATACAATAATATAAACATATACAATGACTGTTACATACATTTTACAACATTATTACGTAGACATATTGCTTTAAGGCGGGCTGTTATTATATTTTATATTATATAATTAGACTGAAATCATTTAAGTGTTAAAAATACTGCCTCAGGGTCTGTGTCTGTCTGTCTCTCTGTGAGCAACATAACCCAAAAAGGTAAGACCGATAAATTGGTGTTTACTTCAGCATCTTCTAAAGATGCGATACGAAAACTTTCAAGAAAATCCGCTCAACCTAAACAACCTTCTTTTTTTCTGATGATCTTAGGGGACTCGGCACTACTCCATTGAGGTTATTGTACCTAAGCCCCACAAGGGAGCGCCCATGGAGGGAAGAGGAGATGACAGGGGACACTGTAAGGCCGGAACCAGGAGTGACGGCACAACAATGACGGAGTCCCTACCTTTCTCAGATTGAGACGCCCCGTCCTACACAGAGAGTCCAACACTCCGCTCCGAAAGGGCAGTCCGTTTACCCTGGCAACCAGAGATCATCCTTTTTCCCGCACCGAAACACCATCGCCGATACTTCCAATCCTGAAACAGACCTAAGGGATGAAGGATGAATGAAATGATGAATGGAACGAAATGGAGGGACAGGAAATTCGGGAGGTGAAAGAAACCACTCCAGCATTCGCCTGACGGACCGGAAAAACCCATGGGTCAGACTGAGCGGTCGCCGGGAATCGCACCCGGACCTCCCGAATGTGAGTCGCACTCGTTACTACGACGCCATTCGCTCGATAAAATGCCCTTTACAAGGAACATTTTTTCAAAATTTTGGATTTTCTCAAAAATGTCTCTATCGTTGTTGATTACAATACCACATTTTTAAGATATTAAATGACAATTACAAAGCATAACTTGAGTTTACTGGAAATAACCTGTGAGGTCCTCTTCATTCTGAAAGAATTTTATATAATTTTATATAACTGGTAAACTGGACTAAAACATACTTCACAAAAGAAGTATATCTCCTTATTTCCATTAAATGTTTTGTGGCATGGGCCATTTCCGAGATATTATTCGTTTGAATTTTCAAGTATGGCCTACAGTGTTAACTCGTAATTGATTTTCTTATTATCCTTTATCCTTTTTTCCCCTTCTTGTGGCTAAAGTGAAATGTGTAAATAGATAATTAATATTTATCTCGATTAACAAGAAATGAAAGAGTAAGTATTTATAAAAACAGTGCTTCGAGAATAGGTAGAGAAAAGAATGTGAATGCAGCACATCAGACTTTTTACCTTCCTCTATCGTGAGGCAGTATTTTTAACACTCGAATAATTTCAATTAAATTGTATAATATGTAAATTCTATAACAGCCAGCCTCGAAGCAATATATATCTAATAATTTGTAAAATGTATGTAACAGTCATTGCATATACTTATATTATTGTAAACATGTTTAATAATGTTATGTGAATGCATTACGTAATTTAATAATGTAAGAGTTGTGAAAATAATAAGTTTAAAGTTGTCAACAATGAGGTAAACTTGAGGCAATAATAAGTTCGAGAGTTTGAATACTACTAGTCATTATTAGAGCTACGATAATGTAAATTTTGTGACAGTTTAAAAAATAGCCAATCAACAGCCAGAAAAAGCTTTAGTAAAATGCAGGTATTCTATAGGACTAGGATTAGCCAATCAGAGACTTGAAATACAGACGTTTACGAGTTTGGACGGTTGAAATATGTTCAGTTGCCTGCAGACCTTGGTAGTAACCGGATGGAAGATGTGTTCTCTAGAGAAATATTACGTATTCGTGTGAAACAAAAATTATGTATACGCGTTAACAAAGTGCAAGTACTAAATAAAAGAATCTCACAACTCTTGGTATCAGTGTAGTGCTATTTAATTTGTGTCAAAGATTAATAAAAAGAAGTGAATTAAAACTTAAAATCTGTGTAAGCCTACATTCTTGTCGCACCACGCCCTGACTAAGAGAAACGTGTCTCTAAAACAATACTGACGCAGCCGAGGCAAATATAAACATAAATAATATCTATAGAAGCAGTTTAATAACAAAGTTAATATTTTTTTTAAACTGGGAGCGTAACAACAAAAATACATCTTCAAAAATCGCCTTTACATACGTAGCAGCATATTACCTAAAAAAAAAATCTGATGTGTTACACTCACATGACTTTCTCTACTCTTGTACAATCTATTTTTACAAACGTCTATTCTCCATATGGTTTATGTTAATCGAGATATCGAGATGTCAATCTTATTGCTTATTTTCTTGTAGATGCAAGGGTAATATGGTAGCTTTTAAGCGATGGTCAAATATTTTAACGCTGGTTGCTATGCGGCGCATTCCATTCTCTTTGCAAGTCCAGGACATAAAAAACTGAATAACGAATTTGAGAAAAAGTATAAGTATTGGAAAATTTAAGGGAATAACAAGCAATATCTCGAAAACGGTTCACTCAAAAAAAGAAATGTATATGACATAAGTTGTGTATTTTAACGAGATCTACATTTTTTGTGTAGTAAAATTTTGTCTATCTCTTATGGTTTGCCAGTTATGCAAAAGTCGTTCACAATGAAGAATACTTTTGGAGACATTCCCAGAAAATTCGAGATATACATTTCATTTTTCATGACATTATCTTAAACATATGATATTTTAATCAAAATCGTTAGAGCCATTTTTGAGAAAATTAAAATTTTCGAAAAATCTTCCATGTAAAGGGTAGTCTGGGGTGGGGGGATTTTCTTGAAAACCTTCGTGTCGCATTTCTGGAAGATACTGAACCTAAATACCAAGTTTGGTGCTTATCCGACTGTTCGTTTTTGAGTTATGCTGTTCACAGACACACACACAGACACACACACAGACACACACACACACACACACACACACACAGACACACACACGGACATGTTTCCAAAAATGCTTTTTTTGGATTCAGGAGGTCTCAAAACATGTATTTTGAAACGGCAACTCTAGGCCGAGCCCAAGAACTGTAATTACAGATAATTTATTAATTAACTTTTATTGATGTTAAATCGTACTATGTAAATATCTTTTTCTCATACTGCTTGTATATTTTAAGAAGGGTGATTTAACGTTATGTATCTATCTAGGTTATTAATATTAGTAGAGTTATAAATGGTTTAATGTAAATAATTTAAGCGCTATGTTAAAATACTGTCCACGAGGGAATGTTTTAGCTACAGGAATAGTGCTTTCGAAGGCAGAAAACCTAGTTTTATTACCTCTCTTCGGTCGCAGTGCTATTATTCCTACAGCGAGGGTGTAGAGCCTTTGTCCCATTATTTGATAATTCGCCGTGACCAAGTGAGTGAGAAAGACAACCTAACGGTACATGTAGGAAAAGCCGCGATTTATATTAAACATTGGACCAATGAAATCCCTGAAAGTTTATTCGAAATAGTTAGACGCGTCGAGTCGCGCTAAAAATGGACCAATAGGAAAGGAAGCAGCCTCAGAAGCCTGAGACTATAAATGGATCTGTTTGGGGAAAGTTCGGGACAGTTTTGGTAATGTGTAGTCAGGGAGAGATGCTGCCGGATGGGTGAGATATCGCGCCAAAAAGGGAATCAAGTCAGCTTTGTCATGTCAAGTTAGCATTGCATTTTATTAGACAGTTTTTTGTCATGTGTGGTCAGGGAGAGATGCTGCAGGATGTGTGAGATAACGCGCTAAAACAGGGAATCAAAATACTTTAGCAACACACCTAAGATCCGCTACTCTGAAAGCGACAATAAGAATAGTTATATTTCGTGCCATATCCACGCCATAGTTTAACAGCGGTGGACAGTATTTTACAGCGACAATACCAGTTTTGTATACTACGAGTGTTAATTGAATAAAAAAAAACGGCAGTGTCATCTTTTCATAAACAAAGCAAGTCTATGTCTTCCTATATCACCACCCGAGATCTACGTTTTCCTTTACCGAGGATAAGACCAGGCTCCCATATAGTTTAAGAAAAATTACTGCAGCTAGCCGAGGATAAATTGAAGAGAACCAACCCACTGAGAACTTCTGGAAGCAACGGGAGAAGCATCAAGGTAAGCCTAACAGCAACGGATGTGGAGGTGATCGCCGCAAACTGGCGCCCAACGTGGGGCTAACAAACGTTAAGATCGCCGCAAACTGGCGCCATAACGTGGAGCTCGAAGGGAAGAACGACATAAACGGAGGACTAGAAAACAACGAACAGACGAAGAATCTTCAGAGGAAAGGGGCACAGCAGAACAAAAATTACAACGCGAACTTCTAGTCTACCTACTTGGGACAACAAAACAGCTGAGAACATCGCTTCTAGAACTTCACCAGGATTCGAACCCGGAACGCATCAGTTAACATTGAAAAAAAATACAGGTTAGAACATTTATTCAAAAACAAACAAAAAGGCATGCAGAGTAGTGGCTCAGTTTTGTGAACACATGTTATTGAGACGGGGTAAAGTCATTACTAGGGAGGTAGAACTTGCTAACGGAACCATGAGTAGGTCAAGGGAAGATTTGAAAGAACTGAATAGGGAGGCTATTGTCAGCGAAACACCAGAAGGAGAAAATATGGGTAAAGCAAAGGGAGAAGCTAGGCTGGAAAGGAGACCACCGATTAAGCAGGTCATTGACGCAGGTCAAAACCAGCTGCTAATATTGCTTCAACATTTGAGCACAAAGATAGACGAGATGGGTAAGGACATAAAGGAACGGGGTAAGATCTTAAATGAATATAGTAAGAACTTAGAAAGAATCGTAAGTGAACATGGTAAGAACTTAGAAAGAGTCGTAAGGGAACAAGATAAAAATTTAGAAGGGGAAGTAAATGAGCAGAGTAATGGCTTAGAAAGAATCGTAAGTGAACTAGATAAGAATTTAGAAGGGGAATCAAATGAGAATAATGAATACTTAGAAAGAATCGTAAGTAAGCAGAGTAAAGACTTAGAAAGTACCGTAAGGGAACAACATAAGAATTTAGAAGGGAAATCAAATAAGCAGAATAAAGACTTAGAAAGAATCGTAAATGAGCAGAGTAAAGACTTAGAAAGAATCGTAAGGGAACAAGATAAAAATCTAGAAGGGAAATCAAATGAGCATAATATGGACGTAGAAAGAATCATAAGTAAGCAGAGTAAGGACGTAGAAAGAATCGTAAGGGAACAAGATAAGAATCTAGAAGGGAAATCAAATGAGCATAATAAGGACTTAGAAAGAATCGTAAACAAGCAGAGTAAGGACGTAGAAAGAATCGTAAGGGAACAAGATAAGAATTTAGAAGGGAAATCAAACGAGCAGAGTAAGGACTTAGAAAAAATCGTAAATGAGCAGAGTAAGGACTTAGAAAGAAAACTGAGCGAACAAAAGGATTTCGAAGGGAAATTAAGTAAGCAGGGTCAGGACTTAGAAAGAAACTTAAGTGAACAAAATGAGAGTTTAGAGGGGAAATTAGTTGAGCTGATGAAGGGGAAGTTAATAGAAACACTTGAAGGGAAATTACTACAGATACTAGAAACTAAGGATCCGAAAACACTAACGGGAGAAGAGACGTTAAAGAAAGCTTTTGAAAGAATGTCAAAGAGGGCGCAGAAAAGAAAGCAGGAATTTAAAACAAGGAAGCGAAAGAAATGGTTGATCGAACTTGGAGAATTAGTATGGGTATAAAAATAAAAAAAAAAAAAAAAAAAAAAAGAAAGACAGAATATCATTGATCCTGACTCTACAGTGCCTAGAAAGGAGAGCTTTCACATGTGAATTAATGAGTAATCGTAAGCAGTAGTGGAGAATATTTTTTTGGCATTAATAAAGAGACTTGAGTATTAAATGCTCATTAGTGATAGTGAAGAAGAACAAGAAACACCTTTGCCATTAATATGTTTTAGTTTCTTTCTGCTTGAATAAGTTTGTCTTAAGGTTGAAACAGCTTTTATTGTCAGAATATTTATTATTTTTTTTATATTTAGCAATATTTGTAAATTATTAATTGGTTGATATGCATATGCTAGCAATATGCTGACAGTTTTCTTTAAACATATAAATTAGTTTTGTTAATTATAAAAAAAAGAGGTATCAAAGAAAGGAAAATTTATTTAAAGGTCCATACCGGGTGGTTAACATTTTTGGCTCGGATACATTTGAGTTACAAGAAATAAAGAATTCCAAGATCGTAGGGAGATACCATAAACAGTTGCTCAAACCATACAAATGTTTAGAGAATGAGAAGGGTGAAGAATGTAATGAAAATAGTCAGGTTAGTTTTACTCGAAATGAGGTAACAACCCTATGAACAAATAGTAAAGGTAATACACCCGATAAATAAGGATGTAAGGAAATAAATAAATGCATAATAATTATGTAAAAATATGTATGTAAATAGATTTAATTTTAGAACTTAAATTGGGTATTAGAGTATTTGTTTGCGTCACAAGTTATTCGTGTGCGGGAAATGTATTGTGTATAAGAATGTCTCTCGGAAACCTGTTTTTAAAAGGGAGAGTGTAGAGTGAATGACCCAAATGTAAACACCACTGGTCTGGCAGAACCCTTGTGAAGGAACAGGTATAGCGAAGGGTCTCTGTCAACAAAACAAACAAACAAACGCCATAATCAGAGGAATTATTCTGTAAAAGAAAATTGTATCAAGTGTTGAAAAATGTATTCTTTTCCAGAACAGGGCAATTTGAAACGGCAACTCTAGGCCGAGCCCAAGAACTGTAATTACAGATAATTTATTAATTAACTTTTATTGATGTTAAATCGTACTATGTAAATATCTTTTTCTCATACTGCTTGTATATTTTAAGAAGGGTGATTTAACGTTATGTATCTATCTAGGTTATTAATATTAGTAGAGTTATAAATGGTTTAATGTAAATAATTTAAGCGCTATGTTAAAATACTGTCCACGAGGGAATGTTTTAGCTACAGGAATAGTGCTTTCGAAGGCAGAAAACCTAGTTTTATTACCTCTCTTCGGTCGCAGTGCTATTATTCCTACAGCGAGGGTGTAGAGCCTTTGTCCCATTATTTGATAATTCGCCGTGACCAAGTGAGTGAGAAAGACAACCTAACGGTACATGTAGGAAAAGCCGCGATTTATATTAAACATTGGACCAATGAAATCCCTGAAAGTTTATTCGAAATAGTTAGACGCGTCGAGTCGCGCTAAAAATGGACCAATAGGAAAGGAAGCAGCCTCAGAAGCCTGAGACTATAAATGGATCTGTTTGGGGAAAGTTCGGGACAGTTTTGGTAATGTGTAGTCAGGGAGAGATGCTGCCGGATGGGTGAGATATCGCGCCAAAAAGGGAATCAAGTCAGCTTTGTCATGTCAAGTTAGCATTGCATTTTATTAGACAGTTTTTTGTCATGTGTGGTCAGGGAGAGATGCTGCAGGATGTGTGAGATAACGCGCTAAAACAGGGAATCAAAATACTTTAGCAACACACCTAAGATCCGCTACTCTGAAAGCGACAATAAGAATAGTTATATTTCGTGCCATATCCACGCCATAGTTTAACAGCGGTGGACAGTATTTTACAGCGACAATACCAGTTTTGTATACTACGAGTGTTAATTGAATAAAAAAAAACGGCAGTGTCATCTTTTCATAAACAAAGCAAGTCTATGTCTTCCTATATCACCACCCGAGATCTACGTTTTCCTTTACCGAGGATAAGACCAGGCTCCCATATAGTTTAAGAAAAATTACTGCAGCTAGCCGAGGATAAATTGAAGAGAACCAACCCACTGAGAACTTCTGGAAGCAACGGGAGAAGCATCAAGGTAAGCCTAACAGCAACGGATGTGGAGGTGATCGCCGCAATTTCCGGTGAAATCGCGGTATTTGGGTGGAATGCAATACTTCCCCTACTTACTATACGTAGTAGAGAAAGTAACAATTCTACTTCAAATCTTCAAATTGACGCCCAAAGCGTGGTGCAAAAACTCTTCAACAACAAGCAACCTCAAATTAGCTTTCCAAGCGTGAGGCTAATAAATTACGTATATCAAAATACGCTCTAATTCAATCGGGGACACTGTATGCCAAGTGTACCTAATTAGTGTGCTGGTGTGTACAAAATGTCAAAGGCACATAGTTTGTGAAACCTCGACGTCGTTTCTATGGCCTTCCAAATGATGATGGACCCATTTCTGAGGTGGAGACACACAGCGGGAGGAATCCGTTGCCTACGATGCTAACGTGGTGATCAAGCTCCGGTGGAATGTGAGGACCTCCAGCTTTACCGTGGATTCCGAACCATGTTGGGACTTGTGGATACTACACATAAGCAAGTCAGAGGTGAAGGCGTGTATTGGGCCGACTTAAAATCGTCATCTCAGAGCCGGGAATAGAGCCCGGACTCTCAGTACGAGAGCCAGAAACGAAACCATTGGATTACCCCTTTTGTGAAGCGTGTGTAGGCTAAATGTTGTATGCGAAATTTTACACTAAATCGCACAGCTTTAAACCATTCTAAGGGAAGTTATTCCCTTTAAAAGCTCTTCGTTTTGGCCTAGAAAGTGTGAGCCAGTCCGGCACTGGATTTTGCTACTGTTTTTGCCACAGTTCCTTGCATTCTCATCGTGTAATTAAAGCCTGAGGGCGCCGGAACACGGCAAACACCTGTTCCTATTACTGTACACAGAACTGCCAACTTTACAATGCAGCATATCGTACGTCTTCGTTACAGTCACTGCAACGTGGCCACTGGGTCATTGCTTGTATTGCCGTTACTCCTATTCTAGAAAATAAACACAAGGTAATATGGAAATGTGAAATATTCATTTCAATGTTACACTATGCTACAGCATTCATAATTTTATATTCCGCGAACACGGCTGCCAGATTGATTTCACTTAGTATATCAATTTAGTCCAATGTTGCCAGTTTATTATTTTAAGAACAAACAACTGCAACACATGCACTTTTCCTGGGAATGATTCACTCTTGTACCAAATGATTAATCCAGAATAGAACCGTTTTAATCACAATCACAACTGCCTTTACTGCCAGTTTTATCGTTTGTATTTTATCGTTTTCATTTTATCAGTTCGACACGCAAGGTTTTACTTAGTGTTGTCAGTTTCTTATTGTATAAATAAATCCCGGAGAAATCAAAATGTTTTAATTCAAATTTATAACTGCGCATTTAAGCATCTTAATTAGCATTATACATTACATAGTTTACTATTACACAGATAAAAATGACTTTGCGATTCTTAGAGATACTTTGGGCACCTACTCAGGATAATGTTCTTGTCCTCTGTTTTTGGACTCTAAATAGAGTTTCCAGATACAGGGTAATCCAAGAAGTGACGATCATTTGGGCATTCCCGTTGCGCAGATCACTTATATCTAAGATCGAATGGTTTCCTCGACACCTTACTTCGGTGTTGTGTAAGTGCCAGTCAAAATAAGTTGTTATTGTGCATTCTGTGATTGCTCAAAATGAACTGTGTGTTATAAAGTCCCACCAATTGTGAGATAAAAGGTATTGGATTTTTGAATCTTCGGAAGTTAAAACCTGCGAAATTTGCTTTCAAATAAAGGAAACGCATGTTGATGCATTAATGAACGAAATAAATGATGTGAAATGTTTAACAAAGACGGAACATCTTCTTCATGTTTCATCTTAGGAAGATAAGGAACTTAAGTTATATCAAATTTGATATTTACGCGACTTTTCGTTCTTGCATTATACTTATCACACACACATACACACACACACACACACACGGACTTTTTCTAAAGCGTTCTTGTTTTATTTATTCAGGGAGCCTCATAGATACAGGTATTTAGGTCAATCCTTGATATCGAAGTTTTGGGTAGAATTAAATGCTTCTCTTCTTGTAACAGGTACGTAGCAAAGAAATAATGAAAAAGTACTTATGATCATTAGCAAAGTTGTGGACGATAAGGGATAAGCTAGGGCACATATTTTAGCCAGACAGGCGATTTTAAAAATGAAGAGAAAGCAGTTATTCGGAAGAGCACGAGCTCATTTTTTGTATCGTCTTCATTTGCCTAAAACAAAATACACAGAAAAAGACAGAGCTGTAGTTTGGAGATGGTAGTGCTTGTAGTTTCTTGTGTACTTTAGGCAAGTAATGATGAAGGTAGGATGTGGCCGGAGGTAAATTACAATCCCATGTCCTTCACGCCAGAAGAAAATTATTTGCCCAAAAATTAGCGCCCTGCTGCATAACGAACCGTACATTTCCACCAAGGCTTACGTTAGAATGAACATGGAGTTTATTACTTACTTAAGCAGAGGGTCTGAGCTTCATCTCTAACCCAACTACCTGCGCTTTCCAAATGTATGTTCCTTTCCACGCGTTACCTCCCGACTGCTCCGCTTTTCACCTGTTAATCCAACCAATAGCCTCAAGAGAGAGAATTTGCTTTTTGCTGTAGAGGGAACTTTCGATACGATGACTGCGCCACCAATTCTTCCATCCACCGTTCTTTACTTCTACGTTGTAAGTTCAACTTATTAGCTGATTAAGAAAATACTTAAAAATATTTAAGTGTAATAAATACTATTTTTCTAACGTTCTTTGTTCCCTTGCCCTTCATAGAAAGTTGAATTTCCTGCATTCAGAGCTGGTAATCTAATTTGTTTTGTCTAGTTTATGGCACGTATGTGCATGAACTATATTAAATCCTATAATTTTTTATATATTTATTATTGCAGACATGGATTATAATCATATTCGGTGGTTGAAGTTTATCATTTTAAGCTTACCCGGGGCTTTATACGTCGCCCTGCGTGGTGTAGTGGTTGCCTCTTGTTCCCGAGATCGCGGGTTCAAGCCCGGCGGAGGGCGATGGAATTTTTCGGGCGTAAAAATCCTTAGCATGACTTCCTTCGAAAGCGAAGTAAAGCCGGTGATCCAATGTCGTAGATTTACGGCACGTAAAAGAACCTCAAGCCTTATAAAGAGACCTCTGGGCAAAATTACCAGTCTTTCACGCCCAATATAGAATGGGACGCTAAGGACCACAGCAGTTAAATAAATAAAAAAGTGCTTTATACTTCGTTTCTTTCTTAATATTTAAGATTAGAGGCCGGAAAATCTGAACTTTAATATTATAAACATGCTTGCCATCATTATGGGAATACGGATTTTTACGTTTTGCAGTACGTAGAATTCAATACACGTCACAAAAAGAATCACCTTTCCCAATAGTTTGGTATCTTAATATTTGTTCATATTTTGTAAGATTTTCCGCTTTTAAAGTAATTTCCGTTTGCAATGAACCGGACTTTCCAAATATTCTATTTGGGTAAATTTATGTGAAACAAATTCAGAAAACCTAAGTCATTCTTTTCAGGAAACACGTCTGGGAAAATCTGTACTACCCTCTCCAAGTCAATGATTAGGGAGATTGCTATCTCTAAAGTGAGATGCCTTGGTGTTCTACCAGAGAATAAACTTGGGTCAGTTATGAAAGTCAATATCCTACCGTCATGTTGTCATAGTAGATCAGGCCGGGTAGGTCTTTAAAAAAATAATTAATTTTATTAATTATATACATAATAACGGCGGCGCCGTGGTCGAGTGGTTAGACCGCTCGCCTCCCACCGAGGCGGACCGGGTTCAATCCCAGGGACCTGCATGTGGGATTTGTGGTGGACGAAGCGGCGTCTGGGCGGGTTTTCTCCGTGTTCTCCGGTTTCCCCCGCCATTCATTCCACCAACTGCTCCATCATCACCTTTCCTTTCATCCATTTCACCAACATTTCGCTTCATCCACTTCCTTCATCCCATACCAGGCATCGGGCTGATCACCCATCCTGGATGTTCTGTCTGATCCATGAGTGTCTGCTCCTCGACGGGCCTCTGACCCCAGGCACCCGCCTGTAAGTCCTGGGGGGTGTAAGTCCTACATAAGAGGAGGGTAAATAGATAATGAATGAATGAATATACATAATAACAAAACATAATACCCATTTTTAGGAAAAAAGGTTCCACGTGTGTGTGTGTGTCTTTCATAAATGAGCCCATAGATCTGTAGTAGCGTTTAAAAGACCTCTACCAGAGCTCAAAATGTGTGTATGTGTGTGTGTGTGTGTCTGTAAACAGCATAACTCAAAAACGAAAAGTCGGATAAACACCAAACTTGGTAGTTCGGTTCAACACCTTACAAGGATACGACACAAAGATTTTCAAGAAAATCTCCCAATCCCAAACTACCCTTTACATGGGACATTTTTTGTAATTTTCTATTTTCCAAAAAGTGGCTCTAACGACTTTTATTAAAATACCACATGTTAAAGATATTTACCTGAAAAATGAAATGTATGTCTTGAATTTTCTGGGAATAGCCTGTAAAGTACTCTTCATTCGAAAGGAATTTTGTATAATCCTGAATAGTTTGTAAACGTTAAGAAATAGACGAAAACGTACTACACAAAATATGTAGATGTTTTTATTTCAAATATATTTTTCTGTGGCATTAACTATTTCGGATATATCATTTATTAATGGTTCGATTTTTCAATACTTTGTCGTTCTTTTAAAATCCAGTCATTTTCGGCCGTTTCTCGCGATGTCATGGCAACAGTATGGAACTTTAAAGGCCAGCATACAGCGTCCAGGTCTAAAATATTTGTCTATCGCTATTCTCTTTGTATCTATAACGAAATGTGTAATATAGCTATTGCTACAAAGGTTTTACTATTGTAAAATTAACTATATAGAAAAATAAACTTTCGTAGAATATAATTTGAATACCCACTAATAAACAATAGACGGTCGAGAAAGTTATGTGAATGAAACAGATCAGATTTTTGTTAATGTGTTTTCAGTAGAAAAGCACTGATAAGCTTTTTATCATTTATTTGTAATAACATAAATTTACTGTTTTTCATGAGATCCTCGATCATTTCAGTGGTCTACTGGTATTACTGCAGATTCACAAATCCAAATCACAGACATAATGAAAGATTTAGTAAAGTTTAGGAAAAGATTAACCAAAGTACTTCTCAATTTAACGGTTTACAAAATTATTCGATAGTGAAATCACACATTTTTATGCGGTTTCCTAAAAGGATGCCATTTAAGAGGTATCCGTATTACAATTTATGTGTATTTTTGCATCCATATTTGCCTTTTGGGTTTCGTTTTGTTGGTTTGTGTTCAGTGTAGCCTAAAAAGACTGCAACAGTTTTCACAATGCCTGTAGAATAAATTAAATTTAGTATTTTCCATGATGTCGCTCTTCTGTCTAAGTGGTATAAATCTAAAGAAACATTGTTTAAATATCAAGCAACGTTTTACAAAGGTTATCTCTTAGTTTTGAGGTCTCTTAACCTTACAGCGAAGTAATTTCTACGTCACTTTGTTTTCAAATTTTATAGAGTTTGCTTTAAAACATATAATCTCAGTTACTTCCGTGATCTAATGCTTGGAGTTTCAGTTTTATAACCCAAAAGACTCAAATTCGAATTCAAAGAGAAATTATTAAGTTAATATTAAGGAAACACCAAGTAATTTTTTTCCCTTCTTTCTTGCTTGAACGGTTTCTAAAATCAATTTTTATTCTTAATGTTTATACGATTTGCTATAAAAATAGCAATTTTCAGGAACGGTTGTTATAAGTTACCTTATATATACAGGGTGGACCATTTGAGACTGTTCAGTATCTCCAAAACTAAGTGCTGTAGAAGGAAATGTTTTTAATAAAAGTTGCTTGATATTATGATAGAAAGTAAATGCCATTAGTCTGTTTTGTTTGGAGGGCGTTATGATGGTATTTTAGGGTAAATTAAATTTTTTTAAAATGGGGATCTACGTTTTGTATGTTGTTGTCTCAATAGAAAATGGTTTATAAAAAGTTGTTTGTTTTATGATGAATATGGAAACAAAATAAAAACTGTTGGTTTTCAACTACGAAACGTAACTTGACCCTCAAATGAGTGTCATGGATACTCCAACCAATCATTGCGCTCTTCGTACACAGTCATTCAGAATTTTCGTTGTTATTTGCGTAGGTGTGAGAACAATTGCAGAGTGCTTTATGCAAATATGTTTAGTTTTTATGAGGAGTAAGAAAACTACATAAAAAAGGCAGATTCCCAACTAAAAAAATTAAATCGATCCTAAAATGACCATCACATCTCCTGCAAACGAAACACGACTAATGGCATTTACTTTGCCCCATATGTTACATGCTGGGGTGAGGGCCGAAAGGTTCCCAGAAAAATACTAAATTTTAATCACCGCAACATGCACATGGGGAAACGTAGCACAGAAACTGCGAGAGAACTAGGACCTTGGTGACTAAATTCCTATGAAGGTGTGGGGTTTTTAACAAATTATACACAAATTTCACATCATTCACACTACCTTTGGTTTATTAATAAAACAATTAGTGGCCCTACATTACAAACACAGGGAATAAAGGATTAAGGGGAGATGCCTCACACACGCGACCTACTTCCTACACACTTCTCAACAAGTGACGCTCAAACACACAAAGAATTAACGCTAACATCTACCCCCCCCTCATCAACCCTGGCTAGGCACGCTAGTCAGAGATGGTGAGTGTCATACCAGACGGAACTTCCAACAAGCCGAAAGAAATAACAAATCGCCCCAAATAATACCGTCGACAATGCGACGCAACAATGTGTCTGGTATGACCATAGCCATTCATATGCCTCAATATCAAGCAACTTTTATTAAAGACATTTCTTTCTACACTACTTAGTTTTGGAGATATTGTACAGTCTCAACTTAAATGATCCACCTTGTATATCGGTATATATACATCCATATAGATATAAGGAGAAATTAAGCTAAGTTAATGCTAAGGAAAGATTAAATAACCTTTCATTTCTTCTTTCTTATTTAAAGTTTTCTAAAACCATTCTGAGGAATTAATTTTTAATACATTTTATTTTTGATGTGGACACAATGAATGTATTATTGTTATTATTATTATTATTATTATTATTATTAATAATTTTTTGTGCTTCCATGTTTGTTCTCCATGCTTGGGCCTGCCCCTTGTGTGGGGCTCATGTTTGTTAATACGTTTACAATGTAAACCTCGAAAAGAACTAAAGCAATTTTGTAGCCAATTTGGAATAACTTACAGGGTTTAGGTTTCCTTGTCCTTTACATTAAACACGTAATTATAGGGGAAG
This sequence comes from Deroplatys truncata, assembly GCA_030765065.1. Classification (NCBI taxonomy): domain Eukaryota; kingdom Metazoa; phylum Arthropoda; class Insecta; order Mantodea; family Mantidae; genus Deroplatys; species Deroplatys truncata. The sequence continues at coordinate 282,044,843 of CM060975.1, forward strand.
TTCTGATGTGTGACCCTGTACGGGGTTACGACCCATAGTTTGGGCTGCTAAGAGCTCCCGCAGAGCATTACTTTTATATCTCACTATATTAAACAGATACAACAAGCATGTTACAGTAATGGACCGTAAGAGACTGTCAATTTCTGAGAGCACAGGCTTTTCAATAAGGAACAAAGAAGGCGCCAAGGGACATAACACTTTACTGGCGCCACACTTCTGATAGTGTGGTTGAAGGTATATCGAAGCTGATAGAGCTCCACGCTAATGGGTGTCTTAACGCTGATGAATAGGCGAGAGAAAGTAGTGTAGTGTACATTCGCCACGAGGAGCACGTATACTTCATGGTCCATTTTCCTCGACTCTTTGTACAGGGTGAGCCAAAAAACTACGAACCGGCTGCGCGGTGTTTTTCCTGTCCGCGTCCTCGACGCTCGTTGCCGTCTGCCGCTATCATAGAAAGGCGCGGATGAAACCATACAACATTTTTAAAACTACTTTTAAACGCTTTACTTACCAACTTTATGAAAGAAAGTGCTGAAACTGGCCACCGTCGTTGTTGATACATTTTTGGCACCTCTTAAGGAAACTATCCATCACTCGCCGTAGTCCACGTTGAGAAATGCAGGCAATTTCCTGGCGGATATTTTGTTTTATTTCTTCCAGAGTGTGTGGGTTTGTCTTGTATACTTTGTTTTAAGTTAACCCAGGGGGTTAGGTCGGGGGACCAAGGGGACCAAAAATCGGTACTAATAATTCTGTGCTCAAACACACTTTCAATTTTTCTCATCGAAATATTGGCCGTATAAGCTGTTGCAGAGTCTTGTTGAAAAAAGACAAAATTACGCTGCCTGGCTGTTAATTCTCTAAAAAAGGAGGGGGGGGGGGCAAAATTGTATTCACATATGTACGGGTTTCAACTATTGACTTGAAAAAAATTGGCGAGTGATGGATAGTTTCCTAAAGAGTTGCCAAAAATGTATGAACAATGACGTTGGCCAGTTTCAGCATCTCCTTTCATAAAGCTGGTAAGTAAAGTCTTCAAAAGTAGTTTTAAAAATGTTGCTTGGTTTCATCCGCGCCTTTCTGTGATAGCGGCAGACGGCAACGAGCGCCGAGGACGCGGACAGAAAAAACACTGCGCAGGCGGTTCGTAGTGTTTTAGCTCTCCCTGTTAAAGGAAAGGTGGATGCTATACGTGCTATAAGCTTAAAATAGGCACTGATATAGATTAGATTAGATTAGAATGCGTTCTGTAGGATCTTTGATGGCCAAAAGGCCTTGTACATGTCAAAGCTTTTATATTTATATTGTATTTAACTTAATATAGCTTGGCTTTTACAGCCTGTGTGACTGCACAAGTTATTACATCCTTACTTGCATGCAAGGAGTGTCAGGAGTTTAAAAAATTGTCAATTTTATTATGTACAATAAACTTATTCTTTTAGCACATATAAAGTTTACAACATATTAAGTTATGCTAAAATGTAAAAGCAAGCATCAAATTGCTATTACATTAAAAATTGTCACGTCTACCGAATACAAAATTTTTTCCCTTCAATGGTTAAATCTTTGCTTATATGCAAAGAGTGTCAGAATTTTAAGCTATACATTTATAAAATATTAAATATGTAAAACAAAACAATTTTGCATACAAAGTGCACAATGTTTCAGATTATGGTGCTAAAATATACAGTAAATATTAAATTTCTACCACTTTGAAAGTTAGCATGGTTAGGTAGTAAGTATAAAATGCACTTTGTTCAGCCTTCACAGCCTGTGTCACTGTTCAAAAATTACATCATTACTTATATGAAAATATGGTCAAAATTCAGTATTAAGATAAAAATATCATATATTATATGCTAAATTGTGGTTTGAATATTCTTCTAGAGAGTAAAAATATTTATCACAGAGGTACTCTTTTAGGGAGGCTTAAAAACATTGAAATTGCTAACTTTTAGCTTGAGATTACTGGGAAGAGCAATACATATCTTAATTGTTTCATAGTAAACACCTTTTTGGCAGCAAGATAGTTTTGCATTTGAACGATGGACATTCCCATTTTGCTTAGTGTTAAAGTTATGTCGATTATTTGCACAACATTTTAGGATGGAGAATATATAAACACAAGGTTAGTAAACCTAGTTTCTGAAATAGTTCTGTGCATGACTACCTGTTATGGGTTTACTATCCACTGAGTTGCTCCAGTAAATTATTCCGTATTCCACGATGGAATTAAAATAAGCAAGGTATGGGCACTGAAGTAGGCTCAATCATTTATTAATTTACCACTTTACACCTTTTGACAGACAGAACAGTACAGAAATATCAAACATACCATAATTAAATTTACTACATTTCACTATTCTCTTAATAGTGTGTATACTGAAAACATAAGTTTTTACTTTCTCTCCTACGTATAGTAAGTAGGGGAAGTATTGTATTCCACCAGTAGGATATATAGGAGAGATCGAGCGCAGTTTTTTGCGTTTATATGGGAAAGGATAGGGAAAACGAGGCTAGATGCGACGGTTCAAGGAGGAAAATGCGTTTATATGGGCGAGATAGGGAATACGAGGACTGACGCTAGGCTAGACAGTGGTAGGAGGGGGAGTGCGCTTTATATGAGAAAGATAGGGAATACGAGGGGAGGTGCTAGGCTAGACAGAGGCTGAGTAATGTATGGTTTATATGAGCGGTATAGGAAAACGATGAGAGGTGTTAGACTAGACAGGGCTTGAAACGTAGTGCATGGTTTATATGAGAGATATAGGAAAACGAGGAAAGGTGTTAGGCTAGACAGAAGTCGAGGAGTAGAGTATGGTTTATATCAGAAGTATAGGAAAACGAGGAGAGGTATTAGGTTAGGAGAATTGAGTTTGTGTTTATAAGGAGAGACGAGAAAACGGAGAGAGATCCTATGCTAGGATAGACAATGACGCTGACCTCTGACGCATCTGTGTTGTACCTGGCAGTTGTTTCAGTGGACTCAGAGTCCTGGGTTCGATGGTTGGATGGCGGGGATTTGGAATTTGTTTCGATAGAGCTGAGGTTCTTGTTTTTCAGGGGTGATGACACTGCCTTGATGATATTAATAATACTGCCGGAGAAGTTTGGGTTATATCTTTATTTTGTTACGTAGATTCCTATCTGGTCAACCCGCCACCTTCGTCGTCGAAGCCACTGTTATTCTTATCACGTTCAAAGTCGCTACTTATGTGTTTCTCCGACTAGCCCTCGAATTGCCTAGATTTCATAACTTTATTTTTACACTATCAACTTTCTGATTATTTTCTTCTAATTTCGTTTCGTCGACGTCCTCGTGGTTAATTTGTACCGGAATGTGCCTCGGCCACTGTCATGGTTAGTTTGTACTCGACTGTCTCGGCGTGTCTTTCCTCCTTCACGCCTTTCGCCAAACTCTACAATTTTCCCCTCTCCCTTTCTTAAGTTTCGTTCTGTTTTAAGTTCAAACGTATCATGTGATGCCTACGCGATCTTTCGATTGGCTATAATTTTTGTTTCATGATTTTTTTTTGTTATTGGCTACCCCCACGTGACAACTTTCACATCTGCTTCTCACAGCTTATTTTGAGTTTTAAAATCTTCTCCCGAACATTCTTAGATCGTAGATAAGGCACATCTACTTCCTCACCCTTTTAAGCCTTGAGAACCGTTGTAAACCCTGTCCGAGCCAAAAGTATAAAGGCGAGACTTCCGGTATGCAGGTTCGTTGACCATCGCAGGTAAAATACCTCTGCTTCGAGGAAGCAAGCTTTGTTTCTCTGCCTTTCCTCCAAAACCCATTTCTAACATGAATTCAGCACATTTTCGTCGCTATGTTCGATCGTATATTATTATTATTATTATTATTATTATTATTATTATTATTATTATTATTATTATTATTTCTCCTGGGTCTCGATAACCAGCTTCATATGCCCTGACGGTAAACTTATCATCGGACCTTTAGGTTGGATGATGGGTTTATCGTTAATGTCCCATCTAAGCTAATCTAAAGTCCCTCTCTCCCTCTATTCCTTTCATTTATCATTTTATTTATTTATTCATTCATTTATTTAGTCAGTGGCTTACGACGATTTGATGGCGAGCCCACCGTTACACATTTATTCTGTTCACAATACATTTCAATCACTGTACACAATACAATTTCAAATTTACACAAGTATTTTCACCAAGTAAAAGAAAAACAATCTACATAATATCTGGCCGTCAACAACCAGGCTACAAAACATTTACATTTAAGAAATCTGTTTATACACACAATACATTCTTCAAACAATTTTTTTTTTTTTTTTAATTTAATTACACATCTTAGTTCCATCTTCCTCTCTCTCTCTCTCTCTCTCTCTCTTGCACATTACATACAATACTGGTTTTCTTGAGGCTATTAGCAGCCTCCACACTCAAGACACCTTTTGGTACCCTTTTTTTTTTTGCCAGGTATACGTTCTGTCCGGTTTTCTTACTGTATGTCATTAACATCGTGAATGTCAAGCACACTGTTTTAACAGGACATTGCTATCCCGAAGCTACCAATTTGTTTGTAAACAATGTTCGCATATATGACTTTCCTTACTCGTGTTCCGAGTGCGTTTGTACATTTTCCCTATCCGACTCTACTAAATTTCCTTGATCCTGCTTGAATGGACGAATCAATGATAGATGGTACCTACCGATTATTTTCCCGGTCCTTAACTGTTGGAGTTGAAATACCCTGTCCCCGAAGGTTTGTGATATCCGATAAGGACCTTTCCAACACATATGCATTCGTCTGTATTCCTTCTTTCTCTTGATGGTTTAAGCAGTCTGTTGATGCTACATATTCGCGTATACCTGATAGGGTCATGTTTTGATCACTGACTACCTGCAAGTCGTCCGGTCTCTCACCGAAATAAACATTTTCATTTTCTGTGTTTAACTCACAATACTGGGGTGCTTGACCTACTTCCGATTCATCAGCTGACTGCAGAGGCGTGTCGTTAAGATCTCTCCCTTCGCACAGTTGTTGCGTGAAAATTCTTACCACGTTAATGCCTTTTCCCAATGTGCAAATATTCAATAAAAATGGTTCTTCTGGTATTTTTGTTCTCGTTCCCTGTGTAATGCGAGAACCTGCGCGCATTCTCTGAGGTTGAGCCTGGGAACGCTACAATTCTTCCTGTCTCCAGTTTTCCGACCGTCGTGGCCACGATCCTTGACTGGGGCCTGTCCCTTGGCCTATGCTTCGTCCTGCCATTGCCCCGCTTCGGTGACCTATCGCGTCATCCATTTCGCGGTGGACATTTTGCGGCTGTCGTGTCTGTGATAGGTACGCGCTCGGCGTCCATGCGTAGCTGTACGTAGGCATGCTTGAGAGCTCATGGTCCTCATCTCTACGTCGTGGGGTCGCTGGCCGGCTTGGAGGTGTTCTTGGCCTGTTCGGAGGTGTCCTTGGCCTGTTCCGGGGAGTTTCTGGGCAATTCGGAGGCGTTCTTGGCCTGTTCGGAGGTGTCCTAGGCCTGCCCGGGGTGTTTCCATGTCGGTTCGGGGGAGTTTCTGGGCGGTTCGGAGGCGTTCTTGGCCTATCCGCTGTTCCACCGTGGAGGTTATTTCCCCGGTGTTGCCTACTATTCGCCGGGTACCTGGAGAATCTCATGTAGTGAACGGGATACTCCTCATGTTGCCTCGGTGGCCTACCCGTGCCCGTTTGGTTCCAGGGCCTATAGCTTCTCTCCCGATTTCTTGCAAATGGCTCTTGATAACGCTGTCGGACTGTGGAGTAGTTGTTCAACGCACCTTGTGCCCTCGTCCCATCATTACGATGCGAATTTATCCGATCAATGTGTCTGCCTTCAGTCCTGATTCTGGGCCTATCTTCTTCCCGCGTTCCGTACCCCTGCAGAGCGGTAAGTAGTTCAATGGCTTCGCTCAGCGTCCTCGGGCGTGCTACCACGAGGTGATGACGTATAACGTCTGGGAAGTGTCGTGTCAGGAGGGATACAAATTCACCTTCGGGCATCGGTGGGTCCAGGAGTTGGCTTAATTGGCCGAGTCGCAAGAAGTAGTCAACCATCGACTCACGCTTCTCTTCCCTGTATCGGCCATTATTTATTTCTGCGCGCACTCTGTACTGTGCAACGCCACTCCAATATTTTTCCAAAAATGCAGACCTAAAATGTTCATATTGTGCATGCTCGCCTACCGTCAATCGAAACCAACTCAGGGACGGGCCTATCAAGCTCCTTTTTATAATTACCATTTTAAAACGGTCGGGAATTCCCCTAAGCGCGAAATAAGATTCGAGGTCATTAATGAACTGCTTCGCATTATCGACTTCACTGTTGAACTTGGGGATTGGCAGTTCATTCAAAAATTGTATAGGTATATTGCATTGTTGCAGGGGCCCTACGGTGCTTGACATTTCACTTGCCGGGTGCGGTGAGGCCGAAGGAGTGCAGGCAGGTTCGTTCGACCTCGGTTCGCTACTCGGGTTGTTACACTGGAACGACGAAAGCGCGGAAACCTGAGAGGTAATTCGCGCGTCCGTGGCTCCTTGAGATCGCGGTTCGATTTGTTCTACCGCGTCCCTGCGAGCATTGACGGTCTGTGTCAGTTCCTCCCTTAATTTGTTAATTTCATCATTAACCCCTGCTTCAAGTGCCTGCTGCTTATTCTGTAATGATACACAGACTGTCATTGCTTCTTCCCTTGCCTTATCACTAATTGTACATATTAAGTTTTCATTGTTTACAATTTGTTGGGCCCTGATGGCGTCCATTTCCACGACAAGTTCCTTCCTCACTACTTCTACACTATTCTGTGTTGCTTTTAGTTCGTTTCTTATATATTCTACATCCTCGTAGATTACATTTTGACTTGCTCTAATTTCTGACAAGACACCCTGTATTTTATTTTCTAAGCCCTGACTGATTTCCTTCTGTTGGATGCTTAATTGCTGCAATGTTTGTTCCTGGGTGGACAATTGTTGTTTTAGTGTTTGCTCCTGTACTGTTAATCGTTGGGTTAGTGTTTGCCCTATTGTTTGCTCTTGTTCTGATAATCGTTGAGTTAGTGTTTGCTCTTGTTCTGTTAATCGTTGATTCAGTGTTTGCCCAAGTGTTTGCTCTTGTTCTGATATTTTAGTGTTTAGGAGGCTCAATTGAGCCAACATTTGTTGCAGCATTTCGCTCGCGTTAAGTGATCCGGTAACTTGGTGTTCTAATGTTTCGCTATCTCCATTTTCTACACCTACCCGCGTGCTATTGTTAGTGAAAATTTCCCCTTGTTCATTGCTATTACCTTCCATAACGTTGCCGGTTAATTTCTTGCTTCTTAACAGCATTTACAAACATACATACCCCAGTTTACCTATATCTATTGCATATACACTCCCTTCCAAAATTTCATTAACTTATGTATCATGCAGTTAACACTTACTCGGTGCTGGGTTGAGCTGCTGCGAAGTGTTGTAGTAGTTCACAAAACACTTCACTACACTTACACACTTTTTTTTGACACTGATGATGTCTGCGCTGAATGTCTGCTTCCTTGTTGTAATGGAGCGGCGTCGATGTCGCTTGTTGCCCCACGTCTATCGATACACTCTGCTGCTGGTGGTTGCTGATGTCGTCATCGGCGTCGTCTTCCTTCCGTTGTCGGTTCTCCGGGTGCGTTATCCGCTGGCAGTATTTCGAGCCCCAACGTAGTGGGCGCCAAATGACGCTGACCTCTGACGCATCTGTGTTGTACCTGGCAGTTGTTTCAGTGGACTCAGAGTCCTGGGTTCGATGGTTGGATGGCGGGGATTTGGAATTTGTTTCGATAGAGCTGAGGTTCTTGTTTTTCAGGGGTGATGACACTGCCTTGATGATATTAATAATACTGCCGGAGAAGTTTGGGTTATATCTTTATTTTGTTACGTAGATTCCTATCTGGTCAACCCGCCACCTTCGTCGTCGAAGCCACTGTTATTCTTATCACGTTCAAAGTCGCTACTTATGTGTTTCTCCGACTAGCCCTCGAATTGCCTAGATTTCATAACTTTATTTTTACACTATCAACTTTCTGATTATTTTCTTCTAATTTCGTTTCGTCGACGTCCTCGTGGTTAATTTGTACCGGAATGTGCCTCGGCCACTGTCATGGTTAGTTTGTACTCGACTGTCTCGGCGTGTCTTTCCTCCTTCACGCCTTTCGCCAAACTCTACAATTTTCCCCTCTCCCTTTCTTAAGTTTCGTTCTGTTTTAAGTTCAAACGTATCATGTGATGCCTACGCGATCTTTCGATTGGCTATAATTTTTGTTTCATGATTTTTTTTTGTTATTGGCTACCCCCACGTGACAACTTTCACATCTGCTTCTCACAGCTTATTTTGAGTTTTAAAATCTTCTCCCGAACATTCTTAGATCGTAGATAAGGCACATCTACTTCCTCACCCTTTTAAGCCTTGAGAACCGTTGTAAACCCTGTCCGAGCCAAAAGTATAAAGGCGAGACTTCCGGTATGCAGGTTCGTTGACCATCGCAGGTAAAATACCTCTGCTTCGAGGAAGCAAGCTTTGTTTCTCTGCCTTTCCTCCAAAACCCATTTCTAACATGAATTCAGCACATTTTCGTCGCTATGTTCGATCGTATATTATTATTATTATTATTATTATTATTATTATTATTATTATTATTATTATTATTATTATTATTATTATTATTATTATTATTATTTCTCCTGGGTCTCGATAACCAGCTTCAACAGGTGTTAAAGTTAGGTTAGATAGGAAACCAAGGAGTGGTACTCAGCTAGAGGGGGGCAGGAGGGAATGAGCTTTTGAGAGGTAGGGGATACGGGGAGTGGTGTTAGGCTAGACAGGGCTTGAAACGTAGGGCATGGTTTATATGTATGAGAAGTATAGGAACAGGAAGAGGGGTGCTAGGCTAGACAGAGGTTGAGGAGTAGAGTATAGTTTATATGAGAGGTATAGGAAAACGAGGAGAGGAGTTAGACTAGACAAAGGTCGAGGAGCAGAGTATGGTTTATGTGAGCGTCATAGGTAAACGAGAGAGGCGTTAGGCTAGACAGAGCTAGAGGAGTAGAGTATGGTTTATATGAGAGGTATAGGAACAGGAGGAGAGGTGTTAGGCTAGACAGGTAGTGTAGCAGTAGGAATATGGACTTATATACAGGAGAGATAGGGAATAGGAGGTGCTAGACTTGAAAGCGACTTTAGACGTGAACTTAGTGGAAAACTGTTTGTTGTCAATGTTCTAGACATGCCCATCACGTAACCTATTCAGGGAAAAGGTGAGTCGTTCAGGGGAAAAAGGTGACTGCTCAGGGAAAAAGGTGACCCACAAAGGGAAAAAGTCGACCAGTAAAGGGAAAAACGTGACCAGCAAAGGGAAAAAGGTGAGCAACAAAGGGAAAAAGGTGACCGCCAAAGGGAAAACGGTGAGCCATAAAGGGAAAAGGGTGACTGCTCAGGGAAAAATGTGACCAGCAAAGGGAAAAATGTGACCAGCAAAGGGAAAAAGGTGAGCAACAAAGGGAAAAAGGTGAGCAACAAAGGGAAAAAGGTGACCGCCAAAGGGAAAACGGTGAGCCATAAAGGGAAAAGGGTGACTGCTCATGGAAAAATGTGACCAGCAAAGGGAAAAATGTGACCAGCAAAGGGAAAAAGGTGAGCAACAAAGGGAAAAAGGTGAGCAACAAAGGGAAAAAGGTGAGCTATAAAGGGAAAAAGGTGCCCTGCAACGGGAAAAGCTAACCCACCCACACTAACAGGTAAGTAATTCAGCTAGTATTGCAAGAGGCTGACTGGATCATAGCAGTGTATGATTTCACAGCTAATTCAGCTAGTATCGTGAGCATTTAAGCTAATTCAGCTAGTATCACAGGAGACTAGATTCCAGAGGCTAACTGCATCATGGCTCTGCATGATTTCACAGGTAATTCAGCTAGTATCGTAGGTATTTAGGCTAATTCAGCTAGTATCACAAGAGGATAGATTCTAGGGTTGGGTATAGCTTAGTTTCATATTTCACAGCTAATTCATCTAGTATCATTGGTATTTAAGGCAAACCATATAGTATCACAGATGCTCGCGCTAATTTAGAGAAGGAATTCGTATCAGAGTTAGTTAAGGTAATTTCACATGTTTCGGGTAGTATCACAGGTATTAAAGTCATTTTAACGGGCAATTCAACTAGTATCACAGGTACTCATGGTAATATAGAGAGTAATTAAATTATAAAACATTTCTCATCCAACGTTACAACAATTTATATACTTTTTTCTAAATCTTACAAACTTATTATATGTTAAACAGTTATTGTACGATGCGGAGAGGGATAAACTGCATATTGGTTCACAAATTGGAAAGCTTTACGTTAACATACCTTTATTTTAGTTCGTTGTAGATGTCTCTACCCTTTTATCTTGGCTTGAAAATAGCACTAGGATTGCTCCTAATGACAGGGTTACCACCTTCCCTTCCATCTTTTTCTTTCTTCATCAGGCGTCAGCTATCTGCATATACAGCACACAGATAACCTTCTTTTTTAAGATTGTAGACTCACGAGAACTATGTAACAACATGATCACGCTATGTAACAACGCGATCACGCTATGTAACAACATGATCACGCTATGTAACAACATGTTCACGCTATGTAACAACATGATCACGCTATGTAACAACCTGATCACGCTATGTAACAACATGATCACGCTATGTAACAACATGTTCACGCTATGTAACAACACGATCACGCTATGTAACAACATGTTCACGCTATGTAACAAAATGTTCACGCTATGTAACATGATCACGCTATGTAACAACCTGATTACGCTATGTAACAACATGATCACGCTATGTAACAACATGAACACGCTATGTAACAACCTGAGCACGCTATGTAACAACCTGATCACGCTATGTAACAACATGTTCACGCTATGTAACAACACGATCACGCTATGTAACAACATGATTACGCTATGTAACAACATGAACACGCTATGTAACAATACGATCACGCGATGTAACAACACGATCACGCTATGTAACAACATGTTCACGCTATGTAACAACACGATCACGCTATGTAACAACCTGATTACGCTATGTAACAACTGATCACGCTATGTAACAACATGATCACGGTATGTAACAACATGATCACGCTATGTAACAACCTGATCACGCTATGTAACAACATGTTCACGCTATGTAACAACCTGATCACGCTATGTAACAACATGTTCACGCTATGTAACAACACGATCACGCTATGTAACAACCTGATCACGCTATGTAACAACATGTTCACGCTATGTAACAACATGATCACGCTATGTAACAACCTGATCACGCTATGTAACAAAACGATCACGCTATGTAACAACAATTTTTCCAGAGTTACACAGATTCTAAGCTTCTAAATCGAACCTGGTAATACTTTTAATAAATGTATTTTAGCTCCCCAATATCAGCATCTACCATTTAATCTTTACTCGAACCTGATATGATCCATAAGCTTGAAGATATATGAAATCACCCCTTCTGGATTCGATCTGAGTACTTTAAAGTAATATTTGTCACGATAACGATATTTAAGGACTAGATACTCTGTTTGCGTTTACCTTGACATGTTTATCTAAATTAAATTACGAGTTATTAAATTTTTGCAAGTAAATTTCATTGAATCGGTATTCGAACCCAGAACACCAGGAACAAAATAATTTATAATATTAGTCTGACATGTTAAACAAAGCTGTATGTAGTTACATCATCGATCTAAGTGATATATTCTAGTGTACAGAGGAAAATTAAGAAAGTCATTAAAAATGGGGAATCGAACCAAGCACAACTGATTGGCAATTATATACAGCATTAATTACCCATCATAGAAGCTATCAATCATGCTTCAGTCCACTCCTCTACCTCACTTAGGTCTCGAGATAATGAAAATGTTAAAATTAGGATCGAACCCAGGCCGTCATGTATCTAATTACACATCCACAAGATACTACCTAATAACATAAATGCAATAAAGTTCATTTGATGTCTTTATTGTAATTAGTTTAGGAGTTATTAAATTTATAATTAAATTACATTTTATCAGTATTCGAACCCAGAACACCAAGAACAAAATAATTTATAATATGAGTTTGGTATGCTTAAAGGTGTTGTATGTAGTTACAGCATCAATCTAAGTGATATTTTCTAGAGTATAGAGAAAAATTAAGGAAGTCATTAAAAAATCGGGATTCGAACTAGAGACAACCGATTAAAAATTATATACAGTATTAATTACACATTATAACAGCTATCAAACATGCTTTGGTCCATTCCTCTAGCTTTCTTAGTTTCCGAGATAATAAAGTTTTTAAAATTAAGGATCGAACCCAGGACACCAGGTACCCAAATATACATTTACAAGAAACTACCTAATGACATTAATGCAATAAAGTTTATTTGGCGTCTTTATCTTAATTAGTCTCTGAGTTATTAGAAGATGAATTTGTAATCACCCGTAGGATTCGAACCCAGGCATCCAGGTCAACTTGGAACAATACCCTAATGACGCGGCGCATTCCAAACAATTGATTAGATTTTATCCCATTGTTCTATCTCTTTTCATTCAGGAGATATAAGCGATTAAACAGTAGAAATAAAATGGGCGGAGCTTGCCGGCATAGATCAAAGAACTTTATCAGATGTCGGCATCTCTCTGTGGGCCAGCTCTCTAACATTGTTTAAATATCAAGCAACGTTTTACAATGGTTATCTCTTAGTTTTGAGGTCTCTTAACCTTACAGCGAAGTAATTTCTACGTCACTTTGTTTTCAAATTTTATAGAGTTTGCTTTAAAACATATAATCTCAGTTACTTCCGTGATCTAATGCTTGGAGTTTCAGTTTTATAACCCAAAAGACTCAAATTCGAATTCAAAGAGAAATTATTAAGTTAATATTAAGGAAACACCAAGTAATTTTTTTCCCTTCTTTCTTGCTTGAACGGTTTCTAAAATCAATTTTTATTCTTAATGTTTATACGATTTGCTATAAAAATAGCAATTTTCAGGAACGGTTGTTATAAGTTACCTTATATATACAGGGTGGACCATTTGAGACTGTTCAGTATCTCCAAAACTAACTGCTGTAGAAGGAAATGTTTTTAATAAAAGTTGCTTGATATTATGATAGAAAGTAAATGCCATTAGTCTGTTTTGTTTGGAGGGCGTTATGATGGTATTTTAGGGTAAATTAAATTTTTTTAAAATGGGGATCTACGTTTTGTATGTTGTTTTCTCAATAGAAAATGGTTTATAAAAAGTTGTTTGTTTTATGATGAATATGGAAACAAAATAAAAACTGTTGGTTTTCAACTACGAAACGTAACTTGACCCTCAAATGAGTGTCATGGATACTCCAACCAATCATTGCGCTCTTCGTACACAGTTTTTCAGAATTTTCGTTGTTATTTGCGTAGGTGTGAGAACAATTGCAGAGTGCTTTATGCAAATATGTTTAGTTTTTATGAGGAGTAAGAAAACTACATAAAAAAGGCAGATTCCCAACTAAAAAAATTAAATCGATCCTAAAATGACCATCACATCTCCTGCAAACGAAACACGACTAATGGCATTTACTTTGCCCCATATGTTACATGCTGGGGTGAGGGCCGAAAGGTTCCCAGAAAAATACTAAATTTTAATCACCGCAACATGCACATGGGGAAACGTAGCACAGAAACTGCGAGAGAACTAGGACCTTGGTGACTAAATTCCTATGAAGGTGTGGGGTTTTTTAACAAATTATACACAAATTTCACATCATTCACAATACCTTTGGTTTATTAATAAAACAATTAGTGGCTCTACATTACAAACACAGGGAATAAAGGATTAAGGGGAGATGCCTCACACACGCGACCTACTTCCTACACACTTCTCAACAAGTGACGCTCAAACACACAAAGAATTAACGCTAACATCTACCCCCCCTCATCAACCCTGGCTAGGCACGCTAGTCAGAGATGGTGAGTGTCATACCAGACGGAACTTCCAACAAGCCGAAAGAAATAACAAATCGCCCCAAATAATACCGTCGACAATGCGACGCAACAATGTGTCTGGTATGACCATAGCCATTCATATGCCTCAATATCAAGCAACTTTTATTAAAGACATTTCTTTCTACACTACTTAGTTTTGGAGATATTGTACAGTCTCAACTTAAATGATCCACCTTGTATATCGGTATATATACATCCATATAGATATAAGGAGAAATTAAGCTAAGTTAATGCTAAGGAAAGATTAAATAACCTTTCATTTCTTCTTTCTTATTTAAAGTTTTCTAAAACCATTCTGAGGAATTAATTTTTAATACATTTTATTTTTGATGTGGACACAATGAATGTATTATTGTTATTATTATTATTATTATTATTAATAATTTTTTGTGCTTCCATGTTTGTTCTCCATGCTTGGGCCTGCCCCTTGTGTGGGGCTCATGTTTGTTAATACGTTTACAATGTAAACCTCGAAAAGAACTAAAGCAATTTTGTAGCCAATTTGGAATAACTTACAGGGTTTAGGTTGCCTTGTCCTTTACATTAAACACGTAATTATAGGGGAAGTTCTGATGTGTGACCCTGTACGGGGTTACGACCCATAGTTTGGGCTGCTAAGAGCTCCCGCAGAGCATTACTTTTATATCTCACTATATTAAACAGATACAACAAGCATGTTACAGTAATGGACCGTAAGAGACTGTCAATTTCTGAGAGCACAGGCTTTTCAATAAGGAACAAAGAAGGCGCCAAGGGACATAACACTTTACTGGCGCCACACTTCTGATAGTGTGGTTGAAGGTATATCGAAGCTGATAGAGCTCCACGCTAATGGGTGTCTTAACGCTGATGAATAGGCGAGAGAAAGTAGTGTAGTGTACATTCGCCACGAGGAGCACGTATACTTCATGGTCCATTTTCCTCGACTCTTTGTACAGGGTGAGCCAAAAAACTACGAACCGGCTGCGCGGTGTTTTTCCTGTCCGCGTCCTCGACGCTCGTTGCCGTCTGCCGCTATCATAGAAAGGCGCGGATGAAACCATACAACATTTTTAAAACTACTTTTAAACGCTTTACTTACCAACTTTATGAAAGAAAGTGCTGAAACTGGCCACCGTCGTTGTTGATACATTTTTGGCACCTCTTAAGGAAACTATCCATCACTCGCCGTAGTCCACGTTGAGAAATGCAGGCAATTTCCTGGCGGATATTTTGTTTTATTTCTTCCAGAGTGTGTGGGTTTGTCTTGTATACTTTGTTTTAAGTTAACCCAGGGGGTTAGGTCGGGGGACCAAGGGGACCAAAAATCGGTACTAATAATTCTGTGCTCAAACACACTTTCAATTTTTCTCATCGAAATATTGGCCGTATAAGCTGTTGCAGAGTCTTGTTGAAAAAAGACAAAATTACGCTGCCTGGCTGTTAATTCTCTAAAAAAGGAGGGGGGGGGCAAAATTGTATTCACATATGTACGGGTTTCAACTATTGACTTGAAAAAAATTGGCGAGTGATGGATAGTTTCCTAAAGAGTTGCCAAAAATGTATGAACAATGACGTTGGCCAGTTTCAGCATCTCCTTTCATAAAGCTGGTAAGTAAAGTCTTCAAAAGTAGTTTTAAAAATGTTGCTTGGTTTCATCCGCGCCTTTCTGTGATAGCGGCAGACGGCAACGAGCGCCGAGGACGCGGACAGAAAAAACACTGCGCAGGCGGTTCGTAGTGTTTTAGCTCTCCCTGTTAAAGGAAAGGTGGATGCTATACGTGCTATAAGCTTAAAATAGGCACTGATATAGATTAGATTAGATTAGAATGCGTTCTGTAGGATCTTTGATGGCCAAAAGGCCTTGTACATGTCAAAGCTTTTATATTTATATTGTATTTAACTTAATATAGCTTGGCTTTTACAGCCTGTGTGACTGCACAAGTTATTACATCCTTACTTGCATGCAAGGAGTGTCAGGAGTTTAAAAAATTGTCAATTTTATTATGTACAATAAACTTATTCTTTTAGCACATATAAAGTTTACAACATATTAACTTATGCTAAAATGTAAAAGCAAGCATCAAATTGCTATTACATTAAAAATTGTCACGTCTACCGAATACAAAATTTTTTCCCTTCAATGGTTAAATCTTTGCTTATATGCAAAGAGTGTCAGAATTTTAAGCTATACATTTATAAAATATTAAATATGTAAAACAAAACAATTTTGCATACAAAGTGCACAATGTTTCAGATTATGGTGCTAAAATATACAGTAAATATTAAATTTCTACCACTTTGAAAGTTAGCATGGTTAGGTAGTAAGTATAAAATGCACTTTGTTCAGCCTTCACAGCCTGTGTCACTGTTCAAAAATTACATCATTACTTATATGAAAATATGGTAAAAATTCAGTATTAAGATAAAAATATCATATATTATATGCTAAATTGTGGTTTGAATATTCTTCTAGAGAGTAAAAATATTTATCACAGAGGTACTCTTTTAGGGAGGCTTAAAAACATTGAAATTGCTAACTTTTAGCTTGAGATTACTGGGAAGAGCAATACATATCTTAATTGTTTCATAGTAAACACCTTTTTGGCAGCAAGATAGTTTTGCATTTGAACGATGGACATTCCCATTTTGCTTAGTGTTAAAGTTATGTCGATTATTTGCACAACATTTTAGGATGGAGAATATATAAACACAAGGTTTATACAAGTACTCAGATCGAATCCAGAAGGGGTGATTTCATATATCTTCAAGCTTATGGATCATATCAGGTTCGAGTAAAGATTAAATGGTAGATGCTGATATTGGGGAGCTAAAATACATTTATTAAAAGTATTACCAGGTTCGATTTAGAAGCTTAGAATCTGTGTAACTCTGGAAAAATTGTTGTTACATAGCGTGATCGTTTTGTTACATAGCGTGATCAGGTTGTTACATAGCGTGATCATGTTGTTACATAGCGTGAACATGTTGTTACATAGCGTGATCAGGTTGTTACATAGCGTGATCGTGTTGTTACATAGCGTGAACATGTTGTTACATAGCGTGATCAGGTTGTTACATAGCGTGAACATGTTGTTACATAGCGTGATCAGGTTGTTACATAGCGTGATCATGTTGTTACATACCGTGATCATGTTGTTACATAGCGTGATCAGTTGTTACATAGCGTAATCAGGTTGTTACATAGCGTGATCGTGTTGTTACATAGCGTGAACATGTTGTTACATAGCGTGATCGTGTTGTTACATCGCGTGATCGTATTGTTACATAGCGTGTTCATGTTGTTACATAGCGTAATCATGTTGTTACATAGCGTGATCGTGTTGTTACATAGCGTGAACATGTTGTTACATAGCGTGATCAGGTTGTTACATAGCGTGCTCAGGTTGTTACATAGCGTGTTCATGTTGTTACATAGCGTGATCATGTTGTTACATAGCGTAATCAGGTTGTTACATAGCGTGATCATGTTACATAGCGTGAACATTTTGTTACATAGCGTGAACATGTTGTTACATAGCGTGATCGTGTTGTTACATAGCGTGAACATGTTGTTACATAGCGTGATCATGTTGTTACATAGCGTGATCAGGTTGTTACATAGCGTGATCATGTTGTTACATAGCGTGAACATGTTGTTACATAGCGTGATCATGTTGTTACATAGCGTGATCGCGTTGTTACATAGCGTGATCATGTTGTTACATAGTTCTCGTGAGTCTACAATCTTAAAAAAGAAGGTTATCTGTGTGCTGTATATGCAGATAGCTGACGCCTGATGAAGAAAGAAAAAGATGGAAGGGAAGGTGGTAACCCTGTCATTAGGAGCAATCCTAGTGCTATTTTCAAGCCAAGATAAAAGGGTAGAGACATCTACAACGAACTAAAATAAAGGTATGTTAACGTAAAGCTTTCCAATTTGTGAACCAATATGCAGTTTATCCCTCTCCGCATCGTACAATAACTGTTTAACATATAATAAGTTTGTAAGATTTAGAAAAAAGTATATAAATTGTTGTAACGTTGGATGAGAAATGTTTTATAATTTAATTACTCTCTATATTACCATGAGTACCTGTGATACTAGTTGAATTGCCCGTTAAAATGACTTTAATACCTGTGATACTACCCGAAACATGTGAAATTACCTTAACTAACTCTGATACGAATTCCTTCTCTAAATTAGCGCGAGCATCTGTGATACTATATGGTTTGCCTTAAATACCAATGATACTAGATGAATTAGCTGTGAAATATGAAACTAAGCTATACCCAACCCTAGAATCTATCCTCTTGTGATACTAGCTGAATTAGCCTAAATACCTACGATACTAGCTGAATTACCTGTGAAATCATGCAGAGCCATGATGCAGTTAGCCTCTGGAATCTAGTCTCCTGTGATACTAGCTGAATTAGCTTAAATGCTCACGATACTAGCTGAATTAGCTGTGAAATCATACACTGCTATGATCCAGTCAGCCTCTTGCAATACTAGCTGAATTACTTACCTGTTAGTGTGGGTGGGTTAGCTTTTCCCGTTGTAGGGCACCTTTTTCCCTTTATAGCTCACCTTTTTCGCTTTGTTGCTCACCTTTTTCCCTTTGTTGCTCACCTTTTTCCCTTTGCTGGTCACATTTTTCCCTTTGCTGGTCACATTTTTCCATGAGCAGTCACCCTTTTCCCTTTATGGCTCACCGTTTTCCCTTTGGCGGTCACCTTTTTCCCTTTGTTGCTCACCTTTTTCCCTTTGTTGCTCACCTTTTTCCCTTTGCTGGTCACATTTTTCCCTTTGCTGGTCACATTTTTCCCTGAGCAGTCACCCTTTTCCCTTTATGGCTCACCGTTTTCCCTTTGGCGGTCACCTTTTCCCTTTGTTGCTCACCTTTTTCCCTTTGCTGGTCACGTTTTTCCCTTTACTGGTCGACTTTTTCCCTTTGTGGGTCACCTTTTTCCCTGAGCAGTCACCTTTTTCCCCTGAACGACTCACCTTTTCCCTGAATAGGTTACGTGATGGGCATGTCTAGAACATTGACAACAAACAGTTTTCCACTAAGTTCACGTCTAAAGTCGCTTTCAAGTCTAGCACCTCCTATTCCCTATCTCTCCTGTATATAAGTCCATATTCCTACTGCTACACTACCTGTCTAGCCTAACACCTCTCCTCCTGTTCCTATACCTCTCATATAAACCATACTCTACTCCTCTAGCTCTGTCTAGCCTAACGCCTCTCTCGTTTACCTATGACGCTCACATAAACCATACTCTGCTCCTCGACCTTTGTCTAGTCTAACTCCTCTCCTCGTTTTCCTATACCTCTCATATAAACTATACTCTACTCCTCAACCTCTGTCTAGCCTAGCACCCCTCTTCCTGTTCCTATACTTCTCATACATATAAACCATGCCCTACGTTTCAAGCCCTGTCTAGCCTAACACCACTCCCCGTATCCCCTACCTCTCAAAAGCTCATTCCCTCCTGCCCCCCTCTAGCTGAGTACCACTCCTTGGTTTCCTATCTAACCTAACTTTAACACCTGTCTATCCTAGCATAGGATCTCTCTCCGTTTTCTCGTCTCTCCTTATAAACACAAACTCAATTCTCCTAACCTAATACCTCTCCTCGTTTTCCTATACTTCTGATATAAACCATACTCTACTCCTCGACTTCTGTCTAGCCTAACACCTTTCCTCGTTTTCCTATATCTCTCATATAAACCATGCACTACGTTTCAAGCCCTGTCTAGTCTAACACCTCTCATCGTTTTCCTATACCGCTCATATAAACCATACATTACTCAGCCTCTGTCTAGCCTAGCACCTCCCCTCGTATTCCCTATCTTTCTCATATAAAGCGCACTCCCCCTCCTACCACTGTCTAGCCTAGCGTCAGTCCTCGTATTCCCTATCTCGCCCATATAAACGCATTTTCCTCCTTGAACCGTCGCATCTAGCCTCGTTTTCCCTATCCTTTCCCATATAAACGCAAAAAACTGCGCTCGATCTCTCCTATATATCCTACTTCCACCCAAAAGTTCGATACCGAGATTTTACCGGAAATACATGTTTTGAGACCCTCTGAATCCAAAAAACATTTTTGGAAACATGTCCGTGTGTGTGTGTCTGTCTGTGAACAGCATAACTCAGAAACAAACAGTCGAATAAACACCAAACTTGGTATTTAGGTTCAGTATCTTCCATAGATGCGACACGAAGGTTTTCAAGAAAAACCCCCCACCCCAGACTACCCTTTACATAGAACATTTTTCGAAAATTTTAATTTTCTCAAAAATGGCTCAAACGATTTTAATTAAATTATAATATGTTTAAGATATTTTCATGACATATGAAATGTATATCTCGAATTTTCTGGGAATGTCTCCAAAAGTATTCTTCATTGTGAACGACTTTTGCATAACTGGTAAACAATAAGAGATAGACAAAATTTTTCTACACAAAAATATAGATCGCGTTAAAATACACAATTTATGTCGTATACATTTTTTTGTTGAGTGTACCATTTTCTAGATATTGCTTGTTATTCCCTTTCCAATATTCATACTTTTCTCAAACTTGTTATTCATTTTTTTTGTCCAGGTAATGCAAAGAGAATGGAATACTCCACATAGCAACTAGCTCTTAAACGCTTAAAGCCAATTCCCCTTTCATCTACAAGAAAATTAGCAATAAGATTAACATCTCGATATCTCGATTAACGTGAAGCATATGGAGAATAAGCTTTGTAAAAATAGGTTGTACAGGAGTGGAGAAAGTCATGTGAGTGTAACACATCAGATTTTTTTAGTTATTTCCCTCTTGAATACGTTTAACACTCCCACAATGGTTTGTAATTATTACTGAGTTTGTTATGTACTAGTGATAAAAAGGCTATTTCTGCATTTGCAATGAAACAGGTCTAGTCTTTTTAGGTCTACTGTGTTTTCGCCCAGTGGGAAGCAGAAAACAATAAAGCTACCGTATTCATGAACATAGCGATGAGTTAATACTGAAGTGATCGATTTCCCAGCTTTTTGTAGCTTGATACGGTAATTTGTATCACAAATTACTTAGATGTAAATAAGGATTGTAATATGAATATGTATTTTTATGTGACATTGATTTCAGAGGTTTATTAATTGTAATTATTATTGGTAAATAATAATATACAGTTTTACTGAAACTGTTAACAATAACGCAATAATGCAGCAAGGGGGTGAGTTGTTTATCAGTACCGGGAACAAGGAAGTTACGCAATATTTCGCGCCTTTTCGGTAAAATGCTTCTAGAATGTTCCCTAAAAGAAATATGTATTAGTGGTTTTCATTGGATAATAAAATAGACGCTAATGTTGGCGCGTTTTATTAGCCAATAGCAGTTCATTTATTATCTTTAGGCGTATCTTGAGGTAAGCCTATAAATAAGCCAGGTTCAAGAGAGCGTTCTCCCAGTTCAACAAGATTCTCAACACATTACACGTCAGCTCCCAGTTCTACAAATTCTCCGTACTCTCCACGTCGGTCTCTCAGTTCATTTATTTCGCCAAGTTACGCGCAGCAGAATTACGAGAATCTAAATTATTATAAAGTTAATTCTACACAAAGTTGAAGTATGCAAGTTAAAAGTGACAAGTAAGAAGTTATTAAACACAGTTTCAGTTTGGCGAGTATCTATCTCAATATGTAAAAAGTGTTAGTGAACGTGTTCGACAATAAAAGTTATTAAACCAATTTCTTCATCATTATCATTTCTGGATAAAAGACTCCTTTCCGATTCACACCCTGCACAGAAATCAATGTTCTACCAAGATAAGATGACAGCTAGCCGGAGGACAATATACTAAATTAAAATTCTTTCGAACACTAATTCATGCAAATTGCTACGCCAGAGGAAGCTACGAACCAAACAAGGAGTGACGTCACAAGATGGCAACGCGTTAAGTAAAGCAGCACAACATATGATCTACAAGTTCTAATAACTTACGCTATAAATATTACGTAAGAAACATTTTCCGTCGCATAATTGGCGTCCACAACGTGGGGCTCAACAACAAATTACGTAAAAACATATTACGTAAGTAATACTACTTCATATTGGCGCCCAACGTGGGGTAAAGCGACCAGGAAAGGAACTCGAGTAACCAGGAAAGGATCAGAATTAACCAAGAAGAATTGAGAGGACCAAAGGGGCGAATGCAGCAGTAAAATGATCTACAAGACGCAGATTCCAGAAACAAAAGGAACGACAGACTATACGGATGATTGGACATCGTAATTCCGAGATCAACTACAAGACGACGTAGATTCATCACAACACAACGCAGAAGCGACATACAAATCTAGGAGAATGGGGCAGAACGCTGGACATCAAAGTAACAGCAACGGACAGCATTAGTAAGGTTAGAGTATATTAATTTTTTTTAGAAAAAAAAAGTAAATAAATGTTAATGAGGAGTGGTAGGATAATAAAAACAATGGCTGCTAGTAATACAGAAGAAATAACTATGGAGGGAGATAGTGTAACAGTTAGCTGTGATCCAATACAAATTACAGGAAATAGCCCAGACTTTTTAGGATTTGAAAATGAAAATGTTAGTGCAGAAAGTGAAAATAGAATAGCAGGAAATGTTAATCTTGATACTATTATGATTATGGAAATGCTGAGAAATATGAATAGAGAATTGAGGGAAGAGTTAAGGGAAGATATGGAAAAATTAACTCAGAGTAATGAGAAATTAAGGGAAGATATGGAAAAGAATAATGAGAAATTAGAAAAGAAAATAGATCAAAATAGGGAAGATATTAGTAAGAGTATTACAGATCAATTAAGGGAAGATATGCAAAAGAGTCATAGGGAATTAAGAGAAGATATTGGTAAAAGCTTTGAACAAAACAGGGAAGAAATTAAAAAGAAAATTATGAAGCTAGATAGTAGCATGCCAAAAATGAGAGATGAAAATGAGGAAGAAATAGCAAGTGAGATAGGAGAAATTTCAAAGAAAATGCTAGACATGAGTAGGGAAAGAGATAACAAAGAAAGTGAGGTTAATACTAAAAGTGAGGTTAATGTAGAATGCACAGAGTTAGGAAGTCAAATGAGTAGTATTACAAGTGAGCTAAGAGAGATAAAAGAGGTTATGAATGTAGATGTAAATGAGGCGCAAGTTAATTTCAGAGGGGAAATATCAGAAATGCAAAGAAATAAATTGTACCAAGATGTTCAAAATGAAAACTCCAGTCCAGTACAGTTTAGTACAGATTTGTCAGAGCATTCTCAAGTTAAAAAGATAGTAGAAGAATTGAAAATGAAAGTTGTTAAAAGATGTATTGTTCAAGAAACTGTAGATTGTTTTCAAATGTTATCAGGGAACGAAATGTCATATGAATACAAGAGGTTATTCATGAACAACAATTTGAAGGTTAGGTTACGGCTACGAGTAATGTTTAGCCACACACAATTTGATCCAGGAGGGTAAATAGCAATGAGATGTAAAGTAAATGCTGGATAGGTAAAGATGACTTGCAGAGAAATGTATTGGAACGTAAGAGGGTTAACTATTTATATATGTCATTTGAAAAAAGAAATAAATTTTATAAAAAAAAATTAAATTTTTAGTAACTGTAACAACATTTGAAAATTAAGAATGCAAAGATTGAAACTTAATAGGATATTAAAGTAAAACTACGTAAATACAATTCCAAGAACATTGTTAAAGTAAAGTATAAAATAACAAAAAAAAATTGGTAAATATAATTAAAAATAATTGAAACAAATACTTATGTAGCAAACAGAAAAGGTGAAACATTGTCTAGATTTAAGAGATGTAAATATATGTAAAGGGTGAATATTTTGGTAAATATGTATAATAATTACAAAAAAATCTTAAATGTATAAACTTTTGTCAACAACTTAAAGTAAACAATTTGGTAGCAGTGATTAAATAATTTAGGGTAAAGTATTTGCTATAAAAAAAAATTTGTGATGTCAGATGAATATCTAAATTAATTAAACCAGAGCCAGTAAGTAGTGGCGAGATAGGGGAAAAACATGTCGTGTGTTAAATGCGTGTGAAGTGTTAAGTGAAAGTGATAACGTGTGTTCCAAGATTTAGGAGACTAAAAACACAATTTTAAAATTTCTAAACAAGTTATAAATATTTATAATTATGTTTCTAGTGGGGCATATGATACGGTAATTTGTATCACAAATTACTTAGATGTAAATAAGGATTGTAATATGAATATGTATTTTTATGTGACATTGATTTCAGAGGTTTATTAATTGTAATTATTATTGGTAAATAATAATATACAGCTTTACTGAAACTGTTAACAATAACGCAATAATGCAGCAAGGGGTTGAGTTGTTTATCAGTACCGGGAACAAGGAAGTTACGTAATATTTCGCGCCTTTTCGGTAAAATGCTTCTAGAATGTTCCCTAAAAGAAATATGTATTAGTGGTTTTCATTGGATAATAAAATAGACGCTAATGTTGGCGCGTTTTATTAGCCAATAGCAGTTCATTTATTATCTTTAGGCGTATCTTGAGGTAAGCCTATAAATAAGCCAGGTTCAAGAGAGCGTTCTCCCAGTTCAACAAGATTCTCAACACATTACACGTCAGCTCCCAGTTCTACAAATTCTCCGTACTCTCCACTTCGGTCTCTCAGTTCATTTATTTCGCCAAGTTACGCGCAGCAGAATTACGAGAATCTAAATTATTATAAAGTTAATTCTACACAAAGTTGAAGTATGCAAGTTAAAAGTGACAAGTAAGAAGTTATTAAACACAGTTTCAGTTTGGCGAGTATCTATCTCAATATGTAAAAAGTGTTAGTGAACGTGTTCGACAATAAAAGTTATTAAACCAATTTCTTCATCATTATCATTTCTGGATAAAAGACTCCTTTCCGATTCACACCCTGCACAGAAATCAATGTTCTACCAAGATAAGATGACAGCTAGCCGGAGGACAATATACTAAATTAAAATTCTTTCGAACACTAATTCATGCAAATTGCTACGCCAGAGGAAGCTACGAACCAAACAAGGAGTGACGTCACAAGATGGCAACGCGTTAAGTAAAGCAGCACAACATATGATCTACAAGTTCTAATAACTTACGCTATAAATATTACGTAAGAAACATTTTCCGTCGCATAATTGGCGTCCACAACGTGGGGCTCAACAACAAATTACGTAAAAACATATTACGTAAGTAATACTACTTCAAGCTAAGCATTTGCCGTAAGCTTTATTGTGCTAAATGAGACAGTATTTTTAACACTTAAATAATTTCAGTCTAATTACATAAATATAAATTCAATAACAGCCCGCCTTAACGCAATATGTGTATGTAACTATATATAAAAAGGGTATATTACAGTCATTGTAAATGTTTGTATTATTGTATCCATGTTATGTGAATGTATTACGTAATTTAATAATGTAGGAGCTGTGAGAAATAGGTCAAAAGTTGCTAACAATGACGTAACAATGAGGTACCCTTGAGGGAATAATGCTACTAGTCATTATTGGAGCAAAAATAATGCAATTTTAGTGACAGTTTATAAAATAGCCAATCAACAACCAGAAAAAACTTTAGTTAAATGAAGGTATTCTATTGGAGTAGGATTAGCCAATCAGAAACTGAAAAGGAGAAACATTTATAAATTCAGACAGTTGCCTGCAGACAGCGTTACTAACCAGACGCAAAAAGTGTCCTCAAGGAATATAATAGTATTCATGTGAGACGAAAAGTAGTTTATGTGTTAAAAAGTGTAAGTAATTAATAAAAAGAATCTCACAGCTCTCTATATCAGTGAAGTGTTATTTAAATCGTATTAAGTATTAATAAAAGAAGTGAAGTAAAAGTATAATCTGTATAAGCCTACATTATTGTCGCACCATAACCCTACAAAGAGAAACATGTCTCTAACAAGAGTACTGACGCAGTCGAGGCAAACATAAATATATAGTATTTAAAGAAACAGTCAGATTACAAAGTTAATATTTTTTTTAAACTTGGGGCAAAGGCCACCGGAAAGTACATTTGGGGCGAAGGCTACCGGAAAGCGGGTACTTTACGTGTGGTTGCAACGAATTTCAAATTCGGTTCCCCAACAGTTGAAATATAATACAACTCCTTCAATACAACCTACTTAAAATTGACGCCCAAAGCGTGGTGCAAATAACGTAAAAAAAAACAATCTTCTTCATAATTAGCCATTACTTCATTATTACATGAAACAATGCAACTGCTAAAGTTAGGAAAGGAATGCCGGTAGTACAAACTTCCTCAGGCATGTTGTCAACAATAGCTTATTGGCTCAGAACGGAAATATCAATTGTAACATTAAGGCTAATATCAAATTAATTAAATTACAATAGGCAACATATAGTAAGCTTCAAAACTTGTATTTCTGGTGAAGCCTTGGATTTGATTTTATGGATAGAATGCAATACTTTATCTGTTTATTATAGTATTTTAGAAGCTAACAATCTGGTTCCCGAAGCAGTAGATCTTAGGGGTTATTCTGTAACTTTTTTGTTAAGAACAGATGGATGGATGGTTGGATGGAGGTCACGAACGGATGGACGGATGGATTTATGGATATTGTTACCTTTGTTAATGATCGAGAATAAAAAAGTGCATCCATTTTCAGCCACTAGTAGAAAAATATCTGATGTGTTACACTCACATGACTTTCTCTACTCTTGTACAACCTATTTTTACAAATGCTTATTCTCCATCTAATTCATGTTAATCGAGATAAACATTTGCAGACTCTATCTTATTGCTAAGTTTCTTGTAGATGTAAGGGGAATATATATTTACAAGGGCAATATAGAAATACAGTAGCCTTTAAGCACATACATATCTCTTAATAGCTGGTTGCTAGGTGCAGCACCGTTCCCTTTGCCATAGATTAATACTCTTTGCATATCCAATACAAAAAAAATGAATAACGAATTCTCATTTGAGAAAATAAGTATTGAAAAATTTAAGGGAATAAAAAGCAATATCTCGAAAATGGTATACTCAACAAAAAAAATGTATGACATAAATTGTGTATTTTAACGCGATCTATATTTTTTGTGCAGTAACATTTTGTCTATCTCTTATGGTTTACCAGTTATGCAAAAGTCGTTCAAAATGAAGAATACTTTTGGAGACATTCCCAGAAAATTCAAGATATACATTTCATTTGTCATGAAAATATCGTAAACATATGATATTTTAATCAAACTCATTAGAGCCATTTTTAAGAAAATTAAAATTTTCGAAAAATCTTCCATGTAAAGGGTAATCTGGGATGGGGGCATTTTCTTGAAAACCTTCGTGTCGCATCTCAGGAAGATACTGCACGTAAATACCAAGTTTGGTGTTTATCCGACTGTTCGTTTCTGAGTTATGCTGTTCACAGACAGACACACAGACAGACAGACACACAGACACACACGGACATGTTTCCAAAAATGCTTTGTTTGTATTCGGGGTTGCCCTTTTTGTTCTACCGTGACCGCTGGGAAGAAGGGGAAGGGGAAAGACCCGAAGGGCGACCAGATCTGGGTGAAATGGGCAGGGTCCCCTTACATTGCCCGCCCACAAGCCTGCAGATCCCTCTGTTGGAGCCCACTCGGAGGAGGATTCATCTGAGCAGTCACGCAACGACGCCAGGGAAGAAAGCTCTAAAAAGCGCACATTCACCGTCCATCCGCAACCCGCCGAACACCGACGCCTGGTCTTACAACGCTGAAACAGATGACAATGAAGGAGATGATGAGCACAGGGAATGAGGGGCAGGGAAGTCGTGGTAGAAGAGAAACTTCCCCAGAATTCGCCTGCCGACAGGAAAAACACATGGAACCTCTTGAATGCGGGCCACAGACGTAACTGCCTGAGCCATCCCGCTCAATTAGTGGTAGTGAGAGTTACAAACTTATATGAATACAAAGATGGAAAAAAACAGGATGTAGTGATCGCTAGACAACTTTACAGGACATCTTGGTTTGGATTTGAACGATGTTTTTATGGCTCAATTCACGAAAGCATACGCCACGAATATTTCAAGAGTCACTTTACATTTAAAAGGAATAAAAATGAGACGGATGGAGTATTGAGTCGACTGCACAACTAGGACGTTTATCCGGTTTTGAGGGATGCCATTTCGAAGTTCTACGTGATCAGAAACCCACATATCTCGCAAAAACACCAACGCAATTCAACCAACATACAATATCTTCATTTGTGTGGTCGGCTTACGCTAAACACTGAACTGGAACAGGGACTGGGCCCTCTAAAAAATTCTGATGTGTGTATGACTTTCTCTGCTCTCTATCGTTTATTGTTGGGTACACAATTTATTCTTACGAAGCTTTATTTTCCTGTCTACTTCATTTTAATCCAGATCAACCGTTCCAGAAATAGCTGCATTACTCGTACACATTTCATTATAGATGCAAAGGGAATAGCGATAGTAAAATATCTTTAGAACTGGACGCTGTATGCTGGCTTTAAGATTCCTGAACAAAAGTTATTTGGCATAAATTGTGTGTTTTAAAGATATCTATATTTCTTGTGTAGTACGTTTTCTCTATCGCTTAATGTCTACCAGTTACGAGGGCTGTCCCAGAAGTACCCGATCTAACAAAGAAAACACAAACATTTTGGGAAAAAACATCTGTATTTCTCTACATAGTCTCCTTTTCCCAGCGATGTTCAATAGTTTCGATACCCTGTTTATAGTGAGAACCATCGAGTTCTGCAAAACAGCCATCAGCTGCAAACTCCAGCTCTTCATTTTTGGCAAAAATTTTTTTTACGCCAAGTTATTTCTTCAACTTTGGAAACAGAAAATAATCAGAGGGGGCTAAGTCTGGCGAATTGGGTACATGAGGAAGCAATTAGAACTTTACTCATTTATTTTTGCCATGGCGATAATGGATTTGTGAATTGCTGCATTGTCTTGATGAAACAGAACTTTCTGTTTCGGTAAATGCGGCCGTTCTTGCTTGATTTTATCATTCAAACGCTGCAATAAGTTTGCATAATACTCGCCATTGATTGCTTTTCCTTTTTGAAGATAATCACTGAAAATTATGGCACCCGCATCCCAAAAAACTGACGCCATGACCTTGCCTGCAGATGGAACTGACTTCACCTTCTTTGGAGCCGACTCTCCCCTTTCAAACCACTGTTTTGACTGTTCCTTCGTCTCAGGTGTGAAGTGATGGACCCATGTTTCATCTATGGTTATGAATGACGCAAAGCTCGGCTTTATTGCAGCGAAACATCGCCAAACATTCGACTGAAACATCCTTACGACGCTGCTTTTGTTCCATTGTGAGTAAACGCGGCACCCGTCTTGTGCACAGCTTTCTCATGTCCAAATTTTCAGTTAGTGTGCTATGTACAGCATTTTTTGAAATGTCTACGATGTCTGTTATCTCGCGTACTTTCAGTCCAGTCATCCAATACCATTTTGTGGATTTTCTTCACATTTTCTGGCGTGGTCATCTCATTTGGTTGACGACTGCAATGTCCGACTTGGCAGCTCATAAGGCCTCACTTAAACTCTGCCATCTAATATTTTACTGTTCTAAACGAAGGAGCAGACTCCCCCAGAGTAGAATCTAGCTCAACTTTAATATTACTTGGACTAAGAAGTTTCAAATGAAAGTGTTGCATCGCATAACGATGGCCAGTTTTATCAATGTTTACAAATTCGCTGAGAGAATTCACTATTATTACTAAACAACGTAGCATCGTCAAACTTTAGCATTATGGGTGGTACTTTCTACCATAGTCATTTGTTTGAAATAACAACCGTTAGGTATACCCGCTATGTATACGTCAGGGCCGGGTACTTCTGGGACTGCCCTCGTATACAAGATTACACAAAATTCCTTCCAAATGAAGTGGACTTCAAAGCCTATTCTGAAAAATTTCAAGGTATGTAAATATCTTTAATATGTAGTAGTTTAATCAAAATCGATGGAGCCATTTTTCAGAAAATAAAAAATTTCGATCATTCTTCCATGTAAACGGCAGTTTGGGGTAGGATTTTTTTGAAAGTCTATCCGCCTTTTCGTTTTTGAGCTATGCTGTTCACACACACAAACACACGAAAGTTTTTTCTAAAAATGCTGTTTTTGGATTCAGGGAGCCTCAAAAATGTATTTCCGGTGAAATCTCGGTATCGAATTTTTGGTGAACAGTAATACCTTCTCTACCTACTAGGTACATGGTAGAGAAAGTGAAAATTACGGAATAGTATTTATCACAATAATTCTTCTGCTTACAGCACTATTAATTCAGAATTGAATGAACACATCTAATAAATAAGTTGTAATTTCTTAGAGCTGTCTTGCGCGGCCACGGCAAACATAAATTCCTCTCTAGGATGCTGCCATGGCCTAGTCCAGAACATTTAGCCCGAATACCTCTTTAAACTCCATTCATTCCTGGGTCAAGATGTGTTTACAACAGCTTATAGTTCTCTTCCCTTAAGAGGGAGCCGCTTTTCTCTGCTTATTTTCGTCTTCACATGGGCCGGCCCTCTTATCTCCTTCTCTCTTTTTCAGTGGGATCATCTTCAAAACTCAGACCCCGGCATCGCATACATGACTTACAGTCATTAGAGCGAAACAATACAAAGACAAAACAACCTTTACCCATCCACTTCCGTTCTCTAAGGGATTGTGTGCACATTCCTGGAAAGCTTTTCTCAATTAAAAAGAATTGCCGAATGGTTTGGCGCTCATAGATTGTAAGCGCTATGCCTCTTCCTATGGAATGTGAGGCAGTATTTTTTATCGCTTAAATGATATAAGTCTAATTATATAATATATAAAAAATAATAGCCCGCCTTAAAGCAATATGCGTATGTTATAATATATAAAATGTATATTACAGTCATTGTATTATGTTTATTTTATTATGTATATGTATAAAATGTTATGTGAATGTATTACGCAGTTTAACAATTTAGGAGCTGTGAGAATACAAGCAAACTGCCTTCGTAGCAAACAGAATTACAAAGTGGAAGTCGAAAGTTGCTAACAGTAAGATAACCTTGAGACAACAATAAATTAGAAAGTTAAAAAAAGAGGCTACTAATATTCCTTGGAACAATACTAATGTAATGTTTAAAACAGTTTATAAATGGTCATGTGGATGTGGAAAGAAAAGCCACGGTAAAAATAAAGTATTCTATTTGAGTAGGCTTGCCAATCAAAAACTAGAAAAGCTAAAGTAAAATAAAGGTATTCTATTGGAGTAGGCTTAGCCATTCAGAAACTAGAAATAGAGAAATGTACAAGTTCAAACGGTTGACGCTAGAAGATAGCGTACCCAGGCAGTTCGGTTCGGTACGGGTTCAGTAGTTGTGCGTGAGACATGGTAATTCATTGCGGTGAGGATAATATATATGTATATCTGTTAAAAGTGTAATTAACAATAATCTCACAGCTCTATAGTAGGATACATCAGTGAAGTGTTATTTAATCGTATGAAGGATCAATAAAAAAGTAAAATACAATTATAATTTGTGTAAACTTTATTCACTGCGCCGTACCAGTCCTGTTAAGAGATACTTGCTCTACAAAAGACACTCTACGCAGCCGAGGCATATATAATAAATAAATACACATTAAAATAGTTATTACGCATAAAATTAACACACGACATCACCGCAAAAGTTGGTTCCTACAGTGGGGCGAAGGCCACCGGAACGTTTGAACCCAAGCGTGGGGCGAACACTCAAAGAAGCATATCTCCCGCAAAAATTGGCATCCATTACATACGTGGGTCCAAAACAGCTTTAAGTTTGGCATCCATGGTGCCAGAAACATACTCCCGCAAATGTGCCGTAACAGTAATTTTTAATGAAGAGAAGACATTTAAAGACCAAGTATTTATCAAGTCATGGGTTTGTTCTGTCCTTATTGCACGTTATCATGCTTTATGTTTTATTTTTCCAGTTTTGTTAATAAAAGGTATAATTGTTTTACATTTCGTTAAGATTTACGGATAGTAAAAACTCTGCATGCAAAATGTGCCTACTTGTTTCGCAAAATAAGAGAAAAAATTAAGTGATTAGTTGATTAAATTTTCCTTGTGTAATTACTATTGGTAAGCGCCTGATGGTGTATTACGCATGACCAGGAGCGGACGGGGACTTAGTTCCTCGACCTAAGGAGATCTTTTGTGCCTAGATCCCTAACGGGGCGCCTCGGGGGAGGGGTGATGTAAGAGCAGACAGAGGGCGATTGGATCAGGATGCACGACGGGACAGAGGACAGAGTCCCTACATTTTCCAGGTTGAAACTCCCAGGTGGCAGCTGGTACACGCTCTTATCACCCCGCTCCAGGTTTGCACATCCCACTGGGAGGCCCGGGACTCAGAGATCACCCCATTCCGGGGGACGAAATGTTACAGAAAGCATCCTTTCTCCTGCCATTCAACGCCAAGACTCCCGCCCACACACACAACAACAAGCAGATGAAAGGTGAGGCGAAATGAGAAAGGAGCTGAAATGGAGGGACAGGAAATTTGGGGAATGTAATTAACCTTCCCGCGGGAATCGAACCACGACCTCCCAAATGTGAGTCACATACACTACTGCCTGCGCTACCTCGCTCGATTCACATTTCGTTAACAGTTCCGAGCATAAAAATTCTGCATACAAAATGTCCACTTATTTCGCAAAATAAAAAATGAGTAATTAGTTATTAATTTTACTTTTATGACAGAAATTGCGTAATTGCTATTGGTAAGTACCTGAGAACTCTGTTAGAAGCCAGTCAATGGGAAATGTTTTATAATATCAGTAATTATTATGCCTGCCTTTTAACAGTTCCTTTCCTGTTAGCGAAGATGTTTTACTCCCTTTTTAAGAGAACCAGTTGTTTCTTTGGGGTGGGGGCAACACTGTTCACTGACTCATCCTTCTTTTCGGACTAACTGCCGTAACTGAACTGGAATCCATAATGAGCACACACGGTTTCTAAATACTTCTAAAGCCAGGGAGAAGGAATTCCTATTACGTAAGGAGATACATGTTTAGAAAGAATATAAATGCATGGTGGTTGAGGCTGGGAAATTCAGAAGGCTAATCTCTGAAAGAACAGAATTATGCCAGCCTCGCAGGACCTAATATCCCCATGAAAAAGAAAAGTTTTCAGAAGCTCTCGCATAAAAAGGTTCGGATCAGAGAGTAAAGTCTCAAATCCCTGGCATGGAAACAAACATAACGTTGTATAATCTTTGTTGAGTTGCAAGGGTTACACACAAGGTGGAGAGGAAGGGGAATTAATAGGGGTGGTATTCCAGAGAGGGCTTCGAAAGTGATTTAAAAGTTTTGAGAGTATGGTGCTGTGAAATTGAGTTGCAGGCTATATTATATTACGGCTATGGATCACACATAGGACAGGGCGGGGGGAGTGGGGATTAATAAGATTGCGGTTATAGCAGAAGGGAAAGTAGGGAAACGTGACGCAGATGGTAGGCGGGGGTTAGGGGAGAGGTAGCATAAATTTCCGAATGGGGGTTTGGTGTTTGTTTAGGCCCAAAATTGCTTTCTTGTTGCAAACGTTGCAAGCTAGATGCCTTGAGTAGCCCTCGAACACGTTTTCACTATTAGCTTTATGAAAATTACTAGAGTACTCAATGCTCCATACAACTTGGCTTCACATATGTGGACAATAACGAGCTTAATTCGAAAATGACAATAGAGGAAGGTATAAAGGAATACTAGATGCCCCAGAAACGACGTCCTAATCCTCTGAATGGGAAGCCGAACTCTCACCATATAAGGGATGGGTAAAGCTGCTGATATAACCACTTTAGCTCTCAAGAACACGCGTACACTTTAGTTGTGTGATAAGTTACAGTAGTTAATGTTTTTAATTTATTTATTTATAGTCTCTAAAACATCTTAGGTCTTATAGCGACTTTTACAAGGTAGTACATATTAAGTAAGTAGCATGTTATACAGTTATAATTACATAATTATGTTTTGGAATACATTGAAAATAACATTGAGTGAATTACACAATATACTGTGATGAGTGACGATAGAATTGATCAATGAGACAGTAAATATAACAAGTGATATTTAATGGTTAGTATAGCATATGATAGAGTGATTTACAGTTTATTTAGTATTCTGAGGAAGATCTTCAACTTGAAAAATGCTGATGGGCTTCTGATTACTTTACGAGTTCGATGGGGATTCCATATCTTTTCCTCTTGTTGGCATTTTGTGACTATGTGTTCTATTGTCAAAGTAGCAGAGCAGAAGCAACATTTCGGTGTTTCATCTTTAGTTGTGAAATGAATATGACTAAGTCTTGAGTGGTCTATGCGAATCCTTGGTATTTCGTTATTTGTAACTATGTGAAGTTTGCTGTCGGAAGAAGAAACCCATTAAGTTTCCAATTGTTGCATAGATTTCCCTTGAGGTGTGATGTTAAATCCAGGTGAGGAATTTTGTTGGATTAATCAAGAGTTTTGAAGAATAGTTCTTTTAGCTATGGAATCGCTAATTCATTTCCGGCGATGCCAACATGTGATGGGATCCAGGCGAGAACTACATGGTAGCGCTTATCAAAAATAGACTGGAGCAGGCAGTGAATATCTGAACTAGAGGGTGGCATATTGCTTGAAGTGAGCTTTTGGAATCAGTAAAAATGACAGAGAATGTGTTATCGGATGTCATAATATATGATAGTGCTTCCCTGAGAGGCAGCAGTTCGCAGGAGAAGAATCGAAAACTTTTCAGAGACGAGATGGGAAGCTATGAGGTCGGTGTCTGTGGTCACTGCATATCCACATCCGTGATCCGTTTATGATCCATTTGTGTATAAGGGCTTGCCTTGCACGTATCGAGAAGTCAGCTCTCGGAAAATTTGAATATAAACAACATTGCTATTGACGGGTTTTTCTTTTTTGCTGAGTTGCATATTAATTTGTGGTATTTTAATCCTCCATTATTATAGTATTTAAATTGTGATTGAATCTTAAGTGTGAGTGTATGCAATAAGTACACACCTTGCTCTCCCGACACATTTCCTCGGTCGAGCAATGTTCTCTTTTCATGGATTTGTGGTTCAGAAGTGTTTATTTTCTTTGTTTCAATCTTTGTGTAATATGATTATTGAACGTTGTGTGTCTTTGGTGTTGTCGTTGGACCCTGCCTAAACAGTCTCGTGGGTATGGTTAATATAAAGATTTTGAAATGACACTTTCCTTGCCCTTTACCGCTACAATTTATCTTTATATCCCGGAGTCAAGTCAAAGTTTAAACTACACTACATTATACTAAGCCAAGCTATTACCGCATTAGTGAATTAACAGTTGCCTATTGCGGACTTTACTTTCAAATAATTAATATCTACTACGAGGAGGCATTGCATTCCACCCAAAAATTCGACATGGAGATTTCCCGGAAATACATGTTTTCCCTGAATCCAAATAAAGCATTTTTAGAAACATGTCCGTGCGTGTGTCGGTGTATTTGTGAACACCATAACACCATAACAAAAAGTCGGATACTACCAAACTTGTTATTAGGTTCAATATTTCCAAAGATGCGACACGAAGATTTTTAACAAAATCCCCCCACCCAAAATATTTTTACATAGAACGTTTTTCGATTTTTTTTTTTAATTTTCTAAAACATTTCTCTAACAATTTTGATTAAAATACCATATATGAAAGATTTTACATGATGTGTAATGTAGCTATTTCAGCAAAGGTTTATTTGGAATAAAATTTAGTAAATAGAAAAATAAACTTGAGTAAGAATAATTTGTATACCCACTAATAAACGACTGAAGGTATAGGGAGTCATATCAATGTAACGCTTCAGGGTTTTTTCTAAGAATATCTAATTTTCCTAAGAACACTCGCCGGTTTACATCGCAGCGTGTCAAGTGAGCTGAATGCGTGAGAGGCGCGGGCTGAGTTCTGAATGCTGTGTGTTCATTGTTTGAGGCGCGTTAATACAGGTCTTTTTATTTCAATATTACGCTCCACCTCCCGGTTTAGGACATTCTCTCAATATTGACGGACTATTCATTCCCCCATTGTCTACGTGGAATAGCTGATTAATCGTTAGCAACCCAAATCTATCTGCATCTGCCTGGAATTTATCTATTCACTTAAGTTACGAAGACCCTTGCCTTGGATTTCGCTAATAGTTGACTCCGGCCTGAGCCGCTGATTACTTCCCTTCTACCGACATTTTAATATTTCCCTTTTTTCCAGTTCTAATTCTTACATAAAGTATTACATGCAGTTTAAACTAAGAATTATTATACAAATATTTAAATTGCTACAGTCATATCCTGTACCACCATTAATATTAAATATCCCCTTTCCTGTTATCATTATTAATCTGTGTTGCTATTTTTATGCATCACTTAATGCATATTTGCTTTTTGTATTTATTACTAAATATTAATTACTAGCGGAGTGTATATATTCGTTTGCTTGAATATATTATTTTATTTTGCTGTCTAAGTTAAATATATGAAATTAATTTGGTATATCTAATTTTCTATTAGTTCTATTTGACGATGTTTCGAAATACTTTTTAAGTTTCATTTCAATTGCTTAAAACATTTTTCCTTAATTTTACTGCCATCCATCCCTCACTTCCATATAAACT
Source organism: Deroplatys truncata (assembly GCA_030765065.1). Taxonomy (NCBI): domain Eukaryota; kingdom Metazoa; phylum Arthropoda; class Insecta; order Mantodea; family Mantidae; genus Deroplatys; species Deroplatys truncata. The sequence continues at coordinate 282,081,592 of CM060975.1, forward strand.
TACGGTATAGACATCACTTAATAGGATTTTAATTCGTGTCTTTCCTTGTTTCATTAAGTTCATCCAGCAATCCAGAACAGGCCGCACCTGGGCGGAATTTGATCGCCACAGGTTTACCTGTGCGATATAGAAGGTTTTACAGAATTTACACAAGCTTTTGATAATTGTTAATTTGTCTCGGGCGGTGTTTAGCTTCCTGCGCTACTATTGGCTGGGTCTCGGTGAACCCACATGGGCGGACTAGCGACCACGTGGTGACCAAGCCCAATCCTGCTTAACTTGGGCGACCGCTTGTGTGGCATGGCAGCAAGCGTGATGGGAAAACTGGGAATGGTATGGGGGCATCCAAGATGGCAGCAGGGCGGGTCGCTGCTAGATGGTCATTCATCCAGCTGGCGACCAAGCCCAATGCTGCTTAACTTGGGGGAGCTTTGGATGTGAGGGATTGGCAGACCTCAGCCTCGGGGGCCCAAGCCGTCCTTTGTCAACCGGTAACTCTTTCTCCACCTTGGCACCTTGTGGTCATAGCGACCCAAAGAGTTCACCAGCTGGTTGGTGTGGTAAGTGAGCTTCGTGTACATGATACGGGTTCTCTCCCGCACCACGTCCACGATGTATGGGAGACCGGAATGGGTGTGTAGGATGTATGACGGGAATCTACGACCGGTATCATAGGTCATCCGAAGCGCCCTGTCTGGACGGTCTGTAGCCTGCGGATGATGGACGCTGCGGCCGATCCCCAGACCTCGCAGCATACAGGATCAGGGGCGGGATAATCGCCTGATACAGGCGTAGTTTGAAGCGTGTGGGCATTATGGAGCGGAATACAGGGTACAGCTGCCTGAGCGCGGAGTGGCCGAGGCCGACCTTTGCCCTGACATGTGGTGCGAAAGTGAGGCCGCGGTCGAGGGTGACTCCGAGGTATTTGGCAGAGGTAACCCAAGGGATTCTCCTCCGCCGCAACCTAAGAGGCCGCTCAGGCCGCCACCGACGGACCTTCGCCAGGAGAAGTGCAGAGCTCTTCCCCGGGCTGATGGCCATCCTCCACTTCTCGCTCCACCTGCCAATGGCTCGGAGCTCTCGCTGTAGTGGAGGGAAACAGAATTGGGCATTCTTGTTCTGTGCCATTATGAGGACTTTTCATTTGTTCGTATTGTTCTAAAAGAACGCGGACAACTCGACGGTAGAGGCAGTTTCCTCGAATTTTGTTTTCTTATACGTTGTCACTTTAAAATGCACATTGTGTTGCAATTTTTGTTCGGTTTCGTTCATATTTTCAGTATTTTATCATTTGAAAAATTAACGTATTTTCTTGATATAAAACATACTTATGTATTATTTATTTTAATAATTTAATAAATGGTGAGTTTTTGAAAATAAAAATGCTACATACCTTATTATTTTTTCAGGAAAAAGTTTTAATGTAACACAAAATTTAATCATTGACTATAAGAGCTATATCCAAGGAACAATATGCGACATTTAAAAGTTACATAAGACCATAAGAGTGAATGTTATGGTATAATTATGCTGTGCAAATCTGAGATAGATATTTCAGCTAAATTGTTTGAAATCTGTAAAAATTAAGCAATTTTAGTACCGAGTACCCTTAAACGTATTTAACTTTTCTATTTGCAAAGTAATTTTCTTCCAAATGCATTGTATTTCCTATTTAAAATTTTATCAGATGATTGGTTTTGGTTATTTGTGCACTTTATTATTCATCAGCAAAAGGTGGGTGGTCCAATAGTGCCTGATAATGTTTCTGCTCGTGACAGATATCACACGATTCGTATCCTAATGGGGTAGTTTATGATTTGTGCCACTGCAGTAAGATTATTGATGTCAGTGAGACACGATAAGTACGCAAACACTGAATTGACGTAGGTACATGACGTATCCTAATCATTTCTACCAATCCACTGAATACGATTAATTACTTTTACATCTCTAGAGTTGCAATAACTGAATGCTAGAGTGTGTCAAGAATAGAAACTTCTGTTGTAAAATGTAGGAAGGTTATGTATAAATTTTCTTCCCCGAACCTTTGGTTTCTAAAAGGAGGTACGTCACTTTGGAAACACAGAAGAGTGAATCATTCTGATGACTTGGAGGAAAACGTCATACTGGATTATAAACGATAAATATAGATGTTTTAATGACTAAATGTATGCTTTAATCTGAGGAGTATTTTATATCACAACACTGTGAATGCCAGAGTGACTGTAGTGTAAATTAACATTATTGTATGACAATGATTTTTTATGTTTGTTAGCCATAAGCATTGTTAGGAAATAAGTTTACACGGCCTCACTGAAAATGACAATAGGAGTGAGTAACAATGAACCGATGGGGTGAGTTGTTTATCACGAAGAAGAGACAAATAAATGACGTCAGGGTAGCGTGCCTTTCTTTAGAAATGGAGGGAATATCTTTCCTTGAGCATATGTATTAGTAATTGTGATTGGCTGACAAAACAGACGCTAATGTTGGCACGATTTGATAACCAATAGTAGCTCTATTATAATGTTTAGGCATTTCGGGGAGGAGTATATGGTCTCGAGCTATAAGCATGATTCACGCAGTTCTAAGGAATTTTTTGTGGTGTGTGTCTGATCGCATCATTTGGTTGGGAACAATCCGAACACGGCCTACATTCCGGATTTGGCATCAAACAAATGTGTTTCATCTGTTTCTTCATCTGATGAAATGCCTTGGTGAAAAACATTTCAACGACAATGGGAAACAAGACGTGTAGACTTGGCTTTCATCAGAGGCAGCATCATTCTTTCACGAACACATACAAAAGCTAGTTTCCGGTTACGACAAATGCATGAATAACGACGATGACTTTTGGAGAAGTAGTGCATGTGCAAGATAATGAATGATAATAAAGTATTTGGAAAATAATTATCTGTTTTGTTTTAAAAAGTTATCGGTACTTACTTTAAAAACACGACTCGTAAATATAAATTTTTCTCTTTATAATATTAGTATAGATTTGAAAAGGTATTCGTGTTACAAAAGCATTAACAGCTGCGAGAAATTGTAACTTTGGTGTTCATTCTTAAACACAAACGTAGATAATGGCTTTAGCAGCATACTTGAAGTACACGACTGATAAAACAAGAGAAATTCGGATTCCAATCATGAGAGCTAATGAGAAAAGTTTAATCAGTTCTCTAAACACTAATTGCAGTTTAGAAGAAAAAGAAAACAGCTACGATTGGAGATGTCATGCATTTTAGCTAGGTATGAAAAACTCGAAAATATAAAGCTACCAGGACGCAGGTTTTTAGTGTCCTTTGTATTACACAAGCCACTAGACCCTGCATTTGAAGAGTCTATTCCACCAAAAGGTGAAAATATCTGATGTGTAACATTAACACCAGTGCAGTCGTGTATTGTGGATTTACATATCCCCCCTTATACGTTATATCATTGTTTATATCCTTCTGTTCATACCACAGGAGTGATGTCCCTGGCTGTAATATTGCATAGTCTTTGCATTAACCCACAAATATCAAAATAATGGTGATCTACCACTTCAAAATCTGCATCGTTTAAAATATTCAAAAATCTAAAGGAAAAATTCTCGAAAATGGATCGTGCTACCATGGCGAAAAGTTGAATTTTCTGTTTTCAGTACTGGTAACTTATCAGGCCTGCGTGTTTTGTCTACTTTATTATACGCATGTACATGGGCTATATTAAATCTTCTAACTTTATACTGTGAGGCAGCGGCTATGACCCAAGGTTATCGGGATGTCGGCGCCGGAGGTAAACAAAGATAAGTCACGCTTTCGCTCTGCGTAAACACCAGAAGCGCTCTCGACAGATAACCAGAATCTTCTGAAAGTTTCCTTCTCCGCCCTCCAGAAGGTATTTCCAGAAAGTTGTAGGATGTTCAGTGGAAGATTCCATTGGATATATAAGCGATCGTTCTCGCGAGTGAGAGAACAGGCAGTCAGTCAGTCAGTCGGTTAGTCAGTGCGATTCGGGTGCAAAAAAAGGTTGGTTCTACTAGCGAGTTTGTGACGGCTGCTATGACGCGCAGGGAATTCTGCTTCTGCGACATATTGGAGGTCTTGTGTTCGACTACCTAGCGAGCGAACCGTCCGGAAGATTCTACGTCGTGCGTATTTTGTTATAATGGTACGTCACAAACAGTACTAGATGACATTAACGGAGAGACAGAACTGACAGTTAAAAAACGGACAAAGCCGCAATATATTTATTTATTATTCAAGCTATGGAATGCAAAAATATTTGACAGCTAAATTTTAACATTTAAGTTTTACTTGGGTCTTTACTTCCTTTTTATTTGTTTATGTTTATTTATGATTTAATTCATGAAGCAGTTAAGTATGAGCTACAAGTTATGATTCTTTAATAACTTGCAGCTTGTTGGTGCCGTGTGTGTCAGGCGTGTTTACTAACAAGGTTAATGTTGAATGACCTTGCTACTGGAACCTCTATGTTCAACAGCTGTTAGTAACTTATTAATGTTATTTTCGTATAAGAACGTTTCTATCATTCACCATCATCGAAAAAATAGAATGTATTTTTTAAATTAAGTGCAGCATTGGAGAATTTCAACTCTTCTTGATTCTTCAATGGTGCATTTACCGAACTTGCATCGCAATACACTATTTCTTTCGCTATAAAAATGTTTTGTTTATTACTATCTAAAAATGTGAAATGAATTCACATGCAACCGCTCTTCATGCCTTTTCTCATGACCAGACTAATCCGTTGGATAGGAAAGCAGGGGGAACTTGAGGTTCAAGGAATTCTAAATATTCACATGTGCTGCAATGCACGCAAGTGGTTCCGAGGGAAAATACAGTTATATTCTCTACCCAACATGATACGAAATAACGATAATCGGTTTCGTAAATCTTTAAACAACTTCATGACATTTTAATGACCAAACTGCTAGAAAACAAAACAAAAAAGACAGCATTGTTTATAAAATAGTTTTATCATAAAAGATATGCAAAGCACCTAGTGGAACTTTCCGTCACCAGATGGTTTAACAAACAGCGGCGGCACGTAATCTTGAAGAGCTTTAAAATATGTATCATCCTATATAGCTTTGTTACACTTCCCTGGAGAAAGCAGTGCTTTACTTCTTGATAACGTGTTGCTTATCACCTTGACTACTCACTGAAGATCCTGTTGACTGGTTTCGAATACCTGTTGTAATTATTTTTGTGGTAGAAACATGTTTTCGTTGATCTCCAAGGCGTGATACGTAAGGGCTCAAATAACAAAATAGCCGTAGATGACAGAGCACTCGTAAAATTCAACACACGTTTTCATTTTATTGTTATGAGCGGTAACAGCAAACCTACAACCAACCTTTCAAGTTGTGAGTCAAACAAAGTACATGGTTACACTTCGACTTACACCAGTACGTAACTTAATCACTTGTCTAATGATTTATAACAAGTCTTCTGCATGTTTAGTTGCTCTATCCGCGAATTTCTTATCACTTTTAGTACACATTACTCGCGCAGCTAGGTTCAAAACTGAATTACACTCTTAAAGTAATTCCGGACGCGCAAATTTTGTTGCGAGGAGCATAGTTCCATGTAAAGGGTAATCTGGTGTGGGGGGATTTTCTTGAAAACCTTTGTGTCGCATCTCTGGAAGATACTGAACTTAAATACCAAGTTTGGTGTTTATCCGACTGTTCGTTTCTGAGTTATGCTGTTCACAGACACACAAACACACACACACACACACGGACATGTTTCAAAAAATGCTTTTTTGGATTCAGGGGGTCTCAAAACATGTATTTCTGGTGAAATATTGGTATCGAATTTTGGGGTGGAATACAATACGTCCCTACATACTATACGTAGTAGAGAAAATAATAAAACATAGCTATAGACATATTTTTTTGCAGTGCAAATGTGAATGAACCCTGCTACGAGCAATAAAATGTTAACACAAACGAGACAATAAACATACAACATAATTAAATCGTAGGAGAGGTGTAAATACTGTCTCAAATACAATGTAATGTACCCGATATTTTCTGCCCCCGTTACTTTGTAACTGTTAAAAAGTAGCCGCTACGCTACTTTCAAACCATCCCTAGTAACCAAAGTTAAGTATAGACAGGATGAATCACCTAAAACTTGCACCGCAAATATTTCGGAAATGGAAAGTGCTATTGATGTGCAATTTTCACAGCATTGATTGCTAGTCAGGGTCTCATACAGTTAGCCTATAAACAGATTTTAATGATACTGAGAAAGTGTATTTTTTTGAGCCAACATACAATTTTTAAATGGAACAATGCCCAGTTACATCAACAGAATAAAGATAGGATAAATTAGAATGTCAATGGTCTTTGTTGCAGGATTCTAGTGCAAGTTGTTTACGAGAAATCGTGATTTGAAATGTTTCCACCCCGAAAATTATTTGTCTCATTCAACCTGCTTAGTTGCTAGGTACGATGTTGCTATGTTTGCTTGCATTGTGCATTTTCTGATTGCAATTCGACTTTCTGGTCAGTTAGTTTGTGACACTTCAAGCAGCAAGTCGTGAGTGGAAGATGGGGTTTACTAATGCAGAAAAACCGACATGTGCATGGTGTATGGAGAGTGTAGGAAGAATACAGTTCGTTCCTGTACAATGTATGCGGAAACGTATCCCAATTGATGTCAACCATCTCGGCAATTATTTATCAACCTCTTCAACCAATTACGTGAAAGTGGTACTGTAACACCTAGAAAACGTAACAGAAACAAACAAATGACTGGAGAAGAGGCAAAAATTAATGTTTTGGTTGCCGCTGCAGTAGATCCACTATTTCCCGCACAATCGCACGTGGAAGTGGCATACAGGCAAGTGTACTGCGCATTCTCAATCGACATAGGTTCCATCCCTCTCTTCATCAAGAGCTGCATGGAAACGATTTTGAGAATCGTGTTAACTTTTGCACATGGGCACTAAGGCGTGAAACTGCAGATTCATCATGTATCTTGTTTAGAGATGATACAACGTTTACTAATCATGGCCAGGTAAACCGCAGAAACATAAATTATTGGTCTGATGACAGTCCCCGTTGGCTTCGTCAGGTGGAACGTCAGCATCCATGGAGTTTAAACATGTGGTGTGGGATAGTGAACCATCAGCTCATAGGCCCTTTGTTCATAGAAGGAACAATGAACTCGCACAAGTATCGCAGCCTCCTGACAGACCATCTGCCACAGATGCTAGAAGACGTTCCTTTGCAGACTAGGAGGAACCTGTGGTACCAACATGATGGCTGTCCAGCCCATAGTGCACGAAGTACTACGGATTGTTCCAAATCATTGGATTGGACGAAGAGGACCTGTACCTGGCCGGCCCGTTCACCGGATCTGACCCCTTTAGACTTTTTTTTTCTGTGGGAAAGGCTGAAAGACACTGTCTACAAGGATGTACTAACTACACCAGACGATATGAAACGACGAATTACTGCTGCCTGCTCTGAAATTTCCGCTAAAATGCTAGAACGTGTACAGCAGTCTTTCCATAGCAGACTGGAAACGTGTATTGAAGCTGCCGGTGGTCATTTTGAATCCAAACTTTGAAGGGCTATGTTCGGTTTACTTGTAAGAACCCACAGAAGTATTGTAATTCCCTTTTGTTTTTCTTTAGTTTGTGCTATCACAAGTTGTACAAGTGTCGGTGGGTAAAAGTTTCAAAATAAGATTTCTGGTAAACCACTTGAAAACTGCACATCAATAGCACTTTCCATTTCTGAAATATTTGCGGTACAAGTTTTAGGTGATTCACCCTGTATAGTATGATTCCTCTAGAGTCATCAAGGTACATCATGAGTATTCTGGAAATAGCCCGTGAAGTCCATTTCATGCTGAATGCCTTCTGTACAATATGTAAACTATAAGGGATAGACAAAATCTTACTCACAAAAAAAATGTAGAACTGTTAAAGCACACAGTTTAAGTCCATAATTTGTGGAGTTAACCATTTCCGAGATATCTATTCCTTGTTATTGGTTTGAAATTTCAAATATTTATATTTTTCTCGAATAGGAAGTTACTATTTTTACTTTCTCAACTACGTATAGTAAGTAGGGGAAGTATTGTATTCCACCCAAAAATTCTATACCGAGATTTCACCGGAAATATATGTTTTGAGACCCCTGAATCCAAAAAAAGCATTTTAGGAAACATGTCCGTGTGTGTGTGTGTGTGTGTCTGTGAACAGCATAACTCAGAAACGAACAGTCGGATAAACACCAAACTTGGTGTTTAGGTTCAGTATCTTCCAAAAATGCGACACGAAGGTTTTCAAGAAATCCCCCTATCCCAGATTACTCTTTACATGGAAACTTTTTCGAAAATTGTAAATTTCTCAAAAATGGCTCTAACGATTTTGATTAAAATATCATATCTTTAACATATTTTTATGACAAATGAAATGTATATGTCGAATTTTCTGGGAATGTCTCCAAAAGTATTATTCATTGTGAACGACTTTTACATAACTGGTAAACCATAAGAGATAGACAAAATTTTACTACACAAAAAATGTAGATCGCGTTACAATACACAATTTATGTCATATTGTAACACCCCACGGGGGTGGTTACCCCCGCAGTAGGTGATTACACAGGGGGGTTGGTAGCTCAGAGGTAGGGGATGCGTTGGTACTGGAATGGTAGGCAGGCCAGGGTAGCGTTCTAGGATAGGGGTATTTAAATAAAGCACAGGGGATGCATTGTCCCAATAAATTATATTGTTGCTTTAAATGTGCGAACAATTAGATCGGAGTGAAGCCCCGACAAGTCAATAGAAGTTAGGGGTGAAGCCCCGACAAGTCAAGAGAACTTAGATGAGTCGCATGCTTACCTGGTTAACTGTTGGCGAATGTGATAACTGATCTCTGATTACTTTCTCGTAGCAACTCTCGCGTAGCAACTTCCTGATAGCAACTTCCACAGCAACCGCCGACCGAGTCAAAGCCCTGTAGTATAAATACATACATAAGCGCTGACTCGGCGTAGGCAGCGTGGACGAATTCTGCTAACCTGAACTTCACACTTCCTGGTATACGAAATATGTGCAACCTGGTCCGCTACAATATACATCTTTTTGTTGAGTGAACCATTTTCGAGATATTGCTTGTTATTCCCTTTAATTTTCCAATACTTATACTTTTTCTCAAATTCGTTATTCATTTTTTTTGTCCTGGTAATGCAAAGAGAATGGAATACTGCACATAGCAACCAGCTCTTAAAATCTTGACACCTCAAAAAATGTGCACAGTGTTCTGGGACTGGAAAGGCATCTTACTCAATGATTTCTTACCGCGTGGTCAAACAATCAAAGCAGATGTTTATTGCGAGACACTTAGCAAATTGCGCCGCGCAATACAGAATAAGCGCCGAGGATTGCTGTCAAAAGGTGTTGTTTTTCTTCACGACAACGCACGACCACACACTACAAATGTGACGCAAAACCTCTTACAGGGATTTGGCTGGGACGTGTTTGACCATCCTCCGTACAGCCCTGACCACGCTGCTAGAGACTTTCATCTGTTCTTACATCTCAACACTACAACACTTGGCGGTCAACACTACAGCAATGACGAAGAGCTGAAAGAAAATGTTTCCAAGTGGTTGAAGACACAGGCGGCAAACTTCTATGAAGAAGGTATACAAAAACTTGTGCCACGCTATGACAAATGCCTGCAAAATTTCGGCAGTTATATGGAAAAGTAGTTTAAGAGATGTAGAATTTTGTGCAATAAATAATTTTTTGTGTATCTGTACACAATTTAATTTTATTACCAAACGGAACTTACTTTCTGGACGTACCTCGTATTTGACTATTGATTAAGGCATACCAATTCCCCTTGCATCTACAAGAAAATTAGCAATAAGATTAACATCTGGATATCTCGATTAACATGAAGCATATGGAGAATAAGCGTTTGTAAAAACAGTTTGTACAAGAGAAGAGAAAGTCATGTGAGTGTAACACATCAGATTTTTTTCTATCTACTTCATTTTTATCTATATATACCTTTGCAAAAATAGCTACATTACACATTACTTCGTTATAGATACAACGAGAACAGCAATAGACAAATGTTTAAGAAAACTGGACGATATAAGCTGGCCTTAAAATTCCATACTGTTTCCATGCAATCGCGAGAAACAACTGAATGTAGTCAGGACTCAAAAGAAAGAGCAAGTAAGCAATAATTCGAACCCTTAATAACGGATATCTCATAAATGGCTTATGCTGAAAAAAAGTTATTTATGTAAATTATGAGTTTTAAAGAGATCTGCAAATTTTGTGTAGCGCGTTTTCATCTATAGCTTGACTTGACCAGCTATACAAGATTATATAAAATTCCTTTCGAATGAAGTGGAGTTAAGAGGCTATTCCCATAAAATTTAAGATATACACTATGTGATCAAAAGTATCCTGACTCCCCAGCAAACATACGTTTTTCATCTTAGGTGATTTGTGCTGCCACATACTGCCTGGTGCTCATTATCCGCGAGCTCAGTAGTCATTAAATGTTATGAAACAGCAGAATGGGACGCTCCGTGGAACTCACGGACTTCGAACGTGTCCAGTTGATTGGGTGTCACTTGTGTCAGAAGTATGTACGCGAGATTTCCATACTCCTAAACATCCCTAGGTCCACTGTTTCTGATGTGATAGTGAAGTAGAAACGTGAAGGGACATGTACAGCACAAAAGCATACAGGCCGAGCTCGTCTGTTGACTGACAGAGACCGCCGAGATTTGAAGAGTGTCGTGAAGAGTAATAGGCAGACATCTATCCAGACCATCACACAGGAATTCCAAACTGCATCAGGATCCATTCCATGTAGGTACTATGACAGTTAGGCGTGAGGTGAGAAACCTTGGATTCCATGGTCGAGCGGCTGCTCATAAGCCACAAATCACGTAGGAAAATGCAAAACGACGCCTCACTTGGTGTAAGGAGCGTCAACATTACACGATTGAACAGTGGCTAAACGTTGTGTGGAGTGACGAATCACGGTGTACAATGTGGCGATCCGATGGTAGGGTGTGGGTATGGCGAATGCCCGGTGAACGTCATCTGCCAGCGTGTGTAGTGTCAACAGTGAAATTCGGAAGTGGTGGTGTTATGGTGTGGTCGTGTTTTTCCTGGAGGGGGCTTGCACCCCTTGTTGTTTTGCGTGGCACGATCACAGCGCAGATATACATTGATACTTTAAGCACCTTCTTGCTTCCCTCTGTTGAAGAGCAATTCGGGAATGGCTATTGCATCCTTCAACACGATCGAGCACCAGTTCACGGGCTGTGGCAGTATGGTACACGACAATAATATTCCTGTAATGGACTGCCCTGCACAGAGTCCTGACTTGAATCCTATAGAACACCATTGGGATGCTTTGGAACGCCAACTTCGTGCCAGGCCTCACGACCTACATCGATACCTCTCCTCAGTTCCGCACTCCGTGAAGAATGGACTGCCATTCCCCAAGAAACCTTCCAGCACGTGACTGAAGGTATGCCTGCGAGAGTAAACGCTGTCATCAAGGCTAAGGGTCGGCCAACACCATATTGACTTTCAGCATTAACGATGGAGGGCGCCACGAACTTTTACGTCATTTCAGCCAGGTGTCCGGATACATTTGATCACGTAGTGTACATGTTATTTGTCATGTACGTATGTGTAATTCATAGTATTTTAATCAGAATCCTTATAGCTACTTTTTAGAAAATAAAACAAGATTGAAAAATGTTATATGTGAGGGGTAGTTTGAGGTAGGGGAATCTTTTTGAGAATCATCGTTTCGCACCTTTGTAATATACTGAAGCTAAACACAAAATTTGGTGTTTATCCGATTTTTATTTTTATTTTCTCTAACTACGTATAGTATGTAGGGGAAGTATTGTATTCCACCCAAAAATTCGATACCGAGATTTCACCGGAAATACATGTTTTGAGACCCCCTAAATCCAAAAAAAAAAACATTTTTGGAAACATGTCCGTGTGTGTGTCTGTGTGTCTGTCTGTGTGTCTGTGTGTGTGTGTGTGTGTGTCTGTCTGTGTGTGTCTGTCTGTGTGTGTGTATGTCTGTGAACAGCATAACTCAGAAACGAACAGTCGGATAAACACCAAACTTGGTATTTAGGTTCAGTATCTTCCAAGGATGCGACACGAAGGTTTTCAGGAAAACCCCCCCACCCCAGATTACCCTTTACATGGAGAGTTTTCGAAAATTTTAATTTTCTCAAAAATGGCTCTAACGATTTTGATTAAAATATCATATGTTTAAGATATTTTCATGACAAATAAAATGTATATCTTGAATTTCTTGGGAATGTCTCCAAAAGTATTCTTCATTGTGAACAACTTTTGCATAACTCGTAAACTATAAGAAATAGACAAAATTTTATTACACAAAAAATGTAGATCGCGTTAAAATACACAATTTATGTCATATACATTGTTTTTGTTGAGTGAACCATTTTCGAGATATTACTAGGGGAAGTATTATATTCCACCCAAAAATTCGATACTAAGATTTCACCAAAAATACATGTTTTGTGATTCCCTTAATCCAAAAAAGCCTTTTTGGAAACGTCCGTGTGTGTGTGTATCTGTCTGTGTGTCTTTGTGTGTCTGTGTGTCTGTCTTTGAACTTCATAACCCAGAAACTAACAGTCGGATAAACACCAAACTTGGTATTTACGTTCAGTATCTTCCAGAGATGCGACTCGAAGGTTTTGGAGAAAATTTCCCCACCCCAGAGTACCCTTTACATGGAACATTTTTCGAAAATTTTAATTTTCTCAAAAATGGCTCTAACGATTTTGATTAAAATATCATATGTTTAAGATATTTTCATGAAAATAAAATGTATATCTTGAATTTTCTGGTAATGGCTCCAAAAGTATTCTTCATTGTGAACGACTTTTGGTAAACTGGTAAACCATAAGAGATAGACAAAATTTTACTATACAAAAAATGTAGATCGCGTTAAAATACACAATTTATGTCATATACATTTTTGTTGTTGAGTGAACCATTTTCGAGATATTGCTTGTTATTCCTTTAAATGTTTCAATGCTTATTTTCTCAATTGGGAATTCGTTAGTCATTTTTTTGTCTTGGATATGCAAAGAGTATTAATCTGTGGAAAAGGGAATAGTGCTGTACCTAGCAACCAGCTATTAAGAGATATGTATGTGCTTAAAGGCTACTGTATTTCGATACTACCCTTGTAAATATATATTCCCCTTACATCTACAAGAAAATTAGCAATAAGATAGAGTCTGCAAATGTTTATCTCGATTAACATGAAGTAGATGGAGAATAAGCGTTTGTAAAAATAGTTTGTACAAGAGTAGAGAAAGTTATGTGAGTGTAACACATCAGATTTTTTTTATTCAGGGGCCTCAAAACGTATATTTCCGGTGAAATCTCAGTTTGGAATTTTCTCTACCTAGTACGTATGTGGTAGAGAAAGCAATAAAGTGTTTTTATGATATAATTTACAATATATATGTGAAGATAAATTATAGCGTATAGAGAAGATCGTGTGGTTGTATCGCATCTGATTTTCTTTGAGTGTGCACGGACCTATCAAAGAGGATTCGCACTAAGCACCCTGTGTATACAATGGAATGGTTTACTGCTGTTTCACATGATATTGGCATGCGACGGAAGAGAATAAATCTGCGACAAGCTCCCTCGACACGCCGGAGGGGCTCAGGGGGAGAAAGGGGAGGTTCGTTGGGTGACTCACTGCCAGTTCTTTAGTTCCTTGTGCCACGTTTTGCATCACCATGTTAATTTGAGAGAACCAGCGCAGACTACTAAATATATTAACGTTTCAGCAGCAGGAACAGTTCACTGAGTCAATATGTTTGTTTAACTCCTGGGGTTAGAATTCCATAACGTCAAGTGTAGCATTTGGTGCGTTTCAGGTCATTGTGCTCCTCTCTGAATTCCGTTCCTCACATTCCTCTTTCTGATTTATCTATTTTCACTTTCGTTTTCCCCTTTACTCTTCGTTTTTCATCCTATCGTCCGCATATTTCTCCATTACTTATCACATTTCCTCTCTAATTTCGCTTTACTGCCTCTCTTTTTCTCTTCTCTGTCCTCGTTTTCCATATTTCCCCTCTCTTTTCGTTTCTTCTCATACCATCTACCTCGTGTTTGCCTTCCTGTTTTTCTTTTTTTCGTTTCATTTCCCCTTCATTGCTTTTATCTCCACAAGTCACTATCTACTAGTATTCTTCCCTTCTTCCCCCTTATGTCTTCTCTGTTTTAATAGATCTTCTTTATTCATTTTTTTACAGTTTTGGCTTAGCTTCATCTATTCATCGTTTCCGAGACCTTCTCCTACTTCTCCGCCCGTATGGTAGGTACTGAAATTTTCTGTTTGGAATATGATCTTCTGACACTTAATTTATGTACGATAGCTAATCTGCTTGAACTTTGTTATGCCTTTAATATATAATGTTTAATTTGAATCTAATATATTATTTATCAATAATCCATTCTTGTATATTTATTTACGCCCCTCAATACTTTTTCACTTTTATAATTTCTGTTCTTCTTCCTTTCTTTCTTTATATCCTTATTTCTTTCAGTTTCTACCCAATTCTTTCGGCCTTTCTTTTCTCTCTTTGTGTTGTCCACCTCTCAATTTCTCTTATTTCCTCTTCCTTTCTCTCCTTCCTTTCATTCTCCTTGTTTTCCTCTCAACTTTATCTACTATCTCTACCACCTTCCTGAAGGGCAGAGAAGTATTGCACTCCATCCAGAAACTCTATATGTGAATTTTGAGGTCCCACGAACACAAAAAGGCATTCTTAGAAAAATTTCCATGCGTGTGAGTGCTCGCGTGTTTGGGAACAAAAACTGAAATTTTGCATGTATACAAACCTGATATTTAAGTTCAAAATCATCCAACAATGGGACAAGAAGCTTGTCAAAAAAATTCCCCCATCCCAAACTGTTCCTCATATGGAAAATTGTTCGCCATTTCTTACTTACTCAAAAACAGTACTAACAATTTTTATTAAAATAACACATTTAAAATATCTGTACGTCTAATAAAACGTGAATCTTCAATTTTCTGCAAATAGACTCTGCCCTTCATTCTGAATGAAGTTTGTATACTTTTGTACAATTGGTAAATCATATGAGATAGACAAAGCCTTACTACTACATGAAATACGCAGGTCTTGTCAACAGACTATAATATCTATTAAAACGAAATACAGTGACGATTTATAAACATATATTTATAGTGGCATTAACCGAGATATTACTTTCTCGGGGTTGAAGTTGTTGTTTACGTAATTTGCTGCTACGTATGAAAAGCTGATTTTAAGATAATGTATTTTTGTTGTTACGCTCCAAGTTTAAATAAAAAATATTTATTTTGCTATTAAACTGCTTCTTTAACTATTTATGTTTATGTTTGCCTCGGCTGCGTCAGTATTGTTTTAGAGACACGTTTCTCTTAATCAGGGCGTGGTGCGACAAGAATGTAGGTTCACACAGATTTTAAGTTTAAATTCACTTCTTTTTAGTTATCCTTATCACAAATTAAATAGCACTACACTGATATCAAGAGCTGTGAGATTATTTTATTTAATACTTGCACTTTGTTAGCTCATGTACTTAAATTTCGTTTCACACGAATACGTAATATTTCTCTAGAGAACACGTCTACCATCCGGTTACCACCAAGGTCTGCAGGCAACTGAACATTTTTCAACCGTCCAAACACGTAAAATTCTGTATTTCAAGTCTGTGACTATCTAATCCTAGTCCAATAAAACACCTGCATTTTACTAAAGCTTTTTCTAGCTGTTAATTGGCTATTTTTAAATTGTCACAAAATTTACATTATTGCTGCCCTAATCATGACTAGTAGCATTCAAACTCTCTAACTCATTATTGCCTCAAGGTTACCTCATTGTTACTTCATTGTTAGCAGCTTTAAACTTATTATTCTCACAGATCTTACATTATTAAATTACGTAATGCATTCACATAACATTATTAAACATGTTTACAATAATATAAGCATTTGCAATGACTGTTACATACATTTTAAAAATGATTACATACATATTGCTTTAAGGCAGGCTGTTATTGAAGTTACATTTTATGTGATTTAATTGAAATTATTCAAGTGTTAAAATACTGCCTCAGGTTTGAAGTTGTTAAGTCAACATTTTTTTGGTTTCTCTGCGGTCGTACAAGAATATGCCATTTCAAAGCCAGTATATGGCGGCTTTTTAACATTTGGCTAATGCTTCCCCTTCAACTAAATGTGTAATGAAACCATTTCTCCAAATACTTATCTCGATTCTCAGATAGCCAGGCTGCACTTAAGGCTCTATATAGTAGTAAGATAACGTCGGGACTGGATTTAAATTGCCTAAACATGCTCATAAGATTTGGCAGAATAGAATGAAGTTTAACTCATCTGGGTGCCGGGTCATAGTGGCACAGAAGGAAATGAAAAACCTGATGAACTTGCAAGACAAGGAGCAGCTTCACAGATTATTGAGCCAGAGCCGGCTCTAGCAACATCTCGATGTTTACTAAGAGAGGCTGTTAAGAACAAAATGATAAACTGTTTATTAGAAAACCATGTAAGGAAAGCTTACTTAACAATTACTGCATTTCCTACACGACATGCTCCTTTGAAAAAAAAACATCTTAACATGATAGGAGTCTTTCAGGGTAACTTAGATTGCAGATTGTGCAAGAAACAAACTGTATGCTTCTGTTAGGCTTTGACTGACAGGAGATATACTGGGTATACCCGTATCAGCCTTTTCTCCAAAACCAAGATACTTGTTATTCGTAAAACACAATTTGATAACCAAAAGCTAAGTAAAGAATCGAATGGTGGTATTTCCATTTTCCGGAGAAACGGGAGGTAGTGGTACTCGTGGTCAACTTTGAAATTTTAAATAGAATATGGTTTGTTTAAGGTATCATTGAGTAGTGCTTTTGAAATGAAACTACTTTTACCAAAGCTTATTTTTTCTATCTTCTAATGTTTACTTATAAATGAAAGACAAAAAGTAAACAAATTAATGGCATCTGCTGTACGATGCTATACGTACCGATTTTGAATACTCACTCTAAATGTTCAAAATATTCACAACCTTGTGCTACACAATACTGTGATATACTCCTAACACCATTGATGGCACAGACTGCTCGAATTCTTTTTATCATTGATAGACAATGTCTTTAACTCTCCCCCATGTCGTTTGGTGTTAAGTCAGGAGTTCGGGCCGACCAACATACTCGCCCTCCTCGTCCAATCCACCGTCCAGGAAACAACTGGTCAAGAACTTGAGCTCTAAGTCAATAGTGAGCTGGACAGCCATCCTGTTGAATCCACATCAGTAACCATACAGCCAGAGGAACACCATTAAATAACTGGTGCAAAATGTTGACGAGGAAGTCTATCGTTCATTTGTGAGTAAACTTTGGAAGATAGAAACAAAAGTTTTAGTAAAAGTTGTTTCATTTTAGAAGTACTATCCAATAATAACTTAAACAATCCATGTTTCCATTTAAAATTTCAAAGTTGACCATGAATACCACTACTTCCGGTTTGTTCCGGAAAATGGAAATACCATCAATCGATACTTTACATAGGTTTTGCATATCAAATTCTTTTGCAAACAAGTATCAGTTTGATACTCTAACAACAAATTTTAGAGAAAAACGGTTGTGCTCTGGGACACCCTGTATTGCTTTTGGAAAAATGTTTTAAGAGCCAGAAGGATTTGAAATCATAATGTTAAGAGACTGTATTCCTTGGCAAAAGATACAGTCATAATGAATTGACTTTAAAACGATACAGGCAGTACAATAAGCCTAAAGCTGAAGTTGGCCCGGAACAGTGACGAAAATCTGTATCGTATAAAACAAGTACAAAAATGTGCCTTCGTAAGAATAATGTGTAGAAACGATATAAAAAAAATCTGACGTGACTTGCTCTACTCTTGTACAAATTATTTTTACAAACGCTTATTCTCCATATGCTTCATGTTAATCGAGATATCGAGATGTTAATCTTATTGCTAATTTTCTTGTAGATGCAAGGGGAATTGGTAGGCTTTAAGCTATAGTCAAATATTTTAAGAGCTGGTTGCTATGTGGAGTATTCCATTCTCCTTGCATTAACGCGACCTACATTTTTTGTGTAGTAAAATTTTGTCTATCTCTTATGGTTTATCAGTTATGCAAAAGTCGTTCACAATGAAGAATACTTTTGGAGACATTCCCAGTAAATTCCAGATATACGTTTTATTTGTCATAAAAGTATCATAAAAGTATGATATTTTAATCAAAATCATTAGAGCCATTTTTGAGAAAATTAAACTTTTCGAAAAATGTTCCATGTAAAGGGTAATCTGGGGTGGGGGGATTTTCTTGAAAACCTTCGTGTCGCATCTCTGGAAGATACTGAAACTAAATACCAAGTTTGGTGTTTATCCGACTGTTCGTTTCTGAGTTATGCTGTTCACACACACACACACACACACACACACACATAACACACACACACACACAGACACAAACACGGACATGTTTCCAAAAAAGCTTTTTTTGGATTCAAGGGGTCTCAAAACATATTTCCGGTGAAATATTGGTATCGAATTTTTGGTTGGAATAAAATACTTCCCCTACTTGCTATACGTAGTAGAGAAAGTAATAAACGATACAGTGTAGAGAATGTGAGTGTAAATGCAGCATACAAACTGATTTCTCTTTTATTCTTTCTTTTCTTCTTGTATACTCTTCTCTTCTTTCCTCCTTTCCATTTTCTCTCCTCGCAACACCTCACAACTCTTCTCTCGTCTCTATCTTCTCGCCCCCTTTACTCTTCCCTCGTTTTCTCCCTTTACCCTAATGCCTGAAGTAATGTGTGGGATTTAGGAGGAATTTGTTTCTTCCGGAGCTGTTGTGACTGGTGTCGTAGCAGAATACATTAATTGAGCACTGAAAGTGGTAGTCGGGGCACGTTTTCGCCGGTAAGGTCCCTGAGGGACTGGGTGCAGGGCGCAGTACATGGCTAACCCTTACCTTCAATTACCCGCTTGGCTGCATTGTGCTCGGTAACCCCACGAATATGTTTCATCCCTCTCGTGTACAGGGTTGTAAGCAGATCAAGGGGATAACGCTAGGTGCCACTTAGCAAAATGTACCCAACAGCACAGCTGGAAGCTCTTGTAGCCTTGTGGCTAAGAACCTGGACCCTGTTACATAAGGGTTACACTTTTAAAGACGAGAGAAAATTATTCATATACACAATTTTGTGTTTCACACAACTTCACAAAAACCAACGTATTACTTTCTGTCCTATTTACTAAAGCGTTCAATACGGAGATTTCACCGGAAAAACACGTTTTGAGACTCCCGAATTAAAAAACAATTTAGAAAACGTTGCGTGTGTATGTGTATTTAAGTTCAGTCTTACAAGAATGCGGCTCAAAGATTTTAAAGAAAACCCCCACCATAAACTACGCTTTACATGGAAAAGCTATCTTTATTTTTGATTTTTTCAAAAATTCCTGTAACAATTTTGAATAAAATATCACATTTTTAAGAGAAATAGAATGTAAGTCCTGATTGTTTTGCGAATAACCTCTGAAGTTCTCTTCATTCTGAATGAATTTTGTACAATTGGTAAACCAAAAACGGCAGAAAAATCTTAATACATGAAAAACCAACATCTTTTTAAATGTATACTATTTATCTCAAACACATTTTTTGGATATAACTATTTTTTTGATATCTATGTCAACTGGTAAGTTGCTATTTGTTTTTTTTCTCGTGGTCAGGCAAAGAGCATGGGATTTCAAAGCTCTCACATAGCGATCCGCTTTTAAAAATCTGACAGTAGCTTTACCTACTGTATTCTACAACGAAATGTATAAATGTGAATTGAAAGTTTATCTGAATTAACAAGAAGCAGATATAATATTAAGATTTTGTAAGAATAGTCTAGAAGAGTGAGTAGGAAATGTCATGTGAATGCAATGCATTAGATCCTTTTTTACTTGCCTATTTATAGTAGGCAAGAGAAACTATTGCATTCCAACCAAAAATTCGATATTAATATTTCATCGGAAATAGTGCTTTGAGGCCCCTGAATCAAAAATTAACAACTTTTGGGAAACGTTCCTCTGTGAGAGAGAGAAAGAGACAGAGAGAGAAAGAGAGAGAAAGAGAAAGAGAGAGAGAGAACAGCGTAACTCTAAAACGCAAAGGTTAAAAAAATACCAACCTTGCTATTTAAATTTAGTACCCTCTGAAGTTGCGACACGAGCATTATTATAATATTCACCCCACCTAAACTGCCTTTACATAAAGAATTTTCATATTTTTTCTTTTTACTTTCTCTACTACGTATAGTATGTAAGGGAAGTATTATATTCCACCCAAAAATTTGATACCGAGATTTCACCGGAAATATATGTTTTGAGACCCCCTGAATTAAAAAAAAAGCATTTTTGGAAACATGTCCGTGTACCTGTCTGTGTGCCTGTCTGTCTGTGAACAGCATAACTCAGAAACGAACAGTCGGATAAACACCAAACTTGGTATTTAGGTTCAGTATTTTGCAGAGATGCGACACGAAGGTTATCAAGAAAATCCCCCCACACCAGAGTACCCTTTACATAGAAGATTTTTGGAAAATTTTAATTTTCTCAAAAATGGCCCTAACGATTTTGATTAAAATATCATATTTTTAAGATATTTTTATGACAAATAAAATGTATATCTTCAATTTTCTGGGAATGTCTCCTAAAGTATTCTTCATTGTGAACGACTTTTGCATAACTGATAAACCATAAGAGATAGAAAAAAATTTACTGCACAAAAACTGTAGATCGCCTTAAAATACACAATTTATGTCATATATATTTTTTTGTTGTTGAGTGAACCATTTTCGAGATATTGCTTGTTATTCACTTAGATTTTTCAATGCTTATTTTCTCAAATGGGAATTCGTTATACATTTTTTTGTCTTGGATATGCAAAGAGTATTAATCTGTGGTAAAGAGAATGGTGCTGCAAATAGCAACCAGCTATTAAGAGATATGTCTGTGCTTATACTGCCCTTGCAAATACAAAACAAGGGGAACATAGTACGCCTTAAGCGATAGTCAAATATTTTTAGAACTGGTCGCTATGTGTAAAATGTAATTCTCTTTGCATGTAAAAGATCGTTTCTGCAAATGTTTATCTCGATTAATATGAAATGGATGGAGAATAAGAGCTTGTACAGGAGTAGAGAAAGTCATGTGAGTGTAACACATCAGATTTTTTTTTGTCTTGGATATGCAGAGTATTAATCTGTGGCAAAGGGAATGGTGCTGCACATAGCAACCAGCTATTAAGAGTAATGTCTGTGCTTAAAGGCTACTGTATTTCTATATTGCCCTTGTAAACATATATATAGTCCCCTTATACCTACAAGAATATTTGCAATAAGATAGTTTCTGCAAATGTTTATCTCGATTAACATGAAGTAGATGGAGAATAAGCGTTTGTAAAAATAGTTTGTACAAGAGTAGAGAAAGTCATGTGAGTGTAACACGTCAGATTTTTTACTTCCTTTGCCACTACCTTTAGTAAGCAAGTGAAAGTATTGTATTACAACCATAAATTCGATATTGATATTTCAGAAATAGTGCTTTGAGTCCCCTGAATCCAAAAATAACAACTTTTGGAAAACTTTCCTCTGAGGGAGAGAGAGAGAGAGAGAGAGACAGAGAGAGAGAGAGAGAGAGAGAGAACAGCGTAACTCTATAATGCAAAGGATAAAAAATACCGACCTTGCGATTTAAATTTAGTATCCTCTGAAGTTGCGACACGAGCATTTTTACTTTCTCTACTACGTATAGTAAGTAGGGGAAGTATTGTATTCCAGCCAAAAATTCGATACCGAGATTTCACCGGAAATACATGTTTTGAGACCCCCTGAATCCAAAGAAAGCATTTTTGGAAACATGTCCGTGTGTGTGTCTCTGTGTCTGTGTGTGTGTGTGTGTATATGTGTGTGTGTGTGTGTGTGTGTGTCTGTGAACAGCATAACTCAGAAACGAACAGTCGGATAATCACCAAACTTGGTATTTAGGTTCAGTATCTTCCAGAGATGCAACACGAAGGTTTTGAACAAAATCCCCCCACCCCAGAGTACCCTTTACATGGAAGATTTTTCGAACATTTTAATTTTCTCAAAAATGGCTCTAACGATTTTGATTAAAATATCATATGTTTAAGATATTTTCATGACAAATAAAATGTATATCTTGAATTTCCTGGGAATGTCTCAAAAGTATTCTTCATTGTGAGCGACTTTTGCATAACTGGTAAACCATAAAAGATATTCAAAATTTTAGCACACAAAAAATGTAGATCGCGTTAAAATACACAATTTATGTCATATACATTTTTTGTTATTCCCTTGAATTTTTCAATACTTATTTTCTCAAATGGGAATTCGTTATTCAGTTTTTTTTTTGTCTTGGATATGCAAAGAGTATTAATCTGTGGGATAGGGAATGGTGCTGCACCTAGCAACCAGCTATTAAGAGATATGTATGTGCTTATAGGCTACTGTATTTGTATATTGCCCTTGTAAATATATATTCCTCTTACATTTACAAGAAAATTAGCAATAAGATAGAGTCTGCAAATGTTTATCTCGATTATATTGAAGCATATGGAGAATAAGCGTTTGTATAAATAGTTTGTACAAGAGTAGAGAAAGTCATGTGAGTGTAACACATCAGATTTTTATAATATTCACCCCACCTAAACTGCCTTTACATATGGAATTTTTATATTTTTCCTTTTTTCTAGAGCAGCTCTGAGAATTTTTTATCAGAATACCATATTTTAAAAAAATTACATTACAAATAAAATGCATATTGTGACTTTGTCCAGCTTTCACTGTCACTTCACTACGTTCTCAGTACCACTTCACTAAGGTGATCTAATTCAAATTTTCCTTGTCACTTCACTTACTTCCTATTTACATTTCATTTTCTTCGCGACCTAAAGAATTACCCACGATGCAACCTCTGCTTCGGATGGTTCACCGGCTGGAGAGTCGAACACAAAACTTCTCTTAATCCCTCACAGTCTCAACATTTACTATACGTCACAACCTCACTCGGAGAACGCAGTGAATAGCCAGCACTTTATGTCGTACCACAAACACAACTAACTGGTTCACTCGCGGGAACGCTCGCTTATATAGACGATAGAATTTTCCACAAAGTCCCATAATGCATGAGAGTCGGGGAGAAGGGCAATTCAGAAGACTGATTATCTGCCGATAGGTTTCTGGTGTTTACGTTGGGCGAGAGCGCTACTTATCTCTGTCTAACTCTTACCAGCCCGCTAGCCGACGCCAGCCAATTGATAGTTCGGCACTAGCTGCGTCACAATATCTTGGATTTCTGGAAGCAGCTTGCGAGGTCCCCTTTATTTGATTGAATTCTATGTAGTTTTGAATTAAAAGGAAATCTTACAAGCTAGACAAAAGCTTACTGCAGGAAAAATGTAGAGATTATTGGAACTCATAGTTCATGTTAAGTAAGCTTTTTCGTAGCGTTAGCAATTTTCAAAATATTCCACGTTGAAATATATAATCCTAAGCGCCATTTAACGGACGTGCTTGAAAGTTTGTGATTCTTTTCTTTTCATGGTTGAGAACTTGTTCCCACGAATAAGCATTTGAATACTGCTTTCGCATGTTATAACCAAACACGTCTTGCTTAACTTTAGATCATTCCTAAAAATAAACAAATCGTACCGTAACGTTAATAGAGGAATCACTTACATTTCACTTTCTCTGCTTCATATAATAAGTAGAGGAAGTATTGCATTACATCCAAAAATTCGATACCGAGACTTCGCTGGAAATGCATGTTTTGACGTACCCTGAATCCAAATAAAGCATTTTTGGAAACGTGTCCGTGTGTGTGTCTGTCTGCCAGTCAGTCTGTGAACAGCATAACTAAAACACGAAAAGTCGGATAAATACCAAACTTAGCATTTGAGTTTAGTATCTTCCAAGAAAGCGACACGAAGGTTTTCAAGAAAATCCCCCACCCAGGCTATTCTTTACATGGAACATTTTTCGAAAATTTTTATTTTCTCAAAAATAACTCTAATGATTTCGATTACAATATCACGTGTTTAAGATATTTTCATGGCAATTGAAAATCTATATCTTGAATTTTCTGGGAATGTCCCCAAAAGTTCCCTTCGTTCTGAATTACTTTCGCATAACTGGAAAACCATAAGAGATAGACAAAATTTTACTACACAAAAAATGTAGTTCTCGTTAAAACACACAATTTATGCATATACGGTTTTTGTATCTAACGACCCATTTCCGTGATATTCCTTGTTCTTTTTTTTTAATTTTACAATATTTATACTGTTTCTTAAATGGGAATTCATTTTTTTATGTCCCGGATATGCAAAGAGAATAGAATGCTCCACATAGCAACCAGCACTTAAAAGATTTGACTATCACTTAAAGCCTACCCTACAAGAAAATTAGCTATAAGAGTAGCAATAGTTAGTGCAAATGTTTATCTGATTAACATGAAGTAGATGGGGAATAAGCGTTTGTAAAAATAGTTTGTACAAGAGTAGAGAAAGTCATGTGAGTGTAACACATCAGGTTTTTTAGGAATACTATAACATATACGGATATCTAGTGAATTTGTCGTTGGTAGAAAAAGTCGTGCGTATTTATCACAGCATTTGTTTCATAAAACTTTCGGCTGACTTTAACAAACACAACAAACCCCAAACAAATGCATACATTGGAAGAACTAAAAGAAAACATCTGGCGACAAAATATACGCTCATTTTCGGATACTGAACTCTCGAACGTGAATTAAAATTTCCTGAAAAGGTACCAGCAATGCGTGGATAGAGGACAGATTTCCAACATCTCTTATGATAACGTCTTATTATCGTTGTAATTGTAAATATGACGTAAGGCGCTCGCGCGGATGTTATAACTGTTTCGACGGGAGTTCGAGTTGTAGCGGCCGGCGCTTGAGCCACCGTGCGCTGGCCGCAGTATGGAAGAAAAGCGCTGTAGTAAGAGCCTGCGGTAAACACTACTTTAAAAAAAAAAACATCTAGGTCTTCCCGCTCGTTCTATTTTTTTCCCTACCTTGTCGTTATTTTCCTTTTTCTATTAAAGTATTATCTCTGCATAGTTTGTTATTATTTATTTACATCTGTTTCTTTTCTGTACTTTTATCGCATTCTTGGTAACCTCTCTTCAGTTCTATTTTATTTTCTTTGTTCTCCTTTTCCCAGTCTTTCTTTTTGTATAATAACCTAAAGGGGAAAATTTTAGAGGGTTTAATTAATAAATACATATGTACGTGTATTCCATTTTTTTTTATTAATCTTTGAAAAGAAATATCACCCTACTTTGTTACAATTTTCTCACTTCCTTTGGCTTTTTATATTGCAGTTTCTTATTCTGTTATTCCTTCCTAGGCAGCCAAGGTAGACGTCACATTTGAGTCACAAATGCTTAATCTTATCCTCTTGTTCTCAAATTTCTTTATTTCCCTTTGTTTTTCTACACTGTTTCCAATGTGCCTTTCTCGTGCTTTCCTTCTATGAACGTTTTTGCTTTCTTGTGAGCTATTTCGTAAGACAGTTCATATAAGAAGGGTCTACGTAGACAAAACAAATGACGGTAATATAAATCTCACGGAGAAAGTAATATTTGGACGTTTCAAACCTTTCTTCTGCGGACTTCGATATGAAAAACTATCCTTCTTACAAGTTCCGTTTCCTCCAACTAACTGCACATTGCTGCTATCTCCCGAGCAATTTTTCTGATGTCTTTAACGTCAAAGTCATAAGAATTTCCTGCTGACTTGTAACACCATCTTCTCTCTTAGTGTCTTACGGAAAAACTTTTAGAAATGAACCATTGAGAGGGCAGTGTAGGTAACAGAAAACAAAAACAAAAGTGGAAGCTTTGTTCTTTAGTTCAGTGGTTCTCAAACAGTGGGTGTGATCCCAAGAAAAATGCTGGAAATGTTGACAAGAAGAGGGCGAAATCTATTCGAGACAGAAGTGACTTGATCTTAAATTGTTTTCGGTTTTTGGCGAGGTTTCTGTATTGCATTCCTGGATTGCGAAACGGAGGGGATTCAGCACCGATCCAGGAATATAAATATTTTACCTTGCCCACTGTAGCGGGGTTTAAAAGAAGGTGTAATGGGTCGGTTCTTGGTGTTGGGTTGGTAATTCGGGAGATTTGATGTTGCTGCTGGCTACTCAGGTAGAGGAATATGGGTTCTGGACTTTTACCTCAGGGAGTGTGGATGGGAGATGAAATGAAGCTCACTGTTCTCTCAGATGGCCCGTTTATTGATGATCCACACTGATGTCCTCATCCGAATACCTTTTCACACAAGACGCAATTACTCCTGACATCCCCTGCTATTGTTAATGTGTTTTACTCTTTCTTAAGTACTTTTCGAAGTTAAAGAAATATTACAATGTTACTTTAATGACTTAACCTTTAGTCATGTTCTAGCTACCTTTTACTCACGTTTACTTTAAACTAATTTTTCCATACATAAATAATTACTCGTAGACATCTGCACTGTTTCCCTCTCTGATATAAAATACTTTGAATTTCTACATCTATCTTATTCTCCCTCACTGGACAACACGGAGTTACCTTCTCTACTCTACACAGAAATCACTTCTCTACCCTACGTTACGACACAAAGTGAAGCATCTTACACACGTCTGAAAGTCGGTCTCTGTCATAGATAATGTTCTATTTCACGCCTCTTTTCTAGTTTCGATCCATCTTTTTGCTATGCACGTGACTTTTATTAATTCTTATTGGTTACTTCTCTCAATTTTTCTTCGTCTTCCCTTGGCTCTTAATTTCGTCGCCCGGGCATCGTCCGCGTCTACCATTAACAACTTATGTTCGCTAGACTGCATTTTCTGTGCGCTTGACTGAATTCGGTTTCCGGCCCGTTGTCTCCGTATCTGTGAGCTCGACTCGATTTCTATTGTGACTTAAGCGATTCCTAATGTCTCTCGTCCTGTACGTTCCTAAGTCTTCAACCTTTTTACGGTCTTCACCAAGTCTCTTCGTTCTCAAATACACGTTTTTCTACATTTTATTTCACTTTCTGATTATTTATTAATATACACTCTTTACTTTATTTCTCTCGTTATGATTTTATTCCCCCATTTTCTAATTTTTAATGTTCTCTATTATTCTTCCCTCATATTGGTATTCCCCTCATTATTTTGATTAGATGCTTAATACTATTCTTATTATGGTTATTATTTATTATTCATATTATTCGGGCGGATCTTATCACTTCACCACGAAGGGGTGCCCCCGGGAGGCAGGGAGGGAGGGATGAGGTCAAGGGAGACACCGGACGGCCGGAACCA
The DNA here is from genome assembly GCA_030765065.1 of Deroplatys truncata. Lineage (NCBI taxonomy): Eukaryota > Metazoa > Arthropoda > Insecta > Mantodea > Mantidae > Deroplatys > Deroplatys truncata. The sequence goes on from CM060975.1 coordinate 282,109,122, forward strand.
GGACAGGGCACAGCAATGACAGGGTCCCTACAGTTTCCAGATTGAGACGCCCCAGCTGTCGAACTGGCAGACCGGGAAACTTGTCCCACATAGGACCCAACGCCCCCAGGGGGCGGTTTTTATACCCCGGCAAAGGTTTCTGTATTATTCAGATACATATTTCGGCTTTTTACTTTCTCTAGTATGTACTCACAGCACACAGAGGAAGTAAATACTGTATTCCTACCAAATATTCGATGTCGATTTTACAGTAAATGCATGTTTTGAGGCACCCTGAATCCAAAAAAACATCTTTGTGAAAAGGTTCCCGCCTGCGTGTGCATGTGTCTGTGAGTATAATAACTCAAAAACGAAAATTAGATTAAATTCCAAACTTGGTATTTAAGTTCAGGACCTTCCTGAATGTGTCTGCGATACAAAGAATTGAAAAGATCCCCCAAACCAAACTTTTCCCTTTAAAGGGAAAAGTTTTCATTTGGTTTTATTTTCTTAAATAGGCTGTAACGATTTGGATAAAAATACAATATACTTAAGCTTTTAATGACAAATAGAATTTACATTCTGAATTTTATGGAAACAGTCCTCTTTATTCTGAATCCGATCAGTCGTTTTATGGCCCAAACATCAATCGCGTGTGTGCGTGGTTCGCTTGCACTGCAATGACCTCAGTGAATAAATCAGCTACGCTGATCGACTATGGATGTCAATGTCAGTTGATGCCTTAGTAGGTTATTTAGAAGAGAGCTGGGCCACTTTTTTGCGTTTATATGGGAAAGGATAGGGAAAACGAGGGTGGATGCGGCGGGCCAAGGAGGAAAATGCGTTTATATGGGCGAGATAGGGAATACGAGGACTGACACTAAGCTACACAAGCGGCAGAAGGAGGGGGATGCGCTTTATATGAGACAGATAGAGAATACGTGGAGAGGTGCTAGGCTAGACAGAGGCTGAGAGTAGAGTATGCGTTTATATGTATGAGAGGTATAGGAGCAGGAGGAGCGGTGCTAGGCTAGACAGAGGTTGAGTAGAGTATGGGTTATATGAGAGATATCGGAAATCGAGGAGGGGTGTTAGGCTAGACAGAGGTTGAGGAGTGGAGTATGGTTTATATGAGAAGTATAGGAAAACGAGGAGAGGTATTAGGTTAGGAGAATTGAGTATGTGTTTATAAGAAGATACGAGAAAACCGAGAGATCCTATTATAGGATAGACAGGTGTTAAAGGTAGAATGTGTTTTATATGAGCGGTATAGGAAACCAAAGAGAGATGCTCAGCTAGACAGGGATCAAGAGAGGAATGCGCTTTATGAGAGGTAGGGGATACGGGGATTGGTGTTAGGCTAGACAGAGGTTGAGAGTAGAGTATGCGTTTATATGTATGAGAAGTATAGGAACAGGAAGAGGGGCGTTAGGCTAGACAGAGTTTGAGGAGTAGAGTATAGTTTATATGAGAGGTATAGGAAAACGAGGAGAGGTGTTAGACTAGACAGAGGTCGAAAATAGAGTATGGTTTATATGAGAGGTATAGGAAAACGAGGAGTGGAGTTAGACTAGACAGAGGTCGAGGAGCAGAGTATGGTTTATATGAGAGTCATAGGAAAACGAGAGAGGTGTCAGGCTAGACAGAGCTAGAGGAGTAGAGTATGGTTTATATGAGAGGTATAGGAACAGGAGGAGAGGTGTTAGGCTAGACAGATACTAAAGGAGTAGCAATATGGGTTTATATACAGGAGAGATAGGGAATAGGAGGTGCTAGACCTTGAAAGCGACTTTAGACGTGAACTTCATGGAAAACTGTTTCATGTCAATGTTCTAGACATGTCCATCACGTAACCCATTCAGGGAAAAGGTGACCAGCAAAGGGAAAACGTGACCAGCAAAGGGAAAAAGGTGACCAGTAAAGGGAAAAACGTGACCAGCAAAGGGAAAAACGTGACCAGCAAAGGGAAAAAGGTGACCAGCAAAGGGAAAAATGTGACCAGCAAAGGGAAAAACGTGACCAGCAAAGGGAAAAAGGTGAACAGCAAAGGGAAAAGGGTAGGGGAAAGCTGACCCTCTCACGGGAAAAGCTAACCCACTCACACTAACAGGTAAGTAATTCAGTTAGTATCACAGGGTAGGAGAGATCCCGGGAAGCGGATATAGCATAATTCCGTATGATGTTACAGATAATTCAGAGAATATCGTAGGTATTTAGGATAATTCAAGTAACATAGGTGTTTAGAGTCACTCAGCTAGTATCACAGGAGGCTATTTTCCTGGGGCAGGACGTATCATAGCTGCATATTTTTCACAGGCAATTCAACTAGTATCGGGGGGGGGCATTTAAGCTAATTCAGCTAGTATCACAGGAGGTCAGATTCCAGAAGCTAACTGCATCATAGCTGTGCATGATTTCACAGGTAATTCAGGTAGTATCGTAGGTATTTAGGCTAATTCAGCTAGTATCACAGGAGGATAGATTCCAGGTTGGGTATAGCATAGTTTCGTATTTCACAGGTAATTCAGAGAGTATCGTAGGTATTTAGCATAATTCAAGTATCATAGGTGTTTAGAGTAATTAAGCTAGCATTACAGGAGGGCAGGTTCCAGGGGTCGGTTATAATGTAGTTTCGTATTTCACAGATAGTTGAGGTAATATCGTAAGTATTTGGGTAATCAGTATAGTTTCACAGATACTCGTGATAATTTCGATCAGAGATTTGTATTACATCTATTTAAGGTAATTACAGATGATTCAGGTTGTATCAATGGTATTTGAGTCATTTTAACAGGTAATTCAACTAGTATCATTGATATTTAGAGCAAACCAGATAGTATCACAGGTGCTGGTGCTAATTTAGAGCAGGAATTCGTATCAGAGCTAGTTAAGGTAATTTCACATGATTCGACTAGTATCACAGGTATTTAAGTCATTTTAACAGGTAATTCAACTAGTATCACAGGTACCCATGGTAATATAGAGAGTAATTAGATTATAAACATTTCTCATCCTACGTTACAACAATTTATATACTTTTTTCTAAATCTTACAAACTTATTATATGTTAAACAGTTATTGCATGATGCGGAGAGGGATAAACTGCATATTGGTTCACAAATTGAAAAGTTTTGCGTCAACATACCTTTATTTAAGTTCGTTGTAGATGTCTCTCCCCTTTTATCTAGGCTTGAGACTAGCACTAGGATTGCTCCTAATGGCAGGGTTACCACTTTCCCTTCCATCTTCTTCTTTCTTCATCAGGCGTCTGCTAGTTGCATACACAGCACACGGATAAACTTCATTTTTAAGATTGTAGACTCACGAGAAAAATCTTCATATTCAACCTACATTCTCTTATGCACTACTTGTAATGCTGTAATGTCCATAGGCGTATGTCGTTATACCGTCCTCAGCAATAATTCTTTTATCATCAAAGGGATTCAATGCAATTTTATTCACTTGCACCGTGGTAACAGCATGCTTTCGTGATAGGATTAGATTCATGGGCGTTCTGATGATTTCACAGGTTTTAAGACAGTCTGTATAGCTGTCAAACGAAATGTACTGCTTAATAGCGCTACGTTTTATACCTTTAATCTTTTTTATCATTGAGCCTTGAATATCTAAGGCATACATCTTAGGTCGTAGTCCAACAAAGCGTAGGATGATTTTGCTATTAGTCTCATCTTTAAATTTTCCCAATACCTTCTTGTTCTGAGTAGAGTGGCATATATGATTGACAGGGTAATCAGCTGTATCCAGATGCTCAAGAAAACGTAGCTTGTCCTTGTACACATCTTCAGTTGTTACACGATGAATGAATGAATCAGTGTCCATATACATAAGCTTCAGGTTTCCAGCTCCATAATAAGGCAACAACACGTCGTAATGGTAGTTACACATTAATGTCTTGGAGATGTCCAACACACTCATTCCAATGTATATGGGCTTGTTGAACACAATCTTACGAGAGGCCATATGTACAGCAGCTAGATTAGCAGCATATATCGTCCTGTCGATAAACGTAGGCTTGGCGATCAACTTCTCTAGAGTCTTCTCATTGGTCACCAGTCGTATATCCACACGGCTACGCAGGTTCTCCATAGTTTTTCCAAACATGGCGTTGTTAAAGAGCTTGTAGAGATCCTTCTCGAAGTCATTTGCAGCTTGTTGTCGTAGCCTGTTGTTAAATTCCACATAAGGTTTCAACCACCGAGACTGTAGGAATAGTAGCACACGATGGATTTTTGTTCGCCGTAGTCCATGACTAAGAGCCTGCTTCAAAGCCATGTAATGCACTACATACTTCTTTCGAGGTCCAAGATGAGGTGTCAGTTTCTTTGTAGATGCTTCCAATGGTTTCATACACTCAGGCAGGAAAGGTAGATCGTTGTGTAGATCGTGAAGTTCTGCAGGATATTCGATATCAACTTCTAATATGTACCCATGAGGATCATCTTCTTGTAGTGTTTCTAAGTTGATTTCTTCAGGCGAAACCCACTGAAATCCACCAAAAGGAAGGGCGTGACACATTGCCCACCCATATTGGTTATTGGCGTCCTCATATGTGATAAATTGGGTCGGTCTCGACGGATCAAACTTCTCCATATACGTGTTATTAGCCTCAGCATACCGATGGGAAACTTGACATAAGCCTCCTCTTATACCTGATTCCACCATGAGTAGTTGATCATAATCTTGTAACAGTTCCAGCTTAATTCCTGTATACAACAACATGGCGTCCCATGTAAGTCCTGGAGAGGTAAAATAATGGGAAGGATCGACTTTGTGTGTTTTAAGGGTTTGCTCTCTGAACGTCTCAAAGACATCGGCTAGGAGTAGTACATCTGAGGTTAAGTAGAGATCGTTGTACTCTCCCAGGTTTCTTACATTAAACAGCTCCCATACATTTCTAGCATGATCGTAGTCAGCATCAGTAATTTCTTCTTCATTTAATCTATTGTAGAAGGAGTCCTTAGGAGGCAAGCAGGTCTCGTTCAAAACATCCCAGGAAGTGACGTAATCATAGGGAAATACGCCCTTACGGGTAATCAACTTCAATTTGTCTTCTCCAAAGTACTTTAGTGTTTCAGGATATGAGGTTAGATTTTTTACCAACTTATCCAAGCTTGTACTGAGGAAACGGAAGCTGTCCACAAATCGAAGCTTTATATCTCCTACATACTTGGTGAATGAGATATAGCTTTCTTCAGAGTTAGGAATTACCTCCACACGTTCACTTGTACAACCCAGCTCCTTAACAATGAAATGAGAGTCATATCCGCTAAGGTTATGCATGAAGACTGGTATATATTTAGGTGTTTTACAGGCTAAATTACATTCATTATGAAGACTTCCACGATATTCACCGCTGATGTGATCATGATCGCGTACTTTATAGTTCTCTTCTGTAAAGGGTTTTCCACACAAGTAGCATGTCGTAGAAGACTCAAAATCCTTTTGCTGTTGATCCGTGAGTTTCAGAGGCTTAGCAGATTTGTATATGACATCAATCATTTTTGCAAGAGATGTCAGGTACAACATAAACTTCTGAGCAGCATCAGCACCACGATACACATAGGGTTGCTTAGGAAGACCAGTTTCAATATGTTCAACACTGGATGTAGGCTTCACGTAAACACAGAAGCTCATTGGTGTGTGCTCTTGATAAGGGGTTGTATAGGAAGTTTCAGGATTGGGTATACACGTATGGCATGGAGTGAGAATACTCTCAAAATCCGCATACATGACATAAGGTACTTTCAGCATCCTCTTAATATTTTTAAACTGTACAATTGCTTTCTCCTTGGTAGGCATAACTACCCTTGCAACACCATGTTGAATACAGACGGTTGCATGTTCTTGTAGTTTTTCCAGTCCACTTCGTCCATATCGATCATCAAAATGTGTAAAGCAGCGCTTACAAGTATAAACCCGTCCATTACATTTAGTTTTCTGGCATCGAATGAGTTTCTCAAAATTCTTTATATATACGTAGTGATGTTTTCCACAACTATCACTCAATAGTAGCAGGTCGCAGTGTTCAGGTAGTTCAATATCAGCAACCTTTATCGGATACACTTCATGCTTCTCATCTAGTCCGAATACGTTAATAGATATCTTGTTAAACTTCTCAAATTTAGGTATTTGAGAAAGTGGAGTAGGATAGGAAACACAGCTAAAGTCGTACTTATCTTGAAGCTGCTTGTATTTGCTGACGCGTTGAGGCTTGGTGCTCACGAATTTAGCTAATACGGAGTACATGAAACATTTCTCGTCGCTAAAGTTCTGAATGTTTATACATGCTTTCTTTGCTTCAACAGATGACGGTAGTGGTATGTAGATACTTCCTCGCAACGGATTGTACTTGTTGATACGAAGTCGAAGTCCTTCCACTGCAAGTAAAGCCCAGTTGCTACCTTTAAGCTGAGACTCCTCCATTTCAGTCACCAATTTCTTGAATTTCGCTTCCAGTGTCGAGTCCAGATCTGTTTCTAGGAAAACAGGATGATTCCTTGTTTTAAATGTTTTGTCACAGGCTTCTCCAATACTGTTAACAAATCGACCCTCAGCCAGCAGATTAATTTTAACACTCTTGTGAATACCAAACTCTTTATGCACAGCCTGGATTATGCGTTGTTTTGCCTCTTGCAGATACATATTCAGGTCCTTAGGTGATTCGCATCGTATAAAATACGATTTTAATCGTCCTTCGAATGAAGTTTCGTATTCTTTCATATCACAGTCCTCCATTGTTAATATTAGCTGATGTTTAGTTGGCTCCAATCTTCTTTACTTCTGAGGGCTGCTCATTTCACATATCTTCGTGTCGCTGCCCCTTATAACGATCATTGAAGGTCAAGCTACAATGTTTACATTTAAAGAGCTTCTTACAAGTCATCTCGTGTCTTCTCTTGTCATAACCTCGGAGGAACTTCTTCCCACATTTTCCGCATGCATATCCAGTAGCGCTTGGAATAATATCCTTATACGCTGAGTTATTCATCTTTATTCTTAATGTAATAACGTATTAATCCTTCTTCAAGGGAAATGTAGACCTCTTTACCTTGATATCACTTAGAAAGCTCATTATTCTTGGAGAGAACACAATGTTAACACCTCAAGACTAATTAGCGCAATGAAGCCCAATGCCCTAGATCACCATATTTATAGAGGGAGCACGAACCTTTTAGATCAATCATAAACTCGCTCCATAACTAGCTGTATATGTTTGCTCCACACGTATTAACCTCACGCCCAGAGTCAGGATGTCTATGATGTCACACCCAGAGACAGGATGTCTGACAGTATCAAACACGTTTAAACTCGTCTAGTAACTATATGTATGTGCTGTCACACCAACAAGAGAAGTATTCCCACACGCTCATTCAGTCAGATGTTCCATGCAAAGCCTACCATCACCCATTACACCAAAGCTAGTACAATCTCTATTATCAAAATACTTAAAAGTAAAGGCTTAAAAGGTAACGTAGAAGATTTTCCCCCTTATTTACTTAAATGTGTGTATATACTGCATTATTTCATGTTTTCATTTCCTTTTCAATTCTTCCTTTCCATCTTCTTCTAGAAAGACCATTACATTTCACTACAATCACGAGCAAAGCAATTTTTCCAGAGTTTCACAGATTCTAAGCTTCTAGAATCGAACCCGGTAATAGTTTTAATAAATGTATTTTTAGTAATTTAGCTCCCTCGCATTAGCATCTACCATTTAATCTTTACTCGAACCTGATAGGATTCATAGGCTTGAAGATATATGAAATCACCCCTTCGGGATTCGATCCGAGTACTTTAAAGTACTTTTTGTCATGATAACGATATATAGGGACTATTTACTCTGTTTACGGTTTACTTGACGCATCTATCTAAACTAAATTACGAATTAATAAATTTGCAAGTAAATTCCATTAAATCAGTATTCGAACCCAGAACACCAGGAACAAAATAATCTATAATATTACCTTGACATGTTAAACAAAGCTGTGTGCAGTTACGCTATCAATCTAAGTGTTATATTCTAGTGTACAGAGGAAAATTAAGGAACTCATTAAAAGATGAAGGAATCGAACCAAGCACAACTGATTGACAATTATATGCAGCATTAATTACCTATTAGAAGAGCTATCAATCATGCTTTGGTTCATCCCTTTATCTCTCTTAGTTTCCGAGATAATGAAGATTTAAAATTAAGAATGGAACTCAGGACACCAGATCCCCAAATATAGATTCGCAAGAAACTACCTATTTATATAAATGCAATAAAGTTTATTTGGCGTCTTTACCTTAAGCAGTTTAGGAGTTATTAAATTTACAATTAAATTACATTTTATCGGTATTCGAACCCAGAACACCAGAAACAAAATTATTTATAAAATTAGTTTGCTATGTTAAAAATAGTTGTATACAGTTACGAAATCAATCAAAGTGATATATTCTAGTGCACAGAGAAAAATTAAGGAAATCATTTAAAAATCGGGATTCGAACTAGGGACAAATGATTGAAAATTATATACAGTATTAATTACACATTATAACAGCTATCAATAATGCTTTGGTTCACCCCTCTGACTCTCTTAGTTTCCGAGATAATGGCGATTAAAGATTAAGAATCGAACTCAGGACACCAGGTACCCAAGTATAAATCCTGAAGAAACTACCTAATGACATAAATGTAATAACGTTTATTTGGCGTCTTTATCTTAATTAGTTCCTGAGTTATTAGAATATAAACGTTTAATCACTCCTAGGATTCGAACCCAGGCATCTCGGCCAACTCAGATTAATATCTCAAGGACGCGGCGCATTTCAGAGAATTGATTAGTTTTTATCCTATTGTTCTATCTCTTTTCATTCAGGAGATATAAGCGATTAATCAGTAGTAGGGATTTGGGGTTTCTGGCTAAATTAATATGCATGGAATGCAATTAATATTCTAATTAGCCCCCCTCCCACTAATTAGTCCCCACCCCCAAATCCCTATTAAAAGTTTATATTCCAATAACTCATGAACTAATTACGATAAAGACGCCAAATAAACGTTATTACATTTATATCATTAAATACTTTCTTTAGGATTTATACTTGGGTACCTGGTGTCCTGGGTTCGATCCTTAATTTTTAAATCGCCATTATCTCGGAAACTAAGAGAGTCAGAGGGGTGAACCAAAGCGTTATTGATAGCTGTTATAATGCGTAATTAATACTGTTTATAATTTTCAATCATTTGTCCCTAGTTCGAATACCGATTTTTAAATGATTTACTTAATTTTTCTCTGTGCACTAGAATATATCACTTAGATTGATTGCGTAACTGTATACAACTCTTTGGAGAAGACAAATTGAAGTTGATGACGCGTAAGGGCGTATTTCCCTATGATTACGTCACTTCCTGGGATGTTTTGAACGAGACCTGCTTGCCTCCTAAGGACTCCTTCTACAATAGATTAAATGAAGAAGAAATTAGTGATGCTGACTACGATCATGCTAGAAATGTATGGGAGCTGTTTAATGTAAGAAACATGGGAGAGTACAGCGATCTCTACTTAACCTCAGATGTACTACTCCTAGCCGATGTCTTTGAGACGTTCAGAGAGCAAACCCTTAAAACACACAAAGTCGATCCTTCCCATTATTTTACCTCTCCAGGACTTACATGGGACGCCATGTTGTTGTATACAGGAATTAAGCTGGAGCTGTTACAAGATTATGATCAACTACTCATGGTGGAATCAGGTATAAGAGGAGGCTTATGTCAAGTTTCCCATCGGTATGCTGAGGCTAATAACACGTATATGGAGAAGTTTGATCCGTCGAGACCGACCCAATTTATCACATATGAGGACGCCAATAACCAATATGGGTGGGCAATGTGTCACGCCCTTCCTTTTGGTGGATTTCAGTGGGTTTCGCCTGAAGAAATCAACTTAGAAACACTACAAGAAGATGATCCTCATGGGTACATATTAGAAGTTGATATCGAATATCCTGCAGAACTTCACGATCTACACAACGATCTACCTTTCCTGCCTGAGTGTATGAAACCATTGGAAGCATCTACAAAGAAACTGACACCTCATCTTGGACCTCGAAAGAAGTATGTAGTGCATTACATGGCTTTGAAGCAGGCTCTTAGTCATGGACTACGGCTAACAAAAATCCATCGTGTGCTACAATTCCTACAGTCTCGGTGGTTGAAACCTTATGTGGAATTTAACAACAGGCTACGACAACAAGCTGCAAATGACTTCGAGAAGGATCTCTACAAGCTCTTTAACAACGCTATGTTTGGAAAAACTATGGAGAACCTGCGTAGCCGTGTGGATATACGACTGGTGACCAATGAGAAGACTCTAGAGAAGTTGATCGCCAAGCCTACGTTTATCGACAGGACGATATATGCTGCTAATCTAGCTGCTGTACATATGGCCTCTCGTCAGATTGTGTTCAACAAGCCCATATACATTGGAATGAGTGTGTTGGACATCTCCAAGACATTAATGTATAACTACCATTACGACGTGTTGTTGCCTTATTATGGAGCTGGAAACCTGAAGCTTATGTATATGGACACTGATTCATTCATTCATCGTGTAACAACTGAAGATGTGTACAAGGACAAGCTACGTTTTCTTGAGCATCTGGATACAGCTGATTACCCTGTCAATCATATATGCCACTCTACTCAGAACAAGAAGGTATTGGGAAAATTTAAAGATGAGGCTAATAGCAAAATCATCCTACGCTTTGTTGGACTACGACCTAAGATGTATGCCTTAGATATTCAAGGCTCAATGATAAAAAAGATTAAAGGTATAAAACGTAGCGCTATTAAGCAGTACATTTCGCTTGACAGCTATACAGACTGTCTTAAAACCTGTGAAATCATCAGAACGCCCATGAATCTAATCCTATCACGAAAGCATGCTGTTACCACGGTGCAAGTGAATAAAATTGCATTGAATCCCTTTGATGATAAAAGAATTATTGCTGAGGACGGTATAACGACATACGCCTATGGACATTACAGCATTACAAGTAGTGCATAAGAGAATGTAAGTTGAATATGAAGATTTTTCTCGTGAGTCTACAATCTTAAAAATGAAGTTTATCCGTGTGCTGTGTATGCAACTAGCAGACGCCTGATGAAAAAAGAAGAAGATGGAAGGGAAGGTGGTAACCCTGCCATTAGGAGCAATCCTAGTGCTAGTCTCAAGCCTAGATAAAAGGGGAGAGACATCTACAACGAACTTAAATAAAGGTATGTTGACGCAAAGCTTTTCAATTTGTGAACCAATATGCAGTTTATCCCTCTCCGCATCGTGCAATAACGGTTTAACATATAATAAGTTTGTAAGATTTAGAAAAAAGTATATAAATTGTTGTAACGTAGGATGAGAAATGTTTATAATCTAATTACTCTCTATATTACCATGAGTACCTGTGATACTAGTTGAATTACCTGTTAAAATGACTCAAATACCTGTGATACTAGTCGAATCATGTGAAATTACCTTAACTAGCTCTGATACGAATTCCTGCTCTAAATTAGCACCAGCACCTGTGATACTATCTGGTTTGCTCTAAATATCAATGATACTAGTTGAATTACCTGTTAAAATGACTCAAATACCATTGATACAACCTGAATCATCTGTAATTACCTTAAATAGATGTAATACAAATCTCTGATCGAAATTATCACGAGTATCTGTGAAACTATACTGATTACCCAAATACTTACGATATTACCTCAACTATCTGTGAAATACGAAACTACATTATAACCGACCCCTGGAACCTGCCCTCCTGTAATGCTGGCTTAATTACTCTAAACACCTATGATACTTGAATTATGCTAAATACCTACGATACTCTCTGAATTACCTGTGAAATACGAAACTATGCTATACCCAACCTGGAATCTATCCTCCTGTGATACTAGATGAATTAGCCTAAATACCTACGATACTAACTGAATTACCTGTGAAATCATGCACAGCTATGATGCAGTTAGCTTCTGGAATCTGACCTCCTGTGATACTAGCTGAATTAGCTTAAATGCCCTCCCGATACTAGCTGAATTGCCTGTGAGAAATATGCAGCTATGATACGTCCTGCCCCAGGAAACTAGCCTCCTGTGATACTAGCTGAGTGACTCTAAACACGTATGTTACTTGAATTATACTAAATACCTACGATACTCTCTGAATTATCTGTAACATCATACGGAATTATGCTATATCCGCTTCCCGGGATCTCTCCTACCCTGTGATACTAACTGAATTACTTACCTGTTAGTGTGAGTGGGTTAGCTTTTCCCGTGAGAGGGCCACCTTACCCCTATACTTTTCCCTTTGCTGTTCATCTTTTCCCTTTGCTGGTCACGTTTTTCCCTTTGCTGGTCACATTTTTCCCTTTGCTGATCACATTTTTCCCTTTGCTGATCATCTTTTCCCTTTGCTGGTCACATTTTTCCCTTTGCTGGTCACCTTTTTCCCTTTGCTGAGCACATTTTTCCCTTTGCTGGTCACCTTTTTCCCTTTGCTGGTCCTATTTTTCCCTTTGCTGGTCACGTTTTTCCCTTTACTGGTCACCTTTTTCCCTTTGCTGGTCACCTTTTTCCCTTTTCTGGTCACATTTTTCCCTTTGCTGGTCACCTTTTTTCTTTGCTGGTCACCTTTTTCCCTTTGCTGGTCACCTTTTTCCCTTTGCTGGTCACATTTTTCCCTTTGCTGGTCACCTTTTTCCCTTTGGTGGTCACATTTTTCCCTTTGCTTGTCAGCTTTTTCCCTTTGCTGGTCACCTTTTTCCCTTTGCTTGTTACGTTTTTCCCTTTGCTGGTCACGTTTTTCCCTTTGCTGGTCCCCTTTTTTGCTTTGCTGGTTACATTTTTCCCTTTACTGGTCACATTTTTCCCTTTGCTGGTCACGTTTTTCCCTTTGCTGTTCACCTTTTTCCCTTTGCTGGTCACCTTTTTCCCTTTGCTGGTCACATTTTTTCCTTTGGTGGTCAAATTTTTCCCTTTGCTGGTCACCTTTTTCCCTTTGCTGGTCACCTTTTTCCCTTTAGTGGTCACCTTTTTCCCTTTGCTGGTCACGTTTTCCTTTTGCTGGTCACCTTTTCCCTGAATGGGTTACGTGATGGACATGTCTAGAACATTGACATGAAACAGTTTTCCATGAAGTTCACGTCTAAAGTCGCTTTCAAGGTCTAGCACCTCCTATTCCCTATCTCTCCTGTATATAAACCCATATTGGTACTCCTTTAGTATCTGTCTAGCCTAACACCTCTCCTCCTGTTCCTATACCTCTCATATAAACCATACTCTACTCCTCTAGCTCTGTCTAGCCTAACACCTCTCTCGTTTTCCTATGACTCTCATATAAACCATACTCTGCTCCTCGACCTCTGTCTAGTCTAACTCCACTCCTCGTTTTCCTATACCTCTCATATAAACTATACTCTACTCCTCAACCTCTGTCTAGCCTAACACCCCTCTTCTGTTCCTATACTTCTCATACATATAAACGCATACTCTACTCTCAACCTCTGTCTAGCCTAACACCAATCCCCGTATCCCCTACCTCTCATAAAGCGCATTCCTCTCCTGATCCCTGTCTAGCTGAGCATCTCTCTTTGGTTTCCTATACCGCTCATATAAAACACATTCTACCTTTAACACCTGTCTATCCTATACTAGGATCTCTCCGTTTTCTCGTATCCTCTTATAAACACATACTCAATTCTCCTAACCTAATACCTCTCCTCGTTTTCCTATACTTCTCATATAAACCATACTCCACTCCTCAACCTCTGTCTAGCCTAACCACCCCTCCTCGTTTTCCTATATCTCTCATATAACCCATACTCTACTCAACCTCTGTCTAGCCTAGCACCGCTCCTCCTGCTCCTATACCTCTCATACATATAAACGCATACTCTACTCTCAGCCTCTGTCTAGCCTAGCACTTCTCCACGTATTCTCTATCTGTCTCATATAAAGCGCATCCCCCTCCTTCTGCCGCTGTCTAGCTTAGTGTCAGTCCTCGTATTCCCTATCTCGCCCATATAAACGCATTTTCCTCCTTGGCCCGCCGCATCCACCCTCGTTTTCCCTATCCTTTCCCATATAAACGCAAAAAAGTGGCCCAGCTCTCTTCTAAATAACCTACTTGGCTTCTGTTCGTGCTGTGAAAAGTAGAGTTTGTTAATTTTGCATCTCAAAAGTGAAAGCTTATTCAAACATCGTGTTGTGTGTGATATAATTTAAGGTTGGCCGCCCCTGGCTTAGTCTTATGTGGATTTCGTTACATTACTATTTGATTTGTCAGCTGTATATAGGTAAATCGTACTGTGACTGCGCAGTCTCAGACGCCGCTGCGCAGTCGGTCTAGTTTAATCCTACCCTCGTAGTAGGTATATATAAACGAAGCTGTATGGAGGTTTTAAAGAGGAAGTACCATGTGAGTTAGAATTGAGAGATTGGTATTGATATTGTGACTATGTCCAGTTTTGTTTAAAACTGTCAGTCTCTCTGTTCTTACTGTCAGTGTTTCGGTTTTATCTGCCATTGTTTCTAAGTACTTATTTAGTTCAACTTCACTAGAAGTTCACTTCGCTCTGTCACTTCACTAAGGTGAACTAGTTCAATGCTCCGTAGCTTCACTTCTTTTGTGACGTAGCCTCTTCACGCCGGACGATTCACTTCGCCCGGGAGTCAAACACAAGACCTCCACAATCCGTCTCTCTGCAACGTCTCAACAGTGGTCACCAACTCGCTCGGAGAATCGTTCTTGATGTCGCACCAGAAACGCAGTCACTAACTCGTTCACTGACTGACAACTCAGTTCACCAACTCACACTCGACTCGCACTGACTCACTCCCGCGACAGTGTTGCCAACACTTCTTCGGAAATAATGGCTAAATGGTATCTTTAAAAACGCATTATTTAACAAAAAATCTGATGTGTTACACTCACATGACTTTCTCTACTCTTGACTATTTTTACAAGCGCTTATTCTCCATATGCTTCATGTTAATCAAGATGTTAATCTTATTGCTAATTTTCTTGTAGCTGCAAGGGGAATTGCTAGGCTTCAAGTGAGTCAAATGTTTTAAGAGCTGGTTGCTATGTGGAGCATTCCATTCTCTTTGCACGTCCAGAACATAAAAAATGAATAACGAATTTGAGAAAAAGTATAAGTATTGGAAAATTTAAGGGAATAACAAGCAATATCTCGAAAATGGTTCACGCAACAAACAAAATGTATATGTCATAAATTGTGTATTTAAACGCGACTACATTTTTTGTGTAGTAAAATTTTGTCTATCTCTTATGGTTTACCAGTTATCCAAAAGTCGTTCACAATGAAGAATACTTTTGGAGACATTCCCAGAAAATTCAAGATATACACTTTATTTGTCATGAAAGTATCTTAAATATATGATATTTTAATCAAAATCGTTACAGCCATTTTTGAGAAAATTAAAATTTTCGAAAACTGTTCCATCTAAAGGGTAATCTGGAGAGGGGGATTTTCTTGAAACCTTCGTGACGCATCTCTGGAAGATACTGAACCAAAATACCAGGTTTGGTGTTTATCCGACTGTTCGTTTCTGAGTTATGCTGTTCACAGACAGGCTGACACACACCTACACACAGACATGTTTCCAAAAATGCTTTTTTTGGATTCAGGGGGTCTCAAAACATATATTTCCGGTAAAATCTCGGTATCGAATTTTTGGGTGGAATACAATACTTCCCCTACTTACTATACGTAGTAGAGAAAGTGAAAATGGCTAGATATAATTGGCGTCTAAAACTACTCATATTTTGTTTTCAGAAGTTAAATCCCATAAAGACATTCTAAATATTGTAATTGATTAGATAATTCCATAATATTTAAATAATCTAAAAGAATAATTTATTTAATATAAAATTGAAATGGAATAAGGTATATTTTTGCTAAGCACCAACACCGTACGTAAAATATAACTGATATTGAAAGATGAAGTTTACTGAAATTCTTTAGGTAAAATATGTAAAAACTGACCAATTCTACACATGTGTCAAAAATCATACATTTTGGGCACATACTCCAGAAAGTCGATCTTATGATTAGTACATTTTAATGACATGGCATGACTCATGATAGAAACATAATACAACTATACGGTTGTGGGGATTCATCGTAACTATTTATTCCTTTTACGTAGCCAAAGCGCAGATGTAATTGTGCAATTTAGGCTAGATTTGGTTAAATAGGCTAGATTTCAGGCTATAAGCATTTTACGATTTTATGGCTAAACGCTACTGTGAAAATGTGGCTTTAGCCATAAAATAGCTAAGTTGGCAACACTGGTTCGGCCTGATATACATATCTACAAGTTTAGGTCTTTTCCCCTCTCCTTTTCTCGCAGAGCAAACGAAAATATAAACATGCATTGGATCCATCGAATTAGTGCCACATAGTTCAGCTTTAAATTACTTGGGGGAATAACCACGGTGAATAATCGCAAGTCAAGTTCATGTTACAACGGCGTATTATCTAGATGCTAATGCATATTTACCTTATGAATAGTAAATATTTTATGGCATGCCATGACTCATGATAGGAGTATAATACAGCTACAAGGTAGCGGGGATTCAGCCTAGCAATTTTTCTTTTGCATAGCTAAAGCGCAGATAAAATTTTGCTTTTTAGGCTAGATTTTGGCTAAGGGATTGGTTAAATAGTCGAGATTTTAGGCTATAAGCATTTTACGATTTTATATGGCTAAACGCTACTGTGAAAATGCTAGGTTTAGCCATAAAATGGCTAAGTTGGCAACACTGTCCCGCGATAGCGTTCGCTTATATAGTCACTGGAATTTTTCCATAAGGTTCTCGAACGTTCTAGAGCTATTTCGACACACTTTTTGAGGGAGGGGAGACATCGCGCCCGATGTTTACGCTGGCGAGAGGCAGTTATCGTTGTTTATTCCGACTGCCCGGCGCCGACCTCCCGATAACCTTAGGCCATAGGTGCTGAAACACAATATCTTAGAACAAGCATACGCCATTGTAATTAAAATTCAAAAGACAACTTTTAGAAGACGGTTTAGTTTAATTCTTCTACTAGACGTTAAGGAATATAGCTTTAAAATGTCCACATCCAAAACTGTGATCGCGACATTTCAAGGAAAACAGCCAATAAGATTTAGAATTATTTTGAAGATAAATGTTTAGACAAGAGTTTTATTATCTGCGATTCAACATTTTTTGAGTCATTTACAAAGAAAACAAACTAATTAAGACTTAAATTATGAATAGAGCTATTTTAAATGCACGGGAGTGAATACTGAAACTTTAAATAGGCAACCGGGGACTCTACACAATCGTAGGGCAGATCAGAATTCGCTATATTTAAAGTATAGTAGGGTGACGCAAACTAGCAGAGCTTCATAACAAACGTTCGCAATGTTCAGATCATTGCCATACACCCTAGTGGAATGTGTGCTGTGTGCTGTTTCGTCTGTGTGTCCTACATTTTCACATTCTTTTTATCAAGATAAGTGAAACAAGTTACTATAATTACGTGGTTAATGTCGTCTTTCTAAGCTAGGCTATTAACTATTGTAGCGGTTACTCCTTTGTAGGCTCCCACTACGTTTCTGATGATGGATGCTGTGTTACGTACCTATAGGTCGTCTTGATGCCTGTACTCTTGTGATGTATCTTGAGGTTCTCGTAGACTGAAATCTGATGATCGTATATCTGTATTCTTCTGTGTGTTAGTATGTTGTAATTATTATTTTATAATT
Source organism: Deroplatys truncata (assembly GCA_030765065.1). Classification (NCBI taxonomy): domain Eukaryota; kingdom Metazoa; phylum Arthropoda; class Insecta; order Mantodea; family Mantidae; genus Deroplatys; species Deroplatys truncata. The sequence continues at coordinate 282,126,928 of CM060975.1, forward strand.
GTGCCACGGCTGCTGTATTTTGAATCGGAGAGCAATTGTGTCTTGTCAGGGTTAGGTATGGAGAAGATTAAAATATTTTGCAAACACGTATTCTGTTAACCTTTCTCTTGTATTTTTAGATAAATCACATGTAAATATTCACAAATCACTATTACCTGTTAAATTATGTATAACAGGTAAACTTTAGATACGTAGTTTTAGAGTCTATTTAGAGACGAGCTTACACACGACCTTCCAGACAAGCTTCTGTTAGCGTTCCCTCCAACCGTTTTCTTAAGGTACGTATTTGAATTATAGGCATGTATCAATGTGTCTGATTGGTGTTACTGACCAATAACATCCAATAACAGTCGTTTTAATTATGAATCCAAGGTTCGTTACATGCTTACGTAGATACTATTGCATTTCTCGTAATTTTATATTACTGGTTATATAGCTAACAATGGACTTTCCCTCTTATTTTATATGTTATAACGTTATATGCTTATTCTCTACCATGTGTACACTATGAGTATATGTGTTTTAACATCATCTTAATTGTTATACGTACAATATTAGCAAAGAAAATACATAACACGTAAAACTTAGAACAAAAAATATATTAAAGAAAGAAATTATTAATGTGTTGTTGCTGAGAAGCTGTGAATTAGATAACTTATTACATTAATGAGTTATTGTATTAGTTTGTCCGTGGCTAGTACATATAACCTTATCTTACTCTGGTAATGGCGGATACTGGAATTGATGGTGTTTATGTTGATGCAGTATTTGTCTGGAGTATTGTTTTATCCAAACAAATAAGGTTTCGTAAAGCTGTGCAACACTAAATTTTCCTGATAGTGTTTATATTATGAATTATATGCATAACTTGTTCAGATCTATAAAAGTAAGCTGGTGTTCCGCTCTTTCCCGGATCCGGGGCAAAACCAGCCACAGTACATGTTTTCATAAACCAACAAGTAAGCATCGGTGTATTAAATTTTTACTTTCTCTACCACGTACGCAGTAGGTAGGTCCCTGTATGCGTATGTGTGGGTGTGTCTGTAAACAGCATAACTCAAAAACGAAAATTCGGATTTGTACCAAACGTGATATTTAAGTTCAGTATCTTCCAAGATGCGATACGAAGATTTTCAAGAAAATCCCCACCCTTAACTCCCTTTACATGGAATGGATGAGGGACATTGAAACCTCACAGCGTATACTATACGAATGCAAAGGTTTCGCTGTCCATAGGTATGTATTCTTAAGGTCCTTCTTTTTGGAACCTGAGGATATGAAAAATGCAGATATCAAGGACTTGGTCCGTTTCTTTCGGACCATTAAATTAGAGTAATGCCAGAATATGAGACACAATGGGCTCTTGAACCTGTGTGCATCGCTTCTCTTAGAAGCCACTCATTTATCATCATCATCATCACCCTTTACATGGACCATTTTTCGAAATTTTTTATATTACCAAAAATGGCTCTAACGATTTGGCTGAAATACCATGTATTAATGATATTTACATGACAAATATAATGTATACTTTGAATTTTTTGGGAATAGCCTATGAAGTCCTCTTCATTCGGAAGGAATTCTGTATAATCCTGTATAACTGGTAAGCGTTAAGCGATAGACGAAAACGTACTACCCCAAAAAATGTAAATCTCTTTAAACCACACAATTTACTTTAAATAGCACCAACTATTTTCGAGATATCCGTTATTAATGGTTCGAATGATACAATTCTTTGTCATTCTTTTAAAGTCCTGTCGACATTCAGTTGTTTCTCGCGTTTGCATGGAAAGAGTGCGAAATATTAATTCCACTAATAGCGTCCATTTCTTAAAGATTTGACTATTACGCTTCCCTTTGCATTTATAACGAAATGTATAATGTAGCCACTACTGCAAAGATTTATCTCCTTATAATTAAGTAGATAGAAAAATAAGCTTTCGTAAGAATAGTTTTTACACCCTTAATAAATGAAAGATGTTAGAAGAAGTCATGTGAATGTAACACATCCGCTTCTAATGCTTTTTTAAAGGAAATTTGTGCTGCCAGTGAATAAAATGATGTATTGGCTCTATTTAAGGCCTTCTTCTACCCTTTACTATTTTACTACACAATAAAGTTTTAAGTGTACTGTTCTGCCTCTGGTTCCCTTTTTAAGGGTTGTGCAAAAGCACCTACAGCATATAATATATGCAGCAACACTAAGCAATTGGTCTATGTGATAGCAAGCAGCGCATGATCCCAAAGTAAATTCTCACCATGAACTATAAATTTCCAAAGCCTTTGGGAATCGTTGGATGAGGTCAGTCTAGCGTTCTCTTTGAAGTTCAGGAATGGTGTGCCGTAATTCTCAGAGCTGTACATCAATAACCGGAGGACTTCCTTCATCCAGAGATGAGAAAATCCAAATCTCAGATATTCTCTCCTATGAATAAAGGGATGTTACAATAACTTAATGCCAGCCATAAGACTTCACCATAAACCCAGTTAAGGACACCCCTTGTGCCTCATGAAGCACAAGATTCAGTTCCAACACTTGTAAGTGGTGATCCAAGCTATGGGGCAATCCAGTCCTGCGTTTGACACATTCTTAAACGTCTTCTACCATGTGGGAGGTCATATAGGGCGTGGGTGACAACTCATTTGAAGACAATTATTGGCTACGAGGATAATTCAGGAAGTAATGACAGTTCGCGCATTCGTCGCTATCGGCTTCTGTCCAATGTCGAATCGTTGCCTCGAAATTGTTTTCCGTGCTGCCAGTCGAACAAGATGTTATTGTGTATTCTGTAATTGTTCAAAATGATCTGTGAGTTACAAAACCCCTCCACGACTCTGGGAAGAGATACAGTATTTAGGCGAATCTAATGCGCACCTTTTTTGACCAAACGTAGTACCCAAAATCGTGGTGCGCATTAAATTCACTGGCGCTTTAGATTCGCGTAAATACGGTATATTGGAATTTTGAATGCTCTGAAGTTAAAATCTGCAGAAATTTATCGCCGATTAAAGGAAGTTTATGGTGATACAGTGATGAACGAAAGGAATATGAATAAATGGTGTTAAATGTTTGAGATTCGACGAAAAATGCGCATGACAAAACTCGATCCGAACGTCCGTCAATCATCAAAGACGATTAATTGAAGAATCAAGTGAACAACAAAATCGTGTAAAATGAGTTACAAATTTATTTCCCAAACATTTCTCGCTCTTTGCTTGATGAAATTGTGTCCGAATATCTAGGGCTTGATAGAATGGCTGCAGTCGACTACACTTTAAAGCTCGTGGACAGGTATGACGAATGCTAAAATAATGAAAGTGATTATGTGAAGAAATAAACTAAACTCCAATTTTGTTACATGCTTTTTTAATAAAATATACTTTTAAAATGTATTAAAAGAAAACGGTCGTTACTTCCTGGATTTCCATCGTATTTCAATGTAGATCAGCTTGTTTGTCGGCAATGTACATTATATATTTTTCCAGAATGTTTTTACAACACTCGTTGAAATTTCATAGATCTGTGTTGGAAATATAAAAGTGAACAGTATTTGGCAGCAAGAAATAAGAAATAATTCTAACGTATTTGCTAAGAAAGACAAACTAACAGAACATATTTAGACAAAATAGGTCATAGAAGAATCCCTGTTGCTCAGTTACTGTTCCAAGGGTCCTACTTTCTATTCCTGCCTGGAATCGATAAATTTGTTTTTGATAAGGAAGGTTACTCGGTATATCCAGAGTCTGTCATGTGAATGTGCGTATATTTGCGCGTGTGCTCCGGCTATTTAATAACCAGGTTGCCTATATTAGCTGACGCTGAGCAGATATGAATGCATGTTCCACAGTTATTCTGTATGACACATTTATCATAATGGGCACAGGTAGGATATTTGCAGCATTCACTAAGTAATAAAAGCCCAATTTAAAATTTGCTTTAAGTAACGCCAGTGAAATTAAAACTGTCTCTTTTTTTTAAATTTAAATTGTGCCTTATTTAGTGCGACAAAAATAAAAGCAGAAATAAAACATTTATGTAAACAGTTACAGGTACGAACGAATGGAGAGAGGCGGGGCAGAACACGGCACGCAGACCAGTAGGCCGCTTGTGCCTCTACCAGTGACCTCCGGAAGGGAGAGACCAGGAGAGAGACGCAAAGGGCGACCAGATCCAGGTGACGACGGACGCAAGTACTGATGGGGTTACTACTGTTTCCAAACTAAACACATTCGACGCCGCCCGGTCCTGTCCAAAATCTATCCCTTCGGGGCGGAGCCCACTCGGAGGAGAGACTTAATCGAGCATTCCCCACAGCGACGCCAGGGAAGAAACCTCTACAGAACGGCCAGCCGCAACAGGCCGAACACCGTCGCCTTGTCCTATAACCGTAAAATAGATGACAGGGAAGAAAATGAGAGGGAGAAAAGTCGTAGTAAAACTGAATCATCCCCCAGCATTTTCCTATCGACTCGGAAACCACGAAAAGCTCATGGGCCAGAGAGGGTGGTCACCAGAGATCGAACCCGGGACCTCCCGAATGCAGGCCAGAGACTTTGCCGCCTAAGACATCCCGCTCGGTAAGAATTTACTGAATTACAAGTCACGGTTTGCCCATGTGGCATATTATTTATGTTATTTTTGTACTACTCTATTTGTTTTGAATGACATATTGGGAGGTTTGGTAGCCAGGAAATAAAGAATCAAATTTTGTCCAGCTAGATTGCGAAAATGGCCCACTGTGCGGTGCTGTTGTAATTTGACATTTGAGCTCTCAAAAAGAGGTTCAGAACCTCGGTCGGTCGTCTAGACAACCGCTTAATGTGGGAATCATTGTTTTCACTACCGCAAAGTTGGTCGACAGTGCTGGAACAGTAGGCGTAACAGTGGAGAGACGGGTAATATGTGTGTCTGTGTGCATGGGAGAGCGAGAGAGAGAGAGAGAGAGAGAGAGAGAGAGAGAGGGAAGGGAGAAAGAGAAAGTAGCCACTCACAGAGCTCAACCGTAGGCTATAGGGAGATGTGCAAACATGCATGTACATAGAGAGAGAGAGAGCGAGAGAGCCAGAGCGAGAGATGTGATATGTCGCTGTTACTCTCTCTTCCTCCTGCAAGCAAGCTTGCTATCAGGAAAGCAAGGATGTGGTAGAGGTGGCTTGTCAAAGTCATTCACTATACGTGTAAGCAAGGCTAGGAATGACATCAAATATCATATTTCTTATTACGCTCTCTACCATCCATCTATATATTGTATTCCATCTAAAAATTCTACATCGAGATTTAACATAAAATTCACGTTTTGACGGCCTTTGAATTTAAAAGTGGTTTTAGAAAAACGATCTCTATGTAGGTATGAATTTAAGTTCAGTATTTTCCAAATATGTGACATAAAGGTTTGCCAGAAAATACTACGCACCCCAAACTAAACTTTCCATGGAACATTTTTCTTTATTTTTAATTTTCTCACAACTGGCTCTAACTGTTTTAAATAAAATACCATATATTTAAGATATTTCAAAGTACCACATGTCATGTAGACCCTCCAGTAGGATGTTCGGGGGAATGGAGGAGTAATGAGGGGAGAGAGAGAGAATGACAGAGAGTGTAGAAGGGATAAAGACAGAAAGGCAGAGAGGGGAGAAGGGAATAGAGAGAAGAATCACTGTAGATAACACAACACAAACTAAGCTGCTGGTTATGCAAGTTATCTATGCAAGTCAAACTAATAACTTTATTTATTATTATGCATATAACTTTTATAACCTAAAATCACCATAATATGCAAAGAAAATATGTTAAAAATATTACTAAAATATAGATAACATCAAAAACATATGACCTAACAACATTATAATGAGGTAAAATTTCAGTTGTAGAACAAATGAACTATTTATTTAAGAATAAATACACATGAGAAGCAAGCTAATCTACGGAATTACTGTAGTATACTTTTTACTTACTCTACCGATACTGAGATTTCACCGGAAATATGTGTTTTGAGACCACCTGAATCCCAAAAAAGCATTTTTGGAAACATGTCCGTGTGCGTGTTTGTGAACAGCATATCTCAGAAACGAACAATCGGATAAACACCAAATTTGGCATTTAGGTTCAGTATCTTCCAGAGATGCGACACGAAGGTTTTCAAGAAAATCCCCCCACCCCAGATTACCCTTTACATGGAACATTTTTCGAAAATTTTAATTTTCTCAAAAAAGGCTCTAACGATTTTGATTAAAATATGATATGTTTAAGATATTTTTATGACAAATGAAATGTATATCTCGAATTTTCTGGAAATGTCCCCAAAAGTATTCTTCATTGTGAACGACTTTTGCATAACTGGTAATAGATACATAAGAGATGCACAATAGATGCATAAGAGATAGACAAAACTTTACTACACAAAAAATGTAGATCACGTTAAAATACACAATTTATGTCATATACGCTTTTTTGTTGAGTGAACCATTTTCGAGGTATTGCTTGTTATTCCCTTAAATTTTCCAATACTTATACTTTTTCTCAAGTTCGTTATTCATTTTTTCTATGTCCTGGACAGCAAAAAGAATGGAATGCGCCACATAGCAACCAGCGCTTAAAATATTTGACTATCTCTTAAAACCTACCATATTCCCCTTGCATCTACAAGAAAATTAGCAATAAGATTAAATGAAGCATATGGAGAATGAGCGTTTGTAAAAATAGTTTGTACAAGAGTAGAGAAAGTCATGTGAGTGTAACACATCTGATTTTTGCTTAAGCACATGAGCCCTGAGTTGCAATATACGAGGAATACCTTATGCAAACTTTTAAATAAAAAAAAATTATTTAGCAAACAGAGCTTGGAAAAACTTCTTTCTGCTTGAGAAAGGTTCTTTTCCTTGAAAGAGTAGAAATATGACAGGTGTGATTGTTTACTCACTAAAATCTGCTTTATGAAAAAGAAATGACTATATAGGATAAATATGAATACATAGGGAATACATATGTTACCAACAAATTATGATGTGATACATTCATATGACTTTCTCTACCCTCCAACGTTTATTAGTGGGTGTACAAAATATCCTTACTAAAACTTATCTTCATACCTATTACATTCTAAATCAAATAAGCCTTTGCAGAAATGGCTACATTACATATTTCGTTATACATTCAAAGAGAACAGCGATAGTCAAATGTTTAAGAAGTGGACGCTATATGCCAGCCTTAAAATTCCATATTGTTTCCATGTAATCGCGACAAACAACTGAGTGTTGACAGGACTTAAAGAGAATGACCACGTAATGAACAATTCGAACCATTAATAACGAATATCTCAGAAACGGCTTATGCCACATAAAATCTTATTTGAAATAAATTGTGTGTTTTAAAGAGATCTACTTACATTTTTTGTGTAGTCGCTTTCGTCTATCGCTTAACGTTTACCAGTTATACAAGGTTATACAAAATTCGTTCTGAATTAAGGCTATTCCCAGAAATTTCAAAATATACTTTTAAGAAAATAATTTTTTTAAAAAATGTTGTATGTAAAGGCTAGTTGGAGGTGAGGGGACTTTCTAAAAATCTTCGTGTTGGAAGATACTGAACTTAAATATCCAGTTTGGTATTTATCCAACTTTTCGTTTTTGAGTTTAGCTATTCACAGGCACAACACACACGTTTCCAAGAATGCTACATTTGGATTCAGGGGGCCTCAAAAGGTGTCTTTCCGGTGAAATTTTGAAATTGAATTTTTGAGTGGAATGCAATACCTTCTCTTCCTACATGTACGTGTATGTTTCATCATTAAAATCCTAGTCCTATTGCTGCAACCTGCTTGCGGTTCATCGATATACAGTGGCTTTTATCCACTTTTAAACAGTCTAACAGCCAAATGAACGACTATTCTCATTTTTAACATGCAATTTACACGCTCTGGCATTTTTAAACTAATTGCATTTTATCAGTTTTGTTTTTTAATAAAAATATATAAATAAATTCAAAAGGTTGAGTATTTGTTTGTGCGGAATACAAATACACACCTTTACACTTATTCCTATTAAATATTATAAATGTATCCTTCGAAATGTCTTGCGCCGTAGTGCTGTGGGCTAGAGCGTGGAGCTCGGGTTCGATCCCGCCCTTGCGGGTGCGGATTTTAAGTCCACGGTATAGGGCCGGTGCCCACTGAGGAAAGTGAGGAGCTGCGAAAGACAGCGATCCCAGCCACGTAGGCTAACATTCTGGCTGGGGGTTGTGTGGTGCTGGCCACATCACCTTTCCTTATAGGTTGGATACCGCGTACGTGAACGTAAGGCCGGCTGTTGAGTTTTCACGTCAAGGCCCTTCATGGGCTGTAGACCCATGAGATTGTTATTATTAATCTTCGACACAAGGCAAAAAAACACCATCTAACTTCGAATTTGATACTCCACACCGCAACATTCTTCTTCGTCTTCTTTTTCTTCTGCTCCTACTCCTTGTAAGGGAATGCCTACCCCATAATTAATGTGCACAGCTTAATATAAGAAATATGATCACAGATACACAAATAAACGATAGGGAAAGTAGTAGAAAAGATGCATTAAAAGAGAAATAAGTAGGAAGGCGGAACAGATGTAAATATTAGATATATTGTGTATTAATATTAATATTGTGTATTAATATTGTAGACAGCATGTAATATAAGATAAACTTATGTATGCAATAGGTATTTAAAACAGACGTTGTACAGGAAAGCGTGCTAATAAGTTAAAACAATTAGCAAGTGGGCTTTTGCAGCAGAAGGAGTTGGAGAAAGTAACAGCTTATACGAAAGAGAGGGCTGACGAGAGAATGAAACAGAGAAATATAGGAATTTCCAGATAGGCCATTAGGATATGGAATATGTCACAGGGATGCGAAAAATGTGGCAGTTTGTGGAGAGAGAGGACCAAGGAGTGAAAGAGACAGAGTTATGTAGGAATTCCTAGATATGTCATCGGAAGCGTAGCAGCAGAAATACGAGCAATTGAACTGTTATACATCGCTATAAAAAGCAGCAATCAGAAATTATGTTACCATTAATGGGGTGAATGTGCGGCTTAGGGCATTTCATACAGGTTTGCGCAAATAAAAGTGGTCCGTCTGCCGTTTGAATGCAAATGCGATATTTCGGTTGTGTATTAATATAAATTTATGTTAAAATTGAATCAAGGGCAATTTTATGCAATATCAATAATCAATAATTGCCATACTTCTGTCAGCATTTCAGTTTATTTCAAAAGTTCATGTACACATTGCTTTTCGCATTCTGGAAAATGATTTTCTCGATACAAAAAAGGATTTAAGTTGTGAAAGCAGGTTCGTTTAAAGAACCAGTCCATGATGTCTTCTCTGCGGAACGAACTGTTAACAAATTTTGTGGCCATCACGTTCTTCGGATCTAACAAGTGTGATTGTTTCCTGTGGGGATAGCTGAAGAGCATGGTCTATTAAACAAATACATACACAATGTAGGAACTGAAAGACATCAGCCGTGAAGTTCTCGTCATCGATATCGGGTCGTCCTCCCTGGTGTAGTGGTTACCATGCTAGCCTCTAGTTCCCGAGGTCGCGGGTTCAAACCCGGCGGAGAGCGGTGGATTTTTTCGGGCGTAAAAATCCTTAGCATGGCTTCCTTCGGAAGGAAAGTAAAACCGGTGGTCCTGCGTCGTACATTTACGACACGTAAAGGAACCTTAAGTTTGATAAAGAGGCCTCTGAGCAAAATTCACGCCCAATATAGAATGGGACGCTAAGGACCATAGCAGTTAAATAGCGTCCATAAATAAAACTCAATTTCAATTTCATCGATATGGAAACTTTACTTCGGGTGTGTTTTGAAGTGGATAGTATCTTTACGTTATTTGCACCACACTTTGGATGTCAGTTTGAAGTAGGTTGTATTGAAGGAGTTGTATTATATTTCCACTGTTGGGGAGCCGAACTTGAAGTTCGTTGCAACCACACGTATAGTACCCGCTTTCCGGTAGCCTTCGCCCCAAATGTACTTTCCGGTGGCCTTTGTCCCCCCAAAAATGTTTAAAAAATTTTAACTTTGTAATTTGACTGTTTATTTAAATATTATATATTTATGTTTTCCTCGGCTGCGTCAGTATTATTGTTAGAGACACGTTTCTCTTTGCAGGGTTGTGGTGCGACTGAAGAATGTAGGCTAATACAGATTATCATTTTACTTCACCCCCTTTATTAATACTTGACACGATTTAAATAACACTTCACTGATATATATATATATATATATAGAGAGAGAGAGAGAGAGAGAGAGAGCTGTGAGATTATTTTTTATTAATTACTTGCACTTTTTAACACGTAAACTATTTTTGTCTCACACAAAATACGTATTATTTTTCTTGAGGACACCTCTCGCGTCCGGTTAAGAACACTGTCTACATTATTGTTGCTCCAATAATGACTAATAGCATTATTAAACCTTCTTAGTCATTATTGCCTCAAGGTTACCTAATTATTACCTCATTGTTATCAACTTTTAACCTATAATTCTCACAGCTCCTACATTATTAAAGAAAGCATGGAAAGACTATGGCATTTTAAGGCCAGCATATAGGGGCCAGTTCTTAAACATGCGACTATTGCAAAAATTCCCTTTCTATCTATAACGAAATATGTGATACATTTGTTTCTGCAAAGGTTTATCTCGATTAAAGTGAAGTAGATAGAAAAATAGGCTTTCGTAAGCATAGTTTGCATAGGCTCTAATAAACAATATAGTAGAGAAAGTTTAAAGAATGAGCGAAGGCACTATCTATATCTATCTTGGCGTTGTAACAGCTAAACAAATCCAACAAAATAAATACCTGTCCTCCTCCTACGCCCACTTTTTAGTATTCATTAACATCCCAGAAAAATAAGTTTTATTACAGGTTGTCAAAACATTATGGTATGTAAGTTGCACAGGGAGGAAGCAAGGAAGAAGGTGAGTGCTAAGGTGGGAGAGAGTAAAAAGGAGAGATGTGGAGAAAGGAGGAATGGTAGAAAGGCGAAATAAAACGAAAGCTAAAGACGGAGATGTAGGAAAGCATTAAGAGGGAAGGAAAGAAACAGGGACTGAGGGATAGTGAAAATGACAGGAAGAGAGAGCAGTAAATAACCTCCATACTTGTAATAACGCGAGTGGAGCTGTGGCTCTGCTAACAAAAATAATTCACAGTTCCCATAGGTATTATTAATGGTAATCACCTCGTAAGTGCACAGTAGATACTTATTATTCTAGATATGTGTTACTCTTCATATTCCAATGCAATTTTTTGATTAAATAAGAACAGCACATACAGCAAATTAAAAAACACGTATATTTTCGTATTCCCTTGCGTGTATTCTACTTCTGATATATCCTTGCGGCTGTTGTTACTTCCTTGACAGTCCGTGGGCAGACTTTTGTGTCACGGAGTTCGGCGGACTATAGAGCTAACCAGGTTTTCAGAAACGGAGTTGGGTCTTATCAGCCAGATGGGTTTCCTCTCTCTTTCTCTGCTGACGTTTGTCTGCTCTGGTGTCATCAGTTGTCTCCTTACTCTGGATTTTCGTTGTTTTTATCGTGTTGGTCTTCATGTCGATGTCCAGGAGTAGCTCGCGTACTAGCAACTTCGTCACAAAAACATTTGACCATCTGTATGAGGGAGGGAATTCAACGTCTAGCAGTGCTAAACTTCCGTATGTGTGCTTGTTACACAGTCCGTATGTATACACTAGGTCAGCAATATCAGAATGAGCGCATTTATTTGACCATCTAACCGTTTACGGAGGAACACAAATAAACGCAAATAAACCACCACAGTTGTCTACGATCAAGAATACAGTGGTGTACTAACTCAAAGCGATATTAGTGTAAAATCACATTGATCCACAGACAAACTTGCAATTAGTGCCATGGATTCATTTGATGTATAGTATGTAACGCCGTCCTGCTGAAAATATCCTTGACTAATCTCTACATCGTCTAGTTGCTCAGCAAACTGCATGAAAATCCGTCAGTACTCTGCAGTGTTCACATTGCCTTTTTTAAAAATAAATGGTCCCACTATTCTCTGTGCGGATATTGCGCACCAAACTCCGATTTTAACCGGGCGCATAGGTGCTTCATGAATAAGATGTGGATTTTCAATAGCGTGAGTTATTTGAGTTCACATAGCCGGATAAATGGAACTATGCTTCATCTGTGAACCATGTGATGGACAACCGTAATCCTATACGGCTTTAGGCCTGCACTTTTCACAGCTCTCTGACACATTGAGTAACTGTATCCTGTGTCCTGCGACAAACGTTCTAAAGATTTTTTGGGTGACGTCAACAACAACCATGGGAAGCCTAGATGAACGAGTGTTGTCTTTTCACTCACCAGAGATTCAGTTGTTTCCAATTTGTTTACCAGTCCCAGTATTGTGTTTCTTTGGGGAGGATTCCGAACACCAAATTCTCTCTGGTATGCCTTAAGAGTAGCTGTAAATGAATCCGTAATCCAGCATTACTTTACAAGGAAGAGTCGTTCATTTAATGTGTACTCCATTTTCACGTTGACTAGAACAAAATCTCAAAAACAGTTGCCGACAATAAAACTAACGATTACGAATAAAACGTGAGCATTCTGCGCATCTACTCTGTATTCACTCTTAGGTTAATCCGCGTCAAAACAAACCCCAGGTGACCAGTGCACCGCTATAATGTATCCTTCCGCCATTCGCACTAGAAATACTGTCACACTTTCAGACCATGTGGCGAGTACAAGCGGCACGTAGTGCAAAAAAGAACAGAGTCCTTATTTCGACAACTGAAACGGCGACTAGCATATTCTGTTAAGGGTTAAAGGTGATAAGATTGATAGTTGCAACAAAATAAACGTTTGCACATATAATAATAGTTAATTCTAAAATAAAGTAACAGGTATGCGATAACCTAATTTATTCGCTCTGGAAGCGGCACTTTATTAACTGTTGGAGGCTCATTTTAAAAAAGAAATTGTGCACTGTTATGCGAATTGCATTCTTCTTAAAACCATTACACTCTTGCATCGCGTATTTCATATGCTTTCTTTTTTTTCCGGGTGTAACCACTTTTCTCGTTTCAGATTTTTCTGCACAAGCATTGTTTATACTTGTACTCAAAACACCGGTGAACTCAGAAGTTAGTTTCGCCATTTCTTTCGCGGAAAGTGTTGGATATTACTCACATAACTTATAATAAAGATTCAACACTATTGTTTTTTCACCACTAGTCAATGCTAATGCTTTACGTAATTCGACGAAAACACAAGAGCAAATTCACCGTCCGCCATGATACTAAACACAACTGCTGGATTCTGGCTGTAAACAATATTCTGCGCCTACCCGGATGTCAGATGGCTCATACGAATTGCGTAATGGGACTTGGAGCTCTGTTTTACGGTATAAATCAGCGTTAAATAAAACCTTAGGTATTTGTATAGAGTATTACACTATTTAAGGATAAATTCATTCTAAATTTCAGAGATTAGCATGGGACTACTTTCCTGGGCGCATTGCTACCGTGTTGCACCACGGTGCACTGACCACGTGGGTTTGTTTTGCCGCGGTTCAACCTAAGAGTGAATACAGTTTAGTGACAGGCAATCGAAACTCCAGAACATTCTGCTTAATTTGATGCTAAAATTGGGGCATTGAGAGAATTTCGAAAGGAATAATTAAAGAAAGAAATGTGTCAATACTTAATAAATCCCCCTGTACATTGTTCATATGCGGAGACAAAATAATTTTAAATTAACCTTTACAATAAAATCCAGGATCTCTTTAATGAAAGAGTATGCTGGTTTTATTCATTTTAGCGAGAAAAAAACTCTGGTTCACACCCATACTCATACTTTAGTAGAGATGAGGGAAAAAAGTCTGATAAATTGCATTCACATGATTTTATCTACTCACTCTTGTACAAATTATTCTTACAAACGCTTATTCTTCTATATAATTTATGTTAATCGAGATAAACATTAGCAGAAATTGCCTTATTCTGTATTTCTTTGTAGGTACAACCAGATTAAGGTAATATAGTAGCTTTTTAAATGATATAGAAATCTTTTAAGAGCGGGTCACTATGCGATAGCTTTCAAATTACGTTTTCTTTGCATGATTAAAGAGAAATAAACGAATACCGACTTCCCATTTGAGAAAAGCATAATTATTTTAAAATACAAACCAATAACAAGGAATATCTCGGAAATGGTTAAGGCTACAAAAATATATTTGGCATAAATTGTGTTATTTAACAAGATCAATACTTTTGGTGTAGTAAGATTTTGTCTATCTCTTACGGCTTACTAGTTATGCAAAAGTTATTCAGAATGAAGGGGAATTCAGAGGCTGTGGCCAGAAAATTCAAACTACACTTTTAATTTGTCATTAAGCTATCTTAAATATACAGTATTTCAATCAAAATCCTTAGACCCATTTTTGAGAAAATAAAAATGTTCGAAAAATTTTCCATGTATAGGGTAGTTTGGGGTAGGGGAATTTCTTGAGAATATTCGTGTTGCATCCTTAGAAGATGCTGAGCTCATATACCAAATTTGGTTTTTAACTAACTTTTCGTTCACAGACAAACACACGGACCGTTTTTTTAAAAATGTTCTGTTTTTACTTTCTCTACTGCGTATAGTAAGTAGGGAAAGTACCAATTGCATTCCACCCAAAAATTCGATACCGAGATTTCACCGGAAATACATGTTTTGAGACCCCCTGAATTTAAAAAAAAGCATTTTTGGAAAGATGTCCGTCTGTGTGTGTCTGTGAACACCATAACTCAGAAAGGAACAGTCGTATAAACACAAAACAGGGTATTTAGGTTCAGTATCTTCCAGAGATGCGACACGAAGGTTTTCAAGAAAATCCCATCATCCCAGATTATCCTTTACATGGAACATTTTACGAAAATTTTAATGTTCTCAAAAATGGCTCTAACGATTTTGATTACAATATCATATATTTAAGATACTTTCATGACAAATAAAATGTATATCTTGAATATTCTGGGAATGTCTCCAAAAGTATTCTTCATTGTGAACGACTTTTACATAACTGATAAACCATAAGGGATAGACAAAATTTTACTGTTCAAAAATGTAGATCGCGTTAAAATACACAATTTATGTCATATACATTTTTTTGTTGAGTGAACCATTTTCGAGATGTTGCTTGTTATTCACTTAAGCTTTCCAATACTTATACTTTTTCTCAAATGGGAATTCGTTATTCATTTTTTTGTCCTTGTAATGCAAAGAGAATGGAATACTCCACATAGCAACCAATTCTTAAAAGATTTGACTATAGCTTAAAGCCTACCATATTCCCCTTGCATCTGCAAGAAAATTAGCAATAAGATTAACATCTCGATTATCATGAAGCATATGGAGAATAAGCGTTTGTAAAAATAGTTTGTACAAGAGAAGAGAAAGTCATGTGAGTGTAGCACATCAGATTTTTTTGGATTCAGGAGCCTTAAAATATATATTTCCGGTGAAATATCGACATTGAAGTGTTGGATGGAATACAATGCTTCCCCTAGTTACTATTCGCAGTAGAGAAAATAATAATGTAACAGTTATTTTGGAACGGTTACGAGGATGGAACCGTTCCAAGAATAACTGTTTTTGAAATTATTATACAGGAGTCCTCCAAATAAGCGATCATTCGAGAATTTTTATAACCACTACCAAAAATAATGCTCTGATCATAATGAAAACGTTAAGTTACAACTCAACCATCTATGTGATGCGATTCTTAGGAACCGTTCCTCCCTCTAAGTTGTAACTCAAACAGCGCAACGTCCACTAGAAATCTTTCGGTCAATCAGGTTCATTTCTAATGTTGTGATTTTTAAATACACATATGAAAGGCAATTACCGGAGACATCGTTTTAGAGCATAATATAATCATTAGCGTCATGCATAGTGGTACAAGGCGCTTATTCCGATGCTGCTGCTGACGGGCTTGAATTCCTTTAACACGAGTGAAGCGAGAATTAATTATAGTAAGTATTGTCGATATAACGCGGCATGCATAGGTACTGTTAATAGCATTATTCTATTAAACATTTTGAGGAAGTATTTTTAACGCTTAAATAATTTCAGTCTAATTATATAATATATAAATTCAATAACAGTCCGCCTTAAAGCAATATGTGTATGTAACAAGATATAAAAAGTGTATATTACAGTCATTGTATATGTTTGTATTATTGTATACATGTGTAATAATGTTATATGAATATATTGCGTAATTTAATAATGTAGGAGCTGTGAGAATAATAGGTTAAAAGTTGCTAACAATGAGGTAACAATAAGGTAACCTTGAGGCAATAATGAGTAAGAAAGTATAATAATGCTACTAGTCATTATTGGAGCAACAATAATGTAAATTTTGAGACAGTTTATAAATAGCCAATCAACAACCAGAAAAAGCTTAAGCTTTAGTTAAATGAAGGTATTGTTTTGGAGTTGGATTAGCCAATCAGAAACTGAAATATAGCAAAATTTACAAATTCAGAGGTCAGTTGGTCGTAGACAGTGTTCCTGACCGGACGCGAGATGCGTCCTCGAGAAATTTAATACGTATTCAGTGTGAGACGAAAAATAGTTTACGTGTTAAAATGTGCAAGTAATTAATAAAAAAATCTCACTGCTCTCTATATCAGTGAAGTGTTATATAAATCGTGTCAAGCATTAATAAATAGAGTGAAGTAAAATTATAATCTGTGTAAGCCTACTTTCATAAGTCGCACCCCTTCCTGCTAAGACATTCATGTCTCTAAAAATAGGCCACCGGAAAGTACAGTAGGCGAAGGCTACCGGAAACTTTTTACAATGCGTGCGGTTGCAACTACTTCAAGTTCGGCTCCCCAACATAAGAACTGCAATACAACTCCTACTTCAAATCGGCTTTCCATACGTGAGGCAACATCCAACTTTAATTTATACTAAAACAATAGTTACAGCTTCTCCTTACATGAACTGGAGGCCAGGTATGAATTGAAACGTTATGAATTCGCGCGTGCAATGTGAATATTGTTTCGGAGGTGGGGAGGAAACGATGGGAATGGGAAGGGAGCATCATCTTGCCAGCGAAGTCCAACCTCTTCTCTTACGAGCTAATGACGTCACATTGTCGCTTTACCAACCTCCTTCGTTTTGCGTTATAAAGTATTTCCCCTTCACTCACTCTGACGGCGATCGCTTTGATACGTTTCAACAGAGTTAATGATTGCCAGGAGCACACGTCATAGCTCCGCGAACAATGTGTGGGGGTAAAAATTGCTTGGTAATGTTTTTTACGGAACGAAGAATCACGACCTAATGCGAAAGCAGCAGAGTAAGTCAGGTAACAGTGGACCCAGGGATTTTTGTTGTTACGGTTATGCTTAAATAGTTTTATTGTTTTTTGCAACTGTAATTTCAAGCCTATCATTTTTGACATAGAACGATAGGAACTGTTAGTAAAAAATAGCATTTTTCCGTCTCTATTCCATTCCATATGGGAAGATTCTAACTAAAGAAAAATTCACCCGAGACCTCTCCGTTAAGAAATCAGAATGTTAACTGACCGGGTAGACGAGGTCGTTAAGGCACGAGCTTGTTCATTGGATGTCTGCGGCTCAAACCCTGCCAAGATAGTCCTCCCTGACTGAGGAGGACTTTTGAGTTTTCTCAGTCCTCATAAGAGCAAATGGCGGGAAGGTGCCCTAAGCTCAGGCTGGGGTCCTTCCAAAAATTCTTTTCCAAATCATTTCATTTCAGATCACCAGTGTGGCCGCCTGTGGTGCCGTATGAAGTAAGAGCGAACGTTAAACTACATAAAAGCTGACTACTCGACCGTTGAGGCATTCCATAACATATAAATAATAATAATAATAACTATTAAAAGTATTATTATTATTATTATTATTATTATTATTAGTAGTAGTAGTAGTAGTAGTAGTAGTAAGAGAGAAAGTTGATATGTATATATAAATGCATGTATGTGTATGTAGGGTAATCTCAAAAACCATTCAATCGATTTGGATAATTCTTTAACCTCTGAAAACCCTTTTATTTCTGCTGGACATGGGCTTTAAAAGGCCTAATTTAATATATAGGATAATTTATGAAGAACGGACACATTTCTTTCTTTAATTATTCTGTTCGAAATTCATTCAGTGTCCCAATTTTAGCACCAAATTAAGCAGAATGTTCTGGAGTTTCGATTGCCTGTCACTAGATGCACAGATATTCATGTTTTATTCGTAATTGTTAGTTTTATTGTCGGCAACTGTTTTTGAGATTTTGTTCTAGTCAGCATGAAAATGGAGTACGAATTAACTGTACGACTCTTCCTCGTAAAGCAATACTGGATTACGAGTTTAATTACAGCTACTCAAAGGGCATACCAGAGAGACCTCCCCAAAGAAACACAATACTGGCACTGGTATACAAATTGGAAACAACTGGATCTCTGTGAGTGTAAAGGGCAAAACTCGTTCATCTAAGCTTCCCACGGTTGTTGACGAAAGAGCACGACTGGATCAGTCACCCAAAAAATCATTAAGACGTTTGTCGCAGGAGACAGGGTACAGCTACTCAATGTGTCAGAGAACTGTGAACAGTGCAGACCTAAACCCGTATAGGATTACGGTTGTCCATCAGTTACAGGAACCAGATAAGGATAGACGACTGAATAATTGCGTTGATTTCAGGCATTCATTGTGCAAAATCCTGCCATATTGACCATCACATAGTTCACAGATTAAGCATGGTTCCATTTATCCGGCTATATGAACTCAAATAACTCACGCTATTGGGGCAGCGAAACTCCACATGTTATTCATGAAGCACCTATGCACCCAGTTAAAATCGTAGTTTGGTGCGCAATATCCGCACAGAGAATAGTGAGACCAATTTATTTTTTAAACAACGTGAACACTGCAGAGTACCGACGGATTTTCATGGAGTTTGCTGAGCAACTAGACGATGTACAGCTGAGTCAAGGATATTTTCAGCAGGACGGCGCTACATGCCATACATCAAATGAATCCATGGCATTAATTGCAAGTTTCTTTGACGACCGGATAATTTCCAAGAACCTGTGGCCACCTATATCTCCAGATTTGATATTGCCGGACTTCTTTCTATGGGGTTGCTTAAAAGACAGATTTTATGCCACACATCCCCAGACATTGGGCGATCTGAAGCACATTACAGAGGAGATTCAAGCTACTGACAACAGGGTCCTCCAACGAGTGGCCAGTAACATGGAACGACGTGTTGAGTTGTGCCTTATGCAGGATGGAGGACATTTTCAACATTTGCTATAGAGGTAAATAATCTCCCAAAATGCCTGTGCATTTCAGGTATAATAAGTTGTCGCTAGCATAACTCGTTTTGAAACAATTAAAGAAATAAATGTCTCAGTCCTTCATAAATCATCCTGTATAAATTAAATTACTAAATAACTAAAAAGAACTATCTACTAGAACCGGAACACATTCGAGTTATAAAATATACCTGCTTTATACTTTATACCCTTTAAGGTTTATTAAACCATTTCTTGAGTGTAACCATGGTAGATAATTCCAAATTAACCTCGCCGTTACTTAAGGTAAGGGTAGAGATACGATTTCTCTAACTGTTAGTGTGCCGGACAGCTCCGGATTCTGACAAAGTGAATTATTCATGGAGAAAAAGGGAAGTGGAGTGTAGTTGCGTGTGAGACAGGCTTACAACTGCCCGGTGCAACGCTCCCAGCCATTTCCAGGAACGGAAGTATCCATCCATTATGGAAACTCTGTCAGACTTCGTGACCACAACTTACCTACGTCCAACTTGAGAATTCATTTCTTGGAAGCGTTTAAAAAGTTATGTAAACAGAGTTTCTTGAGACCGGTAAACATGTGAAATATACAAGGAAGAGATTGATTACTGATGTTGCCATTTTGAATTATTTATTACTCCTTCACTTGAAGACCAGAGTCGTTCTAATGTCATCAATGTCTGACCCGCCTTTTCATCAGTTTATTTTGAGAAATCTGACTAAAATAAGGCTATCAGAATACCCGATATTCATTTATTTCTGGACCTGTGACGTCATCTTCAGGAAGCGTGTTTCACAGCATGATAGAAGTTAGGACTAGATAGGACTAGAAGAGAAGGGGACTCAGCACCTCGATCTACGCAGATCTTTTGTGCCTAGGCCTCTGACGGGGCGCCCCCAGGAGAGAAGGATGAGGATAGAGAAAACAGAGGGCGGTGGGACCAGGAGGCACGACAGGTCGAGGGCAGTGTCGCTACCATTTATAGATTTTAACTCCCCGGGTACTGACTGGTGCAGTCACCTCCCCTCCCCCCTTGTGAGTTTTTACATTCCCTGGGGGTCCTGGACCGGAAGACCGTCCCCATTCCTAGGGACGAAGTTAGCAATTGAGTTAGTACAATGAGTATGGGGAGGATTTGCAGTAGAGAATGCCACTCTAAATACACTTTTTACATTTCATTTTGTTCTTCCATTCATTGTAATAGCTACAATCATAATTCATTTGTTATTTCTTCATCAAACAGGATGTTTACTCAGATCATCCTTTTATCCTGCCATGTACGCGCCGAGACCTTCCGCCGACACCTGCAACCTTGAAAGAAATCAAGCAGATGAAGGATATAGTAAAACGAGAATGTAGATGAAATGGAGGGACAGGAAACTCGGGGGATGTAATGATCCTTCCCGTCATTCGCCTGGCGACCCGGGAACCCCGAAAAATCCCATGGGTCAGGAAGTTCGGCCACGGGAATTGAACCCACGTCCTCCCGAATGCGAAAAGACGTTACCGTTGGGTGAACATATGAATAAGTATACTATGTAATTATATGGTGGGCTATAGCTGGAAAGGTAGAATCAGGCTGAAAATGTTATGCATAGTCGGGATTCGAACCATGGATCTTTGGTTTAACATGCGGTTGCTCTAAATAACTGAGCTACCGTAAGCATGCCGGGCCGAAATTATATTCTCCAACTGAGACACATTTTCTGAGGTAAACAAGGCGTTCTGAAATTATTTTTGAGATAACATATCCCATTGGCGACTAACAATCTTATAATTACTTTAAGTAAACTTATAATTACTTACTATTAGGTCAATGAATGTTAATTAATTGTTCTTCCACACATGAGACTAAGTTGGGAAGGTAGAATCGGAATGAAATATTCAATGTAAGCTGGGATTTCATCCACGGACCTTTGGCTTTCCGTGCCTGCTGCTCTTGCCTACTGGGATATCACGACATTAAATTCCTCAAAAATTGGTTAAAAATGTAACTTGCCTCCACACGTTTGTTAACATTCGTAATGATTGTGAAAAGTACCAGTTTTATTCGTTGGCTACGGACACTTCTAACAAAGGCAAAAGCAAAGCAAAGACAATGTTTGAAATTTGTGTATTTTGACCCAAGTAATGGATTGAAAATAAATTGTTAAGCGTGACTACAAGAGGTTATTAAACCCCCACATGCATAAGTAAAATGCTGTTAGAAAGTATTCAGGATTCCAATCTTATAGGTTACAGGTTGTTCAACAAAGGGGGACACCTCCAACACCGCGTTCTACAGACATTGTGTCTACAACCCCCAGGAGAAAGAAATGAGGTGAAGGAACCACACAGGAGGTTACAGGCCATAGGCAGATAAGCCACAGAGACGCGCGAAGGTCCCTAATATTTCCAAGCTCGCAGCCTCGCTGGAGTGTCACCGGCGGAGTCGCCGAGAGACGGCGATGAACGACCAACCAGGAGAATATGGGGAGTATTTTTTTCTAGCGGGCATGCATCCGTGTGATCTGGTTTCCAATCTTCATCTAAATTGCATTTCTGCGCACAGTGAAGATAATGCTAATGAAAAGCTTGCTCAACATTGGTATTATAGCTTAGAAATAACTGAAATAAATTATGTAGTTTAGTAGCCTTATCTTTCATTTTCCTGAACTCATATTTGTACCAACCAGGACGACAATTACTGTTACATTTGTTCTGCTTAATTGTAGTTATTGATTGGAGCCATCAAAACACTTCCATAAAAACATCGAACCTGTTCGAATTAGAATTTAAAATGCTCCTCCATTTAACAGAATTTAGGCAATTGATACATATTATCATATTAACTTCGTTAAAATTGCTAAATGTAAATGATTGTAAATCAAGGTATTATTTTACCCAAGGTATTTCGGAGTCACATTTACTTATAGAGCATTGTGACCAGACAATGGACTTTGTAAACTCATGTGAAATGTTGGTTACAACATTTTCTAAGCATGAATTGCATCTTGGAGGTGAATTTACAAAACAGTTGGTTAATCTTATGCAGATATTATTATTATTATTATTATTATTATTATTATTATTATATTACTTATCTATATTGAAGTCACCACATAATACTATTGTAAATTTGATGACTTTCTCTACCCTCTATTGTTTATAAGTGGGTATACAAATTATTTTTACTTAGGTTTATTTTTCTATGTACCTCACTTTAATCAAAATAAACCTTTGTAGAAATAGCTGCATTACACATTTCGTTATAAATACAGATGGAACAGCAATAGTCAAATGTTTAAG
The DNA here is from genome assembly GCA_030765065.1 of Deroplatys truncata. Lineage (NCBI taxonomy): Eukaryota > Metazoa > Arthropoda > Insecta > Mantodea > Mantidae > Deroplatys > Deroplatys truncata. Next base: position 282,149,567 of record CM060975.1, read on the forward strand.
AACTGGTCGCTTTAAAACTCCATACTGTTTCCATGCAATCGCGAGAAACAAGTGAATGTTGACAGGACTTAAAAAGAATGACCAGGAAATGAACAATTCGAACATTTAATAACGGATATCTCAGAGACGTTTTATGGAACAAAAAAATTTATTTTAGGTAAATTGCGTGTTTTAAAGAGATCTAAATTTTTTTAATGGTACATTTTCATCTATCACTTAACATTTACAAGTTATACAAGATTATACAAAATTCCTTCCGAATAAAAAGAACTTCCTGGAGTATTCCCAAAAAATTCAAGATATACATGTTATTTTAATATAAATATCTTTACTATATAGCATTTTAAACAAACTCGTTAGAGAGATTTTTTAGAAAATAAAAAATTTCGAAAAGTCTTCCATGTAAAGAGTAGTCTGGGGTGGGGTCTTTTCTTGAAAATCTGTATCGCATCTTTTGAAAGTATTGGACATAAATATCAAGTTTGGTACTCATCGGACTTTTCATTTTTGAGTTATGCTGTTCACAGACACACACACATATAGACATGTTTCCAAAAATGCTTTATTTGCGCCTCAGAACATGTATTTCCGTGAAATCTCGATATTGAATTTTTGGGTGAAATAAAATACTTCCCCTGCATACTAAACTAGTCGCGGGCATCCTTTCCCCAACCGGCTTCAAAGCGAACGGAAAGCTTTGAAGCCTGACCATAAACCCATCAGTAAACGATTAGTAGGGTCTTCCCATCCCTTAAACACAACACGTGGTCCTTTCTCCAGCTCCACCAAAGCAAAGCGTTGTTAAGATTTTATGGTGCTTGCGGTTAGGGAGGGTAGGGAACAAGTGTTTGGCTACTGCACAAAGGTCGCCGCTTGGGGATCCGAAGGCTGCGATGACCATATACGTAGTAGAGAAAGTAAAAGAAACATACATTGGTATGGTCATCGCAGCCTTCGGATCCCCAAGCGGCGACCTTTGTGCAGTAGCCAAACACTTGTTCCCTACCCTCCCTAACCGCAAGCACCATAAAATCTTAACAACGCTTTGCTTTGGTGGAGCTGGAGAAAGGACCACGTGTTGTGTTTAAGGGATGGGAAGACCCTACTAATCGTTTACTGATGGGTTTATGGTCAGGCTTCAAAGCTTTCCGTTCGCTTTGAAGCCGGTTGGGGAAAGGATGCCCGCGACTAGTTTATTGCAACTGGTTGATCTATACAGCAATAAGACAATCGATTATCCACGCCTGGTTAATGACCGCAAAAAGGAACCTGCGGTTCATACTTCAGCTACTGCATGAATTAAGTCGTCAGCAAACATTAAAAATAGAAAAGGGAATAAAATATTCAGATAAGATTTAAATGGTTAACCTCGCAGCTCAATTGGTAGAGCAATTGCCTGCTGTGCGAGGGGTCCCGGGTTCAATTCCCGGCTGGGGATTGGAATTTTTCTCTAGCCCAGATTATTACCTGTCCTCCACAGTGCCTGGAAGTATGCATAGAGGTGAATGTGTGTGCGATTTAATGAATAAAATAACCCCAGGTTTACCAGAAATCCAACAAAACCGAATACGAGTTAACGCCATTGCCTATAGACAAAAATGTTCCAAAGAAAAGGCCGCCGTAAGACATTATAGTTAAGCGCGGGGTATAAATGGAACTAAAGATATTTAAACGGTAAAAATATAACGATTGTATTCCATTTATGGAATAATAAATATATAATTTAATCCATGCACACACATAAACAGTAAAATAGACAACACACGCAGGTAGGTTAGATTACCAGCTCTGAATGCAGGAAATTCAACTTTCCAACATGAACTATCGTCAAAAATAGTAGAATATGATATACGGGGTAAAAGTAGGATTTTATTTTGCGAGTAGGAATGTTTACGAAACGAAGACCGTAGGCCGAGTTTCACAATCCTATGAGCAAAATAAAACGCTTTCAACGCGTGTGACATATACTATTTTTTAGACAGCGCTCGGATGTGTAAAATATCAATATGGTATTAATTCCTGAAACTAACAAATATGACGTGTAGAAAGCATTCTTTAAACAAGAGGAATTGCGTTAAAAAGGCGAGGTATCAGATGCTTTTATATTTTGTTGATTCCTTAGCAGTCATTTGTAGTGAAATTATTTTCAACATGTTTTTCCTTGCACCAGGAAGTGAATCCAATAAATGGTATATCATATTTCTTTCTGGATTCTTTGGATAAGTACTCCTAGTGTTATTCTCTCTGCTGCTTCTGTAATTTCACTTCCATTTTCTTGTGGATTCATAATTTCCACTCTTTCATGTTTATGTAGGTTTGATAAAAGAATACCGTTTTAGATTAAAGAAAGCTGCCAACATAACGTATAGGCTAAGTCTACAGCAAATTGCGATGGATTGAAGTATGACAATTTGTATTGTGAACATATAATGCGAGCGCCATGAGAAACTAATAATGTAAAAAGACATACCGAAAAGTAAAGCCTAATCAAACCTAATAATCGAATTATTAAATATGTACAAATATAAAGGAAAATTGCCACTTGTTCGGACTTGAAACCAAAATTGGCCACAATGCAATAATCACACTAGTGCAATAGTCTAAAGTTTTTAGTTCGTGTGCGCTATGTTAGGAGTTATACTTTTAAGCCATGCTGTCAAAAGAATATATTACTAGGTGGTAAGAATTAGCGGTAATATCTACGTTACTCCTAGTTTATTGGAAGGAAAAGTAAACCTACACTAGCACTGAACCGCCATGGTCAATACACACGATCGCTTTGTTATTGGCTAACCGAGATAAAAGTTAATAATTCATAGATAAGTTTAATGCACTATCAACTTAAATAAAAAATACACTCTTATGCTTTCATTTAAAATAACTCAACATAAAACTTTAAGTTGAATATATATATATATATATATATATATATATATACACAAAATAAACTCGCGACTTCAAGGTTATTCAAAAAGAAGGAACAGATTTTAAATATTCCTTTTTAATGAACGACGATAGATAGCGACACATACGACATATCATTGAATAAAGAAAAGTTCAAAGTTTTAAGCCCCACCTATTAGTTCCATTCAGTGCCTACAGAGGTGCTGTGTTTGTTTATGAGAAAATGGTGACGCCACAGGAAAAGTCGTTTTAAGTGCTGTATTGTGCAAAGAGTGAATCAATTGTCATTGCAGCGTGCATTTCGTTCTAAGTTCAACAACGAGTCGCCTCGTCATAAAATATTTACAATTGATACAATAAATTCGTAGAAGATAGTTGCGTATGCAAACGGAAAAGCACTGGTTGTCCTCGTATAACAAATGATGTTCATTTTTAACACATAAAATAAATTGTGGATTTTTTCTACTCAGTAATGTGGCACCATTTACTGTCGTTCATTAGAAATAAATATTTAAAGTATGTACTTTCCTTTTGAATAACCCTGTATTTGAATACAAGCATTTAGATTCTTACAGACTAAAATTCAAAGTTCCTTCAGGGCAAAAGAAAACACTGAATGACTTTACGGCGGTTTTCAACGCTATTAAATGTATCCATGGTATTAATCCACCAATCTTATAGTGAGATTTTCTCTCTCTCTCTCTCTCTCTCTCTCTCTCTCTCTGTTACTTTCTCTAATACGTATAGTAAATAGGGGAAGTATTATATTCCATTCAAAAATTCGATACCGCTATTTTACCGGAAATGCATGTTTTGAGATCTTCTGAATTAAAACAAAGCCTTTTTAGTAAAAGGTCCGCGTGTGTGTGTACGTGTGTTTGTGTGTGTGTCGGTGAACAGCACAACTCAAAAACGGATAAATATGAAATTCGTATTTAGGTTCAATTAAATTTCAAATGTGCGACACGAAAATTTTCAAAAACGCTTTTAAACATTTTGATCTTCTCGAAAATGGCTATAACGATTCTGATCAAAATATCATGTATTTAGGACATTTTCATGACGAATACATATTGAATTTACTGGAAAAATTCCCCAAAAGTGCTCTTCATTCTAAATTGCTTCTGCATAACTCGTAAACCATAAGAAATAGACAACATTTTTCTACAGAAGAAATATAGATCTCGTTAAAACACACAATTTATGTCATATATTTTTTTGTGGAGCGAGCCATTTCCGAGATATTCCTTGTTATTTTTTGAATTTTCCAATAATTATACTTTTTCTCAAATGGGAATTCGCTATTCGTTTTTTATGTCGTGATATGCAAAGAGAATGGAATGATCCACATAGCAACCAGCTCTTAAAAGATTTTACTATCGCTTAAAGCCTACTATATCCCCCTTGCACCTACAAGAAAATTACCAACAATGTTAGCATCTCAAATCTCGATTAACACGAAGTAGATGGAGAATAAGCGTTTGTAAAAATAGTTTGTACATGAATAGAGAAGGTCATATGAGTGTAACACATCAGATATTTTTAATGCTTTGTGCTGCCTTTATGTAATAAAATTGTCAAGACTTAAACGTGCACGACCCTCTTAATGACTTAATTTAGAGGAGAGTGCAAGAACTACAGAGGAATTTTCAGACCATGGTTTAGGGTAATGACTGGACCGAGAGTACGAACTAGCAATGCCCCCCCCCCTAAAGGATTTGTTGAAAACACATGTCAAGCCTTATATTCTGGATGTATTTGGCAAGGTCTTTCACAAATAACATATCTTTTTGGATACAGCATGAATTATGAAATTATACGTTTTCATGTAGTTGAAAATCACAAGGCAGATTAACGCCACATTACTTATACTGGAATATGTATACTCACAACTGTCCACCTCACGCTAGCCTACAAACAACGAACCCTGGTTTCCTAAGTCCCTGTTTGGCGGTAAACAAATAATTAACAAAAGCAACTCTGAAATAAGCTTTACACACATTAACAATTAACTATTAAAGCTAAAACTAACAATTTAAAAAGGTGTTAATAGTTTTAGTAAACAGTCTCATTTAACAACATTCACATAAACTCCCAAGTTTAACAATTATATAAAATTTATGGACTCAACAATTATTTAAAAACATTAAGAGATACTCTGAAAAAAACCGAACAAGATTATCTAAAACGGTCAATAGTATTCAGAAATTGCGTGTATTAATCCGCATGACCAAAATACAATTATAACAAGAATTAAATTTAGAAAAACATAAATCCCGACTCTGGCTCCCTTAAATATTTCCTTCTGTACAGGACGGCGTAATGATTCACAAAAGGCGAGCCCTGCGAAAATTCGGTTAGAAACCCTTTAAACAAATATAAGAATTCATAGCTTATCAAGCAATTCGACAACTCACCAAACCCAACATGGGTCCTGTGGCACAGGGAAAGGAAGAACTCTACCCGCTGTAAAGCCCAAAGCAAGGGAAGGCACCAACGCACATCGAGCGCAGAAAAACTAAATTAACAAGAAACATGATGTCACCTGCCGTGACCTAATGGAATCGTTTAAAGTTCAATCCCCCCACCAAAAGGGTGCGATTACAAACGTTATATTTGACTTTCATTATACAGGATGGACCATTTAAGTTGAGACTGTACAATATCTCCAAAACTAAGTGGAGTAGAAAGAAATGTCCTTAATGAAAGTTGCTTGATATTATGGGGGGGAAAGTAAATGACAGTCGTGTTGTGTTTGAAGAAGGTTGTGATGGTAATTTTAGGGTGAATTCAGGTGAATTACTTTTATTAAAGACATTTCTTTCTACAATGCTAGTTTTGGAGATATTGTACAATCTAAACTTAATGGTTACTCTGTATACTATGTTCAAATGTTTTTGTATTTTAAAGCAATATTATAATGCTAATGTACTGGCTAGTGCTTAAAATATTATTGTTCATTTGTTAGTTACAATATTTTGTACTGAAAGACAATATAATTGTACATGTATTATACATGTTCGCTCATGACCTATTTGACCATGCGACCTAAAATAAAAAAATCTGATGTGTTACACTCACATGACTTTCTCTACTCTTGTACAAACTATTTTTACAAAGGTTTATTCTCCATATGCTTCATGTTAATCGAGATATCGAGATGTCAATCTTATTGCTAATTTTCTTGTAGATGTAAGGGGAATATGGTAGGTTTTAAGCGATAGTCAAATATTTTAACGCTGGTTGCTATGTGGAACATTTTATTCTCTTTGCATGTCCAGGACATAAAAAAAATGAATAACGAATTTGAGAAAAAGTATAAGTATTAGAAAACTTAAGGGAATAACAAGCAATATCTCGAAAATGGTTCACTCAACAACAAAAATGTATATGGCATAAATTGTATTTTAACGCGATCTACATTTTTTGTTTAGCAAAATTTTGTCTATCTCTTATGGTTTACCAGTTATGCAAAAGTCGTTCACAATGAAGAATACTTTTGGAGACATTCCCAGGAAATTCAAGATATACATTTTATTTGTCATGAAAATATCTTAAACATATGATATTTTAATCAAAATCGTTAGATCCATTTTTGAGAAAATTAAAATTTTCGAAAAATGTTCCATGTAAAGGGTAATCTGGGGTGAGGGGATTTTTTTGAAAACCTTCGTGTCGCATCTCTGGAAGATACTGAACCTAAATACCAAGTTTAGTGTTTATGCGACTGTTCGTTTCCGAGTTATGCTCTGCATAGCCACACGGACACACACAGGCAGACAGACACATAGACACACACACGGACATGTTTCTAAAAATGCTTTTTTTTTTGGATATAGGAGGTCTCAAAACATGTATTTCCGGTGAAATCTCGGTATCGAATTTTTGGGTGGAATACAATACTTCCCCTACTTACTATACGTAGTAGAGAAAGTAAAAAGTGTTTGCTGTATGCGAGAAGCGACCCTGCAGTTTTAACTACAGAAGTACCCTATGCTTTGCCACGGCGCTTCAGAGAAGACACTTGGATATTAAAATTTTCATAATATCGTACAGTAAGTTCTTGCAGTGGCTACACTTGTGCCGTATAGGACATAGAAAAATTTGGCGTTCAAGACCCGTGGACTATTGGTACCGTGCTAGCCTTTGGTTCCCAAGGTCGCGGGTTCAAACCCGGCGGAGGACGATGGATTTTTTTCGGGCGTAAAAATCCTTAGCACGGCTTCCTTCGGAAGGGAAGTAAAGCCGGTGCTCCCGTGTCGTAGATTTAGGGCACGTAAAAGAACCTCAAGGCTGATAAGAGGCCTCTGAGCAAAATTTCCGGTCTTTCACGCCCAATATAGAATGGGACGCTAAGAACCATGATAGTTAAAGAGCGTCCATAAAAAAAATTATTTTCCACGGGTGTACATAGTAGGTAGAGAAAGTATTGCATTCCACCCAAAAATTCAATACCGAGATTTCACCGAAAATGCATGTTTTGATGCCCACCGAATCCAAACAAAAACATTTTTAGAAAAAGGTTCATCTATGTATCTGTGTCTGTGAACAGCATAACTCAAAAACAAATAGTCGAACATATACCAAACTTCGTATTTATGTTTAGTATTTTCCTAAAACGCAACACGAAGATTTTCAAAAAATCTCCTCATCCCCAAGTACGCTATACATGAAAATTTTTCGAATTTTTTTGTTTCTTAGGAATGACTTTTACAATTGTGATTAAAATACCTTATACTAATATGAATAAAATGTATATCTTGAAATTTCTGGAAATAGCCTATAAAGTCTTCTTCATTCGATAGGAGTTTTATACAATCTTACATTAGTGGTAAACGTTAACGATAGGCTAAAAGGCACTGCACAAAAATGTCGATCTCTTTAAAATGTACAATATATTTTAAATAACTTTTTTGGTGGCTTCAGCAATTTCCGAGGAATTTGTTATTAATGCTTCGAATTGCTCAATACTTAGCCATTCTTTTAAAGTCCTGGCGATTTTCAGTTGTTTCTCGCGATTGCATGGAAACAGTGTGCAATTTTAGGTCAGCGTATAGCGTCCAGTTCTAAAACATTTCGCTATCGGTATTAGCTTTGTATCTGTAACGCAGCTATTTCCGGTAAGGTTTATGTCAAAAAGTAGTAGATAGAAAAATAACCTTTCATAAGAATAACTTGTACATCCACTAATACGCGATAAAGGGCAGAGAAAGTCATGTGAGTGTAGCACACCAAATTCTTCAGAAATGTTCGCTGTTTACTCTGGCCTTAAACTGAATAACAGGAATAAAGCTTGCAGTTGTTTCAAGCAACGCCAACTAAACAGACTGAACGGCAATTGGTGATACCTCGTACGAGTCAAGGTTGTCGTTTGTTTTTGACAATTGCAGGTGGAAATCGCGGACTTCCTCTCAGTTAATCGCGGGAGCCGTGCAAGTGTTGACAGTGTATTTCTTTACGGTGAAAAACGTCTTATTGTTTTCGCGCAGTGTTTCATCAAATCTTAAAAACGTTAGTGTTATGTAGTGTGTAAATCAACGGTGCTGCGACAGCAAACATATAAGGTACGTTTGTTACTTATTAATGATTTATGTATTGTGTAAATCGACGGAGCTGGACACCAAACAGATATTTGCTACTTTTTAATGATTTAGTTTCACTCTTTTGGGCCTGGGAACACCTTTATTATTGCTTGAGTTGTGAATAAAAGTATTGCATTAGATAGAAATCCAAGAATATATTACCGAATTTTTAAATTTGTCAGTTCAGTACGTAGATTAGCTTCAAGATTTCTTTGCCCCATTAAACCTAATACGATAATCTTTATCCTAGCATTAATACGAATAATAATAATAATAATAATAATAATAATAATACATTGATACTCAGCTTATCTTAACTTTAATTACATTTTTACTTTCTTTATTTCTTACCTATAATTAGTAGAGCAAGTATTGCATTCTATTAAAATTTTTGATACCAAGATTTCACTGGAAATACGTGATTTGAGACTCTCTAAACACAAAAAGAAGCATGTTTACTTTCTCTACCACGTACCTAGTAGGCAGAAATGGTATTACATTCCACTCAAAAATTCTATACCGAGAGTTTGCCGGAAATACATGTTTTGAGGCCCCCTGAATCCAAAAAAGAAAGCATTTTAAAAAAAGGTCCACGTGTGTGTCTGTGAACAGCATAACTCCAAAGTGAAAAGTCGGATAAGAACCAAACTTCGTAATTAGGTTCAGTACCTTCGAAAAATGCGACACGATTTTCAAGAAAATTCCTCGCCCCAAACTACCCTTTATATGGAATATTTTCAAAATTTTTGATTTTCTAAAAATAGCTCCAAGGATTTTGATTAAAATACCACATATTAAAGATACACGATAAGCAAAATACAGGCATTCGGAAGCAGTTTTGTATAATCTTGTATAACTTGTAAACGCTAAGCAATGGACGAAAATGTAGTACACAAGAAATCGAAGTGTCTTTATGACACACAATTTAGTTCAAATAACCTTTTTTGTGGCACAAGGCATTCCCGAGATTTCTGTTACTAATGGTTAGAATTGTTCAGTACTTAGCCATTCTGTTAAAGTCCTTTCGTTTTTCAGTTGTTTCTCGAGATTTGAATGAAAGAGTATGTGATTTTAAGGCCAGTGTATAGCGTCCAGCTCTTAAGCATTTGATGTCGCTATCCCCATTGTATCTATAACGAAATGCGTACCGTAGCTATTTCCGGAAATGTTTATTTCAATTAAAATGAAGCAAATAGGAAAATAAACCTTCCTAAGAATAATTTTATGTCCACTAATAACCGATAGAGGGTACAGAAAGGCATGTGAAAGAAACAATTAGATTTGTTAGAATTGTTCACCGTGTAGTCTCCCCGCAAGTAATAGCATGAATAAAGCCTGCAGCAACGTTGACTAGACAGACTGAACCGCAGTTAGATATACCTCATACGAGTCAAGGTTGTCGTTTGTGTTTGACAGCTGCGGGTGCAAATCGCGGACTTGCTCTCAGTTAATCGCGGGGAATGTGTAAGTGTTGACAGTATATTTATTTACGGTGAAAAACGTCTTTCTGTTTTCTAATACGCGGAGTGTTTCGTCGAATGTTAAAAACATTTGTATTATGTATTGTGTAAATCGATGGAGCTGCGATAGAAAGCAGATAAGGTACTGTATTGCTTATTAATTATTAGTTACTCTCTTTTGAGCCTGGGAACACTTAAGTATTGCTTGAGCAGTAAATAAAACTGTTGTTAGATAGAAATCTAGAATACTCGTATATTATCGAATTAAATGTGTGTATTCAGTATGTAGATAGCATCCAAGTTTCTTTGCCCAATTAACCTGAATACAATAATTTTTATTCTGGCATTCAAACGAAAAAAATCTGATGTTACACTCACATGAATTTCTCTATTCTTGTACAAACTATTTTTACAAACCCTTATTCTCCATATGCTTCATGTTAATCGAGATGTTAATCTTATTGCTAATTTTCTTGTAGATGCAAGGGGAATTGGTAGGCTTTAAGCGATAGTCTAATATTTCAAGAGGTGGTTGCTATGTGGAGTATTCCATTCTCTTTGCATAATCGGGGCAAAAAAAAAAATAAATAAGGAGTTCCCATTTGAGAAATAACAAGAAATATCTCGAAAATGGTTGACTCAACCAAAAAAATGTATATGACATAAACTGTGTATTTTAACGCGATCTACATTTTCTGTATAGTAAAATTTTGTCTATCTCTTATGGATTACCAGTTATGCAAAAGTCGTTCACAATGAAGAATACTTTTTGAGACATTTCCAGAAAATTCAAAATATACATTTTATTTGTCATGAAAGTATCTTAAATATATAATATTTTAATAAACATCGTTATAGCCATTTTTGAGAAAATTAAAATTTTCGAAAAATATTCCATGTAAAGGGTAATCTGGGGTGGGGGGATTTTCTTGAAAACCTTCGTGTCGCATCTCTGGAAGATACTTAACCTAAATACCAAGTTTGGTGTTTATCCGAGTGTTCGTATCTGAGTTATGCTGTTCATACAGACACACACACGGACATGTTTCCAAAAATGTTTTATATGCATTCAGTGTACCTCAACATGTATTTCCGGTGAAATCTTGGTATCGAATTTTTGGGTGGAATGCAATACTTCCCCTACTTACTCTACTTAGTAGAGAAAGTAAAAAAGCACGCACACATCTTAGTATACCTTAACCTTAATGACATTTTTTTTACATTCTTCATTGCAATAGCTATAATAAATAGAGGAAGTGTTGCATTCCACCCAAAAAAATTCGATACCTAGATTTCACCGAAAATACTTATTTTGAGACTTCCTGATTTAAAAAAAATAGAAAAAGTTCCGTGTGGATGTGTGTTTGCAAACAGTAAAACTCGAACGTGAAAAGTCAGTAAAATACCAAACTTGGTATTTAAGTTAAGCATTCTCCGAGGATGCGATACGAATATTTTTAAGAAAATTCTCCAATTTTCCAAAGTTTTTATTTTCTCAAGAAAATCTCTTAACGATTTTGATCAAAATACCGTATGTTTAATATATTTTCATGACAAATGAATATATACATCCTGTTCATTCTGAATGGTATAATTGGTAAACCGTAAAAGAAGACAAAACCATACTAAACAAAACTGTATGTCTTGTTAAAGCAAAAGCCTCTTTTGTGAGGCAAATTGTGTAGAGGTGAATTGTGAATTTCTGAGACATTCCTGTTATTGATTTGAATTTTCAGTAACTTGTACTTTTATCAACTGGAAAGTTATTCGGCTTTTTCTCGTGGTCACGTAAAGAGCATGGATTTCTTTTGTTTATTCCACAGATTAAACCTATTTTACTATTTGTATATTATGGTTGTAGTTTTATAACTTAAAAAGGATTAAAATAGTATCATTATTCACGTTTTACAATGCTCGATAGAAGCGGTGAATACATTTTATAAAATACTGTGATAATATCTTGCACTAATGGAATTTTAAATCAACACATAGCGACATACTTTTTAAAAATCGGACTATCTTTGTAAACAATGCATCCTACAACGAAATGTGTAAATGTGATTTAAGTTTATCTGGATTAACAAGAAGTAGCTAGAATAATAAAGACTTTTAGTTTTTCTACGGCGTACATAGTAGACAGGGCGGCGCCGTGGCCGAGTGGTTAGACCGCTCGCCTCTCACCGAGGCGGCCCGGGTTCACTCCCAGGGACCCGCATGTGGAATCTGTGGTGGACAAAGCGGCGTCTGGGCGGGTTTTCTCCGGGTTTCCCCCGCCATTCATTCCAACTGCTGCATCATCGCCTTTCCTTTCATCCATTTCACCATCATTACGTTTCATCTACTTCCTTCCTCCCATACCTCCCTGATCACCCATCCTGTATATTCTGTCTGATCCATGAGTGTCTGACCTGGGGGGTGCAAGTTCTACATAAGAGAAGGTTAAACAGAGAAAGAAAAAGTATACAGTAGTTAGAGAAGGTATTGTATTCCATTAAAAATTCGATACCGATATTTGACCAAAAATACTTGTTTGCAGACCCCTGAAAAAAAAAGATTTTTTGAAAGAGGTCCCTTTACATGGAACATTTTCGAAACTTTTTATGACAACTGACTCTGACGATTGGGATTACAATTTCATTACAAATATTTTGAATTTTCTGGGAGTAGGCAGTAAATTTCTCTACCCCAAACTGCCCTTTACATGGAACATTTTCGAAACTTTTGATGACAAATGACCGTGACGATTTGGATTAAAACTCTCATATATTAAAGATGCTGCATCACAAATAAAATGTATATGTTGAATTTTCTAGGAATAGCCTGTGAAGTCCTCTTCATTTGAAAGGAATTTTTTATAATCTTCTATAACTTTTTTAACGTTAAGCGATAGTTGACAACGTACTACTCAAAAATATGTAGATCTCTTTAAAACCCACAGCTTATTTCAAATATCTGTTTTTATGGCATCTGTTATTAATGAAACCATTATTAATAGTTCGAAGTGTTCAATACGTTTTCATTCTTTTCAAGTCCTTTTGATATTCAGTTGTTTCTTGCGATTGCACGCAAAGTGCATGGAATTATAAGGCTGGTACGTATCGTCCAGTTCTTAAATATTTGACTATCGCTATTACCTTTATATTTATAATGAAATTTGTAATGTAGCTATTTCTGAAAAACTTTATCTCGATTAAAACGAAGTAAATTGGAGAATAAACTTACGTAAGAATTATGTGTATACTCACTAATAAGCGCTAGGGCGTAGAGAATGTCATGTGAATGCAATATATCAGAGCTTCTAAGAGTATCAAGCTTATAAAAAGGGACTAGAGAAAGTCATGTGAATGCAACACATAATATTTTTGCTAATGTATACTAATAGTTTATCTTACATTTAAGTATTTACAGCAGCTGTGAAACAGCTCGAATTAATAAACATTTAATTTAGTTATTGACAAGTAATAACAGAATCCCCTCTTGCATAACGCTTAAAATGGTTTCCGATGGAAGAGGGCAAGAAATACGCCGATAAATAAAAGGCTGGGAATTTATTTTTAAACCTCATTTCATTCCATACATAATTAGATTTTGTTTATATTAATGTGTTATTAAACAGAAATACATAATTGCTTGATAGGCCTAAGTATTTGTTTTCATAGATGATATTAAATGCTTAATGCATTTCACAAAATTATTCCAAACATTAACCTTCTTACTTTCTCTACTACGTATAGTAAGCAGGGGAAGTATTGTATTCCACCCAAAATTTCGATACTGAAATTTCACCGGAAATATATGTTTTGAGACCTCCTGAATGCAAAAAAGGATTTTTTGGAAACATGTCCGCGTGTGTGTGTGTGTGTGTGTGTGTGTGTGTGTGTGTGTGTGTGTGTGTCAGTGTGTGTCAGTGAACAGTATAACTCAGAAACAAACAGTCGGATAAACACCAAACTTGGTATTTAGGTTCAGTTACTTCCAGAGATGCGACATGAAGGTTTTCAAGAAAATCCCCCCACCCCAGATTACCGTTTACATGAAACATTTTTCGAAAATTTTAATTTTCTCAAAAATGGCTCTAACGATTTTGATTAAAATATAATATGTTTAAGATACTTTCATGACAAATGAAATTTATATATGAATTTTCTGGGAATGTCTCCAAAAGTATTCTTCATATGAACGACTTTTGCATAACTGGTAAACCACAAGAGATGGACAAACTTTTACTACACAAAAAATGTAGATCGCGTTAAAATACTCAATTTGTCATATACGTATTTTGTTGAGTGAACCATTTTCGACATATTGCTTGTTATTCCCGTAAATTTTCCAATACTTATTTTTTTCTCAAATGGGAATTCGTTATTCATTTTTTTTATGTCGTGAACATACAAAGAGAATGGAATGCGCCACATAGCAACCAGGTCTTCAAACATTTGACTATCACTTAAAGCCTATCAATTCCCCTTACATCTACAAGAAAATTAGCAATAAGATTAACATCTCAATATCTCGATTAACATGAAGCATATGGAGAATAAGCGTTTGTAAAAATAGTTTGTACAAGAATAGAGAAAGTCATGTGAGCGTAATACATCAGATTTGTTTATATTGTGTGCAGTGTATAGAAACATAAATTACCTGCTTCATAAATGTCTAAATTTCCAGTGGATTTCATAACATCACTGCATTAGCTTTAATAATATCTGATCTTAATAATATCAAGATTACATGATGACCTTGAAATTAATATTTCTTTGTGTATATTAATATGTTTAGTTAACAGAAACGTAAATTGCCTTCTTTAAAAGTCTTTGTTTTCATAAATGCTACTAAATTACCATGCATTTTATAATATAATTCCAACATTAACTGTTTTACAGTGGAAATGGCTGAGTAATTTTGAGTATACAGTGTGACTTTGAACTTATGTTTGTTTTCTAATGTCAATGTGTTTGGTGAAATAAATATAAATTACCTGTTTCATAATTGACCTATTTGGCTATTTGCTTTAGTGTACATGATCAAAGACTAGTAATTGCTTGAACATGTATAGACACATCCCTTTAAGAAAGTAATCGTCAAAACTTTAAAACATTCTAGCAGCCAAATTAATGGAGGGAAAGATCTAAATTTGTTTGAACATAAAAATGAAACGGCAGTACAGCTTAAGCGTTTTGGCCGATTTTCGAATCGCTCATTTTATTCGTTTTATAAATTTTTGCAGAATGTGCCAAAGTTGCAACTTTTTTGTACGTGGTGTTGTCAAAAGTATCTTTCATTCATTGGGTAGAGCACTTTTTCGTGCATACATACACCCGCTTTCATCGACAAGTGACTTAAACGTGGGTAAATAAGTTCATGTAGTCCTGAAACGT
Organism: Deroplatys truncata; assembly: GCA_030765065.1. NCBI lineage: Eukaryota > Metazoa > Arthropoda > Insecta > Mantodea > Mantidae > Deroplatys > Deroplatys truncata. The sequence goes on from CM060975.1 coordinate 282,164,891, forward strand.
GAATCGAAAATTAATTAAGGAAAAACAACGTTGAAAATTTTATTCCATCATCAAATAAACTTCTATTTTCACTGCAAAACCAAGTAATACAAAAAAAATTGTTCTACTGGATGCACGTAAGATAATTTTGAAAACACTACTTACAGAAGAGTAGCAATTTTAGCATATTTTTCACAAATGACTGATAAAATGAAAAAATACAGATTTTTTCACTGATAAAATGAACACACACAACACACACACATATATAGTTCTACTCAATGCACGTAAGATAACTTTGAATACATCACGTACAAAAGAGTGGCAATTTTGGTATGTTTTTCACAAATGACTAATAAAATGAAAAATACTGATTTTTTTCACTGATGAAATGAACACACACACACACACACACACACACACATATATATTGTTCTACTCAATGCACGTCAGTTAATTTTGAAAACACCATGTACAAAAGAGTAGCAATTTTGGCATATTTTTCAAAAGTGTAAAAACTGATATAATGAACGTTTTGAAAATCTACCAAAATACGTAAACTGTATTGAATTTGACATTTATATCCAAAAAATTTAAACCTTTCCGTCCTTTAATTTGGCTGTTAGACTGTTTTAAAGTGCAGACGAATACTTTGTTGTGTGCGTGTGCGTGTGCGCGTACGTGTGTGTGTGTGTGTGTGTGTGTGCGTGTGTGTGAGAGCGTGCGCAGTTACAATAAAATAGTTTTGTTTATATTTCTTACAAATTTCATAATGTTCCGCCATTGGATATAAGAAATTCACCTATGCCTACATTCAAGAGAGGTGTTCGTTCAACGCTGCTGGGAAATCCACTTAATGACCTTACGGAACATTATTAAATAATGTTTTAATGATTATAGTTTTTAATTCTAGTTTATATTATGACAACTGTATCTGAACGTATATGGCAAAGAGGCTACTAAATATCAAATATAGGTGTTTGTTTACATAAAATGCAATTAAATCCCAAATGTATTTCATAACATCATTCCGATATATATTAGCCTTGTTTTTTTTGCAGCGGAAATAAGTTTAATAATGATGAGTAAACATTGGATTTGTATGCAAATGCATATTTTGTCGCATTTTACTTCTGATATGGAATTAAGTTTTGCAATATGTTTCATGTTCTTCTGTGCTTATATACAAGTTTTATAGTGCAAATAATTGCATATTTCCGATGTTGCTGCATATCTAAACGTTGCTCCTTGCATCGAGTATAAAGTACATGTATTTTTAAAGTTATAATTTTAAAATTAAAATTTTCACGCTTTGTTGACTATGGAGACACCCCTACGGAAGTTTAGAGTATACGAGGTTGGTATTTTAAAGTGTGTAGGAAAAAAGTAGCGGAAAATTGTGCAGTGTTTTGGATAGAAACCCTGTCGGTAAACTTTTGTGTTCTGTGGATAAATACCTTCAAGGTGAAAATTTAGCGCTTCCTGAAGTAGTTTCCCTAGAGTAAGTAAGTGGTTTCAAATTTTGCCCAGTAACATTTGTAGACGTGGACAAATTCTTCACAGTATACAAACCTGTGCTACCCATTAACACTTAAATGATTTCAGTCCAATTATACAATATATAAATTCAATAAGTCCGCCTTAAGGAAATATGTGTATGTAACAATATATAAAGGTGTATATTACAGTCATTGTATAGGTTTATATTATTGTATACATGTTCAATAATGTTATGTGAATGTATTACGTAATTTAATAATATATGAGCTGTGAGAATTAGGTAAAAAATTGCTGACAATGAGGTAACAATGAAGGTAACCTTGAGGGAAAAATGAGTAAGACGGTTTAATAATGCTACTAGTCATTCTTGGAAACAATAATGTAATTTTTGAGACAGTTTATAAAATAGGCAATCAACAACCAGGAAGAAGCTTAAGTTAAATGAAAGTATTCTATGGACTAGGATTAGCCAAACACAGACTTGAAATACAGAAATTTACAAATTTAGGCGGTAGAAATCAAGTCAGTTGCTTGCAGACAGCACTCATAACTGGACGTGTTGCTTGTAGACAGTGTTCCTAACCGGACGCGAAATGCGTTCTCGAGAAATTTAATACGTATTCAGCGTGGGATGAAAATAGTTTACGTGTTTAAAAAGTGCAAGTATTTAAAAAAGAATTTACAGCTCTCTATATCAGTGAAGCGTTATTTAAATCGTATCAAGAATTAATAAAAAGGAGTGAATTAAAAATTATAATCTGTGTAAGCCTACATTTTTCAGCCGCACCACGTCTTGCAGAGAAATCCATGTTTTTAACAATAATATTGACGAAGCCGAGGCAAACATAAAGATATAATATTTAAAGAAACAGTCAAATTACAAAGTTAATATTTTTAAACACTTTTTTGGTGGTCAAAGGCTACCGGAAAGCGGGTACTATACGTGCGGTTGCAACGAACTTAAAGTTCGGCTCCCAACAGTTGAAATATAATACAACTCTTTCAATACAACCTACTTCAAATTGACGCCCAAAACTTGGGGCAAATAACGTAAAGATGCTATCTACTTCAATACCAACCATTCGTACTAAAGCTTACCTTTCCGTCTACTACATTTTAATCCAAATAATCTTTTGCAGAAATAGCTACATTACACATTTCGTTATACATATAAAGAGAACAGCGAGTGTAAAATTGTTAAGAACTGGACGCCATATGCTATTCTTAAATCGATACTGTTTCCATGCACTCGCGAGAAACAATTGTATGTTGACAGGACTTTAAAAGAATGACCAAGAAATAAACAATTCGAACCTTTAATAATATGGCTTATGCCATAAAATAGTTATTTGAAATAAATTGTTTGTTTTAAAGAGATCTTCATTTTGTGTATAGCACATTGTTGTCTATCGCTTAGCGTTTACCGGTTGTACAAGATTATACACAATTTCTTCCGAACGCAGTGGACTTCAGATGCTATTCCCAGAAAATTTTATTTGTGATGTAAATGTCTTTAATATATGGTATTTTATTCAAAATTGTTAGAGCCAGTTTTTAGAAAATAAAAAGTCTAAAAATGTTCCAGGTAAAGGGTAGTTTGGTGTACGGGGACTTTCTTGGAAATCTTCATTTTGCAACTTTGGAAGGCACTGAATCTAAACACCATATTTGGTATTTATCAGATTTTTCGTTTTTGAGTTATGCTGTTCACAGGCACACATACAGACCATTTTCTAAAAAAACTCTTTTGGGGGTAATTCAAGAGCTTAAAGATCTAATTCCAGTGAAATCTCGGTACATGGTAGAGAAGGTAAAAAATGATCAGTAAAAATCCCTCCACTCCAAACTAACTTGTTCATTGAACATTTATCGTTATTTTTTATTTTTTCAAAAAGTCTTACAATTTTAACTAAATTACATATGTTTAAAATATTTTTGACAAATAATGGTATAATTGGAATTTTTAGAGAACAGCAAGAGAAGTGCTTTTCGTTCTGAATCACTTTAGCATAATCACTAAAAAGGTCTTAGTGTAGAAAAAGTGTAGATCTCGTTAACACACACCACTTATGTCAAATGACATTTTTGGTAGCCTTAACAACTTGCAAGATATTCTTTGTTAATTCCTTGCATTTTCATATGCTTGTAGTTTTTCCAAGTGGCAAAATGGTATTCGTTTTTACTTTCTCTACTACCTACGTATATTACGTAGGGAAAGTATTGTATATCACCCAAAAATTCGATACCGAGATTTCACCGGAAATATATGTTTTGAGACACCCTGAATCCAAAAAAATCATTTTTGGAAACATGTCCGTGTGTTGTGTGTGTGTGTGTGCGCGTGTGTGTGTGTGTCTGTCTGTGAACAGCATAACTCAGAAACGAACAGTCGGATAAACACCAAAATTGGTATTTAGGTTCAGTATCTTCCAGAGATGCGACACGAAGGTTTTCAAGAAAATCCCCCACCCCAGATTACCCTTTACATGGAACATTTTTCGAAATTTTTAATTTTCATAAAAATGGCTCCAACGATTTTGATTAAAATATCACAAAGATATTTTCATGAGAAATAAAAATGTATATCTTGAATTTTCTGGGAATGTCTCCAAAAGTATTCTTCATTGTGAACGACTTTTGCATAACCGGTAAACCATAAGAGATATCAAAATTTTACTACACAAAAAATGTAGATCGCGTTAAAATACACAATTTATGTCATATACATTTTTTTGTTGAGTGAACCATTTTCGAGATATTGCTTGTTATTCCCTTAAATTTTTCAATACTTATTTTCTCAAATGGGAATTCGTTATTCATTGTTTTATCTTGTATATACAAAGAGTATTAATCTGTGGGAAAGAAAATGTTGCTGCACCTAGCAACCAGCTATTAAGAGATATGTCTACGCTTAAAGGCTACTGTATTTCTAATTGCCCTTGTAAATATATATTCCCCTTACATCTACAAGAAACTTAGTAATAAGATAGAGTCTGCAAATGTTATCTAGATTAACATGAATTAGATGGAGAATAAGCGTTTGTAAAAATAGTTTGTACAATAGTAGCGAAAGCCATGTGAGTGCAACACATCAATTTTTTTCCCATGGTCATGCAAATAACATGAAATTACGAAGCCACCATAAAGCGATCCGCTTTTTAAAAAACTCTTGACTATCGTTTTAACTTACTGTATTCTTATAGCTACAACAAAATGTGTACCTGTATAATTAAGGTATATCTGTATGTTAAGAAATGGACAGAATACTGAATTGTTTAAGAGTAATTATAGAAGAGTGAGTAGTGGAAGTAATGTGAATGTAACACATAATTTCATTTTTTCTCTTTCTTTCTCTCAGAAAGATTCAATGTAACGAACGAAGCCACTCCGGAATGACAAGTTCATCAAGCTTCAGCACTTCATTGTGAAAAATGAAGTCCTTCGTTACATTGAATTGATTCAATCCATCTATGAGCTAAATCACATGCAAATACGTTAGCGATAAATCCAAAAATTCATTGGTTTATTAAAATATTCCGGTAATTGACTACAGTCAGTGTGAATTTTAATTACTCTCTACAGTTTTTCACACAGGCGTTAATTATTTCAATTTTAACTCCCTCTGTTCAAGACCGAAACATGAAATATTGCGGTGGCAAAACGTACGCATTCTTGTTAATAAAATAATAATGCGATTTTATTTATTTTGTTGCTAGTCATTTGAAACCTAAGTAATTTACTTTGTGAAACGGCTCGCGTTGATGAAAATAATTATTTTATTCTCTGACCACATTACGCGTTGTTAGGCATAAACATGATTCATTAGCGTTGGTGTGTGTTTTTGTTTCTGAACTTGTTTCTTTATGGACAATGTAACAAATGTACTCTCTCTGGAATAAACGTGCGGAAAAAATTTGATGTGTTGCATTCACATGACTTTCTCTGATCACTCTTCTACAAACTATTTTTACAAAAACTTATTCTTCTTTTTCCTGTTAAGCATTTATTACACGTTTACGTACATCTTTGTAGGTACAAAAAGGAAACAGTGGACTAAAGCTATAGTCAGATTTATAAAAATCTTATGTGTTACACTTTCTCTACTCTTGTACAAACTATTTTCACAAACGCTTATTCTCCATATGCTTCATGTTAATCGAGATGTTAATCTTACTGCTAATTTTCTTGTAAATGCAAGGGGAATTGCTAGGCTTTAAGCGATAGTCAAATATTTTAAGAGCTGGTTGCTATGTGGAGTATTCCTTTCCTTTTGCATTATCAGGACAAAAAAAAAAGAATAACGAATTTGAGAATTTGGAAAATTTAAGGGAATAACAAGCAATATCTCAAAAATGGTTCAATGAATAAAAAATGTATGACATAAATTGTGTATTTTAACGCGATCTAAATTTTTTGTGTAGTAAAGTTTTGTCTACCTCTTATGCTTTACCAGTTATGCAAAAGTCGTTCACAATGAAGAATACTTTTGGAGACATTCCCAGAAAGTTCGAGATATACATTGCATTTGTCATGAAAATATCTTAAACATATGATATTTTAATCAAAATCGTTACAGCTATTTATGAGAAAATTAAAATTTTCGAAAAAATGTTCAATGTAAAGGGTAATCTGGGGTAAGGGGATTTTCTTGAAAACCTTCGTGTCGCATCTCTGGAAGATACTGAACCTAAATACCAAGTTTGGTGTTTATCCGACTGTTCGTTTTTTAGTTATGCTGTTCACAGACACACACACGGGCATGTTTCCAAAAATGCTTTTTTGGATTCAGGGGGTCTCAAAACATATAATTCCGATGAAATCTCGGTATCAAATTTTTGGGTGGAATGCAATACTTCCCCTAATTATATACGTAGTAGAGAAAGTAAAAATATGATCTGTTACATTCACGGACTTTCCCTCTTCTCTATCCCTTATTATTGCGTATATAAATTATTCTTACGAAGGTTTAGTGCCCTATCTAGGTACTAGTAACCTATCCTTGTCCTTTTAAGCGACATAAATCTTAACAGTAACAGCTATATTACATTTCGTTATAGTTACAAAGGAAAAGGGATAGTCAGATGTTTAAGAACTGGACACTATATGCTGGACTTAAAATTCCATACTGTTTCCATGACTACGCAAGGAATAACTGAAAATCGATAGGGCTTAAACTAATAGCTAAGTATTGGAGAATTCGAACCATTAATAATGATTATCTCGGAAATGGCTGATACCACAAAACATTTATTTGAAATAAATTGTGTGGTTTAAAGACATCTATATTTTTTGTGTGGTATATTTTCGTTTATTGCTTAACGTTTACCAGTTATACAAAATTCCTTCAGAATGAAGAGAACTTCACAAGCTATTCCCAGAAAATTCAAGATATACATTTTATTTGTCATGTAAATATTTTTAATATGTGGTGTTTTAATCAAAATCGTTAGAACCATTTTTAAGAAAAAAGATTTGGAGAATGTTCCATGTAAGGGGTAGTTGGGGGAGGAGAGATTTTCTTTAAAATCTTCGTATAGCATTTTTGGAAGATATTGAACTTAAATACCAAGTTTAGTACCATGACCTACCATGACGAAGTTATTTTCACCAAGTTTGGTATTTATCCGACTTTCCGTTTTTGAGTTATGCTGTTCAAAACACTCGCACAGATAGACCTTGTTTTAAAATGATTTTTTGGGGTTCAGGGGGCCTTAAAACATATATTTCCGGTGAAATTGACATCGAATTTTTGGTTGGAATACCATACTTTCTCTAGTTACTAAACCTGCTAGAAAAAGTATGAAAAAATGCTTAACCATGTAGCGATATTTCCGCCGATTAAGAACACATAAAAAGGAACTCTATAATAATTGTATTTTAGGAATTATTAACAATTAATTAACATTCAGTTTGTTAATTTTCCATAATTTTAAAGTCATAGGATTAAAAACTATGATTCGAAAGCCCTTTATAAGCTGTAAACATGTTTTAAGTTCCAATAATGTTGTTAAATAAATAAAGGCGCAATTGCATAAGAAAAACTGCAAGATTTAGGCAAGAATAAGAGTAGCTTCGTTTTACACTGTTCATTATGTTTTCCGAGACTGGGGCCATAAAAATCGAAACCTTCTTTTGTACTTCGTGGGTATGAGGCAATGGACATTTCTTACAGTTAAGCTTTGAATTTTCAACCAGGGAACCAATAAACGTAGAGAATAAGTGCGAGAACCAATAGAAGCATAGGAAGACTCGGTAGTGACATGTATAAAATTTGGAGAAGAGCAGTCATTGAGATATGTGAATGCGAGCGTGGTTTTGAGGCAGTCTGCCATGATTCTCCGGCAAGGAAACACGCTTCACTTTGAGTCAAAAAAAAAAAAAGAAAAAAAAAAAGAGAAGGATACAAGTTCCAAAATTTACGAAGTGCCGCACCATATTGTAATCATAAAGTAATGCGTGTGGAATAATTATATAGCGTGTTAGATTGTCCTTGAAATTATTTTATCCAAGATAAATAGCTTAACACGCCGCAAGGAAATGAATTCAACTTCGCGGAAATCAAAAGAACGGTGATAGAGCGCCTTAAATAATAAATAAGTAGCCGGAGCAAAACAGTGGACCAAAGGTGAAAATATTCTTATATAAGAACCGTACGGGGTAGAAAAAGAACAAGAATCTTGCAGGTTTTCTGGCAGGAATACGCGTTTTAGTGAGGAAGTGAAAACGTTTTCTTAAAGAATAATATCCTAGTGTCACTACTCTCGCAATCCTACCCTGACAATAACAGTAGGGAATTTCAGACCGACTCGCCGACAGTTGACCCTGAGATGCGACGTCCATAAGCGCTTCCTGGCTCATATCGGCGATCTCGTGTCCTGAAGACTTCACCTACAACGACACAGATCGGAGAACGATGGCGAGTTAAGAGTAACACAACAAAGTAGCGTCCAAAACGCTACAACCGTTTTAGTCCAATGGAAAGAACTTCTAGTATATTCTACATATTTTATAACATCAACAATTTCGAAAAATTTCCATGTAATGGGTAGTTTGGAATGGAAGATTTTCTTGAAAATCTTTGTGTGGCATCCTTGGAAGTTAGAACATTTCGTTTATGCTGTTCTCACACACAAACACATAGATCTTTTTCTATAAACGCTCTTTTTTAATTCAGAACCTCAAAACATGCATTTCCGGTGGAATCTGGGTATCACAATTTTGGGTGGAATACAACACCTCCTCTACCTACTATGTACGTGGTAGAGAAAGTAAAAAGCGATTCGCTATGTGATGGCTTTGAAATTGAATGCTGCTTTCATGACCTCGAGAAAAAACGTATACTGGCAACTTTAGATGGGTAGAAAGAACAAAGAACATCTCGGAAGTGGTTAACGCCACAAAAATTGATTTAATAGAAATTGTGTGCTTTAATGAGAGCTACAACCATGCATAGTAAGATTTTGAATATCTCTTACCGTTCCAATTTTACGGAAGTCACTCAGAAGAGGATTTCACAGGATATTCCCAGAAAAATCAAGATTCACATTTTGTCATGCAAATAAATATCCTAAACATGTGGTGTGTAGCGGGAATACGTCGATCCTAGGGTATGATGTTGGTCTGTTGCAGTGTTGTTCTTCCTCGGCTATAGATGCTCGTCGGTTGTTGCGTATTCCATTCCTAACTATTCCTACATTCATTTAATTCTTAATTCTCAGGTTATTGTGGGTGAGGAAGTTAAAAAATTCACTGCAATTTTGCCTTAATCAATGCAGTTTGTTCACAATTGAAATAATGATGGGCGGCTAGCTTTTCCCATTATTATAATTCCACCACTTTAAATAAATCAGGAGCCTAGCTATCTGTACACGCATTCCCACCCTTGTGCACACACGTGCATCTGTAGCACCTCGTGCCGACGACAATTCTAGAAGATCAGGAGAGAGTGGGCTCTGATGCCTTGTCTGCTCTTATATACGGGAGCCTAGTGACGCTCACCTCTGCGTTTAAAAATATAACGACGTTTCCTATTGGTGCTCAGACCGCGTTACCTTAACATGTATGAGAATGTGTGGTTTCAAGTCCGTGTGCTTAAGTGTCACCCTGGTGCGTTGTGAGGCTAGTTCAATATCTCCGTCTCTTTCTTTTCTCTATCTGTCTCTTTCTATTTCTCCGTACCGTTACCGGTTCCCTGCCTGTTGGCTTGGTGAAAGGTACGCTCTACTGAGGATTATGCTTTTCCTGGAATTTTGCTAGCTCGCCCGTTTCTTACAATTAGCTCTGTAGAAATGTTGGATGTTGAATATTTTAACATGTTAGTGATTGATATTATTACAGTACAAGTCTTATATGTATGCTTCCCCTTTCATACGTACAATTCTTAAATATGTATAATATATCCCCTTTTAGGTGTTATAATCAAAATCCTTAACTATTTTTGAGAAAATCAAACATTTCCAAATATTTTCCATATAAAGGCTAGTTTGGAACAGAAGGGATTTTCCTGACAATCTTAGTGTTGCATTCCTGGAAGACGCTGAACTTAAATCTCAAGTTTGATATTGTCCGACTTCGCTTTTTCGAGTTATGCTGTTCTCTCTCTCTCAACTGAAACACACACACATGCATACAGACAAGGACCTTCTTCTCAACATGTTTTTTCTTAAGTTTCAGGGAGCGTAAATATTTCCGATGAAACCTGAATATCAATTTTTTAGCTGGAATGTAATACTTCCTCTATTTACTATGTAAATGACAGAAAAAGTAAAAGCCTTCAACTTATTTCTGATGCGCAGAAAAAGTTGTAAGGTATGTTATTAAAATAAAATGGTAATAGGTCATTGCAGTTAAGTTTACGTGGGAAAAAATTGTAAAGATTGAATCATTAGCTCCAACGTTTTGTAAGTGTTTGAGTAGAAGAGAAAGCAAGTAGTTATAATAAAATAATTTGTACTTTTAAACAAAAATTGTTAACCATTTACAAGCATATACTGCCGTTTGTGAAAATTGCAACACCAAGAAAGAATTTCCTGAATAACTCCAAACTTGGTGGAAGTGTAGAAGAGTGTACAAGCAATAAGTGATTAGGTTTGCAGAGAGATGGGGTATACGTAGGCTGAGCAGAGCCCCCTCGTGTCGGTCCGACAAGTTCAGTGTTGCGCTAGTGTAGTCAGTGACGAGCTGTCAAACAGATGGAAACAATAAAATGAGTGCCAGTATGCCTCGTCGACGTCAAAGAGAACCATATCGGCATGTGAGCGAGTTCGAACGGGGAAGAATGACGTCTCCGGGAAGCGGGTTTGTCTTAACCGCGACATTTCGGCTCGTACAGGGCATGCTGCTACGGCAGTAATGCGTGTGTGGAAGCAGTGGATAGATGAAGGTCGTACGCAGCGAAGAGCGGGTACTGGATCACGGAACATAACCACAGCACCGGATGACCGGCATCTTGTCCTCATGGCCATAACGGAACGTACAGCTTCATCCACAGTAGTGGCTCGACGCTGGAGCACTGCAACAGGTGTGAACTTTGTCTGTATCAACGGTTCGTCGCCGTCTGCTGCAGGTTGGACTGCATGCATGCCATTACGTCGGCTTCCATTGCCCCGAAATCCACAAGCTCCTCCGACTGCAAAGGGCACGTGAATACCGTCACTGGTGTGCTGAGTGGCGAAATGTAGTCCTTTCGGACAAGTCCTGCTTCAACGTGTCCTACAGTGATGCTGGATACGTGCACGCGTTACCGTGGAGGGTTGCTTTGTTGAGCGGCATAGCGCACAAACACCAGGTGTGATGGTTTGGGGCGACATTGGCTACTACAGCTGACCTCGCCTCCTACGAATTGAGGGCACTTTGAACAGCAACCGTTTTAGAGCCTGGGGTACTCCCCCCTTCAGGCATCTCCACAGGCATCTGTACAAGCCTTCTTCTAAGAGTGACGGGTACCATTGCTTCCCTGGCCTGCACGTTCGCCTGACATGTCGCCCATCGAATATGTCTGGGATATGGTTGGTCGGCACGTGGTGCGTTACGGTCCTCCAGTAACCAGGTCACGGATTTGTGGGCTCGAATACAAACTGCGTGGAGGGAAATCCATCAGGAACTTATTCAGAAACTTTTTGATTCAATGCCACGGCGTATAGCAGCTCTATTTGCAGCGCATGGAGGCCACACCAAATACTGAATATTATGGCTCAAAGGTCATGTATAGATTTCAAAAGTTTGTCATTTGTTACTTGTCATGTACCTAACCTGTTGGTATTAAATTCATTGAATTCATGCGTTTCTTTCTTGGTGTTGCAATTTTCACAAACGGAAGTGTATATATTAATGTACGCAGCATACTATAACCAATAGCACTATTTTCTTTAACTAAATAAATGGTGATTCCATCGGGAATGCAACCTTTGAGACCAAACGCTTGCTTTGACAAACAACACTCTGCATTGCCACGAAAAACGAAAGAATGGTGGCTTAGCACTTAAAAAAAGTATATAAAGTATAGGAAAGTGCTTGCAAAAATACTGGAAAAGAGTAGCAAGAAATATATCGGAGGTGGTTAATGTTATTTAGGCGGCGCCGTGGTTAGACCGCTCGCCTCTCACCGAGGCAGCCCGGGTTCACTCCCAGGGACCCGCATGTGGGATTTGTGGTGGACAAAGCGGCGTCTGGGCGGGTTTTCTCCGGTTTCCCTCGCCATTCATTCCACCAACTGCTCCATCATCACCTCTCCTTTCATTCATTTCACCATCATTTCGTTTCATCTACTTTCTTCCTCCCATACCAGGCATCGGGCTGATCCATGAGTGTCTGCTCCTCGACGGGCCTCTGACCCCAGGCACCCGCCTGTAAGTCCTGGGGGGTGTAAGTCCTACATAAGAGGAGGTTAAACAGAGAAAGAAGAAGAAGGTTAATGTGATTTAAACTGGTGTTTTAACGACGTGTAGAAATTTTTTGTGTACTTTTTTGTCTATTTCGTGTGGTTTAACAGAATTAATTCAGAATGGAGGCAAATTGTAGGTAATTCAAGATATTCATTTTGTTAGTTATGAAAAGAAATTAAAGGCATGGTATTTTAATTATAATCGATTGACAGTTCTGGTAAAAATATAAATCATTGTTACATTCACAAAACTACCTCTACAGGCTATCGTTTATTTCTATCAAACTTTAGAAATAAAAGTCTGTTTTTCTGTTTCATTACACATTTCGTTGTAGGTGCAAGGGAGACAGGAAACTCAAGAGATATTGAGACGTTTAAAACAGAATGCCAATTTGCTGGCCTTGAAATTCCATACCTTTTCATGATATCACGAGAAACAATTGAATCAGGACATCGCTTTAAAAATGACAAAGTGGTGAAAAATTCAGACCAATAAGAATCGATACCTCGGAAATCACTGATGAAAATGAAAATTGAAAAATTAACTTCTCTGTGTTAAAACGGACCTAATTTGTTGTGTAGTGCGTTTTTGTCTATTTCGTATCGTTTAGTGTTATAAATAATTATACAAAATTCTTTCCGAATAAGGAGGACTTGACAGGATATTCCCAGAAAATTAAAATTCAAGAAATAAATTTTCTTTGTCAAGTAAATATCTAAAAGATATGCTGTTGTAATCAAAATCGTTACAGCCACTTTTGATAAAATAAAAACTTGCAAAACGTTTTCCATGTAAGGTATGGTTTGATATGCGGTGTGTTTGTGTGTGTGTGTGTGTGGGGGGGGGGGATTTTCTTTAAGATCTTCGTGTCGCATCTTTGGAAGATATTGCTCTTAAGTACCAAGCTTGGAATTTATCAGAATTTTCGGTTTTGAGTTAGGATGTTCACACATACATTTTCCTAAAAACTTTTTGAATCAGGGGCCTCAAAGTATGTATTACCAATGAAATCTCCATATAGAATTTTTGGATGGAATGCATTATCTTCTCTACCTACTATGTTCTTGTTAGAGAAAGCAAAAATAACGACAAAATCACCCTGTAAATTATTTTTTTTTATGTTCAGGAAATATATATATTTCCCGTGAATTCACGTTATGAATTTTTGGTCGGAATACTAAAATTCCTCTGGCAGCCATGTATATGCGATAGAGAAGTAAACATTGGGATAAAATAGCGTTTTCCTTTGTTCCTTCTGAAAGCTGACACTATTGAAGCATGTAACATAACCTCTCTACATCGTCAGCTGTTGTATGTCCTGCCATAATAATATACATTTGCAAACAATAAAAGATTCGGCGCAGGCGCACAGAAGGTCCGATGTTTTATTTCCAATGTTTTCTGTTTTTGTTTTCATTGTTTTCGCCCCCCTCTCAACTATGGGTTCCAGCGAAGCGCATCGGCTCTAATGAATCTGTCAAACAAAGTTTTAATTAAAGAATAATGCGCAAAGAGGATAATGAAATACTGCCATTAAAAAACGTTCCTACCATCGTTACTGCCATTTGTTCGTTAGCCATTCTTGGAAATGATTGATTCATTAAAAAAGGGTAGGAAGTAAATGGATGATAACGAGTGAGCAAGAACGTTATAATAAAATTTTCCGGTTTGCATTATCGTTGGGATGGCGATCAGTGCTCCTGATACACGTATAGAAACACCGCCCATGTACAATTTGTTCAGTTCATTAAACTCGCCGAGAAGCGCATGTTCATTGTTTGCTGGTTAAATGCCAATCTGTCTTAAGGCTTAGGAAATTTATATCCCGCCGAGCTGCTTAAATTATGATGGGCATTAAAGGGGTCATAATGCCGTCCTTTTCCGTTCCGGCACATCTCATTTTAAATACAGTGTAATGTCGTTCCCATAATCGCTGTATTCACAATGTAAAATTTGGATTTTCTCCAAGAGCTTCACGTGGTACGCTGTTTATTGGTTTAAAATTTTGAATTGTATTTTGTAATGTATTTACATCACTTTCTCTACTAACTTCTCTACCATTTACACAGTAGGTAGAAAAGGTATTGTTTATTTTACTATACAAGGGCTGATCAACAAAGACTGAGACTGATTTTTTTTCACAGATGTTTATTACTCCAATTCAATGTTTACATTATCTTTTTCAAACTAGTCCCCTCCTACTTCAATGCACTTTTTATATCGTCTCTGCCAGTCCTTAAACACGTGCTGCAGACCATTCTTTGTCAGGTCCTTGAGAATCGCCTCACTTTTCTTGAGCACTGCTTCAGAGTTCTCAAATCGAATACCCCTAAGCTTTGCCTTTAGTGATGGGAATAAAAAAAAAATCACAGGGTGCAAGATCGGGGCTATAAGGTGGATGTGGTACACAGGTAATGTTGAATCGAGCCAGAAACTACATGACTTGATTTGCGACGTGAGGCCGTGCATTGTCATGATGAAGTCACCACCCAGTCCGAGAAAGCTCTGGTCGTTTCTTTGCAATGTGCTTCCTCAGTGTAGCCAATACTGACGTGTAGTACGCTACTGTAACAGTAGTGCGAGGGCGAACTGCATGCTGGTAAATCATTCCATTACAGTCAAAAAATGTGATCATCACTTTCCCTGCAGATGGAACAACTTTTGTCTTTTTTGGTGTTGGAGAACCTCACGATTTCCACACTGTGCTGGCTTGTTTTCCTTCAGGATCATAATGATGCAGCCATGACTCATCACCGGTGATAATCGATTTAAAAAATGCATCCCCTCCATCAGCAAAGAGACGCAGCTGATATGCGAAATGCATGTAGGGTCTGCAAAATAGAGTATTACTACCAACCTACCAATACGAGAGTGCTGCCGCCTACCAACATTATACATAAAAACCCGCTCTCCTCAAATATTTATGTTACAGATATGAAACTATCACGGAAGCTGCAGGAAAAAATTAGTCTGTCTTTGTTGATCAGCCCTCGTATGTAATATTATATATAATAAAATAAACATAATACAGTGGCTGTAATATACACTTTATATACTGCAATATACACGGATTGCTTGTAGCGGGTTATTACTTTTATACTGTATAATTAGACTGATATCAGTTAAGCGATAAAAAATACTGCCTCAATTTGCCAACTGTGGCTAACGTCTAAATGAGTTTTCTCAGAAAGCACCGAAGGTTAACAAAAACAGACCAGCAGCAAGCAATCAAACTTCATTATGTAAATTTATACCTCTGTGTTTTCGATATAATGGTCGGAAACAGAACAGAGACGGCTTGTTATAAACTTCGCCGCTCTGAACGTCATCTAGGAAACATAGATGGCAGCTGTTAACTATATTGCTAGTAACTATGCTCACAGTAACTCATTGATTAAGAATGCATTTTCATAGGCACGAAATTAGCTTCACATATCATGTAGCAAAGAATTCTGATACAAACTACCAGGGATAGGAACCAAGGAGGAAGGGGACAAATATGGGGAGGGAGAGTAGGAGAGACAGAAAAAGTCTTTTGAGCTAACGCCAACGCAAGCGTAGCTGCGGATGTGTCGTCCTCAGTGGTGTAGTGGTTACTATCTAGACTCTACCCGAATTCGCGGGTTCAAACCCGGCGGAGGACGATGGATTTTTTTCGGGCGTAAACATCCTAAGCATAGCTTCCTTCGGAAGCCGGTGGTCCCATATCGTAGATTTACGGCACGTAAAAGAACCTCAAGCCTGATAGAAAGTCCTCTGAGCAAAATTTCCGGTGTTTCACGCCCAATATAGAATGGGACGCTAAGGACCTCAGTAGTTACAGAGCGTCCACAAATAAAACTCAATTTATTTAATTTTGAAGCCGCGGGATTTGTTAGTTTTAAATATATTCTATACATTGTGATCACAATCTACCATAATACAGTCATGAGGGTGATTTTACTTTCTCTACTAGGTATACTAAATAGGGGAAGTATTGTTTTCCACTAAAAATTTCGATACCGAGATTACCCGAAAATGCATGTTTTGAGGTTCCTGAATAAATTTTTTTAAAGGTACGCGTGTGTGCGTATGTGTCTGTCTGTGAACGGCATAACTCAAAAACGAAAAGTCGGATGAATACCAAACTTGTTATTCAAGTTCAGTATCTACCAACACGAAGATATTTAAGAAATTCCCCTTATTCCCAACTACCCTTTACATGGAACATTTTGATAAATTTCTTATTTTCTAAAAAAAATTGGCTCTAACGATCTTAAAATACCATATATTAAAGAATATTTACATGACAAATAAAACGTATAACTTAAATTTTCTGAGAATAAACTTGTCCTGTTCATACGGAAGGAATTTTGTATAATCTTGTGTAACTGTTAAACGTTAAGCGATAGACGAAAATGTACTACAAAAAATATGATGTGTTACACTCACATGACTTTCTCTACTCATACAAACTATTTTTACAAACGCTCATTCTCCATATGCTTCATGTTAATCGAGATGTTAATCTTATTGCTAATTTTCTTGTAGATGCAAGGGGAATTGCTAGGCTTTAAGCGATAGTCAAATATTTTAAGAACTGGTTGCTATGTGGCGCATTCCATTCTCTTTGCATGTCCAGGACATAAAAAAATCTGATGTGTTAAGCTCACATGACTTTCTCTACACTCGTACATACTATTTTTACAAACGCTTATTTCCATATGCTTCATGTTAATCGAGATATCGAGATGTCAATCTTATTGCTAATTTTCTTGTAGATGCAAGGGGAATATGGTAGGTTATAAGCGATTATCAAATCTTTTAAGCGCTGGTTGCTATGTGGCGCATTTCATTCTCTTTGCATGTCCAGGACATAAAAAAATGAATAACGAATTTGAGAAAAAGTATAAGTATTGGAAAATTTAAGGGAATAACAAGCAATATCTCGAAAATGATTCACTCAACAACAAAAAGGTATATGACATAAATTGTGTATTTTAACGCGGTCTACATTTTTGTTAAGTAAAATTTTGTCTATCGCTTATCGTTTACCTGCTATACAAAAGTCGTTCACAATGAAGAATACTTTTGGAGACATTCCCAGAAAATTCAAGATATACATTTCATTTGTTATGAAAATATCTCAAAACATATGATATTTTAATCAAAATCGTTAGCCATTTTTTATAAAATTAAGATTTTCGAAAAATGTTCCATGTAAAGGGTAATCTGGGATGGGGGGATTTTTTTTGAAAACCTTCGTGTCGCATCCCTGGAAGATACTGAACCTAAATATCAAGTTTAGTGTTTATCCGACTGTTCGTTTCTGAGTTATGCTGTTCACAGACACATACACGGACATGTTTTCTAAAAATGCTTTTTTTGGATGCAGTGGGTCTCAAAACATATATTTCCGGTGAAATACCGGTATCGAATTTTTGGTTGGAATACGTAGTAGAGAAAGTAAAAAATGTAGATCTCTTTAAAATACGTTTTATTTCAAATACGTTTATATGTGGCATAAGCCGTTTCTGAGATATGCAATACTAAATTTGGAATTGTTCATTACTTGGTCATTCTTTAGAGTTCTTTCAACATTTAGTGTTTTTTGCGATTACATGGAAACAGTATAGAATTTTAAGGCAGTATATACGTCCAGTTCTTAAATATTTGACTTTCGGTGTTACCTTGTATCTATATGGAAATATATAATGCAGCTATTTCTGCAAAGGTTTATTTGAATTAAAACGTGGTAGATATAAAAAATAAGCTTTAGTAAAAATAGTTTGTTTACTCCTAATAAACGATAGAAGATTAGAGTCATGTGAATGTATCACATCAGATTTTGTTTTTACAGCTGGTGTGATTATAGCGTTCCTAGCGGCCAGCTACTAGCAATGTTTTTAACCAACCAAACAGTAGCATTACTTTACTGTTTGAGAGAAGTTATATATATATATATATATATATATATATATGTGAACTGTTTAATAAGGATAACAATATGGGACAAGGAGGAAATATTTGTAGGGCTATAAATTGTACTAACAGTAAGAAAAAGAGACCAGATAATTATTCTTCTTCCGGTTTCCTAAAGATCAAGTAAGATGAGTTCATAAGTCATTCCGAATACATTAAAATCTAAAAATATAAGTGCAAATGATTAGTTGTGGTTGTCGCAAATTTTTAATGAAAATAACCGTTCACGGTTACAGTAAATACCATTATGCTTACGCACCTAAACATAATAAAACTACTTCTACGACGACTACTACCATGGTTTGTGTCCAATTCGCTCGTTCCGGCTCCAAACTATCAAACTGGTTACCGCATAGTTTTTCTAGTCGTTCTCTACTCCTTTTTCCTCTTCTTGGATTATAAAGGAATAGGATATATGACAATCTGCTTCCTTCCATTCATCCATAAAACGTGATTTAAATATCAATCTTGTTTTTTTGAGATTCTTTCGTTCGGATTAAAAATGTTACGTTTTAGCAGAATGAATTCATTAGGAATTTTGTCAGTTCTTTACCGCAACTGAACGTAAAAGTTTCATTTCAGCAACCTGGATTATTTCTTTTAGTTTCTTTATTAAGTTCCAACATTTGGATCCTCCGTAAAGCAGCATTGGAGCTGTCAATACTTTGTAGAATTTTAGTGTTGTTCCTTCCTTGTTTTCTAAAGAAGTGTTATTTTCAAAGTAGCGTCACATAATACTTGGAATAGCGCTGTTTTTATTTCACTGAGTGCTCATGTTTTAGCCTAAATATGTAAAAATTAGGATGACCTGTGCAGTCATTCAGCATTATTTTAGCGTTATTAGTTATCTGCAAGGAATGCTATTATTTATATACATATAGGGGAAAATTCCCTAAATTGAACCGCCTCTTAAACTGAACCGCTCCGATATTTTCCAAACTGTTCGACAGATGGCACCATAATCCTAACAGAAGCGTAGCGTGTACAACTATGAATGCTTGGAGTTGTTGACTTTGCATTCTGAGCTCTGGTTTCAGTTGTATGAAGTGTTGTGTGTTTTTGGTGCCTCTGAAGTAATATTTGACTCATATAGCTAAGCTTACACGACCAATTAGATAGATTTGAGATTATATATATTACATGTTATAAAGTGTTTATTTAGCAACAATATTCATGCATACGTTTTTTCAAGCAGCGTCTCTCCTTGTCACATAGATGCTAAAGCTTCCAAAATGGCGTGGCTCCTAAATTGAACCACTGTTTGAATCCTATATTGAACTGGCCTAATTTAGGAAACCTATTGAAGTTCTAGGATTGCTCAACTGCGAATAGTACACGTGTGAATAAATATCCACATAATATGCTAAGTTATAAAAAATCATGTTAAAAACAGTCTAAATTGATGGACATGATCCAGTGAGTGAGTTGTAGGATATGGCTTCACCAAAAGTTAGTGACAAGAAGAAAGTGTTTTATTTTGAAGACACTGTATAATTGGACTCTTCTGTATGAGAGTAAAAATTAGTAAAAACTCTATATTTGCAAATAATACCTATTCCAAAAACCAAGTGATTGTTATTATATAAAAATTCAAAATGGGAAATTGCTACTCTTATCACAATTTTGGACCCCACTTTTGTTGCTGATGGCACATTTGGTTTGAATGTACAATAAAATATGTGTATTTTGTATTAATAAAAATACTTTTAAGCTTAAAAGCATGTGGTTCATTTTAAGACAGGGTGGGTGAATTTAAGGACCACGTTCCTAATTTGAACCGATTTACACCATCTCACTTTTTAAATGTTATTTACTTGATAATTATATTAATTTTAAATTGTGTTGAGGATATTTATAGCGCAAGAATTTGTCACTTTAAAGCTTGTGTTTCTGAAAATTTTGATTTGAAAATACAATTATATACTAATTAGGCTCAAGTGGTTCAATACAGGGGACCTTTCCCCTATATATCTTCTGAAATATGGAGATTATATTTTCTCATTATTTTATAATGTGTGTATTGCTACTTGAAGATCGGCTTCATTTTAGCCTAATATTGTTTGATCATCAGCCAAAAGTACGTTCAACAAGTGCCTCTCCTCGTCAAAAGGGAAGTAATCCTGCCAATATCTAATGGCTGTCCTAAATGCGTGTACATATTAAACAAAATAGGAGACAGAGAGCAACCTTGTATAACTCCTTTGTTTATAACTATTATTACTATTATTATTATTATTACTATTATTTCTCGTGTTTTCCTTTTATGATGGAATTATTATGTCTCATTAAAATATTAAATATGCTGTATTATGCTTACATAATGGGGGGAACGTATTTCTTATTTCCTCTGCCACGTACGTAGTAGGTAGGAAGGTATTGCATTCCACCAAAAATTCTGTATCGTGATTTCACCGGAGGTACATGTTTTGTGGCTACCTGAATAAAAGAAACGCATTTTTAGAAAAACGTCCGGGCGCGCGAGTATGTGAAGAGCAGAACTTAAAAAAGGCAAAGTCAGATAAATATCAATCTTAGTATTTAGGTTTAGCACCTTCCAAACATGCGGCACCAAGGTTTTTAAGAAATTCCTCTCTTCCCAAATTAATCTTTAAATGGAAAATTTCTAAACAATTTTTCGTTTTCTGAAAATGGCTCAAACGATTTTGATTAAAATACCATATTTTAAAGATATTTGCATAACAAATAAAATTTATATCTTGAATTTCCTGGGGATACCTTGTGAAGTCCTCAATCGGAATATTTTGTATAATATTGTGTTACTGGTAAACGCTAAAGACAGACGAAAACGTACGTCCTTACAAAATATTTTCCTATCCCTTTGCATTTAGGAAGATGTACAGAGGAAGGAAATGTGCTGGAAAGGTCCGTGGTCTAACTGATAGCAAACAGGTATTATTCACAAGAGTTCTCAAATTTCAAAATTTCGTTATTGTAATATAAATATATTTTTGACGTTTCAATCCTCTTTAATATATATGGCGTCTTACATCCATTGTAAGTACTTTAAGTCCCGGGATTTATAGTTGCAACCAGTATTAGGTCAATTAATGGAATTAATTGTTCTTTCACACAAGCCGTGTGTTGGACAAGGTTGGAAAGGTAGAATCAGATGACTGAAAAATTCAATGCCATAGCCGGGATTTGAACCATCGGGGTATGGCATCTCAATACAATTTGAGATCTCCTTGTGGTTTGCCGGGAAAAATGCGTATCAGCTGGAGAATTTAATGTCGTGTCGGCATGTTGCCATAGTAGCTCAGTGGTTAGAGCAACCGGACGGAGACCGGGAGATCCCTTGTTACTCCACAGAAAATACATGTAAAATTAAAACACAAGCTGCTAATACTTCAGTCCAAGTAATGGACATAGGTGGGCAGTATTAAACAACTGAGAAAACAGAACACATAGCAAAACATAACACAATGACTATAACCGTGTATTTTTGTGATATTTACTTATTATATTTCTTTTTTTTAAATGTTGCAGATGTGTGCATGATTTAGCATTAAAATCCTGAGTAACTTTTATTCTAACTCTGCCGATGTACGTATTGAAACTGAAATAAATACCATTAGTGACGCAAAAAATGAACTAAGTCACAACATGAATCACTTTTGCAATATAAATGATCTGATTTCACAGGAACCACTGAAGATGGTCATTTTGAGAGAACAGTTACAACATATCACTGCTATGTATGTACTGTTGTCTATTTTAGTCTTAATAGGTTGGTTTGTTATGAGACAATACTTTATATCATAACATGCTATGAATGCCAGAGTGATTATAGTGTAAATTAATATTATTGTATGTACATGATTTTAGATGTTTGTTAGCCATAAGTATTGCTAGGAAATAAGTTTGCACGGCTAACTGAAACTGACAATAGAAGTGAATAACAATAAACCGAGGGCGTGAGTTGTTTGTCACTAAGAAGAGAAAGCCGAAATTGACGTCAGGGTACCGTGCCTTTTTTAGAAATGGAGGGAATATCTTCCCTAGAGCATATATGTTAGTAGTAGTGATTGGTTGACCAAAACAGACGCTAAAGTGGGCGCAATTTGGTAACCAATAGCAGCTATATTATAATGTTAAGGCAATTCGAGGTGAAAGAGTATGTATTCTCGAGCCATAAGCAAGTGTCGCACAGTTCTGAAGAATCTCTCACGAGGTGCACGTCGCAGAGTTAGATACAAAAATGTAAAGTACGCGAAGTAATTGGTGCGCGGCAAGTAAAACGACTGTAGTTACATTCGGAAATATCACAGTTTCAGTCGGGCGTTTATAAAGATTAAATATGTCAATTATTAATTAAGCGTGACGGCAACAAAAGTCTAGATTCAGATTTTTTTATCGGTGTTATCTTTTAGTAAGAACTCTTTTCCGTTTAGAGACACGTGCTCGACTGAGTTATAATAGCTAGTCGGAGGATGAAGTACCCAAATTAAAAAAAAATTAAACAATAAGCGTCCAACAAATAATATAACACAAGTCATCTGAGAACCGCGACAGTTATCTTTTAGAATTAACTACTGTTGAATATGAATCAAAATTATATCATTTTATAAAAGTAGATCAGTGAACTTCTAGGTATGCATCTTATAACTTGTAAAAAGTAAAATCTGATATTTTAAATAATTTCTGAGATAATGGGTCGTGAATTTACCAAAGTTAACATTTAGACTTAAACAAATTACAAGAATTTAAGTGACGAGAACGATTCACTTAAAATCTAGATCACCTTATAGTATCTTTATAAAAATACATGAAAGTAAAGCACTATTCTGTATTTAAAAAGATACGCGAGGAACGCTGGTATAGAATATTTGACGGAAATTAAACTGCCAAAATTGGCCAAAAATTATAGTTTTAGTTTCTTGTGCAGTCTTATTAATTGGAGTTTCCTCTCTAATTTGATATATATTTATTTGTATATTTATCATAGTAGGCAAAATATTTATATTTTTAAAATACTGATGTATTACATTGACATGACTCTCTACCCCTTACTCCGTACCCGTTTAATAATGAATATGAGAGTTTTTATATCTACTTCATTTCAATCGAGATAAACCTTCCGGAAATAGCTGAATTACGTATTTCCTTATATATATATATAATGGGAATGATAGTCAAGCGTTTAAAACCTGGACCCTAGACCTTAAAATTCCATACTCTTTCCATGACATTGCGAGAAAAAACAGGACTTAAAAGAATGACAAAAGTATTGAATAATTCAAACTATTAATAATGGATATCTCGGAAATGGATTATGCCACAAAAAACTTTTGAAAAAAAAACTGTATCTTAAGGAGATTTAAGTTTTGTATAGTAAGCTTTCGTCTATTGCTTAACATCTGAGTTATAAAAAATTCTACTAAACTCCTTCCGAATCAAACGTTCAAAGGCTTTCCCAGGAAATTCAAGATATACATTTTATTTCTCATGTAAATACACTACGTGATCAAAAGTATCCGGACACCTGGCTGAAAATGACGTACAAGATCGTGGCGCCCTCCATCGGTAATGCTGTAAGTCAATATGGTGTTGGCCCACGCTTAGCCTTGATGACAGCGTTCACTCTCGCAGGCATACTTTTAATCAGGTGCTGGGAGGTTTATTGGAGGAATGGCAGCCCATTCTTCACGGAGTGCGGGACTGAGGAGAGGTATTGATGTAGGTCGGTGAGGCCTCGCATATTCCAAAACATCCCAAAGGTGTTGTATAGGACTCTGTGCAGGTCAGTCCATTACAGGGATGTTATTGTCATGTAACCACTCTGCCACAGCCCGTGCAGTATGAACAGGTGCTCGATCGTGTTGAAAGATGCAATTGCCATCCCGAATTGCTCTTCAACAGTGGGAAGCAAGAAAGTGCTTAAAATATCAATTTAGGTTTGCGCTGTGATCGTGTCACGCAAAACAACAAGGGGTGCAAGCCCCCTCCAGGAAAAACATGACCACACCATAAAACCACCACCTCCGAATTTCACTGTTGGCACTCCACACGCTGACAGATGACGTTGACCAGGCATTCGCCATACTCACACCCTGCCATCGGATCGCAACATTGTGTACCATGATTCGTCACTCCACACAACGTTTTGCCACTGTTCAATCGTGTAATTTTGACGCTCCTTACACCAAGCGAGGCGTCGTTCGGCATTTTCCTTAGTGATGTGTGGCTTATGAGTAGCCGCTCGACCATGGAATACAAGGTTTCTCACCTCACGCCTAACTGTCATAGTACCTACTTGGAGGGGATCCTGATGCAGTTTGGAATTCCTGTGTGATGGTCTGGACAGATGTCTGCCTATTACTATTAACGATCCTCTTCAAATGTCTGCGGTGTCTGTCAGTCAACCAACAAGGTCGGCCTGTACACCTTTATGCTGTACTGTCCCTTCACGTTTCCACTTCACTATCACATCAGAAACAGTGGACCTAGGGATGTTTAGGAGTGCGGAAATCTCCGTACAGACTTTGACACAAGTGACACCCAATCACCTGACCACGTTCGAAGTCCGCGAGTTCCACGGAGCGTCCCATTCTGCTGTTTCACGATGTCTAATGACTACTGAGGTCGCGGATGAGTAGGTGGCAGCACAATGCAACTGAGATGAAAAACGTATGTTTGTGGGGGTGTCCAGATACTTTTGATCACATAGTGTATCTTTAATATATGGTATTTTAATAAAAATCATTGCAGCCATTTTTAAGAAAATAAAAAAAATTCTAATAATGCTCTATGTAAAGTGTAGTTTGGGGCCCGGGCATTTCCTTGAAAACCTTCATGTTGCATCGTGTAGGCTTAAATACTAGATTTGGTATTTATTCCGGATTTAACTGTTCGCAAACACACGCACATGCACGCGCGGATCTTTTCCTAAAAGTGCACATTTTAATTCAAGTGACCTCAGAACGTGCATTTCCTGTAAAATGTCGGTATCGAGTGGAATGCAATACATTCTATACCTACAAGGCACGTGGCAGAGAAAGTAAAAATGACACTGCATCTGCTTCTACACCATTTCAGAGAAAACGAAATATCATGAGTGACATTCACACGACTTTCTCTACCCATTATTGCTTATTTTTACGCACCTTTTACAAACGCTCATTCTTCTGTTTAAAGTTAATTGCTATAAACGTTTGCATAATGGTTTCATTAAACATTTGGTTGTAGGTACAAAGGGAATAGCGATAGTCAAATGTTTAAACAGTGGTCTCTGCATACTGGAGTTAAAATTCGATGCTTGCTTCAAAATAAATGATAAACTATTGAAAAAGTCAAACCATTAGCAACGGTTATCTGGGAAAAGGCTCACGCTACATGAAACGTTATTTGGAATAAATTCGTATTTTAAAGAGATCTACATTACTTTCTCTACTACGTATAATAAGTAGGGGAAGAATTGTATTCCACCCAAAAATTCGATATCGAGATTTCACCGGAAATACATGTTTTGAGACCCCCTGAATCCAAATAAAAAGCATTTTTGTAAACATGTCCGTGTGCGTGTCTGTGTCTGTGAACAGCATAACTCAGAAACGAACAGTCTGATAAACACCAAACTTGGTATTTAGATTCAGTATCTTCCAGAGATGCGACAGGAAGGTTTTCAAGAAAATCCCCCACCCCAGATTACCCTTTACACAGAAGATTTTTCGAAAATTTTAATTTTCTTAAAACTGGCTCTAACCAATTTGATTAAAATGTAATATGTTTAAGATACTTTCATGACAAATGAAATGTATATCTCGAATTTTCTGGGAATGTCTCCAAAAGTATTCTTCATTGTGAACGACTTTTGCATAACTGGTAAACCATAAGAGATAGACAAAATGTTACTACACAAAAATGTAGATCGCGTTAAAATACACAAATTATAACATATACATTTTTTTTTCGTTGAGTGAACCATTTTCGAGATATTGCTTGTTATTCCCGTAAATTTTCCAAATATTTATACTTTTTCTCAAATTCGTTATTCATTCTTTTTGTCCTGGTAAAGCAAAGAGAATGCAATACTCCACATAGCAACCAGCTTTTAAAATATTTGACTATCGCTTAAAGCCTACCAATTCCCCTTATATCTACAAGAAAATTAGCAATAAGATTAACATCTCGATATCTCGATTAACATGAAGCGTATGGAGAATAAGCGTTTGTAAAAATAGTTTGTACATGAGTAGAGAAAGTCATGTGAGTGTAACACATCAGATATTTTTCTGTAGTACTCTTTTGTCTGTCTCTTATGGTTTACTAGTTAATGAAAATTATGCAAAATTACTTCCGAATGAAAAGAGTTTTACAGGATATTCGCAGAAAAAAGATATATATTCGCTTTGTCATGTAAATGTCTGCAACACAATGCATTTTAATCAACATCGATAATCGTTTCTGTGGAATAAAAAATTTAGAAGAATATTACAAATAAATGGTAGCTTGTAGTGGGGGGATTTTTCTAGAAACTCTTCGTGTTTCATTCTTGGAAGACGTTGAAAGTAAATACCAAAATTGGCGTTTAGCCAACTTATCGGTTTTGCTTTACAAATTGGTACTGCTGTTAAGTATGGCAGCTTCTATTTGCTCAAGCCTTGTAGTTTCTTTATTAGGAAATATATGCGAATTTGTTTTCTCAAATATTGCATTGTGCAGCCTTTCTGTGAATCGCATTTTCTAGCATAAATATCCCGTTTTCTCAAACTATTGAAGAATGCTAAATTAAATTTTATGACGAGAAAAGTAATGTTTAAGTGCTATTGTAGATATATTTTGCTGTTAATAACGTGGTTATTTTTACTTTCTCCACTACGTACTTTAACTAGAACAAATATTCTATTCTGCCTAAAACTTCGATATGGAGATTTCACCGAAAATACATGTTTTGAGGTCCCCCCCCCCAAAACAACTGCATTTTTAGTAAAATACCCATGTGTGGTGTATGTATGTGTGTTTGTCTGTCCGTGAAAGGATGACTGGGTGTATCTCTTTATTTGCCAAGACAGTCATAAATTGTATAGCAACGTCAAAACAAGATACATACATTAAAATTACATATATTAAAGTATTCTGCTGTCTTAAAATTTGACACTGTAAACCGCATATACAGGACGTATCTTTATTGGTGTCATATATTTTGGGGACGTGTTCCTGACATCAAAACAGTAAAAAAAGTTCATATGGACATAGGTTTGAAAATCATTTATTTCAGAGTTACAACACAAAATCGAAAGTTAGAAAAATTGCTCGAAGTGGCTTCCTCTTGCTTCTTGCATGCAGTAAGCCTGCGTTCCATGCTCTGTCGTACTCTGTTGAAAATTCCTGGTGTCTTTCGTATTTGGTCAAATGCAGTTTGTATACGTCCTCTCAAAATGTTTAACACCAGATACAGGAGTCGCATAAACCAAGGACTTCAAATGTCCCCAGACGAAGAAATCCATTGGATTTAAATCAGGCGATCAGTAGGCCATGCAATAGGCCCCCCTCAACCATCCATCTGTGCGGAAATCGATCATGCAAAAACTTACGAACTATCATACTGAAATGGGCTGAGCACCATCCTGTAAAAACCACATTCGTTGGATGATGTCCAGAGGCACATTAAGTAATGCAACTTATTTCTGAGAAACTGGTGATAGGTTTGTCCATTCAGACGCGGAGGGAAGAAGTAGGGACCAATAAGGTGATCATGAATGATTCTACCCCAAACGTTGAGTGAGAACCTCTGTTGATGGTTGTCCTGTCGTATTTCATTAGGATTTTCAAATGCCCAGTTATGAGTGTTATAAGAATTGAAGATGGCGTTGCGTGAAAAACCAGCCTCATCCGTGAATTAGATACAGGCTAGGAAATTGATGAACACAGCGCACTGCTGCAACAAGCGTTGACAGAAACATCTTCTTGGCTCAAAGTCCGCCTCATTTAATCCTTGCACACGTTGAAGGTGATACGGCTACGGAAGATTTTCATGCAGAACTCTCCAGATAGTCATATGACTAACTCTTACCCTTACAGACATACGTCTTGTGCTTTATGATGGGTCTGCATCCACAGCACGAAGAACTCGTTCTTCTAGCTCATTGCCTCGTACCGCTCTTGGCCTCCCAACTCCTCTCAAATGCGCCTTTCTCTCTCAAGCGTTGGTGAATTCGTGCGAATGTTCTTGCACACGGTAACGACCTGTCAGGGTACCTTTCTGCATAAAGTTCACGTGCTCGTGCTGCATTGCCGTCTGCACGGCCATACGTTTAGTGCATATCCGTCTGTTCACTCATGAAATACTTCTTCTTTGACGTATAACAACGAAACGGTTGATTTTCAGTCCCATGTACATATGAACGTTTTTTACTGTTTTGATGTCAGGAACACGTCCCACAAATATATGACACCAATAAAGATATATTCTGTATAACGTATTTCAACTCCATGTAACTGATTTTATCGTAGACATTTTATTGTAAGGATAATTTACATACACACACACATTTATGTGTGTTCGTGTCACATGTAACATGCTATTGTTAATGGAACATCCATATTTGTTTATTTTTCATGTTGTAATAATCGACCAGTTAAAATGTTCCGGGTTCCTAGCGTTAGGATGTGTTAAAAACGCGTCTTCTAGTTGTGTAAGTGAAACTTTGACAGCTCCAGATTGCAAGTCTTTTGTATTTAGTCGTAGGGGAAAACTTCTCCGAGAGGTACAGTTGACGTAGAAGGAGCCGAAATGTTTAGTGAATCAGGGACACTCCCGTAATTTAAAAAGTCATATGAAGGAGCACTTAAGCCAATAAAACACTGGTAAAATTACGTTATTGTAAACCGACGCCAACAGTGGCGCCAAAATATAACCAATCTGAAATTAGTTGAGTTATAATCCACGCGTGGAGTAGTTTTATACATAAAAAGCGAGGATTTCTTGTCAGTACCGTCTTGTCATGTAATACACGTCAAATCCACTCCCCAAGCGAGGAAAAGTTCACGCTCAAAGTAAGGAAATATTTCACTGAAAGTTTTAGTGCCTACATATTACATTCCAGTATAATTAATTTGAAAACCTCTAAGGTGCTGAATATTATCGCACGCAATACATAATTAACATTGTCACGTAAAGCAGAAGTATACGTAAATTAGTAACAGTAAAATTCGTTGCACGATCATAGACAAGGTTTGTGGGTGTGTGTGTGTGTGTGTGTGTTTGTTTAAATACGAATCTTGGTGTTAAAATTCAGGACCTTCTAAGGATGTGACACGGAGATTTAAAACAAAATCCCAACCCTAAACTACCTTACTTGGAAAATTTTTTTTTATTTTTTTTATAGATGGCTATTAACGATTTTGATTAAAATACTACAAGTTTAAGCTATTTGCATGACAAAATGTGTATCTTGAATGTTGTGGGAACAGCTATGAAGTCTTCTTTATTTTGAATTACTTTTGTATAATTGAAACCGTAAACGCAAACTCGTTATAGCACTCAATTTGTTATAGTTCTTTGTGACGTTAAAGATTTCCAAGATATTCTTGTTGTTGTATTGAATTTTGAAATATTTATTCCTTTTTCAAATGCTAAGTCACTGTACGTTTTTTGTCGTGACCGTGCAAGGAATATGCAATATCAAAGGCATCACATTACGACCTGCTTTTTAGAAATATGACTATCACTTTAGCCACAGTATTATTCTTATAATGACAACGAAATGGTAAATAAGTGATGAAGGTTTATCTGTATTAATAAGAAGTGGATAGAAAATAAGCTTTTGTAAGAATAGTTTATAGAAGGGCGAGTGTTATGTGAATGTAACACATAAGCATTTTTAAAGAATAATTGCTGGTAAGTTTTAATCAAAAGAACAATTAATTCCATTAATTGACCTAATACTGGTTAAAACTGTGAAGCCGACATGTAATGGTAGCTCAGTTGTTTAGTGCATCCAGACGGAAATCGGAAGATCCATGGTTCAAATCCTGGTTATGAAATTTAATCTTTCAGTGTCTATCTCTACCTTTCCAACCTTGTTCTACATGTGGCTTGTGTGGAAGAATAATTAATTACAAATCAAATATCTAGCGGGAGAGCGCAGGTCAAGACTCCCGTCGAAACGGCTATGATATCCCGCAACCACCTCACATTGTCATAGTTACAGTTACTATAAGCACATACCTTATCATAAGATATGTTGCAAATGCTGTCCTCTACCTACACGTTTCTGGCATCCTCTCAGAAAATGTTCATTTACACTCCAGAGTTCAATAAACGAAATTGGTCGAATTTCTCGTCTGTGGCGTAATATTACATTTATTTTGAATTTTATTGTTAAGTATATCTTTATAAAAATTAACCTACTAATTTACACAAGAAAGAAATTAAGAATATTCAACGTTAATATCTTCAGAAATGATATTGCAATGTCTTTACTTTCTCTACTACGTATAATAAGTAGGGGAAGTACTGTATTCCACCCAAAAATTCGATACCGAGATTTCACCGAAAATATATGTTTTGAGACCCCCTGAATAAAAAAAAAGCATTTTTGGAAACATGTCCGTGTGTGTGAGTGTGTGCCTGTAAACAGCGTAACTCAGAAACGAACCGTCGGATGAACACCAAACTTGGTATTTAGGTTCAGTATCTTCCAGAGATGCGACACGAAGGTTTTCAAGAAAATCCCCCCATCCCCCGACTACCCCTTACATGGAAAATTTTTCGAAAATTTTAATTTTCTCAAAAATGGCTCTAACGATTTTGATTAAAATATCTTATGTTTAAAGATATTTTCATGACAAATGAGATGTATAACTCCAATTTTCTGGGAATGTCTCCAAAAGTATACTTCATTGTGAACGCCTTTGGCATAACTGGTAAACCATAAGAGATAGACAAAATTTTACTACACAAAAAATGTAGATCGTGTTAAAATACACAATTTATGTCATACATTTTTTTTGTGTGAACCATTTTTTTTGAGATATTGTTTGTTATTCCCTTAAATTTTCCCATACTTATACTTTTTCTCAAATAGGAATTCGTTATTCATTTTTTTGTCCTAGTAGTGCAAAGAGAATGGAATACTCCACATAGCAACCAGCTCTTAAAATATTTGAAGATCGCTTAAAGCCTACCATTTCTCCTTGCATCTACAAGAAAATTAGCAATAAGATTAGCATCTCGATTAACATGAAGCATATGGAGAATAAGCGTTTGTAAAAATAGTTTTACAAGGGTAGAGAAAGTCATGTGAGTGTAACACATCAGATTTTTCCTGCAGGTTCGAATGGTATTTCTTATATAGGCATGTTTATGTGCATATTATGGAAGTTTTCAGTGCATAAATGCATACATATTGAAGGGATCATCAGTCCGCACTGTTAATCCAGACTGTGTGTCATTGACACCCCTGAAAAAGGACTGATATTCTCTTCTGTTCAGGTTTATATTTTGGCCAGTCGGAGGCTATTGCTGCCGTCGGTATTAAGTGGAAAGGTGTTTATGTTTTAATGGACCTTTCACCGACACAACTTGCGTGATGGAGCTGCATAAATAGCATTCTGCACGTAACACGCTTGGTGAAGCCAATTTCACGTGTTTTGCTTAATATCTGAGAAAGCTGTGTTGCTGTCGTTAATTTTCTCTCTCAGTTCTCTCCTTTTTATTGATATTCACAGTGATAAAATGCTGTTTACTGCTGCTTTTACTTTTTGTCTGGAAATTTTATGCGACCCTTCATTCTCGCTTGAGGCCAGATGTGTTTGTGGCCAAAAAAAATTTACTTTTCCAAATGTTTGCTCTCCCGAAGAACGCAATTCCTCTGTGGGGTTGACAAGTTGCTAGATCAGAACGCCTTTGTAATCCAGTGTGCCCAATCTACTTTAACGTTTTACTTTCTCTACTATTTATAATAAGCAGGTGGAAGTATTGCATTCCACCCAAAAATTCGATACCGAAATTTCACCGGAAATATATGTTTTGAGGCCCCATGAATCCAAGAACATAATTTTTAGAAAAAGGTCCATGTACGTGTCTGTGAACAGCATAACTCAAAAACGAAAATTTGGATAAATTGAGGCAATATTTTATATCACAACATGCTGTGAATGCCAAAATGATTACAGTGTAAATTAATATTATTGTATGTACATGATTTTAGATGTTTGTTAGCCATAAGCATTGTTAGGAAATAAGTTTGCACGGCCTAACTGAAACTGACAATAGAAGTGGGTAACAATAAACCGAGGGGGTGAGTTGTTTGTCACTAAGAAGAGAAAGCCTAAATTGACGTCAGGGTAGTGTGCCTTTTTTAGAAATGGAGGGAATATCTTCCCTAGAGCATATATGTTAGTAGTAGTGATTGGCTGACCAAAACAGACGCTAAAGTGGGCACAATTTGGTAACCAATAGCAACTATGTTATAATGTTTAGGCAATGCGAGGTGAAGAACTATATATTCTCGAGCCATAAGGAAGTGTCACACAGTTCTGAAGAATCTCTCACGAGGTGCACGTCGCAGAGTTAGTTACAAAAATGTGAAGTACGCAAAGTAATGGGTGAGCGGCAACTAAAACGACTTTAGTTACATTCGGAAATATCACAGTTTCAGTCAGACATGTATAAAGATTAAATATGTCAGTTATCAATTAAGTGTGACGGCAATAAAGGTCTAGATTCAAATTTTTTTATCGTGTTATGTTTTACTAAAAACTCCTTTCCGTTTACACACCTGTTTAAAGACACGTGCTCGACTGAGTTATAATAGCTAGCCGGTGGACAAAGAACCCAACTTTAAAAAAAATAATAAAACAATAAACGCCCAACAAATAAAATAACACAAGATATCGAGAACTGCGACAAAATACCAAACTTGATATTTAGGTTCAGTATCTTTCAAAGAAGCGACACGAAGATTTTCAAGAAAAGCCCCCCATCCCAGACCATTCTTTACATGGAACATTTTTAGAAACTTTTGATGTTCTCAAAAATGACTGGAACGATTTTGATTAAAATATATATTTAAGATATTTTTATGATAAATGAAATGTTTATCCTGAAGTTTCTGGGATTGTCCTCAAAATTCCTTCATTCTGAATGGTTTTTATATAACTGGTAAACCGCATGAGATAGACAAAATTGTACTGCACAAAAATTGTAGATCTTGTTAAAATACACAATTTATGTCATACATTTTTTTGTCCAGGGAACCATTTCCGAGATATTCCTTGTTATTTGTTTGAATTTTCCAGTACCCTTTATCAAATGTGAATTCGTTATCTGTTTTTTATGTCCTGACATGCAAAGAGAATGGAATGCTCCACATAGCAGGCACCTCCTAAAATATTTGACTATCGCTTAAAGCCTAGCAATTCCCCCTTGCATCTACAAGAAAATTAGCAATAAGATTAATATCTCGATATCTCGATTAACATGAAGCATATGGAGGATAAGCGTTTGTAAAAAAATTTGTACAGAGAAGGTTATGTGAGTGTAACACTTAAGATTTTTTACTTTGTTTATCACGTACATAGTAGGTAGAGAAGGTAATGGATTCCACCCAAAAATTCGATACAGAGATTTCACCGGAAATACTTGTTTTTGAAAAATGTCTATGTGTGTCCGTGAATACAAAGATTTTCAAGAAAATCTTCCAACTCAGACTACCTTTTACATTGAAGATTTTTCAAATTTTTTTATTTTCTATAAAGTGGCTCTAACGATTTTGATTAAAATACGATATATAAGAGACATTTACGTTACGAATAAAATGTATACCTCGAATTTTCTGGGAGTAGTCCTCGCGAAGTCCACTTCATTGTGAAGAAATTTTGCATAATTTTTTATAACTGGTAAACTTAAAGCGTTAGGCGAAAACGTACCATACAGAAAAAAGGTAGTTCTCTTTAAGGCACACAGTTTATTTCAAATAATTTTTTTGTACTACAAACCATTTCTGAGATACCTATCCGTTATTAAAGGTTCGAATTGTTAATTTCTTGGTCATTCCTTTAAGTTCTGTAAGATTCACTTATTTCTCGCAGGTTGCTGGAAACAGTATGGAATTTTAAGGCCAGTTCTTAAACATTTGACTATGGCTATTCCCTTGTATGTATAACGAAGAGTGTAATGCAACTAATTTTGCAAAGATTTATTTGGATTAAAATGTGAGGCAGTATTTTATATCATAACATGTTGTGAATGCCAGAGTGATTGTAGTATAAATTAATATTATTGTATGTACAGGATTTTAGATGTTTGTTAGCCATAAGTATTGTTAGGAAATAAGTTTACACGGCCTGACTGAAACTGACAATAGAAGTGAATAACAATAAACCGAGGGGGTGAGTTGTTTATCACTAAGAAGATAGAAACAAATGACGTCAGGGTAGCGTGCCTTTTTTAGGAATGGAGGGAATATCTTCCCTAGAGCATATATGTTAGTAGTAGTGATTGGCTGAGAAAAACAGACGCTAAATTGGGCGCAGTTTGGTAACCAATAGCAGCTATATTATAATGTTTAGGCAATTCGAGGTGAAGGATTATATATTCTCGAGCCATAAGCAAGTGTCGCACAGTCCGGAAGTATCTCTCACGAGGTGCACGTCGCAGAGTTAGTTACAAAAATGTAAAGTACGCGAAGTAATTGGTGCGCGGCAACTAAAACGACTGTAGTTACATTCGGAAATATAAAAGTTTCAGTCAGGCGTGTATAAAGATTAAACATGTCAATTATTAATTAAGTGTGACGGCAGTAAAAGTCTTAGTTTCAAATTTTTTATCAGTGTTATCTTTTAGTAACAACTCCTTTCCGTTTACACACCCTGCTTAGACACACTTGCTCAACTGAGATATAATAGCTAGCCGGAGGACAAGGAATCCAAATTTAAAAATAATGAAACAATAAGCGCCCAACAAATAAGATAATACAAGTTATTGAGAACTGCGACAAATATAGTAAATAGAAATATTAACTTTAGTAAGATTGGTTAGTATACCCAATAATAGTATAATAATAAAGATAGACAGAAGAGAAAGTCATGCGTATGTATCACACAAGAGTTTTTTTTCTTAAAGTGTGGCCACTGTTAAATTGATTCTCGCGACATCTTGGAAGCAGAAAGGAGTTTCACGGTCTGCTTATAGCGACACTTTTTAAAATTTTTACTATCGTGTCTCCTATTTCTGCAAATGTTTATCTCGATTAACCTGAAGTAGATGTAAAAATCAAACTTTTGTAATAACATATTGCAGTAGAAATAGGAAAATAAAGCGATTGTAGGCAGATTTTTGAATAGTGTTTAATTCCCGTTCTTGCTACATAACCACTACGGTGAACACTGATTATACATAAAAGGAAATAATAATTGGGAAAGGAAATTTGGGAAGGAAATTCCAGATCTAAGTTTGGGAATCTTCCCGGCATTGGCTAGCCATAAGACTGAGGTAAACCTGGAGAAAACCTCAGTCAGGGCGGACGGTCCTGGCGAGATTTGAACCCCATACCTTCCATTCACTAGCCCATGCCTTAACGACTTCGCCCATTCATGTCGGTGATAGTAGATAGAGAAATCTAGTGAACGTAACACACCAAGCTTCACCCAATGGCATTGCAGACGCAGGACTACGAAGAAGTGGAACGACAGGAATATTTGTAGAAAGATTGTTGAAATATTGGATTAGAATTAGAAATCTGGAAGAAAATAACCTTTTACATCAATGTTTCGTACTACAGTAAAGGCTTAATCCAAAAGATATTTGGCTCAATAAGATAAAGTAAACTATGACGCAGTATTCTATATCACAACACTGTGAATGCCAGAGTGATTGTAGTGTAATAAATTTGCATTATTGTGTGACAATGATTTGAGATGTTTGTTAATTATAAACATTGTTAGGAAATAAATTTACACGGCCTCACTGAAACTGACAATTGGAGCGGGTAACAATGAGCGAGGGGGTGAGTTGTTTATTAATTATTAGAGACAAGCAAATGACGTCAGAGTAGCGCGCGTTTCTTTAGAAATGGAGGGAATATTTTCCCTAGAGCATATGTGTTCGTAATTTTGATTGGATATAAAAATAGACGCTAATGTTGGCGCGTTTTATTAACCAATAGCAGCTCGGTTATAATCTTTAGGCATATCGGGTGAGGGAGTATAAAAAGCTAAAGCCAGAGACAGGTAACGTTCAGTCCAACAGAAGCATTCGCGGGTAATACGTCGTTCAGTCCAACAGAATCATACAAACGTTATACGTCGCGCAATTCTACAGAATCTCTCGCGTCGTAAAGTTAGTTATGACCGTGAAATACGCGAATTAATAATGTGCAGCAAATAAGTGATTATAGTGATATTAGAAAATATAACAGTTTCAGTCTGGCGTGTATCAAGAGTCAATATGTGAAATTAATTGTGACGGCAATAAAAGTGTAAAAGCAAATTCTTTTATAAGTGTTATCTTTCAGTAACAAATCCTTTCCGTTTACACACCCTGTTCAAGAGAGATGCTCGACTGAGTAGTAATAATAGCTAGCCGGAGGACAATGAACCCAAAATTCAAAATAATAAAACAATAACAGGCGCTCAGCAATAAGATAACACGAAGTGACCGCGACAAATTGGCTCCCAACGTGGGGCAGATAAACATGAAGCATCTTCTTTTAACTACCAACAAATATAATCTATTTCAACTATGATGAAAATTTTGTTTTGGGTATATGTGGAGAGTGAGTGGATTGTTACAAAATGGTTTCTGAAAACAAATAAAGTTCATGGAAGATATTGAAGGGCAAGAAGTTTTTGCAAGTTTCAATTTGAAAACTTAATTAGGAATATACAGAGAAAATAAGTCTTTTGGAGTAGGGAAACTTATGTTGATGAATATGGCAAAGCAGCAGAGAAGTTTTTGCATAGGCTAGAACAGAGTGATAAAATTGAAAGGTATAATATTAGAGAGTGATTTAGAGAAATGCCTTTTGTGTAACATAGCGGATGATAATTGGCACACACTTCTTGAATGCGAGGAAACTAAGGTGCTCAGAGAGAAGATAGGTGAAAAGGGATGGTCAATTTACCAAAAGAAATCTAAGAGACGAGGTTTATGAATGTAAAATCTAGAAAACATATAAGGGAAATAGAAAACTTTTTGGGTAAAGTAACAGACAAATTACTGAGGAACATTATGAAGCAACGTGTAGAAGAAAGTTAAATACTGGGTAGTTGGTATTAGATAAGCTATAAACGGGACCCAATAGCTCAGCAAGCCCTGGGCTTGAGTCTTTGGTCTCAGGGTTCACAGCAACTCAGCAGAGTGATAAAGATAAGAAATATATACTAAGTTGTAAAACTTGTATCGAGCTTTATGTTTACATAATTACTCCTTTGTATCCTGATTGTTTTGTAGTATGTAGTAAAATAAACAAATAAAATAAAATAAACGCATCAGATTTGTATATGTATTCATGTGAGGTACTATTTTTAACACTTAAATGATTTCAGTCTAATTATATAATATATAAATTCAATAACAGCCCGCCTTAAAGCAATGTGGGTATGTAACAATATATAAAAAGTGTATATTCCAATCATTGTAAATGTTTATATTATTGTGTGCAAGTTCAATAATTTTATGTGAATGTATTACGTAATTTAATAATGTAGGAGCTAAGAGAATAATAGGTTAAAAGTTGCTAAGAATGAGGTAACAATGAGGTAACCTTGAGGCCATACTGAATTTGAAAGTTTAACAATACTAGTTGTGATTCTTGGAAGCAATAATGTAATTTTTTGTCAGTTTATAAATACCCAATCAACAACCAGAAAAAGCCTTAGTTAAATGAAGGTATTCTACTGGAGTACGATTAGCCAATCAGAAACTGAAATATAGCAAAATTTACAAATCTCGAAGTCAGTTGCTTGTAGAAAGTGCTCATAACTGGACGTGTTGGTTTTAGACAGTGTTCATAACCGATAGCGAGATTTGTCCACGAAAAATTTAATATGTATTTTGTGTGAGACAAAAATAGCTTACGTGTTAAAAAGCACAAGTATTTAACAAAAGAATCTCACAGCTCTCTATATCAGTGAAGTGTTATTAAAATCGTGTCAAGAATTAATAAAAAGGAGTGAATTAAAATTATAATCTGTGTAAGCCTACATTCTTCAGCCTCATCACGCCCTGTTAAGAAATTCATGTCTCTCAAAATAATACTGACGCAGGAGAGGCAATAATATTTAAAGAAACAGTAAAAATAACAAAGTTAATATTTTTAAACAATTTTTTGGGGCAAAGGCCACCGAAAACCTTTTACCATACGTGCGGTTGCAACTACTTCAAGTTCGGCTCCCCAACAGTTGAACTACAATACAACTCATACTTCAAATTGACTTTCCATACGTGAAGCAACAACCTACTTCACATGACACTGTTGGAAAACTGTATATACTCTGAAAACTTTAATTATATAATTTGCTAAAAGAAACACATGGAGGAAAAATGACTAGTAGGTGTATGAAGCGTCAGTGTATGCTGAGAGAAATATTCATTGCAACATCTCATTAGTCCGAGAGAAAATGGGTAATGAAATAGATAAATTTAGCATTGCCCAGATAGGCTAATTAATTACGCTTTAGCATGTGGTCCTGATACGCACACTAAATAGATTTATGAACCTTAAACCCTTAAATATCTTAAAAGGCAAATGGTACATGTTATACCTAACTAAGTTACCATTGTACAAAGAGTTAAAGAAGAAAACGGTCCCCAAACAGAAGCCTGCACCTTACTACACAATCCAATTAAATGGAAGGCCGAAGCCAATAATAGAGACAACGCGGGGGGAAGAGGATCGGTTATTAGATCCATGTCAGCGGCGTGACGGCATTATTAAAAGTTGATTGGCGGATGCTAGAGACGTTTCTCCAGGTGTGTGATATTGGACAGCTAATTGGCTCATCCACCTCGTTACCAGCCCACAATTCAATACAGATAGTAATCTATTTCCTGAACCAATCATGTATCGAGATTTAGGTCACTCTCCCGTGTCTCTGCCAATGAAAACAATAGTTAGTATTGTTCTAAATTGTTTTATATGAAGTTATTTTATATACTGTGTAGCTAGCTTCGGAATATACAGGGTGTTTCACTCGCTCCCGCCACAGATTTACCTTTACGTAAATCCACGTAGTCATCGTAGTGTAATAAATTTTTCTAGGGACATATCTTGGTGTGGAGGATCCATAGTAACACTAAGAAAATGTTTAATACAGAGACAACTGAAAAATTCAATGCCACAGCCGGGATTTGAACACGGTTCTCTCGCTCTCCGTGCGGTTGTTCTAACCATTGAGCTACTGTGACAACATACCGGTGGGACATTAAATTCCCCAACTGACTCAAGTTGTTTTCCAGACAGACCACTAACGCATCTCACAATCTTAGTACTTCAGTGCTGGATAAATGTTTTTTTAAAGTTTTACTTTTATTATTATTATTATTATTATTATTATTATTATTATTATTATTATTATTATTATTATTATTAATATTATTATTAATATTACCTTTAAATTAATTATACTTTTTATGGACCTTAGCCGTCTTGGTAAGTTTTTAATATAGAGTCAACTGCAAAATTCAACGCCACAGGCGGAATTTGAACACGGTTCTCTCGCTCTCCGTGCGGTTGTTCTAACCATTCAACTACTGTGACAATATACCGGTGGGACATTGAATTCCCCAACTGACTCAAGTTGTTTCCCAGACAGATCACTAACACAACTCACTCGAGATGACAATCTTAGTACTTCAGTGCTGGGTGAATGGGTTTTTTAAGATTTTACTTTTTTATTATTATTATTATTATTATTATTATTATTATATATAAATTAATTATACTGTTTATAGACCTTAGGCTGGTCTTGGTAAGTTTTTAATGTATGTTGGAAACAGGGCGGTATTTAGAGGGGGGTTTCTAGGGTTCAAACACCCCCCCCGCGAAACTTCTGACATTTTTATTTCTTTAAATTCATAGCAAACCAATATGGGAAAAGTCGTTAGATAACAGTAGGTCTATTGTTAGTAGCACATTTACAAGAAACGGGAAACTTAATATCGTCGCCTTACATACGTAAGGTGACCATATATTCCGGTTTTCGAAGCAGTCTCCATGTTTTGTGCTGTAAGGTGGAATATCCTCATTCTGGTGAGTTTTTATTGTCTATATAATGTCTCCAAGCAATTTTCTTATCCAAGTAACTCTGTATACTACAGAGTAGGTACATGATAACTGTGTGGGGTAGTGTTGAGTTTAGATCTACTTGTGACAAACCCTCCCCGAAATTTTTTTTGGATACGGGCATGGTTGGAAACGAACAAGGCGTGCCTCCATACGTCTCTCCATGTTACGGAAGCTTAACTCCAACATTTCGGGCGTCACAACTGTAATTCCCTGCTGAGCTTTGTCTATCAGTTCCCTTTCAGTTGTCCCATAAGAAGAAGTGCGGTGTGGTAAGATTAGGCCACCTTTGTGACAAAATCTTGGATCTCTAAACAAAGACTCAATTTCTCCCATGCTGATGTTTGAAGTGTGACAAGTGGCCCCATCCTGATGAAAATAGCCATTACAAAATTCTACGTCACCCAGATATGTTTTACGAGAAATTCTACGGAAGGCTTTGCAGGCGATTTTTGTAGTCCAAATGGAATTAATTGTTCTTCCTATAAGCCATGTGTAGGTGAAGTTGGAAACATAATATCAGACTGAAATATTCAATGCCATAGCTGGGACTTGAACGCCGGAACTTCGGCTTACATTGACGCTGCTCTAATGAGCAGAGCTAGGACAAATATCCTTTGGCTTACAATGTGTGCACGCAGTGACTTAGTATCAATAGTGCTGAAGGGAAAGGGGATGCCACAGGTAACCTGGATCTGTAAACACTAGCATAACTGGTAGAACAGAACATAAACACAAAGCTCCCAGAGAGTAACTCTTACCACACCATTAACGCAAGCGAACTTGACTGTGCAGCCATGGGTCTGCGTACTAGATAGGGTGATAATTATGTTGTCTTAGCTCTACCAATGAGTTACCATGGCAACATGTCGGCGCGATATTAAATTCTCCAAAAGACATGCCATTGTTTCCGGTAAACTATACAAAGAATTAACATTGACCTAATAGTGGTTGACTATGAAAGCCATGGCTTAAAAGTACTTAAGAGGTTGTAAGCCGCCATTGCGATATATTATCTCAAAATAAATTTGAGAACGTCTTGGGTTTACCGGGAACTGTGAGCCGGTTAGCGTTGAAGTAGATTATATTTGTTAGTAGTTGGAAGATGCTTCATGTTTATCTGCACAACGTATGGGAGCCAATTTGTTGCGGTCACTTCATGTTATCTATTTTTGGGCGCCTGTTATTGTATTAATAGTTTGAATGTTGGGTTCTTTGTCCTCCGGCTAGCTATTATTACTACTCAGTCGAGCATATCTCTTGAACAGGGTGTGGAAACGGAAAGGATTTGTTACTGAAAGATAACACTTATAAAAGAATTTGTTTTTACACTTTTATTACCGTCACAATTAGTTAATTTCACATACTGACTCTTCATACACGCCAGACTGAAATTGTTATATTTTCTAATATCACTATAATCACTTATTTACTGCACGTTATTAATTCGCGTATTTCACATTTATAACAAACTTTAAGACGCGAGAGATTCTGTAGAATTGCGGGACGTATAACGCGTGAACGATTCGCTTAAACTGTGCGACGTATAACCTTTGTATGATTCTATTGACTGAGCGACGTTTACCTCGTGAATTATTCTGTCAAACTGGACATTACTTGCCTCTGGCTTTAGCTTTTTATACTCCCTCACCCCGATATGCCTAAACATTATAACAGGGCTGCTATTGGTTAATAAACGCGCCAACATTAGTAGGGGGGATTGGTACCTTCTGGATCAATTTATGGCTTTTTAATTGGCTTAATTGATTTTAATTGGCTTTAATTGGTCTTTCATGGAAAGCCGACCCAAGTAGCGGGTACGTTCTGGATCAATTTATGGCTTTTTAATTGGTTCAATTGGTTCAATTGGTCCTTCATGGAAAGCCGACCCAAGTAGCGGTACGTTCTGGATCAATTAATGGTTATTTAATTGGTTCAATTGGTTTTAATTGGTATTTCGTGCAAGACCCGACCTAAAGTGCATGAGAGTTCACCATCAAATTTATGGTTACTGGCGAGTTGACAGTTTGTCATTCCAGGCCACGTGGAGGGATTTACAGCAAGACCCGACCTAAACACCATGAGATTTGAACATTAAAATTTATGGTTATTGCTGGAGTTGGTAATTGCGAGGGTCGCTTACATGTCCACGTGGTGACATTTACTTGAAGAAACATTTAAAGGCTCGTCCCTCCTCCTCGGCTTTGGGTGAGGGAGGTAATCAAAATAATGTATGCATTTCCAGTCAGCTATGAGACATGATTCACCCACTATAAAGTACACAGCGTTAATTCTAATCATATACATCAAATAAAAAATACAAGTTTCAATTTTTGTGGCTAACACGTCTAACGAATGGAAATGTTTAATTTTCACCATCCGTCCCTTGTTGCTTTGCACAACATGAATAACATGCTACTTAAAACCGTGTATGTATACAGTGAGGTCTCCCTCCACGTCAGTTTAAAAGACGATCGCCCGACTCTTCTGTCGCGTCCCATCTGTCTGGAGATTCAATCATGGAGGTATAGTGTATCCCGAAAGAACGATCGCATCTCTCTCTCACATGCACACACATACACACACATACCCACTCATAATCTGGCTTAACACGCTACAACAGTATGTGTATAGCAATTTTTGGGACAGACAGTCATCTATAATGCCGGTGATTAAGGCTATTGACTCACCCTTCGTATAAGGGTGGGATCTATTCACGCTATTGATTTTTTCGGCTGGCTTCCCCT
The DNA here is from genome assembly GCA_030765065.1 of Deroplatys truncata. Lineage (NCBI taxonomy): Eukaryota > Metazoa > Arthropoda > Insecta > Mantodea > Mantidae > Deroplatys > Deroplatys truncata. The sequence goes on from CM060975.1 coordinate 282,208,211, forward strand.
CTCATATAACGATGCTAGCCATTGTCAGGCTCGCACCCTTGTAAAAGTTCGTTTTATCCACACGAGATGTCAGAAGGCTACAGAACTATAGATACCAACAGTATCCGATCCGCTATTGATTTTTTCATTAAAACTGCATGAGAGTCAAACACACATTAAATTATAATGAAAAAAAGTTTCTTTATAGAGATAGCTAATTACACTGTTACAAGGTGTATGCGCAGTGAAATAAAAACGAATCACATTTAAAAAAAATGCTCATATGTTACACTCACATGACTTTCTCTACTCTTGTACAAACTTTTTTCTACAAACGCTTATTCTGCATTGCTTCTACTAGCTGCAAGAGGAAAATGGTAGGCTTTAAGCATTAGTCAAATCGTTTAAGAGCGGGTTGCCATGTGACGCATTCCATTCTCTTTACATGTCTAGGACATAACAAATGAATAACGAAGTCGAGAAAAAATATAATTATTGGGGAATTTAAGGGAATAACAAACAATATCTCGAAAATAGTTCTCAATAAAACAGGGGGCCTCAAAACATAAATATCCGGTGAAATCTCGTTATCGAATTTTTGGATGGAATACAATACTTCCCTTACTTACTCTACATAGTAGAGAAATTTAAAATACTTAGTTATAACAACGGGAAAGATGTCTTGTATCTTTTTTCCCACGAGATGTATGATTCATACAATAAAGAGTAATTGAACAATGCCTTTATTATTTAATTAACAGTAAACCAAAAGGCAGCTGCAACCATCAATAAGTTCCCTCCCTTAAGTTACTTAAGTTCATGAAGATTTACAATTTCCTGTCTAAGGGCAATCTATCTTAATATTTCCCACGGGATGAATGATTCATACAATAAAGAGTAATTGAACAATGCCTTTATTATTTAATTAACAGTACACCAAAAGGCAGCTGCAACCATCAATAAGTTCCCTCCCTTAAGTTACTTAAGTTCATGAAGATTTACAATTTCCTGTCTAAGGGCAATCTATCTTAATATTTCCCACGAGATGTATGATTCATACAATAAAGAGTAATTGAACAATGCCTTTATTATTTAATTAACAGTACACCAAAAGGCAGCTGCAACCATCAATAAGTTCCCTCCCTTAAGTTACTTAAGTTCATGAAGATTTACAATTTCCTGCCTAAGGGCAATTTATCTTAATATTTCCCACAGATGTATGATTCATACAAGGTAATTGAACAATGCCTTTATTATTTAATTAACAGTACACGAGAATATATTACTTAAGACACGGCGTCAAATACATTTATAACTTCATCAGATGTGATTAAAGATCCTGGGGGGAAAGAAACGTGAATCATTAGACAAGGATAGATATAGCCAGCTAATATTGTTTAACCAATCAAAACACTCGATTACGGAGTGGATTCTTCTGCGCATTCTTTCTGGGAGAGGGAGAATGAACTTCAAAGTCTGTATAAGAAGAAAGCAGGAGAGTTAAAGTTCATTCTTAAAGGAATAACGTCAGTGATTGTGATAGCGTGTGTTAGTGCAAAGATCTTCAAGTACTTAATTCGTCTTAGATTTCAATTCGCAAGGTAAGTGCATATACTAGATTTCATACAGGAAATTCGTGCGATGTATTCTTAAAAAGTCGAGTGAAGATATTGAAAGTCAAAATCACATTTAAAAAAAAACGTGTGATCACCTAGCTTCGTAAATTTTGTCTTGCAATAATGTAGCAGGGTCAGTGTCTAGATGTATATTTAAACTTATATATCACTAATCAACGTGTAAACATCACACAAAAAACTTTAAAGACAATACTGTAACAAAAAATAACCGGGCTTAAGCAAGCTAAAACATAATACATTCTATCTGAACAATCTCATACGCAAATATTCAGTTTTCAGAACGCTAAAGTACGATTGAAAAGGAATATATACGTTCAATCAAGTTCCATTTCCACGTAAACGGATTACGACAAAACTAGAAGAGAAATACAAAAGTAGACTAAAAATAAGAATGCAAGCGCAAATAGTAGTAGTTATTTGGGTACTTTAGCTACTTTCAACTGCAACTTATTTTAACTCAAGCAACCTTAAGACAGGGCTTCTATTAGCTAATTTTATAATTAATAAAAAATTAATGTTTGAAAATACTTCATTAACATACTAATTGACAAAAATTAACTTAACTATGAATTTTTCGTTGAAACTCTGTAATCTGCTATAAAATAGCTTGCATAATATATAAAAAATACTCTTACGACATACAAAAAGCTTAACATACGTAAAGCTTAACCTCGAATGTCAAAAACTGAAAAAAAATTGAAAAGCGCTAATATGCCAGAAAATGAAGTATAGAATATAGGGAAATTATCCTTTTCTTCATTCATCAAGTTTACATGCCTAAATTATTATTTTCCAGTGAAGATGAACTCGAAGACAAACAAATTGAGTCTGGCAGGACGTGTCCGCCGCTCACCTGTCCCGGCACAGGACGCTCCTGGGCCCAGCACTCTACCGTCACCACCACCACTATCACCATTGATAGACGACGGGGCAGCTGCGTGGCTTGATGCTGATCATGCGGGGGACTTTATCATCCCACCTCCGCCAGGTTTCGGAGATGCTATTGAGAATTTCAGCGTCGTCCAAAATAACGACAGGGAGGATACACCCATTGAGGGAATTTGTACCTGCACTAACTGCGGGTACAAGACTGCGCTCATCGAGTTGCTTCAGTCATGCCAAGGTAAGTCTTTCACTTCTTTTAACATTAATATTGATGCAATTTATTCCCAAGTCTTCTACTAGAAGACTGCATGCTTGATTGTCACAGATGCTAACAATGTGATGCTCCTATTGTTGCAGATCTTGAACCTCTACACCCTGAGCCAGAGCCTCAGGCGAATGAGGCTTTGAGAAAAGGTGTCAAGAGACTTCGTGAAGCAGAAGAGGAGCGTGGTTCTGAAGAAGGAATGTGCAGCAGCCAACCCTCCCGCAAATTAAACCATCAGGAGTACGCACCACATGTTAACGGAACCGCAGCAACTTCGTCCAGACCAGACCAGACAATTGATTCATCCTCACCATCACCGGCAAAAAGGGTATGTCGAAATGATTATGATGACCTAGAATGTAGGGTAATAGAGTCTGCATTCAAAGGTCGTATTTTCAATAGTAAAATTGAAAATACGGCTGGGATAATTGACCCCAGCGAGTTTCTCGAGTCATGCAGGGGTCTTGTTATTAAGGAAATCGAGTCCACTCTAAAGAAGAGTATGTCTGGGATAAAGATGAGTTGTTCATTGAACGTCTCATACTTAATCCAGACACCAGATCATAAAAAAGTGGAATCGATATTTCTCAATTCCAAGACAAAGGAGATCCAGCAATCATCCAAACTTGATGTCATCTTTCATGCAATGAAACACGAAATTTTAGAAAATCTAGCCTGTTTTGAAGGCCAATCTAGTTCAAAGACACTGTTCGCAATCCACTCGCTGATAAATAGCGCAGCAAACTATAATCCCCTTCGTGCTTCAGGATACATAGAGTTGCCAGCATGCATCAAGCGAAAGAAGGCAGTTCTAAATAACCAGAATGCCGATCATTTCTGTTTCGCTTGGTGCATGCTAGCTTCCAGATACCCTGCAAAAGTCAACAAAAATAGACCATGTTCATACCCGCAGGATTTGCTATTCAAGGCGTTCAATTATGCTGGAATTACTTTCACGTTTTCCGTCGATCAGATTGAACGCTTTGAGAAGCAGAATCCTGATGTATCTATAGCTGTATTTGCTCTGAATGCCAACGACTCAGTGGAGTCTATTCGCAAACCATCTGAGAGGAAGGCTAGACAAGTGAACCTCTTAATGGTTGAAGAGGCTGACAAGTCTCACTACTGCCTCATCAACTTATCGAGGCTTATTAGAAGTCAGATAACAAGTTCTCACAGAAAAATGCGGCTATGTGAGGCATGCATGAAAAGGTGTTCTAATGAGGATGCCTTGAGAGTGCATAAACTGAAATGCAATAAATGTCAGATCCTCAAAATACCAAAGCAGGATGAGGTTCTGGAATTTAATGCATATTCAAAGGGTGCCCTGTACCTTTTGTGATTTATGCAGATATCGAATCTGTTTTGAGGAAGGTCCACGCATGTGAACCCTCTGACGCAGAGAGCTGGACCCGAGCCATACAGGAACATGAAGCGATATCGATAGCGTTGAGGTTATATGTAGACATGATCAGTCCTTGTCGAGATTCAAGCTCTTCAGAGGTGACAATGCACTGAATGACTTCTTCTTCGAACTTAGAAAGATTGCTGATGAAGTCATTGAGATATATGGGCGAATACAGCCCATGCATATGTCACCTCAGGATATCCTGGATTTCGACAATGCTGATCACTGCCACATATGCAGGAGAGATTATGCTATAGATGATGTTAGGGTGAGGGACCATTGTCATATCACTGGAACATATCTTGGAGCGTCTCCTAATGCTTGCAATTTGAATAGAAAATTGCCGAATTTTATTCCAATTTTCTTTCATTGCTTAAGCAATTATGACAGTCACTTCTTGATCAGACACATGGCATATGATAAGGCTCCTATTTCATGTATAGCACAATCATCTGAACGTTATCTGGCATTTACTAAATGGTACAAGGGCATTAATTTCAGGTTTCTCGACAGGTACAAGTTTCTCGATGACAAGTTATCTAGCTTGGCAGACATGCTGAGCGCTGAGGACTTCAAGGTCACTAATGCCGAGTATTCTAATCCAGAACATCTGGAACTAATGAAGTGTAAGGGCATATTCCCCTATACATATCTGGATACCATCGAGAAGCTCCAAGAAGAGGAGCTCCCGCCGATAGAGCTTTTCGACGGTGTCACAGAGGAGGAATATGCTCATGCACTTAAGGTATGGAGCACATTCAACATAAAGAATCTCGGGGAATATAGTGACCTTTACCTAAAGACCGATACTCTGCTTTTAGGAGATGTATTCGAGAAGTTTAGAGACTTGTCGCTGGGGATGTATAACCTGGACCCAGCATGGTACTATACTCTGCAATCACTAGCCTTTGACGCCATGCTTAAGACAACGAAAGCAAGACTCCAGCTAATAAGCGATCCCAGCATTTTAGAATTTTTCGAGGAAGGTATTCGCGGTGGGCTTTGCACGGTATCAAAGCGGTACTCCAAAGCCAACCGCGAATACCTTGCAGACTACAAATCTGATGAACCTCGAAACTTTTTATCATACTGGGACATCAACAACTTGTACGGCAAGAGCATGGCGTCCCCAATACCGTATGGGAACCTCAGATGGCTTGATAGGGATGAAATAGACACCATCGACTTCGCTGCGATCCCTGAGGACTCCAAGACAGGATATGTCCTAGAGGTGGATTTGGAGTATCCTGACCATCTCCATGATGCACACAATGATCTAACTCTCTGTCCCCGGAGTGAGATACCACCCGGCAGCCAATACAAGAAACTGATTGCAAGTCTTGAGAACAAAAGCAAATATGTCTTGCATTATAAAATCTTGCAACAGTGTCTAGATCTGGAGCTGCTATTGAGACATATTCATCGGGTGGTATCGTATGACCAAGCTGAATGGCTTAAGGTCTATATTGACCTTAACGCCGAGAAGCGAGCCAGGGAAACTTCCAAGTTTGGTCAAAACCTCTGGAAGAAAATGAACAACGCTGTGTACGGTAAGTTCATTGAAAATGTTCGCAAGTACAGAGAATCCGTATTGCACCTACCTGGGAGCAAGCACGGAAATTGACGGCTCGTCCAACATATGTATGCAGCCACATTTTTGATGAAAACTTAGTCGGCATAGAGTTGGCTCGAGAGGAGATCCTCATGAACAAACCAATCTATATTGGCCATGCAATTCTCGATCTTTCAAAATTTATTATGTATGTTTTTTTATAAAGTAATGAAACCCCAACTGATTGACCTGGTCCTGAATTATATGGATACAGATTCATTCATTTTCGAAACTTCTACAGACATTTACAAATTCATGAAAACCAATCCCCAGCATTTTGACACATCAAATTATAAGCAAAATAATGTATATGACATAAAGTAGGCCAACAAGAAAGTGATTGGGCTGTTTAAAGATGAGCTGGGTGGCATGGTGATGACTGAGTACGTTGGACTTAGGGCAAAGCTCTACAGCTATAAATATAACAACAGCACCATCATGAAAGCAAAGGGGATTACCAAAGGTGGAATGCGAGCAATCACCTTTGAGAAACATTTCGAGTGTCTAAAAGATTTAAATAAAATTTTTTTGGCTAAACAAATTTGCTTCAGAAGTACAAAACATAAAGTCTCGACTGTGGAAATTAACAAAATTGCATTGCATGGAGGAGACACGAAGCGCAAGATGATTGATGGCTCTCATGCAACTCTCGCGTGGGGCCATTATTCACTTAGGGCCTCGTAATCCATTCCGACTTCCCTGGATGTCACATCCCCATCTCATGTATTATATTGTATATAGATTATTTATTGTCTAATTTATTAATTGTATATATTGTATTTAATTATTTTACTGGTTTTTTAATTATTTTATATAATACAATGTTAATGGTACATTCTTCAGTTAAATGTATTATATTGTATATAGATTATTTATTGTCTAATTTATTAATTGTATATATTGTATTTAATTATTTTACTGTTTTTTTAATTATTTTATATAATACAATGTTAATGGTACATTATTCAGTTAAATGTATCAAGGGGGAAATCAAATTACTATAATAAAACACGAGGTACTGCATTTAAGGCTCTTTATTTCAGTATTAGCTACAATAAATCCTTTCCATCAATCCATTGGCTATTAGGGAATCCATACCATTTCACTAGAATCCTCTCTCCTTGCCTACGCAAAATCTTCTCCACTAAATAAGTGTTAGGGAATATTGTAGAATGTAGTTCATGTCCATAAAATGCTCCTTTTATATGCTCTCCATCATTATCCTTTATGATGTAGGTGGTAGGATTGGTTCGTTTCACATGAGCCACTTGGAAAATTTCAACACTCCAGTTGGGTTCAAAACCCTTTTCGAAATGTCCTTTATTCTTAGATATCCTCACATAATCGCCGACACTAAACCTCCTTGCACTCCTCTTCTCTCTTTTGGGATGGTTATACTTGTAAACAGTCAGAAGAAGGTCATTGCTCCTCACTTCACTGGGTTTCATTTTGATGGTTGAGTGGTAAGTGTCATTGTACTCTGCAACGATTTTAGGTAGAAGATCTAGCCACTTGTATGATCCTTGAGCTAGAAACTCCCGATACATCATATTCTTTAAAGTTCTGATTAAACGCTCAACAGCTGCAGCCTTCACATTAGTATAGGTACTGTAGTGATTGATATTATACTTTGCCATTAGATTTTAAAAGTGCTTGTTATAAAATTCTTTTCCGTTGTCACTCTGTATATTCTTGGGTGGCGTTTCCATGTCCTTTAGTATATCTTGCATGGCCTTTGCAACCTGTAGCCCTGTCTTGTCCTTTAATGGCCTTGCATAGGCCATTTTAGAGTAGAAGTTGACTGCAATCAGGATATATTTGAAATTCTTGTTGAGATTTGCATGGCGGATCATCTCAACCAAGTCGATTTGCATCAGATCATGCAGACCTTTTGCTAACGATCTTTCGACGCAAGAAGTTTCTTCGGGCGGGAGCATGGAGCTCTCTTGCTATATCTTGCTTCACCGTCATGCTATAATCTTAGCCGATTTCAGTTCTTGAATAATTTCTTCAATTTCTTGTGTGTGATTATTATTTCCGGCGTCTCTGGATGCAATGAGAAGCCTCAGGCGATTCACCAGGTCGTTAGGGTCGTTCCAGTAGATGTATTCTTGCCTCGTATCAGGGCGATGCTCCTTCCACTGCAGACCTAAACCCTTGTGTTTCGTTACTAGAGGGCGTATAATGCTTTTGTACTTGTAGGAATTGCCTGATCTCAGCTGCCCGTGCTTGCTGAAGTTTCTTCGATGAACATGTGTTGCTTTCAATATTCTGCTATATGTATCCAGATCCCCTTCTGTATATACATGCATTTCAGGTATCCTCTTGAAGATGAGTTCACTCAATCCAGGTGTCACCTCTTACGTTTCATCACCTACTCGTACTTTTTTGTTGAGGAAGTCAATGATCTTGTTCCCCAGCATATAGCTTCCATCTTCGTATCTCACACCGTAGGCATTGTCTATTTCATTCTTATCATTCATTCGAACTTTCTGCAGGAATCTTAAGATATTCTCATCTTTCTCCTCTTTAAGTGGATCACTCTTTTTGTGACTCTCCTCATTGTTTGAAGTAACACTATTGTTTTTCTGAATTTGTAGTATATCATGTAACGGTTCTGCTACTGGCTGAAGAGCTTCACTCATTACTCTCTGGGTCTCAAACTTTTGTCCTTTTAGTGCACGTAACTTTTCCCTTATAGCCTTGGTATGCCTGGCTACAGATTCTTTAAGTCTTATGCTCTCGCTGTCCATCTTGAAATGATCTTGAATTTTGTTATTCACCTCAATATATAGCTGTTCTATTCAGTTGGCCTCAGTTTATATGCTATACTCATTTCGATATTTAGAATATGGGCATCTTTTGCTCGATTGGCCGGAGCAGTATAGGTGAGTGTATCTCCATTTGCAATAGGAGTAGGGAAGGTTCTGACTATGTTATTTTTTATAGCAAATAATGTATCTGCTCTTACGAAAGGAGGAGTTGACGATGTCATATAGCATGCAATGACCTCTCCGTTTACAGGTGCTCTGTAGTATTCGAGACCCCATGTTAATGTGTATCTTAGTGAATTCCCTCTGAAAGGCTTCGTCTGCAGGCTAAAAACGTGGTGACCGTTCATTTGAACTAATAGCGCATTTATAACATTCACTTGTGATTTAAGAATATTCACATTATTCATAGCTATTGTCAAGTGCTTATCAATGGAACTCTGTTGGCTCGCCATAGTTTCCTTATGTTTCACTACTGTTTCGGTGATATCATTTCCAATAGAGGCTAGTCTCCTGTTTAGAGCTTGCTGTGCTTCATTGTGCTTTTTACCAATAATGTGTTTAACAAACTTTTTACTAGCTGCATCACTGTCATCGATGGGATCTGCTATCTCTCTTATTCTTCTTTTTTGAAAGGAAGCGTTCCCATCTGAATCGATCGCTGGTGTTCTTGCATTAACATAGTCTGATACATATTTCCTATTCGGTACATCGTAGTCCTCCTGAGGTGATAATATTATCTTCATTCTTATTGTATCTAGAATAATGTTGTTTCCAGCGTCTCGTTTAAGTGCATGTTTGTCCAGGTATTTCATTAGACTCATATTGTCCATCTACCGATTTCTGGATGTGATTCCTTATCATAGTTTCAAGTTCACCCATACGCTGATATGCCACTTTTTCGGTGAATTCCTGCATTCGATTTTCGGTAGAAGTCGTAAGGGTGTCAACATAACGTTTAGTGCTTGCGTCATTGTCTTCCTCGGGATCATGAACAATGCATAGTCTTTTGTTTTTAAATTGATAGTTTCCTTTTCCATCTCGGTTTATGATGATTTGATGAAGTGCTCTTTTAACTGGAGCAGTCCTCTGTGAACCGAACCTGTCAATACTCATTTCGATCTATGAATGATCCTTTTCTTTCTTTTCTACTTTAATATATACATCGAAGCCGTTCCTATATCGACCCTCATTCATAGGGAATTCAGGAACTATCACTACAAATGGTCTTCCTTCCGAGACACTTTCCCAAACACCCTTGCACAGGTCTTTAAATTCAGTATATGACATGTCAGTGTTCACATAATCCTCATATATATGTTTCAAGTTTAAATTATCCTGCTTGAAGAGAATAATCATGTTCGTGTTGTCTCTTATTAGATGTTTAGGCACTTCAGCATACGACTGTGCTAAATATATAGAGTCCATATTACGGTGTCTTCCCATGCTGTAAAAAGAGGCGATCTTCCCCTGCTTTTCAGTGATTACGTCATCAAATATAAATATGGAGTTTTCTTTAACTTCAGAGGGATGTAAGACACTTTCTCGAACTTCATAAGTGTTCACTTCTATCCCTTCAATGTTTTCGAGTAGCTTGATGAGATATTGATACTTTGGCTGGTAAAGGGACTTTGAATAGATGTACAAGTTTTCAAAACGTAAACCATTTACATGAAGCAGCATATTCAGTAATACATTAGTTTTTCCGGCGCTTGAGCTGCCTAGAATAAGAGTTCTGACATTAGAGGGAAATAACTTTCCGTGTCGATTGCATCTAAAATCACTTTCAAAGTCTAGCACCTGAATGGGCAGGGAGCAATCTTGCTTCACGAGCTCCATCTTAATAACTAAATATAAAAAAGCATGCTTAATGTATATATACATATATACCAGGTGCGCATGGATTTCAGTTTGTAGCTTGGGAGTATAAAAGTCCAATACTATTTTAAAGTCAGCTAGTCTATCATGGGAGCTAGGAGGATCAAGATCTCCAGAGGCTCTGGGTTAATTAACTCTCTTATTAATTGGCTGCCCTTTGAAGCACATTTACCGGGCTACAGATATTGCGGTCCGGGTACGAAGTTGGAAAAACGCCTACAGAGAGGAGACCCCGGAATTAACCCATTAGACGAAGCCTGTAAGCAGCACGACATCGCCTACGCTGAGCACAGGGACTCTGCTACGAGAAATATAGCCGATAAGATCTCATCCGAGAAGGCGTGGAAAAGAGTACAGGCATCGGACGCTACTTTAAGAGAAAAGTTGGCCGCCAGGCTAGTTACAGCAATTATGAAGGGCAAGGTGGCTGTAGGTGCTGGCTCCAGGAAGAAAAAGCACGGAGGATTTCTGCCTCTCATTCCTATTATTGCAGCCCTAGGTGCTGCAGCTGGAGGAGCAGCTCAAATCGCCACAGCAGTGAATAAGAAAAAGGCTGCAGATAAACAGCTTGCAGAAATGGCAAGACATAACAGAGAGATAGAAGCAAAAGGAAAAGGTCTTCAAGTGAAGAAGAATAAGACGAGAAATGTCAAAACGAAGAGACGCAACAGCAAGAATGGAAATTCAAAAAACTCTGGAAGAGGACTGTACTTGTCCCGGAAAAAGCCTTGAGTAACATTGATCTCGACATGTATGCTAGACGTTTAAAGATTCCGCATTTTAGAGGTGTATATATGATTGATGAGTTGCCTACAAAGCCTCATCACCATGAGAGGATTATCGTCAATCTCGATTCTTCAGAGAATGAAGGTACCCATTGGGTTGCTGTAAGGAAGGAAGGTAACATTGCATTTTATTTCGATAGCTTTGGGAACCTAAAGCCTCCTAAAGAGATAGAAAGGTATCTCAGAGGTGTTAGGTTAATGTATAATACTGAGAGGTTTCAGAGTTTTAGCTCAGTCATCTGTGGGCACTTGTGCTTACAATTTCTATCACAATGAGTTACACTATTGCCGTTAGCGGTAATGAATCTGTTCTGACAACACACCTGTATCCTCCTCTGAGGATCGATCCTAAAGGATATTATGAGATCGCTCTTTTGAATTTTGAAACCTTCTATTCTATTCCCAATGTGGATCATAGCAATAATCAGTTTCATTACATTTACAATGACAATCTTAAAGTCATTGATATACCTCATGGAACTTACGAGATTACTGATATTAATGCATACATCAAAGATAAGCTTCAATTGGATGAGGATGTCTTCTTTATTCGGCCTAATAATAATACAATGAAGGCTGAAATTAAATGTCCTTTTCCTATGGATTTTTCAAGGGAATGCTCTATTGGATCCCTTTTAGGCTTCAGTGAAAGCAAAGTCATTCCTGCTAATCAAGTGACTGAATCTGATTTCCTAGTAAACATATTTAAGGTGAGCATAATACGAATCGAGTGCAGTATTGCAACAGGCTCTTTCATCGACGGTAAAAGCGGACACTCGATCTATGAGTTTTTCCCTTCTGTTCCGCCAGGAACAGAAGGGAAGGCAAGAGCCTTCAAATCCCATTTACCTGCCTATCATAGACACTAACTTTATCGATCAAATCACTCTTCGAGTAGTCGACCAGAACGGTCATCCCATCAACTTTAGAAACGAGGATATAAGCATAAGACTTCACATACGTCGTAATGGGAATAGATTTTAGCAGAAGAAGACGCATACGAGGATATAATAAGCCTGCGCATCGTCGTATACATCATACTCTACCTGCGACACTCAGTGTGTTAACATCGAGCAATAGGAGGTTCCTTGAAGCATTGGGCTTCAGAATTCTGTGATGGACATCTTCAATGTGACGGAAACACCTACATTTGAGGACAAGATTGCTAAAGAAGAGGAGCATGTGTTTTTACCGTATAATACATCGGCTATGGATGTGAATGATGAAATTAGAATCTCTTGTCAAGCTGAAGATTTATATACTCTACCTAACCGGAGTTATCTCTACATTGAGGGATGTTACTAAACCTAATGGAACAACTACTACAGCAAGGCTCACCAATAATGCTATTGCATTTATGTTTGACGAGATTCGATTGGACATGAATGGATCGACTATAGACAGAACAAGAAATGCAGGGATTACATCAACTATGCGCAACTATGCTGCACTCACCTCTATGGAATCCAACCGTTTACTCAATGCTGGATGGTGCTACCCTGGAGAAGATGTGGATATTGTGCATCCTGCAAGTGGAGCATTCAACGCTATAGTACCGCTGTCAATGCTTCTGGGATTTCCAGATGATCACAAGGACCTCATACTCAACAGCAAGTTTGAGCTGGTCCTCATTCGATCCAAGGACTCTAAAAACTGTATTCTGGCAACCGAAGGGGAAGAAAATGCTATTGTTAAACTTACACGTATCGAGTGCCTATAATACGCCTTTCTGATGGTGAAAAGGTGGAGATCCTTAAGATTGTCAAGTCAGACAGGCCATTACATATAGCCTTTCGAAGTATGGATCTGCATACTCAGCCTGCGGTACCTCAAATTAGATCATTTACATGGAACGTTGCAACAACATCGAGACCCGAGAAACCAAGATTTGTTATTGTGGGAGCGCAGACTTCGAGAGTAAATAACGCAACTAAAGACTGTTCCGAGTTTGATCATTGCAACATAACCAATTTGAGACTGTACCTCAATAGTGAATGTTATCCCTACCATGATATGAACTTGGACTTTGGAAACTCTAGATTTGCCTCATTATATGAAATGTATTCAAAATTCCAAAGCTCCTATTATTCGAGAGAGAATTACCCCTTATTGAGGAGAAAAGATTTTCTTAAACATGCACCGATATTTGTCATTGACTGCTCACATCAGCCTGAGGAGGTTGTAAATGGAGCTGTCAATATTAGACTGCAAATTCAAACTAGTGCAAATATTCCTGCACAGACATCTTTGTATTGCTTGATAATTCATGACAAAGTATTTACATACAAACCCCTGTCTCATGTGATGCAGTTTTTAATTTAAATGTAGTTATTTTATGCTTGATATAAGGAAGTGTAAGGGGGTTTTTCGTGAATAAAAGCAAGTTATAAAAGATATATTTACTTCTTTATTTTCTTATTATACATTTCCAGCGCCTTCTGCCTCCAGCTCCTTGTCCCTACATATGTGTCTTCATTTACAATACATATTTTCTGCAGATGTCTATCTATATAGGATTCGAGTCTTTTTATTAGTGATAGTACATCATAATTCAAATGAATTTCACCGTAATTTAAAGACGTATTTAAAAGTGTAATTTTTCCACTTTCCATAAACACCATGATATAATAGGAGAATACAACATGTTCACTGTACTCTCTGTTCGGACACTTCTTCACTTTCAGATATGTTTCGAATTCTGCGAGACTTTTTTGAATTATCTGCCAATCATATTTTGTTATATACACGAAATTATTATTGTCTGTTTCTTTTATGAGGAGCACTGGGGTTTCATAATACAATCCTATATTGACACTACTGCTTCTTGAGGTGTAGCCGCCTTGGAGCACGAGTGCGGGTGCTTGCATATCTCTTCGGGGTGTTAGCGCAGGTAATTCGCTCTTCCAATAGCGCCAACCTCCTATGGAGATCTTCAAAGGTTTTATTGTTCTTCCTCCTGGTGGGCTTCTTAGTAGCGGACCTGAAACATTACATATTGCGTCTATTAGAAAAATCATTTTTTAAATAAATTCGCAGATCTCCTGAAAGGAATTGCATATGTTAGACACCATGAATGGGAGCGATATAGTTTTATTTAAAGCATGCGTGTTCTTTCATAGATTTGAAATTAATACTCACTGTATTGCTTTGTGTAATTATGCTCGTTTCCTGGGTGAATGTTCAGGAGTCACCTGGAGCATATCGCCATCTACTTGCAAATTGATTGGCCCCTCTTGGTCATCCAAAGTCATCAAAAGCTGCGGTACATTCGGGAAATCTACTTCATCTATGTCCTCTGTAGGAATAGGCGTTGTCTGACGATTTCTGGAACAATTTTAATTATTTTTTTAAGCATTAGATATTCTACAACCCCGTGCAGGGTACGAGCATCTAGATATTTTCAATGGCACTTACCTTAGGCTTCCCCGCCTGAGTAAGAATACAGCGCAGTTTTCATCACACAGGAAGTACGACTTCATTTGATCGTGCACCTCTGGCTTCTCGCATAGGGTTGCATGCGTATCACCATTACAAAATTCAGAATGATGTTGGACTGCATGGGTGGTTACAAGGACATCGACATCATTCACGCCTCTGTGTTGTTCTTCATCTGCATCCCCTCCTCTGGAAGAACGAACATATTTCAAATTCGTTACTTTCTTTAAAGATTAGATGTAGCATAGTATTTCCTAGAAAGGAATAAAAAAGAGGGTCTACTTACAGGTACCTTCTTCTGTAGACTGGACAGTTCTCTGTGCATATTTCTCTTGAAGACATCTGGTCATGATATGAGGGCATGTTACAGACAATTGAATGTATGAACCCATTGCACTCCTCCTTGTGGTAGTAGGTGTAGTGGTACGCTTCCTCTCCACACTCACTCCAAAAATCTTCCATTCCTGCCATACTAATAACGTGCAGATTGAGAAACTCTTTCTACAAAATCTTCAAATAATGCTTTCAGGGTGCTAGGCCTGAGACCTTATATAGCAGTGGTATAATGGTGGGGGGATAATTGCAGAAGGATAGGGCGGCGCATGCGCGGTCATAGGGTTTGAGGGCGGAGCTTGAAGCGAAGAATAGCCGTCTATTAGCTTTCACGGATGCGGTCCATTAATTTTTAAATTTGCAACTGTACCGGATTTGAAAGATTTATTAGACAACATGGGAAAGCGGTGTAGCAATGGTTCTCACGGTCGGTGAATCATGTTTCATCCTTAAAGTAATTACCTCCCCCACCCCCAGCCTGTACTTTCCTTGAGGAGGGATTTAGGTCGGGTCTTGCACGAAATACCAATTAAAACCAATTGAACCAATTAAATAACCATTAATTGATCCAGAACGTACCGCTACTTGGGTCGGCTTTCCATGAAAGACCAATTGAACCAATTGAACCAATTAAAAAGCCATAAATTGATCCAGAACGTACCCGGTACTTGGGTCGGCTTTCCATGAAAGACCAATTAAAGCCAATTAAAATCAATTAAGCCAATTAAAAAGCCATAAATTGATCCAGAAGGTACCAATCCCCCTACTAACATTAGCGTCTATTTTTATATCCAATCAAAATTACGAACACATATGCTCTAGGGAAGAAATTCCCTCCATTTCTAAAGAAACGCGCGCTACTCTGACGTCATTTGTTTGTCTCTTCTAATTGAAAAACAACTCACCCCCTCGCTCATTGTTGCCCGCTCTTATTGTCAGTTTCAGTGAGGCCATGTAAACTTATTTCCTAACAATGCTTATAATTAACAAACATCTCAAATTAATGTCATACAATAATGATTATTTACACTACAATCACTCTGGCATTTACAGTGTTGTGATATAAAATACTGCCTCAGTGTATTTAATGTCGTGCCGCCATATTGTCATGCCGAAGAACCGTGGTTTAAGCACCGATTATACTGTACTGTGTACATATACACACCACACTGTTTATGTACTGTACTGTATCAGGTGCTTCGCAACAAACTAGAACATAGAACACGTAAGAAAGCAAGAAAGCGTCCATAGGGCAACAAACTGGCCAACTCGCAATGGGCAGAAGTTGAACCATTAAAATTAAATTGAGTTTTATGTAGCTGCTGTTGTCCTTAGCGTCCCATTCCATATTGTGCGTGAAAAACTGGAAATTTTGTTCAGAGGTCTCTTTATCAGGCTTGAGGCTCTCTTACGTGCCGTAAATCTACGACACGGGATCACTGGCTTTACTTCGCTTCCGAAGGAAGCCATGCTAAGGATTTTTACGCCAGAAAAATCTCCCTCCGCCGGGTTCGAACCGCGACCATGTGAACAACAGGTTAGCATGGTAATTACCAACCACAGAGGATAACTAGAAAGATTGTGTCGCTAATTCTCGTTGTTAACACGCTTCTCACACACCAATATATGGCCATAGCACATATTATTAAATTACGCTAGTTGTGCGTGACATAAACATTATAAAACTGATTTCTTAAGAAGCCTATCTCGGTTCCATTTTCTACTTTCATGTCCGAAATAAGTCCCATATTTCAAAAAGGTAAACAACAAAGACTGTTAAATACCAAGCTTGGTACTTGAGTTTTGTATGTTTCAAGGGACACAAGGATTTTTTAAAAAAATCCTCACCCCAACCTACCCCTTAAATAGAAAAAAATCTGATGTGTTACACCCACATGACTTTATCTACTCTTGTACAAACTATTTTTATAAACTCTTATTCTCCATTTATTTCATATAAATCGAGATAAACATTTGCACAAACGATCTTTTGACATGCAAAGGGAATTACATTTTACACATAGCGACCAGTTCTAAAAATATTTGACTATCGCTTAAGGCGTACTATGTTCCCCTGTTTTGTATTTGCAAGGGCAATATAGAAATACAGTAGCCATTAAGCAGAGACATATCTCTTAATAGCTGGTTGCTACGTGCAGCACCATTCTCTTTGCCACAGATTAATATTCTTTGCATATCCAAGACAAAAAAATGAATAACGAATTCCCATTTGAGAAAATAAGTATTGAAAAATTTAAGGGAATAACAAGCAATATCTCGAAAATGGTTCACTCAAAAAAAATGTATGTAACATAAATTATGTATTTTAACGCGATCTAAATTTTTTGTGTGGTAAAATGTTGTCTATCTCTTATGGTTTACCAGTTATGCAAAAGCCTTTGACAATGAAGAATAATTTTGGAGATATTCCAGAAAATTCGGGATATACGTTTCATTTATCATGAAAATATCTTTAACGTATGATATTTTAATCAAATCGTTAGAGCCATTTTTGAGAAAATCATAATTTTCGAAAAATATTCCAAGTAAGTGTAATCTGGGGTGGTTGGATTTTCTTGAAAACCTTCGTGTCGCATCTCTGGAAGATACTAAACCTAAATAACAAGTTTGGTGTTTATCCGACCTTAAGCTATCAAAATATGCATACGTTGGGTTCAGCTTTAATATTCATAGACGTACAGTCAATAGCTGGTGAAACACCATGGTTATTTCTAAACGAATATTAGATTCTACATTTACACATGCTAGAAGCTAGGTGAAAGAGCCCCCCCCCAAAAAAAAAAAATTGAGGTCTTGTTAGCTATTTATGTTGATCTAGTGTGTTCATTTGATACCATTGCAGGATGGATTCGATCATTTGAAGAAGGGCGAGAGACTTTGAAAGACAACCCTCGTTCTGGCCCACCTCGGGGAGCTGTGAACGAAAGAACTATTGAAAGAGTGATGAACTTGGTGGAGGGGAATCGACATATTACTGTTGAAATGCTAAGTGAGGAAGTCGGTATCAGTGTCGGCAGCATTGTATACTCCATGAACATTTAAAGCTGCGAAAAATGTGTGCAAATGGGTTCCGCATTCTTTAACCAATGAAGAGAAGAAGAGAAGAAAGGAATGTGCAAAGAAAATGCTGAGCATGTTTCCACCTAATGTCCCTAAACGTTTGATTGGTGATGAAGGTTGTTTTATTATTATACAACACTAAATAAAGCTCAGAATTACGTCTGTAAATGAGAATGATCCAAGACCAGTCGTTCTTCGACAAGATTTCCGTTCTCGGAAGCGAATGATCATCGTGTTCAACTATGAAGGACCATTAGTGGTTGAATGCATGCCAGAAGGAATGACAATGAATGGAGAATACTATGGCTTTTATGTTTTGAATCCTTTATTTGAAGAGCAAGGCTGTTGCTTTTGCATGACAATGCGTCTGCTCACAGAACAGCGCCAAATTTGAAAGCCGCTAAACTCCGGTTACTTGATTATCCACCCTGCAGTCCTGACCTTGCAAGTGCGACTTCTGGCTGTTTCCTCGAGTGAAATCTTGCATTACTGGAAAACCTTTTAAACGAGTGTAGGACCATGCTCAGGCTATAAATTCATTGTGTTGACAATATATCAATCTGACAAGTGGATCGTCTGGAACAAGTGGAACTGTGTGGAGAGAGATTGAGACTACTTTGAAAGAATGTGAGAATAAATTTTTGATTTCTATCCTTAGTTTAGACTTTAAGATGACACTTGCAAAACTTTTTGAATGCCCCTTGTAATGTATCCTTATGGCTGTTGCGAATATATAAATGAGTAATGAAAGTTTCTCTCGATTAACAAAAACGACAGAAGAATAAGAGGATAGTTTGTGGAAGAGTGAGTAGAGAAAGTCATGTAAATGCAACACATTAGATTTTTCTTCTTCCTGACAACTGTAGGATTTTTCCAGTTAAGCTGTGAGGTAACTAAGAGTTATTTAGCCAGAGGTCAAACCACCGTTAGTAACGTAAGCATAAACATCAGGATTTTGTGGCCTGGCTGTATCACAGCTCCCTTTAATCAAATGCAGAGCTCAGCAAACGGTGGTTAGCATCATTTAATAATTCAGAACAGCACGGAGGGGTGAGGAAGATGCAGGTATAATGATACCATCAGTATTCCAATAATCATTTGTTTGATGTATGCATAATCTAATCACCATGGACTTCGATCAGGGACCAAAAGCGGGACCCTAGCAGCAGCGTCCAAGAGAGCACAGCAATGCTGCAATTTAATGTGGAGTTTGTCGATAATTCGTTTAAAACATCTGTCTCATCTTCTTTGAAAACTGATTTTTACTGGAGAATACAGTGTTATCAGTGGCAGCTTAACAATGCATATTACCGAGTGTGCTCTAAATAATGTAACTTTGTCCAGATTTTTAACTATCACTTCCCTCAGTCCTCACTGCCACTGTGTTGCTCTGGTTCAACTTTCACTGGGCCTTCTCTTAGTTTACACTGTCACTTCACTAATGTGAACTAGTTCAATTTCCCTGTCAATTCACTTTCTTCGTGGCTTAGCCTCTTCTGGAGTCTTGTCGTCCTCCGTGGACTAGTGGTACCGTGCTAGCCTCTAGTACTCAAGGTCGCGGGTTCAAACCCGGCGGAGGGCGATGGATTTTTTCGGGTGTAAATATACGGCACGTAAAAGAACCTCAAGCGTAATAAAGAGGCCTCTGAGCAAAATTACCGGTCTTTCACGCCCAATATAGAATGGGACGCTAAGGACCATAGTAGTTAAAGAGCGTCCATAAATAAAACTCAATTTAATTTTAATTTTTTAGCTGAGGAGTCGAACACAAGATTTCTATATTCTCTTGTTCCGCAGCAGCATTCGCTGCACGTCATAGCAGTCGTCGCCAACTCGCTCGGAAAACCGCACTTGATGCAGAAACACGCTCACCAACTCGCTTACTCACTCGCTGGCCGACTCAACTGAAAGATTGTCTCCTCAGGAGAGCGCTCGCTTATATAGCCAATGGCATCTTCCACAGAACATTCTAGAACATCTGAACGCATGTTCTGGAGGCGGGAGGAAAGAAACTTCCGATCCTGGTTACCTGCCGATAGAACTTCTGTGTTTACTTTACGCTGGGCGAAAACGCGACTTATCTTTGTTTATCTCCGACTGCCTGGCGCCGACCACCCGAAAACTTGGACCATAGCTGCTGCTTCACAATATACCGGGCAAAATGGCTCCGCTGTAACTGAGAGGCTTGCCTTCGGAGGTACCTGATTCGATTCCTGTTTTTCCGGCCAATCTGACCTTAGTTTTATTTCCTGATCGGTAGGCCAATGCAGAGGTCAGTTATGTAATATCGTGATTTTTCCTGATCCCCATTTCTTGTTATTTCATTTCTTAACACGTTTCAGAGTCGAAAGATTAGGCGAGTGGACGGCGGTGGAACTATAACCTGTATTTGGTGGCGGACAAGACCTCAAAGAGGCTTCTTCGAAGGAGAAATGGGCCTGTTTGAGTTCCGCGAGCGTCTGGAGACATTAAGGTCCTCGCTTATGTCCGAGCCTGCCGAATCTTCACATCCTCCACCTCCTTCGCTTCACTCCTTCGTGCTGGTAGTTCCCAGAAGCAAAATAGGCGACTGTGCGCTTAAGTGCTGTTATCCTCCTCCACTTCCTCATAACCATTACTGTAAATCTGATGCGTACCGGTCACACTACACATTGTTACTTCACAGTTCTACAAGCTATTCGTATTGCCTTGTATGTGGAGTGCCATCTTGGTTGGTCTTCTTACAGTCTAGTTAAAGCTAGGCCAAATCCCTTACGGTCATGGACACACTAAATGGATACAACGAAGACCATAAGGCAGATAACAATTAACATCTTTAATTATCCTACATTTTGTAGGAAGTTATTGAATAGTTATCCATGGTAAATCAAATCTTAATACCATTTTTTTTTCATACCACTGCTCATTCTGATGAAATGGGCTTTTGCTTCATGAGCAAACTGTCTTAAGAAATACCTCATGGGAGTTTGATATTAATCAGATAACTATCGATAATATCCAACTTATGACATGAAGAAGTTGGTTTGTTAAACGTATGGAAAGTCAGTTTGAAGAAGGAGTTGTAGTATATTTCAACTGTTGGTGAGCCGAACTTGTAGTGGTTGCAACCGCACATATGGTACCCGGTTTCCGGTAGCGTTCACCCCAAATGTACTTTCAGGTGGCCTTTTCCCCAAGTTTAAAAATAATAGCTTTGTAATTTGACTGTTTCTTTAGATATTATATATATATGTTTGCCTCGGCTGCGACAGTATTATTGTTAGAGACATGGAAGTCTTGGCAGGGTTGTGGTGCAATAAGAATGTAGGCTTACACAGATTATAATTTTACTTCACTCCTATTTTAACACATGATACGACTTAAATAATACTTCACTGATATAGAGAGCTGTGAGATTCTTTTTTTATTAATAAATTACACTTTTTAACACGTAAACTTACTTTTCGTTTCACACACGAATACATATTATATTTCTTGAGGACACTTTTTGCGTCTGGTTAGTAACTTTGTCTGCAGGCAAATGAATTGATTTCAACCGTCTAAACTTGTAAATTTCTGTATTTCAAGTCTCTGATTGGCTAATTCTACTCCAATAGAATACCTGGATTTAACTATAGCTTTTTATGGTTGTTGATTGGCTATTTTATAAACTGTCACTAAAATTACATCATTATTATTACTCCAAGAATCACAAGTAGTACTGTTAAACTTTCTTACTCATTATTGCCTCAAGGTTATCTCATTATTTGCAACTTTTAACTTATTATTCTCACAGCTCCTACGTTATTAAATTACGTAATATATTCGCATAACATTATTACACATTGATACAATAATATAAGCATATGCAATGACTGTTACATACATTTTACAAGTTATTACATACACATATTGCTTCAAGGCGGACTGTTATTGAATTTACATATTATATAATTAGACAAACTATTTAAGTGTTAAAAATACTGCCTCAGATACTACCTACTTATGATAAAATGCACCAATCGTCTAGAATAGAAAACAAGTTTTGTTACACAAGATGTGAAACATCTCTTCTAGTGCAAGCTGTTTGTTATTACGTATGACCTACAGAATGCAATGGTCAAATTAATAAACAAATGCGGACACATTACTCTTACTATGAAACAACATAGCTTCTAATGTAATCTGCTTGCGATTACATACGAGCTGCACTTGTGAACCATCGCTAAAGGAGGTGCTCAATATGTTGTCCATTCATAGTAAGACATGTTTCTGTCCGACGTTACCACTCCAGGTTGGTCACGGATGTTCTGGCAGCCATTGGTGACGCCTTTCTGTAGTGATTGTACATCATTAATGGGGGTTGCAAAGATTTCAAGATAAATCTACAATTTAAAAGCATTTTACAAACTTATTAGAACAAATAGAAATATGATTGCACTTACCCAGAACTGTGAATACGGTTTACAGTAATAACGCTAACAGCTGTTTACTGCATACTGTATCCATGGACAACAACAGAGTAATGTGTCCTCATTGTTTACTGCCTGCGTATGTCGTACGTAATAGCAAAGAGCTTACAGTAGAAGAGATGTTTCACAGTAGCGAAGATGAACAAGTGCTCATAGTTCTTAAGGTATACATTTTAGAACCCATGTTTACTGGACTTTTTTCTTGTTTTGGTCCATGCTACCACCTATGAAAATATGGAGAACTTTTTAAACACCTGATAGTTTTACATACAGCCAAATGCTTGACACATACAGACACAAAAATTTCTAAAATTTGCACAAAATGTATTTGAAATACCAAGTACATTAGTTAGGTTTGAAAAATGAAAGAGAAGACCTTTTTATTTTATGTAGTTAAAATTTTTCTTTTTTGTGTGCAGGTCAAACAGACTTTTGACTTATTTCTTTCTTTTTAATTTAAAAGATCTTTTTCGCAGTTTTGGGCTTAAGAAATTCAAGAATCCAAAGTAACTGACCATTATTTTTTGTGTGGAACTACATCAGAATACTTCAGCCTAGAATGAATTGCTTTTTAGGACCAAAAAAGGCCACGGGGACACGGAATAAAATCTTAAAAGCTAAGATAGAAACTAACCTTAGTCTACTGTAAAAGGGATGGAATCATTTTGTTGCTTCAAGGGGTCCAGTACCACAATGGAACGACACCAGGAGACAAAATTCACTAGGAGACCAGGTAAATTCCCTACAAAAAATATATATAAAAAGCATAAAGTATAATTAGCTATTTACTGTACCAATATACTATATATCATAAATATTGCACAACACACACAAATATCCTTAGTGTTTGAAATTGAATAATGGAGTCAAAGCAATGGAATAATATATTTTGTTTTGTTTTATGTTTTTACAACGTACGCAGTAAATAGAGAAGGTGTTGTATTCCATCCAAAAATTTGGTACCGAGATTTAACAAAAGTACCTGTTTTGAGGCCCCTGAATCCTAAAAAAGCATTTTTAGAAGAAGTGGGATAAATGCCAAACTTGTATTTAGGTGTACCTTCCAAAGATGGAACAAAGATTTTCAAGAAATTTCCCACATCCCAAACTGCCCTTTACATGGAAAATTTTCGAAATTATTTGATTTTTGTCAAAAATGACTAACGATTTTTATTAAAGTACACTATATTAAAGATCTTTACATGGCAAATAAAATTTATATCTTAAATTTTCTGGAAATAGCCTGTAAAGTCCTCTTCATTCGGACGGAATGTTGTACAGTCTTGAATAACTGGTAAACGATACGCGATAGACGAAAACGTATTACACCTAAAATGTGGATCTGTTTGAAACGCGATTTATTTCAAATAGCATTTTTTTGTGGCATCAGAGATATCCGTTTCCGATGTATCCGTTATTAATGGTTCGAGTTGTTCAATACTTGGCTGTTCTTTTAACTCCTGTCGATTTTCATCTGTTTTTCGCGATGTCATGGAAAGAGTATGGAATTCTAAGACCAGCGTATAGTGTCCAGTTCTTAAACACGTCACTGTCAGTGTTCCCTATATATCTGTAACGAAATGTGTAATGTAGCTGTTTCTACAAAAAATTATTTGGGTTAAAATGGAATAGGTATAAAAATAAGCCTTAGTACAACAAGTTTGTATGTCTACTTACAAAAGATAGAGGGTAGAGAAAGATTTCTCCGCCTGTTGCGTTTTGTTTATCGTATCATGCATTTAACCAAGCCTATATTGCCAATTTAGGATTATTTATAGTCAAAATTTGGTTGTAATATAAAGCGAATAGAAGAATCGCCGTTTCGTTGAATACTGAGGCAGTATTTTTAACACTTAAATAATTTCAGTCTAATTATATAAATATGTAAATTCAATAACAGCCCACCTTGAAGCAATATGTGTATGTAATAATTTGTAAAATGTATATATCAGTCATTGCATATGCTTATATTATTGTATACATGCTCAATAATGTCATGTGAATGTATTACGTAATTTAATTACGTAGGAGCTGTGAGAATAATAAGTTAAATGTTGCTAACAATGAGGTAACCTTGAGCCAATAATGAATTTTAAAGTTTAAATGCTACCAGTCACTATTAGAGCAGCAATAATGTAAATTTTGAGACGGTTTAAAAATAGCCAATCAACAACCAGAAAAAGCTTTAGTTAATAGAAGATATTCTATTGGACTAGGATTAGCTAACCAGAGACATGAAATACAGAAAATTACAAATTTAGGCGGTGGAATTCAGTTCAGTTGCCTCCAAACAGTGTTCATAACCAGACGTGTTGCTTCTAGACAGTGCTCATAACTAGACGCGAGATGTGTCCTCGAGAAATTAATTACGTATTCGTGTGAGGCGAAAATAGTATACGTATTAAAAAGTGCAAGTATTGAATAAAAGAATCTCACAGCTCTCGATATCAGTGAAGTGCTATTTAATTTGTGTCAAGGATTAATAAAAAGGAGTGAATTAAAACTTAAAATCTGTGTAAGTCTACATTCTTCAGTCGCATCACAACCCTACCAAGACTTCGATGTCTCTAACAATAATACTGACGCAGCTATTATTTTGAAACTTGGGGCGAAGGCTACCGGAAACCGGGTACTATACGTGTGGTTGCAACTACAAGTTCGACTCCCCAACAGTTGAAATATAATACAACTCCTACTTCAAATCGGCTTTTCATACGAAGCAGCAACAACGTAAACACTACTTCAATACTTTTTTATAAAAGTGATTTTTTGAAGTTGTTATGGACAGAGAAAGCCATATGAATGTGACACGTAAACTTTTATTATGTTTTGTGGGATATATTTGTAATTTTAAACGTTATTTTCACCGTTTCCGAAAACAGCACTTCTCTTTGGCAAATATTTTGCGATCCCATCACATGACAGAACAGAATAATACCAGTTGTTGAATGTGACAGATGACAATACAACCTTTGTTTTGGTATCGACATCGCAACTTAATTACGTCCTGAGTTACGAATGCTGTCTCTATCAAATGCCTGCCCTTGATTAGTCGTGGAGTTATTGCATGGATAAAGTCCAGTTTTATATTGCCTGTTGTAATGTGAGGTTACCCTGCTTAGATCAGCTCATCAGTTGTCTTATTGCTTTCCGTACTCACTGTTGTATTCGGCTCCGATTAGATATTGGGTTTTCACAAGTAGACGAAAATCATATGGATACCAAACTTCATAATTAGGTCAAACTTCGTTCAAGGGTGTAACGAAGATTTTCAGGAGGTTTTCCCACTGTATCGAAAACTGTTTGTTTCTAACGATATTAAAGGGATACTCGAAGTTCTTCTAAACATTTATTCCATTTGACCTAATTTGATGAAATTCTTAAGATATACTCGAAGTTATTAACTCATAATACAAATTTGAAAAGATAGAATCAGAAGGATTTTTTGTGCGGGTGGAGGGGAAATACATTTACGCTCCAGCAATCGAGAGCAGGTCGCCCATGTTTACCTGGACGGGATGTTAATCACCGCAGTACCTAGCTGCAAGTGCAGCTTTACCTGTGAGATATAGAAGGCGAGTTAAAGATTTTCTCAAGCTTTTACGTTTGTGGTCGATGGGTGGAATTTAGCTTCCTGCAATGCCACTGGCTGGGTCTCGGCGAACCCACCTGGGCGGTCATGCGTCCAAGCCTAATGCAGTTTTAACTTTGGCGGCCGTTTGCATGGTCGTCGGTTAAGCAGAGCGGCTGGAGCGAAGCAGAATGGGAATTTGTGTGTGGGTTTGAGGGATTTCAAAGCTAGACGGTCACTCAACAGCTAGTGGCGAGGTCCGATGCTGCTTTACTTGGTGGTTAGTGATAGTTAGGAGTGGTAGCCCTTAAGCCCGAGATCCTAAGGCGTCCATGGGTAACCGGTAGCCCCTTCTTCTGGGTGCCCTGTGGTCATAGCGACCCAGGGCGTGCACCAGCTGGTTCAGAAAAAGTGGGAGTGCGGGACTCGCCATCAGAGAATGGCGCTACCCAGTAAAACCCCTTCACCGGAAAGGAAGAAGGATAACGAAAAGAAAGGAAATCTAGGAGAAGGCAGCGCGGTCCCAATTAGCATCCGCGTTAGTCTGCAAAAGATGCAATGCTGAGTCGAATGCCAATAGGTAAGGATGAGGAAAGGTGGTATTCAGTACCATAGCATTTGAACCACGGCTCTTCGGTTTCCGCCCATTTGCTCTAACCAACTGAACTACCATGGCAACATGCCGGCACCACATTAAATTCTCCAATACCTCGGTAAACCACAATAAATAAAGTTCTTACGTCATTGTAAGTCGAAATTGGGGTACATCGTCTCAAACTGAATTTGAGATCTCCTTGTGGTTTACCGCAAAACATGCGAGTCAGTTGAAGAATTTAATGTCCTGCCGGCATGTTGTCATGGTAGTACAGTTGGTTAGAGCAACCGGAAGGAAACCGGAAGATCCGTGGCTCCAATCCCGGCTATGGCATTGAATTTTTCAGTCTGATTCTACCTTTCCAATATTGAGCTACACACGGCTAGCGTGAAAGAACAATTATCATACTACAAAGTTTGAGAGGTATATAATGAATTGTTACACGTACCATTTTTTAATTTTTTTCAAATTTAACCCCAATTTTTTTCAGTTTAATATCAACTGAAATTTATGTGCTTTGTATGTGTTGTGTAATGGATATAACAGTAAGTATTGGCTTTTCAAAGTATCGATTAGTCAAATATTTTAAATTATGGGTTTTGATACATACTGATAGAGATATCGTACTTAAAGTTAAAATGTTACATGCTGGAGTGAGGGACAAAGGGTTTCCAGCAAATTATTAAATTATGATCACCCCAACAGGCACATGGGTAACGTATCTAAAACACAGCGAGAGGACCAGGATCTTGATGTTCACATTCCGATGTAGCCGTGGGGTTTTGTAACAAATTACACACATTTCACATGATTCACATTAACTGTGGTTTATTAATAAACTAATTTGTGGCCCTACATTACATACACAAGGGAACAAAGCATTGAGGGGAAATTCTTCTCTCTCTCTCTCTCTCTCTCTCTCACACACACACACACACACACACACACACACACACACACACACACACACACACACACACACAAACTACACCTTACACACCAACTTTTAGACTGACTCTCACATACAAAGAAAGTAACGCTAACAGCTATCCCCCCTCTCCAACCCTGTCTAGGCACACTAGCTAGAGCTGGCGAGTGTCATTACAGACGAAAATTCAAACACAAGCCGAAAGAAACACTAAATTACCCCAACAATACTGTCGCCAATGCGATGCGGTAATGTGTCTGACATGACAATAGCTACTAATACGTCACAATAATGTGTCTGGCATGACAATACCTTCTAATAAGTCACAATATATGTCTCTCTAATTAGTTTTTATTAATTTGGAATTATTTATACAAGTCAACTAAATATACTGTACAAGTTTAAGACAGATTGGATAATATTTGCAGTAGAAGGTAGACGCAAGAGTTGGAAGAATAAAATTTGGAGAATTAGCGCTCACTCCAAGGATTACTAAGCATTTAAATGACCTCAGTTTTATCACATTTAGATGCAGAGTTCAGGCAAATCCTTAGGTCCAGAAAAATAAGTACCAAGTAACGAAACCTAAAATAGGAACTTTTTGACAAAATAAAAAAAATCATATTTAAACTCATGAGTTTCCGTTTAAATAGGGGAAACTATGAAGTGGTTATAGAGTTCACAATACGAATGGCAGCTGCAGTATCATTACTAAAAATCTAATGTGTTGCACTCCTATAATTTTCCCTACTTAGTATTGTACAAATTATTCTTGCAAAAGCTTATTTCTCTATCTGCTTCATGTGAATCGAGATAAACTTTTCCGGAAATAGCTGCATTATACATTTCGTTATACTTACAAAGGGAATAGCGATGGTCAAATGTTCCACAACTGTACCATACTCCTCATGAAATCGCGAGTAAAAACGGAATAGCGATAGCACTTTAAAAAACGACAAAGTATTGAAAAAGTCAAACCAATAATGGATGTCTCGGAAATGGCTGTATCACAACAAACGCTATTTGAAATAGATTGTGTTTTAAATAAGTGCTCCATCTTTTTGTGTAGCCTTTGTCCATCTCTTGAGGTTTACCAGTTATACAAAATTACACAAAATTCCTTCTGTATAAAGTGAACTTCCTAACCCTTCGAGCAGCATAACTCAGAAATGAAAAGTTGGAGTAGTACCAAACTTAGTATTTAAGTTCAATATCTTAAAAATATACCACACGAAGATTTTTCCCCACCACAAGTACCCTTTACATGTAACATTTTTCAAAACTTGATTTTTTAAAAAATGGCTACAATTTTGATTAAAATACGGTATATTAAAGATACTTACATGACAAATAAGATGCATATCTTGAACTTTCCTTTTCATTACCAATGAGTTTAATCTTGTTCAACTGGTAAACGTGAAGCGATAGATGAAAACGCACTACACGCAATTTATTTCAAATGAGGTTTTTGTTTGACACAGGCCATTTCTCAGAGATCCGTTCGTTATTAATGGTTCGAATTATTCATTACTTGGTCATTCTCTTATAGTCCTGTCAACATTCAGTTGTTTCTCGAGATTGCATGGAAACAGTATGGAATTTTAAGGCAGCGTATAGCGCCCAGTTCTTAAACATTTGACTATCGCGGTTCCCTTTGTATCTATAAGAAATGTGTAATGCAGCTGTTTCTGCGAGTGTTTATTTGGTTTAAAATGTCGTAGATAGCAAAATAAGCTTTGGAAAGAATAGCTTGTATTCCCACTAATAACCGATAAAGGGCATAGAATATCATATGAGTATAACACACAAGCTTTTTTGGAATAAGGAGGCCTCAAAACATGTATTTCCAGTGAAATCGGAACATCGGTTTTTTGGGTGGGAGACCTACTATAGGTGGGTGACAGAGAATAAAAATGGGATACATGTATGCAGCTCAATTTATGTCAAGAGCACATGGATTTCATTCCCACAATCTTTGTCAACTTTTTAAATGGCACCTCAACTGTAGTCTCTAAATGGCTCATCAGCAGACCATAACGTGCATTTGTGTCGGGAGTATTATCCACAATTTATTTTGATGGCGAGATTACAGGGAAAGATGTGGGGGGATGTCATTTAAATTGCAGGCCCCAGAGCTACCAACACAAATTATCAACACTCTGCGCACAGGGAACAATTATTACAACGACACACGCATTACGATAATTCCAGCCAATGGGAGGGGTGTTGCCCCAAATTGTGACGGGGCAAGAGGAATGGGGTCTGACGTCCAGCGTCACCTGGTGCACGGGCGTCGGATAAACAATTGAGCACTCTCCCATCTGGACGGCATTAGCACTGTAGCCAACTGTATGAAAAGCAATTGCACTAGTTCTATACTTGACACCAAAACCAAAAAAAAAAAAAATCTGTTTTGTTACATTCACACGAGTTTCTTTAGTCACTATGATTCATTTTTATGTGGATTTATGAACTTAACTGCAGAAATGGCTTCTTTTAACATTTTGTTTTACATGCAAAGCGATAGTCAAATCTTTAAACAGCGGTTCGCTATATGCTGGTCTTGAAATTCCATAATTTTTGCATGACATAGAATGAGCTGAAAGATGATAGCACACCAATAAAAGCCAATATCTTGGAAATAGTTGATGCGACAGAAAGCATATTTGATGTAAAATTCTGGTTTTAAAGAGCTCAGCATTTTTTTAAGCTTTGTACATCTCATACGGTTTATCAGCAGAGCTAGGACAAATATAATTTGACTTATCATGTGTGTACGCTGCGAGTTTGTATCGACAGTGCGGCAATGGAAAGTAGGTGCAACAGGTAACCTAGAACCGGTCAGGGGGAAGCAGAACATAAACACAGAGCTCACAGCGAGTAACTCTACGATACCGAAACGCAAGCGCACTATTGACTCAAAACCTGGGTGCAGCCCTGGGTCCGTGTATCCAGTACGACGTCACGTGTACTATGAAGCAGTGGTAGAGCTATGTGTACTACGGTATGCGTTGATTTAAACACCAGCTGAAATTGACTGAGAGATTTATTGTGAACTAATATTTGAGCTAAAGAAGTGAGTTGCTGATCTTTAGAAATGAAGCAATAGACTAGTTCTGAATTGTAGCACTCCAAAATGTAACGACAGAATTGTCATATCTGTTAGCTCCTACAATATCAATTTTACGATTTGAAATAATTCTTTCTGCAATTAAAGAAGCTGGTAGCGTAACTTGCCGTGAGTCGCTAAAATTCTTATCGGCAAGACCTATCACAATAGCCGCGAAATCTTACTCGCACAAGCACGTCACTAAGCGCTTAAAATATCACAATAAGTACCAAAGACAGTACCAGAGTAGCGAATTTATGCACAATGTGTGCACGTAGGTATGCACGAACGAATGTAAGTGCCAGTGCCGGTCGCAGAGTAACTATCTGATCCAAAATTGCACGCCTATATTACTTTTAGCTCCACTACTTCATTACTCCCCACCAACGTTATTCTTAACGCACAGCCAATACTTAAAACTCTATGTGCGCTTCTTTGTTACATGGGGCTTGGCTAAAGTCTCAGAATCTAAGTGGCTTTCACTTTTCCAGAATTCTGTCTATCTACGTGACCCTGCAAACATACTGAGCTTTTAACCTAACTGAATTCCCAGAATCTTTAGGCTAATGCGTTCGCTACTTCGGCTGATACTAATGACTGCGGCTAACCTGACTTCCTAATTACCTTTGAATTCTGGACAAACATTTTAACTCAAGCTTGTTACATTATATATCGATTTAATATACCGAAATTTATTGCATTTGTTTTCATTATCTTGCCATCATTTCTTTGTTTAATTATTTATATCTTCCCGTCAATAATTGCGATGTCAACTAGATGGGGTGGTATTTACGTTGATTTCTCGCTCAATGGATATTTGTCCTAGCTCTCTTCATCTTCAAGACAGGTTTATACCAAATTCATTCCAAAATGAAAAGAACTTTACGGTCTATTCCCAGGAAATTCAAGATATTCTTTGTTTTAATCCAAAGCGTTTAATTAATGATTGCATTTTTATTAATGCAAAAGCCTTAAATATGAGGTATTTTTATGAAAATCGTTAGCCACTTTTGAGAAAATGAAAAATGGCGAAAACCTTTCCATATGAAAGTAATTTAGAGTGGAGGACGATTTCCACACACACACACACACACACACACACACACACACACACACACACACACACACACACACTGATGGACCTTTTTCTAAAAATTCTTTTTATGGATTCGTGATCCCGAAACATGTATTTCTAGTGTAATTTTGAATATGGAATGTTTAGGTGAAATACAATACTATCACACAGAGCGGGTTGGCTCATGCGGTAACGTCTGTGGCCCGTATTCGGTAGGTCCCGCGCTCAAATCCCGTGGGCCGACCAATCTGCGTGGGTATGTAAATACGGATTGGATATTTAAAACTACGGCCACCTTAAGTCTAAATCAGCAGTGAAACTTAAAAATAGATGGTATTAACGAATGCTCTGTCGTCTATTCACAGATAATGAAAGCAGGTAACACTGGACTACACTCTGATGGTGTAGAAGACAACTGTGGAAGGAGACATACAGTTGGTCTGCACTAA
Organism: Deroplatys truncata; assembly: GCA_030765065.1. NCBI lineage: Eukaryota > Metazoa > Arthropoda > Insecta > Mantodea > Mantidae > Deroplatys > Deroplatys truncata. The sequence goes on from CM060975.1 coordinate 282,240,458, forward strand.
GGTCTCTTTGGACATATATCGTAGCTGCCATCTGCCCGTCACAGAAGCAGATGCACAGTTGCTATGCACTAAGACCTCTGTGGACATGTGATGAAGATACCTCCTAACAGACCCGTTGTGATATCACAACGTAGTTAAAGCGAATTAAAATAAATACAGAGAGAAGAAGCTTCCTATCATTACTATAGATAGGTGTTAGAGAAAGAAAAGAAATCCTATCAACAACCTTAGGGAACATACTGGCTGGTTTTAATAGAACGTAACAAACCACTTCAGTCTGTGAATCCTATAATGAATTTGTAAATACCTAGTATATAGATTATGTCCGAATTACATTAAGTATTTACAGTTAATGAAATAGTCACACACTTTGTTTATATAAATCGTATAATCTGTAGATAAGCATGTTTGTTTATTATTGAGGGGGGTCATTGATATAATACAGAAATAACAGTGGACCCAAAATTGCACCTTGCGGAACACCACTGGGCACTGTTATGCAATTATATGAAGGGTTCATTATTACTGTTTGCTTTCTATTGCTGCATGGTTATTCACAGGTATGTTATTTGTTCTAGAAAAGTTGAATTCATATTCATCACGGAAACGTCCCTCTGGGCACAAAAATCCAGCTAACGGTTCGTTCTCCGTGACACGTTTCTTGAATTTTGCTTATTTTTCTTCCTTTGCGCTGGCAACTCGCAACTCTGTCCCTGAATTCGATCGGTATCAGGACTACCAACAATAATTCGACCCCGACCGTCGACCTCGTTCGCCATTATATGCTTTCCAGCCTCTGTTTCTGAAATACTCTGGAGTATTCAGCATTTAGAATTGAGTTTTTTAGCAATTATATTTTATTTTACCACCTATCTGTAGCAAAAAAAGATTTCATCCCGCTTAAATTCGATTCAGAAATTTCACTTGAAAATATATGTTTTGAGGTAATCTAAAGAAAACATTGTTAAAGGGGCCGTGAGTGTGTGCATGCAAGAGTGTCATGGAGAGAGAGAGAAGGATGAGACCAGCATAGCTCAGTTGGATAAATACCAGGTTCGCTATATAAGTTCAACGTGTTCCAAACATGCGTCGATATTATGTTTAAGAAAATCTTCCCCGCTCCAAACTACTGTTTACATGCAAAAAAATTTTTTTTGATTCGATAAAAATGATTTTGTTTGAAATACCAAAATAATGGAATTAATTGTTCTTTCACACAAGCCGTGTGTTGGACAGGGTTGGAAAGGTAGAATCAGACGACTGAAAAATAATGTTAAAAATAACTGCACAACATTAGAATATATATATTTATTTATTTATTTGCGAATAGGCTGGAGGTCCCCTTTATTTTGAATGTATTTTGTATAATTTTGCATTGATTAGAATATCATACAAACTGATACCGATATAGATAAAAACTTACCATAAAGAAACTATAGATATTGTACACATACGTAATTTAATTCAAATCACTTTCTTTTTAGCAAAAACCATCTTTGTGACATTCGTTGGTATGAATTTTCCAACTTTTAAAGTGATAAAGTCAGAAAACATGTTTATTTCTCACGATGTCTTGCAGAAAGTTCTTTTTCACTCTTAGCAAAGTTCTTAAGTGCTTCTATTTGTTTTGTTTTTAGAGTATTAAATATTTTAATTATTGCTTGTAATTCTTGCTTCAGCTTTCGTGGATTTTATTCTGTTTTCTCTTGTGTAGCCTGATCGTCCGAAAATAAATTATTGTTTCTATCTATTTCATTTACCTATTCCTTAAGGTAGTTCTCCATTTTAATTGATCTCGCTAAAACATAACTAACTATGAGTGATAGTGAAATATCTTGTTTCGCCCTTCGGTGAAAAAAATTCTGATGTATTACACTCTCATGACTTTCTCAACTCTTGTACAAACTATTTTTACAAACGTTTATTCTCCATATGCTTCATGTTAATCGAGATGTTAATCTTATTGCTAATTTTCTTGTAGGTGCAAGGGGAATATGGCAGTATTTAAGCGATAGTCAAATCTCTTTAAGAGCTGGTTGCTATGTGGCGCATTCCATTCTCTTTGTATGACCAGGGCATAAAAAATGAATAACGAATTCCCATTTGAGAAAAAGTATTGTAAAATTTAAGGAAATAACAAGCAATATCTCGAAAATGGTTCATTGAAAAAGAAAACTGTATGACCTAAATTGTGTATTTTAACGGGATCTACATTTTTGTGCAGTAAAATTTTGTCTATCTCTTATGGTTTACCAGTTATGCAATAGTAGTTCAAAATGAATACTTTTGGAGATATTCCCAGAAAATTCGAGATGTACATATCATTTATCATGAAAATATCTTAAACATATGATATTTTAATCAAGATCGTTTGATCCATTTTGAGAAAATTAAACTTTTCGAAAAATGTTCCATGTAAAGGGTAATCTGTGTAGGGGGGATTTTCTTGAAAACCTTCGTGTCGCATCTCTGGAAGATACTGAACCTAAATACCAAGTTTGGTGTTCATCCGACTGTTCGTTTCTGAGTTATTCTGTTCACAGACAGACAGACACACACACACACACACACATACATACACACACATGGACATGTTTCCAAAAATGCTTTTTTTGGATTTAGGGGGTCTCAAAACATATATTTCCGGTGAAATCTTGGTATCGAATTTTTGGGTGGAATACAATACTTCCCCTACTTACTGTACGTAGTAGAGAAAGTAAAAAAAAACTATGTTCATTCTCAGACCCTATGCTATCTCCATTAATTGGGGAGGGGGAGGAATCTCATAAAACCTTATTTACATTGGAATTTAGTATGTATGTGACACATAATAACGTTATTTAATGAGCACAATAAAGACACCAATTGACATTTGAAAGCTCACCCCTGAAATGCATGATGAGGCGCCAGTTTGGTACAGGAACGTTGGTTATCACTTTTGAAGCTGTTTACTTCACTTCCTTCGTTATTGATCCTGCTGCCTGAACTCGTAGCTTGTTCTATTATCTTGTGCGCCAGCTGCTACAGTGGTAAGCTATACAATCATTCTCTCGTGGTATATCTGGATGTATTGTGAAAGGATAACACCCGTTTAAATTCAATGACAAATTTAATGTAATATGATATTGTGACGTATTGGTAGCACTGGGTATGCTAGTGTTGGCAACACGTCAGTGTAGGTTGGTAAGTGCCTCTCTCTTTGTGTAAGGCAACGGAAGAAGCAACACGTGTGAGAACATGGGCGGTGCACGTTGAAGCAACAAGGCAAAGTAATCTGTAAATTTCTGTGTAATATGGTGGACATCCGAAGTTAAAAATGGTTTGATAATTGGAACAGGTAACCTTACTCCATAATCCTTGTAATTTTAAGGGATATTAAGCATGTTTTAAGTAATATTTCGGCTCGCCCCGTCTGCCTCGTATTCAATGTGAAAACTGTAAGATCCCGGGTACTTTTCTGCTCTACCATCTAGACATTTAAGTGATATTAATATGTGAGGTACGACAATATGATACTCGATCTTTTGAAGCGAGTTGCCGACCGTTTGAAGACAAAGAATAAAATTAATTATTAATCGTGGCACTCGAGATTGTAACAACTGAATTATTATACCTGCTAACTTCTGTAGTCTCAATTTTACGGTTTGAACTCACTGTTTCCGCAGTCAAAGAAACTAGTTGCTTATCTTGCCATGGGTCGCTAAAATGCTTATCGATGAGACCTCTCGCAATAGCCCGGAATTTTATTCACACATGCCTGTCACTAAGCGCTTTAAATATATCACGAGCAGTAAGTCCAGTGCCGTTACCAGAGAGAAAGAGAGAGAGTAATGTATGCACAACTGTGTGTACGAAGGTGTGCACGAACGACTAAGTACCAATGCCAGAACCAGAGTCAGAGTAACTCTGATATAAAATTGCATCCTATATTATTTTTAGCTTCGTCTATATTTTCCCCTTCCAACGTTCTTTCATGACCGGGCCAATATCCAAACTCTCTTCATGTGCGTCTGTGTTACTAACTCAATCTCACATTTCTCAGGATTGCTTTTGCCTCTCTAATTTACAGAATAGCCCTACGCACCTGCAAACGTACTGAAATCAGCTGCTAACTTGTTTCTAGGAATCGTTGCACCAATGTGTTTTTCTTACTTCGGCTGCTACTAATGACTTTTGTTAACCTGACGTTATAATTACCTTTTCTTGGACGAATCTTTCAACTCATGCTTGTTACATTATCATTGATTTACTATGCGGAAATCATTTATTGCAATTATTCTGTATCTTAATGTTATTACCTGATTTAATTATTTAATATCCGCAAGTCAATAATTACGGTAATTTAAATTTAACGTAATGCTTTTTGTTTTTTAAATCCAGGCATCTTTTAAGCCAAATTTACAGAGTACCCAAAAAATCGATATTGAGATTCAATCGTAAATATATGTTTTAAAGCTCTGTGAATCCAGGGAAAAAGCATTATTAGAAAAATGTCCGTGCGTGCGTGCGTGCGTGTGTGTGTATGTGTGTAATTGAGTGAGTGAGCAGCATAACTCAAAACGAAAAGTCGGATGAGTACCAAACTTGATATTTTAAGTTCAGTATTTTCCAAAGACGCGCCAAGAAGATCTTCAAGAAAATCTCCCTCACCACAATCTATCTTTACATGGAACATTTTTCAAAATTTTTGATTTTCTCAAAAATGTCTCTTGACGATTTTTATTGAATACCTAAATATATTTTAAAAGTTACGCTATTTTCTGGGGATAGGCTATGAAGTCTCCTTCATTCGGAAGAAATTTTGTATAATTTTGCATAACGGGTAAACCTTAAAGAATAGACAAAAGCGTAACTGTACAAAACATGAGGACCTCTTTAAAACACAATTTATTCCAAATAACTTTTTCAGCCATTTCCGAGATATCCGTTACTATTGGTTTGAAAGTTTCAACACATGTCGTTTTCTTGAAGTCCTGTCGATATGCACTTGTTTCTCGCGATTCATGTAAACAGTATGGAATTTTAAGGGCCAGCATATAGCGTCCAGTTCTTAAACATTGGACTCTCGCTGTTCCATTTGTGTAATGTAGCTAACTAAATGTGTAATGTAGGTATTTCTGCAAAAAATATTTCGATTAAAATGCAGCAAATGGAAACATAAGCTTTCGAAAGAATAGTTTGTATACGCACTAATAATGATAAAGGGTAGAGAAAGTCGTGTTATTCCTACATATCATATACATTTATGTATAACATACATTCTCGTTACATGTTTAAATTAACTCACTAGGCGATCTTTTCTTTACGAGGGAACTTAGCGGTGTCTTTTTCTGATGTTATGAAGCGAGAGTTGGTAACAGAAATCCGCGGAGCAGCAAGTGTGTCCCCGAGGAGACATTGGCTCGGATGCCTGAGGGAGTCGTTCTGACACAGGTAAACACGCCATAGCCATTTCGACGAGGAACATTACTGTTGCCTGCAAGACACACCACGACGTGTGTGTTTGTGAGGTGACGAGAGGTACCTCTGACGAATGGGTTCAGTGAAAGATGTTAAAGCGGCCTGCAGCAGTGCCTTACATGCCAACTATAACATAAAAATGTTTACATGTAAAATTTAGCATTAGTATATGCCTAATACGTGTAAAATAGATCTTACCCCTGAGGATAGTGGGACTGTTTGTAGTGGCTTACAGCACTGCTGGTTATTATCGCCGTGCTAAGGTACACATCGGTATATCTCTTACAAAATTTAGAAAAGGAGCAAACGATATGCCGCTTGAAAAAATTGAGAAAGGCTCCTGTTCTTCTCTAATGACCTGACAGCTTGTGGACAATTGCAGTTGGATGGTACCAATAACCTTGTAGCTTAGGGAGCGTAACTGCTCACATGTCTACCTTGTCGAGTTTTATTTCTTTCTGCTGAAGAGAACTTGAAAACATTTTTTGCTGTATTAGCTGCGATTTCATACATGTCTCTGTCTACTGTAAATTGGATGAATTGACAACACAGCAATGTTTATTAGAGAAAACATAGAAGGGAATGAAAGGGACAGAGAAAGGTTTTGCGGCAGCATTTGGCCACAATACTCTGTTACTTTTGGCTGCAGAACTTAGCCCATACAACAAAGACACGTGGCTTGTTGAAAGTTTGCGTTTGTAGCTTCTTACAAAGCGGCGGCATATCGTTTATACCTTTTCTAAATTTTACGAGAAACATATATCTTCACGGCTGTCGCGTGACTTTGTCATGTTTCATCCTACTCTCAGGACAAGGAAAAGGACTGAGCGAGAGACAGAAGGAGCAGTCCATTTCAAGTCGACACGGCTCTGACTTAAAGTGTCAGCTGTAAATGCAAGCAGCGATTGTCTTAGGAAGCAACTTTCCAAAGTGAAGAATGTTTGTTGCTGCTATGTATGAAAAGCAAGTTTGAAGAAGGTGTATTATATTTCAACTGTTGTATTGTTATTTCGTTATTTGCCCCACGTTTTGGGAGCCAATTTGAGAAGAAGGTTTGTTGCTTCACGTATGGAGAGCCAATTTGAAGTAGGAGTTGTATTGTAGTTCAACTGCTGGGGAGCCGAACTTGAAATAGTTGCAACTGCACGTATGGTAAAATGTTTCCGGTAGCCTTCGTCCAAAAAATGTTTAAAAAATATTAACTTTATAATTTTGACTATTTCTTTAAATATTATATATTTATTTTTGCTTCGGCTGCGACAGTATTATTTTTAGAGACATGAATCTCTTAACAGGGCGTGATGCGGCCGAAGAATGTAGGCTTACACATTTTTTATAATTTTTTTTAATTCACTACCTTTTATTAATTCTTGACACGATTTAATAACACTTCACATATAGAGAGCTGTAGGATTCTTTTGTTAATTACTTGCACTTTTTAACACGTAAACTATTTTCGTCTCACAAGAATACGTATTAAATTTCTCGAGGACGCATCTCGCGTCCGATTAGGAACACTGTCCACAACCAACGCGTCCAGTTATGAGCGCTGTCTACAAGCAACTGACTTGATTTCTACCGCCAAAACTGTAAATTTCTGTATTTAAAGTCTATGATTGGCTAATCCTAGTCCAATATAGTACCTTCATTTAACTAAATCTTTTTCTGGTTGTTGAATGGCTATTTTATAAACTGTCATAAAAATTACATTATTGCTTCCAAGAATTACAAGTAGTATTTTTAAACTTTCAAATTCATTATTGCCTCAAGGCTACCTCATTGTTAGCAACATTTAACCTATTATTCTCACAGCTCCTACATTATTAAATTACGTAATACATTCACGTAACATTGTTACACATGCATACAATAATATGAACATTTACAATGACTAATATACAATTTTTGTATATTGTTACCTACACATATTGCTTTAAGGCGGGCTCTTATTATATTTTTTATTATATAATTTGACTGAAATCATTTAAGTTTTAAAAATACTGCCTCAAAAGGAGGGTTATCTACAGCGACACCAGTTCTTCGGAACAGCCTATTACGAAAACGAAGCCATGCCGCGTTTTAACATAAGGACCGCAGTGTTAATACAAGTACAGGATAATTAACATTCATAGCCAGGACGTTTTCGTAGTTCACGAACGGAGATCTTTGTATACCACTGGAAGCTTACCTGCAGCCTGTCAAAAGTATCGCAACCTAATTTTTCTTGGGCTCGGTTCAGACTAGTTTCAGATACACTGTTCTACTTTTGCGAGTGCGACTCTGCACGAAACGGAACGCTTCGACTAATATTTTGGATTTTGAGTTTCGTTACTTGTGTTGTATGACTAGATTTTTTTTTTGCTCTATACATCAAGTCAGAGACAAAGGATGTTATCTAACAATTGAGTAATGAGGTTGTTTATTTTTTACAGCTCCGGAAACGCGAGGAAAGGAACCGAGGCCTCTGATCGTCACCTGCTCAGGTAAATGGAGTGTTTAAATGCATTTTTTAAATGTTTTTTTTAATAAAATCATAAATAAAGTTAGCTCGTCCATGTTAAATAATTTTAATGAATGCTTCATTTGGTGACATTTTTGTTGTTGCAAAATATGTGCTTTTTACGATATTGCATCAGGAGGGTTATCATAGAAGTACTGGCATTATACGAGGATCACCAGATAAACATTGAGTCGTCCTCCGTGTTGTAGTGGTTACCATGCTAGTCTCTAGTTCCCGAGGTCGCGTGTTCAAACCTTAGCATGGCTTCCTTCGGAAGGGAAGTAAAGCCGGTGGTCCCGTGTCGTAGATTTACGGCACGTAAAAGAACCTCAAGCGTGATAAAGAGGCCTCTGAACAAAATTACCGGTTTTTCACGCCCAATATACAATTGAACTCAATTTCAATTTCAGATACGCATTGAGAAAAGCAATAAATTTTCATCGAAACGTTTGTTTATCCCAGTTTCTCAAAGTATTCCCGATGGAACTACTTCTGGAAGCAACCGTGCCACTGAGTTTAGATAACTCCTGTGTTGTAACTGCTTCATTGGATTATAAAATCAGTGGCCTCGAAGTTTGGTAGAAATCACAATGTGCCAGGTCCGGACCACAGTTTTGCATCAGCTCCTTGCAGACATGGAGGAAGAAGGAAGATTCAACCATTACTTTCCCGCATTCCTTAACCTTTTGATTTTTACGGGCGGTTGATTGCCATATTTTGCGTATCTGCATTTTTTATCATATTATACATTCTTGTATCAAATTTCTGCAGTAGCTAAATATGAGGTTAAGAGACTAAAAGTAAGCTTTAGTTACTCATAGATTTCACAACAGCTTGTGAACATGACAATGTAAAGCACCAGAACTGGAGGAGGTGATAAAGGGTTTCTACTTCGTGAGAAAGGTGCCGAAATGTGCGATGATAAATTCTGAGAACACTCGTGCAGGCGCAAAAAAGGGGGTCACTCGTGCACGCGGAACATAGTCCCGATACACCCTGCAAACCTTTTGTTCTTTTATTGATTAAACATTTCTTAACCCCGATGTAATGGAACAAAGGGTGGTTTAGGGGAGAGGAAAAAGTAGCCTTCGTTTTTCAGTTCCAGCTAAAATTATAACTTAGGAATTCATTTTAAAAATATACAATGTCATACATTTGCACCGCTTTTCTACCAGTGACAAACTCACGGATATCCATCATATACTGCAGTGTCCGTATAAAAAGTTATTCTACTCACTACGTTACACGCAATATATACCAGTGTTAAAACAAGTATTTCATATTTTGAGAGTAGTGTGGACCAGTAAACATGGGTTCTAAAATGCAGATCTTAAGAGCTATGAGCACTTTGCTACTGTGAAGCATTTTTTCTGCAAGCTCTTTCCTATTACGCACGACCTGCAGCAGGCAGTAAACAAATGAGGACACATTATTCTGTTAATGTCTATGTATTTAGCACGCAGCAAACACCTATTAATGTTGTTACTGTAAACCGTATTCACAGTTCTGGGTAAGTGCAACGCATATTTTTATTAGTTCTAATGGAATTATTTTGAGCTTTGATAAGTTTGTGAAATGCTTTTACATTGTAATTTTGTCTTGAAATCTTTGGTGCAAATCTTTAATGCAGCCCCCATTAATGCTGTACAAACACTTCAGGAAGGCATTATCAATGCCTGCCAGAGCATCCGTGACAAATCTGGAGTCTTTCAGAGCGTCGGACAGAAGCATGCCTTACTGTGAATAGACATCATATTGGGCACCTTTTTAGTGATGGTTCACAAGAGATCGTATGTAATCACAAGCAGATTATATTAGAAGGTATGTTGTTTCACAGTAACAGACTAATGTGTCCTCATTTGTTTACTGCGTTCCGTAGGTCATACTAATAACAAAGAGCTTCGTATATCACAGGAATGGATGTTGGAACAAAAAACATAACGTAACATAGATTGTGTTTTTAGAGATCTCTGACATTTTTGTAAGTTTTTGTCTATTCCCTATGGTTTACCCATTACACAAAATTCCTTTCGAATGAAAATAACTTCACAAGCTATTCCTAGAAAATTAGTGATACCTATGCATTTTATATATATATATATATATATATATAAAGTACAAGGGCAGTCCACAAGGTCCCAGACGTTTTGGCCTATCGTGGCGATGAGTAGGGCTAGAGCCGCCATCTTGATGTCAGAACGTTCCTACATTCAGTAAGCATCCAGCTGTGGTAGCATGAGGACTGTGCCTTCCTTACTGTGCTCTCTGTGAGTTGTTAAAATGTGCGCTGCAATAGAAAATCTCGCCACTTTGAAGTGCGGTTGGCTAAAAAGAACAAACCAATTGAAATTTGTCGTCAACTTTGTGATGTTTACGGGCAGGGAATAATGAGTGAAAGCCGAGTCAGTGTACCAATGTTCACGACGAGGATCGCAGTGGTAGGCCTAGCCTTATGACTGATGAACTGTCAATGCAAATCAATGAAAAAATTCGTGAAAATCGTCGTTTCACGATTACAGAACTTTCGGAACATTTTCCCCAAATTTCACGGAGTTTGGTGCATCAAATTGATGCTTTGATACTGACGCTGAACTGCATGCCGGTGTGAGTGAACAATGAGGCAGTATTTTCAGCACTTAAATGATTTCAGTCAAATTATATAATATAAAATATAACAACAGCCCGCCTTAAAGCAATCTGTGTATAATATAATATATAAAATGCATGTAATAGTCATTGTATTAATGTTTATATTATTATGTACATGTTCAATAATGTTATGTGAATGTATTACGTAATTTAATAATGTAGGAGCTGTGAGAATAATAGGTTAAAAGTTGCTAACAATGAGGTAACAATGAGGCAACCTTGAGTCAATAATGAGTAAGAAAGTTTAATAGTGCTACTAGTCATTATTGGAGTAACAATAATGTAAATTTTGAGGAAGTTTATAAATAGCCAATCAACAACCAGAAAAAAAAGTTTAAGTTAAATGAAAGTATTCTATTGGAGTAGGAATGGCCAATCAGAAACTGAAATAGGGCAAATTGTACAAATTCAGAAGTCAGTTGCTAGTAGACAGCGTTACTAACCGGACGCGAGACACGTCCTCGAGAAGTTTAATACGTATCCAGTGTGAAAAAAAATAGTTTACGTGTTAAAAAATGCTAGTAATTAATAAATAATCTCACAGCTCTCTCTATATATCAGTGAAGTGTTATTTTAATCGTTCAAAGAACTAATAAATGGAGTGAAGTACAAATTATAATCTGTGTAAACCTACATTGTTCAGCCGCACCACGCCTTGCAAAGAAATCTGTCTCTAACAATAATACTGACGCAGCCGAGTCAAACATAAATATATACATATATTTATTTAAAGAAACAGTCAAATTACAAAGTTAATATTTTTAACCTTGAGGCGAAGGCTACCGGAAACTTTTTACCACACGTGCGGTTGCAATACTTCAAGTTCGGCTCCCCAACAGTCGAAATACAATACATCACCACCATAAATTACCTTCTTCAAATTGGCTCCCAAAGCGTGGGGCAAATAACAATACAACAAACAACTTCTTCAAAATTCATTCGATGCGCATGCGCAAGCCTCCAACTACTGTTCCGTGGAATTGTTCAGCTCAGGAAAGTGAGTCTGGTTACCGTATCGTGAAACTCGCAAAGCTTAAGCCTTGCTTAATCGGCGTTCGTAATTTCGGCCTAAGCTTAACCTGTGAAACCGGCCCTAAGCCCCACGTGGGCGAAAGTGTTATGAAGATCTAACACTGCGCACTACTTTGAATAATACAGTTGCTTTCTGTTTAGGTTCTGAATGTAACTTGAGCAGTATTTAGAAATACAAATAGAGGTTTGCTAGTTTCACATTCTGTGTTGTGCTTAAAAATGCAAATAAAAGAAACAACTGCAATAAAGTAGCAGTTATACGGAAACGAAGCGTCGCAGCCCACGAGTTCTTCGGCAAAGTATGTTCAAAAGAAGGTTATCCTGCGAATCCAGATTTTGTCGGCCTAATTTAATAATGTCTGTATACAGAGCGTACATAAATGTGTTTTACAAGGTTCAGTGGTAACTAAATGGTACCATGTGATCAGATTTTGATAATAAAACCATGTCCAGAAACACTTTTTCAGGTGCTAGGGTATCTGAAATATGGAGAACATAGGCAGCGCACATTACCAAAAGCAGGAAAGAAGTAAAACGGAAAACTGAAATACTGTTTGTAAACACATAACCTTTTTAATCAAGTGTGAAAGTGCCTAAAATGGCTACCGCAACCTCGATACATTTTGTGTATCACCTGGTTATGTGATGCAGATACCACAAGGGTGTTTATTAGGATGTAAGCTGCCTGATTCACTTAAACGCCCTTTCAATCTTGGAAACATGGCGAGTACTGGGTGCGCCTGTTGGTGTAACGTTGTTGATGTAACCGTTAAGTGTCTCTTGCATTCCTCCGGTCATTCTCCTAAATAAGAAGCATCTCGTGTACTCTGCATTTATGTAGAAGGTCACAATTGTTCATTCCAGTTTGACTTTACCCACATAAATGAATAATGAAAAACATGAAAGTAATAAACGAAATAATGCAGTAAACGCGACCATTGCTCTACATCACATAACAAATGATGCAGTATCGTTGATAAATGGTTCTTAATTAATGAATGCGACTGCTTGTCGCGGAGTCTATAGTTTGTTTACATAATCATTCACCTTTCCAGTCGTCCTCCGTGGTGTAGTGGTTACCACGCTAGCCTCTAGTTCCCGAGGTTGCAGGTTCGAAACCTTGAGGGCGATGGATTATTTTCGGGCGTAAAAATCCTTAGTATGGCTTCCTTTGGAAGTGAAGTAAACCCGGTGGTCCCGTGTCGTAGATTTACGCCACGTAAAAGAACCTCAAACCTGATAAGAGGCCTCTGAGCAAAATTTCCGGTCTTTCACGCCTAATATAGAATGGGACGCTAAGGACCACAGCAGTAAAGGAACGTTCATAAATAAATAAATAAATAAAAACACACTCCCTTCCCGTTTCGCAAGCATAAACGTTTCTGGAAATAGGGTTGTAAACAAGGTGAGAACACATGGTAGACATCTTCTATTCCTGTATTAAAAACAGTAGCAGAACACAAGATCTGGAGTGTATACGCCCAAATGCAATGTCATGCTTACAGATAATCTTTCTTGGTGTATGTGCGTGACAGACAAATACGAACACTCGCGTGCACGCAGCAGCTAAGGTCATATAGAATTCCAGAATTTCTTGCGCTGGCGGTAACGTTGAGAAAGATGCACTGCTGCGTGTGGTACAGTTTATTATCATTTTCTGAAAGTTTTTGTCCCGACCGGAGCAAGAGTCACTAAACCACACAACACAGAGTGCATATTCCGAATCCATTTATAATTTCTCTTATGGGAGTAAAAAGAGAGAGAGAGAGAGAGAGAGAGAGAGAGGCTATTCGCAGAAAGCTTTGAAAAACACTGGACAAAACACTGCCGCAAGGAGAAAATGGGAACTTGCGGTACTTTCTACCGAGCGGGAAGACTCAGGCGGCAATGTCCGTGGCCCGCATTCGGGAGGTCCCGGGTTCAATTCCCGGTTACCGCCAGGGTTTTCCCCTGGTCGCCAAGGGGAATGCCGCGGTGATGTATCCTACCATGATTTCTCCTTTACTTCCAGTTCCTCTCATTTCATCTCCATTTCACGTTTCAGATGTGCTTTCAGGCTCTGCGGTGCCGGGCAGATGGCGTGGATACATGCGCGTTGGAAGGATTTCTTCTCATGAATGCCAGAGTAAGCTGTCCCGCCTAATAGGGTTGCTGTGTTGCCCTCTTGAGATTCTCACCATTGGTGCGCTAACGAATCCTTTGACCCAGGAAATAAATAAGTTACTGTCCAGCAATATTCGAATTAAAAGCCTAAATAAATGGACCGGGCGCAGCAATTACCTTCAATCAAGTCTCACGTCAGTGCCAGATGGAAGGGCTAGTCGGCGTGAAGAGCGAAATAAATTCCAAATGCACGGAACCCCAGAGAAAAGCTATGATATGCCTAACACCTTCCGACGGAAAACTGCTGTTCGCAGAATTTTGCTTTGCTTACATTATCAGTTATCTCCTTACAACTTAAACTAAGAAGTTCTTAATTTTTCTACTACTTACCTATAGGAAGTAGTGCATTTCACCCAAAATTTAGATTCCTAGATTTCACTGGAAATACACATTTTGAGGTTCCTGAATAAAAAATCTGTGATGCACTCACATGACTTTCTCTACTCTTGTACAAAATATTTTTACAAACGCTTATTCTCCATCTACTGCATGTTTAACGAGAATAACATTTGCAGAAAATCTTATTGCTAATTTTCTTGTAGGTGGAAGGGGAATATGGTAAGCTTTAAGCGATAGGTATATCATTGTTAATGATAAAATTGAATCATTTTTAAGAGCTGGTTGCTATGTGGGGCATTACATTCTCTACGTGACCAGGACATAAAAAAATCTGATGTGTTACACTCGCATGACTTTCTCTACTCTTGTACAAACTATTTTTACAAACTCTTATTCTCTTACCAGTTCTAAAAATATTTGACTATCGCTTAAGGCCTACTGTGTTCCCCTTGTTTTGTATTTGCAAGGGCAGTATAGATATAGAGTAGCCTTTAAGCATAGACATATCTCTTAATAGCTGGTTGCTATGTGCAGCAACATTCTCTTTGCCACAGATTAATACTCTTTGCATATCAAGACAAAAAAAAATGAATAACGAATTCCCATTTGAGAAAATAAGTATTGAAAGATTTAAGGGAATAACAAGCAATATTTCGAAAATGGTTCACTCGACAACAAAAATGTGTATGACATAAATTGTGTATTTTAACGCGATCTACATTGTTTGTGTAGTAAAAGTTTGTCTATCTCTTATGGTTTACCAGTTATGCAAAAGTCGTTCACAATGAAGAATACTTTTGGAGACATTCCCAGAAAATTCAAGATATACATTTTATTTGTAATGAAAATATCTTAAACATATGATGTTTTAATCAAAATCGATAGAGCCATTTTTGAAAAAATTAAAATTTTCGAAAAATGTTTCATGCAAAGGGTAATCTGGGGTGGGGGATTTTCTTGAAAACCTTCGTATCGCACCTCTGGAAGATACTGAACCTAAATACCAAGTTTGGTGTTTATCCGACTGTTCGTTCCTGAATTATGCTGTTCACAGACACACACACGGACATGTTTCCAAAAAAGTTTTTTTGGATTCAGAGGGTCTCAAAACATACATTTCCGGTGAAATCTTGGTATCGATTTTTTGGGTGGAATACAATACTTCCCCTACTTACTATACGTAGTAGAAAAAGTAAAAAGAACGAATAAAGAATTCCCATTTGAGAAAAGTGTAAGTATTGGAAAATTCAAACAAATAACAACGAATATCTTGGAAATGGTCCACTCGACAAAAAGAAATGTATGACATATTGTGTATTTCTGTCTAGATCTGCATTTTTTGTGTAGTAAACGTTTGTCTATTTCTTACGGTTTACCAGTTATGAAAAATTCATTCTGAATGATGACTTTTGGGGACATTCCCAGAAAATTCAAGATATACATTTCGTTTGCCATGAAAGTATCTTAAACATATGATCTGTTAATCTAAGTCGTTGGAGCCAGTTTTGAAAAAATCTAAATTTTCGAAACATGTTCCATATAAAGGCTAGTTTGGGGTGGGGGAGTTTTCTTGAAAATCCTCGTGTCGCATCATTGAAAGATACTAAACCTAAATACCAAGTTTGGTAGTAATCCAACTTTTCGTTTTTGAATTATGCTGTTCACAGACACACACGCGGAACTTTTACTAGAGAGAGAGAGAGAGAGAGAGAGAAAACAGTATTACTGAAACACGAAAAATAGGTTAAGTTCGGCATCTTCCAAACTAGGTACGCTTTACATGGACAATTTTTCATTATTTTTTATATTTTCAAACATAGTTGTAACAATTTTGTCAAAATACCGTATGTTAAAGATATGTATATGGCAAATAAAATGTAAATGTAGAATTTTCCTCTTAGAGCCTGTGGGGTGCTCTTCATTCGGAGTGACTTTTTGTATAATTTGTAAGCCATAAGAGATAAGATCTTACTACAAAAAAAATAGTTAAAGCACACAGTTTATGTCAAGTTTTTTGTGGCGTTAACCACTTTGCAAATATTAATTTTTATGGGTTTACATTTTCAAGTATTTAATCCTTTTTCTAGTGCTAAGTTCTATTCGTATCTAGCGACACGCTTTTTAAAAATCTGACTCCTTTAGCTTACTGTGGGTCTTTATATCTATTATAAAATGTGTAAATCTATAATGAAAGTTTATCTCGATTAACAAGAATTTGGTGAAGATTAACAGTTCATAAGAATAGCTTGTAGAGGAGTGAGTACAGAAGGTCATGTGAATACAAAATATTGGATTTTTTCTGGTAGTAACATATAATATAGCCTTTACTTCACTGATCCTAGCAACCAGAATAATGGACTTACTCATTTTGAGACATTCATTGTTCACTGCAGGGCCTATGTCTGGCAGTTCCACAATCACAATGAACCCATTCATGGTCAATCCACTTATGCATCTCTCTTCGGTAGCTTTATATTTTAATATCGTTTTGAAATTCATTCTAGTTCCATTATTTGCAGGAGTTCATAGCATTTATTTTCACTATGCTAATTATAGGTAAGGTTATTGATAATTTCTTTATTACATGTAACCAGTCATTAGATAAATAATTGAGATGCTGTTGCTTCCAGCTTGCGCTTTCTGAAAAGAATAGATCTTCTGGAGTTTACTCCCTTAGATGGTTAGTGTCTCTATGCATGCAGACCCATCTAACCGTGGTTTTGTCAGGGTTTTCGTTCTCTTTGCTGGCTTTGGTCCGCACCGAATATTTTAAATCTTCAATGGCTCCCGTATTTCGAGAGGATCCCATAATTCACCAGCATGTTAGACACCCTATGGGTGTGGTAGCAAATATATGTGAGCTTTTTAATTCATAACTTAAAATTGTTATTCTCTAAGGAAACTGTATTTTCTATGAAATACCTAGGTAAACTAATCTCCTATCAAAAGATAGGTGGGTGTTTTGTACTTTCCAAAAGATAACTACTCTCTTAGGGAGAACATTAGTTATGCCAGTTAGAATAAGGAGGGGAAGTTCTAGGTTGTGTACTGAGTGAAATAAATGTCATCCATAAGGTGCAGGAGTAGAAAAATTGGGCATTTGCGCAGCTACTCTACTAAAACGATTAGTCCAATAGGTTCGTCTCCAGTTAGAGTAGGTGCAAAGGTTAAAGGCATATGAAGGCGGGATGTACTGAAGACTCCAGTGAAACATATGCTTGCCCCTCCTACCAGCGCTGTCGAATGTGATACGTGCATCTTATGCGTCTGAACTGAGAACATGACACTTCATTAATTACGCTCGGATAAATATTTTAAAAAGATAAATGCCATGTTATAATTGGACGGAATTTTATTTTCTGGTCATGCTGTATAAAAATCTTGCCTCTAAAAAACTTAGAACGCAAGCTATGCGTCTTTATATCTGCACATGGTTATCGTCACTTAATATATGTTCAACATTGAAAACTTCATAAACACAACCACTCTTGCTTCAAAACGCTTATCTCAAATATAAACGTACGTATACCGTGATTATTTCCAGTTTTTTATCTCTCAGTTTTCACTGTCACTGGTTTGTTTTTATCTGTTATTGTTTTGTTTTTATATACTTCACCTTCACTAATCTCACTTCACTAAGGTGAATCAGTTATACTTTCTATCACTTCACGCCGAGGTTCACTTCACTTGGGAGTCGAACACAATACCTCCACAACCCGTCACTCCCGTAGCATTCGTTGCACATACAACAGTCGTCACCAACACTTTCGGAGAATCACTGTTGACGTCGTCCCAGACACACCGTCTGCTAACTCGCTCGCACACCGACTGAGCAACTCTCTCTCACTCGACACGCACTGACAGTTCGCGAGAGCGCTGGCTTATGTAGGCAGTAGAATTTTCTACAGAAGGTTTTCGAACATTCTAGAACTATTTCAACACATTTTCTGGAGAAGGGAGGAAAAGAAGCATCCAGAATGTTTTGTTTATCTGCCGATACCGCGCCCGGCGTTTACGCTGGCAATCAGCCTTTTATCGTTGTTTACTCGGACCGCTCGGAACCGACCTCCCGATCTTGGGCAGCATCACAATACTATGAAAATGCACACCGTCTAGTTTGAAATTGACGTGGTATATGTGAAGTCGTATTTAAAACTCGAGCTGAAATATTGTTAATATATAAATTATATTATTATACTTCCATTTTTCCGTATGTTTGAGTTGCAGGTGTGTGAACATGCCCGACGAAGCTAGAGAAGCGCTTTTTTGATTAACAAAAGTGAAGTAATTTATGCTCAGGACAGAAAAATTATTAATGTATGCAACTTTTTTTATAAAAAGTGTAGGATTGGAATGGCTACGAGCGGACTCGACATAGATCCACATAGAGGATATTGTACCTACCTCCCGGGACGTCTCCGGGAGGAAGGACGTTAAAAAAGTGTAACCCGTGACGACTGGATTTTACGAGTTAGGCATGCAAAACAGCTTCATGAGGAAGATTTCAGCAAAGAAATTGTAGGGAGGGCACTATGGAGTCGATTGTTATTAATTTAAGGGATGAAAGTGAACGACTCCGAATTAGTGCTTTCGAAGAAGATAAAAAAAAAAGATCAACCCTGAACTGCTTGCTGTTCCATTGATATAACTGTGTCATGGGTTATCACCATCAAGGTAACATTTTAATGTTTCAAGGATGTTTGAAGTGTTCCGATGTACACAGTTGCCGCCAGACACGCCTACTACGCTGGCAACAGTGCTTGCGCCAGGGTTCATATGCCTTTAACTTCTGCACTTATTTTAGTCGATGAAAAGTGTTCGGCAAGAGTTACCAGTCTCCGCTGCTTGCTCCACCCTCTTCCAGTAACGTCACTCCGGAGTTTACACTACAGATTCCATGGGGAACAGTAGGAAGGAGAAGTTGAAAGAGAATTCAGGCCTAGCTGGATTAATTGACTTTTGTTGATACTTTCATTATCGCAACATCATAATTATATGCAATAAATCTGCAATTCAGCTTATTGTGATGTTTTGCCTAAGTTACTCCCTGAATTAGTAGAGGATATTCAGACGGAGGGAGCCCCCAAACACTGGAGCTCAGCAACGCAAGAAGGCCATATCAGTAGGCCGTTGTGTCTTACGTGATGTTTTGGAGGAAAGTATGAGTAGGAGACCCGAAGGGGATCAGATTCGGACGACGGTACGCTCTAGAAAGCACGGTATCCCTATCTTGCACAGTGCGAGCTTCATCGTCTCCCCTTCACGCACCAATCGCCGTCGCCCGGTCCCGCAACCTTGAAACTGAAACAGATGAAAGGAAATTATGCATAGGAAATTCTGGTTTGAAGAGGAATCACCTCAGCGTTCTACTACCAACCTGGGAAAAACATGAAAAGACCCATAGTCAGGGAGGCCAACCCAAAGGGATTCGGATTCGGAACCGGGACATCACGAATGCGAGACTTACACGTTACCGCGAGCCCTCTTACTCGATAATTCCTAAGTTACTATAGAGAGAACATTGAACAACAGGCTCTACTGGGGAAATTCCAAGGAGATTGTTTCTGTGACAAGTCATTACAGTGTTTCCACTTCAAACTCTAGAGAGAGTCTGCAAATATCATAACAGTAAGCCGCAGGTAACTGTTGATAAACTGGTAGGAGGGAGCACTCAAGTGCAATAGCTTTTCTTATAAGACTTAAACACCTGTAAAAAAATATGCCATTAGACAAACAATAGGTGCCAAAAGGGAAATGAGACAGTTTCTAATATGTTAGGTGTCATTTATGGCCCCTCTTAGGGAACACATTTTTATTTTCGCTACTGCTTATCTATAGTAAGTAGAGGGCATACTGTATTCCGCCCAAAAATTCGATATTACGATTTTACCGGAAAAACATGTTTTGAGGCCGTAAAACATTTTTAGAAAATGGATCGTGTGTGAACAGCATAATTAAAAAATATAATCTCGGATAAATTACAAACCTGATATTTAGTTCGATATCTTCCAGGCATTCCCCACTCCAAAATCTCTTTTACATGGAAACATTTTTTTAAATTTATTTATTTTCCCAAAATGATACTAATGATTTGAATTAAAATAGTAGTTGTTTAAGATATTTGCGTGATAAAATGTACTTCTATATCTTAAATTCTCTGACAATAGAAATCCTCTTCACTCTGACCTTCTATAACTTGTAAATTGTAAGAGAGATAAAAACTTACTGCACAAAATATTTAAATCTGAATAAAACAGACAATTTATGTCAAATTCTTTTGTTATTAAACATTTCAGATATATTCCTTGTTACAGGTTTGACGTTTGAAATACTTAAACTTTTTAAGTGGTGAGTCGCTATTCGTTTTTTCCCCTCGTAGTCATGCAAAGAGCAAGGAATTTCAATTCCATCATATAGCGATCCGCTTTTAAAAGAGTGATTTTGCTAAGGCTCCCTTTCTAAAATAAATGAGTCGAATGATATTAAACGCCTTCACTTACATCATGGTGTTAAAAGAGGGACGATCGTTTCGAGACTTCAAGGTCTCATCTTCGACAGGAGACGACTGGATCTTGATTCATAACACAAAATATATCTGACCCATGTGGACGATTGGAAGGACCTCAGGTGGTAGTTTTCATAACTGCTGGAGATGAACCAGAAGGCTGCTGTCCCGACATCCCTTGTAGTGTAGTGGAAGTAGGATGGGTTCCGTCTTGAACTGTTTTCTTCTGAAGGTGAACCAGAAAGCGGGTGACGTCATCCAACGGCGGAATTTCAAAATTTATAACTTGTAAATTATTTTTAATAATGAATATGTTTTCCCAAGCATCAAACATGGATGAAATAATTTACAAGTTATAAATTTTGAAATTCCGCCGTTTGTCACAGTAATTTGTATCACAAATTATATAAATGTCAAGAGTGATTATAGTGTGAATATGCATTATTGTATGACATTGATTTGAGATGTTTGATGATTGTAAGCATTGTTGAGAAGTGGGTTTATACGGCCTTACTGAAACTGACAATAATAGCGTGCAATAATTTAGCCAGGGGGTGAGCTGTTTATCATTATTAGAGACGAGCAAATGACGTAATATTGGCGCGTTTTTCGTAGAATTTGCTGCAACATTTTTCCCTAGAGCATATGTTTTCGTAATTTTCATTGGATATAAAAATAGACGCTAATGTTGGCGCGTTTTATTAACCAATAACAGCTCGGTTATATTCTTTAGGCATATCGGGATGTAGGAGTATAAAAAGGGCTAGGTCAGAGTCAAATTCGTTCCATCGGAAACATTTGTACATTACACGTCGTCTTCAGTCCATCGGAAACATTTGTACATTACACGTCGTCTTCAGTCCATCGGAAACATTTGTACATTACACGTCGTCTTCAGTCCATCGGGAACATTTGTACATTACACGTCGGCTTCAGTCCATCGGAAACATTTGTACATTACACGTCGGCTTCAGTCCATCGGAAACATTTGTGCATTACACGTCGCTGAGTTCAACAGAAAAAGTCATGGTGAATACTTGGATAGTTTAACGATTTGCAGTGTACGCATAGCAAAGTTATGAAAAATCTCAAGTGTTGTAAAGTTAATTACACAAAAAGTTGAAGTACGCGAATTAATAATGAGCAGTAAATAAGTTATTATAACAGTTTCAGTTTGGCGAGTGTCACGATTAATAGGTGAAAGTAAATAATGTGTTAAGACAATAAAAAGTGTAAAACAAATTCTTTCATCAGTGTTATCTTTGGATAAAAACTCCTTTCCGTTTACACACCTGTATAAGATAAGTGCTCGACCAAAAAGATCATAGCTAGCCGGAGGACAGTGAACCCAAAAATTAAACACAATAACAGGCGCTCAGTAAAAGATAACACGAAGTGACCGCGACAAATTGTCTTTTATACGTGCGGCAGATAAACAGTAGCATTTTTCAAACAAACCTAACATAGAATATCGCCGCATATTTGGCTTCATAACGTGGGGCAAAACACAAGTAAACACAAAAACATAAAAACGCCGCACGTTGGATGACGTCACCCGCCTTCTGATTTCACCTTCAGAAGAAAACAGTTCAAGACGGAGCCCATCCTACTTCCAGTTCCACTGCACTACAAGAGATGTACTAGCACCTGAGTTCCTTCCAATCGTCCACATGGATCAGATACATTTTGTGTTGTGAAGCAAGATTCAGTCGTCCTCTGTGCCGATGATGAGACCTTGAAGTCTCGAAACGATCGTCCATCTTTTACCACCATGATGTAAGTGAAGGCTTTTAATATCATTCGACTCATTTATTTTATCAATTGACTCTTCACTGTTAATATTGTCCTATTTCAACTTTGTTACTCCCTTTCTAACTACAACGAAATGTGTAATAAAGCCATTTCTGCAAACGTTTATCTATATTAACAAGAAGGTGCTAGGAGAATAAGCTCATGTAAGAAAATTTTTTAGACGAGTGGGTAGAGAACGTAATGTGAATGTAACATATCCTATAATTTTTTCAGAGCTGGAAGAAACTGGGTTACTTACGAGCATTAAACTACTGAATTGCCACGACTTAAGATGGGAAAGGGCAATAGATTGAGAAAGTCACAGTGTAGGGCAGTTCATACGCCTCCTCAACGTTTAAATTTAACTCAGTTCAGTCCGAGTTACCTACTTTTTCAAACTTTTTAATTATAGCTCCCTCTCCAATTTTGAGTGACTGCTATAGCAGATATGGGCCGCAGTTATATAATGACACTCCGGAGTTACTGAGTACAAGATTCGGCCCCTGCTACAACCAAGTCAACAACCAGCGTAAGAAGTTTCGTTTTGAGCTGCAAGGCATTACTACAGCTCTCACTAGGATGTGTGCGCTGAACCAGCATAGACGGCGCTGATGTTGCGACGTCACCAACCTCATTATCACGTGATCTCTGTGTGCCTCGAGTAAGACCTATTGACCTGGGGTGACTTTCTTCTTGGCTACTGACTACAAAAGGCTTCTTCGGACTCCGCGTCTTGGAGACGGCGGTCTCCTCACTTTTCGGCTTAGTCAAAATTGTACACATTCCTTTGGTCGTAAGTAACTTTAAAATTTAATTCCTATGGGTGGCCGGAACCACAGAGGCCAACTTATATCTATTAGAGCGAGTTCATACCTCTTTTGAAACATTGAAATTCTGTTAAATTATACTAAATGGCGAGCATATTGCTAGAAGGACAGAAATATTTGAAATATGGCAAGTGTAATTTGCTAACGTTATTAAATTTTCATGTGAATACATTTAATGTTATTTAGCTGCAAGAATATTGGCAGTTTTATTTTGGAAAGTGTGTTAAATGATTTTATTAATTTCTTTCAAGTTATTTCTGTAAAGCAAACAAATTTTACTCTAGGGGAATACTTACTTTGACTGTATTCTAGAATGTGCCTGGCAAATAACGCTTTACTTGTCTCTCTGCGACCAATAACTCTGGTAGCTGCGTATAATTGCGATTGGGATTTGGGAAACTTTGATAAACTTGCAATTTGTAGCGGGCTGTGCAAAGAATACAATTAATCTTATCATTAGAAATCAAAAACTCATTGCAGACCTCTTCGGACAAAACTTCTGAAGACAATGCTTAATGTAAAAGTCAGTTATTAATACACAGACATATATTTACGTTCGATATTAACGAAATAAACACACATATCTATCGAGGTGGCGTCATGGTAACGCAGGCGAATGCTGGAGTGGTTTATTTCAGCCCCCGGATTTCCTGACCCCATTTCATTTGTCATTTCATTCATCCTTCATCCCGTTTAGGTTGTTTGAGGGTTATAAGTGTCGGCGATGGTGCTTCGGTGCGGCATTACAGGGAAAAGGATGCTCTCTGTGGAACTTTCTCCGTCTCGCGGCTTTCAGCTGTTGCCGGAGTAAACGGACCGTAACCTCGGAGCGGTGTGTTGGACCCTATGTGTGTGGCGGGGTACCCGGCTTGCATGTCGACTGTCGGGGCATCTCAATCTGGAAACTTTGGGGATCCTGTCATTGCGTGCCGTCACTACTGGTTCCGGCCACCGTTGTTTCCTCTCATTTCCTCCTCCCTCCGGGGACTCCCTTTAGGCGCCTAGGTACAATATACTTATTGGATCAGTGCCGAGTCTCCTCTGATCAACCGAAAAAGAAAAAGAAAAATTAACACAAGAGAAAATTTGGCCATATGCATGCATTGTGTGTAGGTGAGCGAGACTATATTAACACCACTCAACCGATTTTGATAATTCTTCACCATCGAATACCCTTATTTCTTCTGACGGGCATGCACTACAGAACACCTAATTTCAATTAATAAATTAAAAATTCTTTACAAAGCCTATGCACTAGAATATAAATTGGAGTTATAGTCGTCTTCTGTGGTGTAGTGGTTACCATGCTAGCCTCTATTCCGGAGGTCGCGGGTTTAAACCAGGCAGAGGGCGATGGATTTTCCGGCCGTAAAAATCGGTAGCATAGATCCCTTCGGAAGGGAAGGAAAACCGGTGATCACGTGTCTTGATTTACGGCACGTAAAATAACCTTAAGCCTGATAAAGAAGCCTCTAAGCAAAATTACAGATCTTTCATGCCTAATAAAGAATGGGACTACAGTACTCGTAGTTAAAGGCGTCCATAAATAAAACTCAATTTAATTTAATTTATTGTGGTTATAAAACTACACACTTACGAAAAAGGCTTTGACTTATCGATAAGAATGCCGAGGAACGGAAAATAGCTGTTACTTCACAGAAAATGCATATAAAATAAGACAAATGCCGGGGATTTTTTTATTCTAGGCAAAACAAAAGAGAACCTAATCTGCTTATAACGGTGCAATAAACATCAGATACAGATTTCAAAATATTTAATAACACTCCTGTAGGGAGGCTTTGCTTTATTTCGTGTGTTGTATTTAACTATGCTATAGGGATAACATAATTGTATAAAGAGAGAAAACTGTATCTATCTGACATTAAATATCAGTCAACAGATATTTTATAAATTATTAACAACTGAGAGGATTATTTTTTTCGATGGTCAAAAAATGTCTGCCTTTTCCAAAGAAGTTAACTTGGTGGCCTTGGATTTGACCTTAGATTGCCGAACCTTATATTCAACAGCTTCACCTTGCAACAGAAATAATACATATGTGTAAATATTATAAATTATTATGTTAAATATGTTAGTTAGGCTTGTTTTATTATGCTAAGACAAGGAAGAACAAAATAACAAATGAGAAATAGACAAAACAATGTAATTTCCATAAGTTTTATGAAAACGACCAAACAAATTTTATATTATTTCTAATGTAAATAACTTCAGAAAGTAATATTATAGTAACTTAACATGTAATTGATTATTATTTTATCAGATTCAATATTGAAGGTATTTATTACAATAGAACATTGTTTAATAAGTAAAATAAAAATAACAAAAATGTAGTCCTACTGGGTGCAAAGGAAAATCAGCAGATACAGAAGATTTTTCTTAAAAGACGACTAAGTTGTGGGGAGGCGCCACAGATTAAACAATCGATTATCATTCAACTACATAACTAATGGCCACAAAAAGGGAAAGTAAGATAATAAAATTATTAAGATATTGGTGTTATTAATACTAAATAATTGCAATAACGGATTGTTATAATAATGAATTTCAGATGTTATTGTTAAAGAAAGTTAAAGAATTGTTCATATAAGAGTGTTTTTAAGAGTTTGTAACTGAAATAGTATTATCTACTAGAAAATTGAAAGTAAATACTACCTTGAGTAAAAACAAAACTAAATCTTATTTCATTCTCAACGAAATACGTTGTCAACCCAAAAGCATTACAACACGATAGTTGCATGGGTTCAGCACATCTAGGCTTAAGAACCTATTAAAACCTAGGGCAACTAACCCTAGGAAAAAGATAACCCTACCGGGAATATACAGGGTGGATCATTTAAGTTGAGACTGTACAATATCTCCAAAACTAAGCGATGTACAAAAAATGTCTGTAATAAAATTTGCTTGATATTATGGAGGAAAGTAAATGCCATTAGCATTAGTTTTGTTTGGAGGACGTTATGATGGTCATTTTAGGCCAATTAAATTTTTTAAAATGGGATTCTACATTTTGTATGTTGTTTTCTCATTCGAAAATTGTTTATAAAAAGCTGTTTATTTTGTGACGAGGTATGAGGAAACAAAATAAAACAATGTCGGTTCCTATGGGACCAAAGAGAACGTACAAAATTTATAACTCCTCCTGCTCTAATTATCTAAAACAAAATTAGTCGAATATTCTCACCGATGATTGTTCCACCGTAACTGACCCTCAAATGACCATCCATGGATGCTCCAACCATTCATTGCGCTCTTCGTACACAGCCATTCAGAATTCGTTGTTATTACATTGGTGTAAGAACAACTGCAAAGTGCTTTATACAAATGTTGTTTTGTTTTTTTATAAGTGAGAAAACAACATAAAAAATCTGATGTGTTACACTCACATGCCTTCCTCTACTCTTGTAAAACTATTTTTTAATTATTCTCCATATGCTTCATGTTAATCGAAATGTTAATCTTATTGCTAATTTTCTTGTAGATGCAAGGGGAATATGGTAGACTTTAAGCGATAGTCAAATATTTTAACGCTGGTTGCTATGTAGAGCATTCCATTCTCTTTGCATGTCCAGTACGTAAAAAATGAGTAACGAATTCCCACTTGAGAAAAAGTATTGGAAAATTTAAGGGAATAACAAGCTATAACTTGAAAATCGTTCACTCAACAAAAAAAAATGTATATGACAAATTGTGTTATTTTAACGCACATTGTGTATTTTAAGTTTGGTGTTCATCCGACTGTTCGTTTCTGAGTTATGCTGTTCCAGGACACACGCACACACGGACATGTTTCCAAAAATGCTTTTTTTGGATTCAGGGGGCCTCAAAACATATATTTCCTGTGAAATCTCGCTATCGAATTTTTGGGTGAAATACAATACTTCCCCTACTTACTGTACGTAGTAGAGAAAGTAAAAAGGCACGTTACCATTTGAAGAAAACTAAAATGGCCATCACAACGTGCTCAAAATAAAACACAGCTAATGGCATTTACTTTCCCTCATAATATCAAGCAACTTTTATCCAAAACATTTCTTTCTACAACGCTTAGTTTTGGAGATAGTGTACAGTCTCAACTTAAATGGTCCTCCCTATATATAAGAATCTTTGCCACATTGTTACACAGACATTGCTACAGCATCCTGAGGAGATTAAAAATCCAGAGCATCATGCCGAGAGGTACCACTCCATTCCACAGCAAGCATATATCCATCCAGCAATATCCCCAGTGTAACCTTTATTTCATTGAATATGTTAAGGGTAAGAACTATCTAGGTTTTATTATTAAATAACTATGGGACCAAAGAGAACGTACAAAATTTATAACTCCTCCTGCTGTAATTATCTAAAAAAAAATTAGTCGAATATTCTCACCGATGATTGTTCCACCGCCAAAGGATACATATAGGCTCTGCAGCATTTCCAGAACCTGTAAGACTGTAAGGGGGCTAATGGAAGTCAGGCGTTCCGCCGGTGCTTCGCGTCCTTTTGCTTAAATATCAATAGATTTTTCATCCGTTATTAAGAATGGCCGGAGCTGTTCAATTGAATGGAATGAGAAGCGGGGGGAAGGGGTGTGGCATTGATCCAGGGAGTCCAGACATTGTGCCCTACGCCTCCACAAGGGTGCGCCCCCGGGAGGAAGGGATGATGTAAAGGGGCGGCCGAAACCAGGAGTTACGGCTCAGAAATGACAAGGTCTCTAAACGTTTACAGATATAAACGCCCCGACAGACGGACTAGCAGACCCGGGACACAGCCCCACATGAAGTCCAACGCCCCCAAGTCCTTATTCCCCGCAAACAGCCTAAGGTTCACACAGAGCATCCTTTTCCCTGCCACGCTGCGACGCAACTCCATCGCCGACACTTCCAACCCTGAAACAGACCAAATGGGGGTGAAGGATGACTGAAATGATAAATGGAACCAAATGGAGGGACAGGAAATTCGGGGGATGTAAGGATCTTTCGTAGTATTTACCTGGCGACGCGGGAAAACTCCCAAAAAACATGGGCCAGGGAGATCGGCCACGTGAATCGAACCCACGACCTCCCGAATGCGGGGCACAGACACAACTGCCTGAGCCATTCCGCTTGGTGGGCTATACAAAATTAAAATAATAAGTAAAGGTGAGGGTTTACTCCAAAAAATCTTTGTAAAATGTTGTAACTAAATAGTTATTCCAATTTCTTTGTTTATTTGTTTCTTTATTTCTTTCTTTCTTTGAAGCATTATTACTCAGCACTAATTCAGCGTTGTATTATTGGGAAGAAGAGACCTGAAATATTGTCCAAACAGGTCATTTTTCTCCTTCACAATGCCAGCAGGCAACTAACGGCCCATATGACTCAAAGCAATATTGGCCGACATGTGCTGGTTTTATCACACAGTTCTTACAGTACGGATTTAGTCCCCCATTGACTTCTATTTGTTTGCACCTCTTATAGAGCATTTGGGCGGAATGCACTTCCAGACAGATCACAAACCCTAACGCTGTCCTGCAGTGGTTATGACACCAAGCCCTTCGTTCTACGCCAAAGGCATCAGGGAACTCCCAAAGTGATGGCAACGGTGTCACTTAGAAAAACCGACATAGTTCAGTGCTTCTCTGTATATTTTCTATATGCAAATTAACAGTATTGGAGAACTTTAAACGACCATAGTACATGCCAGGAAAATCAACACCAAGTCCGTATATATTCTCGAGCCATAAGCAAGTATCGCACAGTTGCAAAGAATCTTTCACGAGGTGCACGTCACACAGTTCTGAAGAATCTCTCACGAGGTGCACGTCGTAGAGTTAGTTACAAAAAGTAAGGTTCGCGAAGTAATTGTTATGCGGTAACTAATACGACTGTAGTTACATTCGGAAATATCACAGTTTCAGTCAGGTGTGTATAAAGATTAAATATGTGAATTATTAATTATGTGTGACGGCAATAAAGGTGTAGAAACAATTTTTTTTATCAGTGTTATATTTTAACAATAACTCCTTTCTGTTTACACGCCCTGCTTAGAGATATTTGCTCGCCTGATTTATAGCTAGCCGGAGGACAAAGAACCCACATTTAAAATAATAAAACAAGAGACGCTCAACAAATAAGATAACACGATTCATTGATAACTGCGACGTGTCATTTAGAAAAACCTACATAGTTCAGTGCTTCTCTGTATATTTTCTGTCTTAAAATTAACAGTATTGGAGAACTTTAAACGACCATACTACATGCCAGGAAAATCAACACCAAGTCCTGTGTTTTTAATTATACAAGCTCTTAAATGGCGTTCCTTAGGTCCGTCTTCGTCGCTTGAGAGCCAGTATACGTATTAGATAGATGAAAGCTCAACTCATGCGATAAAAGGAACATAAGGTACTTTGGAGCTCTCTAATCAGAGTTGCGGATTTCATAAATTTTTACTATCCAATGCACGTCGCTCCGAAAATTCTACTGAACTATTACTTGGATCCACTGTCAGAATCAGTCAATAAGTTCATAAGCAACTATAGATGTGACCAATAGGACGACCAATAATGTGTGGAGCGGAAGTACAAAATATGCCACGATTTGGATTGGAATATAAATAAGGAGCTGTCTACGTTCTTCAGTTTCTCGCGGAGAAGCAGTGGCACCAGCATCCACTAGTGGACACTGCAATTTTTAAGCATAATATGTTTTGTACAGTCGCTTACAGAATGTTAAATTTAGTACATCAATTCTGATGGGAATGACCAGTGATAAAATACATAATATCTTGTGCCCTTTTGAATAATAACGTTTAATATAGGCTTAAAGCCGTCCTAAGATGCTATAACATGCAAGCAAAGTTTTGAGGTGATAACCGAATTCATCTAGTAAAAAGCTACATTGCAGTTTAAAACCCGTTTGAGCTTCAAGGTTCAAAGTAACTGAGTGGTATTGTGGTCTTTCGTTCAATGATGCAAGATGATAGCTGTCTTGAGTTATAGCTTAATTTCCTCCATATTTCTTTCTGCTTTACTTTTGGTATGTAACATTTCTGGCGCAAAGACGGCATGAAAAGAAGATTGTCAGCTAAAATTTTAGCGTAGATCGGGAGAAAAGAAATCTAATGAGATACATGCCTTTGTTTACCCTCTATCGTTTATTAGTGGGTATAAAAACTATTCTTACTAAAGATATTTTCTATCCACTACATTTTAATCCAAAGAATCATTTGCAGAAATAGTTACAATACACAGTTCGTTGTAGATATAAAGGGAACAGCGTTAATGAAATGTTTAACAACTGGATGTATACGCTGCCTTAAAATTTCACAGTGTTTCCATGTAATCGCGACAGACAGGACTTTCAGAGATGACCAAGAAATTAACTATCCGAACCTTTAATAACGGATTACGCCACAAAAAAACTTATTTGAAATAAATTGCTTGTTTTAAAGGGATATACATTATTTGTACAGTACGTTTTCGTTTTTCGCTTAACGTTTACCAGTTATACAAGATTACACAAAATTTCTTCCAAATGAAGTGGACTTCACAACCTATTCCCGGAAAATTCAAAATGTATATTTTATTCGTAATGTAAATATCTTTAATATATTGTATTTTAATCAAAATCATTATGGCCATATTTTAGAAAATAAACAATTTCGAAAAACTTCTCTGTAAGGGGTAGTCTATGGTTGGGGGATTTTCTTGAAAATGTTGGAACATTTGTTGGAAGGTACTGTATCTAAATACCAAGTTTGGTATTTATCCGACTTTTAGTTTTTGATTTCGTACTAATTTTAGAAAAAGGAGGAGTTAACATTAACTAAACCAAAATTGTCGAACAGTACCGCAAGAGTGTAACAGGATTGTAACTACCTGATCCTAAATATAATTTGGATTAAGTTGCTTGACTTGGGACATAGCATTCTTAAATTTAGTAAATATAAGGTTAGTCTAGCACGAGGTCCAATTCTATCTCAGGAGTTTTTGAACGCTAATCTACTCAACCGTTTTTTAGATGCTCTGCAACGAAATATTTGTGCATCGCCGTGATTTCATACCTACGCCAGGCTTTCCGTATACCTTAGCGCAGATTAGACACAGGTAGAAATAAAATATGCACGAGGCTCATCTGTAGAAAAACGCCCTTTTTTTGGCAAAAGGAGCGATGTTTTCAGCCCAGACTTAAAATCTACGGGTTGCATAGATGCATAAACCCAGAGGAAGGGATTCACCTGGTAAAAGGGTACGGGTCTTCTGGAAAACCAGACATGCCCGGTTGTGAGAGAGAAAACCAAGACAGGATTTTCAATTAAATTTGAACAACAAAACATTCACCTTATTGCCACTGGCGTTTCTCTATTGAGTAAAGGGTTTGTTTGAACTGCTTACGCTAAGTTGTTAGGTAATTACAACTAATTGAATTTTGTTCTTTTGTTTAATGCCTTCATTCTTTTTACTCTGCCAACAAAAGTTATTTCCAGGAAGCTAGCTTTTATTCCTTTCTTTTCTCTTCGTGCGTTTGCTTACAATACCGGACTTCTTCCCTTTTTCATTACTTCTTTCCTTTTAATTTCTTTCGCTTTCCATTACCAGCCTGTTAAGAAAAAAGAAAACAACCAAGGAGGATAATTAAGTCGCTGGATAAGCAAAGTGCATCTTGGATGGAAATTAATGTAAAGGACTACTCTTGGGGAATGGGGGTGGGGGAGGTTCCTCTCTATGACCTGCCCTTTTAGAAAAACGCCGGAGTCTCCTTCTTTTGAGACGCAACGTGTCCAGTGAGGATTTTAACTCCTTTAGTAGAGGCTCTTTATATTAAAAGATAATTATCAGATCCCCCTAGGGGCCAAGCTATTTTGCATCTTTCAAGTGGCTCTGCATATCAGCTGCTTGAAGATCACAAGTTGTAAACCTAAATGAGCCAAAAAATTAAACATATCATAAAGGAACCGTTTTAATAATAAAAGTCCTTAAAGGGAGTCTTAGTTGAGAATGCATGTTTTCAAACAATTTGTTGTTAACTTCCAAAAGTTTTTAAAATAATATAATGAAACCGAACATCAGCTTTTGAAAAACAATTTTTCAATAATGCTGAAAGTTTGAAACTTTTAAGTGCATTATTGCAAGAAAAAAATTAAAAATTAGAAGTATCCTTATTGTACCTTTTCTCAGAAGTCAAGCAGTCGATAGCAACAAAAACTTTGTGGGAAAGTTCCATATGCAGTGATAATAAATCGTGTTTAGTACATTTTTTTATTAATCTATTATTGTTGCTTTAACAATAAAGTCATAACGTGACTACAATAAATTTTAATAAATACAATATTTTGAAGCAAATTACAACATTGATTATATAATTTTATACAATTTTATTTCTTTTAAAAACTTCAATATGTTGTGACAGATGGTTGGATCACTCAAGCCTCCGAGAGGTTAACAGGAATACCACACTGAAGCCGATGAACATCGTAGATAGGGCACTCTGCAACTATATGATGAACTGCGAGAATGGAGTGACACTGTTTGCATGTAGGCTGATGATCTTTTCCAAGGAGATATGAATGTGTAATTGCAGTATGTCTGATACGTAGCCTGGTGAGAAGTACCTGGTCACGACGAATTAGATGTTTTATTGGGTAACTGAAACTAGGATTGGAGCTTACGGCGATTAGCTTGCTATTGGATGTGGAACTACAGTGTAGCTTCCATTTCTTACATATTTCATACTTGAGGCGGAACCTTGAGGTTGGCCAGGTTTGGAGAGTGGTACGTTGCTTCTTTAGCTGCTTCATCAGCTTTTTGATTTCCAGATATGCCCATGTGAGATGGTATCCATGCCAGCGTCACATGTTTATTACTGGCTTTTATATCATTATACAGCTCTAAAATGTTCTGCACTAAAGAGTTTCTGGATGACTTCTGTTGTAGAGCAGGAATAGCGCTCATCGAGTCAGTGAAGATGATATAACAACGGTGTTCAGCTTTCATTGTGTATTCCAAGGCAAATCTTATGGCAAAAAGTTCAC
Source organism: Deroplatys truncata (assembly GCA_030765065.1). Lineage (NCBI taxonomy): Eukaryota > Metazoa > Arthropoda > Insecta > Mantodea > Mantidae > Deroplatys > Deroplatys truncata. The sequence continues at coordinate 282,273,741 of CM060975.1, forward strand.
AGGAGAATATAGAGAGGTAATTCGGAAGACTGTAAGAAATTGTATCTTAGGATCTACCACAGCACAACCACTACTCCCATTCATTTTTGATCCATCAGTATATATATATATATATATATATATATAATATAGGTATGAAAGTAAATTTTGTTTAAGCTACTAACGTTTAAAGAAAATCTTACAGTTTTGGTTTGAAAATATCCTTAACTTCGTTGGCATGTACTACATTTTCAAAACAGACAAAAACCTGGTGCATAGGATTGTTTATTATACAAGGTTATAATGCTACCAAGTTCCACCACGCTTAGATAAGTAGTATCAGAGAAAATGTACAATACTGGTGGGAAAACGTTCTGTTCGATAAAGTGATGCAGAAGATTTACTCTTTACTTTCTCTACTACGTATAGTAAGTAGGGGAAGTGTTGTATTCCACCCAAAAATTCGATACCGAGATTTCACCGGAAATACATGTTTTGAGACCCCCTGAATCCAAAAAAAGCATTTTTGGAAACATGTCCCTGTGTGTGTCTGTGAACAGCATAACTTGGTATTTAGGTTCAATATCTTCCAGAGATGCAACACAGAGGTTTTCAAGAAAATCCCTCCACCCCAGATTACATGGAACATTTTTCGAAAATTTTAATTTTCTCAAAAACGGCTCTAACGATTTTGATTAAAATATCACATGTTTAAGATATTTTCATGACAAATGAAATGTATATCTCGAATTTTCTGGGAATATCTCCAAAAGTATTCTTCATTGTGAACGACTTTTGCATAACTGGTAAACCATAAGAGATAGACAAAATTTTACTACACAAAAAATGCAGATCGCGTTAAAATACACAATTTATGTCATACAAGTTTTTTTTGTTGAGTGAACCATTTTTGAGATATTGCTTGTTATTCCCTTAATTTTTTCAATACTTATTTTCTCAAATGGGAATTCGTTATTCATTTTTTTGTTTTGTATATGCAAAGAGTATTAGTCTGTGGCAAAGGGAATGGTGCTTCACCTAGCAACCAGCTATTGAGAGATATGTATGTGCTTAAAGGCTACTGTATTTCTATATTGCCCTTGTAAATATATATTCCCCTTACATCTACAAGAAAATTAGCAATAAGACAGAGTCTGCAAATGTTTATGTCGATTAACATGAAGTAGATGGAGAATAAGCGTTTGCAAAAATAGTTTGTACAAGAGTAGGGAAAGTCATGTGAGTGTAACACATCAGATTTTTTGTCTTGGATATGCAAAAGAGTATTAATCTGTGGAAAACAGAATGGCGCTGCACAAAGCAACCAGCTATTAAGAGATATGTCTACCAAGTATTTCTATATTGCCCTTACAAATACAAAACAAGGGGAACATAGTACGCCTTAAGCGATAGTCAAGTATTTTTAGAACTGGTCGCTATGTGTAAAATGTAATTCTCTTTGCATGTCAAAAGATCGTTTCTGCAAATGTTTATCTCGATTAATATGAAATAGATGGAGAATAAGAGTTTGTAAAAATAGTTTGTATAAGAGTAGAGAAAGTCATGTGAGTGTAACACATTAGATTTTTTAGTTATGCTGTTGACACACGCGCGTGAGGACATTTTTCCAAAAAATGCTATTTTGGATCAGGCGATCACAAAACACAATTTTTTCTGTGAAATCTACTTATCGAATTTTTGGCGGAATGCATTACCTTTTCTGCCTACTATGCATATTGTAGAGAAAGTAAAAATAGGTATTTAAGCCTAAAATTCGAGGTTTAGTAATAACAAACACCTCCTATAAATAAAAAAAGCAAGCAAAAACAAATTAAAGCTGTTATTGTTAGCCTTATTAATATTAAAATGGTACTTAAATAGCAAGAACATACACAGTTCAGTGTTACGCTGGCCCATCTTTGGGATGAAGTAAGCAATTTATCAATTTGGCCAGGATTATGCATAGCCAGAGGGTGTAGCTACACATGACAGTACTAATTTAAATCCCCTCCTTCCTTTATGGAACACTTTTTCTACTCCAAAAGAAGGCCCTGCATTACTCGCGTTCGCTTTAAACAGCCTTCTTGTAACCAATCGTATTTAGGAAATTTCTACTCTTTCTAAAACAAATTTTGGGACACACAACTAATTTAATCTTCAAGAAAGATTCTTTGTAAGCCAATGATTTAGAGCTAAAGCTTATTCTCGTAAAGATTCGTATACAAAGCAAAAATGCATGAATAACGGGATCTTCATAGTTTAAAAGGAGGTCTGATATTACAGTTTCTTTCATTTCTTTGCATCCCTTCTTTGCTAGAGGAATTTGTAGGGAGCAATAGAAGGGCAATCTCTGAAAATTTCGTAATTTGTGTCCGTCCATCACAAAGTGGTTCAGTAACGAAGTTGTGCAAATAAATGTAGGTTGAAAGGAAATGGAAACAGACGAGATGAGAGGATTCAGAATATAAGCAGATTTTACGAGTTTCTGTTTTCTACGTATTACTTGCTTAGCAACATGTACTTGCTCATTTCTGACGTTGTCCATACAGATACTAAGATTTAATGGCAATGGAATAATGCTAAATATAGGCCATTGTCTTCTTACAATGCGAACAGGAGTTTAATGAGATTTTTCTATTTGCGAATACAAATTATTATTATAGCTATCGACTTTCTTAGTTATCTCAGAGAAGACGAGGATATTAATACAAACAATTCTACATTTTAACACTTTTATTTATTAAACTTTTGAATTTTAGTGACTATGTTATTACTTTCTCTACTACGTACAGTAAGTAGGGGAAGTATTGTATTCCACCGAAAAATTTGATACCGAGATTTCACGGGAAATACATGTTTTGAGACCCCCTGAATCCAAAAAAGGGCATTTTAGGAAACATGTCCGTGTGTGTGTGTGTGTGTGTGTGTGTGTGTGTGAACAGCATAACTCAGAAACGAACAGTCGGATAAACACCAAACTTGGTATTTAGGTTCAGTATCTTCCAGAGATGCGACACGAACGTTTTCAAGAAAATCCCCCACCCCAAATTACCCTTTATATGGAACATTTTTCGAAAATTTTAATTTTCTCAAAAATGGCTAACTATTTTGATTAAAATATCATATGTTTAAGATATTTTCATGACAAATAAAATTTATATCTTGAATTTACTGGGAATGTCTCCAAAAGCATTCTTCATTGTGAAGGACTTTTGCATAACTGGTAAACCATAAAAGATAGACAAAATTTTGCTACACAAAAATGTAGATCGCATTAAAACACACAATTTGTCATATAGATACATTTTTTTTGTTGGGTGAACTGTTTTCGAGATATTCCTTCTTATTCCCTTAAATTTTCCAATACTTCTACTTTTTCTGAAATTCGTTATTAATTTGTTTTTGTCCTGGTAATGCAAAGAGAATGGAATACTCGACATAGCAACCACCTGTTAAAATATTTGACTATCGCTTAGAGCCTAGCAATTCCCCTTGCATCTACAAGAAAATTAGCAATAAGATTAACATCTCCGATATCTCGATTAACAGAAGTATATGGAGAATTATCGTTTGTAAAAATAGTTTGTACAAGAGTAGAGAAAGTCATGTGAGTGTATCACATCAGATTTTTTTTCTATCTTCTTTAATACAGTGCGTTCCTTTTATGGCGAGGCAAGAATCGCGCTCACTATTATACTGAGGGTCGGTCTTACTAAGTTTTAACGGCTTGTTTGTTAATATTTAGTTCAAAGTTTAACATAATGTTAAAACTCTTGCGTTTCATCAAACTTATACAGCAAATTGTTAGTTTAAGTGCATGTTAACGTCAAAGACAACTGCGATCGATAACTATCGGTAAGGCGGTGACCTAACTACACGCCTTCTGAACGCGCTCCAATGCACTATTGTTTACATATCGCAGCGCTCAGCGCTCTCTGTGGCAATAGCAGACAACATTCATTGGCAATTGCCATGGCGCCATGGGATGTTTCTGATTATTAGAGGTTAGAATCGCTAAGTCAACCGAAAAATCTAGATGCAGAGGAACTGCTGTTTCACGGGTTAAAAACATTAACTACAGTAACTCAGCGAGTAATTTAATTGGAATGAACGGACAGAAAGCAAGCAACTGCGGCAATTTCATGCTAACATAGAATGCAGCACCACAAAGTCAGGTGCGAGAGCGTTTAGAACGGTTAAAAACTGGTGGTGGACACTACATTAACACTAAAGTGGACGAAATTGTGTTAACAGCGATTAAGGATCAAGCAGATACAAACTTAAATACTGTTTACTTCTTGAAGCAATTGCTTCGTAAATTTGCCGAACGAACTCGTAAGCGGTAGCTTTGGAAATAGCAATATTATGACCAACCATTAAATGAAAAGTGCCAGTAACATAAAACCTCAAAATAATTAACATGTGTAGCTTTGGAGAAACAGACATGCTTCTGTTTGTAGTATTCTAACCTCTCGTATTTACCATAAGACCATGGTCATAACCCCTTTGGATAGTGTATATCGTTTTAAAAAATTTCTCCTTTTGCAGGTTTTCAAATTTATTATGACGCACGTCTGCTCCTCTGTTAGGAATGGCATTCAGAAATGCCAAATATCTACAGCAAACTGACTCATCAGCTTGATTTGCGGCAGCCATTTCCCAACTTCTAAAATTTATTAGGTTTCTTAACACAGGGGTACGCCAGTATTAACTTAACACCTAGTTTAACACATTGTTAATAACATTATTCGATGAAACAGAATTTAACATTTAACATTAAGCATCGGTTGCTGAAAGCGGCCCTGGGGGGTTTTCGTTCCGTAATTTGAGGCAGTATTTTTAACACTTAAATAATTTCAGTGTAATTATATAATATGTAAATTCAATAACAACCCACCTTATATAAAATTGTATATTACGGTTATTATATATGTTTATATTATTGCATACTATTGTATACATGTTCAATAATGTTATATGAATGTATTACGTAATTTAATAATGTAGGAGGTGTGAGAAATATGTCAAAAGTTGCTAACAAAGAGGCATCAATGAGGTAACCTTGAGGCAATAATGAGTTTGAGAGTTTAAATGTTACTTGTGATTCTTGGAAGCAATAATGTAATTTTAGTGACAGTTTATAAAATAGCCAATCACCAACCAGAAAAAGCTTTAGTTAAATGAAGGTATTCTATTGGAGTAGGATTAGCCAATCAGAAACTGAAAAGGAGAAACATTTACAAATTTAGAGTTCAGTTGCCTGCAGACAGCGTTACTAACCAGACGCAAAAAGTGTCCTCGAGAAGTATAATACCTATTCGTGTGAGACGAAAAATAGTTTACTTGTTAAAAAGTGCAAGTGTTTAATAATAAACAGAATCTCACAGCTCTCTATATCAGTGAAGTGATATTTAAATCGTGTCAAGCATTAATAAAAGGAGTGAAGTAAAATTATAATCTGTGTAAGCCTACATTCTTGTCGCACCACAGCCCTACTAAGAGAAACGTGTCTCTAACAATAATACTGACGCAGCCGAGGCAAACATAAATATATAATATTTAAAGAAACAGCCAAATTATAAAGTTAATATTTTTTTAAACTTGGGGCAAAGGCCACCTGAAAGTATATTTGGAGCGAAGGCTACCGGAAACTGTTTACTATACGTGCGGTTGCAACTACAAGTTCGCCTCCCCAACAGTTGAAATATAATACAACTCCTTCAATACTATCTACTTCAAATCGGTTTACCATACATGAAGCTACAAAAATAATTCTTCAAACTCCCACGTTATTTACGAGTGATAGTAACATGTATTATAATGAGTACTAATTTGTTATAAGTGGCGTTGGAGGTGGTGTCCATCTGCGAGAAGAAATTCCTGGCATTTTCGGCTGAAACTTCCATTCACACGCATAAGTTCTACTTGCGTAGTGTTAATAATTTTTGTTTTTATATTGTCCATAAGTTTGTCTATGTTGTGGAAATGGTTCCTATAAACTTTGTTTTATAGGGTTCCCCACAAATAGATATATCAATTTCGTCAATTTTTTCCCTCTGTTCGATCATCCCGTTTTCGCTCTTTAAGTTTAGCACTCCTTGTCCAAAAAGTATTAAAGTCTGTGAGATTTAGCTTGTCAGACCCCAAAAAGAAAGAGACAGAAACACCTACCCTTTTGTTGTCTCTCTTTACGGTGATAGGGGCAAGGCTGAAAGCCGGCTTGTTTAGTAGCGGTACATCTTTCATCATCGACCGCGGACTCTGGTTCATTTTCTCCATGGTTGTCACAAACTTCAGTTATTTCAGAATCTTAATTTTATTTCTCCGAGACCGAGTCTCCCAAATAAATTATAAAGTTATTACAAACATCTTCCTCTAAAGCGTGCTTTTCCCAATAAATCTGTTCGAGCTGTTTAATACGCTCCCAAGCATTTTTGTATTTTTCTGCTGTAACTTTTCCAATATCCCTATCAAATAATGCTTTTACATCACTAGATTTGAAAGATATGTTATGTTTGCAACATCATTCTGAAGAAGGTGCTTTGTTTACGTAATTTATTGTTACGTTAAGTTATTAGCCTCACGCTTGGAAAGCCAATTTGAAGAAGATACTGTTTTTGGATTGTTTTTACCACGCTTTGGGCGTCAATTTGATGTGGATTATTTGTTACGTAATATCCTACTACGTATGAGAAGCTGATTTTTGAAGATGTATTTTTGTTGTTGCGCTCCAAGTTTTAAAATATTATATTAACTTTGTTATTAAACTGCTTCTATAGGTAGTATTTATGCTTGCCTCGGCTGCTTCAGTATTGTTTTAGAGTCACGTATCTCTTAGAAAGGGCGTGGTACGACAAGAATGTAGGCTTGCACAGATTTTAAGTTTAAATTCACTTCTTTTTATTAATCCTTGGCACAAATGAAATAGCACTACACTGATATTAAGAGCTGTGAGATTTTTTAATTTAAAACTTGTGCTTTGTTAACGCGTATATTTAATTTTACGATTCACACGAATACGTAATATTTCTTTAGAGAACACATCTTCCATCCGGTCACTAAGGTCTGCCAGCAACTGAACATATTTCAATCGTTCAAAACCCGTAAGCTTCTGTAGTTGAAGTCTCTGATTGACTAATCCTAGTCCAATAGAATACCTGCATTTTATTAAAGCTTTTTCTCGCTGTTGATTGGTCATTTTAAAAACTGTCACAAAGTTTACATTATCGTTGCTCTAATCATGACTAGTAACATATAAACTCTCTGCCAACACCACCTTAAAAATGAAGATGTATTCTTCTTTACGTAATATGCTGCTACGTATGAAAAGCCGATTTGAAGATGTATTTTTGTTGTTGCGCTCCAATTTTAAAAATAAATATTAATTTTCTTATTAAACTGCTCCTTTAACAATTATTCTTTTTTTTTATTAATCCTTGACACAAATTAAATAGCACTTCACTGATATCAAGAGCTGTGAGATTCTTTCATTTAATATTTGCACCTTGTTAACCCGTATACTTAATTTTCTTTTCAAACGAATGCGTAATATTTCTCTAGAGAACACATCTTGCATCCGGTTACTATCAAGATCTGCAGGCAACTGAATAGATTTCAACCGTATAAACTTTTAAATTTCTGTATTTCAAGTCTCTGATTGGCTAATCCTAGTCCAATAGAATACCTGCATTTTATTAAAGCTTTTTCTGGCCGTTGATTGGCTATTTTTAAACTGTCACAAAATTTACATTATTGCTCCTCTAATCATGACTAGTAGCATTCAAACTCATTATTGCCTCAAGGTTATCTCATTGTTACCTCATTGTTAGCAACGTTAAACTTATTATTCTCACAGCTCTTCCATTATTAAATTACGTAATGCATTCACATAACATCATTGAATATGTTTACAATAATATAAGCATATGCAGTGCCTGTTACATATATTTTAAAATTATTACATTCCTATTGCTTCAAGGCGGGCTGTTATTGAATTTATATATTATATAATTCAATTGAAATTATTCAAGTGTTAAAAACACTGCCTCAAAAATCACTAAAACAAGTACAAATCCGAATGCGAAATTCAACATTACATCTAAGTTTTCGTGTTTAAACATTTCTACTTGGCTGCATAGCATAATGCAACACGCACAAAACAACGCAATCGCTTCTCGCACTTCTTTGCTTTAGAAGGCACTAATGCCACTGACGCGGATCTTATGTGGTGGGTTTTTGCAAAGTGCATGAGGCCATTTAACAGACAATAGAGGGCTAGGAGGGAGGTTGTGCTTTCCAAGAATTTAGACAAAGCAAGTAAAGTGCCCCAATGTCAAGATTAGAACCAAACCTGAAAGGCTAAATCTCATAGACTATAAGCAGAAGTCTTAACAGTTTTGCTACCTGTAATTGGAATACCAGGAAATGTCTTGTTAAATTGTTTATACACCTGCCTACATGATTTGGATTTTACACATGTATCTACATAAAAATTCGTTGCTAATGAATTTGTAGGCAGGCATTGCAGTGGACTAATAACACATTAACACTCTTCAGCAAATCACACACAATACAGTTGCCTTGAATAAACTTTCACCTTTGAGATGCACAATGCTCTTTACAGTACGAGCACAAAGCAGCGACTGAAGCACAGCTGATAAAGATAATCTTGAATGGTCATGTGTCGCCAGTTGCACAGCGGAAAAGTAAGTAGTCGAAAGTTCTCTATATTGAACCACTTGCGCCTAAATAGTAAACAATAATTATAATTTCAAATCAAAGTTTTCAGAAATACAAGCGTTAAAGTGACAAATCTTGCGCTAGCAATATCCTCAACACAATTTAAAATTAATATAATTGTTAATTAAATAACACTTAAAAAGTGAAATGGTGTAAATCGGTTCAAATTATGAGCGTGGTCCTTAAATTGAACCATTCATGTCTTAAAATGAACCATATACCTTTAAGTTTAAAAGTATTTTTATTGATACGAAATACGCATATTTTATGGTGCATTCAAAACAAATACGCTATCAGCAACAAAAGTACAGTCCAAAATTATGATAAGAGTAGCAATTTCCTTGAAAATTTTGAATTTTTATATAACGACAATCACTTGGTTTTTAGATAGCTATTATTTGCAAATATAGAGCTTTTACTAATTTTACTCTCATACAAAAGAGTCCAATTATACACAGCCTTCACTATAAAAAACTTACTTCTTAGCACTAACTTTTGCACACTTTGGTGAAGCCATATCCTACATCTCATAAACTGGATCATGTCCATCATTTCAGGCAATTCACAATTCACATATTCATGTCAGCCACTGTTTCTAACATGTTTTTTTTTAACTTAAATGTTATATCGATATTTATTCACAAGATATACTAATATCAGTTGAACAACCCTAGAACTTCAATATGCTTCCTAAATTGGACTAGTTCAATATAGGGTTTAAACAGAGAGCCACGCCATTTTGGAAGTTTTAGCATCTATGTGACTAGGAGAGACGCTGCTTGAATAAACGTATGCATGAATATTGTTGCTGAATAAACACTTCATAACATGTTACATATATATATATATATATATATATATATATATATATATATATAGATCATCTCAAATGTATCTAGTTGGTCGTATAAGCTTAGCTAGATGAGTCAAATATTACTTCTGAAGCACCAAAAACACACAATACTTCATACAACTGAAACCACAGCTCAGAATGCAAAGTAAACAACTCCAAGCATTCATAGCTGTACACGCTACGCTTCTTCTAGGATTATGGTGCCATCTGTCGAACAGTTTGGAAAATATTTGAAGCGGTTCAATTTAAGAGGTGGTTCAAATTAGGGACCTTTCCCTTATTGTCTACAGTGGAGCGTGCTACGCATATAGCCAGTCTGTGACCTTAACTTAGAGCGACTGTACCATAGTTACTTTGTTAGAATATAAATGAAATTGGTGGATATAAGGATTTAAAGTGGAATACTGTCTCCCCTGTGAATTTTAAAGATGACTTTTTTCAGAATGTTGTTAAGAAAATTAAAGAAGGAATGGAATAAAAAGCAGTTGTTTATTTTAGGGAAAATAATAATATGAGAGCTTTTTTTAATTCTTTACATTTATTTTGTTTCATTATCGAGGGGCCATTGCCTACTACAAGTTTGTATAACAAATGAAAATCATGATTTGAAAAGCAGATTAAGGACATAGTAGTTAAAGAGCGTCCATAAATAAAACTCAGTTTATAGTCTTGTTCTATCATTTCTTCATTAATAACTCTCTTATATTTAATACGAATTGTCCCTTTAAAAGTCATTGATTTTGTCTTTGTATTCCTTAGTTTGGGAACACACAACATTCAACATAGTGAGGAACAAAAGAATGTATACCTTTGCGGCAGTGCAGTCCCGCTATAGATCGAATTAAAACCCCCAAAAAGCGGAACTTTGGCGTTGGAAGCAGCCCTTGAATTTGATCGCGTTTGGGGATGTGTCGGTGGGTTGTGGGTTATGTATTATGCATTGGGACTGTCAGAGGAAGCATTCTCTTGTTGGAGTTGCGCTGTTGTTTACATCCAAAGCAAATCTTATCTACTAGGTCAACAGACGAAATTCATTTCCCATCTGCAATTCATTATTCGTAGCGAGAAGGTAGAGGCACAAATGGGTTAGAGTGCCGTGCCTTTCCAGAATGTCAAACGTAATTATTGACAGAAAAAGCTACTTCCACCAGACGTTTCTGGCTAAACAAGACAGGAAAAATGTTTGAAAAATAAATAACGCTTTTTCTGGCGCCTCCATGGGTTTGAATAGCAAACAATTTTTGCGCTCCAAAACTCTGAAGAATGTGCAAGGTATATGGAGAACGACGAGGGTCCATAAAGCTTTATTCTAAACCCTGTTCCATCTAACTTTGAACATCATCTATTAACTGTTACGTGCACTAGTCACCTCTCATTGGCTGGTGTCGTGGAATAGGTTGTTGTGCGATATAAACTAGTTCATTATTTCACATCACTTATCTTGATACATTCAACGTGAATTTACAGATTTAAATTTTCATTACCGTATAAATCAAATAAGTTTAACACAGCAAATTGAAATTGAGTTTTATTTATGGATGGTCTTTAACTGCTGTGTTCCTTAAAGTCCCATTCTATATTGGGTGTGAAAAACCCCTTTTCAGGCTTGAGGTTCCTTTGCGTGCCGTAAATCTAGGACACGGGTCCACCGGATTTACTTCCCTCCCGATGAAAGCCATGCTAAGGATTTTTATGCCCGAAAAAATCCTTCTCCCTCTGCCGGATTTGAACCTGCGACCTCGGGAACTAGAGGCTAGCTTGGTAACCACTACACCACGAATAACGACATTAATCAACACAGTTGATGCACCTGGAACTTAACAAATAGGTAGGTAGGAGGATCTTCTGTTTAAACTTGTCTCTCAGTACGACGAAAACAGGTACATCCATCATGACATTGTTTTCATCGCTTTTATCGCCTGACCTTGCACTGCACAGGACTTCATACTGTGAGGCAGCGGCTATGACGCAAGGTTATCGGGAGGTCGGCGCCTAACAGTCGGAGATAAACAACGATAAGTAGCGCTTGCCAGCGTAAACACGGGAATACCAAATAACAAGAATGTTTGTCCTCGAACGTTCGAGGACGCTAGGTAAGTTTCCATTGGCTATATAAGGTGCGTTCTCGCGAAAAGAGTCGGTCAGCCAATGAACGTTGCGACGGGGGGTGCCGTTCTCCGAGGAAGTTTGTGCCGACTCTTCGGAGCGAGAGATTGTGGGGTTTTGTGTTCGACTCCCCAGAACCGTCCAGAAGGCTACGCCACGAAGGAAGTGAAGTGAAGGGGAATTTAACCAGATGATTGAACTAGATAAAAACAGTGAAGTGCCATTGAGAACTTCTGAGGGGTGACAGCTGAAAAATGGACGAAGTCGCAATACATTGTCATTCAGAGGTGATTATTAGCCAATTTGAATAAAGGGCAAGGAAATAGAGTGCGGAAGGATACTATCGGCGGGACACATTTATAAGAAACACGGTTTAGGAACATGCTTTTACTCTGAAGCCATTAACATGAGGCAGTATTATTAACACTTAAATGATTTCAGTCAAATTATATAATATGTAAATTCGATAACAGCCCGCCTTGAAGCAATATGTGTATGTAATAATTTGTAAAATGTATGTAACAGTCATTGCCTATGCTTATATTATTGTATACATGTTCAATAATGTTATATGAATGTATTTCGTTATTTAACAGTGTAGGACTGTGAGAATAATAAGTTAAACGTTGCTAACAATGAGGTAACAATGAGTTCGAGAGTTTAAATGTTATTTGTGATTCTTGGAATTATTAATGTAATTTTAGTGACAGTTTATAAAAAGTAGCCAATCACCAACCCGAAAAAGCTTCAGTTAAATGCAGGTATTCTATTGGAGTAAAAATAGCCAATCAGAGACTTGAAATACAGAAATTTACAAGTTTAGACGGTTGAAAATTAGTCAGTTTCCTGTAACCGGATGCTTGATGCGTCCTCGAGAAATTAAATACGTATTCGTGTGAGACGAAAATAGTATACGTATTAAAAAGTGCAAGTATTAATTAAAAGAATCTCACAGCTCTCGATATCAGTGAAGTGCTATTTAATTTGTGTCAAGGATAAATAAAAAGGAGTGAATTAAAACTTAAAACCTGTGTAAGCTACAGTCTTGTCGCATCACGCCCTGCCAAGACTTCCATGTCTCTAACAATAATACTGACGCATCCGAGGCAAACATAAATATTTAATACTTAAAGAAACAGATTAATTACAAAGTTAATATTTTTTTTAAACTTGGGGCAAAGGCCAACTGAAAATACATTTGGGGCGAAGGCTACCGGAAACTGTTTGCTATACGTGCTGTTGCAACTAATACAAGTTCGGCTCACCAACAGTTGAAATATAATACAACTCCTACTTCAAATCGACTTTCCATACGTGGTGCAAACAACGTAAAGAACAATTCTACTTCAAATTGGCATCCATACTTGGAGCTAAATAAATAAACAACCCTAACAGTTGCAAATAACGAAACAATTCAAAATCTTCTTCAAACAGTTCACGATTTACCTCAGTCATGTACTCGGCATTAATCTTATATTTAAAACGCTTACTCTGGCTCTGTGTATTTCAAATAGGTGTTCATTGGACCTTTTACGGCATTCTACTGGCTTATTTGAAAGCGTTTCTGTTCTAAACTATACAACAAATTAAAAAAGAAACTAGATTATTGACACTTAAGGTTATTAAAATAGATTTAAAGTTCATTTCCATAGCCGAAGGCTCCCGAATATTACCGAAATGCTAGAAAAGTTTGTTAGCTAAAATAAAATACAGTGCGATTAAATAACATATAACGGACTGCAAGTCAAAATAAATAGCTATTTTATTTAATTTTTATTGTCAAAAGAAGTGAAATACAACGAACCAAAATGCAATCCTGCGCTGTAGCTGTAAGGTATTCTTTGTCTTTATAGGGCATATCACGTACAGCGCTGGCTTCTGTACCACAAATATAAATTATAGTTTCTTTCCTTCTGATTATTTATTCCATTTATACCCCAGCTTTAACTGCAATGGTCATATTGGTGGCCTTATACCCTTGGAATATATCGCTTATCGATGATGGTGTTAACTCGTATACCGCTGTCATTGGATTTCTGGTTTTTCTTTGGGTTTTATACATTAGATCTTCTCATACATATTTCCAGACTCTGGGAAAGATAGGGAATAATCTTGGTTAGAGAAAAATTATAACCCAAATCAAACTCAGGACACCCACACAGCAGGGAGGAGCTCTACAGGCTTAGCTACGGAGCCAGTCCCTTCTGATTTGTCCTTAATGATTAAGTGTATTCCCATTTATTTGCTATTTCGTCGACAACCACAATTATTACATTTTCATTACATTTATTGCGATGAATCAAGTACACGCTCAGTATGTTTGGACTCCACCTAAAAATTTAATGCAATGCTACCGTTAAAGAATTGGGGAATCTCAGATACAAAACATCCTATTACACAGCATTATTGTCATCCAGGCGTGCCCATGGATGAATTAAATTTATGGTCATGCGTGTGCATAGATAATCGAGAATTTTAGTAAGATAGAGTAAGTAGTTTTAACACTAAAATGATTTCAGTCTAATTATATAATATGTAAATTCAATAACAGCCCGCCTTAAAGCAATATGTATATGTAACAATATATAAAAAGTGTATGGAACAGCCATTGTGTATGTTTGTATTATTGTATATCCATGTGTAGTAATGTTATGTGAATATATTACGTAATTTAATAATGTAGGAGCTGTGAGAATAATAGGTTAAAAGTTCTAAAAATGAGGTAACAAATAGGTAACCTTGAGGCAATAATAAATTGAAAGTTTAAATGCTACTAGTCATTATTGGAGCAACAATAATGTAAATTTGAGACAATTTAAAAATAGCCAATCAACAACCAGAAAAAGCCTTAGTTAAGTGAAGGTCTTCTATTGGAGTAGGATTAGCCAACCAGAGACTTGAAATACAGAAATTTACAAGTTTAGGCGGTTGAAATGAATTCAGTTGCCTGCAGACAGCGATTGTAACCAGACGCAAAAAGTGTTCTCGAAAGATTTAATACGTATTCGTGTGAGGCGGAAAATAAGTTTACGTGTTAAAAAGTGTAATTAATTAATTAATTAATTAATTAATTAATAAAAGAATCCCTCACCTCTCTATATCAGTGAGGTGTTACTTAAATCGTATCAAGCAGGAATAAAAGAAGTGAAGTAAGACTATAATCTGTGTAAGCCTACATTCTTCAGTCGCACCACAACACTGCAAAGAGAAACGTGTCTCTAACAATAATACTGACGCAGCCGAGGCAAACATAAATATATAAAATTTAAAGAAATAGTCAAATTACAAAGTTAATCCTTTTAAACTTAGGGTGCAGGATACCGGAAAGCGGGTACTATACGTGCGGTTGCAACTATGGTTGTCCAGTCTATGGATCCCCAAGCGGCGGCCTTTGTACAGTAGCCAAACACTTGTCCCCTACCTCCCCTAACCGCAAGCACCATAAACATTAGTGACAACCATATACACATGTGCGTTGTTGCCAAAGTTTAAAATAGTATTTGAGAGCAAAACTTTGCCGCTGATTTCCACATGTACAAAATACAATCATGCAGCTTGTCTTGCTTACTTTACACACAAATGCAGTAAGTAACTATGCGTCGCATAATAATTACATTTCTGTTAGGAACGCTTTAGAATATGACTCACGAAGAGCTGAACTTACATTACGCTACAAGAATGGAAATGCATGTTAACATATCCGAGAGACACTTAGAAACACGTCCCGAATAAACTGTAAGTTGTTGGACTATCATTAAACAATTAAAATGCATTAATACGAATTTATTTTGAAAGGAACGTTTACTCCCAAACAAAATTATCATTTTTATTGTTATTTACTCTAATAGCTAATTTTTATAAATACGGGCTGTATATTTGCAGTTCGGCTTATTGTAATTATTACTGTGCTATGGTAAAAGTATTCTTTATTTTGTCTGTCCTACAACCACAGAATGTAGAAAAACCAAGTTCCAGAAGATGTAAACAAAACACTATATATGTAAAAGTTAAAAAAAGAAACAGGTGAAAAAAGCAAAGCGAACGCAAGTTTTTGTGTCACTCTGGGGAGATAGTTGCTTTTTTCGTACTTTTGAAATTTATAATAAATTTGCTTCACAACGATGTTTTATTAATATAAACTTAAATAAAAAGAAACTGTGTATTGTTTAAGATCCGTGAGATTTATTAGCATAACAGTTTGTGTTTAATTAAATTAATAACTTTATTATAAAAT
The DNA here is from genome assembly GCA_030765065.1 of Deroplatys truncata. Lineage (NCBI taxonomy): Eukaryota > Metazoa > Arthropoda > Insecta > Mantodea > Mantidae > Deroplatys > Deroplatys truncata. Next base: position 282,289,652 of record CM060975.1, read on the forward strand.
GCAGGACAAGTAAGAATACAGAAGACAAAAGAAAGAAAATAAAAAATCTTATGTGTTATATTCACATGATTATCTCTACTCACTCTTCTATAACTACTTTTACGAAAGCTTATTCTTCTATCTACTACTTCTTAAACGAGATAAACTTTCATTGAATATTTGTAATTATAAGGGCACTCAAGCTAATGCGATAGTCAGATTTTTAAAAACAGATGAATATACCATGATTTTGAAATTCCATGCTCTTAGCATGACCACGAGAAAAATACAAATAGGGAATTGCAATTTGTAAAAAGTACAAGTATTTCAAAATTCAAACCAGTAACAAACAATTTCTCGGAAACGATTAACATAATTTGACATAAACAGATTGCATTTTACTCACAATAAGATTTTGTATATCTCTTACGGTTTACCAGTTATACAGAAAGTTGAGAATGAGAAAGAGTTTACAGGTTATTCCCAGAAAATAAAATTCAAAATACACATTTTATTTTTCATGCAAATATCTTAAACATGTAGTATTTTAATAAAAAAAATCGTTATAGCTGTTTTTGAGAAATTCAAAACAATAACGAGCATTTTTCCACGTAATGGGTAGTTTGGGATGGGGGGATTTTCCCGAAAATCTTTGTGTCACATCCTTAAATACCAAGTTTGGTGTTTAAGCGACTTTTAGTTCTTGTTTTGTTGTTCATAGACACACACACACACACAGAGCTTTAGAAAATGCCTTTTTGAATACAATGAGCTCAAAAAGTGTATTTCCGGTGAAATCTCTACATCAAAATTTTTCGCGGAACACAATACTTCCCCTACTTGCTATTTGGTAAGAGGAAGTAAACATGGCTTGTTTTCAAACTACGAGTTAACTGGAACAAATTATGAAACACAAGAAAAGGATTGTAAATTTATAGTTAAAAATAAAGTTTTGAACTTAGGTTTACTCGTCAGAGTCACTTTCTCCTACATGAATCACGACTCTCTCCTGACTGCTGTCTGCATCGTGACCTATGTATTTGTTCTCAATTTTGATAGTATGCTGTACACAAGATGACCAAACCTGGGAGCCAATTTTTTTAGTTCCCTCACGTAACAGCTCACATACACTGGCACTTAGATTTGGTGTCACATTGTTTCTCCTAACAAATCCTTTCAGTTGGGCCCATATTAGTTCTATAGGGTTAAATATGCAGTGATAGGGTGGAAGACGCAAAACTTCATGACCACGAGAAGCTGCAAGTTCATCAACTACATACTTTTTGGCTATGTTTGCAGATCGGATTGTTTGTATAATGACGGCTTTTATGGGAACGGGGTTCGGTGCCGGTATATTCCGCTCTTCCATGAAGGAAATAATATCGTGAACCCTTCTGTTCATGCTGGGGATTTTAAATAGCTGCCGCGATTGATAGCTTGCATTGTTTATTATTATTAATTTATTGATTCGCTAGCAGTCATTTTCAGTGAAATTATTTTCAAAATATTTTGCGTTACAACCGACAATGAACTTATTAAATGCTATTGCTTTCTGGATAGTTTTTACTTTCTCTACTACGTATATTAAGTAGAAGTATTTTATTCCACCCAAAAATTCGATACCAAGATTTCACCGGAAATATGTGTTTTGAGGCCCCCGTGAATCCAAAATAGCATTTTTGGAAACATGTCCGTGTGTGTCTGTGAGCAGCATAGCTCAGAAACGAACAGTCGGATAAACACCAGACTTGGTATTTAGGATCAGCATCTTCCAGAGATGCGACACGAACGTTTTCAAGAAAATCCCCCACCCCAGATTACGCTTTACATGGAACATTTATCGAAAATTTTAATTTTCTCAAAAATGGCTCTAACGGTTTTGAATAAAATACCATAAGTTTAAGACACTTTTATGGCAAATAGTTGTATATCTCGAATTTCCTGGGAATGTCTCCAAAAGTATTCTTCATTGTGAACGACTTTTGCATAACTGGTAAACCATAAGAGATAGACAAACTTTTACTACTTATAAATTTTAGATGCGTTAAAATACACAATTTGTCATATACTTCTTTGTTTGTTAAGTGAACCGTTTTCGAGATATTGCCTGTTATTCCCTTAAATTTCCCAATATTTATACTTTTTCTCAAATGGGAATTCGTTATTCCTTTTTTTGTCCTGGTAATGCAAAGAGAATGGAATACTCCGCATAGTAACCAGCTCTTAAAATATTTGACTGTCGCTTAAAGTCTACTAATTCCTCTTGCATCTACAAGAAAATTAGCAATAAGACTAACATCTCGATATCTCGATTAACATGAAGCATATGGAGAATAAGCGTTCGTAAAAATAGTTTGTACAAGTGTAGAGAAAGTCATGTGAGTGTAACACATCAGATTTTTTTTGCAACTTCACCTTCTTTACTCAATTCGAACAGATAACAATTTTTACAGATAATATAACAATTTAAAGTATATATTGAAAGAAGAATCGTTTTATTCCTAAAGATTTTCGTACTGTGTGTTTCATACGGCTAGAATTTTGTATTTATTAAGCAATAATGCTTAGCTTTATTTAAGTGAGAACATTTGTGTGTTACATGATAACTTAAGTTCACCAAACTCTCGCTGCAATTATGTATCTATTAATCGATGTCAAGAGCCCATATATAATACAGTTTAAGGGGAAAATAGCACATACTCCCTTTTAACAGTGGCTGGTGGAATGATCTTGATGTGCCTAATATCAAGCATTATATTCGTTATTTAAATACGTAATTAAAACTAAAATTATGATATCACTTAATTTATTTCACGTTTTTACATTATTTTTCAGTTATAAGGTCCCATTTACCATATTTTTAGGACTTTTAAAGCAACTAATAGGTTTTCAACTTCCGAACCCTATATTACTAATTATTAAAAGGATGTAAATTAAGGCCTTAGGTGTATTTTCTTTCGCACCCTAGTGTATATTGTATGTTATTACAACCAGAGAAATATGTTGGTAGGTATGGATTTCCTTGGAAACCAATTCTTTGTTGGAATTCTAAATTTCCTTGTGTAAATTCCTTGTGCAAATATCATCGGGAAGACCTAGAAAACACATGATCGTGCAAAAAGGAGATTGTATGTAATAAGTTATTTTGATATGTTAAAATCGTAAATGCTTCCGGCGCTTTTTGACGCACATTCGGAACACAACACAACTAATCCGTCGAATCAAATCATAACTAACTGCTGCGTCACAACTAAATTGCATTGTACCTTTCACTTTCTGTGTCCACTTTTCACTCCATAACTTAACTCTGAACTGATTGTCCGGCAACAGCAGCCCCTTATATACGACCCGCATACAAAACGGAAGTTCTAGAAAGGGAGGGTACTAGAACCGACTCAAAGGAATCTTCTGGAATAGCAATTACCTAAACTACGGGGAAGAGGCACATAATGAGCTCGTTGCGCGATATTATTCTGGAGGGACCGGCCATTAGTCGAACCCAGCCGGCCAGGTAGGTGAATCGGGGTGCGCTCGTACCGCCTTCCCGTATGTAACTGGCGCGCACGGTCACCACATATAACGCGTGGAGTGGAAGTCATTACACATTTAAACCAGTTGCGGAGTTCCTTATTTGGAACATATTTTGTATCTTTCACTTTTTTCTGCGGAGATATTTTAGGCTTTTCGAGAACATAGAACGGACATGATCGCAACATAGCAGCGGCAGTCCACCAGTAACTCGCACTCTCACCTCCAAAACAAGCAGGTCAGTGCGTAAACGGGTTTCACTTTCGCTATATGGTGCGTGGTGATTATCCACTAAACACACCTCAGGTTCTATTATCACTAATCCTGCGAGTACAATGTTACTATAATAATGACACAACTTGTAGTGGAGCTGACAATAAACATTGTCTGCTTTTTAGTCAGTGGCCGCGAAACGCTTATTGAACGATGAAAGAATTTTCCATACTGTTAGAGTAGGCCAATAGCTACCAAGTTGTACTTGTCTTTTGGCCAAAACATTTCACCATCCTTTTGTCGTGTTTGTTTGAATGAAGGTTCGTGTGGAAAATAAACCGTTAGTCCCCCACTTCCCAGTTCAGGTATGCTGTTTTGGTTACGTCGGGGAGGGGTTCTCACACTCACCTACTTTGACATAGAAATATTGTCTGTCTCCAACTACATTACGTAGGTAAAACAGCGTTCAGAAGGTGAGTAATTATTTCAAAATCCTGTATGATGTCAGATAGTTACTAACTAAACTAGTCAAAAATAAGTTACTTTACCCATCTTAAAAGTAAAAAACTGTTTTCTTGATACATTCTCATGGAATAAACCATTTGATTTGGAAAAACAACTATTTTTGTATTCGAAAACGGCTGATCACAGAACAAAATGCTATTATACTTTTTGTTTGTAATTTCTTTATGAAGTACATATTAGAAGAATGTAATAAGTTTCCTTCCGCTCTGTATATATATATATATACCTGAGTTCATACTATAACTGCAATACTGTATTATTTTATATTATACCTAAGGCAGTATATTACAGTTTATATTTACAAACACGACGGCCCAAATTAAGACACATTCTTAAGCCGCTTTGAGAAACAAATGCTCAAGTGCAGAACAATTGAAATTACAGAGAAAATGCTGTTACTAATTGCAGTGGAGCTGTTATTAAATTTTAAATTAAACCACAACATACTATAGTTAACTGTTTCGAGTTTAAAGTTGTAACCTTAAGTGCACAGGGGAATGTTAATCGTACACCTTGCTGCAAACTAATATAAAGCAAATTAAAATACTTCAGTCAACAAAAGCTGATAAACTCTGCAGCAAACTATTTAGGGAAGTCTAATATTAGTTAACACAAAAAACAGAAATACATGCTCTGCAGCAAATTTGCTGTGTACTTGTATTATAATGGTATTAAGTAAAGCTTTTGAATGCTTTAAAGTTTTATGTTGTTACACAAGTAGCCCACTGATGGCGATTTCGCAAAATACATCCACTTAGAAGAGGAGAGAGAGGGAGGTAATTGTATAATAAATTGTGCAGCAGATTAATTAATTAAAGTAAAATATTTGTTTGACATAGAAAATAAAAAAAAATCTGAAGTGATACATTCACGTGACATTCTCTACTCTCTGTCGTTTATTAGTGGGTATAAAACTGCCCTTACTAAAGCTTATTTTTCTATCTACTACATTTTATTTGTCCTGTAAATATAGACAGATAGATAAGGTATCTTTATTGGTTTCAAATTATTGAAGTTATTACCCAAGTATTTAGTGCATGGGTCATTGACCGTACATGCATATTTAAGATACAAGTATGGTGACAAAATAGACAACAGAAAAAGAAAAAGGAATATAGAGATAAATTACCTTTGTCTAACTGAATAAATTTGACCTAGCTTCACACACTTTAGCCAAGAAATTGCCCATGTTTTGCCAGTTTCTCTCGGCAGCCAGTAGCTCCCAACATGCCAATCTCTTTCTTGAGGGACTTTAAGAATTCTTTTTGAGTTTAATTGTTCGCTGGTTCTCCCACTGTGCACATTCCGCCAAAATATGTACCCAGTCCCCATCCAAATCACAGAATGGGCAGATTCTCCTGCCAGAATCGTCAGTCATTTTCTGTGTCCTCCAGCGCCCCCCCCAGTCTAAACCATGTCATTCCTGATATTTCCTTTCTTCCTAAGTTAAGTATGTATGCCTCTTTACCCCAATTCAATTTTATTTCATTTACTAGACTTGGAGAAGGTTTAATTTTACAATCCTATTCTACTTCCTGTTGGTTGATGTCTCTTAGTATTCTTTTGACACCTTTCCATGTGTTTTTGTCATTTGTTTCAGCTCTTTGCCATACTGACCCCATGCCTATTCTCGTCAAACCCTTTTCCAAATCAGCCGTCCAAAACTTAGGAGACAGGTTTTTTCGCTGGTATTTATAACATTTGGATCGAAGTGTGGAGTTATCCCATTGCATCAGCCTCAGCCAGTACTTCACTGCTCTTATTTTATAGTGTATTTTGTCTTCATAACATCACACTTCCCTCAATACCGACGAATTTGATGTGCCTTGTGAAACCCCAAGAACTCTTTTCCAAAATGCTACCTGTGTTTTATTTAAATGCTCTGCTATTTTCCATCCTCAAATTTCACTTCCGTTTAACAAAATCGGCCTTATCATAGAGTTATACATCTTTTCTAATGTATCCACAGGTACATATGGTATCCGGAGAGGGTACGTAATAATTCATTAACTGCCCTCGTGCTATGTAAATATATATCATATATAGTATTTTAATAAAAATCGTTAGGACCACTTTAGAAAATAAAATTTGTAAATTTTGCGATGGGGGCTTTCTTGAAAGCTTTCTTGTCGCATATTTGGAAGATATTGAACCTAAATACCAAGTTTGGTACTTAATTCGACTTTTATTTATCAGTTATGCTATTCAGGCACATATACAGACAAACAGGCAGATAAACACGCTGACACACACAGGGACATGTTTCCAAAATGCCTTATTTGGACTTGGAGGGCCTCAAAACATGTATTTCCGTGAAATCTCGATATCGAATTATTGGGTGGAACACAATACTTCTCCTGTTTACTCTACGCACTAGAGAAAGTAAACAAAAAAAAACGCATTTTACTTCCTCCACCATATACCTAGTAGGTAGAAGAGATAATGTGTTACACCCATATTTGATGTCAGATTTCACAGAAATGCGAACAATTTTTGAGGCTCCCTAATTCAAAAAGAAACATTTTTACTTTCTCTACTACGTATAGTAAGTAGGGGAAGTATTGTATTCCACCCAAAAATTCGATACCGAGATTTCACCGGAAATAATGTTTTGAGTCCCCCTGAATCCAAAAAATAAAAAAGCATTTTTGGAAACATGTCCTTGTGTATGTGTGTGTCTGTGAACAGCATAACTCAGAAACGAACAGTCGGATAAACACCAAACTTGATATTTAGGTTCAGTATCTTCCAGAGATGCAACACGAAGGTTTTCAAGAAAATCCCCCCACCCCAGATTACCCTTTATATGGAACATTTTTCGAAAATGTAATTTTCTCAAAAACGGCTCTAATGATTTTGATTAAAATATCATATGTTAAAGATATTTTCATGGCAAATGAAATGTATATCTTGAATTTTCTGGGAATGTCTCCAAAAGTATACTTCATTGTGAACGACTTTTTTTATAACTGGTAAACCATGAGCGATAGACAAAATTTTACAAAATGTAGATCGCGTTAAAATACACAGTTTATGTCATATACATTTTTTTTGTTGAGTGAACCGTTTTCGAGATATTGCTTGTTATTCCCTTAAATTTTCCAATACTTATACTTTTTCTCAAATTCGCTATTCATTTTTTTAACTCCTGGACATACAAAGAGAATGGAATACTCCACATAGCAACCAGCTCTTAAAAGATTTGACTATCGCTTAAAGCCTACCAATTCCCCTTGCACTTACAAGAAAATTAGCAATATGATTAACATCTCGATTAACATGAAGCATATGGAGAATAAGTGTTTGTAAGAATAGTTTGTACAAGAGTAGAGAGAGTCATGTGAGTGTAACACATAAAATTTTTTAGAAAAAGACCCATGTGTGTCTGTGTATGTTATTGCGCGTGTATATGAATAGCGTGATGAAAAGTCCAATAAATGCCAAACTTGTGTTTAAATTCAGTGTCATCCAAGTTGCGACGTGAACATTTTCAAGAAAATCCCCCACGCTAAACTATATGGAAAAATTTTCTACATTTTTTATTTTCTCAAAATGGCTCAAAAATAAGTGGATATCTGTTTAGGATAGTTACATTACAACTAAAATGAATATTTTAAATTTTCTGGGATGCCATTGGATGTTCCACTCCAATCAGAATGGCTTTTGTATAATTGGTAAACCGTAAGAGACAGACAAAATCCTTCTCCACAGGTGTAGATCTCGTTAAAACAACACATTTTATGTAAAATAAATTTTTTATTTGTGACCTTAACCATTGCGAGAAGTTCTCTATTATTGGTTTGATTCTTTTAAAACACTTTTTACTTTATCTACAACGCACCTAGTGAGTAGAGAAGGTATTACCTCCATCCAAAAATCCATATTGGAAATACATGCTTTGAGGACACGAGAAAGGAAAAAAGCATTTTTATTTTCTCTAGTGCTTCCACTATAATAAATAGAGGGGTATTGTATTCCATACAAAAATTCGATGTGGAGATTTCACTAGAAATACAGGTTTTGAGATCCTTGAACCCAAAACAGGGTTTTTGGAAAGAAGTCCGTGTCTGTGTGTGTATGTGAATAGCAAAGCTCAAAAATACGAATTATATACTTAATTCAGTAGTACCTTCCAATATGCAGCACGAAGATTTTGAAGAAATCAGCCCATCCTAAACTACCCATTACATGCAAAATGTTTTTATGTTTCAATTTCCCCAAAATAGCTCTAACGAGTTTTTTAAAATACCTTATGTTTCAGCTATTTTCATGACAAATAAAATATCTTGAATTTTCTGACAAGAGCCTCTAAAGTTCTCTTTATTCTGGACCACTTATGTATAAGTAGTAACCCGCAAAAAAAAAGGAAAGGAAAAAAAAACCTCTGTGTTGTTAACTATTTACGATTTTTCTCTCTTATTGGTTTGCATTTTCAGGTTCTATATACTTTTCTCAACTGCAAATCGCTGTTCTCTTCCTTCCTTCCTTCCTTCTTTGTTTCTTTGTTTCTTTTTTCTCTTTTTCTTTCTTTCTTTCTTTCTTTCTTTCTTTCTTATTTTCGTGTTCATGCAGTGATAACATTTCAAAGCCATCACATAGTAACTGGCTTTGAAATGATTTCACAATCATTTATCTAACCTCATTGTATTTCTGGTATTTCTATAACGAAATGAGTAAAATGCGAAGTTGTTATTGGTTTTTTTTTCTCGTGGTTATGCAAAGATCATGGGATTTCAAACCCATCACAAGCGACATGCCCTTTAAAACTCTTCACTCGCTTTAGCGTACTGTATCGTACTAGTCGGCTACGATATGAGTGCGTTTGGTGTGAAGAGGAACTGAATACTTACGGAACAAATGGACAAGGCAGGTAAAGACTGTCCTTCTCAGTTGCATGTTTTATTAGTGAGGCTGAGCCCTGCAAATGTAGTACTGTTTTCATTGTGCAACTGTACATTCCCCCATAGCTTTGATGACATGCATTCTCGCAAAAAACTGTGGCACTCTCTTCCAAGTGCACTCATATCGAGGCTGACTAGTACAACGAAATATGTAAACGTGAACTGAAAGTTTATCTGATTTAACTAGAAGTAGCTTGAGTAATAATAAGAATAGTTTGTAGAATAGTGAGAAGAGAAAGTAATAAGAGTAACACATATTTTTTTTCTCCTTAAAACTGTATCCGGTGTTTATGCTACCTTTCGGAAACACGAGTGAGGAATTGTTTGGACGTCTAATTCCGCATACACTTTAGTACTTGTTATGACAATTCTTTGCTTGTGTTTCTGGTTTTTGCTTGTTTGTTCCGTTTTTGTTTTGATTTTGCTGCCTCTTTTCTCTCATAAAAGTATTTGGAAGTAAGAAGGCGCAACACAGCGGCACTTTCAAAGAGTTTCCCAATAAAAAAAAAAAGAATTCGTGCTCTTTCTTTAATAGCTTAGAAAACTTGGGTGACAGGGCGCGTGAGTTAAAAAAGCAACACCGAAAGAAAAGGAGGCAGAAAGAAGTTTGAAAGAACAAGCCAATAGGGTCGCTAAGTGCTGTGCGCCCTCTGGGACCAAAAAGTTATCATTACAGTTTGTCAATACACGATGTTTTGGTGCAAAAACCGGTTTAGTGTTCTATCCAGCAGTGGATTAACGTTTGGGTTTGTTGAACGTGTTTATACACATTAGCCGCGCGCGGCAATAGTCAGTGGTGGCATAAAAACAAATTTTTATATTACTGTCTATTCAGCGACGTTTTAACTAGTTAATTGGAAAATATTTCAATTTTATTATTAACAATAATATACCTCTATTTAGTTTCAATCAATCAAATAAGGATACTATAATTATCTTACTATCAGGTCGAAACTGATTACAATGAAATTGCTTCTTACTTATAATAAGGAGAATTGAAATTTCAATACTTTTTGAATTCAAATCAAATGTTATAATTAACTATAACCCTAAGATTATTGGTAGAAGTCAAAATCTTATATTATTTATTCGAGGGAAGGCTATGTCTGGAGCTCCTAGTATTAAAGGAATTAATGAATTACCAAAACCACCAATTATGATAGGTATAACTATAAAAAAATCATAATGAAAGCATTAGCAGTTACAATAACATTATAAATTTGATCATCTCCAATTAAAGATCCGGGTTGTCTCAATTCAGTTCGAATTATAATTCTTAAGGGTGTTCCTAATATTGAACCAGAACAAAATTCTCCCTAATAATAAATCTATAAGTCTAATTATTAAAGGTATTATTTTCATAAAAAATGGTATATAAATAAGATAAGAGCAAAAAAATACTCAATTTAAAATACCTCATCCAACCACTGCAAATAATATTAAACCTAATATTTCATAAACTATTATTCAATTTTCTTCACTTAATTTAAATATAGATATTAAATTAAAATCTCCTCATAAAATATAACAAAATAAACGAAAAGAATAACAAACTGTTAGACCAATATAGAAACAACAAATAAAATATACATAAAAATATTTAGATTTCTCAAAGAAACTATTTCTAAAATTATATCTTATGAATAAAAACCCGGCTTAACTCTCAGGTAAAACTTTGTTTTGTGGTAGGGGTACACAGTATGCCGAACTCGTGCTCCATGTACGAAACCCCTCCCCTACGGAGATAAACATATATATGGAATTTCCTGAATATATTAGCCTGTGAAGTCCTCTTCATCCAAAAGGAATTTTGTGTATTTTTGTATAACTGGTAAACCATATTAAATAAACAAAAATGTATTCGTAAAGAAATCTTATGTGATACGTTCACATGACTTTCTCTACCCTCTATCGTTTATTTGTGGGTATACAAACTATTCTTACTAATATTATTTTTCCATTTACTACGTTTTAATCCAAATAGACCTTTGCAGAAATAGCTACATTATACATTTCGTTATAGATACAAAGATAATAGCGATAGTCATGTTTAAGAAGTGGACGTTACATACTGCCCTTAAAGTTCCCTTTTGTTTCCATGCAATCGGGATTCAGCAAGACCTGAATGTTGACAGGAATTTAAGAGAATGACCAAGAAATGAATAATTAGAATCATTAATAACTGATATCTCAGAAATGGCTTGTGCCACAAAAAATAAACTTAGTGAAATAAACTTAACTTTCAGAGATCTACATTTTTGTAATGTTTACCAATTACACAGGCTTATACAAATTTTCTTCCGAACGAAGAAAACTTTACAGGCTATTCCCAGAAAATTCAAGATATAAATTTTGTCATGTATATATCTTGAATATATGGTATTATAGTTAGAACCATTTTAGAAGATGAAAATTTTCGAAAAAAGCTCCATGTAAAGGGTAGTTTGAGATGGGAAATTTTCTTAAAAATCTTCGTGCCACATCTTTGAAAGGCACTGAACCTAAATACCAAGTTTGGTGTTTATCCGATGTTTGTCCGACTTTTCATTTTTGAGTTATGCTGTTCACATACAAGCACACGGACATTTTTCTAAAAGTGCTTTTATTTTGGATACAGCGGCCTCAAATCACGTATTACGATAAATATCAGTATAGAATTTCTGGGTGAAATGCAACACCTATACCTACTAAGTACGTGGTAGAGAAAGTAATTAAGTGCAATGGGTAGAGAAAGTCATGTTATGTAACATCGGATATTTTTGTATTGAATTATTGCTGTTCACACACATTTTAAAAGCAATATCTTGCGAAAACGACCAGAAAATAATGGATAAAGTTCTATTACAGGTAGAAATAATGATTACATTGAAGTTGAAATTGACAGAAGTAGAGGGTTAGATTTAAACATCAAATTATTTATTGTTCCCCCTTTTTTCATCTGTTTGCGAAGAAATTAAGGTGTACAAATAAGAAAGTGTGATATTTAAAAACGTAAATACAGACGGCCCCCCACAGAAGAATGTCTAGAATCCGCTTCACAAAGACGTCGCCGAAACCTCCAAGACGACGAAAGCTTGGCGTGGAGCGCATTTAGTCGTCTCGTCTCTTTTCATGTGCACAACAAAGCGACAGCAGAAGTCAGATGCAAGAAAAGAGAGAAAGGACGGGGAAGATTGAAAACCAAAGAATAACTGAACAAGCGACGTGGACCTTTGTGTTTTGCTTATAACCCCTCGGGCATTATTCCAGTCTGGGGATGTCTTCTTTTCAGTATCAGCAAATTGTCTTAGTTCCCATGTTTCGTATTATTTTTGATCTTCTTGAAAGACTGGATCTTATTTAGCGTAGAAACCTCAATATAAGACTGCAACATTTAGAATGTTATAAAATTTGTTTTTATTGTATACGAAAACTGTGCCCAGAGCACTAGATTGAAAGTGTGTAATCGAAAATATTTATACTCCAGTTTTGTTAATTCAAATACTTTGTGTTTTAATAAAAAATCGCATAAGTAATGAAAAATCAGTTTTTTTACATTCAAATGTCTTTCTCTACCCTATATCCGTTTAATAGTTATGGCAACTATTCTTCTAAAACTTAATATTTCTATATCTTTCATTATAACACAGATACCTTTGCAGAAATAGCTATATCATATATTTCCTTATAAATGCAAAGGAAACAGCGATACTCAAATGCTTAAGAACTAGATGCTATATGCTGGCCTTAAAATTCCATACTCTTTTCCAGAAAATGGCTACAAAGCTGAAAATCTACACGATTTGAAAACCATAAGTATTGAACGGTTACTAACGGATATCTCTGAAATGGCCAATGCCACAAAAAAGTTATTTGAAATAAATTGTGTGTTTTAAAGAGATCTCATTTTCTGAGTAGTACGCTTTTATCTACCGCTTAACATATACAAGACTATGCAAATTCCTTCAGAATGAAGAGTACTTCTAAGGCTGTTCCCAGGAAATTCAAGATATACATTTTATTTGTCATGTAAATAACTTTAATATATGGTATTTTAATCATAATCGTTACAGCCATTTTTGAGATAATAAAAAATTTCTAAAGGTGTGCCATGTAAAGATCATTTGGAGTTGGAGGAATTTTCCTGTAAATCTTCGTTCGCATCTTTGGAAAATACTTAACTTAAATACCAGTTTGGTACTTAACTGAATTCACGTTTTTGAATTATGTTGTTCATATACACGCGCGCGCGGACGTTCTAAAAATGGCTTTCTTTTACTCAGTGGGCCTCAAAATATGTATTTGCGGTGAAATCTGGGTATTGAATTTTTGGGTGGAATACCTTCTCTACCTACTACTGTGTTCCTCTCACGAGAATGTGTCTGTAAGGAATGTGTTGACATCAACAATTCTAGCGCTGTTTGAGAAAAATTACGGCTCTACTTTTAACATATCAACAAGACTTATCCTCTTAGAAAACATACGCACTTCTGTGTTGAACGTCCAGTTACTTTTATTTGCTTTCCTCGTCACAGATATTAACAACGCTAGCAAGTATTTCTCGGGCTTGACTGTGTAGAGCCCTTCTTTTGTTACTGGGCATTGCGAATAACTTTATAAAGGACCATAAATCACTTACACAATGCACCAAGAGAAGCACGCTAGGATACTAACGTTGCGCAATGTTTTTAATATAGATACTACATCTATTTATGGCATCATCGTGAGCTGCCATGTGGTACTGTCTCCCCTCACTCCTCCGGAGAGCAGAACACCCCGCAAACGTTTTCTCGTCAGAGGCCTACAGTATGTACGTGGAAGAGAAAGTAAAAGAGCAAACGTAGAGAAGGCAACGAGGAAAAAATCTGATGTGTTACACTCACATGACTCTCTCTACTCATGTAAAAACTGATTTTACAAACGCTTATTCTCCATATGCTTCATGTTAATTGAGATACCGAGATGTCAATCTTACTGCTAATTTTCTTGTAGATGCAAGGGGAATATGGTAGGTTATAAGCTATAGTCAAATATTTTAGGCACTGATTGCTATGTGGCGCATTCGATTCTCTTTGCATGTGCAGGACATAAAAAAAAGAATAACGAATTTGCGAAAAAGTATAAGTATTGGAAAAATTAAAGGAATAAGAAGCAATATCTCGAAAATGGTTCACTCACCAAAAAAAAAATGTATAGGACATAAATTGTGAACTTTAACGCGATCTACATTTTTTGTGTAGTAAAATTTTGTCTATCTCTAATGGTTTACCAGTTATGCAAAAGTCGTTCACAATGAAGAATACTTTTGGAGACATACCCAGAAAATTCGAGATAAACGTATCATTTTTCATAAAAAATATCTTAAACATGTGATATTTTAATCAAAATCGTTAGAGCCATTTTTGAGAAAATTAAAATTTTCGAAAATTGTTCCATGTAAAGCGTAATCTGGGGTGGAGGGATTTTCTTGAAAACCTTCGTGTCGCATTTCTTGAAGATACTGAACCTAAATACCAAGTTTGGCGTTTATCCGACTGTTCGTTTCTAAGACACACAAACGGACATGTTTCTAAAAATGTTTTTTTTATTCAGGGGGTCTCAAAACATGTATTTCCGGTGAAGTCTCGGTATCGAATTTTTGGGTGGAATACAATACTTCCCCTACTTACTATACGTAGTATAGAAACTAAAAATACTAAATAAACTGCAACTCACTCTTATCATGTGCTATACTAACCATTAAATATCAGTTGATATAGTTAATTGATCGATTATATTGTCACTCATCACTCAGTGTAATTCTCAATGTATCCAAAACATAATTATATAATGATAACATACTACTTACTGTAATGTATGCTAGGTTGTAAAATTCGCTATCAGACCTAAGATGTTTTAGCGACTATAAATAAATTAAAAAAATAAAAGTCTCTGTAAAAAGGTAGGAAAAGAGATGATACTTAAGTTGTACAAAGTAATGGCCATTTCAATATTGTTGTACGGATAGGAAACGTGAACCTTGACTGTACAAGAGATAAAGAGATTAGAAGCACCTCAGATGAAACTTCAAAGACCGGTTGCAGGATATAATTTACTGACCATAGACAGAATGTGGATATCAGGAAGAAGCTGAAAGTGCTTGTATCCTAGAAGTAATGCAAAAAAATATACAAAGATGACATGAACATGCACTTAGATTGGAGAAACCCGCTTACCTCAGTTATTATATAGCTATAAACCTCGAGGAAGTCGAAGTGTAGGCCGACCAAGAAGACGATGGCGTAGCCAATTTAATTAACACTGTAGAGACGGAACAGGCCGGATGGCGTAAACCATGTTGTTGATGATGACCTTTGGTACTAAGTGACTGGGAATGTATAAAAAAAATCTGTGTTACACTCACATGACTTTCTCTACTCTTGTACAAACTATTTTTACAAACGCTTATTCTCCATATGCTTCATGTTAATCGAGATGTTAATCTTATTGCTAATTTTCTTGTAGATGCAAGGGAATATGGTAGGTTTTAAGCGACAGTCAAATCTTTTAAGCGCTGGTTGCTATGTGGCGCATTCCATTTTCTTTGTATGTCCAGGACATAAAAAAAATGAATAACGAATTTGAGAAAAAGTATAAGTAATGGAAAATTTAAGGGAATAGCAAACAATATTACGAAAATGGCTCGCTCAACAAAAAAAAAAATGCATATGACATAGATTGTGTATTTTTGTGTAGTAAACTTTTGTCTATCTCTAATGGTTTACCAGTTATGCAAAAGTCGTTCACAGTGAAGAATACTTTTGGAGACATTCCCAGAAAATTCGAGATATACATTTCATTTGCTATGAAAATATCTTAAACATATGATATTTTAATCAAAACCGTTAGGGCCATTTTTGAGAAAATTAAAATTTTCGAAAAATGTTCCATGTAAAGGGTAATCTGGGGTGAGGGGATTTTGTTGAAAACATTCGTGTCGCATCTCTGGAAGATACTGGACCTAAATACCAAGTTTGGTGTTTATCCGACTGTTAGTTTCTGAGTTATGCTGTTCACACACACACACACACACACACACACACACACGCGCACATGTTTCCAAAAATGTTTTTTTTGAATTCAGGGGATCTCAAAATATGTATTTCCGTTGAAATCTCGGTATCGAATTTTTGGGTGGAATGCAATACTTCCCCTACTTACTATACGTAGTAGAGAAGGTAATAAAACTAAGTAAGAAAAAAGTGGAATTTATCTTTTTAAAAATTCACTTGTTTGGTCTTATTTACATGTTTCAAACTCGCTTTTAACCACATCCTACGCCGCGCTAAAGATCCATAGCGCAACTCCTCGGTTATACCAGTTTTCGCTTTACAAAACACCAAGCAATTTTTCATAGATCTCTGTCAAGGAGTTTATGCCTGGTAGTAAAGTTGATTTTCACCAGATGAGGAACGCCACTTCATTATCTGAAATGTCTTCATCTACACAGAGAACTTCACCAGTTGTTTGCATATTAAGTAACATTAGCGAATGCATACCTCGTGCCAGTCATAAAAACTTAATTTACCTATTTCAATGCAGAGAACGCCAAGTAATTCGTACAAGGGTATGGTATTTTTGGAACCCTCATGTTGCTTTAGTTAGGAAGTAATTGGCTGATAAGGAGAAGTAATCCCGGCCGTTTCTGAGACAGTCAAATTTGCTATGATATACTGTCGAAGGATACGCCTATCAAATGTTTTATGAATACTGTAGCAATAGCCAATTTGTATATTTCAGTACCACGTGTTTAGGTACTCGGCTGTAGCATCATTTTACGAGCTTTCTCACATTTTTAGTTTTTATTGTAGTCATTCACCACGGATAAAATCGTGATGGCAAAGGAGGATAAAATAAAAACTAAAAATGAAATGGTACTGTATTTGCAAATTGTTCAAATACTGTTGAATAAGTTAAAAATTGGGATTTCATTAAGAGTGACGTGACAAGGTCCCTAACGTTTTTTGATACCTTGTTGGACAGAAACGCAGGCATTTCACTTATGTATCAAGATATACAAGTTTATTTGTGATAAATATCCATGTTTAGTACTGTGTTATGACGGCAGTATCGATAAAATAAAAAATAACGAAACATTTTCATGTAAAGTGTAGCTTGAGATGGGGGGATTTTCTTGAAAATCTTTGTGACGCATCTTTAAAACATGTTGAACCTATATACCAAATTTGGTATTTATTTGACATTTTGTTTTGAGTTGCACTTTTTGTGGACACACACACACGGATACTTTGTAGAAAATGCTTTTTTTAGGCAGCATGGATTTCAAACCAAACCCACAGTAGGTTTGACACACAGAAAGTAAGTGTTTTATAAAATCTGCGTTCAGTCAGTACTCTTGATTCCAAACTTCAAAGCATATATCTTAATTATACTCAAAGTTTTAACTTGAAAATGTTAAACTAACCAATAACTATCCGTCGTATTTTTTCATTACCTAATACTTTATCCTCTTCCAGGAAATCAAAAGTGTTCTCTCCACCTTTCTGGTCTCACCTACCAAGATCTCTTCTGCCAACTGTTTGATAGTGGAAGATCTGCACTGTGGTGCGTTTGGGTCCGTTCTCATTAGATCAAAGGTTGTATAATTTCTAT
Source organism: Deroplatys truncata (assembly GCA_030765065.1). Taxonomy (NCBI): domain Eukaryota; kingdom Metazoa; phylum Arthropoda; class Insecta; order Mantodea; family Mantidae; genus Deroplatys; species Deroplatys truncata. Next base: position 282,307,429 of record CM060975.1, read on the forward strand.
AAATCCAACTTCATTTGGTCATTCACAGGATCATTATAACCTTGAGTCCTTCGTTCCAACAACGTAAACAAATTTGTGTCATTTCTATCTTAGAGTCAATGATGTTAAGAAGACTTTGTATTTATAACTCCACAAATTTCACTATTTGTCTTCTAGTCTTGTAACATGTAGTCAGCAAGCGGTCTCCAGTTTGTGGATACCGTTTACACTGTTGTGAAAACTGAAAAATCTCAACGACGGAACTCCGTTCCAGTACTGCGAAGGTAATGACACACTGCTTTCAGAGGTCCGGGCCTCGCATAGCTTCCTTCATAGCATCTGAAAGGAAATATAACATACACACACACACACATATATATATATATATACATATAGGCGTATAAATCAATATCAAACAAGAATAATGTAATAATAATAATTAATAATAGTATAATTAAGCAAGAAAGATGTTAGAATATTTAGCAGCCAAGATCAAGATATGTACAAAGCAGATTGTAATTTACATAATTATGGGACGGGCGAGGTGGCTAATTCCAGGTAAAAATAATTCTAGGTAGAGCCCACCACCTTTCATCAAGCTAATGAGCAAGGAACTTTGAGGAATAACGAGTAATAGAAAGAAACACATATAGAAAGGAAAGAGACAGATATTTGAATCTGCTTCCGGACGCGTTACTGGGACGCGTGCGCAAAATCTTTTGGAGCAGAATGTTTTCATACATAATAAGGTAACGCGGTCTGAGGACGAATTACAAATGTCGTTACATTTTAAGGCGCGAAGGTGAGCGGTCACTAGGTCTAGCTATAAAAGGGGGAAGAAACCCCCAGATTTTTACTCTCTCTTATACAATCTAGTTGACAGTCAGTTATACTCTCCGGACGACGGATGCCCGTGTGTACATATGGGTGTGAAGGGTGAGCAGTTATATTAGGCTCCTAATTTATTATTATGGTAGAATTGTTACAGATTGGAAAACCTGGTCGCCCATAAGTGTTTTATTAATAATAAACCACATTTTAAGAGAAATTCAGTGTATTTTAATTTGCCTCCCTACAAAAAGCCTGAGATCAGAGGAATTGGTTAGACAGGTAATTTATTAGGAATGCAGAAATCATCCGCCGCTGAGAAGACATACCCGGAACACTGCAGCAGAGGGCATCAACCAAGAGAACCATCGATTTCCGATACACATCAAAACGATGCGTACTGAATTGCACTGTGTTCCATTACAAGTTTTGCAGCAATTTCATGTACAGTTGCAAATTGGTCTTTATATCCGCTTTTTGCTATTAGGATTAACAACATAGGAGGATTTTGGCACTGAAGCACCCATGAAAGCTCACGTGCCTTGAGGTAGTATTTTTAACACTTGAATAATTTCAATTAAATTATACAATATGTAAATTCAATAACAGCCCGCCTTGAAGCAAAATGTATGTAATAAATTTGTAAAATGTATGTAACAGTCGTTGCATATGCTTATATGTTTGTAAACATGTTCAATACTGTTATGTGAATGCATTATGTAATAGGTGTGAGAATAATAAGTTTAACGCTGCTAACAATGAGGTAACCTTGAGGCAATAATGAGTTTGAGAGTTTTAATGCTACTAGTCATGATTAGGGCAACAATAATGTAAATTTTGTGACAGTTTAAAAATAGCCAATCAACAGCCAGAAAAAGCTTTAGTTAAATGCAGGTATTCTATTGGACTAGGATTAGCCAATCAGAGACTTGAAATACAGACGTTTACGGGTTTGGATGGTTGAAATATGTTCAATTGCCTGCAGACCTTGCTAGTAACCGGATGGAAGATGTGTTCTCTAGAGAAATATTACGTATTCGTGTGAAACGAAAATTATATATACGCCTTAACAAAGTGCAAGTATTAAATTAAAGAATCTCACAGCTCTTAATATCAGTGTAGTGAATTAAAACTTAAAATCTGTGTAAGCCTACATTCTTGTCGCACCATGCCCTGATTAAGAGAAACGTGTCTCGAAAACAATACTGACGCAGCTGAGGCAAACGTAAACGTAAATAATATCTAAAGAAAATATTTTTTTTAAAACTTGGAGTGTAACAACAAAAATACTTCTTCAAATCGGCTTTTCATACGTAGCAGCATATTACGTAAACAACTACTACTTCAAATTCACGCCCAAAGCGTGGTTCAAACTTCTACGTAAATTCAACAACAAAACACCTTTCTCAAATTGGTTTCCCATAGCGTGAGGCTAATAAACTCCTTCAAAAACAACTAAAAACAACTAGCTTTCGCAGCCTTTGGAACCTTTGGGAGGAATGGGTGCAGCGAAGGGACACAGAGGACGACCAGATCCGAGGCGGCAGACTGGGTCCATAACATCTCCATGTATTACATCTTGATGCCAGCGGTACCACACCACACACACGCCGACCTCTCGCGGAGATTTCTCGCTGGAGGTCCGATACACCCGGATGCCAGGACAGACAGTCCCACAAAGCAAACTGCACCACCACACGCCTCGCCTATCGTCCCTCGCTTGATTCTTTGACCCTGAAACATTATAAGGAAATGAAATGACAGGAAAATTCGTGGTATATAATGCACGCCTACCAGCCAGGAAATCGGCAAAAACAAAACAAGGCCAGAGTGGCCACCACAACGGGAATAGAACCGGGGTTTTCCCGAATGCAAGCCTCACACGTAACTGCGCAGCCATCTGCGTTGGTTAGAGGCAATCTACGGCCGGCCGCTAAAAGACTGATCCTCAAAGCATGTTTCTCCATCCTTCAGATGTCTTACTCATCTTCCTACGTTGCTGGGTCCAAGCATCTTTGCTGAAGTCTCTGGTAAATTTCTGCAGCGGCAATTCCCTCATTACAGAGAAACGCTGACGTTAGGAATCTGTTTGTCATTTTATATTACCTAATAACGTCACGGGACGTAAGCATGATGATGACCTACTCTAATTCTAGAAATTTATGACAATGTAAATGGTTTTTCGTAATTGGTAGATGGTGATTTATAAAAAATTATAGATATTTACTTTTAGTATAAATCCTATTAATTAAATTCATTCATTAAAAATTTATGTGTTAAAATTTACATGCCTTTTTCTACCCATTCTTCTACAAAATATTCTTATAAAAGCTTCTTCTTCCATTTGCTTCATGTTACTCCAGACCAACACTTGCAGAGGGGTTTTACTACATATTTCGTTGCAGCTAGAACGGGAATACAGTAGTTTAAACGAAGGTAAAATCCATCGTAATGTGTCTCAAATCCAACATTGCTTGTATGACCAAGAGAAATAACGTCTAGCGACATAACACTTCAAAAAACTAAGTATTAGAAAATTTGAACCAATAACGAAGAATTTCTCGGAAATGGTTAACGCCACAAAAAGCTTATTTTACATAAACTGGGTACTTTAAGGAGATTTACATTTTCTGTGTAGTAATATCGGTCGACCTGTTGTTTACGAATTACACAAAACTCATTTAGAATGAAGAAAACTTCACAGGCTATTTCCATAAAATTGCAGATATATGTTTTGTCTATAAAGGTGTCTTAAACATATGATATTTTAATGAAAATCATTAGTAATTTTTTGGGAAAATAAAAAGACAGAAATTTTCCAAGTAAAGGTTATTTTGGGATTATTAATTTACGTGAAATCCTTTTCTCATCCTTGCAAGATATTTAAAGTTTATTTATTTAACCAGCTTTTCGTTTTTGAGTTATATTGTTCACAGAGAGACAGTGACAAAGAGACTATTTTCTAAAAATCCGATTTGCTACATTCGTATGGCTTTCTTTACCCTCTGTCATTTATTAGCGAGTATACAAACTATCCTACTAAAGCTTATTGTAATATCCGTTTCATTTTAATTCAAATAAACCTTTGCAGAAACAGCTACATTACACATGCATACAAAGGGAACAACGACAGTCAAATATTTAAGAACTGGACGCTGTATGCTGGCCTTAAAATTCCATACTGTTTCAGTGGAATCGGAGAAACAGCTGAATGCTGACTTCCAAAGAATGGCTAAGTATTGAACAATTGGAACCATTAATAACGGATATCTCGGAAATGAATGATGCTACGAAAAGTTCTTTGAAATAAATTGTGTGTTTAAAAGTGATTTAATTATATACGATATAATATGCGATTATACAAAATTCCTTTCAAATGAAGACTGTATTGACAGAGAAGTCAAGATGTGTATTTTATTTGTCATGTAAATATCTTTAATATATGATATTTAAACCAAAATCGTTGGGACCATTTTTAGAAAATTAAATAATTCGAAAATTGTTCAATGTAAAGGTTAGTTTGGGGTAGGCGGATTTTCTTGAAAACCTTTGTGTGCCATTTTTGGAAGGTACTGAACTTTAATACCAAGTTTGGTATAGATCCAACTTTTTGTTTTTGAGTTATGCTGCACTTACAAACACACCAGGCGGACAGTTTTTCTGAAAAGACTTTTTCTTTTTGCATCTAGTGGGCCTCAAAACATGTATAGCTGGTGAAATCTTGATATCGAAATTTTGGGTGCACTGCAATACCTTCACTACTTGCTAGGTATGTGAAAGAGAAAGTAAAAAAAATGCTTTTTTAATCAGGGTGTCTCAAAACGTGTATTTCGAATTTTAGGATTAAAATTAAAATTAAATTGAGTTTTATTTATGGACGCTCTTTAACTACTAGCGTCTCACTCTATATTGGGCGTGAAAGGCCGCTGATTTTGCTCAGGGGCCCCTTTATCAGGCTTGAGGTTCTTTTACGTTCCGTAAATCTACGACACGGGACCGCCGGCTTACCACCGTGCTAAGAATTTTTACGCCCGAAAAAAATCCATCGCCCTCTGCTGGGTTTAAACCTTGGGAACTAGAAGCTAGCACGGTACCACTAGTCCACGGAGGACCGCAAATTTTGGGGTGGAATAGAATACTTTCAGTACGTAATGTAGGTAAGTAGTAGAGAAAGTGAAAAGAAAGATATTCTAAAAGCGAATAACGATGAGAAAGAATCATAATTGTAGTTACAGAAGTACTTTTGTTCATTTCATTTTTCTTAGCTTAATTATTCCTGATTAAAGGAGGACTGGTTATCGGTACGCTGTCGTAAATGCAACTACCTGCAATTTAAAGAGGGAATGACTTTAAGGATCTGATAACTAAGATCGAATAGTAATTTATGGAATAGTTTCCTGTGACCTAGCGTTAAAGCAGTGCTAGTGTTTTATCTGGGTGTAAGAGTCAATTTTTCTTACTTTAGAACCTAGGGGAGAGATCTATGTATTACCTTGATTTAAGTGTTATCACTTAAAAGTTTTCTACAACTGTTCTTGCACATTACGTGTTTCCGAAAGAGTTAATGGTACTGGATTTTTGTTCGGTGACAAATTTCTGTTGAACTCTTTCCTGAGGCAAGATCTGAAGTTGAATTTAAATCGAAAGTACGTGACAGAGAGAAAATTCAACTTGGATAATAATGATCGGATCGGATATTCACCGTCGGTACAAGCCAATACTAGCACAGCAGATGTATAAAATGGAAGAGCGAAAAAGGGGAATACTTTTATTCGCCTTGGGCTGCACGTTATGATGAGCAATGTGATTGCATGAAGATTTTGCTTCCGTTTAAACTAAGGAATGGTACCCCAGGATGACATATATACAGAGCTCATTCCATAATGTAGTTAAGCTTTGCTATTAAGCTAGTGCTTGGACCGGTAATAACTCCAGGTTCTTAATTGGTTTTTAAAAACACAATCTGATGTGGCACATACACATGGCTTTCTCTACCCTCTATTCTTACTAAAACTTATTTTTATATCTATTAAATTTAATTCAGATAAAATACTGTCAAACCAGGTGCTTTTTTTACTTTCTCTACTACGTATAGTAAGTAGGGGAAGTATTGCATTCCACCCGAAAATTCGATACCGGGATTTCACCGGAAATAAATGTTTTGAGGTGCACTGAATGCACGTAAAGCACTTTTGGAAATATGTCCGTGTGTGTGTGTGTGTGTGTCTGTCTGTGAACAGCATAACTCAGAAACGAACAGTCGGATAAACACCAAACTTGGTATTTAGGTTCAGTATCTTCCAGAGAGGAGACACGAAGGTTTTCAAGAAAATCCACCAACCCAGATTACCCTTTACATGGAACATTTTTCGAGAATTTTAATTAAAATATCATATATTTAAGATATTTTCATGACAAATGAAATGTATATCTCTAATTTTCTGGGAATGTCTCCAAAAGTATTCTTCATTGTGAACGACTTTTGCATAACTGGTAAACCATAAGGGTTAGACAAAATTTTACTACACAAGAAATGTAGATCGCGTTAAAATGCACAATTTATGTCATTTATTTTTTTTTTGTTGAGTGAACCATTTTCGAGATATTGCTTGTTTTTCCCTTAAATTTTTCAATACTTATACATATTTTTGTCCTGGTAATGCAAAGAGAATGGAATACTCCACATAGCAACGAGATCTTAAAATATTAGACTATAGCTTAAAGACTACCATTTCCCCTTGCATCTACAAGAAAATTAGCAATAAGATTAACATCTCGATATCTCGATTAATATGAAGCATATGGAGAATAAGCATTTGTAAAAATAGTTTGTACAAGAGTAGAGAAAGTCATGTAAGTGTAACACATCAGATTTTTTTTCTACAAATGTGCAATACCTCTTTCAGATATTCCCTTGATGCACTACCCATTATGAGCGGAACAGAAACGTAGTCTTTAGATATTATCATGGTCTGTCCTCATTTCCCGAAGGTTGGTAACAGTGACGTTATTTAGGGCACAAGGATTAGATAGAAACTAGCTCAAGCACGTGTGGAACATACGTATTCCGGAATGTCCTTACGAAAGCCCTGTAGTATTACGAAGGAGGCTGTTAAGAATTATGCCATGTCATGTGAGTGCAAGATGATACGTTGGTGACGAACTGGAATGTCTGGAAACGAAATCGTGAAACCAACTTTCCTAAAGCTACAGCAAGGCTTTCTTGAGATGAGTGTTTAGTCCACGGGCTCAGAGACACCTTAAGAATGCAGTCTGCACTCTTTATTTCTTTATACGCCTATGCTTTGCAGCTACTGCAAATATATGTTCAACATTTTTCTATGATAGGTGAAAAGAATTCTAAAACATAATCTGTGTAGCATTCACATGACTTTCTTTACTCACTCTTGAGGCAGTGTTTTTAACACTAAAATAATTTCAGACTAATTATATAATATATAAATTCAATAACAGCCCACCTTGAAGCAGTATGTATATGTAATGATTTGTAAAATGTATGTAACAGTCATTGCATATGCTTATATTATTGTATCCATGTGTAATAATGTTATATGAATGTATTACGTAATTTAATAATGTAGGAGCTGTGAGAATAATAAGTTAAAAGTTTCCAACAATGAGGTAACCTTGAGGCAATAAAGAATTAGAAAGTTTAAATATTAATTGTGATTCTTGGAAGCAATAAAGTAATTTTACTGAAAGTTTATAAAAATAGCCAATCAACAACCATAAAAAGCTTTAGTTAAATGAAAGTATTCTATTGGATTAGGAATAACCAATCATAGACTTGGAATACAGAAATTTACAAGTCTAGGCGGTTGAAATCAATTCAGTTGCCTGCAAACAGTGTTCCTAACCGGACGCGAGACACATCCTCGAGAGATTTAATTCGTATTCGTGTGAGACGAAAAATAGTTTACGTGTTAAAAAGTGCAAGTAATTAATAAAAGAATCTCACAGCTCTATATCAGTGAAGTGATATTTAAATCGTGTCAAGCATTAATAAAAAGCAGTGAAGTAAAATTATAATCTGTGTAAGCCTACATTCTTAATACGCACCACAAACCTGCCAAGACATCCGTCTCTAAAATAAATACTGACGCAGCCGAGGCAAACACAAGTACATAATATTTAAGGAAACCGTCAAAATTACAAAGTTAATATTTTTAAACTTAGGGCGAAGGCTACCGGAAAGTGGGTACTATACGTGTGGTTGCAACGAATTTCAGGTTCGGTTCCCCAACAGTTGAAATATAATATAACTCCTACAACAATATAACATGTTCACTTTTCTACAAACTATACATTCAAAAACTTATTCTTATATCTACGTATTGTTAATCGACTTAAAAATTCCATTCCACATTTCACCATTTCGTTGTAAGTACAGCACAATCGTTTTACGATCGCGCGTATGCGTGTCTCGCACACTGTTCTATTACGCTGGATGTTTTTCGTTCTGACACTCCCGCGTTACTTACGAGTAGTTATGGGAGAATACCACTATTTCTCGATACTCTATATACATACTGATTTTTTAGCACCGATGCTCGATACTCTATAAAAACTGTGAATTTTTTTATCTTGATAATTCCTATTGATAGCCAAGGATAATAATATAATAATAATAATAATAATATAATAGTAATAATTTCTTTGCTACCTTTTTATGTAACTATATTTTGTGTTGAAAACGTTCCTTTAAAGAATTTTCTACCCATAGAACAACCAATACTAGAAACTCTTTATTCTGCAATTTTGAAAATATAAACTATTATATATTTTTCATGAAACAGTAAAAACTAAAAATAACAAATATTTCGAGAGAATTTAATGTCATGTCGGCATGTTGCCGTGGTAGCTCAGTGGTTAGAGCATCCGGACGGAGACGGGAGATCCGTGGTTCAAATCCCGGCTATGGCATTAAATTTTTCAGTCATCTGATTCTACTTTCCAACCCTGTCCAACACACTGCTTGTGTGAAAGAACAATTAATTTCATTAATTGACCTAATAGTCAGTTGAAACTATAAAGCCCGGGAGTTAAGTACTTTCAAAGAATGTAAGTCGCCATTGGGGTATGAGATCTCAATACAACTTGAGATCTCCTTGTGGTTTACCGGGAAAAATGCGAATCAGTTGGAGAATTTAATGTCATGTCGGCATGTTGCCATGGTAGCTCAGTGCTTAAGGCAACCGGACGGAGACTGGGAGATCCGTGGTTCAAATCCGGGCTATGGCATTGAAATTTTCAGTCATCTGATTCTACCTTTCCAACCCTGTCCATGCGTAGCATTATCTCGCGTCTTTAGTTCTGATTTGATTTGTTTCTGCTGGTATCACAGATTTTGTCACTGGAATTGGTAAATATAATGGCTGAGAGTGAGTCACCAAGCCAGGTTCTTGCAGAAACGTGATTTAGTGCGTTAGCTAAATCAGCTTCATTCACAACTCGTGATACACTGCGTATTACACGAGTACTTCTACTGTTTCTCCCAATGTTTTGCATGGTTTTATTTAGACACAAGAGTCTGTGGAATGTTGCATTGATTCACCTACAGAAATACAGTCAAGATCCATCAAGAACTACAATACGGCAACACCTTTGGGACACGTGTGAGGCAACAACGTGAAGTCTCGACTCCATTCCTTCCTTATCTGGCATAAAGTTAAACGTAAAACTTCAATAATGCAAAACTTAAGTATTTAAAAGTGTACAAAAAGTATCGAATGTATATCTAAAACTATTACGATATGCTTCGATACCTCCGAGTATCGAAGTTATCAAGATTCCATTTCTACTTACAAGTGATATGGCCATGTGCACCATCCTCATTAAACCAACCCTTTAGGGACCTTCAGCTTACCGCGGTAAGAACTTGACCGGGGTAATCGTCACATAGCAGTGCACCAATGTTCACTGCGTTCATGTGACCGTGGTTACCTGGCAGGCACTCACCTTTGTTGAGCGCACCGTTCATTGCAGGTAAACTCTATTGAACGCACCCGGATGTCGTCTGTTTTTCACTTGTTCTACCTCTTTGCTGAAGCGCATGCATGTAATTCAGCGTGCAATGGCGGAAAGCAAAAGCAGTTTCTCTATTATGTTATTAAATTTAACGCGCAATTCTTAAGCAAAGATAGAAACTACAGAGATAGAAGCAGTAATTTTAAGATGGATACGTGGGAAATGTTGGCCTTACAACTGATTAAAAAAATGTGCTGAGGTTTACAGACCTCTTTTTTCTTTATTTCCACACTGACTAAATTACAGTTAGCTTAGTCGATATTCACTTACTGATAGACAGGCAGAAAATAGAAAGAAAAAATATATTATTCCCAAACAACCTCTAGAATAGGATGCGTACACGCTACTCCCACATCACGGTGACGATTTCAAATGTTAGACTTCGGCACTGACCTCTTCAGGTTAGCGGATTCCTATGCAATTAAAGTGTACAATATTTTTGAAAATGTACTAATTGCACTAAATCCATTCATTACTCCCCTTATTTCTACCTTATTCTTAGAACTATCCTTCAACTGATATAATTATGATATGTAACGCCGTGATTGTGTGGATTTTCGTTACGTCTTGGGTCAGGATATTTAACACAGCTGTCACAAAAAGAATAAAATAAAATAAAGGGCTTTAAGTAAAAATTACAAAGTACATTAAAATAACTTTATCAGGATGTATTCATTGGCGAAAATGAAGTGTATCTACTTGTTGGTAATTCTAACCTATACTGTTCTGCCATTTTAACATTTCAGCACAAGTGAAGTTGGAAATAACCGGCGAAAACCGGCCGTTCATGGCCGGTCAGATTTAACCGCGGTAAAATCCTCGATAAACTATTACCGGCGTTGATGCACCACTAATGACCGCTCAACGCGGTAAAGTCCATATTTTACCGCGGTCAAATCTTGATCGAGAATGGTGCACGCGGCCAATAGTAACACTCACTATAATGAGTACTAATTTTTTATAAGTGGTGCTGGAAGTGGTGTCCATCTGCGTGAAGACATTTCTGGCATCTTTGAATGAAATTTCCATTCACACGCAACAGTTCTTGCGTAATGTTCATAATTTCTGTTTGTATATTGTGCTTAAGTTTGTTAATGGTGTGGAATTGTTCTTATAAACTTTTATTATTTAGGCTTCCCCAGAAACAGATGCACAATTTTGATCAATTTTTTTCCTCCCTTGGAACGTTCCGGTTTCGTTTCTTAGGTTCAGAGATCCTGTTGTCCTAAACTTATTAACCAAACGTACTGGAATATCAGGAAATTTCTCCTGAAATCGTCTCACACCTGTCTATATGATTCTGCATTTACATATGTATTGTACATAAAAATTCGTTGTTCAAACGTGAATTTGTCGGCAGGCATTGCAGTGGATTAATAACAAACATTAACACTCTTAAGCAAATCACACACAACACAGATGTCTTGAATAAACTTTTACCTTTGAGATGCACAATGTTAGCTCCCTTTACAGCGCGAACACAGTAGCGACTGAAGCACAGCTGATAAAGGTAACCTTCCGCGTCATGCGCCGCAGTTGCGCATCGGAAAAGTACCGAGGTCACTGCATTGCAGCGTGCTACGCATACGTCGGTCTGTGGCCTCACCTTAAAACGCCCGAACTGTATGAGAACGATGCAAGGCTAAAGATACAGTCAAGACTTTCAAAAAGCGGATCGCTAAGTGTCTGCTTTGAAAATCCAGGTTTTTGCGTGACTACCAGAAAAACAAATAGCAGCTTACTACTTGAAAAACATCCTATGTGCTACATTCATATGACTTCTTAAAGTTTGTTATATTTAATGTTAATCGAGACAAACGTGTTCAGAGATAGTTTAATTAAACATTTCATGGTAGGTAGCAAGGGGATAGAGGAAATCGAATAGATAGTGACATATTTAAAAGGGAGTGGCTATATGCTGACCTTAAAACTTCATACCTTTCCATGATATCTTGAGAAATAACTGAACAGTAATGACAAGTTATTAAAAAAGTCAAACCTATAATAACAGAAATGGCTGTGACACAAAACATTATTTGAAATACATGTGTGTTTTAAGGAGATTTATTTTGGTGTAAGGTGTTTTTGTTTATTTCTTAAAGTTTACTAATTACACAAAATTCCTTCTGAATGAAGTCTTGTTAGGCTAATTTAAGATATATATGTTATTTCTTATGTAAATATCTTAAATATATAATATTTTAGTCAAAATCGTTACGGCAGCTTTTGGATTATATGAACAATTTTGAAAATTGTTCTATACAAAGGGTAGTTTATTTCATTCATTCATTTCTTTATCTGTTTACCCTCCTCTTATGTAGGACTTACACCTCCAGGACTTACAAGCGGGTGCCTGGGGTCAGAGGCCCGTCGAGGAGCAGACACTCATGGATCAGACAGAGTATCCAGGATGGGTGATCAGCCAAATGCCTGGTATGGGATGAAGGAAGGAGATGAAACGAAATGTTGGTGAAATAGATGAAAGGAAAGGTGATGATGGAGCAGTTGGTGGAATGAATGGCGGGGGAAACCGGAGAACCCGGAGAAAACCCGCCCAGACGCCGATTCGTCCACCACAAATCCCACATGCAGGTCCCTGGGATTGAACCCGGGTCCAAAGGGTAGTTTAGAGTGAGAGAATTTTCTTGAAAATCTTCGTCCCGCATCTTCGGGATTTGCTGAAGTTAAATACCAAAATTTGGCATATATCTTAACATATCGTTCTAGAGTTATGCTATTCCCTCTCTCTCTCTCTCTCTCTCTCTCTCTCTCATGTTTCCGGAGTCTTTTCTATATTTGTTTTTTTTTTAATTTTGGAACTCAGGGGCCTCAAAATGAGTATATTTGAAAGTTCAAACAAACTGCAAAAAGTATCTCAGAAATGGTTAACACAAAAAAATTGGCTTTAGCGACATCTATTTCTTCGTGTAGCAAGATTTTGTCAGTTGTTACGGTTTACCACTTAAAAGTAATTCAGAATGAATGGGTCTTCACGGCTATGTACAGGAAAATTAAGATATATATTTTGCCATGTAAGTATGTTAAGCATAAGATATTTTAATGAAGATCGCTGGAGTCAGTTTTGAAAAAAATAAATAAATAACGGAATTTTTTCCATGTAAAGGGTAATTTGGGGTAGGGATTTTCTTGAAAATCTTCCAGCCGCAACCATGAACATAGGTTACCGAGTTTGATATTTAATATTTTCCATTTATATACACACACACACGTGGACTTTTTCTGAAAATGTTTTTCGGAGGATTTAGGTAGCCCTAAAACGTGTATTTTTGTCAAATCTCGGTAAGGAATTTTTGTATGAAATGAAATTCCTCCTCTACTTAATATAGATAAAACAGTAGGAAAAGCAAAAGTTAGTAATTAGTTATCACTTGCTAGAAATTTAAATACGTGGTTAAAAACATCAGTTTATTTTACTACAATATTAAAATATTTCTAAGTTCTTTCATTCACTCTCGCTATTTGACTTACTTTTCAATTCTTTTCAAATTTGTCATTAAAAGAGAAAACATACTTTAACTCCGTTATCTTCGACGTTATAGTCTCGGATTAAGATTTTTTGTAGGTCAAGCTGCCTTTTGAAGTGGATGTTTTGTTTACGTAATTTAACTCCACGTATGAACGTCAATCTTTAAGAAGATTGTTTGTTACGTAATATGCTGCTACGTACGAGAAGCTGATTTGAAGATCATGTTTTTTTTGTTACACTCCAAGTTTAAAAAAATAATATTAACTTTGTTATTAAACAGCTTCTATAGATAGTATTTATATTTGTTTGCCTCAGATGCGTCAGTCTTGTTTTAGAGATACGTTTCTCTTAATCAGGGCGTGGTGCAACAAGAATGTAGGCTTACACAGATTTTAAGTTTTAAATTCTCTTCTTTCTATTAATCCTTGACACAAATTACATAGCACTACACTGATATCAAGAGCTGTGAGATTCTTTTATTTAATACTTGCACTTAGTTAACGCGTATACTTAATTTACGATTCACACGAATACGTAATATTTCTTTAGAGAACACATCTTCCACCCGTTTGATATCAAGGTCTGCAGGCAACTGAACATATTTGAACCGTCCAAACCCGTAAACTTTTGTATTTCAAGTCTCTGATTGGCTAATCCTAGTCCAATAGAATACCTGCATTTTACTAAAGCTTTTTTCTGCCTGTTAATTGGCTATTTTTAAACTGTCACAAAATTTACGTTATTGCTGCCCAAATCATGACTAGTAGCATTCAAACTCTCAAACCATTATTGCCTCAAGGTTACCTCATTGTTAGCAACTTTAAGCTTATTATTCTCACAGCTCTTACATTATTAAATTACATGATGCATTCACATAATATGATTAAACATGTTTACAATAATATAAGCATTTGCAATGACTGTTACATACATTTTTCAATTTATTACATACATATTGCTTCAAGGTGGACTGTTATTGAATTTACATATTATATACTTTAATTGAAATTATTCAAGTGTTAAAAATACTGCCTCACCTTTTACTATATTATTCTGATCATTCAGATTAAAGAAATTTAGATAATGCAAGCATAGTTGAATAGCAAAGTGGGCTATAAATGTTTCTTGCTGTTTATCATTTGTCACATCCTTACGCAGTGTAATACATTAAAAATTATCTTCACCTGTACAGTGAAGGCTTCACAAGTCATGCATCAAGAGAACAAAGGAGCTCGGTAGAGTTTGTTATATGAACCCAGGAAATTTAGACGCGGTCCGTAAAAATCAGACACGTCAGTCTTGTTTATGTAAAAATATCACTCCTGAAGATTTCCATAAGCTTACCTTTACTTAAATTAAACGCCTATTTAGTGTGAATCATTCAAGTTTCTGAAGCTCTTAATCTAATTTTTTTATCTGCCAAGTCATTGAGGATTTGTTTCAGAAAACAGAGATTAAGGATATCCTTAGCTAAAATTTGGTCAAAATTTTCAAAAAATTTATAAATGAGATTTTATATAAAAAGTACTTCGAACTTTAACTTCAAATACATACAAAGGCCTTTAAAGCTTCAAACGTGAATATTTAAATACCTCAGAGCACACGGTGTAATGGGCCTGTATTTTCTAGCAATGTCTTTTACTCGACTTCGATTTTTCGCACACCTGTGCCCATTAAAAATTGTAACTAAACTTGTTCAGATTTCAGCCGAAACTCGGAAACTCTGATGTGTTACATTCACATAGCCTTCTCTATACTCTGTCATTTATTAGTGGGTTTACAAATGATTCATATAAAGTTTATTTTTCTATGTGCTTTATTTTAATCCAGATAAACATTTGTAGAAATAACTACATTACACATTTCGTTAGAATACAAAAAGAACAGCGATGACAGTGAATGATGATAGTGTCGAACAAATTGAACCATGAATAACGGGTATCTCGGAAATGGTTGATGCTACAAAAAAGTTGGAAATAAATTGTGTGTTTTAGAGAGATCTACATATTTTGCTGGGTACATTTTCGTCTATCGCTTAAAGTTTACCAGCTACACAAGATTATACAAAATTCCCAAATAAAAAAGCACTTCACAGAAAGTTCAAGAAATACATTTTATTTGTGAAGCAAATAGCTTTAACATATGATATTTTAATCTAAATTAGAGCGCTTTTTTTTTTTAGAAAATCAAGATTTTCGAAAAGTATTAAATGAAGTGGTTAGTTGGGCTGGGGGGGGGATTTCCTTGAAAAATCTTTGTGTCGCATCTTTGGAAGGTACTGAACCTAAACACCAAGTGTGCTATTTATCCAACTTCTCGGTTTTGAGTTGTGCTTTTCAGAGACACACATACACGGACATTCTTCTAAAAAATTCTTTTCCATTTTATTCAGGGTGTCTCAAAACATGTAGAACTTCCGGTGAAATCCCGGTATCGAAATTTTGGGTGGAATGCAATATCTTCTCTACCTGCGTACGTGGTAGAGAATGTAAAAACTGGCATATGTGTTGTTCTATACCTTCAAATTGCCCCAGACATGGCAAAATTAATTGGATATAAATTTTTAAAAAGTTATATATTAAGGTTTAACATTTTTTTCTAAGACAACCATAGTAGTGAATAATATTGTATATGCCAGTTTTGTAAATTGTAATTTAAATAAGATGGTAGCGTGTTTATTTTTCAAAATTCTGATTTCTGCATCCTGTCCAACTTTAACCGTGGTGACAAAGTGACTATCGAGTTTTATTCTACGGCTGGTTGTCGAACAATTCGAACCTTTAATAACGAACATCTCAGAAATAGCTTATGCCACAAAAAACGTACTTGAAATAAATCGTGTGCTATAAGATGATCTACATTTTTTGTGTAGTACGTTTTCGTCTATCGTTTAACGTTTACCAGTTAATACAGGATTACACAAAAATTCTTGCCGGATGAAAAGGACTTTACAGGCTATTCCCAGAAAATTCAAGGCATTCATTTTGTCACGTACATATCATTAATATACCGCATCATAATCAAAATCGTTAAGCGCTATTTTTTAGAAAATAAAATGTTCTAACAATATTCCATGTAAAGGGTAACAGGGGTGGGGGTTTTCTAGAAAATCTTAGAAGATACTGAACTAAAACTTTTCGTTTTTTAATTATGCCGTTCATAGACACACACACACGGACCTTTTTCTAAAAAATTAATGTGTTACATTGACATAGCTTTCTCTACCCTCTAGCGCTTATTAGTGGGTGTGCAAATTGTTCTTACGAATGTTTATTTTTCTATCTACTTTATTTTAATAGAGATAACATTTTCCGGGAATTCCTGCGTTACATATTTCGTTATAGATGCAAAGAGAATGGTGATAGTCAAATATTCTAAAACTAGACGCTACACTGCTCTTGAAATTCCATGCCCTTTTCATGACATTGCGAGAAACAATAGAAAATCGACAGCGCTTTAAAGGAATGGCTGGTATGAACAACTCAAACCATTAATGGCGAATATCTCGGAAATGGTTGATGTCAAAAAAAAGTATTCGAAATAAATTGTGTGTTTTAAAGAGATCTACAATTTTTGTGTATTGCCAGTTGTAAAAGAATATATAAAATCTCTTCTGAATGAAGTAGGCTTTAAGGTCTATTTCCAGAAAACTCAAGATGTATATTTTGTTTGTAATGTAAGTAACTTTAATATAGGTTATTTTAATCAAAATCATTAGAGCCTTTTCTTAGAACATAACAAATTTAGAAAAAGCTTTCATGTAAAGGGTACTTTGGGGATTTCTTGGAAATCTTTGTGTTGCATCTCTGGAAGGTATTGAATCTAAAAACCAATTTCGGTATTTATCCGACCTTCCGGTGGGATATTCGTTAGCCCCACGCTTGGGTGCCAATTTGAATTGGGATATTTGTTTTAGTGTTGGAAGATGCTTCATGTTTATCTGCACCACGTATGGGAGCCAATTTGTCGCGGTCACTTCGTGTTATCTTATTTCTGAGCGCCTGTTATTGTTTTACTACTTTGAATGTTGGGTTCATTGTCCTCCGGCTAGCTATTATTTCTCGGTCGAGCAAATCTCTTGAACAGGGTGTGTAAACGGAAAGGAGTTGTTACTCAAAGATAACACTGATAAAAGAATTTGTTTTTACACTTTTATATGCCGTCACCCTTCTTTAATTTCACATATTGACTCTTGATACACGCCAGACTGAAACTGTTATATTTTCTGTTACTATAGTCACTTATTTGCTGAACATTATTAATTCGCGTATTTCACATTTATAACTAACTTTACGACGCGAGAGATTCTGTAGAATTGCGTAACGTGTACTTTAAGTATGCTTCCGTTGAACTACGCGACGCGTAACCCGTGGTATATTTTGGACTGAGCGACGTGTATGGCACAAATGTTTCTGTTGGACTGGACAATACTTGCCTCTGGCTTTAGCTTTTATACTCCCTCACCCTGATATGCCTAAAGATTATAACAGAGCTGCTATTGGTTAATAAAACGCGCCAACATTAGCGTCTATATTTATATCCAATCAAAATTATGAACACACATGCTCTAGGGAAGAAATTCCCGCCATTTCTAAGAAAAGCGCGCCAATCTGACGTCATTTGCTTGTCTCTAATAATTGATAAACAACTCACCCCCTCGCTCATTGTTACCCGCTCTTATTGTCGGTTTCAGTGAGGCCGTGTAAACTTATTTCCTAACAATGCTTATAATTAACAAACATCTCAAATCAATGTCATACAATAATGCTTATTTACACTACAATCACTCTGGCATTTACATTATTGTGATATAAATTACTGCCACAACCTTTCGCTCTTGAGTTACGCTGTTTAGACTCTCTCCCTCACTCGTACACACAGGAATCTTTCCCTAAAACGATTGTTTTATTCAGGGGGCCTCAAAACATGTATTTCTGGTTAAATCCCCGTATCGAATTTTGGGAGGAATGTACTAATACCTTCTCTATCTACTATGTACGTGACAGAGAAGGTTAAAAGTGCAGTTGACATTGGACTACCTTGTCGTTCCTCTGTATTAATCACTACAGGTTCTCGCTGATTTCCTTTTGTTTAGTCATGTGTATGCAACACATCAAGTGTTTGAGTAATATTACATAATTACACACAAAATATGGTCAGAAAGGACCACAGAATGGGAAATGAGCTCACCTACTTGCAGTAACGTAATATTAGCGAATGCGCTGCAACGGTGCTACCCCAAGCAGGAAACAATTCAGTTGTTTTGCCGGCTAAAATACTAAATTACATTTCTTTTTGAGGAAGAGAATGCCTGGTATTTATATACGTTTGGGGCATAGTTTTGGCACACGGGGGGCACAATTAGCGAGTCGCGTTTTCATATTTACGTTACACTTCTGCGCGCACTCTGCAGGGGGCGAAACTGAGGCCAAAGAAATAATTCACAACTGAGAGAGGCTCATGGCTATTCACTTTCTTTCTCACCCTTGCCGTGTTCTATTCTCTCTCGCATGGGTTTTTTTTGGTTTCTTTTTATTCCGTTTTACTTCAGATTTTTCTTACGTTCGCTGCCTAATGGCTTGGTCTCTTTGTGGTAGAATCACGGATTTTGTTTCAGTACATATAACAGACTGATGAAGAAATTGGATAGCAGAAAGAGAAAGTAAACAAAACAGACAATAAAAATCTGATGTGTTGCACTCACATGACTTTCTCTACTCTTGTACAAACTATTTTTCAAACGCTTATTCTCTATATGCTTCATGTTAATCGAGATCTTATTGCTAATTCTGTTGTAGATGCAAAGGGAATTGCTAGGCTTTAGGCTATAGACAAATATTTTAAGAGCTGGTTGCTGTGTGGAGTATTCCATTCTCTTTCCATTACCAGGACAAAAAAATGAATAAACGAATTTGAGAAAAAGTATAAGTATTGGAAAATTTAAGGGAATAACAAGCAATATCTCGAAAATGGTTCACTCAATAAAAAAAAATGTATACGACATAAATTGTGTATTGTAAAACGATCTACATTTCTGCGCAGTAAAACTTTGTCTATCTCTTATGGTTTACCAGTTATGCAAAAGTCTTTCACAATGAAGAATACTTTTGGAGACATTCCCAGAAAATTCGAAATAAATATTTTATTTGTCATGAAAATATCTTAAACAGATGATATTTTAATCAAAATCGTTAGATCCATTTTTGAGAAAATGAAACTTTTCGAAAAATGTTCCATTTAAAGGGTAATCTGGGGTGAGGGGATTTTCTTGAAACCCTTCGTGTCGCATCTCTGGAAGATACTGAACCTAAGTACCGTTTGGTGTTTATCCGACTGTTAGTTTCTGAGTTATGCTGTTCACAGACACACACAAACACGGACATATTTCTAAAAATGCTTTTTTTTGGATTCAGGGGGTCTCAAAACATGTATTTCCGGTGAAATCTCGGTATCGAATTTTTGGGTGGAATACAATACTTCCCTTACTTACTATACGTAGTAGAGAAAGTAAAAACATCTACACTGGCCTCGCAGCTCAGTCGGTAGAGCACCTGCCTACTCTACGAGGGGTCCGGGTTCGATTCACGGTTTGGGGAGTGGGAATTTTTCTTAATACAACCTGTAACTATGAACAATAGTGTGAATGTGTGTGTGGGTGTGATCTAACTCATAAAACCCAAAGAAAACAAGAAATCAACGATATACGAGTTAACACCATTGCCGATGAGCAGTGTGTTCCAAAGGCCACAGATATGATCATATCAGTTAATGGGTGGTATAAACAGAACAGTAAAAAGTATCTGTTGTGTTACATTCACATGAATTTTACATATTTTATCATTTATTAGCGGGTATAAACACTTATCCTACCTCAGCTTTTCTGTCTATTTCGTTATAAAGGAGATAAACCTTTGCAGAAATAACTACATTATACATTTCGTTATGGATACAAAGGGAACAGCAATAGACTAATGCTTAAGAACTGGACGCTACATGCTGGCCTTATAATAATACATACTTTCCGTGCGATAAACAACTGAATGTCGACAGGGCTTGAAGGAATGATAAGAGTACTGAACAATTCTATCATTAATGACGGATATCCCGAGAATGGCTTGTGCCACAAAAACGTTATTTGAAATAAAATATGTATTTTAAAGCCACTTATATTTTTTGTGCAATGTGTTCTCGTCTATCGCTTAACGTATGCCACTTAAACAAGATTATGCAAAATTCCTTCCGAATGAAGAGGAATTCACAAACTATTCCCAAAAATATTCAAGATACACATTTTGTTTATCATGCAAGTATCTTTAATATATGGCATTTCAAAGAAAATCGCTAGTGCCGTCTTGAGAAAATAAAACATTTTGAAAAAGAATTTCATATAAAGAGAGACTAGGGTGGGAAGATTTTCTTGAAAATTGTGTTGCAACTTTGGTAAGCACTGAACTTGAATGCCATGTTTGTTATTTGTCCGACTTTTCGTTACGGAGTTATTAATGGTTCAAATTATTGAATACTTCATTCAAGTGCTGTCGATTTTCAGTTGTTTTTGGCGACTGCATATAGCGTCCAGTTCTTAACCCTGTATTGCCCGGAATTATTTTGCTACATATTCCACTCTTCCTGTAATACCCAAACCGGCTTTTATATCCCTTTCACCGGCACGACAACTGAAGCAATTCGAATAGCCGTGATCCTTAGTGCGATACGAAATGGACTAGTCATTCATGTTGCGAGATCAAGTCCCAGCGACTGCAGTCTAATGTGCATGTGGTAAAGGACGGGGAGGGCCCAAGTAAAATAAATGGTGTAATGGCACGCTTGGATGCTGACGGGCTTGCATTTGATTGCAGCTGCATGTTTTTTATATAAAAATACTGTCGTTTTATTGCAAAAATATCAATGCTGTTACAATATAGAACAGCTATAAATACGCTAATTATATGTTTGAAATTTAGTATAATATGAAAATAGAAAAAAGCCAATTATAAACCCTAAAAACTAAAAACAAAAACCTTCGTAATTAATATTGCACACTAAGCTATAGAGGATTAAACATTTGACTATCGCTGTTACCTTTATGTCTATAACGAAATGTGTAATGTAGATATTTCTGCAAAGGTTTATCTCTATTAAAATCAAGTAGATAGAAAAATAAGCTTTCATTGGAATAGTTTGTACACTCACTAATAAACTATAGAGAGTAGAGAAAGTCATGTGAATGTAACACACCGGTTTGTTTAAAATTCTGTCGCTATTCACTTCTCTCTCACGATGTCTGGAAAGAGTATGGAATTTTAAATCCATATTGCTGGCCTTTAAACATACAAGTATCGATTCGGCTTGTTCTATTGGCCTTGTATCCAAAACGAAATAAGAATGTAATGAAACAAAGGTTAACATAAAGGAATAGAAAATTTAGCTTTTGAAAGAATGGTTTGGAAATCCTACATAAAAAATAAACGTTAGAGATAGCGAGTTATGTTAATGTTACATGTTTTTTTAAATTTCGTTTTACCTCAGATATTTTTGCCTAATGTATTTCTGTGGTATAATTAAGAATAACTGATGAAGAAATGGAATAGCAGCAAAGGAACATAAACAGACAATAAAGAAACGTAAAAGAATTGTCCCAAAGTACGATTTTGTGAAAGGAACAAAGTATAATGAAACACTGTTCTTTTTTAACACTACTCCATCTTTATTCTCAGTTGTTACAACATACAAACTACTCAAAGTTTTAACTATTGAGAAAGAAAGTTAAGGAAACAAGAAGGCTACACGGATGTCTTAATGTCCCTTCATTCCCCAGCCCCTCCCCGGGTTTCGCTCAAGGGGGATGACCGTTTGGATGTGGCGACAGATTTTGCTGCCATCCGATAGACGAAGTATAATCGATTTTGTCTTAGCCTCTCTTCTTTGTTAGACTCTTTGCACTCCATCTCTTCCCCAGTCTTTCTGGTCTCAAGTCGTCTTTGATAGAATGAGTGCATGTATTTGAATTAAAGACTAAAGAAAAAATTTATCCCAATCAATCAGTCGGTTAAACAGACCTTAAGTGCTTTTACAATACACAGGGTAATAAATCTAGACCAGCAACGACAAAAAATAGAAAGAAAAAAAACGAAAGCTCACTACCAGAAAACGCCACTGCACCAAAAAATGTAAGATAAACATATTCAACTGTTTCTTCTTCAACGGATTACACTCCTCGTTGTAGGACTTACATCCCCAAGGATTTACAAACGAATGCTTTGGAGCAGTAGCTTGTCGAGGAACAAACAAGGTCTAGATCATAGCATATCCAGGATGGGTGATCAGACCAATGCCCAGTATGGCGGTGAAGAAGAAGAAAATGAAATGTAGTGATGAAAGGCATGATATGTAAGTTCGTGGATCAAACTATACCACCCAGCATTCGCCTAGCGACCGAGACAAACCGCGAAGAAACCTTCGGTCAGATTGGTCGGCCCCGGGGATTTGAACTAGGACCCCGCGAATGTAGGCCACATACATTACCGTTGAGCCACCCCGTTCAGTATATTCAAGTATAACATCTTAAACAAAAGCAACCCACAAAACAATTGGTAAACCGCATTACGATGCACTGTCATGCCCTGTTGTATTATCCAAAGAATAGTCAAGAAGAGTAAATAAACATAACGCACTAACAGTAAGTGATAAATCTGAAATGTTTACATTCAGGGATTTGTGGTTTATTCGTGGGTATACAGACTATTCTTATAAAGCCATTTTTCTATCTACGTCATTTTATTCCAAATAAATCTTTGCAGAAATAGCTACATTACACATTTCGTTATAGATACAAAAAGAACAGCGATAGTTAAATGTTTAAGAACGGGAACTTATATTGTAGCAGCCTTTTGGGGTAGTTAGCTCCAGAGGATGCTTACAACAGGAGGACAGAGTCTCAGTTGACAGAGCGTTAACGGTATCGGGGGTAAGAAGGTTACATCGCGAGGGTAGCGGGTGAGCCGGAGGAAGACGCATCAAATGATTACCCGGGGGTTATATAAAACTAATAACTATATTTACATGATTACGGGGGATGTGTGGGGTGGTATGGGAAAGAACTTGCACATAGCACATCTTATCTGAAACCTTGTCTTAGGGTTCACTGGTTAAAGAATGAACTTAGTTATGTTGTGGTGTCGAGACTCAGACGTAGTTATGTTGGGGGTGTCGAGACCCAGAAAAAGTTATGTTGGGGGTGTTGAACCCCAGACGTACGTAGCTTCGCCGTGTCGGTGAAGTCGGTTGAGTGTCTGACCGATGCCTTATTTCGAGACCGTTAAATACGTTTCTATTAAATGACAGCGTAACCCCATACGCTACAATGCCGAGCTTCATATATTTCACCATCTTACGACACTTTTCCAACTCTAACGCAAAGCTCAGCCCTCGATTCGAGCTACATCTATAGCTCGCTACAATATGTTAGCCATAAAATTTCATATTGTTTCCATGCAATAACTCAGTGTTGAAATGACCAAATAATGTACTATTCTAACCATTAATAACGAATATCTCGGAAATGGCTTATGCCACACACACACAAAATAATTTGTGAAAAATTGTGGGTTTTAAAGAGATCTAAGTTTCTTGTGTAGTGGTTTTTGTCTGTCGCTTAACGTTTACTGGTTATACTAGATTATATAAAATTTCTTCTGAATCAAGAGGACTTGAAAGGCTATTCCAGGAAAATTCAAGATATACATTTTATTTGTCATGTAAATATCATTAAAATATGGCATTCTAATCAAAATTGTTACAGCCTTTTTTTAGAAAATGCAACATTTGAAAAATGTTCCATGTAAAGGGTAGTTTGGGATGGGGGATTTTCTTTAAAATCTTCCTATCTCATCTTTGGAAGGTTCCGAACCTTTTGGTGTTTATCCGACTTTTCTTTTTTAAGTTATATATTTTTCCAATTTTTTCAGGGGCCTCAAAACGTGTATTTCCGTTGAAATCTGAGGATCGATTGCAATACTTTCTATATGTACTATGTACTTGATTAAGTAGAAATGACTCTTTTCTACTACTCCCTTTTTTGTTGCAACATTCTTCTCAGATCTCAGTTGTCTCACCTTAAGTAAACATTTATCTATCTCCTCCACGTCTTCCCTGCCTGTCTGTAGCGTCCTATGTGGCTTTCACCCTCAATTCTGAATAAAATATATGTTCATAAGTATATAGGAAATGAATATGATAAATATTTTGTTTTCAATTTAAAATAAATATTTAATGTTGATATAAAAGTCAAGGCAAATATTTTCCTCACCTATGTATTCTAAACATGCTTCGCCAAATTATTGTGATGGTAAAGGAACGTGGTAAATATTTACTTATATTTTAATTGTTTCGTTTGTAGAGGCCGCTTTAACTTCTGGTTAACTGTTGGTTTTACGAATTTTCATTAGGAAACACATTTATGCTTCCAGACCCTATAGAGGGTAGTATTTCTTTTTCTCTCCATTTCTCGTAACCCCTTCACCTTGTCAAGATATGCACCCACGACTCCTCATCCTCACAAATGGGACGTATTCTCATACCATTTTCACCAGTAATTTTAATCATCTACCAAAATAAAACCACATGATATTTATATAAAACCAGATAAAATGCATATTTTAAAATAATATACCTCATATACGTATCGGAGGTATGGAGATATCCCCATCTTCCTAAACTTAGCTATCTTAAATAGCTTATGAGAAAACGACATTCACAGAAATAGCTATCGCCAAGCTGCTAATAGCTAAAAACCAAGTGTAAATATTCACTTGTTATAAATTTCAGCTTTGAACACATTATCCTATGCAGAACATTTTTCTCTATCAGATTATATCAGTTTTAGAGCGTTTATAGATTTTTGTGGGCACAGATTTCTAAAGAAAGAAGTGCGCGAGTTCGATATATGCTGTTTCTATGCTTACCACATAGTAACTAATAAACTCAAGGGTAGAAGGAAACAATGTATTTTTCTTAGCTACGGTAAATTAGCGTACTGATCCTTGCCAGTTTGAATTATCTGCCTTTAATAAGATGGTCGTTATAATTTTGTAAATTGAATATTTTCGGAAAAGTTCTATACCTGTGCAGTAGAAAAGTTAGCTAGCGAGCAAATGTTTGTTATTGGGTTTACAACGGGATCAAGCGAGAAAAATGTTGAAAGGTTGGAGACAGTTTTTAAAAGAAGTCGCAATCCATTCATTGTCTGTGATAAATAAGTCATCTACACTGTTATCAAAAGTATCCTGACACCCCACAAACAGCAGAATGGGACGCTCCGTGGAACTCACGGACTTCGAACCTGGTCAGGTGATTGGGTGTTACTTGTGTCAGAAGTCTGTACGGAGATTTCCGCATTCCTAAACATCCCTAGGTCCACTGTTTCTTATGTGATAGTGAAGTTGAAACGTGAAGGGACATGTACAGCACAAAAGCGTACAGGTCGACCTCGTCTGTTGACTGACAGAGACAGCCGACATTTGAAGAGGGTCGTAAAGAGTAATAGGCAGACATCTAACCAAACCATCACACAGGAATTTCAAACTGCATCAGGATCCACTCCAAGTACTATGACAGTTAGGCGTGAGGTGAGAAACCTAGGATTACATGGTCCAGCGGCTGCTCATAAGCCACACATCACTCAGGAAAATGCCAAACGACGCCTCACTTGGTGTAAGGAGCGTCAAAATTACACGATTGAACAGTGGCAAAATGTTGTGTAGAGTGAAGAATTACGGTACACAATGTGACGATCCGATGGCAGAGTGTGGGTATGGCGAACGTCATCTGCCAGCGTGTGCATTGCCAACAGTGAAATTCGGAGGTGGTGGTGTTATGATGTGGTCGTGTTTTTCCTGGAGGGGACTTGCAGCCCTTTTTGTTTTGCGTAGCACGATCACAGCTTAGACGTACATTGATATTTTAAGCACTTTCTTGCTTCCCACTGTTGAAGAGCAATTCGGGGATGGCGATTCATGCTTCAACACGATTGAGCACCTGCTCATACTGCACGGGCTGTGGCGGAGTGATTACACGACAATAACATCCCAGTAATGGACTGGCCTGCACATAGTCCTGACTTGAATCCTATAGATGACCTTTGGGATGTTTTGGAACGCCGACCTCGTGCCGGGCCTCACCGACCTACATCGATACCTCTCCTCAGTTCCTCACTTCCGTGAAGAATGGGCTACCATTCCCCAAGAAACCTTTCACACCTGATTAAAAGTATGCCTTCGAGAGTGAAGGCTGTCATAAAGGCTAAGGGTGGGCCAACACCATATTGACTTCCAGCATTACCGATGGAGGGTGCCACGAACTTGTACGTCATTTTCAACCAGCACAATGCATCAAAATGAAGACGTATGATTTTGCGGGTGTCCGAATACTTTTCATCACATAGTGTAATTATCTTACTTTTCCACATAATCGCCGTTCACATCTATACACTTGCTGAGACGCTGCATCAGCTTCTTTATTCCGTCGGCATAGAAGTCTGCCGCCTGGGAGTTGAACCAGTTGGTAACACTCGTCTTGAGTTCATCGTCAGGTTGAAATAGTTGTCCACCCAGCCACCATTTCAAATGCAAGAAGAGGAAATAGTCGCTTGGTGCCAGGTCGGGACTGCATGGAGGGTGGTCAAAGAGATCCAAAAGAAACTCTTGAATCTTCTCTTTGGTTTTGCCAGCAGTGTGCGGGCGTGCGTGTCATGCAGGAGGATGATGCCAGACGAGTGTTTTCCGCGGCGTCGATTTTGAATCGCACGTCTCAGTTTGGTAGGCGCTACACAGTACGCGTCAGCTGTCATTGTTGATCTACGGCCCATGAAATCGATCAAAAGGACGCCCTTTTCGTCCCAAAACACGGTAGCCGTTATTTTGCGATTCGTGGACGGGATTGCTTACACTTTTGTGGTTTGGGCGAGCCACTGCATTGCCTGTTGTTTCAATTCTGCGTTGGTGTACGCTATAAATGTCTAGTCGCCCGTAGCAATGTGGGAAAATAAACCATCTTCATCTTGTCTATAGCGCTCCAAAAACTGTCATGCACTACGCATTCGTTGCTTTTTGTGCTAACCGGTGAGCAGTTTTGGCACCCACCTCGCACCAAGTTTCCGATATCCAAGCTGTTCAGTGACAATCCTGTAAAGTGAAGTTCGAGCAACATTTGGGAATTAATCAGCTAGACCACTGATCGTCAAACGCCGATCACTTCAAAGCTTTTGGTTTGCTTGCTCAATGATGTCGGTCCGAATACTGGACCTACCGCTCAGCTGTTCATCCTGCGCATTTTTGCGGCCATTTCGAAATTCTCGACGCCAGTATCGAACCTGTTTGTCGCTCATTATGTCCGGTCCATACACGAGACATAACTCACGATGGATGTCCATACCTAGCGATCCTTTTGCCAGCAAAGATCTAATCACACCGCGCACTTCACAACTGGCGGGATATACGATTTTCGCGGCCATTGCGTTCTGCTCTTGCCGACTGGCAAACGCCTACTGCGTCACATCAACACTGTGGTAGATTCCTCAGGAGTCGGTAGACAGCGCTGCAGGCGTGAAGCGTCATTCAGGTCTAGCACCCGTTAAACATTGTTTACCGGATCTCAGTTTTGGATTACGCCTCGTAGTTGTAGGATATAGTAAATAAAGTGAAATTCTATGCTCTTTTCATTACCTTAAACTTCTTTCTCTGTTTACTATCCTCGTATTAAGACTTAATCCCCCAGAACTTACAAGCGAGTTTCTGGAGTCAGAGGCCTGTCAAGCTATAGGCACTTTGGATCAGATAGAATATTCAGAATCAGTGATAGCCCGATACCTGGTATCAGAGGAGGAAGTAGTTGATATAAAATAATGGCGAAATGGATGAAAGGAAAAGTGATGATGGAGCAGTTAATGGAATGAACGGCGGGGGAAACCGGAGAACCTGGAGAAAACCCGCTCAGACGCCGCTTTGTCCATCACAAATCCCACATGCATGTTCCTGGGATCGAACCCGGGCCTCCTTGGTGAGAGGCGAGGGGTCTCTCCATGACCACGAGAAAAAAATGAATAATGACTTCCCAGTTGAGAAAAGCCTAAGATTGAAAATTTAAATCAATAACAAGCTCTCGGAAATAGTTAACTGAAATAAAATTGTGAACTATAGCAAGATGTACATTGGTGTAGTAAGATTTTATGCCTCCCTACCGGCTTACCAGTCATTCAGAATAAGGGTGACTTTAAAGGCTAATGCAAGACAATTCAAGATATACATTTCATTTTTCATAAACGTATCTTAAACATGTGGTATTTTAATGAAAACCTTTAGAGCTATTTTTGAGAAAATGAAATTCTCCGACAAAGTTTTCCATGTAAAGGTAGTTCGGTGGAGGGGATTTTCTTGAAAATCTTTGTGGCGCATTCTTGGAAGATGCCGAACCTTAAATATCAAGTTTAGTACTTGACCGACTTTTCGTTTTTGAGTTATACTGTTCAAAGGGAAATACATATACACACACGTGCGCGCATGGACCTCTCTACAAATGCTCGTTTTAGGATTCAGGGTGCCTTAAACATGTTATTTCTGATGAAATCTCGATATCGAATTTTTGGAAGAAATACACTACCTCCTCTACTTACTATATGCAATCAGTTGAAAAAATAATTATATTTAAAATGTAAGTTTTGTACCTGCAACGATAAATTTGAGAGGAAATTCCGATTTATCAAACTGCGCTAAAGGTGTCATTCTTCTTTGGCAATTTTCGCGATTCATTTAGTCTTCCCTGAAAGGAAACCATTTATAATATGAAGTTATAAACTTAAAATGAAAATAATTTCAACCCCATTAGGAGAATGTATGGTTCATGTCAACCGCTGTTAAGGTTAAAGATATGGCATTTGTTCACGCAAATGAGAATAATGTTGAAGCTACAGGAAAAGTATGAATCCCGGTACACGTTGTGAAGGCGGTAAGAAACCAAAGCAGCGTTGATCCGGACAGATATGATGGGTATGTAACGGTCTGAGATTGAATTCTCGATAACGACCCTCCAACACCGCCTTAACCTTTTGATGTAATTGAAAGATACTGGTAACATATGACTCACGTCAGCACGTTCTTACCTCCGCAGTGTTACCAACCTAACACTAAATTTAGCATCAGATATAGCAACCTGATTTTGTTTAGCTTTCAACTAATACTTCTATTAATATTATAAAAACAGAAAAATTGTATATATGGTGTTAGTTCGTGTATGTAGGTTAATCTCAAAAACCACTTCAATTTTGGTTATTTTTCGTCATTGAAAAGCGGTATACTTTCTGACAACATGGGCTATAAAACACCTAATTTAAATTCACAAAGTGCTAAAAGACTCAAAAGGGATTCATAAAGCCTACGTTTTAAAATAAGAACATACTTGCGAAGAGCACTTTTGACTTTTCGTTGAGATTGCCATGGAGTAGAAAATAATTGATACTCCACAGAAAATACACGCTGAGGCAGTATTGTTAACACTTAAATGATTTCAATCTAATTATATAATATATAAATTCAATAACAGCCCGCCTTAAAAAATGCGTATGTAACAATATATAAAAGGTGTATATTACAGTCATTGTATATGTTTATATTAATGTATACATGTGTAATAATGTTATGTGAATATATAACGTAATTTAATAATGTAGGAGCTGTGAGAAATAGGTCAAAAGTTGCTAACAATGAGGTAACAATGAGGTAACCTTGAGGCAATAATGAATTAGAAAGTTTAAATGCTACTGGTAATTTTTGGAGCAACAATAAATGTAATTTTTGAGACAGTTTAATAAATAGCCAATCAACAACCAGAAAAAGCTTTAGTTAAATGAAAGTATTCTATTGGAGTAGAATTAGCCAATCAGAAAACTGAAATATAGCATAAGTTACAAATTCAGAAGTCAGTTGCTTGTAGACAGCGCTCATAATTGGACGCGTTGCTTGTAGATAGCGTTTCTAACCGGAGAAATTTCCTCGAGAAATCTTATACGTATTTTGTGTGAGACAAAAATAGTTTACGTGTTAAAAAGTGCAAGTAATTAATAAAAAAAATCCCATAGCTCTCTATATCAGTGAAGTGTTATTAAAATCGTATCAAGAATTAATAAAAGGAGTGAAGTAAAATTATAATCTGTGTAAGCCTACATTCTTCAGTCGCACCAACCCCTGCTAAGACATTCATGTCTCTAAAAAAATAAATACTGACGCAGCCGAGGCAAACATAAATATATAATATTTAAAGAAACAGTCAAAATTACAAAGTTAATATTTTTTAAATATTTTTGGGGCGAAGGCTATCGGAAGCTTTTTACCATACGTGCGGTTGCAACTACTTCAAGTTTGGTTCCCCAACAGTCGAAATATAATACATCTACTTCAAACTGACTTTCCATACGTAGCAGCAACAAACCTTCTTCAAATTGGCTCCCAAAGCGTGGTGCAAAAAATAACGTAATAATAATAATAATAATAATAATAATAATAATAATAATAATTATTATTCTACAAAATCTTCTTCAACGTGGAGTAAGACAAATGCCACGGAAGTTTTGCTATGAAGGCTCGTACTTTTTCGAGTTTTCGTTTTTGAGTTATGCTGTTCGTTCTCTCTCTCTTCCAGTCTGTTACTTATCCCCTCTCTCCCTCTTTCACACACACACACACAACACACACTGAGTGATATTTTTCTAAAACTGCTCTTCTTGTATGAAATGTGCCTCAAAATGCGTATTTCCGGTGAAGTCTCAATATCGAAGTTTTGGGTGGAATGCAATATTTTCCTCTACCTACTACAGGAAGTGGTAGAGAAAACAAAACGGGGAGAATCTCATATGGAATGTCCCATCTTGACAATGTTAAAATCCGTTGTATGTAAGCAACAGTTTCTAAATACCTATACATCCTAGAAGGTTAACAGTTTTACAGTCTGTAGGTGTAATATCATTATAAATAATTTGTGACAATTTTACCCCCACATTTTAGAGTACATATTTGTTAAAAATTTCCATATGTTAATTATTTTGAAAACCCTTATTTCAGTGTATGTAAAACACCAACATAACTCCTGAAAGTTTCAGATCAAAATAAACAACTGAGAAAATGTTCCTTATGTGAGAAAAATTTTAACTTTTTGGAACTGAGCTCCAAAGTGGAAACATCATAGAGTTCTGCACCATAGTTTGATTCATTAGAATCCTCTTCATTTTCTAGTTCTATCTTCCTTTTGGAACTTTTTTTGAACTGTTTTGCTTGACTTAAGAGTTTACAAAGCTTATTTTTTGTACTCTTGAGCTCTCTTCATCTATTCGCTGCATTGCATCAACAGTATTTGAGCCAACACCTAAACCTAACAACTGCAGTACTTTACATTTTATTACGTTCCCTTCATTTTAGGTGACCACAGCATCATATACTCCAATGTGGAAGGTATTGATGCCTACAAATATATTTTTCAGAGCAACATCTTCACTTGAAATATCATCTTCTGCTACACCAACATGTCTATTTACACCAAGGTCCATGCCTGTTTTTGCACACTGTTTACATAGCACATTATTTGAAAATATTTGTGCCAAGATGGACAAATCCACAATTTCAAATTGCTCCTTATTTGTGCACTTATATCTTTCTTTCAAATCCCCTAAGTTTTTTCGAGGATGAATTTGGTGCTGAACTAACAGTGTTGTTGCCAAAGCACACAGGAGTTCCATCACATGGTGTGTGCAGTCCCTATATCACGGTTTTTTACCTGTTTTTCCACACACACACACACACACACACACACACACACACACACACACACACACACTCTCTTTTTAATAATTCTATTACACAAACGAGGCATGTTAGTCACAAATTAGTTTACTATTGAAAAATCTGATGTGTTAACACTCACATGACCTTCTCTACTCTTGTACAAACTATTTTTAAAAACTCTTATTCTACATGTATTTCATATTAATCGAGATAAACGTTTGCAGAAATGATATTTTGACATGCAAAGAGAATTGCATTTTACACATAGCGACCACTTCTAAAAATATTTGACTATCGCTTAAAGCGTACCTTGTTTTGTATTTGCAAGGACAATGTAGAAATACAGTAGCCTTTAAGCTTCGACATATCTCTTAATAGCTGGTTGCTAGGTGCAGCACCATTCTCTTTGCCACAAACTAATACTCTTTGCATATCCAAGACAAAAAAATGAAAAACGAATTCCTATTTGTGAAAATAAGTATTGAAAAATTTAAGGGAATAACAAGAAATATCTCGAAAATGGTTCACTCAACAACCAAAAATGTATATGATATAAATTGTGTATTTTAACGCGATCTACATTTTTTGTGTAGTAAAGTTTTTTGTATCTCTTATGGTTTAGCAGTTATGCAAAAGTCGTTCACAATGAAGAATACTTTTGCAGACATTCTCAGAAAATTCAAGATATACATTTTATTTGTCATGAAAATATCTAAAACATGTGGTATTTTAATCAAAATCGTTACAGCCATTTTTGTGAAAATTAAAATTTTCGAAAAATGTTCCATGTAAGGGGTAATCTGGGGTGGGGGATTTTCTTGAAAACCTTCGTGTCGCATCTCTGGAAGATACTGAACCTAAATACCAAGTTTGGTGTTTATCCGACTGTTCGTTTCTGAGTTATGCTGTTCACAGACACACACGGACATGTATAGAAAAATGCTTTTTTTGGATTCAGGGGGTCTCAAAACATATATTTCCGGTGAAATCTCGGTATCGAATTTTTGGGTGGAATACAATACTTCCCCTACTTACTATACGTAGTAGAGGAAGCAAAACTAGCTTATCAAAGGGTGAACAAGCATTGCATGCTTCTACTAGCAAACACTAAACAAGGAAACAAGAACCAATAATACAGGCTAGCCACAGCTATGTATTCTTTCACGTGGGCTTAAAATATCCCAGAAACAGCGGCAGATTTTAAAGGCATGAAATGGAAAAACTGAAGGACAACAGACGACCATTACTAGCAGGCGACCATTACTCAAGCCATACAGACGAAATTGTGTACAGCCATTCCCATATTTTAATGATTAACCTACTTCTAGGATAGATATCGGGGTAATTCAAACGACATAATGAAGAAAAAAAAACTTCATACTTTCATATAAGACAATAATCCAAAAACTGAATTTTTTGACCCAAAACCTATTCCATATCCCCTTATGTCGGTTAAATGGCGACTATCTAGGCTTCAACCGAGAAAAAGAAAGTTATTGTACACAAATTGCATAATTTAATACTGCTGCAGTTTTGCTATGATAATTTTTTGTCTATCTAGTGGGTTTAAATTATACCTATAATATTCAAGGAGAATATTCACAGTAAATTCCGGACAGGCAGTTTGTTATGCCAGTATCTCAAAATTATAATATTTTGTTTTCCTAAACCATTAGTCCTTTTTAGAAAATAATAACAATGAAAAACGTTCACCTAAATGGCTGTTTGGGAAGGAAAATTTAGTTAAACTTTCGCCTACTCGACGATTTAATTATGAAACTAGCCATTTATTTGATTAAGAATTGTGTTGTTCTCTCTTGCTCTCACATATATAAAGACACAGACATGCACCTTCTGCTAAAAATGCCTTTTGGGATTCAGGGGATCACATAATGTTCGTTTTAGGTGAAATCTCGATATCATATCATTTCTTCACTTCACGGATTAGGCACTTTGCCCGTTTCGGTTTTACAGTAAGTCGTCAGTGCGTCCTGGGTCATCCTCGATCTCTTCTTCCTCTCAACATGTAGTCTATCCCTGCCTTGGGAAAACTAAGAAAGAACATTTTAGAATAAAAATCAAAATTCAAATATTTTGGATGTGGACTAAGCTTCTATAATGAAGAATATAGAACAAAATGTCAGTAAGTTTCAAGCAGTATTGAAATAGCTTTTAAAACCAAACTTAGAAGGCAAACTAAAATAAAATTTTATAAAGTAATAGCTATACCTACTTTGCTTTATGGCAGTGAAGCCTCAAAAACATCGGAGCAAAACCTAGTCAACGGAAATGAAACTCTTAAGGAGTGTAAAAGAATGCACGAGGATGGATAGGATAAAGAATGGAGATATTAGGGAAGAGCAAACATCGGTTCAGTATACAAGAAAATACTAGATAATAGACAAGAATGGACACAACATTTACTAGGAATGGAAAACATCAGACTTCCCAAGGTAGCGTTGGATATCAATTTACTTACTTTTACTTTTAAGGGCTTCTCCACTCTTCGCAGTTGCCCTGTATTCCCATTCGCCATTCTTCCCGATTGAACATGTCATCCACCTCCAGGCATTTATCATTCTATGAATCTGTCCCCTCCAGGTTACACTTGGTCTACCTCGCTTTCTTCTTCCACGAGTTGACCATTCTAAAAAGGTTCTAGGCCACTTATCATCCTCCTTTCTTTTCACATGTGCATACCATTGAAGACCCCGCCTTTCAATTCTCTCCACCACTGTTTCCTCCATATCCATCATCTGTCTCACCTCTTCATTTCTCCTTCTTTCCATTCTTGATACTCTAGCACTATGTCTTATTCTATCCATTTCCACTGCCAAGATCTTATATTTTTGTCCCTCTACCAAAGTCCACGCCTCGGCACTATAGGCCATTATACTTTCCACCACAGTCCTCAAAATCCTCTTCTTTGTACAAATTGACATGGCTCTCCTCCACAAAACCCCATTCAGCATTTTCATGTTTCTTCGTGCTTGCTGTCGCCTACTGTCTACATCCGCTTTACAGCTCCCTACTTCATCAATAAGCGATCCCAAGTATGTAAACTTTTTAACAGCTTTAATAATTCCTTGAGGCAGTGAGATGTCCCGTACACTTCCTCCTACTATCTGGTAGTAGGATATCAATTTAAAAGGATTAATACTGAAGTGGAATATTTTTAGGTAGTTGAAAAATGCTTCATGTTTATCTGCACAACGTATGGGAGCCAATTTGTCGCGGTCACTTCGTGTTATCTTATTTCTGAGCGCCTGTTATTGTTTTACTACTTTGAATGTTGGGTTCATTGTCCTCCGGCTAGCTATTGTTTCTCGGTCGAGCAAATCCCTTAATCAAGGTGTGTAAACGGAAAGGATTTGTTACTCAAAGATAACGCTGATAAAAGAATTTGTTTTTACACTTTTATTACCGTCACAATTAATTAAGTTCACATATTGACTCGTGATACACGCCAGACTGAAGCCGTTATGTTTTCTAATGTTATTATAATCACTTATTTGCCGCACTTTATTAATTCGCGTATTTCACATTTATAACTAACTTTACGACGCGAGAGATTCTGTAGAATTGCGTAACGTGTACTTTAAGTATGCTTCCATTGAACTACGCGACGTGTAACCCGCGAACGATTCTGATGAACTAAGCGACGTTTAACTTCTGACTGATTCTGTTGGACTCAGCGACGCGTAACGCGTGGATGATTTTGTTGAACTGGGCGATACTTGCCTCTGGCTTTAGCTTTTTATACTCCCACACCCTAATATGCCTAAAGATTATAACCGGGCTGCTATTGGTTAATAAAACGCGACAACATTAGCGTCTATTTTTATATCCAATCAAAATTACGAAAACATATGCTCTAAGGAAGATATTCCCTCCATTTCTACAGAAAAGCGCGCCAATATGACGTCATTTGTTTGTCTCTTCTAATTAATATTCAACTCACCCCCTCGCTCATTGTTATCCGCTCCTATTGTCAATTTCAGTGAGGCCGTGTAAACTTATTTCCTAACAATGCTTATAATTAACAAACATCTCAAATCAATGTCATACAATAATGCTTTTTTACACTACAATCACTCTGGCATTTACATTGTTGTGATACAAATTACTGCCACAATACATATAGGAGACAGTATTTCAAATTTATAATATGTAAGCTTATTTGCATGTGCTATAATTCGTTTATATTTCTTGCTGTCCTATAGAATAGATGAATGTGTCTTATTCTTCTTTTGCGTTGATACGCCCCAATTGCTATTTTAAAAGTTATAATTCTTCTTTTTTTCTGCGCAAAATGTGTGCATTCAGCGACTTAGCATAGTAGCTTGGAGCTACTTATCATATGCGCAGCTTGCAATGTTGATATAAATGCAGGAAAGTGGGCTACGAAGTTCCAGAGGAATTTATAGCATGCCATAAAACCATCTCCATCTCTCGATGGCGCATGTTCTCAGAGTAATATTAAAATTACGAAAACACTCCCGAAAAAGGTGCGGGCTATATGATGATGATTATTATTATGACGAGCCAGAGTCACGCTACTCTCGTGATACGTGAGCCCGTGCTTGGCTTGGCCCTCTAATTAAATTAAAAAGTTACACGGTTTTGGTATACCACCTCATGCCAGCCGCATTTCACGTGATGCCCACAAAGAAGCCAGAAATTAAACTTGTTCACGATTTTACGTAAACCTCATAGGAATGTTTTGCTTTCCTTGGCTTGGCTGCGGTCAGAATAGCTATGATATAACAATGTTAAAATAGATTGCTATGTTTAGTAATGAAACATTTTTTAAAGGTTTAATGCGTTTTAACTAATATCATTTGGCACCAGCGATTAATTCTTCTTGAAAACATCATATACTTACTACGTTTCCTACAGACTTTAAATGGTTGAAACGTTTTAGGATGCAAGATTTACTAAAACCTAAATAATTAGCTAATAATATAATATTGACCTTTGATGGATTGATTAATACTGCAAGATTTTATAAGTGAGAATATCTGATGTGATACACCCCCCCTCTATCTTTATTATTCGGTATACAAACTATTCTTACTATAGCTTATTTTTCTATCTACTACAATTTAATCCAAATAAAGATTTGAAAAACTATCTACATTAGATATTACGTCATAAATACAAAGAGAACAGCGTTAGTAAAATGTTAAAGAACTGAACGCTGAACACTGGCATTACTAAGCTTATTATAAGTATAAACGTCACCCACAACGGAAAATAAAATTGTGTTATTAAAATTAAGGGAAAAGGCACGTCAAGTATAAAAATTCAGAAAAAATAAACTTTGTTAAAATTTGTATCATCTATGAATCACCGAACACCCTAAAAACTATGTGTTAAACATTCGCAAAATAAGAGGATGCTACTGAGAATTCCAAAATATTGTATTATAAAACCCCACAAATGGCTATATCTCTCTTGTTTAAAAAATAGTTACCAATGCATTGGCTGAATATTTTTCAGCAATCTCGAGGGAAGACGACATTAACAGAAAAACCCTGTCAGTTCATTGGGAAATAGCTTACCCACATTTGTTTACTGAAGAGAGCGTAGTAAACTATAACGATAAAATTTCTCTCCTAGAACTCCAAGAAACACTAGGAAGTCGTAAATCCTCTAGGCCAAGATCAGATGATATTACTTACCAACTATTAAATTGTATTCCCCAGGAAGGATTAATTTACCTTCTAGAGATATTCAACCATCTTTGGAACAAACATAACCTTTCCTGATCTGTGGCGGGCTGCCATAGTAATTCCTGTTCCTAAACTACATACAGACCTTTCCAAAGCTGAAAATTACAGATCTATAGCCCTTAACTGTACTATGTGCAAGCTTTTTGAATCAATAATAAACAAAATACTTGTATGAGAACAGTAAATTGATATCGAATTATCAAAACGGCTTCGGTCGTTTCCCCTCCAATACTGACCATCTTCTGATACTGGAAACGGAAATTAGAAATACTTCTTTACAAAGCCAACACGCAACAGTAGTAGCCCTTGATATAGAAAAGCAATTGATCAAATCCAATAAAGCCATATACTAAAATAATTAAAATGGTTTGACATTAAAGGATACATGTCGCAGTTCATAAAGTATATCTACAAAATGGTCTTCCTCAAGGTTCAATCATAAGCCCTACACCTCTGTTAAATGTCATAAATTACATTCTGAATAAAGTGAAACCACCAAATAAAGCTCTTTCTTTGCAGACGAGCTTACATATTCTGCAAGGGAATTGAAATTGAATTGAGTTTTATTTATGGACGCTCTTTAACTACTATGGTCCTTAGCGTCCCATTCTATATTGGGCGTGAAACACCGGTAAATTTGCTCAGAGGCCTCTTTATCAGGCTTGAGGTTCTTTTACGTGCCGTAAATCTACGAAACGGGACCACCGGCTTTACTTCCCTTCCAAAGCAAGCCGTGCTAAGGATTTTTACGCCCGAAAAAATCCACCGCCCTCCGTCGGGCTTGAACCCGCAACCTTGGAACTAGAGGCTAGCATGGTACCACTAGTCCAAACCCTTCAAGCACAGAAGCACTTATCCAAGAAGCATTAAATAATCTGCAAGAACAGATCCAAGATATTGGACTTATATTCTCTAAAACGAAAACCGAATGTGTATGCTTCTCAAAATCGCCAACAAAAATCCCTTATCATAAGCTATATCTTGATAACACAAAGATTGAAATTATACCAGGGCGGATCG
This sequence comes from Deroplatys truncata, assembly GCA_030765065.1. Lineage (NCBI taxonomy): Eukaryota > Metazoa > Arthropoda > Insecta > Mantodea > Mantidae > Deroplatys > Deroplatys truncata. Next base: position 282,346,350 of record CM060975.1, read on the forward strand.
AAATGTAACGCACAATAATTTTTTTGTCTTGGTATTGCAGCTGAAATGTTGCAATTTCAAACAGTTACAGTTTGAAGTTTTCACTACAGAGGCTATTTTTTGTTTCATGTGCAGCTCTAGGAGAGAAGTGTGAACTACGCAACAAGGATGGCGCGCATGTTACTGTCGCCCTTGTGTGTAGAGCAGAGAGGTGTGGTTCTATATATGTGGGCCAAAGGGCATAAACCGAGTGATATTCACAGGGACATACGTGGCGTGTATGGGAATAATCGTATGGACCGTAACAATGTCTCTAGGTGGTGTGTATTCTTCCATTCTTCCTTAGTGATTCGCCACGCTCCGGGAGGCCGGGAACAGCTGCAACCCCGCAGAATGTGAGAAGCATTGAGGCGGAAATTTTTAGCGACCGGCGTGTGCAACTGTGAGCAGTTTAACATTTCCTACCGTGCAGTGTATGATATTGTTCATGACACGTTGAAATTTCGTAAAGTTAGTGTTCGCTGGGTGCCTAAAAATCAGACCGATAAACACAAGGACCAGCGAACGATGACGAGCTTGGATCACCTAACGCGGTACACCGCAGAAGGGTATGGCTTTCTGAAAGGAATCGTCACTGGTGATGAGTCGTGGGCATACCACTACACGCCCGAAACTAAGCAGGCAAGTATGGAGTGGAAACATGCTGGTTCCCCAGTGAAGAAAAAATTCAAAGTAACTCAATCTGCTAGGAAAGTGCTTGTGACGGTGTTCTGGGATACGCATGGTTGTATTGGTAGCCTTTGCTGAACACAGGACTACTGTGAATGCTGCAGCCTACATGAAAACTTTGGTGAAGTTGCGTCGTGCCCTTCGTGACAAACGCCACAGCATGAATGCTGACAATGTCAAAATTCTTCATGGCAATGCTCGGTTCCCATGTTGCTGCTGTTCGTCAGAAAATCACCAAATTTGCTTGGGAGGTCTCCAGTATCCACCACACAGTCCGGACCTTGCACCGTCGGACTTTCATGAAGAAATTCCTGGCCGGCCAACGCTTTACGACAGATGCGGAAGTGAAATCAGCAGTCCGCAAATGGCTATACTCTACTTCTACGAACAGGGCATACTGAAACTGGTATCACGATGGGAGAAATGTGTAAAGAAACTTGGTGACTAGGTCGAAAAGTTGGTAAAAGGTGCAAGTACATTTGTGATTTTTGTTGTTATAATTATTAAACTTTTTTGTAAAAAAAATTGTGCGTTACTTTTCGATCCGCCCTCGTAAAAACTGTAAAAATACTAGGATTAACTTCGCCCAAACACTTACTTGGAAATCACGTATTTTAACATTAAGAGACCAATGCACAAAGGGATTAAACATTCATAAGACTCGAAGCATACCGAAATTGTGACGCAGACTTCAATGTACTTATACGGAGAGTATTATCAGATCTACACTTGACTACGGGGCCATAGTTTATGACTCTGCTAGGAAAATGACACTCAAGAAGCTCAACTCCATTCAAACATCAGCTCTAAGAATTTCGTTAGGAGCATTCCGAACCAATCCTATTCCTAATTTACAAATGGAAGGTCAAGAGCCGCCATTAGGGGTGCGCAGAATCTAAAATACTCTTTAGAGTTCCAGGGCTCAACTCGGAAGCCCATTGATACACCTTCTTTGTGAAGAAGTTTTATTGCTGTATTGTTATTTGCCCCACGCTTTGGGAGCCAATTTGAAGTAGTTTTGTTGCTGCTACGTATGGAAAGCCAGTTTGAAGAAGATGTATTACATTTCGGCTGTTTCTTTAAATGTTATGTTTATGTTTGCCTCAGCTGCGTCAATATTTGTTAGAGACACGTTTCTCTTAGCAGGGTTGTGGTGCGACAAGAATGTAGGCTTACACAGATTATAATTTTACTTCACTCCTTTTGTTAATGCTTAATACGATTTAAATAGCGCTTCACTGATATAGAGAGTTGTGGGATTCTTTAATTAATTACTTGCACTTTTTAACACACAAAACTATTTTCGTCTCAGACGAATACGTATTAAATCCCTAGAGGACACATTTTGCAACCAACTGAACTGATTTCAACCACCTAAACTTGTAAATTTCCGTATTTCAAGTCTCTGATTGGCTATTCCTAATCCAATAAAATACCTTCTTTTAACTTAAGTTTGTTCTGTTTGTTGATTGGCTATTTTATAAACTGTCATTTAAACTACATTATTGCTTCCAAGAATCACAAGTAACATTTAAACTTCCAAATTCATTATTGCCTCAAGGTTACCTCATTGTTACCTATTTGTTAGCAACTTTTAAGCTATTATTCTCACAGCTCCTACATTATTAAATTACGTAATATATTCACATAACATTATTAAACATGGATACAAAATACAAACATATGCAATGACTGTAATATGCACTTTTTATATATTGTTACATATACATATTGCTTTAAGCGGGCTGTTATTGAATTTATATATTATATAATTAGACTGAAATCATTTAAGTGTTAAAAATACTGCCTCGTTTGGGGAGAGCAAAACGAGTACGCCAAAGAATGCAAATCAACCATTGCCTTTTGATCTTAAATTTGAAAAAATCTTACATGAACTTAATATTAAAATACCTCTAATATTGATTAGAGATCATCATGTTTTCCACCTGGAGGATAGCCATTCCCAGAATTAATATGGATATGAAAACACATCAGAAATCACATACAGATTCTTTCATGAATAAACAAATTTACCAGGAAATCCGTAACACATATGCTAAACACATATTTATATATACATATGGCTCTAAGTCTGATCAGTGTAATGGCTGTGCTATAATTACTCCGGATGCTAAACAGAAGTACATACTTCTGGGGTTGTTCTGTTTTCTCTGAACACGCTTGTTCTGTACGTTCTGTGTTTTTATTTCTCTGGTGGAAATAAAGCATATCTATATAACCTTGTATATAACCACCTTTTATATATTATATCTACTTTATATCATCTGTAATAACTATCATAGTCAGTCAGTGTACATTGTTTTAAGCAACATAAAACAATAATTCCGTTTAATGCTAACAATTCTAAATGATTTCAAACATATCATATTGTCGGCACTCTTACTGGGTAAATCGCTACATATCTAATAAAAACACTTTTATACGTATACACTGCTGTTTGTGAAAATTGCAACCCGAGAAAGATTTCCGGATAACTCCAAACTTGGAAGTGTAGAAGTGCGTGCATGCAGTAAGTAATTAGGTTTGCACAGAGATGGGGTACACGTAGGCCGAGCAGAGACCTCTCATGTCTGTCCAACAAGGTCAGTGTTGCGCCCAGTGTAGTCAGTGCAGAGCTGTCAAACAATGTGGAAACAATAAAGTGAGTGCCAGTATGCCTCGTCAAAGGGAGTAATATCCCCACGTGAGTGAGTTCGAACGGGGCAGAATGTTCGGTCTCCGGGAAGCGGGTTTGTCATACCGAGACAACTCGGCTCGTACAGGGCATGCTGCTACGACAGTGATGCGTGTGTGGAAGCAGTGGAAAGATGAAGGTCGTACGCAGCGAAGAGCGGGTACTGGACCACGGAACATGGCCACAGCGCGGGATGACCGTCATCTTGTCCGCATGGCCATAACGAACCGTACGCTTCATCCACAGTGTTGGCTCGACGCTGGAGCACTGCAACAAGTGTGAACTTGTCTGCATCAACGGTTCGTCGCCATCTGCTGCAGGTTGGATAGTTGCATGCTTGCCATTTCGTCGGCTTCCATTGTCCAGAAACCACAAGCTCCTCTGACTGCAATGGGCACGTGGACACTGTGCTGAGTGGCAAAATATAGTCTTTTCGGACGAGACCCGCTTCAACGTGTCTTACGGTGATGGCCGCATACGTGTCCGGTGGTACCGTGGTGAGCGCAACATGGAGGGCTCATTGTTGAGGGGCATAGCGGACAAACACCAGGTGTGATGGTTTGGGGCGCGTTTGGTTACAACAACCGATCTGGTCTCCTACGAATTGGGGGCACTTTGAACAGCAACCGGTACCTAACGGTGGTTGTAGAGCCTGAGGTACTCCCCTGCTTCAGGCATCTCCACAGGCCACATTTAAACAGAACAATGCCCGCCCACATATTGCAAGGAATGTACAAGCCTTCTTCGAAAAGCGACGGGTACCATTGCTTTCCTGACCAGCACGTTCGCCTGACATGTCGCCCATCGAACATGTCCCCCTCAGGGGCTCACCTTATGTGAGTACGGGTTTCTGGCGCACCCGGGGGTTCCCGAGCCAATCATCGCCACATTCATCCCCTCACCCCCATCCGGTCGAGGTGGGTTCTTCAAGTGACCGGTGGACCCAAGGTAGGCTCTCGTGTGTTCTTTGCATTCCAACTATACCGCACCTCACCATCGTTTCTTTCTTCCCTAATCACTTTCCGGCCATTTCGTACGACGACATTCGCATATCTCTTTTTCTTCCCCGCCGGCCTACCTTGCGTGCGAAACGCCCACACAGTTTTAGTTTCTTTTATCTTTTTATTTAAATCCTCCGTGGACACAGCTTGACGGATACCCGCGCACTGGGTGCGCAGCTGGGTGAGTGGGTAATGGCGTCATTCCCACCACCCGGGGTCGTCATGTAGGGTTGTTGTTCGTATGCATATCGGACGAGGACCTGGTCGAATATCTTGCAGACCAGAAGGTGACAGCGGTTCATCAAGTGCAGGCCAAACGCGACGGCGTATTGGTACCCACTCGTACCCTGTTTCTAACATTTGAAGACGTCGATCTGCCCACGAGCATCTCCGCAGGGTACGAACGTATTTCTGTGAGGCCTTATATTCCTAGACCTCTGGGTTTTTTTTTAAGTGCCAACGTTTTGGGCATACGCAAGTCTCATGTAAGAGTGCCGTTAACATCTGTGCATCATGTAGCCAGCCCTCACACGAAGGTGCCTGTTCAACAGCCCCCGTCTGCGTTAATTGTAAAGGGTCACATTCTGCTTCGTTTGCCGACTGTCCGCGGTATTTGGACGAGAAGGCGATCCAGGAGATCCGGGTAAAGGAAAAACTCTCCTTCGCTGAAGCCCAGAGGCGTTTTCATGCGCGCCAACCTTCACTCCTGCGATCTGGCACATTTAGTTCTGTTGTTGCCTCGCCAGTACCACGAGTAGATGCCGAAACTCAGACCTGGACCTTGACTGGATTAACCGCCACTACCATCCGGCCGTCTATTAAAGCTACTGTTACCAAGCCCTATAAACCTGGTCCAAAGTCAATGAAGTCGCAAGCCGCTGAAAAGAAGCCCAAGCAGAAACTACGCAGGGAAGATTTTTTGAAAGACCCTCCGCGTGCGCGCGGTAACAAAAGTTCACCTTCTCCTCCTCGGAGGTCGCTGTCCCAGGAAGGTCCTGGGACAAGCCGCGCTCAGCGGCACCCCTCACCCATCGCCACCCAGAACCGATTCACGGCGCTTGAATCGGTTTCTGGCACTGAGCGCGTGGGCCCTCCCTCCGAGGAAGCTATGGAGTCTGACCAACTCCATACAAAAAGCCCGGGCCCAAAGGTTAAACAAAAGGTAATTTTAAGCCGCCCTTCTAAATAGACAGTTTATCCCCTTTTTCTTAATGGCTATCCTGACCTGGAATGTACGTGGTGTACGATCGCATAGGGCGGAACTACAACTTTTATTGCGTTCCCATTCGCCTATGGTCGTATGTTTGCAGGAGACTAAGCTTCGCCCTCACGATCCTTTTGATCTCCGAGGATATACTCCGGTTCGCTACGACCTCGAACCGGAGGAGGGTACTCCTGCTCATGAAGATGTCATGTTGTTAGTGCGTAACGACGTTCATTTTACACCTGTCACACTTACATCTGACTTGCAAGCTGTTGCCGTTCGCCTTCACTTACCCGGCTTTTTGTTTTCTGTTTGCTCTGTGTATTCACCTCCATCGTCTCCCCTCGCTCCCGCGGACATTCAAGCTCTCCTGTCCGCTCTCCCAACACCCTTTCTTCTGTTGGGAGATTTTAATGCCCATCACCCACTATGGGGTTCGCCAAGGGCTTGTGCGAGGGGTACTCTTCTTTCCGACATTTTTTATCAGTTCAATCTTTCCATCCTCAATACCGGTGCACCTACTTTTATTTCTGATTCTTCTGGTACATTCTCTCACCTGGACCTTGCCATTTGTTCCCTCCAGCTTGCTCATCGTCTTCAGTGGAACGTCGTCGCTGACACCTACTCCAGCGACCATTACCCCTGCATCGTTTCTCTTCTGTCGCACCACGTACAGCATTCCAGAGTACCTACCTGGATATTCGCAAAAGCCGACTGGAGCTTGTATTCCAACCTCGTGCATTTTGACGACCAGCCCTTCTCCGACATTCACCAACTAGTGCAGCACCTTACGTCTATTATTTTCTCTGCCCCCGAACGCGCAATACCCCGTTCATCCTCCCAACCTCGGCGGCCACCTGTTCCGTGGTGGAACGAGGATTGTCGGGACGCCGTTCGTGCCCGTAGGACTGCACTTAGGGTGTTTCGGCGACACCCTACACCTGATAATTTGGTGACTTTTAAACAATCGCGCGCCAGGGCTCGTCGCATTATTCAGGATAGCAAGAAGGCATCTTGGGCTCGTTTTGTCGAGTCTTTTAATCGTTTTACGCCTTCATCCGTTGTTTGGGATAAACTTCGTAGCTTCTCAGGTAAAGTGTCACATTGTACTGTTTCTGGCCTTCAGGTTTCTAATGCCACCATAGTGGATCCGGCTGCCATCGCTAACACTCTGGGTGCTGCCTTTGAGGCGGTTTCCAGTTCAGACCATTATTCCGCCGGATTTCGCTCTATTAAAGACCGGCTGGATTCCGCATCATATACTTTTCGGTCTGCTAATGATGAATGCTATAACGAACTATTCACAATGAGGGAGCTGGAGCACGCTCTTCATTGCTCTCGGCACTCCGCTCCTGGGCCGGACGGCATTCATGTCCTGATGTTAAAGAACCTTTCAGCCGACAGTAAACTCTTTCTCTTACAGGTCTATAACCGTATTTGGCAAAACGGCATTTTTCCTTCCGTTTGGCGCGAAGCCACCATTGTCCCTATACTTAAGCCTGGGAAGGATCGCCAACTACCTTCCAGCTACCGCCCTATCTCCCTCACCAGTTGCATTTGCAAGGTGATGGAGCGCATGATCAACGGGCGGTTGACATGGTGGCTTGAGTCTCAGAAACTTCTAGCGAACGCGCAGTGCGGGTTTCGTCGCTATCGCTCTACCGTCGACCATCTGGTGTCCTTGTCGACGCATATTATGAATGGATTTCTGAGAAAGTGTCAAACCGTGGCTGTATTTTTTGACCTGGAGAAAGCTTATGACACTTGTTGGAGGGGCGGCATTTTACGTACACTTCACGATTGGAATATCCGCGGTCGTCTTCCCATATTTCTTCGGGAGTTTATGACGGACCGCGTCTTTCGTGTACGTGTGGGCTCGGTTTTATCTCGTCGTTTTATTCAAGAGAGCGGAGTACCGCAGGGCTCTGTACTCAGTGTCACACTTTTTGCGATTGCTATCAACCCCATTGTTGATTGTATTCCACCTGGCATTTCATCGTCCCTTTTTGTTGACGATTTCGCTATTTATTGTAGTTCACGGCGGACCTGTCTACTCGAACGCCGTCTCCAGAGCTGTATCGACCGTCTCTACGCCTGGAGTAACGCCAACGGCTTTAATTTCTACGCCGAGAAATCCGTCTGCATCAACTTTTGGCGCCGGAAGTATTTCCCTCCGCCCTCTCTCCATCTTGGGCCAGGGATACTTCCGTTTGCAGACGAGGCGAAATTTTTGGGGTTGATTTTTGACAGGAAGTTGTGTTGGACCTCGCACGTTTCCTTTTTAAAAGCAAAGTGTGACCGTTCTCTTAATATTTTACGTGTTTTAAGTGGCACATCCTGGGGAGCTGATCGGACCGTCCTTCGCCTTTATCGCTCTTTGGTCCGATCCAAGCTTGATTACGGGTGTATTGTTTATTCGTCGGCACGTCCATCTGTGTTACGTCGATTGAATGCCATTCACCATCGTGGCATAAGAGTCGCTACAGGGGCCTTTCCAACTAGCCCTGTACCCAGTCTGTACGCAGAAGCTGCAGAGCCTCCGCTGTCCTTCCGGCGTGAGATGCTTTTGTGCAGCTATGCTTGTCGACTCTCAAGCTTGCCTAACCACCCGTCCTTCGATGTATTTTACGAGGATTCGCTTGATCGCCAATATTTCGTTAGCTCCTCTGCATTGCTCCCTCCAGGGGTGCGATTTCGACTGCTACTTCGGCATTTGGACGTTACGCCAGCGCCGGCCCTTACCCGAGGGGAAACGCGTTTTCCTCCATGGTCGCGCGCTGAGGCCCACATCCACCTTGGGCTAACGTCGATGCCGAAGAATGAGACCCCTGCTTCAGTCCTTAGATCCGCATTTTTAGAACTTCAGGCAACATTCGGAGACTGTCATTTTATTTATACTGATGGGTCTAAGACTGATGTTGGAGTAGGATGTGCCTTTGTTTTAGGTGCGCATAGTTTTACTTTTCGTTTACCCGGGCAATGTTCGATTTATACCGCCGAACTTTTTAGTATCTATCAATGTGTTTTATACATTCAGCGGCATGTCTTACGGTGTTGTGTTCTTTGTTCGGACTCTCTGAGTGCCCTTCAGAGTATTAACGCGCTGTACTCTTACCACCCCCTCGTACAGCGCATTCATGACCTGCTCCATTCGCTAGATGCCTCTGGCATCAGCGTCTCTTTTATGTGGATTCCAGGTCATGTGGGTATCTCAGGGAATGAGTCGGCCGACGCCGCTGCGAAATCGGCGATTTTATTACCCAGATTCTTTACTTCTGTTGTTCCCTCGTCAGATTCGTGTGTTATTTTACGTCGCCGCATCCTCTCGCGCTGGCGCGATGAGTGGACGGCCCTCCGGGGGAACAAGTTGCGGGAGGTTAAACCTCTTCCGCTAGTCTGGGCTACCTCTTCCCGTGCTTCTCGTCGGGAAGAGGTACTTTTAACACGCCTTCGTATCGGACATTGCCTTTTTAGTCATAGATACCTGTTAAGTGGTGATCCCGCACCTCTGTGTGGTCAGTGTGACGTGCCCTTAACGGTCCGTCACATTTTAACCGAGTGTCAAGTTTTAGCTCCACTGCGCGTTCGCGTGGGTCTGCCTGTTGGCCTAGCCAACGTGTTGGCAGGCGACGCGCATGCTGTAGAATGTCTTTTACGTTTTATCAGTGACATTGGTTTTAGCCGTCGCATTTGATGCGCTGAGCGCCTTTTAGCTGTTTGATTTTATATTGTTAGTTTTAATGGGGCCCTTCTCCCCTGACATAAGGCGCTCATGTTCCTTGCATTCTACAGTTCTTGACACGTTTTATTCTTTTAGTGACCATGAGTTTAGTGTGTTGGTTTTTCAGATATATTTATTGTTATTCTTGTTATTGTTATTGTTTTTATTGTTATTGTTTTTATTGTTATTGTTATTCTATTGCTATTTTTAACTTTTTTGACATCGCGGGTTTGTGTCCCGTTTTTTAATTATGCGGTGTTTTACCTGTCTTTTATATTTTGACGTTATATTTTACACATTGTAAGGGCGCTGATGACCGCAGCAGTTTAGCGCCCTTAAACCGCATATCATCATCATCATCATCATCATCATCGAACTGGGATATCGTTGGTCAGCACCTGGTGGGTCACAGTCGTCCAGTAACCAGTGACACGGATTTGTGGGATCGAATACAAACTGTGTGGAGGGAAATCCCTCAGGAACTTATTCAGAACCTTTTTGATTCAATGCCACGTGGTATAGTAGATCAAATTGCAGCGCATGAAGGCCACACCAAATACTGAATATTAGGGATCAAAGATCATGTATAGATTTGAAATCTTTATTATTTGTTACTTGTGATGTACCTAACCTGTGGTATTAAATTCATTGAATTCATGCGTTTTCTTCTTGGTGTTCCAATTTTCACAAACGGCAGTGCATTTGTATATGTATTTTGCATGCATTGCCCTTTGAGTTTTCGTATTTTGTGGAAATGTTTTCATTCACTAAACTGGATTTGTATTTAAATGAGCTTACCCTTAGACAATTTAGGTAAGCTACAGATTATATTATCAGTACCTTTCCGTTTCCGAATTTAATTGCACGTTCTTGTATAGATGCAGGGTATTAAATCTTGCTGTGATTTAAGTAGGATATGTTTCGTTTCCATTGATGATATGGCAATCACTTTATAACTGTTCAAATCTGATAGTCTGTTAATGCAAAATAATTCTGCTTTAAAATATTATTTCTTTTAATAAAATGTTCATTTTATTTGAATAAATTGAATTTCTAAATATATAAATTCTAAATAATGAACCTGTATACAAAACACTTCTTGCAAATACGAGAGAATTTCTCTACCACATACACAGTACGCAGAAAAAGTACTGCATTCTACCCAAGAATTATATATCGAAATTTCACCGGAAATAACTGTTTTTGAGACCCCCTGAATCCAAAAAAGCACTTTAAGGAAAATGTCCCTGTGTGTGTGTGTGTGTGTGTGTGTGTGTGTGTGTGTGTGTGTGTGTGTGTGTGTGTGTGTAAAGGCATAACTCAAAAACAAAAGTCGAAAAGTCATATGGTTAAAATGTCATTAAAGATGTTTACATTACCTATAAAACACATATCTTAAATTTTCTGGGAATAGCTTAGGAAGTCTTCATCCGAAAGGAATTTCGTATATCTTGTATAATTTGTAAACGTTAAGCGATAGACGAAGGCGTACCACACAAACAATTTAGTTCTCTTTAAAACACACAATTTATATACAATATATTTTTTACGGCATAAGCGTTTATGAGATATTAAAGTTTAAATTTTCATTATTTGTTATTCTTTTAAAGCCCCATCTATTTTCACCTGTTACTCGCGATTGCTTGAAAACCGTATGGAATTTATGCTGCTAATTTTCTTTGTTTATAGTGCTTTGACTACTAAGTCGTATCGCGATTTATATTCATATATACGAATACAACAATAATAAATTGTATACTTGACATTGATTAGAGTAATACAATAATTGTAATGCATTGTTACAAACATATTCTACATTATTAAGTCTTGAATAGAGCTAGAACAGTATAACCTATTAAACGTTTTTATTTTACATGTTATATTTAAATATTTTAAAAGTTTGACGTCTTTCAAGAAAAAAAAATTGAAATGAGTAGGGTTGTTTAAAGTTAGATATATCTTCAGGGATGTTATGTCTTCTTCTCTCCATGGTATAACTTCTGCATTTAGTGATGAGGTGTTCGATGTTGATACGGTAATTGCAGGTCTCGCAGTGAGGAGAATTCTCTTTGGCGAGTAAGAAGGAATGGGTTAGGCGTGAATGGCCTATTCGTAAACGTGATATAATCAGTTGATCTTTTCTTTTTAGAGTCTGCAATGTGCAGGGTATTGTGGAGCCTTTCCTAACTATGTGGAGTTTGCTTGATGCTTTAATGGCCCAGTCTTGTTTCCATTTGACAGTTTGTCTACTAAAAAAATAGCTTTGAACGTCTATGTAAGGCACTGGCATTTCTTCCACTGGAGGTGGCAAAGTTACTTTTTTGGCTACCCCATCTGCTTCCTCATTTCCTGATATTCCACAGTGGGACGGAATCAGAAAATATAAATTCTCGATTATTTGTAGTAATTTGGTTGTAAAGACTTAGGATATCTTGGATTAATTTTATGTCAGTAGGGCGGTCTCGTAAACTCTGAAGAGCACTTAGTGAATCAGAATTGCACTGTGTTTATGCTGTGATGAGGTAATGTACATCAAAGCTTGTTTGGCAGCATAGAGCAGGTGGAAATATATGTATGTGCATGTATCCCGGATGTTCCAGAACTAAAACTATAAGATAGTTGTTCACAAAATAATTTGATAACGAAAACCTGTGTAAATAATCGATTCGTGTTTCCGGAACAAATCGGAAGTAGAGGTACTCGTGGTTAACATAAATTTTAAATGGGAACATGGGTTGTTTAAGGTATCATTACATAGTACCTTTAAAATGAAGCAACTTTAACTAAAGCGTTTCTTTCTATCTTCTAACGATAGGCTTCCTCGTCAACATTTTGCACCAGTTGTTTGATGGTGTTTCTCTGGCTGTACGTTACCAATGTGGCTTCAACAGGTTGACTGTCCAGCTCACTTTTCACTTAGGGCTCGGCAAGTTCTTAACCAGTTGTTTCTTAGACGGTGGATTGGACGAGGATGACCAGTACTTTGGCCGGCCCGATCTCCTGACTTAACACCAAACGACTTCATTTATGGGGGAGAGTTAAAGACATTGTCTACCAATGAAAGAAACATTTGAGCAGCGTGTGCGTCTCTCAGCAGTGATAAACTCAGCGCCATCAATGATGTTAAGAGTAACATTGTTTAGCACAGGGTGTTTGACATTCTGAACATTTAGAGTGAGTGTTCAGAATCATTACCATATATGCACTAACATTTCTCAGATGATATTAATTTGTTTACTTTTCATATCTTGTCTAGTTAGGGGACGCACCTGGTAGACATATATAGTGGAAATAAAAGATGGACATAGGCATTTTACATGCGAAATCGGGTTTCTCTAATACCTCTCTGCCTGTTAATTTAAAAAAAAATCACGCAAGTTAAAAAGTGAATCAGAACACAATATTATCACTTTTTCATTTTTATTTGCTAATCATTTCTATCAGCAATTATTCATTGCAATGTTAATAGCTTTAGTAACATTCTATGACACATGCGAATAATATTAGATGCCTAATCTACTTTCTGTGTGATGATTCCCATTTGTTAGAAACTTATAGTGAGTGAGTCATGGCCCACAATAATGAAACAAAATTAGTTTGCAAACAATGCATGAAAGCTGTGATTTTTATTTTCTCTAAAATAATGGCTTTAAATGCATTCCTATAACATGTATCTGTAAAATAAACAGGCAGGAAAGTTTCAGCTTATTATATGTATGTAGTAGATGTAAAATTTACAGATTTTGTACTATACGTACGACAAAAAAATGTAAGGGAATTAAACATCGTAAAAACATATCACTTTGTACTTACTATTCTTAAAGTAGAAAATTGGCAGCATTGGGCTACAAAGGCATTCAGATTTGGAGACCTGAAATAAAATCAATGTCAACCCTGCTTATTGAGTCTTAAAGCCAGAGAAGCAACGGACGTGAAAGAGGAAATGAGTGAAAAGCGGATAAGTGAAATTTTACGGTCACCAGCGGCTGTTTAGAAAACAAATTTTGTTCCTCTAGTTTCTTTATAAACGCTGTTACACTTTAAATTGTATTGATTCATGTGTTGATTAAAATGTAGAATTATACGGAGCTTTAAAAAAAAACATGATAAATGTTACTTTCTGAATATAATCAACTTTCTTTGGGATATGTCCTATTCAGGCAAGTTTGTGTGTGTATCTGTGGACAGAAAAAGAAATTCGGTTAAATACCAAGTTTAGCATCTTTCAAAGATACGACATGAAGATTTTCAAGAAAATCCCCAGCCCCAAATTACACTTTACGTGGAATGTTTTTGGAAAATTTTGATTTACACAAAAATGGCTGTAAGGATATTTTAAAGATACTTTAATACAAATAAGGTGCATGTCTTAAATTTTCTGGGAATAGCCTCTTAAGTCCTAGTCATTCGGAATGACCTTTGTATAACTGGTAAACCGTATGAAAGAGAGAAAAATGTTACTACATAGTATGTGTGGATATCGTTGAAGTACAGTTTATATCACATTAGTTGTTTTTTTGTGGAACAAACAATTTCCGTGACGTTTTTGTTATTGATTTGATTTTTCAAATACTTTGCTTTTCTCAACTGTAACTTTATAACAATATTGTATTCCACCCAGAAATTCAATATCGAGATTTCACGGAAACACATGTTTTGAGGCCCTTGAATAAAAAGGAGCATTTTTAAAACCATGTCCGTGTGTGCGTGCGTGCGTGCGTGCGTGCGAACAGCATAACTCAAAAACGAAAAGTCGGATAAATACCAAACTTGGTATTTAGGTTTATTACCTTCCAAAGATGTGAACAAGAAGATTTTGAGAAAATCCTCCCACCCCAAACTACCCTTTACATGGAACATTTTTCGAAAGTTTTAATTTTTTAAAACATGGCTTTTAACAATTTTGATTAAAATACCATATAGTAAAAATATTTATGACAAATAAGATGTATATATTGAATTTTCTGGGAATAGCCTTTGAAGTCGTCTTCACTCGGAAAGAATTTTGTACAATCTTACGTAACTGGTAAACGTTAAACGATAGACGATAACTTACTACATAACAAATGTAGATCTCCTGAATACACACAATTGATTTTAAATAAATTTTTTGTGACAAGTCATTTTGGAAATATCCGTTATTCATGTTTTGAATTATTCAATACGTAGACATTCTTTTAAAGTCCTGTAGATTTTCTATTATTGCTCACAATTTCATAGAAAAAGTAGAGAATTTTATGGTGACGGTATAATGTCCAGTTCTAGAACATTTGACTATCGCTATATTCATTATATCTATAACGAAACGTGTAGTGCAACTATTTACGGAAAGGTTTATTTCGATTAAAATAAGGAAATAGGAAAATAACATTTTGTAAGAATAATTTGTGTTCCCAGTAATAAGCGATGTAGGGTGGAGAAAGTAATGTGAATGTAGCACATAAAATATTTTTGTTTGTTTTTGTTTGTTTTGTAGTTTTTTTACTTTCTCTACTACGTATAGTAAATAGTGGAAGTATTGTATTCCACCCAAAAATTCGATACCGAGATTTCACCGGAAATATATGTTGAGACACCCTGAATTCAAAAAAAGCACTTTTGGAAATATGTTCGTGTGTGTGTGTGTGTGTGTGTGTGAACAGCATAACTCAGAAACGAACAGTCGGATAAACACCAAACTTGATATTTAGGTTCAGTATCTTCCAGAGATGCGACACGAAGGTTTTCAAGAAAATCCCTCCACCCCAGATTATCCTTTACATGGAACATTTTTCGAAAATTTTAATTTTCTCAAAAATGGCTCTAACGTTTTTTATTAAAATATCGTATGTTTAAGATATTTTCATGACAAATGAAATCTATATCTCAAATGTCTCCAAAAGTATCCTTCATTGTGAACGACTTTTGCATAACTGGTAAACCATAAGAGATAGACAAACTTTTACTACACAAAAAATGAGATCAAGTTAAAATACACAATTTATATCCTATACATTTTTTTGTTGAGTGAATCATTTTCGAGATATTGCTTGTTATTCCCTTAAATTATCCAATACTTCTTCTTAAATTGAAATTCGTTATTCATTTTTTTATATCCTGGACGTACAAATAGAATGGAATGCTCCACATAGCAACCAGCTCTTAAAAGATTTGATTATCGCTTAAAGCCTACCATATTCCCCTTGCACCTACTAGAAAATTAGCAATAATATTAACATCTCGATTAACAGGAAGCATATGGAGAATAAGCGTTTGTAAAAATAGTTTGTACAAGAGTAGAGAAAGTCATGTGAGTGTAACACATCAGAGTTTTTTTTTCAGCATGGGTTTTAAAATCCACGAATGCACTTCAAAAATCTGACCATCGCTTTTCCTACACATCCTAAACCGAAATATGTAAACAAATATTGAGATTTTATCTGGACTAACAAGAATAGTAAACTTTTGTAAGAACAGTTTTTTTGTGAGAGGCGAGAAGAGAAAATCATGTGAATGCAACATATCAGACTTTTTTCGCTCAATGCAGTGTTGCTCACAGGCGTTAGTGAAACAAAACTGCTTAATATTCTTTTGTAGCAACCCACGCAGAGATCGAAAACATGTTCAATTGATTGGCCAAACAGTTTAACAATATTGCCTCGTCACTTGTAGATTATTAAATATCTATACGCTAGTATCACCAGATGAATATTAATATTCAATAACATATGCAATAACGCACACGATGAGCCCTGTATAGAATTATTCACATCGTCATCACAAAAAATTTCAGCACTCAGATTGCAAACTATAATCCTATTTAGGGTTTATTAATTACAGCTAGTTTTAGCATCATAATAGAGCCTTATTAAATGCAGTGGTGCGAAATTATTAGATTAATATGCGTTCTTGACGCTTAGTGCGCACCTTCACCGCTATGGTCGCATTAAGTTACTGCACTCGTTAAAAAAAATTAACGCTATGCGTTAGATGGATAAAATCCAGGTGAAAAAGTATTAGTAGCATTTCAACTTTATGGCAACGCATCTGTAAAAACACTAAATTCCTAATTTTTTGTCAATTTACTTCACATTTTTAGCATGTACGCAGAAGATAAATAGGATGTACCATACAGGACTTTAACCATCTTGATTGTAACACTGGACAATTAGTTCGTTTGAAGCTAATCAACAATAAACATCGGATGTGTTTCCTCTGCAAAATGTTCCTACAGAAACTTTAATCCAGATAAAGTTTCACTTCACATTAAAAACTCCATTGTTGTTTTACAATAATTCCTGATTCGTTTCAAGTATTTTATTTTCTTAAGCTGCAAGTACAGTATGAATACAAAATCACGTATTGAAATATATTTCCCACGAGTTCAAAGAATTTAGCACCAAGGGTAAAAGAGTAAATTTTGAATTGCTTACCGAAAACACATGATAGAATTTTGAAATGACCGAAACATTAGCCTTCGTCAAGGTATGCCAAAAACTTAACGAAGTCAAAAGCAGAGCTAGGTGCTCTGGCGGTCTGCTCGCTCCGTCTCTCGTGGATGACTGCCGGCTGTTCCTGCCCGGGAGCTTCACGTTCCTTCACACGTCTAGGGGAGCGCTGTGATGGGTGACGTAGACAAGTCAGCCAATAGTAGCCGCGGACGAACTTGTGTCGTTCTACCACAGCTACGTCAGGAATGACATCATAGTAGAATATTCCTGGGCGTTTTACTGGCAATGTGTCCAACGCCCAGGAGGCTTTGATCATGCGCAGTTGGTATGACATAGTTTCCTTATGAGAGAAATACATACGGGTCCTGCACTGGTCCTTACCATCCATCTCTCAGCATCACGTTAACGTCAGTGTCACTAGGTGGTAGCACACTACTGCAGAGTCCCATTCATGTGAGAGTGCAAGGGTGGGAAATTGGGAACCCCCGTTTGATTTTCAGTTTGGCATAAATTCCGTAAGTAGTAGCATACTGAAAGTTATACCAGTTCACCGACTGTACAGGGAAATTTATATCTGATGTGAGTATATGTTATAGTTATACGGATAGAAAACCCTATTTTATATACAATGAATCTGGATGAGTTAGGTATATTATGTTATGATACTAAAGACTTCAATCATAAGGTGATTGAAAAACAATTGCATGGGTTTTCTTTGAAAATAGTGTCTGTGATGATGCACTATAGTTTCGACAATTTAATGTGTAACTACAGTGCATGTAACGTGTATTCATATTGATTAACTTTTCTGTGGACTATGTGGAGGGACAGGACATTTTATAAGAAGAAATTACCGTTTTCCTGAATCAGAAAATGGTATTTGTTTAGTGCTCATAAATTAGTAATATTAATATTTGACTGACGAAAGAATGCAAATGAAGAGTAGCGAAAGCTTACAAATTATTTTATTGTTGCCCTAAACCGTACTTAATTTTGTGCAAAGCAATAAAATTCCAGAAAAAAGAACATTAATTTCGTCAGCCAAGTTATATAAGTGATCAGAAACTAAGGTTACAAGGCCGATATTCCTGGAGTTTCGTCCGTTATAGAGAAATTAGTAGTGTGCGGCAATTCTAATAAATGCTATTGGCAACCGTGCAGAGTTTCAGCCACCCTACAACTAGCGCTGTAGGTAAACGGAAATGGCAAAAAATTGGAAAACCTGTCTCGCGAAGAAATCCGTTCCGTTATTCAATTTCTGTGGGCGAAACATGTAACCACGGATGAAGAGGTTTACTGAGAGACCGTAATGTCTCGTCAGAATGTCGCAGAATGGTGTCGAAAGTTTGTGGTCGGAGTAGAAAACGTCACCGACGAGAATCGCAGTGGCCGACTCACGGCGGTATTGACAGGTTTGAATACAATTATCGTGGAGGAGGCCGGTATAATTGGGAATGTCATTCGTAAGCATTCGTCACATTGTTCACGATATTCTGCAGTACAGGAAAGTTTGTTCCAATGGGTCCCACGAAATCTGCCCAACCAGAAAAGGAAAAACTTATGGGAAGTCTGTCGCATGGCAATTCTGCAACTTTTGCAACGTTCTCCACGGAAGGGAACATTTTTCTTCACCACATTGTCACGGCTGACGAAACATGGATCCAACACTATACCCCAGGCAGTAAGCATTCGTTAGTGGAGTGAAAATAACCTCCCTCTCTCCAAAGACAAAAGAAGTTTAAAGTCACGCCATGTACCAGGAAGGTGATGGTTACAGTGTTTTGGGACAGCGCGTGTCATTCTCGTAGTTTCTGAAAAGAGAGCACACAGTGACCGCTGACCGATACTGCGAAACCTTCACACGATTGCTCGAAGCAATCAGAAGGAAACGGCCAGGACTTTTCACCGACGGCGACATCTTTCTTCACGACAACACGCCACCTCATATAGCTCAGAAGACTACCACGCTGTTGAAACAGTTTCACTGGGGCATCATTCACCAAACTCCTACAGTCCGGATCTCGCTCCAAGCGACTTTCACCTTTTTCCTCACTTGAAGAAGCACCTAGGAGCCCGATGATTCGCTTCAGACGAGGAGAAGAAACACTTCGCGACAACGTGGCTGAACACGCAAGGACAGAATTTTTACCAGGAGGGAATATTCAAACTCATCCCACGAAGCGACAAGTGCCTAAACGATATGGACACTATGTCGAAGAATAAGTTAATGCATGTACTATCAGTAGGCTGTGTTGGTTGTATAAAATAAAATGTACACTTTTCACTTTTCACTTTTCACCCAGTACACTGGGTGATCAGAAACGTTAGTTTCTGATCACCCCTCGTATATGTATGTATGTGTATATAGTATATTAACACACATTGTTGTTGGAAGCGGTTGCAGCTCTATCAGTTTGATCCTAAGCATAACCATTATGCAATATATGCTACTTCACATTTTCAGGGCTGTCTGAATCTAACATTTTGTGAACACTCAAAATGTATTCTCACGGGCCGCCACTGCCTCATGGTTTACAAATTATATACACGTCATTCGGAATAAAGAGGACTTCGCAGGCAGAAAATTCAAGATATGCATTTTATTTGTCATGAAAATAACAAACATATAGGATTTTAATAAAGATAATGAGCCATTTTGAGAAAACAAAAAATAACGAAAGCTTCTGCATATAAAGGTTAGTTTACGGTGGAGGATTTTCTTGAAAATCTTTGGAAGGTCCTGAACTTAAACGCACAAGTTTGTTATATAATTGACCTTTCATTTTTGAGTTCACGGACACACACACGGATGTTCTCTTTTTAATTCTTTGGGGGGATTCAGGGAGCCTTAAAACCATTATTTCCGGTGAAAACTCGACATTGGGTGGGATACATTACTTCCTCTCCTTTAAGCGTGCTGGCGTGTATAAAATGTGGATCATAATGGATCGGAGCTATTTATGTTGGTACTGACAAAATCTAGCCCCACACCCTACCAGCGTTGACACATCTGTTTTTCAAGCATAATTCTAGCCATTGGATTGAGAGGGTACTTTACCTCCCTCAAAGTATGGCCGGAGTACCGAAGGGTAACATTACAAGTTAAACCGCATATTTTCATTCTAGACTACCGTTTTCTTATTGCCGTTTAGTAGCAGCAATAACTTAAACCTTCGTCTGCCTGTCGCTCTCATACTGTGACGTAGCGGCTGGCCGAAGGTTATCGGGAGGTCCGCGCCGGGCAGTCGGAGTAAACAACGATAAGTACCATTCGCCAGCGTAAACACTGGGTGAGCTATCGGCAGATAAACAGAAACTTCCTGAAGCTTCTTCACTCTCTTCCAAAAAGTGTGAATAGTTATAGAACGTTCGAGAACCTTGTGGAAGGTTTTCACTGACTCTAAGGTGTCCCAATATGTATTTGATATGAGCGGATGTCAAATCTGTTCATGTTAATTGTCATGTCAATGTCTTTTTAACGTTGGTACGTTAACAGAACTCAATTCCAAGTAAACAGAGGTCAGTACGGAACTGGCATTTTAGCGCCCTAAAAACCTACTACTACTACCACTACTACTACCACTATCACCGCCACCACCACAACTACTACTACTACTACTACTACTACTACTACTACTACTACTACTACTACTACTACTACTACTACTACTACTACAACGGTTCTCAGAAACATTTATATGGATACACAGTGACGGTTGGAACACCGTATCAATCATCAGGGGCAAAATTTCGAACAATGAGGGAAGTCAGCATAACAGTGCTGTTAGACGATGATAATAATGATGATAATAATCGTGATAATAATAATACTCATGTTTATAATAGCAAGCTAAAACAATGACAGTGAAACACTCCGTGCTCTCCTAATTGTTAGGGTGGATAGGGATAGGTCAAATAGACATAATTATTTGTCAGTCTAAAAAGTGAGGTTTATTCCCTGGAAAATAAAGCCTGAGTAACTGAAGTGGAAAATATTCTAAGACCTTTTCGGTCTATTTTTGTCCATCACGTATAGTGCAAGAGGCTCTTTTTGTCTATCATAACAGACTGTGCACTCTATTGCAAGCCTGATAATATTGAGCGTCATCAGCTCATCGTCTTTGCTGATAAGCAAGAGTGTAGAAGGAAGTTCGGCCGGCCCCGTAGCTCAGCTGTGCGAGGGATCCCGGGCTCAATTCCTGGCTGATGGTGGGGATTTTTCTCTAGCCAAGGTTATTCCCTATCCTCCCCAGAGTCCGGAAGTAGGAATGTGAATGTGTGTGTGATCTAATAATTAATGCCCAAAGTTTACTAGAAAGCCAACGACAAACGAATACGAGTTAACACCATTGTCTATAGGGAATAATGTATTCCAAAGGAAAGGCCGCCGATAAGACTATTTTAGTTAAATGCGGGGTACAAATGGAACTTAAAAAAAAATCGAATCTCCCTTACAGTAATACGCTAATTCCCCACTGTGTTTACTTAGATTTGCCCCGATGAGTTCGGCAACTCGTTTAACGCACGAAGGGATTTTTACACACTTGAAATAGCGCGGTTGGACCACCTGGTATAAGCGAGCGCTCTCTGCAGAATCAGGCAGTGAGAGTCGGAGAGTTGTTAAGTCAGTCAGAGCGAGTTACGAGTAGTCTCTGGTGCGACCTCAAGAGCGATTCTCCGAGCGTGACGTGCAGCAAATGCTACTGTGGAGCAACAGGTTATAAATGTCTTTGTGTTCGACTCCTGAGTGAAGTAACCTCTTCTCTTCGGCGAGAAGAGGTTACGTTAGGAAGGAAGTGAAGTGATGGAATACTGAAGCAGTTCACCCGTGAAGTGACATGAATGAAGTGAACTCCTAGTGAAACTGACACTGAGAAGTGAGAGAAGTGACAATTAAAAGAAAGAAAAGAAAAAAAAGTGGAAACCTTACGGAGAATTGAAAACTGAGCTCTATTTATGGATACCCTTTAACTACTATGGCTCTTGCGTCCCATTCGATATTGGGCGAGAAAGACTAGAAATTTTGCTCAGAGGCCTCTTTATCAGATTTGAGGTTCTTTTACGTACCGTAAATCTACGACACGGTACCACCGGCTTTACTTTCCTTGCGGAGGAAGCCATGCTAGGGATTTTTACGCCCGAAAAAACCCATCATCCTCCGCCGGGTTTGAACCCGCGACCTCGGAAACTAGCATGGTACCCCTAAACCACGGAGGACATCTTACGGAGAGAAAACACTATAGCGACCTATGGGAATGGGCCACTTTTTGTGCACAATAGTATACGCAGTACAGTATGAATTTAAACAATTTTATTGTGCACTTTCATACAAATCAAGGTCCAATCAATTTAGCGGAATTAACATTGATGGGATAGGGCTTTTAACCTGTCCTTAGCAGCCAGCAACATAAAATTCTAAGAGAAAATCAAAGGAAAGAACACATTCCTTTAGGTAGACAATATTTTCAACTGTCTTCCTCAGCAGAAGTTTGTTGATTGGTTGCCATGGTAACACTCGACACAGTTTCCCTGTTTTATATCTCAAGTAGTTTACAGATAACTAACTCTCGCTACAATACAAGTGTATATCTGACTCACGAATAAATGTCGAAATGTACTTTGTGTTGTAGCATGTTTATTGCTTTCCTGGGTAAAATGTAGTGCAGGTAAAAAATATATGCTGGTGGCAGACAAACTTTAAGGTAATATCATGACTTTGTGATGTAGTGGAAGTAGCGAGAAATAAAGTTGGAAAGAAAGAAACTTGCTGTTTTTATGGCCTGTTGAGTTAACATTATGGTTATGGGATTTTACATTCTAGCTCTCTAGATTTATTTCAGGGCAGCAGTTCAGAGCTTGAATAAAGAAAGTGACTTAACTGGAGGCGTGACATTAGAATTGGTGGTGAGGAAATTTCGATAGACTGAAATGGATCCTCTGTCTTAAAAGAAAAAATCTGATGTGTTACACTCACATGTCTTTCTCTGCTCTTGTTCAAACTATATTTACAAACGCTTATTCTCCATATGCTTCATGTTAATCGAGATGTTAATCTTATTGCTAATTTTCTTGTAGATGCAAGAGGAATTGGTAGGCTTTAAGCGATAGTCAAATATTTTAAGAGCTGGATGCTATGTGGAGTATTCCATCCTCCATGCATTACCAAGACAATTTACATTTGAGAAAAGTATGTAAGTATTGGAAAATTTAAGGGAATAACAAGCAATATCTTGAAAATGGTTCATTCAACAAACAAAAAATGTATATGACATAAATTGTGTATTTTAACGCGATCTACATTTTTGGGTAGTAAACTTTTGTCTATCTCTTATGGTTTACCAGTTATGCAAAAGTCGTTCACAATGAAGAATGCTTTTGGATACATACCCAGAAAATTCAAGATATACATTTCATTTGTCATGAAAGTATCTTAAATATATGATATTTTAATCAAAATCGTTAGCCATTTTTGAGAAAATTAAAATGTTCGAAAAATGTTCCATGTAAAGGGTAAACTGGGGTGGGGGGATTTTCTTGAAAACCTTCGTGTCGCATCTCTGGAAGATACTGAACCTAAATACCAAGTTTGGTGTTTATCCGACTGTTATTTTCTGAGTTATACTGTTCACAGACACACACACACACGGACATGTTTCCAAAAATACCTTTTTTGGATTCAGGAGACCTCAAAACATGTATTTCCGGTGAATTCTCGGTATCGAAATTTTGGGTAGAATACAATACTTCCCCTACTTACTATACGTAGTAGAGAAAGTAATAAATGTACATATATATCGCGTGCGTTACATTCACATACCTTCATTCTTTTGCAAACTATTGTTACAATTATTGTAGCTACTTCTTGGTAATCCAGATAAACTTTCAATTCACATTTAAACATTTCCTTGTACGATACAGTGGGTAAAGCGACAGACAGAGTATTAAAAGTGTAATCCATGCACTTTTCTTGACTACGAGGGGGAAAATAGGAATGGCGACTTCCGATTTGAGAAACGCGCAAGTATTTGAGAATTCAAAATAATAATAATAATAATAATAATAACTAATACGTATCTCGGAAATGGTTAACTCCCGTCCCCTCGTTATTATATGTAAGCAAAAACTGGATAATAAAATCGAAAGATGAAGGTAAAATACAAACAGCAGAGATGCTTTTTTACGTAATGTTAAAGGATGTACAAAACCGGATAAGATAAATTAAACAATAAGACAAGAATTAAATATTTACATATTTTAAGATTGGAGATAAAATTAAAACGTTTAAAAGGAAATGGACGAAGAACCTAATAAGAATGACGAGATGATGGTTTGTTACGTTACTTTTACCACACTTTGGGCGTCAGTTTGAAGTAGTTTGTATTGAAGGAGTTGTATTATAGTTCAACTGTTGAGGAGCCGAACTTGTAGTAGTTGCAACCGCAAGTATAGTAAACAGTTTCCGGTAGCCTTCGCACCAAATGTATTTTCAGGTGGCCTTTGTCCCAAGTTAAAAAAAATATTAACTTTGTAATTTGACTGTTTCTTTAAATATTATATATTTATGTTTGCCTGGGCTGCGTCAGCATTATTGTTAGAGACACGTTTCTCTTAGCAGGGTTGTGGTGCAAGTGAAGAATGTAGGCTTACACAAATTATAATTTTACTTCACTCCTTTTATTAATGCTTGATACGATTTAAATAACACTTCACTGATATATATATATATATATATATATATAAGAGAGAGAGAGAGAGCTGTGAGATGATTTTATTAATTACATGCACTTTTTAACACGTGAAGTATTTTCGTCTCACACGAATACGTATTATACTTCTCAAGGACACTTTTTGCGTCTGGTTAGTAATGCAGTCTGCAACCAACTGACTTCTGAATTTGTAAATGTTTCTCCTTTTCAGTTTATGATTGGCTAATTCTAGTCCAATAGAATACCTTCATTTAACTAAAGCTTTTTCTGGTTGCTGATTTGCTATTTTATAAACTGTCACTAAAATTACATTATGCTTCCAAGAATCAGAAGTAGTATATGTTAAACTCTCAAACTCATTATTGCCTCAAGGTTATCTCATTGTTACCTCATTGTTAGCAACGTTTAACCTATTATTCTCACAGCTCCCACATTATTAAATTACGTAATACATTCATATAATTTTATTAAACATGGATACAATAATATGAACATTTACAATGACTGTAATATACGTTTTTATATATTGTTACATACACATATTGCTTTAAGGCGGGCTGTTATTGAATTTATATATTATATAATTTGACTGAAATCATTTAAGTGTTAAAAATACTGCCTCAATGAACAATGAAAGAGTACCAAAAAGAGCCTTCCTATATAATCCGAAAGGAACGAGAAATGTTGCCCGACCTTAAAGAAGATGGACTCCACAAATGACTTCGCCGAAACGGACTGCATAGCCTAAACTCTGAGGAGAAGGAAGATGATTAACTCATATATATATTTGATATAAATTGTGTGCTTTAAAGATTTATACATTTTTTATGTAGTAAGATTTTGTCTATCTCTTACGGATTGCCAACTATTCACAAGTCATTCAAAATGAAGAGTACCTCACTGGCTGTTCCCAGAGAATTCAAGATATACATTTCATTTGTCACAAAAACAGCTTACACATAATGTATTTTTGTCTCGTTAAAGCCATTTTTGAGACAATCAAAGTTTTCGAAAAAAATTTCATATAAAGCGTAGTCTGGGATGGGGATATTCTTGAAAATTTTCTTGTAGCATCATTAGAAAATGCTGAATTTTTTGTTTTTGAGCTAGTCTGTAAGAGTCCATATGGTAAAGGCCTTTAAGGGCTCGGCCCAAGAACGAGCCTTACGTTCAGGCCTAATTTGAAAAACCTGCTGGTCGGGACTGACTTGAAAGCAAAGATGAAACAAAAAAGAAAAAAATAATTTATATGGTTCAACATTAAAATTTTATTTTTAATGTAAATATCTCAAACATAGGAAGTTTTGATCAATAGCGTTAGCACCATTGTTATAAAATAAAGAATAACGAAAACGTTTTCCATGTAAAGGGAAAATAAAGACCAAAAAGATTATTTTAGCACATTTTTTGGCCTGCGATGTTGAGAAGCCGGGGATAGTACACTTATCAAAGAATGCACACTTACATAGTAATATTGCAATAATAAATCAATGCTTGAATTGGCCAATTGTTACAACAGCACCGCAGCTGCAAACTTCACCTCCTTTTGTCCACTGACACCCAGGACACGCTAGGCAGAGTGCAGAAATAGAGGGCGGCATGTGCTTAGTAAGGTCGTTGATCACATGAAGGTTCCAGGACCTCAGCCAGCATTATTTATATAAAACTTCTTCTAAAGTGATCCCAAAAGACGCAGGTGCATCCCTTAACACGCCTCCTAGCAGCGAAAAATTCCTTATGTCTGTACCGGAAATCGATCTCGAGTCCCTTCCCTGCCGCAGGCAGAAGCGTTTCGTAGAATAATAGTCGATATTGCAAAATAATTGTATTTAACACAAAATTAAGACAATTGGGCCCGGGCTGGGTGTTACAGAATAACCTATTCGGAGTGTTGCGCTCGGTTGGGCAGCTGTGTCGAGTCTAAGAGTTTCGGGCTGTGCAGATCTCTACTAAATGGGAAGTGTTGAAACACAGAAACAATTATTGCACGATTGCTTGTATACCCTCCATTATATAAACTCCTATCATAGTTGGCTTCTACAGAAGCCTATTGAAACCTAAAGTTATTCTTTATCATGGTTCTTCATTATTAACATGTTGCAGTTAGTTTTCTCCAGTGTAGGGGGAAGACCTGATTCAAGTTAAATATAAAGAAATTACAAAAAAAAACCATGGAGGACATAAGAATAACTATAGGAACAAACATATGAAAATAGGAAATTATAGAATAAAAGGCACTAATTAAGAAAGAGCAAAGAATGAGCAAGTAGATAGGAATAGTAAATTTGTAGTTAAATAATTTATATGTATGTATCTAAATTATCTGTCTAACAGGAAAAGGTATTAATTAGTACTCGGACCACACAATGTACCTGGGAAACGTCTATCACACGGATAGAATAAATAAGTGATTGAAGAACACGGGTTAGGATAAGTAGCGTAACACTGGAGCGAGTGAGATATATTAGACAGTGACCGAGGTAACTCGGAGTTCCTAATGTTAAGTTTTGCCAGGAAAACATACATAAATTATTTTCTTTTCATAACACGGAAAATACTGTATTCAATGGAAAAACACATTAAATATTGCAGCGGGAAAATTAGCATCTTTCTGGCAGAATACAAAAGGTGCGCGATTCCGAGAAATCTTCTTTAAATTCTGATACACGAAAGGTTCACGTCTCGCCGATCTGTGCCAAAGTTGGCATCGCGCGATATCGCTATAGTAAGACCTGCAACCCTCTCACTTTTCTTCAAATGGAATGTTCTCTGCACATTTAACCATGATTTCTGCAGAAACATTTGGGAAGTTGGTACAATTCGGATGTGTGCAGAACTTTATTTGATGAAAATCAGCAAAAGGTGTTAAGCTTTGTCATGCCAAGGTTGAATTTGCTAAATTTATGACAAATTATCTAAGCAACTATTTAAGATATGAGAGTACATTTTTTTCATGATATAGATGCATGCCTTATAAGTTAAGTTTGCTTAATTATACAATTTTAATTAAAAATTATCAGTAATTTTGCTTTAAAACATAACCAAATTATTATTAGCAAAGTAGATCAACAACGCGATTGTGGTGTTGGTTTTATCATATCAACATTTGAATCAGCTGTTTTCAATAGTTTCTGAGAAAACGGGACATTTGTACCAGAAAATATCATTCAGAGAAAACACTGTTCAAAGTAAAAGCGGAGAAAAACATTTAACAACGTATATTTACAAAGCAAAAATCACCTTACTTGGACGCACGGAAGCTACCATATTTGGAAGTGTTGCTGATTTGCTGAACAACGCTTTCCATAAAGGATGAGCTAAAATGTACCTTTGTACTCCAAAGAGTATAGGAGTTATCTTTTTTGTTTTTATGTGAAGTGCACAAAATAGCAGATGTACTACAGTTTTTAAAAATATATTTAAAGTATAATTTTTGTACCTAAAATCATAAAACACATGTCAAATTAAAGAAAAAATTCCAATGTTTAAGATTACACAGAAAACTTAATATGTAATGTTCTGGCAACCTTCACCAGGTTTTTCACCTCATAAGTACTAAAATTCTAATCACCTTCTAAAGCTTGAAATGTTCAACAATCCATCTTTATCTTATTACTATGTAGTTTCAACCAACCCTATAAACACACGGTTTATAATCTATATCCCTGCAAATAAAAGCACAAATTGTAGACTTATCGGCGAGACACTAATGGCCACGATTTGGAACGAAAAAGAGTAACGAAGATTTATTACTCAAACTTCTTTTCACCTTTTCTTTCTTGTTCACAAATGCTGGGTTGGTGACCGAAAGTAAGTTGCGAAAATGGGAATTAATTATAATTCCATTCTAACTATCTTTGCAGCGCAGTCGCGTTTCTTCTGCTAGTAATTTGCGTTAAAATAAACGGGGAGTAAAGCAGTAGGTACACTGTTCTAGAATTTGCGAAACTAAAATAAAAAAATCTGATGTGTTACACTCACATGACTTTCTCTACCCTTGTACAAACTACTTTCTCCATCTTATTCTCCATCTATTTCATATCAATCGAGATAAACATTTGCATAAACGATCTTTTGACATGCAAAGAGAATTACATTTTACACATTGCGACCAGTTCTAAAAATATTTGACTATCGCTTAAGGCGTACTATGTTCCCCTTGTTTTGTATTCGCAAGGGCAATATAGAAATACAGTAGCCTTTAAGCATAGACATATCTTTTAATAGCTGGTTGCTAGTGCAGCACCATTCTCTTTGCCTCAGATTAATACTCTTTGCATATACAAGACAAAAAATGAATAACGAATTCCCATTTGAGAAAATAAGTATTGAAAAATTTAAGGGAATAACAAGCAATATCTCGAAAATGGTTCACTCAACAAAAAAGAAATATATGTGACATAAATTGTGTATTTTAACGCGATCTACATTTTTTGTGTACTAAAATTTTGTCTATCTCTTATGGTTTACCATTTATGCAAAAGTCGTTCACAATGAAGAATACTTTCGGAGACATTCCCAGAAAATTCGAGATATACATTGTCATGAAAATATCTTAAACATATGATATTTTGATCAAAATCGTTAGAGCCAATTTTGAGAAAATTAAAATTTTCGAAAAATTTCCATGTAAAGGGTAGTCTGGGGTGGGGGATTTTCTTGGAAACCTTCGTGTCGCATCTCTGGAAGATACTGAACCTAAATACCAAGTTTGGTGTTTATCCGACTGTTCGTTTCTGAGTTATGGTGTTCACAGACACACAGGCACACACACAAACACGGACATGATTCCAAAAATGCTTTTTTTGGATTCAGGGGGCCTCAAAACATGAATTTTCGGTGAAATCTCGGTATTGAATTTTTGGGTGGAATACAATACTTCCCCTACTTACTATACGTAGTAGAGAAAGTAAAAATAAGAAATATAGTAAAGAGACACCAATATATTAATAGCCACTCCCTTTTTGCCCGCTCTAGCAGGTTGCTGTTCCGGTGTAGCAAGCTGTTGCTAAACCAATCTTCTTCAGTGAGGATATAACAGTTTCATAGTGTGTTGGCAAATGCAATTCTAGTGAATTACAATGCTTTACATATTGTTGTATCATTTTACTAAACCTAACTTGAAAGTTCGGTTTTCAAGAAAGTAGTTTTAAAATCCCTTTCTAATCGTTCTTATAAAAAAAATCTTATGTGATATATTCACATGACCTTCACACTCTATATTTATTAGTGGGTATACAAACTATTTTTAAAGCTTATTTTTCTATTTACTGCATTTAATCCAAATAAACATTTGCAAAAATAGCTACATTATACATTTCGTTGAAGATACAAAGAGAACAGTGATAGACAAATGTTTAAAAACTCGACGCTATAGCTCGCCTTAAATTCCAATACTGTTTCCATGCAATCGCGAGAAAGAAATAAAAATCGATGGGTCTTTAATAACGGATATCTCAGAAGCGGGTTATCCCACAAAAAGGTTATGTTAAGTAAATGATGTATTTTAAAGAGATCTTCATTTTTGTGTGGTGCGGTTTCGTCTAGCACTTAAAATTTACAAGTTATGCAATGTTATACAAAATTCCTTCCGAATGAAGGGGAATTTCTAGCTTAAAGATATACGTTTTAATTGACATATAAATATTATATATATGCTATTTTGATCAAAATCGTTGGAGCTATTTTTTAGAAAATCAAAATTTTCGAAAAATGTTCCATGTAAAGGGTAGTCTGCGTTGGAGCAATTTTCTTGAAAATCTTCGTGTCGCATCCTTGAAGATATTGAACTCAAACACGAAGTTCGGTATTTATCCAAGTTTTCGTTTTTGAGGTATGTCCTTCACAGAAAGTCACGCAGACACACACACAACACACACACACACACACACACACACACGGATGTTTCCAAACAGCTTTATTGGGATTCAGGGCACCTCACAACATGGATATCCGGCGAAATCTCGATACAAAATTTGTATGTGGAATGCACACTTCCCCTACTTACTATAACTAGTAGAGAAAGTAATAATTGTTGAAGTGCAATGCTATCCCTACACTATTGGTACAGAAATTACAAACTCTCGAGTTTATCTAAAAGGAATGTGTATTTTACTTTCTCTACTACGTATAGTAAGTATTCAACCCAAAAATTCAATATCGAGATTTCACCGGAAATACATGTTTTGACAACCCTAAATCCAAAAAAGTATTTTTGGAAACATGTCCGTGTATGTGTCTGTGAACAGCATAACTCAGAAACGAACAGTCGGATAAACACCAAACTTGGTATTTAGGTTCAGTATCTTCCAGAGATGCGACACGAAGGTTTTCAAGAAAATCCCCCATCCCAGATTACCCTTTACATGGAACATTTTTCGAAAATTTTAATTATCTCAAAAATGGCTCTAACGATTTTGATTAAAATATCATATGTGTAAGATATTTTCATGACAAATGAAATGTATATCTCGAATTTTCTGGGAATGTCTCCAAAAGTATTCTTCATTGTGAACGACTTTTGCATACACAAAAATGTATATCGCGTTAAAATACACAATTCCTGTCATATACATTTTTTTGTTGAGTGAACAATTTTCGAGATATTGCTTTCCTTAAATGTTCCAATACTTATACTCTTTCCTCAAATTCGTTATTCATTTTTATGTCCTAGAAATGCAAAGAGAGTGGAATAGCAACCAGCTCTTAAAATATTTGACTATAGCTTAAAGCCTACCAATTCCTTTTGTATCTACAAGAAAATTAACAATAAGATTAACATCTCGATATCTCGATTAACATGAAGCATATGGAGAATAAGCGTTTGTAAAAGTATTTTGTACAAGAGTAGAGAAAGTCATGTGAGTGTAACACATCAGAAAAATTTTAAATGTCTTTCTCAGATTCTTAGACTTTCCCGAAATAAAACTCATCTTTCTTATAGTTCCATAAATGTCCTTCTGCTTCTTTAACGTATTACCCCCTGCTTTGTAAGACCTACCCCCAAGGACTTAAGTCAATGCCTGGTTGAGTAGCCTGTCGAGGAGCGTGAAAACTCTGTATCATAGCATATTCAGGGTGATCAGCCCATACCTGAAGAAGAAGGAAATGAAATGTGGTGATGAAAAGTATGATAGGAAAATTCGCGGATCAAATTATCCATTGCAGCATTCGCCTAGGAGGAAACCGCAGATAAGCTTCGGTCAGAATGGTCGTGTCCTAGGATTTGAACCCGGGACCTCTCGAATGCCAGTGGTACACGTTACTGCGGTACCACCTCGCTCTGTATTTTAAATTCAAAATGCCAATTCAACTCCTGTGCATTTAAAATAGGGATTCTAAAGACCCTAAATTAGGCATTCAAATGAATCAGATGGCAAACATTTTACTTATTGTGAAATCATTAGTGTTCAAGATCAGGGTACACAACACCATTATATGTGGCGTTCCCAGCCGTATGATGTAACATTGTTATCTAGTAGGTAAGGGACGTGGAATAATGGAAACGGCAGCCAACGAGAATGACGTTCTACCACAACGTGCACTATGATAATATAGACAGTGCACTACAACAGCACGAGTGCTTAAGACTTTTTCAGGTTAAACGATTTAAAATTTTGAAAGGATATTTCAAACTTGTGTGTAGTTATTGGAAGCTATGGATTTAATAATATACGGAGGACTTCTGGAAGTTGGTAAGCCTGTGATGGCTCCGGATTTTGAAGGTAAGACAAAGGATGGACCAAAGAAATGGACGATTTTAAATCTCGATTATTTCCGATATGTTCAAGTCAATTCGACTGTTTACATCGTTATTATGTTACCAAGCATATAGCATTTAGTCATGATGGAGAACTGGACTCTTGCTCAACGTGCGCTTGCAATTAAGGCAACAAGAATGGCGATAGTTTTGTCGCTGCTCGCGCTCGTTTCAGCAGTATTAGAATATCCACCGTAATGATCTGGTGCCTTCTGCTCATGCTATCAAAACATCTCTGCTAAACATTTTGAGGAGACGGGCTCTGTTCTAAAGAAAAAGTATCCAGGGGAAATAAGTGTGCGAAACTGGAGAATATCGTTGCAGTCAAGCGTAGTCCTAAGGATTCAGCGCAACGCCACTATGTCCCTTGGTCTATCACGTTCCACTATTTGCAGAATTTTGCATAAGTCCATCCTTACAAAATTCAGATGGTTCAGGCTTGCGAGAGAACTAATTGTATATGTTTTGAGCCCCACGTTTGGGATCCAATTTGAAGTAAATATTGCTTACGTAATGTTTGTAGCGTAAGTTATTAGAACTTGGAGATCTTATATCGTGTTTACTTCATGTGTGTGGAAGCCATCTTATGACGTCATTCATTTGTTTGGTTTGTAGTTCCACCTGGCGTTAGCAATTTGCATCAATTAGTTTTCGAAAGAATTTTAAGTTTTGTATATTGTCCTCCGGCTAGCTATCATCTTATCTTGGTAGAACATGTATCTCTATACAGGTTGTGAAGCGGAAAGGAATCCTTTATCCAAAAATTAAACTGATGAAGAAAATTTGTTTTATAATTTTTATTGTCGAACACGTTCACTAACACTTTTACATATTGATCTAGATACTCGCCAAACTGAAACTGTTTGTAGTAACTTTTCACTTTTAACTCACGTACTTCAACTTTGTGTATATTTAACTATATAATATTTTAGATCTTTAATAATTTTTGCTGCGCGTAACTTGTGACGAACTGACTGACTGAAGACGACGTGTAACGTGCTAGAAAGTTTGATGAACTGGGGGCGATCTACCTCGGACTTGGCTTTATATACTCCCACTCCTCGACATGCCTAAAGATTATAAATGAATTGCTATTGGCTAATAAAACGCGCCAACATTAGCGTCTATTTTAATATCCAATGAAAACCACGAACACATATTGCTTTTAGGGAAACATTCTAGAAGGTTCTACCAAAAACGCGCGAACATTACGTAACTTCCTTGTTCCCAGTAATGATAAACAACTCACCCCCTCGCTGCATTATTGCGCTATTATTGACAGTTTCAGTAAAGCCTTATAAATTTACTTTCCAATAATAATTACAATTAATAAACATCTGAAATCAATGTCACATAAAAATGCATATTCATAGTACAATCATTATTTACATTTAAGTAATTTGTGATACAAATTACCGCATCAGGCTCTAACAGAAGGTGACAAAGTAAGTCTTATGATCTTTTGTCAGAGATTTCTTGAACTTGCATACGATAATGAAAACATCGCCCATAACCTAATAATGAGTGATGCAGCAAATTTTCAGCTATCGGGTTATGCAAACAAAACATAATTTTCGGTAGCTACACCAACAACATTTATACAGTGCCAAAGGCAATGTATGATGTGCCGTGTTTTCGTTTGCAATCATCGGTCCTTTCTTTCGTGAGGATGGCAACGGGAACTGTCTAACAGTAATTACGCAGCGTTATTCCGCAATGATCGGTAACTTTCTGACGCCTCAGCTTGCCGAGCACCCATAGGGACAGATGGTTCCAGCAGGACGGAGCGACCAACCTACTGCCCAGGTATCTATGAGACGTTTCAGACAATCATTTCATCTTCAAGTACAAGAAACTTCCATGGCCAACAAGATGAAAAGATTTAATAGCATGTGAGTTCTTCTTGTGAAGGGTACTTGTAAAACAATGTCTTCTGTCATCCTCCACCACAAGATGTCGAAGGACTCAAACAAAGAATTTGTCATGAAGTGTCTCAAATTCTTGTCGAAGTGTTGTACCGTGTGATGGATGATTTGCGATCGAGATACGAAGAGTGTGTGCAGAAAAATGGAGGCTATCTTACGAACGTAGTTTTCAAAACCTCAATACTGTGCGTAAAAATCAAATACTATTTTGTTTGCTTTACGTCTTTGCAACTAACAGTTCCTCAAAAAATATTTTTATAGTTTATACTAATAAATCAAAATCGCACGTTTCTTTGGTCAAGCCTGTACATACTGCCGAGTTTGTGCACGTGAAGTTCCTTCAATTAGTAGTTTTATCAATGGTTTAAACGTTGTGTTCTTTTGAAATCGTGTGTAATTATGCGAGCTTCGCTTCTTCTTCTTCTTTCTCTGTTTACCCTCCTCGTAAGTAGGACTTAAACATACAACACTTACAAGCGGGTTGGGTGCCTGGGATCAGAGGTCTATCGAGAAGCAGACACTTTCGATCAGATACAATATCCAGGATGGGTGATCAGCCCGATGCCTGGTATAAGAGCGAGGAAGTAGACGATATGAAATGATGGTGAAATAGATGAAAGGAAAGGTAATGATGGTACAGTTGGTGGAATGAATGGCGGGGGAAACCGGAGAAACCGGAGAAAACCGCCCAGACACAGCTTTGTCCACCATAAATTCCACATGCGGTCCTTAGGATGAACCCGACCCGCCTTGATGAGTTGCGAGTAGTCTAACTACTCGGCCCCGGCGCCGCCTAACTTTCTTTACATTGTAACCTTGACTCCCTTATTATGAAAGAAAATCTCTGTGCCAGGCATGCAAAAGTGGAACTGAGTACGTCCCTATTTGAGCAACAAAATCAGCGTCAACACTCAGCAAGCAGAGGCGAGTTTATGCGCCTGGACTTGGAAGGACATTTTATAGTTTTCCCTTTCTTTCATTAATTTATTATTAAAAAAGCTAGTCTGTATGCCAGGCAACCAAAAGTGGAACTGAGTACGTCCCTAGCTGAGCAACAAAATCAGTGTCAACTCTCAGCAAGCTGAGGCGAGATCCTGCGCCTGGAATTTGGAAGACATGCTGTAGTTTTCCCTTTCTTTCATTAATTTATTATTATGAAAGCTAGTCTGTATGCCCAGGCACCCAAAATTGGAACTGAGTACGTCCCTAGCTGAGCAACAAAATCAGCGTCAACTCGTAGTAAGCTGACGTGAGATTCTGCGCATGGACTTTGAAAGAAATCTTATTGTTTTCGCTTTCTATCATTGATTTGTTCTTGTAAAAGTTAATCTCTCTGCCAGGCATGAAAAATTGGAACTGAGTTCGTGCCTAGATCAGCAGCAAAATGGGCGTCAACTCGTAGTAAGCTGAGGTGAGATTCTGCGCCTGGACTTTGGAAGACATCCTATAGTTTTCGCTTTCTATCATTGATTTATTCTTGTAAAAGCTAATCTCTCTGCCAGGCATGAAAAATTGGAACTGAGTTACATGCCTAGGTCAGCAACAACATGGGCGTCAACTCGTAGTGGGCTGATGTGAGATTCTGCGCCTGGACTTTGGAAGACATCCTATAGTTTTCGCTTTCTATCATTGATTTATTCTGAATTTATCACTCCAGCCATATGCACTGCGCCCCGACGTTAAACATTTTGATACCTACCGTACAGCATGCGTTTCAACAGACAGACGTCTCTGATTCTCTTCCTCTTTTGCATCGGACACGCTCTATGCATGACGATCTTGCAGCCACCTGACCAATGTTTATTCATACGTACGAGAAGCTACAGGAATCACTATGCAAATTATACGTCACACATACACACTCACGTCAGCCCTCACACAGATGGGGTATGATCACGTAATATCTGCGTTTAATTTGCATAAACGCTGAGCTGATATTCCATTCGTAGCACGAACCCTAGTTCATTCATGAGACAGCGTGAGAATTTGTTCATACATCTACAATATGCATTTCATAATCTCTACCATTTGCATTCAGTCTTTTTTAGTTATTTTATTCTCTCTTGGTTTCGTCAATAGCTGGATACCTCGATACTGTTAATGCTCAATAATATTGAAACCTGTCTAACACACAGCGACAGATTCTCGATATTTTTCAATGCCTGTCTTTTTTAAAGTTCATTTTAAACAACAGTAGCCCTGGAGCGTTTCTTTTTTATTTTCATTATTATAGAGTTTAGAAATATAGCATTGGTTTCTTGGTCACCGGCCTCCAAATACGGGGAGGTGGATTTGAATTATTTAGACACTCAAACAAAGCCCATGTTACACAAATCACAATACTTGCAAGAAAGTCTATTTTATAAATTCTAAAGCATGCCATTGGATTCAAAAGGCAGCTTCATAAAACAGTTTTTAAAAACATTTAATTTAAATCCATATAAAACTTTAATATAATCAGTTTTATTACAAAAATTTGTTCCTTGTCTTAAAACGTTTAGATTTCTTCAATTCTAGTGAATGGGAAATCAAGTTTTTACAATGTCCAGTACAGTATTCATGATAATCGCACTCAATATGCCATTAGCCAATGACAGGTAGAGTGTGCTAGTCAGTTGGCCAATCAAAGCCGTACTACACTGATAGTAATTCACCTTCGATTACTACACTGATAGTATTTCATTATGGTGCACTTTTTACTTTCTCTACTACGTATAGTAAGTAGGGGAAGTATTGTATTCCACCCAAAAATTCGATACCGAGATTTCACCGGAAATATATGTTTTGAGACAGTTTGAATC
The DNA here is from genome assembly GCA_030765065.1 of Deroplatys truncata. NCBI lineage: Eukaryota > Metazoa > Arthropoda > Insecta > Mantodea > Mantidae > Deroplatys > Deroplatys truncata. The sequence continues at coordinate 282,383,300 of CM060975.1, forward strand.
CAAAAAAAGTATTTTTGGAAACATGTCCGTGTGTGTGTGTGTGTCTGTGTGTGTCTGTGTGTGTCTGTGAACAGCATAACTCAGAAACAAACAGTCGGATAAACACCAAACTTGGTATTTAAGTTCAGTATCTTCCAAGGATGCGACACGAAGGTTTTCAAGAAAATCCCCCCACCCCAGACTACCCTTTACATGGAACATTTTTCGAAAATCTTAATTTTCTCAAAAATGGCTGTAACGATTTTGATTAAAATATCATATGTTTTAGATATTTTCATGACAAATGAAATGTATATTTCGAATTTTCTGGGAATGTCTGCAAAAGTGTTCTTCATTGTGAACGACTTTTGCATAACTAGTAAACCATAAGAGATAGACAAAATGTTACTACACAAAATATGTAGATCGCATTAAAATACACAATTTATGTCATATACATTTTTGTTGTTGAGTGAACCATTTTCGAGATATTGCTTGTTATTGCCTTAAATTTTCCAATACTTACTCTTTTTCTCAAATTCGTTATTCATTTTTTGTTGTCCTGGTAATACAAAGAGAATGGAATACTCCAGAGAGCAACCAGCTCTTAAACGCTTAAAGCCTAGCAATTCCCCTTGCATCTACAAGAAAATTAGCAATAAGATTAACATTTGGATATCTCGATTAACATGAAGCATATGGAGAATAAGCGTTTGTAAAAATAGGTTGTACAAGAGTAGAGAAAGTCATTGAGTGTAACACATCAGATTTTTTTAACTTGTATGAATGCAGTGAGAGAGATCACGTAGGCTGTGACTTCAATAATAGCAATTGAAAATGCCGCGGTTTGGAAGTCAAAATATGGGTAATATAAAAGCAGCTGTAGATAATTTAATACCAGAAAACACAAAGAAGAACAAAAGTATGGTGTGGAACCAATTTTCAGAATTCCGTACGTAGACAAGTTGTAAAATTGACGGCCCAGTTAGCGACAAAAAGATTGCTTCTATTCTACACGACTAACAAACGTGGTTGGTGCTAAAGTAGGAGAGTTCATAATAAGTTTTTAGTGTGATTATCTAGCCGAGTAGCAATCGTGCTACTAGTTTTACATTACAATTTAATTTTGCTATCAAACTCGTGTATCTTTTCCAAGAAGCATTCGAGAACCTCCATTAAATTGTCGTGAAACTATCAACACTAGTGCTACTACTGTTGATAATTACTGTAAAGAGAAAACACTTGTTCATTCTTTATAATGTACATTTGACAAGCAAATATATACGGCTGCGGAAAACCAATGTGCAAAAATTATGAAGAAGAAACACAGCACCAAAGAAAGGGATTTGAGAATAGGAACCAGGGCCGGCTCCAGGAGTTTTGCGCCCCATTCGATAATTGTAAATGACGTCCTCCGTTGTGCCTTCAGACATAATTAATATTTATCCATAACGTCAGTCTTCCACGGCTACTTATTCTCCCATAAAGCGAATTACTTATTTATTTGCCGGCAGGGGCAATCAATAAATAAAACTCAAGAAAAGATGTGTGATGAAAGAACAAGATTCATCTGAGTGAAAGATTAAAAATGCAAAGTAACATACTAAAAAGTTCGATATATCTGGTTTAACCCTTCATCAGGAGATTAAAGGATTATAAACACACACAAGATAAGCACACATTTGACGGTCGACTGCACTGGTTAATAATCCACAGCATATTTGGGCCTGGGCTTATTTTCATTTATGAGTAACAAATTAATTAGTTTTCCTTATTCCATTTACCCATGCTACATATTTGCGAGTGAGCTAATCTACCGTTTCAACTTTAGTGTTACTGGTAGTGTACACTAATCTATTTGGACCGCGTATACAGGATGAGCCAAAAAACTACGAACCGGCTGCGCGGTGTTTTTCCTGTCCGCGTCCTCGTCGCTCGCTGCCGTTTGCCGCTATCATAGAAAGGCGCGGATGAAACTATACAACATTCTTAAAACTACGTTTAAAGGCTTTACGAGGGGCACTATTTATATTTTGAGCGTAATAATTAAAACAAAGTAATTTCTGATTGAAAAGCTGCTTTATTGTTTCTCAAAATATTCTCCTTTATGATAAATACACTTTTGCATCCGTTTGAACAATTTGTCAAAGCATTTATTCCAGTCTTCTTGAGACACCTCCAAAACATGGTTTCTGAAGGTATCAACGGCTTCTTCTGCCAACGAAAATCGTTGTCCACGCAATTTATTCTTGATGTTCGGGAACAAAAAGAAGTCGTTGGGTGCCCAATCAGGACTGTATGGCGGATGATCCAACAATTCGATTTTTTGAGCCTTCAAATACTCTGTTGTTAGACGAGATGTGTGTGTGCTCGCATTGTCTTGATGAAGAACGATCCTACGGTTCTTGTTATTTTTCCTTACTTTACCGAAGACTTCCGGCAAACAAATGGTTGTGTTCCATTCGGTATTGACCGTTTTACGGTCCTCTAAAGGCACTGTTGCCAGATGGCAACTTTTTCTAAAAAGCAGGCGACCATTTGCTTCGAAGTGCTTTGAGTGCGAGCAACTTTTTTTGGATTTGCTTCATCTTGAAACACCCATACAGTCGACTGCTGTTTACATCCCAGCTCATACGCATAGATAAATGCTAAATAATCGTGCAATATTTTATATATGCTAGTGGAGCTAATGTCTAGGGTTGCCTCATTCTCACAATATGTCGCATGACGATCTTTCATTATTAGTTTTTGCACAGCATCAATGTTTTCTGGCACAACAACTGATTATGGACGATCTTCACGAATTTCATCATTGAGCGAACGGCGGCTACGATTAAATTCATTATACCAGCATGGAGCTTCATCGCCAAATGTGGAAGTTAGTCGATCGATGCACTATTGTCTTCATAATCCACATCAAAAGTCGTAATAAATCATTGCACGAACATTTTCGTGAATTAATTCCATGTTTTTGTTGACACGCAATTTTCAAGTTAGTATAAACAAAACAAATGACGCTCTATTGACAAAATGTTTGAAGTAGATTATGGTCAAAAATGTCAAACTTTCCATTGGAAACGTCAGATGGCACCTACAACATTCAGGGTTGCCAAGGCTCAAAAAATAAATACTGCCCCTCGTACTTACCAACTTTATGAAAGGAAATGCTGAAATTGGCCACCGTCGTCCGTATATTTTTGGCACCTCTTTAGGAAACTATCCATCACTCGCCGTAGTTCACGTTGAGAAATGCTGGCAATTTCCTGGCGGATATTTTGTTTTAATTCTTCCAGGGTGTGTGGGTTTGTCTTGTACACTTTAAGTTACACTAGAGTTAGAAATCGCAGTGGGTTAGGTCGGGGGACCGAGGGGGCCACAAATCAGTGCTAATAATTCTGTCCTCAAACACACAACTTTTCTCATCGAAATATTGGCCGTATAATGAGTTGCAGAGTCTTGTTGAATAAAGGGAAAATCACGCTACCTGGCTGTTAATTCTCTAAAAAGTGGGCAAAATTGTATTCACATATGTACGGGCTTCAACTGTTGGCTCCAAAACAATTGGCGAGGGATAGCGGTAGACGGCAGCGAGCGCCGATCACGCGGGCAGAAAAAACACCGCGCAGGCGTTTCGTAGATTTTTGGCTCTTCCTGTATCTTCCTATTGCATTTAAATCAAAGTTGTCCATTTGAAAAAAGCAGTAGTTACTAACCAAATTAGCTGACAACACAAGAGCGCACGTACAACGAATTTCAGGATAGCACTAGTGCGATAACGGAATTGAGAGGTTCATTAGTCATTAATTCATTATTGTAAACAAATAAACCAAAGACAGTGGCTTTGGCTTGAAACACTCCTGTTTATAAACGTAATGTTTATTATTGAACACCTTACTTTTGATGAGATCATCAATGAAGATTGCACCCAAAACACACAGGAGTTACATTCGTCACCATTTTCAAAATAAAATATCTCCAGAAAGTCGCTATTTTTAAGCATGATTCCGTCTTATTTTCACATAACTTATTTATGTTTCATGATGTTGGTGGCACCAAAACCTGAGCCCTAGGCACTGGCACGGCGTGATTCCCCTTCCCTTGAGCCGGTCCTGGTGGGAACAAAAGGTCGCGCCACATGTGTGAGCATTAAATCCATAATATTATAGTCTGCGATTGTGAAACGTGTTTGTAGCGTGTCAAATGTAAACAAAACGCTTGTCTTGTACAGTACTGTTCACTGTAGCTACTGTCCATTCCAAACTAGTGTGTCTCTCACAGTAAACAAACTCTTTGTATTTTCCGTGTGAAAGTAGTTCGCAATCCCCGCCCCTTTTCACATGCTTGTTGAACATTGTTTCAATCTGTAAAAAGGCGCCCTGCGTGAGAATCTTAGTTCAATGCAACCTGAAGTAACAATCGGTTTTATAGTTTGCGGAAATGAACATCTTACTTACGTTAATCACAATCTTCGGGCAAAAGTGCAACACCGAAATCCGAATCCTCCGAAGATGACTCAGCTGCCATATCAGAATCACAACTACTCGCTGAAACGCCTGTAAAATCGGATATTGGTTTCGTAATATGCACTAATGCAAGTGTCTGGTATTTTTCTAACAGTGAGTTGAATATATTAAGTTTTGTTTGTTTTTTCGCCACATTTTGACTGTTTGCCGCTTTTGTGTTTGAACAGTTTATTCGCACTACACGCACCTTCCTCTACCATGTGAGCTCAAATACCAACTGACTAAATCACAGGATTTGACCTGAACTGAGCACACGTGTGCTAACATATTATGAATGACTGTTCGCTTATCATATATCCTGTGTTATGCAAAAGTGTTTATTCGGTACTCAGATAGCACCTCTGGGAATTCATTGCTGCATTTCTCGTATATGCAAGAGAGTGGCAGTCATGTATGCAGTTGGTATTAAGAAGCAAGATACTCTCAGCGTTAGCGCAACAGCAGACGAAAATAATATTTTTTAATCTCTTAACAGCTATTATGTATCCATTACCTTTAGCAATGAGTTCTTATGATAACCGTAATAAAATGTGCAGTTCCATATCTTTCCTGCCCTAATATTTCAGTGTACAATACATGTATTAAGGAACCATTTACGTTGGCGTAAGAGTGTGTTCTTGGGTTCGTGACGAGCAGAAGCATGTGCTTCTGTTTACATCAGAGGGAACTCTGGTTTGGAATGGACAGTAGGTGTGTGTGATGTGAAGCCTACTGGATGGTATGCTCTTGTTCAGTACAGTAAAGGATTACTTTCTCATTGTGTACCAGTACTCATTAGTTGAGATAGTGCATGCACACTTGTCGTGTAAGTTACATTTCATTTTGTCTGGCAAATGAAGTTTCATAAAGTCAGGTTTCAATTATGTTCATGCAGCGCTTCTGTTAATATCTACATCTGCGATCCCTTGTTCCTAATCTCAAAATAATCAATGTGGTATAGCCTTTCTAATCTACAAATTTCTGCGCATTATACACGGAAGAAAGATAATACAATTGAGTGTAAGTAAGAGAGTTAGTGTTAAGTTTCCAGTGTTCTTCTATGTAAACCAAGACCTAGATATCAGCATAGACTTTATTAAATTTTGTCGCAGTACCCTGTTCGTGTTATCTTATTTGGTGAGCGCCTGTTATTATTTACTATTTTTAATTTTGGGTTCTTTGTCCTCCGGTTAGCTATTATTACTCAGTCGAGCAAATATCTCTTGAGCAGGGCGTGAAAACGGAAATGAGTTGTCACTAAACATAACACTGATAAAAGAATTTGTTTTTACACTTTTATAGCCGTCACACTTAATTAATTTCGCATATTTAATCTGGATACACGCCTGACTGAAACTGTTATGTTGTCGAATGTAACTACAATTGCTTATTAGCCGCGCATTATTAATTCGTGTACTTCACATTTTTGTAACTAACTTTACGACGCGAGAGATTCTGTAGAATTGCGTAACGTGTACTTCGTGAATGCTTCCTTAGAACTGCCTGACGTGTAACTCGCGAGAGAGATTTCTTAGAACTGCGCGACGTTTACCTTGTGAATGATTCTGTAGAACTGCGCGATACTTGCTTTTGGCTCAAGAATTCATACTCCCTCACACCGATATGCCTAAATATTATAATAGAGCTACTATTGGTTAATAAATCGCGCCAACATTAGCGTCTGTTTCATCAGACAATCATAATTACTAAAACACATGCTCTAGGGAAGCTTTTACCTCCATTTCTAAAGAAAGGCATGCTACCCTGACGTCCTTTGTTTGTCTCATCTAAGTGATAAACAAACTCACCCCTCCCTTCATTGTTACCCACTCCTATTGTCAATTTCAATGAGGCCGTGTTAACTTATTTCATAACAATACTTATAGCTAACAAACATCTAAAATCATTGTCATACAATAATGTTAATTTATACTACAATCACTCTGGCATTCACAGTGTTGTGATATAAAATACTGCCTCAATTTTAGACAAATTTTGGACAATATGATAATTTAAAAAAACACAGTAAGATAGGAGACACTAAGGTTCAGTGATCTGGTAGTTAACATACTAGCTTACAAATCCGGAGGTCCCGGGTTCGATTCCCGACTGGATAGTGTTTCTTTTTCATTAGCCAGGATTATTCCTCATCCTCCCTAGAGTCTGAAAGTATGCTGAGAGATGATACAGGATTATTGCACAACGATGAAGCACCAATTTGAAGCAGTAACGATGGTCAGCAATTTTGAAGCCGTTTGCTTTACCTGCTTCGTTGATGATTCTCCTGCCGTGATCTCGTAGCTCGTTTGTTGTCTCGTGCTCCAGCTGCTCTAGTGTTATGGATATAAGAGCTTTCTCTCAGGATATGCGTGGGCGTATTCTTAAAGGATAACACCCATTTAAATTGACTGAGATATTTAACGTGATCTAATACTTGAGCTATTGACGCAAGTTGCCGACCGTTTGTAGATAAAGATTGAAATAAGTATGAATAGTGGCATTCGAAATTGTATCAGCTGAATTGTCATAACTGCTAACTTCTGCAGTATCAAAGTTACGGCTGGAAATAGCTGCTTCCGCAATAAAATAAACTAGAAGTAACTTGCCGTGAGTCGTTAAAATGCTTATCGGCGAGACCTCTCGCAACAGCCGCGAAAGCTTATTTATACAAGCGCATCACAGAGCGCTTAAAATATAACACGAACAGCACGTACCGATGGTGGCACCAGACAGAGTACTCTGTGATTTAAAATTGCATGTCTTTAGTACTTTTAGCTGCGCCTACGTAATATTTCACCTTCCAACTTTACATCTTTCCCAGGCCAATACTTAACCGCTCGTCATGCACGTCTCTTACTTTGTTGCTACTGCGCCTTTCACTTTTCTCAGAATTCCTTTTGCCTCTATAATTTACAGAACTGGCTTACGTGACTGCAAAAGTACTGAGCTTATAACCTAACTTAATTCCCAGAATATTTAAGCCAGTGCTTTCTGCACTTTAGCTGATAGTAATGACTTTTGCTAACCGAACTTCGTAATTACCTCCATCTTTCCGGACAAACATTTTAAACTCAAGCTTGTTTCATTATACACCGATTAAATATATTGGAATTACTTATTGTAGTTATCTCTTTAACTTACTGCTATTTCTTTATTTGATCATATATATCTTCTCATCAATAATTACACTATCAGTGTGTAAGTGGATGTGTGTGAATTTAATGTTAAAAAGAAAAAGCCAAAATAAAGTATTCCAAAGACACAATGGTAAAGCGAGTGAACATCAATGCCAATGAGCAGTTGTTCCGAAGGCAAAGTCGGTGATATGACCTTAGATGTTAAATGAACAAAAAAAAGGTTCATTCCACTATGGCGTTGCCAGTAACTTTCTTTGAAAGCGAGCTAATCTCATTAAAGCGTTTTACTTTCTCTACTTAGAGTAAATAGAGGGAGTATTGCATTCCACTAAAAAATTCGATGTGGAGATTTCACCGGAAGTACGTGTTTTGACACCCTCTGAACAAAACAGAGGTGTTTTTTTAAAGGTGTGTGTCGTCTGTAAACAGCATAACTGACAACACATATTCGCATAAATACGAAACATGGTCTTTAAGTTCAGAACCTTCCAAGGGTGCGATGCGAAGATTTTGAAGAAAATCCTCCCATCCCAAACTAACGTTTACATGGAATGGTTTTCGAAATAGACATTGTTTCTCCAAAATGCCTCCTACGATTTTGATTAAAATACATAAGTATCCGGAAACCCTCACAAACATACGTTTTTCATCTTAGGTGCATTGCGATGCCACCTACTACCTGTTACTCATTATCTGCGACCTCAGTATTCATTAGATATCGTGAAACAGTAGAATGGGACGCTCCGTGGAACTCACAGACTTCGAACGTGGTCAGGTGATTGGGTGTCACTTCTGTCGGAAGTTTGTACGCGAGATTTCCACACTCCTAAACATTCCTAGTCCACTGTTTCTGATGTGATAGTGAAGTGGAAACGTGAAGGGAGATGTACAGCACAAAAGCATAAAGGCCGACCTCGTCTGTTGACTAACAGAGACCGCCGACATTTGAAGAGAGTCGTAAAGAGTAATAGACAGACATCTATCCAGACCATCACACAGTATTTCCAAACTGCATCAGGATCCACTCTAAGTACGTACTATGACAGTTAGGCGTAAGGTGAGAAACCTCGGAATCCATGGTCGAGCGGCTGCTCATAAGCCACACATCACGCCTCGCTTGGTGTAAGGAGCGTCAACATTACACGACTGAGCAGTGGCAAAACGTTATGTGGAATGACGAATCAAGGTTACACAATGTGGCGATCCGATGGCAGGGCGTAGGTATGGCGAATACCCGGTGAACGTCATCTGCCAGCGTGTGTATTGCCAACGGTGGAATTCGGAGGTGTTGTTTGCGTAACACGATCACAGTGCAGACCTACATTGACATTTTAAGCATCTTCTTGCTTCCCACTGTTGAAGAGCAATTCGGGGATGGGATTGCATCTTTCAACACGATCGAACACCTGTTCATACTGCACGGGCTGTGGCGTAGTGGTTACACGACAATAACATCCCTGTAATGGACTGGCCTACACAGAGTCCTGACTTGAATCCTATAGATCACATTTCGATGTTTTGGAACGCCGACTTCGTGCCAGGCCTCACCGACCTTCATCCATACCTCTCCTCAGTTCCGCACTTCGTGAAGAATGGGCTGCAATACCCCAAGAAACCTTTCAGCACCTGATTGAAAATAGGCCTGCGAGAGTGAACGCTGTCATCAAGGCTAAGGGTGGGCCAACACCATATTGACTTCCAGCATTACCAATGGAGGGCGCCACGAACTTGTACGTCATTTTCAGCTAGGTGTCCGGATACTTTTGATCACGTAGTGTATAATAAGTTTAAGCTATTATATATTATATGTCTTAAGTGCTTTAATCTACTTCATTTTAATCAAGATAAATCTTTGCAGAAATAGCTGCATTAAACTTTTGTTATAGATACAAAGGGAACAGCAATAGTCCAATGTTTTAGAACTGGACTCTATATACTGGCCTTAAAATTCCATACTGTTTCCATGACGAGAAACAACCGAAATTCGACAGGACTTAAAAAGAGTGAAGTATTGAACAAACCGAATCATTAATAGCGGATATATCGGAAATGGCCGATGGCTCCAAAAAAGTTAATTAAAATAAATTGTGTGTTTTAGACATCTAAATTTATACGTTTTCTACCACATATATAGGTAGGAGAAGTATTGCATTCTACCCAAAAATTCGATATCGAGATTTTACTGGAAATAATGTTTTGAGCTTCTCTGTTTCCAAGTAAAGATTTCTAGAAAAATGTCCGTGTGTCTGTGTATCTGTCTATATGCCTGTGAAGAGCATAATTCAAAAGCGAAAAGTCGGATAAACAGCAAACTTGGTATTTGGGTTCGTTATCTTTCAAAGATGCGTCACGAAGATTTTCAAGAAAATCCCACTACACTGAACTTTCTCTCGAATAATTTTGAAAATTTTTCATTTTCTAAAAATGGCTGAATAAAATATCGCATATTAAACATCTTTATATGATAAATAATATGTTTATCTTGAACTTTCTAGGAATAGCCTATGAACTCCTGTTCAATCGAAAGGAATTCTGTATTATCTTGCATAACTAGTAAACGTTAAGCCATAGACGTAAACGTACTACACAAAAAATATATCTCTTTGAAACGACGATTTATTTAAAATAAGTTTTTTGCGGCATAAGCTACTCGTAGTTGTGAAATATTCGTTATTAAGGTTTGAATTTGTCATTTCTTTGGCATTCTCTTAAATTCTTTTCAACATTCAATTGTTTCTCGCGCTTTCATGAATACAGTATGAAATTTTAGGCCAGCATATAGCGCCCAATTCTTAAAGATTTGACTGTCGCTGTTCTCTTTGTATCTATAACGAAATGTGTAATGTAGCTGTTTCTACTAATCATTATTTGGATTAAAATGTAGTATATACCAAAATACCTTTGGTAAGAATAGCTTGTATACCCACTAATAGGCGATAGAGGATAGAGAAGGTCATGTGAAAATATCGCATCATATTCTTTGTATAGTACATTTTCATCTTAACACTTAACATTTACCAGTTATACAAGATTATGCAAAATTCCTTCCGAATGATAGCACTTCATAGGCCATTCCCAAAAAATTAAAGACATACATTGTGTTTGGCGTATAGTTATTTTTTATTTTCGGTATTTTTATGAAAATTGTCAGCCATTTTTTGAAAACCAAAAATTTTGAAAAATGTTCCATGTAAGGGGTAGTTTGGGGTGGGGATTGGTATTTATCCAACGTTTAGTTTTTCAGTTACGCTGTTCGCAGTCACGCACACAAATAGATATAGAGAGAGGGAGGGAGAGAGAGAGAAAAAAAGAGACACACACACACAAAAACCTGTTTCTAAAAATGCTTTTTTTGGATTAAAATGCCTTAAAACATGTATTCCGGTGAAATCAGGGTATCGAATTTTTGGGTGGAATGCAATACCTTCTCTACCTTCTAGATACGTGGTAGAGAATATAATAAATAGATATATTCACCTTTCTGTGAATAGCCTGTGAAACTCTCTTTATTTCATATTACTTTTGTATAAGTAGTAAACCGTAACATAATTTACATCAAATAAATATTTTTGCCTTTAACACTTTCCGAGATATTCTTTGTTATGAATTTACGTATAAACTTCCATACACTTTATACTCTCTCAACTGCAAATTGCTATTTTTTCTTTATTTTTCATGTTCATTCAAAGAGAATATAATCTCAAAGCCATCAGATAGCGACCGGCTTAGAAAAGATGTTTTAGACACCATAGCCTAAACATAGAACTTCTAGAGCTAAAAGCTTTAATCCTGTAGCCACTCACCTTGAAATTACCTTTTGTATTTGCACATGTTTAATAAATCGACTTGGTTTGATTAGGGTTTACTTTTCATAATGTCCTTTTACATGATTAATTTCTCATGACACTCGCATTATCTGTTCATAATACAAATCTTCATACTTCAATTTCTCACAATTCATTATAGGGTTAACCTATACGTTACATTGGCAACCTTATGCTTTCTTTCATCTAAAACGTTACTCTTTTATCCAGTATAACCTACGTAAAGATTAAATGGCAGAAATTACGAATTCAGAAGAAACTGAAATGGACGAGCCAGGTGAAATTACAGAAGCAATAGAAAGAATAACTAGAAATACTTACCCAAACAATCCAGGAAGCAATATGATACAGCATTTAATCTCTTCATTGACTCGTGTAAGGCAAATAAAAATCATTTCACTGTAAATGATTGCTAGCGATTCAACAAAACCTCAAAACGTCTGATATCTCGCTTTTTTAACCTAATTTCTCTTGTTTCGACAGCGTTCTAAACGTGATCTCTGTTAGCTTCAGGAACCAGTATAATATTATCGATATTTTACAAGTCTAAATTCTGATGTGTTACACTCACATGACCTTCTCTATTCTTGTACAAACTATTTTTACAAACGCTTATTCTCCATATGCTTCATTTTAATCGAGATATCGAGATGTTAATCTTATTGCTAATTTTCTTGTAGATGCAAGGGGAATTAATAGGCTTTAAGCGATAGTCAAATATTTTAAGAGCTGGTTGCTATGTGGCATTCCATTCTCTTTGCATTACCAGGACCAAAAAAAATTAATAACTAATTTCCATTTGAGAAAAAGTATAAGTATTGGAAAATTTAAGGGAATAACAAGCAATATCTCGAAAATGGTTCACTCAACAACAAAAATGTATATGATATAAATTGTGTATTTTAACGCGATCTACATTTTTTGTGTAGTAAAAGTTTGTCTTTCTCCTTCGTGGCGCATCTCTGGAAGATACCGAACCTAAATACCAAGTTTGGCGTTTATCTGATTGTTCGTTTCTGAGTTATGCTGTTCACAGACAGACAGACATACAGACACACACACGGACGTGTTTCCACAAATGCTGTTTTTGGATTCAGGCGGTCTCAAAACATATATTTCCGGTAAAATCTCGGTATTGAATTTTTGGGTGGAATACAATGCTTCCCCTACTTACTATACGTAGCAGAGAAAGTAAAAATAGTATATACCACACGTGTTAAAAGGTGGTTTTATTTTGCTCGTAGTACTGTAGGCCTTTGTTTCCCAAAATAAAGTTCTACTTTTATCCCTTGTATCATAATCTACTATTATTATCCTTTTAGTCTGCTGTATTCTTCTTTTACCTATAACGAAATGATGAGAAAGGCAGATTTATCCATATTAGCAAGAAGAATAAGCTTTTATAAGAATACTTTGTAGCAGAGTGAGTGATGAAAGTAATGCAAATGTAACATATATATATATATATATATGTCGACGGGCGCGAACGTGGACGAGGTCCCTAACGTTTCCATAAACATCGCATCCGGCACCGCCCGGTCCCTGCTCACAAGCTACCAACCTCCAAGGTACCCGGAGCGGAGCCCACTAGGAGGAGAGACCTTAGCGACGCCAGGGAAGAAGCCTTTACAGAACGCAAGCAAGCGCCCAACCGCAACCCACCAAACACTGTCGCCTGGTCCTACAACCCTGAAACAGATGGCAAGCAAGCTGATGGGTACAGGAAATGAGATGGAGGAGAGAAGAACCCCAGCATTCGCCTGTCGACACATGGAAACCACGAAAAACCAATGGACCAAAGTGGGCGGTCGCCGGTGACCGATTCCGGCGCCTCTCGAATGCGGACCACAGACGTTGCCGCTGGAGCCATCCCTCTAGGTGAGGTTGGAAAATTTTCAGCCACATTATTGAAAGATACTGAACTTAAATACCAAACTTGGTAATTACCCGATATCTCTATTTTGAGATAATCTGTTAAAGTACACAAACGCGCACGGATCTTTTGCTAAAATGCATTTTTGGATTAGGGGACCTCAAAAGCGTATTTTCTGTGAAACGCAATACTTGCTTTACCTACTGTAGATATATGGTAGATAAAGTTAAATAAAGTTGTAGAAGAATTAGGAATACATCCAGCGCTTAAATCTGAATAATGAAAAATCAATGAACGGTCATCTACAACAAATAGCAAAATAAAGAATATTCAAACAGCGTTAAATTACAAACTCAAGGTACAGCGTTTAATTGTAAGAATAAGCAAGACCTAACCTCGAAAAAGAAAATCTTTTATAACTTTCTGATCTAATATGTAACATCTGGATCGTCCATATGGTATCTGAAACCTTAAAGTCAATAGCATACTCAGGTTCAATGATTTTAAGCTTTTAAAGTAATGGTAATTATTTTCTAGAAAACAGATTCAACACAATGTATGCTTATGTTTAATTTTTCATTTTTGAGGAAATAGTCTATTCACTCTCCTTCACATCTTTCTAATGCGAATGCATTAAACATAAAACGCTGTCAATGTCTTATTATAGGGACCGTCAGGCGGAAGTGATGTTCATTTTTCATGGCTCTCTAGATTATTTAAGGAAGGAAGGCTCCAGTTTGACCTTTAACGTCTGACACTTTCTGCTACAGACTTTTTAATATTTTATCGTACTATCGGCTTCGGTAGCTGCATGTTATCGGCATTGCTGCCAGCCTACACTTTGATGCTGCGTTAATTTACCTCTGTCGCGGATACTGTTAAAGTTGAACTTAGCTTGTTATCAAGAATATTTTATAACCTGATCAAAGGCTGTGCCTATAATGACCCCATTTGCACGTAAAAGGGCAACTTTTGGAGGTGTTAGGCAGAGCATTATCTTCTTGCGCACCAGTGGACAACTGCAGCAGAGATGTGATGATTGGATGGGATTGGTAGCAAGTATTTAGAACATGAACTATAATATATTAATTCTAGCATCACCTCTAAATGAGAAAATCTCGTGCTCAGGGATTACTCAAATAAGCCTAAGTGCACGAATTAGCTTATCAATCATAAAAACTATAAACTAATATAAATCTCTTCAATACAATTATATTGAATTAATTAACAGTAACAATTTAAGTGAAACGTATAGCTATGGTATGAAATGGCTACTACACTTAGTTTCGAAAAACAGCTGGTACATTCAATTTTAAGTTCTTTTAGTTGTAGAAAACATAAGTTTTTATTAAAAAATTCTTTATTGATAAGATTTTTAATTGTATTTTTGAATTTGCTGTTGTTTAACGTTTACATCATGTTCTATAACCGTGGACCAAGAATGTTACTACGTTGGTAGGCTGCAGTTGTTAAACATTTAGGTTCAATTAAACCTATAAAGTATTAGTTTTACAATTATGAGAAAACAACGGAAATATATTATAATGGATGTAATTTAATAAAACGTTGTAGTAAAGCTGTTGGAGTTTTGAACACATTGAATTTAGGACACTGAAATGGAATTTTTCAGGCAAATTTTAATTACTGTTTTTGTACTTATATTAGCGGTGTTATAGTACTAACTACCCCACCCTATGATACCGTATTGACGAACGGATTGTATTAAAGGCAAATGTGACAAAAACGTGAATTTTTGCACGAAGTCTATTGCATGTACGAGGGACATCCAGAAAGTAAAGAACAATTGCACATCACGCTCGGTGCCGGTCTCCACCACCACAATTGCATACACGCTAGTTGGCTCCTTTCTCCACTTCAGTATTAGTCGAGTTTCGTTGCTGTGAGATCACGCCTGTCTGTTCTACAGCGGCGGCAATTGAAAATACCGCCAAATGTGAAGTGAGTAGTGTGATTCACTGTTTGAATGCACAAAATGTTGGGCCAATAGAAATGTATAGGCAAATAATGCATGTGTATATAATAATGCAATGAACGAGTCTTCAGTGGGGAAATGGTGTGTAATGTTTGAACAAGGAAGAACCTGCGTACACGACGAAGACCGGTGTGGGAGGCCATCACTCATTACGGATGAGTTGAAAGCAAATGTTGATGAATTAATTCGGGATATTCATTTGTTTCCAAAACTAAAGGACTTTTCAGGTGGAAAAGAGTTTCCAACCGATTCCCGGGTTCAAACCCGCAGAGGGCGATGCATCTTTTCGGGCGTAAACGTCCTTAACATAGCTTCCTTCCAAAGGAAAGTAAAGCCTAATAAAGAGACCTCTGAGCAAAATTACCGGTCTTTCAGGCCCAATATAGGATGGGACACTAAGCACCAGTTGAAGAGCGTACATAAATAAAAAAAGCTCAATTTTATTTTCCAACCGATGAGGACCTCAAACAGGGAGAGGCAATCTTTGGAGGTAGAAGAGTATAACATCGGCATTGAAAAGCTAGTACCTCGTTACAATAAATGCCTTGACAGCAAGGGCAATAACATTCAGAAATAGAGTACGGTACTGTATCTTTGTAAATAAAGTTTTGTGTTTATATATTTCGTTATTATTCAGTTATGCCAAATTGTTATTTATTTCTGGATGTCCCTCGTATTTGATGCGTTTGCACTATCGTAAGTGCTGACAATAATGATTCCTAAGTATTTTGTTTGGGAGAATTCCTTATAATATGTCAGTTACATTTCTTAAGATGGCAATGATAATTGTGTATTTTTAGGTGGAGTGAAGAATTATGATGCTTTAGACCAGGAGATGATAAAGAAAATAGCAAGCCTATTGTTTTACTAGTAGTTAAAGACAGAACATTTTTATAACGCCAATATTTTATTACTTTCATTCCGTTATCTGCGTTAGAATATGTGTCATACAAGTATTTTTCAACGAATAGTACGACAGTGTCATCTGTATATAAGAACAAAGCTCCATTATAATTTTTAACTTTATTTTCAATAAATCATTAATATAACTAATACATAAAATGGGCCAAGGAATGTTCCTTGTGGAACATGAATATTAATATTTTGATTGCCACTGAATCCGATATCATTTTGGTGTACTCTCTCACTCAGCAAAGAGTTAACTAACTCCTCACCATACCCATTGATTCCTAACCTATTTAATTTGTTTAGAGAAATGTCCTTATTAACAGTATCGAAGGCTCTTTTTAGGTTCAGAAAAATTTATAAACATTTATTCCCATTACCTATCTCATAAATAATTTGTTAATTACTTAAAAAATAATACCTCGGTGTTATAGTTACTTTGGAATAGATATACAAATTATTCTTTAGACATGTATAGTACGTCAACTGCATTATCAATTACACAAATTGCGATTGAATTATGTAAAGATGGAGTCGGGTTATGATTGCCCTTAACACTGAAACCTGTAAAGTTTATTGTATTATCATCTATGTCTATCATTTTAGTTAAATAGTTTGTTAGTCAAATTTTAGTTAAATTCATTTTAGTTAATCCTGTACCCCTTAATAAGGGATAGTAGGTTATTACTAAATTTTTCTTAAGAAGATGATCATCTGGGTTTGTCAATCCCAATAGTGCATATCTTTTCCTACACACAGCTTCGCGTTTTAAGATTATACAGGGTGGACTATTTAAGTTGATACTGTACAATATCTCCAAAACTAAGCACTGTAGAAAGAAAGGTCTTGATAATAATTGCTTGATATTATGGGAAAAGTAAATGACATTAGTCGTGTTTTGTTTGCTGGACGTTATGATGTTCATTTAAGGGTCAATTTAATTTTTTTAAAGGGAACCTACATTTTGCGTGTTGTTTTCTTATTAGAAGATGGGTTATAAAAAGCTGTTTATTTTGTGATGAAAAATAAGCAAACAAAATAAAATATGTTGGTTCCCAATTACGAAACGTAACTTGATCCTCCAATGACCATCCATGGATGGTCTAACCATTCATTGCACTCTTCGTACACAGCCATTCAGAATTTTCGTTGTTCTTTACGTGATGTAAGAACAATTGCTAAGTGCTTAATACAAATGTTGTTTAGTTTTTATGAGGAGTGAGAAAACAAATTCGATGTCGAGATTTCACCGGAAATTCATGTTTTTAGGGCCCAACAAAATACAAAAAAAAAAATTTTTATAAACGTTTCCACGCGCGCGTATCTATGAACAGCATAAGTCAAACATAAAAAGTCGGATAACTATTGGTTTAAGCTTCAGTACGTTCCAAAAATACGAAGATTTTCAAGAAAGCCCCCCTACACCCTACTACTCTTTATATGGAAGGTTTTTCGAAATGTCTGACTTTCTAAAAAAATGGCTCTAACAACTTAGATTAAAATATCATATATTAAGTATACTTACATCACAAATAAACTATATATCTTGAATTTCCTGGGCTAGCCTCTAGTTTCCAAGGCCGCGGGTTCAAACCCAGCGGAGGGCGATTGATTTTTTCGGACGCAAAATTCCTTAGCATGGCTTCCTTCGGAAGGGAAGTAAAGCCGGTGATCCCGTATCGTAGATTTACGGCACGTAAAAGAACCTCAAGCCTGATAAAAGAGGCCTCTGAGCAAACTTTTCGGTCTTTCACTCTGCTAAGGACCATAGTAGTTAAAGGTCGTTCATAAATAAGGCTCAATTTATTTATTTTTTATGTTTCTGGGAATAGCCTGTGAAGTCCACTTCATTTGGAAAGAATTATGTATAATCTTCTGTAACTGGTAAACCTTAAGTATAGATAAAAACCTACTACACACAAAAAAAAAACGAAAAAAAACCTTTCAAACACACAATTTATTCCATATAAGGTTTTTTTGTGGCATAACCCATTTCTAAGATATCGTTATTAAAAATTAGAATTCCTCTTTTCTTAAGTCCTGCCACCATTCACTTGTTTCTCGCGATTGCATGGAAACAGTATGAAATTTTAAGGCCAGCGTATAGCGCTCAGTTATTAAACATTTGACTATCGCCGTTGCCTATGTATCTGTAACGAGATGTGTAATGTGGGGATTTCTGCAAAGGTTTATTTGGATTAAAATGTAGTAGACGGAAAATTAACTTCAATAGAAATAATTTGTATACACACTAGTAAACGATAGAGGTTTGAGAAAGTCGTGTGAATGTATTACAACAGATTTTAGAAGGTCCGTTTATGTGGCTGTGCGTGTGTGAACAGCACAACTCAAAACGAAGAGTCGGATACATATCAAACTTAGTATTTAATTTCAGTACCTTCCAAAAATGCGTCACGAAGATTTTAAAATAATCCCCCCACCCCAAAATAAACTTTATATGGAATATTTTTTGAAATTTTTGATTTTGTAAAAAATGGTTAACGATTTTGATTAGAATACCATATATTAAAATATTTACATGACAAATAAAGGTACATCTTGAATTTTCTGGTAATAGCCTGCGAAGTCCTCTTCATTCGGAAGGACTTTTGTATATCTTGTATAACTGGTAAACGTTAAGCAATAGGCAAAAGCATACTCAACAAAAATGTAGATCTCTTGAAATACAGTTTATTTCAATTATTTTTTTTTGGTGACATAAGCCGTTTCCGAGATATCCGTTATTAAAGGTCGAGTTATTGAATACCTTGTCATTCTTTATAAGTCCCGTCGAATTTCAGTTGTCTGTCCCGAAGTCGTGGAAAGAATATTGAATTTTAAGACCAGCTATAGCGTCTAGTTAATAAACATTTGACTGTATCTATAATGAAATGTGTTGTATAGCTATTTCTGCAAATACAAATCTCAATTAAAATGAAGTAGATAGAAAAATAAAGAATAATTTGTATATCCACTAAAACGATAGAGGATAGAGAAAGTTATGTGAAGGTACACATTATTTATTATGTGGCGTTAGATCAGCTATCACTTCTTTAATATTTTGACTTTTCAGATCACCAAATCTTGCCAGTTTTACAGTTTGTACTAATCACAATACCGAACAGGAAAATGTCAACTTGAAGCAGAGATTCTAGGAATAAACAAATTAATTTAGGTGGAAATAATGCACCATTATTAATTTTTAAACACCTGTTTAATGCTATCGATTAAGTACATCAATCAGACCGTACATTGGCTAAAAGGTGCTCGCGTGTATTTATGCAAAATATTTTATCGTACAGGACAAAGGACCATAGAAGCATTTTTTGGCCTTATTGAGGATATTTGGACTGTATATATCTAATTTTAATGACTGAGCATGTCAATTGACCGATTCCTGTTTATGATAGCATTTAGCATGAATGTGACGCTAGAATTATGTACAAATTTGTTTACAGTAGCAGTCAATCTCGAACACAAGTAGCGTGCATGTTAGATTCCTCAAATGAACTACGACATATTACATTGTTCAGTGAAACAAACAAGAGACTGACGGTGTGCGAAGTAAACTCCAGCGTTAAACTCGGCATGACGTGAATCTCATCTTAGCAACAGTTTCTCAGGTAGAACGAAAATTAATTAACTAGAGGGTTCAGCCTTAATGGCAATATTCCGACGACAATCTTGGGAGAGTAGAGGGTGCTAGGCATCCGATGTGTTAATTATTTCTAAGGCACAGCGTGGAAGAAATCCTCTGGAAACTTGGCCCAGATTTCTGTGGGGAACAGAGAACATGATTAATGAAGATGAATGGCAATTAGAATGCACGAAGAGAGAATTCAGCGAGTTGGGCGTACCCATCTCATGTCAAATGCCATCGACTTTAGTTCACTTGTTGCCTTTGCAGAGGCGTTCATTAGAAATGGAAATGTGACCAGATAACATTATGAGCTTCTCTACCAGAAATGTTGAGTAGAATTTGCAATCTTCTAGATGGGTAAAGTTAATTAGCGACATTCAGTTTCTCATGTAATCAACTGCGGTTTAAAACATCTAACTTGCCAAATCAAGACGGTACTCTATTGTACGTGATCGGATACCGACATATCCTCCAAGGAATAGCAGTGTTTGAATGTCAGATGCTAATTATTGTCAAACAAGTGACAATACCATAAATACAAAACCATAACTACATTTAAGACATCCTCTCTCTCTCTCTCTTTCTCTTTCTCTTTCTCTGCGTGATTTAAACTTCATGGGATTTTTACTTTCTCTACCAGTACCTGTAAGTAGAAGTATTCCATTCGACACAAACTTTGGGTGAATAGCGTAAAAAACCTAAATACACGTTTTGAGGCCCCCTGAATCCAAAAAGTGCATTACACAGCTCCGTGTGTGTACGTATGTCTGTGAACAAATTAACTTAAAAACGAAAAGCTTCATCAATATCAAATTTTATATTCAAAGTATCCTTCAAAGATGTGACACAAAGAGTTTCAAGAAAATCCCCTACAATTCAGACTACAATTTACACGAAATAAAATATTCTACATCTTATATTTTCTCAATATATTTTGACGTTTTTGATTAAATTACTATATACTTATTTAACACATTTATATGTAAAAAAATTTAGATCTCTTTAACACACAGCTTATTTCAAATACAATTTTTTGAGGCATCTGAACCTTTCCAGATATTCTGAGATCTGCTGTTGGTTAAATTTTTCAGCATCTTGTTATTTCTTGAAATAGTATCACCATTTCATTGTTTCTCACGATGACAGCGTGTGGAATTCCAGGGCAGAATCTACCGATCCGCTTTTAAACATTTGACAATTGCTTCAATCTCCTGAAACCCCACAACGCAATGTGTAATGAAGCTATTTCTACAAAGGTTCATCTCCATTTACATGAAGTAGATAGAAAAACAAGCTTTTTTAAGAAAATTTTGCGGATGTTATATAAAAATAAACAGACTACGCTGTGGTCTGGTGGATGGCATGCTAACCTACGAATTCAGAGGTCCAGGTTGGATTCCCGGCTGGAGAGTGAGAATCTTTCTTTATCCAGGATTATTCCCCATTCTCCCTAGAATCTGGAAGTATAAGTGTGTGTGTGTGTGTGTGTGTGTTTGTGTGTGTGTGTGTGTGTGTGAATTTAGTGCAATAACCGCAGGCAATACCGACCCAAAGATTTAACATCATTGTAAGTGAGAGTATTAATGCTGATGAACAATTGTTCTAAAGTTAAAAAGCCGCCGATATGACTTTAGATGATGAAGGCGGCATAAAAATGGTTCATTAATAAATAAATATGTAAATAAACGATAGTGGATAGAGAAAGTCATGCAAATTAAACAGAAGAGGTACACAAACATACATATGTATTAAACAACAAACTATAACTCATTATCAATAACTGTGCCAATTTTTCGAAAGGAAAAATGAAACTTTAGGTGCAGTGGCAGAATTTTTCTGGAAAGTTACAAGTATATTCACCCATAGTTATTTGTGCGAAAACTTTCTAAAATGTCCCCCGCTCCCCCCCCTCTCTCTCTCTCTCTCTCTCTCTCACACACACACACACACACACACTATTTTACTTAACCACGTATTTCTTGACGAGAAAAAGAAATTATGGCGACGAAGCTGTGACAATAGAAAAAATAGGATGATAAATGTATAATAAAAGGCGAAAAATAATAAACTTGACGGTTTGCTATGAAGCTACTTTCATACTCTGTTATATGGTACAAGCATGATTTTCTGCTTTAAATGATTTTAACTTGTAAAAATGTCGTTATACAAGACTATTCAAAAGGAAGGAACAGATTTTAAACCTTTTTATCAAAAGAATCCGTGAAACAGAGAAACGCATTTAACGTGTGATAGAATAGGAGTAACTTTGTAGTTTTAAAGTCCTATGGGAACTGAGTTGATATGTATTTAATAAGAACACGCTGTTGTACGGAAACATAAAAGCAGTAGTCCATTATTTTCAATAAGCAAATAGTTGGTCTCCAGTTTTCAATCTTTCTGCGTTACATGTAAGTTTGCTTATGACGTAGCGGCTGTTTGTTTAATCTGCTGCAGAAGTAACTTGTTGCACTTGAACAATGTTGTGGATTTACACTATTACTTTCTCCACTACTATGTAGCTGACTACGAACGGTCCTAACTCGGTCCCGTTATCCTCGGGAATAAAATGTGAAGCACCCATATCAGTCTTGTAGCATACACTGTCATTAACTCAACTCAGTCCCGTAGGATATATTGTCAACAATCCATCTCAGTCCCGTAGGATATATTGTCAACAATCCAACTCAGTTCTGTAGGATATATTGTCAACAATCCAACTCAGTTCTGTAGGATATATTGTCAACAATCCAACTCAGTCCCGTAGGATATATTGTCAACAATCCAACTCAGTTCTGTAGGATATATTAGGTTTGTTCCAGCACACGGTTCTGAGCGGGTTCGGAACTAATCCCAACACATGCTAATGCACATGCGCCAGTCCGGTACGCTCACAGAACTAATTCGGAATTTTGTGTGGTTGGAACACTACTTGAACCGTTCGCGTTCTGTCACGGCCTTCTTCGTTGCACGGTCAATCAGAAGACGATCAAATATTTACGTTTACAGCGTTGATGAATGAAATCAAACTCCGCCGATGTACATCGTAAGCGTTTCTTTCATACGGATTCCAGTCCTAATATTCGAGCAAAAATAAATCGCGTTCGTTTATCGGCTTAAAGCCATTGATACTGAGTTATTGCGAATAACAATTTTAATTTATAGATATTGTATTTAAACCAGAACCCGGAAAAAGTAATTTAACACAATTCCAATTTAACATTAGGTTTCCTGCTACAGAAGCTTCTAAACACAATGTTTAATTTAAAACTCCAATACTCTGAGACAATGACACCCCACATAAATTCTATTCCGAACGTAATTCAAATAATACAAAACTACATGGTACCAATGTATGCTTATGGTCAGGGTTAGGATTTTTAGTTGCAAATTTCAGATGAAAAAAGGAAGGGAAAAGGTGCTCAAATAAGGTGAAAAAGGCACAATAAGGTGCTGGTTTATTTAAGGGGATGCACAACTGAAATTGCTATTTTCTAAACTATCTATTCAATTGGGCTGAAATTTGTATTTCTTTATATATAATTGTTTTGTGAATTATAGCACAGTCTTAATAATTCTCGGAACTGCGCGGTTGAGGTTATTGTCGTCTCTGCCTGCCCAGGCTTCGTCTCCACGTAAACAGATGACGTCTCTCACAGCAACAAACTCACATTCACGAACAGCAGGCTACTGATTCTGGTGGAATAGAATCACTCATTGTCAATTGCATTATTGCGGGCTACTTTATAGCAGTAAAGTGAGAGAAAGAGGTTGTCGAACACACAATTATGTTGCGGCTGTGCTTTCAATTCCCGCGCGGTGTTTACTGAAAGAGGTAGACTTACTATTCGCACGTACACAGCAAGCTGAGGAGACGTTAATTGAAAGTTAAAGAATAAATTGGAATGAAACTTAAAAGAAAAAAGGGGATTATGGGCATGGTTGGGGGGAAATGGTATAAAGGTGCCAAAAAGGGGTAAAGGTCCCAAAATAACGGAATAATGTTTAAATGGAAATAATCCTCTTCTTCGGAAGTCGATGCATCATTAAAAAGATCACTGTCACCTTCTAAATCACTCATTATTGTTATCTTTGAACGCTGTTTTGCTACCTGGCTTTGTTAGACGTTTGTTCTTTTCCTCAAGTATGTCGCCATACTACTCAACAGCGAGCAACTGCTTACCAAACACCTTTGCTATTCCGTATTGAGAAATAAACACGCATGGAGGAATAAATTACATATTAAACTTTATTTTCTACTGAATACAGAGAGTATGTCACTTTTTCTATACTCTCTGTCAGGTTTGTTCCAAGCGATTAGAATCGATTCTGAATTGACTGAGTATGCGCTGTAGACCATACAATTTGCGCATGTCTGGAATTTTCAATACCTACTCTTAGTCCCGAACCGATTTCACTCGTTCCGAACTAGTTCCCAAATACGTTGGAACAGCAAACTGGAAATTCAGAATTGGTTCTGAACTGATTCTCTGTCGAGTTGGAACGCCACTTAGCTACTGCGCACACTCAGATAATTCGGAATCGATTCTGAATCGTGCTGGAACAAACCTATTGTCAACAGCCCAACTCAGTCCCGTAGGAAATACTGTCCACAACCAAACTCAGTCCCGTAGAACATACTGTCAACCCATCTCAGTCCCATAAAATATACTATCAACAACCCCACTCAGCCCCGTAGGATATACTGTCAACAACACATCTCACTCCCGTAGGATATACTGTCAACAATCCAACTCAGTCCCGTAGGATATATTGTCAACAACTTAACTCAGTCCCATAGCATACACAGTCAATAACCCATCTCAGTCCCGTAGGATACACTGCCAACAACCCAACTCAGTCCCGCAGCATATATTGTCAACAACCTATCTCAGTCCCGTAGGATATACTGTCAACAACCCAACTCAGTCCCGCAGCATATACTGTCAACAACCCATCTCAGTCCCATAGGATACACTGCCAGCAACCCATTTGATTCCCGTAGGTTATACTATCAGCAACCCAACTCAATCCCGTAGTATATACTGTAAACAACCCAACTCAATCCCGTAGCATATACTGTCAACACCCCATCTCTGTACCGTAGGATATACTGTCAACAACCCATATCAGTCCCGTAGCATATACTGTCAACAACCCAACTCAATCCCGTAGCATATACTGTCAACAGCCATCTCTGTACCGTAGGATATACTGTCAACAACCCATATCAGTCCCGTAGCATATACTGTCAACAACTCACCTCAGTCCCGTAGCATATACTGTAAGCAACCTAACTTAATCCCGTAGCATATACTGTCAACAGCCCATCTCAGTCCCGTTGGATATACTGTCAACAACCAATTTGATTCCCGTAGGTTCTACTGTCAACAATACAACTCGTCCCGCTGCATGCATATACTGTCAACAACCTAACTCAATCCCTTAGCATATACTGTCAACAATCCAACTCGGTCCCGTAAAATATACTGTCAACAACCCATATGAGTCCCGTAGCATATACTGTCAACAACCCAACTCAATCCCGTAGGATATACTGTCAGCAACTCACCTCAGTCCCGTAGCATATACTGGAAACAACCCAACTCAATCCCGTAGCATATACTGTCAACAGCCCATCTCTGTACCGTATGATATACTGTCAACAACCCATATCAGTCCCGTAGCATATACTGTCAACAACTCACCTCAGTCCCGTAGCATATACTGTAAGCAACCTAACTCAATCCCGTAACATATACTGTTAACAGTCCATCTCAGTCCCATAGGATATACTATCAACAACCCATCTCTGTCCCGTAGCATATAGTACACAACCGTAATAATTCTCTGTGCATAGTGAAGTGTAAAACCATTTGGCATCACTGTTACGAAAAATGTATAGTGGCACTGAGCAAAAGTAGTTAGTTGTGACCGTGACATTGTTGGTAGCTTTTTAGAAAAACAAACCTTTAAGTTTAACGTCCTTTAACCGGCTACGACATATCGGACGGTGACTGGAGGAAGTGGTTGAAATGATGCTCAAATGGCCCCGGGAACCCTAGAACTTAGTTATCCGACATTCGTCTTCTCAGGATAAGGAAAAACCCCGGAGAAATGTGGAGAAAGCGTTACCCAGATAACTCGCTATAACCGAGATTCGAACCGCGGAACTCTGAGGTGAGATACAAACGTTATTACAGATTACATATTTTAGCGTTTTTCAAAATCTTTCGTTTGATTACAATTTTATTACTTTCTCTACTACGTATAGTAAGTAGGGGAAGTATTGTATTCCACCCAAAAATTCGATACCGAAATTTCACCGGAAATACATGTCCATGTCCATGTAAAGAGTAATATGGGGGGGGATTTTCTTGAAAACATTCTTGTCGCATCTCTGGAAGATACTGAACCTAAATTCCAAGTTTGGTGTTTATCCGAGTGTTCGTTTCTGAGTTATGCTGTTCACAGACACACACACACATATTTTCCAAAAATGCTCTTTTTGGATTCAGGGGTGTCTCAAAACATGTATTTCCGGTGAAATCTCGGTATCGAATTTTTGGGTGGAATACAATACTTCTCCTACTTACTATACGTAGTAGAGAAAATAAAAACTATCACTTTCGTCTACTGTATCTTCCTTACGCCTACAATGAATACGTAAATGTGTAATGAATGTTTATGTCGAATAACAAGAAGTAGATGGAAGAATAGGAATGAACAGTTTTTGGAACACTGGGTGCAGATAGTTATATGAATCCAACAGATTAAATTTTTTGTTCAGTTCTCACCATATTTCCATAAACAACCAACACTGAATGAAAGGTCTAAATTTATTCGTTCCAGCAAGGGATGGTAAGCGTTTCTGTGTTTCGCGGTTTGTTTGAAAATGAAACCTTTTTGAACAACGCTATGTTACGGAAACCTGAATATTACACATTCTATAGCTGTATTCGTATACTAACATACGTCTCTTTGTTAGAACAGAATGCAATAATACCTTTTCTATTTGAAGCTGAGTTGTGTTTTATTACTTTTTCCTTGTTTTGTGTACGGTAAATTGTTTTTATTTTATTACGTATGTGCTCGCTGCACCTTACTATTCAGTTCTAGCATCATCTGGCAAATTATGTTTCAAGAATTGGCTACAAAAATGTCAACTACTTTGTTGGAATCTTGAATCCTGACGCATGTTTAGTTGAATTGTAGAAACTAAAGAACATTTAAAGCGAATTAACGGGTGCAGAGGAGCAGCAGCACACAGGTTTTCACTGTTTTCCGGTGCCCGACGTCGTCATTCTTTCTCTCCCTCCATTCTTTCGCCACCAACTCTCTGGTTTCCATTATCTGCTGTGTTTCACTCCTCCAGGTAATCCTGGTACGACCTCTTTTTGTTCTTTCTAGTATAGTCTACTCAAATATTTATCTTGGAAGTGGAGGTAGAGGTTATTAAACGGCCTGAGACACCTCGCCACTACGACTAACTACACATTGTGATTACATCCTCCGGGATGCAGGGATGAAGTGAAGAAACCGCAGGAAGTCGCAGGTCCGCAGGCAGACAGGTCTAGAGAGACGCGCGGAAGACTACATCATTTCCAATTGGAAACACCCGCCTTCACTAGCAGAAGCGAAGAATCAGAGGCGAGATTGCAATGAAACGACCCTAGTAGGCAGGCCAACGCAGCAATCGTACCATCTCCCCGACAGCAAGGGCATGAAATGAGGGAAAGGAGAAATCGTGGTAGAATACACCACCCCAGCATTCGCCTAGGCGACCAAGGATAACCACGAAATACCCCACGGTCAGAGTGGGTGGCCACCGGGTATCGAACCCGGGACTTCCCGAATGTGGGTCACGGATGTTGCCGCCTGACCCATACCACTCGGTATTTGTCTTAGAATTCTTCGTTCTTCTGTTCTTGTTAAGTGTCCATACCATGTCAATTGTTTATTTTGGATTCTAATATGGTTCCGCGTATATTCGTGATTTACCTAATTATCTTGTTCCTTATTCTTTCTTAACGAGAAATACTAGCAGAGCGTCTTAGACAATCTGTTTGTAATGCCTACATGCGCTTCTACTCTGTTAATAATGCCAATACTTCTGATGCGTAGAGTACAATACTTTAAATTAAGATCTTATATATTTGTAGCTTAGTACTCCTTCGAATCTTCTTACTCCAGGAAACTGAATTTAGTTTGGAGATTAATCTTTTTCCTTGAATTATTCTTTCTTTGTACCTCATTATTTAGTGAAGAGTAGAAGACATAAATATGCAATACTTTTTTCTTTGAAAGGAATGTAGAACAAAGTTATTTGGAAGAAGCTAGTGCAAACAATGAAGTAAACATGCAATAGGAAACTTCTGGAGAAGAAAATGCATTGAACTGAACTGAAATAGTATATTATACAACAAGGTTATAATGATAGTAATTAAAGCACGAGTATGTTTACAAACGAGCGATTTGGCAGCTTATTGCAACAGATGGTATTATTGAATCCATGCCGTATTTATTGGCTTTTGAATGTAACGTGAAAGAATGATATATTAAAGCTGTAGCGTTTTCCCTCCACTACTTCGTTGTGGGTATCTTATCTGCGTCGTTATCGTCTCTGCGTTGTTGCAGTAGTAGTCTTCAGGACTCGAGATCGCCGAGGTCAGTCAGGAAGCACTTATAATCGCATCTCAGGGTCAGTGTCGGCGAATCGGTCTGAAATTCCCTACTGTTATTGTCAGGGTAGGATTGCAGGAGTGGTGACACTAGAATATTATTCATTAAGAAAACACGTTTTAACTTCCTCAATAAGGCGCGTATTCCTGCCAGAAATACTGCAAGATTCTTGTTTTTCCTACCCCGTACGGTTCTTATATACGAATATCTCCCCCCTTTGGTCCGCTAACGTTTTGCTCCGGCTAACTATGCTCTGTCACCGTTCTTTTGATTCCCGCGAACTTGAAGTAATCACTTGCGGTGTGTTAAGTTATTTATCTTGGATAAATAATTTAAACGAACACTGTAACACGCTATATAATTACCTATTCCACACGCATTACTTTATGATTACACCTTAGTGCGGCACTTCGTAAATTTCTGAACTTATTGTCCTTTTTCTTTTGACTCGACGTGACGCGTGTTTCCTTAACGGAGAGTCATGGCAGACTGTGTGAAATCCACGCTCGCGTTCACATATAACAATCACTGCTCGCCTCCAAATGTTGTACATGTAACTCGTGTTCCTATCTTTTTATTGGTTCTAATGCTAGTCCTCTACGTTTATATGTTCCATGTTGAAAATTCAAAGCCTAACAGTAAGAAAAATCCCTTGCCTCATAGCATCCGTTTACTCTTAGAACTTGCCTCATCCCCTCGAAGTACTAAAGAAGCTTTCGATTTTTATTGCCCCACGCTCGGAAAACATAATGAACAGTCTGAAACGAAGCTACTCTTATTTTACCTAATTCTTGCAGTTTTTCGTAGGCAATTACGCCTTTATTTATTTGACAATAGTATTGAGACTTAAAACGTACTTACAACTTCAGAAGGACCTTCGATTGATGCAGTTTTAAATCAGATTACTTTAAAATTATGGAAAATTACCAAATTACATGTTAGTTATTAATAATTTCTAAATTATAGTTGTGTATGCGTAATCAGACGGAAATATCGATGCAAGGCAAAGGTAATGAAATACATTTGTTGAAATATTAAAATTACAATGCACAGCATTTATTTTATTTTAAATACTCATATTTCATTGTTTATGTGGGGAATAGATCCCAATGGACTGCTGCTTTGAAGGTGTTAAAAGGATATGTGCGAACTGTGTGCGCCGCCGAGTAAGTTCATAATGAGTCGCTGAAGTATTACGGATGCTATAACAGTTCACTTACGTACGTCACATGTAATCCGTGTATAATAGCGTGGTCCACCAAAAAGAGTAAGAAAATAGAGCATACTATAATACAAGATCGTATTGTACCTAAGCAAAATTTTTTAATTTGTTTTTATATGGCATTTACAAAATATTTTTACAAAACCCTATTTTTTAACTATTTCATGTTATCGAAATAACTTTTTGCAGAGTAAGTTCCAATACGCATGTCTCTCTAGTTACAAGAGGGATACAGCAAACCGTAAAAATAGTCAAGATTTAAAGGCATACGCTGACCTTGAAATTCCATAATCTTTCCATGACATGGCGAGAAACAACTGAATAACAACAACACATTAAAAATGATAAAGTATTGAAAAATTCAAACGAGTAATTATGGATATTTAGGAAATTGCTGATGCTACAAAACGTTATCAAAATAAATTGTGTGTTTAAAATGTGCCTACATTTTTTCGTATTAGGTTTTGTCGTTCTTTTATGCTTTACTTGTTATTCGAAATTATACAAAACTCCTCCTTTTAGAGCTATTTTTCAGAAAATCAGAAAAAATCAAACATTTTTTCCAGTAAAGATTTAAGAATTTGGAATGGAGAGATTTTCTTGAAAATCTTCTGTTGCATGTTTGGAATATAATGAACTTGAATACTAAGTTTGGTATTTATCCAACTTCTTGTGTGTTTTTATGCTGTTCACATACACACACGGCCTTTTTTAAAAAATGCTGTTACATTTTAGCGCTCTGGGGGCCTAGGACATGTATTTTCTGATTTGGAAGTTTTGGGTGTAAGGCCTACTAGTACATAGCAGAGAAACTAAAATTAAGAAGTGACATTCCAGCGTATGTAACGACCCATAAGAAGACGTTTAGTTGATATTGAAATTTCTGTTCACGAGTAATGATCTACCGACTACCCCTGGTATTATTTCACAAGTTGGCAGCATAAGAAAGTCCTCGTATGTCTCGAGGGGGCCGAAGTTGCTATAGGGCGGGTCGATCCCTGGGTCCCTTATTCCCAGAGCAGGTGACGCAGACTCGCGCCCTGGATTTCGTTCAACCCCCTCCCCCTCCGGAATCACTGCGGCAAGGGTTGACCTGTGCACCCTCAAATGTTACGCAGGTGTTCCTAACTTTGGGTGTGACACTAGCCACGAAAATATTAGTGAGATTATTAACTCCCGAGGAAAGTTAAATAGGGATGTTCTGGAACAGGCATATGGGAAAATATAAAGCTTCAAGAAGCTGAGTAGTTCGAACCTAGATCCCTTATGGAAACGCTAATAAATCAGAAACGTAAAACTGCAATATTAACTATCTCTACCTGTAACCCAAAGGTTAACAATTGTGATTTTAATACGTAACCTCACGCTCTCTTGTATAGCGGGTTGACTGCTGTGCTGGAAGATGACCGGTTTGTTGCTGTTTCCACTACCTGAACATCTTGAAGACGGTACATTAAAAGCTACAATAGAAATACAAAAACATAATGTTTTGTTGACGTTTGAAGTTTTTCTTATTAACGTTGAACAGCTACTATTTTAAAACACAGTATAACAGTGGGATTGCTGGAGTTAAAAACAGAGTACTTAATTTATTCCTTCGTATTTGTTACTGACTTATTGCCATAATCATAATCTAGTGATGAGATTAGCAAATTTAGTGTTGAAAAGGTAGCACTAGACTGAATAATTGAGTGCCGCAGACGGAATTTGGACCACTTATTTTCGACTTACCGTACTACTGCTTGGCAACATGACAACCTGCAGGAAGGGTGTTAAATTTCCCAACTGTCACATTTTCCCGGTAAATCACAATGCGTTCTCAAATTTACCCTACACATTGACTTTTTTTCTTCTAAGGATTGGAGAGGACACGGTACTGTTGAGGATATTGTATCTATGCCCCACAAGGAGGCACTCCCGGGAGGGAGGAGACACCGGGCGGCTGGAACCAGAAGTGACGGCACAGCAATGACAAGTTCCCTACAGTTTCCAGATTGAGACGTCTCGACAGACGTTTTTCTCTGCCACGCCGCACCGAAACATCATCGCCGACACTTCCAACCCTGAAAAAGACCCAACGGGGTGAAGGATGAGTGAAATGATGAATGGAACGAAATAGAGGGTCAGGAAATTCGGGGGCTGAAAGAAATCTCCCCAGAAACCACCCATTGGTCCGAGTGGTGGTGTCCGGAAATCGAAAACGGGACCTGCCGAATGCAAATTGCACGCATTACCACTGCGCCACCTCGCTCGGTGATGGACCTATTAGTGGTTAACTATGAAGCTCGGGAATAAAAATTGTTTGCGAGACTAAATGTTGCCATTGGTGCGTGTTATCTGTCCTGACACTACTCAGTTGTTTCTTGTAATGCTATGGAAACGGTAAGAAATTTCAAAGCCAGCATATAGCGTTTTAAAGTCACTTCAGCCTCCTATTCCCTCTTGTACCTATAACGAAATGTGTAATGAAACAATTTCTATAAACATTTATCGATTAACATGAAGCAAACAGAAGAATAAGCAACATTTTGCAAGGATAGTTGTAGAAGCTACAACGTGGCTGGAAAACATCGGCGAGTACTATACACGAGGTGTTACTGGTTTTAATTACAAAACGCACTTGTATTCACTCCCACATTCATACCCCAGGCTCTGAGGAGGGTCCGGAATGATTCTAATTAAAGAAACATTCTCCCGCCCCAGCTGAGAATCGACCGAGGACCTCTGGGTTGACATGCCAGAACGCTGATCGCTCGAGCACGGAGGCAGCCCACGTACATTTTTGTTTAATATGTTATGTTGTTACACTGCACAGAACTATTTCTATAAAACAACTGTTCAACATGTCGACCACATTATCACAATAAATTTACAGCAAGCTAAATGAAGATTAATGTACATCTTCAGTGACTGAAAAAAAAAGAAAAAAAGAAAATGAAGTTTTATTTATGGAGGCCCTTTAACTGCTGTGGTCCTTAGCGCCCCCTTCTATATTGGGCGTGAAAAACTGGTAATTTTGCTCAGAAGCATCCTTAACAGGCTTGAGGTTCTTTTACATGCCGTAAATCGGCACACGCCCGAGAAAATCCATGCCCTCCGCTGGGTTTGAACCAGCGACTGTGAGCAGGTCAACTGTATTATCTAGGAGAAAACTGAGAAACGTTTATCGCGTATTGTTGGCGACCGAGCTGACCGTGTTAGAGGACTTCTTCAAATGCAAATACTCGGTAATTTTCCAGAGACATTGGGTTCCATATATGAATACACTCGCAAAATGTCCTTTTACAACTTGTTGAGAGTGTCTGGCAAAGTTCATATCTATTCTTTATGGTCTTCTTCCATTATACCGGGTAGAAAGGGTAGGTATAGATACAATCCTCTTAGCAGACGATTCAAGTACAAAGAAAATGAAGAAAAAATAGAAAAATACTATTTTACTTCTTGAACGCTTATTTTAGGATGAAAAATAAGTTTTACACACTTCGGAGCGTATCATATAAACATATGGAACGATTTATGCAAGTCTTATTGAAGTATGGTAAATCTACTCAAGTGTGCTACTTTAGGATAATGTACTTCTAAAAGAATTAGTATAAACCTACTGATATTCCGGAGTATCAAAATAACTTCGCGTTGAAAAATTTATATTTTTTTGCTTCTAAAATGACGATAGCAACTGGTGGTTAGGATGCAATTTTGCCCTAAGTTTGCCACTTGTATATAGGTTCTAATTAAATAAAATTTTTAGCATAATTATATTATTAATGTACTATACTTCAATATCTGAAAAAATGCAAATTGTAGACGTGAAACTACTGTAGTTATGCTCTAATATATCACACTATAATTTTAAACCTGAAATGAAGATTATATTTATAAAGAACTTAATTTGATACCAGTGCAGTGTTCCTCACTAACTGAAACCAGGAACTGACAATTCGAAAAACGACAATAAATGGGATGAAATTCTGAGGCAGTATTTTTAACACTTAATGATTTCAGTCTAATTATATAATATAAAAAATAACAGCCCGCCTTAAAGCAATATGTGTATAATATAATATATAAAATGTATGTAACAGTCATTGTATTATGTTTATATTATTATGTACATGTTTAATAATGCTATGTGAATGTATTATGTAATTTAACAATGTAGGAGCTGTGAGAATAGAGGCCGGAAGTTGCTAAACTGAGGTAACCTTGAGGCAATAATGAATTGAAAAGCTTAACAATGCTACTAGTAATTCTTGGAACAATAATGCAATATTTAAAACAGTTTATAAATAGCCAATAAAATCCAGAAAAGCTGAAAGTTAAATAAAAGTATTCTATTGAAGTAGGATTAGCCTATCAGAGACTTGACATAGAGAAATTCACAAATTTAAGCGGTAAACGCCAGTCGCTAGAAGGCACTGTACCTGAGCAGTTCATTCGCTCGGTACGTATTCAGTGTGAGTCGAAAATTCATTACGGCGAGAATATTATAAAGTTTACGTGTTAAAAAGTGCAAGTAATTAAAAATAATCTCACAGCTCCCTATATCAGTGAGTTATTTAATCGTGTCAAAGATTAATAAAAGGAGTGAAGTAAAAATCATAATTTGTGTAAGTCTACATTCTTTAGCCGCATCACCCCCTGCTTAGAGATACAAACCTAAATGTATATAATATTTAAAGAAACATACAAATACCAAGTTGATTCCTAAACGTTGGGGTGAAGGCCACTGGAAAGTAAACTTGGGGCGAATGGCCACAGGAAACATTGTACCATACGTGAGGCAATTACTTCATCAAGTTTGGCTCCCCAATAGTGGAACTACAATACTCTTTCATGTTTGCTGCACATACGTGGTGCAACAACTATAACAATACTCCTTCTTCAAATTAATGACTGACCTATTCTCTCCTAATTTTTAGCATAATTATATTATAGATGTACTATATTTTAATATCTGAAAAAATGCAAATTGTAGACATTAAACTACTGCAGTTGTCCTCTAATTTATCACAGTATAATTTTAAACCGGAAATGAAGATTATATTTATAAAGAACTTAATTTGATACAAGTGCAGTGTTCCTCCCTAACTGAAACCACGAACTGACAAATCGAAAAACGACAATAAATGAGAAGAAAATCATCTCAGAAAAACCTTCATAGCGAACTTAAGAATACGTGCAGCATTTAATAAAACAGCCAGGCAATATTATACTAGTACAGAAAACGATGATATTAGAACAACTGCTATAGCGTACGAGGGACACTATTTATATCTTGAGCCAAATAACTAAAACGAAGTAATTTCTGATTTAAAACTACTTTGTTTTTCAAAATATACTCCTTTATGAGCAATAAACTTTTGCATTCCTTTGAACCATTTGTCAAAGCATTTATTCCGTCTTCTAGAGACACTCCCAAAACATGCTTTTTGAAGGCATCAACGGCTTCTACTGCCAACGAAAATCTTTGTCCACGCAATTTATCCTTGATGTTCGGGAACAAAAAGAAGTCATTGGGTGCCAAATCAGGACTGTATGGGGATGACCCATCAATTCGATTTTTGAGCCTTCAAATACTCTGTTGTTAGACGAGATATGTGTGCGCTCGCATTGTCTTGATGAAGAACGATCCTAGGTTCTTGTTGGTTTCCCTTACTTCACCGAAGACTTCCGGCAAACAAATGGTTGTGTACCATTCGGCATTGACCGTTTTACATTACTCTAAAGGCACTGTTGCCACATGGCCAGTTTTGCTGAAAAAGCAGGCGACCATTTGCTTCGAAGTGCTTCGAGTGCGAACAACTTTTGTTGGATTTACTTCATCTTGAAACATTCACACAGTCGACTGCTGTTTACGTTCCGGCTCACATGCATAGACCCATGATTCGTCACCTGTTAGAATCTTATTTACGCCTTTGAGACACCGCCATTGTATTTTTTGAGCATTTTTGTACACCAATCAACACGAGCGTTTTTTTGAGATTGCGTCAAATTATGTGGGGTCCAACGAGAGCAAACCTTTTTCACGGCTAAATAATCATGCAATATTTTATATATGCTGGTGAAATTAATGCCTAGGGTGCCGCAATCTCACAATGTGTCGCATGACGATGTTTCATTATTAGTTTTTGCACAGCATCAATGTTTTCTGGCACAACAACTGATTTTGGACGACCTTCACGAACTTCATCATTGAGCGAATGGCGGCCACGATTAAATTCGTTATACCAGCGTTTCACAG
Organism: Deroplatys truncata; assembly: GCA_030765065.1. Lineage (NCBI taxonomy): Eukaryota > Metazoa > Arthropoda > Insecta > Mantodea > Mantidae > Deroplatys > Deroplatys truncata. Next base: position 282,419,296 of record CM060975.1, read on the forward strand.
TGGCAAAGGATGGAGCTTCGTCGCCAAATGTGGAAGTTAGTTGATCGATGCGCTCTTGTCTTGATAATCCACGTCAAACGTCATAATAAATCATTGCACGAATATTTTCACTAGTTAATTCCATGTTTTTGTTAGCACACAATTTTCAAGTTAGTGTAAACAAAACAAATGACACTATTGACAAAATGTTTGAAGTAGATTATGATAAAAAATGTCAAACTTTACATTGAAAACGTCAGATGGCACCTACAACATTCAGGGCTGCCAAGGCTAAAAATATATATAGTGCCCCTCGTAGATGAAACAGGTTTTAAAATGTGGATGTGTTAGTTATATTCGGAGCTTAAATAGTACATCCAACCAAACCACTGCAAACAACTCAGAGGAAACGCATCTGCTGACTGACATTCAGGATTCACTTAAGTGTTGACCCAATTTGTCTAGTAGCTGCTGCAATCCTTCCATGTCTTAAAGTAAATGACTGGTGGCGAACTTTAGGAATCTTACCTTATATGATAGAACAGCCTCTAATTGTCGTCCTCCGTGGCGTAGTGTTACCATGCTAGCTTCTAGTTCCCAAAGTCACGGGTTCAAGCCCGACGGGGGTTGAAGTATTTTTTCGGGCGTAAAAATCCTTAGCATGGCTTCCTTCGGAAGCGAAGTAAAGCCGGTGGTCCCGTGTCGTAGATTTACGGCACGTAAGATCCTGAAGCCTGATAAAGAGGCCTCTGAATAAAATTATCGGTCTTTCACGCCCAATATAGAATGGGACGTAAGGATCACAGCAGTTAAAGAGCGTCCATAAATAGAACTCAGTTTTATTTTTTTTTCCACAGCCGCTGAATAGCTGTTTTATAGAAATAATTCTGTGCAATATAGCAATATAACATATTGAACAAAAGTGTAGGTACGTGGGCTGCCTCCATGCTCGAGCGATCATCGTTCTGGCATGTCAACCCAGAGGTCTCCTGTCGATTCCCAGCTGGGGTGGGGGAATGTTTCTTTAATTAGAATCATTCCGGACCCTCCTCAGAGCCTGGGGTATGAATGTGGGAGTGAATACAAGTGCGTTTTGTAACTAAAATCAATAACATCCCATGTGTTGTCTCGCCGGAAATGTCTGTTAATAGAAGTTACTTGATATTATGGGGAAAGTAAATGCCATTAGTCGTGTTTTATTTGGAGGACGTTGTGATGGTCATTTTAGGGTGAATTTAATTTGACTAATTGTAGGTTCGCGTTTAAAAAAATAAAACTGACCCTAAATGACCATCATACGTCCTCTAAACAAAACTCGACTAATGGCATTTACTTTCCCCCATAATATCAATCAACTTTTATTAAAGACATTTCTTTCTGCAACGCTTAGTTTTGGAGACATTTTACAGTTTCAAATTAAATGGTTCACTCTGTATACAAATTTGTTTGTTTTAAATGAGAGCCATTTTCATATATATTTGCAGAGTATAATTATTTTCACATACTGCTTTATATACTCGTAGTTGCAACTTTAAGTTGTTTATATTGTTTACAATTTCAATTATACATTTATATCCTTTTGTTAGTTAGTATGATTTGCTCACCGAACGGGATGGCTCGGGCGGTAACACCTGGTCCGCATTCGGGAGGTGCCGGGTTCAAACCCCGGCGATTCCCCACTCTAACCAATGGGTTTTCCCGGATCGATGACATTGAGATCGTTGTGATCGTTGCTTCCCGGATCGTTGTGATCGAGACATTTCTTGTATTCCCGGAATTGTTTCTCCATTTCGTTCCATTAATCATTTCTTTGGTCTCTTCCAGGGTTATAAGCGTCGGCGATGGAGTTTCAGTGTAGTGTGACAGCGGAAAAGGATGCTCTCTGTGAATTTTCTCCGTCCCTCGGCCTTCGGCTGGTTGTCGGGGTACATGGAACGTCTCAGGTCTACCTGTCCGACAGTCTGTAAGGATCCTGTCATTGCTGTACCGCCACTCTTGGTTCCGCCCGGTGTCTCCCTTCCTCCAGAGGGCGCCGGTACAATATCCTAATTCCTAGATCGGTGTGGAATCCCCTCTGCTTAACAATCCTAATCCAATTCTAATGCTTTGTTAATGGCAGCCTCCAAATGGGGGAAGCTGGCTTTGTTAATAAAGTCCATATATATTCTGACTTTGTCCAGTTGTTCTTAAACTGTATCTTTCTCCTAGTTATCAATGCACTGTTTGGTTGTTTTATCTAGTTCACCTTTCACTGGAAGTTCGCTAATATCCACTACCACTTCACTAATATAAACTAGTTCAACTTTTTCGTCACTTCACTTCTTCTGGACGTTTCACTCACTGGGGAGTCGAACGTAAGACTTCTCCAATTTCCCTGCAGCAGCACTCACTGTCATCACCAACTCGCTCGGAGAATCGCTCTTGATATCGCATCAAAACTCGCGGCTCGCTCGCTCACTTACTGACCTAACTCAACTCACCTCACACTCGACTCGACAACTGACTGCACTCACTCACTTGCTGCGGCAGGCTGAGGTTCAGCCTGAGTGCTTTTACTGCGTACCCACCCTCAATAGAGTTTAACCGCAGGTTTTTTTCGGGATGTGGGTTTAGGAAGGCTTTTCTGGTTTAGGATGGTTGAAATAGTATGGAGGAAGCATGCTACTCCTCCGCAGCTGTCTGTTAGGATGCAGGGCTCCCTGCACCCGTGGGAATGTTTAAAAATGCTGTAATATCATTGGCTATTGGGTTGGAATTTTGAAGCCAATCAGCTTTGGCTGGATTAAATGGAGGTCAGCTTTAGCTGCTGTTGGTTAAGCTTCATGCCTATGAGAACTCGTTGTTACCTGAAGTTCTGAGATTACAACCCTCAAGAGACCTAACCAGGGCACTCTAGTTTGTGAGAACACTCGCTTATTTAGGCAGCAGAATCTTCACAGAACATTCTAGGACTACTGCGACATACATTCTGAGGAGGGGGAGAAACTTCCAGAAGGTTCTGGTTACCTGCCGATAATGCGCGCGTTGTTTACGCTGGCGAGCGGCACTTATCGTTGTTTACTCTGACTGTCCGGTGCAGACGCGCTATAGTCCATAGATACGGAGTTATTAATGTGTATTATATGTAGTTAATACGTAATTAATAATATATTATATAACCTAAAGGAAACAAAGAACATTTTATATGAATGCTCCCTAAAAATGCTGTGAAATAATAAAATCCAAACGATGATTATACTAGCAAGAGCAATTAATGCAACTATTACAAATCATATATTATATCCCTTACACTCCACGCATCCTCTACGGCTTCTGTCAGTTTTCTCCTCTCCTACTGTTTCAGCCTTTTCCTTTAACTCTGGTTAGTTCCATTCTCACATCGTTCCTGTTTTCCCTCGCTAGCTTGTACGTATACCCCATTTTGCTGATAACATCTCCATATACGCACGTTCATAGGTATTTCTCATTTCCATTACACGTAGTGTAAGCTCACCCCAGCGGTATGTTCGTACCCTTGCAAATTAGTCCGATGTGGAACGAGGGGAGGAGGGTTTTCTGAGTTTTCTTTTGTGATGCACTGTTAGCCGGCAATATTAGCCCAGGGGACAACTCATTTCACGGTGCGCTGTTGGACCATTGACTGGACTTCGGGTCGTTAGCCATGAAACCACTGTTGCTGACCTGGTTGGTCGCGTTAACGTCCAACATGCCCTGTCTTATTGGCCACTAGCCTTCTTATACAATTAACAGCTTATAAACTCCGGCGAATTTGGTTCAAAAAGTCCTGTTTCGGAGAAAAATCACCTGACTGTACACGTCTCAAAACTCTAGCAGCCAAATTACGGAAAGAACATTTTGTTGTTTAATAATGCATAAAGAATGAAAACAGTTTTACATTTTACATATTCTGGCGTTTTAGAGATTTTTCATTTTATTAATTTTGTAGTTTTTTTAAAACTGCATGGATTTTCAACCTTTTTGTGCGTAATGGTTAGATCAAATTTTTGTATATAACACTGAAAATGGCGATTGATCTGAGAAGGAAAAGAATGTCAAATTTAGGAAACTAACAAACGTTTTACTGAATTTCTTCAGTATTACGACTTTACAAATTCATTTTCCGTCAGTCAGTTAAAAAAATTGACACATGACTTTCTCTACTCTTGTACAAACTATTCTTACAAACGCTTATTCTCCATATGCTTCATGTTAACGAGATATCGAGATGTTAATCTTATTGCTAATTTTCTTGTAGATGCAAGGGGAATTGGTAGGCTTTAAGCTAGTCAAATATATTAAGAACTGGTTGCTATGTGGAGCATTCCATTCTCTATGCATGTCCAGGACATTAAAATAAATAAATAAATAGAAACTAATAACGTATTTCCATTTGAGAAAAAGTATAAGCATTGCAAAATTCAAACAAATAACAAGCAATATCTCGGTAATGTTTCATTCGACAAAAAAAAGTATGTGACAAAAATTGTGTGTTTTAACAAGATGTACATTTTTTGTGTAGTAAAATGTTATCTATCTCTTACGGTTTACCAGTTAGGCAAAAGTCATTCAGAATGAAGAGGACGTTTGGGGACATTCCCAGAAAATTCAGTATATACATTTCATTTGTCATGAAAATATCTTAAACATATGATATTTTAATTAAAATATTAGAGACATTTTTGATAAAATCAAATTTTCATAAACTGTTACATGTAAAGCGTAGTATACTGTGGAGAATTTTCTTGAAAATCTTCGTTTCGCATCTTTGAAAAATATTGAACTTAAATGTCAAGTTTGGTATTTATCCGACTTTCGTTTTTGAATTATGCTGTTCACAGACGCACAGACATACACACACGGACCATTTTCTAAAGGTGCTTTTTTATTCCGGGTCTCAATTTTATTTCCGGTGAAATCTTGGTATCGAATTTTTGGGTGGAATACAATACTTCCCCTACTTACTATACGTAGTAGAGAAAGTAAAAATGACTGAACCGATGATTGTTGCACAATGAGGTGGCATGTGACTAGTGTGACGGTTGTTACTGAGTGACATGCACTAATTCAGTTTCAAGAAAATCATGGAGTGCTATTGGGTTCAGATCTTTGATAGGGGATTCGGTTTTCATATATGTGAACATGGATCTTTCTCAGGGAGTAAAGAAAAATTCTACTGTTGTCTTTCACTAACTACTGGAATACCGGTGTAGAGAGAGAGAGAGAGAGAGAGAGAGAGAGAGATATGTGGATACCAGAAGTTTTTTATAGGTAATAGGACAAAGAATTATTGTAGTTTGATTGTTTTGTAGAATTTTAGTAAATGTGGTAGCATGAGAATTGAAGTTTACTTTTGAAATCGAAGGGTAGTTGAAATGTAATAGAAAGGATAAACTGTAATTTTCAATGAAATTCATTGAGTAATGAAATCGTAGATTAAAGATTATTGAAGATATCGTGAAAAGATTTTAAGCTACTGGTTCCCAGTAGCATAGGTATAGGGTAGTTAGTAATTATTAGATAGTAGTTAAATTTGTATTAGTTGGTAACTCACAATTAAATTTTAAAAGTCTGTAAATTATTGTAGAAATAAGGTGGAAAAGAAATCAATAAAATCTGAGCATACTCACCCTGGTATACGCTCTAGGCGGCAGTATGATGGATATGTACATTTTATTTCATTTATTTTTTTATTTTTTAATTTAATTATTATTTATTTGCTGTCACCTTTCTTCTTTCAATTCTGCGTCTAGCACACGCATCGCACCTCGCATACTCAACTCCAGCCCTTGATTCGGCACACACAGCTACACTTCTGCCCATAATTGTTATTGGGATATCGCAATTCTTGCTGTGTGTCCGACAAAGTAGATTCCTGCTTACACTCAATAAACAGGAGAGAAGACTATACTAAACCTCCAAAATTGTTTTCTCCACAAAACTTAACATTCTGAATACGCCCGTTGTCATAACACATGACCTATAGCTTCTCTTTAATTGGACATTGAACCTCGCTTGTTTCTTATCGGTTAATTCTGAAAATTATACTTAGCGTTGGCTCCACAAGCATGTAATGGTCTTACCATATACTACGTGTTTTGTAATTTAAAAGGTTAGCATTACAATTTGCTAGCATTCTGTACCAAATCTCCACATTTTGACTAGCAATCACAATAGTAGTGTTTTCACAAGAAAAATATAAAAGCTATCATTTATATTATCCTTTGTTACCATTTGGTAGCTTACATAATAAAAGCAGTATTCAAGAACAATTATGTTTAATTGCTGAGCCCATTTTACTCAAAAACTTTGAGACGTTTGGATGCTTCTCCTTCCCATTTAGCCCGTTACCACTGTAGCTTTGATACATCCAGAGATTTTGGACCCTCAGTAGTGGTGACGTTATGTGTACCTAGCAACATCCCGCGATAATGCATTCTGGTTGGTCGAGTTAAGGGCCAATCACACGTCGCCAGCGGACGATACGGAAACACCAGAGAAGTTAGTCGCCGTAAGAGAGGCCGATTACATACACGTCTAGGCGACATTCGCGGTGGTGATTGAGAGGCATCAGATATATTACTCGTTTTTTTCCATTTTGACTTGTCAAAATTTTCGTAATTTACACGTTTTGGTGAGTAAAACTTTCAAAATGATTGCCAAAAATTCATGATGGTAGGCCACGGTGCATGGCTATGAAGAGAAGCATTTTGTGAATTAGTTTCCAGTAAACGGTAAAGGTATACATCTGAGAATAAAAAGAATATTTGAAGTGTTAAAAGTTTCGTGGGAGGAATCAAATTTTATATATGCTGTTAAAGCAACAGGGTGTTAGATTATTGTTGGATTTATTTATATATATGTATAGATACATAGATATATAAAATTTGAAAGATCTTTGATTGAATTTGTAAAGTTGTTTGTTGCTTAGCTGCTTTCCCAAGTTAAATTGGGAAAAGAGGAATCTTGTGTGAGAGAAAATAGACACTAATGTTCTGAGTTCTGATAATGAGAAAAAAATACACCTACAGGCTCAACTTGTAATTGTCAACTTAACTTTTGAAAAACAAAGGGAGACATCTGTTATAGAACATTAAATACTGTAATATACCTTTTTCTTTATATATGCCAAGATAGGGTCCGATCCACGTCCTCTAGGGAACTCTGTTTAATTAGCTGACGTTTAGTTAATCCTTTTATTGGTATATACCTAAAACTACACGTCGACGTATACTACTAAAGGTTATTCAAGATTCTAATTATTGGCTCACCTTCGAACATGAAATATCCTCAGAGGTGTAAATGTTTTAAATTCAATTACAAGTATAAATAAGCAAAGGATTTCTCAAAATTTAAAGAAATGTCTACTCGAAAGAAATGAATATTTCATTTCCTGCATGCATGCAAAACTACTGTATTCTCTTCAAAAACACATGGTTTACAAAACTTGGCTTTTATACATTAAGCAAATCGTATCATTCTGTTATCTCTTGCACTTTAAATTACTACATATTCACTTTACAAAAGTTTCAGAATATTGATATCGCGTTCGCTTAAGGCCTATGCTTTAAGGAATTCACCACACGCCCAAACTGGTTAAACTTAGTAACGTTACTTAAGCAAAAAGGAATATGCTATTAAGAAATTTTATAAACCGAAAAATGGCGTGGCCAATACCACCTCCTAGACCCGGCGTTGTTTTATGTTCCTTCCAATACGCTCGGCGAGAGACGACTTCTTTCTTTTCGTGCCTTGAGGTCGCCCGGGAGTTGTTCTGGTCAGGCAATGACGTACATTCTGACGTAGAAGCCTTCTGCAGCGCCACCATATTCTTCATATTCTGCCCTTTGTTGACTGCACCGGTGAAACTCTGGCCGACAAGGTAGCTACTGTTATGCTGGTGGTATCGACAGCAGAACAGGCAAAAAGACATGATGAAGCCTTGGTCGGTAATGCAGGAGGTAAGGCCAGCAGCTCAAATGTGGTGCTGGCAGACTGGACATACTTTGAGGATGGGAGCCATACTGGCTCAATCGCAAAGCAGCATCGAATTTTCATTTTCACAAATGTCCAGTCTTACTTAGCACGTAAAAAGTCGTCTTTCTCGTTTTGGGCTGTGCTGGTAGCAGGAAACATCTCTTAACAGGACTTCAATTATACTTCATTATCCTACACTCCTTTGAACCTTACTTTACCTCGCGGGGTGGTTTCGTGTAATACAGGTATTCTCGGTTTATATTATACACATTTTCCTCAATATGTTGTTCATAATCTTCGCGTACATGCTTATTATGATTATTATTCGCTAGCGGAGCCTACTGCCGCAACCTCCAAAGGGTGCTTAGAAGCTGTGCAGCATTTCTAGAACTTGAAAGACTGTCGGGGTAGTTAAGGAAGTCAGATGTTTAGTTTGAATAGCAGGGGATTTTTCATCCGTTATTGCAGGGCTGTACAAAATTAGAGTTATAAGAGGTAAAAGAAACAATTTGCCATTAAAATACCCTAGTCATTGTATGTTGCATGGAGAGGCCCCGTAGTTCAGTCCCGGGTTAGATTCTCGGCTGGGGGTGGAAATTTTTCTCTAGCCAAGATTATTTCCATCCTCCCCAGAGTCCGAAAGTAAGAATGAGAGTGTGAATATGTGTGTGAATATGTGTGTGTATGTGTGATCTAATGATTAAAACCCAAATTGTGCAAGAAACCCAACAAGAGAATACGCGTTAACACCATTGCCCTAGGCAATAAGTTCCAAAGGAAAGGCTCCGATAAGACCAATATAGTTAATGGCTGAACTAAATGGAACTAAAAAAAAATCTGATGAGTTACAGTCACAAGAGTTTCTCTACTCTTGTACAGACTATTTTTACAAACGCTTATCTTCATATGCTTCATGTTAATCCAGATATCAAGATGTTAATCTTATTGTTAATTTTCTGTAGATGCAAAGGGAATTGGTAGGCTTTAAGCGATAGTCAAATGTTTTAAGAGCTGGTTGCTATGTGGAGTATTCTATTCTCTTTGCATTACCAGGAAAAAAATGAATAACGAATTTGAGAAAAAGTACAAGCATTGGAAAATTTAAGGGAATAACAAGCAATATCTCGAAAATGGTGCACTCAACAAAAACAATATATATGACATAAATTGTGTATTTTAACGCGATCTACATCGTTTGTGTAGTAAAATTTTGTCTATCTCTTATGGTTTACCAGTTATGCAAAAGTCGTTCACAATAAAGAATACTTTTGGAGACATTCCCAGAAAATTCGAGATATACATTTCATTTGTCATGGAAATATCTTAAACATATGATATTTTAATCAAAATCGTTAGAGCCATTTTTGAGAAAAATAAAATTTTCGAAAAATGTTCCATGTAAGGGGTAGTCTGTGGTGGGGGAATTTTCTTGAAAATCTTCGTGTCACATCTCTGGAAGGTACTGAACCTAAATACCAAGTTTGGTGTTTATCCGACGGTTCGTTTCTGAGTTATGTTGTTCACAGACACACACACGGACATGTTACCAAAAATGCTTTTTTTAGATTCAGGGGGTCTCAAAACATGAATTTCCGTTGAAATCTCGGTAATGAATTTTTGGGTGGAATACAATACTTCCCCTACTTACTATACGTAGTAGAGAAAGTAAAAAAGTTGGTAGTCTTATTAGTCCATTATTTTTTATCAAACCAGTTAGTTTGTAATGAATTTATTTTGTTTACAATATTAAATATATTTGAGTCCTTCCTAATTTGTTCACTTCTTTGTTTATCTACACGTCACTTCTGCTACGGAGCATCAGAATCGTATCTCCCCACTTTTTTCTGAGCAGTTCAAAGTCCAATTTTCACGAGCGTATATCAAAAGAGATAAAACCATACCTTTATAAAACTTGAACACTGGAGCTGACTTTTTAGATGAAAATGACAAAATTTTCGACACCGGTGAATCGTTTTGGCCAAGCATTTTCATGATCCACCAGTTTTAAAAGCTCAGAAACAACTTTAAATCACCCGTGCGCTCCCTATTAACCTCATTGGAATATTTCTGTATGTTTTTTTCTCAGTTTTACATTTTTGTGTATTATATGTACTTCTTACATTGAATTTCGCTCTATGCGTATGCAAATTTGAATACGTAACCTAAGCTGTGTTATCTAAAGATTCAGGGATGCATTTTATGATTGTTTTATTCATTGGCTCACAAAAAATTAACTTACACTAAAAAACAAGAAACATTTTAACACCAACAACTTCATAAAAACAAAATCATTATGTTTATTTTCACTGTCCTATAGCATTAGAAAACGTGACTATCATACTCCTTTGACAACTTTGAATGCGCGAGACAGTTTTGGAAATGTTTTATTTTTTCGTCAATTAAAATGCTTAATAGTATTATATTATAAGAAACTATTTGAGATTTCGCACATTTCCTTTCTTTGTTTACTCACACTAATTGTGCCAATTTTCAAGTGAATAACTTCAAAATTAAATAAGTTATAAAAATTCAGTCCCTGTTTAAGTCTAATCATAATATCTGGGTTCGTCTTGAAACTTGATACGGAGATACTCATCTCAGACGAGACAGCTACCAGCAAGGCTAAAGCAAGGTACAGATAGAGCTGCAAGCCACGTAGGTAGTAGCCACAAATACGTTCTTGCTTGGACTGGACCGCAAGAAATGAAATTGATTTTCTCCTCTGATATCCTTCCGCTCCTTTATGACCGGCGTCTTCTTCTTCTTACACAAGATTTAACTCGCCTCTTTCAGCACGGAACTAAAGGTCCATTGAAAGAGATCGCCTTCTTCTAATTGAAATCTTCATCACGTAGAGCTGCACTTTCTGGCCTAGCTACCATTCAACAAGACGAGATCTGACTCCCGGTCCTTGGGATTTCCTGCTATGGATTATGTTCCGGCTTTAACTGTTCCTCTACAAAATACTTTCCTTCCTATGGAACCAGGCTTCGATCCTGCTTGAAGATGAACTGCAGGTCATTCTGAACCAAATCCTAAAGCCGATATTCCGTTTCTGTTTGGTTGGTTCAACATACAGTTGAATCCCACTTTGCCAAAACAGAGAGGTGGAGGTAATTTTGTAAAAAGCATCCATTTTAAGCTTTTCTGTGATCACGGCCAGATTTCTTTGGTGTCAATTTTTATAAAATTTCGTGTAAAATACATAAATATGTATTTATAGTTCAATATATGCCAGATATTTCATGAAAACTTCTTGGTAATTTTTAATGACAAGGGCAATGACTCTTATTGTTGCAGCTGGAGTGTGATGTTTTTGAACTTCGGTTGGAGCTTTCAGTCATTGTTATCGATTGTTGATGACTGCACTGCTTATGGTCGCATTACGTCAGTTTGTTAGTTTCCACGCGGTCAATTATTTCTCCGCTACGTACTTCATGAACTTCAAACGGAAAGGATTTCCAAAGGCCAAGGGAAATCCTGTCAGCTGTCGTGGATGGTCCTACAGGTCCATAAAATACAACATCAGTGTAAAATTTCAGGTTAATGTATTTTTCCAAATGCACTCTCATTACTTAAGGCGAACAGCTTCAAAGCGAATGCCTTTGTTAAAATACGGCTTTTCTAGTTTTTATAGTAAATAAGGATTTTCCAGAAGCGATAAAGTTTTGCGAAAATTCGCGACAAAGCTATAGCCATAAATCGGTCACATTTGTCATAAATCACGCAAGTAGTAATAGTCCCGGATGAGCCAATTGTTTTAACGATAATCCTGCCGCTAGGGGCGCTAGTGTCGCTAGTGTCGCTGCGTGCGACGGCGGCGGCGGTAAGTTTGAAAAGCGCCCTGAGCGTTAGGATTATCGTTAAATCGGTTGGCTCATCCGGGACGAGTTGAAAGAATTGAGGAAGTGACGTGTAGTGTTTTGATTGGTTCGTTAATTTGGGGTGGGAGATGGAGGAAGGGGGATGGAGGAGTATGGAGGTCGCGTGATGGAGAGGAGCTGGGTTGCGAGGTGTTGTCTGTGCGGAGGTCGGTACTGAAAGAGGGGTAAAGATGGGGAGCGAGGGATAAAAAGTGTAACAGAAAGTGACGTGTGAAGTTGTGATTGGTGGGAGTAAGAAGTGATTTTATTGGTGGAAAGGAACAAATGAGAGTTGTTGATTGGTAGGAATAAGAGGGATTATGATTGGTGGAAAAGAAAAAGGTGTGGGAGTGGGGTATGTTGGAGGTGATGGGAAAGGTGAGTTTTGCTAGCAGCAAGATTTGCAAAAGCCTGTCTTGAACTGATCAGCAATTTTTGAACGTCGGATGGTAGTTTTCTTGAGTGGATAGAGAGATGGGGGCGATATGAGATGCGGTGGCGAAAATGGGGACTAGACAAGGTTGTTGAGACAAGAGGTTTAAGGACGAGGAAATTTGGAGGTTAGTGGTGAACACGGCGGTCGCAAGAGGTGGGGGTAAGGAGATGCAGTGGTGAGAATGGGAACTAAAAGAAGATGGGGGTAGCAAGAGTTTTAGAAGAGTAGATTTTGAGGTTAAAATAGTGGGAACTAAAAATGGCGGAGGGTCTACGACAAGGAGATGCGGTGAGAACTAAACAAGATGGCGGTCGCAAGAGGAGGGTAAGGAGATTTGAGGTTACAGTACGAAAACACGAAAGGATATATTCCTACGCCAAGCAGGTCCGAAAAATAATTATGCGTGTGGTACTTACCTGTTACCGGTGTGGATGCGTCACCAAAAGCGCGGCACGCGAGGCGGAAAAATAAAAGCAAACTGTTTTTGAAAATGCTTAACCAGCTTTAAGATCAACCAACATCACTACGCACTGATATACCTAGGTTTTTAAAGCGGTACAGACACCCTTTGCAGAGGCGTAATTTAACTATACCAAAAACCTGGTACTGGACCATCGTGATGGTCGCTAGCGTACGTAGGAGCAGGGTTCTCAAGCCGGTCGAAAGCGGTCAAAAACGTGTACGACGTAGGTGTTCGCAGTAGCTGCTGTCGAGTCAACCGTCGAGGTGTGAATAAACGAGATCTGTTCTCGCCGGCAATTTGGTTCGGAGATGTGAGCAGCGGCGAGGTGTTGTCTGTGCGGAGGTCGGGACTGAAAGAGGGAAAAGATGGGGAGCGAGGGATAAAAAGTGTAACAGAAAGTGACGTGTGAAGTTGTGATTGGTGGGAATAAGAAGTGATTTTATTGGTGGAAAGGAGCAAATGAAAGTTGCTGATTGGTAAGAATAAGAGAGGTTATGATTGGTGGAAAGAAAAAGGAATGGGGTATGTTGGAGGTGATGGGAAAGGTAAGTTTTGCTAGCAACAAGATTTGCAAAAGCCTGTCGTGAACTGATCAGCAATTTTTTGAACGTTGGATGGTAGTTTTCTTGAGTGGATAGAGAGATGGGGCGATATGAGATGCGGTGGCGAAAATGGGAACTAAACAAGGTGGTTGAGACAAGAGGTTTAAGGACGAGGAAATTTGGAGGTTAGTGGTGAACACGGCGGTCGCAAGAGGTGGGGGTAAGGAGACGCAGTGGTGAGAATGGGAACTAAAAGAAGATGGGGTTAGCAAGAGTTTTAGAAGAGTAGATTTTGAGGTTAAAATAGTGGGAACTAAAAATGGCGGAGGGTCTGCGACAAGGAGATGCGGTGAGAACTAAACAAGATGGCGGTCGCAAGAGGAGGGTAAGGAGATTTGAGGTTACAGTACGAAAACACGAAAGGATATATTCCTACGCCAAGCAGGTCCGAAAAATAATTATGCGTGTGTTACTTACCTGTTACCGGTGTGGATGCGTCACCAAAAGCGCGGCACGCGAGGCGGAAAAATAAAAGCAAACTGTTTTTGAAAATGCTTAACCAGCTTTAAGATCAACCAACATCACTACGCACTGATATACCTAGGTTTTTAAAGCGGTACAGACACCCTTTGCAGAGGCGTAATTTAACTATACCAAAACCTGGTACTGGACCATCGTGATGGTCGCTAGCGTACGTAGGAGCAGGGTTCTCAAGCCGGTCGAAAGCGGTCAAAAACGTGTACGACGTAGGTGTTGGCAGTAGCTGCTGCCGAGGCAACCGTCGAGGTGCGAATGAACGAGATCTGTTCTTGCAGGCAATCTGGTTGAGAGATGAGAGGCGCGGTGGTAAAAATGTGAACTAAATAAGATGGCGGAGGCACGAAGTTGTGGTTAAGGAGCGGCGAGGTGTTGACTGTGCGGCGGTTGGGGTCTGAAAGAGGGGGAAAGATGGCGAACGAGGGATAAAAGGTATAACAGAAAGTGACGTGTGAAGTTGTCATTGGTGGGAATAAGAAGTGATGTTATTGGTGGAAAGGAACAAATGAAAGTTGCTGATTGGCGAGAATAAGAGAGATTATGATTGGTGGAAAGAAAAAAGGTGTGGGAGTGGGGTATGTTGGAGGTGATGGAAAAGGCAAGTTTTGCTACCAACAACATTTGCAAAAGCCTATCCAGAACTCATCAGCAATTTTAAATAACTAGTGTTTCGGGGGTTTTCTCTGGTTGGTAGACGAATGCAAGCTGTTTCTACCATACTTATATTATTCGTCTTTTTGCTTTTTTTTAAAAAATAACTAGTTTTTTTTTTTTTTTTTTTTTTTTTTTTTGGGAGTTTTCTGCGGATGGTAAACAAATGCAAGCTCTTTCTGCTTTTTCATAGGTTTTCCCTGGTCGGTAGGCGTTTTCTGCACTGGTTGACGAAGGCGTTTCTAATTTTCGAGGTTTTCTCAGGTTTTTTAGCGGTTGTCCCTGCCCGGTAGGCAAACGATGAAGTTTTACCTTGTCGGCGCACGGATACTAGGCACGTACCCGCGCGCGCACACACACACACACAGAGAGACAGATAGACACACAGACAGGCACACACACACACACGGACATGTTTCCAAAAATGCTTTTTTTTTTTTTTTTTTTTTTTTTGATTCAGGAGGTCTCAAAACGTGTATTTCCGGTGAAATCTCGGTATCGAATTTTTGGGCGGAATGCAATACTTCCCCTACTTACTATACGTAGTAGAGAAAGTAAAAAAAGTATTGAAAAATTTAAGGAAATAACAAGCAATATCTCAAAAGTGTACTATCTTGTTTTCAAGGGTTTTCCAGATCGGTAAGCGTTAGAATACTCTTAGAGCTTTTTTCAGGTTTTTTAGCGGTTGTCCCTGGCCGGTAGGCAAATGATAAAGTTTTTCTATAACGTTGTCGTTTTGGCTTGTGGCGAACGGATCCTAGGCACGTACTCGCGCGCGCGCGCACACACACACACACACACACACACACACACACACTAAAATAGTAGCGTATAAAAAAAACTGATGTGTTACACTGACATGACTTTTTCTCTACTGTTGTACAATCTAATTGGTAGCTTTTAAGCGATAGTCAAATATTTTAACGCCGGTTGCTATGTGGCGAATTCCATTCTGTTTGCATGTTTAGGACATAAAAAAAAAAAAAAAAAAAATGAATAAACGAATTTGAGAAAAAGTATAAGTATTGGAAAATTTAAGGGAATAACAAGCAATATCTCGAAAATGGTTCACTCAACAAAAAATGTATATGACATAAATTGTGTATTTTAACGCGATCTACATTTTTTGTGTAGTAAAATTTTGTCTATCTCTTATGGTTTACCAGTTATGCAAAAGTCGTTCACAATGAAGAATACTTTTGGAGACATTCCCAGAAAATTCG
The DNA here is from genome assembly GCA_030765065.1 of Deroplatys truncata. Lineage (NCBI taxonomy): Eukaryota > Metazoa > Arthropoda > Insecta > Mantodea > Mantidae > Deroplatys > Deroplatys truncata. The sequence continues at coordinate 282,434,964 of CM060975.1, forward strand.
AGATATACATTTCATTTGTCATGACATTATCTTAAACATATGATATTTTCATCAAAATCGTTAAAGCAATTTTTGAGAAAAGTACAATTTTCGAAGAAAAATGTTTCATGTAAAGGGTAGTGTGGGGTGGGGGGATTTTCTTGAAAACCTTCGTGTCGCATCCTTGGAAGATACTGAACCTAAATACCAAGTTTGGTGTTTATCCGACTGTTCGTTTTTTAGTTATGCTGTTCACAGACACACACACACACACACACACACACACACACACACACGGACATGTTTCCAAAAATGCTTTTTTTTTGGATTCAGTGATTCTCAAAACATGTATTTGCAGTGAAATCTCGGTATCGAATTTTTGGGTGGAATGCAATACTTCCCCTACTTACTATACGTAGTAGAGAAAGTAAAAATGAGTAACGCATTTGAGAAAAAGAATAAGTATTGGAAAATTTAAGGAAATAACAAGCAATATCTCGAAAATGGTTCACTCAACTAAAAAAATGTATATGACATAAATTGTGTATTTTAACGCGATCTACATTTTATGTGTAGTAAAATTTTGTGTATCTCTTATGGTTTACCAGTTATGCAAAAGTCGTTCACAATGAAGAATACTTTTGGAGACATTCCCAGAAAATTCGAGATATACATTTCATTTCTCATAACATTATCTTAAACATGCGATATTTTAATCAAAATCGTTAGAGCCATTTTCGAAAAATCTTCCATGTAAAGGGTAGTCTGGGGTGGGGGGGGGGATTTTCTTGAAAACCTTCGTGTCGCATCTCTGGAAGATACTGAACCTAAATACCAAGTTTGGTGCTTATCCGACTGTTCGTTTTTGAGTTATGCTGTTCACAGACACACACAGACACACACACGGACATGTTTCCAAAAATGCTTTTTTTGGATTCAGGAGGTCTCAAAACACGTATTTCCGGTGAAATCTCGGTATCGAATTTTTGGGTGGAATGCAATACTTCCCCTACTTACTATACGTAGTAGAGAAAGTAAAAATGAATAACGCATTTGAGAAAAAGTATAAGTATTGGAAAATTTAAAGGAAATAACAAGCAATATCTCGAAAAACGGTTCACTCAACAAAATAAATGTATATGGCATAAGTTGTGTATTTTAACGCGATCTACATTTTTTGTGTAGCAAACTTTTGTCTATCTCTTACGGTTTATCAGTTATGAAAAAGTCGTTCACAATGAAGAATTCTTTTGGAGACATTCCCAGAAAATTCGAGATATACATTTCATTTCTCTCGACATTATCTTAAATATATGATATTTTCATCAAAATCGTTAGAGCCATTTTTTAATACAAAGAGAACGGGATTTCACAAGTGAAACAGTACTGTGATAACGATACCACTGAAACAAAAAAAAAAAATCTGATGTGTAACACTCACATGACTTTCTCAACTCTTGTACAAAGTATTTTTACAAACGCTTATTCCCCATCTAGTTCATGTTAATCGAGATAAACATTTGCAAAATCTATTTTATTGCTAATTTTCTTGTATAAAAAAAAAAATCTGATGTGTAACACTCACATGACGTTCTCTACTCTTGTACAAAGTATTTTTACAAACGCTTATGCTCCATCTAGTTCATGTTAATCGAGATAAACATTTGCAAACTCTATTTTATTGCTAATTTTCTTGTAGATGTAGGGGAAAATATATTTACAAGGGGAATATAGAAAAACAGTAGCCTTTAAGCACATACATATCTCTTAATAGCTGGTTGCTATGTGCAACACCATTCTTTTTGCCACAGATTAATACTGTTTGCATATCAAAGACAAAAAAAAAATGAATAACGAAGCCCCATTTGAGAAAATAAATATTGGAAAATTAACAAACAATATCTGGAAAACGGTTCACTCAACAACAAAAATGTATATTACATAAGATGTGTATTTTAACGCGATCTACATTTTTTGTGTAGTAAAATTTTGTCTATCTCTTACGGTTTTTCAGTTATGAAAAAGACGTTCACAATGAAGAATACTTTTGGAGACATTCCCAGAAAATTCGAGATATACATTTCATTTCTCACGACATTATATTAAACATACGATATTTTTCATCAAAATCGTTAGAGCCATTTTTTTTAATACAAAGAGAACGGGATTTCACAAGTGAAACAGTACTGTGATAACGATACCAACAAAACTAATTATTATTCACCCACTGAAACACATAAAAAAAATCTGATGTGTAACACTCACATGACTTTTCTCATCTCTTGTACAAAGTATTTTTACAAACGCTTATTCCCCATCTAGTTCATGTTAATCGAGATAAACATTTGCAAACTCTGTTTTATTGCTAATTTTGTTGTAGATGTAGGGAAAATATATTTACAAGGGGAATATAGAAAAACAGTAGCCTTTAAGCACATACATATCTCTTAATAGCTGGTTGCTATGTGCAGTACCATTCTTTTTGCCACAGATTAATACTCTTTGCATATCAAAGACAAAAAAAAAAATGAATAACGAATTCCCATTTGAGAAAATAACTATTGGAAAGTTTAAGTAAATAACAAGCAATATCTCGAAAACGGTTCACTCAACAATAAAGATGTATATGACATAAGTTGTGTATTTTAACGCGATCTACATACTTTCGTACTCACCTATAAGATATAGAGGGTAGAGGTCGTACGAACGTAGCACTTTGAGAATCTATATTCAACAGTTGGTGTTACTCCTTAGAAAGGAAGTATCTGCTGATTTTTATTTAATTCTTTACATTTTACATAACACGTATGCACTGGCACAACACAAAAGCACTACACACAATACTCAGTTTTAATATTTGCACTAATAACATCAGGAATAACTGAAGTCTGCAAACAGTCATTTCCGATGTGCAGCCTTACGTACAGAAAACGTGTGTGGCTGATCTATGTGTAAAAAGAGCCTGAGAGCGGATGTACGTCAGCGGTAAAATCTTTTAAATGCATTTTTATTGGCGATGGTAGAAATCGTGCAGTGGTGGATCGTGAAAATTCATATAAATGGATGTATCACCTCATAATAAGCCTCTATATACCAAGAATATTGAGTTTTTAAAAAGTCAGCAACTGTACCTGTGTTTCTATACGTGAACGTCAGATGGCAGCTTCGATACGTGTCCACGGAGACCTTAGTGCTAGGCAACTGTACCTCTGTTTCTATACGTGAACGGCAGATTGCAGCTTCGATACGTGTCCACGGAGACCTTAGTGCTAGGCAACTGTACCTCTGTTTCTATACGTGAACGGCAGATTGCAGCTTCGATACGTGTCCACGGAGACCTTAGTGCTAGGCAACTGCACCTCTGTTTCTATACGTGAACGGCAGATTGCAGCTTCGATACGTGTCCACGGAGACCTTAGCGCTAGGCAACTGCACCTCTGTTTCTATACGTGAACGGCAGATTGCAGCTTCGATACGTGTCCACGGAGACCTTAGTGCTAGGCAACTGTACCTCTGTTTCTATACGTGAACGGCAGATTGCAGCTTCGATACGTGTCCACGGAGACCTTAGTGCTAGGCAACTGTACCTCTGTTTCTATACGTGAACGGCAGATTGCAGCTTCGATACGTGTCCACGGAGACCTTAGTGCTAGGCAACTGCACCTCTGTTTGTATACGTGAACGGCAGATTGCAGCTTCGATACGTATCCACGGAGACCTTAGTGCTAGGCAACTGCACCTCTGTTTCTATACGTGAACGGCAGATTGCAGCTTCAATACGTGTCCACGGAGACCTTAGTGCTAGGCAACTGTACCTCTGTTTCTATACGTGAACGGGAGATTGCAGCTTCGATACGTGTCCACGGAGACCTTAGTGCTAGGCAACTGCACCTCTGTTTCTATACGTGAACGTCAGATTGCAGCTTCGATACGTGTCCACGGAGACCTTAGTGCTAGGCAACTGCACCTCTGTTTCTATACGTGAACGGCAGATTGCAGCTTCGATACGTATCCACGGGGACCTTAGTGCTAGGGAACTGCACCTCTGTTTGTATACGTGAACGGCAGATTGCAGCTTCAATACGTGTACACGGAGACCTTAGTGCTAGGCAGCTGTACCTCTGTTTCTATACGTGAACGGCAGATTGCAGCTTCGATACGTGTCCACGGAGATCTTAGTGCTAGGCAGCTATACCTGTTTCTATACGTCAACGGCAGATTGCAGCTTCGATACGTGTTCACGGAGACCTTAGTGCTAGGCAACTGTACCTGTGTTTCTATACGTGTCCACGGAGACCTTAGTGCTAGACAACTGTACCTCTGTTTCTATACGTGAACGGCAGATTGCAGCTTCAATACGTGTCCACGGAGACCTTAGTGCTAGTGCTAGGCAACTATACCTCTGTTTGTATACGTGAACGGCAGATTGCAGGTTCGATACGTGTCCACGGAGATCTTAGTGCTAGGCAACTATACCTGTTTCTATACGTGAACGGCAGATTGCAGCTTCGATACGTGTCCACGGAGACCTTAGTGCTAGGCAACTGTACCTGTGTTTCTATACGTGAACGTCAGATGGCAGCTTCGATACGTGTCCACGGAGACCTTAGTGTTAGGCAACTGTACCTCTGTTTCTATACGTGAACGGCAGATTGCAGCTTCGATACGTGTCCACGGAGACCTTTCGCTTCAGGTGACAAAATAACACTAGGCACTTGTGTGCCGTGGTGTAAGCCGCAATCACGGTATTGGTAGCGTGGATCTCCTTGGGGCTCTCCTCGGAGTTACCTCAACACCACGTACATGACCTGGTTCGTCACGGGTACGCAGGTCTGCACTACCACTTCCTCGGCGTTGAGCAGGCCCAGGAGGCGATCGTACCGGTACACCAGCTAGCACGTGGACATGTTATCGCGCTGTGGTGTTGCGTGTGCGAGGTATGGAAACTCAAGGACGCAAAACATGCACGACCGAGGGTTAAAAAGCAGAACAAGTAGTGACGTGGAGCGTTGTGATTGGTGTAAATAAGACGATCTCTGATAGGTGGACAAATTGAAATAACGTGATGTGATAGGCGAAAATAAAATCAAAGGTGATTGGATGAAAAATGACGAGAAGGAATTAGCGGTGAATTTGTGAACTAAGATGGCGAAGATTTTTTTTTTTTTTAAAAAAAAGGATAATATAAGTACGGCAACTGTAACGGTTTACGGCAAACGCGCGCCGCGCAATGCGTCACGCCCGGGCAATAAAACAAAAATCATATTGAGCAAGATGCCCGGCGTGACGCATTGCGCGGCGCGCGTTTGCCGTAAACCGTTACAGTTGCCGTACTTATATTATCCTTTTTTTTAAAAAAAAAAAAATCTTCGCCATCTTAGTTCACAAATTCACCGCTAATTCCTTCTCGTCATTTTTCATCCAATCACCTTTGATTTTATTTTCGCCTATCACATCACGTTATTTCAATTTGTCCACCTATCAGAGATCGTCTTATTTACACCAATCACAACGCTCCACGTCACTACTTGTTCTGCTTTTTAACCCTCGGTCGTGCATGTTTTGCGTCCTTGAGTTTCCATACCTCGCACACGCAACACCACAGCGCGATAACATGTCCACGTGCTAGCTGGTGTACCGGTACGATCGCCTCCTGGGCCTGCTCAACGCCGAGGAAGTGGTAGTGCAGACCTGCGTACCCGTGACGAACCAGGTCATGTACGTGGTGTTGAGGTAACTCCGAGGAGAGCCCCAAGGAGATCCACGCTACCAATACCGTGATTGCGGCTTACACCACGGCACACAAGTGCCTAGTGTTATTTTGTCACCTGAAGCGAAAGGTCTCCGTGGACACGTATCGAAGCTGCAATCTGCCGTTCACGTATAGAAACAGAGGTACAGTTGCCTAACACTAAGGTCTCCGTGGACACGTATCGAAGCTGCCATCTGACGTTCACGTATAGAAACACAGGTACAGTTGCCTAGCACTAAGGTCTCCGTGGACACGTATCGAAGCTGCAATCTGCCGTTCACGTATAGAAACAGGTATAGTTGCCTAGCACTAAGATCTCCGTGGACACGTATCGAACCTGCAATCTGCCGTTCACGTATACAAACAGAGGTATAGTTGCCTAGCACTAGCACTAAGGTCTCCGTGGACACGTATTGAAGCTGCAATCTGCCGTTCACGTATAGAAACAGAGGTACAGTTGTCTAGCACTAAGGTCTCCGTGGACACGTATAGAAACACAGGTACAGTTGCCTAGCACTAAGGTCTCCGTGAACACGTATCGAAGCTGCAATCTGCCGTTGACGTATAGAAACAGGTATAGCTGCCTAGCACTAAGATCTCCGTGGACACGTATCGAAGCTGCAATCTGCCGTTCACGTATAGAAACAGAGGTACAGCTGCCTAGCACTAAGGTCTCCGTGTACACGTATTGAAGCTGCAATCTGCCGTTCACGTATACAAACAGAGGTGCAGTTCCCTAGCACTAAGGTCCCCGTGGATACGTATCGAAGCTGCAATCTGCCGTTCACGTATAGAAACAGAGGTGCAGTTGCCTAGCACTAAGGTCTCCGTGGACACGTATCGAAGCTGCAATCTGACGTTCACGTATAGAAACAGAGGTGCAGTTGCCTAGCACTAAGGTCTCCGTGGACACGTATCGAAGCTGCAATCTCCCGTTCACGTATAGAAACAGAGGTACAGTTGCCTAGCACTAAGGTCTCCGTGGACACGTATTGAAGCTGCAATCTGCCGTTCACGTATAGAAACAGAGGTGCAGTTGCCTAGCACTAAGGTCTCCGTGGATACGTATCGAAGCTGCAATCTGCCGTTCACGTATACAAACAGAGGTGCAGTTGCCTAGCACTAAGGTCTCCGTGGACACGTATCGAAGCTGCAATCTGCCGTTCACGTATAGAAACAGAGGTACAGTTGCCTAGCACTAAGGTCTCCGTGGACACGTATCGAAGCTGCAATCTGCCGTTCACGTATAGAAACAGAGGTACAGTTGCCTAGCACTAAGGTCTCCGTGGACACGTATCGAAGCTGCAATCTGCCGTTCACGTATAGAAACAGAGGTGCAGTTGCCTAGCGCTAAGGTCTCCGTGGACACGTATCGAAGCTGCAATCTGCCGTTCACGTATAGAAACAGAGGTGCAGTTGCCTAGCACTAAGGTCTCCGTGGACACGTATCGAAGCTGCAATCTGCCGTTCACGTATAGAAACAGAGGTACAGTTGCCTAGCACTAAGGTCTCCGTGGACACGTATCGAAGCTGCAATCTGCCGTTCACGTATAGAAACAGAGGTACAGTTGCCTAGCACTAAGGTCTCCGTGGACACGTATCGAAGCTGCCATCTGACGTTCACGTATAGAAACACAGGTACAGTTGCTGACTTTTTAAAAACTCAATATTCTTGGTATATAGAGGCTTATTATGAGGTGATACATCCATTTATATGAATTTTCACGATCCACCACTGCACGATTTCTACCATCGCCAATAAAAATGCATTTAAAAGATTTTACCGCTGACGTACATCCGCTCTCAGGCTCTTTTTACACATAGATCAGCCACACACGTTTTCTGTACGTAAGGCTGCACATCGGAAATGACTGTTTGCAGACTTCAGTTATTCCTGATGTTATTAGTGCAAATATTAAAACTGAGTATTGTGTGTAGTGCTTTTGTGTTGTGCCAGTGCATACGTGTTATGTAAAATGTAAAGAATTAAATAAAAATCAGCAGATACTTCCTTTCTAAGGAGTAACACCAACTGTTGAATATAGATTCTCAAAGTGCTACGTTCGTACGACCTCTACCCTCTATATCTTATAGGTGAGTACGAAAGTATGTAGATCGCGTTAAAATACACAACTTATGTCATATACATCTTTATTGTTGAGTGAACCGTTTTCGAGATATTGCTTGTTATTTACTTAAACTTTCCAATAGTTATTTTCTCAAATGGGAATTCGTTATTCATTTTTTTTTTTGTCTTTGATATGCAAAGAGTATTAATCTGTGGCAAAAAGAATGGTACTGCACATAGCAACCAGCTATTAAGAGATATGTATGTGCTTAAAGGCTACTGTTTTTCTATATTCCCCTTGTAAATATATTTTCCCTACATCTACAACAAAATTAGCAATAAAACAGAGTTTGCAAATGTTTATCTCGATTAACATGAACTAGATGGGGAATAAGCGTTTGTAAAAATACTTTGTACAAGAGATGAGAAAAGTCATGTGAGTGTTACACATCAGATTTTTTTTATGTGTTTCAGTGGGTGAATAATAATTAGTTTTGTTGGTATCGTTATCACAGTACTGTTTCACTTGTGAAATCCCGTTCTCTTTGTATTAAAAAAAATGGCTCTAACGATTTTGATGAAAAATATCGTATGTTTAATATAATGTCGTGAGAAATGAAATGTATATCTCGAATTTTCTGGGAATGTCTCCAAAAGTATTCTTCATTGTGAACGTCTTTTTCATAACTGAAAAACCGTAAGAGATAGACAAAATTTTACTACACAAAAAATGTAGATCGCGTTAAAATACACATCTTATGTAATATACATTTTTGTTGTTGAGTGAACCGTTTTCCAGATATTGTTTGTTAATTTTCCAATATTTATTTTCTCAAATGGGGCTTCGTTATTCATTTTTTTTTTGTCTTTGATATGCAAACAGTATTAATCTGTGGCAAAAAGAATGGTGTTGCACATAGCAACCAGCTATTAAGAGATATGTATGTGCTTAAAGGCTACTGTTTTTCTATATTCCCCTTGTAAATATATTTTCCCCTACATCTACAAGAAAATTAGCAATAAAATAGAGTTTGCAAATGTTTATCTCGATTAACATGAACTAGATGGAGCATAAGCGTTTGTAAAAATACTTTGTACAAGAGTAGAGAACGTCATGTGAGTGTTACACATCAGATTTTTTTTTTTATACAAGAAAATTAGCAATAAAATAGATTTTGCAAATGTTTATCTCGATTAACATGAACTAGATGGGGAATAAGCGTTTGTAAAAATACTTTGTACAAGAGTTGAGAAAGTCATGTGAGTGTTACACATCAGATTTTTTTTTTTTGTTTCAGTGGTATCGTTATCACAGTACTGTTTCACTTGTGAAATCCCGTTCTCTTTGTATTAAAAAATGGCTCTAACGATTTTGATGAAAATATCATATATTTAAGATAATGTCGAGAGAAATGAAATGTATATCTCGAATTTTCTGGGAATGTCTCCAAAAGAATTCTTCATTGTGAACGACTTTTTCATAACTGATAAACCGTAAGAGATAGACAAAAGTTTGCTACACAAAAAATGTAGATCGCGTTAAAATACACAACTTATGCCATATACATTTATTTTGTTGAGTGAACCGTTTTTCGAGATATTGCTTGTTATTTCCTTTAAATTTTCCAATACTTATACTTTTTCTCAAATGCGTTATTCATTTTTACTTTCTCTACTACGTATAGTAAGTAGGGGAAGTATTGCATTCCACCCAAAAATTCGATACCGAGATTTCACCGGAAATACGTGTTTTGAGACCTCCTGAATCCAAAAAAAGCATTTTTGGAAACATGTCCGTGTGTGTGTCTGTGTGTGTCTGTGAACAGCATAACTCAAAAACGAACAGTCGGATAAGCACCAAACTTGGTATTTAGGTTCAGTATCTTCCAGAGATGCGACACGAAGGTTTTCAAGAAAATCCCCCCCCCCACCCCAGACTACCCTTTACATGGAAGATTTTTCGAAAATGGCTCTAACGATTTTGATTAAAATATCGCATGTTTAAGATAATGTTATGAGAAATGAAATGTATATCTCGAATTTTCTGGGAATGTCTCCAAAAGTATTCTTCATTGTGAACGACTTTTGCATAACTGGTAAACCATAAGAGATACACAAAATTTTACTACACATAAAATGTAGATCGCGTTAAAATACACAATTTATGTCATATACATTTTTTTTAGTTGAGTGAACCATTTTCGAGATATTGCTTGTTATTTCCTTAAATTTTCCAATACTTATTCTTTTTCTCAAATGCGTTACTCATTTTTACTTTCTCTACTACGTATAGTAAGTAGGGGAAGTATTGCATTCCACCCAAAAATTCGATACCGAGATTTCACTGCAAATACATGTTTTGAGAATCACTGAATCCAAAAAAAAAGCATTTTTGGAAACATGTCCGTGTGTGTGTGTGTGTGTGTGTGTGTGTGTGTGTGTGTGTCTGTGAACAGCATAACTAAAAAACGAACAGTCGGATAAACACCAAACTTGGTATTTAGGTTCAGTATCTTCCAAGGATGCGACACGAAGGTTTTCAAGAAAATCCCCCCACCCCACACTACCCTTTACATGAAACATTTTTCGAAAATTGTACTTTTCTCAAAAATTGCTTTAACGATTTTGATGAAAATATCATATGTTTAAGATAATGTCATGACAAATGAAATGTATATCTCGAATTTTCTGGGAATGTCTCCAAAAGTATTCTTCATTGTGAACGACTTTTGCATAACTGGTAAACCATAAGAGATAGACAAAATTTTACTACACAAAAAATGTAGATCGCGTTAAAATACACAATTTATGTCATATACATTTTTTGTTGAGTGAACCATTTTCGAGATATTGCTTGTTATTCCCTTAAATTTTCCAATACTTATACTTTTTCTCAAATTCGTTTATTCATTTTTTTTTTTTTTTTTTTTATGTCCTAAACATGCAAACAGAATGGAATTCGCCACATAGCAACCGGCGTTAAAATATTTGACTATCGCTTAAAAGCTACCAATTAGATTGTACAACAGTAGAGAAAAAGTCATGTCAGTGTAACACATCAGTTTTTTTTATACGCTACTATTTTAGTGTGTGTGTGTGTGTGTGTGTGTGTGTGTGTGTGCGCGCGCGCGCGAGTACGTGCCTAGGATCCGTTCGCCACAAGCCAAAACGACAACGTTATAGAAAAACTTTATCATTTGCCTACCGGCCAGGGACAACCGCTAAAAAACCTGAAAAAAGCTCTAAGAGTATTCTAACGCTTACCGATCTGGAAAACCCTTGAAAACAAGATAGTACACTTTTGAGATATTGCTTGTTATTTCCTTAAATTTTTCAATACTTTTTTTACTTTCTCTACTACGTATAGTAAGTAGGGGAAGTATTGCATTCCGCCCAAAAATTCGATACCGAGATTTCACCGGAAATACACGTTTTGAGACCTCCTGAATCAAAAAAAAAAAAAAAAAAAAAAAAAGCATTTTTGGAAACATGTCCGTGTGTGTGTGTGTGCCTGTCTGTGTGTCTATCTGTCTCTCTGTGTGTGTGTGTGTGCGCGCGCGGGTACGTGCCTAGTATCCGTGCGCCGACAAGGTAAAACTTCATCGTTTGCCTACCGGGCAGGGACAACCGCTAAAAAACCTGAGAAAACCTCGAAAATTAGAAACGCCTTCGTCAACCAGTGCAGAAAACGCCTACCGACCAGGGAAAACCTATGAAAAAGCAGAAAGAGCTTGCATTTGTTTACCATCCGCAGAAAACTCCCAAAAAAAAAAAAAAAAAAAAAAAAAAAAACTAGTTATTTTTTAAAAAAAAGCAAAAAGACGAATAATATAAGTATGGTAGAAACAGCTTGCATTCGTCTACCAACCAGAGAAAACCCCCGAAACACTAGTTATTTAAAATTGCTGATGAGTTCTGGATAGGCTTTTGCAAATGTTGTTGGTAGCAAAACTTGCCTTTTCCATCACCTCCAACATACCCCACTCCCACACCTTTTTTCTTTCCACCAATCATAATCTCTCTTATTCTCGCCAATCAGCAACTTTCATTTGTTCCTTTCCACCAATAACATCACTTCTTATTCCCACCAATGACAACTTCACACGTCACTTTCTGTTATACCTTTTATCCCTCGTTCGCCATCTTTCCCCCTCTTTCAGACCCCAACCGCCGCACAGTCAACACCTCGCCGCTCCTTAACCACAACTTCGTGCCTCCGCCATCTTATTTAGTTCACATTTTTACCACCGCGCCTCTCATCTCTCAACCAGATTGCCTGCAAGAACAGATCTCGTTCATTCGCACCTCGACGGTTGCCTCGGCAGCAGCTACTGCCAACACCTACGTCGTACACGTTTTTGACCGCTTTCGACCGGCTTGAGAACCCTGCTCCTACGTACGCTAGCGACCATCACGATGGTCCAGTACCAGGTTTTGGTATAGTTAAATTACGCCTCTGCAAAGGGTGTCTGTACCGCTTTAAAAACCTAGGTATATCAGTGCGTAGTGATGTTGGTTGATCTTAAAGCTGGTTAAGCATTTTCAAAAACAGTTTGCTTTTATTTTTCCGCCTCGCGTGCCGCGCTTTTGGTGACGCATCCACACCGGTAACAGGTAAGTAACACACGCATAATTATTTTTCGGACCTGCTTGGCGTAGGAATATATCCTTTCGTGTTTTCGTACTGTAACCTCAAATCTCCTTACCCTCCTCTTGCGACCGCCATCTTGTTTAGTTCTCACCGCATCTCCTTGTCGCAGACCCTCCGCCATTTTTAGTTCCCACTATTTTAACCTCAAAATCTACTCTTCTAAAACTCTTGCTAACCCCATCTTCTTTTAGTTCCCATTCTCACCACTGCGTCTCCTTACCCCCACCTCTTGCGACCGCCGTGTTCACCACTAACCTCCAAATTTCCTCGTCCTTAAACCTCTTGTCTCAACCACCTTGTTTAGTTCCCATTTTCGCCACCGCATCTCATATCGCCCCATCTCTCTATCCACTCAAGAAAACTACCATCCAACGTTCAAAAAATTGCTGATCAGTTCACGACAGGCTTTTGCAAATCTTGTTGCTAGCAAAACTTACCTTTCCCATCACCTCCAACATACCCCATTCCTTTTTCTTTCCACCAATCATAACCTCTCTTATTCTTACCAATCAGCAACTTTCATTTGCTCCTTTCCACCAATAAAATCACTTCTTATTCCCACCAATCACAACTTCACACGTCACTTTCTGTTACACTTTTTATCCCTCGCTCCCCATCTTTTCCCTCTTTCAGTCCCGACCTCCGCACAGACAACACCTCGCCGCTGCTCACATCTCCGAACCAAATTGCCGGCGAGAACAGATCTCGTTTATTCACACCTCGACGGTTGACTCGACAGCAGCTACTGCGAACACCTACGTCGTACACGTTTTTGACCGCTTTCGACCGGCTTGAGAACCCTGCTCCTACGTACGCTAGCGACCATCACGATGGTCCAGTACCAGGTTTTTGGTATAGTTAAATTACGCCTCTGCAAAGGGTGTCTGTACCGCTTTAAAAACCTAGGTATATCAGTGCGTAGTGATGTTGGTTGATCTTAAAGCTGGTTAAGCATTTTCAAAAACAGTTTGCTTTTATTTTTCCGCCTCGCGTGCCGCGCTTTTGGTGACGCATCCACACCGGTAACAGGTAAGTACCACACGCATAATTATTTTTCGGACCTGCTTGGCGTAGGAATATATCCTTTCGTGTTTTCGTACTGTAACCTCAAATCTCCTTACCCTCCTCTTGCGACCGCCATCTTGTTTAGTTCTCACCGCATCTCCTTGTCGTAGACCCTCCGCCATTTTTAGTTCCCACTATTTTAACCTCAAAATCTACTCTTCTAAAACTCTTGCTACCCCCATCTTCTTTTAGTTCCCATTCTCACCACTGCATCTCCTTACCCCCACCTCTTGCGACCGCCGTGTTCACCACTAACCTCCAAATTTCCTCGTCCTTAAACCTCTTGTCTCAACAACCTTGTCTAGTCCCCATTTTCGCCACCGCATCTCATATCGCCCCCATCTCTCTATCCACTCAAGAAAACTACCATCCGACGTTCAAAAATTGCTGATCAGTTCAAGACAGGCTTTTGCAAATCTTGCTGCTAGCAAAACTCACCTTTCCCATCACCTCCAACATACCCCACTCCCACACCTTTTTCTTTTCCACCAATCATAATCCCTCTTATTCCTACCAATCAACAACTCTCATTTGTTCCTTTCCACCAATAAAATCACTTCTTACTCCCACCAATCACAACTTCACACGTCACTTTCTGTTACACTTTTTATCCCTCGCTCCCCATCTTTACCCCTCTTTCAGTACCGACCTCCGCACAGACAACACCTCGCAACCCAGCTCCTCTCCATCACGCGACCTCCATACTCCTCCATCCCCCTTCCTCCATCTCCCACCCCAAATTAACGAACCAATCAAAACACTACACGTCACTTCCTCAATTCTTTCAACTCGTCCCGGATGAGCCAACCGATTTAACGATAATCCTAACGCTCAGGGCGCTTTTCAAACTTACCGCCGCCGCCGTCGCACGCAGCGACACTAGCGACACTAGCGCCCCTAGCGGCAGGATTATCGTTAAAACAATTGGCTCATCCGGGACTATTACTACTCACGCATATACTCCTTGCTGCATCTCTCCGTTGCATTTTGCGTTTATGCTAATAAAAAAGTAATGAATACCAGCCGGAAATTCTATATTGAGATTTCGATGGTAATACGCGTTTTTGAATTCATTTAACAAGAAGAAAATACTTTTTTAGAAAATTGTGCGTATGTGTGCGCGCACGTGCGTGTATCCCCCCATACAATGTTTTTGGTAGCGTTTAACGCACGTTCTTACTGTGTACGGCACGTTCCAGGTCTAATTTAATGTACTCCCCCATTATTTGCCAATATGACTGAGGGAGGCAGGGAGGAACTAAAAAAGTTCATTCAGAAAGGATGGCCCTGACTGGTGTGTATGTATGTGTGTGTGTGAGTGTGTGTGTGTGTGTGTGTGTGTGTGAGAGAGAGAGAGAGAGAGAGAACAGCATAACTACGCAAATATATTCAAGAAATCCCCATACTACTCTTTACATTGAAACAATTTTAAATACTTTCCGCTTTCTGAAAAACAGTCCTAGCGATTGTGATTAAAGTACATGTTAGAACATTTGCATAACGAACAAAATGTTTATCTTGAATTTTCTGCAAATAACCTGTGAAACTCTTCTCATTTTGAAGGCATATAGTATACTTTTATATAATTGGCAAATCGTAAGAAAGACAAACACTTACTGCAGAAAAAGTATAAATCTCGTTAAAACACACAATCTATGCCAGATTTTTTGTGACATTGACAATGTTCAATTCATATTTTTTATTGGTATGAATGAATTTTTATGTACAGTGCTTTCACTTCACACTGCGGCCACCGAAGAGCTGCTCGTGCTCCTGCAGTGGCAGCATAGACTACCGCCAAAACAATTATAATATCTCCACAATTGCATGTTCCCATGTTTACAGTTAAAATTTCAATGATAATAAGCACATACCTTATTATAAGAGATGTTGGAAATGTTGTGATGTTTTGTTTTAATTTTTCAAATATATGGGGTTTGTTGCATACATCTTATTTTAAAGTTCTCCAGAGATAAAATCACATAGTTAAATCAGAGGATCATGAGGGCCATAACCCTTTACTGATTATCCTAACTTCAAAAACTTCCTAAATTAAATTTGAATCATTATGCGCGGTAGCAAAGGTCTTGTTGGAAAAATCTAGATTGACATTCAGCGTAGGTCAGCTGTATTAAAAGCGGTATAAGTTATTCCTGTGCCTCTCTGCATTATTATTTGTTAAAAAATATACGTCCTATTATTCTGTATGCATTTATCGCACCTCAGTTACTGCGTCATGCAAGAAAATTTCGTGTGTAAAATCGGGTTTCTCTGTAGTCCAATATCTCTTATTTTACGACGAAATATAGTCATATAAATGAAACCACGATTCGTCAAATAAGAATATTAAGTGTGAGTAGTTACTCTTATAATTTTGGAAAATTCGAAAAAAATCACCCGACTCTGATGACCACATGAAATATAAGGCGTACTTAACAAACCCCATGTGAGAACGTGAGACACTTGCGATAATATTATAACTGTTTCGGGCGGGAATCCGAGATGCAGTGGCCTGCGCGCGAGCAGCCGTTTGGTGGCCACATTGCGAAGGAAAAGCACTGTAGTTTATAGGTTTTTCAAGAACTAAGTTGCTATTCCTTTTTTCTCTCTCGTGATCACGCAAAGAGTGTAGAATTTAAAGCAATCACAATTTACCTTTTAGAAAATGACTATCGCTTCAGCCTTGTATCTCTCTTGCACCTATAACAAAAAGTGTAATAAAAGCGTTTCTACAAACAACGTTTAGTAAGAGTTGTTAATAGAGGAATAGGTAGAGAGAGAGAGAGAGAGTGAGGTGAATGTAACATAACCTTATACTAATGCTATAATATATGTATGTAAGGGTATATGTAAACTTATGATGGTCAGAGAATGTCGTGTGAATGTTCAAATTATATTTTTTAGTTCTACGTTTAAATAGAAATGCTAGTTGAGGAATGCATAGCTGTTTTATTCGTTAGTTCTGAATAATTATGTTTTTCTCTTTAGTTTCTCCCCTGCGGCCCTTCCTACTGCTATATCACACTGCCTCTTTATTAGCACAATAATCCCTACAGATAGCCAATTGATATTCGCTGGAACGTTTCGACATTTTTTCCCCTCTCTGTCTCCAATTTATATTAATCTGTTATCATTACACCTATCTGTTGCTCATTATTACGGGATGTATATTAACAGTAATAATTTATTCCTCCCTCTTCTCTTCTTCGTATATATGAAACATTTATTATAATCTCGTCTATTATCTGATAACTTATTCTGCCCCGAAGCACCCCTCCCCCCCCAATTCACCTTCCTTTCGTGCATCCCTTGGTAGGAAATCTCATCTTATACAATGTCGGTACCAACTTTTTATTTTGGGGCTGGAATTCTAATGCTTTCATAGCTGTACATAATTACCCAATTGTGATTTAATTGTGAGTGCTGAATAGATGGACGGATGCATTGATGATAAAAAAGATAGGATTAGACAGATACGCAATATTAGATTAGCTGAGGTAGATAAGTTTAGATAGAAAAGGGTAGATAAACAGAAGAAATAATATTAGACAGGTGGTATTAAGTCAGTTTAGATACATAAGGTTATATAGTTAGATAGGATAAGAATAGATACCTAGATCTAGAGTATGTATACATATAAGAATAGATATATGGATGGATATAAAAGATATGGATGGATGGATGAATGTATGTAATATTCCATTTATACGTTGCGTGTTTGATATTGACCAATAACGTTTAGCAATCTCTTGAATATTCACCAATGTGGTCGTTATCTTATACCATGCTTGCCAAGATGCTGTTTTATCGTAGGTAATAACGGTATCCAGTAATTAATAGGCTATGTTTTTCAATTGTATTTTAATCCTTAAATACGCTGCTTTGCAGACATACAAAATGCATATTAAGAAATTATTTTTAGAATATTAAATTTTTTTTTTCATTTTCATTTTATACTGGCCTTTAACAATAAAATGCAAGTATTTGTAGCTATCTTATATTAAAATATATTTATAAACTTCAATATTATTATAGTGTTCTTTTTGGTACAAAAGCAAAATTTCTGCAAGTGCAGTCAAATGTAACCCCATTACCCACAAGCGCCATCACGCCGTTTATTTTACATGGGCCCTCCCCATCTTTTACCGCAGGTACATTTGAACTGCAATCACTGGGATTCGAACTCACGACGCTCGGTTTTGAATGGATGCCCAACCAATTTCGTCTCACCTTGACGATCATGGCTTACATGCGTATGACAGAGATAAGAAACAGGTTTAGAAATTAGAGTAAGAGTGACATATGTAGCAAAGTAATTTAGGGCTATACAATGCTTATTCAAATAGTGTCAATTTCCAAATAAATAATTGTTTAATGTGTTCTGATTTTAGCTTATTTTGAGGTTAAGTATTTTCACATTCCCGCTGTTGGTAGCATTGGTTAGCATTCGGTAACACAATTCGATTGTTCATTCATTTAGTATGTCTTGATCTTACATCTAACGCAATGATAGATTTTGAAAAAACACAAGTAAGAAAGTAATTAATGTTTTGTATAATCCGTTACATTTTATTCATACTTTATACATTCTTAATAAATCCCATTCGATGTTATGGGTTTCATCAGATAAATTCTTACTCTCGTGGGACTACCTGTGCTAAATAATATTACATTAGTTTATAAAAATAGGATTATATAGATAATATTGTTATATGCTGGGGTGAGGTCCAAACGATTCCCAGCAGATTACTTAATTTTGATCACCCCAACACGCACATGAGGGAGCGTAGCTTACAAACGGCGAGAGGACCGGGAACTTGATGTCTACATTCAGAAGAAAGCGTGAGGTTTTTTGACAAAATACACAAATATCACATCACATACATTACCTGTAATTTATTGATATAACACTTGGCGACTCTACATTAAACTTAGGGAAACAAGAGATGAGGGGAGCTGCCTCGAAATCGAGGACTGGCCACACGCAACTTGTTTCTTACACACTCACACACAAAAGTGACGTGCACATTCGAGTAACGCTAACTATATATATCCCTCCTTTTCAACCCTTTCTAGGCAAGCTAGCTAGCCAGGGCTGGCGTCATACCGGGCGAAATTCAAACAAAGCCTTCTCTCTCTGGCGTGTTCCACGTCAAAGGAGAAGGCTCGTTCAGCCGAAACAAATAATCAAAGTCGCCCAATAATGCTGTCGACAATACAACACAATAATGCCTCCGGTATGATAATGCCTGCTGATACGCACAATAGTAATAGATAGATAAGTTAAGATTGGAGAGATAACATTAGTTAAATGGGCACCGGGAAAGCGCAGTGGTTTCGTTTCCGGCTCTCGTACTGAGGGTCCGAGATTCGATTTTAATTCAGTCCTATCCACGCCTTCACCTCTGACTTACTCATGCGAAATATCTCTTAAGGTCCAACGTGGTTCGTAGTCTACGATAAAAGATGTAGGTCTTCTCATTCCACCACCATCCTTATCACCAGGCAGGAGGGTTTTAGTAAGTAAACAGAGCAATCCTATTACCGCGCGGAGTACAGGTGACGTCAGGTACGATGGACACACTCCTCCCCGTCCCCTCCCCAACAGACGGTTTCGTTGCGACTGTCCATTTATTCCAGTGGAGAACTGGCAATGTGCCCAAAGTAAAGAAAAGTTTATACATCAAAATTAGAATTTTTTGTGGAGAAATGTGGCAAGGAACACTTCAGCACAAATGGCGAAATCGTCAGATGTAACATATAGCTCAAAAGACTTTTAACACATCATATTAAACAACGCTGTAATTCAGTGAAACACAAGGAACATGTGATATTATTAGAAAGAAGAAATGAAAGTGAATCTTGAAACCCTCCACCCCCCAGCCTCAAAATACAAATCAGAATTTTTCAAGGATCTGTTTCATACAATAATAAGAGCAGATACTGCTTTATGAATGCAGGACTTACGGAATGTTTGTTTAGTGGTTTTCATAAACAATTGCATACAGTGCTCTTTTCCCTTCTAATACCCCTTTATCCTGGTCTATCTTCGAAGTAGGGTACACTGCCTACAACTATACATAATATTTTGTTTACAGAGAGCACTGAAAGGTCACAAGCTCTTCCAACTTCCTTCAACACCATTCCTCGATGCGTTCCTATACCATTTTCATTATAAGCTGAAAGGAGAAATAAACAAAACGTATATGCATCACTCCGCCAAGCACATGGCAGCACCACGTGGAGGATGACGTGAATTAAGTACCCGTGAGAGGAAATTGTTTCAGACAGATTGCGAATGCAGTATATTGCGCAGCTTGGGGATTATGACGCGTGTATGTCTTATTCCTATATTCTGCCTTGCATCCTAAACTTCTAACACATAACGTTAAGAGTATACAAAGAAAAGTTGTACCTGAACAATGTGGCAACTGTGGTTCAAGGTACTGGATTAAATTGCTCTTAACTTCAGGCTTTAGAAATCATTCATTTAATGACTAATATTGTCACGACTGGGGAACATAACTGGGGAACCAGATGGTAGAACAGAACACGTCACTTGGCTTGTTAAAGTTTGATATATTTAACTTCATTTGTCGAACCATGCATTAGCAGTGTTAAGCTAACAGAAAAACGGGGAATTACTAAATTATGTGGTAAGTCTTACATGGAAGAAATGCCGTGATATGATGAAGGGAGCCGATACGTTGTTGATTTGTACAGCACATGTCTGTCGGGCCGCGTGAGAATCCCCCGAGCAGCGTCCGAGTGCTTCTTTATATACACTATGCGATCAAAAGTATCCGGACACCCCCACAAACATACTTTTTTCATCTTAGGAGCATTGCTACCACCTACTGCCTAGTAATCATCATCTGCGATATCAGTAGTCATTAGACATCGTGAAACAGCAGAATGGGACGCCCGTGGAACTCGCGGACTTCAAACGTGGTCAGGTGATTGGGTGTCACTTGTGTCGGAAGTGTGTACGCGATATTTTCACACTCCTAAACATCCCTAGGTCTACTGTTTCTGATGTGATAGTGAAGTAGAAACTTGAAGGGACATGTACAGCACAAAGACGTACAGGTCGACCTCGTCTGTTGACTAACAGAGACCGCCGACATTTGAAGAGGATCGTAAAGAGTAATAGGCAGACATCTATCCAGACCATCACACAGGAATTCCAAACTGCATCAGGATCCACTCCAAGCAGGTACTATGACAGTTAGGCGTGAGGTGAGAAACCTTGGATTCCATGGTCGAGCGGCTGCTCATAAGCCACAGATCACGCAGGAAAATGCCAAACGATGCCTCGCTTGGTGTAAGGAGCGTCAACATTACGTAATAAAACAGTGACTAAACGTTGTGTGGAATGATGAATCACGGTACACATGTGGCGATCCGATGGCAGGGTGTGGGTATGGCAAATGCCCGGTGAACGTCATCTGCCAGCGTGTGTAGTGCCAAAAGTGAATTTCAAAGATGTTGGTGTTATGGTGTGGTCGTGTATTTCCTGGAGGGGGCTTGCATCCCTTGTTGTTTTGCGTGGCACGATCACAGCGCAGACCTAAATTGATATTTTAAGCACCTTCTTGCTTCCCACTGTTGAAGAGCAGTTCAGGGATGGCGATTGCATCTTTCAACACGATCGAGCACCTAATCATACTGCACGGGATGTGACGGAGTGGTTACACGACAATAACATCCCTGTAATGGACTGGCCTGCACAGAGTCCTGACTTGAATCCTATAGAACACTTTTGGGATGTTTTGGAACGCCGACTTCGTGCCAGGCCTCACCGACCTACATCGATACCTCTCCTCAGTTCCGCACTATTCGTGAAGAATGGGCTGCCATTCCCCAAGAAACCTTCCAGTACCTGATTGAAAGTATGCCTGCGAGAGTGAACGCTCTCATCAAGGCTAAGGGTGGGCCAACACCATATTGACTGCCAGCATTACCGATGGAGGGCGCCACGAACTTGTACGTCATTTTCAGCCAGGTGTCCGGATACTTTTGATCACGTAGTATGGGTATCACGGTCCTATAGGTCGCTTTATTGTGTGGCAGCGAGTACCAAATATGGTCTGCCGACGCCCTGGGTTTGAAATATAGCGGCCAATCATAACTCGATACGTCAATGTTCTAGAGCATTCTATATGACGTAACGCTTTTTTTTAAGGTGCAGCTAAGAGCCCACAGAAAGACACGTACCCCTCAGGAAATGATGACATAGTGACATCCCTTGGAAATGACAAGGGAAGTTGCAGGCCGCTATTTCCTGTCGTACAAACACTTACTAAGGCTTAAGAAAAGTTAAGAAATGTAAAATGTGATTCTCTGTGAAATTAGAAACTTTGGAAACTTGTGACAGGATAATAAAATATTACAAAATACTGCAAAATAATAGGTTCCATCATCATATACGCGACAATATTTCTATAACAATTTTTGTTTAACCTTTTATGAGTCAACAAGTTAAGAAAATGATTAGCACTACAGGTTAGAAAGCCACAGAAAACAAACGCTACCAAGCAATTCGACCAACAACTTGGCATCACTAACAAAGAAGGTTAATTATTGCTAAATAATGGCCAACGATATTCATTGTCGTTTAACGGTGGATACGTTTGACAGACTTTGTTACTAATGCAGTTGTCTTCTTTCCATTTCCCGCGTTTATGTTTTCCACAGTGACAGAGGATTCTCAGCCATGACACCCATTTTCTCAACACGTTGCAAAAGTACTCTGGTAGCGCCTGCGCATAGCGTCTTAAACCTTCTGCTATAATGGTCCATTTAGTTATAGGTGAATTTGAACAAACTCACTTTATGAAATGTTACAATAATGGGTTTTTAAAATTTTTCTGCACCAGAATAACTACACAAAATTACGATCTAAGCCGAACTGTTTTATGTAGAGGGAGATGCTAAGCAGGAAAATTTGTACCTTGCCCACCAGCCAATGGGGTGCTCTCTTGTCAAGTGGTTTTGTTTACAAGTCCTTCAAACCTATAGTGAAACCACTTTAACCAGACGATTTACTTACTACAACCCCTCTGCTTGATTATCATTCTATTTGAGTAAGAGGTCTAACAAAAGTGTTGAATATCATATATTCATTTTGTAAGAAATGGGGTTTAAGAATAAATTTTAAAAAATCAAAGATAGTGGTATTTAAAATGAGGTATAAATTAAAGAAAGAGGAAATGTGGTATGTGGAAGGAGAAGTGTTGCAAATAGTAAACAAGTTTGATTATTTGGGAGCGATGGTAGATGGAATGATCACAGGATAAGTGTCTTAGCTAAGGAAGATCAGCAGTGACTGCTATAAGAATATGCTTAAAGAAGATACCAGATATGCAAATTAAATGGTTGGAAAAGGTTTACAAAGCTGTAGTTGAAGCAAAATTGGTCTATGGATCAGAGATTTGGGGAAGTGACAAAGGATGGGAGATGATTGATAAAGTACATAGATCGTTCTGTAAATGTATGTTAGGTTTATCTATTTCATCATCTAATGGAGCAGCAATGTTGGAGTTGGGAAGAGTAGGTGGCTAGGGCATGATAGTCGAAAGGATACTTAAATATTGGCATAGATCATTGGACGAGCATAATATCTTGAAGCAATGTTTAATAATACAAGAAAAATCCAATGATGGGATGAACTGGGCTCAAGGAATAAGGAGAATTTTACAGGAAATTGGAATGGGAGGAGAGAGAAGGGTTAGTTAAAGGTTTCTGGAAAGAAGTGAGGAATAGAGTAGAAGATATAGAGAAACAAGAATTATTTCAAAGTATGGAAGGAAAGAAAAGTTTGGAACTATATAGACAATTAAAGGTGGAATGGGGAAGGGAGAAGTAAGTGGATGTAGGTAATAGGTTAGTGAGAGAAGGGTGAGCCTGGTCTAGATTAAGTGCACATAGGCTAAGGGGAGATAGGAATCGAGCGAATTTGGATAGATGTCCCCTTTGTGGAGACGCAGATAATGATTTGCGTTATATAATTGAATGTGAAATGAGGCTCAATACCTTCCAAAGATGCGACATGACGATTTTAAAGAAAATCACCTCACCGCAAACTATTCTTTACATGAAACATTTTTGGAAAATTTTTATTTTCCCAAAAACGGCTCTAACGATTTTGATTAAAATATCACGTATTAAAGTTGTGGAGAGATCAGTTTTTACCTAAAGAAATTGAGAATGTTAACAAATAAGCATTAAAAGTTAGGATAATGAAAATACAAAAGGAGACAGATATAAACAGAATAGGAGAATATGTGGGGAGAGTAAGAGAAAAATGGTTTAGAAAAATAAAGCAATATGAATTTATGACCCACCGTGCATAAATAATCACGGTGTTAAAATGCATGATGGATTAAAGAAAGAAAAAATAGCAACTCAAAGTAATGTATTGAAATTTGTAAGAATTTTGTATTGCATTATGGAAGTAAAATACAAATACAGATTTTCATTCTACCTTCGGAGGCAACGGATTCCGCCCGCTTGATACCTCCACTTCAGAAATGAGTGGAATGAGGTATCCCCGAAGATCATAGGCTGTATAGGGAGCGCTAGGAACGACGACATTGGTTGAATGTTGGGAGAGCGGAAGGAAGGTACGGACGGATGGATATCCGGTAGATGCGTAGGTAGCACATAGTTCTACACTAAAATACAAACACAGTTTTTAGTTAGTTTCTACTTAAAAGTTTTCAGCTTACTATTCTAATAACCTGTTCAAGTTTCGATGCATTAACGCCATTAAGGTGAGTGAATTTCGGCTGTTCACCTTTGGTTTTTCTCGAGTTACTCTTGTACATCTGGTGTACTTGAAATGGCCTGAATCACAGTATAGGAATCTGACTGCGTCAAAGCTAAAGGCGATAGTGAAGAGACTTTTAATTACCACTCTAATTTATAACAAGAGTAATGAGTGTGTGCTCGTAAATTGAACCATTAGTTGTAGAAGTGGCACTTAATAAACATGATGGACTTCCTTACAGTACTGACCACACCCTTCGTGTGAAGTAATTCCATCTCGTTTATTAAAGTTTCCAGGACAAAAGCGATAATTAACTGAGAGTGCTCTGAACTTTCCGAGTGCAGATTGGGAGCCTACGATGAAATGTGAGATCACATTTCATACATAGTGCTAGCTGCAGAGCTTCCAGTGTTTTAATACACAGGCCATATATTTTGTATACAGACTACTGAGTTATATAGTGTATTTGGAGCTTAGAAGTTCTGTAATTTGAAGAAGGTTATTTTATTAGCTTTATTTGCACCACGCTTTGGGCGTCAATTTGAAATAGTTTGTATTGAAGGAGTTGTATTATATTTCAACTGTTGGGGAATCGAACTTGTAGTAGTTGCAACCGCACGTATAGTAAAGTTTCCGTAGCCTTCGCCCCAAATGTACTTTCAGGTGGCCTTTGCCCCAAGTTTAAAAAAAATTATTAATTTTGTTATTAAACTGCTTCTTTAAATGTTTGTTTGCCTCGGCTGCGTCAGTATTTATTTTAGAGACATGGTAAGTTCGTGGTGCGACTGAAGAATGTAGACTTACACAGATTTTAAGTTTTAATTCACTCCTTTTTTATTAATCCTTGACACAAATTAAATAACACTTCACTGATATCGAGAGCTGTGAGATTCTTTTATTTAATTCTTCTACTTTTTAACACATATACTTATTTTTCGTCTCACACGAATACGTTTTATATTTCTCTAGAGGACGCATCTTGCATCCGGTTACTATCACTGTCTGCAGGCAACTGAACGGATTTCAACCGTCTAAACTTGTAAATCTCTGTATATCAAGTCTCTGATTGGCTAATCCTAATCCAATAGAACACCTGCATTTAACTAAAGCTTTTTCTGGCTGTTGATTGGCTATTTTTAAACTGACTCAAAATTTACATTATTGTGCTCTAATAATGACTAGTAGCATTTAAACTTTCTTACTCATTATTGCCACAAGGTTACCTCATTGTTAGCAACGTTTAACTTATTATTCTCACAGCTCCTACATTATTAAATTACATAATGCATTCACATAACATTATTGAACATGTTTACTATAATATAAGCATGTGCAATGACTGTTAGGTATATTTTACAAATTATTACATACACATATTGCTTCAAGGCGGGCTGTTATTGAATTTATATATTATATAATTTGATTGAAATCATTTAAGTGTTTAAAATAATGCCTCAAATTGAAATAGCTTATTTTTTCCATTGCTTATAATAATCGGTACCCAATATAAAAAGTTTTGGATATCTAGGAGGGAAAATTGCCAAAGTAGCCCTTGCAAGTTAACATGTTTATATTTCAGAATGAAAAAGGTTTTATCATAGGTAATCACACCAAAGGTTATTAGTTTATTGACAGAATTCAGAAGTGCGAAACATAAGCTAATTTCTGATTAAACGTGTGGCCTCGAATGTAACAGATTATATAAATATTAATATCTTGTTTATGTTTGAAATCAAATCACCATTGTGTCAGATGTCAGATCATGGCATACTAAATACATGAACAAACGCTACAACAGTGCGAATAGGAAATAGTTAACCTTAAAATAAGATAAGCTAAAATCAGAACGTCATAAAGACACATTCCTTTTCAAGAACTGATACTGTAATTACTACGGGAATATATAAATAAATAAATAAAGGAATAATACCGAGATAGAGAAATAAGTACAATAAATAATTTCCACATACTAAATCAATGTATAATATAATAAGTTGAGCTGGAAAATTTGTCCGGTAAGACGAAGGTAATTAGGAAGTCAGGTTAGCGAAAGTCATTAGTATCAGCCAAAGTAGCGAACTCATTAGCTTAAATATTCTTGGAATTCAGTTAGGCTATAAGCTCAATATGTTTGCAGTGTCACTTAGGCAGAATTCTCGAAAAGAGAAAGGCGGGTAGATACTGAGATTTTAGCAAAGCCCCATGGTAACAAAGTTAAGAGGCGCACGTAGGATTTACGTATTGGTAGCGCGTGAAAAATAACGTTGGTGGGGAGTAATGAGCTAGAAGTAATAAATGTGTGCAATTTTAGATTAGACCGTTATTCTTGCTCTGGTACTGACACTGGTACATACGTACATTCGTTCGTGCACACCCTCGTACACATAGTTGTGCTTACATTACTCTCTCTCTCTCTCTCTCTCTCTCTGGTACTGCTCGTGTGAATTGAGCCGCTTGTATGAGTAAGATTTAGCGGCTATTGCGAGAGGTCTTGCTGATAAACATTTTAGCGATTCACGGCAAGTTACACTACCAGTTTCTTTATTATGGAAACAGTTATTTCAAATCGTAAAATTGATACAGGAAGTTAGGAGGTACAATAGTTCAGTTATTACAACTTCGAGTGCTACAATTCCGAGCCTATGTATTTCTTTGTTTTCAAACGGCCGGCAACTCGCTTCATAAGCTCAAGTGTTAGATACCATTAAATTTCTCAGTAAATTTAAACTGGTGTTATCCTTTAACAATACGCACACGGATACGCTGAGAGAAAGATCTCATAGCTTACCACTGGAGCCGCTGGCGCACGAAACAATAAAATGAACTAGTAAATCACTGCAGTATAATCAACAATGCAAAAAAAATGCCGGCCATCATTACTGCTTCAAAATGTCGCACCACATCGAGTGGCTTCAAAATCCACGATCACCGATCCTGTATCAGAACATAGTTTATTTGGAAATTTACTTTTTTAATGTGCAATGATTAAAAACACAATTTTCAAGTTGAAGGAATCTGCTGGTTTTCGGTAACAGAAATTGAAGCGGATTGGACTGAAATGCATACTGATTCTATTACGGTTCACTAATGAGCTGAAGTTTTATCCCATAAAATCGTATCCTTGCAAGCATATTATAAGGTAAACAACCGTGATTGGTCGATATCCGAGACATTGCTAAGCGTTATTGGTCAATATCAAATACACCACCTAGCAATGGAATAATATATTTAAAAGGCGTGCCTAGCGATTTTTAATATTTGAACTAGTCTCATCCGATTTTATTAAAAAAAGATACAAGACTCAATATCTACACAGCGAGTACACCAGATGCCACTGAGCCTTTATCCGTCTCTCTATGGCTGGCTTGAGGCAAATCTCACGAAACGAACATGAACAATGACGGATTTTATACTCGGTTTGAAGCAATGGAAGAGTTGGAGATAACCTCTCTAAATAAATTCTACTTTGATTCGTGTAAACAGGTAAACATTGCTTGCCCAATGTACAGAGAGAGCCAAAAATCTACGAACTGGCCTCGCGGTGTTTTTCCTGCCCGCGTTCTCGGAGCTCGTTGCCGTCTGCCGCTATCATAGAAAGGCGCGGATGAAACCATACAACATTTTTAAAACTACTTTTAAAGGCTTTACTTACCAACTTTATGAAAGCAAATGCCGAAACTGGCCACCGTCGTTGCCCAAGCATTTTTGGCACATCTTTAAGAAACTATACATCACTCGCCGTAGTTCACGTTGAGAAATGCTGGCAATTTACTGGGGGATATTTTGTTTTAATTCTTCCAGGGTGTGTGGGTTTGCCTTGTATACTTTAAATTACTCCAGAGCTAGAAATCGCAGGGGGCTAGGTCGGGGGACCGAGGGAGCCACAAATCTCTACTAACAACTTTGTCTTCAAACACACTTTCAGTTCTTCTCATCGAAATATTGTCCGTGTGAGTTGTTGCAGAGTGTTGTTGAAAAAGGCAAAATCACGCTCCCTGTCTGTTAATTTTCTAAAACAGGGGGCACAATTGTATTCATTTATGCACCGGCTTCAACTATTGACTCGAAAAAAATTGGTGCTTTGATTTATCACCGACCTTTAAAGAAGGAAGGGTGCGTGAGAAATGAGTTACCTAGTGCTGAGATGCACAGCAGCTGAAACATTTATGACACCTCTCTCTTCTGAAGTAGACATGGAAACGATATAAAAAAATATTGTTACCTCCAAAAATATATTATTTCAATGCATTTGCCACTTCGAATACTTATTTTGATAAATAAGTATTTATGTATAAGAATATAACAATACTATTAATAATAAAACGTATAGAATTTACAACGCGTTTGTTACGCGTTCTATACAATTACAGTCTTCGTATGTACCTATATATATTCTTGGAAGTTAGGAAAATGCAGCCTGCAGCCTTTGGTAACTTGGAATATTATTATTATTATTATTATAATTATTATTATTATTATTATTATTATTACAATGATATGGCGCTAGTAGTAAAAACCGTTGTTAAATAAATAGGCTACTATCGTGGGCCTTATTAACGTTATCATTATTGTTGCAATG
Organism: Deroplatys truncata; assembly: GCA_030765065.1. Lineage (NCBI taxonomy): Eukaryota > Metazoa > Arthropoda > Insecta > Mantodea > Mantidae > Deroplatys > Deroplatys truncata. Next base: position 282,463,829 of record CM060975.1, read on the forward strand.
TTAACAGTATTCAACTAGCAAAAATGCAGATAAGTGTTAGGCTCAACCCATCTTTTGGGACGATGTAAGCAGCTAGAAAAGCTAGAAGGGTGATTCTTGGAAAGGGTGGAGTTACGCACTCCACTACCAATTTAAATCTCCCTGGTTCTTCTATGGGCAACCTTGTCTGATCCCGAGTGTAAGACAATGAATAATAAATCAATTACACAAACTTAAAAAATTAAACTCTCCTCAAGCCACACGAGGATTGTGTTTACACAGTCAAGTCAGTGATTCTGACCTTCTTTCTTCATTTAATTCTTAAAAAAATCTGTTATCATTGACTTTTATCAATGAAGAATGTGCTTAAGATTTATGGGAATTAATACCTGTCGCTGTACAATAAAACTTAATGTAAAATATTATACGAAAACCAGAGAATTAAGAAAGAAAAAAAAAATAAATTCTTATTATACAATCCAGCTAGTTTATGATTTAAATAGCTCTCTCTTAATTTTATTCTTGAATTTCTTCACCAACCTCTCTGGTGATGATGCGCTTTTCATTGAGTGGTATTTTCTTATCTTATCCTTAATTTCCTGGTTAAAATATTTCCCTTGTTCTTCGCGTGATACACATAGATTTTCAATGAAAAGGGTACAAATGAAGATTCATAAAATGAAGTGCTAAATTCAATGATAATTCCAAGATGTTGAATCTCCTCAGCACATTTTCAGCAAATAGTATGATTCCCTATCGCTACAGTACCCACGCTTGAAAGGCAAATCACACTTCACCTTCAGTCATTGTGCGGTGAAAATCCTCCAACTTCAGTCTGAGATTAAACAATTACCTTAAAAAATTGGGTTAAATTCAATTAAGCATATTGATTAGGTTGAAGAAAATATTTTGATGTACAATAATTACATTTGGTGTTAATAAAATTTAGAGGTTTTAAATATTTTTATTCAACTAAACCCTTGAAAGAAAACCTTCAATTCCTGATGATAATGATTATGACGATGATGATGGCAGCCCTGATAGGCCACAGCCAAAATTTGTACAGCGGAGGTATACGAACATCCAACCAATAGGGTAAGATGAATTGGCTAACATCATGCATCCCTAGCCAGAAAGGTATGCTGAAGCTAGCAAAAATCTAGCTTATTTTGCCAAACTCCTCACAATGGTGAGTGTATGCATCTCATATATGGGCCGAAAACCTCGTACCCCAAGGGAGCATTCGAAGCAGGCGCATTCCGTGCCAGGAACTGAGCACAATACTCCAACCTAGTGGGCTATGGCGCAAAACTACTTATCTAGCAAACAAACTCGAAGAGCAGTACAAAATCTAACATGCACAGCGCGATTTATAGACAAATACTAAACAAGTATACGAGGCGTATTCCAAAATTAAGGTCCGGTGAACAATATTTAACGGATGGTAGGCCTGAATGAATTTCACGCCTGCAGCGCTGTCTACCGAATCTACCGTAGTGTTGGTTTGACGCAGTAGGCGTTTTCTAGTCGGTGAGAACAGATCGCAATGACCGCGACAATCGTGGATACCGCCAGTTGTGAAGTGCAGGGTATAATTAGATTTTTGCCGGCAAAAGGATCGTCAGCTGCGGACATCCATCGTGAGTTATGCCTCGTGTATAGACCAGACATAATGAGTGACAAACAGGTTCGAAACAGGTGTGAAGAATTTCGAAATGGCCACACAAATGTGCACGATGAACAGTGGAATGGTAGGCCCGGTATTCGGAATGACGACATCGTTGAGCAAGTGAACCAAAAACTTCGAAGTGATCGGCGTTTGACGATTGGTGGTCTGGCAGATGAATTCCAAAATGTTGCTCAAATCCAACTTTAACGGTTATCGGAAACTTTGTGCTAGGTGGGTGCCAAAACTGCTCACCGGTGGGCACAAAGACCAACGAATGCGTAGTGCACGGCAATTTTTAGAGCGTTATAGACAAGATGCAGATGGTTTGTTTTCCCACATTTTTACTGTCGACGAGACATGGATAGCGTACACCAACGCAGAATCCAAACAGTCAATGTAGTGGCGCCGTTACGGTTCATCCAAACCAAAAATGTGTAAGAAATCGCCGTACACGAATCGCAATATGATGGCTACCGTGTTTGATTGACTTCATGGACCGTGGTTGAGCAATTACAGCTGACGTGTATTTTGAGACGCTCACCAAACTGAGACGTGCGATACAAAATCCACGCCCGGCAAACTGTCAACTGGCATCATCCTCCTGCACGACAACGCACGCCCGCACACCGCTGCCAAAACCAAAGAGAAGATTCAAGAGTTTCGTTAGGAACTCTTTGACTACCCTCCATACAGCCCCAACCTGGCACCAAGCGACTATTTCCTCTTCTTGCATTTGAAACGGTGGCTGGGTCGACAACGATTTCAAACCGACATTGAGCTCAAGACGAGCTTTACCAACTGGTTCAATCCCAGGCGGCAGACCTCTATACCATTGTTAAAGAAACTGGTGCAGCGTTACAGTAAGTGTATAGATGTGAACGGCGATTATGTGGAAAACTAAGATATATATGTAGGAAAATATTACTGTCAATAAAAGCTTGTCGTATGAGTGATATTGTTATAACCAAACGGACAGTAGTTTTCGAATACGCCTCATTTACTGATGGGTCTAAAACAAATAGTAGTAGTGGTTGTGATATAATCAATTCCAAACAAAAGATATTCCACAGATTGCCGGAAATATGCTCTGTCTTCACTTGTGAGCTGTTCGCCATCAAAGACACTTTATGTTATATATGTGAATTAGATGATAAAATACCATTCTTGGTGTGCACTGACTCCAGAGGCGCTCTTTTAGTGCTTCAAGATTCGCCATCAAAGAAGCTCCATGTTATATTTGCGAATTAGATATAAAATACCTTCCTTGATGTGTACTGACTCCAGAAGTGCTCTTTTAGTACTACCTACGGCCCTCTCGTTATGAAAATGTCTATTTCAAGATGACAACATTAATTTGAAACAAATTCTGTATACGACTTTGAGAAACTCTTGGACTGTCTCGCCAAATAGTAAACATGGAGCATGAAACAAGTCCAGTAAGCCACCTAAACTCCGGGCTCAAATATTCATCACAAGTATCCAAATTGGACACATATCCATCCAAACTCTCACACTCCTACATTCAGGACCAACCACCTGAATGCAGAACTTGTAACGCAAGAGAAACTGTCCAACATATAATTCAAAACTGTCGGCAGTATAGTCATTGGAGTAACGCCCTCAATGAAGGATGTGAGTACTTGCAAACTTTTTGCAGTTTTTCAAATGTACAAAATTATATAACAAAATATTAACACATTATCTTTGTTTTATATTATTTTAATCAAATATTGTAACGTTGTATTGTAGCGCATGTGTGTGCATTGTTGCGTCGGACACATTATTGCTATGTATAATGATATTGTTGAACTAATTATTTCGTTTTTTAACTTTGAATTCTTGTCCGACGCGGCATACTTCCCTCCAATTCCTAGTCAAGGAGGGTGACGGCAGGTTGAGGGAAGAGCCTCGTTGTCTGATAGCGTGGGTCTGTGAGAAGCGTTAATCTAGCGTATATCTTCAGTGTGTGTGGTTTGTATGTAGGAGTGCATGTTGCTGTGTATATGCGTGCGTGGAGCATTTCTCCCAGTGATTGGGTACCATGTAGCAGTACTAAGGTAACTTTATAGTAAAGCAGAGTTAAATGTGAATTTATATGTATTATTTATAAATATCCCACGCCCGCTTTAGACTTGTGCAGCAAGTTCATGGTATCTCTTGTATGCCTCTGTAATTATTTCCAAAGTATTCAATGTTGTAGATTTCCTGTGAATAACAAATTATTATTTATAGCCTAGTTGAAACTTTAGCAGCAAGTAAATTTCAAAATCTGATGTGCTACATTCACATTAGGTTTTTTTACCTGTACTGTTTATTTTGTATGTTTTTCAAAGTGTAACCTTTCATGTGTATGTTTTCAAACTGAGCTTTGTGTTAACCGTTAACTTTAATAGAACGTTAATGCAGAAACAGCTGCATTACAAATTTCGTGGTAGGCAAACAGAAACGATGGTCAAATATTTAAAAGCTGGTCATAGTATGCTGATTTTGAAACTCCATACCCTTCCCATAGCATAGCACAAACATACTGAATGTTTACAGCACGTCAAAGTAAAAAATACAAAAGTATTAAAAAATTCAAACCAATATCAACAAATTCTCGCAAATGACTGATGCTCCACAAAGAAAAGGCTATTTTAAATAAATTATATGTTTTAAAGAGACCTGCATTTTTATGTAGTTTTATATATTTTATTTGTCTTTGAATATCTAAAATTCATGGTATTTTATTTAAAATCGTTAGAGAAGTTTTTTGAGAAAATCAAAAGTATTTTAAGAAAAATCAAAAGCTTTTAAGCATTTTCCATGAAGGATGCTGATGTTAAATACCAAGTTTGGAATTTGTCCCACGTTTCGTTTTCAGTTACGCTATTCTCTCTCTCTCTCTCTGTCACACACACACACACACACACACACACACACACACACACACACACACACGAACCTTTTCTTATTCTTAACACATATTTGCAGTGAAATCGTTACCAAATTTTTGAGTGGAATACAATACGTAACGTACTTAAAATACGTAGAGAGTGATGAACGACCCGTTCAACCAAGCAGCCCTGTAATGCTCACGGGAAATATTCTTTTCTTACAGCAAGCAACAATCCCTGTCATCCGCCCTGCACCGTTAAACGCCACAAAACCTAGAAGAACACCTGAAAGTTGAGAAAGAAACGAAATGAAAAGGAAATCTGGTAGATGAGACACCACCCCAGCATGCATATATCAAACAGGGAAAACCACGAAAACCCTAGGTCAAAGCCATTGAATGGAACCGAACCCCTATGCGAGCTCACACGTTATGGTAGAGCCGTCTCGTTCGGTTTTCTTCTACGTAAGTAGCAGCGAAAATAAAAATTACATTTTTATATGGAGTGAAAGAAATCATGACTTTAAGGTTGAGATTTGTTCCCTCGTTCACTTCGAAAAGCAACGCCTCCTTCTTTAATTGCATTTATGGTGGTTGGAATTCTCATTTTGGATACATCTCATATGTACTGGACGTATTCTGAAGCGCTCTCTGACCTCTGTGGCGAGCTAGATGATAACGCCAGCGTCTGCGACATTGAATGCCATAACTAAGTAGCAAACAGGGAGTCAGTACGGCCTCTTGTAATGGCCGGGCGGGGTTTCTCTCCACCCCGAGTCATAAAAGTGACGTGAAAAATAACACACCGAGGGGTGGAGTGGTCAGGATAATGACCCGTGGTTAATATTCATAATCGCTATGAAATTACTCGATGAGAGCAGGCTGTACTTAAGGAAATGAGCTAGAGAAACAGCCCCTTGGTGATTTCTCAGGGAACGGTATGCCGAAGCCTGTCTTACCAAAGCAAGAAATGCTCTAAAGTAAAAAAACATCTGATGTGGCACAGTCACATGACTTGCTCTATCCCATATCTTTATTAGTGGGTATACAAGCTATTCCTACTAAAGCTTATTTTGCTATCTACTACATTTAATCCAAATAAATCTTTGAAAAACAGCTACATTACACATTTCGTTATAGATACAAGGAGAACAGTGATACTCGAATATTTAAGAATCGACGCTATATGCTGGCCTTAAAATTCCATACTGTTTCTATGCAATCGGGAGAAAATTTATGAGTCTAAAAGAATAACAAGTATTGAACAATTCGAATCCTTAACGATAGTTATTTTAGATATGGCTTTTGTTACAAAAACTTATTCCAAAAAAATTGTGTGGTTTAAAAATCTAACATACATTGTACACCTAGTTTTCGTCTATCGCTTTAGGTTTACAAGTTATACAAGACTATACAAAATCCTTCCTAATGAAGAGAAATTCCTAGCCTATTCACAGAAAATCCAAGATAAAAATTTTATTTTTCTTGTGAACATCTTTTATATATGGTATTTGAATCAAAGTGATTGGAGCTATTTTTAGAAAAGAAATATTTTCGAAAAATATTCCATATATGTAGTTGGGTGGTAGGATTTTGTATAAAATCTTCATGTCTTATCCTTGGGAGATGCTAAACTCGAATACCAAGTTTAGTATTTTTCCAACTTTGCATTTTTCAATTATTGTGTTCACACACACATACACACATGGATACGTTTCCAAAAATTATTTGGATTCAGGGCGCCTCAAAGCATGTATCTCCGGTGAAATCTCGGTATCGAACTTTTTGGGTGAAGTGCAGTACTTCCCCTACTTACTATACGCACTAGAGAAAGTAAAATCATTATTGAACACCAGTAAAAGCATTGTAACAAATGAAAACAACAGCTGCTGCTAAGCACACTTGTCATTTAGGTACTCAGCGTAGCACAAATTTTACACTTGAGACAGTTTTGACACACATTCATAACAGAACACAATTGATACATAGAATCGAATACAACTGGTAACTAAACTACATTCGACACTGCCCACTTTTAACTGTCCAGACTCCTTGACTTCATGCTCCATTTAACTTCGTAACTTCTTCACTAACAGAACTGGCTAAACTCCCGGGCAAGAGCAGTCCTTTATATAGGCCTCGCATACACAGCGGAATATTCTAAAACGGAACATTGTGGAACAGGGAATGGGCTACTGTTCCGCACTGGCTATTATTCCGACTCCAGTCGAAGTCCACACCCAGGTGTCGGGCCGAGAGGTGCCTACTGGCGGCCCGCAGGTAAATGGCGCGCGCGGTCACAATATACTTTAGTAGCTCTCTCTAGGAAGTTAAAAGTATTATAAACACGTGCAAATTTTAACTTTTAGTAGCGAAAGCACCACACTGAACTATTCTAAGTAGCCTAATTGGATGTGGGTTAAGTTTAAAGGTTTGCATTTCGGCAATGGCTTTGGATAAATTAGAATGGGATGCGATTCCCTTCATCGCCAAGTAGTCCACGTGCTCAGGCTCCTGAGAGAGAGAGAGAGAGAGAGGACATGTAGATTTCCCAATCGTTGGGAGGGATTTTCTGGAACTTACACTATGTGATCAAAAGTATCCGGACACCCCACAAACATACGTTCTTCATCTTAGGTACATTGTGCTACCACCTACTGTCTGGTACTCATTATCCGCGACCTCAGTAATCATGACATCGTGAAACAGCAGAATGGGACGCTTCGTGGAACTCAGGAACTTCGAACGTGGTCAGGTGCTTGGGTGTCACTTGTGTCAAAAGTATGTATGCGAGATTTCCACACTCCTAAACATCCCTAGGTCTACTGTTTCTGATGTGATAGTGAAGTGGAAACGTGAAGCACAAAAGCGTAGAGGCCGACCTCGTCTGTTGACTGACAGAGACCGCCGATATCTGAAGAGAGTCATAAAAAGTAATACGCAGACATCTATCCAGACCATCACACGGTATTTCCAAACTGCATCAGGATCCACTCCAAGTAGGTAGTATGAAAATTAGGCGTGAGGTGAGAAACCTTGGATTCCATGATCGAGCGGCTGCTCATAAGCCACACATCACGCAGGAAAATGCCAAACGACGCCTCGCTTGGTGTAAGGAGCGTCAAAATTACACGATTAAACAGTGACAAAACGTTGTGTGTAGTAACGAATCACTGTACACAATGTGGGGATCCGATGGCAGGGTGTGCGTATGGCGAATGCCCGGTGAACGTCATCTGCCAGCGTGTGTAGTGCCAACAGTGGAATTCGGAGGTGGTGGTGTTATGGTGTGGTGGTGGTTTTCCTGCAGGGGGCTTACACCCTTAGTTGTTTTGCGTGGCACGATAACAGCGCAGACCTACATTGATATTTTAAGCACCTTCTTGCTTCCCACTGTTGCAGAGCAATTCGGGGATGGTGATTGTATCTTTCAACACGATCGAGCACATGTTCATACAACACGGGCTGTGGCGGAGTGGTTACACGACAATAACATCCATGTAATGGACTGGCCTGCACAGAGTCCTAACTTAAATCCTATAGAACAGCTTTGGGATGTTTTGGAACGCCGACTTCGTGCCCAGGCCTCGCCGACCTACATCGATACCACACCTCAGTTCCGCACTCCGTGAAGAATGGACTGCCATTCCCCAAGAAACTTTCCATCACCTGATTGAAAGTATGCCTGCGAGAGTGAACGCTGTCATCAAGACTAAGGGTGGGCCAACACCATATTGTCTTCCAGAATTACCGATGGAGGGCGCCACGAACTTGTACGTCATTTTCAGCCAGGTGTCCGGATACTTTTGTTCACCTAGTTTATATACAAAAACGCATACATTTAGCAAAACTTGATCTCTCTGCCGCGCATCTGTAGATGGAGATGACGCAACGAATTTGTTGGTGTTATAGTGATAAATAGGAATATCCTACTGAAATTCCATTTTTAAAGCGATTATGATAATTCCAGACACTAAATTCAACATTCTTCCTCAAAGTTTTAAAAATAATTTCATAGAAATATCGCCAAGCCGTCTCTAAGTGCTTCAAGGACTAGAAATTCGCAATAGAAAATGTTGATCAGTCGTTTACGTAACCTTAACAGACGTTTTAGAAATATTTAACTTCCATTACACTTAGTTTTGGAAAATATATAATGAAGCTCTTTAACACGGTGGCGGTGTATGCATTTAGCGTGTGTCTGTCTGTCCGCCTGCCTGCCTGCCGGCCTGCTTGATTTGACTTGATTATGATGACTGAAACCTAAGGTTTGTTAGATAATCTTGTATCACTATTGTTTTTAAACAGCCTGTCCCTTTATTAGAAGCAATAGTTTCTTAACTAAGTTTTCTTTATGGAAATCAGCATTTGGGTTTATTAGACACAAGTTCATATATTTTCCTACCCAGTGTTTCACATTTGAAGATTATATGAGACAGTTTCATCTCTTCGTTACATAGCCTACAAACTGGTTTCTCTCTAAAGATTTACTTTGTATGTAGGTGTTTCCGTAATATACAATTAGCCGTCAAGAGCCCGGTTATCAGGTTTATTCAAGATCTATTGAGTTAAGTGGTTATCCATTGAATGAGAAGGATATACTGCTCATAATTCTCTTACTGTCCTTGCATCCCTCTCTTTGAACTCATCATAATTGGTGGTTATGATTATTCCACTTAACAATGATCCTTCAAACAGAGTTTAAAGGGTATGTAAAAAAACTGTTTCAGGTCCAGCAAACCTTTTCTTGCCAGGATATCTGCTTTTTCATAGCTAAATTCCCTAATGTCCAGATACCTACCAAGATTAACATTGTGCTTTGCCAGTTGCATAAGTTTATTAGGCATCTGTCTGTGATAGGCATTGCAATAGTAAAAGGAACATAGTATGGGAGAAATAAAAGTATAAATGTTTTGACACTGATTAAACCAACTACAACAAAATGTCCTAATTCGTCTTTGTTCTGGTCTGCTGATAAGCATTAAATAGGTCGTCCATTCCATGTTTTGGAAATGACCGTGTTATAATAAAGCTGGTAGGTGAAGCTACTGTATTCCTGCCAACATCTGCTTCATTATTGTCACAAACACAGCAAGAGGATGGGAAGACGAAACAGTTACGAAACAGTTACGTGGTCATCAGCATAATATTCAGAGATTGAAAACATTTCGTCATTTAGTTTTCAATCGCATTGTCTTGATTCAAGGTAATGCCTCTGTGACATTTGACCAAATATTGTTAAAAATTAAAAAAATTAAGTTTTTTCATAATAAAATAAACGTAAGAGTTCTAAACATAAGAAATCCTACCATTTTTTCCACTTGGCGCACTAAACTATCATTAACTAAAGCTATAAATAGACAGGTGCGTGCTTATTAATATGCACACCAAAACTTAAATTGGTTTTCTCGCAAACCTTTTTTCATACTCAAAATGCTTCACACATCAAATCCCATACATTGGAAGAACTAAAAGAAAACATCAGGTGAAAAATTAACTCAATTTTGGGTGTTGAACTCTCCAGTGTGAATTAAAATGTCATGAAAAGATGCCAGGAATATGCGGATAGTGGACATTTCTAACATCACTTGTGATACCTGTGTTCTTAGTAGCATTGTAATTGTAACTATGGGAACGTTGAGGTGGAAATATATAACTGTTTCGGCGCGAGCTGCGGCGGCAGCTTACGAGCACGCGTGCGGTGGCCACAGTGTGAAGGAAAAACACTGAATATTTAAAATATAGCGACTGTGCCTACAATAATAAAATATATACGTTACCTTCATTTTATGCCAAGGGCGCGGATCGCGCGAATGCGTGCTCCGTACACAGTCTACTACACTGCGGGGTTTTCCGTTCCGTAACTCTCGCGTTTCTTACTTACAAGTGTTAGTAACACATATGTAATGAGTAGTAATCTTGTTAGTGTGTTGAAAGTGGTATCCATCTGCGCAAAGACATTCTTGACATCGTCGGATGAAATTATCATTCACACGCATAAGTTCTTGCGTAAAGTTCATAATTTCTGCTTTTGTATTGTCCTGAATTTCGCCTACGTTGTGGGGACTGTTCCTATAAACTTTATTCTTTTAACGTTTACCGATCCCGTTGTTCTAAATTTATTGACTAAACATCTCGCAGAGTCTCTACTCGTAACTGATAATCAGGAAATTGCTGCTGAAATTGTTTATACACCTGTCTACATGATTCAGTTTTCACGTATGTATCTACATAAAAATACGCTGTTCAAGCGTGAATTTGTTGACAAGCCATTCCGTGGATAATAGGAGAACAACATTCCTAAGGAAATCACATACAACGCACGTATTGTCGAAACACTTCACAACACGAAAACAAAGCAACGACTGAGACAACTCACAGCTGGTAAATGTACCCTTAACACGTCCTGCGCCGCTGCTGCGCTGTGGTGTAATACCGAGATCACTGCTCTCGGCCGATACGCATATAAGGCAATTGTGGCCTTGGCATAAAACGAAGACACTGTACATAATTCAAGAGGAAGCTCCAATAGCACAGAAAGCTACAAATGTGACTTTTAGTTTCCACTTAATGAACATTTTCATATATTAAAATTTAAAGAATTTTTTATAAAATTTTAGTTATGATATTTAAAAAAACTTATAACTTCTCCTTCTGGAAACAAAAGTTTATTATTTTCATTTACTCAACAGTAAAAGTGTTGCAGAAAATGCCAAGAATAATTCAGTTAATTATCTTAAATAGTGTTTTGGATAATGGTTTATCAATTGGTTAAATTTGGAATTGTCGAGATAGGATATTAGGTTACCCTTAAACTAAAAAACACATATTTATGTAGCTTACCCTACGTACACATGTACACCTCTACATCCATCTCTAAAGATAGAATAGCACATTTTCACAATACCCGTTCAAGATTTGCTAATGGAAATTAGCTAAATTTGAAAACGAGGTTTATTTTGGACGGGTCCATTATATTTTTGACACACAGACGGTGCTCACATATGTTAAACCCTTAACTTAACCGTCAGCACAACTTAAGCTTGAAGCTGTAATTACCTTTGTTGTCTCATCAAGGCTAGAGTACCTACTGCGATTTGCATAATTAGCAATTAGGGGAGATTAGAAGCCCGGGGTATGCCCTCTAATCATGCTCCAGTAAAATCGTGCGAGTTAAATAAAAAAAAAACGCTCTTCACATTCTCGTCCTGGAGTGCTGTAATATAAAACAAATACCGCTTTTGTTTTCGTTTCTACAATGCATGGGGGATGTAAAGTGGGGAGGAAATGTAACCTCCAACCCCTCATGTGAACGGCACAAGGAAAGCCAGCTGGTGTACTAATTGCATTCCTGGGAAGAGAATTAATTTTAAGGGACCTAGCTCTCACTCTATCGGCAATGCTAAATTTAGAAAATTTGGGCATAACTATACGCTGATGATTAAATGAAAATTCACGGGTCTGTAAATTCTGCTTGCCACTTTCTGGTGCTTTACTCGTCAACATTCTCTCTTAAACTGTTTTGTTTGGTTTACAATATTTTGTTTCTCCCTTAATCAACTGGCCATTAAAATATAGATTTAATCAAGTATCATATTTTTATCTTGAGAGTTGCAGTACATAACACAATGTAATAGGTTAAAAGACACAAACAATTTTGTGTTACATTCACATGACTGTCTCTCTTCTCTCTCGGGAGTAGGTACTTTCTCTCCTACGTGCATAGTAGGTAGAGAAAGTATTGCATTCCACCTAAAAGTTCAACACAGAGATTTCACTGGCAATGCATGTTTTAAGCCGCCTTGAATCCAAAAAAAATATTAGAACACGTTCAGTTTGTGTGTGCGTATCTAGGAATAAATCACTTAAATGATATCAATCTAATTATATAATATAAAAAATAATAACAGCCCGCCTTAAATCAATATGTGTATAATATAATATATAAAGTGTATATTACAGTCACTGTATTATGTTGATATTATGTACATGTATAATAATGCTATGTGAATGTATTGCGTAGTTTAACAATGTAGGAGTTGTGAGAATAGAAGTAAACTGTTTTCCGTAGCAAACAGAATTACAAAGTAAAAGCCGAAAGTTGCTATCAATGAGGTAACCTTGGGACAACAATAACTTAGAAAGTTTAATAAAGCCTACTAATAATTTTTGGAACAATAATAATGTAATATTTAAAACAGTTTATATAGCCAATCAAAAACTAGAAAAAGCTTAAGTTAAACAAAAGTATTCTATTGGAGTAGGTTTAGCCAATTGGAGACATGAAATAGAGTAAATGTACAAATTCAGGCGGGAGACGCTACAAGATTGCGTACCCGATCGGTACGGTACGTGTTCAGTGTGAGACATAAAAATCAATTGCGGTGAGAATAATATAAATGTTAGGTGTTAAAAAGTACAATTAACAATAATTGCACAGCTCTACAGTATAATACATCAGTGAAGTATTATTTAATCGTGTGAAGGATTAATAACAAAGTACAGTAGAATTACAATTTGTATCAGCCTTGTTCTTTAGCCATACCAGCCATGCTAAGAGATACGTGTTCTGCAAATTACTACTGACGCAGCCGAGGTGTACATACATATACATATATAATATATAAATAAAGTAACATTAAAATAAAAGTTAAATTTTAAACGTGAGGCGAAGGCCACCGGAAACTTTGTTCCGTAGTGGGGCGAACACTCCTAGAAACAACCTCCCGCAAATTGACATCCTATACTTGCGTGGTCTAAAGCAGCTTTAAATTGACGCCCATAGTGGTGCAACCGCTACAACAATAAAATCCCGCTCAAACTTAAAAACGAAAAGTCGGATAAATACTAAACTTGGTATTTAGGTTCAGTACCTTCCAAAGATGTGATAGGAAGATTTTAAAGAAAATCCCCCTCTCCAAACTACCGTTTACATGAAAAAATTGCATTATGTTCGATTTTATCAAAAATGAGTAACAATCTTGATTAAAACACTATACCATTATATTTAATAGGTATTTACAGGGCAAATAAAACATATATATTTAATTTTCTGAGAATATTCTCTTAAGTCCTGTTCATTTGGAAGGAATTTTTATAATCTTCTAGATGTAAGAAATAGACTAAAACATACTAATAGATCTCTTTAAAAACACGTTTTTGTGGCATCAGCCAATTTCGAATTGTTCATTACTTAGCCATTTTTTAAAGTCTTCTCGATGTGTAGATAAATATAAAATTTAGAATTTTAATTAAATTCTTTACTCCTTTATTCTAATCGAATAGTTTCTATTCTATTCTCTTTCTTTGTTTCGTTTTATTCATTATTTTGTAGACATTGTATAGTTTGCATTTATTTTATCTGAAAAAAATGTTTGTATGTAAAATGTAAATGTGTTGTGAGAATAAGTGTAAAGTTAATGTCTTACCCGGCGTAGCAACCAAGGTGCAGAGATAGTATATTCAGATTTTATTTATTTGTTCATTTGTTTTAGTTACTCGCAATGTCATGGAAGGCGTTTAGCGTCCAGTTCTAAAACATTTTATTATCGCTATTCCCTTTGTATCTGTAACGAAACGTGTAATGCAGCTATTTCTGGAAAAGTTTATCTCGATGAAAATGAAGTAGGTAGGAAAATAAACTTTTATAAGTATAATTGTACTTCCACTAATAAGCGATAAAGGGTAGAAACAATCGTGTGAATGTAACACATCAGATTACTTTTTACTTTCTCTACTACGTATAGTAAGTAGGGGAAGTATTGCATTCCACCCAAAAATTCGATACCGAGATTTCACCGGAAATACATGTTTTGAGACCTCCTGAATCCAAAAAAAGCATTTTTGGAAACATGTCCGTGTGTGTGTCTGTGAACAGCATAACTCAAAAACGAACAGCCGGATAAACACCAAACTTGGTATTTAGGTTCAGTATCTTCCAGAGATGCGACACGAAGGTTTTCAAGAAAATCCCCCCACCCTAGACTACCCTTTACATGGAACATTTTTCGAAAATTTTAATTTTCTCAAAAATGGCTAACGATTTTGATGAAAATATCATATGTTTAAGATAATGTCATGAGAAATGAAATGTATATCTCGAATTTCCTGGGAATGTCTCCAGAAGTATTCTTCATTGTGAACGACTTTTGCATAACTGGTAAACCATAAGAGATAGACAACATTTTACTACACAAAAAATGTAGATCGCGTTAAAATACACAATTTATGTCATATACATTTCTTTTGTTGAGTGAATCGTTTTCGAGATATTGCTTGTTATTTCCTTAAATTTTTCAATACTTATACTTTTTCTCAAATTCGTTATTCATTTTTTTATGTCCTGGACATGCAAAGAGAATGGAATGCACCACATAGCAACCAGCGTTAAAAGATTTGACTATCGCTTAAAAGCTACCATATTTCCCTTGCATCTACAAGAAAATTAGCAATAAGATTGACAGCTCGATATCACGATTAACATGGCATATGGAAAATAAGCGTTTGTAAAAATAGTTTGTACAAGAGTTGAGAAAGTCATGTGAGTGTAACACATCAGATTTTTTATGTAGCGTCTACAAACTATTATTGCAAAAGGCGATTCTTCTAACTGCTTCAAGTTAATTGAGATACACATCTGCAAAAAGAGCTTCATTATCAGGCATAGGAATTTCTAAGCACTGAAGTCAGGACGAAAGGAAATAATGTTGAGCTGTTATTGGACTTCACGAATTGACGTTGTAGGTTACGAACCACTCTTCCATCCCTCGTACAGCCTGTTGGCATTTACTGACAGCGCTCGCCAGATCGTGTTTACCGCCCTCAATGACCCTTGGCCGCTGTTGTTGACATTCTTTGCTGTGATAATGGTTTGAGTGTAGATAACTTGAAACCAAACTGATTATGAACGCTGATGCCTGTTCATTACATATTTCGTTATACACACAAGGTAATAGCGATAGTCAAGTGTTTAAAAACTGGTCACTATGTACTGGCCTTGGAATTCTATAGGCTTACCATGATAGAGCGAGGAAATTTATATTTTCAAAAAATGAAAGTATTGATAGAATTTGAACCAAAAATAACGGATATATCGGAATGGCCGATGCCACAATAAAAGTTACTTTAGATAAATGTGTATTTTAAAGAGATTAATGTAGTAAGCTTTCAGTCTATCTGTTATGGTTTACACGTTATACAAAACTCCTTTTGAATGAGGACTTCACAGGCTATTCCAAGAAAGTTCAAGATATAAGAATATTTTATTTGCCCTGTAAGTATTATGTATAATAGTATAGTATTTTAATAAAGATTGGAATTAATTGTTCTTCCACACAAGCCGTGTGTTGGGCAAGGTTGGAAACGTAAAATCAGACGACTGAAAAATTCAATGCAATAGCCGGGATTTGAACAAGGATCTCCTGGTCCCCGTCCAGTTGCTCCAACTACTGAGCTATCATGGCAACATGCCGGTACGAATTAAATTCTCCAACCGATGCGCAGTTTTCCCGGTAAACCACAAGGAGATCTCAAATTGTATTGAGATGGCATACTCCAATGGCGACTTACAATGTTGTAAATACTTTAAGTGCCGGGCTTCATAGTTTCAACGACTATTAGGTCAATTAACGGAATTGTTCTTCCACACAAGCCGTGTGTTGGGCAAGGTTGGAAAGGTAGAATCAGTCGACTGAAATCTTAATAAATCTTAATAAAGATTGTTAATCACTTTTTAGAAAATCAAACATAAAACAAATTTTTTCTACGTAAAGGTTAGTTTGGAGTGGGGTGATACTATAATTATGGACGAAAAAATATGAACAATTAAATAAAGAAAGAATAGTAAGATAGAGAAATAATTTAGGACAATGTATTGTCGTATGCCTCACTTAGTAGTATTATTTAACTTCAGAGGAGAGCTACTCGCTTGTGAGAGGGATCGTTAATCAAACAAAGAACTTTAATTTAAGAGGCAACGACGAGGACGCAGCTAAGTTAACTTTACAAAAATAATGTTACACCAACATATTATCTGGCTGAAGGGAGAGGAAAGGAAGTCAACACTATCATAATTAAAACTGCTAGAGGATGGATAGCTGGTAGATTTATTATAAAAGTTGTCTTACCCCATGTGTCTGCCGGGCGAGGACGACATATCTTAGGCAGTTGTCCGACTAACTAACTCGAAGCCTAGTCACAGAATGATGCTACGCCAAGTTGGCGTCAGTAACGCCATATCCCTTCCAATGACACACTGTTTCCCCTGAATCGCCCCCACTCAGACAAACTGCCCCCTCCGATCCCGGTAACCAGAGAGCGTCTTAACAAGACTATCTGTGCACATGCCACAGTATAATGTAACAAGCTTGATTTGAACGCTTTTGTACGGAAAGACAAGGTAAATAGGAAATCAGGTTAGCCAGTCATTAGCGACAGCCAAAGTAGGGAACATATCAGCTTCAGGATTTCTGGGAGCGCAGTTAGATTGTAAGTTCAATACGCTTACACAGCCACATAGGTCGAAATTCTGAAAAAGAAAAGTGAAAGGTATTCCAAGAGTTCAGCTAGGCCAGCATTGCAACAAAGTTAAGATGTGCACACATGATTGAAGAATTGTTTGCGCGTGAAAGATGACGCTGGTGGGAGTAATTCAAATGTAGGCGTGGCTTAAGGAATAAGAATGCGAGCATCTAAATCGGAGAGTTACTCTATTCTGGTGCCGTCATGGGTAGCGATAGACGTTTGTGCACAGAGTTGTGCACACATTAATTACTGTCTATGGTACCGTCAGCGGTACTTGCTTGTGATATTTTAAGCGTCGTGCTTGTGTGAGTGTCGGTTATTGCGAAGGATCTTGCCGGTAAACATTTTAGGGACTCACGGCAGATTATGCCTCTAGTTTCAATTACTGTGGAAATAGTGATTTCCAATCGCAACTGTGATACTGCAGAAGTTAGCAGGTATAATAATTCAGTTGTTACAATTTCAAGTGCTACGAAATCAGTCCATTTCTTCATCTGAAACGGTCGACAACCCACTTCACTAACTCAAATACTAGTTCGTAATACATTTCTCAGTCAATTTAAATTGGTGTTGTCCTTCACAATACATCAACGCATACTCTGAGGGAAAATACTCATAGCTCTACCACTGGATCAGCCGGCAGTAGAATCAACAGCAGATATTGGAGATAACGAGAAAAGGTGGCAACTACATTGCTACTTAAAATTGTCGCACCATCATCGCGTGCATCTTAGTTCAACTTCAGGAGAATATTCTTGAAAATCTTCCATCGCATATTTGGAAGACGTTGAATCTCCAAGTTTGTATTTATCGAATATTTCGTTTTTGATACAATAAAATGTAGATTCGGCTTGAAGGCGCTGGTCCAACTGATGGAAGTTCTCCCAAAGTTTCGCCCATAACTTCGCTGGCCATCTTCAAGGGTTAATTTACACCTATTGGACCCCGAGCTACAAGTCTGGAATCTGCATTTTATTGTTCTAACGCTGGTTGTGAAAGTCTTAGTGTTTTTATTTAATTTTGTAATTATATTGTACACACCCATACGTACACATGCACAGGCTTTGTTCTAACAATGCTAGTTTGGGATTCAGGAGGCTTCAAAACATTTTTTTTTCGGTTGAAATCTCGATTGAAAGGGCAATAAAACGCATAGATTTCAGCAGCTAGAGCGGCAACGTAAATGTAACTATTGGTTCGGTTAGTAATTGCACATTTTATACACATTGTTTTAATTTTTTCATTTCTAAATTGCAGATGGGCTACAAATATTGCAACAAAAACACTGTACATACAGGTTCTTCCAAAGGCTCTCCACCTCGTGTTCGTGTTATGTACCAAAAGCGGGATCTTGTAGTGCACAATGGGCCATTCGCTAATGTTTTCTATATTATATTGTACTGACAAGCTGAGGTCTGTAGAAAACCACTCTGTGTACTCTAACAGAAAAACTCTGTTGTGGCATCAGTGTGATAACCTTTGCTTGAGTGATGATGCACGTAAAGCACGCTGCTGTTCTCTGCTTGAAGAGTGCTCATTAAATGCTGTGATTCACTAATTAGTGCAGATCTATGACCCAATTAAACAGAGATATAACAGAGAGAATTAAAGCGGAAGTATAACGTCCATTCATAACTGGGCTAGCAGAGCCCGCTGCTCAGCTCTCATTTAATTGCAAAGATTCTTCTATCTGTCTGTACCACTCTCGTCCTTTTGTTGCCTTCCCCCTCCATCTCTGCGGAACAAACATACGTACAGCAACGTATTCGTCACCACTTAAAAATGATAGCACCAAATTGCGATACAAGTGCGGTAAATGCATCTTTGAAGAACAAATTTCTACAAAGCACTTAACGCATGTATATTGCATACTATTTTTCTGACCATAGAGAAAATAAAATTAATCACTGTCAGCTGTTCAAAAGCAGTATCAAGGTCGACCGCGCTAGCCTTTATGAACTGGTGATCGATTAATCACGCCTGATAGGTTTGACCAAGTCAACAACTGAGGGTGACATTACTGCTTGTGCTGATAGAGTTATGCAGTTTAAATGCTGGATGAATTAAATCGTAAGTAAATGTTAACAAATAAAGAAAATAAAGACTAACACTTAAGCGGT
The DNA here is from genome assembly GCA_030765065.1 of Deroplatys truncata. Classification (NCBI taxonomy): domain Eukaryota; kingdom Metazoa; phylum Arthropoda; class Insecta; order Mantodea; family Mantidae; genus Deroplatys; species Deroplatys truncata. The sequence goes on from CM060975.1 coordinate 282,482,994, forward strand.
AGAACTCGACTGTCAAATATAAATATATTGCATATCTTCAACTATATATATAATTATATATATACTGAGGCAATATTTTCAACACTTAAATAATACCAGTCTAATTATATAATATAAAATATAATGACAGCCCGCCTTAAAGCACAATATGTGTGTAATAAAGTATAAAATGTATGCAACAGTCATTGTATTATGTTTATATTAATATGTACATGTACAATAATGTTATGTGAATGTATTACGTAATTTAACAGTGTAGGAGCTGTGAGAATAGAAGCAAGCTACTTTCCGTAGCAAACAGAATTATAAAGTAGAAGTTGAAAGTTGCTAATAATTAGGTAACCTTGAGACAACAATAAATTAAAAGGTTTAATAATGCTACTAATAATTCTTGGAACAATAATGTAATGTTTAAAACAATTTATAAATAGCCAAACAAAAACTACGTACAAAGCTTTAAGTTAAATAAAAGTTTTCTATTGGAGTACAATTAGCCAATCAGAGACTTGAAATAGAGTAAATGTACGAATTTCGGCGGTAGACGCTAGACGCTACAAGGAAGCGTTCCCGAGCAGTTTGATTTTATAGGTATTCAGTGTGAGAAATAAAAATTCATTTCGGCGAGAATAATATAAAGTTTACGTGTTAAAAAGTGCAAATAACAATAATCTCACAGTTCTATTGTATGATATATCAGTCAAGTGTTATTCAAGTGTGTGAAGAATTAATAAAAGGAGTGAAGTCAAAAAAATTATAATTTGTGCAAGCCTTCATTCTTTACCGTACTATCCCTGCTAAGAGATACGTGTTCTAAAAATTATTACCAACGCAGCCGAGGCATACATATATAATATTTAAATAAATACTTAAAATAAAAAATTGATTCCTGAACGGGGGGCGAAGGCCACCGGATAAGTGAACGTGGGGCGAAGGCCACCGGAAACTTTGTACCGTACGTGGGGCAAACACTCCAAGAAACACATCTCCCGCAATACGTGGTGCATACAGCAGTAACAAACAACTTTAAGTTTGGATTTCCATACTTGAGGCTACAACCAACTACTTTAAAACAACACACTTATTTCTATTGTTCTTTTTCTTATTATTATCATCATTATCATTCTTTCTTTTCATGTTATCATTATTGGTATAGCAACTTAACTTTTTTCTTTCTCTTTGCTAACTTTGATCTCTACTTTGAAATTCAGGCTTATGTTTTGTCCATTTATATGTTCCTTATTTTTCTCATTTCAATTTTAAATTATTATTTTCAAGTGTGCTTTGTCCATAGTGGCAGTCTGTATATACAGGAAGCTGTTTATGAATAAACAATTGTATATATAAATGTGTGTGGGTGAATAGTGGAGCATTAAATTCGTTTTATTAACGGCGGCGAATAAAACGTAAGAGGAATTTCAGCTTCCCACATGATAGCATAAGTGGATAAGGAAAACCACTACCGTAGAAAATATACCATTATATGTATTCAGTAGATGAAGTCTTTATACACTGTCTGACAGTGCATGAATATGATATAGAGTGACAGAGAAATACATTTGTGCAGTCGCAAAAATTGATGCGTTAATTAGTAAGTTCATTAAAAACGTTTATAATTGCTGATACATATTTTTATCCATCAGTTTGAAAACCAAATTTTACCGCAATTTCAAGTACTAACACAAAAGCAGTTCTTTCCTGAATGCAAGTACAATACTTTTGTAAAGACTGAAAATATATGAAAACTACAAGGCTAATAAAATGAAGGACCTGGAAAAACGCCAGAGCTTGTAAACTACAATATCGCTTTTTTTCTCTACTACGTATAGTAAGAAGGGGAAGTATTGTATTCCACCCAAAAATTCGATACCGAGATTTCACCAGAAATATATGTTTTGAGACCCCCTGAATCCCCCAAAAAAAAAACCTTTTTGGAAACATGTCCATGTGTGTCTGTGTGTGTCTGTGAACAGCATAACAGTCGGATAAACACCAAACTTGTTATTTAGGTTCAGTATCTTCCTGAGATAGACACGAAGGTTTAAAGAAAACCCCCCCACCCCAGATTACCCTTTACATGGAATATTTTTCGAAAAGTTTAATTTTCTCAAAAATGGCTCTAACGATGTTGATTAAAAGTATCGTATGTTTAAGATATTTTCATGACAAATAAAATGTATATCTTGAATTTTCTGGGAATGTCTCCAAAAGTATTCTTCATTGTGAACGACTTTTGCATAACTGGTAAACCATAAGAGATAGACAAACTTTTACTACACAGAAAATGTAGATCGCGTTAAAATACACGATTTATGTCATATGTATTTTTTGTTGAGTGAACCATTTTCGAGATATCGCTTGTTATTCCCTTGAACTTTCCAATACTTATACTTTTTCCCAAATAGGAATTCGTTATTCACTTTTTTTATGTCCTGGACATGCAAAGAGAGTGGAATTCGCCACATAGCAACCAGCTCTTAAAATATTTGACTATCGCTTAAAGGCTAGCGATTCCCCTTGCATCTACAAGAAAATTAGCAGTAGGATTAACATCTCGATATCTCGAATAAGCGTTTGTAAAAATAGTAGAGAAAGTAGTGTAAGTGTAACACGTCAGATTTTTTTATTGTTTCTTCATTTATTTTCTCCTATCGGCTGCTAGTTTTTTGACTTTCTAAACATTCGTCTTATTGAAATCTATTAATTAAAAAATAAAGCTTGTCATAAACACAATACTCGTAATTTATATAAAGTATATTTCAACAAAACTCGGTAATATGCGAGAGATTTCGCTTTTTGACTAGTGTCCTCTTTGAAGAAAGAAATCCCATTCCTAATTGCGGCAGCTTTTTGCTTGGAAAATTGACACAACCTTGTTGCTCGCTTCTGTTTGATAAAGGGGTAACAGAAGGGGTAAATTCATAAGAAAGGGACGCCAAAATTTACTTTGCCTGGCTCTGAAGGATTATACTCGGTCCAGATTACATCCTGAATTTTCAGGAAATGCAGCGAGGTTGTACCTTTTCTTTCTTTTCGTAATCCTTTGACATTTGCAGCAGATGCATGTTGACCCATTTCTTGCGGTAATGAGAGCACTGCCAGCATTTCCTCTGGAGTGTTAATATTTCATATGGAACTGCAGAGGCCGCGGCCCCTGGTTCTTTCTTCGTTATTTACGATAGTCTCATGCCCCAACACCGAACCTAACCCCGGTTGTTTTCTTGGCGCTAAATACAAAATGCATTTTGAGCTCTTCTGTGCTCTTCTCTTTTCTCTCCTCTCCTCTCTTTTTTCTCTTCTCTCCTCTTCTTTTCTTTGCTGTTTACTCCTCTCTTCTTTGCTCTTCCATCCTCTCGTCTCTCCTCTCCTCTCTATTCACCCATCTTATCTCCTTTTCTGTTCCCTCTCCTCTCCTTTCCTCTCTCCTCTTCTCTTTTGGCGGTGTCTTAGCAGCACATTACGCAATCCAGAACACTGCTAAATATACTAAACTAGTAGAAATACCCGGATTGTCCAGGACTTTGAATTTTTGAAAAGACACTTTCCAAATATTAGTTTATTTACCAATAAACTAAATTAAAATCATTTTCTACTGCACGGTATAGGTTATCTCAGCCTGTTAGGGCATTCCTGTTTTAACCATCTCTTCTTGGGTATTCCTGGGTTTTATCTTCCTTGGGGATAATTTAAGGTAGCTTTAGGTATTCAGCTCCTTGGCACTATTTCTACATGATGTTTCCAGTCTTCTCTGTATTTTGTTTTGATAGTGTAGATCTCTTCAATATTTAGCTGCTATCTCATTTCATTATTATTTCGTTTCTCATCCATTCTCGTATATCGTGCTATTGATCCAAGGAATTTCATTTCTGGTGATTGTATTTAGTTTTATGGTTGGTGTTCATAGTCCGTATTTCTGAGCCGTAGGTATAACATTGTTTAGGTAATAACATAAACATTATTTTATACAACTTCATTATTTATTCTTTTTTAGCTTTATTTGCTTAGTGTTCGTTTGACTGTTCCGATGATGTAATTACATTTGATTATTTTGTTGTTGATATCAGTTTCACTGTTATCTCACATCCAAGGAGGTTGAATTTTGATACTTGTTCTATTGGTTTGTTTCCTAGGATTATTTTACACCGAACTAGATTATTACCCTTAAAGGCGAGTGTTTTCGTTTTGCAGTTGAGATTTCCACATTATGTTTTTTAAATAAAATGTTTAATTTAAAAATATTTTGTACTTCATCACTTTTTGCTAATAAGACTTAATCATCTGTGAAGACCAAGGGCTATTCCTCCCTTTGTTCTTTGCATGATCTTATCATGTCGATGAAATTTAAGTAATTACAGTATTGCCGATATTTAATTTCCCACTGGTACTGAAAATCCTCCAAATTTCGTCTATTTATAATTTTTAAACCCATTCCACATTAGCCGTGAGTTTTTTCTTTACCGGCTCAAAAAATAGAGTAACATGATTTGTCCTATCATTGAGAAAACAGACCTATTCATGATGAATATCTTCTAAATTGCCCCCCCTCCGGACATTTTCCTACCCCTCTCCCCTTGGGAGGAGGTGATATTTGTTATACCACCTCTAAAGAAGAGAACTTGATTTATACCTTTGTTTGACAAAATTATCGAGATAACAGGCCCGTTCGTCCTGAAAAATCTCAAAATTAATTTCTCTTTTCTTCTTTTCTTTGAGAGTGTCTTTAATTTGCTTGGTGTAACAGTTCTAATGAGTTGTTTGTTAATTCGAATATCGTGACAGAATACTGTCAAGAAAGTAGCAACGTTTAGCATAAACGTTTGTTCCAAGGTTAATAGTATGTACATCTATGTAGATGTTTCCTCACCATGAAAAAAACCTGGTTGTTAATTTGAGGATTCAGTGCGAACCATCGGGATGGTTACAGTCCATATGATGATAAGTGGACGAATGGCGATCATATCAGCACATTTTCCGTGATTCTCGTAAACACTGAGTAATTTTTGCCTCAACATTATCGTTCATCTACTGTAACAGTGGTGTCGAGACCAACCCAATCAGAACAGCTCCCCAACGGGAGGGGCTCGAATGTTCAGCCCGACGTCCTAGTAGCGTCAGAAGTACCACGAGTGCTAAGGGCCCGCAGCGCCCGCACCTAGGCAGCTGAAGGTGTCGGAACCCCCGGTACCCATGGGAGATTGGGTACGTCTGTATGAGCTTCCATACCGGCGGGGTTGTGAGACGCCTCAATGTCCTCCGGTACCGCCCTGGATACCTGATAGACGGCAAGCTAGATTGCTGTCCGCCCCAACGAGGTTATCGGTAGTCGCCCTTTCGGGATGACGCGCGTAGGTGGCGTATCCACTTCCATCTTCTCGTAAGCGTGGAGGGGGGGCTTTTTAGGAAATCCGGTATTAACCTCAGGGAAAACCCCGGTTGGAGAGACATTTGGTTTGCGCTAACCCTGGGCATAGGAGGGGGCTTAGCCCCGGGTAGACCTTCTCTCTGTCTAACTGTAACAGTGGGTTATAATAAAATGGAGGATGTGAGGGAAGTGAAATGTTGTGGGGTAAAGTGCGTACATATTTAGTGACACAAGAAAGAAGGTTTAGTGTTTGTTTAAACGAGGTAAAGGTTTAATATATAGTGATATAATTTAAAAAAATGAGATAATAGAAAATTAATAATTGGATTAAATAAAATGTTATATGCTAAATAAATAAACAAATAAACACAAGTGTATAGATAAATGTATAAATAAATTAAATAAAATATTGAATTATTATAAATTAAATAATTACTATGAGAATAATGGAATGTTATAAATAGATAACTTTAACTTACTAAAACATTTTAATTGAGGAACATTTTAAATAAAATATAAATAAACTTATCAAAATGACTGATAGTTTAGTAGAAGATTTTGTGCTGGCTACCAGTACATTTTCGCTGGTTTCCAGTGAATATGTTACATAGGAGTAGAAAGTAGCTGGTTACCAGTTGCTAAGTTTGTTGGTTTCCAGCAAGTGTAGATAATTTAGAAAGTCATTTTTTTACGCCTTTACTCTAATCCAATAATTTATATTTTTCTTTCTTTATTTTATTTATTTTTTCATTTATTATTATATTATTATTTTGTAGACATTGTGTAGTTTGTAGTTATTTTATCTGAAAAAACTTTATGTAATCTAAAATATATATGTGTTTGTGAGAATAAATGAAAAGTTTGAATGTATGTCGTGTGTAGTAACCAAGGTGCCAGGATAGTATGTTCAGATTTTATTTATTTATTTATTTATTGTAAAGTGGCTACAATCTTAGGAACTTCAAGGAATAGTTCTAATGGCAGATATGCTGGTAGTAATTTTTATCCCCTCTTCCATTTATTGGCTACTGATATTAGGGTTTATAACCCATGAATTGGAGTGTATATATTCTTTCTACATTTCTTTCCATTTATGCCGTCCCCGCAACTTTGGGAGGCATTCTACTGGCCTCACAGATGAGTATGTATAGCAAGGAGGACAGGAATGTGTCCGTTTACCTTTACCTTTTCGAGCATGCATTGGCGTCCTGTTTTACGTGCACAATTCCATATTATTCACATATGAATATACCGGGTGTTAAAAAAAGTATTCCATATTTTGAGAGGTGGTAGTATGGACTAAAACAAGAAAAAAAATATGTCCAGTAAACATGGGCTTTAAAATTCATACCTTAGGAGCTATGAACACTCGTTCACCTTCGCTAGTGAGAAACATCTCTTCTACTGCAAGCTCTTTATTGTTAGTTACGTACGATATACAGAAGGCAGTAAACAGACGAGGACACATTATTCTGTTACTCACCATGGATACAGCATTCAATAAACATATGTTAGTGTTGTTACTGTAAGCCATTTTGACAGTTCTGGGTAAGTGCAACGCTTATTCTTATTAGTTCTATTGGAATCACTTTGTGCTTTGATGAGTTTGTGAAATGCTTTTACATTGTAGTTTTATCTTTAAATCTTTGGTGTATGCAACCCCATTAATTATGTACAAGCATTACAGGAAGGCGTCATCAATGCCTGCCAGAGCATCCGTGGCCAACCTGGAGTCCTTCAGAGAGTGCGCGATTCCCTAAGATGTCGGACAGAAGCATGCTTTACTATGAATGAACACCATACTGAGTACCTCCTTTGACGATAGTACAATTACTCCCCGTATGTATTCGCAAGCAGATTACTTTAGAAGCTATGCTGTTTCACAGTAACAGAGTAATGTGTCCTCATTTGTTTACTGCATTCTGTAGGTCATACGTAATAGCAAAGAGCTTGCAGTAGAAAATATGTTTCACAGTAGTGAAGATGAACAAGTGCTCACAGCCCTTATGGGCTCTAAAATGCATACCTTGTTTACTGGACATTTTTTCTTGTTTTGGCCCATACTACCAGCTCTCAAAATATGGAATACTTTTTTAACACCCTGTATAACTTTGAGCAATGGATCTTCTCTTCACGACATATAATAACAATGTTAATATATAACTAAATAAAATCATGTCTCCACGAAAAATATTTTTAATGGCAACATAATGTAAAACCGAAATATACTACACTTTTTACTCTGAAAGAGTAGACATTTTTGGAACCATCTCTGCAATTTAAGTATTCTCCATCAATAAGCATTTTATTGACAGTATAATAAAGAGAAAGTAAATTAAAATTTTTTACTTTCGAAGAGGACACATTTACTAGACATTATTTTAATAGTCTGTCCAAGCTCCATTCTTGTCCAATACCTGATTTATCCGCCTAGGCACATAATCGCTTAAGTGATGGAAGAACTCTGATTCTAAATGCATATATTCCCACATTTCACGACTGTTCCAGAGGACGACAACTGATTCAGTGCCTAAGCGGCTAAATCAAGTATTGGACAAGAATAGACAAAATGCATTATTAAAATAATCTCTAGTAAGTATCCTATTTGGGAGTAAAAAGTATGTATTTCATTTTTACATTATGTTAGCATTAAAAATACTTTTTCATGGAGAAATTGTCCAAAACATGCCTTTAGTTATTTATATATTTAAACATGGTTATTATATGTAAGTGTGATAACTAAAGCTATTGCTCAAAGTTGTATATTCATATGAGAATAATCTAGAATTGTGCAGTAAAACAGGACGCCACTGCATAAACAAAACTGCGTGTATCACGCAACTCCTTACTATACATACTCCACCTGTGAAGGTCAGTAGAATGTCTCCCAAAGCTGCGGAGACGGCATACATGGGAGCCAGTGTACAATGTCGTGCATTTGAATCAAGTTCACCAAGAATAACATTTTTTTACACAGAATCCTTCTGAGTGCATTGGGATGAACACAATGGCTATTTGACATTTCTTCGTTGTAATGCTGAGACTTGGGTGCTGCAAATAATACAACGATTCTTGTAACAGATCAGGTGTGTTATTGCAGATATTGTTAGCGTATCAGCTTTCTGTAACAACTTACATTTTAGACGAAAACCTACCATTTTGTGTGAACATGTTAAGAGTCCTTTGTATGGAACATACTGTCAGGAACATATGCTCTAAGCTGTAGAATTTCTCTGAATGTACTTCTGATTAAAAAGTTGTGCCATTTAAGCATTTAGTATGAATCAAGTGCAAAGGTTGTAGTGAACAAATAAAGCTATCAAGCTAGAGCAGATCAAATTATTTTGAGCATTCAGATTCTGGTGCAGTTTTAGAAGTGGATTTGAAACTACAAAATATAACCTCATGTTTACTTTCTGTATCGAGCACTAGTGGTAGGTAGAGGATCATTGGATACCCCTAGAAATACATATTTTGAGGTTTCCTAAAAGTGATTTTCTAATAATCACTTTTAAAGAAAATGTGTATGAGAGAGGGAGAGCGAGAGAAACGGAGATGGAGAGAGAATAGCAGCAGCATAACTGAAAACAAAAAGTCGGATGAGTACTAACCTTGATATTTAAGTCCAGCATTTTTCTGCGATACAATGATTTTCACGAATTTCATCCCATCCGGAGATACCTACACATGGACAATTTTTTTTATTTTTTATTTTTTCGGGAGCGCCTTTAATAATATATTTGAATATTCTCATGAGGAATAAAGGAACAAAGTGTACCCTCGGTCAATTTAAATCTGTCAAGACAATGCTCGAATCGAGTACTTAAGTGAGTGCTTGAGACAACCAGGCTGTTTCACAAAACTACGTATGTTCTAGTAGTTATAATGGGGAACACAACTACAATTACAAAAGTCTTCTCAGAAACTATTTTATGCATGAGATTTCAAAGAGACAGCGTGTTTCAGCACTGAATATTTGTGACGAAAGTACATCTTATTGATTTATGATTAAGTGAAGTATGACTAAAGATCACTACCGTGCCGCACTTATGCAGTACTCAGTGGTAGAGAGTTAGCTTTGTTTCTGAGGTTGTAATTTCAATTCTCGTGGAGCTACTCAACTTTTTTCCCTTTCATTTTAAATACACGAGTAAAAATATAACTGGTTTTCTTCATTGTTTTTCTCAAAATAATTTTTGGTATATTATTTTCGCTCCCATCTTTGCTAAAAGGTACATATAAGAGGGGTCCCCGGAACCGGGGCAGAGCATGCGACGCAGGCAAGTAGGCCCATTGTGCTTCCAACGTGACTTGAAGGATGAGGGGCGAGACCCGAGGGGCGAGACCCGAGGGGCGACCAGATCCGGATGACGACGGGCGCAAGAATGGACGTGGTCCCTATTGTTTCCACTCCAATGCCGCGCAGTCCCTGCCCACAGCCACCAATCTCCAGGGTTCCCCGGAGCGGAGCGACACGCCGAGGAGAGACTTAACTGTGCGGTACCGCAGCGACGTCAGGGAAGAAACCTTTACAGAGCGCAAGTCACCGTCCAGCCGCAACCCGCCGAACACCGTCACCTGGTACTACAACCCTGAAACAGGTGAAAAGGAAGATGATGGTACAGCGAGAGGAAGGAGAGACGTGGTAAAAGATGAACCACCCCAGCATTCGCCTGGCGACCCGGGGAAATCACAAGACACCCATGGCTCAGAATGGGCGGTCGCCGTGGATCGATACCGGGACCTCCCGAATGCGGGCTACAGACGTAACCGATTGAGTCATCCCGCTCGGTCCAACTTTGCTTAACAACGAACTAAAAGGAAAAGGACACATGCTTTGTTACAATCCTATATTTGTGGCATAAAATAAAGGATTTAACTTCTGAAATAAAAAAAAAACGTTAATTTTAATTTCAAAAGACGGGATAAAAATAAAAATCTGATGTGTTACACTCTCATGACTTTCTCTACTCTTGTACAAACTATTTTTACAAACGCTTATTCTCCATATGCTTCATGTTAATCGAGATGTTAATCTTATTGCTAATTTTCCTGTTGATGCAAGGGGAATATGGTAGACTTTAAGCGACAGTCAAATATTTTAAGAGGTGGTTGCTATGTGGAGTATTCCATTCTCTTTGAATTACCAGGACAAAAAAAAAATGAATAACGAATTTGAGAAAAAGTATAAGTATTGGAAAATTTAAAGTAATAATAAGCAATATCTCGAAAATGGTTCACTCAACAAAAAAAAAATGCATATGACATAAATTATGTATTTTAACGCGATCTACATTTGTTCTATAGTAAAATTTTGTCTATTTCTTATGGTTACTTTACCAGTTATGCAAAAGTCGTTCACAATGAAGAATACTTTTGGAGACATTCCCAGAAAATTCGAGATATACATTTCATTTGTCATAAAAATATCTTAAACGTATGATATTTTAATCAAAATCGTTAGAGCCGTTTTTGAGAAAATTAAAATTTTCGAAATATGTTCCATGTAAATGGTAATCTGGGGTGGGGGGATATCGCATCTCTTGAAGATACTGAACCTAAATACCAAGTTTGGTGTTTATCCGTCTGTTCGCTTCTGAGTTATGCTGTTCACACACACACACACACACACACACACACACACACGGATTTGAATTTTTTTGGATTCAGGGGTCTCAAAACATATATTTCCGGTGAAATCTCGGTTTCAAATTTTTGGGTGGAATACAACTCTTCCCCTACTTACTATACGTTGTAGAGAAAGTAATAAAGGTTAACAATCCACTATGGGAATTGCACTCGAGCTGCTTACGTAAAAGTTAAGTAGCTTAATCACTCCTCCACGGCAAGCATGGTATAGAGGTTCCTCAAATCATGCTTGTGGCATAGAGTTGCCAAAGCGGCGCATAAAACTTGACGGTTGTGAATCGTGTGTTCACTCGAAGGGGCTTTGAAGAAATTTAACTGCTCAAAAGATCGGCCATTTAGTGTAAGTAAAGTACAAAGTGCTAAGAAAATCTCACTGCACCTCGCGTCTATGTCACATTATTTATCGTTGTACGTGGACTCGCGACGCCATGGCTATTTCATTGTTTGTTTTAGGCCGCGGTGTAAGGTTGCACCTCTCCTGCTAAATAGTTACACCAATAACAACAAAGGTTACAAAATGGCGCAAAAACGAAATATGTGTTTACGCTCTCGATTGTATTGGCTAAAAGAAAGAGAGGTAGAGTGAGTGCATTCAGTTTGTCATACAGACCTCTTGTCGTGATTGGTAGCCCCTACCTTATCGGCTACTAGTGCAGGACACGCTTTTGAAAGTGTTAAAAGCTAAGGGGAAAACCTGATGAGGGCGCAGGTTAGCGAAATGTAGAATGTGTAGTGTGAGAAGATGTTCAGGGGGTGCAAATTAAAGCTTGAATGGTATTCATGAAATACACAGCAAGGTAGCACTTTGTAACAAAAAATAAACAGAACTGTATTCTCACGGCGATATCAATGCTTGTTGCTGCATAGAAGCAAATAATGAATAAATAAAGCAGCATATTTTTATCCAGTAATTTACTATAAAAACGCTTTTATGCACTGTCGTTGTAATTGCTGTAACAGTGCGACCAGTCTCACACACCCAGGATACGTCCACGAGTAATTTTGCTAGTATACGGCATGACTGGTTCTGAGACAATAAACATGTTTTGGTTTCAATAACGCCAGAAAAAGCAAAGGAATCAACCTCCCCTCTTTTCCCCCATATTGCTGTATTATCAACCCACCATGCTCTGCGATAGGTGAAGTGAAGCACACGCCTCAAAAGAAAACGATACAAAATCCACCGAAGATTTTCTTAGGTGCTCTGTGTATCTCTTGATCTTTATGGGAATATCCTGTGAAATTCCCTACTTCTGATTGAATTTTGTATAATTCTGTAAAACTAAATGGATGGAAGATGGACAAAACCAGAATTAGGAAAAAGCTCTTTATTATGTTAGAAAGCTTTCTAAATAGTATTAGACTTTTTAAAATACTCTATCATTACATTTCCTCAAATGTAAATATGCCATCTAACAGGCGATGAGCTTGCAACCCCTATGGAGAAGTAATTTATTCCTTCAGGACTGCGATTTCTGCATTTATTCCTCCTTGCTCCCGATAAACACATCACGTGTTATATGTAACTTTATTGCCAAATTGGAAATAATTTTTAGACAAAAATGTTCAGTGCTTAAGTAACCTGGGTAGTAGGATCACTCGACATGGTGTTCGTGTTTTCAAGCTACTTCTTCGTTCTGAAAAGATGCACTTACATCACTTGTATTGTAATATAGTGTTTCATTCTTAGTTATCCAGCTGTGTCCGATTGCAATAAGCAACCTTCTGCGAAATGTACCTAAGGTTTGACATACTCTGGCAAAGAGCTCCAGATAACCTATGTAGAGGTATTTAATGCAGTGTAGGATGTAATTTTATTCTTCAAGAATATAGACTAAAAGGTTTTGAGCACTAAGAAATGAATCAATGCAATTTATTACCTCTTGGAAGATTGACTCTGTTCTGAAAGCAAATAATGAAAGAAGGATACAGAAATATCTTTCATGTGTGTGATAAGGCATAGGTACGTTACACATGTTCGCAGAGAGGTCTAAAAGCGAGGAGAATGTAATAAAGTAAAAAGAATGCAATGGAAGCCAACTCCTCCATTTCTGCCTGGCAGCACTCCTGGGTATTGGGATGAGAGGCGATTGGAAAAAGCTATGCTGTGATATAATGCCATCTTTTGAAAAATAATAGCTCTTACATTAGCCCAAAGTAACATTGCTCTCAAGCGTATACTCCCAGTTTTATCTCGATTTCCCTCTACACACCACTTCCATTAGTTCTGTCAGTAATTTCAATGCATATAACTACTAAATAAAACTTGAAAACCCATTAATATACATATATTCTTAAGGAACACAAAAAATGCTACAGAATGAACATACTCTTATTCGAAATGATCACCATGTGCGGCAACACAACGGCGAAGACGTTGGGGCCACTCATCAATAGCTGCACGAATCGTGTCCAGGGGAATTTTCTTGACAGCTGACGTAATTAATTTTTTTAACACCTCAATATTGTGGTGTCGTTTTTCACATGCTATCGCCTTGAGCTTCTGCCACAGAGAATAATCCAATGGATTGAGGTCCGGACTTCCACTAGGCCCGTCAGCAGCAATGAACCGTGGGACATTGGTTGTCAACCATGCAGCATTGGGGGTGGCTGGGAGTGAGTGGGTGAAACCAAAAATGCAATTAAGGCCAGCTTTAAGCTTCCCTCTCAATAACTAAGTTGACGTGTGTTTTGTTTAAATTAAATTTAAATAAATTATTATTTAGATTTGGAAATTTTTAAATCAAAGCCCTGTATTTTGCACACAATTGTTTTACACTATCGTGTGCTTTATTAATGTTGAATGAATTATTAAGAAAAATAATTTATGATAAATTTATCCATCGTCACCTCGGACTTCCGGTAACGCAATGTTGCCAATTCAACAGCTATAACTTACATGCTGGCATAGTATGAAACTATAATTTAGCAGGCTTTAAATCAACTGTTCGATGGTTTATGACTTGACTTAAGACGGTTTGTTTAAAACTTATAATAATATGCACGTTAATAGAGATTCATTGTTTCAAGAAGAGATGTGGATTATGAAGACACGTTTATTGAAGAGGCAAAGAAAATTGGATTGTATTTTACTTCTCATTCTACAAAAGGATTAAAAACACTATGACGGGTAATGAAAAATAAGTTGGAAAGTAGAATAAGCTGCAAAGATGATTTTTCTCAGAAGAACCAAAATCTGTACAAAATTAGATAAAATAGGCAATGAGGGTGTAAAAACAGAATTAAATATATATTCAGTAAATGATAAATTCAAGAAATATCAACTAAAATGAAAGAAACATCTGAAAACAATAGAGCCAACTAGTCTACTCAAAGCAGCATAGAATTATAAACAAAAGGGTGAAAGGAATTTAGGGAGATCTGTGAGAAGATAGAAGGAACAACTGTAAGGGCGGAAGAGGCCTTCTTCTTCTTCTTCTTCTTCTTCTTCTTCTTCTTCTCCTCCTACTCCTCCTATTCATTAAATGGAGGAGAACAAGAATAAACGGAAGAAAGTACACATTGAGCATTATTAGAGACACCAAATTTATGTTGGTAGATATGGTTTACTTCTGTGTAAATATCATAGGGAAGTCGTAGAAAACACACGATCATGCAAAAGCATTTTAAAAATGTGATCTTTGGCTTCAAGGTAGCGCATGAGCCAAGTGAGTATCAATTATGGATCTAGAATTGAAAATGAAACATATTCGCTTCTAGTTTTACTGTATCTATAGTCATTATGACGTTATGTCTTGCGCCGTGGCACATAGGGCTAGAGCGTGCTGTTATAGTTCCAGGACATGGAATGCTCCGGGGTTCGATCCCACCAGCGGCGGTGCGGATTTTGGTTCCGGGTATAGGACCGGTGCCCACTTAGCACCTCGTGAGAAAGTGAGGAGCTGCGATAGGCAGCGGTCCTAGCCTCGTGAGCCGACTTTCCGGCTGGGGAATGCGTGATGCTGGCCACATCACCTCCCCGTATCGGTTCGATGATTGCCCACCCCTACCGTGTGTAGTGGAGTGATGCCGGCAGTCGGGTTGGCAGGCCCAGGCGCTTCGCGGGCTGCAGCGGCACACGATTTATTTATTATGGTTTTATGTTTTACTTTTCGACATTATGCTTCTTAGAACGTTTTTACCTACATCCTTAGAAAACCAATAACATTTTGAAAGTGCTATTTGAGAAAGGTGTATTGTCTTTACGTTGTTTGCCCCACGTATGGACGCCAATTTGAAGTAGTTGGTTTTAGAAGGAGTGTTATTATATTTCAACTGTTGGGGAGCCGAACTTGTAGTAGTTGCAACCGCACGTATGGTACCCGCTTTCCGGTAGCCTTCGCCCCAAATGTACTTTCAGGTGGCCTTTGCCCCAAGTTTAAAAAAATATTAACTTTGTGATTTAACTGTTTCTTTAAATATTATATTTATGTTTGCCTAGGCTGCGTCAGTATTAGTTAGAGACACGTTTCTCTTAACAGGGTTTTGGTGCGACAAGAATATATAGGCTTACACGGATTATAATTTTACTTCAATCCTTTTATTAATACTTGAAACGATTTAAATAACACTTCACTGATATAGAGAGCTGTGAGGTTCTTTTTGTTAATTAATTGCACTTTTTAACATGTAAAACTATTTTCGTCTCACACGAATACGTATTAAATTTCTTGAGGACGTGTCTCGAGTCCGGTTAAGAAAACTGTTTGCAGGCAACTGAATTGATTTCAACCGTAATTACTGTATTTCAAGTCTCTAATTGGCTAATCCTACGCCAATAGAATACCTTCATTTAACTAAAGCTTTTTCTGGTTGTTGATTGGCTATTTTATAATCTGTAACTAAAATTACATTATTGCTTCTCCAATAATCATAAGTAGTACTGTTAAACTTTCTTACTCATTATTGACTCAGTTACCTCATTGTTACCGCATTGTTAGCAACTTTTAACTTATTATTCTCACAGCTCCTACATTATTAAATTACATAATACATTCAAATAGCATTATTACACATGGATACAATAATATAAACATATGCAATGACTGTTACATATTACATACACATATTGCTTCAAGGTTGGCTGTTATTGAATTTACATATTATACAATTAGACTGAAATCATCTTTGTGTTAAAATACTGCCTTATATTAAGTCTTTGGATTGTTTGGAAAGGTAGAATAAGAATGAAAGACTCATCATTGTCGGTATTTATACCGCGGGTCTTCCGGTTTCCGTCCGGTGCTTTAACCAACTGAGCTACCGTGGTAACATGTCGGTACGACACTAAATTCTTCAACAGGTTCGTATTTTTCCTGTTAAACTACAAAGAGACCTCAAATTCATTTTGAGATGACATATCCCAATGACGACTTATAGTATCATAAGTGTTTAAGTCCCGGTCTTCATAGTTAACCAGCTATTAGGTCAATCAGTTGTACTTAAAATGGTACACAAAGAAAGGTAGAATCAGATGAAAAATTCAATGCCATAGCCTTGTGGTTTCCCGGAAGAAATGCGAGTGAATTAGAAAGTTAATGTTGTGCCTACGTGTTGTCGTGGTAGCCAATTGATTAAAGCAACCGGACGGAAACCGGAAGATTCGTGGTTCAAATCCCATCTATGGCTTTGAATTTTTCATTCGTATTCCGCCTTTTCAACCTTGTCTTTTCGGTTTGTGCTAAAGAAGAATTAATTACCTTTGGGTTCTCTAACCGTTATGATATGTTAGAAACCATAACTAGAAGCATATACAATCAACATTCCGTAAATTGGTTTAGAGTTGCCAACTTCTAGGGAAAAATCAAGCTAGACCTGCCTCATAATCCTGAGTTTTTCATCTGTTGTAATAGTGAGTAAAAAGATGTTCTATGGCCGAGAATTTAAAAAATATATGCGTGTGAAATAAAGGCAGAGAAGTGAAGTAAACTCGTGTAGACAAGGATCACTGACTGCTGAGCAAATGGACTGTGAAAACATATAACAGAAGCGAGAACATGCTTGTCAGTTTTATTCTTCACAAGGAAACGAGTTGCAAATAAAAATATAGTACGGCCATAACAATGCACCGCTGCAGGCACGTTTTTTTGCTTGTTTAAACGAGGAATGCTTTGAAATCGTTCCTTCCCAAAGAAATATATTCGTTACAACATTTTACTGTTTAAAAAATTCCTCTACTACTGTTTGTTTCACGACCAGAAAGGCTAGCGTTCGATGCTGGAATTGGCTCAGAGATTTGTGTTTAATTCTCCAATACAAGAGTTTTTTCAATTATTTAAAAATTCTTCCTTTGTTTTAGTAACTTGTGTTACCATTCAGCATTTTAAGGAAACAATAATATTGTATAAGCATTAAAACAAATCTGATGTGTTACACTCACATGACTTTCTCTACTCCCGTACGAACTATTTTTACAAACGCTTATTCTCCATATGCTTCATGTTAATCGAGATATCGAGACGTTAATCTTATTCCTAATTTTCTTTTAGGTGCAAGGGGAATTGGTAGGCTTTAAGCGATAGTCAAATATTTTAAGAGCTGGTTGCTATGTGCAGTATTCCATTCTCTTTGCATTACCAGGACAAAAAAATGAACAACGAATTTGAGAAAAAGTATAAGTATTGGAAAATATCTGGAAAATGGTTCACTCAACAAATAAAATGTCAATGACATAAATTGTGTATTTTAACGCGATCTACATTTTTTGTGTAGTAAAATATTGCCTATCTCTTATGGTTTACCAGTTATGCAAAAGTTGTTCACAATGAAGAATACTTTTGGAGGCATTCCTAGAAAATTCAGATATACGTTTCATTTCTCATGAAAATATCTTAAACATATGATATTTTAATAAAAATCGTTAGCCACTTTTGAGAAAATAAAACTTTTCGAAAACTGTTCCATGTAAAGGGTAATCTGGGGTGGAGGGATTTTCTTGAAAACCTTCCTGTGGCATCTCTAGAAGATACTGAACCTAAATACCAAGTTTGGTGTTTATCCGACTATTCGTTTCTGAGTTATGCTGTTCACACACACGCACACACACACACACACATACACACACGCGGACATGTTTCCAAAAATGCTTTTTTTTGGATTCAGGGGTTCTGAAAACATATATTTCAGGTCAAATCTTGGTATCGAATTTTTGGGTGGAATACAATACTTCACCTTCTTACTATACGTAGTAGGGAAAGTAAAAAGGAAACTCCCCATTTTGTGTGTGTGTGTGTGTGTGCGTGTGTGTGTGTGTGTGTGAGTGTGTGTGTGTTTAGACCATTGCAATGAAGCTTGGTGTTTATGGTTTCTTATATGCCACCTCAAAAATAGGCAATTTATAGTCCATTATTTGTATTCTCTACATGTATCTAGCAGCAGAGGAAGTATTGTATTCCACTCAAAAATTCTATCAGGATTTCAATGGGAATAGAGGTTTTAAGGTCCCTGAACTAAATGAATTTTTAAAAACCTTCGTGTGTGTGTCTATCATCACATCCCCAAAACGAAATATCGCCTTATTACCAAACATGGTATTTAGGTTCAGAGTCGTTCTCCGTGGACTAGTGGTACTGTGCTAGCCTCTAGTTCCCAAGGTCGCGGGTTCAAACCCGGCGTAAAAATCTTTGGCATGGCTTGCTTCGGAAGGGAAGTAAAGCCGGATGGTCCCGTGTCGTAGATTTACGCCACGTAAAAGAACCTCAAGCCTGATGAGAAGCCTCTGAGCAAAATTACCGGTCTTTCACGCCCAATATAGATTGGGACGCTAAGGACCATAGTAGTTAAAGAACGTCAATAAATAAAACTGAATTTAATTTATTTAGGTTCAGAGCTTTTGAAGTCTATGCTACACGAAGGTTAAAAAAAGCAGAGAGAATCACCTTTATATAGAACATTTCTCGAAATTTCTGATTTTCTCAAAAACGTCTTAATGCTTTTGTTTAACATACAATACACTGAAAATATTCACATGAATAATAGTATATATATATATATATATATTCTGGAAATGTCCTGTGAAGTCTTTATTCGGGAGAAATTTTGCGCCACCTTGTATAACTGTTGAACCTAAAGAGAGAGATAACATCATCAGCTGTTTTTGAGATATGTGCTTTTATTGGTTTGAATCCTTCAATACCTACTTGTGATCGTTTTAGTGCTGTTGCTATTCAGTTGTGGAAATAGTGGAATTATAAGGTCAGCATAAAGCGATCCCTTTCACACATCTGAATACCGATTCGATTTCCTCTATGTCGCTTGTACCTACAACGTGCAATGAAACAATTTCTATAAAGGTTCTCTATCAATATGAAACAGTTAGAAAAATAAACTTTCGTAACACTAGTTTTTAGAAGCTATGTAAAAATAAATTATAGCGGTCAGAGTATATAATGTAAATGCGACTTTTTTTTTACCATAAGATGCCTCCTTAGTCGAGTAGTCGGGGTTCTTCACTCAGATGTCCCAGATTGATTTCCGTCCAGGGCGAAAAAGTTTTTCTTGATCTAGAATCATTCCTTACAGTCCTCAAAGTCTCGAAGTATGCATCTGGTAGCAATTTTAGCATGCTTCCTCGTGAAAGTAAACTTAAAAATAATCTGGTGTATTACATTCACATGACTTTCTCTACCCTCTATCGTTTATTAGTTATATTAACTATTCCTATTAAAGCATATTTTTCTATGTACTACATTTTAATCCAAATCGCAAGAAATCGATTGTTCAAAGAATACATGTCCTATTGTTCTGTATTTATTTACTGCACATAAATTTTAGCGTCATGCAAAGGGATGTCGTGTGTAAAATCGGGTTTCTGTATACTCCAATATCTGTTATTTTGCGACGAAACACAGCCATATAAATGGAACCATGCGTCGTCAGAGAAGAATATCAAGCGCGGGTCAATTACTCTGGCTTTTCGCAAAATCCAATTACAGAAATTTACCCGACTCTGATGCTTACATGAGAAATACGGCGTGTGCAACAAATCCCATACATTATAAGAACTGAAAGAAAACATCAGCTGAACAATTCACCCAATTTCGGATGTTGAACTTTAGAGTATGAATGAAATGTATAGAAGAACAAGTTTGCAACATTTCTTATGAATATATATACTTATCATTATATTATAGTTGTATACACTGTATCATTGTATTATCATTTAACTATGAGAACGTGAGGCGGGTGCGGGGATATTTTAACTGTTTCTGCGGGAATCCGAGTTTCGCGCCCCGCGCACGAGTAGATGTGTGGTAGCCGCAGTATAAAGGAAGCGCACTGTGTATGTAATGTGGAATACTTGAAAATGCCTGTTTCACGTGGGATGCAGGATGTGTGCTTCTGAGGGGGACACCTCGCGCGTTGCGACTATATTGATGTATTGTGGCTATAACCTCCGAGAGGCAGGAACGAGGTGAAGGAACTTCAGTAGGTCCCAGGTCCGCAGGCAGATAGACAGGCCCATAGAGACGCGCAGAAGTCCCTAACAGTTTGGACACCCGCGCACCAGTGGCGAGGAATCCCAAGAGTCCGACGCAGCGACAGCTCACTCTGGCGTTCACGTGGAGATATTTTTCCAACACGCATGCATCCATGCCATTTTCCCGACACTGCCAGCCCCGCAGGACCTGGAATTACATCTGAAAAGTGAAATTGAGATGAAATGAGAAAGGAGAGATCGTGGTAGAATACACCATCCCGGCATTCGCCTGGCTACCAGGGGAAAACCACGAAAAAAACCATGGTCAAAATAGGTGGTTACCGGGAATCGAACACAGGATCTCCTGAATACGGGCCACAGGTTGCCGTCTGAGCTATTCCACTTGGTCCTGTTTCATGTAATGAGTGAAATTCTGCTTTTTGTGATTAATAAAGCCACACGGTTACTAATTTCATGAAGTGTGCTAACTTATTGCTGAATTTCGGTACATCTATTTCTGCCAATTTCATGCAATAAGCAACTACATAACTGGAACAGTGTCTCGCTCTAGTGAAAATTAGTATTACTACTATCCTACAGCTGAATTGTACAACTGTATTTCTCTGTACGTGCATTCCTATGGTGCAAAAGTGACTTATTTTAATTTGTAAAACGTATTAGGAACGCATTGGCGATCAAGTGCGTTATGCTGTAGCATGACTGTGAGTGCCTTTCAGAACGAGGTTAATAAAAGTAGCCAGTTTTGGGCTGAGAAACAAGGGACTGAACTTAGAAATCTTTTTAAATCTAAAATCCAAGGTACAGGTACAAAATCCCGAAAATGCTATCATATTGGAAACACATTTAAGTTGATTTCGTTAGCTACTACGAAAGTAGCCAGGAATGATATTGCTGTTATAATTATTGCTTATATAGAAATATATAGGGTGAGACTGTACAATATCTCTAAAACTAAGCGTTGTAGAAAGGAGCTTGTTGAATAAAAGTTGTTTATATTATCCGGAAAAGTAAATCCTACTAGTTATGTTTTGTTTGGAGAACGTCTTGATGGTCAGTTTAGGATCAATTTAATATTTTTAAATGGGGACCTACAATTAGGCCAATTTAATGGTCCTAAAATGACCATCACAACACCCTCCAAATAAAGCACGGCTGATGGCATTTACTTCCACCCATAATATCAAGCAACTTTCATTTCTTTCTACAACGTTTAGTTTTGGAGATATTGTATAGTTTCAACTTAAACGGTCCACCCTGTATAATTACATTTACATTTACCTTTATACCATTGCTATTTTAAGTATTATTTTCAATTTTATTGGAATAACTTACCTATATTCTCAGGTTTATGTAATCTAATTATAACAATAAAATTAGTGTGATTCAGTAGTAATTGATACACTCTCACTACTTCTATTCATTTCTAAACACGCATATTGTGACGTAGCGGTTATGGCCTTAGCTTCGGGAGGTCGGCAGTGGAGAGATACATAGAGATAAGTAGCGTTCTCGGCCAGCGTAAACACCAGAAGCGCTATCGTCAGATAACCAGAATCTCCTGGAAGCTTCCCTCCTACCCGCTCCAAAACATTCTAGAAGACTCTAGAAGTTTCCAACGGATATATAAGCCAGCGTTCTTGCTCGTTGACAAGTTAGTCAAGTGAGTTAGCGAGTATGCTTCTGGTGCGACAAAAGTGCTGTTCTCCGAGCGAGTTTGTTACGACTGATGTGACGTGCAGTGAGTGCTGCTAATGCAAGAGGTCACAGACGTCTTGTGTTCGATTCCACATCGGATGAATCATCCGAAGATGAGGCTGTTTCGTGCGTATTTCATTACGCCGCTATGTACTAAAGAAAATGACCTGAACTAGATCACACTAATGAAGTTACAGCGAAAACTGGTTAAAGTCACAATATTTTGATCACATTCAAGTACTTCAAATTATGACCTATTTTGTTCAGGCGGCAACGGTTTCGATTTCGGGTGGCCATCCATTCTGACCATGTGCTTTTTCGTGGTTTTCCTCTGCCTGTCTAGGCGAATACTGGGGTGGTGTGTTCTTCCACGATTTCTCCTTTCCCTCATTTCTCATCATTTCATCTCTCTCCCTTTTATCTTTCAGTAAGTGTTCGAGTTCTTTGGTGCGGCTAGTGTAGGGCAGATGGCATGGTTACTGCGCTTTGTAAAGGGTTTCTCCCCGTAAAATGCCAGGGTACATTGACCCGCTTACTAGGGTCGCTTCGTGGCGCTCTCGCGGGATTCTTCGCATCTGCTGGTGCCGACGGGTGTTTCAATTTGGAAATGTTAGGGATTTCGTGCGTCTCTGTGGATCTGTCTGCCTGCGGTCCTGCAACCTCCTGTGGCTGCTTCATCCATGCCTCCCGGAGGGTGTAGTCACAATAGATCCAGTTCCTCGCAGGCGCGAGATGTCCTTATGGGTAAACACCTCATTACCTATTTTATTTTTATCTAGTCCTTATTTTGATAAGTATAGAAATAATTGCAATCATACCAGAAATTGTATATCAAATGCGTATTTAAATCATTTGGATAATTTTTATAACATTTCAGTGAGTGAGCAGGTGGAAAGAAGGTAATATAGGGAAATTTAGGGCAAGAGGAGTATCTTTTTTATTTGAGAGCCTTTGTATTCAGTGTAGAATAACATTTGGCACCAAAAGATTTTCAGACTCATTTTTAGACTTCTAAAACAAATTTTATTTTAAAAAAGCTGCCTACTACTAATGCAGGAATGATGTTAGGATCGTAGATTAAAAAAAAAGTGGAATAGGGAATACGAAGTCTATACTATATTTGCTATGTTACATGGTTTTAGGTTAATAACCTGGTTAAACAGGTTTCCTGGGAGATTTCAGCATTTCCTCCTCCAATGTGATCCTTAAATTTGTTTTCTACATTAAAACTGAGCTTGGTCCAAATTAATTTATAATCTTTCCAGGTAATTTTCCCTCTGTAGCCAACTTTAAGGTGTACATTTCTTTGGTAGTTTTCTTAACTGGGCCAAAAACAAGGTAAAGTAAGTTGCCATCTCTGTTGCCCGTTCCATTTGCCGTAAGTTTCACCTCAGTGTAAATAAATTAGTGTCGAAAACACACACATTCCTAATTGAATGTTAGCAGTTAGACTACTGGGTCTTCGGTATAAAAGCTGAACACTAGTACGGTGTTGTGCGTAAGAGTCAATGCAGGTTGGCTTCCACACGCCCCACACCTCTACTCATGACAGACTTTCTGTCCTTCAATTACCGTGTAGTCTTTAGCTTCAGTCGTCCACTTTCCTTTGTGAAGATGGAATGGCAGTTATTTTTCGATTAACGTATATTTGTATGTAAATACTATTTTAAAATACGAATCAGCTCATTGCATTCGTGAAGAATTCTTCCCAAAGTTTCCTGTGCAACTGTCTTCTTCCAGAACTTCAGTTCACGATCTTGTGAATAATTTGAGATACTGGTTCAATGCAAAACAAGAAACACACGAGAAGGCGTACATATTAAAAGACGAAACTTTACACGAAATTGGCGGAATTCTTGAACGTTCGCCACGAAAATAACTATCGAAGTTTGCACAACAAGTTGGGTTTTCAGTAATTTCGGTACATACAGCAGTAAAATTGTTAAAACTCGAGCCTTACAAATGGATGCATGTTTATTAAAACCCAGGCGATCCTGTAGCACATGCGTTATTGTGGTTTCTGTCATCAGTGACTGAAGGATTAATAATGTGACCCTCAGCTTGTGTTCCTTATAGACATGGTTCTATTGGAGCTGTAAAAATTCACCTTCTTTAGAGGAATTACCTCTTTATGAAAGAAAAAATTGTGGTTTGGATGCGATTAGCACAATACGTATTATTGGTCCAATTTTTTTGTGGGGGGAGTACAAAACATGGAGAGCGGTACTGAATGACATTCTCGCTTAATTTCTCAATCAGCTAACGGAAAAAGAAAAAATAATATTCATGGTATCAGCACCTAAACTGCTCATACAGCAGAGAAGTCCATGGATACAACTATGAAAGCATTTGAAGATAGAGTGATTAGTGTTGGTGTGTGAAACGGCAACTCTAGGCCGAGCCCGAGAACTGTAATTATAGACAATTTATTAATTAACTGTTATTGATGTTAAATCGTACTATGTAAATATCTTTTTCTTATACTGCTTGTGTATTGTAAGAAGGGTGATTTAACGTTATGTATGTATCTAGGTTACTAATATTAGTAGAGTTATAAATGGTTTAATGTAAATAATTTAAGCGCTATGTTAAAATAGTCCACGACGAAATGTTTTAGCTACAGGAATAGGGCTTTCGAAGGCAGAAAATCTAGTTTTATGACCTCTCTTCGGTCGCAGTGCCATTATTCCTACAGCAAGGGTGTAGCGCCTTTGTCCCTTTATTTGATAATTCGCCGTGACCAAGTGAGAGAGACAGATAGCTTAACGGTAAACTTGGAAAAAGCCGCGATTTATATTAAACTTGGACCAATGAGATCCCTGGAAGTTTATAAGAAATGGTTAGACGCGTCGAGTGGCGCTAAAAAATGGACCAATAGGAAAGGAAATAGCCTCAGTAGCCTGCGACTATAAATGGATCTGTTTGGAGCAAATTCGGGACAGTTTTGTCATGTCAGTTTAGCATTGCAGTTTGTTTGACAGTTTTTGTCATGTGTGGTCAGGGAGAGATGCTGCAGGATGTGTGAGGTATCGCGCCAAAAAAGGGAATCAAGATAGTTTTAGAAACACACCTAAGATCCGCTACTCGTAAAGAGATAATAAGCATATTTAAACTTCGTGTCGTGTCCGCGCCGCATTTTAACAGCGGTGGACAGTATTTTACGGCGACAATACCAGCGTTGTATACTACGAGTGTTAATTAAATAAAGAGAAACGGCAGTGTCATCTTTTCATAAACAAAGCACGTCTATGTCTTCCTATATCACCACCCGAGATCTACGCTTTCCTTTACCGAGGATAAGTCCATGCTCCTATATAGTTTAAAGAAAACTACTGCAGCTAGCCGAGAATAAAATTGAAGAGAACCAGCACACTGTGAACTTCTGGAACCAACGGGAGAAGCATCAAGGTAAGCCTAAAGCAACGGACGAAGGAGGTGACTGCCGCATGTGTGATCCTTCCGTTTTCCAGATCTAACAGTCCGTTATTTTTACCTGTGGGGTACCCTGAAGACAAAGTATACCAAATAAATACTCACACATTGAAGGGATTTAATGAAAACATACGAACTGAAATATTAAACATTACAGTGACCGAATTAAATCAGGTGAATTTAAACGTGTTTACTCGGTACAATGCGTATTTAGCTGCGGAAGGGCGACATTTCTAGCATTTGCTATGAGGTAAGAGTCAATCTGGTCAAATAATACAATTAATTGGATTAAGTAAGGAAATTATGAAAAAATACCTTAATGGGAAATTTATATTGAATTGTGAAATGTTTATGGAATGTGATTGTGTCGTTTCATTTTGTTCTTATATTTAGTTTATTTTGTTTTGTTTGTGTTCTGTAGCTTTTTGCTGAGTAGTTGTAGTATATGTATGTATAAAATTATTAATAAGAATTTGGAATACATACCCTGGATTTAGAAAAATGGTACCAGGATATGATTTTGCAGATTGCTATTTTGTTTTGTAAGGTTTGAATAATTGCCTAAAAATAAACAATCGAAAACTATTTAATAGTTTACACTTAATTTAAAAACGGACCCTACTTAAAAATACCCCTGAAACCTCTGATATTATAAACAAAAGCGATTCAAATACTACTCGCTGATCTTTAGATGGAGGTTCATAAGTTAAAATGCACTCGGTATAACATGCCACTAATGCATAATGGTTGGAAATCACTGTTGCATGCGATAATAGCAAA
Source organism: Deroplatys truncata (assembly GCA_030765065.1). Taxonomy (NCBI): domain Eukaryota; kingdom Metazoa; phylum Arthropoda; class Insecta; order Mantodea; family Mantidae; genus Deroplatys; species Deroplatys truncata. The sequence goes on from CM060975.1 coordinate 282,509,348, forward strand.
TTCATGCTAGCATACCGAGCACTTCGGTCTTCCTTTCGCAGTTTACAGCTGCAGAGGTTATTAGTGTCTCATGAGAAATCTCCGAGAGCAACGCCCTCTGAGGTTCATAAACAACGTTGCTAAACAGTTCCGTGTTATGAAAGGAAATTGTGAAGTAGCGGTTTGGTGAAAATCACATGCTAAACCACATATAACGGTTTGGTAAAGCACTTCCGGTCTTCTCGGAATAACTGCTAATGACTAGCAATAAAATCTGTGGGTTCTCTCTTAGGAGCTATAAATACGTACTCTCCTAAGTAGCTTCACATGCATTCATTACTAACAATCTGCTAGACATTAAATTTACTGTGCAAACACGTAACATATCGTATTTGGTTAAGGAGCACTCAGTTTGGGATATTTCCCACACTGCATTCAAAGCATATTTTCTCAACCTCGTGCTCAAGGTAGAAGTATTTCAGGACATCTAAACTTGGTATCCATATTTCACTCTAAAACGTTGAGTGTGCCTAAAACAAAAAAGAAGCACTTAATATACGAGGGCGACATTGAAAATTTTTAGAAAACCAAATAAGGATTTTAGTAATATTATTGTTTTTCAAAACATTCCCCTTTAACATCAATGCATTTTTGCATTCGATGAATCCAATCCTTAAAAGCAATGATGCCACTCTTCCTGAGGCACTTTAGAAACCAGGTTTGTATAATATTGAGACAGTATTTTTAACACTTAAATATTTTCAGTCTAATTATATAATATGTAAATTCAATAACAGCCCGCCTTGAAGCAATATGTGTATGTAATATGTAACAGTCATTGCATATAGTTATATTATTGTATACATGTTCAATAATATTATGTGAATATATTACGTAATTTAATAATGTAGGAGCTGTGAGAATAATAAGTTAAAAGTTGCTAACAATGAGGTAACCTTGAGTCAATAATGAGTAAGAATGTTTAACAGTACTACTTGTGATTCTTGGAGTAACAATAATGTAATTTTAGTGACAGTTTCTAAAATAGCATATCAACAACCAGAAAAAGCTTCAGTTAAATGAATGTATTCTATTGGAGTAGGATTAGCGAATCAGAAACTGAAAAGGAGAAAATTTTACAAATTTAGAGTTTAGTTGCCTGCAGACTGAGTTACTAACCAGACGCAAAAAGTGTCGTCAAGAAATATAATATGTATTCGTGTGAGACGAAAAATAAATTTACGTGTTAAAAAAAAGTGCAATTAATTAATAAAAAGAATCTTACAGCTCTCTATATCAGTGAAGTGTTATTTAAATCGTATCAAGTATTAATAAAAGGAGTGAAGTAAAATTATAATCTGTGTAAGCCTACATTCTTGTTGCATCACAACCCTGCCAAGATATCCATGTCTCGAAAACAAATACTGACGCAGCCGAGGTAAGCATAAATATTAAATATTTAAAGAAACAGTTAAATTAAAAAGTTAATATTATTTTTTTAAACTTGGGGCAAAGGCCACCTGAAAGCACATTTAGGGCGAAGGCTACCGGAAACTGTTTACTATAGTGCGGTTGCAAGTACTACAAGTTGGGCTCCCCAACAGTTGAAATATAATACAACTCCTTCAATAAAACCTACTTCAAATTGGCTCCCAAAGTGTGGTGCTAATAAATAATGTAACAAATCTTTTTTCTCAATATTTCACTGCTTTATCTAATGGTGAAAAGGTTATTCCAGCATTTAATTTTTAAGTCAAAATCAAAAAGAAATCACAACGTGCCAGATGAGGACTGTAAGGTGGAGGGCCCATGTGTGCTGACCTTTAGGACATCCAGATACTCTGTTGTTAGTTTTGCAACAATATGCGATGGTGCGTTGTCATGATGTAACATTATTTTTCATTTTGGGCGATTTTCACGAACGTTTTCAAACATTTGCGGTAAATAGACATTTGTGTATCAATCGACAGTAACGGTACGTCTATCTGTAATGCTATAGCAGCAATATGGCTAGTTTAAAAAAAAACGCAATCATCTTCTTAGCAGCACAGTGAATTCGTCGGACTTTTGTAGGCTTAGGTTCAATTCGAAACACCCATTCAACCGATTGACTTTTTTTTCAGGATCATAACAATAAATCTAACATTCATCACCATTAACATACTTCAAACTAAATTTGAAGTGCCACCTTGGAAATTTTCTAGAGTTTTTCTGCTCCAATCAATGCGTGGTTGTTTTTGATCGGGAGTCAAGGTATATGAAATCCATCGACAACAAAGTTTTCTTACGTCTAACTGTTGATGTAAAATGTTTTGGATTTGTCTCATACCAATGTCCGATGTGTCCGAATAAATTCATAAGATGTCCCTCGATCTTCTTCAAGCATTGCTCGAACAGTATTTTAATCATTAACAGCAATTCTTGGGCGTCTTTCACGAAATGTATCACTAAGAAAAAACGATATCTTTTAAATTCGCTTTACCAATTCTTGCCTTAGGTCGGGCGTCTTCGCAAAATGCATTTCTAAGCCGATCTTCACATGCTTTAGGGTTAATGACGATTTGAAATAACAAAATATAGCCGGAAATGTTCTCTAATCAAATCTATTTTGGGTAAACACAAAATCTTTAAATGATGACAATTCACAAACTACTGCAAAATTAGAGCAAATCAAACCAACTACGCAGCAACCAACTCACAAAATATTAGGTAGTAGCTTTCAAATATAAAGAAATTTAATTTGTTTTTAGAAACATGGTATTCTAAAAACCTACAGTATCGCCCTCGTATCTACAGTGACCACAACTGCAGTAAGAAGAATTATTGTGTTGCATTTACATGGCTTTCTCTACCCAATATAGTTTATTTTTACTTATTCTTAGTAAAGTTTAACTTTTAACTATTTTTATAATCAAAATAAATCTCTGCTAAATAAGCTCATTTTCACATTTCGTTGAAGGTACAAGGGGGATAGAAGAAACTGAATCGATAGATCTTTCTAAGCTAGTTGTTATACGCTGGTCTAGTATTTACATTCTCTTTCCACGATATTGCAAGAAACAACTGAATAGCTACAGCACTTTAAGAGGGTGCCAAGGTATTGAAACATTCAAACCAAAAATAACGCAGGCCTGCAAAATTAAGGGCCATAAAACTATTTTCAAAATATATACTATTTTTATAGTTTTTTGACGCGCTGAATACAAATTCAAGCTCAGACTTTCTCCACCATACAGCATTTTTAAAAAAAAATGCTTAGATAGCTTAACAACGTGAATTTATCCTTTATGAGTTTAATAACGGAAAGTTGGTAATATGAGACATAACGTGTGTCAAATATTAAATGTGTGTTAAAAAGCTATTAGATTGTTATAATTAACAAATTGCATTTAATCAAAAGCTTTATACAGGGTCATTTATATAAAACTGACATTTATTTCTTTAATTGTTTCAAAACGAGTTATGCCAGTGACAATTTATTATACTTGAAATGCAGAGAAATTTTGGGAGATTATTTACCTCTATAGCAAATGTTGAAAATGTCCTCCATCCTGCATAAGGCACAACTTAACACGTCATTCCATGTTACTGTCAACTCGTTGGAGGACTCTTGTTGTCAATAGCTTGAATCTCCTGTGTAATGCTGTGCTTCAGATCGTCCAGTGTCTGGGTACGTGTGGCATAAACCCTGTCTTTTAAGTAATCCCATAGAAAGAAGTCTGGCGATGTTCAAATCCGGAGATCTCGCTGGCCACAGGTTCTTGGAAATTATCCAGTCGTCAAAGAAATTTGCAATTAGTGCCATGAGTTCATTGAATGATGGCATGTAACGCGTCCTGCTGAAAATATCCTTGACTCAGCTCTACGTCGTCTAGTTGCTCAGCACACTCCATGAAAATCCGTCGGTACTCTGCAGTGTTCACATTGTTAAAAAAAATTGGTCCCACTAATCTCTATGCGGATATTGCGCACCAAACTGCGATTATAACTGAGTGCATAGGTGATTCATGAATAACATGCGGATTTTCGCTGGCCCAATAGCGTGAGTTATTTGAGTTCATATAGCCGGATAAATGCAACCATGCTTCATCTGTGAACCATGTGATAGACAAATGACAGAATTTTGCACAATGAACGCCTGAAATCAACGACAATAATTCAGTCGTCTAACCTTATCTAGTTCCTGTAACTGATGGACAATCGTAATCCTATAAGGCTGTAGGACTGCACTTTTCACAGCTCTCTGAAACATTGAGTAGCTGTACCCTGTCTCCTGCGACAAACGTCTTAATGATTTTTTGGGTGACTGATCCAGTCGTGCTCTTACGTCAACAACAACCGTAGGAAGCCTAGATGAATGACTTTTGCCTTTTTCACTCACCAGAGATCCAGTTGTTTCCAATTTGTTTACCAGTCCCAGGATTGTGTTTCTTTGGGGAGGGTTCCAAACACCAAATTCTCTCTGGTACACCCTTGAGTAGCTGTAATTGAATTCGTAATGCATTATTACTTTACAAGCAAGAGTCGTTCATTTAATGTGTACTCCATTTTCAACTTGACTAGAACAAAATCTCAAACAGTTGCCGACAATAAAACTAACAATTACGAATAAAACATGAACATCTGCACATTTAGTGACGTGCAATCGAAACTCCAGAACATTCTGCTTAATTTGGTGCTACAATTGGGGCATTAGTTAGAGCCATTTGTGAGAAAAAAAACATCAAATGTTTTCCACGTGAAGAATAATTCTGATAGGGAAACGCATTCTTGGAGGACGCTGAAGTAAATATCAAGTTTCATATTCATCCGTCCTTTGTTTTTTACTTTCTCTACTACGTATAGTAAGTAGTGGAAGTATTGTATTCCACCCAAAAATTCGATACCGAGATTTCACCGGAAATATATGTTTTGAGACCCCCTGAATCCAAAAAAAGCATTTTTCGAAACATGTCCGTGTGTGTGGCTGTGTGTGTGTGTCTTTGAACAGCATAACTCAGAAACGAACAGTTGGATAAACACCAAACTTGGTATTTAGGCTCAGTATCTTCCAGAGATACGACACGAAGGTTTTCAAGAAAATCCCCACCCCAGATTACCCTTTACATGGAACATTTTTCAAAAATTTTAATTTTTTCAAAATGGCTCTAACGATTTTGATAAAAGTACAATATGTTTAAGATATTTTCATGACAAATAAAATGTATCTTGAATTTTCTGGGAATATCTCAAAAAGTATTCTTCATTGTGAACGACTTTTGCATAACTGGTAAACCATAAGAGATAGACAAACTTTTACTACACAAAAAATGTATATCGCGTTAAAATACACAATTTATGTCATACATTTTATTTGTTGAGTGAACCATTTTCGAGATATTGCTTGTTATTCCCTTAAATTTTTCAATACTTATTTTCTCAAATGGCAATTCCTTATTCATTTTTTTGTCTTGGATATGCAAAGAGTATTAATCTGTGGCGAAGAGAATGGTGCTGCACATAGCAACCAGCTATTAAGAGATATGCCTATGCTTAAAGGCTACTGTGTTTCTATATTGGTCTTGCAAATACAAAACAAGGGGAACATAGTACGTCTTAAGCGATAGTCAAGTATTTTTAGAACTGGTCGCTATGAGTAAAATGTAATTCTCTTTGCATGTGAAAAGAACGTTTTTGCTAATATTTATCTCGACTAATATGAAATAGATGGAGAATAAGAGTTTGTAAAAATAGTTTGTAAGAGTAGAGAAAGTCGTGTGTGTGTAACACATCAGATTTTTTATTTATGCTGTTCTCTCTCTCACACACACACACACACACACACACACACACACACACACACACACAGTAGCCATTTTTAAAAGTGCTTTTATTTATTTATTTATTTATTCAGGGGGTTCAAAACATGTATTTCTGATGAAATCTCGGTATCAAATTTTTGGATGGACTGCAATACTTCCATTACTTATCAATGTCTGAATTCGAAAGAGCTCTAAGCTGTTTAACATAAGGTGTTTTCTCCTGTTCCGTAACAGTTGGATTAGTAACACCATAAACGCTAACGGTTTAATTTTTTTTCAAGGACATTAATACTTATCCTTTCAACCTCTCCCTCTTCTACCGAACTTGATGACTGCCTCCGACCTAATTGTTGTTCTCTGTATGTGTAATGAGTTTATATATTATCTTGTGGTGAGGGTGCCGGTGAGTTACCCACTAAGCTATGGGCGGCGGAAAGTTAGGGCTTGTTACTTTATGAACAGTGTTTCTAATTGTTTTGAAAGATTTATGTGCCCTCGCACGCAGTGACGGATTTATATGAGCGGTTCTACGTGTGCGAAGAGGGATATATATTGTGTTCCCCGCTACTGAATTTTTAGGTTCCACCGTGACGATAGAAACATCGTCTGAGAGGCCAAAGGTACGTTCAGAAATGTTGCTGTTAACGTTGTGTTTAATTTGCCGTGAAAAGCTTCAACAGAAATATACTGCAGTGTGGTACTTTGTGAATTTTCAGACCCGCTTCGCTTTTGACGGATGCCAGTGTGTTTGAACTTGTTTACGACTGCAGTGGAGCAGAATCACAGATCAACACTGGTCACTAGTTCAAACACTACACAAACACCACATCTAAACACACAAAAACGTATGCTGATGAAGGGCAGTAGAAAGAAAGGAACAAAGTCAAATTCAGGGTACCTAATACAAACTTTATATGTACTTTCTCTACAACTTGTGAGTAGGGGAAGTATTGCATTCCAAACAAAAATTCCATACAGAGATTTTACCAGCACACACATTTTGAGGCTCCGTGAGTCCTAAAAGCAAACATGAGAAGGCTCGGTGTGTACACATGTGAAAAACATGAAAATAAATACCAAACTTAGAATTCAAGTTCAGAGGAGCCGTGGTTTTGTTTCCGGCTCTCATACTGAGGGTCCGCGGTTCGATTTCCCACTTTGGGATGGCGATTTTAAGTCGGTTATATCCAGCTTTCACCTCTGACTTCCTCATTTAAAGTAACTCCAAGGCCCAACGTGGTTGTGAGCCTCGATAAAAGCCGTAGGTCCTCTCATTCCACCGCCTTCCTCATCACCCTACCATCGGAAGCAACGGATTGCGCCCTGTGGGTGCCTCCACCTTAGGAGTGGGTCCTTGTTGTAATAAGGTATCCCCCAAGGTCGTAGGCTGTACGGGATACGTTGGGCGGGATGCCTCAGGCGGTTGCGTCTGTAGCCCGCATTCGGGAGGTGGTGGGTTCGATTACCATGGCCGACCTTTCTGACGCATGGGTTTCCGCGGGTCACTAGGCGAATTTTGGGAAGACTCGTTGTCTTCCTCGAATTTCTCTCTCCAACATTACCTCACATTTCATCCTTCTCTCTCACGCTACGGGGTTGTGTGTCGGACGACTGCGGACAGGTGGCGCAGATGGAACTTCTTCTCGGTCCCGTTAGATGGAGGGCGCTCGAGTCTCCGCTGTGAGCTTGGAAGGGCTGCCTTGAGTGCTCTCCGGCTGGGTGGTCCGGGAACTCTGCGCGTCTCTGTCACTTGCGTCGGCCGGTCCTACAGCCTATATGTCACCTGCAGTTCCTTCATGTTATCCGTTCCTCCCTGGAGTGTTTGCACAGAAGTTCCCTGTGTGGGTCGAGGCGCTAGGTGTTCCTTCCGTAACATAATCGTAAACCTAATCCTATGGGGTGCGTTAGAAACGACGACGATATTCACCTTCACCATCTTTCAAATATGCGACACAAGGATTTTAAAGAATATACTCCCATCCCAATCTATCCTTTCCTATCCTTTTCGAAATTTGTGATTTTCTCCAAAATTCCTCTTTTGATTAAATAGCCTGTGTATTACTCTTCATTCGAAAGGAGTTTGTAATAATTTTGCATAATTGATAAAGCAGAGACAAAATCGTACTTAACAAAAAATGTAGGTTTCTTTAAAACACACACTTCGTTTCAAATAACTCTTATTTATATGATAATTGAGTCTCACTTATTGACACTCACCCTCACCTTCACTAAATTAAATGCTGTATAAAACAGAAAAGTTTTCGAGGGCATTCGTCCTCATCGTCAGAGACGGGTGACTAAACGTCTCTTTCTCCCATATGCTCTTCTTCCTCTTCCTGTGGACTCTGAACCTGTTGCCATCTGGTGTTGGTGGCACAAACTTTTAACACATTGTTCACAGGCGGGATTTCAAAATTAATGACATTGCCGTTTTTGATGTGTTTCTCTACTACGTATACAAAATAGGGGAAGTATTGTATTCCACCCAAAAATTCGATACCGAGATTTCACCGGAAATGCTTGCTTTGAGAACCCCTGAATCCAAAAAAGCATTTTTGGAAACATGCCCGTGTGTGTGTGTGTCTGTGAATAGCATAACTCAGAAACTAACAGTCGGATAAACACCAAACTTTTTATTTAGGTTCTGTATCTTCCAGAGATGCGACACGAAGGTAATGCTTTACATGGAACATTTTTCGAAAATTTTGATTAAAATATCATATGTTTAAGATATTTTCATGACAAATGAAATGTGAATCTCGAATTTTCTGGGAATGTCTCCAAAAGTATTCTTCATTGTGAACGACTTTTGCATAACTGGTAAACCGTAGGAGATAGACATTTTACTACACAAAAATGTAGATCGCGTTAAAATACACAATTTATGTCATATACAGATTTTTTTGAGTGAACCATTTTCAAGATATTGCTTGTTATTCCCTTAAATTTTCTAACGCTTATGCTTTTTCTCAAATGGGAATTCGTTAGTCATTTTTTTGTCCTGGTAATGCAAAGAGAATGGAATACTCCACATAGCAACCAGCTCTTTAAATATTTGACTATCGCTTAAAGGCTAGCAATTCCCCTTGTATCTACAAGAAAATTAGCAATAAGATTAACATCTCGATATCTCAATTAACATGAAGCATATGGAGAATAAGCGTTTGTAAAAATAGTTTGTACAAGAGTACAGAAAGTCATGTGAGTGTAACACATCAGATTTTTTCCCCAGGTGCGGTGAGGGGTTTTAACAATCTTATATTTTGGCCAATGTAGTGGTCTTCTGTCCAAAAATGGTATGGCACAGCCGATTTGTCTATTTGTTTTAGTTCTATGTTCCTTTGGCGTTTCTTAAGTCTGGTTTCTAATTTTCTTTTTGTTTTCCTATTTAGAATTTATTAAATTCATCAGAATTAATGTGATAAATTTCGGATTTTAATGTGTTTGGGATGGTATTTTTGGGAGATGTGTTTAGCAAGTTCTTCAGGCTAAATTTGTTTTGTGGAGCTAGTCGTATGTTAAATTTATTGAAGATTCGTTCAAATTTTCTAAAGGCCCAAAGGTGGTATGTGAATTTCTTGTATTTCCAGTTTGTGTTTGAGAGAGGTGTTAGAGTGTTGGTTTGTGAATTCGCCTTGAGTTTCTTCTTCTCGTTTATCATGTTCCTTATGAGATCTGCGTTGAATCCATTAATTACTGCTATTTTTTCTATATGTTGTTGTTTTAAAAATTCTTCATTGCTCAAGGGGACGCTACGTAACCGGTGGATCAAACTTCTAAAGTTGGCTAGTTGGTGTGAAATTGGGTTGCAACCGTTTTTCTTTATATAATTGTCCACATGTGTAGGTTTTCCGTGTATACCGAATTTAAACACATATTGATCTCTGGTTATAATGAGGTCCAGGAAGGGTAAGGTGGTGCTTTCTTCAATTTCAACCGTAAATTTAATGGTGTTGTCCTGCAGGTTGAATAGTTTCAAAGCATCTTCTATCAATTTCCGGGGTATGATGGAAAAAATGTCATCAACATATATCCGCTAAAATTTGTATATGTGAGGGAGGGATTTCTTTATGTAGACTTCAAAGTGGCTCATGTATAGTGTTTATATTTCCGAAATATCAGTTATTATTGGTTTGGATACTTTTGACAGTTGTATCTCGCGATGTCACAAAAGAGTGAAATTTCTAGATTATAGCGACCCGAATTTTAAAGATGTGACTATCGATTCCGTTTCCTCTATCCCCCTTATATCTACTACGAAATGTGTAATGAAACTGTTTCTACTAAGATTCATCTCAAAATGAAGTAGATAGAAAAATAAGTTTTTGAAAGAATAAAGTGTACAAGCTAATTAAAAATAAACGACAGTGGGTTGAGAAAGTCGTGTGAATGCATCACATCAGATATTTTTAAAATTTTTTCATTGTATAGCCCCCTTAAATTCTATAGTTCTAAAAGTTGGTTTGACTTGGAAAACCGCTGATGGCTTTATTACTCTTTGAATTGTCCGTTGGTTATGAAGTGGCTTTATACACGGTTGAGTGGGAGTTACATCAATGTTGGTGTCGTCGCTGGTTCCTGGTGGGTGTTCTCGAATCTCTCGATCATCTTGTAGGCTCGGATGCTGTAAACTTTGAATTGCTCAGTTTGAATTTACCGCGCCACTCACGCAGTTGGTAATTGAGTTTGGTGTGTCAAAAGTGAATTTCTTGGCGTTTTCTTATTCAATGATTGTTGAGATGTAGCGTTTGTTACGGGTAATAACTTTGTTAATGTGTCTTCTGGTCCGAATATTTTAAGATTCTTAAAATACTATTGGCTCAATTCGTAGCAATGATAACTATTTTCTCCGGATCTTTTCTTGTTAGGAAAGGTAAGACAGTTATTTAAATAGCAAACCCAAAGTTGGGTTTTACTAGAGTATATTTTATTTCGCTTCTGAATGTGCTTATTAATGACGAACAATATAAACATATATTTCTTTTAACCAAATATTTTATTTATATATTTAATAAGAATTTCTTTGATTATCTTTGTAATGAAATAGTTCATCGCTATTTCTTATTTAATATACTCAACAATTGGCGTTGCGAATTTATACAAGTCTTTTGCTTTTCTGGTAGGTAAACGTTTTATAAAAATTAAAGAAAATCTGATGTGTTACACTCACATGACTTTCTCCACTCTTGTACAAACTATTTTTACAAACGCTTATTCTCCATCTACTTCATGTTAATCGAGATAAACATTTGCAGACTCTCTCTTATTGCTAATTGTCTTGTAGATGTAAAGGGAATGTTTATTTACAAGGGCAATATAGAAATACAGTAGCCTTTAAGCACATACATATCTCTTAATAGCTGATTGCTAGGTGCAGCACCATCCCCTTTTCCACAGATTAATACTCTTTGCATATCCAAGACAAAAAAAATGAATAACGAATTCCCAATTGAAAAAATAAGTATTGAAAATTTTAAGGGAATAACAAGCAATATCTCGAAAATGGTTCACTCAACAACAAAAATGTATACGACATAAATTGTGTATTTTAACGCGATCTACATTTTTTGTGTAGTAAAATTTTGTGTGTCTCTTATGGTTTACCAGTCGTGCAAAAGTCGTTCACAATGAAGAATACTTTTGGAGACATTCCCAGGAAATTTAAGATATACATTTTATTTGTCATAAAAATATCTTAAACATATGATATTTTAATCAAAATCATTAGTCATTTTTGAGAAAATTAAAATTTTCGAAAAATCTTCCATGTAAAGGGTAATCTGGGGTGCGGGGATTTTCTTGAAAACCTTCACGTTGCATCCTTGGAAGATACTGAACCTAAATACCAAGTTTGGTGTTTATCCGACTGTTCGTTTCTGGGATATGCTGTTCACAGACAGACACACACACACACACACACACACACACACACAGAGACACACAGACACACAGACACAGAGACAGACAAACACACAGACACACACAAGGAAATGTTTCCAAAAATGCTTTTTTTGGATTCTGGGGGTCTCAAAACATGTATTTCCGGTGAAATCTCGGTATCGAATTTTTGGGTGGAATACAATACTTCCCCTACTTACTATACGTAGCAGAGAAAGTAAAAATTGAGTGTTGTCCACTCAAGCTTTGCTTTATTGCTAAGGATGGTAAAACGAAAACATTTAATTTAGCAATTCTTCTCTTGAATAAACAATATATTAACAAAAGTAGCATATTTCAATTGTAGTTAATATAAAACATATTTCTGCTTAAATCTTCTCTTCTTATTGCATATTTATTTTTCGCAATATTTATTTCATTGCAATTTCGGTATTTTTGTCCATTCTCTTTAATTGGTTTTTTAACGTTATTCAACCTTTTTTTCCCTTCTATTGGAGTAGATTAGCTAATCAGAGACTCGAAATAGAGAAAATGTACAAATTCAAACGGTAGACGCTACAAGAAAGCGTACCCAATCAGTTCGGTACGGTACAGGTTCAGTGTGAGACATGGAAATTCGTTGCGGTGAGAATAATATAAAGTTCACCTGTTAAAAGTAAAATTAACAATAATCTAACAGCTCTATAGTAGGATACATCAGTGAAGTGTTATTTAATCGTGTGAAGGATTAATAAAAATAAAAGTGGAGTACAACTATAATTTGTGTAAGCCTTGTTCTTTAGCCGTACCAGCCTTGTTAAGATATACGTGCTCTACAAATTACTAATGACACAGCCGAGGCATACATATATACATATTTAAATAAATAAACATTAAAATAAAAAGTTGGTTCTTAAACGTGAGGCGAAGGCCGCCGAAAAGTTTGTACCGTACGTGGGGCGAACACTCCTAGAATCAATCTACCGCAAATTGGCATCCATTACGTGCCTGGTTAAAAACAGATACAAATTGGTACTACCATACGTGGTGCAAACACCGCAACAATTAAACCCCTTCACGTCTAGTTAAACACGTGACTATGGCTGTTCCCTTTGTACCTATAACGAAGCATGTGGGTGTAGCTATTTCTGCAAAACTTTATTTAGATTAAAATGAATTGGAAAAATAAGCTTTAGTAAGAGTAGATTTATACCCACTAATAAATCACAAGGGTAGAGAAAATCACGTGAATGTATTACATCATATTATTATTATAATAAAATACATTTTCTATTTTCCAGGTACGTGGTAGCCAAACAGAAGAAAATATATTGTTATAATATATGGTGATCAATAAATTGGTGAGTGCTCTCTCTGCTTTTGTTAAATACAATTGTAAAACTAGCTTAGGTGTACCCTATTAAATGTAGTCGTCTTAGTATACTAGAAATTGACCTTCAAATTCTGAGACGGTGGTTACGCTATGTTCATATTATGAATGGTACCCCATTTGGGAATGATAGTTAATGTTTATGGAATGCTTACTACTTAAAGAGCAAGCGTGTCGAAATGTTTATTGGGGAACATTCATATAAACTACGTCAAGACTCTGAGGTGGGATGCACCCAAACGTGACACTAGGGAAAAGCTGTAAACTCTAGCGTGATGTTACGCTTCTTCCTTTTTTATTTTTGTTTTTTTATCCTTTTCTTATGAGGTTGATGAAATATTTTTGTTTTTAACCTCACCGGTTTTGCCTATTTGGTTTGTATTAACTAAATTCAGCATATTTTTTAGATTATGGCAGCATTGACTACTGACATATTTGCCTTAAAATTCAACAAAAGTTTATTGAAATTTATTTTACTTTATTTGTTTAACTACGGTAATTATAGCAAGTATTGTTTTTCACCCAAAAAGTTTGACTTGAGGTTTACACGTTTGAAGTCACATAAAACCTCAAAGAGCATTTTTAGAAACAAAATTATGATGTGATAAATTCACATGACTTTCTCTAACCTATATCCTTTATTAGTAGCTGTACAAACTATCCTTACTAAAGCTTAATTTCTGTCCATTAAATTTTAATCCAAACAAACCTTTGCAGACATAACTACATTATGTATTTTGAAGAAGTTATTTTTGTTGTATTGTTATTTGCCCCACACTTTGGGAGCCAATTTGAAGGAGGTTTGTTGCTGCTACGTATGGAAAGCCAGCTTGAAGAAGGTGTATTATATTTCGACTGTTGGGGAACCAAGCTTGAAGTAGTTGCAACCGCACGTATGGTAAAATGTTTCCGGTAGCCTTCGCCCCAAATGTACTTTCCGGTGGCCTTTGCCCCAAAAATGTTTAAAAAAAACAATAACTTCGTAATTTTTTTACTGTTACTTTAAATATGATATATTTGTTTGCCTCGGCTGCGTCAGTATGTATATTTTTTTAGAGACAAGAATGTCTCATTAGGGAGTGGTGCGACTGAAGAATGTAGGCTTACACAGATTATAATATTACTTCTCTCCTTTTATTAATGCTTGAAACGATTTAAATAACACTTCACTGATATAGAGAGAGCTGTGAGATTTTTTATTAATTACTTGCACTTTTTAACACGTAAACTATTTTGATCTCCCACTGAATACATATTAAATTTCTCGAGGACACATCTCGCGTCACAGCAACTAAATTCTGAATTTGTAAATTTTGCTCCATGTTTAGTGTCTGATTGGCTAATCCTAGTCCAATAGAATACCTTCATTTAACTAAAGCTTTATCTGGTTGTTGATTGGCTATTTTATAAACTGTTACAAAAATTACATTATTGCTTCCAAGAATCACAAGTAGCATTATTAAACTTTCAATTTCATTATTGCCTCAAGGTTATCTCAGTTACCTCATTGTTAGCAACCTTTAACTTATTATTCTCACAGCTCCAACATTATTAAGTTACATTATATATTCACATAACATTATTGAACATGTATACAATAATATACATTAATATAAACATATGCAATGATTGTAATATACACTTTTTGTATATTGTTACATACACATGTTGCTTTAAGGCGGACTGTTATTGAATTTATATATTATATAATTAGACTGAAATCATTTAAATCTTAAAAATACTGCCTCAATTTCGTTATAGATACAAAAGGAACAGCGATAGTCAAATGTTTAAGAACTGGACGCTATATGCCTTAAAATTCCATACTGTTTCCACGAAATCGCAATAAACAACTTAATGTAGGACTTAAGGAAAATGACCAATAAATGAACAATTCGAACCTTTAGTAAAGGATATCTCAGAAATGGCTTATGTCACAAAAAAACTTATTGGAAACAAGTTGTGTGTTTTAAAGAGATCTACATTTTTTGGGCAGTAAGTTTTCATCTTTCGCTTAACGTTCACGAGTTATATAACATTATACAAAATTCCTTCGGAATGAAGAGGACTTTCTAGGCTATTCCCAGACAATTCAACATATACATTTTAGTTGTCATGTAAGCATCTTTCATATATGGTATTTGAATCAAAATCGTTAGGTTGTTTTTTATAAAACAAAAAATTTCGAAAAATGTTCCATGTAAAGGGTAGTTGGGAGTGAAGGGATTTTCTTGAAAATCCTCGTGTCGTATCCTTGCAACATACTGAACTCACATACCATGTTTCGTATTTATCCGACTTTTTGTTTTTGAGTTATGCTGTTCATTGACACACACGGACAGTGGACAGTATTTGGATTTAGAGAACCTCAAAACTTGTATTTCCGGTGTAATCTCGGTATCGAACTTGTGGGTGGAATGCAATACTTCCCCTACTTCCTATACGTAGTAGAGACAGTAAAAACGAAAGTACAAAGCTTGGTATTGAAGATTAGCATCTTCCAAGGATGCGACACAATATTTAAAAAAAAACTAACCCCATTCCGGACTACCCTTACAGAAAAAACTCTAATGAGTTTGTTATAATCCCATAAGTTTAAATTATTAAGTATGATAAATAAAATGCGTATCTGGAATTATCTCATAATAGCCTGTGAATTCCTCTTCATTCTGAATGACTTTTGTATAGTTTATAAATCGTAAATAATGGACAAATGTTTATTTATTTTTTATTATAACACTTCCCTCAATCAAGGGCTGCCATATAGAGAAAGTATACCTACACAATTAACAAATTTATTTTAAATTAACAATAATAATGACAATTTATAGTTAACATATCAAAATAATGAAAATAAACTTGAAATAAACTAAATTTAAATTGGGAAAGAAAGGTATAAAATGTATCCTATTATGTAGTTAAAATAAATACATATATAAATACACAATAATTTCAATGATTTGTAAAGTGTGTATCGATATTGTATTGAATACAAATGATTTCTGAGGATGAGAATTGATTGCTATTTGATAAAGTAGGCGTTTATCTGGGTCATGATCTATCCATAACTTGTGTAGATTTTTGGGTATTGTCCCTCTAGCTCCTGTCATCAATCCTGTGACTGAGATATTATTTAAAATATATTTATCCTTATAATACGACATAGTGGGTTCATAAACGGCCTTTTTTCTGCGTCTACTTCTTCGGGCTGTTGACAGTAGGATCAATGATTAACCCGCTTCTGTTAGATGATGTCTTATAAGCGATGATGTCGATGCGCCTGCTGCTACCACTGTTGGATAATCGATATACCTACTCGTGGACCTGAAAACCTTTTTCCTTCATACCTGCTGTAATCACACTACTTATTTTGTGATGTCTGCTGTTTCGCAGCACTTCTCCGTATGAGTAAGCACCCAGAACGTGTGCAAGGGTTGCTGCTTTCTGCCACAACGGCGACAGAGGGTAGTGTTCTGGGACCTCCCTGGTAAGGAGCGTACAACAATAACTACAGCAGTCATTTTGATGGCAACTCTCCATTCAGATCAAGAAAAGTTCGCGATGATCTCGGATCCATTTATTAGCAGGTGTATAATCACTGAACATTTTAACTCCTCTTCCTTTGTGCGGTAATTCGCTCCAAAGTTGGGATTCTTTTTCTCTCAGATGTCGTCTTACAATCCCTGCATCTGGGAGAAGACTTACAAGATCTCTGATGTCGTTTTGAGTGATGTTGAGGAGTCGTAAACAGTTTTGAGTTTCTTGATCAAAATCTTTTAGTGTTAAAAATGGGTCGTTGAAGCATTTTAAAACTTTGCAGATGTTTATACGTTGGAGTCGAACTTCCCATGAGGCACAGAATAGACCAAGGCCTTTAAATTTTCTTTCAGTGTGTACCATATGGTCTGGAACGTCCGTTGGTAACTGTAGAATTTTTTAAAGTGCATTTTAAGGTTTGTCAGCATCAAAAATTTTTTTGTGGAATTTTCACCATTGGAATAACCTGAAACGGATAAATTAATGTCGTTGAGAAGGATGAGTTTAGAATAATAAATTTCTGGTCTGCTTGTAACAGTGGTGAACTTTCTAAAGTTTCAGCTTTTTTACGTAACTTTTCTCTTTCATCTTATTTCATCTTTTAAGTTGATGCCTTGGTAACCATTTTCTCATCAGGGTGTTCAAAGTGAATTTCATTATCTTCAGAAATGATCATATTATTAGGAAAATATTTTCCATTTCTATTAGATAAACAGATTTCGATGTATTGATAGTGAGGCCAATTTCTTGAAAACGTTGCATTGCTAATTTTAATGCACAAAATGTATATAACGTTGGAGCGATATTTCCGCCTGATTACACATACACAAAAAGGAACTCTGTAATAATTATAATTTAGGAATTATTAATAATTAATTAAAATGACATTTTATAATTTTCCATAATTTTAAAGCAATCTGGTTCAAAACCGCATCAATAAAAATCCCTTCTAAAGCTGTAAACATGTTTTAACTTTCAATACTGTTGTCAAATAAAGGCGTAATTACTTAAGAAAAAGTGAAAGATTTAGGCAAAATAAGAGTAGCTTCGTTTCAGACTGCCCATTATATTTTCCGAGCGTGAGGCCATAACATTGGAAAGCTTCTTTTGTATTTTGTGGGGATGAGGCAAGTTTTAAGAGTAAACAGACGTTTTCTTACAGCTAGGCTTTGAATTTTCAATCAGGGAACCAATAAACGTAGAGGATAAGTATTGGAACCAATGAAAAGATAGGAAGATGCAGTGACTTGTACAAAATTTAGAGGCAAGCAGTGATATATGTGAACGCGAGCGTGGATTTGGGACAGTTTGTCTTGATTCTTCGTTAAGGCAACACGTAGCACTCCGGGTCAGAAAAGGACGCTAAGTTCCGAAATTTGCTAAATGCGGCGCAATTAAGCAATTATAACGTGATTTAGGTGAATTATTTATATAATGTGCTAACGGTATTCTTCGATATCATTATATTCAAGCTCATAAAGAGATAATGTTAGTCAAGTGACTACATCAAGTTCGCGCGAATCTAAAGAACTGTGATAGAGCACCGAGATATTAAATAACTAGCCGGAATAAACTTCACTATTCCAAGAGACAATAGTGGGAATGCAGTACTAAAAGAATCACACGTGTTAGGGAATACCAATGAATCTTGTAAGATTTCTAGCATAAAGAGTGAGAAAAATGAAAACAGTGCTTCTTTGAAGATAATATCCTGGTGTCACCAATCTCGCAATCCTATCCTGACAATAACAGTAGGAAATTTCAGGCCGATTAGCCGACAGTTGAACCTGAGATAAGACATAAGTGCTTCCTGACGATATCGGCGATTACGAGTTCTGAAGACTACACTACGACGAAGTAGCGAGGCAAAACGCTACACGTTAAAGCACGCAACTTATTTAAAATAAAAAAAATTGTGGCATTAACCATTTCCTAGATATTCTTTGTTATTGGTTTGAATTTTCAAATACTTAACTACTTTTTTCAAGTGGTAAGTCGCTACTGGATTTTGCTCGTGGTCATTCAAAAAATTTCAAAGCCATCACATAGAGAAAATCTGACTATCGTTTTAGCCTACTGTATTCTTCTTATACCGAAATGTATCTGTAATAAAAGCATATCTTAATCAACAAGAAGTATACAGAATAATAAGCTTCTGTAATAATAGTGTGTAGAGAAAAGCATATGAATGCCACACATCAGCCTTTTTGTTAAAAATGCCAATTCCTAATTAGTTACAGGTTGTTCTGTATAGAAAACATTATGAAACACAGGGAAATACGATTAAAGCACCACAATATCCAGTGCAGTCGGTGAGAAAACAACACTTCACTAAGGGCAGGTCGAACGTTTTACCACAATCAGTGAATGTACTGGAGGTGTAGGTTCATTCACATCTGTTTTTGATTGTTTTAAAGTGAATGATATATTGTTTTATTACAGAATGTTGCAAGTAAATACCGTATCATATGCGGTCTCCTTTTTACTTTCTCTACCACGTATAGTAAGTAGGGGAAGTATTGTATTTCATACAAAAATTCGATACCGAGATTTCACAGCAAGTACATGTTTTGAGACCCCTGAATCCAAAAAAAGGATGTGTGTGTCTGTCTGTCTGTCTGTGAACAGCCTAACTCGGAAACGAAGAGTCGGATAAACACCAAACTTGGTATCTAGGTTCAGGTCTTCCAGAGATGCGACACGAAGGTTTTCAAGAAAATCCCCTACCCCAGATTACCCCTTACATAGAACTTTTTTCGAAAATTTTAATTCTCTCAAAAATGGTACTAACGATTTTGATTAAAATGTCATATGTTTAAGATGTTTACATGACAAATGAAATGTATATCTCGAATTTTCTGGGAATGTCTCCAAAAGTATTTTTCATTGTGAACGACTTTTGCATAACTGGTAAACGATAAGAGATAGACAAAATTTTACTACACAAATAATGTAGATCGCGTTAAAATACACAATTTATGCCATATACATTTTTTGTTGGGTAAACCATTTTCGAGATATTGCTTGTTATTCCCTTAAATTTTCGAATGCTTATACTTTTTCTGAAATTCGTTATTCATTTTTTGTCCTGGTATTGCAAAACAATGGAATACTCCACATAGCACCAGCTCATAAAATATTTGCCTATCCCTTAAAGCCTCCCCTTGCATATACAAGAAAATTAGCAATAAGATTGACATCTCGATATCTGGATTAACATGAAGCATATGGAGCATAAGCGTTTGGAAAAATAGTTTGTAGAAGAGTAGAGAAAGTCATGTGAGTGTAACACATCAGATTTTTTGTTTGTGAAGTGCTGTTATTCTTTAAGTGTGAAACCGTAATGAATTTGCGCTTCTAATACGCAGACTGATTTCTTGTTAAACCGACGTTGTACCCAGTCCTTTGAGGAGAAGCTGCATTATTTTCCTTTTGCTCCTTACTCGTTTAAGATCTTTGACGTGTTGGGACCAGCTGACATCAAAAGAAAGAAGAAGAATGCTTTCATCTCGGGCGTGAATGTAGGTCTTTAATCTTCCATTTGTATCGGGCAGGGTTAAAGTAATTGCACCCAGATGGTAATGACACCTCATTTCTACCAGTAGGTTTTCAAAGACCAGGGTCCCAGAGTGTCTCTAACAGTCGTATCACCTGTAACCCTTCATACCTTTCCATGTGTTTGACTTTGATTCTCTTCACGCAGTGTCCTAAAGATTTGTACAGGAGCATCCACCAGTAATGTAGACATCACGTCCTATTTAGTTAGTTTTGCGGGGTCACTCTTCTTGAAAACTCTTGGTACAGTGAAGACTTTTGTCTAGTTGAATAGGTGAGACCAGTTGAAGTTTAATTCAGGAGGGCTACACGATAAGCTAACACAGATGGGGACAATATAGGACCAAATTCGCACGGATTTGCACTCGGAATATAAACTTCAAAGACATAATACTCAATTAACGGGTCCACTGCAAGAGGGAGCTATTACACTTCAACCAAGAAAGAAAAATCTGATGTTACACTCACATGACATTCTCTACTCTTGTACAAATTATTTTTACAAACGCTTATTCTCCATATGCTTCATGTTAATCGAGATGTTAATCTTATTGCTAATTTTCTTGTAGGTGCAAGGGGAATTGGTAGACTTTAAGCTATAGTCAAATCTTTTAAGAGCTGGTTCCTATGTGACGCATTACATTCTCTTTGTATGTCCAGGACATAAAAAAAAATGAATAACGAATTCCCATTTGAGAAAAAGTATTGGAAAATTTAAGGGAATAACAAGCAATATCTCGAAAATGGTTCACTCAACAAAAAAAAAATGTATACGACATAAATTGTGTATTTTAACGCGATCTACATTTTTGTGCAGTAAAATTTTGTCTATCTCTTATGGTTTAGCAGTTATGCAAAAGTAGTTCACAATCAAGAACACTTTTGGAGACATTCCCAGAAAATTCGAGATATGCATTTCATTTGTCATGAAAATATCTTAAACAAATGATATTTTAATCAAAATCGTTAGAGCCATTTTTGAGGAACTCAAAAGTTTCGAAAAATGCTCCATGTAAAGGGTAGTCTGTGGTGGGGGGATTTTCTTGAAAACCTTTGTATCGCATCTCTGGAAGATACTGAACCTAAATACCAAGTTTAGTGTTTATCCGACTGTTCGTTTCTGAGTTATGCTGTTCACACACACACACACACACACACACACACACAACCACACACACGGACATGTTTCCAAAAATGCTTTTTTTTTGGATTCAGGAGGTCTCAAAACATATATTTCCGGCGAAATCTCGGTATCGAATTTTTGGGTGGAATATACGCAGTAGGGAAAGTAAAAATGTAATGTGTCGCACTCACATGACCTTCCCTACTAACCCTTCTGCAAACCGAGCGGGATGGCTCAGGCCGCAACGTCTGTGGCCCATGTTCAGGATGTCCCGGGTTGGATCCCCTGCGACCACACACTCAGACCCATGGGTCTTTTCGTGTCAGAGGAGTGACGGCTGAAGCATGAATGCAGTGGTAGTGTCAAGAATATTTCCCCGAAATTCTTGCATGATGCAATAAAAATACTACTACCACCACCATCACCACCACTACCATTTTTGTATGGTTACCTCCAAGTTAGTACCCTAACTGCTGGCCGAGATGGTGGTTACTTCATCGCTAAGAATAGCTCCCGTTTAGTCGTTAACCGAAGATCGTAATATGAAATTTTGCCCTTCCCATTTAATACCTAACCGGAATCTTAATCGGAGATCGTAATACAGGACATTAATTGCAGAGGCACTACACAGAGCGCAAGTACACGCACTAATGAAACTTAACCAACACTACGGTTTCCGTTCAAATCGCACGCCCAAACTCACAGCTGACCGGGTGCAGGTGTTGTCGGTAGTCTTTACTTTTCTTTTAGTAGTCTGCAGGAATGATTAATTTAATTTTAGGTTTAAACAATGGAACATTAATGACGAATGTGATATAACTGAGTACGATTTTATTTTTACATTGTAAGTTTATTAATACCTTATTTCTCACTTCTCAACATAACACACTTTGTCGTAGGTGCACAATAAAGTTAGTATTTATGACTCGCATGTGCGGCCAAGATAGTGCGACAGGTATTAACTGGCACGAATGTGGGCTATCCTCTTGCTCCTCCAATCCCCGCTAGTCTTGACTGAAAGCCGAGTGCTGTGAATTCGTGCCAGGACAGAAGTGGCACGAATCCATAGAATAATAATATAATAAGGTTACAAACCCGCAATTTGCAGTCGCTTCCTTCAGTTTCTATGGCTACTGTCAGACATGACATTTCATTGCGCCATTAAGATTAATAAGCATGCCCGTATTCCTCATGTAATCTTGGAGTATACAAAGAATTTCAAATACGTATTTCTTAATTTTTTTAACGTAGTGTAATGTCACGGAGGCACTCCGCCCCGGAGCAGCCACTGGGTCAGAGTCGTAAGGCGAATGCTGAAGTGGTTTCTTTCAGTATCCGAATTTTATGTCCCTCCATTTCGTTCCCTTCGTCGTTTCATTTATCCTTAACCCCGTTAGGCCTGTTTCAGGGTTAAATTTTGGCGATGGTGTTTCGGTGTGGAATACCGGAGTAAAAGCATGCACTTTGTGGAATTTTCTGCTTCCCTTGGCTCAGGCTGGTTGCCAGGGTAAATCGACCACCCTTTCGGAGTCAGATGTTGGACCCTCTGTGTGGGTCAGGGTTGCCAGTCTGCATGTCCGTCTGTCGAGGCGTCTCAATCTGGAAAACTGTATGGACCCTGTCGTTGTTGTGTCGCCACTGCTGTTTCCGGCCATCTGGTGTCTCCTCGCACTCCCTCGCTCCCGGGGGCGTTCCCTCGTAGGGCACAGGTACAATTTCCTTACCGGAGCGTGGAATTTGGAAGTCAACATATAGTGATCCGCTTTTAAAAAATTTAGCCATCGCTTTAGTCTGCCGTATCCTTGTATGCACGTACAACGAAATGTAAAGATTAGCAACGTTAACAAGAAGGTATTGCATTTTACCCCAAATTTGATAGTGAAATTTCACCAGAAATACATGGTTTGAGACCCCCTGAATCCAAAAAATGCATTATTGGAAACATGTCCGTGTGTGTGTGTGTGTGTGTGTGTGTGTGTGTGTGTCTGTGAACAGCATAACTCAGAAACGACAGTCGGATAAACACCAAACTTGGTATTTAGGTTCAGTATCTTCCAGAGATGCGACATGAAGGTTTTCAAGAAAATACCCCACGCCAGATTACCCTTTACATGGAACATTTTTCGAGAATTTTAATTTTGTCAAATGGCTCAATGGATTTGATTAAAACATCATATGTTTAAGATATTTTAATGACAAATGAAATGTACATCTCGAATTTTCTGGGAATGTCTCCAAAAGTATTCTCCATTGTGAACGCGTTTTGCATAACTGCTAAACCATAAGAGATAGACAAAATTTTACTACACAAGAAATGCAGATCAAGTTAAAATACACAATTTATGTCATTTACGTTTTATTTGTTGGGTAAATCATTTTCGAGGTGTTGCTTGTAATTTCCTTAAATTTTCCAATACTTATACTTTTTCTCAAATTCGTTATTCATTTTTTTGTCCTGGTAATGCAAAGAGAATGGAATACTCCACATAGCAACCACCTCTTAAAATATTTGACTATCCTTAAAGCCTAGCAATTCCCCATGCATCTACAAGAAAATTAGTAATAAAATTATCTCGAATAACGTGAAGCATATGGAGAATAAGCGTTTGTAAAAATACTTTGTACAAGAGTAGAGAAAGTCATGTGAATGTAACATATCAGATTCTTTATTTTCTTTCGTATACAATAAAAGCATCTTTAAATCACTACGCTAGCGATTACGTGATGGACGTCGGTCCCGAAATTCTACCGACGCCGTTATTCTCGGCTCTTCCTGTTGGATGGAAATAGACATCGCGAAGACGGCAGGAGTATAAATTAACTTGACGCGCCGCAACGTTCTACTTCCTTTTTCTGTTGTCTCTTCCCCTCCAGGAACCACCATTTCCTGCCGCGTCGCAACTTCTACACAAATGTTATTCACGCATTGCTTCAAATTGTATCGTCCCAAAGCGAAGTACCAAACGAGACGAGAAATTAAAAATAAACCTAACAGAAGCGATTTTCCTATTTTGCGTTAAATACATTTTGAATCCCCCTCCCGCAAATGCTAAATCACATCATTTTGTGTAAGGAAAGAGAAGTGTAGTGTTTCACAGTTGTCATCTTTACCGATACAAACCAACATTTAATTTTTTTCTTTTTCTACTTTCTCTACTTACGTAGAGGTAAATTTCGAGGTAAAATTCGATACCGAGAGTTCACCGGAATTTTCTTATATCACCTGAATCAAAAAAAATGAGGCATTTTTAGAAAAGTCGGTGTGTGTGTTTGTGTGATATATACATAGTATTTAAATTCAGTATCTTCCAAAAATACAATACGAAGTTTTTCAAGAAAATCTCCCCACCCCAACTACTATTTACTTGGAGCATTTTTCAAAATTGTTGATTTTCGTAAAAATTGCTCCCAAAGATTTCGATTAAAATACCACATATTAAAGACATTTATATGACAAATAAAATGTATATCTTCAATTAGTATTAAGCCATCTTCATTCGGAAAGAATTTTGTATAATCTTTTATAATCAGCAAACGTTAAGCGATAGACGAAAATGTACTACATAAAAACTGTATAGCACTTTAAAATACGAACTTTATTAAATAATTTTTTGTGGCATAAGCCATTACCGAGATATCCGTTATTAATGTATCGAGCTGTTCATCATTGGTCATTCTCTTCAAGTCCTGTCAACATTCAGCTGTTTCTGGCTATTGCATAGAAACAGTATGGAATTTTAAGGCCAGCATACAGCGTCCAGCTCTTAAAAATTTGACTATCCCCGTTTCCTTTGTATCTATAGCGAAATCATAATGTAGAATTTATGAAGTGGTTTATTTGGATATTTAGATTAAAATATAGGTAGAAAAATAAGGTTTAGTAAGAATTTTGTATACTCACTAATAAGCGATAGAGGGTAGAGAAAGTCACGCGAACGTTTGGATAAGTACCAAACTTGGTGTACAGGTGCGCCATTAAGTTCTGCAAGAAAATTCTCCCCTCCAACCACCCTTAACATGAAATACTTTTCGAAAGTTTGTGTTTTATAAAAATGGCTCTAAAAGGTTTTTATTATAGTACCATATATTACAAATATTTTCATTACAAATAAAATTTAAATCTTGAATTTTCTGGAAATAGTCTGTGAAATCCTCTTCATTCGGAAGGAATTTTTATAATCTTGTATAATTGGTAAACTTACGTGATAGACGAAAAGTAATATACAAAAACGTAGATCTCTAAAGCACAAAATTTATTTCAGATATCTTATTTGTGGCATTAGCCAGTTCTGAAGTATCCGTTACTAATTGACATTTTAAAAGAACTAAACACTGGAGGTAAGAACTTGCTAATCACAAGTGCCTTGAAAACGACAGAAGATAACTTTTAAACAGGCATCATTGGAGGAGAAAGGAAGATGTTTATATAAGGTAAAGAAGTGAAAACCAAGGTAAATCTTTATGAATTGCAGTGGCTGACTACTGAATGAGTGTTCGGGGCTAAATTTCAGTAGGCAAAGCCACTGTAATTTTTCTTAGCAAAGTGGTAAATAAAGTTTGAGATACATAGTTCGGGCATTTTTTACTTTCTCTACTACGTATAGTAAGTAGGGGAAGTATTGTATTCCACTCAAAAATTCGATACCGAGATTTCACCGGAAATATATGTTTTGAGGCTCCCTGAATCCAAAAAAAGCATTTTTTGAAACATGTCTTTGTGTGTGTGTGTGTGTGTGTGTGTGTGTGTGTGTGTGTCTGTGAACAGCATAACTCAGAAACGAACAGTCCGATAAACATGAAACTTGGTATTTAGGTTCAGCATCTTCCAGAGATGCAACACGAAGGTTTTCCAGAAAATCCCTCTACCCCAGATTACCCTTTACATGGAACATTTTTCGAAAATTTTAATTTTCTCAAAAACGACTCTACAGATTTTTATTAAAATATCATATGTTTAAGATATTTTCATGACAAATGAAATGTGTATCTTGAATTTTCTGGGAATGGTATTCATTGTGAACGACTTTTGCATAACTGGTAAACCATGAGAGATAGACAAAATTTTACTACACAAAAAATGTAGATCGCGTTAAAACACACAATTTATGTCATATACGTTTTTTGTTTTGTTGAGTGAACCATTTTCGAGATATTGCTTGTTATTCCCTTAAATTTCCCAATACATATACTTTTTCTCAAAACGGAATTCGTTATTTATTTTTTTTTGTCCTGGACATGCAAAGAGAATGGAATGCTCCACATAGCAGCCAGCTCTTAAAATATTTGACTATCGCTTAAAGCCTGCCAATTCCCCTTGCATGTACAAGAAAATTAGCAATAAGATTAACATCTCAATTAACATGAAGCACATGGAGAATAAGCGTTTGTAAAAATAGTTTGTACAAGAGTAGAGAAACTCATGTGAAGTAACACATCAAATTTTTAAGGAGATGGTATAACACATAACCGTTTTTATAAAAATTAACTAGCTAATGGATGGGCAGGGAACGGTGGGGACACCTTGTACTTCGACCAACGCGGATCTTTTGTGCTTGCCACCCCCCGGCCGACAGAGACGCGCGGATGTCCCTAATGATTCCAAGCATGATGACCTGCTCACAAAAGACTTCCTGCACAGCCTCTAAGCCTACATGAAACATGAAAGGGGAAGTGAAAAGATAGGAAATGAGGGAAATTCGAGGAAAGAGACCAAGCATTCACCTAGCCAACCAGGAGGGAATCACAAAAATCTGATGTGTTGCACTCACATGACTTTCTCTGCTCGTGTACAAACTATTTTTACAAACGCTTATTCTCCATCTACTTCATATTAATCGAGATAAACATTTGCAGACTCTATCTTATTGCTAATTTTCTTGTAGATGTAAGGGGAATATATATTTACAGGGGCAATATAGAGATACAGTAGCCTTTAAGTATAGACTTACTCTTATTAGATGGTAGCTATGTGCAGCACCATTCTCTTTGCCACATATTAATACTCTTTGCATATCCAAGACAAAACAAATGAATAACGAATTCCCATTTGGGAAAATAAGTATTAAAAAATTTAAGGGAATAACAAGCAATATCTCGAAAATGGTTCATTAAAAAAAATGTATATAACATAAATTGTGTATTTTAACGCGATCTACATTTTTTGTGTAGTAAAATTTTGTCTATCTCTTATGGTTTACCAGTTATGCAAAAGTCGTTGAACAATGAAGCATACTTTTGGAGACATTCCCAGAAAATTCAAGATATAGATTTTATTTGTCATGAAGGTATCTTAAACATATGATATTTTAATCAAAATCGTTAGATCCATTTTTGAAAAAATTAAAATTTTAGAAAAATGTTCCATGTAAAGGGTAATCTGGGGTGGGGGATTTTCTTGAAAACCTTCATGTCGCATCTCTGGAAAATACTGAACCTAAATACCAATTTTGGTATTTATCCGACTGTTCGGTTTCTCAGTTATGCTGTTCACGGACAGACACACACAGAGTGACACACGCACACACGGACATGTTTCCAAAAATGCGTTTTTTGGATTCAGGGGGTCTCAAAACATATTTCCGGTGAAATCTCGGTATCGAATTTTTGTGTCGAATACAATACTTCCCCTACATACTATACGTAGTAGAGAAGGTAAAACCCCATGGTAGGAGTGGCCAGCACCAGGAATCGATTCCAGGATCTCCGGAATGTGAGCTTCGGAAGCTATGTCGCTCGGTATGAACCGCCTAATAGAAGTGCACAGTGCGGTTGTTTTAAGGTGAAGCCACAGACGGGTTATATGCGTAGCACGCTGTACTTCAGTGATCTCGGTACTTTCCCAATGCGCAACTGCGGCGCAACGCATATAAAATTACTTTATCATTGTTTCAGCAGCTGCTTTGTGTTCGTGCTGTAAAGAGTTGAGCGTTGTGCATCTCAAATGTGAAAGTTTATTCAAAACATTGCTTAAGAGTATCAATGCCTTGTTATTAGTCCACTGCAATGCCAGCTGACAAATTTACCTTTGAACATCGAATTTTTATGTGCGATACATAGGTAAAAACCGAATCATTAGACAGGTGTGTAGTCAATTTCAGGAGAAATGTACTGTTATTCCAATTTGAGGCAGTATTTTTAACACTTGAATAATTTCAATTAAATTAGATAATATGTAAATTCAATAACAGCCCGCCTTGATTCAATATGTATGTAATAATTTGTAAAAATGTATGTAACAGTCATTGCACATGCTTATATTATTTAAACATGTTCAATACTGTTATATGAATACATTACGTAATTTAATAATGTAAGAGCTGTGAGAACAATAAGTTTAAAGTTGCTAACAATGAGGTAACAATGAGGTAACCTTGAGGCAATAATGAGTTTGAGAGTTCAAATGTTACTAGTCATGATTAGAGCAACGATAATGTAAATTTTGTGACAGTTTAATAATAGCCAATCATCTGCCAGAAAAAGCTTTAGTAAAATTCATGTATTCTATTGGACTAGGATTAGCCAATCAGAGACTTGAAATACAGAAGTTTACGTGTTTGGACGGTTGAAATGTGTTCAGTTGCCTGCAGACCTTGGTAGTAAGCGGATGGAAGATATGTTCTCTAGAGAAATATTTACGCATTCGTGTGAAACGAAAATTAAGTATACGAGTTAACAAATTGCAAGTATTAAAAGAATCTCACAACTCTTAATATCAGTGTAGTGTTATTTAATTTGTGTCAAGAATTAATAAAAAGAAGTGAATTTAAAGTTAAAATCTGTGTAAGCCTACATTCTTGTTGCACCACGCTCGATTAAGAGAAACGTGTCCCTAAAACAATACTGACGCAGCCGAGGCAAACATAAACATAAATAATATATATAGAAGCAATTTAATAACAAAGTTAATATTATTTTTTAAACTTGGAGCATAACAACAAAAATACATCTTGAAATCGGCTTCTCATACGTAATAGCATATTACGTAACAATCATCCACTTCAAATTGACGTCCATGCGTGGAGCTGAATAAATAAACTTCAACAACAATAAGCAAGAATAACACCTCTTCAAGTTACAGATAGAGAAACCGTTAGTCGTCTGGATAATAAGTTTAGGACAACGGGATCGCTAAACGTTAAACCTAAGAAGCGAAAACGAAATGTTTTATCGGAGAAAAAAATTGACAAAATTAGTGCGTCTATTTGTTGGAAACCCTAAAAAATAAACGTTTATGAAAATAATCCCCACGCCATAGACGAACTTAAGTACTATATAAAGCAGAAATTATTAACATCACGTAAGCGGAACTTATAAGTGTGAATGTATACGTCATCTGAACATATCAGTAATGTCTTCACGCAGGTGGAGACTACTTATAACATACTCGTAGTGCATTTTACTATCGCATCGTAAGTTGCGCGGGAGTCGCGGAACGAAAAACCCCCAATGTAACAGACGGTATGCGGAGCACAATACGCGCGATCCTTGGCCTCACCATAAAACAACCGCACTGTATGTATAAACATCAGAATAAACATTAATACGTTCAGAGCATCTCAAGAGACGTTCTGCAAAACTCATTCAGAGGCCCGCCTCTGTTATGTGGGGATAGCGTATATGCCTAACATTCAAGACGCCTCGAGTTCGAATCTCGGTTAGTTTGAGTTACCCGGATAAGGTTTTTCTGGAGTTTTTCCCTATCCTAAGAAGACAAATCTTGGGTAACTTCAAAGCTCATCATTTCACCGTTTCATTCATCGTTTGACATGACCTACCAGGTTAAAAGGACGCTGAAAATTAAACAGAAAAAAAATTATTTAGAAGTTGAAGGTTAATACGAATTTAAGGCGCCCTGAATGTAAGACTACGTTTTTGCTGCTGGAGTTAAACCGTTAGGTATGTCACAGATACGACTGTTTCACAGAAGTGGAATATTCGAGGAGAAAGAGAAATGAGCAAAATGAAGACAAAAACAATAATATATTATGTGGTTAAGATTGCAATATCTCATAACAAGTTTCTTATCTACACCGTACCAGCAAAGCAAGAGGATGAAAAAAGACATAATAATAATTGCAGGTCACGAAAGCTGGAATTCCAGGGACCACACGTGTACTAAGGGAGTCTATTTCTGTGAGGAGAAGGTTGACAGAAAGACAAATATTACACAAAGAAAAACGAATTGAAGGAGCGAATATCACACGTGAACAGTCCTCCACGTGGAGAATCCAGCGAATGTCTTGGGCAACATTCCAGGTCAAATTTCCAGCAAAATGGCTGCCCCCTCCTATCCCATCCGTTGTCGTTCTCGACAGCAAACATGCTGGAACAGTTTGGCCTTGTGAACAGCTTCCGCTAACACTCGTCTTCCGGTAGAAATAGACGAACAGTAGAGGGGCGGTCAGATATAAACGGGGCTTTATTTTTGGAAGGTACTGTACCACAGCACAAATACAACTATGCAACTTCCTGATATAGTAAAGCATTTTTTCACATTTTTGGTCTAATTTACTTTGGAGTAGAAGTGTTTATCGTCCGTTCTTACTGTCTGGGATGCCACAGGTGGTGGACGCTGATGAAACATTAAATGATAATCGGGAAGGTGAATATGGGACGTAAACCTTCAGGCCTATTTTTAGGGAACCTCTCCCCCCTCCTATATGAGAATTGAGGAATACTTGGAAAAGACCTCAGGGAGTGCGGTCCTGGTGGTGTTTTGAACCTCAGATGTCCCGTTCACGAGTACGTGCCTCAAATTATTGTATAACGAGAAAAATTGCTTAAATTAGAAGTCACTAAACCGAAATTTCTTTTACTTAACAACTGAAAATATTGCTTTTTTTCATAGTCATAGACTTGTCTTTTCCAAAGATGTTAACTTGATCTGGGAGTGAGGAATCTATATATTTACCAGCTTCAACTCTATTTATTTGTATATGTTAAGGGTGTACTTATGTGAAAATCATTTAGATATTGTGTTAGTAAATAAATATGCGAACAAAGATAAGGTACAAAGGTTAAAAAAGTCTGGAGTGACACATTCACATGACTTTTTCTACCCTCTATCTTTATTAGTAGGTATACAAAGTATTCTACCTTTCCAACCTTGTCCAACACACTGCTGGTGTGGAAGAGCAATAAATACCATCAATTGACCTAATAGTAGTCGAAACTATGAAGCCCGGGATTTAAAGTGCTTACAGCATTGTAAGTCGTCATTGGGGTATGTCTTCTCAATATAATTTGAGATC
This sequence comes from Deroplatys truncata, assembly GCA_030765065.1. Classification (NCBI taxonomy): domain Eukaryota; kingdom Metazoa; phylum Arthropoda; class Insecta; order Mantodea; family Mantidae; genus Deroplatys; species Deroplatys truncata. Next base: position 282,540,860 of record CM060975.1, read on the forward strand.
TCCTTGTGGTTTACTGGAAAAAATCCGAATCAGTTGCGAAATTTAAATTCGTACTGGCATATTGTCATGGTAGGTCTGTGGTTAGAGCAACCAGACGGAGATGGGAAGATCCATGGTTGAAATCCCGGCTATGGCATTGCATTTTTCAGTCGTAGATTAAAGCCTTCCAACCTTGTCCAACTCACGGCTTGTGTGGAAGAACAATTCATTCCACATTCTTACTAAAGTTTATTTTTCTATCTACCACATTTTAATCCGAATAAACCGATGAAAAATAGCTACATTGCATATTAAAAGGAATGACAAATATTGAACAATTCGAACATTTAGTAACGAATATTTCAGAAAGGGCTAATGCCATAAAAACACATTGAAAATAAACTGTGTGTTTGAAGTATTTGCAGCCCCACGTACGATACAAAGATTCTGGTGGCCTTTGTCCCAATTTTTTTCGGTGGCCTTCGCCCCCACGTAAAAAATAAACTTTGTATTTTAATGTTTATTTAATTATTATGTATGTATGCATGCATGCATCGGCAGCGTCAGTATTAATTTGCAGAAACACGTATCGCTTAGCAGGGGTAGTACGGCTAAAGAATAAGGCTTGCACAAATTATTATTTTTAGTTCACTCCTTTTTATTAATCTTTCACACGATTAAATAACACTTCACTGATATATCATACTGTAGAGCTGTGAGATTATTTATTAATTGCACCTTTTAACACGTAAACTTTATTTTATTCTCGCCGTAATGAAGTTTCATGTCTCACACTTAACCCTTACCGTATCGAAGTTCTCGGAACGCTGCCTTCCTGCGTCCGGTTGGGTGTGCTATCGTCTAGCGTCTGGCTTCTCCGCCTAAATTCGTATATCTCCACTATTTCAAGTCTCTGATGAGCTAATCTTACTCCAATAGAATACTTTCATTTAACTTAAGCTTTTTTTTCTAGTTTTTGATTGGCTATTTACAAACTGCTTTAAATATTACATTATTGTTCCAAGAATTATTAGTAGCATTATTAAACTTTGTAATTTATTGTTGCCTCAAGGTTACCTCATTGTTAGCAACTTTCGGCTTCTATTCCCAAAGCTTCTACATTGTTAAATTACTTAATACATTCACATAACATTATTATGCATGTACATAATAATATTAACATTAATACAATGACTGTTACAGACATTTTATTTATTATTACATACACATATTGCTTTAAGGCGGGCTGTTTTTATATTTTATATTATATAATTAGACTTATTTCATTTAAGTGATAAAAATACTGCCTCAAGTTTTAAAGGGATATAGATTTTGTATGCTACGTTTTCGACTATCGCTTAACGTTTACCAGTCATACAAGGTTATACAAAATCCTTCCGAATGAAGAGGACTTTCTAGGCTATGCCCCGAAAATTCAAGATATACATTTTATTCGCCATGTAAATATCTTTAATATATGGTACTGCAATCAAAATCCTTAGAGCAATCTTTTAGAAAATAAAAATTTTCGAAAAATGTTACATACAAAGGATAGTTGGGATGGTGGATTCTATTGAAAATCTTCGTGTCGCATTCATGGAAGATATTGAACTCAAATATCAAGTTTGACATTTATCCGACCTTTCGTTTTTGGATTATGCTGTTTACAGACGCGCGCGCGGACACGTTTCCAATGCTGCTTTTTGGGTTCAGGGTAGTCTCGAAACCGAGACAGTATTTTTAATACTTAAATAATTTCAGTCTAATTATAGAATATGTAAGTTCAATAAAGCCCGCCTTAAAGCAATATGTGTATGTAACAAGTGATGCAGTAATTTGTATCACAAATTATTTAAATGTAAAGAGTGATTATAGTATGAATATGCATTATTATGCGACATTGATTTGAGATGTTTGTTGATTGTAATTATTGTTGGGAAGTAAGTTTATACTGCCTTACTGAAACTGACAATAATAGCGTGCAATAATGCAACGAGGGGGTGAGCTGTTTATCATTATTGGAAACGAGGAAGTTACGTAATATTGGCGCGTTTTTCTTTTAGAATCTTCTGGAACATTTCCCTAGAGTATATGTATTCATAATTTTCATTGGATATAAAAATAGACGCTAATGTTGCCGCGTTTTATTAGCCAATTGCAGCTCAGTTATAATCTTTAGGCATATCGGGGTGAGGGAGTATAAAAAGAGTAGGTTAGAGGTAGACCCCGTCAGTTCATCGAAAATATTTGTAAAGTACACGTCTCCTTCAGTCCGTCAGTTCATAAAAATTCTTTGTACACTACACGTCGCATTCACTTCAGTTCGTCGAAAAATATTTGTATAATACACGTCGCCTTCAGTCCAGCAGAAATATTACACGTCGGCTATCGATTCACAAGTTACGCGTAGCAGAATTATGAAAAATCTTAAATGTTGTAAAGTTAATTATACAAAAAGTTGAAGTACGCGAATTAAGAATTATCAGTAATGAAGTTATTATAACAGTTTCAGTTTGGCGAGTGTCTATATCAATGTGTAAATGTGATAGTGACTGTGTTCGACAATAAAAGTGTAAAACAAATTCCTTCATCACTGTTATTTTTGGATAAAAGATTCCTTTCCGTTTACACAACCTGTATAAAGAGAAGTGCTCGACCCAAAAAAAAGATAATAGCTAGCCGGAGGACAGTTAAACAAAATTAAATAAAAAAAAAAGTAACATTCTTTCAAACAAACATTAATACTCCCGTAAATTGCTAACACCAGATGGAGCTACAAACCTAACAAAGAATTACGTCACAAAATGGCTTCACCACGTTGAGTAAATAAATAAATAAATAATATTACAAGTTACAACCACAAATTGGCTACCACAACGTGGGGCTACAATCAATAATTAAATAAATAACATTAAACCACCTTCACAAGATATAAGTAGTGTACATTACAGTCATTGTATATGTTTATATTGTATCCATGTTCAATAATGTTATGTGAAAGTATTACGTAATTTAATAATGTAGGAGCTGTGAGAATAATAGATTAAAAGTTGCTAACAATGAGGTAACAATGAAGTAAACTTGAGGTAATAATGAATTCGAAAGTTTAACAATACTACTTGTGATTCTTGGAAGCAATAATGTAAATTTGGTGACAGTTTATAAAATAGCCAATCAACAACCAGAAAAAACCTTTAGTTAAATGAAGGTATTCTATTGGACTAGGATTAGCCAATCAGAAACTGAAATATGGCAAAATTTACAAATTTAGAGTTCAGTTGCTTGCAAACAGTGTTTGTAACCGGATGCGAGATGTGTCCTCGAGAAATTTAATAGTAATCGTGTGAGACGAAAATAGCCTTACGTGTTAAAAAGTGCAAGTAATTAATTAAAGAATCGCACAGCTCTTTATATCAGTGAAGTGTTATTTAAAATCGTGTCAAGAGTTAATAAAAAAAAAGGAGTGAATTAAAAATTATAATCTGTGTAAGCCTACATTCTTCAGCCGCATCACGCCCTGTTAAGAAATTCATGTCTCTAAAATTAACACTGACGCAGCCGAGGCAAACATAAATGTATAATATTTAAAAGAAACTGTCAAAATTATAAAGTTAATATTTTTAAACTTGGGGCGAAGGCTACCGGAAACCTTTTACCATACATGCGGTTGTAACTACTTCAAGTTCGGCTCCCCAACAGTTGAACTACAGTACGTCTTCTTCAAACTGACTTTCCATACGTAGCAGCAACAACTTACTTCAAATTGACGCCCAAAGCGTGGTGCAAATAAATTTAAAGATACTACCAACTTCAAATTGGCTTCCAAAGCTTGGTGCAAATAATAACAATACAACAATACAACTTCTTCAAAACATGTATTTCTGGTGAAATCTCGATATTGAATTTTTGAATGGAATGCAATATTTTCTCTACCTACTAGATAAGTGTACAGAAAGTAAAACGCCACCTACTCTGATTATATAAAACATTACTTGACCATTCTAACTGATGACCAAAGGGTACTGAAAGGCTCTGCAAGATTGGAAGATTATCGGGGGGGGGGGATTAAAGAATTTGGACATTCTGCCGATGTTTCACATCCTTATTAGAAATAACTGGAGAAGTGCAAAATTACACTTATAAGGGGTAAAGTGGATAATTCACCATAAAAACCTTATAGATCATTGTTTTATAATGAACAGGGGAGGTGAATGGAATTAATTCATCATTTGGGTTTGGAAAAGCTGCCATGAAACCGTGCATTTAAGCTTTTTACGACAAATAAAACGCATATCTTGACTTTTCTGTGAATAGCCTGTGAAATCTGCATTCTGAGTGAATTTTGTATAATCGGTAAACCGTACACGAAAAAACTGATGTGTTACACTCACATGACTTTCTCTACTCTTGTACAAATTATTTTTACAAACGCTTATTCCACATATGCTTCATTTCAATCGAGATATCTTATTGCTAATTTTCTTGTAGATGCAAGGCGAATTGGTAGGCTTTAAGCGATAGTCAAATCTTTTAAGAGCTGATTGCTATGTGGAGTATTCCATTCTCTTTGCATTACGAGGACAAAAAAAGAAATGAATAACGAATTCCCATTTGAGAAAAAGTATAAGTATTGGAAAATTTAAGGGAATAACAAGCAATATCTCGAAAATGGTTCATTCAAAAAAAATTATATGACAAATTGTGTATTTTAACACGCTCTATATTTTTTGTGTAGTAAAGTTTTGTCTATCTCTTATGGTTTACCAGTTATGCAAATGTCGTTCACAATGAAGCATACTTTTGGAGACATTCCCAGAAAATTCGAGATATACATTTCATTTCTCATGACAATATCTTAAAAATATGATATTTTAATCAAAATCGATAGAACCATTTTTGAAAAAATATAAATTTTCGAAAAGTGTTCCATGTAAATGGTAATCTGGGCTGGGCGGATTTTCTTGTCGCATCTCTGGAAAATACAGAACCTAAATACCAAGTTTGGTATTTATCCGACTGTTCGTTTTTGAGTTATGCCTTTTCACGGACAGACACACACGGACATGTTTCCAAAAATGTTTTTTTTTGGATTCAGGGGGTCTCAAAACATGTATTTCTGGTGAAATCTCGGTATCGAATTTTTGGGCGAAATACAATGCTTCCCCTACTTACTATACGTAGTAGAGAAAGTAAAAATATACATCTCGTTAAAGCACACAATTTATGTAAAATACATTTGTTTTGGCGTTACCCGTTTCTGAGGCACTCTTTGCTACTTTCTCTGCCATGTATCTAAAGATAAGAGTGTATTCCAGATGCTGCTGCTACGGCCACGACACTACAACCTGCGCTGCACCACCTAGGTGACATTACTGCGGTGCACCCACCGAGTTTGACGACAGAGTGCAGTAGACACGACCTCAGCCGCCGACGTCGGTACTGCGCCTCCTGCAACGGCCAAGGCCACTTAACCGCGTAGGCTCAGTGCTCACTAAACCCAAGATGCCATCGACTGCCACCGCCTGTAACCATCTACACACCTCCAACAACTCCTCCGACGCCAACGCCACCTCCAACTCCGGCCATCACCGACACCACTCTACGATCCGGGATCTCCACACGGAGGTCCTCAACATCGGATCCTGCATCTCTCTACAGGAAGAACTCATCACATCACTCACCACCGCCGTCAACTTCGCCAACTCGGATCATCTCCGCCGACTCGCCGCCATTGATTCTGGACTACAAGATCTACACGCCATCGCCGCCGCCTTCTGATCCACAGTCAACACATTCACCACCAGCTGCCTGCAGCGATTAGACGACACCAACTCCTCAATCAGTGGCCTGGGCGAAGTCATCGCCAGTCTGCCACCTACACCAGCAGCGCCAGCTCCGAGCCTGGAGGAGGTTAGCACACGATTTCAGGTCTAGCCGACATAGTGAAGTCCCTGCACACTACGATGGCCGAGTGGACTTCTGTACTTACCGGCCTGAGGAGTAGGCAGGAACGACTGTCCACCTACATGATGTCAATTGAACACGCTGTCCTCTTTCTGAATACAAGATTCAGCTACCATTGCCAAAACTGAGCGCCCCTCTCTGAAATTCAATGCAATAAAGACAAATAGAGCCCAATCCCGTCACTCCCCGGGGGGCAGTGAGAGCCCTGGAAAGGTCATGGCTGTCTCCCGGACATTTCCACACCCTCTGCCAGCGAAATAAGCTGCCAGTTACCTTCCGCTTACTATCGGGGGTGCTCAGCGGAACCCCAACACCTTTCCTGACTTATCCTATCAATTTTCCTCTCCATAAATTTTTCCTTCCTATTCCCGCCACTACCCTTCTAAAAAATCTGATGTGTACACTCACATGACTTTCTCTACTCTTGTACAAACTATTTTTACAAACTCTTATTCCCCATTTATTTCATGGTAATCGAGATAAACATTTGCAGAAACGATATTTTGACATGCAAAGAGAATTACATTTTACACATAGCGACCAGTTTAAAAATATTTGTTTTGTATTTGCAAGGGCAATATAGAAATACAGTAGCCTTTAAGCATAGACATATCTCTTAATAGCTGGTTGCTATGCGCAGCACCATTCTCTTTGTCACAGATTAATACTCTTTGCATATCCAACACAAAAAAAATGAATAACGAATTCCCATTTGAGAAAATAAGTATTGAAAAATTTGAGGGAATAAGAAGCAATATCTCGAAAATGGGTCACTCATAAAAAATGCATGACATATATTGTGTATTTTAACGCGATCTACATTTTGTGTGTAGTAAAAGTTTGTCTATCTCTTATGGTTTACCAGCTATGCAAAAGTCGTTCACAATGCAGAATACTTTTGGAGACATTCCCAGAAAATTCGAGAAATACGTTGCATTTGTCATGAAAATATCTTAAACATATGATATTTTAATCAAAATCGTTAGAGCCATTTTTAAGAAAATTAAAATTTTCGAAAAACGTTCCATGTAAAGGGTAATCCGGCGTGGTGGGATTTTTTTGAAAACTTTCGTGTCGCATCTCTGGGAGATACTGAACCTAAATACCAAGTTTGGTGTTTATCCGACCGTTTGTTTGTGAGTTATGCTGTTCATAGACGCACAGACATACAGACACAAACATAGACACACACGGATATGTTTCCAGAAATGCTTTTTTTGGATTCAGGGGGTCTCAAAACATGTATTTCGGGTGAAATCTCGGTATGGAATTTTTGGGTGGAATAAAATACTTCCCCTACTTACTATTTGTAGTAGAGGAAGTAAAAAAGGCATTGAAAGCGTACTATGGTCGATATGTATGCATTACTAAAAGCGCTCCAAAATGCAGCTATTAGAAACGCACAACACTTCAGGTATCTTACGATGACTTCAGTAACGACATAAATTCATATACGACACAAAGACTAGATGACGGATTACTTATCGGAACGTAGAAAGAAGTTTCCTAAAGCCTTCTAATTTCAAGAAGCCAGTAAAACAACTAGAAGGCATGAATATTATAACGAATAGGAATGAACGGTTTTATTTTACATTTGGCGACTTAGCATAGTAAGTGTAATAATTAATGCTCAGAGAATCACGCAAAGCCTCAGAGCTCGTGGCAGACTCTGAAAACAATTTTCAGAGATTATTGTATAAATCCAAATTGTATAACATGACAGTCTCAAAGAAAAAACTAAAACGATGGTTATATCTAAGGAGCCAGTCAGATGTAAGTTAGAAACAGGAAGGAAAGTGAACGAGCAAGTAATGGAGTTTCATTACTTGGGAGTGGATATATCAAGTGATCGTAAACGTATAAAGAATCTAGACAACAGTCCATGAAAGGAGCTCGTTTATCAGGGTACTTAAGAAATGTAATCTGGAAAAATAACTATCTTAGTTTAGTAGGGAAAGCTAAAATATATAAGACAATAATAAGACCGATCCTGACATATGGAGCCGAAACCCGAAGCTGTTATGAACAAAATAAATGAGTTATATCAAACAGTAGAAACGAATATCTTAAGATCGATAATAGGGAAGACTAGAAGTGATGGGATAAGAAATAAGTATTTAAGGGTTCAGTGTGAAATAGTCAATATTAACAAATTTGTGAAGAGAAGAAAAACGGAATGGAATAATCATTTTATAAGAATGGAAGATGGTAGACTGGCAAAAATAACCATGGACATGAAGCCATTAGGAAGGAATATCGGAAGGCAGCAGAAAAGATGGAGAGAAGATCTGCAGTCGACATCTAGTGAATCTGCGGGATAAAGCGTGAAGAAGCGCAAGTTGATAAGCTACATAAAAGAAGAAGAAGAGGACACGGCCTTCTAGCATGTATTTCTAATCTAACATTTTTAGTGAAATATGGGAAACTTGTTTTCGCGGTTGAAACGTTTTATACAAGTCCAAGATTTTTCCAACAATTGTATGTTCTACATGTTTACTATGGTGAAAATTATGATGTATTTTGTTTCTTAAGTATAAAACGACATTGTTGTTAATAGATATGGACACTAACTCTTTGTGCAATGATCAGTTTGCTCTCGACCTTTAGACTGAAACAGTTGCATTTGTCCCCCCCCCCAAAAAAATACCGCTCTGTATGGCTCAGGCAGCAACGTCTGCTGTCCACATACGGGAGGTCTGAAAGGGGATACATTATACATATATAAGAATTGTACATATGAAAGGGGAACCATACATATAAGTATTGTACTGTAATAATATAATTCAATAACATGTTAAAATATTCAACATCTAACATTGGTAGAGAGCTGATTGTAAGAAACGGGCGAGCTAGCAAAATTCCAGTAAAAGCATAATCCTAAGTAGAGCGTACCTTTCACCAAGCCAACGGGCAGGGAACCGGTAATGGTACGGAGAAATAGAAAGAGACGGAGATATTGAACCGGCTCTACAATTCACTAGGGTGACGCTTAAGCGCACGGGCTTGAAAAAACACATGTTCATACATGTTAAGGTAACGCGGTCTGAGCACCAATAGGAAACGTCGTTACATTTTCAAACGCAGAGGTGAGCGTCACTAGGCTCCCGTATATAAGGGCAGACAAGGCCTCAGAGCCCACTCTCTCTCGCTAACTGAACTTCTAGAATTGTCGTCGGCACGAGGTGCTGCAAATGCACGTGGGTGCACAATGGTGGGAGTGCGTGTGCAGATAGCTAGACTCCTGACTAATTTAAAGTGGTGGGGTTATAATGATGGCAAAAGCTAGCCGCCCATAATTATTTCAATTGTGAATAAACTTCATTGATTAAGGGAAAATAGCAGTGCATCTTTTAACTTGCCTCACCCACTATAACTGAGAAGTAAGAATTAGATAAAGGTAGGAAAAGTTAGGAATGGAATAAGCAACCACCGACGAGCCTCAATAGCCTAGGAAGAACACTGCCGAAGACCACAACAACTCAAGGATCGACGATTTCGCGCTACAAATAGCGCACAGCACCGTTTCCCGCTACGGGTCCTGGGATAGATCCCGGCGTCCGCCAACTCTGGTCCTTGGGTTTTTCGTGGTTGTGGCTTGCACATTCTAGAAGTTTTTTCTCTGGCGTTGAAGCGAGGATGGCTCAGTTAATTCTCTCCTCCAAGTGGTCCGCCCCAGGGATGCTAGAGGTTAGTTGCTTGTGGGCAGGACTGGGCGGATTCAGATGCGTTCTATCTGGAAACGTTAGGGACCCCATCCATTTTTGCGTCCGTCTCATCCAGATCTGGTCGCTCTTCGGGTGTCTCACCTCATCCCTACCTCCCGGGGCACGTTGGAAGCAAATAGAGCCGTTATGGCTAATTTGCGGTGCTCTGCCCCGATTTGGGGACCACTACATGCCATGTTCCTTAACTTGAAGTAGATGTATTGTTGCCCCACTGTTGGAGAACCATACTTGAAGTGGTTTAATTGTTGTAGCGGTTGCACCTCGTATGGGTACTAATTTGTGGGAGATATGTTTCTAGTTGTGTTCGCCCCACGTACGGTACAAAGTTTCCGGTGACCTTCGCCACACGTTTGAGAATCAATTATTTATTTAAATATTATTATATATGTATACCTCGGCTGCGTCAGTAGTAATTTGCAGAACACGTATCTTTTGGGCAGGACTGGTACGGCTAAAGAATGAAGGCTTACACAAATTATGATTGTATTCCACTCTCTCTATTAATCCTTTACACGGTTAAATAACACTTCACTGATATATCCTATTATAGAGCTGTGAGATTACTGTTAATTACACATTTTAACACGTAAACTTTATTTTATTCTCACCGCAATGAATTTCTATGTCTCACACTGAACCTGTACCATATCGAACTACTTGGTTACGCTTCCTTTTAGCGTCTACCGACAGAATTTATATATTTTTTCTATTTCAAGTCTCTGGTTGGTTAATCCTACTCTAATAGAATACCTTTATTTAACTTTTAGCTTTACTGGTTGTTGATTGGCTATTTATAAACTGTTTTATATATTACATTATTATTGTTCCAAGAATTATTAGTAGCCTTTTTAAACTTAATAATTTATTGTTGTCTCAAGGTTACCTCATTGTTAGCAACTTACGGCTTCTACTTTGTAATTCTGTTTGCTACGGAAAGCAGCTTGCTTCTATTCTCACAGCTCCTACATTGTTAAACTACGTAATACATTCACACATTGTTTTACATATACATAATAATATAAACATAATACAATGACACTAATATACGCTTTATATATTATTATACACATATTGGTTTTAGCCAGGCTGTTATTAAATTTTTATATTATATAATTAGACTGATATCATTTAAGTGTTAAAGATACTGCCTCAGCCTTCCAACAAAAACATTTCCTTCCTTCATGATTCAGTGCTGCCAATTTCATTTAAAAAAAACTGGTACTGTAATATTTCAGAGTTAGGATTAGCAGGCTTATACAAGAGTAAAGAAGAAGTAGGTTTATGGCTCAAGTTGTTTTTGGGCTGCCTTATTTGACCTGATCAGCGTTTCACCTCAAGAATTTTTTTCTCAGCTATATTCTCAAGCATCTCGTGGATAACCCATCTAACCCATCGATTCACATAGCCATTTGACCACGTTTTCCAACACGGTGTGAGCAAAGTTAGACTTCGTACCCACCTGTGTCGCCTTTTGACGTATCCAAGTCGTCCTCCTTAATCTAGGGGTGCTATGTTAGCCTTTAGTTCTCGAGATTACGGGTTCAAACCCGGCGGAGGACGATGGATTTTTTCGGGCGTGGTCCCATGTAGTAGATTTACAGCGCGTAAAATAGCCTCAAGTCTGACAAGGAGCCTCTGAGCAAAATTTCCAATCTTTCACACCTAATATAGAATGGGACGCTAAGAACCATAGCAGTTAAAGAGCGTCTATAAATAAAACTCAATTTTACGTCGTCTCCAGCATCTGCTGATGAATCTTTTGCCAGCTGCTACAGTGGTTTGCGATGAGATTTCTCTCTTAAGGGTGTGAGGATAGATAATACCAATTACATTGACTGAGAAATTTAATATGTTATAATATCTGAGCTATTGAAGCGGGTTTCCAACGTTTGAAGCTGAAAAATTAAACTGACTCTGAATTGTAGCACTAGAAATTGTAACAATTTATTATACCTACTAGGTAGCTTTTGTAGTACGGTTTGAAATAACTTTTTCCACAATAAAGAAACTGGAAGTGAAAGTTGCCGTGAGTCACTAAAATGCTTACCGACAAAACACTGCGGCCACCGCTAAGCATGTGAAAATCCAGCGCGGTCTTTAGCCGCTGCGAACTATTGATCACCGTAAACGGCTGTAAGCACCTAAGGCTGTAAACGAAAGAAAGAAAGAAAGAAAAAAAGGACAAAAAGGCGCTAATTTTAGCAACACATGCCCTTTTATTAACTTAATTCCCGCCTACTTTATAACTACCCCAACAAAGTTCCTACGTTATTCGTTACCAAATCTTTCGCATCTGAAACACAACGTTTACTAGCTAAATTATAAAAACTCTTTCTAATTTTTCAGAACAGGGTACGTGTATTTTCACGCTCCTTATTCCTTCACGGCTTGAATTCCAGCTACCTGGAACTTGAGCTGATGAATTTCTTGTTCACCGAGTTTACTGAAACACTTAATTACCTTAGCTTCTCTGCCTTATAACTAAATACTTTTCCTGAACACGTAACTTGCCAAGTGCTGACTTCTTTATTCACTTACAAATTGTAACGCTTTCTTCTTCCATTATGTATTGATTTAACGCATGGAGGTTATTTAATGCAATTATTTAACTAACTCCCTATCATGTATTATTAATCTACGAGTAAATAATTCCAACATCACATCGATGTGTTAATGAAATTTAAGTTCAGGCATATTTTAAATTACAAGATATACATCCCCTCAAAAAGTATTCGTCTGCACTTTAGAATTCTAGCGGCCAAATAAATTGAGGAAAAATCTATTTTTTTTGGACATAAAGGTCAAATGATAATGCAGTTTTGGCAGTTTTTCAGATCATTCGTTTTATAAATTTTATAATTTTTTTAATAATATATGAAAAACAATTCAAAACTGTCTTTCCTGCATTGGATAGATCATGTTTGTTTTGTTTTTGTTTTGTTTTGGACGCACACATCCATACACTTTCATCGACATGTGACTTAACTAACGGAGAAATAAATTCGTGAAGTTGTAAAAATTGAGCCGAAAATGAGGAATTAAGGTACAAACCTGAAAATTTCCAACTGACATTTGTAATACACAAAAAAGAGCTCTACTCAATGTATGCAAGATATTTCTATAAACACCACGTAGAAAATGGTTGAAATTTTGGCACATATTTTCTCTCCATTAATCTTGCTGCTAGGATTTTTAAAGTGCAGACAAATACGTTCTTGAGGGGGTGTAATTATCAGTAGACAATTCTAAGTCTGTAGAAGTGGGAAAGAGAATTAAGTGCGGTTTTCATGTTTTCCACTGCGCGCTTTCGACGTATTTTCAGCGTTACTATACTGCGCTTTTGATTGAAAACTGAAGCTTGAAGCAATATGTGTATGTAATAATTTGTAAAATGTATGTAACAGTCATTGCATATTTTATATTATTGTATCCATGTGTAATAATGTTATGTGAGTGTATTACGTAATTTAATGATGTAAGTGCTGTGAGAAATAGGTTAAAAGTTGTTAACAATGAGGTAACCTTGAGGCAATAATGAATTTGAAAGTTTAAATGCTACTGGTCATTATCGGAGCAACAATTGTGTAAATTTTGAGACAGTTTAAAAATAGGCAATCAACAACCAGAAAAAGCTTTAGTTAAATGATATTCTATTGGTGTAGAATTAGCCAATCAGAGGCTTGAAATATCGAAACGTACAAGTTTAGGCGGTTGAAATCTATTCAGTTGGTTGTGCAGACAGCGCTACTAACCAGACGCAAAAAGTGTCCTCAAGAAAATTAATACGTATTCGTGTGAGGCAAAAAAAAATAGTTTACGTGTTAAAAAGTGCAAGTATTTAATTAAAGAATCTCGCAGGTCTCTATATTAGTGAAATGTTATTTAAATTGTATCAAGTATTAATAAAAGGAGTGAAGTAAAATTATAATCTGTGTAAGCCTACATTCTTGTCGTACCACAACCCTGCTAAGAGAAACGTGTCTCTAACAAATACTGACGCAGCCGAGGCAAACATAAATATATAATACTTAAATAAACAGTCAAATTACAAAGTTAATATTTTTTTAAACTTGGGGCAAAGGCCACCTGAAAGTACATTTGGGACGAAGGCTACCGGAAACCGGGTACTATACGTGCGGTTGCAACTACTACAAGTTCGGTTCCTTCAATACAAACCACTTTTTCAAAACATACAATTGTTCTTGCGCTTTCAATGTGGTCTGACTCCGCTTGTTTAATAATATGGGATTTATAAGGAATGTTACACGAGGAAGGAAGTTTGCTACTGCGATCTCTTACGTGCAGGAAGGTAACTGACATTAGTTGAGTTGAAAGAACGGCACGTACAAGTATATTGGAAGCAAGTTAATTAACTAGTCTCAGTAGTAAGTCTCACAGAGACTACAAGCGTGGGAACGTCAGCTGAGCGTGAGACAGGTTAATTTTACGCAAGGCTAAAATGTCACACGCAACAAACGGCGACCACTGACCTGCAGGAAGGTGGATGCTACCTGCTCTCGCCCGGGTTAAAACGCGTGATACACAGCGGTCTGGAGTTCAAATCTTGTTAAATTGGGCATTGCTGCATTTCAGCTACGTTTCGTTTTTTATATTACAGTAATCACTCTAATCGTGTGTGTTACATTCACATTACTTTCTCTACCCATTATCGTTTAGCGTCCACAAACAATTCTTTTGAAAGCTTATTTGTCTATCTACTTCATGTTAATATGTACAAACCCATACAGAAAAGGTTTCATTACCGTTTCATTAACGGTACAAGGGGGAGAGAGAAAATCGCATCCATAGTCAAGATGTTTAAAAACCGTGAGCTATATCCTGGTCTAGAAATTGATTCCATGAGATCGCGGGAAATAACAACAGCGTCAGCACTTTAAAAATTACAAACCATTCCAAAAAAATAAATACAGCTACTCAAGTAAGACTCGTCTGCATTTTAAACAATTCTAGCATCCAAATTAAGTCAGGGTAAAATTGATTTTTTGGACATAAATATAAAATGGTAACACAGCTTACGCGTTTTGGTGGTTTTTCAGATCGTTAATCTTATCAGTTTTATAACTTTTTGAAAAAGTCCCAAAATTGTAAACCTTTTCTACAGTGTTATCAAAATTATCTTACATACGTTAGACAGAGCATTTTTTATGTATTGCTTGATTTTTCGGTGAAAATAGCGTTTTATTTGCAGAGGAATAAGATGTCAAATTTGGGAATTTTCAACCTTTTCGCCTATTCATCTTCAGCTCCCTTTTTACGACTTCGCGAATTTATTTCTCCATCACATGTTGATGAAAGTGTGTGGATGCATTTAAAAAAATGCTCTACCCAATGCAAGAAAGATAATGTTGAAAACACCACGTACAAAAAAGTTGCCATTTTGGTATCCTTTACAAACTTTTATATAACTGATAAAATGGACGATCTGAGAAACTGCCAAAACACGTAAGCTGTTATGAAACAACGTTAGATTTTTCCCTCCATAAATTTCGCTGCTAGAATATTTTAAAGTGCAGACGAATGCCTTCTTGAGTAAACTGTATATCCCAGAAATAGACAAGCCACCAAAAATGTATTTCAAATAAATTGTGTCCTTTGTCTATTTCTTACCCGTCATACAAAATTATACAAAATCCCTTCCGAATGAAGATTTCACAGGTTACTCTCAGAAAATTCGAGACAGACATCTTCTTCGTTTTAAATATATGGTATTATAATCCAGATTGTAAGCGTTTTTGAGAAAATGAAAAATGACGAAAGAAATTCCATGTAAAGGTAGTTTGGGGAGGAGAATTTTACAGAACATCTTTGTGTCACTTCTTGGAAGATACTGAACTTAAATACCAAGTTTGGTAATTATCAGACGTTTCGTTATTACTTTCTCTACTACGTATAGTAAGTAGGGGAGGTATTGTATTCTACCCAAAAATTCGATACCCAGATTTCACCGGAAATATATGTTTTGAGACTCCCTGAATCCAAAAAAAAAAACATTTTTGGAAACATGTCCGTGTGTGTGTGTGTGTGTGTGTGTGTGTGTGTCTGTGAACAGCATAACTCAAACGAACAGTCGGATAAACACCAAAACTGGTATTTAGGTTCAGTATCTTTCAGAGATGCGATACGAAGGTTTTCAAGAAAATCTCCCCACCCCAGATTACCCTTTACATGGAACAGTTGTCGAAAATTTTAATTCTCTCAAAAATAGCTCTAACGATTTTGATTAAAATATCATATGTTTAAGATATTTTCATGACAAATAAAATGTATATCTTGAATCTTCTGGGAATGTCTCCAAAAGTATTCTTCATTGTGAACCACATTTGCATAACTGGTAAACCATAAGAGATAGACAAACTTTTACTATACAAAAATTGTAGATCGCGTTAAAATACACAATTTATGTCATATACATTTTTTTGTTTAGTGAACCATTTTCAAGATATTGCTTGTTATTCCCTTAAGTTTTTCAATACTTATTTTCTAAATGGGAATTTGTTATGCATTTTCTTGCCTTGGATATGCAAAGAGTATTAATCTGTGGCAAAGAGAACGGTGCTGCACCTAGCAACCAGCTGTTAAGAGAGATGTCTACGCTTAAAGGCTACTGTATTTCTATATTGCGCTTGCAAATAAAAAACAAGGGGAATATAGTAGGCCTTAAGCGATAGTCAAATATTTTTAGAACTGGTCGCTATGTGTAAAATGTAATTCTCTTTGCATGTCAAAAGATCGTTTCTGCAAATGTTTATATCGATTAATATGAAATAGATGGGGAATAAGAGTTTGTAAAAATAGTTTGTACAAGAGTAGAGAAAGTCATGTGAGTGTAACACATCAGATCTTTTACTTATGACATCGACACACACACCACACAAACAATACACACATGGACCTTTTTTCCTAAAAAAAAGATATTTTCTTTAAGTGCAGGGTGCCTCAAAACACAAGACTTTCTCTACCCACTATCATATAGCTTCAACAAACTATTCTAACATAAGATTATCACTTTCTTTATCACGTACATAGTAAGTAGGGAATGTATTTCATTCCACCCAAAAATTCAATACCGAGATTTCACAGGAAATAAATGCTTAGAGGTCCTCTGAATAAAAAAAAACATTTTTGGAAATTTGTTAACAGTATAACTCGGATAAATACCAAACTTGGTATTTGGGTTCAGTATCATTCAAGAATGTCCCCCACCCCCAACTACCTTTAAATGGAACATTTTTCGAAAATGTTGATTTTCTAAAAGATGGCTCTAACGATTTTAATTCAAATATATTATATGAAAGCTATTTACATGACAAGTAAACTGTATATCTTGAAGTTCCTGGGAATAGCCTTTGAAATCCTCCTCATTCGGAAGCAGGTTTGTATAATCTTGTATAACTTGCAAACATTAAGCGATAGACGAAAACGTATTATACAAAAACTGTAGATTTCTTTAAGAGACACAGTTTGCTTAAAATAAGTTGTTTTTGTGGCATAAACGTTTCTCAGATATCCGTTATTAAGGATATTTTTAAGTTGCATTTATAACCCGCCTTTAGCTGCATTGGTCTTATCGGCGGCCTTTCCTTTGGAACTTATTACCTATTGGTGTTAACTGGTGCAGCTCTTGTCGTTGATTTCTTGCACTTTTTATTTCTTTTTTTTTACCATTAGATCGTACACACATTCATACTTCCAGACACTAGGGGGGGATAGGAATTAATCTAGAGAAAAATTTCCACCCCCCTAGCAGGAATCAAACCCGGGACCCCTAGCACAACAGCCAGGTGCTCTATCGGGCTCGGGTTGTTCAATACTTGTCATTATTTTAAAATCCCTTCCATGTTTATGTTTCTCGCGATTCCATGGAAGCAGTATGGAATTTTAAGGCCAGCATATAGCGCCCAGTTCTTAAACATTTGACTGTCGCTGTTCTCTTTATATCTATAGCAAAATGTGTTTGCTATTTCAGCAAAGGTTTATTTGATGAAGTGTTGTAAATATAAAATAAGCTTTAGTAAGAATAGTTTGTAGTGGGTAGCTTTCTTGAAGATCTTCCAAGTCGCACTTTTGGGAGATACTGAACCCGTCATTTCGTTAATGAGTTATACTCACCTTTTTATGAAAATTCATTTTTTTCCATTTAGGAGGACTATAAACATGTATTTGCGTTGACATCTTGCCATCGAATTTTTGGGTGAAATACAGTATTTCCGCTATAGGTAAATGACAGAGAGAGTAAAAAGAAACATTTATTTGTAGGTTTATTAAAATCAATGTGGGATAAGTGTTGCTTTCCTTATCATTTGTTGAGATAATAGCACTATTCAGGAAACTGCGGTGTTTTATTTCCTTCCTCACAGTGTGACAGATATTGTGCGCTGTGGCTGGTGTGGCACAAGTTTGTGGTTTTAATGCGTTTCCTGGTTAAAACTGAGCGTTCATTCCTCTGCCTTATCTCGCTAGTGGACCAAGTAGCTCTTCTCTTCCCTTCTCTTACCTTACCTTGCCTTCTCTTCTCTTACCTTACCTTGCCTTCTCTTCTCTTCTCTCTCCTCTCTTCTCTTCTCTTCTCCTATCTTCTCTTCTCTTCGCTTACCTTGCCTTCTCTTCTCTTCTATCTTCTCTTACCTTACCTTCTCTTCTCTTCTCCTATCGGCTCTTCTCTTCGCTTACCTTACCTTACCTTGCCTTGCCTTCTCTTCTCTTCTCCTTTCCTCTCCTCTCTTCTCTTCTCTTCTCCTATCTTCTCTTTTCTTCGCTTACCTTCTCTTCCCTTCTCTTCTCTTCTCACACATTACGTAAACTAGACAACTGCTAAATATTATTAAATTAGCAGAAATACCCGGCAATGCCTTGAGTTTGACGACTATAGTAAAGCATCACATTCAAAACATTTTCTTATTTACATTTAAATGAATAAAACCGACCAAAATGACTCCGCATTAACATATGAGCTTCGCATTCGGGAGGTCTCGGGTTCGATTCTCGTCTACCACCCACTCTAACCTTGAGTTTTTCAAGGGTTTCCTTGGTCGGTAGGCGAATGCTGGCGTCGTTTCTCATCTACCATGATTTTCTTTCCATAATTTCCCTTTCATTCCATTTCTTTCAAATCTTTCAGATGTACTTCTGTGTTTTACGGCGTAATGGCTGACAGATGGCGCGGATGCTTGCTCAAAGAAAATGTACTCCCCCTGGACACTAGAAGCCTGCTTGGTCGATGGGTTGTTCTTCGCCTTCTATACGCAGCTCCAGCAGTGGGACGGGTCTTCGAGCCTGGAATTGTTAGGGATTTCCTCGGTCTCTATGGCCTCGCTCCTGCGGCCTGTAGCTCCTGTGGTCCTTCACTTCATCCCTTCCTCCTGGGTGGTGGTATCCACAGTAGATCTATATAGGTTGCAGTGCGCGAGTTGTCCCACTCCGTTGTATGGCCTATATGTATACTAAGTGAATTAAAATAACTATTACAATGTATTTAATTATTTTAATTTGATCACCAAGTTCAATTTATTAAATTTTACGTCCTCAAAATTGTCTTCTATCCACTTTTTTTTTACAAGAGCAACTATTATACTCTAAAACATTCTCTATGGTAGTGCACAGTATGATCATATTTTGTTATAAATCCATATCCAGAAACACTCTGTGTACGCGCTAGTGTCTCCGAAATGGGAAAAGGTATACCTGTAGGAAAAAAAATCATAAACTCCATGATGAGCAGAAGCCGTCACATTTATTACTTAAGAATTGCTGACCAAGATAACTGTAATGTCAACTGTTACGTGATGCACAACAGTGATTCACCATACATCCATTCAACGATAGTTTTATGGGTTATTCTATTTAGTAGTCTCATACTTTACAGTATTCATTTGTGTGGCTACCATCAAGTGGAAATGAGTAATGCTGGCCTTGTGCACAAATGCAAAATACACTGGGATGTTTCGCATCTACAGGAAAGCCTGATGGAATGCAAGAGAGGCTTGCCGGCTCTGTCAACATTGTTGCCCCAACAGATATCACCCAGCCCAGACCATATTTCGGGAGACGTATGTGAAATAGCCAGCTTAAACTATTGCTGTGAGCATCCGCGGACGCGCTGTACGCCAGAGTTTAAACCCTTTACAATAACCAGGCAATGTGAAAAACATATTGAAGTTGCTGCAGCCATTTTGAGCATCTTCAGTTGTTGATTAAAATGTTATATGTTAAAGCGTTACTGGACATGGGTTTATTTATAAAATATACTCACATGGCATCCTTCTACCTGCTAGAGATTCTTGTGATGTTTATTTGTTTGCAGTTTGTAAGGCCTGGAATAAAATACAATGACATTTAATTTAGACGCATTCTCTGTGGAGTAACAACTTAAAAAGACAGACTCATGTTGGTATCTTGCATTGAGACTCCAAAACTTTATCTTAATACCCAGACCTTGTGGACGCCTTTTGGGAGTTTAAATTAGAAGTCCTCTTTACTTCAGTAACATTATCACTTCTATTTAGGGATTCTATTCAGCTACATGTTCTAGATTTATTGATAGAGTAAGTTTTTTCTTGGTCTTCAACTTAACCTTTCAGTCTGTAATTTAGTACTCATATTTCTTTCGAGGGCATAGATTCCTTATATTTTCCAGCTGATATCTCCTTATTCTATAAGCCTGTATTTCATCTATTATTGGACTAAATTCAAGGTATGATGAAATATCAACCTTCCTTATGTGATCTCCTTTTAGGCAGTACATACAAGTTCACTTAAATCTTTATTGTTTAAAGCAGCTCGATGCTACATCGTGGACATATATGGACTCTAACGTGTAAGTTGTCCTAAAATGGAGATAAGTCCCTCAGCGCATTATTTTAATTTTTACTTTTGTTCAGGTACTTGTTTCATTAATTGAATGATTAAACCCCCTGCTTAGTGTTAATTGCTTTATTTCTTCATTCTCTTTAATCTCCAGCAGCTTCAACACTAAAGCTGCAGAATCAACCACAATAAAATTTACCATGAACCACTGCAACCATTTTTACTTTCTCTAGTACGTACTTACAGTAAGTAAAGGATTATTATATTCCACCAAAAGTTTAGATAATAAGATTTCATCTGGAACACATGTTTTGAGGCCCCTGAACGCTAAAGTCATTTTTAGAAAAAAAAAAGACTATGCGTGTTCTTCTGTGTGTCTATGAACATTACAACTCAAAACCGAAAAGTCGTTAAAAAGTACAAACTTATTAAATTCACCTTCCAAGTAAGCTACACGAAATTTTTCCAAAAAATCTCCCAGACCCCACCTATCATTTACGTGGAACATTTTTCGAAAAAAATTCATTTTTTCAAAAATGGCTTTTTTATTAAAATAACATTGCTTTAAGATATTTTCATGACAAATTAAATGTAATTCTTGAACTTCTTGGCAATAGTCTCTGAAGTTCTCTTCATCCTGAATTACTTTTCTATAATCGGTAAACCAACGTCTAACTACACAAAAAATGTGGATCTCGTTAATGCACACGATTTATGCATCATGCAACGGTTACGAATAACGATTAGGCTTTTCGTTTTCTTGTTAGTTATCACGTTCGCAGCTACATTACATCAGCAGTTGCCATTAACGATTAGATGTAACTACGTTTCAATATGAACGATGTCGTTATTTGATCTTAGTGGCCCGCACACATTTTGCTACTAAGCAGCATTAACTGTTTACTCATACTGAGCTACCAGCAATGTATAAATACTGCTACACTATAATCGTATTCAATACGCTGTAATGAATATGTACTTGCAACTCCGTTCAAGGATGACTCACGATGTAACTAGTTCCCAATAAGCCACATCATTGCCGCGCATATGCAGTGAATGATGTCATCCAGGCTTGGTAACCGTCTCGTTTCTTCAGTAACCGTTAATGCGATAACTATATATAACAACTTAGTAAAATCCTACGATCTACGGATTGCACGAGTATTCAGGAGGGATAAATCGCCCCCACTCTACTTGTCTTTTGCCTTTAGCTACTGACTCATCGAATGAGGTGTCCTAAAGAGGGTGTGGCCTGAACATGTGTCACGTCAGTGTTCTAAAAACCTCATTGTAGTGTAGAACAATTTAATAAGATCTTTTGTACATCGTGATGACTTAAAACTAAAATTCTTATTTCATTTCCGTTAGAGGTATGTTAAAGAGCACAGTTTCGAGATGATGATGTGTGATTGGTCTCCCTGTAAAAATTATAGCCGCCAGTTTTCTTTCTAAAACTTCAATTGAAATACTTTGTATTACGAAAATCAATCAGCAAGGAACTTATTGCTTGAAGAGATAGATGACAGGAGTGTAGGCTATGGAATACCCTAAAAAGTGTGAATTAACTTTTGGAAGATATCCCATGATAATACCGTTTGTATGTACAATACTATCGCTAGTAATATGCATACATTTGTTTTTACACTCGCTGCACCTTGCTCTTTGCGTGGTCTGTCACAATAATCTACAAACCACCATTTTTGTTGCAATGTTCTTGTGTCTTTAGTCCTGCCTCTACAGTTGGATAGTTACAACAATGGTGTGACAAAATGAATTTGTGAGAATAAAATAATATAAAACACGGGATTGGCAAAATTGTGGCGTGTGGTGCTTAACTGCGACTAAGAGGCAGAGTGGAAGTGGCATGCCTGCACAAAGGCAGTTAGAGAGAGGAATACATCACCAGGTGAGTTAACCCTTCCAAGGTTTTTTTTTTTCTAAGTTGCTGAAATATAGTTGCCATCGTTATCTTGGTAAGCGTTATTGGGTAGCTAGTTATTTCGTATTCCTTACTCTGGTAACCCTTATTAGGTAAATAGTTACTTTGTGTTCGTTATTTTGGTAAGTTATATTAAAGTAACCGTTTCAAAGCAACCGTGACGTTACTTTCTGCACATCCCTAGTGTACTGTAATTGACACATTCTTCCGCGACGTATGAATGACGAAAACATAGTTGCTGTTCCATATATTTTCCGATATCCCTGTTCTTTTGTCGAGTAGTACATGACTGTCATAGTTGTAGACGTAACAAACAAGCTTGCATTAATTCACTATTTCAGTGTCAGCATTTTAGAGGAGCCGCGCTGTGGCCAAGGTTGATATAACTCACTTTTCCAACTTATTATCTAATGTTCTTCAGGATAAGCGGTTTTCCATTGTGTTTGTGTTTGAGCATCCTTATTTCTCTCTTCTCACCCCTTGATCTCTCCCTCCCTTTTCCATCCCTTCTCTTCTGTGCTTAAATACGTAATCCAGGCAGACAAGTAGTCGACCTCACACCGTGAAGTACTTCAGCCCGTCGACAATCTGAGACGCTTATATTTCCGAGGCTGTCAGTGTAAGTTGCACTAGCACCCCTCTCATTGTTCAGGTGGCAGGGTAATGCGGTTTATGCCAACAACAATGACAGCGTACCAGAGCACTCCAGCGGCAGGATATGTTCTGTACGTGATGATATTACGACATCGCCCTCTTTTATTTTTAACGATGTCAGAGGAGCGGAGGAAAAAAATGCAACATAACCTACCTTTTTGCCTCGGTAATCCTCTGCAGGTTTTGTTTTCTGAGAGAAATAAAAATTCAGTGGCGGCTGGTGCCCGAATCAAGAGTTTAGAGGGCACTAACATCTTGGGAAAATGAGCTATTAGCTTGCCAATTCCAGAAAAATATTCAGAATTTATAATCTCAAAGTTTATTTTCATTTTTGATGTTTATTAAATGTGTATCAAGGTAACAAACTGGTATTAAAATTCTTTCAATTTTAAAAATTTGAGTTGGAGTTTCTTCCAGTCTTTCTGAAAATGTTTATGCACATTCGTAGCATTTAAGCAATTAAAGCTGTAATACAAATTCATGTGTGTGATTCATCTGGTTTCTTAGAAAAAGTGCAGCCCCAGAAGCCTTTAAAGTAACAATGCAATAACGAACAATTTGCTATGAAAAGGACACCCAAGCAGAAAATATAACTTCCAGCAGCCAGAAAGAAAAAAAACACTTGATGCAATACTATACCGATAAACTGCATTATGTGAAAGTAATAAGATCTTTTATTTTTTGTTTTTCAGCACGCTATTATAGATATCTTAAGATTTTCATACTTTCATTAGCTGTCCCATTTATTTTTTGATGTCTTAAATAGGTAATTTTTGGAAAATTCGTCAAAGAGTAACAAAAGAAACACATTGATATTGTAGAATATACATAGATAATAATAATAATATTATTATTTCCAGTTTACTCGATACACAAGGTTTTAGCATAGTCAATTACAAATGTTTTATATTTACAAAGTGATAACTTAATGCTATATTTACAATTATTTATTGCAAAAGGTAGTTAGTTACTAAATAACTCTTAATTCATCTGATTTGTACAGTGGCTTTTCAACTAAGGTTTATTAAGTTTTATTTTAAAGGAGTTTCCCTTTGCTGTTTTTATGTCCTCGGGTAACAAGTTAAGTAGTCTGGAACCATTCACTCTTGGGTCCTTTTCCAGGAGCTTTTTTGGTATAGCCTTGTCGATATATATCATTTTTACACCCCTTGTGTCGTGCATGTGAATATCAGATTTTTTTATCAGATCTGAATTGATTGTAAATAACACTGCCCTATACACACAAAGTGATACAACTGTGAATATGGAATTTTATTTAAAATAGTTTCTACGTGAATATTTGGAATCTATACTATACATTATTCTGATGCACTTTTTTGCATAATTAATACTCTTTCCAAGTGTACCTTGACTGCTGGTCCCCACAGCTCAATCCCATATATGAGATGTGGAAATATTAGCCCAAAATAGATTTTATTTATTAGGCCTAAGTTATGAAATCTAGAGAAGTATCTTAAAAGAATGTATCTTTCGCATTTCTCAAATATTGCACATTCCAGGATTTTATTCGGTACCTTTTACATCTTGTAATACGCTAACCTTCGAATGTATACGTTTTGTATGGGATAAAGACGGTTTTCAAATAATAAGTTATTAATTAAAATTATTATACAATTTATAAATGGGAACTGTGCTCCTGTTCTAACGGTAGACAATTTGAGTTCAGTTTAAGCGTAAAACGCATTGTAAAGCAGGCATTTGAATCCAATCAAGTTTTAAATGAATATTCATGGAGAATACATTCAATTAATTTTTCCATCCCCCAAGAGTCCTGAAACAATTTAGAAGTCTGATGACGCCTTCGACCGCAATATAAACGTAAATGAACTACGTTTCTGCGGTAATACGCTGAGGGCATTACCGACTGCTTCAGAGGTAGCTTTAAAAATTGTATACTAGTGATTAACGTACTTGACATTTAGTTCATGTGATGAAATCTTTTAACAAGCACGCAACCTGCAAACGAATCATTTCTTAGTGATGACACCACGAGTAGAATGGATATACTTCAAGATGTTTTGTTTCTCGTGGTGAACATTGAATTTAGGCACTGTATGGCCTGCAGTATTGTTACTTTGTTCAGCTTTCACTGTCAAATTCATTAATGTGATTTAATTCAGTTCTTACTATCACTTCTTCATAAGCGGCATTTAGTTCCGTTTTCATTGTCACTACACTTCTCCTCGCGCGTAGCAGAGCAATGAAACGCGCGAAGGAACATCTTTTGCTTCCATATCACTCGCTGGAACGACAAAAGCAAGGCCTCTAATATTTCGCATATCAGAACTAAGGCAGTATTTTTAACACTTAAATGATTTCAGTCTAATTATATAATATAAAATATAATAACAGCCCACCTTAAAGCAATATGTGTATGTAACAATATATAAAACGAGTATATTACAGTCATTGTATATGTTTATATTATCGTATACATGTAATAATGTTATGTGAATGCATTACGTAATATAATAATGTAGGGGCTGTGAGAATAATAGGTTAAAAGTTGGTAACAATGAGGTAACCTTGAGGCAATAATGAGTAAGAATGTTTAATAATGCTACTAGTCATTTTTGGAGCAACAGTAATGTAAATTTTGAGACGGATTATGAAATAGACAATCAACAACCAGAAAAAGCTTTAGTTAAATAAAAGTATTATATTGGATTAGGAATAGCCAATCAGAGACTTGAAATACAGAAATTTACAAATGTGGCGGTAGAAATCAAGCCAGTTGCTTGTAGACAGTGCTCATAACTAGACGCGTTGGTTGTAGACAGCATTTCTAACCGGACGCGACACACGTCCTCGAGAAATTTAATTCGTATTTTGTGTGAGACAAAAATAGTTTACGTGTTAAAAAGTGCAAGTAATTCATAAAAAAAATCTCACACTCGCTTTCTCTATATCAGTGAAGTGTTATTTAAATAGTGTCAAGCATTAATAAAAGGAGTGAAGTAAAATTATAATCTCTGTAAACCTACATTCTTCAGTCGCACCACCTCCCTGCTAAAACATTCATGTCTCTAAAGAAACCAATAATAATGACGCAGCCGAAGCAAACATAAATATATAATATTTAAAAGAATCAGTCAAAAGTATAAAGTTAATATTTTTATACTTGAGGCGAAGGCTACCGGAAAGTTTTTACCATACGTGCGGTTGCAACCAACTTCAAGTTCGGCTCCCAACAGTTGAAATATAATACAACTCCTTTAATACATCCTACTTCAAATCGGCTTTGCATACGTGAAGCAACAACCTACTTCAAAACCCGCTGTACGCCACAACTGTCATCACCTCACTTGTAGAACGCACTCTGTTGCACCAGAAACACACTACTAGCTTTCTCGTGCGCACGCTTGCTTATATATAGCCTCTGGAGTTTTCAAGAGAGTTCTGGAATATTCGCTGGAGGCGGGCAGAAGGAACCTTCCGGAAAAATCCGTCGCTCCGCAGTAGCACCCGCCGCATGTCACAACAGCTGTCAACAGCTCGCTCGAGAATCCCTCTTGATATCGCGAAGGTAACTCAACTTACCAGCTCGCTCGCTCACCGACGCAACTCAAGTCACACTCGACTCACACTATCGCTGCTGAGTCTGCGAGAGCACTCGCTTATATAATGAATTGCATCGTTTCACAAGGTTCTCAAACGTTCTAGAACTATTTGGACACACTTTCTGGAGGAGGGGGGGGTGAGAATAAGCTTTCAGAAACTTCTAGTTATCTGCAGATACCGCGCCCAGTATTTACGCTGGCGAACGGCCGTCATGGTTGTTTATTCCAACCGCCCGGCGCCGACCTCCGATAAACTTGGGCCATAGCCGTGCATCATAATATCTACAATTTTAATAACATGTGAAGTGCTGATTGAATTTTGTACACTTCTGTATACGTGGGAAATAATCAGAAATAGTATAAACTTACTATAGCCAAAAAAATTAGTTTATTAAATTTCATTATTTTTGGTTCATAACTGTTTTCGTTGCCTTAGTCGTTTTTAAATATTCTATTTTACAATTTTACACTTTCCCAAGCGGGTCATCTGATAGAAATGCTTGAAAGTTTGCGATTCTTGTTTTCTCCTTCTGTCACGGCTAAATATTTGAACGCTGTTCGCGCTAGTAAATAGCGTAAGGTGTATAGGAGAATAAATTCTTATGCGAACACTATGTGGAGTGGATATGTTACTGTCCTGTGAGTTGTTACACAATTTTGTTTTTATAGATTTTATGATTATTCATAGCTTTTATGATTATTTATAAAAACCTTATTTATGCATACCATAGATGTGTGTTTGCTTGTTCGTGTACATTTTTCTAAATTTGATATTAACAGTATTAAAACAGGGAAATATTTTCCAATATATACAGTAATATCATTATCCTTCACGATTAGATTATTATTAGTCTGTTCCGGCTCCATTTAAATTAAATAACCTGTCAATCCACCTTTTATTAGGTCTACCACGAATTCTTTTACCATTTGGTTTATATTTTAAAATATTTAGAGGTACACGTTCTTTTTCCTCTTAATACATGTTCCTACCATTTTTACTTTCTCTACTACGTGTAGTAAGTAGGGGAAGTATTGTATTTCACTCAAAAATTCGATACCGAGATTTCACCGGAAATACATGTTTTGAGACACCCTAAATCCAAAAAAAGCATTTTGGAAACATGTCTGTGTGTGTTTTTTGTCTTTGTGTCTGTGTGTGTGTCTGTGAACAGCATAACTCAGAAACGAACAGTCGGATAAACACCAAACTTAGTATTTAGGTTCAGTATCGTCCAGAGATGCGACACGAAGATTTTCAAGAAAATCACCCACCCCAGATTACACCTTACATGGAACATTTTTCGAAAATTTTAATTTTCTCAAAAATGACACTAACGAATTTGATTAAAATATCATATGTTTAAGATATTTTCACGACAAATGAAATGTATCTCTCGAATTTTCTGGGAATGTCTCCAAAAGTATTCTTCATTGTGAACGGCATAATTCATTGTGTTTGGCATAACTGGTAAACCATAAGAGATAGACAAAATTTTACTACATCGCGTTTAAATACACAATTTATGTCATATGCATTTTTTTGTTGAGTGAACCATATCCGAGATAATGCTTGTTATTCCCTTAAATTTTCCAATACTTATACTTTTTCTCAAATAGGAATTCGTTATTCATTTTTTTATGTCCTGGACATACAAAGAGAATGGAATGCGCCACATAGCAACAAGCTCTTAAAAGATTTGACTATCGCTTAAAGCATACCGTATTCCCCTTGCATCTACAAGAAAATTAGCAATAAGATTGACATCTCGATATCTCGATTAACATGAAGCATATGGAGAATAAGCGTTTGTAAAAATAGTTTGTACAAGAGTGGAGAAAGTCTTGTGAGTGTAACACATCAGATTTTTTTCTATACTCTTCAATCTTGTTCATTATGCTAAAAATGTTAATTCATTTCGGATTTCTTGGTGTTTCTTCTAATCCAATAAATCCAAAACAATAAAGAAGCCTGCTAAAATCTCATTCCAGTTACCTGTATTTTTGTTTCGGGAGCTTTGTTTATTATCCAGTATTCCGACACATGTAACAGTATGGTACTGCTAATAATTTCAATAGAGTTTATTTTCTTACTCTTCTTGTTAATGGTCTACAAGGGAACGCTCCACTGAAATTAACGCAAAATCTAAAAGATTGTAAATAAGAGTTGTTCCTAAAATATTCTCCATTGCTGTTTGTAGTTTTACAATGCACTTAAATTTTTTATCTAGCAGACGTTTCAGGATCGTTGCAGAGCTTTTATATGCCCTTTCGCAATTGGTTACCAGCTCTTTATGTTTTTAAAACCTGATTTTAAGGCATTTCTGAATATTCAAAATATTCCACAGTTGCAGTTTTTATCCAGTGTATTGAAGACGCTTATGCTTATTTAAAAAACATAAATAAATAAATCTGTCCTTTAATTTTTATGCAATAAATAGTTATTGCGTTACTAATTTTTGAAGATAACAATGTATTCAGAAAGCGAAAGAATTTGATTACAAAGCTTAAAACATTTTCTCTTGAACGAAGAATGCTAGAAAAGGTTATATGATAATTCTGTAGTTCTCTGACATAGAAGCAACATAAATTTTTAAAAGCACTTTTTTTGGAAATTTAAATTGTGTGGAGTATTTTACCTATTACCATAATTTAATTAATAACTAAAAAACAATGAAGATTTGGGGTTGAAATTCATAAAATCGTTAAATCCTCACAAGACAAACAAATGGTTAAAATTTCAGCCAGATTGGATGGATAGTTTAGAAAATAGCAATTCAATGGTGCATCTCCTTATTGTCACACACAGCTGTTGAAATAGACGGAATTGTTTGTTGATTTTATTTGTTGTATTAAGGTCAACTGATACTCCTAAACAATTAACACTCATTACTTGTTCCACTGTTTTGTAATTTATTGATTATCTTTGTGGTGGCTTGTTGTAAACTAAACACACTTCTTTGTAGACTATTTGATCATCCTCAAGGAGAAACGAGGTCAAACCCAGCTACACATTAACAACTTTGTTAATTTGTTTCTTCTGTTATACTGTATAACTGTAAGTATATTTTATTTATAATGATTGTTTTACCCTCTGAACGACACACATCTACTTCGTTATATACCTGTTTAATGCCTCTTAGTAGAGCGGTCGGGTACAGAGAGTGGCTCCTGTGCAGGGATTGTAGCTATAAACTAGCTCGATAACCGGAATGCAAATGGATCACTAGTACCTATCCCCAGTAGTTACAAACTGTGTAATTGGAAACAAGTTCCGTTTCAAATTTGAACGACTGATAAGCCGATAAACTCCATTTTAAATATTTAGAGCGCCGTGTGAATAATGAGAGGCTATGGACAAGAGAAGCTAGTTTCACTGTTGTGATGTTAATGAGCCATTTCTTTTCTTCCTATACCCTGTGTGATGAGGGAAGCAATTGCAGGTAATTAATAATGCTCACTCTTATCAGTATTACACTAACAATAACATAAATACTGCAGGAAGCTTATCCCGCGGGAAATTACTGTACTACCGATCTTTTTACCTTCAGCGATCACAGTTATTACTTTTTAAATGAGTCTAAAATATATGCACAGTCGAAGTTTTAACGTTTTTTAGTATCTCTATCCACTGAAACAGAAGATTAGTTCCCGTTTTTAATTCATAGGAGGAAGAAAAGCTTCCATTATGTTCCATCACAAGCTTTATATAAATAACACTTCACACTGCAGGTGAGCTATACGTGCAATTGTAAGAATGCTGTTTAGATACTATTGATTTAATTGAAATATACAAAATCAAGTCAATTTATTCTTGGAAAAACTTAATCTTCTGGTACTAAACTTGAATGGCAATTAATTCTCGAGTCTGAAACCACTCAAAGAATACATAACGTTAAACATTGATATAAATGGTGGAATTAATTAAATGTATAATTCCTTACATAGTACACCAATTAACATGCGATATAAACAAATGCTTAACTAAAGACATTTTTCCTTAAAACTTGAAGATTTCTAAAGTTTATCGAATTTATAATTTTGGATATTAGATGGATCTAAAATGAGAATTAGAGACCTATTTCTGTTATCCTTATATTCTCCAAATTAATTGAAATTTAAACGACAACGATTATATGTAATGAAATGTATTATTCTCGGCTGAATATCATGGTTTTCGGAAAGGCATGTCTATACTCGTATTGGATGCGGCAGAATTGATGACTTAGTCTGTTATAGTATTGAAAATAATCAAAGTACATGTACTGTGCTCTGTGACTTCTCTAAAGCATTTGACACAAGTCATGATATTATTCTTGCTAAATTACAGTTCTATATCATTAGAGGCAAGGAATTAATTTATTTAAATCACTTATCAGGCCCAACACAAATTGTTGAAATCAATGGAATATACTCCGATTCTGTTAAAGTAAGCTGTGGTGTATCTCAAGGTTCCCTACTGGGACCACTGCTATTTTTAATTATTATAAATTATTTTCCATCATATATCAACAGCAGAACAATAATATTTGCTGATAATGCCTCATTGTTTCTTTCTGGGTTACATTTGTGATACTAATCTATTGATGAATAATGGTTACAAAGACGCCTTTACATGATTTCAAATTAGTGTTTATAAGTAAATGACGATAAGATCCAACAAATACTACTTACCTTCAAAAATGAACGACAGCAAGGGGTTGCACTTTCAGCAAAGATAATTGGCATATTTTTAGATTACCAACTTAATTTGTCAACTCATATTAACCATGTTGGTAATAGATGTGTGTGCATTATTTGCTACGTCAACTGAAATCACTCATATCTAAAGTGTATTTAAAGCAAACATATGCTTTTTTCATAGTATTTTAATTGGTGATATATGTTGGATAATGAGACTGGAGTTTACAAATTATTAGTTATACAGAGAAAAAGGACTTCATATAAAGGGTCTTTCAACAGGAGTGTCCTATCTTTAACACGTGATAGCTGCCGTTGTTATTGAATTACAGCAGTCATCTTTTTCATGTGGTTACAGTTGTTATTTAAAAATAGCCATGGAACGTTACAGCATACAGCAGCGCGTAGGAATTGTGAAAATTGAGTATCAAAATGGATCATCTGTTAGCCAAACCTTCCGTGTATTTACGGTGTGCATAATCGTCCCTGTAAGAAAACGATTCGGCGTTTATCGATAAATTTGAAAGAAGTGGTTCTGTCAGCGACCAAAGAACGCTTTACGTAATCGACGTAAGCGCTCCAACGAAAACATAGGCGCCGTTCGTGAGAGTGTACGCGAGAACGGAAACAATCAATTGCTCGTCGAGCGCAAGAATTGGGGCTTTCGCCGACCACAACTTGGCGAATTATGCATCTGGGCTTGAACCCAACGAAGTCGCGGCGGTCACTTAACTGATGTTCTCTTCCACACGTAATGACATTAATTATGTTCCAAAATAAAAAAGAAATAAACTTATAGCATTTATAAAGCGTATTTTATTTAAGTTCAAAGATAGGACACTTGTTGAAATACTCTATAATAGCAAACCCAGTATATGATGTCGATTGTAAGCCAAGAAAGTATATTGACAGTTATTAATCAATATACATGTTAAACGGATAGTAAAATAGCAAATTCTCTTGAAGATGTAAATAACAAGCACAAAATCGTTATAACTATTTCTTGTGCAGCCAAATGTTAGTTTGATTAAGAGTAAAGACTGGTTTTATAATTAACCTATTGATACGCTGAACAGATTACCTCTACCTGCCCATTCTGTAAGTCTCTTTAGATTTATAAGTTAAATGAACAATTGGCTTGTTTTAAACCCATTTTATAATAGTGATGAATACTTTGATACTGATTTTAACATGGTGTTTTGATTTGTATACATGACTTCTATCCATAACACTAAATACAATAAATCGAGAATTAAAAATTGGAAATTGAATAACATGTTTATTTCATTTGTTTTTCTTTTCAGAGTTTCGAATCTCTATTAACTCCATCTTTTCTCTTCTATTCTATAATATTAAACTTTAACAAAAATTTTGGTAGTGTAGCTTTCCTATAATTGAAACTCAAAATGCCTCTTATGTAGGATATCCTATTCAAACTTATTCATACGTCTATTTCTAACACGTTTGCGCTTTCGAAAGATTAGAAATTTTCAAGATGTAAGTTGCTGACATTTAAAGTACAGAAACCAATTGGACGGAGGATCAAATACATCTAATTAAAGATGCATCCACAGCCAAAGTAACCTAATAGATCATCAACGCTTTGAAGATTTGTTAACTAAATGGAAACCGGATAGGAATCAGGTTTAAACTTCCTGATACTAGGTAAATGAGATATTTTGTACATTTTTTATTATTAGAGCCCCCTTTCAATGCATAATTATATAATAAAATATGATTCAAATATACCTCATATTCTAAAAAACTACGAACTATAATGTGCAAAAACAAACGAACAAAAATCAAACTGTTTGTTTTGTTGGTAACCTCTTACCAATACGAGTACCAAGCGGGATGGTTCAGGCGATTGCGTCTGTGGCACGCATTCGGGAGGTCCAGGGATCGATTCCCAACTCTTGCCCATGGGTTTTTCCTGGTTTCCCCGGGTCGCTAGGCGAATGCTGTGGTAGTTTATCATCTACCACAATTCTCCTTCCTCTCGTTTCCTTTACCCATCATCTTCCTTATTATCTGTTTCATTGTTGTAGACCATGCGACGGTGTTCGGCGGATTGCGGCTGGGTAGTAGCTTGCGCTCTGTAAAGGTTTCTTCCCTGGCGTCGCTGCGGTACCGCTCAGTTAGCTCTCCTTATCGTGGGGCTCAGCTCCGGAGGACTCTGGAGGTTAGTGGCTTGTGGGCAGGAACCGTGCGGAGTCAGATGCATTCTATCTGCAAAAGTTAGGGATCCGTCCAGCTTGCGCCCGTCAGCAGCCGGATCTGGTTTCCCTTCGGATTTCTCCCTTCATTCCTCCCTCGTCAGGTAGGAAGCACAATGGATTGGAAGCATTCGCCTGCGTTCGGTTTTCTGCCACGGATCCGGGTGCCCTTCCGTGTTACGTACCTTTACCTTTACCAATACGAGTAAAGGCATCGTCAACGTTGGCGCACGGTCGTATCGAGCCGCTGCGGTTTCGGAGTTTAACCCCAAATTAAGCTAGGATGTGTGTGTGTGTGTGTGTGTGTGTGTGTGTGTGTGTGTGTGTGGACTAGCTCCAAATTAATTACGAGGAAATCTGTTTATCTAAGCGACCCTGAAAATATGGATTCGACACTATTCTTAATCTTTTTGTATATTTTCACCCCTTCCCACTTCTCCTGCTTATGGGAGTTGAACTTTGACTTAAATGGAATCTGGAGTCATTATATATCTCAATGACATTGAAAACCCTAATATTGTTCGTCTTTGTATTATTTTTGCATACCAACCCATCCCACCTCCACAGTAACACTTTCCAGATTGTAAGTCTTACGTGTACAGATTAACGATTTTTCAGCTTTACAGGTGAATTTTACATGTTCTTATAATTAGTAATGATTTTATAATTGTTGTTGTTGATTTGTAGGTCCATATACAGGTCCGTAAAAACAGCTTACCCAGATATTGTTACATACCGAGGTGAGGCCAAACCATTTTTGCATCTAGATATTAAATTTTAGGTGCCCCAGCATATACATTGGGAAGCATAGCCGCAGAGGTATCAAGAGGACTAGAATCTTACAGTACACATTCCGGAGCAGGCGTGGCATAATTATAAAAATACACCTAATTTCACATTAACCACATTACTTGTGATTTATTCAGTATAAACGCGGTGCTCCTACATCACACATTTAAGATAAAAAGGAAGAAATTGAAGGAAGATGCTACACACACGAGGCTACATTCATACGATCTTTCACACTCAACACTCGACCAAAAGTGACCCTAACACGCACGACACAAAGAAGTAACGCTCACTTCCCCCCACTCTCCACCATTAGCTAGGATCACCAGCTAGAAAGTGGCGAGTCGCCACGCCAGACAAAACTTTAAAACCCCCAGCCGAAAGAATTACCCCAACAACACTGTTGCCAACGACGCAATAATGTGTCTGGCATGACAATCCACACACTCACGCAATGTTGTCTGCTGTTTTTCACGGTTTGAAACTTAATAGTGTTCAAATATTTATATATTATATTTGCAAAATACAGTGATATTTACAAGATACTATTATGTTTACAAGATACCATTATGTTTACAAGACGCAATTATGTTCCCTCCTTAGTTTCCCAGTTGTTATTGTCCAGTTTGATTTACAATTTACTGTCCTGAGTTTTTTAATTACCAAGTTTTCATTCTCTTGAGCTTTCGATGGCGCAGTTCGCCAGTGCTCATATTTCTCACAGATGGATTTGTGTGAGCACGGATTTTATTGCATAGCGACTTGCCTTAATTGGCAACTGTTTCCTATATAGATTTAATATGAAATTCCTCGTGGATTTTAGCTGCGGATGTCAAGATAGAGGCTCTGAGTATTTTTCTGAGAGTAACGTTTTGGATAGATTGAATTTTCGTAATACCAGTATGACAAACATTTGACCACGCCATATACGCGTAGAGGAGGAAGGATTGAATGAAGGATTTGTGCTAGATTGTTTATTTGAATTATGTGGTTGCGGAATAATCTGCTACACATTTTTGCTCTTATTTTTCCTTTATCGGCGATTTGTTGTATGTGTCTACTCCAGTTTACTTTTCTGTCGATGGTTACCCCAAAATATCTTACGTCATCACGACATTGCAGTTTTTGTCCGGCTACAATGAATTGTATTTTAGGTTTTATGCGGGCTTTTGAGAACGCAATTAGCTGAGCTTTTTCTGCATTGATTTTATTTTTCCAGTGTCAGCCCGATTTAAGAAAACGTCCATGTAATGTTGTTGCTCTCTTGTGCCATATTTGGTGTTGTAATAGTGGTAAAACGTACAGTGTCATAAGGGAGTGACATTGTGGCAGTAATTTGTATCGCAATAATGTAAATGCCAGAGTGATTGTAGTGTAAATAAGCATTATTGTATGACATTGATTTGAGATGTTTGTTAATTATAAGCATTGTTAGGAAATAAGTTTACACGACCTCACTGAAACTGACAATAAGAGCGGGCAACAATGAGCGAGGGGGTGAGTTGTTTATCAATTAGAAGAGACAAACAAATGACGTCAGATTGGCGCGCTTTTCTGAGAAATGGAGGGAACATCTTCCCTAAAGCATATGTGTTCGTAATTTTGATTTGATATAAAAATAGACGCTAATGTTGGCGCGTTTTATTAACCAATAGCAGCTCGGTTATAATCTTTAGGCATATCGGGTGAGGGTGTATAAAAAGCTAAAGCCGAGAAGCGGTGGCACACAGTCCAACAGAAACATTCGTGTGTAATACGTCGTTCAGTTCAACATAAGTATTCGTGGGTTATACGTCACAAAGTTTAAGTGAATCGTCGCGCAATTCTACAAAATCTCTCGCTTCGTAAAGTTAGTTATAAATGTGAAATACGCGAATTAATAAAGTGCGACAAATAAGTGATTATAATAACATTAGAAAACATAACAGTTTCAGTCTAGCGTGTATCAAAAGATAATGTGAAATGAATAAAGTGTGACGGTAATAAAAGTGTAAAAACAAATTCTTTTATCAGTGTTATCTTTTAGTAACAAATCCTTTCCGTTTACACACCCTGTTTAAGAGATTTGCTCGACTGAATAATAATAATAATAATAATAATAATAATAATAATAATAATAATAATAGCTAGCCGGAGCACAATGAACCCAAAATGCAGAATAATAAAACAATAACAGGTGCTCAGCAATAGATAACACGAAGTTACCGCGACAAATTGGCTCCCAAACCTAGG
This sequence comes from Deroplatys truncata, assembly GCA_030765065.1. Taxonomy (NCBI): domain Eukaryota; kingdom Metazoa; phylum Arthropoda; class Insecta; order Mantodea; family Mantidae; genus Deroplatys; species Deroplatys truncata. Next base: position 282,577,440 of record CM060975.1, read on the forward strand.
GCTAATACAAATATCCCACTTCAAAATTTGTGATGTTTTGGTAGATCACTTGTATGTTGGGCGTATAGATGCGGTGCCATTATACTACCTTGTTGAACTTCTGCTGCCATCCGGTGGAGACTTGAGCTGGACATACAAGAAGCGTTGTTCAAGTTAGCTTTGTATGATTGGTAGGTATGGCCGAGGGATGGCTATTTGATGATACAGTTTATAGATATTAATCCATTGTGCCAACATTTTTTTAAAGACTGCTTCTAAGTCCAGGAACATGGACCTGCATAGTCATTAAATTCTGTCGTCACTTTATCAATAAATTTCAGTGGCTGTAGCGCCATCAACCAGAAACCAAATTGGCACTTCGGAAGCTTGTTTTCAGGTGTTATGCTTTCATACGCTACAAGAGTAACTTTTCAAAAACTTTGCCTAAGTTGGAAAGAAGACTTATGGGACGGTCGTTTTTCGCTCCTAGGGGATTTTCATGGGCTTTGGTATTAACAGTTTTGCTTTCTTCCATACCTGAGGGGAAAAAGTGTAATCTAAAACATGTATTGTATAACTGTGTCAGCTGCACTATTGTTTCCTTGGGAGGTTTTTAAGTTCCTCATTCGTAATGCCGTCTGGGCCAGGGGATTTCCCTGTTGGCCGTTTATACCTGTTAAGGGGTGATGAGTGTAGTGCTGGAGTTGTGCTCTGATTTGTTCCATTTTTTTCAAGAAGTTGTGTACCATTTGCTCGTGAACGTTTTGTGTTGTAGTATTATCTTATTAGCAAATGTTTCTGATTTTTTTTGGTGCAAACAACAGACCTTGCGGAGAGTATAGCGCCTTCATTTTTAGGATGATTAGCGCAGACAGATAAATATTTTGAGTAATTTTCAGAGGGTGCCATCCTTGTGGGTTATGGCGAGAAAAAATTGAATTGAGTTATATTTATGGACGCTCTTTAACTACGATGGTCCCTAACGTCCCATTCTATATTGAGTGTTAAAAGAGGTTCTTTTACGTGTCGTAAGTCTACGACACGGGACCACTGACTTTACTTCCTTCCGAAGGAAGCCATGCTGAGGATTTCTACGCCCTAAAAAATCCATCGCCCTCCGCTGGCCCGCGACCTCGGGAACCGGAGGCTAGTATGGTGCCCTAGACCATGGAGAACAACAATTGGGGAGCATTTTTGGCTCTCATTGATAATTAAGTTGTAATCTGATTTTTTATGATTGGTTTTAGCCATTTGGCAATACTTCTAAACAGGGATTTGTTTGTGTCTACAAAGGTTAACTAACTTTCTGCTTAGGGCAACGATCCGCTGTACCTCCTCCAAGGTCGCGCTGTTGTATTCCATTTGTATTACGGCAATTTTGATTTTCACAGTCTTTCTGGTTATCGTCCACCTGTTCCTTGGAGTTATACCGCAGCTTGGGTTCCGACATCTAGTGCAGCAAAATTTTCAGTTCCTTCCAGTTTGTATTGGTCAATGTTTTTTCCGGGTCATGCATTCCGTTATTTTACCTCGGAGTTTAAATTGCACTGGGAGATGATCGGAATCCAAGCTGCATTAGACTAGAAGTGTTGAAGAAACGTTTACTGATTTTGTAAGAAAAGTGTATAGTATGCCTGGAAGGTGGTTTGGATTTGAGGGCCAGAACGCGTGAAGCTCTCACTTCTAAATCATCTGTACTTACAACGAGATGTAAGAGAACCCCTTCTTTATGATAATTCGAGAACTCCAAGCCGGATGCTTAGTGTTACAGTTCCCAGCTATGATTGTCTTGGGATGTATACTTAGAACTTTTCTTAGATCCCTTATCACATTTTCTTGGTTAATTTGTGGAGATTTATAAGCAGATACTTTCAGTTTACTTGCTTGACTTTTATACATGTGCTTTCTAGGATTTCCAGTTTTGTAAGCATTTTAATCCGACTTTAATCCATACGTTTGTTAACCAATATTGCAGTGCCTCCTCCTAGATGCCTAGCTGCCCGAATGATGTGAAAAAAGTTATATTCTAGTACGTTGATTGCCAGGTGTGTTTACAATTTTGTTTGCGGTATACACGGTATATCTATTTTGTTTTTTACAAGGTAATTCTGGAATTTTTATTGTTTTCTTCGCAACCCGTTTGCATTCCAGAGGAGTTCACTGATGTTACAATTTATGTTTGGAGGATTCAACTGCTTGATGCATTTGGGTTTTGACACATCGTTGGATTTTGATTTGTTCAGTACAAATGCCTAAGATAGTCGTGATAGGGTTATGCGGGAAACAGCGTTGTTTTGTTCGAACTATCTGTTGTTTGCATAGTTCTTCCAATTCTCATCTGCTTTTTCGTTTTGAAATGTTTGACTTCCTGTAAAATTTGCAGGGTGATTTTCATTCCAGTTGGCACACTGGAGAGAACTGGTCTTTTTCTTTGTGTTGATAGCGTTTTAAAACACGGCGGTTGCTTCATAGCACACATCATGTTGGGAGTGTGCACATTTTATAAGTTTGTCATAACTTTTGGCATATGTAGCATTGAGCTAGTTAGTTACGGGTTCTGTAAGGTTATGGGTTCATAGGCATGGGCAAGAACTCTCTCATTTACAAAGGTTTATTAGTTTCCGTGCGCTCAAGTATCGTAAGAAACATGGGTAGTGTTTACCTTTATTTTCCATTTGTTTGCAGTTCACGAGTTTGTATCCATTGGCCAAGATACTCTCTTTGTTGTCATCCAGGGGTATTTCTGACGGTAATCCTTTAATCACGTATCTTAATGGCGGTTCTGTTTGAGGAAGGGAGGTGTAGTAAATTCTCTTCGCTTCCCAGAAGCGTCAAGAGTCGGGTGTAAAGGTTGAGTTTCTGCAGCAAGATTTTAAGTCCTTCAGGGGTGCCTTGTTTTGTGTTGCAAATTCGCAGGAGTATGTTTGTAATTTCTTGGATTCTCATTGCCGTGTAGCAGGTTGCAGTACTCTTTAGGTGGTCTTTTGTCTAGGCTGTGATTTGATAGACGTCGCGGATTCTGCATATTCTACGTTCATTTTCTTGTTGCTAGAAGATAGGTCAATATACCGGATTTAGATTATGATTCCTCCAGCTGCAAATTGTGGTCTGAATGTTTTGAGATTCGTCTTAGGCGATCATCCTCGCTGTCGCTTGTTATGGGTTTTGGTTCTATCCTGCTTTAACGTGTCTGTGAGTTTCCTTTTCTGATTTAGATCTCGCATGACTCATTTGAGAGCTTCAGTGAGGTCCACTTATTTGTCATCCGTAGATGGTATGTCTTGCAGCACGGATTTGTACTGCACTTTTTCTCATTCAAGTTTTGATGTTATAGCTGAAGCTGCTGTTTGGTTGCTGAAATGTGGATAGCACTATTTTTGGGATTCATCACCTTTTTAACGTGATTCATTTCACTGAGGCCGGCGTTTTTGAGGTCCCGTTCCTGTATGTAAATTGTATTCATTTTTGCGCTATGGCTGGCGTCCATTGGTTTTGGTTTATTATATTACAGCGGTCAGCCGCTGAGAATTTCACAGTGGTTTGTAAACATCGCTATGCACCGTGCAATCTGTACTTCATTTCGTTTTGATTGTTATTGAGTAACTTATTTGGTTTCTCATGGAGTATCAACGTCGATGCAAACTTAAATCCTCCTGGAATATACCAGTATTTGCAAATTGCAGAAAAATATAATTGAAGTGATACATTCACATGACTTTCTCTACCCTCTATCGTTTTATTAGTGGATATACAAACTAGTCTTAGTAAATCTTATTTTTTTATCTACTTAATTTCAATAAAAATAAACTTTTGCTACATTACACATTTCCTTATATATACAAAGAGAACAGCGATAGTGAAGTGTATAAGAACTCAACCTCAAATTCCATACTGTTTCCATGCAATCGCGAGAAACAACTGATTGTTCCTAGAACCTTAAAAGAATGGCTAAGTACTGAGCTATTCGAACCATTAATAATGCATATCTCGGAAATAACTGATGCCACTTATTTGAAATAAATGGTGTGTTTTAAAGGGATCTGCATTCCTTTTGCAGTCTATCGCTTTACCAGTTATATAAGGTTATACAAAATTTCTTCCGAATGAAGAGGACTTCAAAGACTATTCCCATAAAATTCAAGATATACATTTTATTTATCATGTAAACATTTATTTTATTCAAAAGCGTTAGAGCCAAATTTTAGGAAATCAACAATATCTAAAAATGTTACATGTAAAGAATAGTTTGGGATGGAGGGATTTTTTTGAAACCTTCGTGTCGCATCTTTGGAAGTTATTGCGTTTGGTGTTGATCCGACTTTTCGTTTTTTAATTATGCTGTTCACAGACACACACATCTTTTTTGTATTTCGGGGACTTCAAAACATGTATTTCCGGTGAAATATCGGTATCACATTTTTAGTGGAATACAATACCTTCCCTACCTACTAGGTACGTGGTAGAGAAAGTAATGAACGAGAACACATTGTGATGTAACAGGATAGGTTACGAATAAAACCATTAGAATATTAGTAATCCTTTATCTAACGTTTGATAAATGTTTTCAAAGCACAACAACCTGGTGTAATATTAAAGAATATTGAATATTATTACCGTTATCATTTAAACTTTGAGGCAGTATTTTTAACACTTAAATGATTTCAGTCAAATCATATAATGTGTAAATTCAATAACAGCCCACCATGAAGCAACATGTGTATGTAATACTTTGTAAAATGTATATTACAGTCATTGTAAATGTTTATATTATTATATCCATGTTTAATAATGCTATGTGAATGTATTACGTAATTTAATAATGTAGGAGCTATGAGAATAATAAGTTAAATGTTGCTAACAATGAGGTAGCCTTGAGGCAACCTTGAGGCAATAATGAGTTTGAGAGTTTAATAATACTACTTCTGATTATTCGAGTAACAATAATGTAATTTTACTGACAGTTTATAAAATAGCATATAAAAATCCAGAAATAGCTTTAGTTAAATGAAGGTATTGTTTTGGATTAGGAATAGCCAACCAGAGAGTTGAAATATATAAATTTACAAGTTTAGACGTTTTAAATCAATTCAGTTGCCTGCAGACAGTGCTCATAACTGGATGCGTTGCTTGTGCGTCCTCGAGAGATTTAATATGTATTCGTGTGAGACGAAAAATAAATTTACGTGTTAAAAAGTGTAATTGATTAATAAAAACAATCTCACAGCTCTCTATATCAGCAAAATGTTACTTAAATCGTGTCAAGCATTAATAAAAGGAGTGAAGTAAAATTATAATCTGTGTAAGCCTACATTCTTAGTTGCACCACAACCCTGCTAAGAGAAACGTGTCTCTAACAATAATACTGACGCAGGCGAGGCAAACATAAATATGTAATATTTAAAGAAACAGTCAAATTACAAAGTTAATATTTCTGTTTAAACTTGGGGCAAAGCCCACCTGAAAGTACATTATGGGCGAAGGCTACTGGAAACTGTTTACCATGCGGTTACAACTACTACAAGTTCGGCTCCCCAACAGTTGAAATATAATACAACTCCTTCAAAACAAACTACTTCAAATTGACGCCCAAAGTGTGGTAAAAAAATAACGTAACAAACCATCTTTTCAAATTTGCATAAAATATGCTATTTGTATTGCAAATGCCTGATATCCAACCTATTTGTAAGCTATGAAAAATTAGCAAAGCTTGCACGACGTTAGCATTCAAGAAGGCAATATTTTTATGATAATATTTATTTTAAGCATCCAGTTCATGAATAGCAATTCATAAGCCAAAGTAACAACACAATCAGCTTCTTTGGAGCACATTTCTGATATCCAATCTTGCCTTACATTTTTGCTTTCATGGTTAGTATAGATAAATTGGCATAATGATAGCACGGATAATTTCATGAATATTCGTTTTCATTAAAAGCATCCCTTGCACGTATTGCTTCTATTTAAAGAGGTGGAAAATGTAGATGCACAGTAGGTATACAATTATACCTAGTCTTTTATAAATGCTGACACCGAACTTCGCCCCTTATCTCTCGATTGACGAAACTACGCAGCGGCTTCCAGAATTTTTATCTTGAATAAACATCCTTCTTCGGCAGTACTGTCTATCGACATTCAATATTTTTCTTTGTTTCAAGATGGAATGGGCTGTGAAAGAATGTCATACAGCTGTAGCAGCTGACATAATTGTCAGAAGGACACAAAGGCGATTTTAAATTTAATAAAACCGCTAGAAAATGCACTCAGATTTGTTTACCGGACCATTAAAAGATTCTAGCATCCTTCTGGTTGATGATAAACCAAAATCTGGCCGTCCTCACTCGTTTCGAACCTCGGATATGATAAACAAAGTTTGGAAACGTGACAGAAGAAATCTTGTTAAGGAAAAAAAAAATAATGGCGCAGCAGTTTCAAATGTCAAGAATGATTTTGTCTGGGCTATTAAATACCATCAAAGACAGGCTTACCGCCGATGTACAGGGTACATGCTCAGCACCCGTCTTAATAGGATTAGACTGGAGAGATCACGTAACTTCCTTAGACGGCACGCCATAAATAAACATTGGAGAATCCTTTTTTCAGACAAAACAATTTTCACAATAGAGCAGAAATTAAACGTGCAGAACGACAGAGTGTATGCTGGGAGTCATGAGAAATCCCACCAGGTTGCTTCTCCGGTTCTTCGTGGTCATCATCCGGCAACAGTGGTGGTTTGGTTAGGAGTCTTGTATAAAGGGCTACCGATGTATTTTTCTGTGAAAAGGGAGTCAGGACCATTGCTAATATGTATGTAGAGGAATTCCTGAAACCTCTTAACCAGAAAATGTTCGCCGGTGATGACATGATCTTCTAACAGGACAGCACTCCGGCCCATAAAGCTCGGAAGTCTCAGCAGTGGCTCAAGCACAAAGCTCCAAATTTCATGAGCCATACGGATTGGACATCGTGCAGTCCAGACCTGAATCCTCTGGATTATAATCTGTGGGACATTTTTAAGGAGAAAAAATCAAACGAGTTTTATTTATGGACGCTCTTTAACTACTATGTTTCTTAACGTCCCATTCTACATTCCGGTGTGAAAGGCCGGAAATTTTGCTCGAAAGCCTGTTTATTAGGCTTGAGGTTCATTTACGTGCCGTAAATCTACGATACGGGACCACCGGATTTACTTCTTTTCCGAAGGAAACCATGCTAAGAATTGTTACACCTGACAAAATCCATCGCCCTCCACCGGCTTTGAACCTGTGGCCTCGGGAAATAGAGGCTAGCATGGTAACCACTATGCTGCGGAGGACGACTGGAACACCAAGATTAGCTCTTCAAGTCGCATCAATCTTGAAGGTCTAAAAAATCTCTCAGGCGAGCAGTGGCGTATATGAGCATAAACGCCATACGTGTCGATATAGACGCCTGGCAAGGCATTTGAAGCTAAAGGTAGACATTTGGAGTGAAATGATAGTGCTCATATTAAATTGCTCTATTAAATGACATACGAAAAGTTTTAAAATGTTTTCATTTAACCCTGGAACTATTCCCTATGTCCGTGCCAGAAATTATGATACGTCTAGGTGCATGTAAAATTATGGGTGGGAAATACAACAATTACTTCTATTTTCAGCATGATGGTACTCCTGTCCAGTAAGCATGAATTATGTGAGATCTTTTAGCCGAAGAATTTACCAGAGGGAATCGACTTAATGGCCACCAAGATATCCTGATATTACCTCGTGGATTTCTTACTCAGGGATTTTCTTCATCCTTTATTGTCTTAATTATGTTGCTACATATGCCGCTCTTCCTCTACTTCTTAAACCGGCTTTCATACCCACCACGAAGCCATTTGAATAGCGCGATCGTTAAAGCGACAAGAAACGGACTGGTCATCCATTCAAAGGCAAATGTCCGAGTTTGAGTCCCACCGAATACAATCAAATGTGTCCATGGGAAAGAACGGGAGGGTTCAAGTAAAATAACGGGTGTTATGGCGCCCTTGGATGCTGATGAGTAACATTGGATTGCTGTACAACATAAAAATATATTTTTAGAACATAAAATAGCTATAAATATCTGTATTTTGTTGTTAAGGTTAATATAAAATGAAATTAGTAGGAAAGATCATTTTAAAAAATCCCAAACCTTGAAAAGCACCTTGTATCAAATATGATACCCAAGGCTCTAAGGGGTTTTGCAAGAACATCACGTACTATTGACCCATTACCCCCCCCCCCAGGGGCTCACCTTATGTGAGTACGGGTGTTGGCGTACCCGGGGGTTCCGGAGCCAATCATCGCCATCATCATCCTTCCACCTCCGTCCGGTCGAGGTGGGTTCGTTCTCGTGACCGGGGGACTCAAGGTAGGCTCTCGTGCGTTCTGTGCATTTCATTCCATGTCGCCCCTCGCCATCGTTTCTTTCTTCTCTTTTACTTCTGCACATTTCGCACCACGTCCATTCATTTACGCATCTCTTTTTCTTCCTCGCCGGCCTACCTTGCATCCGAAACGCCCACATAGTTTTATTTCTTGTATCTTTTCTTTTAATCCTCCGTGGACACAGCCTGACGGATACCCGCGCACTGGGTGCACAGCTGGGTGAGTGGGTAATGGCGTCATCCCCACCACCCGGGGTCGTCATGTAGGGTTTGTGTTCGTATCCGCTGTTCAACTGCAGTCCCGCGGGGGGCCATTGCATGAGCTGCTGACTTCCGACGGCGATTGGGTCCCTCTGTCTATGTTCTGGGAGGTGTGACCCTGGGGAAGCTAGGTATAGATAGGCCACTAACCCAAGCCGGGGTAACGCCCGGGAAGTCAGAGCCCGAGGTCGGAGACGGTTGCAATGGTAGAGGATTTTTTTCGCTATGGAGCACCCTTTCTCCATTATAAACAACAAGCTCCGAAAAGCTTTAGTAACAGAAGTAGCACCGCCAACAGCTGGTTGTTACTTAGTGATTACCCTTACAGAGGAAGGACAATCATTCGAGAAGGTGAACCCTTTTATCATCCAGAAGGGCATTGACTCAATTGCTGGTCCGGTTCTTTCCTGCACTCGGCTTCGTAATGGTTCGTTGTTAGTGCAAAGCAAATCCGAGGCACAAAGTAAGTCCTTGTTGAGCGCCACGCTTCTCCACGGTTATCCTATCCGTGTTGAGAAGCACCGCACCTTGAATTCTTGTCGAGGCGTTGTCATCACGCATAGCCTCGATGGCATATCGGACGAGGACCTGGTCGAATATCTTGCAGACCAGAAGGTGACAGCGGTTCATCGAGTGCAGGCCAAACGCGACGCCGTATTGGTACCCACTCGTACCCTGTTTCTAACGTTTGATGGCGTCGATCTCCCCACGAGCATCTCCGCAGGGTACGAACGGATTTCTGTGAGGCCTTATATTCCTCGACCTCTGCGTTGTTTTAAGTGCCAACGTTTTGGGCATACGCAAGTCTCATGTAAAAGTGCCATTAACATCTGTGCAACATGTAGCCAGCCCTCACACGAAGGTACCTGTTCAACAGCCCCCGTCTGCGTTAATTGTAAAGGGACACATTCTGCTTCATTTGGCGACTGTCCGCGGTATTTGGTCGAGAAGGCGATCCAGGAGATCCGGGTAAAGGAGAAACTCTCCTTCGCCGAAGCCCGGAGGCGTTTCCATGCGCGCCAACCTTCGCTCCTGCGATCGGGAACATTCAGTTCTATTGTTGCCTCGCCCATACCCCGGAAGGATGCTGGGACTCAAACTTGCTTTAACCGCCACTACCATCCGGCCGCCCAAGTCTGATACTGTTACCAAGCCCTATAAACCTGGTCCAAAGTCTATGAAGTCACAAGCCACTAACAAAAAGCCGAAGCAGAAACTTCGAAGAGAAGACTTTTAAAAAGGCCATCCGCGTGTTCACAGCAAGCATAATTCACCTTCTCCTCCTCGGAGGTCGCAGTCCCAGGAAGATCCTGGGACAAGCCGCGCTCAGTGGCACCCCTCACCCATCGCTACCCAGAACCGATTCACGGCGCTTGAATCGGTTTCTGGCTCTGAGCGCGTGGGCCCTCCCTTCGAGGAGGCTATGAAGTCTGACCAACTCCATACCAAAAGACCGAGCCCAAAGGTTAAACAAAAGGTAATTTTAAGCCGCCCTTCTAAGTAGACAGTTTATCCCTTTTTTCTTAATGGCTATCCTGACCTTGAATGTACGTGGTGTACGATCGCATAGGGCGGAACTGCAACTTTTATTGCGTTCCCATTCGCCTATGGTCGTGTGTTTGCAGGAGACTAAGCTTCGCCCTCACGATCCTTTTGATCTCCGAGGATATACTCCGGTTCGCTACCAACTTGAACCGGAGAAGGGTTCTCCTGCTCATGGAGGTGTCATGTTGTTAGTGCGTAACGACGTTCATTTTAAACCTGTCACACTTACATCCGACTTGCAAGCTGTTGCCGTTCGCCTTCACTTACCCGGCTTTTGTTTTCTGTTTGCTCTGTGTATTCACCTCCATCGTCTCCCCTCGCTCCCGCGGACATTCGAGCTCTCCTGTCCGCTCTCCCAACACCATTTCTTCTGTTGGGAGATTTTAATGCCCATCACCCACTGTGGGGTTCGCCAAGGGCTTGTGCGAGGGGAACTCTGCGAGATAACAAATTGTATGTTGCAAATAAATGTTTGTTTACATAACTTTAACTGCCCCACGTATGGGAGCCAATTTGCAATAGCAATTTTACGTGTTTATAGCACCACGTTGTGGAAGCCAATTTACGAGAGCAAATATGTGTTTACTTCACGCGAAGCCATCTTGTGTGACGTCATTAGTTGGTCTGGTCCATAGTTCCCTCTGGCGTAGCAATTTGTATCAGTTTTTGAAATAATTTATTTTAAATGTCCTCCAGCTAGCTGTTTGGGATCGAACATGTTTCTCTTGCAGGGTGTGAAGCGGAAAGGAATCTTTTGTCTAGAAATGATATTGACGAAGAAATTGGTTTTATAATCTTTATTGCAGAACACGTTCACGAACACTTTCACAGATTTATCTAGATAATCGCCATACTGAAACTGTTTGTAATAACTGCTTATCACTTTTAACTCACGTACTTCAACTTTATATATTCAACTGTATAATACTTTATAAGATTTCTCGTACTTCTGCTGCGCGTAACTTTACGAATTGAGAGACCGACATGAGAATCTTGTTGAACTGGGAGCTGACGTGTTATGTGTTGAGAATCTTGTTGAACACTGGGGGACCCGCTACCTCGAATCTACACTATTTATAGGCTTGCCTTAAGATATGCCTAAAGACCACAAATGAACTGCCATTGGCTAATAAAACGCGCCAACATTAGCGTCTATTTTACTATCCAATGAAAACCATTAATACATATTTCTTTTAGAGAACATTCTGGAAGCTTTTTACCGAAAAGGCGCGAAACATTACGTAACTTCCTGGTTCCCGGTAACGATAAACAACTCACTCCACCACTGCATTCTCGCGCCACTACTAACAGTTTCAGTAAAGCCTTATATTATTATTTACCAATAATAATTGCAATTAATAAACCTCTGAAATCAATGTCACATAAAAATACATATTTATATTACAATTATTATTTACCTTTAAGTAATTTGTGATACAAATTACCGTATCATATGCCCCACTAGAAACATAATTATAAATATTTATAACTTGTTTAGAATTTTATAATTTGTGTTTTTAGTCTCCTAAATCTTGTAACACACGCTATCACTTTCACTTTACACTTCACACGTATTTAACACACGACATATGTTTTATCTCGCCACTACTTACTGGCTCTGGTTTAATTAATTTAGATATTAATCTGATATCACAAATTTTTTTATAGCAAATACTATACCCTAAACTATTTAATCACTGCTACCAAATTGTTTACTTTGAGTTGTTGACAAAAATTTATACATTTAAGATTTTTTTGTAATTATTATACATATGTACCAAAATATTCACCCTCAACACAAATATTTACATCTCTTAAATCTAGGCACTGTTTCACATGTTCTATTTACTACATAAATATTTGTTTTAATTATGTTTACCATTTTTTTTTTTTTTACTTTATCTTAACAATACTCTTGGAATAGTATTTATGTACTTTACTTTAATATAACATCATGCTTTATTTCACATGTTCTGTTACTAGTAAAATGTTATTTTCCTCTCAAACATTTAATCATGTCCAAAATTTATTTCTCCTTCCCTATGACGTACATATTTATTTAACCCTCTTACGTTCCAATACATTGCTCTGCATTTCGTCTTTAACTATTCAGCATTTATTATTTATCATCTTTGTCTTTTGTTTCACCATGATCTTCATGGTTGTATGGTTTCAGCATCTCAATATGGAACTTTCCTATGCTTTTTCGATTTGTTGGATTACATAACTCATATGTATTAGTTCCATATACTTTAACAACTTCATATGGTCCATGGTATTTGAGAAACATTCGCCAATAAAGTTTATTTTCTTTATCCGACAATTTCTTGGTTTTAACCAGAACTAAATCTCCTATTTTGATCCTCCATTCCTTTCTCTTCTTTTCTTCATGTTTAATTTTTCTTTTTATGGCCTTTTTCTTCATCCTCTCAAATGCTTTTCGGAACATCTCTTCTTCTGTTGGTGGTATCGAATGCGCATCTGGAATGGCTTCTGGAATTTTTTTACACATTGTATTTATCTTCTTTCCCAACTTAAGTTCACATGGTTTGTATCCTGTCACATTGTTTATGGTTTCATTTAGTAGATTCTGAACGAAGTTCACGTATCCATACCATTGGGTGTGTTTTCGATGACATAACACCCTTAAATAATTTGAAATTTCCTTAATTTCCCTCTCCACTGGGTTGGAGTTCGGTCTGTATCTTGACGAAAAATATTGTTTAATGCCATTTTCTTTCAGTCCATCCATAAATTTTTTTCCTGTGAAGTACGAAGCATTGTCGCTCAATACAGATTGAATAGGTCCTTCTTCTATCACATATGACTTAAGTAGTCTATTCAAACATGCTAAACCTGTAGGTTTTCTCAAAGGGTAAATTCTTACATATTTGCTGAATATATCATAACAGACAAATATATATTTATTTCCAAATTGACTTGGAGGCATTGGACCATGAATACCAATACTAATTACACATCTCGGCTTATCCCTTATAACCGAATTAGTTTCAAATGCATATGCTGCATTTATTTGCTTTGCCTTCTGACACAGGTTGCAGCACGATATAAATTTGCGAACTTTTTGACGCAATTTGGATATGTATAAATTCTCTAAAATCATAGAAGTTGTTCGGTCCGTCCCTGAGTGTGCTAACCCTTCATGAAAATTCTTAATTAGTTCCTTTTCCATGCTTTTCGGAACCATTACCTTCCAACTAGGCATTTCTTTTCCATGCTTCTTGTATAATGTCCCATCTCGAATTGCTATAATTTCTTTCTTTGCCTCCTCAATCAATGGTGCATTTTCTTTAAGTTCAAATAATTTTGCATCCTCATTTTGAATTTCTCCCATATTTTTCAATTTTCTAATCATTTCTTTGCTTAAAGGAATTTCAATTGTCAATATTTTGACTTCATTTCTAGGCCTTTCAATATTTTCGGGAATTTGTGGGTTGTAGTTCAATCTTGATAGTAAATCACTGAAGGTATTGTTTTTGCCAGGAATGTGGATAATCTCAATATCGAATGCAGATATTGCATGAATGTATCTAGCTAGTTTTCCACTACATAATCTACACCGTTGTATGAAAGTTAAGCTGATGTGGTCTGAATATACTTTCACCTTTTGCTGATAAATATAGGTTTTAAAACGAATTAATGAGAAATATAGTGCTCCAATTTCTAACTGAGTCACTGAAGAATTTCGCTCAATATTTGTAAGTCCTCTAGAAGCTGTACTAATGACGTGAAAGTCATTATTGATGTCTCGCTGCCCTAAAATTCCGGCGTATCCTTGCATTGATGCGTCGACATAAATCTCATATTCCAAATCTTCTCTGGGCCTCTCGAGTAATATGGACTTAGCAAAGAGTTCCTTTACTCTCTCAAAACATTTTTGATGATCCTCTGTCCATTTCCACTTATTGTTCTTTCGGAGTAGCTGCCGCAGTGGTTCTATTTCAGCCGAATATCTTGGTACGAACTTACTCTGAAAGTTCAATACCCCTAAGAGACGCCTAATTTGTTTTACGTTCCTGGGTGGCGGAATTCTCATTATTGCTTCTATTCTTTTCTGATCAGGTCTTATACCTCGTTCATCCACTACATAACCCAGAAAATTTATTTCCTTGACACAAAATTTTGATTTTAGTATGTTCACAGTCATACCATGTTGTTGTAGTTTATTTAACACATAATGGACATTATTCATGTGTTCGTCAAATGTTTGACTAATGATTAAGAAGTCGTCAATATACTTTATTAAAAAGTCATCTGCAGAATTTCCAAAGATACTGTGAATGGCTCTCAAAAATCCACTTCCTGAGTTTTTTAAACCAAAAGGATTTACACAAAAGCGATACTGGATCCCTGAGTACTGAAATGAAGTGTAATCACGCACTTGCGGATCTAACTCCACTTGCCAATATGATGCAGTGAGGTCGATGGATGTCAAAAATCTTCCTCTTGAAAGTTTTGTAATTAGTTGTTCAATTCCCTCACTTTGAAAATGATCTGGTTTCATATACTTGTTGACATATCTACCGTCTAAAGTTAATCTCAAACTACCATCTCGTTTAATACTCCAGCAGATTGAATTTATGTATTGAGAATTACTTTGCTCAATAATCCCATTCTCTAACATGCTATTTATTAATTGTCTAGCTTTGTCTCGAAGACTTATAGGTAAATTGTCATACTTGTGCCTATATGGTGGTACGTCTTCTACTTGAAATGTATGCTGATATACATTACATCTGCCTGGGATATTACTAAATACTGAACTATTGTTCATCAAAACATCATGAAGGATTTGTTTTTGCATTATCGTAAGATTATAAGCTTCTTCACACTTGTGTATTATTTCCTCATTTCTCTTCTCTTTCCTGCTGTTGTTTGTCCCGCTCACATGGTCGTCTTCTGTTTGGATTGTAAATTCCTCTACTTTCTCTGGCATTTCTGCTAGCTGTTGAAAATATGGCGTGGTATTCCCTTCATATTCTGTGACTACCTGCTTTATCTGACTATTTCTATCAGTTTCTGTTATTTGCACAAAAAACTCTTGGTCACAAATATTTTTCTCATCCTTTGTCATATCGATTACAGAAACTTTTTCTTTTATAAATGGTACCCTTATTTCTCTATCTTCTTTTGTTATTTTTAACTCTTCATGTTTAAAATCTATACATGCTTCATATTCATGTAGGAAGTCACATCCTATAATTATGTCACAAATCAGATGGTTTACAATTAGAAACATAACCTCAAAATTCTCTCCGCCAATAAGTATGCTAAGTAGAGCTTGTGTTTTTATGACCTGTGTAGTTCTTCCAATTGCAACACGACAAACTAAATTACTAGTGGGAAGAGCCATAATCTTGTTACCTTCATTAATTAAATTTATGTAAAATTTCTGTGAGCAAATTGAAGCTGATGAACCAGAATCTATAGTTGCAATGATTTCTTTCTTCGCAATTTCCATTCTAACATGAGGTGACTCAAAATTTTCTCCCTTATCTTTTGTTGCTGTAATCTTATTACAGGGTGGATGTGTAGGCGTATGATTTGTATTGGTAATGGATACTGAATTATTAAAGACGTCCTGAGAACCTACTGCACAGGAGTCTGTTAACAGTTTTCCTGGTTATTTCCATGTTCACGTACGGGACTGCCATTCCTAACAGGCGCTAAATCTATCTCCGTGTCGCTACCATTGTTTTGAGTTCCCCTTCCTCGAGTTCGAAATCCTCGATTTCTGACATTTTGTCCCCTTGGCACGTAATTTTCTTGCCGTTCCTCAGATCTTTCTCGGTTATTATTTTCCCTCCAGTGAGTGAAATTTCTCCTTCCATAATTTTGCCCTCTTTCAGGCAATCTTTCTGTCCGGACATAATTTATTTGTTCCTGCCGGCCTGGTCTCCTATCTATCCTTGATCTTTCAAATTGTGGAACGTATGATTGATACCGTTGTCTGGTATTAATTTCATGATGTCTGTCTTGTCCTCTTATTTGTTGATAACTACCTTGGTAATTTCTTCTATCTTGTACATCTAAAAATCTATGTTCCCACTCCCGAGACATATCTTCTTCCTGTTGTTCCAAAGCTGTTATTAATTCTGTCATCTCATAGATGTTCCGTGGTTTTGCAATTAATAAGTAATTTTGTATCCTTATAGGATAATGCCTTGCGAGCAAACTCACAAAATCTTCCTCACTGATTGGAGGTGACAAGTTTCTAACCTGACTTGCATGTTTTAGTAAGTAATCAGTCATCGATATTCCCCCTCGTGGATTAAATTGACCGTGACTAAACATTGCTCGTATTCTTTGCTGTACCGTAACATTCCAAAATCTGTTCATGAATAATCTCTTAAAAGATTCATATGAAATGTCACCCCCTGATACCATTTGTAACCAATCTAAGGTTTTCTGGTCCAAACATCTTTTGACAACTATCATTTTCAATGCTTCAGGTATCTTTTTAATTTGAAAATACTCTCATAATTCTGCAATGAACTGTACTGGACTGGAGTTTTCATTAAATTTTGGAAGTGGAAAATCACTTAAGATATGATTGTAATTTTGCAAATTCCCTATTCCCATATTTAAATTCTCTAGTGTAACTTGTGCACTCTGAGTTTCAGCATTAGCTATAGATGAAGCTGCCGCATCACTCACATTATTTGTCATACCTGAGGAACTACCTCTATCATTATTTTGTACATCTGACACATGCACATCACATATATTTGCCCTTGAATTCAATTCTAATCTATTTACAGTACCCTGCAGATTTTCTATTGTCTGTTCCAATTTTTTATTATTCTCATTTTGAACAGTTTGGTGTTTGTTAATTTCAGAAGTTAGCTTTTGATTCAAATCTTTAGACAAATCTTTAACTTCATCAGACAATTTATTTCTCTGTTTTTCTGACTCCTTCTGAATTTCAGATATTTCCCCTCTGAAATTAACTTGCACCTGTATTAAATCTGCATTTGTAGCCTCCATCATCTCTTTTAACTCACTTGAAATGCTACTCATTCGGCTACCTAGCTCTGTACATTTTACATTAACATGCTCTATTTTATTATTCACCTCATTTTTTTGGTTAGATATTTCCCTGCTCATGTCTAACATTTTCTTTGAAACTTCACCTATTTCATTTGCTATCATTTCTTGATTTTCATTTTTCATTTTAATCATACTACTATCTAGCTCCATGAATTTCTTTTCAATCTCTTCCCTGTTTTGTTCTAAGCTTTTACCAATATCTTCCCTCAATTTCTCATTATTCTGAGTTAGTTTTTGTTCTAAACTCCTATCAATATCTTCCCTGTTTTGTTCTATTTTCTTACTAAGATCTTTCCTTAATTCCCTATGACTCTTTTGCATATCTTCCCTTAATTTCTCATTATTCTGAGTTAGTTTTTGTTCTAAACTCCTATCAATATCTTCCCTGTTTTGTTCTATTTTCTTACTAAGATCTTCCCTGTTTTGTTCTAATTTTTCACCAAATTTTCTCAACATTTCCATAATCATACTAACATCAGAATTAAGATTTCCTGCTATTCTATTCTCACTTTCTACACTAACATTTTCATCTTCGAATCCCAAAAAGTCTGGGCTATTTCCTGTACTTTGTATTGGATCACAGCTAACTGTTACACTATCTCCCTCCATAATTATTTCTTCTGTATTGCTAGCAGCCATTGTTTTTATTATCCTACCGCTCCTAAGTATCATTTAATTACCTTTTTGATGCTGTCTGATGCTGTAGCTTTGATGTCCAGCGTTCTGCCCCATTCTCCTAGGTTTGTATGTCGCTTCTGCGTTGTATGATGATGAATCTACGTTGTCTCGATGTTTTTGTAGTTGAATTTCCCTGTTGTCTCGGAATCTGCGTCTTGTAGATCGTTTCACTGCTGCGTTCGCCTCTTCCTGGTTATTCTTGTTCCTTTCCTAGTCGTCTAGCCTTCCTTTCCTAGTTATCGCCCCACGTTATGGGCGCCAATTTGCGAGATAACAAATTGTATGTTGCAAATAAATGTTTGTTTACATAACTTTAACTGCCCCACGTATGGGAGCCAATTTGCAATAGCAATTTTACGTGTTTATAGCACCACGTTGTGGAAGCCAATTTACGAGAGCAAATATGTGTTTACTTCACGCGAAGCCATCTTGTGTGACGTCATTCGTTGGTCTGGTCCATAGTTCCCTCTGGCGTAGCAATTTGTATCAGTTTTTGAAATAATTTATTTTAAATGTCCTCCAGCTAGCTGTTTGGGATCGAACATGTTTCTCTTGCAGGGTGTGAAGCGGAAAGGAATCTTTTGTCTAGAAATGATATTGACGAAGAAATTGGTTTTATAATCTTTATTGCAGAACACGTTCACGAACACTTTCACAGATTTATCTAGATAATCGCCATACTGAAACTGTTTGTAATAACTGCTTATCACTTTTAACTCACGTACTTCAACTTTATATATTCAACTGTATAATACTTTATAAGATTTCTCGTACTTCTGCTGCGCGTAACTTTACGAATTAAGAGACCGACATGAGAATCTTGTTGAACTGGGAGCTGACGTGTTATGTGTTGAGAATCTTGTTGAACACTGGGGGACCCGCTACCTCGAATCTACACTATTTATAGGCTTGCCTTAAGATATGCCTAAAGACCACAAATGAACTGCCATTGGCTAATAAAACGCGCCAACATTAGCGTCTATTTTACTATCCAATGAAAACCATTAATACATATTTCTTTTAGAGAACATTCTGGAAGCTTTTTACCGAAAAGGCGCGAAACATTACGTAACTTCCTGGTTCCCGGTAACGATAAACAACTCACTCCACCACTGCATTCTCGCGCCACTACTAACAGTTTCAGTAAAGCCTTATATTATTATTTACCAATAATAATTACAATTAATAAACCTCTGAAATCAATGTCACATGAAAATACATATTTATATTACAATTATTATTTACCTTTAAGTAATTTGTGATACAAATTACCGTATCAACTCTTCTTTCCGACATTTTTTACCAGTTCAATCTTTCCATCCTCAATACAGGTGCACCTACTTTTATTTCTGATTCTTCTGGTACATTCTCTCACCTGGACCTTGCCATTTGCTCACTCCAGCTTACTCGTCGTCTTCAGTGGAACGTCGTCGCTGACACCTACTCCAGCGACCATTACCCCTGCATCGTTTCTCTTCTGTCGCAACCCCGTACAGCATTCCAGAGTACCTACCTGGATATTCTCAAAAGCGGGCTGGAGCTTGTATTCCAGCCTCGTGCATTTTTACGATTAGCCCTTCGCCGACATTAACCAACTAGTGCAGCACCTTACGTCTACGATTTTCTCTGCCGCCGAACGCGCAATTCCCCGTTCATCCTCTCAACCTTGGCGGCCACCTATTCCGTGGTGGAACGAGGATTGTCGGGACGCCGTTCGTGCCCGTAGGACTGCACTTAGGGTGTTTCGGCGACACCCTACACTTGATAATTTGGTGACTTTTAAACAATCGCGCGCCAGGGCTCGTCGCATTATTCAGGAACAGCAAGAAGGTGTCGTGGACTCGTTTTGTCGAGTTTTTTAATCGCTTTACGCCTTCATCTGTTGTTTGGGATAAACTTCGTCGCTTCTCAGGTAAAGTGTCGCATTGTACTGTTTCTGGCCTTCATGTTTCCAATGCCACTATAGTGGATCCGGCTGTCATCGCTAACACTCTTGGTGCTGCCTTTGAGGCGGTATCCAGTTCAGACCATTATTCTGCCGGCTTTCGCTCTATTAAAGATCGGCTGGATTCCGACACCTTTAATTTTCGATCTGCTAATATTGAGTGTTATAATGAACGTTTCACAATGAGGGAGCTGGAGCACGCTCTTCATTGCTCTAGGCACTCCGCTCCTGGCCCGGACGGCATTCATGTCCTGATGTTAAAGAACCTTTGAGCCGACAGTAAACTCTTTCTCTTACAGGTCTATAACCGTATTTGGCAACACGGCATTTTTCCTTCAGTTTGGCGCGAAGCCACCATTGTCCCTATTCTTAAGCCTGGGAAGGATCGCCAACTACCTTCCAGCTACCGCCCTATCTCCCTCACCAGTTGCATTTGCAAGGTGATGGAGCGCATGATCAACGGGCGGTTGACATGGTGGCTTGAGTCTCAGAAACTTCTAGCGAACGCTCAGTGGGAGTTTCGTCGCTATCGCTCTACCGGCGACCATCTGGTGTCCCTGTCGACGCATGTTATGAATGGATTTCTGAGAAAGTGTCAAACCGTGGCTGTGTTTTTTGACCTGGAGAAAGCTTATGACACTTGTTGGAGGGGCGGCATTTTACGTACACTTCACGCATGGAATATGCGCGGTCGTCTTCCGATATTTCTTCGGGAGTTCATGACGGACCGCGTTTTTCGTGTACGTGTGGGCTCGGTTTTATCTCGTCATTTTATTCAAGAGAATGGAGTACCGCAGGGCTCTGTACTCCGTGTCAAACCTTTTGCGATTGCTATCAATCCCATTGTTGATTGTATTCCACCTGGCATGTCATCGTCCCTTTTTGTTGACGATTTTGCCATTTATTGCAGTTCACGGCGGACCTGTCTACTCGAACGCCGTCTCCAGAGCTGTATCGACCGTCTCTACGCCTGGAGTAACGCCAACGGCTTTAATTTCTCCGCCGAGAAGTCCGTCTGCATCAACTTCTGGCGCCGGAAGTATTTCCCTCCGCCCTCTCTCCATCTAGGGCCAGGGATACTTCCGTTTGCAGACGAGGCGAAATCTTTGGGGTTGATCTTTGATAGAAAGTTGTGCTGGACTTCGCACATTTCCTTTTTAAAAGCAAAGTGTGACCGTTCTCTTATTCTTTTACGTGTTTTAAGTGGCACATCCTGGGGAGCTGATCGGACCGTCCTTCTGCGTCTATATCGCTCTTTGGTCCGATCCAAACTTGATTACGGGTGTATTGTCTTTTCATCGGCACGTCCATCTGTGTTATGTCGCTTGAATCCCATTCATCATCATGGTATTAGAGTCGCTACAGGGGCCTTTCCAACTAGCCCCGTGCCTAGTCTTTACGCTGAAGCTGCAGAGCCTCCGCTGTCCTCCAGGCGTGAGATCTGTTGTGTAGCTATGTCTGTCGACTCTCCAGCTTACCTGACCCCCCGTCCTTCGCGGCATTTTACGAGGATTCGCTTCATCGGCAATATTTAGTTAGCTCCTCTGCATTGCTCCCTCCAGGGGTTAGATTTCGTCATCTTCTTCGGCATTTGTACGTTACGCCAGCGCCGGCCCTTCCAAGGGGGGAAACGCGTTTTCCTCCATGGTTGAGCGCTGAGGCCCTCTGTCACCTTGGGTTATCGTCGATGCCGAAGAATGAGACCCCTTCTTCAGTCTTTAGATCAGCGTTTTTAGAACTTCAGTCGCAATTCGGGGACTTTGATTTTATCTTTACTGATGGATCTAAGACTGATGCTGGAGTAGGATGTGCCTTTTTTGTGGTGGAAATAGTTTTACCTTTCGTTTACCAGAGCAATGTTGGATTTTTACCACCGAAATTTTTAGAATTTATCAGTCGCTTTTATACATTCAGCGGCACGACTTACGGCACTGTTTTATTTGTTCCGACTCCCTGAGTGCTCTTCAAAGTATTAGCTCGCTGTACAGTTACCACCCGCTCGTACAGCACATTCATGACCTGCTCCACTCGCTTGGTGTCTCCGGCATCAGCGTCTCCTTCATGTGGATTCCAGGTCATGTGGGCATCTCAGATAATGAGTCTGCGCACGCCGCTGCCAAATCGGCGATTTTATCACCCAGAAGTTTTACCTCTGTTGTCCCCTCGTCAGATTTGTTTATTGTTTTACGTCGCCGCATCCTCTCGCTTTGGAGCGATGAGTGGACGGTCCTTCGGGGGAGCAAGTTGCGGGAGGTTAAACCTCTCCCGTTAGTCTGGGCTACCTCTTCCCGTGCTTCTCGTCGGGAAGAGGTAATTTTAACACGCCTTCGTATCGGACATTGCATTTTTAGTCATAAGTTTTGCTGACTGGTGACCCCGCACCACTCTGTGGGCAGTGTGATGCGCCCTTAACGGTGCGTCACATTGTAGAAGAGTGTCAGGTTTTAGCTCCATTGCGCGTTCGTGTTGGTCTGCCAGTTGGCATAGCCAACGTTTTGGCAAACAACGCGCGTATTGTAGAATGTGTTTTATGTTTTATTAGTGACAGTGATTTTAATCTGCACATTTGATGCGTTGAGCGTCCTTTAGCCTTGTTATTTTATTCTGTATGTTTTAATAGGGACTCTACTCCCCAGTGGACATATGGCGCTCATTTCCCTCGCATTCTACAGTTCTTGACACGTTTTACTCCTTTATTGCTTATGCTTTTAGTGTGTTAGTTTTTGCGATTGTTGTCTTGTTGTTTTTAGCTTTTGGACATAGCGGGTTTGTGTCCCGTTTTTAATTATGCGGTTATTTTATATTTTTGACTTTATATTTTATACATTGTAAGGGCGCTGATGACCTTAGTAGTTTAGCGCCCTTAAACCGCATCTCATAATCATCATCAGCCATTATCCTGTTCATTATGGAGCCATGCCAAGAAATTTATACATATAATTAAAGAACTGAGTAGTAAAATGTGCTTGAGTGTCAAATCTATCCTACATCAGTATGTGAACACTAAAGAACTGTCACAAGTGATCTAATGCTATTATGTTACTTCATAAATCCATATCATATTATTTGGGATTTCATATTTTATTACCATAATCTAGCGTATATATATATATATATATATATATATATACTTTTGTCCATCCTATACATGTGCATCGTAAGTTGTAGGTTATTTGAAATAGGCTTTTCCGGAGTCAAAAAATTAACATTTATAAAGAAGTAAAAAATAACAGGCGGTAGGTCTGGGCTTTTGTTCGGGAGGTGTGGGTTCAAGTTCTGTGTACTAGCCAATCTGACTGGTGTTTTTCGTGGTTTGCGAAATTCCTGATTCCTGTGCAAGCTTTCTCAGAGATTTATTTGGACTTCGTTTTAACTTTCCACCGATGTCATCGAGCTTTTCCTCTGTAAGAACGCGATGATTTAATTTCGTTTTCTAAGCAGGATAGATCCCGTTTCCCTAAATTTATTCACAGGAAAATGAATCGCTTCTCTGTGAAGAACACAACAGCCATGGCACTTCTGTATGAGCTTGTTGTTGCATAGCAATTATATATGATGCTTCTGCGTGCTAAAGTATACTTAGTTTTGGCATTATAACAGCACTAAAAACTAAAACACGTGGTCTCACTACGTATCAACTTCTGTACAGCACAGACTTTGAGTCAACTGTTTAGCCACACACGGATAGGAAGAAAACTAGAATGGGAACAAAACTGGTTAGAAACATCTGAGCGCAGGGCAAGTACGAGGGTCGTTTAATAAAGTAATGCTCAACATTTTTTTTTCTCTCAGAACATATTTATTCTTGAGAGCCAGAATTTGGTGACAATATAAATCAAAATTTGTTGTCTATATCCTATTTTTTATGTAGTCTCCATCATGTTGTACTGCCTCACGCCAACATTGTGTGAGAGCTGTATTCCCTGCCGGTAAAACCTCTTGTCCTGTACACGTAGCCATGTTTTGACTGCATGAGTTACACCATCATCTTCAAAGTGTGTACCCCGAATCTTTAAGCGGCCCAAAGAGATGGTAGTCAGAGGTTGCCAGGTCTGGACTATAGGTTGCGTAAGGCAATGATGTCCAACCCAATTTGCCGATGTGTTCCCGGGTTGTCAGACTTATGTGTGGGCGTGAATTATCTGTTGAAGTATGATTTATGCGGCATTCTTGTCGGACTGAATACGTTGGAAACGATTCCTGAGTTTATTCAGAGTAGATATCTACGTATGCCTCTGAACTAATGGTTGTCCCTCTTAGCATCACAATCCCAGAAGGTTGTGATCATAGCTTTTCCGGCATAGGGAGTTGCCTTGAATTTCTTCTTTTGTGGTGAATGAGGATGGTGCCACTCCAGGGACTGCTTTTTGTTTCCGGTGGAAAGTGGTGCACCCAACTTTCGTCCCTATAATGATCCTTGACAGAAAAGCCTCTCCGTCGGTCTCAAAACGCTGCAACAATTCAATGAAATGGCCTTTCTTTGAATCTTGTGTTCCACTGTGAGCATTCGTGGAACCCATCGTGAGTACGTCTTTAAATATCCGAGAGTCTCGATCATTGCACACGCACTTCCAATGTTGACCGTTAACTGTAGAGCCAATTGTCGAGTAGTGATGCGCGGTCAGCATGAATAATGGCATCTGCGCGATTCAGCATGTCTGAAGCAGAGGCTGTAACAGGACGTCCTGAGCGTGGCTCATAGAGCTTTGTTTCTGTATTTCCGACGCTTTAACTTTCTTTACCCATTGCCCAACTGTATTCCTATCAACTACATCATTACCAACAACTGCACACAAATGTTTATGGATGGTCACCATGATTTCTTTTTTCGCACACAAGAATTCAATAACAGCACGTTACTTGTAACGGTAGTCGTATATAGACGCCATCTTGACGCTGTGCTACGGCTCTGCTATCTGCCGGAAGTGTTCAAGCCTTCCCAGGCGCACAGTAGAAACATCAAATGTGAAGCATCTACAAGGACGTTTGTCTATATATATATTAATGGCTTGTTAAAAAATTTAGTGCACTACATATTGAACGATCCTCGTAATTTCCCGCAATACGACCACGCTGGAAACGAAGGGGGTGTGTAGTAAGTTGAGAATCAAAATAGGCTACCGTTGGTGATGTCTGTTATTTCATAGCAAAAAGCCTTACCATTTCTATATACCGAGGTAGTTCCTTGTTCTGGGTAAACTGAGTTACAGAAATCTCTCACGGATTACACACTGGTCACCTTCATCGGTTTTCAGTGCTTCATAACGAACTACTTCACTTAGGACACGCAGTGAGTGCGAATGAGTGAAGTAAGGGAAAACTGGCGTCGCTAGTGGAAAGTAATAGCTGCTAATTGCAAATATCCGGAGTCTGAAGTCACTGAGGTGTAAGTAACGCAGCTACGGGTTTCCTAGAAACATTAATTATCAAAAGCACTTCCGCTCAAGTGTCAAACGCGCTCGATACACACATTACTCCTAATTCCTGGAAAATCACATTCAGGGAGTCGCAGACGTCAGTGACATCTAACTTTCCATTAGTCTATAGTCCACACACCTCTATATAGCAAATGTTATCGCAATAGGATTAATCTTTGAAGTAAGGATTGCTCCAACCAAAAATTCTATGTCGATATTTCACTGAAAATATGTTACCAGTCCCTCTCAATCCTATAAAGCATTTGTAGAAAAGTCTGTGAATGGCATAACTCAAAAACGAAACCTTTTGTAATTGCCAAACTTGCTAAAGTTCAGTATCTTCCAAAGAGGCGGCACGAAGATTTTTAAATCACCCCACGCCACCCCAAACTCTCTATAAAAGATTGACATTTTCTATTTTCTCACAATTGGTGACATTATTTTTATTAAAATACCACTTATTGAAGAGATTTGTATGACAAATAAAATGTATATGTTGAATTTTCCGCGAATAGCTCGTGAAATTCTCTTCATTCTGAATGAATCTTGTAAACCTATAACTAGAAATGTATTCTTTTGCGATTTCTACTGCCTGCACCTGCCTACCCCATCGGGTAGATTTCCCTACGCATAGACTGGCAGCTACTTAAGATAATGACTACGTGGCAACTGAAGGACAGAAAGCCTATCGTGACGTGAAGGTGGGTGGTGGGAAGTGGGGGAAGCCAACCGTTATTGTCTATGACGCACAAGACGGTGCGCGCGGTCAGGTGTTATACAGAAGGCCCAGTATTACTATTATTATTAACAGTATTATATCCTGGTGGTAATAACTCTTCAAAATGTATGCTTTTAACAAAGCGCACACATGATCTCAAACGTATTATTATTATATAATAATTCTTTATTCGCATAGAAGGTAATCTACATTTTGACCTCCGTCACTGCAAAGAAACTGGTTGAAATCTATAATAAAAAAATTGAAAACACGTAAGAATTTAACAATTGTAAAATATCGACATATTTATATTACAGTAAAGTTACAGCACCTAAGGATGTCGAAAACATATAGAAATTTTGTAAAATGCACCATAATGTGGGAATCGGGAATAATATTTGTTAAGTGTAAGAGGTTAAACGTTGTAAAACCGTGGGAAATTATTTAATAGTTAATTTAGTAACTGTATAGAAAAGTGAGTTTTTTCAGGACTAGTAAGGCGTTTACTTAAAAGAAGCTGAAGCCGGAATATCGAAACGAGTCCCGAAAAAAAAATAACGCTTTCCTGCAATTGCTATATTTTGTTTCATACTTGTTGACATACTTAATATATTAGCTAAATATTGTACTGCGTATTATGTTGGACTGGACGCAATCAATTTGGCGTATTCGTTTAGAGAGGAAAAACATGAAATTCCAGATAGTGAAATAAAAAATCTTTTGTTAATACTTCCAAAAGTATTCAAGAAAGAAATTATTCTCCCTACTAAAGAGTTTTCACAAAATATCATGCGATATGTTAAGCTAGGTTGAAAATATAATAGGAATGTTTGGGTTTCACCAACTCGTAATGTATCTGCAAAGTAAGCATCGTTTTATTCGACATCGCAGTGTAGGTGTGACGACAAACCTCAATTACTATATGCGTCTAGCAACGTTCCAGGTCCTTTGCAACAGATGGCAGTACTGTTGAGTCCAGGTCGTATGTATTGATTTTTCACGTAAGTGAAAGAATCGCATATTGAGGCAAAGGAAATCACACATTTCATTGTTTATCTCGGAGATGGATCCCAGTAGACTGCAGCTCTGAAGTGTTAAAAGATATGGCCGATAGAGGAGCTGCGCGTGCCGCCGCGTAAGATCGTATGACGGTGTCATTATGGTTCATTTACGTCACATGTAATCAGCCGTGCGTCGCAGAAAAATATGCTTGTAACATAGAAAACTTGAGGCAGTACTTTTAACACTTGAATTATATAATATGTAAATTCAATAACAGCCCACCTTGAAGCAATATGTACGTAATAATTTATAAAAATGTATGTAACAATCATTGTAAATGCCTTATATTATTGTAAACATGTTGAATAATGTTATGTGAATTCATTATGCAATTTAATAATGTAAGAGCTGTGAGAATAATAAGTTTAACGTTGCTAACAATGATGTAAACTTGAGGCAATGAGTTTGAGAGCTTAAATGTTGCCAGTCATGATTAGAGCAACGATAATGTAAATTTTGTGACAGTTTAAAAATAGCCAATCAACAGCTAGAAAAAGATTTAGTAAAATGCAGGTATTCTATTGGACTAGGATTAGCCAATCAGAGACTTGAAATACAGAGCTTACGGGTTGAAATATGTTCAGTTGCTGGCAGACCTTGGTAGTGACCGGATGGAAGTTTTGTTCTCTAAAGAAATATTACGTATTCGTGTATAACGAAAATTAAGTATACGTGATAACAAAGTGCAAGTTTTAAATTAAAGAATGTCTTTAAAGCTCTTAATATCAGTGTAGTGCTATTTAATTTGTGCCTAGGGTTAATAAAAAGAAGCGAGTTTAAATTAAAAATCTGTGTAAGCCTACATTCTTGTCGCACCACGCCCTGATTAAGAAATACATGTCTCTAAAGTACGACTGACGCAGCCGGGGCAAACATAAACATAAATACCATCTATAGAAGCAGTTTAATAACAAAGTTAAATAATATTTTTAAACTCGGAGCGTAACAAACAATCCACTTAAAAATTTACGTTCATACATGGAGGTGATTAAATAAATAAATTCCAAGACAAATACTACTTCAAGTTGGTTACCCAAGTGTGGAAATAAATAAATAAATAAATAAATAAATAAACATTCAACTCCTTCAACTCAAAAAAACTACAACAGTTGAAGAACAGCACATCTTCTTCAAACTGTGAAAACCGTTCTACTAGAATGTTTTACAACGGTCCATAGGAAAACACAATGTATACATGTTAATTTTTTCTGGGGAATTCGGATGTTTATAGAATGGATATGACAAATGCCTGAACAAAAGCTAATTGCTTTAATAAATGCAGAATTTTCATATTTCATAGGTAGGTCTGTTAATTCAGAAAAAAGTCACCATTTATATATTTTAAAGTAAAGTTTAAGAGCATAACAAAGACTGGAAGTAGAAAAACTAACAGTCCTTCCTATCTGGAAGCTATGTACATCGAGGTCCAATAGTTTAAACACAAAACGTCAGATAATCTTCGTAGGAGCTTTCCTTGCGTTTCTTGTGGTGAGGCACATTCTATGTGATCCAGCATAAGGCACGCTGTTCATTACTAAATAGTTTCACATTCTTTTCATCTGACAATCACATAAACTGATTGTTTCCTGCATGAAGACTGTGCAAGAATCTCGGAGACGACATAGTTTTGAAGTTAGATTATTTAGCCCGTTGCTAGAAAGACTTAACGCGTAAAGAGGAACTTCCTTGCTGAAATGCATCTGTAAGGTTTGTTAGGTTATTGCCGTTCAGGAGTAACGAATTCAGTGCTCTAAGCTTCTGAAAGGATGTTGAATGAAGATGTGGATCATTGTTCTCTAAATGTAGGAATATCAGAGATACAAAAGTTTTGAACAATTGTTTGTTTATGAATTTCAGTTGAATTCTACTAAGTTGTAAATATTTTAATTTCACTAATGAGGCAAATGAGTTTAATTCAATGGATTGTATTATATTAGAACTCATATCCAAATATCGCCGTTTAAAGAGGTGATGAAATGTATATTTTGTGATGTGTTGAAGGACTACAACGAAGAAAATTCAGCTTTTTGAATGTCGTGTATGGTGTTGTATCCCAATTACAAACAAGTCACTCTTCCTCAGTAATTTTGTGGATCATGTTGTATTCAAGATTAATATTCGTAATTTCTGAACATACAGAAATAATTTCAATTTCACGTCACTGAAAACTTGCCCAGTATTGCGAGCTGCAGCTACAGAGAGCAGGACAGTTGGTTCTGACCTGAAGAAACTTTACAAGATAAGTTAACAAATATAGTATACTCATCGTTACAAAGTCTGTATATGACTGTAGCCTGGTGACAGCTGCGTGGTTTTATGAAGTGTATGTATTGAAATTTATTACTTTTGTTTGCTATTCTACTAGAGAAAGTCACTTGACAGTTTAGATGATGAGAGATGGCCATAAAAAGCTAAAAGGATAATATGAGCACTTTTCTGCTTATGATTCTGGACGTTCTTCTTTATCATTAGCCAGTTTAATTGAATAGTGACTCTGTATATAATTCACAAAAAGCAGTCAGACGTATGCTTTTCTGAGAAAACAAAAT
Source organism: Deroplatys truncata (assembly GCA_030765065.1). Classification (NCBI taxonomy): domain Eukaryota; kingdom Metazoa; phylum Arthropoda; class Insecta; order Mantodea; family Mantidae; genus Deroplatys; species Deroplatys truncata. Next base: position 282,607,054 of record CM060975.1, read on the forward strand.
CGAGGTATAATCTTCAGGGTTTTAAAAAGATCGACATATACACGTCCATATACTCCGTTTGTTTGGAAACCATTTCATATTCTGATTTGTTATCTTTAACAGGGCAAACGCGACTTAATTCCTTAATGAGTTGTTTTTCAGGCTTACGTTTAATATTCATTTTAGCTGCCATAAAACAGTGGTACTTCTAGGTAAAAAGTAATCAACTGACAATTTTATCGTAAATACTGTTTTACACGCAGATGACCAGGTGATAATGGCAAGATCGGAAGAGGAAATACAGAAATCAGTGTAGATACTGAACCAATTAATAAAGAGTATAACTGGCACATACCTGCAAATAAAACAAAATAATGGGGGTCACCAGAAATGAATTTATAAGATCTAAAATTGAATTCAATAATAAATTATCCGACAAGTAAACACGTTTAAATATTTAAGATCTAATATTACACTCAGATGAAACGAGATTTAACATAACGTAAAACATATGTGCTCTACCATAAGAAGAAAGATAAATAGATGAAGTTTTATAAAGAACTGGCAATACCAAATTCTCTATATGGATCCGAAGTTTGGACATTGGCAAAGAAGGAGAATGCTATAGAAGCAGCTGAAATGAGATTCATAAGAGCTGTCAGGGATATAGTAAAATGGATAAAAAGGAGGCACAAAAATTAGAGAAGACAAATATTTTTAGATAAATGGAAAAAAAATAGCTGGAAAGACCATTTACAACGCTGAAACACTCTAGAATACCAAGAAAGATCTTTAGAATACAATCCAGGAGGGAGAAGAACAGCAGAACACTGATGATGTTTCATGTTCACCCTATTAACCATCAAAGTGGGAAGTGTTTGGCCTCTGACCTTGCAAATACTACTTGTTAACCACTCCAACAAACACATCAAATCTTTACAATATGTACGGTATCGCAGCTTTGAGACGATATTTTAATATGTCTTGCCACATACAATATATTGAACTATATGTACAGAAGGCTTAAAGAAGCATGCCATCAAATAAGAATTGATAAAATCTTATCGGATAAGACAGAGCAGATTAAGAGTAAAAAGAAAATCAGGAATGGACTTGGTATAATAAAATTCAAATTGTATCAAAGATTCATAGTAATCAAAATTACATTTAGTTGATCGTGAGCTTACTAATTGAAATAATGGCAAGCAGATTGTCAGCCCTACAGACAACCAAAAGTGAAACATGCATAGAGATAGACTCGTCTACCAACAGCATTGCAGAAAACCAGGTTGTTGTAGTAATATGTGACGTAAACGCAAGAAACCTTAAGGTGAAGCCAAGCTAGGAACCCACTTTTTGGCTGGCCTTACAGGGTGACGCAGATTTTAGTTATATTGCCCAAATATATGTTTACTTTCTCTACTACGTATAGTAAGTAGGGGAAGTATTGTATTCCACCAAAAAATTCGATACGAGATTTCACCAGAAATATATGTTTTGAGATCCCCTGAATAAAAAAAAGCATTTTTGGAAACATTTCCGTGTGTATGCCTGTGAACAGCATAACTCAGAAACGAACAGTCGGATAGACACCAAACTTGGTACTTAGGTTCAGTATCTTCCAGAGATGCGACACGAAGCTTTTCAAGAAAATCCCCCCTCTCCAGATTACCGTTTACAAGGAACATTTTTCGAAAACTTTAATTTTCTCAAAAATGGCTCTAATGATTTTGATTAAAATATCATATGTTTAAGATATTTTCATGACAAATGAAATGTATATCTCGAATTTTCTGGGAATGTCTCCAAAAGTATTCTTCATTGTGAACGACTTATGTATAACTGGTAAACCATAAGAGATAGACAAAATTTTACTACACAAAAAATGTAGATCGCGTTAAAATACACAATTTGTCATGTGCATTTTTTTTTGATAAGTGAACCATTTTCAGGATATTGCTTGTTATTCGCTTATATTTACTTTCTCTACTACGTATGGTAAGTAGGGGAAGTATTGTATTCCACCCAAAAATTTGATAGCGAGATTTCACCGGAAATACATGTTTTGAGACACCCTGAATCCAAAAAAAGCAATTTTGGAAATATGTCCGTGTGTGTGTGTGTCTGACTTTGAACAGCATAACTCAGAAACGAACAGTCGGATAAACACCAAACTAGATATTTAGGTTCAGTATCTTCCAAAGATGCGACACGAAGGTTTTCAAGAAAAGCCCTCCACCCCAGATTACCCTTTACATGGAACATTTTTCAAAAATTTTAATTTTCTCAAAAATGGCTCTAACGATTTTGATTAAAATATCATATATTTAAGATATTTTCATGACAAATAAAATGTATATCTTGAATTATCTGGGAATGTCTCCAAAAGTATTTTTCATTGTGAACGAATTTTGCATAACTGGTAAACCATAAGAGATAGACAAAATTTTACTCCACAAGAAATGTAGATCGCAATAAAATACACAATTTATGTCTACATGTTTTTTTGTTGAGTGAACCATCTTCGAGATATTGCTTGTTATTCTCTTAAATTTTTCGATACTTATTTTCTAAAATGGGAATTCCTTATTCATTATTTTTTCTTGGATATGCAAATAGTATTAATCTGTGGCAAAGGAAATGGTGCTGAACCTAGCAACCAGCTATTAAGAGATATGTATGTTCTTAAAGGCTACTGTTTTTCTATATTGCCCTTGTAAATATATATTCCCCTTACATCTACAAGAAAATTAGCAATAAGATAGTCTGCAAATGTTTATCTTGATTAACATAAAGTAGATTGAGAATAAGCGTTTGTAAAAATAGTTTTTACAAGAGTAGAGAAACTCATGTGACGTGTAACATATCAGATTTTTTTCAATATTTATTTTCTCAAACGGGAATTCGTTATTCATTTTTTGTCTTGGATATGCAAAGAGTATTAATATGTGGCAAAGAGAGTGGTGCTGCACCTTGCAACCAGATATTAAGAGAAGTGTCAATTCTTAAAGGCTGCTGTATTTCTATATTACCCTTGCAAATACAAAACAAGGGGAACGTAGTACGCCTTAAAGGATACTCAAATATGTTTAGAACTGGTCGCTTTGTGTAAAATGTAATTCCCTTTGCATGTCTAAAGATCGTCTCTGCAAATGTTTATCTCGATTAATATGAAATAGATGGAGAATAACAGTTTGTAAAACTAGGTTGTACAAGAGTAGAGAAAGTCATGTGAGTGTAACACATCAGATTTTTGTAATATGTAATTTTCTTTGCCCATCATTTTGATGTATAGGCTGTATATGTGGACAATCTGAATCATCATTAATTGTGCATTTTAGTACCACATAATATTTAGCCTATGTATAAGGTTCCTGGACCACGAGTTGTTAGTTGCCTTAAATCCGAAAGTTTCGTCGAAAGGGAGCCTGTCTACGAGCGTTGGAATGCAGAAGACATCTGTGACACGAGGGGGAAAACTCCATGATAAATGCAACCAATGAGATGCTAGAGAAAATACAAAATATTAAACGAACGCTTAGCATCCCGCGAAAAGTGATTCAATAATATAGTAGAAACTTTAAGTATCGGGTGGGGGATAGGATGCATACATATCTTAGGTTCCCCCAGAATAGGGCCATTCGATATGTAATCCCGGACACAGACTCCACGCCACTCACGAGCAGAATTTGGCGCGCAAATAGGGCCCGGGAAATCGTGGTAGCTTCTCTAAAGTGCCGAAGTACACCATCGTCGCGTGAAATTGTAGTGCTGCATCGCGGAATAAGTGACGACCACGCGCAGCGGACTAACAAAGGGCCGTGAGACGCGCGAGAAACGTGTCAGTCCCCAGTGACCAGGAACATTAGTTATTGCTTTTATGGTAGTAATAAGTTTCAGTTCTGTGAAACTCCGAGGTGCTTCATATTTCCCCTGGACTTCCTTTATCTCACAACCTGGATCGCCGAAGCTTATCCTTTTCCTATAGGCAGAGTCTACATGCACATCTCCACTGAGAACCAATCTAGCCGAGGCCAACTACGAAGTAAATTATTACAAGCCATCATCCGCCGACGGAGAAGCAGCAGAAGAAGAAGCCCCGATAAGAGGACCTCAAAACAGGTACGGTAACATCGAGACTACGGCTACCCGTACCCGCGCGAGGTACTAACCACGGACCGTAGCGCGCAGAGCCAACCGTGCCTCTCTCAGGCGTAGGCTTCTGAGTGAGGCGTCAGAGAACCAGCCTCAAGAGCGAAGACGCGTTTGCCAACAGTGCGAAATATTGTTACGCCGATACCAGTTTAATACTTTATATTCATTTAATCGGTGAAGAATACTATAAAACAATTAAAATTGAGTAGTTTTATTTACGGACGCTCTTTAACTGTTATGGTCCTTAGCGTCCCATTCTATATTGGGCATGAAAGACTGGTAATTTTGCTCAGAGGCCTCTTAATCAGGCTTAAGGTTCTTTTACGTGCCGTAAATCTACGACACGGGACCACAGGATTTACTTTCCTTCCGAAGGAAGCCATGCTAAGGATTTTTACACCCGAAAAAATCCATTGCCCTCCGCCGGGTTTGAACCCGCGACCTCGGGAACTAGAGGCTAGCGTGGTAACCACTACACTACGGTGGATAACAGAATACTCTGTATAAAAGTAATAAAGAGTGAGAAATAGATTTTTTTTGTGAAAGTTGTTCTTTATGTCGTGTGAAACTAAAAGGAATCAAAATCCTTTTATGCTCTTCCGAGACTACGACGTGAGATAAATCCGTAGAAATCAGTATATTTTTTACGTTCGAGATTGCTAACTACCGCTGATCTAGGTATATGAAGCCGAGGCATATCAACTTAGCGAACCTACAAGACGCCCTGAACCACGAAGCCAGGTGGGTGCAAACTGCTACAAGTAGTCATACATGTTATTCTCACTACAATATGAGCCTCAGTTATCACGTAGAAGGCATCGGCTAAACGACCGAACGCCTACCCGATTTAGAAGATAAGGAGGGATAAGTAGACGGAGTAGTGCTTGCGTCCAGCGTAAACACCGGAAATGCTATCGAGAGATAACCAGATTCTTTTAGAAGCTTCTTTCTTCCCGCCTCCCGTGAACATATTAGGACTCTCGAAACTGCAGCGACTATATACCTATATAAGGGAGCGTTCTCACGAGTAATCCAGTTAATGAGACAGTTGTTCTTCATGCGACATAAAATGCTGGCTATTCAGTGTTTTCTCCATGTATGGTTCCGACTGTAGTTGCGGTGTAGAGCGAGTGCTGTTGTAAGCTTAACTTTCCTAGTTAACTTCTCTAATCTCCTCCCTGCAGCAAGACACTCGGTGAACCTCACAGCAGTTATCACAAACTTACTAGCAGTTTTATTACTCAGAGACGCACTCATTAAGTCATTAATTCACTCGCCAGCATACTCAATTATAATGCCTCTGGAGAGAGTTCTAGAAAGTTCGGGAGGCGGGGAGAAAGAAGGTTCAGGAATTATCTTATTGCGTCGGAGCGCTTCTGGAATTTACGTCAGGGAGAGGCCTCCTCCTCTATCTCTGTTCAGCTCTCCAGTCGGCGTCATCCACGTGATAACGTTTTGCCCATAGCAGCTGCGTCACATGTTGGTGGTCTTGATGAATGTCGTATAAATTTCCGGTCTGCCAGCTTAAGTACGCTGAAAGATATCTTCAACATGATCGTCAGGCATCTTGCTGCACGTGCACAACCAACTGCAGCCTAGCCGCAACAAAAATGGGCATGTACGAGGGCGGATCGAAAAGTAACGCACAATAATTTTTTTACAAAAAAGCTTAAAAGCTAAAACAACTAAAATAACGAATGAACTTGTACACCTTTTACTACTCTTCGACACAGTCACCAAGTTTCTCAACACATTTCTCCCATCGTGATACCAGTTTCAATATACCCTGTTCGTAAAAGTCCGTTTCCTTGGAGTATAGCCTTCTGCGGACTGCTGATTTCACTTCCGCATCTTCGCAAAACGTTGGCCGGCCAAGAATTTCTTCATGGGACCAAACAGATGAAACTCAGACGGTGCAGGGTCCGGACTGTATGGTGGATGCTGGGGCACATCTCAACCAAATTTGGTGATTTTCTGACGAACAGCAGCAGCAACATTGGGGCGAGCATTGTCATGAAAAATTTTGACATCGTCAGCATTCATGTTGTCACGTTTGTCACGAAGGGCACGACGCAACTTCACCAAAGTTTTCACGTAGGCTGCAGCATTCTCAATGGTCCCGTGTACAGCAAAGTCAACCAATACAACACCATGCATATCCCAGAACACTGTCACAAGCACTTTCCTAGCAGATTAAATCACTTTGAATTTTTTCTTCACTGGAGAACCAGCATGTTTCCACTCCATACTTGCCTGCTTGGTTTCGGGCGTGGTGATATGCCTACGACTCATCACCAGTGACGATTCCTTTCAGAAATTCATGTCCTTCTGCGGTGTATCCCGTTAGATGATCCAAGCTCGTCATTATTCGCTGGCCCTTGTGGTTGTCCGTTAGGTTCTTAGGCACCCAGTGAGCACTAACGTTACTTTCAACGTATCATGAACAATAACATACACTGCAACATAGGAAGTGTTGCACTGTTGCGATAAGGTTCGCAGTTGCACACCCCGGTCGTTCAAAGTTGCCGTGGGGTTGACATTTAGTGGGTTGCAGCTGTTACTGGTCTCCCGGAGCGTGGCGAACCACTAAAGTTCACACGGCTCTCTAGGAAGAATTCACTCCACCTGGAGACATTGCTACGGTCCATACAATTATCCCCATGCATGCCACGTATGTCCCTGTGAATATTACTCGGTTTATATCCTTTGGCCCACAAATATCGAACCATTCACACGTGAACGACAGTAACATGTGCGCCATAATTGTTGCGTAGTTCATGCTTCTCTCGCTAGCGCTGCACATAGAACAAAAAATACCCTCTGTAGTGAAAACTTAAAATTATATCTGTGTGAAATTGCAACATTCCAGCTGCAATACTAAGGCAGAAAATAATAATTCTGCGTTACTCTTCGATCCGCCCTCGTACTTCCTCCCTTGAAAGAGTATGAATTAACAAAAACATTGGAAAGCTAGAATCAGACAAAGATCCAATGCAATAACCGGGGATTTGAACCACGGATCTTCAGCTTTCCGCCCTGTTGCTCTAATCAACTGAACTACATGGCAACTTGCGGGTACAACACTAAATTTTCCAACTGACCTGCATTTTTCCCGGTAAACCACAAGGCTTCTCAAATTCATTTTGAGATAACATACTTCAATGTAATATACAATCTCGTAAGTACTTTAACTCTCGGTTCAAAGTTGACCAACTATTAGGTCAACCAATGCTAATTATTATGCTTTCACGGAAAGCTGAAGATCCGTGGTTCAAATTCCAGCTTTGGCATTGAATTTTTCTACCTTTACAATGTTTTTGCACGTGGCATGAAAGAGCAATTAATTATCTGTAGTAATGCCAAGTGTGGTTTCCAAATCATCGATAAATTCTCGAGGCAATTCGTAAGTCCAGAATTTATCTAGAGGGTTTGCAAACCATGAAAGGCATTTGCTAAGACTGTTTTACGAACAAAATCATGATTATATAATAAAATAGTTATATTTGTTTGCAATACAAGTGGCATTGTTTATTATAAACATTATTTAAAACACAATTATCTCGTTAATATTGTTGTAACCTCACATATTAATATCACAAATTTAGATGGTAGAGCAGAGAGGTATCGGGAATTTACTTTACTTCTCACATTAACTTTTTTATCCTGGTAATGCAAAGAGATTGGAATACTCCACATAGCAACCAGCTCTTAAAATATAAGAATAAAGCTTAAAGCCTACCAATTCCCCTTGCATCTACAGGAAAATTAGCAATAATATTAACATCTCGATATCTCGATTAACATCAAGTCATATAGATAATAAGCGTTTGTAAAAATAGTTTGTACAAGAGTAGAGAAAGTCATGTGAGTGTAACACATCAGATTTTTTATATCTCGAAAAGTTTAATGCAGTATTTTCCGAAGCAAATGACTCGCAGGTGGTTTGGTTCATTCTGTATAACCAATCGCAAGATTATTTTCAGAGATAATATAAGCTGTATATGACAACATAAAGTAATAGAGTTTGAATTTAATGTTGCTCCAGTTTATGCAAATTTATCCAGTAAGTAATAACAGAGAGATGTTGCTGCTAGTGCGGTGCTGTAGGTATATTCTCTCTGAGGAAGGTCGCGAATCTTCATTATTTTTCAAGAGCTTTTTGCTGTACTTGCTTTCTCCCACAATAATATTTCTCTGCAGCAGTACTTAAAGAAAGCATCGACAAATTAAAACTAAGAATAGCGTAGAAGGGAAGTTAAACAAAACACTCAACTCTCTTTAGGATCTCTCTCTCTCTCTCTCTCTCTCTCTCTCTCTCTCTCTCTCTCTCTCTCCTCTGGGCGAATGATTTATAAACTGCTAAATTTCATTCTACATGAACTAAAGCATTCTCATTTATACTTCTTGAAGGAGTGTATCTTGTTAAGATATATCTGTGAAATTTGAGAAATCCACAGCATATAAAACATCTTAGTAAAATGTCTGCCTATTATGCATTGCATACAATAGCAGCAACGTGTTTGCAATGTTTAAAAATTCCAGTTTGTATGTTTATTTAAATATTCATTTTTTATTATCTAAATACCCCTTTTTAGACAGGAAGGTCTAAAGGTAAAACTTCTAACACAGTGCATACGAGCTAAGATGATATCACTAGTGCGATAATCTGCGTTGTGACCAACTATACTTTTAAGTCCAATCATATGGCAATTACCTCGACTTGGTTTGTTAGGTTTTACTTTTCATTATGTCCTTTTACATCATTAATTTCCCATGGCGCTCACATTATCTGTTTACAATACAAACCGACATACTTCAGTTTATCGCGATTCGTTGTACAGTTAACCTATATTGGCAGCTTTCTTTGATATAAGATGTTACTCGTTTATCTAACCTACATAAAATTAATGGCGTAAATTAGGAATTCAGAAGAAACTGAAATTGAAGTGAATTTACAGAAGCAGCAGAAAGAATAACACAAGAAGTATTACCCAGAAATAATTCCATAAAACAGTATGATGTAGCATTTAATCGCTTCACTGCCTGATGTAAGGCAAAGCATGTTGAAAATAATTTAACTGAAAATGACTGCTAGCGTATCAAGAAAACATCTGATATCTGGTTTTTTTAACGTCATTCCTCTTGTTTCAATAGCGCGCTCTATAAGTGATATCTGTTACTTTCAGGAATCAAGATAAATTTTACAAATTCGAGCGCTGTCTAAAAACTCTGATGTGTTACACTCACATGACTTTCTCTACTCCTGTACAAACTATTTTTACAAACGCTTATTCTCCATCTACTTCATGTTAATCGAGATAAACATTTGCAGACTCTATCTTATTGCTAATTTTCTTGTAGATGTAAGGGGAATATATATTTACAAGGGCAATATAGAAATACAGTAGCCTTTAAGTATATACATATCTCTTAATAGCTGGTTGCTAGGTGCAGCACCATTCCGTTTGCCACAGATTATAACTCTTTGCATATCCAAGACAAAAAAAATGAATAACGAATTCCCATTTGAGAAAATAAGTATTGAAAAATTTAAGGGAATAACAAGCAATATCTCGAAAATGGTTCACTCAACAACAAAAAATGTATATGACATAAATTGTGTATTTTAACGCGATCTACATTTTGTGTGTAGTAAAATTTTGTCTATCTCTTATGGTTTACCAGTTATGCAAAAGTCTTTCACAATGGAGAATACTTTTGGAGACATTCCCAGAAAATTCAAGATATACATTTTATTTGTCATGAAAATATCTTAAACATATGATATTTTAATCAAATTCGTTAGAGCCATTTTTGAGAAAACCAAATTTTCGAAAAATCTTCCATGTAAAGGGTAATCTGGGGTGAGGGGATTTTCTTGAAAACCTTCGTGTCGCATCTCTGGAAGATACTGAACCCATATACCGAGTTTGGTGTTTATCCGACTGTTCGTTTCTGAGTTATGCTGTTCACAGACACACACACACACACACACAGACACACACACACGTACATGTTTCCAATAATGCTTATTTTGGATTCAGGGCGTCTCAAAACATGTATTTCCGGTGATATCTCGGTATCGACTTTTTGGGTGGAATGTAACTCAAAAACAAATAGTAGGACAAATATCGAACTTGGTATATAGGTTCAATATCTTTTAAAGATGAGACAGAAAGATTTTCAACAAAATCTCACCGCCCCAAACTATCCTTTACATAGAAATTATTTCGTAATTTTTGATTTTCTAAAAAGTGGCTCTAACGGTTTTTAATAAAATACCATTATGATATATATTTACATGACAAAAAAAATGTATATCTTGAATTTTCTAGGAATAGCCTAGGAGGTTCTCTTCATTCGGAAACAATTTCGTATAATCTTGTATAACTTGTAAACGTTAAGCGATTGACGAAAACGTACCACACTAAAAAATTTAGATCTCTTTAAAACACACAATTTGTTTCAAAGAAGCTTTTTTGTGGCATAAGCCGTTTCTGAGATATCCGTTATTAAAGGTACGAATTGGTCAATATATTATTTCAGTTCCATTGATTTTCAGTTGTTTCTCGCGATTGCATAGAAACTGTATGGAATTTTAAGGCCAGCATATAGAGTCCAGTTCTTAAACATTTGACTATGCTGTTCTCTTTATATTTATAACGAAATGTGTAATGTAGCTATTTTTGCAAAGCTTTATTTGGATTAAAATGCAGTAGATAGAAAAACAAGCCTTAGTAAGAATAGATTCTATACCATTAATAAAGACAGAGGATAGATAAACACATATGAATGTATCACATCATGTTTTTCATGTAATATATGACATCCTGGTAGGTAGTAGATATGTTAGGATCATTTTGGGGATGTTTGAAGGCTTCTTCCGCTCTTCGTTGGTTTTAATCGAGTTAATCCAGGAATTAAGGACCGTTTGCGCATTCCGATGAGCAGATCGCTGTTGGGATTCTATTCTGGTCAAATGGTTTCGTCGACATTTTATTTTTCTCAGCGCTGTGAGAGTTTCAGATGAAGTTGTGATTGTGCTTTCTGTGATTGTTCAAAACGAATTACGTGATGCGAAGTCCCGCCGACTCTGAAGTGTGAGGTGTTGGATTTTTGAATGATTGAGTGTTGAAATTTACAGTTAACTAAAGGAAGATATGGTTATACCGCAATAAACGACAGAAATGTGGGATGTGGTGTTAAATTGTTCAGCACTGGACGAACAAATGTGCAAATAAAATTAACAATAAAATCGCACAAGATAGACTTGTACCCTAGATGAGTTACAGATTTCTTTAGTAAAATTTTCTGGCTCTTATCTTGATGAAATTGTGTCCGAACATTTTCAGGATTGGTGGGAGCATTCTAAACCCCGTGCATAGATATGACAAATGCTTAAATATCGGAGGTGATAGCAAGCTTCAATTTTGTGACATGCTTTTATAACGAAACATTTTATGAGTATACAGTCTGTTTCAGGACCTCTGCGACAAGCCCTGAAGAAAGCTAGATCTCGCAGAGGGGAACATGTATTGTCGAGCAACCACCATCATCCGACGCTTCGTTACGCTGTTATTCACCCCGGTTGGGCGTATCCGGTAGGATAGGTTTGAGAGGCACGGCCAGTACACTTTGGCACTCTGTCTACAACCGCTGAATCAAGTGACAAGGATTCTTGTCCCATAGGTTTGGTAGGTCTGAGACGCACAGCCCAATTTGAGAGGTTTATAAACAGCTCCATGCATACCACCGCCACAAAGTACAGGGATTGGGGCCGAACCACTTCGCACCTCGTGGTCAGTTTGTCCAGTGGTTTCTGCACAAAGTATTGCAGATCCTACATTTCTCTCGCACATCTTGCTTATCGATGAGGCCTGCTTCACTAGAGATAGTTACTTCAACAGCATGAACAGGCACGTCTGGGATGTTAGGAATCCTCGTGCAGTGTTCATTAGACATCGCCAACAAAAGTACTCCGTAAACTTGGAGCCACTTGAATTTTTAGAAAAAGTTCCATGTGCGAGCCTTGTTTAAGTGTGTGTCTGCGAATACCATGACCAGAAATGCAAAGTCGGATAAATATAAAAATTGTACCTTACAAAGATGCGACACAAGATTTTCAAGAAAATCCCCCTCCCGAAACTACCTTTCCCATGGAAAAGTTTTCAAAGTTATTGTTTCTAACGATTTTGATTAAAATGCGTAAACAAAAAATATTTTCCAGGCAATTAAAATGTATATCTTGAATTTTCTGGGAATAGTCTGTGAAGTCCTCTTCCTTGGGAAAGAATTAGTTATAATCTTGTATAACTGGTAAACGTTAAGCGACAGGCGAAAACGTACCACACAAGAAATGTAAATCACTTTAAAGTACACACAGTTTATTTCAAATAACTTTTTTGTAGCATTAGCCGATTCCAAGACAACCCTTATTAATGGTTCGATTTGTTTAATATTTCGTAATTCTTTTAAGTCCCATCGATTTTCAGTTGATTCTCGCGATTGCATGTAAACAGTATGGAATTTTAAGGCCAGCGTATAGCGTCCAGGTCTTAAACATTTGGCTATCTTTGTTCTCTTTGTATCTATAAATAAATGTGTAATTTACTATTTCTGCAAACGCTTATTTGGATTAAAATGTACTAGATAGAAAAATATTGTTATGGTATGCTAATATTTTGAAGTTATGGACTAGTTACACATCACCAATAAAACTGAAACGGTAAATCTAACGTAGTAGTTATGTATATTGTAACATTCATATGTGATGCTCTCATGTATAATAGTTTACTGTGTGTGGTACGCGGTTAGAAACATTTAGACGCGTTATCCTAATGCACACTGAAACAAAATCAATGTTTTCTGAAGCGTTGTGTTAAACTCTAAATTAGCTTACGTGATTAAATTGTGAATTCATGTTTTCAGCAATGAGACTGCCGATATAAATCTCCCTGACGTATGAGGAGTAGACTCCTTTAATTTTCTTTCCAAATGTTTTAACAAAAATGATGTGGTTATTCTCTGTCATAAATCAGTAGTAGCAGATACGAATTTTTTTATGTCAATTCTACATTTCTGGTATTATTTCCTGCAGCTCGGTTCTCAGTGCACGTAGAGCCACTTAGCAGCATCAAAATCAACATCTGTTTGAATTAAGGAAGTGAAATTAGGCCTGATAAACTATTAAATGACCATATGTACGCAGCGTATATTTCGACGCACTCACCTCGAAAGGTCTACTTTATTTCATATGTTGTGTGCTTTACCAGTACAAGAACTAGACTGGGAACTATTCGCAGTTTTATGAGAAGCACTGAATAAATCTTGTGTATATAAGATCGCTCTTGTCTCTTAACTCTTCAAATTTATTCCAGGCAAGATGAATAATTGACTATTTTTTGTCGACAGCAATAAAGTCTGCATCTACTTAAATACGTATTGCAATCCCTTAACAAATGCAGCTTCGGTGTCTGTGCTTCTGCTTGAGTTAAACGCAACTGACTCCTCTCCAACATTCATGTGTACATAAGAAAACACAGCCTTGTTTCAGCTACTTCAGGTATAAACCGCCAGCAACAGAGCACTCACCGAACACTGCATATATCAAGAGTGATGTACATTTTCGAGGGCCGAGGGTTCGTTTGCTTGCGTCATTCATCACGAATACTCGTAAATTTCACCGAGTGATCTTCACTCTGGCGGCTAGAGAGGCAACGATCTAATGCGTTCTCCCGCTTGCAGGCCTAATCTGGGTGTTGACGAAATTGGTGACTTTGTCAGTGAGTGACAAGATATCTGCGCGTATACAAAATACCATTGTTTTGGTATCTGTTATTTCTTTTCAAATTATCCAAGCTATTGTGGCACAAAAATTCCAGAGGCGTGAGTGACATCATATGTAACAATCGGTTAATGTTTTTAATTTGAATTACAGGCGAATTAGTTCATAATTAACTTTAAGTTTTATAGAACAGCGTGTATTTCTCTTGCTTACTTATCATGTATCTCTTGAATACGTGATTTTATTAAAGTACACAGTTGCGACGAAAATAGCAAACACAATTAGCATAAAACCAAGGGCTATTTCAAACCAATTTTTTTCGCAACATAGAATTTGTATCTCGTGTAGCGGTCTGCCTTTCATTGTTATTGGTTGATCACATTTAGAATAATCGCTTATCCCAAAGCTTCCTTTTAGTTTTGCATTGCTGATTCTCTCTTTTAAAACACAGTTGCAGACAAGCGGATTGTTACTCATACACAACCAATGACCTTTCAGACGAGATAAAAAATCAAATTTCAGATTATATGTGCTGTTTTCTGGCATGTTTACATGAACATAAATTACATACTTGTGCGGGAAATATAGAACAACATCGTGTATAAAGTTTCATTACATGCTGAAAGTTTCCGGATGAAGTTTCTGTAACCGATTATGAATCAGAAAAACCTGAAACAGATTTTCTAAGTCTTGAATGCATTCATGTGCAGATAAGTACTGTTGTTGTTTCCAAATAAAGGTACAGTAGCGTAGTAAGCCCTTGGAATATGTCTGAGGATGCAGAACTAAAATTATTAGCACTTAAGGATAACCTTTTTAATAGTTCAAGTTTGGAAAATGTTTCATCCGGAAGATCCTCTAATCCTTTGTTACTCAAGATGAGTATTCTTAAATGTTTCAAGTAATAAAACTCGTTGCCTACCAGATATCTCATACTGTTTAGATCTAAGTGGTAGGTAAACCGCTGCGATCTAATTTGTTACCGAGCGGTTCTCTTGATAGTTTTCATCTTATTGTGCCATTTTCCGGGAAGCAAACGCATCCGGAAGTGGGGCATCTTAGCCTTGCATATGTCACTGATGAAACTGCAAGGCATAAGATGATCACACATAAAGATAACATAGCAAAGTAACCCATCTTGTAGCGCTGTTGCTGGGCTCTAGGGTATCCGACATATGACTCGTAGTTGGTAATTTGCTGCAGCATTCGCTGCGTTGTCATAGAACTTGCGCTGTCTTTGAAAGGCAGCTGTCATTCATCGCTATCTTATCTCTTCCGCAATTACTTAGCTATTGTACCTACCTCTGAATATCAGTACTTGCTTACTTGCTTATTGTCTAGTATTGAAAATAGTAGGCTATTGTAGGAGTAGTGAGAATAAACACCTGATGTACTGCATTCACCTAACAACCCTTGCAAATGTTTATTACTATATATACTTCGAGATTTATCAAGATAAAACTTGATTGGACATTTATACATTTCGTTGTAGGTATAAGAAGGAAGAATATCGTAAGCTAAATCGATAGTCAGATTTTTAAAATGCGTGTGGCTATCTGATGTCTTTGAAATTTCATGTTCTTTGAATGACTAGGGAAAAGAAAGAAAGAAAACATTCTGATGTGTTACATCCACATAACTTTCTCTACCCTCTATTGTTTATTAGCTTGTTTTTCTATCCACTTCATCATAATCGAGATAAATCGTTGTAGAAATAGCTACATTACAAATTTCGTTATAGATACAAAGGGAATAAGGATAGTAAAATGTTTAAGAACTGGACGCTAAATGTTGACTTTAAATTTCCGCACTTTTCCCATGACGTTACGAGAAACAATTGAATGTTGAAATAAATTTAAAATAATGACAAAGTATTGAACAATGCAAACTATTGATAACAGATATCGCGGAAATGGCTTGTGCTACAAAAACGTTACTTGAAGTAAATTGTGTGTTCTAAAGAGATCTACATTTTTATGTAGTACGTTTTCGTCCTAGGCTTAACGTTTACTAGTTATACAACATTATACAAAAGTTCCTCCAAATGAAGAGGACTACACAGGGTAATCCCAGAAAATTCAAGTTACTCATTTTATTTGTCAGGTGAAGATCTTTAATAGGTGTTATCTTAATCAAAATCGTTATATTCATTTTTGAAAACATGAAACATTTCGAAAAACGTTCTATGCAAAGGGCAGTTTGGATTTGGGGGAGTTTGTTGAAAATATTATGTGGCATCTTAGGAAAGATACTGAACTTAAACATCAAGTTTAGTATTTATCCGACTTTTCCTTTTTGAGTTATTTTGTACACACACACACACACACACACACGCGCGCGCGCGCGCGCGCGCGCGCGTGCCGAGCTTTCTGAAAATGCTTTTCTTGAATACAGGGCGCCTCAAGAATGTATTTTCAGTGAACTCTGGGTATTGCATTTTTGGGTGGAAACTAATATTTTTTCTACTTACCATGTACGTGGTAGAGGGAGTAAAAAGGAATAGCGTTTCCACTTTAGAAAAGTACAAGAATTAGACAGTTCAAACCAATAACAAAGAATATCTCGGACATGGTTAACACCACAAAATAAAGTTATAAGTCTTAAAATATGTGCTTTACACTTTTGTGTATCGCTTACGGTTTATCAATTGAATGGATGCTCACAAAAACGGGCTACCCATCAGTTTATTAGAAGAGAGAAAAATCAACCTTTACAAATGTCGGTAAAACAAATCGCCCATATATTCCTGCATACATAGGAATAAAATAGCAATACAGCCATCTTAAAACAGTTATGCTGTATGCGCGACATCCTATCTAAAATGCCAAGTGTGCCCAGTTTTGCAATAATACAACTAGGTGAGATGTATCTCATCACAAAGATTTACTTAAGGTTAGACGAACTCGAAGAGGACGTGTTGAGGTTTTTACAGCAGATCGAAGCATATAACTGTTTTAAAAGCTGATGACTAGCCCGTTTTTGCAAGAAGTCTTCAATATAAAGGTCACTCAGATTGAAGAGAGCTGCATAAGTTAGAAAATTGAAGATCTTCATTTGTCATGAAAATAAGTTAAACATATGATACTTTTAATCAAATCATTAACAAGTATTTTTAGAAAAAAATTTTCTATGTAACGGCTTTGCGGTTATAGGATGTTCTTGAAAATCTTCCTTTAAGGACGCTGAAATTAGATACACAGTTTGGTGTTTATCTGACTTTTCGTTTTTGACTGATCTTCACACACACACACACACACACACACACACACACACACAGAGCCAGATTGCTCCGTGGTAACGTGTGAGGCTCCACTCTGGAGGTCCGCTGTTCATATCCCGCTTGGACCGTCCTCCCTCACTCAGGTTTTTCCAGGTTTTTCTTAGTCTTAAATATTCTAAATGCTGGGCAGATATCTTAAACTTAGGCCTGGAACGTTTCTTTCCCAGAATTCCTTTCCTAAATTTCATTTCATTGCACGTATCACCAGTGTCCACCGCCTGTGTTGCCATATGTAATAAGAATAGGCGTTAAGCGCTACCAAAAGAAAAAAATAAACCGCACACACAAGGATATGCACATATTTCTAAAAAACGTTTTTGGACCCGCTTGTATTTCCGGCGGAATCTCTGTATAGAACTGTTAGGTGAAGTGCAATGCGTATTAATCGGCCAATGAATGCGTGTGGTGGGAAGAGAAACTAAATAGTTACTAAACAAGTGGCCGGGGCTTCGGAAGAACAGTCAGGTAAAGAAAACTCCGCAGTATCGAGTTGCATTTTCTAGCAAGTCCGAGGCCTGCAAATGTAATACTGTTTACATTGTGGGACTGTAAGTTTCCCTATCGCCTTGCCCCTCACTCCACTCTGATCCCTGAGGTTGATTATCGACAAAACGCAGTGGCGTCCTCCACCAAATAAATTCATATCGTGGCCAAGTAGTACTCTATTTATTAAAAAATAAAATAAAACCTGCAATACCCTTCTTGGTACCTTGTTTCCTACAGAAGGATGTGTTGTGCTCCAAATTTGTGATTTATTCAACACTTCTTTCATTTTAAACATTACAATAAGTTAGGTCAAAATCAATAAAATAATATATATAAAATAAAAATAACAAATGTAATAATTATATTCAAATTTAAATAAATATATACAACTACTGATACTGGAAGCTGGCAATAAAGTAATTAGCAATTCCCAATTTCTAGTAATAATTAGTAAATTAAACAAGACAAAACAAAATATTCTATATTGATATAAACTACACTAGTTTCCAATGACCCAACTACATTTAATGTATATATGTTTATCTTCAGCTAATCATGGAGTATTTTATAATAAAATATTTTTTTATGATTTCATATCTAAATTCACAATTCTGACTGATATATTTATTTTATTTGTCCTTTCTACATTACTCCAACATATTTCCTTTAATTTGGTTGTTAATTTATTGGAACGTCTTTCCAAATCCCTTATATCATCTCCTTCTGCTATTAATAATACATCGTCACATTGGTTATGGGAGTTTTTTATATCCATATTATTATTCAGCTCGTCTCCAATACAGTGTCCCAAAACAACGGTCGTATGATCAAGACCTGAGGGCAAGTACTTTGCATACTATAGGTAAACACATTGATGTGCAAAACCTAAGGACGAAAGTAATCTTCGCAAGCTGTGACAATGCCAAGTAACATAGCTCGATGAAACTTGAATCGTAGGTACATAGAGGGAACTGCTACGGTATGCTACAGTAGGCAACTAAACGAAATATATATTGAGACGAACAGAAATGCCACTTTTATTCATAGACCATAAGTTACACTAAATGAATACGACATATGATGGCTCTCTAGATTAACAGAAACAGATACATGGTGCTTAAAAGGGTGTATGATCACCACGGACAGCAATGCATCGTGCTCCCATGCTGGCCACAAGGTTGGTAAGCAATTATTGTGGTAGGACGTTCTATTCCTCCACCAGCGCTGTTGACAAATGGATGGTTGTTGGTGCTTGTGGATGTGCTGCAATACGTCTTCCCAAAGCATCCCACACATGTTCGATGGGATTTAAATCGGGGGAACGGGCAGGCCAGTCCATTTGCCGAATATCCTCTCGTTCCAAGAGATCCTCCAACTGCGCTGTTCGATGTGGTCGCGCATTGTCATCCATAAAAATAAAGTCAGGGCCGACTGCACCCCTGAAGAGACGCACATGGGAAAGGAGTACAACACTATAACGTTGGCCAGTGAGCGTACCGTGTTCAAACATTTGGAGGTCGGTGCGCCCATGCAACATTATGACTCCCCAAACCACAACACCTGTACCACCAAAACGATCATGTTCAAGGATGTTTCTGGGTTCATTACGTGTTCCCACCTTTCGCCAGATGAGGGTACGTCACAAATCACTACTTAGACTGAATCTGCTCTCATCCGAGAAGAGCACGCGACCCCATTCCTCGTTGGTCCAATTTTGATGCTCTTGGGACCATCGCAAATGATGCCGCCGATGTGGGGATGTCAATGGAACACAACGTACTGGCCGTCGGGCAAAGAGACCACCTCTGTGTGGTCGCTGTGCCACTGTGTATCGTGAGATTGCGTGCCTAGCTGTCCTGTTAAATGTGGTTGCACAATGCCTGTTGCACAATGTAGCGGTCATCTGCTGCTGTAGTTGAGCGTGGTCGAAAACCACCTCTCCTTGGGACAGCAGTGCCTGTGGTTTGGAAGGTTCCCCATGCACGTGAAACAATACTGTGAGGAATTCCAAACTCCTGAGCAACACTCGTCACACTTCGCCCTCCTTACAGTTTCCCGATTATTATTCCCCGTGTGAAGTCATCCAAATGGTGTCTACGCGCCATGTTGCAAAGAAGAACACCACTACAGTGTACCGTAACAGCTCGCTAATTGCGACACACCGTAGTAGTAATAGTCCCGGATGAGCCAATTGTTTTAACGATAATCCTGCCGCTAGGGGCGCTGGTGTCGCTAGTGTCGGTGCGTGCGACGGCGGCGGCGGTAAGTTTGAAAAGCGCCCTGAGCGGTAGGATTATCGTTATTGCAATTGGTTCATCCGGGACGAGTTGAAAGAATTGAGGATTAGGGTAAGGTGAAGGAAGAAGAGGAAGTGACGTGGAGTGTTTTGATTGGTTCGTTAATTTGGGTGGAAGATGAAGGAAGGAAGGTGGAAGAGTATGGAGGTCGCGTGCTGGAGAGGAGCTGGGTGGCGAGGTGTTGTCTGTGCGGAGGTCGGGACTGAAAGAGGGAAAATATGGGGGAGCGAGGGATAAAAAGTGTAACAGAAAGTGACGTGTGAAGTTGTGATTGGTGGGAATAAGAAGTGATGTTATTGGTGGAAAGGAGCAAATGAAGGTTGTTGATTGGTAAGAATAAGAGAGATTATGATCGGTGGAAAGAAAAAGGAGTGGGGTATGTTGGAGGTGATGGGAAAGGTAAGTTTTGCTAGCAACAGGATTTGCAAAAGCCTGTCGTGAACTGATCAGCAATTTTTTTTGAACGTTGGATGGTAGTTTTCTTGAGTGGATAGAGAGATGGGGCGATATGAGATGCGGTGGCGAAAATGGGAACTAAACAAGGTGGTTGAGACAAGAGGTTTAAGGACGAGGAAATTTGGAGGTTAGTGGTGAACATGGCGGTCGCAAGAGGTGGGGGGTAAGGAGACGCGGTGGTGAGAATGGGAACTAAAAGAAGATGGCGGTAGCAAGAGGTTAGAAGAGTAGATTTTGAGGTTAAAATAGCGGGAACTAAAAATGGCGGAGGGTCTGCGACAAGGAGATGCGGTGGGAACTAAACAAGATGGCGGTCGCAAGAGGAGGGTAAGGAGATTTGAGGTTACAGTACCAAAACACGAAAGGATATATTCCTACGCCAAGCAGGTCCGAAAAATAATTGTGCGTGTGGTACTTACCTGTTACCGGTGTGGATGCGTCACCAAAAGCGCGGCACGCGAGGCGGAAAAATAAAAGCAAACTGTTTTTGAAAATGCTTAACCAGCTTTAAGATCAACCAACATCACTACGCACTGATATACCTAGGTTTTTAAAGCGGTACAGACACCCTTTGCAGAGGCGTAATTTAACTATACCAAAAACCTGGTACTGGACCATCGTGATGGTCGCTAGCGTACGTAGGAGCAGGGTTCTCATAGCCGGTCGAAAGCGGTCAAAAACGTGTACGACGTAGGTGTTGACAGTAGCTGCTGTCGAGTCAACCGTCGAGGTGTGAATAAACAACATCTGTTCTCGCCGGCAATTTGGTTCGGAGATGTGAGCAGCGGCGAGGTGTTGTCTGTGCGGAGGTCGGGACTGAAAGAGGGAAAAGATGGGGAGCGAGGGATAAAAAGTGTAACAGAAAGTGACGTGTGAAGTTGTGATTGGTGGGAATAAGAAGTGATTTTATTGGTGGAAAGGAGCAAATGAAAGTTGTTGATTGGTAAGAATAAGAGAGGTTATGATTGGTGGAAAGAAAAAGGAGTGGGGTATGTTGGAGGTGATGGGAAAGGTAAGTTTTGCTAGCAACAGGATTTGCAAAAGCCTGTCGTGAACTGATCAGCAATTTTTTTGAACGTTGGATGGTAGTTTTCTTGAGTGGATAGAGAGATGGGGCGATATGAGATGCGGTGGCGAAAATGGGAACTAAACAAGGTGGTTGAGACAAGAGGTTTAAGGACGAGGAAATTTGGAGTTTAGTGGTGAACATGGCGGTCGCAAGAGGTGGGGGTAAGGAGACGCGGTGGTGTGAATGGTAACTAAAAGAAGATGGCGGTAGCAAGAGGTTAGAAGAGTAGATTTTGAGGTTAAAATAGCGGGAACTAAAAATGGCGGAGGGTCTGCGACAAGGAGATGCGGTGAGAACTAAACAAGATGGCGGACGCAAGAGGAGGGTAAGGAGATTAAGTGTAACAGAAAGTGACGTGTGAAGTTGTGATTGGTGGGAATAAGAAGTGATGTTATTGGTGGAAAGGAGCAAATGAAGGTTGTTGATTGGTAAGAATAAGAGAGATTATGATTGGTGGAAAGAAAAAGGAGTGGGGTATGTTGGAGGTGATGGGAAAGGTAAGTTTTGCTAGCAACAGGATTTGCAAAAGCCTGTCGTGAACTGATCAGCAATTTTTTTGAACGTTGGATGGTAGTTTTCTTGAGTGGATAGAGAGATGTGGCGATATGAGATGCGGTGGCGAAAATGGGAACTAAACAAGGTAGTTGAGACAAGAGGTTTAAGGACGAGGAAATTTGGAGGTTAGTGGTGAACATGGCGGTCGCAAGAGGTGGGGGGTAAGGAGACGCGGTGGTGAGAATGGGAACTAAAAGAAGATGGCGGTAGCAAGAGGTTAGAAGAGTAGATTTAGAGGTTAAAATTGCGGGAACTAAAAATGGCGGAGGGTGTGCGACAAGGAGATGCGGTGAGAACTAAACAAGATGGCGGACGCAAGAGGAGGGTAAGGAGATTTGAGGTTACAGTACCAAAACACGAAAGGATATATTCCTACGCCAAGCAGGTCCGAAAAATAATTATGCGTGTGGATGCGTCACCAAAAGCGCGGCACGCGAGGCGGAAAAATAAAAGCAAACTGTTTTTGAAAATGCTTAACCAGCTTTAAGATCAACCAACATCACTACGCACTGATATACCTAGGTTTTTAAACGGTACAGACACCCTTTGCAGAGGCGTAATTTAACTATACCAAAACCTGGTACTGGACCATCGTGATGGTCGCTAGCGTACGTAGGAGCAGGGTTCTCATAGCCGGTCGAAAGCGGTCAAAAACGTGTACGACGTAGGTGTTCACAGTAGCTGCTGTCGAGTCAACCGTCGAGGTGTGAATAAACGAGATCTGTTCTCGCCGGCAATTTGGTTCGGAGATGTGAGCAGCGGCGAGGTGTTGTCTGTGCGGAGGTCGGGACTGAAAGAGGGAAAAGATGGTGAGCGAGGGATAAAAAGTATAACAGAAAGTGACGTGTGAAGTTGTGATTGGTGGGAATAAGAAGTGATTTTATTGGTGGAAAGGAGCAAATGAAAGTTGTTGATTGGTAAGAATAAGAGAGATTATGATTGGTGGGAAAGAAAAAGGTGTGGGAGTGGGGTATGTTGGAGGTGATGGGAAAGGTAAGTTTTGCTAGCAACAGGATTTGCAAAAGCCTGTCGAGAACTGATCAGCAATTTTTGAACGTTGGATGGTAGTTTTCTTGAGTGGATAGAGAGATGGTGCGATATGAGATGCGGTGGCGAAAATGGGAACTAAACAAGATGGTTGAGACAAGAGGTTTAAGGACGAGGAAATTTGGAGGTTAGTGGTGAACATGGCGGTCGCAAGAGGTGGGGGCAAAGAGACGCGGTGGTGAGAATGGGAACTAAAAGAAGATGGCGGTAGCAAGAGCTTAGAAGAGCAGATTTTGACGTTAAAATAGTGGGAACTAAAAATGGCGGAGGGTTGGCGACAAGGAGATGCGGTGAGAACTAAACAAGATGGCGGACGCAAGAGGAGGGTAAGGAGATTTGAGGTAAAGATTTTTAGGTTAAAACAGGGCGTAAGCATGGGAACGAAATCCAAGATGGCGAAGGCATTGGCGTGGGCGAGGAGATGTGAGGTGCGGTGGCGAAAATGGGAACTAAACAAGATGACGAAGACAAAAAGTGTAAGGACGAGGAGATTTCGAGGTTAGTGGTGAACATGGCGGTCGCAAGAGGTGGTGGGCAAGGAGACTTGAGGTTAAGATTTTTAGGTTAAAACAGGACGTAAGAAGGGGAACTAAATCCAAGATGGCGGAGGCAAGGGTGGGACGAGGAGATGTGAGGCGCGGTGGTAAAAATGGGAACTAAATAAGATAGCGGAGGCATGAAGTTGAGGTTAAAAATTGAGGTAAACGTGGAGAGCTTAAACCAAGATGGCGGTGGCGTGGTGGTGAAAATGGGAACTAAACAAGATGGCGGAGGCAAGAAGTGGAGGGACGAAGAGGTTTGAGGTTATGGTCAACATGCGAAAGATGTCGAACGCAACAGATGGTGACGAGGAGATAGAATTGAGGATTAGGGAAAGATGAAGGAAAACAGGAAGTGACGTGGAGTGTTTTGATTGGTAAAAATAAGACGAAATGTGATTGGTGCGTTAATTCGGGTGGAAGATGAAGGAAGGAAGATAAAAGAGTATGGAGGACACGTGATGGAGTGGAGCGGAGCGGCGAGGTGTTGTCTGTGCGGAGGTTGGGACTGAAAGAGGGAAAAGATGGCGAACGAGGGATAAAAAGTATAACAGAAAGTGACGTGTGAAGTTGTGATTGGTGGGAATAAGAAGTGATGTTATTGGTGGAAAGGAACAACTGAAAGTTGTTGATTGGTAAGAATAAGAGAGATTGTGATTGGTGGAAAGAAAAAGGTGTGGGAGTGGGCTATGTTGGAGGTGATGGGGAAGGTAAGTTTTGCTACCAACAAGATTTGCAAAAGCCTCTCCAGAACTCATCAGCAATTTCAGCAGACGATGTGCGTGGCGATAGGCCCGCTGCGATGAAAGAGCTGCAAACTGCGCGATAACTTGAAAAATATTGCCCGCCGTGACGCATTGCGCGCACGTTTACCGTAAACCGTTACAGTTGCCATACTTATATTATCCGTCTTTCTTTTTTCTTTTTCTTTTTTTACGTTTGTTTTTTAAAAAAAATAATTAGTTTTTCGGGGGTTTTCTCTGGTTGGTAGACGAATGCAAGCTCTTTCTGCTTTTTCACAGGTTTTCCCTGGTTGGTAGGCGTTTGCTGTAGTGGTTGACGAAGCCCCTTCTAATTTTCGAGGTTTTTTCAGGTTTTTCGTGGTTGTCCCTGCCCGGTAGGCAAATGATGAAGTTTTTGCTTGTTGTTTTTTTTTAAAAATAACTAGTTTTGGGGGGTTTTCTGCGGATGGTAAACGAATGCAAGCTCTTTCTGCTCTTTCATAGGTTTTCCCTGGTTGGTAGGCGTTTTCTGTACTGGTTGACGAAGGCGTTTCTAATTTTCGAGGTTTTCTCAGGTTTTTAGCGTTTGTCCCTGCCCGGTAGGCAAATGATGAAGTTTTACCTTGTCGGCGCACGGATACTAGGCACATACTCGCGCGCACACACACACCCGTTGCAGCTGCCATACTTATATTATTCGTCTTTTCTTTTTTTAAAAAAAATAACTAGTTTTTTGGAGGTTTTCTGCGGTTGGTAAACGAATGCAAGTGCTTTCTGCTTTTTCATAGGTTTTCCCTGGTTGGTAGGCGTTTTCTGTAGTGGTTGACGAAGCCGTTTCTAATTTTCGAGGTTTTTTCAGGTTTTTTTTTTTTAGTGGTTGTCCCTGGCCGGTAGGCAGATGATAAAGTTTTTCTATAATGTCGTCGTTTTGGCTTGTGGCGCACGGATCCTAGGCACATACTCGCACACACACACACCCGTTGCAGCTGCCATACTTATATTATTCGTCTTTTCTTTTTTTAAAAAAATAACTAGCTTTTTTTTGGAGGTTTTCTGCGGTTGGTAAACGAATGCAAGTGCTTTCTGCTTTTTCATAGGTTTTCCCTGGTTGGTAGGCGTTTTCTGTAGTGGTTGACGAAGCCGTTTCTAATTTTCGAGGTTTTTTCAGTTTTTTTTTTAGTGGTTGTCCCTGGCCGGTAGGCAGATGATAAAGTTTTTCTATAATGTCGTCGTTTTGGCTTGTGGCGCACGGATCCTAGGCACATACTCGCACACACACACACACACACCCGTTGCAGCTGCCATACTTATATTATTCGTCTTTTCTTTTTTTAAAAAAATAACTAGTTTTTTTTTGGAGGTTTTCTGCGGTTGGTAAACGAATGCAAGTGCTTTCTGCTTTTTCATAGGTTTTCCCTGGTTGGTAGGCGTTTTTTGTAGTGGTTGACGAAGCCGTTTCTAATTTTCGAGGTTTTCTCAGGGTTTTTAGTGGTTGACCCTGTCCGGTAGGCAGATGATAAAGTTTTTCTATAATGTCGTCGTTTTGGCTTGTGGCGCACGGACACTAGGCACATACTCGCACACACACACACACTAAAATAGTAGCGTATAAAAAAATTTAACAAACCGTAGATTTTCAAGAAAATTCCCACACCGCAAACTACCCGTTTATCGGCAGAAAGTTCATTATTTTTATTGTTTTAAAAATGGCTCTAACCCCTTTTGATTACGGTACGGTATGCTTAAGATATCTGCATGACAAATAAAATGTATAACTTCAATTTTCTGGGAATTGCTGTGAAGTAGTCTCATTGTGAATGTCTTTTGTACAACTGTTAAACCGTAAGAAACGAAGCCATACTGTACAAGGACGTTAAAGCACACAATTTATGTGTATTATTATTATTATTATTATTATTATTATTATTATTATTATTTCTTTGTGGCGTTGTCTATTTACAAAGTTTGCATGTTGATTTTAATGTTTAAAAGCTTTAGACCTTTCTCACTAAAACTCGTCATTCTTTTAACTTTTATTTTTTCATTTTCATACAAAGAGAACGGAATTTCACAAGTGAAACAGCACTGTAATAACGATACCAACAAACTAATTATTATTCACCCACTGAAACACATAAAAACAATAAGTAATAATCACAGACCCAGTTTGTGGGCATTTAAATGAAACATATGCACAATACAATGCATCCAAATATTCAATATTGAGATTTCACTGGAAAACTAAATACTTGTTTTGAGGTCCCCTGAATAAAAACATTTTTAGAAAAGTCTGTGTGTATGTGTCAGAGCAGCATAACTCAAAAATGAAAAGTCGGATAAATACTAAACTTGGTATTTAGGTTGAGTACCTTCCAAAGATACGACACAGAGAGTTTCAAGAAAACCCCTCCACCCCAAACTACCCTTTACATGAACTATTTTACGAAATGTTTTATTTTCTAAAATTTGTTTCTGACGATTTTAATTACAACACCATATATTAAAGACATTTATATGAAAAATAAAATGTATATCTTGAATTTTGTGGAAATAGCCTGTGAAGGCCTCTTGATTCGGAAGAAATTTTCTATGATCTTGTATAACTGCTAAGGTTTGAGAAAAACATAGAATACAAAAAATTTAGATCTCTTTAAAAACACACACAATTTATTTGAAATAACTGTTTTGTGACGTCAGCCATTTCCGAGATATCTGTTATAAATGGTTCGAATTGTACAATGCTTAGCCATTCTACTTCACTTCTTTCAAACTGCTTAAAAATCATATAAATGAATGTATCGCCTCATAATAAGCCTCTATATACGAAAAATGCTGCGTATTCAAAAAGTCAAGAAATTCGATTTTCTAGCCCCTAGTGAGTGTAAAATCGCGTTTACTTCACTTCTTTCAAACTGCTTCTACCCTTTACATGAACTATTTTCCGAAATGTTTTATTTTCTAAAACTGTCTCTGACGATTTTAATTACAACACCATATATTAAAGACATTTATATGAAAAAAATGTATATCTTGAATTTTGTGGAAATAGCCTGTGAAGTCCTCTTGATTCGGAAGAAATTTTCTATGATCTTGTATAACTGCTAAGGTTTGAGGAAACACACACAATTCGTTTCTAACTACGGGCTTTTGCTGTTGGCACCGGGTTTTTATAAGCTCGCTTATCGCAACCGTTGTTTCATCATTTGTGTCGAGTTAAATGCCTCGTTTCGCTAAAAAATTGTCTAGTTTTAAAAACTAGAGTCATGCTGACACGACCCGCCACTGCACAATTCCCACCGCCGACATAAAGGTTGCATTTATTGTATTGCTGACGAATTTCCGCGTCTCTCACCTTTCACTGTCATCAGCACACGGCTCTTTTGCGTGTAGCGCTGAAGGCGAACGAGCTGAGCTGAGTTATTCCTGATGTTATTAGTGCAATATTAAAACTATGAGTATCGTGTGTAGTGTTTTATGTTGTGCCAGTGCATACGTGTTATGTAAAATGTATGAATTAAATACAATCAGCAGATACTAACTTTCTAAGGAGTAACACCAACTGTTGAATATAAATTCTCAAAGTGCTCCGTTCGTACGACCTCTACCCTCTATTTCTTATAGGTGAGTACGAAAGTTTATTTTCATATCCACTTAATTTTAATCCGGATAAACTTTTCGGGAAATGGTTGCATTGCACAACCGTTAGACATCCAAAGGGACGCTATACACTGGTTTTAAAATTCTAAATTCTTTCCATGAACATGGCGAGCAAGAACTGAAAAGCGACATGCCTTTTAAAAAAGAATGGCTCGGAAATGGCTGACGTCACAAAACAGTTATTTCAAATAAATTGTGTGTGTTTTTAAAGAGATCTAAATTTTTTGTATTCTATGTTTTTCTCAAACCTTAGCAGTTATACAAGATCATAGAAAATTTC
The DNA here is from genome assembly GCA_030765065.1 of Deroplatys truncata. Lineage (NCBI taxonomy): Eukaryota > Metazoa > Arthropoda > Insecta > Mantodea > Mantidae > Deroplatys > Deroplatys truncata. The sequence goes on from CM060975.1 coordinate 282,635,360, forward strand.
TTCCGAATCAAGAGGCCTTCACAGGCTATTTCCACAAAATTCAAGATATACATTTTATTTTTCATATAAATGTCTTTAATATATGGTGTTGTAATTAAAATCGTCAGAGACAAATTTTAGAAAATAAAACATTTCGTAAAATAGTTCATGTAAAGGGTAGTTTGGGGTGGAGGGGTTTTCTTGAAACTCTCTGTGTCGTATCTTTGGAAGGTACTCAACCTAAATACCAAGCTTAGTATTTATCCGACTTTTCATTTTTGAGTTATGCTGCTCTGACACATACACACAGACTTTTCTAAAAATGTTTTTATTCAGGGGACCTCAAAACAAGTATTTAGTTTTCCAGTGAAATCTCAATATTGAATATTTGGATGTATTGTATTGTGCATATGTTTCATTTCAATGCCCACAAACTGGGTCTGTGATTATTACTTATTGTTTTTATGTGTTTCAGTGGGTGAATAATAATTAGTTTGTTGGTATCGTTATTACAGTGCTGTTTCACTTGTGAAATTCCGTTCTCTTTGTATGAAAATGAAAAAAGAAAAGTTAAAAGAATGTCGAGTTTTAGTGAGAAAGGTCTAAAGCTTTTAAGCATTAAAATCAACTTGCAAACTTTGTAAATAGACAACGCCACAAAGAAATAATAATAATAATATAATAATAATAATAATAATAATAATACACATAAATTGTGTGCTTTAATGTCCTTGTACAGTAAGGCTTCGTTTCCTACGGTTTAACAGTTGTACAAAAGACATTCACAATGAGACTACTTCACAGCAATTCCCAGAAAATTGAAGTTATACATTTTATTTGTCATGCAGATATCTTAAACATACCGTACCGTAATCAAAAGGGGTTAGAGCCATTTTTAAAACAATAAAAATAATGAACTTACTGCCGCTAAACGGGTAGTTTGCGGTGTGGGAATTTTCTTGAAAATCTACGGTTTGTTAAATTTTTTTATACGCTACTATTTTAGTGTGTGTGTGTGTGTGTGTGCGAGTATGTGCCTAGTGTCCGTGCGCCACAAGCCAAAACGACGACATTATAGAAAAACTTTATCATCTGCCTACCGGACAGGGTCAACCACTAAAAACCCTGAGAAAACCTCGAAAATTAGAAACGGCTTCGTCAACCACTACAGAAAACGCCTACCAACCAGGGAAAACCTATGAAAAAGCAGAAAGCACTTGCATTCGTTTACCAACCGCAGAAAACCTCCAAAAAAACTAGTTATTTTTTTAAAAAAAGAAAAGACGAATAATATAAGTATGGCAGCTGCAACGGGTGTGTGTGTGTGTGCGAGTATGTGCCTAGGATCCGTGCGCCACAAGCCAAAACGACGACATTATAGAAAAACTTTATCATCTGCCTACCGGCCAGGGGCAACCACTAAAAAAAAAAACCTGAAAAAACCTCGAAAATTAGAAACGGCTTCGTCAACCACTACAGAAAACGCCTACCAACCAGGGAAAACCTATGAAAAAGCAGAAAGCACTTGCATTCGTTTACCAACCGCAGAAAACCTCCAAAAAAAAACTAGTTATTTTTTTAAAAAAAGAAAAGACGAATAATATAAGTATGGCAGCTGCAACGGGTGTGTGTGTGTGTGTGTGCGAGTATGTGCCTAGGATCCGTGCGCCACAAGCCAAAACGACGACATTATAGAAAAACTTTATCATCTGCCTACCGGCCAGGGACAACCACTAAAAAAAAAAAACCTGAAAAAACCTCGAAAATTAGAAACGGCTTCGTCAACCACTACAGAAAACGCCTACCAACCAGGGAAAACCTATGAAAAAGCAGAAAGCACTTGCATTCGTTTACCAACCGCAGAAAACCTCCAAAAAACTAGTTATTTTTTTTTAAAAAAAGAAAAGACGAATAATATAAGTATGGCAGCTGCAACGGGTGTGTGTGTGCGCGCGAGTATGTGCCTAGTATCCGTGCGCCGACAAGGTAAAACTTCATCATTTGCCTACCGGGCAGGGACAAACGCTATAAACCTGAGAAAACCTCGAATATTAGAAACGCCTTCGTCAACCAGTACAGAAAACGCCTACCAACCAGGGAAAACCTATGAAAGAGCAGAAAGAGCTTGCATTCGTTTACCATCCGCAGAAAACCCCCAAAAACTAGTTATTTTTAAAAAAAAAACAACAAGCAAAAACTTCATCATTTGCCTACCGGGCAGGGACAACCACGAAAAACCTGAAAAAACCTCGAAAATTAGAAAGGGCTTCCACAACCACTACAGCAAACGCCTACCAACCAAGGAAAACCTGTGAAAAAGCAGAAAGAGCTTGCATTCGTCTACCAACCAGAGAAAACCCCCGAAAAACTAATTATTTTTTTTAAAAAACAAACGTAAAAAAAGAAAAAGAAAAAAGAAAGACGGATAATATAAGTATGGCAACTGTAACGGTTTACGGTAAACGCGCGCGCGCAATGCGTCACGGCGGGCAATATTTTTCAAGTTATCGCGCAGTTTGCAGCTCTTTCATCGCAGCGGGCCTATCGCCACGCACATCGTCTGCTGAAATTGCTGATGAGTTCCGGAGAGGCTTTTGCAAATCTTGTTGGTAGCAAAACTTACCTTCCCCATCACCTCCAACATAGCCCACTCCCACACCTTTTTCTTTCCACCAATCACAATCTCTCTTATTCTTACCAATCAACAACTTTCAGTTGTTCCTTTCCACCAATAACATCACTTCTTATTCCCACCAATCACAACTTCACACGTCACTTTCTGTTATACTTTTTATCCCTCGTTCGCCATCTTTTCCCTCTTTCAGTCCCGACCTCCGCACAGAGAACACCTCGCCGCTCCGCTCCACTCCTTCACGTGTCCTCCATACTCTTTTATCTTCCTTCCTTCATCTTCCACCCGAATTAACGCACCAATCACATGTCGTCTTATTTTTACCAATCAAAACACTCCACGTCACTTCCTGTTTTCCTTCATCTTTCCCTAATCCTCAATTCTATCTCCTCGTCACCATCTGTTGCGTTCGACATCTTTCGCATGTTGACCATAACCTCAAACCTCTTCGTCCCTCCACTTCTTGCCTCCGCCATCTTGTTTAGTTCCCATTTTCACCACCACGCCACCGCCATCTTGGTTTAAGCTCTCCACGTTTACCTCAATTTTTAACCTCAACTTCATGCCTCCGCTATCTTATTTAGTTCCCATTTTTACCACCGCGCCTCACATCTCCTCGTCCCACCCTTGCCTCCGCCATCTTGGATTTAGTTCCCCTTCTTACGTCCTGTTTTAACCTAAAAATCTTAACCTCAAGTCTCCTTGCCCACCACCTCTTGCGACCGCCATGTTCACCACTAACCTCGAAATCTCCTCGTCCTTACACTTTTTGTCTTCGTCATCTTGTTTAGTTCCCATTTTTGCCACCGCACCTCACATCTCCTCGTCCACACCAATGCCTTCGCCATCTTGGATTTCGTTCCCATGCTTACGCCCTGTTTTAACCTAAAAATCTTAACCTCAAATCTCCTTACCCTCCTCTTGCGTCCGCCATCTTGTTTAGTTCTCACCGCATCTCCTTGTCGCCAACCCTCCGCCATTTTTAGTTCCCACTATTTTAACGTCAAAATCTGCTCTTCTAAGCTCTTGCTACCGCCATCTTCTTTTAGTTCCCATTCTCACCACCGCGTCTCTTTGCCCCCACCTCTTGCGACCGCCATGTTCACCACTAACCTCCAAATTTCCTCGTCCTTAAACCTCTTGTCTCAACCATCTTGTTTAGTTCCCATTTTCGCCACCGCATCTCATATCGCACCATCTCTCTATCCACTCAAGAAAACTACCATCCAACGTTCAAAAATTGCTGATCAGTTCTCGACAGGCTTTTGCAAATCCTGTTGCTAGCAAAACTTACCTTTCCCATCACCTCCAACATACCCCACTCCCACACCTTTTTCTTTCCCACCAATCATAATCTCTCTTATTCTTACCAATCAACAACTTTCATTTGCTCCTTTCCACCAATAAAATCACTTCTTATTCCCACCAATCACAACTTCACACGTCACTTTCTGTTATACTTTTTATCCCTCGCTCACCATCTTTTCCCTCTTTCAGTCCCGACCTCCGCACACACAACACCTCGCCGCTGCTCACATCTCCGAACCAAATTGCCGGCAAGAACAGATCTCGTTTATTCACACCTCGACGGTTGACTCGACAGCAGCTACTGTGAACACCTACGTCGTACACGTTTTTGACCGCTTTCGACCGGCTATGAGAACCCTGCTCCTACGTACGCTAGCGACCATCACGATGGTCCAGTACCAGGTTTTGGTATAGTTAAATTACGCCTCTGCAAAGGGTGTCTGTACCGTTTAAAAACCTAGGTATATCAGTGCGTAGTGATGTTGGTTGATCTTAAAGCTGGTTAAGCATTTTCAAAAACAGTTTGCTTTTATTTTTCCGCCTCGCGTGCCGCGCTTTTAGTGACGCATCCACACGCATAATTATTTTTCGGACCTGCTTGGCGTAGGAATATATCCTTTCGTGTTTTGGTACTGTAACCTCAAATCTCCTTACCCTCCTCTTGCGTCCGCCATCTTGTTTAGTTCTCACCGCATCTCCTTGTCGCAGACCCTCCGCCATTTTTAGTTCCCGCTATTTTAACCTCAAAATCTACTCTTCTAACCTCTTGCTACCGCCATCTTCTTTTAGTTCCCATTCACACCACCGCGTCTCCTTACCCCCACCTCTTGCGACCGCCATGTTCACCACTAAACTCCAAATTTCCTCGTCCTTAAACCTCTTGTCTCAACCACCTTGTTTAGTTCACATTTTCGCCACCGCATCTCATATCGCCCCATCTCTCTATCCACTCAAGAAAACTACCATCCAAAGTTCAAAAAATTGCTGATCAGTTCACGACAGGCTTTTGCAAATCTTGTTGCTAGCAAAACTTACCTTTCCCATCACCTCCAACATACCCCACTCCTTTTTCTTTCCACCAATCATAACCTCTCTTATTCTTACCAATCAACAACTTTCATTTGCTCCTTTCCACCAATAAAATCACTTCTTATTCCCACCAATCACAACTTTACACGTCACTTTCTGTTACACTTTTTATCCCTCGCTCCCCATCTTTTCCCTCTTTCAGTCCCGACCTCCGCACAGACAACACCTCGCCGCTGCTCACATCTCCGAACCAAATTGCCGGCGAGAACAGATGTTGTTTATTCACACCTCGACGGTTGACTCGACAGCAGCTACTGTCAACACCTACGTCGTACACGTTTTTGACCGCTTTCGACCGGCTATGAGAACCCTGCTCCTACGTACGCTAGCGACCATCACGATGGTCCAGTACCAGGTTTTTGGTATAGTTAAATTACGCCTCTGCAAAGGGTGTCTGTACCGCTTTAAAAACCTAGGTATATCAGTGCGTAGTGATGTTGGTTGATCTTAAATCTGGTTAAGCATTTTCAAAAACAGTTTGCTTTTATTTTTCCGCCTCGCGTGCCGCGCTTTTGGTGACGCATTCACACCGGTAACAGGTAAGTACCACACGCACAATTATTTTTCGGACCTGCTTGGCGTAGGAATATATCCTTTCGTGTTTTGGTACTGTAACCTCAAATCTCCTTACCCTCCTCTTGCGACCGCCATCTTGTTTAGTTCCCACCGCATCTCCTTGTCGCAGACCCTCCGCCATTTTTAGTTCCCGCTATTTTAACCTCAAAATCTACTCTTCTAACCTCTTGCTACCGCCATCTTCTTTTAGTTCCCATTCTCACCACCGCGTCTCCTTACCCCCCACCTCTTGCGACCGCCATGTTCACCACTAACCTCCAAATTTCCTCGTCCTTAAACCTCTTGTCTCAACCACCTTGTTTAGTTCCCATTTTCGCCACCGCATCTCATATCGCCCCATCTCTCTATCCACTCAAGAAAACTACCATCCAACGTTCAAAAAAAATTGCTGATCAGTTCACGACAGGCTTTTGCAAATCCTGTTGCTAGCAAAACTTACCTTTCCCATCACCTCCAACATACCCCACTCCTTTTTCTTTCCACCGATCATAATCTCTCTTATTCTTACCAATCAACAACCTTCATTTGCTCCTTTCCACCAATAACATCACTTCTTATTCCCACCAATCACAACTTCACACGTCACTTTCTGTTACACTTTTTATCCCTCGCTCCCCCATATTTTCCCTCTTTCAGTCCCGACCTCCGCACAGACAACACCTCGCCACCCAGCTCCTCTCCAGCACGCGACCTCCATACTCTTCCATCTTCCTTCCTTCATCTTCCACCCAAATTAACGAACCAATCAAAACACTCCACGTCACTTCCTCTTCTTCCTTCACCTTACCCTAATCCTCAATTCTTTCAACTCGTCCCGGATGAACCAATTGCAATAACGATAATCCTACCGCTCAGGGCGCTTTTCAAACTTACCGCCGCCGCCGTCGCACGCACCGACACTAGCGACACCAGCGCCCCTAGCGGCAGGATTATCGTTAAAACAATTGGCTCATCCGGGACTATTACTACTCACCGTCTTGTCCTGTTTTGTCAACTGTCCCGTGTTGCGTGACCAGACTCATTTGGCACTAATAGGCTCGCTACACTCACGCCATGTGACGTCCAACTTTCTGTGTAAGTGTGAGAGACCTCTGGCAACACGCTCCCGCACCTTCATCTTCTTCCACCAAGTAGTTCATTTGTTATGTTACTTTACCCATCTCGTCCTTAGGTTTTGCACGCCAGTGTAGTAGAGAAAGTATAGAATCAGTCTTAAATCTTGTCTTCCTTACTTTATCACTTACTTTAATGTTTAGCAGATGTAAATTGTTGCTGTCTCGTTTCTGATCTCTTTCGGGTCACCTACGTATCGCACTTCACAGTTTGAGAACTACCATTAACTTCGGAAAGTTTATCCCACGTGAGATTGCAGTAGTTTAGCGTGAGGAGAATCATCAGACAGTAAATTGCACGCTTAAATGAGAACGGGGCATTTTTATCACTTCCTGTTAATTATAAAACTACATGGGGAGTAGCATCGTTTAATTTTCCTATCTGCCACTCCAGCATTTCTCAGTTTTATGACAGAGATTATGTGCTTTGTCCTATACATTCTTTCCTTCTGTTCCAGAATAATTACCCGCATACATTTATTCTTGTAGTTTTTACAGATCTAAGTGCTTAGAGAACGAACATTTTGCATCAAATTACGACCGGAGCGTGAAGTCGAAAATAACCCCAAGATCTGCCTTATTCCAGGCTTACGAATAATCAGTGTTGCATGACGTTTCTCCTAACACCTGATGTATTTCAAAATTTACTTTCTTTACCACGTATGTAGTAGGTAGAGGCGTTGGATCCTACAAAAAAAAATATGATACAAAGGTTTCACCGGAATTACATTGCATATCCTGGACATAAAAGAAAAAAAATAGGAATAAGGAATTCCCATTTGGGAAAATGTATAAGTATTGGAAAATTGAAACAAATAACAATGTTGTGGTTAGAGCAACCGGACGGCGACCGGTAGATCCCTGGTTCAAATCCCGGCTATGGCATTGAATTTTTCAGTCATCTGATTCTATCTTTCCAACCCTGTGTGAAAGAACACTGAATTCATTTAATTGACCTAATAGTGGTTGAAACTAAAAGCCCGGGACTTAAGTACTTACAAAGAATGTAAGTCGCCATTGGGGTATGACATCTCAATACAATTTGAGATCTCCTTGTGGTTTACCGGAAAAAATGCGAGTCAGCTGGAGAGTTTAATGACGTTCCGGTATGTTGCCATGGTAGCTCAGTGGTTAGAGCAACTGGACGGAGACCGGGAGATCCGTGGTTCAAATCCCGGCTATGGCATTGAATTTTTCAGTCATCTGATTCTACCTTTCCAACCCTGTCCAACACACGGCTTGTGTGAAAGAACAATTAATTTGAAATAACAAGAAATATCTCGGAAATAGGGCACCCGACAATATATACATATATATATATAAATATATATATATATATATATATATATATATATATAAACTGTGTATTTTAACGAGATCTACATTTTTTGTGTAGTAAGAGCCTGTCTATCTCTGCTCACGGTTTACCAGTTATGCGAAAGCCATTCAGTATGAAGAGAACTTTTGGGGACATTCCCAGAAAATTCAAAATATACATTTCATTTGCCATGAAAGTATTCTAAACAGGTATTTGGGGTATTTTCTTGGGAATTCTAGTGTTGTATCCTTGGAAGATGGTAATCGCTAGTATCTTTGGTATTACTTGGTATTTATCTGACTTTTCGTTTTTGAGTTATGCTGTTCACAGACACAGACACTCGCACACACACACACAGAACATTTTGCATAAATGCTTTATTTGGATTCAGGGCACCTCAAAACATGTAATTCCGATGAAATCTCGGTATCGAATTTTTGGGTGGAGTGCATACTTTCCCTACTTACTACATGCAGTAGAGAAAGCAATTAAGACGAATGAATGTAATATGTTGCACTCACATGACTTTTTCTACTCTTATGCAGACTATTTTTACATAAGCTTATCGTCCATATATTTCATGTTAATTGAGATAAACATTTGCAGAAATTGAAATCTGATTCTCTTTGCATGTCCAGGACATTAAAAAAAATGAAAAAAAATTCCCATTTGTGAAAAGGTATAAGTATTGGAAAATTCAAACAAATAACGAGGAATATCCCGGAAATGGTTCACTCTACAAAAAATGTATATGGCAAAGTTCTGTGTTTTAACGAGCTCTACATTTTTTGTGTAAAACAATTTGGCTATCCTTTACAGTATACCAGATATGCAAAATCCATTCAGAAAGAAGAGCACTTCTGGGGACATTCCCAAAAAAATTAAAGATATACATGTTTTTTGTTGTGAAAATAACTTACACATATATAGATAGGTATTTTAATCAAAGTTGTTTGAACCGTTTTCGAGAAAATTAAAATTTTCCAAAAATGTTCGATGTGAGGGTAGTCTGGTTTGGGAAATTTTCTTGAAAATCTTCTTGTCGCTTCCTTGGAAGATACTAAACTCAAATACCATATTTGGTATTTATCCGACTTTTACTTTCTCCAACTCAAAAAGTTGAATACGCCGACTGCACCATTACTGAAAGTTTAATATGTATCTGAACACTTCAGAGGTAGAGAAAGAAGACCACTACTCGAGGTGAGTGTTGTGAACCAAAAAACATTGAGTTTCGCTACAGATCGAACAAAATTCCGCTACATTCTACTGTAAAAATATTGCTTTAATCATTATATAATAATATAATCTATAATACAATATATGATAATAATATACTATAATATATATATAGTACGTTATAATCATTACTATACGTCATAGAAAAAAATATGCTCTCTATTATTAATTTAGGTCTAGTTAATTGGCAGTAATTTATCTTTTGATGAAGTGGATAATTAAGTTAAAATAAATTTAATCATTTACATTTCTTATTAAAAAGTAAAGAAATTAATTTACTAATTACCTGATAAATGCTTGTGTTGTTCGTAGGTTTTAGGTTCTTCATGTGTTTCTGGCTTTCACAGTGATTCAAAAGATCACTTCTTTTTGCCCCCAAAACAACATTACATGCTCTGCACTTTGCTTTAGCTCTACCTTGTTTAACTGGCTATAACCATTTCAAAAAATACCTTCTTTCGAACTACTTATTGGAAAACATTTGTTTTCTCACTTTATTTTCTTTCGGCAATTCCCGCGGTATTCCATTTTTTTCTTAGAGCTGGAGTACTCTTTAATCATACATGATTATACAGGGTGGACCTTTTGAAGTTGAGACTGAACAATACATCGAAAGCTAAGCGTTGCGGGAGAGTAAATGTCATTAGACTTGATGGTCATTTTGTGGCCAATTTAATTTTTTTTAATGCGAACCTACATTTCGTATATTGTTTTCTCATTAGAAAATGTTTTATAACAAGTTGTTTATTTTGTGATGACAAATAAGGAAACAAAATAAAATATGTTGATTCCCAATTACGAAACGTAACTTTACCCTCAAATGACCATCCATGGATGGTCCAAACATTCACTGCGCTCTTCGCCCACAACCATTCAGAATTTTCGTTATTGTTGGTGTAATAACAATTGCAAAGCGATTTATACAAATGTTGTTTAGTGTTTTATGAGGAGTGAGAAAACAACATTAAAAAGGTAGGTTCCCGTTTAAAATAAATTAAACTGCCCTAAAATGACCACCACAACGTCTATCCAAACAAAACATGGCTAATGGCATTTGCTTTCCCTCGTAATATCAAGCAACTTTTATTAAAGACATTTCTTTCTACAACGCTTAGTTTTGGAGATATTGTACAGTCTCGACTTAAATGGTCCACCCTGTATAATTAGTAATGCTTAAAATGACTAAATTAACTCTATAGAATGTAACTGGAGCTTTTTATGTGTTTATTTTAGAAATAATCATAACTTTAGTTTTTAAAATTATAATCACAAAAGTCGCTATATTTTCGTACTTTCTCGCGATGTCTCCCGAAGGCTCAAATTTCGCTACAAGTAGCGGAATTCCTCTATGGTCGGCAAAATTGTTCAAGGTGAACTCAACCCGGCTGAAGACTCGACATTGGCGCAACGAGCGGTGAAGACAAGAACACAGTAAAAATGCAGCCACACCGGAAAAAATATGAATTACTAATTACGTGACCGATCGGCACTTTCTCCACCTACTAGGTACGTGGAAGAGAAAATAAAAATGAAAAGAATATCTAATGAGTCCAGATAACGATGATATAATAAAATAAATTAACTTTAATTAATTATAATAAATTACATTTCTCTCGTTTTATAATAATTTAATTGAATTTAGGTTTTAAGTAAAAACACTTAAATTGAATTAAGGGATAGCTAAAATTGCTTTAAAATATAAACCGAAGGGACACTGAGGCCAAGGAAGACCAATGAAGTGATGGACAGATCGATGAAAGTATTCTAAAGGCGGAACAGACAGGCGTACTATCTTTCAAGAAAGTAATTCTACACTTTTTCGCGGGTCAGTATCATTCAGACGTTCCGTGAGTAGGGGGTATGAAAACTAAATCGACCGTAGTCGTAGATGAATACTGTTGTGGTCGCCATTTTAACCTGTCACTGGAAGATTTCTATGGGTATATTAACCCAGTATGGGGAAACATGGACTAAATATCACAAAACAAGTTACAATGTTCTTGCTGCTGAGCTATTAACTACATGTCATTGGCAAGAAAACGGAAAACACGTGGAATAATGATTTTAATAGAACCAACATCTATGTTATATATAACCCAATACTAAATATTTGTTGTCATAGCTCATTGGTAAAATGCACGCTGTTTCTAGTGTGCCGAGGGTTCGCGGTTCGAAACCCAGTATGTGATCATACTTTTTATTGCAACTTTTTCACCTTGTAAGACGCAGTAATAATCAATTTACAGTTCTGTTACAGCTAAGTTATTGCTACATGATTTCGAAGAAACCACGAGGAGATTGAATGATAATTTTAATGGAGTCAACTTATAAATGCTATATACAATGCATCTGGTCACAACAATAGGCTAATACATAAAATAACAAGAAATTGATACATTTTCATCTTGATAAAAGCAAACTTACAGCTGCAAATATAATTGTGTATAATTCGATGGAGTATAGTGCACAAAACTGAAAAAGGTATATTCTGTGTAACTGCTAGATACAATATAGTTACTCTACTTATTATAAATAACAAAAAAGCGATTGCGAAGGATGATAGTGCTTAAAAAGCTAACTAAACAACTGCTATTTCATAGCTGAGGTCACGCCATATAGGAAGAAATAAATTAACTTCTGAAACATTTCAGATTTATAAATAATGTATTTCTCCTGGAACAAGTAATTTGTTGAAACAACGAATGGGAAACAAAAATGAAATCTTGATTTTATCATGTAGTAACAACTTAGCTGCAAGATAACTGTAGATTTATTTATTACTGGATATTACAAGGTGAAAAAGTTGGATTAAAAAGTATAACCACATGCTAGGGTTCGAATCGTGAACCGTCGGCACACTTGAAACAGCGTGTTTTGTACCACTGAGCTATGGCAGCAGATATCAGTACGTGGGTTATATATAACATAGATGTTGGTTTTATTAAAATTATAATTCCACGTGTTTTTCTTTTTCTTGCCAATGTCATGTAGTTAATAGCTCAGCAGCAGGAGAATTGTAACTTGTTTTGTGATATATATCCCATGTTTCGCCATACTGCGTTAATATAGCCATAGAAATCTTCGAAGTGAGTGACAGGTTAAAATCGCGACCACGACAGTATACATCTACGACCATGGCCGATTTAGTTTTCATACCCCTTACTCACGGAACGCCTGAATGATACTGACCCGCCAAAAGTGTTTATTTACTTTCTTGATAGTACGCCTCGTGTGGATGATGATGATGATGATGATGATGCGAGTCATTATAAAGGTCACCAGTGATATCTTTGTGTTGCCGTTATTAATAATTCGCAGCTCACCTAGTGAGGGGGGGAGCAAGTAATGATATTTGCAGGCAGGAACCGCACATCGCCGAAATGAAGTGAGAAAATGACACCGTTCTAAGACAACATTGCCGTCTGCAGACTCCCACAAGGTTATGGGGAGACATTAAGGCTCATTACAAGAAGACTACATAAAGATACAAGTTTAAAGAGCCACTTCGTAATTAGGTTCTTAGACTGCGCGGTAAACTCCAGGGAGCAAAAACATGCAAATTGTCCGCAGGAGAGGAAGTGCGAAAACGTGGCTTATCTGATCTTTAGAAGAAAGACCTTGTTAACTCTGTAGAAAATGCTACATGTTTTGTTCTTTTTCACATATATAATGCTAATTATAGGAATGTTTAAGAGATTAACACTGACTTGGTGTGCTCGGCTGCAATAAATACTTCCAATAGTACACTCAAAACATAATACATGTCTATAAAAAAATACATCCCAGCATAACTTATACAAACTATTCTTATGAACACTTAATTTTCAACCTGCATCATGTTAAACGAGATATAGCGTCCTCCGTGGTGAACTGGTTACTATGCTAGCCTCTAATTCCCGAGATCGCGGGTTCAAACCCGGCGGAGGGCGATGGATTTTTTCGGACTTAAAAATCCTTAGCATGACTTCCTTTGGAAGGGAAGTAAAGCCGGTGGTCCTGTGTCGCAGATTTACGGCACGTAAAAGAACCTCAAGTCTGATAAAGAGCCCTCTGAGCAAAATTTTCAGTCTTTCATGCCCAATATAGAATGGGACGTTAACGACCATAGCAGTTAAAGAGCGTCCATAAATAAAACTAAATTTCAACTTAATCGAGATACACCTTGCAAGAAATATTTCATTATACATTTCATTGTGGGTACAAAAGGGATAGAGAAAACCAAATTTATAGACATGTTTAAAAGCGACTTGAAATGCCATTCTCTTTCCATGACATCGTTAGAAAAAGCTGAATAACGTCGGAATTTTAAAAACAGAGCACTGAAAAATATAATCCCATAACGGATATTTTGGAATAGGATGATGTTACAAAAGAGTTATTTAAACAAACTGTTTGTTTTGAAGTGATCTAATTTTTTGGTGGTAAGTTGATGTATATCTCTTAAAGTTATCAGTTATATAAAATTATACATAATTTCTTCAGAGTGAATCCAGACTATTCCCGAAAATTTAAAAATATGGATGTTATTATGGGTCTTAAATGTGATATTTAATAAAAGTCATTAGAGCCATTTCTGAGAAAAAATTGGAAGAAATTTCCATGTGGCAAAGTTTAGTTTGGGGTGAGAGGATTTTCTTAACAATTTCGTGTTGCATTTGAACTTACACAATCGAGTTTGGTATGTAACTATCCGACTTTTTGTTTTCGAGTTACGCGCAAAACTCGCGCGAACTTTCTTTGAAAATTCCTATTTTGGATTTAGTAGGCTTCAAAATATGTATTTGTTGTGAAATCGATATATCGAATTTTTGGATGGAATGCAATTCCTCTCTACCTACTAGGTACACCCGTGGACGAGAAAAAGGAGTCATCTCCAGGTTCCATGTGAGATCGGAGGGCTTCGTGTACCTTCGTAACAGCTGTGTTCACAACGCACATGCAGAAACTGTAGAATGGTCTCTACCCTGTGAGCGCAATCTCACCGTATAGCGGTGCTTCTCGATGGTGACGCTTATAAGCTACGAAAAAGAGAGCACTGAAAAACGTTTTGTTGTTCGAGAGATTAAAAAGGTACTGCTTGCGCTCATAAGCTCCTCGGTTCAAATCTCTCTTTAGTCATTGTTATTTTTATATTAATTTTATGACTGGATGTGCAGAACATAATATTGCATTAATATAGCCTTAGAATTTTACGTTTTAGGCATATCTATGCACACAAAAACATAGCTTTACTAAAACACTTATTTAAAATAACTAGAGAAACAAATAAACTATTATCTTCTGAACTAAAACATATAGAAAATAAACAAAATTAATATCAGGTGTATGAACTCTGAGCACGTATAACTGCTATTTTTCGGGTTATAGATGAAACCAAATCTCTCTAGGAACGTGGACGAGAAGCTACTACAGCCCAGGATACTTGAACTTGTGCCCAGAAGCCATATTTTGTGATTATTCGAGGTCAGCTCCCTTTTCAGCTCAGATCTTGCATTTTCAGTAGGGTTCAAATCCGGTGAACAGGGAGGCCAGTTTATTACTCTGATATCCTGCCTCTCTGAGAACCAGTTTGAAACCTTTCGTTATATGTGGACAGGAAGATTATCCTGTACGAATTCAACAATTTCATCAGGATATCTCAATCCTGGAGGGAATCAAAATATCCTCAAGTAGTGTATCATCAAGCTGCCACCAAGATACAGATATGCAACCATGAATGAAATTTTTCATCGTAAGAACCATGCTATTGTGAACTTTACCAAATGCATATATGAAATACAGTATATCCAAAACAAGTAGTCAATATGTGTTGATTAAACATGATTAACAGAAGAAAAAGTGTTTGCAGCATGCGAGAAGCGAACCTGTGGTCTTAACTACAGAAATACCCTAAACTTTACCACTGGGCTACAAAGATGACACATAGAAAGTAGCATTGTTACCAATGCTGTACAACAACATACTCCAGCGGCTACACAATTGTATTGCGTATGGTGTAAACAAGGCGCTGTGCTGTGTACGACTTGGCGTTCAAGACATTACTAATTTTTTTTTGTCCATGGGTGTATGCGGTGGTTGCATTAACATGACTTACTGTACTTGCACTTCTACCGACTTATTCTTACGAAAGATTAAACATTCTTCTGCCTGTTGTAGATATAAGAATAGTAGTTTTCGAAAAATGTTCCACGTAAATGGTGGTTGGGGTGGGGGATTTTCTTGAAAATCTACGCGCCGCATGCTTGGAGGATACTGAAATCCAATACCAAGTTTGGTACTTCGACTTGATTCCAAAAAATGTTTTATTTTGATTCATGGGGCCACACAATATGTGTGTTTTCACCTGAATCTTGCTATCAAATTTTTGTTGGAATGCAATAGCGTGGTAGAGAAAGTAAAAAGATATGAAGGAGTAGAAAACTTTGAACTAGTAGTTCAAAGACGTTTAAAAGATGAACGTAAGGGAAGGAATGCCTGCAAGATATTTGCTGACGATACGCCCTTACTGGAGCCGTCAAGTTATCACAGAAAGAGTTGGCATTAGAGAAAGGGAATTTAGCAATGGAATAGTAAGAAAATGTATATTGCCAACATGATGAAGGTTGGAATGGTTTTAGAAGTTATTCACAGCACTTGTAGAAATAAGATGAATGTACGGAATAGAAATATGGGAGTATAAGAACGGTAAACAAACTGGATATGATCTTAAGAGCATTTAGTAAGTAAATGCTGGGTGTGCGCCAGAACACGGCAAATGTAGGGACATTACTAGAAATTGATAAAGTTAACGTGAGAGTAATGGTTTTGGAAAGAGTTGTCATAAAATAATATTTTGAAACGTTGTTTAGATTACTAAGAAAAACATTTTTACCATGAATGTTGATTGAATACAATTAAGAGCTCTTACTAGAGCTGGATTAGGTGATAAATGCAAGCAAAGACATGAAATGATACAGGGATTCTAGAAAATTGCCTGAAAAATAAATCTACCAGGTGGCCCAACCGCGCCGTATTTGGCGTATTAAATTGAGATTTATTTACGGACGCTCTATAACTACTGTGATCCTTAGCTTCCAATCTATAGGTATATTGGGCGTGAAAGTCCGGTAATTTTGCTCAGAGGCCGTAAATCCACGACACGGGACCACCGGCTTTACTTCTCTTCCGAAGGAAGCCATGCTAAGGATTTTTACGCTCGAAAAAAATCCATCGCCCTCCGCCGGGTTTGAACTCGCGACCTCGGGAACTAGAGGCTAGTATTTGACGTGCACAGATAACCCTTGGTGCGTTAAGAGTTGCAGAACTCAACGGAGTAATTCCATGTAAACGCAGGTCAGTGGGGAACTGTCGCATTAGTGTCCTAAACACCACTACTACTACTACTCCTCCTCTACTACTACTCCTCCTCCTCTACTACTACTACTACTACTACTACTACTACTACTACTACTACTACTACTACTACTACTACTACTACTACTACTACTACTACTACTACACCAGAGTTCTCAGAAACGTCCATATGGATACACGGAGAAAATTGGAACATCCTTCAATCAACATGAGCAAAATTTCGAACACGTATTCAATGAGCATAACAGTACCCTTAGACGATGATAATAATAATATTAACAATAACATTTATAATAGCAAGCGAAAAAATGGTAGTGAAACACTGCGTGCTCTCATCTTTGTGGCTTATAGTCCGTAATGTTAGACAAGAACAGGGTAAACACAATTAAAAACAGCTATGGGTGGATATGGATAGCTCAAATAAAGAAATTTTAATTAATTGTCAGTCTAAAAAGTGAGTTTAGAAAGTGGAAGATATTCTAAGGCCTTCCCGGGGTATTTTTGTCTATCATCACGGACTGTACACTCTATTGCAAGTCTGGGAAGTGCCTCTTAATGAGCACGATGCACTCATCGTCTGCTGATAAGCAAGAGATAGAACGAAGCTCGGTTGGCCCGGTAGCTCAGTCGGTAGAACATCTGGCTGCTGTGCGAGTGGTCTCGGGATTCGTTTCCGGCTGGAGGATGGGAACTTTTCTCTAGCCAAGATTACTCTCTATCCTCCGCAGAGTTTGGAAATATGAATGAGTGTGTGAATGTGTATATGTATTATCTAATGATTAAAGCCCAAGGTTTGCTAACAACCCAAAGACTAGCGAATACGAATTAACACCATTGCTGATAGGCAATAATATGTTCTAAAGACCACGATAAGGCCATTGTAGTTAAAGGTGGGTTATAAATGGAATTAAAAAAGAAATAAAAACAAAACGAATCTCGCTCACACACTAATTCACCAGCTCCTCACTGACCTGTGTTTACTTGGAATTACCCCGTTGAATTCTACAACTCTTTTAACGCACGATGGGACATCTGCATACGTGAAATACGGCGCGGTTGGGCCACCTGGCATGGGGACATTGATAAGCAAGAGCTGAGGTCGTGGAGTAGTGTGATGAGATCATTGATATTTTACAAAATGAAAAGAAAAGAAAGTTAGGAAAAGAAAAGTACCTAGAATTTGTAATCAAAGGAAAACAATATCATAGTTTACGCTAAGGAGTATGGAAACTTAGGCCACTAAAAGACAATCTTATACAAGAAGTATGTCCGATTTGGAGAATTTGAAGATGGAATACACATTCTGACTGTACGTAAAGGAACAAAGATTGGGGGGAAAATGTATTAGAGAAAAACGCTAAAAAATAATAGCGTTGCAAAAATTAAAAAAAAAATGACATTGTCTCAGGTAAGAGGTTTAGAAGAATTTTTGTGGAGTGTGAGAAGAAAATGGAAATGGGAATTTGAGAGAAGTTTAAAACAGTATGTGAAAACAGGGAGAGTGAGGAAGATAGTACACTTTAAGAGATGTAATTGGATGTAATTTCGGAGGTCTGGGAACAAGTGGCCAGAAGCAATCTCAACAGACCCAATTGTGTAAGTAACTTAGCACAAATAATCAGTTAAATACAGAAAACAAAACTATCAAATTAAAATTTTACAATCTCTGCAACTATCACTCCGGAGATACCAAAAGCACATGGGCAGAACTTGAATAATTCCTGG
Organism: Deroplatys truncata; assembly: GCA_030765065.1. Lineage (NCBI taxonomy): Eukaryota > Metazoa > Arthropoda > Insecta > Mantodea > Mantidae > Deroplatys > Deroplatys truncata. The sequence goes on from CM060975.1 coordinate 282,653,691, forward strand.
ACGGCTTTCTGTTAAAAGATGCGTAAACAAAGAGATTTATTGATAGCAACCCAAATGTGGGAAGTTGCACTGTCGTTTATTGCAGACGGCATTACCATGCTTGTATTATTCAGTAAGTTAGCAAAGTTTGCCTTTAGTAGGTTTTTCCTGATCACTTATTGTGAGCCGCCGTAAAAATACGCTTAAGAAATAATTTAAAGACAGAAGCACAGACTTTAGAAAACAATGTTAACGCACGACTCAGCGGTTTGGAACTTAAAAACAAAAGGATTTCTCAGAAAAGGCTAATAGCATATGATGTTTTACTTTCTCTACTACGTATAGTAAGTAGAGGAAGTATTGTATTTCACCCAAAAATTCGAAGTCGAGGCTTCACCCAAATGCCCTGAGCCCAAAGGAAAGCATTTTAGAAACTGGTCTGTGAGTGTGTGTATGTGTATGAACATCATAACTCAAAAACAAAAAGCTGGATAAATACCATACTTGGTATTTAAGATTAGTACCTTCCAAAGATGTGACACTAAGATTTTCAAGAAAATTCGCCATCCCAACTATTCTTTATATGGGAAATTGTTTGAAATTTTCGATTTTCTCATAAATGGGTTGAACGATTTTTATGAAAATACCATATATTAAAGACATTTACATGACAAATAAAATGTATATTTTTAACTTCCTGGAAATGGCTGTAGAGTACTCTTGATTTGGAAGGAATTTCCTATAATCTTGTGTAACTGGTAAACATTAAGCGAAGACGATAGTTAACCCACTACACAAAAAAATTTTAGGTCTCTTTAAAACACAATTTATTTCAAAGAACTTTTTGTGGCATAAGCCATTTCCAAGATATCCGTCATTAATGATTCGAATTGTTCAATACTGAGGCAGTATTTTTAACATCTAAATAATTTCTGTCTAATTATATAATATGTAAATTCAATAACAGCCCGCCTTGAAGCAACATGTGTATGTAATAATTTGTAAAATGAAACAGCCATTGTATATGCTTATATTATTGTATACTATTATATCCATGTGTAATTATGTTATGTGAATATATTACGTAATTTAATAATGTAGGAGTTAAGTTAAAAATTGCTAACAATGAGGTTACCTTCAGGCAATAATGAGCAAGAAAGTTTAACATTACTACTTGCGATTCTTGGATTAATAATAATGTAATTTTAGTGACAGTTTATAAAATAGCCAATCAACAACCAGAAAAAGCTTTAGTTAAATGAAGGTATTCCATTAGAGTAGGATTAGCCAATCAGATACTTGAAATACAGACATTTACAAGTTTAGACGGTTGAAATCAATTCAGTTGCCTGCAGACAGAGCTACTAACCAGACGCAAAAAGTGTTCTCAAGAAATATATGTATTCGTGTGAGACGAAAAGTAAGTTACATGTTAAAAATTGTAATCAATTAACAAAAAGAATCTCACAGCTCTCTATATCAGTGAAGTGTTATTTAAATCGTATCAAGTATTAATAAAAGGAGTGAAGTAAAACTATAATCTGTGTAAGCCTACATTCTTGTCGCATCACAATCCTGCTAAGAGAAACGTGTCTTTAACAAATACTGACACAGCCGAGGCAAACATAAATATAATATTTAAAGAAACAGTTTAATTGCAAAGTTAATAGTTTTTTTAAACTTGGGACAAAGGCCACCTGAAAGTACATTTGGGGCGAAGACTACCGGAAATTGTTTACTATACGTGCGGTTGCAACTACTACAAGTTCGGATCCTCAACAGTTGAAATATAATACATCATCTTCAAACTGACTTTCCATACGTATCAGCAATACACCTTTCTCAATACCTTTGTCATTCTTTTAAAGTCCTATTAAGTTGTTTATCGCGACTGCATGAAAAGTAAAGCCAGCATATAGCGTCCAGTTCTTAAACATTTGACTACTGCGATTCCCTTAGCATTTAAACGAAATGTGTAATCTGGCTTTTCTGCGACGGTTTACCTCAATTAAATTGAAGTAGACAGAAAATAAGCTTTCGTTAAGATAAGGTTCTATACCCATTAATAAATGATACTGGGTAGAGAAAGTCATACAAATGTAACACATATTTTTAGAGTATGTGACTAATGTTTTTACCGGGTCAGATAAAATATAAAGATAGGTACATCTGAAATTCTAAAATGGAGATTTCGCTGGAAATACACGTACGGAAAGTCAGAAAGTGCCAAATATTGTGCTATTTTGGACAACCCCCCTCAAGACATTGAGAAGACGTCACCCCTTCAAATTGGTCGCCAGCTGCTATAGTGTATTAATTAGAACTTCCCGCTCGTAGCCAGAATAAAGAGCTGTATCTCTGGACGCCACATCCTTTGGAGGGGAAATGGTTCGGCGGAGCGCCGCATCAGGGGAAAGCAGTGCTGTTGCCGCGTTCCGCTCTCTCTGGCGCCAGGAGTTTAACTGTAGATCTATGCAAGGACGACCAGACGAGTCGACAAGCTTTGCTTTTGGAGCAACACCTTCAGCAGCTATTAGCAGTGAGCACGTGATGAGCGTCTAAATTTTCGGACTTGGTAAAATTGGTTTAACTTTTAATTTTTGGCAAGTACTTTCTCTTAAATTTCCAACTACTGACGTACACACAAAACGGTTAAAATTTGTATCTTGATGCAGTAATTTGTATCACAAATTACTTAAATGTAAATAATGATTGTAATATGAATATGCATTTTTATGTGACATTGATTTGAGATGTTTGTTGATTGTAATTATTGTTGGGAAGTAAGTTTATACTGCCTTACTAAAACTGACAATAATAGCGTGCAATAATGCAGCGAGGGGGTGAGTTGTTTATCATTATTGGAAACGAGGAAGTTACGTAATGTTGGCGCGTTTTCCTTTAGAATCTTCTGGAACATTTCCCTAGAGCATATGTATTCATAATTTTCATTGGATATAAAAATGGACGCTAATGTTGGCGCGTTTTATTAGCCAATTGCAGCTCAGTTATAATCTTTAGGCATATCGGGGTGTAGGAGTATAAAAGGTAGGTTAGAGGTAAAGACCCCGTCAGTTCGCCGAAAATATTTGTATGATACACGTCGCCTTCAGTCCAGCAGAAATATTACACGTCGGCTATCGATTCACAAGTTACGCGTAGCAGAATTATGAAAAATCTAAAGTGTTGTAAAGTTAATTATACAAAAAGTTGAAGTACGCGAATTAAGAGTGATCAGTAATGAAGTTATTATAACAGTTTCAGTTTAGCGAGTGTCAAGATCAATGTGTAAATGTGATAGTGACTGTGTTCGACAATAAAAGTGTGAAACAAATTCCTTCATCAGTGTTATCTTTGGATAAAAGATTCCTTTCCGTTTACACAACTTGTATAAAGAGAAGTGCTTGACCGAAAAGATCATAGCTAGCCGGAGGACAGTAAACCAAAATTAAATAAAAATAACAGTAGCATTCTTTCAAACAAACATTAATACTACCGCAAATTGCTAACACCAGATGGAGCTACAAACCTAACAAAGAATTACGTCACAAAATGGCATCACCACGTGAAGTAAACACACATACATAAACATTATAAATAATACCGTCGCAAATTGGCTCCTAAACGAGGGGCTCAACAAATTAAATAAACAACATAAAACACCCACAAATTGGCACCCAGAACGTGGGGCAGAGTGACCAGGAAATGAGTTAAATAACCAGGAAGGGGCGAAGGAACCAGGACGGGAAGCGAATGGAGTAGTGAACTGAACTACAAGACGCAGATTCCAGAAACAACTAGAGGAACGACAGACGACGCGGATGAGTGGACACAAAAACATCGAGACGACGCAGATTCATCATAATACAACGCAGAAGCTACATATAATCTAGGAGAGAGGGGCAGGAAGCTGGACATCAAAGTAACAGCAACAGACAGCATCAGAAAGGTTAGAAAAGCGTTATGTTAATTCTAATAAAAGGGTAAAAAAATTTAAATGTACCTTAGGAGCGGTAGGATAAAGAAAACAATGGCTACTAATAATATTGAAGAAACAATAATGGAAGGGGATAATGTAACAGTTAGCTGTAATTCAATACAGGTTACAGAATATAGCTCAAACAATGTAGAATTTGAGGGAGGAAATGTTAGTGAAGAAAGTCAGAATAAAATAGCAGGAAATGTTCATTTTGATTCTAGTATGATGATGGAAATGATGAGAAATTTTGGCGAAACAGTAAATAAGAATATTGAGAAATTAGAACAAAAATTAACTCGGAGTATGGAACAGAATAATGAGAAATTAAAGGAAGATATTAGTAAGAGTTTAGAACAAAAACTAGATCAGAATAATAGGGAACTGAGGGAAGATATTGGTAAGAGCTTAGAACAAAACAGGGAAGAAATTGAAAAGAAATTCATGGAGCTAGATAGTAGTATGATGAGAATGAAAAATGAAAATCAGGAAATGATAGCAAATGAGATAGGTGAAGTTTCAAAGAAAATGTTAGACATGAGCAGGGAAATATCTAACCAAAAAAGTGAGGTTAATAATAAAATAGATCATGTTGATGTAAAATGTACAGAGTTAGGTAGCCGAATGAGTAGCATTTCAAATGAGTTAAGAGAGTTGATGGAGGCTACAAATGCAGATTTAATTCAGGTGCAAGTTAATTTCAGAGAGGAAATATCTGAAATTCAGAAGGAGTCAGAAACACAGAGAAATAAATTGTCTGAAGAAGTTAAAGATTTGTCTAAAGATTTGAATCAAAAGCTAACTTCTGAAATTAACAAACACCAAGCTGTTCAAAATGAGAGTAATAGAAAATTGGAACAGACAATAGAAAATCTGCAAGGTACTGTAAAAGGTTAGAATTAAATTCAAGGGTAAATATGTGTGATGTGAATGTATCTGATGTACAAAATAATGATAGAGATAGTTCATCAGGTATGACTAATAATGTGAGTGATGCGGCAGCTTCATCTATAGCTAATGCTGAAACTCAGAGTGCACAAGTAACACTAGAGAATTTAAATATGGGAGTAGCGAATTTGCAAAAGTACAATCATATGTTAAGTGATTTTCCACTTCCAAAATTTAATGAAAACTCCAGTCCAGTACAGTTTATTGCAGACTTATCAGAGTATTTTCAAATTAAGAAGATACCTGAAGCATTAAAAATGATAGTTGTCAAAAGATGTTTGGACCAGAAAACTTTAGATTGGTTACAAATGGTATCAGGCAGTGAAATTTCATATGAATCCTTTAAGAGGCTATTCATGAACAGATTTTGGAATGTTACGGTACAGCATAGAATTCGAGCAATGCTTAGTCATGGTCAATTTAATCCACGAGAGGGAATATCAATGACTGATTACTTACTGAAACATGCAAGTCAGGTTAGGAACTTGTCACCTCCAATCAATGAGGAAGATTTTGTGAATTTGCTCACAAGACATTATCCTTTAAGGATACAAAATTATTTACTAATTGCAAAACCACGTAATATCGATGAGATGACAGAATTAATGACAGCTTTGGAACAACAGGAAGAAGATGTATCTCGGGATTGGGAACATAGATTTTTAGATGTGCGAGATAGAAGAAATTACCAAAGTAGTTATCAGCAAAGTAGAGGACAAGACAGGCGTCATGAGAATAATACCAGACAACGGTATCAATCATACGTTCCACAATTTGAAAGATCGAGGATAGATGGGAGACCAGGTCGACAGGAACAAATAAATTATGTCAGGACAGAAAGATTGCCGGAAAGAGGGCAAAATTATGGAAGACGGTACATAGACAAAGGGGAAATTTCACTCACTGGAGGGAAAACAATAACCGGGAAAGATCTGAGGAACGGCAAGAAAATTACGTGCCAAGGGGACATAATTTCAGAAATCGAGGATTTCGAACTCGAGGAAGGGGAACTCAAAACAATGGTAGCGACAATGAGATAGATTTAGCTCCTGTTAGGAATGGCAGTCCTGTACGTGAACATGGAAATAACCAGGAAAACTGTTAATAGACTCCTGTGTAGTAGGTTCTCAGGACGTCTTTAATAATTCAGTATCCATTACCAATACAAATAATATGCCTACACACAAACCCTGTAATAAGATTACAGCAACAAAAGATAAGGGAGAACATTTTGAGTCACCTCATGTTAGGATGGAAATTGCGAAGAAAGAGATCATTGCAACTATAGATTCTGGTTCGTCAGCTTCAATTTGTTCACAAAAATTTTACATAAATTTGATTAATGAAGGTAACAAAATTATGGCTCTTCCTACTAGTAATTTAGTTTGTCGTGTTGCAATCGGAAGAACGACACAGGTCATAAAAACACAAGCTCTACTTAATATACTTATCGGCGGAGAGAATTTTGAGGTTATGTTTCTAATTGTAAACCATCTGATTTGTGACATAATTTTAGGATGTGACTTCGTTCATGAATATGAAGCAAGTATAGATTTTAAACATGAAGAGTTAAAATGACAAAGGACGATAGAGAAATAAATGTACCATTTATAAAAGAGAAAGTTTCTGTGATTGAGATGACAAAGGATGAGAAAAATCTTTGTGACCAAGAGTTTTTTTGTGCAAATAACAGAGACTGATACAAATAGTCAGATAAAGCAGGTAGTCACAGAATATGAAGGGAATACCACGCCATATTTTCAACAGCTAGTAGAAATGCCAGAGAAAGTAGAGAAATTTACAATCCAAACAAAAGACGACCATGTGAGCGAGACAGACAACAGCTGGGAAGAGAAGAGAAATGAGGAAATAATACACAAGTGTGAAGAAGCTTATAATATTACGATAACGCAAAAACAAATCCTTCATGATGTTTTGATGAACAATAGTTCAGTATTTAGTAATATCCCAGGCAGATGTAATGTATATCAGCATACATTTCAAGTAGAAGACGTACCACCATATAGGCACAAGTATGACAATTTATCTATAAGTCTTCGGGACAAAGCTAGACAACTAATAAATAGCATGTTAGAAAATGGGATTATTGAGCAAAGTAATTCTCAGTATATAAATTCAATCTGCTGGAGTATTAAACGAGATGGTAGTTTGAGATTAACTTTAGACGGTAGATATGTCAACAAATATATGAAACCAGATCATTTTCAAAGTGAGGGAATTGAACAACTAATTACGAAACTTTCAAGAGGGAGATTTCTGACATCCATTGACCTCACTGCTTCATATTGGCAAGTGGAATTAGATCCACAAGTGCGTGATTACACTTCATTTCAGTACTCAGGGATCCAGTATCGTTTTTGTGTAAATCCTTTTGGTTTAAAAAACTCAGGAAGTGGATTTTTGAGAGCCATTCACAGTATCTTTGGAAATTCTGCAGATGACTTTTTAATAAAGTATATTGACGACTTCCTAATCATTAGTCAAACATTTGAAGAACACATGAATAATGTCCATTATGTGTTAAACAAACTGCAACATGGTATGACTGTGAACATACTAAAATCAAAATTTTGTGTCAAGGAAATAAATTTTCTGGGTTATGTAGTGGATGAACGAGGTATAAGACCTGATCAGAAAAGAATAGAAGCAATAATGAAAATTCCACCACCAAGGAACGTAAAGCAAATTAGACGTCTCTTAGGGTATTGAACTTTCAGAGTAAGTTCGTACCAAGGTATTCGGCTGAAATAGAACCACTGCGGCAGCTACTCCGAAAGAACAATAAGTGGAGATGGACAGAGGATCATCAAAAATGTTTTGAGAGAGTAAAAGAACTCTTTGCTAAGTCCATATTACTCGAGAGGCCCAGAGAAGATTTGGAATATGAGATCTATGTCGACGCATCAATGCAAGGATACGCCGGAATTTTAGGACAGCGAGACATCAACAATGACTTTCACGTCATTAGTACAGCTTCTAGAGGACTTATAAATATTGAGTGGAATTCTTCAGTAACTAAGTTAGAAATTGGAGCACTATATTTCTCATTAATTCGTTTTAAAACCTATATTTATCAGCAAAAGGTGAGTAGTAATAGTCCCGGATGAGCCAATTGTTTTAACGATAATCCTGCCGCTAGGGGCGCTAGTGTCGCTAGTGTCGCTGCGTGCGACGGCGGCGGCGGTAAGTTTGAAAAGCGCCCTGAGCGTTAGGATTATCGTTAAATCGGTTGGCTATTCCGGGACGAGTTGAAAGAATTGAGGAAGTGACGTGGAGTGTTTTGATTGGTTCGTTAATTTGGGGTGGGAGATGGAGGAAGGGAGATGGAGGAGTATGGAGTTCGCGTGATGGAGAGGAGCTGGGTAGCGAGGTGTTGTCTGTGCGGAGGTCGGTACTGAAAGAGGGGTAAAGATGGGGAGCGAGGGATAAAAAGTGTAACAGAAAGTGACGTGTGAAGTTGTGATTGGTGGGAATAAGAAGTGATTTTATTGGTGGAAAGGAGCAAATGAGAGTTGTTGATTGGTAAGAATAAGAGGGATTATGATTGGTGGAAAAGAAAAAGGTGTGGGAGTGGGGTATGTTGGAGGTGATGGGAAAGGTAAGTTTTGCTAGCAGCAAGATTTGCAAAAGCCTGTCTTGAACTGATCAGCAATTTTTGAACGTCGGATGGTAGTTTTCTTGAGTGGATAGAGAGATGGGGGCGATATGAGATGCGGTGGCGAAAATGGGGACTAGACAAGGTTGTTGAGACAAGAGGTTTAAGGACGAGGAAATTTGGAGGTTAGTGGTGAACATGGCGGTCGCAAGAGGTGGGGGTAAGGAGATGCAGTGGTGAGAATGGGAACTAAAAGAAGATGGGGGTAGCAAGAGTTTTAGAAGAGTAGATTTTGAGGTTAAAATAGTGGGAACTAAAAATGGCGGAGGGTCTACGACAAGGAGATGCGGTGAGAACTAAACAAGATGGCGGTCGCAAGAGGAGGGTAAGGAGATTTGAGGTTACAGTACGAAAACACGAAAGGATATATTCCTACGCCAAGCAGGTCCGAAAAATAATTATGCGTGTGGTACTTACCTGTTACCGGTGTGGATGCGTCACCAAAAGCGCGGCACGCGAGGCGGAAAAATAAAAGCAAACTGTTTTTGAAAATGCTTAACCAGCTTTAAGATCAACCAACATCACTACGCACTGATATACCTAGGTTTTTAAAGCGGTACAGACACCCTTTGCAGAGGCGTAATTTAACTATACCAAAAACCTGGTACTGGACCATCGTGATGGTCGCTAGCGTACGTAGGAGCAGGGTTCTCAAGCCGGTCGAAAGCGGTCAAAAACGTGTACGACGTAGGTGTTCGCAGTAGCTGCTGTCGAGTCAACCGTCGAGGTGTGAATAAACGAGATCTGTTCTCGCCGGCAATTTGGTTCGGAGATGTGAGCAGCGGCGAGGTGTTGTGTGTGCGGAGGTCGGGACTGAAAGAGGGAAAAGATGGGGAGCGAGGGATAAAAAGTGTAACAGAAAGTGACGTGTGAAGTTGTGATTGGTGGGAATAAGAAGTGATTTTATTGGTGGAAAGGAGCAAATGAAAGTTGCTGATTGGTAAGAATAAGAGAGGTTATGATTGGTGGAAAGAAAAAGGAATGGGGTATGTTGGAGGTGATGGGAAAGGTAAGTTTTGCTAGCAACAAGATTTGCAAAAGCCTGTCGTGAACTGATCAGCAATTTTTGAACGTTGGATGGTAGTTTTCTTGAGTGGATAGAGAGATGGGGCGATATGAGATGCGGTGGCGAAAATGGGAACTAAACAAGGTGGTTGAGACAAGAGGTTTAAGGACGAGGAAATTTGGAGGTTAGTGGTGAACATGGCGGTCGCAAGAGGTGGGGGTAAGGAGACGCGGTGGTGAGAATGGGAACTAAAAGAAGATGGCGGTAGCAAGAGGTTAGAAGAGTAGATTTTGAGGTTAAAATAGCGGGAACTAAAAATGGCGGAGGGTCTGCGACAAGGAGATGCGGTGAGAACTAAACAAGATGGCGGACGCAAGAGGAGGGTAAGGAGGTTTGAGGTTACAGTACCAAAACACGAAAGGATATATTCCTACGCCAAGCAGGTCCGAAAAATAATTATGCGTGTGTTACTTACCTGTTACCGGTGTGGATGCGTCACCAAAAGCGCGGCACGCGAGGCGGAAAAATAAAAGCAAACTGTTTTTGAAAATGCTTAACCAGCTTTAAGATCAACCAACATCACTACGCACTGATATACCTAGGTTTTTAAAGCGGTACAGACACCCTTTGCAGAGGCGTAATTTAACTATACCAAAACCTGGTACTGGACCATCGTGATGGTCGCTAGCGTACGTAGGAGCAGGGTTCTCAAGCCGGTCGAAAGCGGTCAAAAACGTGTACGACGTAGGTGTTGGCAGTAGCTGCTGCCGAGGCAACCGTCGAGGTGCGAATGAACGAGATCTGTTCTTGCAGGCAATCTGGTTGAGAGATGAGAGGCGCGGTGGTAAAAATGTGAACTAAATAAGATGGCGGAGGCACGAAGTTGAGGTTAAGGAGCGGCGAGGTGTTGACTGTGCGGTGGTTGGGGTCTGAAAGAGGGGGAAAGATGGCGAACGAGGGATAAAAAGTATAACAGAAAGTGACGTGTGAAGTTGTCATTGGTGGGAATAAGAAGTGATGTTATTGGTGGAAAGGAACAAATGAAAGTTGCTGATTGGCGAGAATAAGAGAGATTATGATTGGTGGAAAGAAAAAAAGGTGTGGGAGTGGGGTATGTTGGAGGTGATGGAAAAGGCAAGTTTTGCTACCAACAACATTTGCAAAAGCCTATCCAGAACTCATCAGCAATTTTAAATAACTAGTGTTTCGGGGGTTTTCTCTGGTTGGTAGACGAATGCAAGCTGTTTCTACCATACTTATATTATTGGTCTTTTTCCTTTTTTTTTTAAAATGACTAGTTTTTTTTTTTTTTTTTGGGAGTTTTCTGCGGATGGTAAACAAATGCAAGCTCTTTCTGCTTTTTCATAGGTTTTCCCTGGTTGGTAGGCGTTTTCTGTACTGGTTGACGAAGGCGTTTCTAATTTTGGAGGTTTTCTCAGGTTTTTAGCGGTTGTCCCTGCCCGGTAGGCAAATGATGAAGTTTTACCTTGTCGGCGCACGGATACTAGGCACGTACTGGCGCGCACACACACACACACACACAGAGAGACAGACAGACACACAGACAGGCACACACACACGGACATGTTTCCAAAAATGCTTTTTTTTTTTTTTTTTTTTTTTTTGATTCAGGAGGTCTCAAAACGTGTATTTCCGGTGAAATCTCGGTATCGAATTTTTGGGCGGAATGCAATACTTCCCCTACTTACTATACGTAGTAGAGAAAGTAAAAAAGTATTGAAAAATTTAAGGAAATAACAAGCAATATCTCAAAAGTGTACTATCTTGTTTTCAAGGGTTTTCCAGATCGGTAAGCGTTAGAATACTCTTAGAGCTTTTTTCAGGTTTTTTAGCGGTTGTCCCTGGCCGGTAGGCAATTGATAAAGTTTTTCTATAACGTCGTCGTTTTGGCTTGTGGCGCACGGTTCCTAGGCACGTACTCGCGCGCGCGCTCACACACACACACACACACACACACACACACACACACACTAAAATAGTAGCGTATAAAAAAAACTGATTTGTTACACTCACATAACTTTCTCTACTCTTGTACAATCTAATTGGTAGCTTTTAAGCGATAGTCAAATATTTTAACGCTGGTTGCTATGTGGCGAATTCCATTCTGTTTGCATGTTCAGGACATAAAAAAAATGAATAAACGAATTTGAGAAAAAGTATAAGTATTGGAAAATTTAAGGAAATAACAAGCAATATCTCGAAAACGGTTCACTCAACAAAAGAAACGTATATGACATAAGTTGTGTATTTTAACGCGATCTACATTTTTTGTGTAGTAAAATTTTGTCTATCTCTTATGGTTTACCAGTTATGCAAAAAAGTCGTTCACAATGAAGAATATTTTTGGAGACATTCCCAGAAAATTCGAGATATACATTTTATTTGACATGACAATATCTTAAACATATGATGTTTTAATCAAAATCGTTAGAGCCGTTTTTGAGAAAATTAAAATTTTCGAAAAATGTTCCATGTAAAGGGTAGTCTGGGGTGGGGGGATTTTCTTGAAAACCTTCGTGTCGCATCTCTGGAAGATACTGAACCTAAATACCAAGTTTGGTGTTTATCCGACTGTTCGTTTTCGAGTTATGCTGTTCACAGACACACAGACACACAGACACACAGACAGACACACACACGGACATGTTTCCAAAAATGCTTTTTTTTTTTTTTGATTCAGAGATTCTCAAAACATGTATTTCCAGTGAAATCTCGGTAACGAATTTTTGGGTGGAATGCAATACTTCCCCTACTTACTATACGTAGTAGAGAAAGTAAAAATGAATAACGCATTTGAGAAAAAGTATAAGTATTGGAAAATTTAAGGAAATAACAAGCAATATCTCGAAAATGGTTCACTCAACTAAAAAAAAATGTATATGACATAAATTGTGTATTTTAACGCGATCTACATTTTTTGTGTAGTAAAATTTTGGCTATCTCTTATGGTTTACCAGTTATGCATACTGAACCTAAATACCAAGTTTGGTGTTTATCCGACTGTTCGTTTTTGAGTTATGCTGTTCACAGACACACAGACGCACAGACAGACAGACACACAGACACACAGACAGACACACACACGGACATGTTTCCAAAAATGCTTTTTTTTTTCTGGATTCAGTGATTCTCAAAACATGTATTTCCAGTGAAATCTCGGTATCGAATTTTTGGGTGGAATGCAATACTTCCCCTACTTACTATACGTAGTAGAGAAAGTAAAAATGAATAACGCATTTGAGAAAAAGTATAAGTATTGGAAAATTTAAAGGAAATAACAAGCAATATCTCGAAAAACGGTTCACTCAACAAAATAAATGTATATGGCATAAGTTGTGTATTTTAACGCGATCTACATTTTTTGTGTAGCAAACTTTTGTCTATCTCTTACGGTTTATCAGTTATGAAAAAGTCGTTCACAATGAAGAATTCTTTTGGAGACATTCCCAGAAAATTCGAGATATACATTTCATTTCTCTCGACATTATCTTAAATATATGATATTTTCATCAAAATCGTTAGAGCCATTTTTTAATACAAAGAGAACGGGATTTCACAAGTGAAACAGTACTGTGATAACGATACCACTGAAACAAAAAAAAAAATCTGATGTGTAACACTCACATGACTTTCTCAACTCTTGTACAAAGTATTTTTACAAACGCTTATTCCCCATCTAGTTCATGTTAATCGAGATAAACATTTGCAAAATCTATTTTATTGCTAATTTTCTTGTATAAAAAAAAAAATCTGATGTGTAACACTCACATGACGTTCTCTACTCTTGTACAAAGTATTTTTACAAACGCTTATGCTCCATCTAGTTCATGTTAATCGAGATAAACATTTGCAAACTCTATTTTATTGCTAATTTTCTTGTAGATGTAGGGGAAAATATATTTACAAGGGGAATATAGAAAAACAGTAGCCTTTAAGCACATACATATCTCTTAATAGCTGGTTGCTATGTGCAACACCATTCTTTTTGCCACAGATTAATACTGTTTGCATATCAAAGACAAAAAAAAAATGAATAACGAAGTCCCATTTGAGAAAATAAATATTGGAAAATTAACAAACAATATCTCGAAAACGGTTCACTCAACAACAAAAATGTATATTACATAAGATGTGTATTTTAACGCGATCTACATTTTTTGTGTAGTAAAATTTTGTCTATCTCTTACGGTTTTTCAGTTATGAAAAAGACGTTCACAATGAAGAATACTTTTGGAGACATTCCCAGAAAATTCGAGATATACATTTCATTTCTCACGACATTATATTAAACATACGATATTTTTCATCAAAATCGTTAGAGCCATTTTTTTTAATACAAAGAGAACGGGATTTCACAAGTGAAACAGTACTGTGATAACGATACCAACAAAACTAATTATTATTCACCCACTGAAACACATAAAAAAAATCTGATGTGTAACACTCACATGACTTTTCTCATCTCTTGTACAAAGTATTTTTACAAACGCTTATTCCCCATCTAGTTCATGTTAATCGAGATAAACATTTGCAAACTCTGTTTTATTGCTAATTTTGTTGTAGATGTAGGGAAAATATATTTACAAGGGGAATATAGAAAAACAGTAGCCTTTAAGCACATACATATCTCTTAATAGCTGGTTGCTATGTGCAGTACCATTCTTTTTGCCACAGATTAATACTCTTTGCATATCAAAGACAAAAAAAAAAAATGAATAACGAATTCCCATTTGAGAAAATAACTATTGGAAAATTTAAGTAAATAACAAGCAATATCTCGAAAACGGTTCACTCAACAATAAAGATGTATATGACATAAGTTGTGTATTTTAACGCGATCTACATACTTTCGTACTCACCTATAAGATATAGAGGGTAGAGGTCGTACGAACGTAGCACTTTGAGAATCTATATTCAACAGTTGGTGTTACTCCTTAGAAAGGAAGTATCTGCTGATTTTTATTTAATTCTTTACATTTTACATAACACGTATGCACTGGCACAACACAAAAGCACTACACACAATACTCAGTTTTAATATTTGCACTAATAACATCAGGAATAACTGAAGTCTGCAAACAGTCATTTCCCATGTGCAGCCTTACGTACAGAAAACGTGTGTGGCTGATCTATGTGTAAAAAGAGCCTGAGAGCGGATGTACGTCAGCGGTAAAATCTTTTAAATGCATTTTTATTGGCGATGGTAGAAATCGTGCAGTGGTGGATCGTGAAAATTCATATAAATGGATGTATCACCTCATAATAAGCCTCTATATACCAAGAATATTGAGTTTTTAAAAAGTCAGCAACTGTACCTGTGTTTCTATACGTGAACGTCAGATGGCAGCTTCGATACGTGTCCACGGAGACCTTAGTGCTAGGCAACTGTACCTCTGTTTCTATACGTGAACGGCAGATTGCAGCTTCGATACGTGTCCACGGAGACCTTAGTGCTAGGCAACTGTACCTCTGTTTCTATACGTGAACGGCAGATTGCAGCTTCGATACGTGTCCACGGAGACCTTAGTGCTAGGCAACTGCACCTCTGTTTCTATACGTGAACGGCAGATTGCAGCTTCGATACGTGTCCACGGAGACCTTAGCGCTAGGCAACTGCACCTCTGTTTCTATACGTGAACGGCAGATTGCAGCTTCGATACGTGTCCACGGAGACCTTAGTGCTAGGCAACTGTACCTCTGTTTCTATACGTGAACGGCAGATTGCAGCTTCGATACGTGTCCACGGAGACCTTAGTGCTAGGCAACTGTACCTCTGTTTCTATACGTGAACGGCAGATTGCAGCTTCGATACGTGTCCACGGAGACCTTAGTGCTAGGCAACTGCACCTCTGTTTCTATACGTGAACGGCAGATTGCAGCTTCGATACGTATCCACGGAGACCTTAGTGCTAGGCAACTGCACCTCTGTTTCTATACGTGAACGGCAGATTGCAGCTTCAATACGTGTCCACGGAGACCTTAGTGCTAGGCAACTGTACCTCTGTTTCTATACGTGAACGGGAGATTGCAGCTTCGATACGTGTCCACGGAGACCTTAGTGCTAGGCAACTGCACCTCTGTTTCTATACGTGAACGTCAGATTGCAGCTTCGATACGTGTCCACGGAGACCTTAGTGCTAGGCAACTGCACCTCTGTTTCTATACGTGAACGGCAGATTGCAGCTTCGATACGTATCCACGGGGACCTTAGTGCTAGGGAACTGCACCTCTGTTTGTATACGTGAACGGCAGATTGCAGCTTCAATACGTGTACACGGAGACCTTAGTGCTAGGCAGCTGTACCTCTGTTTCTATACGTGAACGGCAGATTGCAGCTTCGATACGTGTCCACGGAGATCTTAGTGCTAGGCAGCTATACCTGTTTCTATACGTCAACGGCAGATTGCAGCTTCGATACGTGTTCACGGAGACCTTAGTGCTAGGCAACTGTACCTGTGTTTCTATACGTGTCCACGGAGACCTTAGTGCTAGACAACTGTACCTCTGTTTCTATACGTGAACGGCAGATTGCAGCTTCAATACGTGTCCACGGAGACCTTAGTGCTAGTGCTAGGCAACTATACCTCTGTTTCTATACGTGAACGGCAGATTGCAGGTTCGATACGTGTCCACGGAGACCTTAGTGCTAGGCAACTGTACCTGTGTTTCTATACGTGAACGTCAGATGGCAGCTTCGATACGTGTCCACGGAGACCTTAGTGTTAGGCAACTGTACCTCTGTTTCTATACGTGAACGGCAGATTGCAGCTTCGATACGTGTCCACGGAGACCTTTCGCTTCAGGTGACAAAATAACACTAGGCACTTGTGTGCCGTGGTGTAAGCCGCAATCACGGTATTGGTAGCGTGGATCTCCTTGGGGCTCTCCTCGGAGTTACCTCAACACCACGTACATGACCTGGTTCGTCACGGGTACGCAGGTCTGCACTACCACTTCCTCGGCGTTGAGCAGGCCCAGGAGGCGATCGTACCGGTACACCAGCTAGCACGTGGACATGTTATCGCGCTGTGGTGTTGCGTGTGCGAGGTATGGAAACTCAAGGACGCAAAACATGCACGACCGAGGGTTAAAAAGCAGAACAAGTAGTGACGTGGAGCGTTGTGATTGGTGTAAATAAGACGATCTCTGATAGGTGGACAAATTGAAATAACGTGATGTGATAGGCGAAAATAAAATCAAAGGTGATTGGATGAAAAATGACGAGAAGGAATTAGCGGTGAATTTGTGAACTAAGATGGCGAAGATTTTTTTTTTTTTAAAAAAAAGGATAATATAAGTACGGCAACTGTAACGGTTTACGGCAAACGCGCGCCGCGCAATGCGTCTCGCCGGGCATCTTGCTCAATATGATTTTTGTTTTATTGCCCGGGCGTGACGCATTGCGCGGCGCGCGTTTGCCGTAAACCGTTACAGTTGCCGTACTTATATTATCCTTTTTTTTTAAAAAAAAAAAAATCTTCGCCATCTTAGTTCACAAATTCACCGCTAATTCCTTCTCGTCATTTTTCATCCAATCACCTTTGATTTTATTTTCGCCTATCACATCACGTTATTTCAATTTGTCCACCTATCAGAGATCGTCTTATTTACACCAATCACAACGCTCCACGTCACTACTTGTTCTGCTTTTTAACCCTCGGTCGTGCATGTTTTGCGTCCTTGAGTTTCCATACCTCGCACACGCAACACCACAGCGCGATAACATGTCCACGTGCTAGCTGGTGTACCGGTACGATCGCCTCCTGGGCCTGCTCAACGCCGAGGAAGTGGTAGTGCAGACCTGCGTACCCGTGACGAACCAGGTCATGTACGTGGTGTTGAGGTAACTCCGAGGAGAGCCCCAAGGAGATCCACGCTACCAATACCGTGATTGCGGCTTACACCACGGCACACAAGTGCCTAGTGTTATTTTGTCACCTGAAGCGAAAGGTCTCCGTGGACACGTATCGAAGCTGCAATCTGCCGTTCACGTATAGAAACAGAGGTACAGTTGCCTAACACTAAGGTCTCCGTGGACACGTATCGAAGCTGCCATCTGACGTTCACGTATAGAAACACAGGTACAGTTGCCTAGCACTAAGGTCTCCGTGGACACGTATCGAAGCTGCAATCTGCCGTTCACGTATAGAAACAGGTATAGTTGCCTAGCACTAAGATCTCCGTGGACACGTATCGAACCTGCAATCTGCCGTTCACGTATAGAAACAGAGGTATAGTTGCCTAGCACTAGCACTAAGGTCTCCGTGGACACGTATTGAAGCTGCAATCTGCCGTTCACGTATAGAAACAGAGGTACAGTTGTCTAGCACTAAGGTCTCCGTGGACACGTATAGAAACACAGGTACAGTTGCCTAGCACTAAGGTCTCCGTGAACACGTATCGAAGCTGCAATCTGCCGTTGACGTATAGAAACAGGTATAGCTGCCTAGCACTAAGATCTCCGTGGACACGTATCGAAGCTGCAATCTGCCGTTCACGTATAGAAACAGAGGTACAGCTGCCTAGCACTAAGGTCTCCGTGTACACGTATTGAAGCTGCAATCTGCCGTTCACGTATACAAACAGAGGTGCAGTTCCCTAGCACTAAGGTCCCCGTGGATACGTATCGAAGCTGCAATCTGCCGTTCACGTATAGAAACAGAGGTGCAGTTGCCTAGCACTAAGGTCTCCGTGGACACGTATCGAAGCTGCAATCTGACGTTCACGTATAGAAACAGAGGTGCAGTTGCCTAGCACTAAGGTCTCCGTGGACACGTATCGAAGCTGCAATCTCCCGTTCACGTATAGAAACAGAGGTACAGTTGCCTAGCACTAAGGTCTCCGTGGACACGTATTGAAGCTGCAATCTGCCGTTCACGTATAGAAACAGAGGTGCAGTTGCCTAGCACTAAGGTCTCCGTGGATACGTATCGAAGCTGCAATCTGCCGTTCACGTATAGAAACAGAGGTGCAGTTGCCTAGCACTAAGGTCTCCGTGGACACGTATCGAAGCTGCAATCTGCCGTTCACGTATAGAAACAGAGGTACAGTTGCCTAGCACTAAGGTCTCCGTGGACACGTATCGAAGCTGCAATCTGCCGTTCACGTATAGAAACAGAGGTACAGTTGCCTAGCACTAAGGTCTCCGTGGACACGTATCGAAGCTGCAATCTGCCGTTCACGTATAGAAACAGAGGTGCAGTTGCCTAGCGCTAAGGTCTCCGTGGACACGTATCGAAGCTGCAATCTGCCGTTCACGTATAGAAACAGAGGTGCAGTTGCCTAGCACTAAGGTCTCCGTGGACACGTATCGAAGCTGCAATCTGCCGTTCACGTATAGAAACAGAGGTACAGTTGCCTAGCACTAAGGTCTCCGTGGACACGTATCGAAGCTGCAATCTGCCGTTCACGTATAGAAACAGAGGTACAGTTGCCTAGCACTAAGGTCTCCGTGGACACGTATCGAAGCTGCCATCTGACGTTCACGTATAGAAACACAGGTACAGTTGCTGACTTTTTAAAAACTCAATATTCTTGGTATATAGAGGCTTATTATGAGGTGATACATCCATTTATATGAATTTTCACGATCCACCACTGCACGATTTCTACCATCGCCAATAAAAATGCATTTAAAAGATTTTACCGCTGACGTACATCCGCTCTCAGGCTCTTTTTACACATAGATCAGCCACACACGTTTTCTGTACGTAAGGCTGCACATGGGAAATGACTGTTTGCAGACTTCAGTTATTCCTGATGTTATTAGTGCAAATATTAAAACTGAGTATTGTGTGTAGTGCTTTTGTGTTGTGCCAGTGCATACGTGTTATGTAAAATGTAAAGAATTAAATAAAAATCAGCAGATACTTCCTTTCTAAGGAGTAACACCAACTGTTGAATATAGATTCTCAAAGTGCTACGTTCGTACGACCTCTACCCTCTATATCTTATAGGTGAGTACGAAAGTATGTAGATCGCGTTAAAATACACAACTTATGTCATATACATCTTTATTGTTGAGTGAACCGTTTTCGAGATATTGCTTGTTATTTACTTAAATTTTCCAATAGTTATTTTCTCAAATGGGAATTCGTTATTCATTTTTTTTTTGTCTTTGATATGCAAAGAGTATTAATCTGTGGCAAAAAGAATGGTACTGCACATAGCAACCAGCTATTAAGAGATATGTATGTGCTTAAAGGCTACTGTTTTTCTATATTCCCCTTGTAAATATATTTTCCCTACATCTACAACAAAATTAGCAATAAAACAGAGTTTGCAAATGTTTATCTCGATTAACATGAACTAGATGGGGAATAAGCGTTTGTAAAAATACTTTGTACAAGAGATGAGAAAAGTCATGTGAGTGTTACACATCAGATTTTTTTTATGTGTTTCAGTGGGTGAATAATAATTAGTTTTGTTGGTATCGTTATCACAGTACTGTTTCACTTGTGAAATCCCGTTCTCTTTGTATTAAAAAAAATGGCTCTAACGATTTTGATGAAAAATATCGTATGTTTAATATAATGTCGTGAGAAATGAAATGTATATCTCGAATTTTCTGGGAATGTCTCCAAAAGTATTCTTCATTGTGAACGTCTTTTTCATAACTGAAAAACCGTAAGAGATAGACAAAATTTTACTACACAAAAAATGTAGATCGCGTTAAAATACACATCTTATGTAATATACATTTTTGTTGTTGAGTGAACCGTTTTCGAGATATTGTTTGTTAATTTTCCAATATTTATTTTCTCAAATGGGACTTCGTTATTCATTTTTTTTTGTCTTTGATATGCAAACAGTATTAATCTGTGGCAAAAAGAATGGTGTTGCACATAGCAACCAGCTATTAAGAGATATGTATGTGCTTAAAGGCTACTGTTTTTCTATATTCCCCTTGTAAATATATTTTCCCCTACATCTACAAGAAAATTAGCAATAAAATAGAGTTTGCAAATGTTTATCTCGATTAACATGAACTAGATGGAGCATAAGCGTTTGTAAAAATACTTTGTACAAGAGTAGAGAACGTCATGTGAGTGTTACACATCAGATTTTTTTTTTTATACAAGAAAATTAGCAATAAAATAGATTTTGCAAATGTTTATCTCGATTAACATGAACTAGATGGGGAATAAGCGTTTGTAAAAATACTTTGTACAAGAGTTGAGAAAGTCATGTGAGTGTTACACATCAGATTTTTTTTTTTGTTTCAGTGGTATCGTTATCACAGTACTGTTTCACTTGTGAAATCCCGTTCTCTTTGTATTAAAAAATGGCTCTAACGATTTTGATGAAAATATCATATATTTAAGATAATGTCGAGAGAAATGAAATGTATATCTCGAATTTTCTGGGAATGTCTCCAAAAGAATTCTTCATTGTGAACGACTTTTTCATAACTGATAAACCGTAAGAGATAGACAAAAGTTTGCTACACAAAAAATGTAGATCGCGTTAAAATACACAACTTATGCCATATACATTTATTTTGTTGAGTGAACCGTTTTTCGAGATATTGCTTGTTATTTCCTTTAAATTTTCCAATACTTATACTTTTTCTCAAATGCGTTATTCATTTTTACTTTCTCTACTACGTATAGTAAGTAGGGGAAGTATTGCATTCCACCCAAAAATTCGATACCGAGATTTCACTGGAAATACATGTTTTGAGAATCACTGAATCCAGAAAAAAAAAAGCATTTTTGGAAACATGTCCGTGTGTGTGTCTGTCTGTGTGTCTGTGTGTCTGTCTGTCTGTGCGTCTGTGTGTCTGTGAACAGCATAACTCAAAAACGAACAGTCGGATAAACACCAAACTTGGTATTTAGGTTCAGTATGCATAACTGGTAAACCATAAGAGATAGCCAAAATTTTACTACACAAAAAATGTAGATCGCGTTAAAATACACAATTTATGTCATATACATTTTTTTTTAGTTGAGTGAACCATTTTCGAGATATTGCTTGTTATTTCCTTAAATTTTCCAATACTTATACTTTTTCTCAAATGCGTTATTCATTTTTACTTTCTCTACTACGTATAGTAAGTAGGGGAAGTATTGCATTCCACCCAAAAATTCGTTACCGAGATTTCACTGGAAATACATGTTTTGAGAATCTCTGAATCAAAAAAAAAAAAAAGCATTTTTGGAAACATGTCCGTGTGTGTGTCTGTCTGTGTGTCTGTGTGTCTGTGTGTCTGTGAACAGCATAACTCGAAAACGAACAGTCGGATAAACACCAAACTTGGTATTTAGGTTCAGTATCTTCCAGAGATGCGACACGAAGGTTTTCAAGAAAATCCCCCCACCCCAGACTACCCTTTACATGGAACATTTTTCGAAAATTTTAATTTTCTCAAAAACGGCTCTAACGATTTTGATTAAAACATCATATGTTTAAGATATTGTCATGTCAAATAAAATGTATATCTCGAATTTTCTGGGAATGTCTCCAAAAATATTCTTCATTGTGAACGACTTTTTTGCATAACTGGTAAACCATAAGAGATAGACAAAATTTTACTACACAAAAAATGTAGATCGCGTTAAAATACACAACTTATGTCATATACGTTTCTTTTGTTGAGTGAACCGTTTTCGAGATATTGCTTGTTATTTCCTTAAATTTTCCAATACTTATACTTTTTCTCAAATTCGTTTATTCATTTTTTTTATGTCCTGAACATGCAAACAGAATGGAATTCGCCACATAGCAACCAGCGTTAAAATATTTGACTATCGCTTAAAAGCTACCAATTAGATTGTACAAGAGTAGAGAAAGTTATGTGAGTGTAACAAATCAGTTTTTTTTATACGCTACTATTTTAGTGTGTGTGTGTGTGTGTGTGTGTGTGTGTGTGAGCGCGCGCGCGAGTACGTGCCTAGGAACCGTGCGCCACAAGCCAAAACGACGACGTTATAGAAAAACTTTATCAATTGCCTACCGGCCAGGGACAACCGCTAAAAAACCTGAAAAAAGCTCTAAGAGTATTCTAACGCTTACCGATCTGGAAAACCCTTGAAAACAAGATAGTACACTTTTGAGATATTGCTTGTTATTTCCTTAAATTTTTCAATACTTTTTTACTTTCTCTACTACGTATAGTAAGTAGGGGAAGTATTGCATTCCGCCCAAAAATTCGATACCGAGATTTCACCGGAAATACACGTTTTGAGACCTCCTGAATCAAAAAAAAAAAAAAAAAAAAAAAAAAAGCATTTTTGGAAACATGTCCGTGTGTGTCTGTCTGTCTCTCTGTGTGTGTGTGTGTGTGTGCGCGCCAGTACGTGCCTAGTATCCGTGCGCCGACAAGGTAAAACTTCATCATTTGCCTACCGGGCAGGGACAACCGCTAAAAACCTGAGAAAACCTCCAAAATTAGAAACGCCTTCGTCAACCAGTACAGAAAACGCCTACCAACCAGGGAAAACCTATGAAAAAGCAGAAAGAGCTTGCATTTGTTTACCATCCGCAGAAAACTCCCAAAAAAAAAAAAAAAAAAAAAAAACTAGTCATTTTAAAAAAAAAAAGGAAAAAGACCAATAATATAAGTATGGTAGAAACAGCTTGCATTCGTCTACCAACCAGAGAAAACCCCCGAAACACTAGTTATTTAAAATTGCTGATGAGTTCTGGATAGGCTTTTGCAAATGTTGTTGGTAGCAAAACTTGCCTTTTCCATCACCTCCAACATACCCCACTCCCACACCTTTTTTTCTTTCCACCAATCATAATCTCTCTTATTCTCGCCAATCAGCAACTTTCATTTGTTCCTTTCCACCAATAACATCACTTCTTATTCCCACCAATGACAACTTCACACGTCACTTTCTGTTATACTTTTTATCCCTCGTTCGCCATCTTTCCCCCTCTTTCAGACCCCAACCACCGCACAGTCAACACCTCGCCGCTCCTTAACCTCAACTTCGTGCCTCCGCCATCTTATTTAGTTCACATTTTTACCACCGCGCCTCTCATCTCTCAACCAGATTGCCTGCAAGAACAGATCTCGTTCATTCGCACCTCGACGGTTGCCTCGGCAGCAGCTACTGCCAACACCTACGTCGTACACGTTTTTGACCGCTTTCGACCGGCTTGAGAACCCTGCTCCTACGTACGCTAGCGACCATCACGATGGTCCAGTACCAGGTTTTGGTATAGTTAAATTACGCCTCTGCAAAGGGTGTCTGTACCGCTTTAAAAACCTAGGTATATCAGTGCGTAGTGATGTTGGTTGATCTTAAAGCTGGTTAAGCATTTTCAAAAACAGTTTGCTTTTATTTTTCCGCCTCGCGTGCCGCGCTTTTGGTGACGCATCCACACCGGTAACAGGTAAGTAACACACGCATAATTATTTTTCGGACCTGCTTGGCGTAGGAATATATCCTTTCGTGTTTTGGTACTGTAACCTCAAACCTCCTTACCCTCCTCTTGCGTCCGCCATCTTGTTTAGTTCTCACCGCATCTCCTTGTCGCAGACCCTCCGCCATTTTTAGTTCCCGCTATTTTAACCTCAAAATCTACTCTTCTAACCTCTTGCTACCGCCATCTTCTTTTAGTTCCCATTCTC
The DNA here is from genome assembly GCA_030765065.1 of Deroplatys truncata. Classification (NCBI taxonomy): domain Eukaryota; kingdom Metazoa; phylum Arthropoda; class Insecta; order Mantodea; family Mantidae; genus Deroplatys; species Deroplatys truncata. The sequence continues at coordinate 282,677,881 of CM060975.1, forward strand.
ACCACCGCGTCTCCTTACCCCCACCTCTTGCGACCGCCATGTTCACCACTAACCTCCAAATTTCCTCGTCCTTAAACCTCTTGTCTCAACCACCTTGTTTAGTTCCCATTTTCGCCACCGCATCTCATATCGCCCCATCTCTCTATCCACTCAAGAAAACTACCATCCAACGTTCAAAAATTGCTGATCAGTTCACGACAGGCTTTTGCAAATCTTGTTGCTAGCAAAACTTACCTTTCCCATCACCTCCAACATACCCCATTCCTTTTTCTTTCCACCAATCATAACCTCTCTTATTCTTACCAATCAGCAACTTTCATTTGCTCCTTTCCACCAATAAAATCACTTCTTATTCCCACCAATCACAACTTCACACGTCACTTTCTGTTACACTTTTTATCCCTCGCTCCCCATCTTTTCCCTCTTTCAGTCCCGACCTCCGCACACACAACACCTCGCCGCTGCTCACATCTCCGAACCAAATTGCCGGCGAGAACAGATCTCGTTTATTCACACCTCGACGGTTGACTCGACAGCAGCTACTGCGAACACCTACGTCGTACACGTTTTTGACCGCTTTCGACCGGCTTGAGAACCCTGCTCCTACGTACGCTAGCGACCATCACGATGGTCCAGTACCAGGTTTTTGGTATAGTTAAATTACGCCTCTGCAAAGGGTGTCTGTACCGCTTTAAAAACCTAGGTATATCAGTGCGTAGTGATGTTGGTTGATCTTAAAGCTGGTTAAGCATTTTCAAAAACAGTTTGCTTTTATTTTTCCGCCTCGCGTGCCGCGCTTTTGGTGACGCATCCACACCGGTAACAGGTAAGTACCACACGCATAATTATTTTTCGGACCTGCTTGGCGTAGGAATATATCCTTTCGTGTTTTCGTACTGTAACCTCAAATCTCCTTACCCTCCTCTTGCGACCGCCATCTTGTTTAGTTCTCACCGCATCTCCTTGTCGTAGACCCTCCGCCATTTTTAGTTCCCACTATTTTAACCTCAAAATCTACTCTTCTAAAACTCTTGCTACCCCCATCTTCTTTTAGTTCCCATTCTCACCACTGCATCTCCTTACCCCCACCTCTTGCGACCGCCATGTTCACCACTAACCTCCAAATTTCCTCGTCCTTAAACCTCTTGTCTCAACAACCTTGTCTAGTCCCCATTTTCGCCACCGCATCTCATATCGCCCCCATCTCTCTATCCACTCAAGAAAACTACCATCCGACGTTCAAAAATTGCTGATCAGTTCAAGACAGGCTTTTGCAAATCTTGCTGCTAGCAAAACTTACCTTTCCCATCACCTCCAACATACCCCACTCCCACACCTTTTTCTTTTCCACCAATCATAATCCCTCTTATTCTTACCAATCAACAACTCTCATTTGCTCCTTTCCACCAATAAAATCACTTCTTATTCCCACCAATCACAACTTCACACGTCACTTTCTGTTACACTTTTTATCCCTCGCTCCCCATCTTTACCCCTCTTTCAGTACCGACCTCCGCACAGACAACACCTCGCTACCCAGCTCCTCTCCATCACGCGAACTCCATACTCCTCCATCTCCCTTCCTCCATCTCCCACCCCAAATTAACGAACCAATCAAAACACTCCACGTCACTTCCTCAATTCTTTCAACTCGTCCCGGAATAGCCAACCGATTTAACGATAATCCTAACGCTCAGGGCGCTTTTCAAACTTACCGCCGCCGCCGTCGCACGCAGCGACACTAGCGACACTAGCGCCCCTAGCGGCAGGATTATCGTTAAAACAATTGGCTCATCCGGGACTATTACTACTAAGGTGAAAGTATATTCAGACCACATCAGCTTAACTTTCATACAACGGTGTAGATTATGTAGTGGAAAACTTGCTAGATACATTCATGCAATATCTGCATTTGATATTGAGATTATACACATTCCTGGCAAAAATAATACCTTCAGTGATTTGCCATCAAGATTGAACTACAACCCACAAATTCCCGAAAATATTGAAAGGCCTAGAAATGAAGTCAAAATATTGACAATTGAAATTCCTTAGGAAAAACATTTATGGATGGACTGAAAGAAAATGGCATTAAACAATATTTTTCGTCAAGATACAGACCAAACTCCAACCCAGTGGAGAGGGAAATTAAGGAAATTCCAAATTATTTAAGGGTGCTCTGTCATCGTAAACAAACCCAATGGTATGGATACGTGAATTTCGTTCAGAATCTACTAAATGAAACCGTAAACAATGTAACAGGATACAAACCATGTGAACTTAAGTTAGGAAAGAGGATCAATACAATGCGTAAGAAAATTCCAGAAGCCATTCCAGATGCGCACTCGATACCACAAACAGAAGAAGAGATGTTCCGAAAAGCATTCGAGAGGATGAAGAAAAAGGCCATAAAGAGAAAAATTAAACATGAAGAAAAGAAGAGAAAGGAATGGAGGATCAAAATGGGAGATTTAGTTTTGGTTAAAACCAATAAATTGTCGGATAAAGCAAATAAACTTTATTGGCGAATGTTTCTCAAATACCATGGACCATATGAAGTTGTTGAAGTATATGGAACAAATACATATGAGTTATGTAATCCAACAACTCTATAAAGCATTGGAAAGTTCCATATTGAGATGCTGAAACCATACAACAATGACGATAAACGTGAAACAGAAGACAAAGATGATAAATAGTAAATGCTGGATAGTTAAAGACGAAATGCAGAGCAATGTATTGGAACGTAAGAGGGTTTATTATGTATGTATGTCATAAGAAAGCAGAAATAAATTTTGGACATAACTAAATGTTTAAAAGGAAAATAACATTTTATTAGTAACTGTAACAGCATTTGAAATAAAGCATGATGCTATATTAAAGTAAAGTACGTAGATATAATTCCAAGAGTATTGTGAATACACAGTACAAAACAACAAAAATGGGGTAAAAGTAATTAAAACAAATATTTATGTAGCAAACAGAACATGTGAAACAGTGCCTAGATTTAAGAGATGTAAATATATTTGTGTAGAGGGTGAATATTTTAGTAAATATGTATAGTAATTACAAAAATTCTTAAGTGCACAAATTTTTGTCAACAACTTAAGAAAGTAAACAATTTTGTAACAGTAATTAAATAATTCAGGGTACAGTATTTGCTATAAAAATTGTAATGTCAGATTAAAGTCTAAACAAATTAAACCAGAGCCAGTAAATAGTGGTAGGATAAAGAAAAAAACATATGTCGTGTGTTAAATACGTGTGAAGTGTCAAGTGAAAGTGATAGCGTGTGTTCCAAGATTTAGGAAACTAAAAACCCAATTATAAAATTTCCAAACAGGTTGTAAATATTCATAATTATGTTTCTAATGGGGCATATCATGCAGTAATTTGTATCACAAATTAGTTAAATGTAAATAATGATTGTAATATGAATATGCATTTTTATGTGACATTGATTTGAGATGTTTGTTGATTGTAATTATTGTTGGGAAGTAAGTTTATACTGCCTTACTGAAACTGAAAGTAATAGCGTACAATAATGCAGCGAGGGGGTGAGCTGTTTATCATTATTGGAAACGAGGAAGTTACGTAATGTTGGCGCGTTTTCCTTTAGAATCTTCTGGAACATTTCCCTAGAGCATATGTATTCATAATTTTCATTGGATATAAAAATGGACGCTAATGTTGGCGCGTTTTATTAGCCAATTGCAGCTCAGTTATAATCTTTAGGCATATCGGGGTGTAGGAGTATAAAAGGTAGGTTAGAGGTAAAGACCCCGTCAGTTCGCCGAAAATATTTGTATGATACACGTCGCCTTCAGTCCAGCAGAAATATTACACGTCGGCTATCGATTCACAAGTTACGCGTAGCAGAATTATGAAAAATCTAAAGTGTTGTAAAGTTAATTATACAAAAAGTTGAATACGCGAATTAAGAGTGATCAGTAATGAAGTTATTATAACAGTTTCAGTTTGGCGAGTGTCAAGATCAATGTGTAAATGTGATAGTGACTGTGTTCGACAATAAAAGTGTAAAACAAATTCCTTCATCAGTGTTATCTTTGGATAAAAGATTCCTTTCCGTTTACACAACCTGTATAAAGAGAAGTGCTTGACCGAAAAGATCATAGCTAGCCGGAGGACAGTAAACCAAAATTAAATAAAAATAACAGTAGCATTCTTTCAAACAAACATTAATACTACCGCAAATTGCTAACACCAGATGGAGCTACAAACCTAACAAAGAATTACGTCACAAAATGGCATCACCACGTGAAGTAAACACACACACACACACACACAAACATTATAAATAATACCGTCGCAAATTGGCTCCTAAACGAGGGGCTCAACAAATTAAATAAACAACATAAAATACCCACAATCTATTGTAAAATATTGGGCTTTAAAGTAGTTGCAGTATATGAACATTTTTTTCTTTCTTGTTGCGAGTAAGTTGAATTTTGAAGAGAACGAATGGTGAATTGTAAAGGCAATGTATAGAAAGTTGTGAAACAAAGTAACTTTTATGTATAATTGTTAGCGGAATGGGTAACTACGTTTTAATGAAAGTTGTAATTTCCGAATTTGTTATTCTCCTAAATGCTGGCTTTAAGTTACCATTAAATTTTATGCCAGGATGTTTCATTGCACAGCTCTTACTACTGTTTTGTGATCTTAGTAATCCTTCTTATTGTATGCCTTTAGGATGAACTATTTCTCTGTTGAATACGATCCACTCTTGTGGGCGTGTTGTGATCAGGGAGAGAGAAGTAGGTCACACCATCAGCCATTACCAAGCCATAGTTTCGTTAACTATGAAATTACGCTTTCCACTATTATCCATTAAGCAAGTTAACGGAAAGGGTAGTACTAGCGTGAAGACACATTTAATGTTACATAGTACCAGTAAAGTGTAACTGTTGTCGCAAATAACACGTTAAAATAAAAACTTACCAATTAGAAGCCTCCAGGGAAAGTTTTTCAGTGAATACCGCTTCACCAAACGACCATTTATATGGAAATGCTTTCCTAACTTTTTATTTTCTCAAAATTGACTGTCAATGATTTTTATTAAAATACACATTTTTGAGAAATACTATGAACTTCTGTGAAGCCCTCCTTATTCCAATTGAATTTAATGTAATTAAACATTTAATAAAGTTAGACAAAAACTTATTGTTTTTTAATTCTTCCATCTATACTGCGCCTTTAACTACAATAGTCATATCGGCGGTCTTAGCTTTGGAACATATTGCCTATCGGAAATGGTGTTAACTGTGTACATTGTTATTGTATTTCTGTTTTTTCTTTGGGTTTTATACATTAAATCACACACACACACACACACACACACACACTCACACACACATTTACAGTCCCATCCATACTTGCAGACTCTGGGGAGCATAGGGAAAAATCTTGGCTAGAGAAAAATTCCCTCACCCAGCCGGGAATCAAACCCTTGCACAGCAGGCATATGCTCTAAAAGGCTTATTGTAAAAAATGTAGAGCTAAATAAAATACATACTTTGTCTTTTATGTATCCAAGGACATTTTCCAAATAATCGTCTTACGTTTTATCATTACCTTGGTGAAAATAAACAAATACTTTTTCGCATATTGTGGCGTATTATTAATTTAATTGTCCTTACTAGACGCACTGTTGTGTTGTATTGTTGCTACCAGACGTAGCATTATTGGGTCTCCTTAGATATATTTCGGCTTAACGGCATCTCCTTTTGGTGCGGATCACGCCAAAGGGAAGGATCTATTTGAAATCGTGTATGACGTCAGCCCTGTCTGGCTTTGGCTAGACACGGTTGGTGTGGGCAAGATAGCGTTACTCGAGAGTAAGTGGTCTTTGGAACCAGTCGTGTGTGGCCGGTCTACGGTCTGAGGCATCTCCCTCCATCCTGTTTTCTTTGTTAACTATGTAGAGAAGCCAAATCCCAGGGAATGTGTGTATGTAATCTTTCAATGCAATATAAAAACCCACGCCTTCCCTATATATTTACAGACTAAGGTCCCCGGACTTTATGCTGCCAGCGAGTTGTGCCCCCATGTGCGTGTTGGGGTGACCTAAATTAATATTTTTCTGGTAAACTTCTCGGCCTTCACCCCAACATGTAACAATATGTTTATTGCTAGAAAATATATACGTTATCCAAATGTTAGTGTTATATATCCTTCCTGCACTTAACAAATTTGGTATTGTTTAACAGAAAACCATTTGTGGACAAATGTTATACCGGCTAACGTAACAGACTTAGCAGAATCTGTACTCGTACGAATAGTACAATACACGAGGGATATACTATGTGTGTATTGATTTACACTTTTCGTTCTTGACTCCATAACTTATAATCTGGTATAAAAATCCTTCAGCTCAACTCCGGTCTTACATTCCCCCTAAGTATTTCCTTGTGTCACTCGTGTGGCAGTATCTAGCACTTGAAGTCCACTCGGGCCGCGCGAAATGTTCATGCGGCCCACGCCCGAGCATAGCTCGGGCACGTATTTCTAACGATTTTAATGCAATTTCACGGCTGTAACTTGGCTTGGGTTATACGGCGGTCAGGCACTTTTATCTTTTAGCTGTCTGATCTGCCTGATTGTGCTGCCATGTGTCCTCGCTTTAGTAAACTTTTAGGAAGTAGATGAAAGTTGGTAATATTAGCTGCTCTCACGCCATTTACCTAGAAGTTGATCAACTCTTTGTTCCATTTGGTGTTTATAAATGTTAAAGTGCAGCGATTTCCTCGAACTTCTACGATCCGAAGATGAAATTCAAGATTTAATCAATGAAGTATTGGAAAATTCCAATTCCGATGGAGAACTTTTCGAGCTTTCGGACAAGAAATATATTCCAGATAATGCTGGTAAATAATAATGGTTATTGTTATAAAAAATTAACCTTTTCGGCATGAGTAATGCACTTTTCATCTCACAGAAGCTGCAGTATATAAAAAGGTTTGTGTTATTTTGTATATAGATGCTGATGGCGAGGACGGCAGAAATAATGATTCAGATTCAGCTGAACTTCGTGATGCCACAACCGCCCACATGGATTCTGTTCAACCCGGGACTTCTGCAACTATATCCCCAATTGTGAAGGAAGGTTTCCAGAAATGAAGCCATCTGGTGGTGTCCAGACGTAAAATTCCGCTTTGCAGACCAAAATGTTTGATTGTACCATACTAAAGATAGATATGTATAAATATGATGTAAGCTGCTTTACGCAGATTTTTTAAAAATCACATTTTCGTACCATTGTAAATTGAAAATAAAACATTAATGCAGAAATTATGACATTTCTTAGTTTTTAAGAAATCCTTGAAACCCGTACATTCAGAATATAGTAAGACATTTAAGCAGCTTTCTTGTTGTACTGTAAATAATTATACAAAATAGGTGAAAAAAGCCCAGGGTTACTTGACTCTTCAACTGAAGAAATGTCTGGGAATCAGAGTGCTAGATAATCCAGAATAGCTTTATCAGAATTTGTCCTCCCAAAACTACAACTGCTTCTGGATTTTCAAACTTGGGTACTCGTCGGTGTTTTTCAAAGCCTCCAAAAGTGGTTAATTTATGAGGCCAAGTTGGAGGTCCCGGGTTTGATTCCCAGCTGGGGGATGGGGATGTTTCTTTAGCCAGGATTATTCTCCATCCTTCCTAGAGTCTGGAAGTATAAGTGAGAGGAAGTAGGTGTTTGAATTTAATGTATATTAACAAAACCCAACGTAAACAATCCCAAAGATACACAATAGTAAATGACTTGCCGATGAGCAAAATTGTTCCAACGGTAAAGCCACCGATATGTCCTCAGATGTTAAATACGTCCTATAAATGAAACGAAAAGAAAAAATCTGATGCGTTACATTCACATGACTTTCTCTACTCTTGTACAAACTATTTTTACTAAACCTTATTCTCCATATGCTTCATGTTAATCGAGATATCGAGACGTTAATCTTATTGCTAATTTTCTTGTAGGTGCAAGGGCTATTGGTAGGCTTTAAGCGATAGTCAAATATTTTAAGAGCTGGTTGCTATGTGGAGTATTCCATTCTCTATGCATTACCAGGACAAAAATAAAAAATGAATAACGAATTCCCATTTGAGAAAAAGTATAAGTATGGAAAATTTAGGGGAATAACAAGCAATATCTCGAAATTGGTTTACTCAAAAAACTGTTTATGATATAAATTGTGTATTTTGGCGCGATCTAAATTTTTTGTGCAGTAAAATTTTATCTATCTCTTATGGTTTAGCAGTTATGCAAAAATCGTTCACAATGAAGAATAGTTTTAGAGATATTCCCAGAAAATTCGAGATATACATAATATCCATAAAATATATGATATTTTAACCAAAAAAGGTTGAGCTATTTTTGAGAAAATTAAAATTTTCCATGTTCCATGTAAAGGGTAATCTGGGGTGGGATGATTTTCTTGAAAACCTTCTTGTCTCGTCTCTGGAACATACTGAACCTAAATACCAAGTTTGGTGTTTATTGACTGTTCGTTTCTGAGTTATGCTGTTCACACACACACACGAACATGTTTCTAAAATTACTTTTTTTGGATTCAGGAGGTCTCAAAGCATGTATTTCGGTGAAATCTCGGTATCAAATTTTTTACTGGAATACAATACTTCCCGTACTTACTATACGTAGTAGAGAAATTAAACAAAAATCGAATGTGATACATTCACATGCCTTTTTCTACTCTCTGTAGTTTATTAGTAGGTATACAAACTCTTACTAAAGCTTAGAGAACAGCGATAGTCAAGTGTTTTAAGATCTGGAAGCTATACACTGTGCTCTTTCCATGTAAACGTCAGAAACAACTGAATGTTGACAGGACTGAAGAGAATGATCAAGTAATAAACAACTCGATCCACTAATAACTGGTATCTCAGAAATGACATATGGCACAAAAAAGGTCATTAAATAAATTGTGTGTTTTAAAGTGATCTACATTTTTTGTACAGTATGTTTACGACTATTGTTTAATGTTTATAGTTATACAAGGTTATACAAAATTACTTCCGGATGAAGAGGACTTCACAGATCATTCTAGAAAATTGAAGATATATATTTTGTCATGTAAATATCTTCTGTATATGGAATTTTAATCAAAATCGTTACAGCCATTTATTTAGAAATAAAATGTTCTAAAATGTTTCATGTAAAGGGTAGATTGGTGTGGAGGATTTTCTTGAAAAACTTTGTGTCGCATCTTTCAAAGATACTGAACATAAATATCCAGCTTGGTATTTATCTGACTTTTTGAATTTGAGTTACGCTATTCAATCTCAGACACGCGCGCGCAGACATTTTCAAAAAAGGCTTTATTTGGATTCAGGGTTCCCAAAAATTGTATTTCTTGTGAAATCTCGATATCGAATATCTGAATGGAATGCAATACGTTTTCTAGCTAGTATGTACGTGGTAGAGAAAGTAAAAACTTTTGGGATGGTACAGTGTTTGGTAGCACCTAGAACCCAATCATCGTTGTCACTCACCTCTAGGAATTAGTGTAGTGTAGAACGTTGTACGTTTTCTTCCGCATTCTCTCCCGTTTCTGCATGCCTTTTATTTGATGGTTATCGCGGGTTCTGTGAATGCCCTAAATTTGAAGTTTGTAGGCATATTGGTACGAGAATTCCTACTAAACAGGACCGTTTATACCACTTAGCACAGTGTGTAAAAGGAAGACCAAATATCTGTTGGAAAAGTTTGCGTATCGGCCAACAATATATTCACAAACCTCATCAAATAATTGATTCTGAGGCTTGACAGACATCGAGGATACCTGCATCGTAATAAAGATGTGGAAGGGGTGGCTCACTTTCTGTAAACAGGGTGCAGCGACTTTAACCTTGAAACGTGCTCTTTTGACCCAAGAGGAAGTGGATTAAATTTGGAATAATGGCAGATTCCTCCTTGAAAATATACTCCATAAATTAATTAACAAGCCGAATTTCTTCCATTTAATAAACTCACACTTCAATAACACAGATGATTACAATTTACAAAACCCTTATTCGTTCACCATTCTTTACGGCTTCAATGCTTTAAATTAAATTACAATAATTACAGAATTGCTTCCTGCTCTCACATTTACCGATATATTTCTAAGCTAACAGCAATAAGTCTATAGTTCAGACGATCAATCTTTTCCCAGTGAAGAATTACTAAAGAGAATTTTGAATACGTTATGCCAAAAATGAATTTAGAAATACCGTGCAGAATGCCTTCTATCTAAACGTTGTCCTGTTTTCCTCGTAACCTAGCTCGCCGTCGAAGAAAGATCAGCCTTGTAGACAGCACATTGAAGCAAGCTGGAACTGATCCGGCGCCTGCGCAGTCAACGATGACAATCGCCTGACGTACTGCGTGACTCAAAATAACTGCGCCCTTTCTTCTTGCTGTTGTCGTCTGCTTGAGAACCACTACCATAGTCGTTTCACTTCTGTTCCCGTACATGTCAGCCTTCCTTTAGTACAGCCCAGTCGCCTAAAGTAGGTTTCTCGGGAGGGTCAATTTGGCACAACCTCTAAGCAGTTTCTTGCTGGTGAGAGACGTACTTCTTTGGAGTGCCCTTTCTTGAGGAAGATATTGAAAATTGGAACTTGACATGTCTATTTGTTTGGCCAAACCCTAATGCCTAGCTGTTTGACAGTGTTATATCTTTAAACAAAATACAAGATAGCATTATAACCATGCCAAGGTTGTTCCGAATGCTTCGGGCTTTACCAACCTACAAAATTGCAGGAACTGACGTATCGCATTTCTCCCATATTATAGGAATTCGCATATTCCCATTCCTCACAGATTTTTACCTGTTAGCATTTTATAGGAATTCACAGCGAACCGGTTAATGCTGCCAAACCCTGCAAGCGATCACTTGTAAATCTCTGCAGGGACCCATTCCAAAGAGTTTCTGCCTTAATCACCCTCTCTAGTGTCTGCTCAAGAATACCCCACCCCAAGCTACCCTTTACATGGAACATTTGTCGAAGGTTTTGGCTTCCTCAAAAATGGCTCGTAACAATTACGATTAAAATTCCATAATATCTAAGTTATATACATAACAAATAAAATGTAAATCTTGAACTTTCTGGAAATACGTTTTGAAGTCCTTTTCATTCGAAAGTAATTTTGTTTAATTTTTTCACTGGTGATTCCCAAGATATAAACACACACAAAAGTAGAACTCTTAAAACACCTGTTTATTTCGAGTAAGTTTTTTCATGGATAATCTATTTCTGAGATATCTGTTATTATTGGTTGAGTTTTTCATTTTGTCAGTTTTTATACTGATGTCGTTATTCAGCTGTTTCTCTCGATGCCGCGGAAACAGTTGAATTTCAGTGTCAATATAAATCGCCCCGCTTTTAAACTTTCCTCTATACTCCTACTATCTAAAACTAAATGTATAACATATCTATTTCTGGAAAAGTTTGATCTCCATTTACATGAAATAGATAGAAAGAAGAATAGTCTAAATAAGAATAGTGTGTAAAATTTGCAATATAGAGATAAGTAACAATGGGTAGAGAACGTCATGTGAATGTAACACATAAGAATGCTTCTTTTGTACCCTTTACTTTTGCCGGAGCAAGTGCTCGTAAAAGTTTGACATGACCGTTGCACCAGGTATACATATATGTTTTGAGATCCACCAGATGTAGGTGTGTGTCTAACTGGACATAGCATATTGTAGTAGCGACCCTTAGCACAGTTAGCCCCGGGGCTGCTCACAACAGGAGGGAATAGCTTCAGATGTAGAGACGGTCGGGAACTAGGTAATAGGCGCCATAGGGTGTTTGAGAAAGGGACGTTGGGGGCTCTTCGGAAAAGCGGGGTGGTCATGCAAGAACTTAATGGTATCCACACATGACTTATATGTCGAGCTCTCGAATATCTGTAAAATAACACAATGGCAATGGTTAACTTATTAGGGTGGGGCTCAGAGACCTAACAGACGTAACCTCGGCATCGTTACGAGTCGTGAAACGATTACAAGGCTTGTACCACATTCGTGATCAATAAATATGCTTGTGAGAGCTAAATATGCAACCTTGTGCCCTCAAAGCCTGTTCTTCCTTCATTACCACATCTTTCGAAACTTAATGCAATCTGATGATACTCTTCTTCCTCGGATCGACTTTCACGACGGACTGCTACAATATCATATCAACAATTTAATATTTCTTATTTCTTTCTTGACCGACTTTTTGAAATCTAGAGCAGGTAGTTTGTTCATTAGGAATTTTCCGAGATACATATATATCAATGTATTAATTAATATGGAGCAAAGGTTTTGTAAAATGTCCTATAATTTTGGCCTATACTATATGCAGATAGTAGGTATATTATATTGCGAGATACTTCATTCAGGGCAACTTATGTCCCTAAATAGTAAATTATCATACAGGTGCGATAAGTAAACTTATTGGAAAACGAGTTAACAGTATATTCACCACTGCACTTAACGCATGTGTATTACATACTATTTTACCTTCTCTACCACGTACACAGTAGGTAGAAAATGTATTGTACTACACCAAAAATTCGATATGGAGATTTCACCGGAAATACCCGTTTTAGGAAACCTTGAATCCAAAAAAAAAGCGTTTGTAGAAAAATGTCCGCGCGCGCGCGGTGTGTCTGTTATTATCATAACTCAAACACGAAAAATCGGATAAGTACCAAACTTCGTATTTTTCTTCAATACACTCTAAAAATACGACACTAAGCTTTTCAAGAAAATCTCCCGACCACAAACTACGGTTTACATGGAACATTTTTCGAAATATTTTGTTTTATAAAAATGGCTCAAACGAGTTTTATTAATATGCCATATATTAACGATATTTACATTACAAATAAAATTTATATCTTGAATTTTTGGGAGCTTTTCCAGTTCCCTTCATTCGAAAGGAATTTTTTATTATCTTGTATAACTGTTAAACATTAAGCGATTGAGGAACATGTACTACACAAAAATAATAGATCTCTTTAAAACATACAATTTATTCCAAATAAAATTTTTGTATCATAAGGAATTTTTGTATCCGTTAATAATGATTCGAATTTTTCATACTTGTCCGTTTTCTTGAGGTTCTGTCAAAGTTCTGTTTCTCACGATTGCATGGAAACAGTTTTAAGGCCAGCATGTAGCCTTCAGTTCTTAAACATTTGACTGTCGCTATTCCTTTTGTGTCTATAACGAAATGTGTAATGTAGCTATTTCTGCAAGGGTTTATTTAGATTCAAATGAAGTCGAAATAAAAATAAGCTTCTGTAAGCATAGTTAGTATATCCCCTAATAAACGACATAGGACGGAGAAAGTCACGTGAATGTATAAAAATAGCACTTACAAGAAAACAAAATTAATTACTGCAATATGTTAAACATGGTGGTTCCAGTAGGAAGCTCACCAGCATTGATCTTGGTGGTGAACTAACCGTATATAGGTCAATACTGCAATACTTGTAGTTCATTCTTTGGTGAAGCTAGAATTAAACTGTAAGAAAATATTAACAACATAAAGGAAGTAAATATTAGTAGGCAGGATTTGAATTGCAAAATTCAGCTAATCAAATATGATTATATGCCTTGTATGATAAGTAAGAGGATTTAACATAGTTCCTGTACATACGCGCAATAAAATGGACAAAGCACGCAAGTAGGTTAGGTTACCAATATTGAACGCAGGAAATCCAACTATCCAATACTACAGCATGAACGGGGAGAATGGGCTCTAGCTTGCAAAAACAGCGTTTCCTTTGATTGTGTAGCCTTTGTCTGTCTAAATGTTTGGCCGATCGTACACGACGAATCAAATATTACCTTTACATATACGAGGGACACCGTTTATATTTTGATCCTTGGTGACCCAGAATGTTGTAGGTGACATCTGACGTTTCCAATGGAAAGTTTGACGTTTTTGACCATAATCCACTTCAAACATTTTGTCAATAGAGGGTCATTTGTTTTGTTTACACTAACTTGAAAACTGTGTGTCAACAAAAACATGGAATTAACTCATGACAATGTTCGTGCAATGATTTATTATGACTTTCGACGTGGATTATTAAGACAAGAGTCCATCGATCAACTAACTTCCAATTTGGCGACGAAGCTCCATCCTTTGCCGCTGTGAAACGCTGGTATAATGAATTTAATCGTGGCCGCCGTTCGCTCAATGATGAAGTTCGCGAAGGTGGTCCAAAATCAGTTGTGCCAGGAAACGTTGATGCGGTGCAAAAACTAATAATGTAAGATCGTCACTTACGATATTGTGAGATTGAGGCAACCCTAGGAGTAGAAATGTTATGCCGATTTGAGCGCACAGAGAGATGCCGAAAAACTGATAAGCTTCTTTGATCTATGCCGCTAGCCCCGCCCCCTCCCTTTGTGCGCTACTATTTGCCGCCCGGTCGCGTGCCGCTAGCTCCGCCCCCTTCCCTTTGTGCGCTGATCTAATGCCGACAGTCGCTGTGCCGGCAAGTCCTCCCCCCTCCCCCTGTGGTCACGTGCCGGTGACCCGCCCCCCTCCCTCCCCCATACGCGTGTCCTCCCTCCCCTTTGTGTTCTGGTTGGTTCCCTGTGGATAGGTGGGAGAGTGTGTATTGTTCCTATACGGTGACTACATTCCCGCCCCCCTCATTGTGACTTGTCTAAATCCCTGCCGTGTGATTGGCTTGGGGTAGGGGATGTGCCGCTCGGGGTGAGGGGTTATATGTGAGGGTTCTCGGTGCGTGACGTTGGCGGTGTGGGAATGCGATTCTCGATGCCTGCCGCACATCGGCAAATCGTTTGAGTACATAATTGCCTCAATCAATTAGGTAATGTGTGTTATTGAAAAAAGAATGCCCATCATATTACTACTAATGCAATTAAACGCTGTTCGTCGAGCAATTAAGTATTTTTGATTGAATCGCGCACACCTTGTCCTAAACCCCCCTTATATTACTACTATTGCAATGAAACGCGGCTAGTCGGTTGATGAATACATTTAAGTATTTTTTGAATGATTAATTGACTCGCGCGCAACTGTTCGTTATCGTATATGTGTGGTAGCATGTGTATAATTATTACGAGTAATAACATTTATTTAATTCTACTTTTGAGGGAAAATATATTTTGGATTTATAAGAATATTACAACACATAGATGAAAGGACAGACTTGACGTAACACTCGTTATCGCGTGATAATTGCGGTGGAACCTCGACCGCAACCTTCCGCTCCGAGACGTTTCACGCGAATGACTAACTCTCGATATTTGGACTGGCAAGTCGACTTCCGCATCCCCTCCACTCCCGCTTCAGTTCGCAACATACACTAGCGCGCCAAGTGGTAATATGAGTGAAACTCCAGCGAGTGTTCCCCCACAGCGCCCCTGGCGGTCATATCCGAAAGTTGTGAATTCACCATATTTAAATTCGAGGTGTACGCAAGACGGCCATCTTAACTCTATATAATTCTGCGAAATATGATTCCGGAAAAAAATAAAGGGGAATTAACATGCAAGGGGCGTTCATGTCGGCTCCGGAGGAATTGATTATGAAATAAATAAAAAATAAATAAGACTCTCGCTGATCGATGAATACAATGAATAATTAATGTAATTGACTCGCGCTCCTAGAGATATCTCACCCAAATTATTCATCTACCATGAATATCTCACTTCTAATGAAACGACGCAGTCTATCGATTAAAAACAATTAAGTTTTTTTTGATTGATTAATGTAATTGACTCGCGCGCAACTGTTCGTTATCGTATATGCGAGAATATTACGCGTATATAACTATTACGGCTAATAACGTGTGTTTAATTCTTCTTTTGACTGGAGGGTTTATAAAAAATATTACATTGCTTAGATGAATTAAAAAGCAACTTAAAGCGAAATTGCAAATAGCTTGTATGAGACGTTAACACGAGAACCCTTTACGAAAAAACGATCGATGAATACAATTAAATATTTTTATTAATTAATGTAATTGACTCGCGCTCCTAGAGATATCTCACCCAATTATTCATCTACCATGAATATCTCACTTCTAATGAAACGACGCAGTCTATCGATTAAAAACAATTAAGTTTTTTTTTGATTGATTAATGTAATTGACTCGCGCGCAACTGTTCGTTATCGTATATGCGCGATTATTACGCGTATATAACTATTACGGCTAATAACGCGTGTTTAATTCTTCTTTTGACTGGAGGGTTTATAAAAAATATTACATTGCTTAGATGAATTAAAAAGCAACTTAAAGCGAAATTGCAAATAGCTTGTATGAGACGTTAACACGAGAACCCTTTACGAAAAAACAACACGCAATGTGACAGCAATGCCCCGTCCATCAGGAGAGGCGGTTAAACCAGGACGCGGGGGTTTTCCCTACTACCTGCTCTTAATGGCTAGGGGTATCCAGCACATAGGAGTACGCTTCAACAAAGCCCGCTATGTCTCTTCTCGCACGAGAGAAGTAATAATTACAATTCAAAACAGGCGTACCTGTAAGTAACACGCACGAAGACTACAAATATAAATTTTATATTCGTTTTAAATGTTCTTTCTAAAGACGTAGCGAACTTTGAGAAATTCAACGAATTATTCACTTGCGAACACTGCTTGAAAGAAATATGGTGTACACCCCTGAAGAATGCGTGTGTAGACACATTAGCAGACAAGGGCAAAACTCTTCCACACCATTAATTTTCGTCAGAAGAATGTAAAAACAAGGTCTTGTATAGATGCATTAGTGAACAATGACACACGTTTTCCAGTTGATTAAACATCCAAAGTGCTCTGAAAAACCACAGACCCTCGGGGTAAATAACAATTACCGGCACAAAAGATTTTCTTAAGAGCTTCCTCTGTCCAGAAATTCCATCATACACTGCTGCATCACCCTGTCTAGACATGTTTTAAGCTTACCACAAAAAATGTTTTCCCGATAATTAATATAATTCTACATGAAGAATATTAATGATTTAAGTTTTCAATTAAACGTATACTGTATAGATTCTGTACTTAAACATTCGATTGTATCTTTGTCATTATTTAAATACTCGCGTACAAGAAATGCAAACATGATATCAAAAAATTAAACTGATTTTTTTTTCGGGATGTTAAACAAAGAAATATGATTTGGCGAGAGTAATATGAAGAATAAAAAGTATTCAGAATGATAGATATTACATACGTTATTAAAATAAGGCTCTCGCTGATCGATGAAAACAATTAAATATTTTTTTATTAATTAATTGTATATGAATTGACTCGCGCATTTGCTTGCTGTCGTATGTGTATGATTATTACGACTAATACCATTTGTTTAATTCTAAATAATGAAATATGGAGCCTTGCCTAAACAAGCCTCGTTACTCTTAATTTATTCCATTTTTAAAAAGATTGGGTTTAGTAAATATAGGACGAGTACGATTTTAAATACCTCGTCCATTCGAGAGATATTTTTTCGAATATTCCAGCATGTTAATATAAACTTAATACACACACACAAAAAATTCATTTCAAGTAATCTAGCGATATTGAATAAAATATTATATGTTTAAGATATTGTAATGAGAAATGAAATGTATATTTCGAATTTTCAGGGAATGACACCCAAAGTATTCTTCATTCTGAACGACTTTTGCAAAACTGATAAACCATAAGAGATAGACAAAATTTTACTACACAAAAAAAAATGGAGATCGCGTTAAAATACATAATTTATAACATATACATTCTTGTTGTTGAGTAAATCGTTTTCGAGATATTGCTGGTTATTCCCTTAAAATTTCCAATACTTATACTTTTTCTCAATTTCATTATTCTTGTTTTTATGTTCTGGACATGCAAAGAGAATGGAATGCGGCACATAGCAAGCAGCGTTAAAATATTTGACTATCACTTAAAACCTATCATATTCACATTGTATCGACACGGAAATTACCAATAACATTGACATCTCGATATCTCGATTAACATGAAGCATATAGGGAATAAGTGTTTGTAAAAATAGTTTGTACAAGAGTAGAGAAAGTCATGTGAGTGTAACACATCAGAATTTTGATATTGGTTTAAATTTTGAAATACTTTTAACTTTTCTCAAATGGTAACTTGCTATTCGTTTTTCCAACGGTAATGCATAGAGAATAGAATTCTAAGCAATCACATAGCATCAGGCTTTTTTAAACATCTGTGACGTGTCTATTCACAAACGAAAGGTCGCTGGTTCGAGGACAATTATATCTACAGAAATAATACATTATTTTCACTCTGTGATTATTTTTTGGTAATGTCACAATAATTAACAATGAATTTTAATGGTACATGTAAAAAATAAAATATATTTTTATTTCTAGCGTCATACGCAGAAACATTCCCCTTAAGGAACGCTGGCGTGATCGAAGGATTTCCCCCTTAACAGGTTTAGACGTGCTCACGAAATGCCCCTGTGCGAGGCTAGCATTTCCCTCTCCTTCTCGAATTTTCGGAGTAGCCAATCAAAATTGCTGTATTATATATCTTAAACTTTCACTCATACATTTTTTTATATCGCAAAAGAACACTATAAAAAGGCTGCTTCATCGGGAATTCTCACAGTTTCTCCGCTGAAATCAACGAGTTAAGGTCTCTGCAAACTTTTCTCATTCAAAGTGAAAGTTCAACGAACATCATGTCTGGTTAGTTGTAACAAAACACTTCATTTACTTTTAAAAGTTAAATTATTTCTCTCTACATTTAACTTATATTCGCGTTCTTGTTTTTAATGCATGGCATTTATATGCGAATAGCTGAGCATTCTAAAAAGTTAATAGCTAGACAAGTGAATTTTCTGAAATGTGAATAGTTAAGTATTCATTTCAGGCAAGCTTATTCTGCATTTAATAGCTAACTGCGCGAATTCTCAAAAATGTGATCAGTTTAGTTAAGTATTCACATTGTTGAGTAATTATTATTCCGGATATTTAAATACGTGTTTTCACCGGGTGAATTATATTCCTTTCTAGAGAAATACAATTACTTGAAAACCCTGCGAATCGAATAAAAAATGATCTGTATAAAAATTTCTTCCGGGGTAACCGACGGTAATCGATCCGAAGACTTCATGCTTGCATGCACTGGTCGAACATTCACTGTGAATGTTTCATTCCTCTCTCGCATTTATTTAGTAAAAACTTTCAGCCTGTTTCCATCATGTTAAAGAGATATTTTCCATGATTGTGTCGAGAAATACACGTGATTTATATCTGTAATAGAAATTTCTCAGGTGTTTAAAATACATCGACATTTTCCCTGTATAAGGTATTCGCAGTAAAGTAAATTAACTTAATAATATATCGTTTCTTTAATAAATAAAAATCTAACGCGTAAATTAATTGCGTTTTCAGCAATCAGTTCTGCTAACATGTCTGAAGCATACATCCAGCTCCAGCAGGATACCCAACGCCGGCTGCAGGATCGCTAATCAAATGCCGTAATGATTCAGGCATCCGAACAGTCGAATGGTAAGCATTCTTCAGTGTTTTAAAAAGTAATGTAACAATTCATATTAACTTCTTTTACACATTCTATATTATTATTTCAGGAAATGGACTTTATTTTGGTATCGGCCATCCATCGACCGCTGCACAGGCACCGCCAGGCTTCCAAACCTTCCTGGTTCCAAATCATTATGGAGGTGGCTCTGGCCCGTACATACAGCAACAATCGTACGGTAAGAATTTACAGACTGGTATTCGAGCATTTGTAACTAAAAAAAATTACATGATAGTAGACATACAATGTCGATTCTGGCACACAAAGGCATGCCTCCGACAGCATAGAGTTCTGGATTGTATAAGGAGAAAAAGGATATATTTAAGGAGAGTTTCTCACCCATATGCAGTCACATAACTCTATCGATCTCCCAGAATGCTATGTATTTTTCACACGGGTGTTTAAAACATGTATTTTTTTTTCGCGTATAGAGTGTAGATTCTTTAGAACTCTGTACTTAAACATGCTATACTATTATTATTATTTATTTTTTCCAGGAAATGGACTTTATTTCGGAGGCGGTATCGCTCAACAGGCGACCGCTGCACCGGTACCTCCAGGCTTCGCGACCGTTGCACCAGTAGGCTTCGCGACCGCTGCACCGCCGCCTCCAGGCTTCCAGACCTACCTGGCTCCAAATCAGCATGGTTGGGTCCCTGCCCCATACATGCAGCAAGCATCGAATGGTAAGAATTTATCAGCATTTTACGAACTTCTTTTACACATTATATATTATTATTAATATTGTTACTATTATTTACAGGAAGCGGACTTTATTTCGGAGGCTGCATCGGTCAACATGCGAGCGCTGCACCGGTACCTCCAGGCTTCGCGACCGTTGCACCAGTAGGCTTCGCGACCGCTGCACCGCCACCTCCAGGCTTCCAGACCTACCTGGCACCAAATCAGTATGGTTGGGTCCCTGCCCCATACATGCAGCAACCGCCGGCCGGTAAGAATTTATCAGCATTTTACGAAGTTCTTTTACACATTCTATATTATTATTAATATTATTATTATTTTCAGGAAATGGACTATATTTCGGAGGCGGTATTGTTCATTGCGCGCCATCTGCACCACACACATCCCCTGCATCAAATCAGCAGTGGAGGGACCCTGCCCCATACATGCAGCAGCCACTGAACGGTAAGAATTTTTTCCACATTTTATGAACTTCTTGTTTTATACATTCTATATTATTATTATTATTAATATTATTATTATTCCAGGAAATGATCTGGGTGACCTTGGAAGCCAGCCCATGGATCTGGCAACACAGGAGTCAACATCACCAGAGATTGGTGAAGAATCGTCCGCTGCACCATCCGCCTCCTCATCATTCGACATTCTGGAGGAAGTTGTACCAGCTGCACCATCAACCGCCTCAGTCGCAGGCTGTGAAACCGCCGCACCCTCGACCTCCTCAGACGCAAACAATGAAGCCGCTGCACCGTCAACCTCCTCATCATCATCATCCAGTAATGCGTCAACTTTGAATGGAAAGAGAGGGCCGGCATCGGACGGGAGCGAGCAGCTAACAATTAAAAAGGCCAAGGTTAGTGCTAGTAATTGCCAGGGGCTGGAATGCAATACCATCCAATCGGCATTCAAGGGACGTATTTTTAATAGTAGAATAGTAAATACATTAGAAATACTCGACCCCAGAGTCTTTTTAGATGAGTGCAAAGAGCTTATTATTAAAGAAGTGGAAAGCGTCTTGCAGAGAAGCATTTGCGGATTAAAGATGCATTGTTCCCTGGAACTTGAATATTTAATCCGCAAACCTGATGAAGAGAAGAGTCTTTCCACTGGCTTTAATTCTAAGCCTGTATTGATTCTTCCGTCAAGCGATCTCAATCAGATCTCCTCTTCAATTGCGGGGGATATTTTGGAAAACATTTCTAAATTTGAGGGGGGAGCATCATCGAAGTCCTTGGTAAAGATACTCAGCCTGGTGATGGGCTTTACACACTATGATCCTTTACAGGCAGGTTCATACATTGAACTACCACTGAAAATCAGGAATAAGTACGCTGTTATAAACATAAAGAATGAAGACAACTTCTGCTTCGCATGGTGTATGCTAGCCTCTAAATACCCTGTTAAACGCGACGGCCAGAGAACTACAAAATACCCCCAGGAACTGCTTTTCGAGACATTCAATTATGAAGGTATCGAATTTCCGACACCCTCCCATCAAATTGAATGCTTTGAAAAGCAGAACAATGGAGTATCCGTTTCAGTGTTTGGTATAGAGGAGGAGAATGAGAACATTATTCCCCTATACCAAACAGCTGAAAAGAAGCAGCACCATACCAATCTGTTATATATTGAGCAGGGGGAAAAGTCCCACTACTGTATAATTAAAGACTTGTCCAGACTTGTATCCAGTCAAGCCACCAAACATGGGCATAGAGTGTGGACATGTGAGGCCTGCCTCAAGAGATGCAACAATGAAAAGGCCTTGGAAACGCACCGATTAAGATGTGGAAAATGCCAATTACTTAAAATGCCTCAACAGGATGAATACCTTGAATTTAAAGCATTCTCCAAGAGCGTTCCTGTACCATTTGTTATATACGCAGACATTGAATCTGTTCTGGCGAAGGTTCACTCTTGCGAGCCCTCAAGCAGCTCGAGCTGGACCCGAGCCGTTCAAGAGCATGAAGCAATGTCTATTGCCTTGAAGGTGATATGTAGGCATGACGAGGCATTGTCAAAATTCTTTCTCTTTAGAGGTCCAAATGCCGTCGATGACTTTATCAAACAGTTGAAATCAATTGCTGATGACGTCATCGACGTGTATTCCAATCCTAAACCTATGGATTTAACCCTTGAAGAGCAACAGAATTTTGACAATGCCTCTGAGTGCCATATATGCCTTGCTGCTTTCACTGTGGGCGATTTGCGCGTGAGGGATCACGATCATGTGACAGGCGAATATCTAGGTGCTGCTCATAATAGATGCAATTTGAATAGAAAGGTCCCTGATTTCATACCGATCTTTTTTCATTGTCTATCTAATTATGACAGCCACTTCTTGATAAGACGCCTGGCATATGATAATAAGCCTATATCGTGCATCGCTCAAAGTGGTGAAAGGTATATAGCGTTTAGCAAACGGTACAGGAACATCAGCTTCAGGTTTCTGGACAGCTTTAAGTTTCTTGACGACAAGCTGTCCAGCCTGGCTGACATGCTGGAGGAGAGTGATTTTAAAATAACAAGGGGCGAATATCCTGTTGAGGAGCATTTTAAGCTGGCAAAGAGCAAGGGAATATTTCCATATGATTATGTTTCAACCCTTGACGTTCTCGAAGAAACTTCTCTACCACCGAAGGAGGCCTTCTACAGCACTCTCACCGGCAACCACATTACCGAAGAGGAATACAGGCATGCTGTAAAAGTCTGGGAGGTCTTTAATATCCGGAATCTCGGAGAATACAGCGATCTATACCTGAAAACAGATATACTGCTCTTGGCGGATATTTTCGAAAAGTTTCGAGATCTCATCCTGGGAATGTATAAACTTGACCCAGCATGGTTTTATACATTACCAGGACTCGCCTTTGACGCTATGTTGAAGATAACAAAGGCGAAACTTTCCTTAATATCCGACAAGAGCATTCTGGAATTTTTCGAGTCGGGGATTAGAGGCGGACTGTGCACAGTGGTGAAGGGCTACACCAAAGCTAACCACAGGTACATGTCCAACTTTGACCAGCATGCTCCTGTTAAACACCTGTCCTATTGGGACATAAACAACTTATATGGAGCTTCTATGGTGTCTGCCCTACCATACAAAAATCTGAAATGGCTCACGAGAGAAGAAATTGAAGGCATAAACTTCGCAGAAGTCAAAGAAGATTCAGAGACTGGATATGTGCTAGAGGTTGATATCGAATACCCCGACCATATCCACGACGCCCATAACGAACTTCCTTTCTGCCCACAGAGCGCAATACCATCGAACGGCCAATACAAGAAACTGCTTGCAACATTAGAACAGAAAAGCAAATATGCCTTGCACTACAGGGTGATGCAGCAGTGTATCGAGCAAGGTCTAACTGTGAGACATATTCACAGAGTGGTGTCCTACGACCAGTCTAACTGGTTGAAGACATATATCGACGTCAACACCGAGAAGAGAGCACAAGAAAAGTCAAAATTCGGCCAAAACCTGTGGAAAAAGATGAATAACGCCGTATATGGAAAATTTATAGAGAATGTTAGAAAATACACGGATTTCAAAATAGTTGGAACCTGGAAACAGGCAAAGAAGTTAATAGCACGCAGCACTTACCTACGCACCATAATTTTTGAGGAAAATCTTGTGGGAATCGAACTGGGCAGAGAGGAAGTACATATGAACAAACCAATTTACATAGGACACGCAATTTTGGACATTTCAAAATTTATCATGTATGACTTCTTTTACAATATCATGAAACCGAATTTAAAAGACTTGCTGCTGAATTACATGGATACAGACTCGTTTATTTTTGAAACGAGTTCTGATATCTATGAGTTCATCAGGGAGAACCCTCAATATTTCGACACTTCAAACTTCGAAAAAGATAATGTATATGGCATTAAGCAAGCCAATAGGAAAAAGATTGGGTTGTTCAAGGACGAATTGGGTGGCTTGATTATGGAGGAGTATGTCGGTATTAGAGCGAAGCTATACGCCTACAGATATGGAGGGCAGACAATTAAGAAAGCTAAGGGCATCACCAGGGCAGGCATGGATAAAATAGATTTCGGCCATTATTTTGAATGTTTAAAAGACCATAGCCTAAAAATTTATTCGATACAAAAAACATTTCGGAGTAAACACCACAAAATTACAACAATTGAGACAAATAAATTGGCGTTGAAGGGAGGTGACGATAAGAGGAAGTTGATGGAGGGGAGTTATAAGACTCTAGCGTGGGGCCATTATTCCCTTAGACCTGGTGATTGCTAGTGCCTAAACGTGTAAATATGTAAATATTTGAAGATATCTTGTTTTTTTTCAATCTGGATTTTGTAAATATTCATTTAAATTGTGTATGAGGGTTTTTATATATTAATTTTTCCCTCTGATAATGTCATTGTATATATTCATTTAAATCGTGTATGAGGGTTTTTATATATTAATTTTTCCCTCTGATAATGTCATTGTATATATTCATTTAAAGTGTGTGTGAGGGTTTTTATATATTAATTTTTCCCTCTGATAATGTCATTGTATATATTCATTTAAAGTGTGTGTGTGAGGGTTTTTATATATTAATTTTTCCCTCTGATAATGTCATTGTATATATTCACTTAAAGTATGTGTGAGGGTTTTTATATATTAATTTTTCCCTCTGATAATGTCATTGTATATATTCATTTAAAGTATGTGAGGGTTTTTATATACTAATTTTTCTCTCTGATGTCATTGTATATATTCATTTAAAGTGTGTATGAGAGTTTTTATATATTAATTTTTCCCTCCCATAATGTCATTGTATATATTCATTTAAAGTGTGTATGAGGGTTTTTATATATTAATTTTTCCCTCTGATAATGTGTTGTATATATGTATTTAAAGTATGTGTGAGGGTTTTTATATATTAATTTTTCCCTCTGATAATGTCATTGTATATATTCATTTAAAGTATGTGAGGGTTTTTATATATTAATTTTCCCTCAAAAAAGAGAAAATATGAAGGATTTTTAAAATAAAAAATACTCGTGATTTTACAATCATAACAACTGGTCTTTATTAAGTCTTCATACATTACACCAAATCCTTTATATCAATCCATTGAGTATCTGCAAAACCATACCACTTTACAAGAACTTTGTTTCCACGTTTACGTATAACCTTTTCTACTAAATATGTGTTAGGATAGCTAGTCTTTTTTAGTTCATGTCCATAAAAGCCACCTTTTATGATTTCACCATTCCTATCCTTTAGTATGTATGTTGTAGGCTTGGTACGATTCACACGAAATACTTTGAAGATTTCAACGCTCCAGTTAGATTCATAACTCTTTTCAAAATGTCCTTTATGTTTAGATATCCTGACATAATCACCAACACTAAACTTCATTGAAGCCTTCTTCTCTCTTCGGTCTTGATTATAATTATACACAGTCAGAAGAAGATCGTTGTTCTTCACTTCATTAGGCTTCATGCGGATAGTTGAATGAAAAGTATCATTGTACTTTACAAGGATTCTAGGTAAAAGATCTAGCCACTTGTATGAGCCTTGGACTAAAAACTCGCGGTACATCATATTCTTCAAGGTTCGAATTAAACGTTCAACAGCCGCAGCCTTCACATTGGTATAGGTGCTGTAGTGGTTAATATTATACTTAAACATTAATCGTTTAAAGAACTTGTTATAAAATTCTTTCCCGTTGTCACTTTGAATATTCCGGGGAGGGACGTCCATTTCTTGTAATATATCCTCCATAGCCTTTGCAACATTAACTCCACCCTTATCCTTTAAGGGTTTTGCATATGCCATTTTAGAGTAAAAGTTGATTGCGATCAGAATGTATTTGAAATTTTTGTTCACTTTTGCGTAGGGTATCATTTCAATCAAATCAATTTGTAATAAATCATTCATACCTTTGCTGATAATTTTCCGTCGTAAATAGTTCCTCCTCGCCGAGCCGTGAAGTTCTCTGGCGATATTCTGTTTGGCGGTCATGCTATAATTTTAGATGCTTTCAATTCCCGGATAATTTCCTCAATCTCTCGAGTGTGGCTATTATTACCAGCGTCCCTCGAAGCAATAAGTAACCTCAGTCTATTCACTAATGTGTTAGGATTTCTCCAGAAAACGTAGTCAACCTCCTTATCAGGCTTATGCTCCTTCCATGCCAGTCCTAGACCTGAATGTGTATTGAGCAAGGGTCGTATTATATTCTTGTATTTATACGATTTACCAGATTTCAAGCGACCGTGTCTGCTGTAACCACTTCTATGAAGAAAAGTACTTTTCATAATCTTAGCGTATGTCTCCAAGTCTTCACTAGTGTATGCAGAAATCTGAGGCGTTCACTTAAAGATGAGCTCCGTCAAACCGGCGGTAGACTCATACGTTTCATCACCTATCAATATTTGATTATTTATAAAATGAATATCTTTATTTCCAAGCATATAACTTCCATCCTGATATCTCACGCCGAACAATGTATCAATACGATCCTTGTCTTTTGAGCGAACGTCTTGAAGGTAAGTAGAAATACTTGTAGAATCACCATCTTCATTCTTGACGTTCTTCACCGGCAACCCTCGTTGAGTGTCCAAAATATCCTTGAGGGGGGTGGTTACAGGCTTCAAAGCTTCGGACATGACATGCTGAGTCTCAAACCTGAGACCTTTTAGAGCTCTCAGTTTTTCTTTTACAGCCCTGGTATGCTCGGCTACAGACTCTTTAAGTCTTATGCTTTCACTATCCATCTTACAAATGATGAGGAAATAGACGATTACCTTCAATTTATAGTCTGCGTTCAGCTTGAGTTCTCATCGTGTCGATAGCCTTAGCTAACATCTCTATCGAAGTTCTCAGTTGCTCGGTTTCTTTCTTATGCTCCTGTGTATGTGTCTTGAACGCTTCAGCAAAGATTGCCGTATTAGCGTACTGGCTTCTGGCCGATTCTTCTAGACTCGTCATTTGCTGCATATTAGTTTTGTAGGCGTCCATCATATTTATATTATCCTCCACTTTCTTAAGTTTATCATTGCAGCAATCAGTTTTGAGAGTATTCAAAACCTCTATCTTTAACTGTCTGAATGTAGCCTCTAAATCTGAAACTCGCTTCATCGCTAACTTTTCTAAATTACTAATTTTCTGATTGCAAAGATTCTGAAGATTTGTTTTTTCTCTATCAAGCTCTGCGGTAACTTGTTTAATAGAGTCCATTACAGAATCCACTCTGTCTTTTGTAGAGGTTGTTAGAGTATCCACTTTACTCGTAGTTTTATTCAGATTTGCTGTAATGTCTAGCAGCTTCTTGCCTATTTGCATCTCGATTTCCTTTGGTAAGTACCTGTTTAACTGCTGTCGCGTCTCGTTCGATTTCCTAATGATCATAGCTCTAGCATATCTTTTATTTACAGCATCCGTATCTCCGAGAGGATCCGCTATATCAATGATTCTCTTATTGTCGAATATAATGTTACCATTACCATCTCTCGTCTGCGTGAGTGAATTGACATATCCAACGATGAACTTTTTATTCACAACATCATTATCGTGAACAGGATCTAGCAATACCTTCAATCTAACTTTATCGATCACGATGTTATTTTCCTTATCTCTCTTGAGGATATATCTTGAAATCAATTCATCGATCAGGGTCTTAACCATAACCTCAACATTGTTAGCAGCTTGCTGAGAGAAATCTTGCATCCTAATTTCGAGAGCATCCACATAATTCTTATTGGAGGCGTCATGATTATCTTCAGGATCGTGAACATTGCACAATCTCTTATTCTTGAATTGATAGTTTCCTTTGACATCTCTGTTTATGATAAAACGATCAAACACTCTTCTAACCGGCCCAGTTCTCTGAGAACCGAACCTATCGATGCTCATGGTTAACTACAAATGATCATTTTCTTTTTGTCGAGCTTAATATATACATCAAAACCATTCCTATATCGTCCCTCATTCATGTGAAATTCAGGAACTATCACAACAAAGGGTCTTCCTTCTGTAGAACTCTCCCAAACGTTCTTACATAGATCTTTAAATTCATTGTAGGTCATGTCGGTATTTACATAATCTTCGTAAATGTGCTTTAAGTTTAAATTGTCTTGTCTGAAGAGTATTATCATGTTTGTATTATCGCGAATTAAATGTTTTGGAACTTTAGCATAGGACTGTGCTAGATATACAGAGTCGACATTTCGATGTCTACCCATACTGTAAAAGGATGCTATCTTTTCCTGCTTTTCAGTGATGACATCATCAAATATAAAGATTGAATTTTCTTTGACTTCAGAAGGATGCAAAACATCATCTCCGTTCTCGAAGGTGTTCACTTCTATACCTTCGATGTTTCCGAGCACTTTAATTAGGTATTGGTACTTTGGTTGATAGAGAGACTTTGAATAAATATACAAATTTTCAAAACGTAGTCCATTCTCATGGAGTAGCATATTGAGTAATACGTTTGTTTTCCCTGCACTGGAGCTCCCTAAAATAAGAGCTCTGACATTAGATGGAAATAACTTGCCATGGCGATCGCTTCTAAAGTCACTTTCAAAGTCTAATACCTGAATAGGTAGAGAGCAGTGCTGCTTAACAAGCTCCATGTTAACAACTAAGTTATAAAATACGTGTGCGATGTTTATATATTACCGGATGTAAAGTAGTTAATGATTGATTGCAATGATATAAAAGGGCTAATGTATGCAATTACTCGCTTAGTATATCATGAGAGCTAAGAGAGGAAGGTCGTTGCAGTATAAGCGCGGCTCCGGAATTATTAATTCCATAATTAATTCGCTCCCCTTTGAAGCTCACTTACCTGGATATAGATATTGCGGGCCTGGTACTAAATTGGAAAAACGTCTAAAAAGAGGAGACCCCGGAATTAACCAATTAGACGAAGCTTGTAAACAGCACGACCTCGCGTACGCTGAGAATAAGGACACCGCTTCAAGACAAATAGCGGATAAAATTCTTGCAGAGAAGGCTTGGAAACGGGTGCGGTCATCAGATTCAACTTTTGGTGAAAGGTTAGCTGCAAGGCTAGTAACTGCAATCATGAAGGGAAAGGTTGCAGTGGGAGCCGGAAAGAGGAAGAAGAAGAGAGGAGGGTTCTTGCCATTGATACCCATCATTGCTGCTTTAGGTGCTGCAGCAGGCGGCGCTGCTCAGATAGCCTCTGCAGTCAATAAAAAAAAGGCTGCTGATAGGCACTTAGCAGAAGTTGCTAGGCATAACAAGGCAATGGAGACACGAGGAAAGGGGCTCCGAAAGAGAAGGTGTAAGAAGAGGAATAAAGGAGGATTCTTACATGCAATGCCACTGATGTCGTCTTTAGCCGCTGCATCTAAAATAGCAAGGTCCTTGAAAAAAAGAGGATCTAAAGGCAAGGGTTTAAAGAAGAAGACAAAAAACGGTGGAAGAGGATTGTACATATACCGGAGGAAGCCCTAAGTAACGTGGCCATCGAATATTATGCTAAACGTTTAAAAATTCCTTATTTTAGAGGAGTTTATATGATTGACAAACTTCCTTTAAAACCGCACTTCAAAGAGAGACTTATTACCAATCTCGATACCTCCGATAATGAAGGAACACACTGGGTTGCTATAAGGAAAGAAGGTGATGTCGCATACTACTTTGATAGTTTCGGCAATTTGAAACCGCCTCCTGAGGTTGAGAAATATCTACAAGGTGTTAAAATCTACTATAATACACAGAGATACCAGAATTTCGAATCAGTCATCTGCGGGCACTTGTGCTTGCAATTTCTTTTATCCTAGAAGCTGCTACATCGTCAAGATGAGTTATACAGTTACAGTGAGCGGGCCAGACACTGTTATTTCAACGTATTTAAACCCGCCTCTACAGCTAGATCCTCCAGGTCATTATGAGATTGCTCTCTTGAATTTTGAAACATTCTATTCAATACCAAATGTCGATGAAAGTAATAATAGATTTCATTATATTCATAATGGTAAACCTGAAACCATTGTCATCCCGCATGGAACCTACGAGATTGCCGATATCAACGCATTTCTAAAGGATAAACTAGGATTGAATGATGACGTCTTCTTCATAAGGCCTAACAATAATACAATGAAGGCTGAGATTAAATGTCCTTATACAATTGACTTTTCTAAGGCTAGATCTATTGGTTCGCTTCTAGGATTCACAGACACTAAAATAATTCCTGCTGGAGAAGCGTTTGAATCTGACGATCTTGTGAATATATTTAAAGTGAGTATCATACGTGTGGAGTGCGGTATTGCAACAGGCTCTTTCATTGACGGTAAAAGTGGACATTCGCTCTACGAGTTTTTCCCTTCTGTTCCACCTGGCTATCATATCTCTCAAGAACCCTCGAACCCGATATATTTACCGGTCATAGATACAAACTATATAGACCAGATCACTATTCGAG
The DNA here is from genome assembly GCA_030765065.1 of Deroplatys truncata. Lineage (NCBI taxonomy): Eukaryota > Metazoa > Arthropoda > Insecta > Mantodea > Mantidae > Deroplatys > Deroplatys truncata. The sequence goes on from CM060975.1 coordinate 282,708,582, forward strand.
TGGTAGATCAACACGGAAAGGCTATCAACTTCAGGAACGAAGTTATCACTACAAGACTGCACATAAGACGCAATGGCAATACATTTTAAAAGACATCGCAAATACTATAATAGACGACGTACACCACGTTCGAAGCATACTACCTCTCCAGCTTCCGAGGAGTTAACACGTGCTAACCGCAAGTTCCTCGAGGGTTTAGGTTACAGAACGCTATAATGGATATCTTAAACGTGACAGAAGTTCCAGCCTTTGACGACAAGATCACCAAGGAGGAGGAGCATATTTTTCTTCCATACAACACGTCCGCTCTGGATGTAAACGATGAAATTAGAATACCATGCCAAGCTGAAGATTTGTATACGCTACCTAACAAGAGTTATCTCTACATCGAAGGTGCTCTCACCAAGGTAGATGGATCGCCTACTACAGCGAAGCTCGCTAATAATGCTATAGCCTTCATGTTTGATGAGATACGTCTAGATATGAATGCTACAACTATAGACAGAACAAGGAATCCTGGAATTACTACAACTATACGAAATTATGTGACTCTCAACCCTATGGAGTCGAATCGGCTGCTGAATGCTGGATGGGCCTATCCAGGTGAAGAAGTTGATATAGTACACGCGACGAATGGAGCTTTCAATGCTGTAGTCCCTCTCTCGATGCTCCTAGGATTTGCTGATGATCACAAGGAGCTTATACTCAACAGCAAGTTTGAATTGATTCTCATAAGATCCAAAGATTCTAGAAACTGTGTCCTGAGTTCGAATGGAGAGGAAGCTAATGTAAAGTTAACTAGAATCGAATGGAGGATGCCTGTAATTCGTCTTTCCGATGCTGAAAGAGTTCACATTCTAAAAATTGTCAAGTCTGATAAACCTCTACACCTTGCCTTTCGATCTATGGATCTTCATACCCAGCCTGCTGTACCCCAGACAAGATCTTTCACTTGGAATGTAGCAACAACATCTAAGCTCGAGAAACCTCGCTTCATCATAGTGTGCGCGCAGACTGCAAGATTGGGTGATTATAGCAAGAACAGTTCCGAGTTTGATCACTGCAACATTACTAATTTGAGACTATTCCTCAACAGTGAATGCTACCCCTACCACGATTTGAACTTGGACTTTAAAAATTCAAAGTTTGCTTCACTATATGAAATGTACTGTAAATTTCAAAGTTCTTATTATGAAAGAGATAATTACCCCCTCTTGAAGAGAAAGGATTTTCTTCACCGTGCACCATTATTCGTAATAGACTGTTCTCACCAACCCGAGGAGGTTATAAATGGAGCTGTGAACATCAGAATCGAGATTCAAGCATCTGCAAATATACCAGCCCAGACGTCACTGTACTGTCTGGTTCTACATGACAAAGTATTTACCTACAAACCTCTTTCTCACTTGATGCAAGCACTTATATAATTATGTATATGTTTGGGTGAATGGTTTTGTAAAGGAATGTACTAGGATAAGTTTATGAATAATAAATTGAATTCATATACTAAAACACTCTTTTATTGACTTTAGCATACATTTCAAGCATTTTCCTTCTCCCCCTCCTACTCCCTGAAAAACTAGTTGCTCCTGACTTGCAGAAATCATTTAAAATATTCAAATGTCTTTCAATATAGGGCAATAGCCGTTTTAGGTTCCTTACACCCTCAATGTCTAAAGATATTACATTATTATTTAAACATGTATTTATGAAATGAATTGAATGGTCAAAAAATACAATAATATTGTATGCATAAATTACATTGTCACAATATTCATCACACGCAAACGTTTTTTCTTGGCGTAGGTAATCTTCAATCATTGGAATGTTTTTGGATATTATATCCCAGTCTGATTTTGTAATATAAACAAATGATTTATCACTTTCGCAGTTTATGTAGAGGGAGGGGGTGTCATAGTATAGTCCAATGTTCACGGAATGGGAGGGGGAGATGCTGACGTCATCAAGCGCATGTGATCGATTCTCCATGCTCCTCCGGGGTATCTTCAATGAATAAGAAGACCATAGGACCCTCGTTGAGGATTCTCCTCTTACACCGTCTCTTCTGCTTTTTCTCCCCGGCCTCGTTCCGTCTCTTCCTCCGCTCCCTCCTCACACCCCTGCAACATATGTTCAAAACAATGTTAGAAATAGGTTTAGTTAATGATTTCATACGTCTGAAAGAGAAAATACATATATTAGAAAAATCCTCTCCCCTTGTCACACAAAAAAGTACTATCAAAGAGTGTCATACTCACTTCACGGTCTTGCACGATTCTGTGTGTATCTCGGGCGAGCAATCTGGAGTCGTCTGATTTATCCACTCCTGCATCCTCGTTGCTTTATCATCAGGGCTAGTAGTAATGGCGGGTAATGGAGCGGGATCCTCCTCCATAGGCTGTGTATGGCGCTCTGCGATTGGATATTCCACTATATCGACATCGCGTCTCTCAGGATCCAGCTCCTCTATTGGCACGGGTACCTTAGGCGCAGTCATTCGCAGTCTGTAATAATTTAATTTTTAGGTTAGACACAGAGTAGCATTAGAAGCAGTAAATGAATATGTAATTTAACATTTCTTCTACTTACTCGAGTTTTCTCTTCCTCCGCTGGTAGACCTCGCAGTTGTCGTTACATAGGAAGAAGGATGTCATGCGTTCATGCTGGGCCGGGTTAGTACAAAGTACAGAATGCATGTATCCGGTGCACGACTCTGTATCACATTTAGCTAGATGTTTCGAGACGAAGACATTGTCAACTTCATCGACATCGCTAAGATCCTCCACATCAACACCCATGCGATTTTCACTGAAAGAATGAAATAATTTCAAGTTAGATTTCATTTAACATGCGTACAATATATTACCGAGTTATAGAAATATGTATATTACTTACATGTTCGCTCCTCGATAAACAGGACAGCTCTCTGTACACACTTCCAGTGTAGTCATCTGATCATGATGCGACGGTTGAGTACACAACACTGAATGCATTAAACCATTGCATGTTTCGGTATGGAAGTATACGTAGTGAAAATAATCTTCCCCGCACTCGCTCCAGTAATCATTCACATCAGATGCACGATGATCACCAGCCATTTCGATTATCACTGAACGAACACTGAAAAAACAATAAATGATCGCTCCGGCTGCCCGCGTTCCTTATATACTGTAGACGGTGACGTCACGCGGCGGTGGAGGGGGTGGAATGCATGTTGAGACCTGTTATTCACCCTCCAGGCAGAAGTCACCCGTCTGTTTTTTGAATACCAAGGAAAGTCCTTGGCGAGCGTGTTTTAACATGATTTATCGACGCCGACAGAGTGGAGCCGGGCTAGTCTACATGTCGAGGCTTGTTAGTGACGTCACGCATGCAGTCGCGGAGTGGGGGTGAAACTGGTTATTACCAGGCCGAAGTCGGCTGGCGGGCTTTCCATTACATGTCGGGCTGTTGCCGGAGAGAGGTTAAGACCGTGAGCGTAGTTATACATATACGATGGCTGTCAGATGCGAGCGAGTCAATTAATCAATCAAAAATACTTAATTGACTGACGAGGAACGTTTAATTGCAATAGCAGTATATAAACATTGATTCTTTTTTCAATAACACACATTACCTAATTGATTGAGGCAATTATGTACTCAAACGATTTGCCGATGTGCGGCAGGCATCGAGAATCGCATTCCCACACCGCCAACGTCACGCACCGAGAACCCTCACATATAACCCCTCACCCCGAGCGGCACATCCCCTACCCCAAGCCAATCACACGGCAGGGATTTAGACAAGTCACAATGAGGGAGGCGGGAATGTAGTCACCGTATAGGAACAATACACACTCTCCCACCTATCCACAGGGAACCAACCAGAACACAAAGGGGAGGGAGGACACGCGTATGGGGAGGGAGGGGGGCGGGTCACCGGCACGTGACCACAGGGGGAGGGGGGAGGACTTGCCGGCACAGACACTGTCGGCATTAGATCAGCGCACAAAGGGAAGGGGGCGGAGCTAGCGGCACGCGACCGGGCGGCAAATAGTAGCGCACAAAGGGAGGGGGCGGGGCTAGCGGCATAGATCAAAGAAGCTTATCAGTTTTTCGGCATCTCTCTGTGCGCTCAAATCGGCATAACATTTCTACTCCTAGGCATTAGTTCCACCAGCATATATAAATTATTGCATTATTATTTAGCCGTGAAAAAGGTTTGCCCTCGTTGGATCCTACACAATTTGACGCAATCTCAAAAAGATGCTCGTGTGGATTAGTGTACAAAAATGCTCAAGAAATACAATGGCGGTGCCTCAAGACGTATATAAGATTATAACAGGTGCTGAATCATGGATCTATGCGTATGAGCCGGAACGTAAACAGCAGTCGACTGTATGGTTGTTTCAAGATGAAGCAAATCCAACAAAAGCTGTTCGCACTCGAAGCACTTCGTGGCGATGGACGCCTGCTTTTTCAGCAAAACTGGCCATGTGGCTACAGTGCCTTTAGAGGAACGTAAAACGGTCAGTGCCGAATGGTACACAACCATTTGTTTGCCGGAAGCCTTCGGTGAAGTAAGGAAAACAAACAAGAACCGTAGGATCGTTCTTCATCAAGACAATGCGAGCGCACACACATCTCGTCTAACAACAGAGTATTTGAAGGCTCAAAAAATCGAATTGATTGGTCATCCGCCATACAGTCCTGATTTGGCACCCAAAGACTTCCTTTTGTTCCCGAACATCAAGAATAAATTGCGTGGTCAACGATTTTCGTTGGCTGAAGAAGCCTTTGATTCCTTCAAAAACCATGTTTTGAAAGTGTCTCAAGAAGACTGAAATAAAAAATGGTTCAAACGGCTGCAAAAGTGTATTGATCATAAAGGAGAATATTTTGAAAAACAAAGCAGTTTTCAATCAGAAATTACTTTTTTTAAATATTTGGCTCAAAATATAAATAGTGCCCATCGTAGCTGTTGTTTTCTTAATTGATGGAGTATTTATTACACGATAATAACTGCCACATATGTAATCTATTTTAGGCATTTTCGACCTGATTTTTTCAAAGATGACCGTATATCGAAAATAATTGTTTCTCTGAAAACTATTAATACATATTCTCATATTTATGGCTTTTTGGTTAAGCGCTGAACAATACTAAGAGTTTCATCACGTAGGTGAGCTAGATTCGAATGTAATCATACTAGGTCTGTGATAAACGACACGGTTGGCCCAAGCTAAATAAACAGTAGGGATTGTCTCTCTTGCATTCTGTCTTCTCAACACAGAGGTCTCGGTTTCGATTCCCGGGACGGGGAGTTTCTCTATAACTAGAAATTCCATACACTCCCCATATTCTGGATTATGAATGTAGGTGTGTTTAATGGTAAAGATAAATAAAACATACAATTCAACGAATTATAACAAATTGTTTCTCAGGTCGAAATCCCTAATTTGACACTGGAAGTTACAGAAAGCTATACAATAAAACACAACAATGATAATGACAATAAATAATTATTAAAAGTCAACAATTATTGGTCTGTAAATTTAGCAGCAGTTTGATGAAACATGTCTTTTGAATTTAAACTAAAGGTCATGGACAAATCAGAAAAAACAGGAGAAAAAGGAAAACAGATAGACACTAACAATTGTTTTCTCCTGTTTTTATTCAGATATGCTATCAAGACAAGTGCTTAAGGTGGTACACTTGTGACTCGTATTTGGGATGTCCCAAGGGTATTTTAATCCGTTGCCATGTAAATACTGGATTGTTTTCCTATCTTCAGCAATTTTTAATTCATTTTTACTTTCCCTACAACGTACTTACAGAAAGAAGAGAAAATATTGTATTTCGCCCAAAAATTTCATAGGAATATTTCACCAGAAATATATGTTTTTGGGCTCGCTGAACCCAAAGAAAACACTTTTAGAAAAAAGTCCGTATTTAAGTTCAGCATCTTCTAGAGATACCACACGAAGACTTTCAAGTAAATCCCCGTATCCAAACTACCCTTTAGATGGATAAAATTTATAAAGATATCTTTATTTTCTCAAAAATGGCTCTAACGACTTCGAAAAAAATACGATAGCTATATTTCAGATATTTTAATGACAAATAAAATACATATCTTGAATTTTCTGAGAATAGTGTATGAAATTCTCTTTATTCTGAACTACTATTGTATAATTGGTAAACCGTAAGAGAGGCACAGAATCTTATTATGTATAAGTTAGGTCTCGTTATAGCATACAATTTATTCCAAATCAAATTGTTTGTTGCGTTAAACGTTTCCGAGATATTCATTGTTATTGATTTGAATGTTTTGTCGTGGTGATACAAAGTGAACAGAATTCAAAGCCATCATGTAGCGACCTGCTTTTAAAAGGTTTTACTGTGCTTTAAGCCTGGTGTATTCCCTTATACCTACAACGAAATGTATAATATAACTATTTCTACAAACTTCTTTCTTGATAAACATGAGGTAGACAGAAGAATAAGGGTTTATAGGAGTACCTTGTAGAGGAATGGATAAGGAAAGTTATGTGAATGTAACCGATTTCTTTATTTCATTTCCTTGTTCACCATTATCCTTTTGGCAGGCATATCACCCATACTGTCTTCTGTGATCCACATCACATAACTACCGCAAAGGCATCTGACCCAAGTCAAGTAGAGAAAGATTACTTAAGCCATTTTACTTTGTCCAGCTTTTCTTTTAACTGTCACTTTTCGTTTTTATGTTGTTCACTTTCACCAGGGGTACACTTCACTAACGTCGCTTCGCTTCACTAAGGTGAACTAGTTCAATTCTGCCACTTCACTTCCTTCGTGACGTAGCCTCTTCGTGCCGGACGGTTTACTTCATTCGGGAGTCAAACATAAGACCTTCACAAACCGTCGCTCTGTCGTAGCACCCGCTACACGTTATAACAGCCATCACCAACTCGCTTGTCTCAATTCGACACGCACTGACTCGCTCTCTCTACTGTCGCCACTGACGCAACTGTCTGCCTCCTGCGAGAGCCGATATCGTTGTTTACTCCGACCGCTCGTAGCCGACCTCCCGATAACCTTGGGTCATAGCCCTTGCGTTACAATACCCATAAATGCTATGGAGAAAAAAAGTACAACTAAATTATTGCTGTTTCTTGTTTAGTGGTGCTGATATCCAGAAATGCAATAAAATTAGCAAAATTCTGTTTAACCTCACTTTTACTTATTCACTTCGTTTTTCGCAGTTGTATCTAAACAGTTTAGGCACCAAACTTTCTTCGTTAATGTTTAGTTCAGTTATACGTTTTCTTACTTATATATAACATTTTTCTGGTCTCCATATGCCAACTATATTAATTTACTTACTCATTTATACATTATGTTTATGGTATGTTAAGATTTATTATGCATGGTTTCTATATCTGTTGAACTAAAGGTATGGAATATTAGCCATAATTTTAAAAGGATCAATAAAGCTAAGTGCTGACGTTTGTTATATCCTTGGGCGGTAGGTGCCCTCCAGATAGCATTAGAGGTAGCTCTCCAGGGAGCTCCAAGTGGAGCGACGGGGTGAATTTTAGAATTTTAAATGGAACAATGGTGTAAATATGAGATATTCTGACAGTCCTTAAAATTAAGTAACTTTTGTTTAAAACATTTTTTTCTAAAATGAAAGCTTGAGAATTTATCCATCATTGACATTTTATTTATCGTGTATAAGAAGGGTTCGAAGTTAAACGTTTCCTGCAGCTATATTTGGTTTCCCAGTTATATTTTTATTTTCTCATTTATAAATTATTTTATCCTTTCCCTTTAAAAATGTATAACCAAGGTTATACTGTGTATAATAAAGGGAATACTTCGAAGTTAATAGTTTCTTACACTACTTTTTGTGTCGCAGAAAATTTAATTAGTAATTAAATGGTCATTATATTAGACAGAGGAAATGAAGGAACGAAATCAGTCTGCAGATTCCAGTATATCGGAGTATCACTCCGCGCACATGCTGTACAGAAGGTTTCTAAGTATTTTGGAGGCATTCATTGTAATCAAGCGTTCCAGGGAACCAACATTATGAAGGCTACTGGGTTTAATTAATTTGCGTTAAGCTCGCGGCTCGCTAGGGCTTTTAGTGGACCTCTTGGAGCATCCTATAATGGGATAATGAAAGTAGTCGTTAATGTATATTAATTCCATCTCTTTTTTCCTTCAGATTAGAAATTCCGTGCCCATAGTCAAACTTTGTACCACCAGATGTAGAAGCTGTAATGTTCCACCTACATGAAAGCATTTTCTTCCATATTCTCTTTGTAGCTGCACTAAGAAAGTCATTCATTCTGCTCATAAATGGAGTAGTAATTGTTTAATACTAAAGTCTTCATTTTAAAGGGAAATCAAATCGACAACAAAAGGGGGAGAAATGTTAATGCATGAGGAACTAGTAACGTGTGAGGCCCGCATTCAAGAGATCCTGGATTCGATTCCCGTCAACAACTAACTCTGACCTTGGGTTTTTGGTGGGTTTCCCTGGTCGGTAGGCGAATCTGGAATGGTTTCTCATCTACTACGATTTCATTTTCATCATTTCCCTTTCATTGCTTTTCCTCTCATCTTTCAGGTGTGCTTCTAGGTTTTGTGGCATATGGTGGTGCAGGACAGATGGTGCGGATGCTTTCTCAAAGGAAAGGACACTAGAAGGCTGCTTGGTCGACGGGTCGTTCATTGCCCTCTCTAGGTAGTTCCACTATTTGGACAGGTCTTCGACCCTGGAACTGCAGGGACTTCCGCGCATATCTGTGGTCTGTCCTTCGGCGCACTGTGGTCCTTTACTTCATCCCTTCCTTCTCGAGAGTGGTAACCATAATGGATCTTTGTGCGAGATGTGCCCCTCTATTGTATAACCTATAATCAGATCAACCTCCTGTGAATATGGGTTGCCATTTTAGACAAAACAAAATGTGACCTGAAGCATTTTCATTTATAATACATTTGGTTAATGTAAAATTTGGATGTGTTTAGTTAAAATATATATAATAACTTTTAGTCACGATTTCATTTATAAATCTAATTACGTAGGATTTTTATGGATCCTTTATTACATCACTCATGTTTTTTTCATGGGAAAAACCTTACCTATACTTTAATGTACTACAATTTCAAGGAATCATCTCTTTATGGATTTTAGGGATGTCATAACTGGGTAACATTGAGACTGCATTAGTTAGTAAATATCAATGTTTCAAATGAAAAATCTGTAATTATGGAAAATAAACGAGAGTGCGGATGTTATTTCAAAAGTATAAATAAAATTAGATTATACATAATTTAACTTGCAAATAGACATGACAGATGTGTTTTTGTGACACATAATGTCACTGATTCCTTGACATGTTTATCATCAATATAAAGATGCAAGTTAGAAAATTTGCAACCTCCGATTATAATTCTAGTTTTCAGCACTTCTCAATATTGTTTATTGGCTGAGAAAATAGCGAAAGAGTAATGTCTGAAGAAAGCCTTTTAATTATCAATAAAATCTCGGTTCGATGAATTCAATGTATTCATAAACCACCAAATGTTCTTCTAAATGTTACACCCAAAAATCGGAGTAAATTGAACGATTGATTCTGTGTGATTGTCTGAATCTGATATGTTTAACAAAAGTACAGCATAACATTAATTTTCATGGTCTTAGGTAATTAATTTAAAAAAAAGTAATTTCCAAAGGACAGAAATGCAGCCTCATGTAAAATACCCACGAGTGGAAAATATGAATGGCTTAAGCATTTGAATAATACACGTTCTTTACCGTTAAGGATAAAACTTTGTGTAACATTAAAGCTTTTGTAGAAAAAAATAACATTTAGAGTTTTTTAGAAACAATAATGTATTATGTCCCTTTCTCAAACTTAAAAAGAACGTTTTTTGAAAATATAAAGGAATCTGAATATGTAAAGCATTTTAATGTTGCGAAACCAACAAGAAAGCAAAAGCTATGGAAAACTTAAGTTTTGGCATTTACTTACTTGCATACGTCAATTTAGATGTCCAACATAAGATTTAAATAGTAAGGTAAAACTATCCTGATTCAAATGATATTGATAGTATTTCGAAGTCGCAGATCTCCAAATCTCACGGTTTGTACCATCCGTCAACAGTGAACAAAAAATGCATGGGGATAGGCTTTCTAGATCCCTTGTGGAATCTAGGAGAGATTATAGTATCAAAAAATATCTGATGTGTTACATTCACAGGAATTTATCTACTCTCAATCGTTTATTAGTAGGTATAAAAATTATTCTTTATCTTGTAGTTCATTTTAATCAGGATAATTTTTTGCATAAATAGGTAAATTACATATTTCGTTATAAATACAAAGGAAACCGCTATAGTGAAATGTTTATGAACAGGACGCTATACGCTGGCCTTAAAATTCCATATTGTTTCCATTTAATCGCCGACAAGACGATGTCGACATGTCGACAAGACATTAAAAGTGTGACAAAACATTGAACGTGCGAAACATAATAACAAATAACTCGGAAATGGCTTATACCACAAAAGTTATTTGAAATAAATTATGTATTTTAAGGACACCAACATTTTTTGTGGAGTACTTCTTCATCTATCGCTTTACAGTTGCCAGCAATACAAGATTATTAGAATTCTTTCCGAATGATCAGGAATTTACAGGCTGCTATTAGAAAATTCAAGATATATATTTTGTCATGCAAATATGCTTCATATATGGCATTTTAATCAAAATTGTTAGAGCCATTTTTGAGAAAATAAAGGATTAAAAGAATTTTGGATGTAAAGGGTAGTTTAGGGTGGTGTTTTTCTTGAAAACCTTTGTATCGGTTTTTTGGAAAACACTGAACCTAAATCCCAAGTACAAATAAATACTTTCGTTTTTGAGGTATACTGTTCTAACATACACATACATGGAATGTCTAAAAAAAATTTTTGGGTTCAAGAGGCCTAAAAACATGTATTTCTAGTGAAATCTCGGTATCGAATTTTTGGGTGTAGTGCAATACCTGCTCTTCTAACTAGGTACGTGGTAGAGAAAGTAAAAACTACTAGTTATTAGTTTTTGGGCACCATGATTTAAAACTATGATTATTCTGATTGGTGAATAAGGCATCACTGAGACCGTACATTGCCTGAAAGGTTCTAGCGTGTAATAATCATAATCTATTTATAGTTTTTGGACTGTATAAAACTCGTATAGTTAAATTTTAAAGTTGGGTTAGAGACTATCCAGAAACAAAACACCTAAAATATGCGCGAACACTCGATGTTGCAGGAAAACTCCATAAAACATCCTCCCTCCACAGGATGTCGCGTTTTCTCGCCGTTTGTATCCTAACTAAAGATAACGCGGTTTTCAATTATGCCACATCTCTGATTCATAAGCAAGCTAGCGGCGTGTTGAAAATATGCTAACACGACCGCCACAGTAGCCTCGTCACGGATTCACAGACAGAATCTACTCTCCACCAAACCACACTGTTTACATATCCCGTACAAATGAGCTACAGGGTAGAGGGATATTTAAAGCTTTCTCTTGCAAAGTTTTTCACTTTAGATGAAGCTTCTCATAATTCGAAAAATAACGCTGTTGAAATGTGGTCCATCACCCTTATTCGCATTAACTTTTGCTTAAGTTTTATTATTGAGATTGGCAGCTATAAGGGGAACAGCTACCTTATAATAATAAATAGGGAACAATTAGAAAATAATAGTGATAGAAAAGCATAATTATCATCAAAATCACGGGTTAGACACTTTAAGCCTTGTTCCAGTCCCGTAAATCTTAAATCAAAAAGTTGAAGCCATCGCTTCTTCGGTTTACCAACATCCCTGTCACCTTTCAGTTTATATCCAATATGAACTTTGCTAGGCGATGTTCTTTTATTACTTGGACAGATACTTTTCAGTTATTTCTAAATTGATGTATTTTATCCACCAGCTTAAAAATGTTAAACTAATTTCTAACATCTTCATATTTTATTCTATCCAAAAGTGTACAGCCGACAAAACTTCTCAAAAATCTCATTTCAGCTGTCTCTATTGTGACGAGATAGCCCAAGATTATTGGGAGGTCGGCGCCGGGCGGTCGGAGTAAACACCGATGACAGCCGCTCGCCAGCATAAACAGCGGGCGCGGTATCGACAGATAAACAAAACCTTCTGGAAGGTTTATTTCCCTCCCTCCTCCAGAAAGTGTGTTGAAACAGTTCTAGAACGTTGACTAAGGATTTCACTGGCTATATTGTGATGTGCTAAGTTGTGACACTGGGAGCAATTGGAGCAATCTCACTGTATTCTGAAGAGTTACATGTCTACCGTGCGAAGTTGGGTTTACAAGATCAGGGATTATGATGATGATGGTACTAGCTAACATTATTATTAACAATTTCTTTTATAGTGTTTACCTTGAGAAACGTCTCGTCGTGGATGAGGAGAGCCAATACTCAACACGACTTTGTTAAGCCGCTAGTGGTGCCAAGTGAAAACATCCGGAAGGGCCGTCCACCGGCGCGCCGACGTGTACCATAGCGGTCCCGGCCAAGTTAAAATACAAAGTCCCCGCGAGCAGAGCTTGAGTGCTTGCTTATATAGGGTCGAATACCCTAGAGGGGCTCATTCTAATATCGTGACAGCTATTACCAAATATGGTCTGCCAACGTCCTGGAAAATGCGTAGGCTTAGCACTTTCCAAGGATCATGTGATTCACAGGTTGCAGCTAAGAGCCGTGTAGAAAGAAACGTACTTCTAAGGAAATGACGGCATATTGAAATCCCTTTGAAATGTCAAGGGAACCACTGTCCCTAAACTGACCAACAGATCACCTTCCAAACAAAACACGACTAATGACATTTACTTTCCCCCATGTTATCAGCAACCTTTATTCAAGACATTTCTTTCTACGACGCTTTGTTTTGGAGATATTGTACAGTCTCAACTTAAATGGCCCATGAATGGCAAAGGAGGACATGCCTGTCTTACACTTCTATTTATAGTTGCTATTACGTCTTTTTACTTTCTCTACTACGTATAGTAAGTAGGGGAAGTATTGCATTCCACCCAAAAATTCGATACAGAGATTTCACCGAAAATACATGTTTTGAGACCTCCTGAATCCAAAAAAATCTGATGTGTTACACTCACATGACTTTCTCTACTCTTGTACAATCTATTTTTACAAACGCCTATTCTCCATATGCTTCATGTTAATCGAGATATCGAGATGTCAATCTTATTGGTAATTTTCTTGTAGATGCAAGAGGAATATGGTAGGTTATAAGCGATAGTCAAATATTTTAACGCTGGTTGCTATGTGGCGCATTTCATTCTCTTTGCATGTCCAGGACATAAAAAAAATGAATAACGAATTTGAGAAAAAGTATAAGTATTGAAATATTTAAGGAAATAACAAGCAATATCTCGAAAACGGTTCACTCAACAAAAGAAATGTATGTGACATAAGTTGTGTATTTTAACGCGATCTACATTTTTTGTGCAGTAAAATTCTGTCTATCTCTTACGGTTTACCAGTTATGCAAAAGTCGTTCACAATGAAGAATACTTTTGGAGACATTCCCAGAAAATTCGAGATATACATTTCATTTCTCATGACATTATCTTAAACATATGATATTTTCATCAAAATCGTTAGAGCCATTTTTGAGAAAATTAAAATTTTCGAAAAATCTTCCATGTAAAGGGTAGTCTGGGGTGGGGGGATTTTCTTGAAAACCTTCGTGTCGCATCTCTGGAAGATACTGAACCTAAATACCAAGTTTGGTGCTTATCCGACTGTTCGTTTCTGAATTATGCTGTTCACAGACACACACACACACACACACACACACACACACACGGTCATGTTTCCAAAAATGCTTTTTTTGGATTCAGTGGGTCTCAAAACATACATTTCCGGTGAAATCTCGGTATCGAATTTTTGGGTGGAATGCAATAGTTCCCCTACTTACTATACGTAGTACAGAAAGTAAAAAGCATTTTTGGAAACATGTCCGTGTGTGTGTGTGTGTGTGTGTGTGTGTGTGTGTGTGTGTGTGTGTGTGTGTCTGTGTGTCTGTGAACAGCATAACTCAAAAACGAACAGTCGGATAAACACCAAACTTTGTATTTAGGTTCAGTATCTTCCAGAGATGCGACACGAAGGTTTTCAAGAAAATCCACCCACCCCAAACTACCCTTTACATGGAACATTTTTCGAAAATTTGAATTTTCTCAAAAATGGTTCTAACGATTTTGATGAAAATATCATATGTTTACGATAATGTCATGAGAAATGAAATGTATATCTCGAATTTTCTGGGAATGTCTCCAAAAGTATTCTTCATTATAAACGACTTTTCATAACTGGTAAACCATAAGAGATAGCCAAAATTTTACTACACAAAAAATGTAGATCGCGTTAAAATACACAACTTAAGTCATATACATTTCTTTTGTTGAGTGAACCGTTTTCGAGATATTGCTTGTTATTTCCTTAAATTTTCCAATACTTATACTTTTTATCAAATTCGTTATTCATTTTTTTTGTCTTGGATATGCAAAGAGTATTAATCTGTGGCAAAGGGAATAGTGCTGCAATTAGCAACCAGCTATTAAGAGATATGTATGTGCTTAAATGCTACTGTATTTCGATACTGCCCTTGTAAATATATATTCCCCTTACATCTACAAGAAAATTAGCAATAAGATAGAGTCTGCAAATGTTTATCTCGATTAACATGAAGTAGATGGAGAATAAGCGTTTGTAAAAATAGTTTGTACAAAAGTAGAGAAACTCGTGTGAGTGTAACACATCAGATTTTTTATTTTGCATTCCAGTTTCTATTGCTATCTGTTGCTCTAGATATAAACTTCTTATTGCAGTTACCAAATGTTGAGGTACACCTTTCTGTTTCAGTATGATCCATACATTATTCCGGCTTATAAATAATGAAAATTTGTCGTGTAACATAAAATATTGTATATACATAGTATATTAAAAGAAAAACATTGTAAGAAAACTCTTACTACAGAGAATGTCTTAGACGGACGAAGTAATTCATAATTGGATTTCAGTAGGTAGCCTACGAGAGCTCCATAATAGAATTAGGCAAAAGCTTGCCAAAAAGCACAGGAAATCGGCAAACTTCACAGTTTTTCCTATTGAGAGGGGCAATATTAATCAGACAGAGATACTTTCGAAATTTCCTTAACTATGTCAAGCTTGCGAAGCATAAGAAAATGTGTGATTTTATTCTCGCACCAGGCTAGATAACCAATCAGAATACGAGTAACAAGTGTTGACGCAAAAGTAGGCGTATATTACGTTACGTATAAATGGGGAACAGTCCAAGGAGGTCTATTCCATTTCCGATCATCGAGAGATCGACTTCGCGAAGTTCTGTGCTGGGAAGTTTGAGACAATATTTTTAACACTTAAATGATTTTAGTCAAATTATATAATATAAAATATAACAACAGCCCGCCTTAAAGCAATACGTGTATGTAACAATATATAAAAAGTGTATATTACAGTCATTGTATATGTTTATATTATCGTATACATGTAATAATGTTAATTGAATCTATTACGTAATTTAATAATGTAGGAGCTGTGAGAATAATAGGTTAAAAGTTAACAATGAGGTAACCTTGAGGCAATAATGAGTAAGAAAGTGTAATAATGCTACTAGTCAGAAAGTGTAATAATGCTACTAGTCATTCTTGGAGCAACAATAATGTAATTATATGGACAGTTTATGAAATAGCCAATTAACAACCAGAAAAAAGCTTAAGTTAAATAAAAGTATTCTATGGATTAGAAATAGCCAATCCGAGACTTGAAATACAGAAATTTACAAATTTAAGCGGTAGAAATCAAGTCAGTTGCTTGTAGACAGCGCTCATAACTGGACGAGTTGGTTGTAGACAGTGTTCCTAACCAGACGCGAGATGCGTCTTCGAGAAATTTAATACTATTCGTGCGAGACAAAAATAGTTTACGTGTTAAAAAGTGCAAGATATTAATAAAAAAAATCTCACAGCTCTCTATATCAGTGAAGTGTTATTTAAATCGTGTCAAGCATTAATAAAGGGAGTGAAGTAAAATTATAATCTGTGTAAACCTACATTCTTCAGCCGCATCACGCCTTGCAAAGAAATCCATTTCTCAAACAATAATACTGACGCAGCCGAGGCAAACATAAATATATAATATTTAAAGAAACAGTCAAATTACAAAGTTAATATTTTTAAATTTGGGATGAAGGCTACCGGAATCTTTTTACCATACGTGCGGTTGCAACTACTTCAAGTTCGGCTCCCCAACAGTCGAAATATAATATATCTTCTTTAAACTGACTTTCCATACGTAGCAGCAACAAACCTTGTCAAAATTGGCTCCCAAAACGTGGTGCAAACAACGTAATAAAAATATATACTACTTCAAATTTCATGTGACGAAAACGTTATTTGTTGCTCTTGAAATACAGGGAGTTAGTTATAGATCCAGTTGAAAGCATAAGTGTACCTGATTAGACATACATTGATTTAATCATCATTGAACTGCTTAAATAGCTAACACATTATTTACTCTCACACACCGCACTAGATAACCGTAGCTACATCGATAGGTCGTCAAGAACGACTAGAAGGCAAGATGAAGGCTGCTGAAGGCAAACCAGCAAACCGGACACACATCTTGCACTTACAGCAAGCATATACAACATACAGCGTCTCAAATCCGTGTTACATAGCGCGCTACCGTCACGTATCTTTGAGTTAACTGAACAATTCCGTCGTTAATGTTTCAGTTTTTCTTTTAAAATTCTTTTCTTACATACTGTAGTGGTATACCTGTAATGTTATTTATTTTGTTAGCCCCATGTTTGGGAGCCAATTTGCGACGGTATTACTTATAATGTTTGTGTATGTGTGTTTACTTCACGTGGTGAAGCCATTTTGTGACGTGATTCTTTATTAAGTTTGTAGCTCCATCTGGTGTTAGCAATTTGCGGTAGTATTAGTGTTTGTTTGAAAGAATGCTACTGTTATTTTATTTAATTTTGGTTTAATGTCCTCCGGCTAGCTATGATCTTTTTGGTCGATCACATCTCTTTATACAGGTTGTGTAAACGGAAAGGAATCTTTTATCCAAAGATAACACTGATGAAAGAATTTCTTTTATACTTTTATTGTCGAACACTTTCACTATCACATTTACACATTGATCTAGACACTCGCCCAACTGAAACTGTTATAATAACTTCATTACTGATCATTCCTAATTCGCGTACTTCAACTTTTTGTATAATTAACTTTACAATACTTGAGATTTTTCATAATTCTGATACGCGTAACTTGCGAATCGATAGCCGACGTGTAATATTTCTGCTGGACTGAAGGCTACATGTAGCATACAAATATTTTCGACGAACTGACGGACTGAAGACGACGTGTAGCATATAAATATTTTCGGTGAACTGACGGGGTCTATCTCTAACCTAGCCCTTTTTATACTCCTACACCCTGATATGCCTAAAGATTATAACTGAGCTGCAATTGGCTAATAAAACGCGCCAACATTAGCGTCTATTTTAATATCCAATGCAAATTATGAATACATATGCTCTAGGGAGAATGTTCCAGAAAATTCTAAAGAAAAACGCGCCAACATTACGTAACTTCCTCGTTTCCAATAATGATAAACAGCTCACCCCCTCGCTGCATTATTGCACGCTATTATTGTCAGTTTCAGTAAGGCAGTATAATCTTACTTCTCAACAATAATTACAATTGACAAACATCTCAAATCAATGTCACAGAAAAATGCATATTCATACTATAATCATTCTTTACATTTAAATAATTTATGATACAAATTACTGCATCAATACAACAAATATATTTACTTAATTTACGTAATTTACTAACAATGTATGTAATTAGTATGAACACGAGATCTTAATGCATATAGATTTTCGCCCCTTCTTACATGCGTAATTTCAGAAAGGAAATCCAGCTCCGAAGGTTTAGTGGAAAAAATCTGTTAAGTGACATTCACATGAATTTTTCTGCCGACATAAAACCTTTTTTTTTACTTTCTCTACTACGTATAGTTAGTAGAGGAAGTATTGTATTCCACCCAAAAATTCGATACCGAGATTTCACCGGAAAATATGTTTTGAGACCCCCTGAATCCAAAAGAATCATTTTTGGAAACATGTCCGTGTGTGTGTGTGTGTGTGTGTGTGTGTCTGTGAACAGCATAACTCAGAAACGAACAGACGGATAAACACCAAACTTGGTATTTATGTTCAGTATCTTTCGGAGATGCGACACGAAGGTTTTCAAGAAAATCCCCCCACCCCAGATTACCCTTCACATGGAACATTTTTGTAAATTTTAATTTCTCAAAAATGGCTCTAACGACTTTGATTAATGTATCATATGTTTAAGATATTTTCATGGCAAATGAAATGTATATCACGAATTTTCTGGGAATGTCTCCAAAAGTATTCTTCATTGGGAACGACTTTTGCATAACTGGTAATCCATAAGAGATAGACAAATTTTACCACACATAAAATGTAGATTGCGTTAAAATACACAATTTGTGTCATATACATTTGTTTTGTTGAGTGAATCATTTTCGAGATATTGCTTGTTATTCCTTTAAATTTTTCAATACTTATTTTCTCAAATGGGAATTCGTTATTCATTTTTTTGTCTTGGATATGCAAAGAGTATTAATCTGTGGCAAAGGGAATGGTGCTGCACCTAGCAACCAGCTATTAAGAGATGTCTATGCTTAAAGGCTACTGTATTTCTATATTGCCCTTATAAATATATATTCCCCTTACACCTACAAGAAAATTAGCAATAACATAGAGTCTGCAAATGTTCATCTCGATTAACATGAAGTAGATGGTGAATAAGCGTTTGTAAAAATAGTTTGTACAAGAGTAGAGAAAGTCATGTGAGTGTAACACATCAGATTTTTACATCTATTTTACATATTGTTGTTGCAAAGGCTTATTTTTCTCTGATGTCATGATAATCCCAAGAAATGTTTGCAAAAATGACTTCATTAATATTTCGTTGTGGCTGCAAGGGGAATACAGAGGCCGAAGAGATTCTCAGATGTTATGCTGGCTTTGAAATTCCATACTCTTTGCAGGACATCATGAGAAGCAAAAGAATGATGACCCATCTCAAAAAGTATCTACACATAAATATTGGAAAATTCAAACAAGAGCAACGAATATCTCTGGAATAGGTAATGCCACAAAAGAAACCGTAGTAAGGTTTGTTTATCCTTTATGGCTCACCAGGATACAAAATTAATTGAAAATGAGGAAGATTTCACAGGATGTAGGTAGAATATTCAAGATACACATTTTATTAATATGATATTTTAATCGAAACATTGCAGCATAAGTAGTTGAAATTATTTACTTGTTCTACCATTTTTCCTTATAAAATGATTTTTGCTCTAATTGTATAGCACCCTTGAAATGCAAACGTTTTTGGCTTAGTAGTAAAATTATTTATTGAGTATTTTTTTACATAAATTATGTAATTTGTATATGGAAGGGATGAGATCTCGATACTCGGTCGTATCGAAATATGTCTAATACATTGAGATAAACTTTCGGTACTTTTAAGTTTTACATTATTGAAAGTTGTTGCGTTTAACTTTCTGCTAGATAAGGGATGAAAGGAATTGAGCTTCACGCTACTGTCTCGCACGTGTCTCTAAAGTGTTGCTGGACTGTAGTTCTTGATAGATTTAACTACGTTTCCTTTGAGGGAATCAATGCCGCATTCCGTACCCTCTTGTGTCTAAATTAAAACATGCAAAACAATGGGGGAGGAGCTGATTTAACTGACTCACGTTTCTGCAATAGTCTGGTTTGGTGACAGTCTCAGCTCTTACACTTACCTGCTCCGGTGACCAAAACTTATGAATCCAGCAGAAACAAAGCAGAACTTAAGACGTGCAAAGAGATATTTGTTCTTTCCTCCCATCTGTTAGTTTGTGCTTACACAAGTCAAACTCAGTTCCCGAGCGTAGATTACAGGTATACCGTACGAATAATTTATCTAATATGGATAGAAAATGCTCTAAAAGAAAGATTTCAGCTCAAAATGCAGTTTAATAAAACTGGAAGCAATTGTTAACCTTAACTGGCAGTAGGACAGTTAGGTGGCCCACACAAGCCGTCCTAGTTGAAGTTAATTTATGTCGGTTAGCGCGGATGTCAAAAGGTTTGCCTAAGAGAACTGCAAAGGGGACTGCATACGGATTGAGGAGAGTCCACTAGATGAAAGACCAATGCCTGAAAACGAACTCTTTAACTGCCATTACTGGTCCCAGAGCTATTCGGTGGAGAAACTGCTTGCTATACGAGGTGATCCGGATTCGATTTCCGGCTAGGTTCCAGAAAGTTGTCTTTAAATATAAACATTTTACGATACACCCAGGGTATAGTGTTTGAATGTGAGAGTACTGGTGTGCGTGTGTGGAGGGTGGGGTGTTATCGTTATTTAATAACCAATTCGCTCATTAATTAGAATTCAAGATTGCCGCTTGGCGCAAACATGAGCACACGTGTTAAATAATTTAGTTACGTGACAGTTAATCTACAATCAGTACATATATGGCACCAAAGTTAAGAATATTAAACAAAGTTCTATTTTTATTATGTTTATGCACTTTAAAAGTGCATTAGAATTTAATTATCTTCTATTAACGCATTATTCAAAATAAGCATGTTGAATACATGCCCGCTTTGTTGATCGAATTGATGTAAGGTTCTCTCAGGCCCACGTTTTTCCTTTAATGATCCATAATTTCTTAATATCATCTCTGTACGTCACAAAAAGTGCACAGATGGCAGATGACGCGTTTGAAATTGAGCCGAACACAGCCTTCGAGCCTCTGCTGCTTTGTAACCATATCCGTGTGTTCGTTATTGGTGAGCATTACCTTTTTGCTTGATGATCTGGCTCGAACAGCATATAGGTGACCACGCGACGCTTATCAGTACGAAACTACCACGTAAACACCTGCGGACAACAGCAGTACCTCAGTGACCTTTCGCTTTGTACCTGCACTGTCCCTTTGAAAATCAGTGATGCGGCAACTTATTTTGTACCTATATATGCAGGAAACATAAAAATGCAAAAGCCGGCTTGTTTGGGTCGCATGGTTGTAACCTGTGAGATTGTCAAGATAAAAAAATTGCTGGAAAATGTCAAACAGGAACAATTTCAGAATTAGCGTACAACGTATAATTGGTTGCGTACGTTTATACACAAAAACTGCTAGTAAGAACATAATTCAGTGAACAAGTTACCGTCTTTATAGTTTTTATAAAGTGAGTATCAAGTATCGGTGCTTAAAAATCGGTATCGCTATCGATTATCGAGAAATAGCAGTATCATCCCATCATTCGTAAATGGCTTTCTGCTTTTAATAATTTAATTTATATGCTGTACAAAACACGAAACCTTAGAAGTGCTGTGAAAAAAACTAAACTAAGTCGTACAAAGTAATGGCTGTGTTCATGTTGAATGGTTCAGAATGTTGGACACTTCGCAAAGCTGAAGAAAGAAAAATGGAAGCCGTAGAAATGAGATTCCTGAGGAGCGCAGGCTACAGTTTATTACATAAAAAGAGAAGTGACGACAACAGAAAGGAACTCGGTATTTTTAAGTTAATGAAAAGGTACACCAATGCAGAATCAACTGGAAAGAACATGTGGATAGAATGGAAGATTACTGCATCCTAAGATTGAAACTAAATTATAAACTTAAAGGAACAGACACGCATGCTGAACAAACGGTGGTCACAGCGACAATTCAATACACGAGCCCGAAACAAACCTTTTCTCTACAGATGATATTTTAATCAAAATAGACAAACCTAGATTTGAAAAAACAATGCAAAATGTTCCATTTAAAGGGTAGTTTAATGGGGAGAGATTTTCTTGAAAATCTTCGTTTTGCATCCTCAGAAGATGCTGAACTAAAACGCCTAGTTTGGTATTTATCTGACTTTTCCTTCCTGAGATACGACCTTCTCTCTCTCTAATACACATATACAGGGATTTTTTCTAAAAATACATATTTTTGGATTAAGTGGACCTCAAAATACACCTCGAATATTTCGGTGGAACAAACGCTAAGTCTACCTACGATAGGTAAATTGTAGAGAGGTTATAGGTTATTCAACGGAGGGGGATTCCTCACACACCGCGACCTACAGTCATATTGTCGCTACCACCCCCAGCAGGAAGGGATGAGGTGAAGAAGCCGTAGGGGTTTACAGGCACTGAAGTCCCTAACATTTCCAAGCTCGCAAATCCGTCCCACCGCTGAGAAGGCGATGAAGGACTCGCTAATCAAGGAGCCCTCTGGTGTCCACGGCTCTTTCCATTTAGCATACATCCGCGCCATCTGTCCGGCATCGCCATACACCACAAAACCTAGAAGCACACCTGAAGGATGAGAAGGAAGTGGAAGAAAGGGAAATGATAGAAAGGGAATTGTGATAGAGAAGAAACCGCCCCAGCATTCCCTGACGGCCCCGGGGAAACAATGGGTCAGAGTGTGTGGTCGCCGGGGTTTGAACTCGCACCTCTCGAATGCGGGTCCCACATGTTACTGCGGTGCCATCTCCTCTGTTGTAAAACAGGTAAAAATATATTGAAAGTTATATTTATTGTTGAACGTACGTATTGTTAGTATTTATATTGTCTGCATCTGTTGTTGTGGGACTGGGAAAATGTTTGGAATGTGTGAGGAGGGAATACGTAAGCTTCGGGAAGCTTCTTTTACTGTGTACGCATGCGCAGTGGGAATAGACGCGATAGTTGGGGTGGGTAAGCTGCATTTGATAACCAGCCACAGGAGAGTGTAGGTCAGCTGCGATCAGGGGAGGCGACGACTATTCAATCCTTCCAAAATGTAAAGGTGAGCCTAAGTAAACAAGGATGTGTGATCTGAACTGTCTACCTTTCTTCATATTCTTCCCTCATATTCTTTCCCGGAAACTCTCGGTCGCCAAGCGAGTGTATTACTACTACTATATTGTAATACTTGTTTCCCTTTTTTCCTCTTTAGCAATTTTTTATTAGGTAGAGGTTTTCAGGTCACCGTAGTCCACTAGTTCGACGTCCGGGGAGGCAGCTGGAGAGATGACCCCTAAAACTACACCAGGGGTCTGGCTTTCTAACTCATAATGTGAAACCAGCGACTTTAATGCAATGTATACGCTACAATTTATTGGATATGTGGCACGTCTACTGTATGAGTGTGTTTCTGGGTTTGCTATACGCTCGCGTGATCTTTATTCACCCAGCTAAGCTCGGCTACCTCTTTATGGACAGGAGTTCAGCTAACCTTTGGCTCTCCCAATAGTTATTTGGGTTGTGGCCTGACTTGCTGGGCGTGACGTTGTAGTTCTCACCACCAAGGGTGAAGAAAAATAGTTTTTTCTTCCAGTTAGGTATAACGCACTCCATTATTGTCCCGACTCCAGTTTAAACAGTTAAAGAATATGTAACTTCGCTTCTAATCTAAAAACCAAGTTAACAATTTGGGATACTTATAACATTATTAAAGGGATAGCTATCAATAGGGTATTGGATAAGGATGAATTATTTCTCCTACTCTTTTGAATATCCATACTGGTGATATACAAACAGTTAGTTTTAAAAATATCAGAAGATACATATTTCAATGGGATTTTATTTGCCAACGATTTTATTATTAAAGTTAAACAAATTAAGCTCAAAGTTTTAGCTTTATCAAATCTATAAACTATATATGTTTGCCCAAGAAATAATATCTCGCTTATCATTGCTTGTGATTTAAAATCTTATTCACGCAAGGTTGATAAATGTAAAGACATTTTCACATTTACAAAATGGTACAAAGATTGGTACAAATTTTTCATTACTAAGAGCATTACCGTTTGTTTTTCTCTAATTATTAAAATACATTACACGTTACGAACGCTGACAACCATAAGTAAGTGGTACGGTTTTATGAAATATTAAAACTATGTTTATATTTTAACTCCTACTAATACGGCAGAAAAATATGTTTAAAACTGGTTTATAGATAGATAAGGCATCTTTATTGGTTTCAGATTATTGAAGTTATTTCACAAGTATTTAGTGCATGGGTCATTGACCATACATGCATATTTAAGATACAATAGGGTGACAAAATAAACAACAGAGAAAGAAAACATAAGAAAAAGGAACCAGAAAAAGGGAAATACAGATAAATTACTTTTGTCTAACTGAACGAATTTGACCTAGCGTCGCGCAATTTAGCCAAAAAGTTGCCCATATTTTGCCAGTTCCCCTGGTCGGCCAGTAGATCCCAACATGCAAATTAAAAATAAAATAAAATTGAAGTTGGTTTTGAAGACATTCCACAAAAAACGTTCCGCACACACACACACACATGCACAGACAGAGAGGAAAAGAGAATTACTAGTTATGAAAATCCGCATTTAACTCAAGGGCTCAATTAATGGCTTCTGCTAGAACTACATATATTACATATCAAGAACAATATTGCTATATATATATTATATTATAAGAATAGGTGTATATATTCTTAATAACCAAGTCTGGATGGTGTTTCTACTTTAATTGATCGGGAAAAAGCATGTGAATACTAGACCTGTTTATAATCAATTGTTTTATTTTTTAATACAGCCCGTAGATCCGATCGAATTGTTGCGTTAGATATGGAGATTCTATATTTTCTCGCTCTCACTTGCTCTTTTACATGACACTCTGTCTCTATCTCTACCTTCTTGTGTAATGTATACTGGCGCGCATAAAAAGTGGTCCTTAAGCTGTACTTACGTTAGAACTGACAAAACCTAGCCCCACCCCCTACCAGTGTGACCACTTCTGTTTTTTCCACCCAAAAATTCGATACCGAGATTTCACCGGAAATATATGTTTTGAGACCCCCTGAATCCAAAAAAAAAGCATCTTGGAAACACGTCCGTGTGTGTGTGTGTGTGTGTGTGTGTGTGTGTGTGTGTGTGTGAACAGCACAACTCAGAAACGAACAGTCAGATAAACACCAACCTTGGTCTTTAGGTTCAGTATCTTCCATTTTTCGAAAAATTTTCAATACTTATTTTCTCCAATGGGAATTTGTTATTCATTTTTTTGTCTTGGATATGCAAAGAGTATTAATCTGTGGCAAAGAGAATGGTGCTGCACCTAGCAACCAGCTATTAAGAGTAATGCTATGCTTAAAGGCTACTGTATTTCTATATTGTTCTTGTAAATATATATTCCCCTTACATCTACAAGAAAATTAGCAATAAGATAGATTCTGCAAATGTTTACCTCGATTAACATGAAGTAGATGGAGAATAAGCGTTTGTAAAAATAGTTTTACAAGAGTAGAGAAAGTCATGTGAGTGTAACACATCAGATTTTTCAAGCATAATTCTAGCCACTGGATTGGCAGGGTAGTTACCTCTTACAAAGTATGGCAAAACCGTCGAAGAGTAATATTATGACATAAATCTTATATTTTCATACTATACCACGGTTTTCTTATTGGCATTTACTAGCAACATCTTAACCTCCGTCTCCTCTCCATGTTGCTGCTGAAAGCCCTAGTACATGTAAATGTCGTAGTTGTTCAGTTTAACCACATACGCAAATAATTATTAGTTCCTTCCTCTAGAAGGGCAAATTATTTGTAATTGCTTCAGCCATTCTTTGTGCACCAATCGTAGTGAAAATCTTTCATAGAGGTGGTATGCTAACCACTCCTTCATTTTACATAGATTATAAGCATAGTACATTGGTTATGTACGTCCCTGCATTGTTTTTCAGGCCATTGCAGAGAGAGAGAGAGAGTTAATACCGGCTGGGTGGAGTCATAAGTTGGATACAAGGTGGAAAGCTTACAGAGGGAAACAGCTTTTTTTAATCTAGCGAAATAGGCCACATTTTATGCACGACAATATGCATATCCATACGTCATGTTTTCAAAATGAATAATAATGTTTTTCTGGAGCCCTGATACATATTAAAATTAAATAAAATATTAAATAGGACACGACACACCTGTTCTTATGCTTCCATTGTGACTACATCTGTAAGTTTCTTGTGGTGAAGTAGTAATTTATTACGCCCCACGTATGGACGCCAATCTGAAGAAGTTTGTATTGAAGTTGTACTATATTTCAACTGTTGGGAGCCGAACTTAAAATTCGTTGCAACCACACGTATAGTACCCGCTTTCCGATAGCCTTCACCCCAAGTTTAAAAAAATGTATTAAGTTTGTAATGTAACTGTTTCTTTAAATATTATATTTATGTTTGCCTCGGCTGCGTCAGTATTTGTTAGAGGCACGTTCTCTTAGGCAGGGCTGTGATACGAGTAAGAATATAGGCTTACACAGATTATAATTTTACTTCACTTCTTTTTATTAATACTTGATACGATTAACATAACACTTCAATGATATAGAGAGCTATGAGATTCTTTTTATTAATTAATTACACTTTTTAACACGTAAACTTCTTTTTCGTCTCACACCAATACGTATTATATTTCTTGAGGACGCACAAGCAACGCATCCAGTTACAATCACTGTCTGCAGGCAACACGTCCAGTTATGAGCACTGTTTGGAGGCAACTGAATTGATTTCAACCGTCTAAACTTGTAAATTTCTGTATTTCAAGTCTCTAATTGGCTATTTCTAATCCAACGGAATACCTTCTTTTAACTAAAGCTTTTTCTGGTTGTTGATTGGCTATTTTATAAACTATCACTAAAATTACATTATTGCTTCCAAGAATCACAAGTAGTATTTGTAAACTCTCAAACTCACTATTGCCTCAAGGTTACCTCATTGTTAGCAACTTTTGACCTATTTCTCACAGCTCCTACATTATTAAATTACGTGATGCATTCACATAACATTATTGAACATGTTTACAACAATATAAGCATATGCAATGACTGTTACATACATTTTAAAAATTATTACATACACACACTGCTTCAAGGCGGGCTGTTATTGAATTTACATATTATATAATTAGACTGAAATTATTTAAGTGTTAAAAATACTGCCTCAGTGGTAACCGG
Organism: Deroplatys truncata; assembly: GCA_030765065.1. Taxonomy (NCBI): domain Eukaryota; kingdom Metazoa; phylum Arthropoda; class Insecta; order Mantodea; family Mantidae; genus Deroplatys; species Deroplatys truncata. Next base: position 282,735,748 of record CM060975.1, read on the forward strand.
TTTATGTTCACGAATAAGTGTCTATAATCTCTTAAACATTCATTCTGTCGAAGTATTACGGATAATAAAATTTTTCACAGACATTACGTTTTTTTTGCATATAATTAAGAAATCGGATGTTACTCTCACATGACTTTTTCTACCCATCTACAATATTTTCTTACAAAAGCTTACTCTTCTTTCTACTTACTGCAAGTCAATCAGATCAACGTTTACAGAAATAGTTACACTACTTATTTCGTTGTGGGTTCAAGGGGAACAAAGGGCGGAAGCGGCAGTCAAGTACTTAAAAATCTGATGTGTTGCACTCATATGGCTTTCTCTACTCTTTTACAAACTATTTTTACAAGCGCTTATTTTCCATCTACTACATGTTAATCGAGATAGAAATTGCAGAAACTATCTTGCTGCTAATTTTCTTGTAGGTACAAGGGGAATGTGGTAGGCTTTAAGTCATAGTCAAATGTTTTAAGAGCTGGTTGCTATGTAGAGCATTCCATTCTCTTTGCATGTACAGGACATAAAAATCTGATGTGTTACACTCACATGACTTTCTCTACTCTTGTACAAACTATTTTTACAAACGCTTATTCTCCATAAGCTTCATGTTAATCTACATATCGATATGTTAACCTTATTGCTAATTTTCTTGTAGATGTAAGGGGAATTGGTAGGCTTTAAGCGATAGTCAAACATTTTAAGAGCTGGTTGTTATGTGGAGTATTCCATTCTCTTTGCATTACAGGACCAAAAAACATGAATAACGAATTTCCATTTGAGAAAAAGTATAAATATTGGAAAATTTAAGGGAATAACAAGCAATATCTCGAAAATGGTTCACTCAACAAAAAAACATGTGTATGTCATAAATTGTGTATTTTAACGCGATCTATATTTTTTCTGTAGTAACATTTTGTCTATCTCTTATGGTTTACCAGTTATGCAAAAGTCGTTCTCCAATACTTTTGGAGACATTCCCAGAAAATTCGAGATATACATTTCGTTTGTCATGAAAATATCTTAAACATATGATATTTTAATCAAAATCATTAGAACCATTTTTGAGAAAATTAAAAATTGCGAAAAATGTTCCATGTAAAGGGTAATCTGGGGTGGGGTATTTTCTTGAAAACCTTTGTGTCACATCTCTGGAAGATACTGAACCTAAATACCAAGTTTGGTGTTTATCCGACTGGTTCGTTTTTGAGTTATGCTGTTCACAGACACACACACACGGACATGTTTCCAAAAATACTTTTTTTGGATTCAGGGCGTCTCAAAACATATAGTTCGGTGAAATCTTGGTATCGAATTTTTGGGTGGAATACAATACTTCCCCTACTTACTATACGTAGTAGAGAAAATAAAATACGATTAATGAATTCGCATTTGAGAAAAGGTATAAGTATCGGAAAATTCAAACAAATAATAGGGAATATCTCGGAAATGGGTCACTCCACAAACAACAAATGTATATGACATAAACTGTGTGTTTTAACGGGATCTACAATTTTTGTGTAGTTAAATTTTGTCTATCTCTTACGGTTTACCAGTTATGCAAAAACCATTCAGAATAAAGACGACTTTTGGGAACATTCTCAGAACATTCAACATATACATGAAATTATAGTAAACATATGATATTTTAATCATATTAGTAATTTTTGAGAAAATCAAAATTTTCGAAAAATATTCCATGTAAGGTAGCCTGGATTCTCTTGAAAATCCTCATGGCACATCTTTGAAACATACTAAACGTAAATACCAAGTTCGGTATTTATCCGACTTTTCGTTTTTGAGTTATGCTGTTCACAGACGCACTGCTATGACCATCTTTTCCCCTGACGTCCAACATCTGTTCTGCCTTGAGGCCGATAGCTATTCACCAAGACTGGTATTCTTTCTGCATTCATTCGAGATACTTGGGCTCTCTAATTGTCTTTATTCATTCATTCATTATCTGTTTACCCTCCTCTTATGTAGGACTTACACCCCCCAGGACTTACAAGCAGGTGCCTGGGGTCAGAGGCCCGTCGAGGAGCAGACACTCATGGATCAGACAGAACATCCAGGTTGGGTGATCAGCCCAATGCCTGGTATGGGATGAAGGAAGTAGATGAAACGAAATGTTGGTGAAATGGATGAAAGAAAAGGTGATGATGGAGCAGTTGGTGGCATGAATGGCGGGGGAAACCGGAGAACCCGGAGAAAACCCGCCCAGACGCCGCTTCGTCCACATGCAGATCCCTGGGATTGAACCCGGGTCGCCTCGGTGGGAGGTGAGCGGTCTAACCACTCGGCCACGGCGCCGCCTTAATTGTCTTTATACTTTTCTATTTATTCATTTAAGTTATATATACTTAGGTCTTATCCTATAGTTTCATTTAGTATAAAATCCATTCTTGTACGTTCTTTCACTCTACGGATAAATTTTATTTCCCCTGACTGTATCTTAGTTTCATCTCTTTCATATGTTATCCAAGTTTCACTTCCGAACATTATCATTGGTACAGCCATTAGCTTATAAACTTTTAATATCACTGTCTCTATTATAGCATATTATATTTTTATTCAGAGATCTCACAAGTGTATTTCCGGTGAAATCTCGATTTAGAATGTTTCTGTAGTTAAATGGTAAAGAGAAAAAAGAATAATTTTTTAGATATTTCAAATTTTTTGGGTGTCTTATAAGAACCTTCCCATTATGAATAAATTAATTACGATGGTTATATACCGGGTTGTCGAAGTGGGACGCTAAATGATTTACATATAAAGTCTCATGAACATTGTAATTAATTATTAGTCCACTGTCAAAAAAAAATAATATATGTTATCATTTTGTGTGCTTTATCTTCAAACATGTTCCAATAATTCAAATACATAAGTTACTATGCTTTTTGTCAGCGAGAAGTAACATTAAATACAAAAAAGAGTTCTGTATGTAGCATCTAATTTTAGGGAAGGGATGAGAAATATGTAAGATGTAGACAGTGCATTTGACAGGCCTGTATCAGCCAGTCAGAAGGGCAGGCAAAACATTGCATTGTCCGTTTGTTCCGGACATTGCTTTTTGCATCGACGTCTGGATCAGCGTTGACCGGCACACTCTAGGTTTATCTTTTGAGATACCGCGTTCGGTTGGAAACAAGCTTTTGAAGGGCTGTTCCCTTGTCCCAAGGGACAGTGTGCCCATTCACGCGGAATAATTCCCTTCCTTGTCGAAATTCACGCACTCAGGAGCACTGTGTTTAATCGAGCGTTAAAATTTATGTTGGTATGTTTATCACAACAGTAGTGCTACACTTGGAAAAAGGAGAAGATTGTTTGTATAGATATGATTTTAAAATATCTTACCCAAAACAAACAACTTGACTCATTTGCACGCGATCTAGTATTAGCTACCATCAGAAAAATTCATGTATGTGTGCCAGAAGTTTCTGGATTATGTGGTAATAATGCATAGATACATTTGCCTTTTTAATTATCTAATACTTTGTAAGCAGAAGTATTATTGTGTTCCACCTAAAAATCAGTAGAGTTTTCACCAAAATTTACGTTTTGACGCTCACTGAATTAAAAAAGACTAGAAAAATCTCGGTGTGTGTCGAATAAGACACGAAGACTTTAGCGAAAATCCCCCTTGACTTCAAAAACAAAGTTCATTAATTTTTATTTTCTAAAAAGCACGCTTAACGATTTTGATTAAAATACCATAGGTTTAACATATTTACACACATGAATAATAACGTATATATTTTGAGCTTTCTGCAAAGGCTCGTGAACTTCGCTTTATTTTTAATGAACTTTTTATAATTTTGTATATTTGGTAAACTATAAGATAGAGACAAAAACTTTCAAATAATTTTTTTAGGAGCATTAGTCATTTCTGAGATATTGGTTATTTCAATACTTTTTATAAACTTATGAAGTTATGTCACTATTTAGTTGTTTCTTGCGATGTCGTGCATTGCACCCAAAGGATTCATAACGAGATTTCCTGCGAAATCCACGCCGTGAGAGGAAATGCCCTTATTAAAAACATATTAGAAAGGCGTGTGTGTGTAGAGTAGCTTAAAACCGAATATTCGGTATTATAATGAACTTGGTATTTAAGGATACGAAGATTTTCAAGAAAAGTCCACCACCCTAAGCTACCCTTTACATAGGAATATTTTAGTTATTTTTTATTTTCTCAAAAATGACTCCAACCTCGATTAAAATACCACAAAATATTTCCAGGACAAATGGAATGTGTATCTTGAATTTTCTGCAAATACCCTGTGAAGTCATTCTGAATGACATTCGTATAATTTGTAAACCATAAAAAATAGACGAAAACTTACTATAAAAATGTAGATTTGTATCTTCCTTTTACCTTGTAGATAGCGAAGGTATTACATTTTACCCAAAAATTCGATACCGAGATTTCACTAGAAATACATGTTTAGAGGCCACCTGAAACCTATATAAACATTTTTAGAAAAAGGTCTGCGTGAGTGAGTGTGTGTGTGTGTGTGTGTGTGTGTGTGTGTGTGTGTGTGTGTGTGTGTGGGTCCTAACGGTATAGGTAACTCAAAAACAAGAAGTCTGATAAATACCAAACTTGGTATTTAAGTTCAATACCTTCCAAAGATGCGACAAAAGATTGTTCAAGAAGCTCTCCCCACACCAACTACCCTTTACATGGAACATTTAAAAATTTGGTTTTTATTTTCTAAAAAAATGACTCCAAAGCTTTTGATTAAAATATCATATATTACATGACAAATAAAATGTATATTTTCAATTTTCTGATAATAGCCTGTGAGGTTCTGCTTATTCCCAAGGAATTTTGTATAATATTACCTAACTGGTAAACGTTAAGCAATAGACGAAAACGTACTACAAAAAGTGTAGATCTCTTTAAAACACATAATTAATTTAAAATAACCTTTTTTGTGGTAGCAGATATTTCGGAGATGTCCGTTATTAATGGTTCGATTTGCTCAATACATATTTCATTCAGTTGTTTCTCGCGATTAAACGGCATGGAGTTTTAAGGCTTGGATATAGCGTCCAGTTCATAAACATTTGAATATCACTCTTTGTATCCTAACGAGTCTGAATAATTTTCTGACACACCATTGGACTCGACTCAAAAGGAAAAAAAACAGAAAAAAACCTAGATATTCTTTCTTTTTAAGAACAGGCATCTGTAAAAATTGCTAAAATCCATAGTTTTTTCTCACAAGGATGTGAAATGTTTGCATGTATTGTGCCAAAGCTACATTTTTTCGCTGCAATTAAGATGCATTGTGAAATGCTACTTATAAAACATTAAACTAAACTCTATCTCTTTTTTTAAAAAAAATAATGGTTTTAAATGTCTGTCATTTATCTGATCATAGCGTACAAAATTGAAACATCATTTTTGTACTAGTTTTAGTTGAACAAAAAATAAATAAATAAAAACTAAATGTGTAATGGAGCTATTTCTGCAAAGGTTTATCTGGGTTAAAAATAAGTAGCTAGAGAAATAAAGTTTCGTAAGAACAATTTGTATACTCAGTGACAATCGATATAGAGTAGAGAGGGTTATGTGAACGTATCACATTAGGTATATATATTTTTTTTTAACTATGGGATACTTCATTCTTAATTCCTATTTTTTTTTCTGGTGTTCATGCAAAGAGTACATTAATTTTAAGCAAATAGAAGAATCTTTCTTAAGAATCGTGTGTAGAAGAGTGGATAGAGAAAGTGATGTGAATGTAGACATAATGTTTTTCTTCTTCCATATATCTGAAGTGCTGAAGGCATAATGTATTAAAAGCTACAAAAACTACAGAAGTTTTCAAAACAATTTTTTTTCAATATGTATTCAATATAGGAGAAATGACAAACCTAGAGTTTCTATATTCACGGATATAGATTGATGGTGGAAAATGGGCAACTTGTAGTTGAAGAGAGCGCGGGAGATGGAAGGGTTCTGGTTTTACAGTTCCTTTTCATTTTATATTCGCTTCAGCGTTTTCCTTCTCAAGTAAGCAAACAAACAAACAAACAAACAAACAAAGTGAAACTTAAGTTTTCGCATACGTTTGCAAACTCCAACTGTCCCCGTTCATTTTGGAAACTTTTATTGGCCTACTCTCGGTGCCCGAAACAAGTTGGGGATGTTTGCACGAGACAATTTAATATGTTCCGTTTCCGCCCCTACCTAACCGCTGCAAACATCTGCAGCTTGGCATAAACTTTGCATTATGGGTAAGGGAATTTGCTTCGGAACAGCGTGGGTAGCAGCTTTTATTGAGTTATTAAAGGTGGGTATACAAAATGCATATATTTGTGCTCGCAGTTGTAGACCCCGCTGCTGGTATTTTATTAATAGGGGAAGAGCTTCTAGGGCCGGACTTTATTACTGTCTCTGCCTCTTATCTATGTTAGGTAGAGGAAGTATCGCATTTCACCCAAAAGCTGGATATAAATTTCACCGGAAGTGAAAGTGATACACTAAAACCAAGCAAGCAATTCTAGAGAAGATCCGAGGGCGCGCCTTTTGTGAGTGAGAGGGGGAGGGAGAGAGATAACACATAACTAAAAACCAGAAGCTCGATAAAATTAATATCAAAGTTCATATTCGAGTCAGACACGATTAAAAAATGCCAGGCGAAGTTTCAAGAAAACTCTGCAATTCAAAACTATCCTTTACATGAAAAAAATGTTTTTTATTAACTCAAAAATAGCTCTAACGTTTTTTATTTAAGGGGAGACTAAAATTACGCTTTTAGATTTCTGTGTAATCTTATATATTGTAACTTTCTCTTTAATCTGATATTATGTATTTTATAATGTAGGCATAAACAATATTTTTATTTTAAATTTAGTTTTAAAAATGTTACTGTATTCACACTTAGAAAAAAATCGTAACACCTATACTCATTGCAATGGAGATAGATTTTTGGTTATCGTTTAAGAGAAGGTTCTAGATATAGCAGGTCCATGTGTCCAAACAATGTAATTTTTTTCCCTTGTAAATATACATGTGTTTTTCTCTCCATTTTTACTTAGTATTTTTCTCTGAATAATATTTTCAAAACAAATGACCCGCATTCTCAAAATATTGAAGATAGCCAAACGAATTTTTGCTCTAATAGTTAGTCAACTACATTTTAGAAAATTAATCGCTCATAAATTTCAATAAAACTAATGTGTAATTAAAAAAACCCTATCTTTCTTAATAAAGTAATCCACCGCATAAAAGTACATCAGTGAACTTAAAAGGCACACATTTATCCTGTAAAATGTTCAGTCTAATATCTTAAATACACTGCCGTTTGTGAAAATTGCAATACCAAGAAAGAATTTCCGGAATAACTCAAACTTGGTGGAAGTGTAGAAGAGTGTGCAAGCAATAAGTGATTATGTTTGCAGAGAGATGGGGTACACATAGGCCGAGAAAGATCTCTCGTGTCGGTCCGACAAGGTCAGTGCTGCGCCCAGTGTAGTCAGTGCAGAGCTGTCAAACAAGTTGGAAACAATCAAGAGGTGCTAATATGCCTCGTCGACGTCAAAGACAGCCATATCGGCATGTGAGTGACTTCGAACGGGGCAGAATGATCTGTCTCCGGTAAGCGGGTTTGTCATACCGTGTCATTTCGGCTCGTATAGGGCATGCTGCTACGACAGTGATGCGTGTGTGGAAGCAGTAAATAGATGAAGGTCGTACGCAGCGAAGAGCGGGTACTGGACCACGGAACATGATAACAGCACGGGATGACCGTCATCTTGTCCGCATGGCCATAACGGACCGTACAGCTTCATCCAGTGTTGGCTCGACGCTGGAGCACTGCAACAGGTGTGAACTTGTCTGCATCAACGGTTCGTTGCCGTCTGCTGTAGGTTGGACTGGTTGCATGCATGCCATTACGTGGGCTTCCATTGTCCAGAAACCACAAGCTCCTCCGACTGCAATTGGCACGTGAACACCGTCACTGGGGTGCTGAGTGGCAAAATGTAATCTTTTCGGGCGAATCCCGCTTCAACGTGTCCTACAGTGATGGGCCGCATACGTGTCCGGCGGTACCGTGGTGAGCGGCATAGTGGACAAACACCAGGTGTGATGGTTTGGGGCGCTATTAGTTACAAAAACCGATCATGCCTCCTACGAATTGAGGGCACTTTGAACAGCAACCGGTACCTAACGGCGGTTGTAGAGCCTGAGGTACTCCTCCCGCTTCAGGCATCTCCACAGGCCACATTTCAACAGCACAATGCCCGGCCACATATTGCGATGAATGTACAAGACTTCTTCAAAAAGCGACGGGTACCATTGCTTCCCTGGCCTGCACGTGCGCCTGACATGTCGCCCATCGAACATGTCTGGGATATGATTGGTCGGCACCTGGTGCGTCACGGTCCGCCAGTAACCAGTGTCATGTATTTGTGGGCTCGAATACAAACTGCATGGAGGGAGATTCCTCAGGAACTTATTCACAACCTTTTTGATTCAATGCCACGGCGTATAACAGCTCTAATTACAGCGCAGGGAGGCCACAGCAAATACTGAATATTAGTTCTCAAATGTCATGCATAGATTTGAAAGTTTATCATTTGTTACTTGCCATGTAACTAATCTGTGGTATTAAATTCCTTGAATTCATGCGTTTCCTTCTTGGTGATGCAATTTCCACAGAGGGCAGTATAGTTTCCGAGATAATGCGTGTGAAGATAGGGCATTTACTTTCCCCTAGGCTGGGCTGGGCTAGGCTGGGATGGGCTGGTGAACGACGTGGAGCACACTTAGCACTGCGGCCCTCAAGGGATCTACTGTGCACGCCCGGGAGCAACGGATAAGGGGAGGAATCGCAAGAGACACATGGGTTGCAGAGCGAAGCGGATGCAAGTGAACAGACAAGCGCAGAGTTCCAGGCTTGGACACGGGAGGGCCACTCGAGGACGTCCCTTCATTGGGACAAGGAAACATTTCCAAAGCGCAAGCCTCTGCACCATTTGCCCGAATCCGAGGATCCACAGCCCCGTAGTGAACCTAAAGTATGAAAGGGAAATGAAATGAAAGGAAATGGGGGAGAGAGGGGAGCCGTGGTAGACTGCACTACTCTAGTATTCGCGGTTTTCAACCAAAGAAAGCCAAGAAAAACGCATTTCAGAGTGGACGGCCACCGGGAATCGAACTCTGATCTCCCGGATGCAAGCCTCGCAAGTTACCGCAGAGCCATCTCGCTCGGTGTAGTCTAGTCTAGTTTATTCTAGTATTCTAGTCAGCCTGAGGGCCACTGGAGCTCATCAGGACACCTAGGCCGTCTCAGTAGGCCCACTGTTTCTTAGGTGACCCCTGGGAGGAAGGGATAAATGGGAGATCCGAAGGGTGACCGGATTTCATACAATGAAACAAGGACGTTGTCCTGAACGATTCCAGAGTAATGCCAATCTTGACAAAAGCACAAGTCCGTCTGCACCATGATCAATCCAGGGCTCCCAGGAACGAGCTCTCCAGGAAGGGGCTCAACCTTTATAGAGCCAAACTCCACCGTCACACCAGCACGCACCAACTGCACACCGGTCCTGCAGCTCTGAAACATAATGAAGTGAAACAGATGAAAGATAATACAGACAGTAAATTCGTGGCAGAAGTGAAGATCATGAAAAAACCCAAGGTCAGGATTGTCGGCCTAACTGGATTCAAGCGCGGATCCTCCCAAATACAGTTTCACACGATACTAGGATCCCTGTAAGGATACTTGGTACTAATTTATACAAATTTCAAGCAGTTTTGCCGGAACAATTGATACGGACTTTTTTTAAAGAAGTTTAGAAGAACATTAATTTTCATGGTTCTATGAGACAAATTTCCAAACATATTCATTTAATAAGTGAACATTATACAGAACAATAACATTTGTATCCCCTGCTGCAAAATACACCAACGTTACTGAAGCCCAACTATGAAATATAACTTCAAGAAGTAGACGGAGATTCGGGAATATTGTGTATATACTGCAAACTGCTGTTTTTTAACTTTAATTAAAATGATTAAAACGCAGATTTTGAAATGTTAAGTTTATCAGCGCAATAAAATCTTGGGAAAACCTGATGCAAATGGATTAGAAACATAGGCTAATAATAAGGGACTTAGAAACATAAAAGAAGCAAGATAATATCTGACGCGAAACATGAGTAATATTCCCAACGTGTATTCCTATGCAAATCTCATAGGAAAAGCACACCTCCAGAACAGGATAAATATGGCGAAACACAGCTTAGTTAAAACAAGTAGTCAAAATGTAAAAACATATGCAAAAAAGACTGTACGTGCTGTGACATAAATCTTCCTATAATGCTACTACCTTAAGGTTGCACGGAGGTGAAAGTTGTACAAAATTCATTAAAAAATGGATTTTTTAAAATTCCATGCTTATGATTATCTTTGAATCTTCTAATTTAATATGTATTTATGACATATATATATATATATATATATTATCTGTCAGTGATAAGTGGCATCACATGACCTTTTTAAACGTCCGTGTGAGGCAGTATTTTTAACACTTAAATGATTTCACTCTAATTATATAATATAAAATTTAATAACAGCCCGCCTTAAAGCAATATGTGTATAATATAATATATAAAATGTATGTAACAGTCGTTGCATATTATTGTATACATGTTAAATAATGTTATGTGATTGTATTATATAATTTAATAATGTAGGAGCTGTGAGAATAATAGGTTAAAATGAGGTAACCTTGAGGCAATGATGAGTAAGAAAGTTTAATAACGCTACTAGTCATTATTGGAGCAACAATAATGTAAATTTTGAGACAGTTTATAATTAGCCAATCAACAACCAGAAGAAAGCTTAAGTTAAATGAAAGTATTCTATTGGAGTAGGATTAGCTAATCAGAAATGAAATAGGGCAAATTGTACAAATTCAGAAGTCAGTTGCTTGTAGACAGTGTTCCTAGCCGGAAGTATAATACGTATTCAGTGCGAGACAAAAAATAGTTTACGTGTTGAAAAGTGCAAGTAATTAATAAAAGAATCTCACAGCTCTCTATATCAGTGAAGTGTTATTTAAGTTGTGTCAAGGATTAATAAATGTGGTGAGGGAAAATTTATAATCTGTGTAAGCCTACATTCTTAGCCGCATTACTCCCTGCAAAGAAACCCATGTCTCTACAACAATAATGACGCAGCCGAGGCAAACCTAAATATATAATATTTAAAGAAACAGTCAAATTACAGAGTTAATATTTTTTAATTTTGGGGCGAAGCTACCGGCTACCATACGTGCGGTTGCAACTAATTCAAGTTCGGCTCTCCAATAATCGAAATACATAAAACTCCTCCTAAAATAAAACTACTTCAAATTGGCTTCCATACATAGGGCAGAAGCTAACCTACTTCAACCTGAAGAAGCAACTCTCTTAATATTTCAAACTTTTTGTTTTATCTACATTTTGGAGATTCAATGCTCCACACGATGCACGTTTTGTTCATTTTGCTTCAAAATGTTAGAGCAAAATCTAAAATACATAAATGAAAAAAGCTAGAAGTGGTTTTTCTGAATTGTTGATATTTATTAGTATATTAATTATTACATTGGATAATTTTATAATACTAATATAAAGTTGCTTTATACTAAAAGAGAACAAAAACATATTTCCAGTATTTTTTCTACAGTTCTTCTATTTTGGAATACATATTAAAATTAATATAATTCTTAATTGTTCTTCGGTTTCTTGTTTATGGTTAAGTAATTTCTTAAACAATTAATAACTTCAAAACTACTGAACATATTGCAATTAAATTTATTATGCAACACTATACCTTGCATTTCTAATACACAGTATACAGTTTAAGCAAATGTGTACGTAATTATGGAAATTAGCAATTTCACCATGATATGTACCCTAAGGATGTCAGAAGCAAACCAGCGGTTTCCAAAACGCTTTACATCCAACTGTTCGAAAATTTACGCGCGTCATTGCATAAATCCGAAACTAGGTAATACATTTTGCACCTCATCAACATTTTGGATTAGTAGTAGTATCTAACGAGTATTATCTAATGCGTAAAAATTTCACAGCTCACTCTTACTTCGCTACGCAAAGCTAAAATTTGTTCAACATATTCAGAAAATACAAAAATTGGTTTTTATATCCCAAAAACATTCTTTGAACATTTAGCTTTAATTACATACTATAGGTTTTGCTCTGAGTCTTTTAAAGCTTCAACACGCCACCAATTAAATACTGAACAACAAATGCCCAATTGACTATATATTATTCTACGGATGGAACCTCTATACTTTCGTAGTCGGTATATCGAAGTTTGTCTAATACTTTGACATAAACCTTCGATACTTTTAAATTTTTAAGTTTTGCATTGTTGAAAGTTGTTGCGTATAACTTTATACTAGATAAGGCATGAAAGGAGTCGAGACTTCATGTTTTGCCTCGCACGCGTCCTCAAAGAGTTGCTGGACTATAGTTCTTAATAGACCTTAACTGCGATGAATGCAAGATTCTATAGACTCTTATGTCTAAATTAAAACATGCAAAATGGTGGGGAAAGGAGTAGAGGTACTCTGTAAAATTCAGCGTTAACTGAGTTATGAATGAAGCTGATTTAGCCGATGCATTAAATCACGTTACTGCAATAGCCTGGCTTGGTGACTCACTCTGTCATTATATTTACCTAATCTTGAGGCAGTGTTTTTAACACTAAAATAATTTCAGTCTAATTATATAATATGTAAATCCAATAAGCCTTGAAGCAATATGTGAATGTAATAATTTGTAAAATGTGTGTAACAGTCATTGCATATACTTATATTATTGTATCCATGCGTAATAATGTTATGTGAATATGTTACGTAATTTAATAATGTAGGAGCTGTGAGAATAATAAATAGGTCAAAATTAGCTAACAATGAGGTAACCTTGAGGCAATAATGAATTTGAAAGTTTAAATGCTACTAGTCATTATTGGAGCAACAATAATGTTGCAGGTATAGGTGTAGCGTTATTGAGACACTTTGGGTTTTCCTATGTAGTCCGCCTTTTTCTTATTCGTCGACTTTTCTCTTAAGATGTTCTCATGTCAGCTAAGTCCCTGTGTCGAAAATGATACTTCCCAGAACTGAATCTATTGTTGTCTTCTATTAGCTGCGCTCTCTCGTTGTGTCTGCCGTTTTCTAATTCCCTAGGTTCCAAAGTTCACTTGCTAATTGGGCTGGTTTGTAGCATGCGCTTCTAACGAACGTTTATACAACCTATTTTACATATAAATTACACTTCTTATGATATTAATGTCACGTGTGTTTTTAAAATAAGTACCGATAATCTTTAAAGAAATAACAGCAATTATTTTCCAAACACTTCATTACCATTTATTACTTTCAGGCACTTGTCGTAACGGGAAACCAGTTTTTGTTCGCCTTCGTCAAAGAATGATGCCGTCTGTGATGAAAACCAAGAACTGCACTTCTTGTTTCTTAACATCATCGTTTTTTAAATTTTTTCCAACAAGGAATTCTTTCAGATGAAGGAACAGGTGAAAATCTCCTGGTGCCAAACCCGCACTCGATGGAGGGTGGTCGAATTTTATTGTTCCCAAACAAATGATGCGATCAGATCTTGAGTTAGTTTGGTTGTGTGTGACCGGGCATTATCACTCATTATTATTTCCCCATGAACCTCGAACAATTAGCGATGAATGTTTGCTGGCATAACATTTCTCGCATTCAAAAAAACGAATCACTGATCTGATTTTACAGTCGGCGGGTCGTTTGATTGTTTTGAACATTTCGAAACGCTCTAACAACAGAAAACACAAACTGGTGATCGCTCACAACTGTATCTGGCTTCCTAATGAATGGAGGAAGTGGTCAGGCATGCTCAAAATCTTGACTGTAGCGCTGCAGAGGCAAAATATTAAAACAGTACTTACTTTAAAACCACGCCTCGCATTTACGCTGCTTACAGTCTTGTTAAATTTGTCTATCCTTTCCGTTGCATTTTCTTTTCTAACTTGATTAATTAATATAACTGCTGCCTGATTACTTATATATAGGCCGGATATTGTATGTAGGTGATCCCTCACAATTTTCTGCATCGTGTGCTACACCTGATTAATTAGTATAGGTAAAAGTGTACATTTTTTTTCTCTATTAAAGATAACTGGTTAAAATTTAAAGTGAACTTATAATTGTAATGGTGCAGCATGGAGCACAATGTTATAAACATTTATATAAAAACTGCAAAATTTACAAATTTCACCACTGTATAACCTTAGGAGAGAAGTGTAAAAAGAACCGTCTCTGAATTCGACGTCCATCCAGCATAAGCTTCGAACCAAGTAATGTCAGGTTGAACCACCACCAAAAACTAGGGCAAGTCAGATGTACAATTCATCAGAGAAGTTATTTGGCATTTTGGCGCTTAAATATTTAATGTTCTTAATTTTAAGGTGGCTGAGCCTTTTAAAACATCAGTATAACTTTAATAAACCTGTAATTCAGAATTTGATGATATTTTTCGATTGTCTGAGAATAATGATAATGAAACAGCATGTATAATGAGCAACCTTGAAGGGCCCCCCCCCCAAATGAGTGTAAGTCATTTAAATTTTCACGACTAACAGATTCTTATCTAACTTGGTATATAACATGCTTTATGTCACCTTTGAAAATAGGCAATATTTTACCTAAAACTACTTCCTCAAAGAGAGAGGGGTGTGTGTGTGTGTTAATGGGGTATAAAAAATTCTGATGTGGTATATTCTCATACCTTTCTCTAGCCATATCGTTTAGTTTTACATATCTTCTACAAGCTCTTCTTACAAAACCTTGTACTTTTATCTCCTTCATGTTAATCAATATAAACGTTGCAGAAATGTTTTTACATATTTTGTTGTAAGTACAAGGAGAATATAGAAGGTTGAAGATATAGAGGAAAAATGTATATGTTGGTTTTAAAATTCCATACTCTTTTCATGGCATAGCGAGAAAGACTGAATGCCGAGAGCGCATTTAAAAATGACGAGGTATTGAAAAATTCAAACCAGTAATAATGTATAACTCGGAAATGGCTGATGCCACAACAAATTATTTGAAATATTTCTGCATTGTTTTGTGTGGCACATTTTTCTTTACCGCTTAACGTTTAACAGTTATACAGAATTGTACAAGATTCTTCCCAATAATGAGGATGTTCCTAGAAAATTCAGGATATACAGTTTATTTTTCATGCAAATAACTTAAATATATAGTGTTTTAATAAAAATTGTTACAATCATTTTTCATAACATCAAAATTTTCAGACATTATTCCATGCAAAGGGTATTTTGAAGTGGTGATGGTGGGTAGGGATGCTTAAAAATCTTGGTGTTGCATCTTAGAAAGGTACTAAACTTAAATAGCAACTTTAGTTTTTAACGGGCTTTGTTTTTGAACTATGCTATTCACAGATGGACGTGAAAATAAGAACTATTCCTTTAAGTACCCTTCAAGTTCCTCTTCTTAATACAACTGGAATCTGCAATAGTAAACGTTGCTTCATAATATTCCCCTAATTGTGGAGCAGTAAAATAAACACCTAAAAGTATGGTAGAGTTTAAACACACACATATGGACGATTTTATAAAAACTTTTGTTTTTAGGGGGCTTAAAACACAAAACACGCATTTCTGGTGAAATCTCGGTATCAAATTTTTGGGCGGAACGTAGCACCTTCTCAACCTGCTAGGTACGTGGTAGAGAGAGTAAAGAGAACCGAAATCAGTTAAGTAACAATGGGAAGGGAATATTTGCTGTAATAGCTAAAAATAGAGGGCGGTTTAGAGTGACCGGTTCCGTGCAGAGAGCATAATGTCTTGGCACGTATCCCCTGGGTACAGACGCAGGGTAAAAGAATATACCATAGTAGTAGGCATGATGTTCGTTTCGCAAACAGAGTAAGAAATATATCAGACAGTGATATAAGTATATTATTCGTATGCCCCTATTACCTCTTGCGAAAAGGAATTTCTCACGATATAGCTTTTGTTTAAGCTAGTGACTGGGAACATTAACTTTCTACAATCTCCGCACGCTCATTTGATACAACTTATACCAGCACTACAGTTACGCGCCCGTTGTTTACATCTGATTTCAACTTATGCTTCAACATACAGACTACAGTACAATGTAAGTTATCCCCATAAAAACAAACACGCTAATCCGCCACTTATTTATAATAAGTAAGTGGTATTATATGTACACGACCGTTATTTTAGAACAGTTAATTGCATTTTATTATTTTAGTTTTGGACGTGGAATGATCGGAACTGTTAATGTAAAAATATGATGGGCTACATTCATATAACTCTCTCTGGTCACTACCGTTTATTTTTATATATCCTCTACTGACCATTCCTAAGAAAACTTATGTTTCAATCTACTTCATGTTAATCGAAACAAATCATTACAGAAATAGTTTCATTACACAGTTCGTTATAGACACAAACAGAACAGCGATAGTAGTAATAGTCCCGGATGAGCCAATTGTTTTAACGATAATCCTGCCGCTAGGGGCGCTGGTGTCGCTAGTGTCGCTGCGTGCGACGGCTGCGGCGGTAAGTTTGAAAAGCGCCCTGAGCGTTAGGATTATCGTTAAATCGGTTGGCTCATCCGGGACGAGTTGAAAGAATTGAGGAAGTGACGTGTAGTGTTTTGATTGGTTCGTTAATTTGGGGTGGGAGATGGAGGAAGGGAGATGGAGGAGTATGGAGGTCGCGTGATGGAGAGGAGCTGGGTGGCGAGGTGTTGTCTGTGCGGAGGTCGGTACTGAAATGGGGGAAAAGATGGGGAGCGAGGGATAAAAAGTGTAAAGGAAAGTGACGTGTGAAGTTGTGATTGGTGGGAATAAGAAGTGATGTTATTGGTGGAAAGGAGCAAATGAAGGTTGTTGATTGGTAAGAATAAGAGAGATTATGATTGGTGGAAAGAAAAAGGTGTGGGAGTGGGGTATGTTGGAGGTGATGGGAAAGGTGAGTTTTGCTAGCAGCAAGATTTGCAAAAGCCTGTCTTGAACTGATCAGCAATTTTTGAACGTCGGATGGTAGTTTTCTTGAGTGGATAGAGAGATGGGGGCGATATGAGATGCGGTGGCGAAAATGGGAACTAGACAAGGTTGTTGAGACAAGAGGTTTAAGGACGAGGAAATTTGGAGGTTAGTGGTGAACACGGCGGTCGCAAGAGGTGGGGGTAAGGAGACGCAGTGGTGAGAATGGGAACTAAAAGAAGATGGGGGTAGCAAGAGTTTTAGAAGAGTAGATTTTGAGGTTAAAATAGTGGGAACTAAAAATGGCGGAGGGTCTGCGACAAGGAGATGCGGTGAGAACTAAACAAGATGGCGGTCGCAAGAGGAGGGTAAGGAGATTTGAGGTTACAGTACGAAAACACGAAAGGATATATTCCTACGCCAAGCAGGTGCGAAAAATAATTATGCGTGTGGTACTTACCTGTTACCGGTGTGGATGCGTCACCAAAAGCGCGGCACGCGAGGCGGAAAAATAAAAGCAAACTGTTTTTGAAAATGCTTAACCAGCTTTAAGATCAACCAACATCACTACGCACTGATATACCTAGGTTTTTAAAGCGGTACAGACACCCTTTGCAGAGGCGTAATTTAACTATACCAAAAACCTGGTACTGGACCATCGTGATGGTCGCTAGCGTACGTAGGAGCAGGGTTCTCATAGCCGGTCGAAAGCGGTCAAAAACGTGTACGACGTAGGTGTTGACAGTAGCTGCTGTCGAGTCAACGGTCGAGGTGTGAATAAACAAGATCTGTTCTCGCCGGCAATTTGGTTCGGAGATGTGAGCAGCGGCGAGGTGTTGTCTGTGCGGAGGTCGGGACTGAAAGAGGGAAAAGATGGGGAGCGAGGGATAAAAAGTGTAACAGAAAGTGACGTGTGAAGTTGTGATTGGTGGGAATAAGAAGTGATTTTATCGGTGGAAAGGAGCAAATGAAAGTTGTTGATTGGTAAGAATAAGAGAGGTTATGATTGGTGGAAAGAAAAAGGAGTGGGGTATGTTGGAGGTGATGGGAAAGGTAAGTTTTGCTAGCAACAAGATTTGCAAAAGCCTGTCGTGAACTGATCAGCAATTTTTTGAACGTTGGATGGTAGTTTTCTTGAGTGGATAGAGAGATGGGGCGATATGAGATGCGGTGGCGAAAATGGGAACTAAACAAGGTGGTTGAGACAAGAGGTTTAAGGACGAGGAAATTTGGAGGTTAGTGGTGAACATGGCGGTCGCAAGAGGTGGGGGTAAGGAGACGCGGTGGTGAGAATGGGAACTAAAAGAAGATGGCGGTAGCAAGAGGTTAGAAGAGTAGATTTTGAGGTTAAAATAGTGGGAACTAAAAATGGCGGAGGGTCTGCGACAAGGAGATGCGGTGAGAACTAAACAAGATGGCGGACGCAAGAGGTGGGTAAGGAGGTTTGAGGTTACAGTACCAAAACACGAAAGGATATATTCCTACGCCAAGCAGGTCCGAAAAATAATTATGCGTGTGTTACTTACCTGTTACCGGTGTGGATGCGTCACCAAAAGCGCGGCACGCGAGACGGAAAAATAAAAGCAAACTGTTTTTGAAAATGCTTAACCAGCTTTAAGATCAACCAACATCACTACGCACTGATATACCTAGGTTTTTAAAGCGGTACAGACACCCTTTGCAGAGGCGTAATTTAACTATACCAAAAACCTGGTACTGGACCATCGTGATGGTCGCTAGCGTACGTAGGAGCAGGGTTCTCATAGCCGGTCGAAAGCGGTCAAAAACGTGTACGACGTAGGTGTTGGCAGTAGCTGCTGCCGAGGCAACCGTCCAGGTGCGAATGAACGAGATCTGTTCTTGCAGGCAATCTGGTTGAGAGATGAGAGGCGCGGTGGTAAAAATGTGAACTAAATAAGATGGCGGAGGCACGAAGTTGAGGTTAAGGAGCGGCGAGGTGTTGACTGTGCGGCGGTTGGGGTCTGAAAGAGGGGGAAAGATGGCGAACGAGGGATAAAAAGTATAACAGAAAGTGACGTGTGAAGTTGTCATTGGTGGGAATAAGAAGTGATGTTATTGGTGGAAAGGAACAAATGAAAGTTGCTGATTGGCGAGAATAAGAGAGATTATGATTGGTGGAAAGAAAAAAGGTGTGGGAGTGGGGTATGTTGGAGGTGATGGAAAAGGCAAGTTTTGCTACCAACAACATTTGCAAAAGCCTATCCAGAACTCATCAGCAATTTTAAATAACTAGTGTTTCGGGGGTTTTCTCTGGTTGGTAGACGAATGCAAGCTGTTTCTACCATACTTATATTATTCGTCTTTTTCCTTTTTTTTAAAAAATAACTAGTTTTTTTTTTTTTTTGAGTTTTCTGCGGATGGTAAACAAATGCAAGCTCTTTCTGCTTTTTCATAGGTTTTCCCTGGTTGGTAGGCGTTTTCTGTACTGGTTGACGAAGGCGTTTCTAATTTTCGAGGTTTTCTCAGGTTTTTAGCGGTTGTCCCTGCCCGGTAGGCAAATGATGAAGTTTTACCTTGTCGGCGCACGGATACTAGGCACGTACCCGCGCGCACACACACACACACACACAGAGAGAGACAGATAGACACACAGACAGGCACACACACACACGGAAATGTTTCCAAAAATGCTTTTTTTTTTTTTTTTTTTGATTCAGGAGGTCTCAAAACGTGTATTTCCGGTGAAATCTCGGTATCGAATTTTTGGGCGGAATGCAATGCTTCCCCTACTTACTATACGTAGTAGAGAAAGTAAAAAAGTATTGAAAAATTTAAGGAAATAACAAGCAATATCTCAAAAGTGTACTATCTTGTTTTCAAGGGTTTTCCAGATCGGTAAGCGTTAGAATACTCTTAAAGCTTTTTTCAGGTTTTTTAGCGGTTGTCCCTGGCCGGTAGGCAAATGATAAAGTTTTTCTATAACGTCGTCGTTTTGGCTTGTGGCGCACGGATACTAGGCACGTACTCGCGCGCGCGCGCACACACACACACACACACACTAAAATAGTAGCGTATAAAAAAAAACTGTTGTGTTACACTCACATGACTTTCTCTACTCTTGTACAATCTAATTGGTAGCTTTTAAGCGATAGTCAAATATTTTAACGCTGGTTGCTATGTGGCGAATTCCATTCTGTTTGCATGTTCAGGACATAAAAAAAATGAATAAACGAATTTGAGAAAAAGTATAAGTATTGGAAAATTTAAGGAAATAACAAGCAATATCTCGAAAACGGTTCACTCAACAAAAGAAACGTATATGACATAAGTTGTGTATTTTAACGCGATCTACAGTTTTTGTGTAGTAAAATTTTGTCTATCTCTTTTGGTTTACCAGTTATGCAAAAGTCGTTCACAATGAAGAATATTTTTGGAGACATTCCCAGAAATTTCGAGATATACATTTTATTTGACATGACAATATCTTAAACATATGATGTTTTAATCAAAATCGTTAGAGCCGTTTTTGAGAAAATTAAAATTTTCGAAAAATGTTCCATGTAAAGGGTAGTCTGGGGTGGGGGGATTTTCTTGAAAACCTTCGTGTCGCATCTCTGGAAGATACTGAACCTAAATACCAAGTTTGGTGTTTATCCGACTGTTCGTTTTTGAGTTATGCTGTTCACAGACACACAGACACACAGACAGACACACACACGGACATGTTTCCAAAAATGCTTTTTTTTTTGGATTCAGAGATTCTCAAAACATGTATTTCCAGTGAAATCTCGGTAACGAATTTTTGGGTGGAATGCAATACTTCCCCTACTTACTATACGTAGTAGAGAAAGTAAAAATGAATAACGCATTTGAGAAAAAGTATAAGTATTGGAAAATTTAAGGAAATAACAAGCAATATCTCGAAAATGGTTCACTCAACTAAAAAAAATGTATATGACATAAATTGTGTATTTTAACGCGATCTACATTTTTTGTGTAGTAAAATTTTGGCTATCTCTTATGGTTTACCAGTTATGCATACTGAACCTAAATACCAAGTTTGGTGTTTATCCGACTGTTCGTTTTTGAGTTATGCTGTTCACAGACACACAGACGCACAGACAGACAGACACACAGACACACAGACACACAGACAGACACACACACGGACATGTTTCCAAAAATGCTTTTTTTTTTCTGGATTCAGTGATTCTCAAAACATGTATTTCCAGTGAAATCTCGGTATCGAATTTTTGGGTGGAATGCAATACTTCCCCTACTTACTATACGTAGTAGAGAAAGTAAAAATGAATAACGCATTTGAGAAAAAGTATAAGTATTGGAAAATTTAAAGGAAATAACAAGCAATATCTCGAAAAACGGTTCACTCAACAAAATAAATG
Source organism: Deroplatys truncata (assembly GCA_030765065.1). NCBI lineage: Eukaryota > Metazoa > Arthropoda > Insecta > Mantodea > Mantidae > Deroplatys > Deroplatys truncata. Next base: position 282,757,161 of record CM060975.1, read on the forward strand.
TATATGGCATAAGTTGTGTATTTTAACGCGATCTACATTTTTTGTGTAGCAAACTTTTGTCTATCTCTTACGGTTTATCAGTTATGAAAAAGTCGTTCACAATGAAGAATTCTTTTGGAGACATTCCCAGAAAATTCGAGATATACATTTCATTTCTCTCGACATTATCTTAAATATATGATATTTTCATCAAAATCGTTAGAGCCATTTTTTAATACAAAGAGAACGGGATTTCACAAGTGAAACAGTACTGTGATAACGATACCACTGAAACAAAAAAAAAAAATCTGATGTGTAACACTCACATGACTTTCTCAACTCTTGTACAAAGTATTTTTACAAACGCTTATTCCCCATCTAGTTCATGTTAATCGAGATAAACATTTGCAAAATCTATTTTATTGCTAATTTTCTTGTATAAAAAAAAATCTGATGTGTAACACTCACATGACGTTCTCTACTCTTGTACAAAGTATTTTTACAAACGCTTATGCTCCATCTAGTTCATGTTAATCGAGATAAACATTTGCAAACTCTATTTTATTGCTAATTTTCTTGTAGATGTAGGGGAAAATATATTTACAAGGGGAATATAGAAAAACAGTAGCCTTTAAGCACATACATATCTCTTAATAGCTGGTTGCTATGTGCAGCACCATTCTTTTTGCCACAGATTAATACTGTTTGCATATCAAAGACAAAAAAAAATGAATAACGAAGTCCCATTTGAGAAAATAAATATTGGAAAATTAACAAACAATATCTCGAAAACGGTTCACTCAACAACAAAAATGTATATTACATAAGATGTGTATTTTAACGCGATCTACATTTTTTGTGTAGTAAAATTTTGTCTATCTCTTACGGTTTTTCAGTTATGAAAAAGACGTTCACAATGAAGAATACTTTTGGAGACATTCCCAGAAAATTCGAGATATACATTTCATTTCTCACGACATTATCTTAAACATACGATATTTTTCATCAAAATCGTTAGAGCCATTTTTTTAATACAAAGAGAACGGGATTTCACAAGTGAAACAGTACTGTGATAACGATACCAACAAAACTAATTATTATTCACCCACTGAAACACATAAAAAAAATCTGATGTGTAACACTCACATGACTTTTCTCATCTCTTGTACAAAGTATTTTTACAAACGCTTATTCCCCATCTAGTTCATGTTAATCGAGATAAACATTTGCAAACTCTATTTTATTGCTAATTTTGTTGTAGATGTAGGGAAAATATATTTACAAGGGCAATATAGAAAAACAGTAGCCTTTAAGCACATACATATCTCTTAATAGCTGGTTGCTATGTGCAGTACCATTCTTTTTGCCACAGATTAATACTCTTTGCATATCAAAGACAAAAAAAAAATGAATAACGAATTCCCATTTGAGAAAATAACTATTGGAAAATTTAAGTAAATAACAAGCAATATCTCGAAAACGGTTCACTCAACAATAAAGATGTATATGACATAAGTTGTGTATTTTAACGCGATCTACATACTTTCGTACTCACCTATAAGATATAGAGGGTAGAGGTCGTACGAACGTAGCACTTTGAGAATTTATATTCAACAGTTGGTGTTACTCCTTAGAAAGGAAGTATCTGCTGATTTTTATTTAATTCTTTACATTTTACATAACACGTATGCACTGGCACAACACAAAAGCACTACACACGATACTCAGTTTTAATATTTGCACTAATAACATCAGGAATAACTGAAGTCTGCAAACAGTCATTTCCCATGTGCAGCCTTACGTACAGAGAACGTGTGTGGCTGATCTATGTGTAAAAAGAGCCTGAGAGCGGATGTACGTCAGCGGTAAAATCTTTTAAATGCATTTTTATTGGCGATGGTAGAAATCGTGCAGTGGTGGATCGTGAAAATTCATATAAATGGATGTATCACCTCATAATAAGCCTCTATATACCAAGAATATTGAGTTTTTAAAAAGTCAGCAACTGTACCTGTGTTTCTATACGTGAACGTCAGATGGCAGCTTCGATACGTGTCCACGGAGACCTTAGTGCTAGGCAACTGTACCTCTGTTTCTATACGTGAACGGCAGATTACAGCTTCGATACGTGTCCACGGAGACCTTAGTGCTAGGCAACTGTACCTCTGTTTCTATACGTGAACGGCAGATTGCAGCTTCGATACGTGTCCACGGAGACCTTAGTGCTAGGCAACTGCACCTCTGTTTCTATACGTGAACGGCAGATTGCAGCTTCGATACGTGTCCACGGAGACCTTAGCGCTAGACAACTGCACCTCTGTTTCTATACGTGAACGGCAGATTGCAGCTTCGATACGTGTCCACGGAGACCTTAGTGCTAGGCAACTGTACCTCTGTTTCTATACGTGAACGGCAGATTGCAGCTTCGATACGTGTCCACGGAGACCTTAGTGCTAGGCAACTGTACCTCTGTTTCTATACGTGAACGGCAGATTGCAGCTTCGATACGTGTCCACGGAGACCTTAGTGCTAGGCAACTGCACCTCTGTTTCTATACGTGAACGGCAGATTGCAGCTTCGATACGTATCCACGGAGACCTTAGTGCTAGGCAACTGCACCTCTGTTTCTATACGTGAACGGCAGATTGCAGCTTCAATACGTGTCCACGGAGACCTTAGTGCTAGGCAACTGTACCTCTGTTTCTATACGTGAACGGGAGATTGCAGCTTCGATACGTGTCCACGGAGACCTTAGTGCTAGGCAACTGCACCTCTGTTTCTATACGTGAACGTCAGATTGCAGCTTCGATACGTGTCCACGGAGACCTTAGTGCTAGGCAACTGCACCTCTGTTTCTATACGTGAACGGCAGATTGCAGCTTCGATACGTATCCACGGGGACCTTAGTGCTAGGGAACTGCACCTCTGTTTCTATACGTGAACGGCAGATTGCAGCTTCAATACGTGTCCACGGAGACCTTAGTGCTAGGCAGCTGTACCTCTGTTTCTATACGTGAACGGCAGATTGCAGCTTCGATACGTGTCCACGGAGATCTTAGTGCTAGGCAGCTATACCTGTTTCTATACGTCAACGGCAGATTGCAGCTTCGATACGTGTTCACGGAGACCTTAGTGCTAGGCAACTGTACCTGTGTTTCTATACGTGTCCACGGAGACCTTAGTGCTAGACAACTGTACCTCTGTTTCTATACGTGAACGGCAGATTGCAGCTTCAATACGTGTCCACGGAGACCTTAGTGCTAGTGCTAGGCAACTATACCTCTGTTTCTATACGTGAACGGCAGATTGCAGGTTCGATACGTGTCCACGGAGATCTTAGTGCTAGGCAACTATACCTGTTTCTATACGTGAACGGCAGATTGCAGCTTCGATACGTGTCCACGGAGACCTTAGTGCTAGGCAACTGTACCTGTGTTTCTATACGTGAACGTCAGATGGCAGCTTCGATACGTGTCCACGGAGACCTTAGTGTTAGGCAACTGTACCTCTGTTTCTATACGTGAACGGCAGATTGCAGCTTCGATACGTGTCCACGGAGACCTTTCGCTTCAGGTGACAAAATAACACTAGGCACTTGTGTGCCGTGGTGTAAGCCGCAATCACGGTATTGGTAGCGTGGATCTCCTTGGGGCTCTCCTCGGAGTTACCTCAACACCACGTACATGACCTGGTTCGTCACGGGTACGCAGGTCTGCACTACCACTTCCTCGGCGTTGAGCAGGCCCAGGAGGCGATCGTACCGGTACACCAGCTAGCACGTGGACATGTTATCGCGCTGTGGTGTTGCGTGTGCGAGGTATGGAAACTCAAGGACGCAAAACATGCACGACCGAGGGTTAAAAAGCAGAACAAGTAGTGACGTGGAGCGTTGTGATTGGTGTAAATAAGACGATCTCTGATAGGTGGACAAATTGAAATAACGTGATGTGATAGGCGAAAATAAAATCAAAGGTGATTGGATGAAAAATGACGAGAAGGAATTAGCGGTGAATTTGTGAACTAAGATGGCGAAGATTTTTTTTTTTAAAAAAAGGATAATATAAGTACGGCAACTGTAACGTTTTACGGCAAACGCGCGCCGCGCAATGCGTCACGCCGGGCATCTTGCTCAATATGATTTTTGTTTTATTGCCCGGGCGTGACGCATTGCGCGGCGCGCGTTTGCCGTAAACCGTGTATCGAAGCTGCAATCTGCCGTTCACGTATAGAAACAGAGGTACAGTTGCCTAGCACTAAGGTCTCCGTGGACACGTATCGAAGCTGCAATCTGCCGTTCACGTATAGAAACGAGAGGTACAGTTGCCTAGCACTAAGGTCTCCGTGGACACGTATCGAAGCTGCCATCTGACGTTCACGTATAGAAACACAGGTACAGTTGCTGACTTTTTAAAAACTCAATATTCTTGGTATATAGAGGCTTATTATGAGGTGATACATCCATTTATATGAATTTTCATGATCCACCACTGCACGATTTCTACCATCGCCAATAAAAATGCATTTAAAAGATTTTACCGCTGACGTACATCCGCTCTCAGGCTCTTTTTACACATAGATCAGCCACACAGGTTCTCTGTACGTAAGGCTGCACATGGGAAATGACTGTTTGCAGACTTCAGTTATTCCTGATGTTATTAGTGCAAATATTAAAACTGAGTATCGTGTGTAGTGCTTTTGTGTTGTGCCAGTGCATACGTGTTATGTAAAATGTAAAGAATTAAATAAAAATCAGCAGATACTTCCTTTCTAAGGAGTAACACCAACTGTTGAATATAAATTCTCAAAGTGCTACGTTCGTACGACCTCTACCCTCTATATCTTATAGGTGAGTACGAAAGTATGTAGATCGCGTTAAAATACACAACTTATGTCATATACATCTTTATTGTTGAGTGAACCGTTTTCGAGATATTGCTTGTTATTTACTTAAATTTTCCAATAGTTATTTTCTCAAATGGGAATTCGTTATTCATTTTTTTTTTGTCTTTGATATGCAAAGAGTATTAATCTGTGGCAAAAAGAATGGTACTGCACATAGCAACCAGCTATTAAGAGATATGTATGTGCTTAAAGGCTACTGTTTTTCTATATTGCCCTTGTAAATATATTTTCCCTACATCTACAACAAAATTAGCAATAAAATAGAGTTTGCAAATGTTTATCTCGATTAACATGAACTAGATGGGGAATAAGCGTTTGTAAAAATACTTTGTACAAGAGATGAGAAAAGTCATGTGAGTGTTACACATCAGATTTTTTTTATGTGTTTCAGTGGGTGAATAATAATTAGTTTTGTTGGTATCGTTATCACAGTACTGTTTCACTTGTGAAATCCCGTTCTCTTTGTATTAAAAAAAATGGCTCTAACGATTTTGATGAAAAATATCGTATGTTTAAGATAATGTCGTGAGAAATGAAATGTATATCTCGAATTTTCTGGGAATGTCTCCAAAAGTATTCTTCATTGTGAACGTCTTTTTCATAACTGAAAAACCGTAAGAGATAGACAAAAGTTTACTACACAAAAAATGTAGATCGCGTTAAAATACACATCTTATGTAATATACATTTTTGTTGTTGAGTGAACCGTTTTCGAGATATTGTTTGTTAATTTTCCAATATTTATTTTCTCAAATGGGACTTCGTTATTCATTTTTTTTTGTCTTTGATATGCAAACAGTATTAATCTGTGGCAAAAAGAATGGTGCTGCACATAGCAACCAGCTATTAAGAGATATGTATGTGCTTAAAGGCTACTGTTTTTCTATATTCCCCTTGTAAATATATTTTCCCCTACATCTACAAGAAAATTAGCAATAAAATAGAGTTTGCAAATGTTTATCTCGATTAACATGAACTAGATGGAGCATAAGCGTTTGTAAAAATACTTTGTACAAGAGTAGAGAACGTCATGTGAGTGTTACACATCAGATTTTTTTTTTATACAAGAAAATTAGCAATAAAATAGATTTTGCAAATGTTTATCTCGATTAACATGAACTAGATGGGGAATAAGCGTTTGTAAAAATACTTTGTACAAGAGTTGAGAAAGTCATGTGAGTGTTACACATCAGATTTTTTTTTTTGTTTCAGTGGTATCGTTATCACAGTACTGTTTCACTTGTGAAATCCCGTTCTCTTTGTATTAAAAAATGGCTCTAACGATTTTGATGAAAATATCATATATTTAAGATAATGTCGAGAGAAATGAAATGTATATCTCGAATTTTCTGGGAATGTCTCCAAAAGAATTCTTCATTGTGAACGACTTTTTCATAACTGATAAACCGTAAGAGATAGACAAAAGTTTGCTACACAAAAAATGTAGATCGCGTTAAAATACACAACTTATGCCATATACATTTATTTTGTTGAGTGAACCGTTTTTCGAGATATTGCTTGTTATTTCCTTTAAATTTTCCAATACTTATACTTTTTCTCAAATGCGTTATTCATTTTTACTTTCTCTACTACGTATAGTAAGTAGGGGAAGTATTGCATTCCACCCAAAAATTCGATACCGAGATTTCACTGGAAATACATGTTTTGAGAATCACTGAATCCAGAAAAAAAAGCATTTTTGGAAACATGTCCGTGTGTGTGTCTGTCTGTGTGTCTGTGTGTCTGTGTGTCTGTCTGTCTGTGCGTCTGTGTGTCTGTGAACAGCATAACTCAAAAACGAACAGTCGGATAAACACCAAACTTGGTATTTAGGTTCAGTATGCATAACTGGTAAACCATAAGAGATAGCCAAAATTTTACTACACAAAAAATGTAGATCGCGTTAAAATACACAATTTATGTCATATACATTTTTTTTAGTTGAGTGAACCATTTTCGAGATATTGCTTGTTATTTCCTTAAATTTTCCAATACTTATACTTTTTCTCAAATGCGTTATTCATTTTTACTTTCTCTACTACGTATAGTAAGTAGGGGAAGTATTGCATTCCACCCAAAAATTCGTTACCGAGATTTCACTGGAAATACATGTTTTGAGAATCTCTGAATCCAAAAAAAAAAGCATTTTTGGAAACATGTCCGTGTGTGTGTCTGTCTGTGTGTCTGTGTGTCTGTGAACAGCATAACTCAAAAACGAACAGTCGGATAAACACCAAACTTGGTATTTAGGTTCAGTATCTTCCAGAGATGCGACACGAAGGTTTTCAAGAAAATCCCCCCACCCCAGACTACCCTTTACATGGAACATTTTTCGAAAATTTTAATTTTCTCAAAAACGGCTCTAACGATTTTGATTAAAACATCATATGTTTAAGATATTGTCATGTCAAATAAAATGTATATCTCGAAATTTCTGGGAATGTCTCCAAAAATATTCTTCATTGTGAACGACTTTTGCATAACTGGTAAACCAAAAGAGATAGACAAAATTTTACTACACAAAAACTGTAGATCGCGTTAAAATACACAACTTATGTCATATACGTTTCTTTTGTTGAGTGAACCGTTTTCGAGATATTGCTTGTTATTTCCTTAAATTTTCCAATACTTATACTTTTTCTCAAATTCGTTTATTCATTTTTTTTATGTCCTGAACATGCAAACAGAATGGAATTCGCCACATAGCAACCAGCGTTAAAATATTTGACTATCGCTTAAAAGCTACCAATTAGATTGTACAAGAGTAGAGAAAGTCATGTGAGTGTAACACAACAGTTTTTTTTATACGCTACTATTTTAGTGTGTGTGTGTGTGTGTGTGTGTGCGCGCGCGCGCGCGAGTACGTGCCTAGTATCCGTGCGCCACAAGCCAAAACGACGACGTTATAGAAAAACTTTATCATTTGCCTACCGGCCAGGGACAACCGCTAAAAAACCTGAAAAAAGCTTTAAGAGTATTCTAACGCTTACCGATCTGGAAAACCCTTGAAAACAAGATAGTACACTTTTGAGATATTGCTTGTTATTTCCTTAAATTTTTCAATACTTTTTTACTTTCTCTACTACGTATAGTAAGTAGGGGAAGCATTGCATTCCGCCCAAAAATTCGATACCGAGATTTCACCGGAAATACACGTTTTGAGACCTCCTGAATCAAAAAAAAAAAAAAAAAAAAAAAAAGCATTTTTGGAAACATGTCCGTGTGTGTGTGTGCCTGTCTGTGTGTCTATCTGTCTCTCTGTGTGTGTGTGTGTGTGTGTGCGCGCGGGTACGTGCCTAGTATCCGTGCGCCGACAAGGTAAAACTTCATCATTTGCCTACCGGGCAGGGACAACCGCTAAAAACCTGAGAAAACCTCGAAAATTAGAAACGCCTTCGTCAACCAGTACAGAAAACGCCTACCAACCAGGGAAAACCTATGAAAAAGCAGAAAGAGCTTGCATTTGTTTACCATCCGCAGAAAACTCAAAAAAAAAAAAAAACTAGTTATTTTTTAAAAAAAAGGAAAAAGACGAATAATATAAGTATGGTAGAAACAGCTTGCATTCGTCTACCAACCAGAGAAAACCCCCGAAACACTAGTTATTTAAAATTGCTGATGAGTTCTGGATAGGCTTTTGCAAATGTTGTTGGTAGCAAAACTTGCCTTTTCCATCACCTCCAACATACCCCACTCCCACACCTTTTTTCTTTCCACCAATCATAATCTCTCTTATTCTCGCCAATCAGCAACTTTCATTTGTTCCTTTCCACCAATAACATCACTTCTTATTCCCACCAATGACAACTTCACACGTCACTGTCTGTTATACTTTTTATCCCTCGTTCGCCATCTTTCCCCCTCTTTCAGACCCCAACCGCCGCACAGTCAACACCTCGCCGCTCCTTAACCTCAACTTCGTGCCTCCGCCATCTTATTTAGTTCACATTTTTACCACCGCGCCTCTCATCTCTCAACCAGATTGCCTGCAAGAACAGATCTCGTTCATTCGCACCTGGACGGTTGCCTCGGCAGCAGCTACTGCCAACACCTACGTCGTACACGTTTTTGACCGCTTTCGACCGGCTATGAGAACCCTGCTCCTACGTACGCTAGCGACCATCACGATGGTCCAGTACCAGGTTTTTGGTATAGTTAAATTACGCCTCTGCAAAGGGTGTCTGTACCGCTTTAAAAACCTAGGTATATCAGTGCGTAGTGATGTTGGTTGATCTTAAAGCTGGTTAAGCATTTTCAAAAACAGTTTGCTTTTATTTTTCCGTCTCGCGTGCCGCGCTTTTGGTGACGCATCCACACCGGTAACAGGTAAGTAACACACGCATAATTATTTTTCGGACCTGCTTGGCGTAGGAATATATCCTTTCGTGTTTTGGTACTGTAACCTCAAACCTCCTTACCCACCTCTTGCGTCCGCCATCTTGTTTAGTTCTCACCGCATCTCCTTGTCGCAGACCCTCCGCCATTTTTAGTTCCCGCTATTTTAACCTCAAAATCTACTCTTCTAACCTCTTGCTACCGCCATCTTCTTTTAGTTCCCATTCTCACCACCGCGTCTCCTTACCCCCACCTCTTGCGACCGCCATGTTCACCACTAACCTCCAAATTTCCTCGTCCTTAAACCTCTTGTCTCAACCACCTTGTTTAGTTCCCATTTTCGCCACCGCATCTCATATCGCCCCATCTCTCTATCCACTCAAGAAAACTACCATCCAACGTTCAAAAAATTGCTGATCAGTTCACGACAGGCTTTTGCAAATCTTGTTGCTAGCAAAACTTACCTTTCCCATCACCTCCAACATACCCCACTCCTTTTTCTTTCCACCAATCATAACCTCTCTTATTCTTACCAATCAACAACTTTCATTTGCTCCTTTCCACCGATAAAATCACTTCTTATTCCCACCAATCACAACTTCACACGTCACTTTCTGTTACACTTTTTATCCCTCGCTCCCCATCTTTTCCCTCTTTCAGTCCCGACCTCCGCACAGACAACACCTCGCCGCTGCTCACATCTCCGAACCAAATTGCCGGCGAGAACAGATCTTGTTTATTCACACCTCGACCGTTGACTCGACAGCAGCTACTGTCAACACCTACGTCGTACACGTTTTTGACCGCTTTCGACCGGCTATGAGAACCCTGCTCCTACGTACGCTAGCGACCATCACGATGGTCCAGTACCAGGTTTTTGGTATAGTTAAATTACGCCTCTGCAAAGGGTGTCTGTACCGCTTTAAAAACCTAGGTATATCAGTGCGTAGTGATGTTGGTTGATCTTAAAGCTGGTTAAGCATTTTCAAAAACAGTTTGCTTTTATTTTTCCGCCTCGCGTGCCGCGCTTTTGGTGACGCATCCACACCGGTAACAGGTAAGTACCACACGCATAATTATTTTTCGCACCTGCTTGGCGTAGGAATATATCCTTTCGTGTTTTCGTACTGTAACCTCAAATCTCCTTACCCTCCTCTTGCGACCGCCATCTTGTTTAGTTCTCACCGCATCTCCTTGTCGCAGACCCTCCGCCATTTTTAGTTCCCACTATTTTAACCTCAAAATCTACTCTTCTAAAACTCTTGCTACCCCCATCTTCTTTTAGTTCCCATTCTCACCACTGCGTCTCCTTACCCCCACCTCTTGCGACCGCCGTGTTCACCACTAACCTCCAAATTTCCTCGTCCTTAAACCTCTTGTCTCAACAACCTTGTCTAGTTCCCATTTTCGCCACCGCATCTCATATCGCCCCCATCTCTCTATCCACTCAAGAAAACTACCATCCGACGTTCAAAAATTGCTGATCAGTTCAAGACAGGCTTTTGCAAATCTTGCTGCTAGCAAAACTCACCTTTCCCATCACCTCCAACATACCCCACTCCCACACCTTTTTCTTTCCACCAATCATAATCTCTCTTATTCTTACCAATCAACAACCTTCATTTGCTCCTTTCCACCAATAACATCACTTCTTATTCCCACCAATCACAACTTCACACGTCACTTTCCTTTACACTTTTTATCCCTCGCTCCCCATCTTTTCCCCCATTTCAGTACCGACCTCCGCACAGACAACACCTCGCCACCCAGCTCCTCTCCATCACGCGACCTCCATACTCCTCCATCTCCCTTCCTCCATCTCCCACCCCAAATTAACGAACCAATCAAAACACTCCACGTCACTTCCTCAATTCTTTCAACTCGTCCCGGATGAGCCAACCGATTTAACGATAATCCTAACGCTCAGGGCGCTTTTCAAACTTACCGCCGCCGCCGTCGCACGCAGCGACACTAGCGACACTAGCGCCCCTAGCGGCAGGATTATCGTTAAAACAATTGGCTCATCCGGGACTATTACTATATGTTTAAGAACTGGACGCTATATGTCGGCCTTAAAATTCCATACTGTTTCCAAGATATCGCGAAAAACAATTGAATGTTGACAGGACTTTAGGAGAGTGACAAGAAATGAACAATTCGAACTTTTAATAACGGACATCTCAGCAACGGCTTATCTCACAAAAAAAATATTTTAAATAAGTTGTGTGTTTTAAATATATCTAGATTTTTGTGTAGTACGTTTCCGTCTGTCGCTTAACGTTCCCAATTATACAAGATTATACATAATTACTTCCGAATGAAGAGGGCTTCAAAGGCTACTTCTCAAAAATTCAAGATAAGCGTCTTATTTGTCATATAAATATATTTCATATGTGGCATTTATTCAACATCGTTAGCCATGTTTTAGAAAAACAAAAATTTCTAAAAATGTTCCACGTAAAGGGTAGCTGGGGTGGTGGGATTTTGTTGAAAAACTTCGTGTCCCATCTTTGGAAGATATTGAACGTATACCAACTTTGGTATTTATCCGGCTTTTCGTTTTTGAGTTGTGTTCACAGACACACATACGGATATGTTTCTAAAAATGCTTTATTTGGACTCAGGGGCTTCAAAACATGTATTTCGGTGAAATCTCGGTATCGAATTTTTGGATGGAATGCAGTATTACTACTTTGCGTAGTAGAGAACGTAAAAAAACCAAAGTATTGAAAACTTTACACCTATAACAATGGATATCTCGAAAATTCCTGATGCCATAAAAAAATTATATGATATAAAATGTGTATTTTAAGAGAGAGACAGTTTTTATATAGTATATTTTCTTTCTATCTCTTAGGGTTTACTATTATATTGTCGCATTAATCGGCTCGTGTTATCCTATTTGCTGGGCGCCTGTTATTGTTTTGTTATTTTAAAATTCGGTTTCTTTGTCCTCCGGCTAGCTATTATTACTCAGTTAAGCAAGTATCCCTGAGCAGGGCGTGTAAACGGAAAGGAGTTGTTACTAAAAGATAACACTGATAAAAGATCGATAAAACATTAAAATCTACCGGGCTGGAAGGCCATGGTCTAAGGGTAAAATTACTAGCACCCGACGTTTCGGTCAACTCTGTGGTTGCCATCTTCAAGAGTGTAACACACAGGCCAGCTTGATAAAGACTGTCCTGGGTGTTACTCATTTGTTTGTCTCTTCTTAGTGATAAACAACTCACCCTCTCGGTTCATTGTTACCCACTTCTATTGTCAGTTTCAGTGAGGCCGTGTAAACTTATTTACTAACAATACTTATGGCTAACAAACATCTAAAATCATTGTCATACAATAATATTAATTTACACCACAATCACTCTGGCATTCACAGTGTTGTGATATAAAATACTGCCTCAATATAAAGTTATGCAAAATTCCTTCCGAATGAAGAGGATTTCACTGGCTTCTCCCAGAAAATTCAATATATACATTTTATTTGCCTATTTAAATATGTAAGAAATTGATACTTTCATCAAAATCGTTGTAGCGTTTTTTGAGAGAATAAAAAATTCGCAAAAAAAGAATTTCCATGCAAACTGTTATTTGGGGTGGGAAGATTTTCTTAAAAAACTTAGTATTTATTGATCTTAAACATTTTACATGTTCAAACTTATCATTGCACGGGTCGGACAGACCGTACGGGCATAAATAATACACAATAGTTCACATTTTTCGGGCTATGTTCATCACACTGAACTTTGAAGTTAATGATATTTACAAGAAATAAAAAGACAAGAAAAAAAACCCAGATAAACTAATAACAATACTCACCTAACAAAACAGAAGCAGAAGGGTAAAAGAAACTTACGTACAAGCACACGCTATTTTTATGAAACAAACAAATACTCCCCCCTAAGCCACTAGCCCCCCGGCCTTCCACCGTTGACCCTCCTCCCTACACTCCGATCTGAGCTCACAATCTTTTGTAAAATGTACCAATTGCTCCCCCCTCACTCCTCCCAGCCAGCTAGGTCCAAAAAGTTTGTAATCCTCTCTCCGAGTTAACAAAAGAACCCTTCAGTTACTTTCCCCTCAACTGTTCTGTCTTAGTACAGTGCGCCAGAATATGAATCCAAGTTTCTTCCTCTCTACACCAGGGACATATTCTTATGCCTTCTTTGTTAATAAATTTGATCGCTTGCCATGTTCCCAGTCTGAGCTAAGTAACCCTTGCAGCATCTTTGTAAAATACTGAGGCAAGTTTGTTATTTATAGAATGTTTCATTTTTGAGTTACCTGTACTGTTCACAGGCACACAAAAGACAGACTGACAAACCGACACACACACGGATCTTTTCTAAAGATGCTGTTTTAGGGTTCAGGAATCCTCAAAAAATATATATTTCCGGTGAAATATCCACATAAGAGTTTTGGGTGGAAACAATACGTCCTCTGTTTTGAGCACACAGTAGAGAAAGTAAATATAACAATTTTCCCACCTGTATATAATCGATTATTTCTGAAGCCAGAGCTGGTAAAAGAAATATTCACCTTCGACTGAACATAAATAAACCCTATTTCTACTTCAGATCGCTCTTCTGGGCTTTAGGAGGATGGAATGTCATAATCGTAAAATTTATTACCTCTCAAGAAGGCGCCCGAGAGAGGAAATAAGTGGGCAGTAAATGTGGACCTTTGAAAGAAAAACGCTCGAAATTTTAATTCCATGTCTTCGTTGTTGTTAAGTGTCTGCTTGAGGGATTTTATTAATGGGGACTTAATGAAGATTGAAGACCATAAAAACTTAACTTGCTCTCACCCTGACTGGGGAAAAAGTAAAGGAGTTTCTCGTCGTCACGATATTCAAGGAAGTGGCGGTGTTTGACGGATCGATGCGGTAATGGAGTTGTAATTTATTCAACTGTTGTACCGAAACGTAACGCAGCAATTAAATACAAACGCTGTTGTAAAACACGACAAGGAGGTGTGGGTGAGTTTCACTGACAAAGCAGCGCGGTTGTTTTGTGTTCCATGATCTTTTTAAAAATAAATTTGTGTATGCTCGTGTAAAAACGATTTGTTATTTAAGAATTAGCTCATATTTACATTCTTCTTACATTAAAATTCAGTACAAGTGTTGACCTAATGGATTATAAGACAAAACAATTATTAATGTATCAATTATAATTTATCTTTAACAGCTACTTAATTCAACTCAATTTTACATGTAATTCTGCATAGTAATATCTTAAATAAGTTTCGAAAAAATATGAAGGTAGTAAAGTATTTTTAGTTTTAGTACCCATCGAAAGGATTAGTAGCTTTTATTTAAATCTGCGTTGAAACATCTGCATGCAAATAATCGAACCCGAGACCTCTCGAATGCCAGTCTCTCACGTTAACGCGGCGCCATTGACTCGGTTTGGGGGACTAAATGGTCAAAATGGCCCCTTTAATTTTATGTATAGTTTTTTTTAATTGCAGACACAACACTTGTATTTTAAGCTTACAAAATTTCATTATCAACTTAAAACCTTCTGTATCAAATAAACTAATTTAAGAGAGTTGTAATATTATCTGACATGCCAGATGATGCTACACATACCCAGGGAAGAAGAAGATCAGGGAATCACTAGTTAGTCGAGCAGCAGATGAGAATTGGGTCCTGTTGTATAACACTTTATACAACAGTCAAAAGCCTAAATATCCTAGAATGCCAAAACATTATAAAATAATTAATTTAAATAAAAGAGAAGTACTTAAATGGGTACCAGAATACTGTGGAATTCGAAATAGCTAATTTTGTCCAAGAAAGGTAGTAAAATCACATAAAAACATTTCTTCCACGGCATTATTCTATTAAAAGAATAATTACATCAGCATACAATACCAAAATTAAAACTCTGATATGTTGCACTGGCATGACTTTCTCCACTCCTGTACAAAATATTTTTACAAACACTTATTCTCCAGCTACTTCATATTAATCGAGATAAACGATAAACGAAAACGATAAACGAAATTAAAAAAGAATATATATCACAAACAAAAGGAAACCCATTTAAAAATCTACATAACACGACTAGAATTACTTCATTACTAAGAAAATCCTCCATAGCAGTTTTTATTTCCTCTACTACGTATATTAAGTAGGGAAAGTATTGCATTCCACCCAAAAATTCGATATCGAGGAGTGGGGTTACTCCAGACTACCCTTTACATGGAACATTTTCGAAAATTTTGATTTTCTCAAAAAATGGCTCCATCGATTTTGGTTCAAATATAGTACGTTTAAGAGCCGGGCCTCATAGCGTGGTCGCTGGAGTGTGTAGCTTCGTCGCTCTGCCAAGCTGAGGATCGCGGGTTCGAATCCCACCATGGGCATGGGTGTTTGTGTGTCTGTGTAATTGCGGTAATAAGCGGTAAAGGAAAACCAGTAAAGAAACCACAGTAATGATAAATTGGGTAACCAAGGGGAAAAAACAATAAAAAAGATATTTTCATGGTAAATGAAATGTATCTTATGAATTTTCTGAGAAGGCCCCAAAACCCCTCTTCATTCTGAATGCCTTTCGCATAACTGGTAAACCGTAAGAGATTTTACTACAAAATTTTACTACACTAAAAATGTAGATCTCGTTAAAACACAACATTTATGTAACACGCCTACACTTTATGTGGAGTAAATCATTTCCGACATATTCCTTGTTATTCCTTGGGAATTCGTTATTCGTGTTTTTACCTCCTGGACAAGCAAAGAAAATGGTAAGCGCCACATAGCAACCAGCTCTTATGACTATCGCTTAAAGCCTAGCAATTCCCCTTGCACCTGCAAGAAAATTAGCAATAAAATTAACATCTCGATGTCTTGGTTGATATGAAGTAGATGGATAATAAGCGTTCGTAAAAATAGTTTGCATAAGGGTAGAGTAAGTCATGTGAGCGCAACCATCAGATTTTTAAATTATTGACAGGCCATTACTGCCTCGAGAACCATCTACACTGGATTGGTTCAGCAGAACCTCCATTTGCCCCTTCTGTGAACTTCAAGAAGAAACTGAGAGAAGTTACCTACTCCACTGCCCTGTTTAGATCAACACACCCAACTCTTATCAAAACACTGGTGTGCAAGAGAGCGAATGACTTCATAGCCAACTACGCAACATTAGGTACCAGCCAACTATACTTGTATTTTAAATAAATTTTTACTTTCTTACCACGCACATACAAGATAGAGAAGGAAGAGCACTCCACCCAAAAATTCGATATCGAGATTTCACTGGCAATACATGTTTTGAGGCCCCCTGCATAAAAATCATTTTTAGAAAAAGATACTCGAGCGTACGTGCGTCTGTCTGTGGACAGCATAATTAAAAACTCTGATGTGTTACACTCACATAACTTTTTTACTCTTGTACAAACTATTTTTACAAACGCTTATTCTCCATATGCTTCATTTTAATCGAGATATCGAGATGTTAATTTTATTGCTAATTTTCTTGTAGATGCAAGGGGAATTGGTAGGCTTTAAGCGATAGTCAAATATTTTAAGAGCTGGTTGTTATGTGCAGTATTCCATTCTCTTTGCATTACGAGGACCAAAAAAAAAAAGAATAACGAATTTCCATTTGAGAAAAAGTATAAGTATTGGAAAATTTAAGGGAATAACAAGCAATATCTCGAAAATGGTTCACTCACCAAAAAAATGCATATCACATAAGTTGTGTATTTTAACGCGATCTACATTTTTGTGCAGTAAACATTTGTCTATCTCTTATGGTTTACCAGTTATGCAAAAGTGGTTCGCAATGAAGAATACTTTTGGAAACATTCCCAGAAAATTCGAGATATACATTTTATTTGTCATAAAAATATCTTAAACATATATTTTAATCAAAATCGTTAGAGCCATTTGAGAAAATTAAAATTTTCGAAAAATCTTCCATGTAAAGGGTAATCTGGGGGGGATTTTCTTGAAAACCTTCGTGTCGCATTTCTCGAAGATACTGAACCTAAATACCACGTTTGATGTTTATCCAACTGTTCGTTTCTGAGTTATGCTGTTCACAGACAGACAGACAGACATACACACATGTTTCCAAAAATGCTTTTTTTAGATTCAGGAGGTCTCAGAACATATATTTCCGGTGAAATCTCGGTATCGAATTTTTGGGTGGAATACAATACTTCCCGTACTTACTATACGTAGTAGAGAAAGTAAAAACGAAAAGTCGGTATCTTGATATTTAAGTTCAGTACTTTCGAAAGGTGCATCACGAAGATTTCCAAGAAAACTCTACCTCAAACTACCCTTTACATGGAACGTTTTTCAAAATTCATATTTTTTTCTAAAAAATGCCTCTTAATGATTTTGGTTAAAATACCATGTATTAAAGATGTTTATTTACATGATAAACAAAATTTATATCTTAAAACCTTTGGTATTACTATGAATTCCTCCGTATTCGGAAGCAATTTTGTATATTCTTGTATAAATGGTAAACGCTAAGCGGTAGATGAAAACGTACTTACAAAAAATGTAGATTTCTTTAAAATACATAGTTTAGTTCAAATAACTTTTTATGTAGTATCAGCCATTTTCGAAATATCCGTTATTAATGTTTCGATTTTTTCATTCTTTTTAAACACAACGATTTTTAGTTGTTTCTCGATATTGAATGGAAACAGCATGGAATTTAATATTGACGCATAGTGTGTCAAATTCTTAAACATTTGTAATACCCTGTTCTCTTTGTATCTATAACGAAATATGTAATGTTGCTATTTCTGCAAAGCTTTATCTGGATTAAGATGAAGTAGATAGAAAAACAAATTTTCGTAAGAATAATTTGTATAACTAATAATAAACGATAGAGGGAAGAGAAAGTCATGAAAATATATCAGAGATTTAAAAAGGTAAACGTCTGCCATTTTGTGTTATTAATCCTGTACCACTTCACAGAAAAAAAGTCCATCATTTAGGAATAGTTTAGCTCTACGAATTGGTACCACTGTTGAGTATGTCGACATGTGATCAAGCCATATGGATCCTTTCTTTGCAAATATATGCGAGGTTGATTTCTCCAGTTTTACTTTGAACGAATTTTTCCGTGTATGAATTTTCTGCTTTAAATGACCCTTTATCTCCGAAATTACTTGAGATAACTATATTATGTTTTTCATTATTAACTGTTATGGATATACTTTGATATTAATGAGATAGTTGGTTATTTAAAAAATATATAATTGCTGATAATTTTAATCAAAGAATGGTGTAATTAAAAAAGGGTCCTATCTTCTTTAAAAAGAAAGTTATTGTATAAAGCTAGGTCAGTGAACAAAGCAAAGTATACTTCCTGTAAACATTTTATTACGAAATCATAAGTAGTTTCGTAGACGAATATAGCAGATTTAACATTCGTGGAAGGTGCCGGGATAGCGCAATGGTTTAGTTTTCGGCTCTCATACTGAGGGTCCGAGGTTTGAAATTTTAAGTCGGCCCTATCCAGAAATATTCCTAAGGTCCATCGTGGTTCGGAGTCCAAAGTAAAAGCTGTAGGTCCTCTCATTCTACCGCCATCCTCCTCACCCTACCTTGGAGGTAACGGATTCCTCCCGCTGGGTGCCTCCACCTCAGAAATGGGTCCTGTCATTGTTTAGTGGGATGAGGTATCCCCTGAAAGTCATAAAACCTATAGGGAGGTCAGAAACGGCGACGACGTTGGCGGGGTAGGGCAGCAACATGGACAAAACAGCGGATTCTGACAGCCCAAATTTGTTAATAAAAGGAACCTCCGTTAGAAAGACTGAAGCTGTGACGAGGACTAGTGGTTTAATGGTGTGCTTTACTGTACTAAAATACTTTATTTTAACTCTGTAAATGGAGCCAAACCAATTTTCTACATACACGCGGCTAAATTTAAATACAAAATTTATGACCGTGTTCTTTAAGGCATTCATGTCAAACAACAATTCCACCACGTGGCGAAGAATTTTTATCTCAGTATTTTTCGCGTGTTTATAAAGAAACAGCTGTTAGTTAAAAAGGGCGGGGATATCTTGAGGTTGCTAGATAAAGTTATAGCCTTGTTATAAGGGTTACTTTGCATGAACATTTTTAAATATATAATGAGCTCTATAAATCACGGTTATAGCGCCTTCCTAGAGTATGTTAGACTTGTGTGTTTTATTGGACCGCTTAAAGGCTTAAAGATAGGGAATTTCTGCAAAGAGTTTTTAACTCCCCCTAAGAAAGATGCACGATATGCCTTATTTGTAATAATTAACAATAAATTGCGTGCTTAAAATTTATTTAGGGACTTTAATGAGGTAAAGATATTCTTAACAGATTCGTTGATTTCAGGATAATGTTAGTTGTGGTTAACCTTTCCGAGTACACCTAGGAGCAGAAAAAATGGTCCATTCTCCTATATAACAATATTGTTCTTCAGTAAGGTTGCAACGTTTATACGTGGTCTTCAGGTTTATTAGGCCTTTTGCCGCCAGTTAGTTGTCTGCGCATGACGTCAATACTTCGAAGCGACTTTATTACCACTGCCTCTAGCAGAGGACTGCTGAAAGATGAGTGGAAGGAGTGGATGTCAACAATCAAGGTCACCTTAGGGAACTGGGACTTGTATTGAACCTTTCCAATATTTAAATTTGAAACTTATTTTGCTTGCGTCTCGTAAACTCGCAATCTTAGCATGTATACTGAGAGGTAACTCAAATAATTGGACGGTTTTTTAGCGTAGAGTGTCTCGGTTTTAATGACACAACTTTAACTTTTTTAATAACAACAACCGAGTAAGTCTCATAAATATTTTAAATACGTTTAAATATTACTGCCTTTTATTGGTTAAATGGAAAACAATTGTCTTTTTATCATGTTTTGTCTCAGGCAGTACGTTCTGTGTAGCTAAATATAAAATTATAACCATGGGGAAAATAAATATTAATAATAATTGTAATGATATTATTAAATAAGACGGGGAAGTGAGTATTACTGTAAAGGTGAATATGCAGTCAGGAAATGGGGTTGGTTCACCCCCTCAATTGTAGCCAAGTGAGGACAGAATACGCTTTGTTAGTTTACCGTTAGGTCGCCTGAAAATCAGATGTGTAGAAAAGGGCCACGCTCTGATAGCCCCAGGAAACCAATAAGAAAGAAGGTAGTAATCATGTGATAGTGAAATGGGGAGATAGGAAATTTGAAATAAAGAAACAGGAGATTTTAGAAAACACACTTCTTCGTGCTTTTTCCTTCGAGGTGGTTCTGAAAGCAAATGTGTCGGCGGATAGGCGCGACTGTATGAAGCACAGTAGTAAAGAAATGCGTGTGTGTGGCGAGGTATTATCAGAAGTTCGATTTTAAAATGCTTACGGAAAATAAACGGACAGGAAAATGAATCGGTTATTTTAACAACCAACCCTAGACCCAAGATGCATGCGAGTCCCTGAGCTAGCATCGAACCCGGGACCATTCCTGCAAATCCGGTGCCGCCAAATTGGCACACAGCACCTCCCATGTGTACCGCCGCATGTCTCGGAACGTGATGCAATTCTGGGTAAGAACGGATAAATGCATTTACACAGGGCCAATACCGTAACGATAGACTCCCACTCGTATCCTCCCAGCTCGGAAGTATCACTCAACCATGTAAATTCTGTGATCACCACCTGCTCGCGTGCAAAAACGCACATATTGTCCTAGTAAAAAACAGTTCTGCATTGCCGCTTTACATCAACCTGTTGTTTACGAGCTCGGAAACGCATACAGTTCGAGGTTCAACTCGCACTTCTCCTTTGAGACAAGGGGTTTGCTGAACTAATATTGACGTCATTCATATAAACCTACTGCTGGTAAAGGCCGAATAAATCTGAAGATCCGTTGTAACCAACACTAGATTTCTATCAGCCCTAATCATGTCTCTCTATAACTGGCTTGAAACAAATCCCAACAAACTTGAACCATTGAACGGTGTTACACTCGGTGTGAAACGAAGGAAGAAGGGATCAGAAATAACATTTTTTAATGAATTTTATTCTGATTGGTGTAAAATAGTAGAAATTCCTATCGCAATGTAACGTGATTAGCGGCTAGAAGGAAGGAAGGACGGGAGAGAAATGAGTTACTTGCAGCACAGAAATGCACATCTGACAAAATGACATACTTTCTTCGGAAGTAGACAAGGAAACGAACCTCGAAATTATTGCCCGCATCGAATTATTGCCAATTTATTTTTCAATTTTAATAATTACTTTGTCCAAAAGCACTTATATATGCATAATAGTTATTATTATTGTTATTCCACCACAATTAGTCCATTTGGCCTCTTGCGATTTCATGATGTAGAAACTGTTTAGCCTTTGTGATAATGTACTTCAAACTGTATTTTTATTATTATTATTACTATTATTATTATATAGTTGGATAAAACTTAAATAATGGCTTTCAAGTGAGAATACCATATTAGATAAAGTTCTAGAACAGTTTGAATGCTTTAAATATACTAGACTCTCGCAATTCCGGCCATTCTTTGCGCATATGGGTATCGGATTAACGGAAGTGCGGATTATTGAGTGTGTCTGAAATTTAGTTTAAAAACTTGGGGTCTATATGTCGTTCTCCGTGGTCTATAGGTACCATGCTAGCATGTAGTTCAAGCAGCCGGGATCAAACCTGGAGGACGATGGATCTTTTCGGGCGTAAATATCTTTAGCATGACTTCCTTCGTAAGGGAAGTAAAGTCGATGGTCCCGTGTTACAGATTTACAGCACTTAAAAGAACCTGAAGCCTAAAAGACAGGC
Source organism: Deroplatys truncata (assembly GCA_030765065.1). Lineage (NCBI taxonomy): Eukaryota > Metazoa > Arthropoda > Insecta > Mantodea > Mantidae > Deroplatys > Deroplatys truncata. Next base: position 282,779,179 of record CM060975.1, read on the forward strand.
CTGTGAGCAAAATTTGCGGTCTTTCATGCCCAATATAGAATGGGACGCTAAGGAGCTTAGCAGTTAAAGTGCTTCCATAAATAAAGCTCGGTTAATTTAATTTTGAGAACTATACTTATAAAATTTTGATACATTCATTACGAAACATGCTCCCGAATTTTTAGTTGTCGCAAGGATGCAAACTCAGCACCAGCAATGCGAGAAATCTCAATGCTTTCTCCTCTTACGTCCTCTTCTTCATCATTTCATCATTACTCTTCTGCATGCTTTTGATTAGTTCTTCATTTGTTAAAATTTGGTCCACCGACAGTTTTACTCACTCAGCCACTTAGCAACATCATCTTCATCAAATTCTCCTCCTCCTGGAAGCTCGTGGAACATGTCAAAGTACAAAGTATCAGCAATTGACGATTTCGAATTGACTGGCTCATTGCTGTCGCTCAGTACTGGCTCCAACTCTGTATGAAGGGATGGCTACAGTTTTCTCCAGCAGACATCTTCCTGGAGTACATTATGTAATGACCAGATACATACAGTACCGATGTAATTGTTGTACAGCGATTTCGCTACAAAGCATGCCTCCGTTGCGTATAATCAAATCAGGAGAGCTCCAGCAGCTGAGGTTGCTAAGCCATGGACTCATAAACGGGAGATCTGTGGTTCAAATCCTGACAGGACTATTCTCCCTGACTAAGGTTTTCTCCAGGTTTTCCTCATAACTAGCAAATACCAGGGGGTTACCCTAAAACCTAGGTGGAACATTTCCTTCCCCAATTATTTAATTTGGTGTATCGTAGTGCCCATCATTTGTGGTGCTATATGCAGTAAGAATTGATGTTAAAACTACTATAAATATCAAATGATACTTTTTTGATGTTCAGCACTGAACCAAATGTGGGTCGGACTACTAAGTGCCGGATTATTGAGACTTTAGTATGCTTAGGTTCTTATATAACATATTTAAACTACATAGAGTCTTAGGTAAAATTCAACAATTTCAGTATATAAGTGAACTATAAAAGTGCACTAAAAGGAAGGCTAATACACATTAATAAGGTTTTACAATGTGGTGGCTCTTCCAAAGGAAGTGAAAAGTGGACTCATAAAGTAAAGGATTTCTACAAAACCGGAGCTGCCGAGATTAAATTCTTAAGAGCAGTTGAACTTAGAAAAAAGACCTTAGAACAGAATTAAACATCAGAGAATTACTAGCAGAAAAAGTTATACAATATATAACAAAATAAAGTAATATGTATACAGTATACCGAACAATCGCATCTCCTTTAGAGCAGTTCATTTTTCGCCCCATGGAAAGATAAGTTTAGGAAGAGGTAAACGATGGTTTGAGTGAAGCTGGATCAGGTTTTTAACGTAATCTGTGAAGGAAGAAGGTATAATCGTCATCTTCTTTCTTCCTTTCATGGTTAAGGCCGTTGACCTGTTTCTGTCTCATTCCCATCTCACCATAGGTCTTCCTATCGATACTCCTTTTGGTTTATAATTTAACAGATTCCTTGGTAGACTGCTTGTATACATTCTGTAAAGATGGTCTTTCCATTTATGTTTATGATTTTTTACTGCTTTATTAATTGGCTATCCCATCTTGTTATATCCTTGACTGCTCTCAGATATCTCATCTCTGCTGCCTGAGTATAACTCTTATCTTTCTGTTTTAAAACACCACTTTCACTCCCAGAGTATTACTGGGACGGCTATTACCTTATATTATTTAAGTTGTGTTTCCTTTCTTGTATTTTTTTAAAAGTTCTTATAGTCCACACATTTTAATACTCACGGAACGTATTATGTATAATCATTGTCATATATATAGCTTACATCACAACCAAGAAGTTTTGCACTTGCTCCATTATTGGATAATTCACAACTATTTTAGCTCTTACAAGCTGTTATCCTGTGAAACTTTCGTTTTATGTACTGAAAGCTTTGGTTCATAATCTTCCAAAATATTAACTCATATATAGCCTTCTGAAGAGCATTTTATGTTTTCTCTATCATGCATAGGTTTATCTTTCGATCGAGTTGTATTCCTTCCACATTTTTATTTTTCAAGCTCTGGTGGCATGGTATATACAGGATGTTTCAGAACCTCTGCGACAAATTCTGTGGAAGGATAGATCTTGCAGAGGGGAATATTTATTGTCAAGCATCGTTACGGAGTTAATTCAGCCCTGTTTGAAACGAAACGGCTGGCAGCAAAACAGAATAAATATGAAGACACCGTAGATAATAACAACAATAATAAATAATAATTATTATTACTATTATTATGTTACTCATCTAGCAAGAGCATAGACGACTCGTTGGTAGTGTTTTTGGGAAGACGTAAGCAAGTTGTCAGTCAAGGGACTAGAATTACGCGAGAGGGAGGCTTGGAGAGGGCGGATCTACACATTCCATTAGGAACTTAAATCCCCTCCTTGCTATAAGGATCAGTTGTTCTGCTCTCAAGTTTATGAGCAACCAGGTTAGCATAGTTTTGACAAAAGGGAAGAATAGCAAAACTCAAAAAATTGAGGCAGTATTTTTAATACTTAAATAATTTCAGTCTAATTATATAATATATAAATTCAATAACAGCCCGACTTAGAGCAACATGTGTATGTAACAAGATATAAAAAGTGTATATGCAATCATTGTATATGTTTATATTATTGTATACATGTGTAATAATGTTATGTGAATGTATTACATAATTTAATAATGTAGCAGCTGTGATAATATTAGGTTAAAAGTTGCTAACAATGAGGTAACGTTGAGGTAATAATGAGTAAGAAAGTGTAATAATGCTACTAGTCATTCTTGGAGCAACAATAATGTAATTTTTGTGACAGTTCTTAAAATAGCCAATCAACAACCAGAAAAAGCTTTAGTTAAATGAAGGTATTCTATTGGACTAGGATTACCCAATCAGGGACTTGAAATACAGAAATTTACAAATTTAGGTGCTAGAAATCAAGTCAGTTGCTTGTAGACAGTGCTCATAACTGGACGTGTTGGTTGCAGACAGTGTTCCTGACGTGAGATGCGTCCTCGAGAAATTTAATACGTATTCGGATGAGACGAAAATAGTTTACGTGTTAAAAAGTGCATGTAATTAATAAACAAAATCTCACAACTCTCTCTATATCAGTGAAGTGTTACTTAAATCGTGTCAAGCATTAATAAAAGGAGTGAACTAAACTTATAATCTGTGTAAGCATACATTCTTCAGTCGCACCACAACCCTGCAAAGAGAAACATGTCTCTAACAACAATACTGACGCAGCCGAGGCAAACATAAATATATAATATTTAAAGAAACAGTCAAATTAAAAAGTTAATTTTTTTTAAATTTGGGGCGAAGGCTACCGGGTACCATACGTGCGGTTGCAGCTACTTCAAGTTGGGCTCCCCAACAGTTGAACTACAATACTACTACTTCAAAATGGCTCCCAAAACGTGGTGCTAAAAATAACAATACACTAAAAATACCTTCTTCAAAATGAAAATAAAGTAAAAATATAATGCAGGAGTCAGCTGCTAGGCAATGTATAGCCCATATTTACTAAATTCTGTGTAATTTTATGTACCTGGCAGATCATAAGAGATGGGCAAAAACTCGCAAGTAAATGCAGTTTTCATTTAAGTACACCATCTGTATCAACAGCTCCATGAGACGTACATATTTGAAAATTTGCTATTCTTCTTTCTTTCCATTGCAAGATAATCACTAAGATAAACACCTGAATGATATGTTAGCATGTTTTACGTAATTACGCACTTACTGCTTATTTTGAAACCTCTTCTAGATAAAATATATATCTTGAACATATAACATGTTATGTAATACGAGGGTGATACTGAACATTATAGATTGTCATGTTTCTAAAAACAAATGAAGTGTGTTTTTATTTTACAACTAGTTTTCTACGTTTTGCGAGTTGATTGCCGTGTAGTTTGTTCGACTTGCTCCAATTTTATTAATTACCTATATTTAAAGATTTTGCGTTTACCCAAAATTGAATATGACTAGAGAACATTTCCGGACTATGATTTTTTACTTTTTGAAATAGTTATTAACGCCTAAACAATGTAAATATAGGCTTAGAAATGATTTGGCGAAGAATCCCTATCTAAGGCAACAATTTATAATTGGTACAACGAATTCAAAAGAGATCGGATTTTTCTTAACCATGAATTTCGTGAAGGACACCCAACAACTGAAAATACTGCCGCTGTTCGAACAAAGCTTGAGGAACATTGACGGATATCTTATTAATTTATTCGGGATATATTGGGCATTGCTATGATTCAAATCCAAAAAGTTTTACATCAACAGTTATACGTGAGAAAACCTCGTTGTCGATAGATTCCACGCAAACTTAGTCTTGATCAAAAACAACGACGCATAAGTTTGTGCAGAAAAATTCTAGAAAAATTTCAAGGTGGCACTTGAAGTTTGGTTTGGAATATCGTTATTGTTGATGAGTCTTGATTTATTGTTATGATCCTGAAAAAAATCACTTGGCTCAAGGGGTATTTCAAACAGAACCAAGCCTACAAAAGTCCGATGAATTCGCAATGCTGGTACTATACCATTAGAAGATTGAGTGCACAAATGTCGGCTTACCGCAAAGTTTTAAAAAGTTTGTGAAAAAAGCCCAAAAGGAAAAATAACGTTTCATCAAGACAACGCATCGTCGCATACAGCTAAGTATCTGGACACCCTAAAGATCAGCACCATGGACTCTCCACTATATGTTAAAGGGGAATATTTTGAAAAATAATAAAACCATTTAAAATTTTTAAAAGTAATTCTTGTTTGTGTTTGTAAAGCTTTTCGGTGTTGCCCTCGTATTATGATATATAATAATACAAATACGCAAATTTTTCATTCGTAGAGAAAGTCGTGTGAGTGTTCAGAATATATTTTGACTTATATTTAAACAATTAATTTGGCCTATTGTGTACTAAGTGATGGTTGAACTGATATCTTATGACTTAATTTACATTTACTGGCAAAAGTTCTTGTCCCATAATTGCTTGAATTTCTGATCGTGCATTGCCCTTCTATTATTAATGTTGTAAATGGATTCATCCAGGATAAATCCAATCAGCCATCAGAGTATAATGGAATACTTCTTGGATTATACATTCGCCGTGGGGTTTAGACAACTTCTCTTCACTGACGCTGTGCAGGAAGTATCATAAATTGATTTAGGCGTTAGTGGAATTTGTATACAAAGTTACCACGGTTCAAGTTGAGACATGCAGGTAGGAGGAGGTGTGTTGCTACATATACTATAATATTAAGTAGACAGACAGTTAGTAGACAGTTGAAAAGTGTGACGTCTATAGGTGTAGAGGGTGGTTAGGACGTCACTGGGAAACAGAAATCGCAGGGGTTTAGGTCGGGGGACCGAGGGGGCCACAAATCTCTACTAATAATTCTGTCCTCAAACACACTTTTAATTCTTCTCATCGGAATATTGGCCGTATAAGCGATTGCAGAGTCTTGAAAAAAGGCAAAATCATGGATCCCCCGACCTAACTCCATGCGATTTTATCTCTATGGTAACTTAAAACAAAGTGTACAGGACAAACCCACACACGTGTAAGAATTAAAGCACAATATCCGCTAGGAAATTGCCAGCATTTCTCAACGTGAACTACGGCGAGTGATGGATAGTTTCCTAAAGAGGTGCCAGAAATGTATGGACGACAGCGGTGACCAGTTTCAGCATCTCCTTTCCTAAAGTAAAACCTTTAAAAGTGGTTATAAAAATTGTATGCTTTCATCCGCGCCTTTCTATAATAGCGGCAGACGGCAAAGGACGCCGAAGACACGGACAGGAAAAACACCGCGCAGCCGGTTCGTAATTTTTTGGCTCTCTGTGTACAAGACGCCCTACCACGACGTCCGGTATGTGCAAACTGCTACGAGTAGCGATACATGTTATTCCCGCTACAATTTTTAATGAATAGAATTACATTTTACATAACATTTTATATTCCTTAACTTTAAGTGGAAAACAATCAACTCGAGATAAAACTCGATTTCACTTTAGAAATGTCTATCAGTCAGAGTAATGCTAAAAATAGCTTATAATAATCGTGAAAACTATTAATAATGCCTAGGATAGTCGTATCAGAGTCCGCCTTATGCAGTTTCCATGCAGAACACATATTTGAATATCTTAGCCTCATTCTAGTTTATTTAGATTTGTATTTAGGTCAACTTAACCGAAAATTTAATCGTAAACACTGAAGTGTTTTAAAATTCATTTGAGTATATTTTGCTTTTAAGTTGCTGCATTTCACAAATTAAGTTCAATTTCCATACGATTAATTTGATCATAGTGCGCAAAATTATAGTACAATATTTTTGCCAGCTTTAGTTCCATAGATAATTACTCGAAAACCCTTCGTATCATAGAACATTTAAAAATGTACATGAATAGCTTCAGAGGAAGGAATGCAAATTCCATTGTGTGGAGTATTTTGAATGAGCAGAAGTGGCAAGGAAAATAATTGTCAAACACCCAATACTTTGGAAATAAAAACGTTTTAATTCCACACCCTTATCTATTGCATATAAAGGTAAGTATCCATAAATTCAAACATGAAATGAATTTTATCATGATAGTTTTTGAGTGCAGTTGTGCACACTTAGTTCAGATGTACATTTTGCCAACTTTTCAACAAATTTGCATGCCGCTTTTGATGTGCTTCAAGCTTAACAGATAGTTCCCAGCCAATTAGAGGCGAGGTGGAAATTTAATCCCGCGTTTTAGGAACCATTTTATGAAGCATGCTTATATTTTATTGGTGATGCGCATGGTTCCAATTTGTTAATAACTGTTTCCTGAACAAGTCATACCATGGGTGAATACCCTTGATATCATTGCATGAACTTGCATATCACCAGTTGATCGCGCGTTGCTTAACTGAAACCTCTTTCCATGTTCCAGCAGCTGGATTTGCTCTGGCTTGTAGAGTTAAACGCTGTTTGCTGGTAATTAGCACGCTTCATAACCAACGATATGTTTGCAAGCCAGCTCGTTTACTAAATGGGTTTCCAGAAAGCTGTTAGAATGCACAGATGTAATTTCGGAAACGAATGTTATGCGTTGAATGAATGAAGGGTGATTTCCAGGGCGAGGAAGCTGTGAAATTCTTACAATTTGCGATATCGTCCTTAATTTGATATACACAGTGCGGTCGTTTTAAGAAGAGGCCACAGACTGACTATATGCCCAGCACGCTGTACTGCAGTGATCTCGGTACTTTTCCTATGCACAACTAGCGATGCATGGCGCGTTCAAGGCTATCTTTATCGGTTTGAAAGTTTATTAAAAATACCTCTGTTGTGTTTGATTTGCTTAAGATTGCCTTGTTATTAGTCCGCTCCCCGTAAGGGGGGGTTCTGATTCCTTCAGCTGCCGTGGTGTAGGCGCTGCGGACCCGAAGCACTCGTGGTACTTCTGACGTTACCAGAAGTACGCCGGACCGAACATTCGAATCCCTCCCAATAGGGAGTTGTTCGGATTGTGTTGGACTCGGCGGGAAAGTGGTTCCCGATACCCTTGGGAGATTGAGTACACCTGACTGGTTTTCCAGGCGGGGTTGTGAGACGGCCAGATGTTCTCCGGCACCAGCCATGAGTGACAGTAACTAGATAAACTATCGCCCCCCCCGAGGTTATTCGGTAGCCTTCCTTGCTAGGGTTTTACCTATTAAGCTGACGCGCGTAAGTTGCGTATCCACTTCGTCTCTGTATGGCAGGTGTTGAGGGGGGATGGTGTCCTAACCCAGTCTCGGCCACGCAGGGGGGGAGACAATATAAAATAGGTGCTGACCTAATGAAAAAGCCCTACGAGCATAACTCCTGGGGTCCGAGGGTGCGGATTGAGTAGTCAGTCCAGAGCCCGCAGGTGTTCGGTTCCTGTTATTAGTTCACAGCAATGTCTGCCGACAAATTCTCGCTTGTATGTATAGCACATACTTAAAACCCGAATCATGTAGATAGGTGTGTAGTAATTTCAGGAGAAATTTCCTGGTATTCCAGTTGCAGGTAGAAAAACTCGTAGACGTCTGGTTAATAAGTTTAGACAACGGGATCGCTAAACGCTAAGTCTAAAAAGCCAAAACGAGATGTTCTAGCGGAGGAAAAATTTTACGAAATTGGTGCATCTATGTTCATAGGTACAATCCTCACACCACTGACAAACTTTAGGACAATAAAACAGAAATTATGAACATTACACAAGAAGAACGTATGTATGTGAATGGAAATTTCATCCGAAGAAGCCAGGAATGTCTTCACACAGATGGACATCATTTCTAACACCTCTTGTAACAAGGTTATAGAGCATGCTGCTATCACTCGTAAGCAAGTAACGCGGGAGTTACGGAACCTAAACATAAAATTATAACCACAGGGAAAATAAAGATTAATAACAGTAGGAATGTTATTATTAAATAAGACGAGGAAGCGATTGTTACTGTAAAGGTGAATGTGAACTGAAAAGACAATCCCAACAGCAAGCAGGAAATGGGGTTGGTTTTTCTCTTATTTTAGTCAAGTGAGAAGAGAATACTCTTTTTTATTGTACCGTTAGGTCGCCTGAAAAACAGATGCATAGAAAGGCGCCAGCGTTCTGATAACCGCAGGCAACCAATAAGAAAGAAGGTAGAAATCATGTGATAGTGAAATGGGGAGATAGCAAAACAGACTTTAGAAAACACTTGTTCATAGTATTTCCTTGGAGGTTATTCTGAAAACAAAAGCGTCGGCGGATAGGCGCGACTGTGTGAAGCACAGCGGTAAAGAAATGCGTGGTACAGGTAGCCCTCTCGTAAACAGTCGACTACAGAACGCTCCTAAACAAACGTAACGACTCCGATGTCGCAGCCCTAATCATTGTGTATAATATGTATTTTTACCATTTAAAGAAAACTAAATGGCGGAATGCAACAACTATGGCATAAAGAATTGGCAACCCACATGGCAATATGAGGGATGGTGTAAGACCTCTATTATAGTAGCATTACATTAAGTAGGACTACTTGCTTCGTTTCAGTTCTTTTATGTACAAGTTCTCCGTATTACCAACACTGTCACCGCGTACAGCATTTAGCTTGGTTGTTACTTCGATTAACCAACATAATGTATTATTGTTTTAGAAGTAATGTATAATGTTTATACTATTGAATACTAATTTAATATTCTGTAGTACCTACACTACAATAATAATAATAATAATAATAATAATAATAATAATAATAATAATATAATAATAATAATAATAATAATAATAATACGCCTCATCCGTTATGAATTAGAAATCTGAAGATTATCTGTCGGGTGGCTCCATTCACCTGCATATCCGCAGCTGTGCTTTGTGCACGAGTGCTTAGGGCGGCGGATTTCTAACAAAGAAGTTCCGAGTTCGAATCCTGCTCCGTCTGGAGCTTTTACGTCTGTAATGCGTACTACTATGCTAATATGTCCGTTTTTCTAGGCGTTTCGAGAAATATTGTCTTCTTAGTCTAGACTAGACGAATGCGTTTCAGGTATAAAAACACTGGTTCTCTTGTACTCTTGAATTTCGAGTGCAGAGTGGAAGACGGAAGTTCCAACGACAAATGCATAATTATTAATTGGCTAACAGTCATGTATCAGTGTGCTAAAGAAATAAAATTGGAGTTTTGTTTTGTCAAAACATGTTTCTGTTTACTGTAAAACCCATTTTGATTTTTCATCGCGTAAGAAACCATTTGCACTGTGTTCAGTGCCACGTCAATTGAATTCGATAAAAGTATTTTCATTAGTCCGTTTTTAGAATCATCACAACCTATTTTGACGAACACACATCACCACACTTAAAGAATCACAACTCATAACTGAGTACAGTAAATATTATATACCCCTAAAACCCCTGTAACACGCAACCAAACTTACCTTCGCGCCATGCACGTTTACGACGTATAACTTCAAGAACAGGACAGCGATTCGCTGTATACTATTATAAGCTTCATATTTATATTTGAATTATAATTTTAAAAACGATACTGCATCTGCATTATGCACTTCGAATTCTGTACCACTTTTCAGAGATACACAACTCCTTAAACTTGAGTAGAGAGATCAACTTAAGCACAACTTTAAGGATAAGTTTTGCTCTACAAATTGGTACTATAGTAGGCAGACTGCCCGCCGGTGTGCACTCTATATGACCCAGTAATGTTTATGGTTAATGTTATGGTTGACATTAAGGACGACGCCATAGTGGCGAAAATTACAAACAAATATAATTACTCCTAACTAAATAAAAAGAGACGACGCCACCTGGCGGAACAAAATAATTCCATAAGTATTTACATAAATCCTAAATATATATGTACCTTAGAATTCTGATATAAGATAATAAGCAAACAAATATAGATTAAGCACAATAACTACTAATAGAAATGTGTATAATTATGTACTTGCATGATTTGAATAGCTGTTTAAGGGACGCAGCCATTAGCTCAGATCCAGCGACTCGCGCACAAGTAACTGCTTGTGACGTACAACACTAAATATCATAGGACGCAGCGCCTTGGCGCGTTCAAGAATACAGCAAATTTGAACACCCTAAATTTCGCCAGGGCGCAACCAGAGCTTCAGTCATGGTTACGTCCGGCCTCCTCTCCACACCTTGGCCTTAGCCTATGGCTGGCCAACATTTCCTCTCCTTAGAATCCGCAGTTGTAAGAGCGGTACTGCCTCACCTTACAATGAATTCTCTCCGGTGGAGGTTTTTTAGGGGGTATGGCCGCGGCTCTTTGCCGCGGAGGAGCCCCACACACTCATATTAGATGGGGTTAGTACGTAAAAGTATTTTTCCTCCACTCGAAAAAAAAGCTCCTACATTAAGTATGGCAGCTTCTGTGTGTTCAAACTTTGTGTTATATTTCCTTATAAATATACACGAAATTGTTTTTACTTTGAATCGCTTTTTCTGTGAATGTTATTTTATGGCATAAATAGCTATAAACCACTGATGATAGGTAAATTAAATTTAAGGATGATAAAAGAAACTTCTAATCGCTTCTGTGGATCTAGTTTAGTGTTAAAAGATTATCGGATATTAAAAAAAATAATTTCTGATAAAATTCAATAAAAAGATGGTATACTTGAGAAAAAATCCTATCTTTCTTACTAAACAAACCTTTTGGATAGAAGTAGATTAGTACACTTAGAAGGTATAGAGCTGTATTCTATAAAATTTGGTATGGCATCTTAAATAGTTTGTGATAATGGGTTATGGATTTAGCAGATTTAACACTGGCGGGATAGGGCATTAATCTCCCCTTAATGATGACTGCTCGTCTATCTTCATAATATCACAATGGTAACGGTATTCGTTACCACACTTATTGCGGTAATAAATTAATAGATTATGGTTGTGTTCTAAGCCCGTGAACCCAGGAAGCAATGCGCAGACATATACACAAGCATACAGATATGATGACATAATGAATCAAAAGTCGTGTACAGTTAGACACGGTGTTGGAAAATAACATGCAACTTATCTTATACTAGTGGCCGTGCTAATTCCGTATACGATTCTTACTTTATTGAACTATTCGACCACTGAGCAAAGTACGCTATGGGAATACTGCAGGTGAATGTTGACTAAGACCCTATTGTCGCTGCATAGGAGCTTGCTGCGTAACTCAGATTGCATTTTCTTCCTCTCTCCACACTTCATCCCACGTTAATCACGAACCCAGAATACAACTATAACTACATGTAATGTTTAACATTCAAAACGACCCCTGAGAAAAATATATTCAATTTTATTATATATGTTACAGGCATAATATAAAATTCAAGCATTATATAGAATGCCAGGGAATTGTATACAATTCCGGACGATTTTTGGCGAAGTATAAAATTCTTACTTTGTTTTATAATTTTCCTAGGCATTGTATATATTGCCTAGGAATTATATACAATGTCAGACTTGTCACGGTAATGTATATAAACGCAAAAAAATATCAAAAAACGATTTAATATTCCATAACCGAGCGGGATGGCTCAGGCGGTAAAGTCTGTGGCTCGCATTCGGGAGGTAATGGGTTCAAATCCCGTGAGCCGACCAATCTGTCTCAGGTTTTTTCGTGGTTTTTCCTCAGTCACCAAGGTAAATACCGGATTGAATATTTAATACCATGACCCAAAGCTCCACCTTTAAGTCTAAAACAATAGTAAAATGAAAAATAAGTGGTAATAGTGAATACTTTGAGACAATGTAAAGAGTTAGACTGGACGGCACACTAACGTCATCTGCACGACACGAAGCAGGAGATCCGACTGCCATGCGCTGGGGGTTTCTGTGAGCACGTGACGAAGCAAGATGGCAACTCCAGGGATGAGACCTAGAATGCTAACTGTCCATCTTTCTATGTGAGGGCGGCGATTAAACTGGACGGTACCCTAATGCCGTCTGCACGGCACGAAGCCGAAGATTCGCTAGCTAGCGCTAGGGTCTCTGTGGCACGTGACGGAGCGGGTGGTTACAGGGATGAGACCTAGAAGGCTAACTGTCCATCATATATCATTCTAAGAGTTATCCACCAACAGATCCCTCGAATATGACCAGGGGGTTAAAGCAACGTAAAATGAAATAGAGAAAAAAATATTCCATAGAGTTACATAGAAAATCTTTTTACAAAAAAGTGTTAAAGACACAAACAATAATTAAATATGTAAATTTAAATAACAAGTAACAAAATTTTAAACAACTGTTCTGAGAATATGAATATTTGAGTATGCAAAATATACTTCTAAACGAAGGGCATAAAAATATTAAATTTCCAAAATCAAAGAGTCCTATTTGTTGCAACAAGGGAGCGTTGAGTGACACGTAGAATTGAACTTCAATTTACCTTTTACACTTGGTCTTGCAAATGCATCTGATGAATCCTTGGCCGCCTCCTATAGACTGAGAGCTCCCGGCTGTTCGGAGTGCAATTTTATGATTTGGGACATCTTCAAGTCGCACTAATTCCTTTGGACACACCGTGAACTGCGACCTCGAATAAGACTGTTTCAGAATCTCATTTACTGTTCCTAGTTGGTAGAAGCCATATTTAGACACCTTCATCACAACTGCCAACACATTGCGAGAATCATCCTTTCCTCTTGTCGAAGTCAGGAATGAGAACTCGAACAGTATCTCCTAAATGGACAGGAGGAAATTTGTTGTCAGAGTTTAACTTCATCTTCTTTACTTGCTGTTCGAGATTCGATTTACAATCTTTTCTTCTTTCAGCAGCTTTGTCCATATTGAAACAAAGATTGTATTGAACCCTGCTCCCGTAACCTTCTATATCCTAACCTTCGCCATCTATAACAGCATGTCCACAGATCGAATGAAGTTTTCGGTCACAGTCTCGACATGTATGGGTACCAGTGGTTTTTTTCGAGCAGACAAGTAGATACTTGCTTCTGAGATTGAAGGCTGTTGACCTTCCAGAGTTTGAACATCAGAATATTTGTTTGCCTCGCCTTGGGTTGTAACCGATCGGTGCTTGGATCATCTGCGCTATGTTGTTCAGGTGTTTCAATGCCGTCTAGGACTTTCTCCAGATATTTTTTGCTGTGTATGGTTTGTAAAACATCCTTTGCAGAGAAGTTGTCAGACTCTCCTTTACTTTACAACCGAAAATATCTTCATATGTCGTTCTCTTAATTCCAGAATGGATGGCTCGTTCTTCATCAGCTGAACAAACCATAGCCCATCACTCCAGCGGTTAGTTTGTTGATCTTGCATCCAAGCCGAAACCATATTTTCAATGTCTTGATTAGCTCTTTCAGCACTCCCCTGGCTCTGTGAGTGTCCTGGCTTACCATGAATGACCTTCAAAGAGAGCCAGTACTCCATTAAGCTACTAACCACCTTATTGGCGAATTCTCTCCCATCATCAGATTGTGAAATCTAGGGAGCTCCAAACAATGCGAATATGTCCAAAAGGTGGTAGGTTCCTCTTCTGCTGTCTTAGATTTAAGAGGACGGAGGACAACAAATTTAGTGAGATGATCCTGATACACCATTATAAATTGCATTCTCTGTCAGATTGGGATTGGAAATTAATAAGATCAACTTGACAACGGGAATTAAAATCTGAAAATACCATGGAGTTCACTATAGCACCTTTTTAAATTCCTTTCTGTTTACTCTGGCACAGCTCGCATAGGTGGATATACAGTTCAACATCATGACGTGTAACATTTTTGTACTTAGATAAAAGTTCCTTCAACATCCTGTCTCGTCCTCCATGACCAATTGCCAAATGAGAGTCATGAAGCACGTGAAATAGATAAGAATGTTTAGCATAATACTCTTCAACTGGATAAATTAATTTACTTTTGTTCTCAATAATTACAACATCATACCCTTTCAACAGCCAATAGTCCCGAGGTTCCTTCTTCATGGTCGTTTTAGATTTCAGTACATCCTTCACCACCCTAAAACAATTATCATCTGTGAGACACACTCACAGTTTTTAACATTATTACTTCTAATTTGAAAGAGTTCATCATAGAACCGATTTTTCATCAAACCAATCCGATCTTGTGAAAAGTCTGATTTAACTGTAGCAATCTGTTGCAACATCTTGAACACTAAGGAAAAGACTGGTCTACTTCGAGCGAGGAGGCCAGTGTGCTACACAACAATGACAGAGTTTGAATTTAAATACGAAATACTGGTCTACTTCAAGCGAAGAAGCCAATGTGCTACACAACAATGCCAGAGTTTGAATTAAAATAAGAAAAACTGGATTACTTTTAGTGAGGAAGCCAGTGTGCTACACAACAGTGTCAGAGTTTGAGTTTAAATAAGAAAAACTGGTTTACTTCGAGCGAGGAAGGCAGTGTGCTACTCAACAGTGTCAGAGTTTGAATTTAAATAAGAAAAACTGGATTACTTCGAGTGAGTAAAACAGTGTGCTACTCAACAATGCCACAGTTTGAATTTAAATAAGCGGAAACTGGATTACTTTGAGTGAGGAAGCCAGTGTGCTACACAACAATGCCACAGTTTGAATTTAAATATGAAAAACTGGATTACTTTGAGTGAGGAAGCCAGTGTGCTACACAACAATTCCAGAGTTTGAACTTAAGTAAGAAAAACTGGATTACCTTTAGTGAGGAAGCCAGTGTGCTACACAAAATGTCAGAGTTTGGATTTAAATAAGAAAAATTCGTTTACTCCGAGCGAGGAAGCCAGTGTGCTACTCACCAGAGTCAGAGTTTGAATTTAAATAAGAAAAACTGGATTACTTCGAGTGAGGAAAACAGTGTGCTACACAACAACGCCAGTGATTGAATTTAAATTAGAAAAACTGGATTACTTCGAGTGAGGAAGCCAGTGTGCTACACAACAACGCCAGTGTTTGAATTTAATTTAGAAAAACTGGATTACTTCGAGTGAGGAAGCCAGTGTGCTACACAACAACGCCAGTGTTTGAATTTAAATAAGAAAAACTGGATTACTTCGAGTGAGGAAAACAGTGTGCTACACAACAACGGCAGTGTTTGAATTTAAATTAGAAAAACTGGATTACTTCGAGTGAGGAGAAGAGTGTGCTACACAACAACGCCAGTGTTTGAATTTAAATAAGAAAAACTGGATTACTTTGAGTGAGGAAGCCAGTGTGCTGCACAACAATGCCAGAGTTTGAAGTTAAATAAGAAAAACTGGATTACTTTGAGTGAGGAAGCCAGTGTGCTACACAACAGTGTCAAAGTTTGAATTTAAATAAGAAAAACTCGATTACTTTGAGTGAGGAAGCCAGTGTGCTAAACAACGGGAATAACGAAAAGTGCACATATTCCTTTTTCAGGTTGATTGCCCGCAGCAATAGCTGCTCCTACCCCTGTTTCAGCCCTAGTTCGTTCATCAACTTTGGTTGCGGCTGGGTCTATTTATTAATTCGGTTTTTTAAGGGTTTTCCAGATTGGTGTCAGAGTTTGAATTTAAATAAGAAAAACTGGATTACTTTGAGTGAGGAAGCCATTGTGGTACACAACAATACCAGGGTTTGAATTTAAATAAGAAAAACTGGATAACTTCGAGTGAGGAAGCCAGTGTGCTACACAACAATGCCAGAGTTTGAATTTAAATAAGAAAAACTGGATTACTTTGAGCGAGGAAGCCATTGTGCTACACAACAATGCCAGAGTTTGAATTTAAATAAGAAAAACTGGATTACTTCGAGTGAGGAAGCCAGTGCGCTACACAACAACGCCAGAGTTTGAATTTAAATAAGAAAAACTGGATTACTTCGAGCGAGGAAGCCAGTGTGCTACACAACAATGCCAGAGTTTGAATTTAAATAAGAAAAACTGGATTACTTCGAGTGAGGAAGCCAGTGCGCTACACAACAACGCCAGAGTTTGAATTTAAATAAGAAAAACTGGATTACTTCGAGCGAGGAAGCCAGTGTGCTACACAACAATGCCAGAGTTTGAATTTGAATAAGTAAAACTGGATAACTTCGAGTGAGGAAGCCAGTGTGCTACAAAACAGTGTCAGAGTTTGAATTTAAATAAGAAAAACTGGATAACTTCGAGTGAGGAAGCCAGTGTGCTACACAACAGTGTCAGAGTTTGAATTTAAATAAGAAAAACTGGTTTGCTTCGAGTGAGGAAGCCAGTGTGCTACACAACAGTGTCAGAGTTTGAATTTAAATAAGAAAAACTACATTACTTCGAGTGAGGAAGCCAGTGTGATACACAACAGTGTCAGAGTTTGAATTTAAATAAGAAAAACTACATTACTTCGAGTGAGGAAGCCAGTGTGATACACAACAGTGTCAGAGTTTGAATTTAAATAAGAAATATTATAAAAATAATACTTTGCTTGTTTCGGTTTTGTCATTCTGTAAAATGCCTAGGAAATTTGTAAAATAATTTGTATTTCATATTCTACTTGCTTATTTTAGTCATTCTATGCATTGCCTAGTCATTATATAGAATGCCGGTTTTCAAACTTTGCCGATAACATATACATTTATAACACACTCCTTGCAATCAATCAATTTTATTAGGTTTGTGAGATTGCGATAAAATCCCAAAATAAGTAAACAGAGATTTCTCATGTACGATATTCTTCATTCTCTTAACTCCGTCCAATTTCATAAACCCCTCATATGCCACTTCTTTTCCTGCAAGGTGCAGAGGAGGGTTCAACTACTGCGGCCAAAGTCCTATTGTGCCATATGCAACCACTAAGGAAGGGATGAAATGAAAAACCCAAAAGGTGGTTACCCGGGCCAAGTAGTGACAGGTGCGGATATTGGGGGCCCCTAAAGTTCACAGATGGAAACACGCCTGCAGCCACCCCCAGCGCTCCTCCTGACGAACAGGTCTGAACTGCCTTGGTTCCCTACCAGAGGTGGAAGAAGCGGTCACACCGCTCACCATACACCATCAAACTGAGAAATGTGTATTTTAGGAGGAGCTGTATTGTTTTTATTTGCCCCACGCTTTGGGAGCCTATTTGAGAAATGTTTGTTATTGCTACGTATGGAAAGTCAGTTTGAAGATGATGTATTATATTTCAACTGCTGGGGAGCCGAACTTGTAGTAGTTGCAAACGCACGTATAGTAAACAGTTTCCGGTAGCCTTCGCCCCAAATGTACTGTGGGCTTTGCCCCAAGATTAAAAAAATTAACTTTGTAATTAAACTGTTTCTTTAAATATTTATGTTTTCCTCGGCTGCGTCAGTATTATTGTTAGAGACACGTTTCTCTTAGCAGGGTTGTGATACGACAAGAATGTAGGTTTACACAGATTATAATTTTACTTCACTTCTTTTATTAATGCTTCATACGATTTTAAATAACATTTCACTGATATGGAGAGCTGTGAGATTCTTTTATTAATTAGGTACTTGTACTTTTTAACACGTAAACTTATTTTTCGTCTCACACGAATACGTATTATATTTCTCGAGGACGCATCACGCATCCAGTTAAAACACAGTCCGCAGGCAACTAAACTATCAATTTGTAAAATTGTCTCCTATTCAGTTTCTGATTGGCTAATCCTACTCCAATAGAATACCTTCATTTAACTAAAGCTTTTTCTGGTTGTTGATTGGCTATTTTATAAACTGTCACTAAAATTACATTATTGGTTCCAAGAATCAGAAGTAGTATTGTTAAAGTTTCAAACTGATGATTGCCTCAAGGTTACCTCATTGTTACCTCATTGTTAGCAACTTTTAACTTATTATTCTCACATCTCCTACATTATTAAATTACGCAATATATTCACATAATATTATTACACATGGATACATTAATATAAGCATATGCAATGACTGTTACATACATTTTACAAATTATTACATACACACACTGCTTCAAGGCGGGCTGTTATTGAATTTACATATTATATAATTAGACTGAAATTATTTAAGTGTTAAAAATACTGCCTCAAAACTATCCAGTTAAGTCTACCCCGAAAGGTGATATGGAAAGAATTTTATGAGGAATGACGACCTGACGACAAGGGAAAACTAAAAAGAAACCAAGTCGGTCACCAGAGACCTAGTCGCACAGGTTACCAGTACGTCACCTCGCTCGGTCATATGCCACTTCATACTTTAATGTCGATTTACTTGGCAAAAGCCATGCAGCAACTGTCGAAGCTACTACTTAAACATTCAAGGGATAATTTCTTAAGTATCTCTGATTATTCAGAAGGAATTAGCCTATTGTTCTTGATTCCAGATAAACTATCCGTTTTATTGTTATCATAAACGAATTCATATAGTTAAATTAGTTATTTGGTTTTACTATGATCAACGGTATAATATTAAGCAGGCTTTGAATAACAGAGTATTGCATTGTTTATTGAATGTTGATGCTGGTATTTATAAACCAATTATCGTATCATGAATGCAGATTATTACATGGTCGGGAATAAAATATCGTATGCAGTGAGTGGGATGAGCATAATTACCGCTCTCATGTAATTACAGAACTCTGCTTACACTTCGTACTTGCTAACACATTTGAGCGCTAACTCCTCTCCTTCCTCGCTAGTTGCATAACTATTGTCATTGTAGGAGAACACTTTAATTTTACGCTCTTTACCACCTATCTAGTAGGTAAAAGTAGTACTGCACTCCAACCCAAAAATCGTATATAGATTTCAGGGGAAATACATGCCTTGAGGCTTAAAAGAATAATTCCTACAGAAAAGTCAGGGCGAGCCGCGTATGTGTATGAACATTTAATTCAAAAATGTAATGTCAAATAAATATCACTTAAAAATGTGAAACGAAGATTTTCAAGAA
The DNA here is from genome assembly GCA_030765065.1 of Deroplatys truncata. Classification (NCBI taxonomy): domain Eukaryota; kingdom Metazoa; phylum Arthropoda; class Insecta; order Mantodea; family Mantidae; genus Deroplatys; species Deroplatys truncata. The sequence goes on from CM060975.1 coordinate 282,798,544, forward strand.
AATCCCTCTAACCCAAACTAAACTTTGCGTGCAACATTTTAAATATATCTTTTATTTTCGAAATAAGAAATTGGTTTTAACGATTTTGATTAAATTACTGTATGTTTAAAGTATTTGCATAACAATTAAAGTCTATATCTTGAATTTTCCCCGAAAACAACCTATAAAGTCATCTTCAATCTGATTGAATTCTCTAAAATTTTGTTCAACATGTAAACTTAATTAATTTTGTAACATTTAAACCGTTAGAGACATTTTAAAACATAAATAATAAGAACTTTTCCACGTAATGGGTATATTGTGGTAGGGTAATTTTAACTGAAAATTTTAGTGTCGCGTTGTTGAATGTTGCAGTATATTTAACATTTAAATGATTTCAGTCAAGTTATATGAATATAAATTCAATAACAGCCCGCCTTAAAGCAATATGTGTATGTAATAAATTATAACATGTATGTAACAGTCATTGCATATGCTTATATTATTGTAAACATATTCAATAATGTTATGTGAATGTATTACGTAATTTAATAATGTAGAAGCTGTGAGAATAAGATAAAAGTTGCTAATAAGGAGGTAACAATGAGGTAACCTTGAGGCCTACAATGAGTTTGAGAGTTTAGTAATGCTACTAGTCATTATTGGAGCAACAATAATGTAATTTTTGTGACAGTTTATAAAATAGTCAGTCAACAACCAGAAAAGGTATTCTATTGGAGTAGGATTAGCCAATCAAAAACTGAAAAGGAGAAACATTTACAAATACAGAAGTCAGTTGCCTGCAAACAGTGTTCCTAACCAGACGCAAAAAGTGTCCTCGAGAGATTTAATATGTATTCGTGTGAGACGAAAATAATTTACGTGTTAAAAAGTGTAATTAATTAATAAAAAGAATCCCACAACGCTCTATATCAGTGAAGTGTTATTATAATTGTATCAAGCATTAATACAAGGAGAAGTAAAATTATAATCTATGTAAGCCTACGTTCTTGTCGCACCACAACCCTGCTAAGAGAAACGTGTCTCTAACAATAATACTGACGCAGCCGAGGCAAACATAAATATATAATATTCAAAGAAACAGTCAAATTACAAAGTTAATATTTTTTTTAAACTTGGGGCAAAGGCCACCTGAAAGTACATTTGGGGTGAAGGCTACCGAAACTGTTTACTATACGCACGGTTGCAACTACTACAAGTTTGGCTCCCCAACAGTTGAAATATAATACAACTCCTTCAATACAAACTACTTCAAATTGACGCCCAATGTGTGGTGCAAACTCCTACAACAAAATAACGTAACAAACCATCTTCTCAAATTGGCGCCCATACGTGGGGCTAATAAAAGACAAAAAATAACTTCTTCAATGTCATTTTTGTTGACGCAAATGGTGTTTGTCGAGTTATTTAGTTCATACACGCACGCACGTACGTGCACACACACGCGTGCACGCCTTTTTTCAAAATAGACCTTTAGGTTTCTCTACCACGTACATAGCAGGTAGAGAAGGTAGGTATTGCATTCCACCCAAAAATTCAAAACCTAGATGTTACCGGACATATCTTTACATCTTTTGGGCCCCCAAAATCTAAAAAAAAACTTATATGAAGGTACGTGTTGTGTGCGCATGTGTATGTGTGTGTGCGTGTGCGTGTGTGTGTGCGCGCGCGTATGAACAGAAAAAGTCAAAAGCGAATAGTGTAATAAATACCAAACTTGGAATTTTTCGTTCAGTATCATTCAAAGATACGACACGAAGATTTTCAAGAACCCCCCCCCCTACACATTCAACCAGTAGGACACCAGAAATCTATTAATGAGGTTACGCAGAGGGATTCATTTTTAAAAACATTTGTAGCAATTCAAATGATCAATATGAATTAATTCTAAATTGGAATATTTAAATACATCGATTTTATGGATTAAGGTGCAGCAATTGGAATTAAAATTATGGATAGGATGTTTTGTGTATTCTAAGTAGTAAATGTGCTGACATTAGAATTAGTGAGCGCTGTGAAGTATTTTATATTACCGCTGCAGGCAGTTTTGTTTCACTACAAAATAGGGTTTATAGTCATGTTCTTAACTGTGAAATATTGCACTATTTTGGAAACAACTCAAATTTAGCACCGGAACGAAAAGATGTCCCCGATATCTTAACAGCGTTCTACCAACGCATCGGAAGTACAGTTTCTGTTCTGTCACCTTTGATCATATTGTCCAAGACATGCGGCGAAAATATAGCACTACCAGTGATATGATTAGGAAGTTCCTATCTCGTTTCTGCCAAATCAGAAAGGTGCTATTGTTTTAACGGGTCTATATTTGCTGATAACTTTTAAATTTTTTTTTTTGCAAGGAGAAATCAATCCCCAACCTCCCCTGGCTACGTCTCTACCTTCAACTGCGCTTTACATGGAACATTTTTCGAAATTTTTTATTTTCTCAAAAATGGCTCTAAACGATTTTATTAAAGTATCATATATTAATGATGTTTACATGGAAAATAAAATGCATATCTTGAAGTTTCTGGGAATAGCTTGTGAAGTCCTCTTCATTCCGAAAAAAAAAATATTGTATAATCTTGTATAACTTGTAAACGTTAAGCGAGCAAAAGTGCAATACCCAAAAAATGTAGATCTCTTTAAAACACACAGTTTATTTCAAATAATTTTTTGTGGCATCATCCATATCCGAGATATCCGTAATTAATGGTGTGAAATGTTGAGTTGTTTGTCATTCTTTTGAGGTACTGTCGACATTCAGTTGTTTCTCGCGATTGATAAACGGAGTATAGAATTTTAAGACCAGCATATCGCTTCAGTTCTTAAACATTTAATTATCGCTATTCCCTCTAGTTCTCGAGGTCGCGGATTCAAACCCGGCGGAGGGTGATGGATTTTTTCGGGTGTAAAAATCCTTACCATGGCTTCCTTCGGAAGAGAAGTAAAGCCGATGGTCCCGCGGCGTAGATTTACGGCACGTAAAAGAACCTAAAGCCTGATAAAGAGGCCTCTGAGCAAAGTTTCCGGTCTTTCACGCCCAATCTAGAATGGGACGCTAAGGACCATACCAGTTAAAGGGCGTCCATATATATATATATAAAAAGATAGTAAATACCTATTCCTTTTGTATTTGTAACGAAATTTGTAGTGTAGCTCATTCTGCAAAGATTTATCTCGATTAAAATGAAGTAGGTAGCTAGAATAATAAGCTTCCATAAGAGTAGTTTTGTATTATACCCATTAATAAACGTTGGAGGGTAGAAAAACTCATATGACCGTAATATTAAGACCTTTTCTCTTCCTTTTTAATTCAGGGAAGAACCGAGCTCATATTTCCAATAAAATTCTATATAAAACTTTTGCTTGAGATACAATACCTTCTCTACTTACTATAGGTAACCAATCTGAACAATGTCTAGAATATTTTTGTAAACAAATGTTAATTGGTTGAGAAACTCAATTGATTATTAAAGAACATGAAAGTCTTTAGTTTAAAATTCCACCCAGTATACAGCATTGACTGAGAGGCTTTTGTGAAGACAGCATTGAATGGAAATGTATTGTTTTACCATTATGGAAAAGCAATGAAAGAGCAAGTGGATGTTTTTTACGTGTAATAAAACTAAGGAGAGAGCTCCAAACGTCAAGAAGTGTTATGAGATGGATGAACCAAATGTTTACTGTCGATTCCACGGACTACCTTCAGATGTCGAATTGGATCTAGACCATAATAAAACACTCCACTGTAACAGATTTTGTTGCTGTGTTTTTATGTTTTTCCCCCGCGTTTCTTGAAAAGAAACGGAATACGAGAAAACGTTCGGACAAGCCAATAATTCTTCTTTGTAACTGGATATTTGTTGGTCTACCAATGAAACAAGAAATAAAAGAGGGAAAAACAAGAGGAAGTCTCTTCGATTTGTGTCAGCCATCAAAAATTGTTTATGGTCTCACATAGTTGGTGTGTTCTCGCCTTTCCAGGACTTTCCTCTTTTCTTTCCGTTACTTTGTTTCTTTGTTTTAAAACATCCAGTGTATTAAGCTTTTAAAAGTAAAGACTATAGACGATTGCTTGTTAGGCTTGCAAATGTGACATTTAAAGACACAAGCGCGATTAAATAAATAATAGCGGTTAAATTTTTGGTTTCCAAATTACGCGCTGAATGATTTTTGTTTTCAACTTGGGTTAATTATTTCAAAGTGATATTCAGACTAAAACGTTGGTGTATTTAGACACACATTAAGCTAGAAATCGAATTATTTCAGAAGTATATAAACTTCTTCTTTGTATCTTGATTTATTTATTTAGTTCTCAATGTTTATTTAGACCTTAAAATAGAAAGCTTATATATTTCCAGTAAATATATCCATAATATTTAGGTAACTTTAAATATATATTATGAATAATACGGATTTATTCACTATCTTGATAATGAAATAAATAATAGTGTTAGCTATTTTCAGCACAGCATTTGAATTCCTGTGATGTCAACAATTACACGTGAAAATAAAATTTAGAGAAAGGGGGAATTGGGCATTTAGATTCAGGGAACAAAACAATAATTAAAATCACAGAAGTCAGAATTACGTAAATTACTAAATGTTATTGGATCAAAATTCCTTGCAAAAACCATGCTGCGCTATTGATGGTTTTGTGTTAAGGAAACGAGCCCAGGCCGCGCTTCTGTTTCATCGAATGGCCTGAAGAGAGAGTTCTAGCGCGGCGACCAATTTGCGAGCGTTACCGGCATCTGCCGTCGGGAGTGCGAACTACGGCGTTAAGTACATTTACTGAGCCATACAGGTCGGTCACATAATGTCCAAGTTTCTACATAGATGGCAGGAACTACAAGTTAACAAAAACTCAAATTGCTCATTCGTTCCCAACAGAATATGCTTTCCCTACTTTTATATTTCAATTTTAACCTTTGGCCACTTTATTTAAGGTAGATTTACGTCATTCGACCCAGGTATTCGATATTGCGATTTCACTAGAAATGCGCATTTGAATAATATATATATATATATATATATATATATATATATATATATATATATATAGTGTATTTGTTACATTTATACTACTTTCTCTACCCATTCGTCTACAAAAATTGTTCTTTAATCTGCTTCATGTTATTCGAGATAAACATTTGCTGGCATGGCTTTATTGCGCATTTCATTATCGGTTACATAAATCATAAAAGTATAATCCCTATATGATGAATCCGATGTTACGTTATCTTTACGTAACCATGACAATGACTAAAGAAAGAAAAAAAAACGGAATAACAAATAATGACTTCACAGCTAGAATGAACTACTTAAAAATTTAAACCAGTAATGTATAGAAAATACCTCGGAAATTGAAGTAGTTATTAGTTACTGCTCCACGTATGGAAGCCAATTTGAGGAAGGTTAATTTTATGGTGGTGTTGTATTTTATTTCGACTGTTGGGGAGTCGAACTTGAAGTAGTTGCAACCAGACGTATAGTACCCGGTAGCCTTCGTCCCAAATTTAAAAATATTTCCTTTGTAATTTGACTATTTCTTTAAATATTACACATTTATGTTTGCCTCGGCTGCGTCAGTATTATTGTGAGAGACATGGATTTCTTTGCAGGGAGTAGTGCGGCTAAGAATGTAGGCATATACAGATTATAATTTTTTACTTCAATACATTTATTAATCTTGGACACAATTTAAATAACACTTCACTGATATAGAGAGATTCTTTTATTAATTACTTGCACTTTTTAACACGTAAAATATTTTCGTCTCACACGAATACGTATTAAATTTCTCGAGTACGCATCTCGCGTCCGGTTAGGAACACTGTCTACAACCAACTCGTCCGGTTAAGAGCGCAATCTGCAAGCAACTGAACTCTGAATTTGTAAATCTTGCTATATTTCAGTTTGTGACTGGCTAATCCTAGTCCAATATAATACTTTCATTTAACTAAAGCTTTCTTTCTGGTTGTTGATTGGTTATTTTATAAAATCTCTCAAAATTTACACTATTGTTGCTCCAATAATGACTTGTAGCATTATTAAACTTTCTTACTCATTATTGCCTCAAGGTTACCTCATTGTTAGCAACTTTTAACCTATTATTCTCACAGCTCCTACATTTTTAAATTACGTAACACATTCACATAACATTATTGAACAAGGTATACAATAATATCAATATATACAATGACTGTTATATACATTTTACAAATTATTACACACACATATTGCTTTAAGGCGGCTGTTATTGAAGTTGACTGAAATAATTTAAGTGTTAAAAGTACTGCCTCAAAATCTTTAATGTAACAAAAATAATTGAGATGAATTATTGTTTGTTTTAACGAGATCTTTCATTTTTTGTGTGGTGAGCTTTTGACCCTTACGATATGCAAGTTGTACAAAATTCTTACATATTGAAGAAGACTCAGCAGGTAATTCCCACAATATTCCACCTATACAACTTATTTGTCGGAACAAAAACTTAAACATGTAGTATTTGAATCAATTTTGTAAGAGGCATTTTTGAAAATGAAATCGAGAATTTCGAATAACCCTCCATGTTTGGGATGGATTTCCTTTGTGTTGCCTCTTTGGAAGATACTGAATGTATATAACAGGGCTCGCACACTTACAAACACTTTTTTACTTTCTCTACTACGTATAGTAAGTAGGGGAAGTATTGTATTCCACCCAAAAATTCGATACCGAGATTTCACCGGAAATACATGTTTTGAGGCCCCCTGAATAAAAAAAAGTATTTTTGGAAACATGTCCGTGTGTGTCTGTGTCTGTGAACAGCATAACTCAGAAACGAACGGTCGGATAAATACCAAACTTGGTATTTAGGTTCAGTATCTTCCAGAGATGTGAGACGAAGGTTTTCAAGAAAATTCCCCACCCCAGATTACCCTTTACATGCAACATTTTTCGAAAACTTTAAATTCTCTCAAAAATGGCTCTAAAGATTTTGATTAAAATATCGTATGTTTAAGATATTTTCATGACAAATGAAATATATATCTCGAATTTTCTAGGAATATCTCCAAAAATATTCTTCATTGTGAACGACTTTCACATAACTGGTAAACCATAAGAGATAGACAAAATTTTACTACACATTAAATTTAGATTGCATTGAAGTACACAGTTTATGTCATATACATTTTTTGGTTGAGTGAATCATTTTCGAGATATTGCTTGTTATTCCCTTAAATTTTCCAATACGTCTTCTCAAAATAGGAATTCGTTATTAATTTTTTTTTGTCCTGGACAAGCAAAGAGAATGAATGCGCCACATAGCAACCAGCTCTTAAAATATTTGACTATCGCTTAAAGCCTACCATATTCCCCTTGCACCTACAAGAAAATTAGCAATAAGATGCAGAATAAGCGTTTGTAAAAATAGTTAGTACAAGAACAGAGAAAGTCATGTGAGTGTAACACATCAGATTTTTCGTTATAAATACAAAGCGAATAGCGATAGTCAAATGATTAGGAATTGGACGCTATATGCTGGCCTTAAAATTCCATACAGTTTTCAAGCAATTGTGAGAAACAACTGCAATTTGATGGGGCTTCAAAAGAATGAGAAGTATTGAACAATTAGAACCTTTAACAACAGATATCTCAGAAACGGCTTACGCAACAAGAAGACTTATTTGAATTAAATTGTGTGTTTTAAAGAGATCTACAGTTTTTGTGTCTACAGTTTCGTCTATCGCTTAACGTTGACAAGTTATAAAAGATTATACACAATTCCTTCCGAATGAAGAGGACTTCCTAGGATATTCCCAGAAAATTAAAAATATGCATTTTATTTTTCATGTAACTATCTTTCATATATGGTATTTTTATCAACACCGTTAGAGCCATTTTTTGGAAAACAAAAAATTTCGAAATATTTTCCGTATAAATGGTAGTTGGGGTTGGAGTATTTTCTTGAAGATATTCGTGTCGCACCCTTGGAAGATACTAAACTCAAGTACTAGGTTTTGTATTTATTCGACTTTTCGTTTTTTAGTTATGTTGTTCATAGACAGTCACACACATGGAAATTTTCCAAAAAAATTTATTTGGATTCAGGGCGCCTCAAAACATGTATTTCCGGTGAAATTTCGGTATGGAATTTTTGGGAGGAATGCAATACTTCTCCTACTTACTATGCGTAGTAGAGAGGGTAAAAATGACACCCATTGCTTCTCTTTCTTTTATATTTATCCTCAGGTATTTTACGCCTTAACATCCAACAATACTCAGCAAGCATACTAATGCTCCAGCGTCTCTGGTACCGTCTTTCAAACTCCTGCAGATCCTTGTAAAATCGTTCACCTTGTTCTTCACTCAAAAATCGTATTTTTCGGGGAAATAATCTAAGTGAGAAAACAGGAAAGCAATTTTTATACTCGTTACAACCAAGTTCCTTGTATGCTTCAAGCGTATTAGCAACAATTACAAAGAAATTTTGAAACACCTTATCAGAAAGATATCCATGTTGCTTTCTCCTTTATATCCATAATGTTTACAAATGCTGCATCAGATATCAGTTTTCTTATATCAGGACCAAATACACCTTCTTTTAATTTTGCTTTAGAGAACATTGGAGATTTCTCGAAATATACTTGAAATAATCTCCTTCATTATTTAAAACGTTTACGAACTGTTGCATTAAGCCAAGCTTATTGTGGAGAGATGGCAGCACAACTTTCCAAATAATCACAAGACTTTGGCGCACACCATTCTCGGAACCCACTTCCAAATTTTCTCGAGGTGGCCAGTTTTTTACTTTCTCTACTACGTACAGCAAGTAGAGGAAGTATTGTATTCCACCCAAAAATTGGGTACCGAAATTTCATCGGAAATTCATGTTTTGAGACCCCCTAATCCAAAAAAAGCATTTTTGGAAACATGTCCGTGTGTCTGTCTGCGAACAGCATAACTCAGAAACGAACAGACGGATAAACACCAAACTTGGTATTTAGGTTCAGCATCTTCCAGAGATGCGACACGAAGGTTTTCAAGAAAATCCCCTCACCCCAGACTACCCTTTACATGGAACATTTTTCGAAAATTTTAACTTTCTCAAAAATGGCTCAAACGATTTTGATTAAAATTTCATATGTATACGATTTTTTCATGACAAATGAAATGTATATCTCGAATTTTCTGGGAATGTCTCCAAAAATATTCTTCATTGTGAACGACTTTTGTATAACTGGTAAACCATAAACGATAAACAGAAATTTACTGCACAAAAATGTAGATCGCGTTAAAATACACTTTCTGTCGTATACATTTTTTTGTTGAGTGAACCATTTTCGAGATGTTGCTTGTTATTCCCTTAAATTTTCCAATACCAATTTTTCTCATATTCGTTATTCATTATTTTTTGTCCTGGTAATGCAAAGAGAATGGAATACTCCACATAGCAACCAGCTCTTAAAATATTTGACTGTCGCTTAAAGCCTACCAATTCCCCATGCATCTACAATAAAATTAGCAACAAGATTAACATCTCGATTAGCATGAAGCATATGCAGAATAAGCGTTTGTAAAAATAGTTTGTACAAGAGTAGAGAAAGTCAGTGAGTGTAACACATCAGATTTTCTTAGTGCTCTACTATCCGTCAGACAAAGAAAGCATGGATATTTGGTAGAACCAGATTGTTGATCCAGCAGCATAGTAAGAAATTTAAAACTGTAGTTCAATCGCAATAACAGCGGTTACAAATTTGTGTGTCATTCTTCGAGTATCAGTGAATAGGCAACGGCTACTATAGTCAGCCATTCCGTACACATGAAACGATGGAAGCGTGGCGATGTCTGTCAAGCCTCAGGATAAGCAACTGGGTACATTTTGTGAATGTTATTTATTTAACTTTGTGAACATTACAGGTATTCCCAATTAGAATGTTCACTTAATTAAATACAATATTATTACAATTGCAACTCAAAGAAAAATGAACACAAAATACAATCAATCGAAGATGACAAAAACTAACAAAACAAAACAAATTACACAAAATAACACAAAAATTAAAACATTGGTAATTTGGTACTTGATGAATTAGTCAATATATAATTTTTAGTAGTTGATCACAGGATATAGCGAAATTGTTATGATTCATATTAAATATACCAATAGTTAAATAATGCAATTTATTATATAAAGATTACATTCTTAGTATAGGAGAATATTTATGTGCATCAGTGTTGATTCTTGGAATAAAGAAGATGTTACAAAAACGGTTTGGGGTAATATTGGGAACATAAAAGTATATTAATTGTCTTAGCTTTGAATCGGGTACCTTATTATTTAATAAGTAAAGGAAATGTAACAAGTGACAATTCCTTCTATGAGCTAAGCTTTTAAACTAAAATAATTGAAGTCATGTGTCATAAAATATTAAATTAGGGGAAAAAACCAAAGTTTGTCAAAAATACATACATAAAAATTATTTTAATAAGTTTAACATATTTATCCTTATGACTCCATATAATACAAGCATAATAAATCTTGGGCATCACAGATGAATTATACAATATAAAAAATTCTTGAATCATTGAAATGAGATGAATTACGAACGATAATTTTACGTGCTACACTAACAATAGTATTAATATGTTTTAGTAATGATAAGTCTTTACTGAAAATTATTCGAAGTTCATTTTTTGTTTCGACTAGTTGTAATTTTATTTCATTTATCACATATGCAAGCAAAAAAGTACTTTCTCACGAAATATTTAATTACGTAAAGAAAGCGCTTTACAAATAGGAAATCTCAAGAATTTAATATAAGCCCGCCTCTGTGGTTTGAGGGCAGCTGTCTGCCTCACATTCAAGAGGCCCCGAGTTCGAATCTCGGTTGGAGTTAGTTACCCGGATAATATTTTTTCCTGGATTTTCCCTTACCCTGAGAAGACGTATGTCGGGTAACTTTAAGTTATAAGGACCCCGGACTCATTTGAGCGTCATTTCGCCCATTTCATTCATTGTACAACATGATTACCAGGTTAAAAGACCTTAAACTTAAAAGAAAAACCTTTAACATATTTATTTTAAAGACTATTCTGGCTAAGAACTTAACACCTAGCTGTTTGACAAACGTTATGGTTTTAAACAAGGAACCAAAAAAAATCTGTGTTACACTATCATGACTTTCTCTACTCTTGTATAAACTATTTTACAAAGGTTTATTCTCCATCTACTTCATGTTAATCGAGATATCGAGATGTTAATCTTATTGCTAATTTTCTTGTAGATGCAAGGGGAATTGGTAGGCTTTAACCGATAGTCAAATATTTTAAGAGGTGGTTACTATGTCGAGTATTTCATTCTTCTTGCATGTCCAGGACATAAAAAAAACGAATAACGAATTCCCATTTGAGAAAAAGTAGAACTAATGAAAACTTCAAACAAATAACAAGGAATATCTCGGAAGTAGTTCACTTGACAAAACAAAAAGGATAGGACATAAATTGTGTGTTTTAGTGGAACCTACATTTTTTGTGTAAAAATGTTGTCTGCCTCTTATCTTAAGGTTTACCAGTTATGGAAAAGCCACTCAGAAAGAAGAGAACGTTTGGAGACTTTCCCAGAAAATTCAAGATATACATTTTATTTGTCATGAAAATATCATAAAGATATGATATTTTAATCAAAATCGTTGAGTCATTTTAAAGAAAATTAAAATTTTTAAAAAATGTTCCATGTAAAGGGTAGTCTAGGGTAGGGGGATTTTCTTGAAAATCTTCTTGTAGCATCTTTGAGAGATATTGAATCTAAATACCAAGTTTGGTATTTATCCGACTTTTCGTTTTGAGTTATGCTGTTCACAGACACACAGAGCTTTTTCTAAAAATGCGTTTTTTTGATTCAGGAGGTCTCAAAACATGTATTTGGTGAAATCTCGGTATCGAATTCTTGGGTGGAATGCAATACTTCCTCCTACTTACTATACGTAGTAGAGAAAGTAATAACATTTTTAACTTCACGAACCTGTATTCGAGTTGTTCAGTGCCAAGTCTATGTTAAGAGAGGACATTTTTTATTCTTTGGAGTTCACAGAACCCGAGTGTCGTATCCTTGAAAGTAGCTGAACTTAAATACTTTGATATTAGCAAAGAGAGACAGACACACCTACAGACGGACCTTTTTCTAAAAATGATTTTTGTTATTCAATGAAACCTCGATATCGGATTTTTTAAGTGGAAAACTTTAAGTGGCAGAGAATGTAAAAATCTGATGTGTTATATTCACATGACTTCTTCTAACCACTAATACTTATATAGCTTCTACAAACTATTCTTATGCATGCTTATTTTTACCTGCTTCATCCTGATGGTCATTTGCAGAAATAGTTTTAATACACATTTCGTTATAGGTACAAGAGGTGATAGAGAAATGAATTTATATTCAGGTATTTAAGAATGGCTCGATATGGCTTTAAAAATATTTTACTGAGCAATTCAAACCAATTTTAACAAATGGCTCCAAAATGGCTGAAGCCACAAAACAAAATTATTTTAAAGAAATTGTATGGTTTAAGGAGATCTAATTTTTTTATGAAATAAGTTTTTGTCTATCACTTAACGTTTACACAGTTACCCAGTTTATACAAAATTCTTCCCTAATCATGAGGACATCATAGGCTATTCACAGAATATTCAAGATATACATTTTATTTGTCATACAAATATCTTAAATATACAGTATTTTAATCCTAATTTCTAGATAAAATAAAAAATATCAAAAAATACCTTATGTAAACGATTGTTTGGGGTGGGATGATTTGTTAAAATCTTCGTATCGTCTCTTTGGAATAATAATAATCATAGTAATAAAAATAATAATAAGATGATGAAATTATCGTACCGCTACAGCCCACGAAGGGCGTTAACTGACAGCCCGAATGCCGACTTCACGCTCACCTACGCCCGGCAGAGGTGGGCGTCTCCGAACATATCTCTCAGCATTTAGCCTACGTAAAGCCTATCGTAGCTCCTCACTTTCCTCACATGCTGAGTATGCAGCGATTCTATATACGAGACTTAAAATCCTCACCCCTATGGGTGGGATGAATCCAGGCGCATTCCGTGGCTGGGAACCGGAACTCCACAAATCTCCACCCCCATAGTGCCACTGTGCGGGACATTTTTTGAAGATACTGAACTTAAAGAACAAAGTTGTGTATTTACAGTTATCGTTTCGAAGTCATACTGTTCACATGCGCGCGTGACTTCAAAACGCGTATTTCCAGTGAAGTCTAGATATCGAGTTTTTAGGTAGAATGCAATATTTCCCCTACTTCATGTAAGCAGTACAGAAGGTAAAAGTTGTAGATTTTAGTTTTTCATGGGTGCGTTTTCTGAAATCACTTTGTACAGTACTAACACTACAGCGACATGCAGAACAACTAGGACGGTAATTTACAATATTAATTTGTGTAGCAGAGTGCAGCGGCTCTACCCCGTGAGCAAAACCGTCTCTTTAATATTGCAAACAACTCTCCCGCAACCACCGATTCTGAGGTTTGCTTTATTGCCAGTGGTAGCCATAATCAGCGAAACGTCATCTCTTTGCATCGTAAATCAATTATAAAATATGCAGTGAGTGCCCGTTATGCTAATGAATGTGTATTTTAGGTCCGAATGTTATGGAGCATCCAACTGCAAGAAAACTGATATTTCCAGTAATTACCACGAAAGTTTACTGGAAAGCTAGATACGTGTTTTAATATTTACTGATACGCGTTAGTCAACAGAATTATAATTAGTGTTACAGTGTAATTAGCTCTAACCGCTAATATAACAACAAATTAATACAACAGAATTATTCTGGGAATAGTTAAATGAATTAATTTTGACAGATATTCTAAAGTGGCCACTTAGTGGTGTTCGACATGGAATACCGTTAGGTATGTAAAATGTAGAAGTATACAGGATGTACCAAATATAGGTATACAGTTCATTACATTTATTTTATTTCCTTTTTCATGTATACAGAGTGGAGGATGACCTATGAACATCCTTGACCAGAATGGCTTTTTGTAATGAATATAACAAAAAATGTTACAGCAATTTTGCTGTTTTAAACTAGTTTTTTAGAAAAAAGCGGAAATAACTTAATATAAACTATACTAAATGAGTATTTAACGAAGCTTAAATACTCTTTCAAATACTTCTTAGAGGAGATTGAAGGATAAATATTTTCTGCGTGTTTAAATGTGTTTTGAATTAAAACAATTTGTACTCTCACTATTATAATAAACTTTCGAAATTTGTCTCGGTTGAATCTACATCGTTAGCCACGAGAATACACAACATGACAACACTGTAATGTAGAAAGAAATGCCTTCAGCTGTTCTTTATTATGCTTATGGCTTGTTTTGAAACAGCAGATTATCAGTTATAATTTGGTGCACTTTAGTAATGCTAGTATCTTGAAATGTGAGGAAGTAGTTGTATTGTATTTCGACTGTTGGGGAGCCGAACTTTAAGTAGATGCAACCACGTATTGTACTAAGTTCTCCGGTAGTCTTCGCCCAAATGTTTAAGGAAGTAACTTTGTAATTTGACTGTTACTTTAAATACTGCATATTTATGCTTGCCCGGCTGCATCAGTATTAATTTGTAGAGACATGAATTTCTTAACAAGGTGTAGTGCGGTTGAAGAATGTAGGCTTACACAGATTATAATTTTACTTCACTCCATTTATTAATTCTTGACACGATTTAAATAACACTTCACTGATATAGAAAGTTGCGAGATTATTTATTAATTACTTGCACTTTTTAACACGTAAACTATTTTTGTCTCACACTGGATACGTATTAAATTTCTCGAAGACGCGTCACGCGTCCAGTTAGAAACGCTCTCTGCTAACAACTGACTTCTGAATTTGTACAATTTGCTCTATTTCAGTTTCTGATTGGCTAATCCTACTCCAATAGAATGCTTTTATTTTACTTTTAGGTTTTATGGTTGTTGATGGGCTATTTATAAACTGTATAAAATTACATTATTGTTGCTCCAAGAATTACTAGTAGTATTATTAAACTTTCTAATTCATTATTGCCTCAAGGTTACCTTATTGTTAGCAACTTTTAACCTATTATTTTCACAGCTCCTACATTATTAAACTACGTAATACATTCACATAACATTATTACACATATACAATAATATGAACATTAATACAATGACTGTTATACACATTTTTATATATTATATTATACACATTTTGCTTTAAGGTGGGCTTTATTGAATTTTATATTATGTAATTTGACCGAAATCATTTAAGTGTTAAAAATACTGTCTATTCATTTACGGTGAAACAGCTGCGGCAAGAATTTATCAGTAAAGATTTCCAAACAGACGAGCACCACGTCATAGAACATTTGTTTTCAGCTTTCAAAGAGTTCTAGATACAGGAAGCGTATTTCGTGTTGAAGGAGTTGCTCAAAGAAATGTTGCACAAGAAGAGGAAATCCTTTACATGGTGGAAGAAGATCCTAGAAGCAGCAGGCGTGGTATGGCTCGCACTATGGACGTATTGAACTGTTTTGAGAACGTTAAAAGAAGAATTGCTACGTGTTTATTACTCAGTGTGTCCAGTATCTCTATGAAACATATTATACGTCAAGGGTAGCATTTTCTGAATGATTTCTTCAACAAGAAGGGGACTTTCCTCTTAAAATTCTTGCAATCGATGAAGCAGCGTTTACCAGAAATTGAGTAACTAGTAATTACCATAATGCACTCACCTGAGTTTATGACAATCCACACACAAGAATACATGGCAGCTTTCAGCACAGATTTTATGAAAATGTTTGGGTAGGAACACAGTAATCGTGTGTCCTAGGAGGCACACTCTCGAGCGGAAGTAAGTTTTAACCCTTAATACCGTAAATTGTGGTGGATACCTAGACACACAGGTATCGCGGGAAATGAAAGAGCGTTCGCCCTCGCAAAGAAAGGACAACCTATCTGGAGAATTAGCGCTTTAGAAAACAAGAAAACCCACACAATACATTGGATTCTAAAATAAACTGAAACGAAATGGAAAGTAATTCCCACAAATAAACTTCCTCGGGTTTTGAGCAGCCATCTCTCTCCAATTTCTTCAAGAAACGTTACCAGTTCTGTTTGAGGATATTTCCCTGGCAGTAAGAAAAGATATGCGGCTATTACATCACGATGCAAATCTGCACATAAGTAAAGCCGTGTACGGCCATGTACCCAACACCTACGTAGAATGCCGGATCGCTCGGAATGGGCCAATAGATGACCACCAACATCGCCATATCTAAATTCGATATATTTTTACTTTCGCTACTACGTATAGTAAGTAGAGGAAGTATTGCATTCCACCCAAAAATTCGATACCAAGATTTAACCGGAAATATATGTTTTGAGGCCCCCTGAATCCAAAAAAAGCATTTTTGGAAACAAGAACGTGTGTGTTTATGTGTGTGTGTGTGTCTTTGAACAGCATAACTCAGAAACGAACAGTCGGATGAATTCCAAACCTAGCATTTAGGTTCAGTATCTTCCAGAAATGCGACACGAAGGTTTTCAAGAAAATTCCCCACCCCAGATAACCCTTTACATTGAACATTTTTCGAAAATTTTAATTTTCTCAGAAATAGCTCTAACGATTTTGATTAAGAATCATATATTTAAGATTATTTCATGACAAATAAAATGTATATCTTGAGTTTTCTGGGAATGTCTCCAAAAGTATTCTTCATTGTGAACGACTTTTGCATAACTGGTAAACCATAAGAGATAGACAAAATTTTACTAAACAAAAAATGTAGATCGCGTTAAAATACACAATTTATGTCATATACATATTTTTGTTGAGTGAACCATTTTCGAGATATTGCTTTTTATTCCCTTAAGTTTTCCAATAATTTTTTAAAATGGGAATTCGTTATTCATCTTTTTTATGTCCTGGACATACAAAGAGAATGGAATGGGCCACATAGCAACCAGCTCTTAAAAGATTTGACTATCGCTTAAAACCTACCATATTCCCCTTGCACCTATAAGAAAATTAGCAATAAGATTAACATGTCGATTAACATGAAGCATATGGAGAATAAGCGTTTGTAAAAATAGTTCGTACAAGAGTAGAGAAAGTCATGTGAGTGTAACACATAAGATTTTTTTCTTTGGAGCGATCTGAAAACTTGCGTATACATTACAGAAGCTCCTGACGTAGAAACGCAAGAAAGAATACTTTGAGGAGCGAAAGAAATAAAAACAACTCGGATGTACTTCGTAGAGTACGGAGAATTGGAGAAAATGTTGTGATGCATGTGTGTTGGGGGGCGGTGCACATTTTGAACAATTTCTCTAATCATTGAAAAGGTTCTCGTCGATTTTCTGTTCTTGTCTTGCTATAATTTCAATTTCAGTTTACGCATTAACGTTGCAAGGAGACTCTTGGTATACCTACCTAGCTCCTCAGACGTATCAAGCACCGACTTTTTTTTTGTATATTCACGAATGCCAGGGCGACTCTAATCTAATTCTCCTATGACAAAAACGTCTTAGGACGTCCAAGTTCAGGTGATTTTTTTTCTTCTTCTTCACTGAACACGTTGCCTCAAATTTGTTCCTGATACAGTAGTTATCACAAGTGTTTGTGGGATAGTGTGTAATTGTTCTTGCCATTTTGCAAACCCTTTCTGCATTTTCATTATTCAAATTCACTTAAATGTTTTCTGTTAACTTCCGCCGTACATAACATTTACGTTTTGTTAATTCCGTTTTTATAGTAACCATTACAGCAATTATCAACTCTATAAACCTAATATTTCGAATAACTCGAAGAAATGTAACTCAATCTGTAATGTATACCTACATTTGGCCACTCTTTACATAATTAGCTACTACATCCATTCTTTGAACGAATAATGAGATTACTACTCCTTTTTGGGTGTAACCTCTCGTTTTGGTGGACTTACAACCTCAGGACTTATACCTGGGTCCATACGCCTGTCGGGGAGCAGACATGCATTGGATATAAGCACCAGGATGGGTGACCAGCCCGAAGCCTGGTATGAGAGAAAGGAAGGAGATGATATGAAATGACGGCGAGATAAATGAAAGGAAAGGTGATGATGGAGCAGTTGATGGAGGAAACCGGAGAACCCGGAGAAGAAGCCGCTTCGTTCACCACAAATACCACAAACGGTTTCCTAGGATCGAACCCGCGCCGCATTGGTGAGAGCCGGGCGGTCTAACCACTCGGCCACGGCGCCGTCAATAATGAAGATTACAAATCCGATGAGTTACATTCACATGGCTTTCTCTACCCACTATGGTTTGTTTTTATATTTGTTCTACAAAAAATTCTTACAAAAGGTAAAGGTTATTTTTACTATCTCTACTACTTGTCTAAAGTATTAAATTGTGGCAGTATTTTATATCACAACACTGTGAATGCCAGAGTGATTGTAGTGTAAATTAACATTATTGTACGACATTGATTTGAGATGTTTGTTAATTATAAGCATTGTTAGGAAATAAGTTTACACGGCCTCACTGAAACTGACAATAGGAGCGGGTAACAATGAGCGAGGGGGTGAGTTGTTATTAATTAGAAGAGACAAACAAATGACGTCAGAGTAGCGTGCCTTTCTGTAGAAATGGAGGAAATATCTTCCCTAGAGCATTTGTGTTCGTAATTTTGATTGGATATAAAAATAGACGCTAATGTTGGAGCGCTTTATTAACCAATAGCAGTTCTGTTATAATGCTTAGGCATATCGGGGTGAGGGAGTATAAAAAGCTAAAGCCAGGGGCAAGTATTGTCCAGTTTAACAGGATCATTCACGCATTACACGTCGCTCTGTCCAACAGAATCATTCGCGGTTTATACGTCGCCCAGTTGATCAGAATCATTCAAACGTCGCGCAGTTCTACAAAATCTCTCTCGTCGTTAATTTAGTTAAAAGATGTGAAATACGCGAATAAATAATGTGCGGCAAATAAGTGATTATAGTTACATTCTAAAATATAACAGTTTCAGTCGGGCGTGTATCAAGAGTAATTATGTGAAATGAATAACGTGTGACGGCAATAAAAGTGTAAAAACAAATTCTTTGATCAGTGTTATCTTTTAATAACAAGTCCTTTCCGTTTACACACCCTGTTTAAAAGATTTGCTCGATTGAGTAATAAAATAGCTATCCGGAGCACAAAGAACTCAAAATGCAAAATAATAAAACAATAACAGGCGCTCAGAAATAAGATAACACGAAGTTACCCCGACAAAATAGAGGGTATTTTGGTATTCCACCCAAAAATTTGACCCAGGAAATTCATCGGAAATTCAGGTTTTGAGACTCCCTGAAAAAAATGGCTCTCTCTCTCTCTCTCTCTCTCTCTCTCTGTGTGTGTGTGTGTGTGTGTGTGTGTGTGTGTGTGAACAGCTTAAATCAACAACGAAAAGTCAGTAAAATGATATTAAAGTTCATCTTCTTCCAAGAGGCGACACGAATGTTTTGGTTATTTCTGATTTTCTCAAAAATAGCCCAAACGATTTTTTTATTAAAGTTTCCATATGTTTAAGAGATTTACATGGTAAATAAATGAATTTTCATAGCTGCGAGGTTCTCTTCATTCTGAATGAGTTTTGTGTAATTGGAAATCTCATTACACGACAAATGTAGATCTCGTTAAAGCACAAATTTATATCAAATAAAATTTTTGTGACGACATATTATTTATTATTAATTAGAGTTTTCCAGTGCTTATACTTTGAATATGTGATTTCATCACATGTTATGTCATCACTTGGCGACCAACTTTCTAAATATCTAAATATTGCTTTAACCTATTATTCTTCTTATACATGCAACGGATATGTAAATATAAACACAAGAATAAGCTTTTGTATGAATATTTTGTGGAATAGTGAATAGAGAAAACCATGTGAATTAACATAAGAGAAATTGTTTTTCAAGTCCGTTAAGCTTTCCAACTCGTAGCTCACACACGGCTAGTGTGAAAGGACATTTATGGAATGGGACGATTTGTACACCCTGTATAAATTAAATAAATGCTGGGCAGTGGAAGCGTTCACAGAAAACGCTTTTGGAGGCTGCCTCTCCTAGCTGTTGTATCTAATGAATCTGCGAGTCCGTAATTAATTACATTTGCTTTATCTGCTGTTAGGGGTTTGTTATTTTGCAGCAGGTGGTTTTACATGTAAGGTGGGTTTTGTATAGACTAAAATTTATACTTAAAATACAGCAGCTATGGGCAGTAAACAACAGTGGCCGCATTAATTACGTGAAGGTTTCTAATGACGAAAACATAAATTCCGGAATATTGTGCACATTTATCTATGGAACTCGTAATCGGTGAAACTAAGCGTTTAAGTCACATTAATGGCGTACTGGAGCTACAAAATGCCCCTAAATATTGGAATAAATTGCCATACTGCTGTTGTTTTAGATTGCTTTGGCCATTCAAAGTGCTGTTTTTGGAAATTAACACATAACTGAAGCTAGAATAGATAAATAAAAGTCTAACAAGATGCCAAAGTAAAACACATTCAATGGAGATTAAAACATTTTTAAAATAGTCGAAGGGAATGCACAACATAATGAATTGGTTCATTAAGCTTAGTAAAAACAAGGAGATGCAAGAACCAAATTCACCAACTTTGTTTAAATGAGAAAATGGGTCATTAAAAAGAGAATTACTGAATATAAGCCGTTTACTAATATATCTGCTCGAACTTCATGTGCTAATTTACTGCACCGTTATGTTCTATTGTGTGAAGGTCAAGTACTGGTCATCAAAGTTCACAGACGTATCGTGTGCATGTGATATTATGGTGGTTATCAGAAAGTGTATGAAGATTTGGGCTCTTAAGCCCACAGTCGACTGTTATGCTTCTGGAAACCTTCAGGAGGAAGGTGTTAATGAAGGACACAAATCTTTGGCGGCAGATTCGGACACAGGCGGGGATCCTAATGTTTCTAGATATTACACGGAAATGTCTCTCTGAAGGCCCGTCCCACACCGAATGTCCGTACAGTTCCACGACCATATTCCTCGCCCGCAATCTACTCGCCTGACCTTCAACCTTTAAACATGATAAGGGAATTAAATGACAGGAAATGGAGGACAATCTAACCAGCAAGAGCTAACAAATCAGCTCAGCCTTAAACCCAGGGAGGCGAACCTGGAGAGGCGGGAGTGGCTTCGCAACTTGTGCGCGTCGCCCCCCCCAGAGGGGAATACTACCAATGTCCTAGTTGGTGCCGGAGGATATTGAGGCGTCTCATAACCACGCCTGGGCTTTGCCAAGATGTACCCAATCCCCCATGGATATCGGGAACCACTGTCCTGCCGAGTCAAACCCAATCCGAACAGCTCCTTTCCGGGAGAGACTCAGATGTTAGGCCCTGCGTACTTCTGTGAACGCCAGAAATACTACGAGTGCTAGGGGTCCGCGACGCCCCACCATAGTAGCTGAAGTGATCGGAAATCCCCTACGAAAGGGAGACAGGTATTGCGACAAGTATATAATCCACTTCAACACTAGCCAACCAACCAGGGAAAACGGAGAAGAAATCCAAGGTCAGAGTGATCAGTCCAACGGGAATGTAACCCGGAACCTCCCGAATGTGAGCCCTCTCATGTTAGCGCGGATCCATCTCGGTCGGTGTGCATGTGGTGTTAGTGTAAACATCACGGTTTACAGAGCTGTCACAATAGCATCTGCCAACCTGGAACCAATGAAATACGAAATATATTACTTGATTGGGAAAATGAATAGTTTTTCTGTAAGTTGAACTTTGAAAATTTTGCGGAGTCGAGAACTTAACGATAAGAACCACTTAGCTTGTTATCGATCGTTTAAAGGCAATATAACGCTCTTACCTACTGTCTGTGTCAATTCAAAATGCTTATCTTAAGAGATTTCCAGTGCCTATTATCATTTCCCCTCTTACCTTGAAACGTTGGGTTCTGTCACACAAGGTTTCCATTGAATGACAGCCCGCCTCTCCCAAGGCACTACTATATGAATCCGTTCTTCCACAAGCGACAGACGTGCCCGCCGTTTCTCCCCTAAATCCTATTAATGATATAAAACATCAATAACATGTTATGTTAAAAGATGTTTGGAGTCGTGCTGTTTTGCCTCTGTACAAGCCTGGCACCTGTAGAACACATTAATGAACACTCGACGGTTTTCTGCATTCTAAATATTGGAAAAAGGCACGCCGGATACCGTCTTCTAATTTATCGAGAATATGTGGATGAGAATTACGTGGATTTACATTTAGGGAACGGATAGGCCAGTCAATTACTGAATTTTCTCGATTTGCTTTCTATGGCAGCCCTAACCTTGTATAATTTTTGCTGAATTAGAACTATTTGTTGTCTATATTTCTCTTTGTCTGAAACAGGCCCAAGCCGTTTAAATTTTTCAAAGAGTCTCTAAAATTTGAATTTATTAGGAACGGTAACACCAGAGAATTTCTGCATAAATTCAAGTTGACAGTCCTCGGGCGAATCTGTTAGAACAAAACGTAGCAGAATAAACTCACGCTGTTCTGTAGCATAGGCAGTAACTGCACATCTTAAACATAATCAACAGACATATTCATGTAACGTTAATCCACTACATGTCTGGTATGTAAAGAATACACTTTTAATATCTCCGTTCCTAAGACTAAGACAATGGCATTCCAAGGTAAACATCCAATAAGAACAAAATTTATTTTGGAGAATAATATCTTGGAACAAATCCAATAATTCGACTATCTGGGATATGAACTGTCATTTGATACTGACAGATATATATAATAATAAAATGAGTAAATATCAGCTAATGTGCGGTACTATAAAAATACTAAAAACAACTAGGGTCGACACGCAGCTCAAGTTTTTTAAAGTAATGGCAGTACCGTTATTATTCTTTGGCAGCGAATCCTGGGTAATACGACAAAAAAATAATAGCCACATACAGGCTACTGAAATGAAACTTCTAAGATCAGTATTAGGATACACTGGACTAGACAAAATTAGAAACCAAGAAATACGGGAAAAATTAAATATACTTGCAATACACGATAAACTTATAGAAAACAGGAGAAATTGGGAAGAACATCTGTACAGAAAGGATAATTCAAGGATCCCAAAAAGTATATTCAACTATAGACCAATAGGTAGAAGAGCCCCAGGAAGACCTAGATTAAAATTGATAGAGACCGGATTGACCTAATCCCTGTGTCGCAGTAATCTGCTCGTGTTATCTTATTTGCTGGGCGCCTGTGATTGTTTTATTATCTTAAAATTTGGTTTCTTTGTCCTCCGGCTAGCTATTATTACTCAGTTAAGCAAGTATCTCTGAGCAGAGTGTGTAAACGGAAAGGAGTTGTTACTAAGAGATAACACTGATAAAAGAATTTGTTTTTTACACTTTTATTGCCGTCACACTTATTTAATAATTCACATCTTTAATCTTTATACATGCCTGACTAAAACTGTGGTATTTCCAAACGTAAGTACTGTCGTATTAGTTGCCGCGTACTTCACATTTTTGTAACTAACTTTATGACGTGCACCTCACGAGAGATTCCTTAGAACTGCGCGACGTGTACCTCGTGAATGATTCCTTAGAACTGCGTGATGTGTACCTCGAGAGATTCCTTAGAACTGCGTGATGTGTACCTCGAGAGATTCCTTAGAACTGCGTGATGTGTATCTCGCGAGAGATTTTTCTAGACTGCGTGAAACATGCTTATAGCTCGAGAATATATATTCCATCACCTCGAAATGCCTAAACATTGTAATACAGTTGCTATTGGTTACCAAATCGCGCCAACATTAGCGTCTGTTTTGTCAGCCAATCACTACTACTAACATATATGCTCTAGGGAAGATATTTCCTCCATTTCTAAAGAAAGGCACGCTACCCTGACGTCATTTGTTTGTCTCTTCTTAGTGATAAACAACTCACCCCCTTGGTTCATTGTTACCCACTTCTATTGTCAGTTTCAGTGAGGCCGTGTAAACTTATTTCCTAACAATGCTTATGTCTAACAAACATCCAAAATCTTGTACATACAATAATATTAATTTAAAATACAATCACTCTGGCATTCACAGTGTTGTGCTATAAAATATTGCCTCACCTGTCAGGAAGAAGAAGAAGTTAAACCCCTACACGCCATACCAAACAATTGGACTGAACAGCAAATGCCATTACTCTCCATAGGCAAGTGAGCTAGGCTGCCATGAAGCGAGGTCATTTAACTGGTTACATGAGTATCGGCTGCAGCCAACCGCGTTGTTCAAGATTAACCCGTTGAATTTTAAATTTTGTTACCAAGAAGAATACTTATTTATAACTAAACCAAAACTGCAAAAATACACTAAATAACTTTGGAGCGCATTTAAAATTTGCAAAATACTACAGTAGGCCTGATAAACCAAGTATGAAGTGACCTATAACAAAGAATAAGAGAGTAGATGGATTGACGTGACAATGTTGATGTTTCAAGAGCTGTGGTGGACAGGTAATTGAGCAGTGTAGCTTTTAGATATGAGTTGTATCATTAAAGGCACGCCACCATTAAAACAATATAGGGTAAATTGCAAATCTAGGTCCTTTTCATAAGTTTGGTATATTAACTGGCTTTCACAGATGATCTATAAAAGTATAACATTTTAGTAACCTTAACCTTTAAAATACATTTATTAGCATTTTAATAAAGCGCTTAATATTATGAGATTTAACACTAAAACATGCAAATACGAGTACATAATATATTTAGATTATCGTGACCGCGCGCGCGAAGTTACGGCAGGCCATCTCGGTGAGCACATCTAGCCCGGCCGTTGGGTGAGGCTAATGGCCGTCCGCTTCGAACAATAGCCCGAGCAGAACAGAGGATCATTATGTCACTTCCCAGTAGTTTCTGTAATTATTGCTTCAGAAGATTCCTTTGGGCAGGTTCTAGCAACTTCCTATTCGAGAAGTGCCGACTGAAGTTACGTTGTAAATTGCGACTCTGTAGTTCCGTTGTGATTCATTCGACGAATTAGTTGTGTTCTGTTCTGAGTGTGTGTCAAAAGGATCTCAAGTATAAGGTTTGTGCTACGCAGAGCTCTTAAGTGACAAATTAAGTGTATTTAGCAGCAACCGGCACTCTCATTTGTTAAAGTATATACCTTTGAATCTTATTTAATGCATATCATAACTTTAATAGTTTAAAGCAAGGAAAATTAACTTTAAAAAGTGCTTTTATTGTCTATAATGCTCTCAACTTTAACACGTAACCAGCAAACAGTGCTGCTTAAACTATCGTAAAGGAAAGTAAAACATGACTTCATTGATAAAACATAATTATATAGCAATATTTCATGCCAAAATATTCAACTACTTAGCCCTTCATCCAAGCATCAAAGAACTGGATTCAGCTGTCCAACATTAAACGAGGAATCGTAAACACCATTCCAGGTCTCCTCTTCTTCATCAGGTCGGGGACCTTGGGTTTGTTTACATTGAGCCAATATCGCTGACGGTGTCTGTGCACTTAAGGCTCATTTGAATAATAAAGATCAAAACAATGTCATACCCTCAGTCATCCGTAAAATTCGTGACACTCCTCCTTGAGAATTAGTAGCTTAATCTGGTAATTGCTCGCGTGTTATTTTAAGCGCTCAGTGATGCGCTTGTGTGAGTAAGATTTAACGGCCATCGCGAGAGGTTTTGCCGGTAAGTATTTTAGCGACTTACGGCAAGTTACGCTTTTAGTTTCTTTTATTGCGGTAACAGTTAACCGTCAAATTTGATACCGCAGAAGTTAGGTGTAATAATTAAATTGTTTTAGTTTAGAGTGTTACAATTCTAATCAGTTTCATTCTTTATTTTCAAACCGTCGGCAACTCACTTCAATAGCTCAAGTATTAGATCACATTAAATTTCTCAGTAAATTTAAATTGGTGTTACCCTTTCAAAACCGCCCACGCATACGCTGAGAGAAAGATCTCATAGCCAACCACTGTAGCAACCGGCAGGAGAACCAAAGCAGATATTGAAGCAAAGGGTAGGCTGCAAAAGTGACGACTTCAAGCTGCTTCGCCCGGCTTCAAGATTTCACATCACATGCAAGGTACTTTCTACGATTACTTCCGGAATCCGTTACAAAAATATCTCATATGTTACATTCACATCAGTTTCTCTACCCAATATTCTACACAGTATTCTTATAAAGTCTTATTGGGATATTTGCTTCATGTTAATCGAGATAAACATGTGCATATTTTTTTAACAGTATCTTTGCAGGCACAAAGCGGATACAATAGCGATAGCAATTCTTTTAGAACTGTGTCACTGTGATGGCTTTGAAATTGCGTTCTCTTGCTTGATCATGTGAAATAAAATAGCGACATTGTCGTTGTTAAATGTATTTAACATAATTTGTGTGTCTAAGGAAATTTACACTTTTTTTTGTGAAGTAAGCTTTTGTCTATCTCTCACGGTTTACAAGTTAAACAGAATTCATTCATTCAGAAGAGGATTAACATGGGATATTCCCAGAAAATTTAAGATGTGCAGTTTTATTTGGGCTGCAAATATCTAGAGCTTATAGTATTTTAATTAAAATTGTTAGAGCCATTTTTGACAAAATCAAAAACATCGAATACTTTTCATGTAAAGGGTAGATTGGGGTAGAGAGTTTTCTTGAATATATTCGTATCGTGTCCTTGAAATACGCTGGACTTAAATACCAAGTTTGGTATTTAATTTACTTTTCGTTTTTGAGTTATGCTATTCATACACAGATACAGAGGGTCTTTTTCTTAAAAATGCCTTTTTTTGTATTAGGAGAGTCTCAAAATGAGTATTTTCAGTGAAATTAGGGTATCGAATTTTTGGGTGGAATGCAGTATTACCTGTAGTTATTATAGGCAAATAGTAGAGAATAGTTATTTACGTAACCGTATAGGAAAGCTAGTTTTTTATTTTAGGAAAGACGAGCCATGGAAAACATTTTCCTGAGTTACGTACAATATTTTGTTTCATACGATGTCGAAATACTTTATATATTGGTTAAATATTGTTGGACGCGGACGCAGTCATATGTTTCATATGCTCAATGCAGGGCCAGTGTATTCATATGCTTTAGTTGGAGTACGGAAAGTAACAGAGCAGAAAAGTTCAATTTCACGTACTGCTTTGGCGCCGAAAAAAATGTAATTTCATTAGTATAAAACAAATTAATATTCAAATAGTCATGTTATTGTATGATGGGATTTTGATCTTTATAAATGAGTTTATGCTTATTTTTCTCCTGCCTGAAGAACGTATAAATGTATGAACTTGATTTCTCTAGGTACCACGTATGGCCTAGAAAACAATCCAGGGAAGGTAGAGATTGAAACCAGGTTTTGTTTTAAGTGAAAGGGGCTTTATCACGAGTCCTTTTGTAGCGTGCTAGGGAGCTAAACCCGTGTTTGGACATTCCGCGTTACTGTAATGCGCCAAGTGACCCCCTCAAGAGCAGTTTTAATGTTTCATTAAAGTTTGTTGCGGTATTCTGTTTAATGTGGGCGACATCACATAGTTTATGTCGAGTGTGCAGGAGACAGACTGCATTCTTCTGTTCGCATCATCTGGCCTCCGGTCTTCCTCCATTTCATATTCATGAGAAGTTTAAAACTCCCAACATTGTTTCTGTTTGCCTCACCCCTGCTGCCTGATTTTTTTTTTCTCTTTTGTGCGTTTATTTCATTTCTCTTTCGTCAATTTTTCTTCAGCTTGTTTTCATTTTTGAAGCTGTTTCTTTTTACTGCATGCAGAACTTATGTGCTTATCCCCGTTTGCTTTTACTGCTCCTGTTTTCCTTTTGATAACAGATGAAAAGGCAGTAAGTTTAAGAGATCGCATTAATACATCCATACGTATTTCATAGAATTTTTGTAATCCATTGAGTATTTATTTTCTGTATCGTTTTCCAAAGAATTGATATTCACATAAAATACAGTTTTGAGATTCCCTGAATAAAAAATCGAAAAAATTGTTGAATTAACATTTCGCTATAAATAAAAAGAACAGCGATAGTCATATGTTTTAGAACTGGGTGCTATACTCTGGCCTTAAAATTCCATACTGTATCCATAACATCGCGACAAGACCTTAAAGAATGTCAAAGTGTTTAACAATTCGAACAATTAATAACGGTTATCTCGGAAATGGCTCATGCTACAAAAAAACTTATTTGAAATAAATGGTACGTTTTAAATACATCTACATTTTATTTGTAGTACGTTTTCGTCTATCGTTAAACGTTTACTAGTTATACAAGATTATACGAAATTCCTTCTGATTGAAGAAGACTTCATAGGCTCCACCCCCCCCTAAAATGCAAGATATACATTTTATTTGACATGTAAATATCTTTAATACATGGTGTTTTAATCCAGTAATTTTCTTGAAAATCTTCGTGTCGAATCTTTAAATACGAACTTTGGTATTTACCCCACTTTTCATTTTTGAATTCTGATTCACACACACACACACACGAACCTTTTTCTGAAAATGCTTTTTTGGGGGATGGTTCAGGGGCCTCAAACATATATTTCTGGTGAAATCTGACAACGAAATATTTGGTGGTATACAGTAATGTTTCTGCCTACTATAGGTAGTATGTTTTTAAAAAAATAACTGTTTGTGTGTCTTTGAGCAGCTTACCTTATAAACGAAAGTTCCATGATTTAGACAATTTTTAAGGATTAAGACGAAGACTTTCAGGAAATTACTGTCAACTAAGCAAGGCTTAAGTTAAAAAAAATAAAGAAAAAGTATATATTAGAGATAGTATTGTATTCCACCCAAGAGTTCGATAAACCGCTTTTCCCGAAATTATACTTTTGAGGCTCTTTATATCCAATAAAATTCACTTTTAGAAAAACAAAGTCCGCGTGTGCATGTACTCGCGCGTGCGTGTGTGGACAGCATAACGCAAAAACAAAAGGTGGTTACGTACCAAACTTGGTATTTAAGTGCAATAGTTTCCAGGAATGCGACACGAAAATTTTCAAGGAAATCCCCCCACTCAAAACTACGCTTTACATGGAAAAGCTTTCCTGGTATTTTATTTCCTCAAAAATGACACTAAGTTTTTGTTTAAAATAGAATAGTTTTAAGAGATGTGTCCCACATAAAAGGTATATCTTAAATTCTTTGCAAGTAGCCTGTGAAGTCGTCTTCATTCAAGGACCTTCGGGGTTACCTCCTTCCACCAAGCTGTGACTGGACCCGTTTCTGAGGTGGAGGCACCCATTGGGCAGAATCTGTTGCCTCCGATGGTAGGCAGCTGAAGATGGCGATGGAATGTGAGCTCTACATGTGGGCCTTGGGTATACTTAACATGAGCAAGTCAGAGGTGATAGGGCCGACTTAAAATCGCCTTCCCAGAGTCGGAAATCGAACCCGGAACCCTCAGCACGAGAGCTGGAAATGAAACCACTGCGTGCTGTGTATACGTTGTTATTATATGCATTTTAAAGTACTTTGTACTTCTCAAAATGTTTAAATATTACATAATTTGAAAGTCATCATATAGAGACCTGCTTTTTTAAAAATTGGACTGTCACTTTAGCCTCCAGTATCCCTCCTTAAACCCACAAAGTTTATTTCGATTAACATGAAACAGATAGAAAAACAATTCTAATGTGTTACATTCACACGACTCTCTCTACCAACTTTCACTTGTTAGTGAGTATAAAATTTATTCTTACTAAAGTTTATTTTCCTATCTAATACATTTTAATCGAGATAAACCGTTCCGAAAATAGCTTCATTACGGATTTCATTCTACATACAAAGGGGATAGTGCTAGTCAAATTTTTACAACTGGACTCTATATGCTGGTCTTGAAATTACATAGTTTCCGTGACATCGCGAGAAGCAACTGAAAATCGACAGGACTTGAAAAGAATGGCCAAGTAGTGAACAACTCTAACCTTTAATACCATATATCTCGAAAAGGCTTATGCCACAAATAAGCTATTTGAAATAAATATTATGTTTTAAGGAGGTCCACATTGTTTGTATATTAATTTATCGCTTAGCGTTTACTAGTTATAAAAGATTATACAAATTCCTTCTGCATGAACCTGACTTCTAATTTTTCATGTAAATGTTCTTAATATATGGTATTTTAATAAAAATTGTTAGAGCAATTGTGTAGAAAATCAACGATTTTAAAAAATGTTCCATGTAAAGGGCTGTTTGGGGTGGGGGATTTTCTTGAAGGCCTTTGTGTAGTATCTTTGGAATGTACTGAATTTAAATACAAAGTTTGGTATTTACCCCACTTTTCGTTTTTGAGTTATGTTGTTTATAAGTGCACACACACGCACGGATCTGTTCCTAAAAATGTGTTTTTTTATTCAGAAGTCTTAGAACATGTATTTCGCTTTTTAGGTGGAATATAACGCCTTCTCTACCTGCTATTAAGGTACGTGGTAGAGAAAGTAACAGGTCTTTGTAAATGGATGTCTAGAGAAAGCTTTAAGCATGTAACACATCAAGCTTTTTTAATGAATAATTTGTATATAGCTATCAGAATACGTTATAATGAGTAGAGAAAGTTTATGATGGTAATAAATTACCTATTTTTTCCGTCATCACCGCTGAAGTGTATCCCACACACTCTATCATGCTACCCTATCTGAAGGCGAAGAATAAAAAGATTACTCCAGGTTTGTTTTCATTTACTACATTCACTGTTAACGGATAGTCTCCAATCTTCGCATTAACTTTTTGTAACAGCTACGCGCTGTGCTTTCTTATGCCTGTTGTCTAAGTGAATGGGACAGCATTACATCCGTGCCAGTCTCCTTTTAGCAACGCAATCATCTTAGTTAATTCCTGAATTCCGCGTCAACACATTAAGCAAAAAAGTGATTCCACACTCTTGGATCTGACTTCACAAAAGCAGGAAGCATAGGAACGCTGCGGTTACGAAACAATTTTCAAAATTAGAAAGTAAAACAATGCGAGAGAGGCAAGGGTTTTATGTAATTCGCATGAGAGCACGAATTTGCACATAGAAGCGAAATGCGGGCCAGCTGGAATTTCCGCCAGGATTACAAGTGATCAGATGAAAAAAAAAAAAAAAAAAAACAGCGGTCTAGAATATCTCGTATGGGAACGAAAGCACTTGCAAACAACAAAAAAATTAGAGTTGGTACGATCATTTGGCCGGAACGATTTATTCCATTTGCATTAAAATGCTATCCCGTAGCAAAACATTTTCGCTTTGGTCAATCGACTGTGTGCAGACTTGGTGTAATATTGGTGAGATTAGTGCACTGCCAATCAAACGTGAACTTTCGTACTCCCTACCTTTTTATTTTACTTCTGTTAGCTTAGTAGTACGTTTTATCCTCGCCAACTTCAGTTTTTCGTGTCCCTTGAAAAGCCCAGCAAGCCTTTTCGTGTTCACAAATGTAAAATATTGTGAGGTTCACAGGAGCCAATTGATTCATATGCTCACTGGCTTCTAAAAGTTTTATATGTTACATTTGCAGGACTTGGACGTCGGGGTAGCGCAATGGTTTCGTTTCCGGCTCTCGTACTGAAGGTCCGTAGTTCTATTCGCAGTTCTGGGGTGGTGATTTTAAGTCGGCCTCTGATTTCCTCATATGAAGTATCCCCAAGGCCCAAAGTGGTTCGATGTCTACGGTAAAAGCTGTAGGTCCACTCATTCCACCACCATCCTCATCAACTACTATCAGAGGCAACGGATTCTGCCCGATGGGTGCTTCCACCCCAGAAATGGGTCCAGTCATCGCTTGGTGGAATGAGGTATCCCCCGAAGGTCATAGGCCATATGGGGAGCGTTAGAAACGGCGACATTTGCATGACTTTAACTACACTTTTTGTGTTGTGTGTTCCATATAACGTTTTTGGACAAATCGTGGATTTTGGAACAATTGCTTATCAGCAGTGATGTACACTCGTCTGCTGTTGTTTTAAATCTTGGAATTGGATCACACTTCAAGACTCTAAAAAGAATAGGGCTTAATCCTCATTGAAAAAACCCTGCAGCCGAGAATCGAACCCGGAATCTCTAAATTTGGAGGCTAGCATACTAATCGTCAGACATCGTCTCATATTTTCAAACTCTTCCTCGCTTTCCAATAATGCACTTTACCACATTTGTATCGCAATATACTGTTTCGCCCTATGTAACAATCTCCCTCTCTAATTTCCCCCCTTCTCCCTGACCTTCATGTTAAAGGAGAATATTTTGCACTTTTCTACCAGGAAGGGGTCACTATTTTTTGTGTACCTTGAGGCAGTATTTTTAACACTTAAATAATTTCATTATAATTATATAATATATAATTCAATAACAGCCCGCCTTAAAGCAATATGTGTATGTAACAATATATAAAAAGTGTATATTACAGTCATTATATATGTTTATATTATTGTATACATGTTCAATAATGTTATGTGAATGTATTACGTAATTTAATAAATTAGGAGCTGTGAGAATAATAGGCTAAAAGTTGCTAACAATGAGGTAACCTTGAGGCAATAATGAATTTGAAACTTTAAATGCTACTAGTCATTATTGGAGCAAAAATAATGTAAATTTTGAGACATTTTAATGAATTGCCAATCAACAAACAGAAAAAGCTTTAGTTAAATGAAGGTATTGTATTGTAGTAGGATTAGCCAATCAGAGACTTGAAATACAGTAATTTACAAATTTAGGCGGTAGAAATCAAAAGTTGCTTGTAGACAGCGCTCATAACTGGACGCGTTGCTTGAAGACAGTGTTCCTAACCGGACGCGAAATGCGTCCTCGAGAAGTATAATACGTATTCAGTGTGAAATAAAAATAGTTTACGTGTTAAAAAGTGCAAGTAATTAATTAAAAAAATCTCGCAGCTCTCTCTGTATCAGTGAAGTGTTACTTAAATCGTGCCAAGCATTAATAAAAGGAGTGAAGTAAAATTATAATCTGTGTAAGCCTAAATTCTTCAGTCGCACCACAACCCTGCAAAGAGAAACATGTCTCTAACAATAATACTGACGCAGCCGAGACAAACATAAATATATAATATTTAAAGAAACAGTCAAATTACAGAGTTAATATTTTTAAACATTTTGGGGGGTGGGGCAAAGGCCACCGGAAAGTATATTCGGGGCGAAGGCTATCGG
The DNA here is from genome assembly GCA_030765065.1 of Deroplatys truncata. Taxonomy (NCBI): domain Eukaryota; kingdom Metazoa; phylum Arthropoda; class Insecta; order Mantodea; family Mantidae; genus Deroplatys; species Deroplatys truncata. The sequence continues at coordinate 282,831,786 of CM060975.1, forward strand.
AAAGCGGGTACTATACGTGCGGTTGCAACGAACTTCAAGTTCGGCTTCCAACAGTTGAAATATAATACAACTCTTTCAATACAACCTACTTAAAATTGGCTCCCAAAACGTGGGGCAAATAACGTAAAGATACTAACTACTTCAACCTCTTCAAAATGACTTTGATGATGTTGATCGTAATTCGATGAATCTGAGGAAATGGCACGACAGATATAAATTTAATTTGTTGTAACGCATATTCCTTTACCTTTTTATGTTAGAGAATGAATCTAGCAGTTTTTGGTTAAAAAACAAACAGTTAACTGAAACTCCACCCCCTTCATTTTTACTTTCTCTGGCATCTATCTGTGCATTCAAAATTCGATGTCTTTATTTCACTCGAAGGACTCCGGAATACAAAATAGAAATTTTTTTGTCTTTGTGTGACTAAAAAGCAGGACTCAAAAAAAGAAATGTCGGATGAATACCAAACTTGATTTATAAGTTCAGCACGTAAAAGAGATGCAACGCAAAGATTTTCATGAAAATCCCGGAACCTCAAACTACCCTTTAAGTGAACAGTTTTCGAAACTTTGATTTTCTAAAATATGTTCTAACTATTTTGATCAAACTATATAAGATATTTACATGAAAAATAAAATGAATATATTGAAGTGAAGTCCTTTTCATTTGGAAGAAATTTTATACAATCTTGTATAACGTTTAAACCCTAAAGTATAGACAAAGAGTACTACAGAATAATGTTGAACGGTTTAAAACATATTCAATTCAAACAACCTTTTGGAACATCAGCCATTTCCAATATTCGTTATTATTTGTTGGTCTTTTCAATAATGTAATCTTTAAAAGTTCTATCGCTATTCTGTTGTTTCTCGCGATGTTATAGAAACAGTACGAATTTTAAGGCTAGTATATAGCAGCCTGCTTTTAAATATCTGACTACGATTCGGTTTCCTCTATCACCGCTGTACCTGCAACGAAATGTGTAATGTATCCTTTTGAAAAGGTTTAACTCGATTAGCATGAATTAAATAGAAAAAAAAAACTGATGTGTTACATACACATAACTTTCTCTACCCTCTTAATTATTAATGAGTATTAAAACTATTCTTGGAAAAGTATATTTTTCTATATACTTCGTTTTAATCGAGATAAACCTTGCAGAAATAGCTACATTACATATTTTGTTATAAATGCAAAGGGAATAGGGATAGTCAAATGTTTAATAACTGGACGCTGTATGTTGGACTTACTCCTCCTTTGCAATCGCGAGAAACAATTGAATGTCGACAGGAATTTAAAAGAATAACCAAATATTAAACAATTCGAACGATTAATAACGTATAACAGCTTATGTTACAAAAAAGTATTAGAAACGAATTGCGTGTTATAAACAGACCTACAGTTTTTATGCAGTACGTTTTTGTCTACGTTTACCAGCTATGCAAGGTTGTATAAAACTCCTTCCGAATGCTGTGGACTTCACAGACTACTCACAGAAAACTTAAGATACGCATTTTATTTGTCATGTAAATATCCTTAATATATGTATTTTACTCAAAATATTAGAGCCATTTTTAAGAAACTAAAAAATTTCGAAAAAGTTCCTTGTAAAGGTTGGTGTCGCAACTTTGGAAGGTACTGAATTTAAATATAATTTGGAATTTACACGACTTTTCGTTTTTGAGTTTTTCTGTTCACAGAAACACTCACATATGAACGTTTTTCTAAAAATGCTTTTTTTTGTCGTTTCAGGGAGACTCAAAACATGTATTTTCGGTGAAATCTTAACATCGAATTTTTGGGTGGAATGCAATACTTTCTCTGCCTGCAATGTACATGTTAGGGAAATTATAAACTAAAAAATCTGATGTGTTACACTCGCATGACTTTCTCTACTCTTTTACAAACGCTTATTCTCCACCTCCTTCATGTTAATCGAGACAAACATTTGCAGAAACTACCTTATTGCTAATTTTCTTGTAGGTGCAAGGAGAATATGATTGATACATTTTAAGCGATAGTTATTTTTTTTGAGTTGGTTGCTGTGAGGAGCATTTCATTCTTTTTGCATGTCCAGCACACAAAAAACGAATAACGAAATACCATTTGAGAAAATGTGTAAGTATTGGAAAATTCAAACAAATAATAAGGAATATTTGGAAATGGTTCACTTCACAAAAAATTATAGGACATAAATTCTGTTTTAACGGGCTGTACACTTTTTGTGTAGAAAATTTTTGTCTATCTCCTATGGTTTACGTTATGCAAAAGCCATTCAGAAGGAAGAGAACTCTTGAGGATATTCCCAAAAAATTGAAGGTATACATTTTATTTGTCATTAAAATATCTTAAATATATGATATTTTAATCAAAATTGTTAGAATCATTTTGAGTAAATGAAAATTTTCGAAAAATGTTCCATGTAAGGGTAGTCTGGAGTGGGGGATATTCTTGAAAATCTTCGTGTTGCATGTTTGAAAGATAGTGAACCTAAATACCAAGTTTGGTATCTATCCGACTTTTCGTTTTGAGTTATGCTGTCCATAGAACCACAGGCACACAGAGAGACAACACACACACATACGTACCTTTTTGAATGTGCTTTTTTGGACTCAGGGGGCATGAAAACATGTATTTTCGGTGAAATCTCGGTATCAAATTTTTGGGTAAAATGCAATACCTCTCATACTTACTATACCTACTAGAGAAAGTAAAAATAGTATGTAGAAGCTATATGTGTATAAAAACTATAGTTGGTAGGGTCATGTGAAAGTAACACATTAGACGTTTTTGTTATTCTATACACACAGGGCTTAAAACAATAAATCCATTAAAAGTCCCGCGTATATTTCGAATTCATTTTAATATTTTCACAGCATCAGTTAAGGTTTATTTTGGTCCTCATGTGATTAATTGTAGGGAGTAGTTTCCATCATGGAAATGCAGTTACCTTTTAATACCAGTGATAGAAAGAAAAATACTACTCACCATAAAGGCTGAATATGCATTCATGCCGCAATAATAGTATTGTATAATATTAATAATAGCAGCTGAGAGACATGCTAACACCCAGCATACTGGCTTAATATAAATTCATAGCACAAAACTCCATAGCAACAAACGGATTGACAATTTTGTGCAGCACCCAAAAGCCAGATTATTTTTTGTACGTCCAGTGACATTTTACCTCTGGGATGAACGTGATGCGAAATTCAAGCGAGAGACCGTGATGTGTGTCTGCAATAATCACTTTAACAATAGCAGCCTTGTTGGTATGATGCCTGCCTGCGGTAATTTGAAAAAGCGCCACATGGCAGCGGGATGCATTTTCATAATGATATTAATAAAATCCGTGCAGGTAGTGTTATGCGTGTGAGGTCACTGTAGGTATCTAGTTTATATCCATGACGTCGTTACAACGCACAGATAATAGCACAAAATATTTCAGCAAGGGTTTCAAAAACCGCTCCCATAGGAACAGCAGATAAGAACTAGGAGGGCTAGGAGGGGGAAAATACGTGCCGCTTCGGCCACACCAACAGGTAGAGAGTTGATCTTAGATTGGGAATGATTCGTCAATCGCAATTAAAAAATTTAAATCGCGTAGTATTCCGCAGCAAAGGGGGATTTCTAGAGAAATAACGTGTACGGTAACAAACAAAAGCATATTCCACTGTCTACCCTAAAGTTGTCACCCTATTGGGGCAGTATTTTTAACACTTAAATGATTTCAGTCAAATTATATAATATATAAATTCAATAACAGCCCGCCTTAAAGACATGTGTGTATGTAATAAGATATAAAAAGTGTACATTACAGTAATTGTATATATTATATTATTGTATACATGTGTAATAATGTTATGTGAATGTATTACGTAATTTAATAACGTAGGAACCGTGAGAATAATGGGTTAAAAGTTGCTAACAATGAGGTAACAATGAGGTAACCTTGGGGCAATAATGCATTTTAAAGTTTAATAATGCTACTTGTGATTCCTGGAAGCAATAATGTAATTTTAGTGACAGTTTATATAATAGCTAATCAACAACCAGAAAAAGCTTTAGTTAAATGAAAGCATTCTATTGGACTAGGATTAGCCAAACAGAAACTGAAATGGAGCAAAATGGACAAATTCAGAAGTCAGTTGCTTGTAGACAGTGTTACTAACCGAATGTGAGATGCGTCCTCGAGAAATTTAATACGTATTCGTGTGAGACGAAAATAGTTTTACGTATTAAAAATTACAAGCATTTATAACAAAACAAATCTCACAGCTCTCACTCCATATCAGTGAAGTGTTGTTTAAATCGTGTCAAGCATTAATAAAAGGAGTGAAGTAAGAATATAATCTGTGTAAGCCTACATTCTTCAGTCGCACCACTCCCTGTTAAGACATTCATGTCTATAAAAATATAAATATTAACGCAGCCGAGGCAAACATAAATATATAATATTTAAAGAAATAGTCAAAATTACAAAATTAATATTTTTTAAACATTTGGGGCGAAGGCTACCGAAAACTTATTACCATACGTGCGGTTGCAACTACTTCAAGTTCGGCTCCCCAACAGTCGAAATGAAATACAACACATTCTTCAAATTGACTCCCAAAGTGTGGTGCAAACAACGTAAAACTAAAAATTACTTCACTATACACGTTCTCGTTCTAGCTGAGTCACTTAAGAATAATTGCTAAATAAGAATCATATGACTTTTTCTACCAAAGCTTATCCTGCTATAGTTAAGAAGCTTAGAACAAACCCTTCACGCCATAATTTCGCCTAGCCCGTATTTTATTTTATTCTAACAAAATCGTTTACTACTTAATCACACCACCGTTGTAACTATCCAACTGTAGAGGCAGAACTAAAGAGCAATGCAACAAAAACCTGAGTTTGTAGTGTGCTTTGACAGGCCACGCAAAAGGTGCATCGGGTGAGAAAACAAATGTTTGCTTATAACTAGCGATAGAATTTACATACATGCGGTATTATCATGGATAAAATAAAATAAATAAATAAAAACCAGAAATACTCCGTCTCGGTACCTAATTTCTTAAACCGGGACACATTTTCCAAATTCTTACCTTTATTACAATACATTCTGATTACATTCCAATACATTTCATTTTTCTCATATTGCTTATATACTAAAAAATATACATAAAAACAAAAATCAAATCAAGTCAAAATATAAGTATATGAATAAGATAAAAATATATGTATAAGAAGATAAGAGTAGGAATAAAATAAAACAAAAGGAAATAACTAAATAAAAGGCAAGTAAGATAATTAAAACAAAACAAGATATTTTATAAATATACAACAGAAAAGTTAGAAGGAAATATAATAAAACGTTAGTACTCAATAGAAATACAGTAAAGTATTATAAATGAGAGGGAAAAATAAAGTTACTTTACTTAATCATTTAATAAACTAATATACTACCTACTAACCTAACATTACCATGGGATATCTTCCAATAGTTAATTCACACGTTTTAGGTTATTTCATAGCCTTCACTCCACTTCAAGGAAAAAAATTCCTGGCTGATTGATTTTCATAATACAAATTATTTCAATTGAAGTTTTACAAAGAAAACTAGCGGCTTCAATTTTTTTACAGAGAGACCAATCACACATCATCATCTCGAACTGTGCTCTTTAACATACCTCTTACAGAGCTGGAATAAGGATTTTAGTTTTTGAGTTATCACGATGTAAACAAGATACTATTAATTTTTTTTGCACTATAAAATTGCTGTGTTCACAACGGTGATGTGACACTTGTTTCCCGTGTATCAGCCCACTTGCTCTTTAAGACACCTCATTGGATAACTCGGTAGCTAAAGGCAGAGTGGAGCCAATTTATCTCTCCTGAATACTCGCCTAGTCCGTAGACCGAGGGAGTTTACTAAGTTATACTATACGAGTAACTACTTTTAGTTAAGGTAAACTTTAATTACGCATTTACTATATTTCTTTGTAGGTATTAGAAGAACACAATAGGCTAAATTGATAGTAAGCTTTCTAAAAAGCAGGTCAATATGTGGCTGCTTTGATATTTCACCATGATTACGAGAAAAAACGAATAGGGATTTACCGCTTGAAAAAATCTTTTATAATACATCCTTCTGTCGCTTATTAGCGAGTATACAAATTATTCTTACGAAAACTTATTTTGCTAACTACTTCATTTTAATCGAGATATAACTTTCCGGAAATTGCTACTTTACACATTTCGTTATAGAGCAAAGGGAATAGCGATAGTCAAATGTTTTAGAACTGGACGCTACACACAGGTCTTAAGATTCATTACACTTTTCATAACATCGCGACAAACAGCTGAAAATCGACAGGACTTGAAAGGAATGTCAAAGTATTGAAAAATTCCAATCATAACGGATATCTCCGAAATGGCTGATGGCACGAAAAAATGTATTGGAAATAAATTGTGAGTTTTAAGGAGATTTGCGTCTCTTGTGTTTTCGTATATTGATTAACGTTTACCAGATATACAAGAGTACACAAAATTCCTTCCAAATGAAGAGGAATTGAAAGGCTATTCCCAGAAAATTAAGATATGCATCTTATTGTCATATAAATATCTTTACTATATAACATTTTAATAAAACTCGCCAGTCAATTTTTGAAAATAAAACATTTCGAAAAATGTTGCATATAAGGGGTAGTTTGGGGGCGATTTTCTTGAAAATCATATCTGGTGTCACACCGTTGAAAGATACTGAGCTTAAATACTAATTTTGGTGTTTATTCGACATTTGGTTTTTTAGTTAGGCTATTCACATACACACACGGACCTTTTTCTAAATTTTTCATTCAGAGTGTCTCAAAACATGTATTTCCGGTGAACTATCAGTATCGAAGGAAATAGTTAACGCCACAAAAGTTGATTTAACAAAAATTACGTGATTTAACATGAACTGCATTTTTTTGGGTAGTAAGATTTCGTCTACCACTTACGGTAAACAAGTTATACAATATGCATATAAAATGAAGGGAATTTCACAGGCCATTCGCAGAAAATTCAAAATATGTATTTTTTATGCTAATGTCTTAAATATAACGGCACTTTAATAAAAAAAACGTTAAGATCCATTTTTGAGAAAATAAAAAATAACGAAAAGTTTCCGTTGGAGGGGCTTATTTTCTTGAAAATCCTATGTCGCATGCTTGGAAGATGCTGAGCTTATATATCAAGTTAGGTATTTAACGAACTTTCGTTTTTGAGTTATCTTTTTTGGATTCATGGGACATCAAAACATGTATCTTCGGTGAAATCTCTATATAAAATTTTCTGGTAGAATACAATACTTTATACCTATAACATAATATCTTTGAAGAAGATATATTGTCTTTTATTAGCTCCACGCTTTGGACGTCAATTTGAAGATGTAGTATTGTTGTATTGTTATTTGCCTCACGTATGGAAAAGCCGATTTGAGATGTATTGTAGTTCAACTGTTGGGGAGCCGAACTTGTAGTTTCGTCGCAACCGCAGTTTCCGGTAGCCTTCGCCCCAAATGTACTTTCAGGTGGCCTTTGCCCCAAGTTTAAAAACAATAGCTTTGTAATTTAACTGTTTCTTTAAATATTATATATTTATGATTGCCTCGGCTGCGTCAGTATTATTTTAGAGACATGGATATCTTGGCAGGGCGTGATGCGGCAACAATGTAGGCTTACGCAGATTTTAAGTTTTAATTCACTCCTTTTTATTAATCCTTGACACAAATTAAATAGCACCTCACTGATATAGGGAGCTGTGAGATTTTGTTTATTAATTGATTACACTTTTTGACACATAAAACTATTTTTCGTCTCACACGAGTACACAATTAATTTCTCGAGGACACATCTCGCATCCAGTTACAAACACTGTCCGCAGGCAACTGAATAGATTTCAACCGTCTAAAGTTGTAAATTTCTGTATTTCAAGTCTTTGATTGGCTACTCCAATAGAATACCTTCATTTAACTAAAACCCCCTCCGGTTGTTGATTGGCTATTTTATAAACTGTCAATAAAATCACATTATTGCTTACAAGAATCACAAGTAGCATTTAAACTCTCAAACTCATTATTGCCTCAAGGTTACCTCATTGTTAGCAACTTTTAACTTATTATTCTCAGAGCTCCTAGATTATTATATTACGTAATATATTCACATAACATTATTACACATGTATACAATAATATAATGTATAAAATGGCTGTAATATACACTTTTTATATCTTGTTACATACACATATTGCTTTAAGGCGGGCTGTTATTTAATTTATATATTATATAATTTGACTGAAATCATTTAAGTGTTAAAAATACTGTCTCATACTGGAAGAAAGCAGTAGAGAGGTTAAAAATTATATATATTTTAATTTGTCAATGCAAAAAGAGGTCGTTTCTCATGTCAGATTGTTTTCTGTAGTTTTCTCATCACTGGTAATATACTGCCTACTTCATTTCTATCGGTTAGGTACGTGACAGCTTCAATAGAACAGCACAGCAAATGTACTGTCACGCTGGAGAACTGTCCATTTGTGTTGCATCCAACAGTAAACATTTGGAAATGAATACCCATCACGTTGGTGTAATGCCAGTTAGACTATGATTGGTATTTGGGTGCCATAATTCATCTTGTTGATCAGCAGCACCTCTCTAATGACGTCCACTACAGTGGCAAACAGAACACAATGGGAACAACCACCTCTTGTATACCTGAATGGTCTTGGCGAGTAATTGCATTGCGACTTGAACCATCCAACTCAACAAGTAGAGGCTCCCTCAACTGGAAGTAGCAGACAGTGATTTGTCTCTGTGTATTGGCTCGACTGATTGATACTGGATTGTGAGAGGGTTCAGAAGAGGATTTGCCGTTTTCAAAGTCCCACTGCACCGACAGAGCTATCTGGATTAGCATTCGTAATCAGAGAGGTCGATAGACGAGGTGATTTGCTTACAATTAAGGTCGTCTTTAATTAATATTGGTCACTGTGATCTCCTCTGGCACCGGAAAATCCTTAATAATGCACAAGTTTGCCTCGGAGGAAATAATAGGACATGTTGCCATTACACATCGGGATTAGCCTAATAATTATAATTATTTAGAGTACTACATATCGAGGGATGTTTCTAAAGTAATGTCTATTATGCAATAAAATAAGAACTGCTGATATTGATACCGTAATTATTGACAGAAGATATAAATAATAATTAAATAAAGAAATAATAGTAAGATAAAGAATAAATTGCAAAAAATAACTGCAATAATTAATATACAATGCTATAAACCTGAGTTGAAAGATTTGTCCGGAAAGAAAAGAAAAGGTAATTAGCAAGTCATGTCATTAGTAACAGTCGAGATGTGAACCTGTTAGCATAAAAGTTCCTGGAATGCAGTTACAGTTAAGTTCAGTAGTTTGCCACGCCAGGTAAACACACTTACTTTCTCTGTAAAAGAGAAAGGTAATTGAAAATCTGAGATTCGGGGAGGTTCCGCATAGAAACAGTGTCGGAGACGCACTCTTAGGTTTTAAGATTGGGTCGTTTGAATAGTAACATTGATGGGGGTAGCGTTAGGTAGACGGAGCTTAAGTTAAGAAAAGGGCGTTCATTCTAAATCAGAGACATTCTCTCTTAAGATTCTTCACTAGCCATGTGACGTAATCATGTGAAGAGTTGTGTAGCGCTTAGTGGTATGAACCCATTAGCTTAAATTTAGCTTACTTTTCTATATTTTAGTGTATGATGCACGAGAATTTTTGATGTTTTAGGAAACAGTTTAATTCTGTTATATGTAATAATACAAGTAAAAGTAATTGATAATTTACGCTTAAAGGAGTAACATTTAGCGGCTATCGCGAGGGATCTTTCCGAACAACATATCTGCGGCTTACGGTAGTTAGCTTCGCTTAATTATTGTTATAGAAGCAATTAATTCGCAAGTTCAACAGTCGGCGACTCCTCTCAAACTGCACATTTTAGTCAACATTAACATTTCTCAGCTAACTAAACTGGTGTTATGCTTTCGAAATACATTCGCGCATACCTTGAGATAAATATCTCATACCTAGCCGCTGTAACAGGCAGCAGAATCTTCAGCAGATATTGGAGAACCGCTTCAAAAGTAGTCGTAGGAACGGCTTCAATATTTTCGCTAATTTCTTATTCCAATCGATATAACTTAATCTTTCTTTATACACAGTTTTCACAATCAATTAAATTCTCATTCTGGTGTAAAAAAAAGGTTTAGTGGCTCCTTCTAAGAGAAGTTCGGCGCCAACACATAAAACAATCGCACAGTTTCTAAGATGCATTTTTTTCTTTATTTAGATTCCGTGTTATAAAAAATTACATTATTGATATAGTTGTTCAGATATTGTTGGGGATTGAAACTGGTTGTCCGAAAGTCACATCTTAATCACAGAGTAGCTGAAAGGAAACATTGTGAATTTGCAAGTTAATGTGATGTTAGCCAAAACAGGCGATTCTTTATTTATGTCTTTCAGGGAGTTTTCGTGCATCTACCACAAATGTTCCTTAAGAGATTAACGCAGCTTATTTTTAATACAGAAAGATTTAACTCCGAAGGAGTTATACGTTTGCTAGATGAACTGGCATTGGAAGTCTTAGACGAAGTTCTCAAAACCTTATGCTAAGCTAAGACAAAGGTTCGAAAAACATTGATAACTGGTAAAAACGTAGTGTGAAAGCTTGGGTAATGAACTATCGGAAAATATTTATATAATAAAATAATTATATATATAGATATAATTCGTACTTTATTGTAGTACATTTTTATCTTTCTACACTTTACCTTTTCACTTTCTCTTACCTTTATAGTAGGTAGAGAAGTTTTGCATTACAATCAGAAATTCTATATCGAGATTTTACCGAAAATGCATTTTTTAAGGCTCCCTGAATCCAGGAGAAGCATTTTTAGAAAAATGTCTGTGTGTGACTGTGTGTTTGTGTGTGTCTGTGAACAGCATAACTCAAAAACGTAAAACTGGATAAATATCAAACTTGGTATTTAGGTTCAGCACCTAGGTTGCGACAAAAAGATTTTCAAGAAGATCCCCACCCCAAACTACCCTTTACATGGAGTATTTTCGAAATTTTTTATTTTCTAAAAATGGCTGTAACGATTTTTATTAAAATACCTTGTATTAAACATATTTACATGGTAAATGAAATATATATCTTGCATTTTCTGGGAATGGTCTGTAAAGTCCTCACTCAGTAAAATCTGTATAGAGAAAACATACTTCACAAGAAATGTAATTTATTTAAGAGACAGAATTTATTTCAGATAAGGTAATTTTTTGTGTGGCATAAGGCATTTCTAAAATATCCGTTATTAATGATTCGGATTGTTCATTTCTTGGTTATTCTTTTAAAGGTCCTGTCAATATTCAGTTGTTTCTCGCGATTGCATGGTAACAGTATGGAGTTTTAACTCCATATAGCGTCTAGTTGTTAAACATTTGAGTATTCCTGTTCCCTTTATATCTATGACGAAATGTGTAATGTAGCTATTTCTGCAAAGGTTTATTGGATTAAAATGCACCTAGATAGAAGAATAAACTTTAGTAAAGATTAATGAAATTAAATGTTCTTCCATACAAGCCGCATGTTGGAATAAAAAATTCAATTCCATAGCCAGGATTTGAACCACAGATCTCTCGATCTCCGTCTGGTTTCTTTAACCACTGAGCTACCATTGCAACTTCCGATGTGACATTAAATTCCCCAACTGATTTGCTTGTTTCCCGGTAAACCACAAGGAGATCTCAAATTGTATTGAGATAACATACCCCAATGACGACTTACAATGCTGCAAGTACTTTTAAGTCCCGTGCTTCATAGTTTCGACCACTGTCAAATAAATTAATGGAATTAATTGTTCTTCCACACATACAAGTCATGTGTTGGACAAGGTTGGAAAAGTAGAATCACACGACTGAAAAATTCAGTAAGGATTAGTAAGGATAATTTGCATACCCACTTTTGAATTGTGCCAGCTCGAATAGGATGACTTTTTGTTTAAAAAATTAATAAAAATGGTTTTAGGATACAATTACTTTCTAGTATATTACTCTAAACTAATTTCCTGATATTTTCTGTTGCAGGTATGTACAATTAAGAAGTCATTTATGAAATTTACTTCCATCGTCTGCCGATTTACTTATCCAGTGTCAGCCTTTTGAAATGATGTTTTCTAATAACTACAATGTCTAGAAGGTTTGTATTCTGAGGGTATTCATTTTTTTCTAACCTCTTAATGTCTGAATTAAGTTTCATTTGAAGGAGCAGACTAAAACTTAGATTATGGCTTCAGTTTTGGAAAGTTTACCATACCTAATATCAGAAGCAAGAAATATCATACCTGACTGGTGAAACTGGACGCCTTATGTAGATACAATGAACGTTTCATAATTGTTTGGGCTGTTATAATAATATATTATGCAAAGAAACTATAATGGTAGTAATCGTTCGCTCGGTTAATAATTACCATACGAGCATTTTAATCACCATTATAGTCAAGTTTCATACGACTGTTTATGCTCGACCATGTATCTAAATTAAAGGTAATTTGCTCCTTCACTTCATCCCTTCCTCCTGGTTGGTAGGCGCAATAGATTTGTGAAGGTTACATAGCACGAGGCTCCCTGCGTTACATATCTATACCTATTAGTTTTTTTATTTTCATTTTAATGCTTTGAAAGGTGTTCCAAGGGATGCAAAATGTTTTCTGAAAACAATTATTATATTATATTTAAACTGCTTAATCGCAGAGAAGAATTTTTTATCATCATTAAATTGAAGACTTTAAATATGGCACTTTTAAACCTTTCTTATGGTTTACACAGTATGAGTATTATTGTTTATTAACATTACAACTAAGCGTGTTAACAAAAAAGTAAAATTCAATATTTATGAGGAGGAACGCAAAGTTTTGTTCATTTATACCGAAGGTACATCACATGGAACAGTTTGAAAATAAGGATATGCCGACAAACGAAAACTCAAGAAAAAAGACTTTAAAAATTATAAGAGAAGACCATAAGAAGAGAGAACCATAAGAGAAAGACAAATGTAGATCTTGTGAAAACATGTAACTTATACTACAAATGTGTTTGTGGTCTTAACCATTTCATTCTTATTGGTTAGAAGTTTTAGTAGTTTTAGGTTTTATGACTTCTTTTTCGCGATGCCATGCCAAGGGCATGGAGTTTTAAATCCAGCATATATCAAACTACTTTTTAAACATTTAACTATCGCTTCAGCCTCCTGTAACTCATTTGTACCTCTAAAGAAAAGTGTAAATGAAAGCCCTTTTATAAATTTTTACCTCGATTAATATGTTTAGTAACGAATAGTTTGTAGAGGAGATACAAAATTAAACGATACTGGGTAGAGAAACTCGTGTGAATGCAATGCATCACGTTGCTTATCAAATATTTCAGTCCCTGTTTGCCTTAAACCAACCTGTGTATGTAATAGTTTGCAATGTCTAGTCTGCAGATCCAGCCACGTCCAAAAGAGCTTAACTTGATCTCTCTAGAGAATTGCTATGGCTTGTATCTTAGCGATGAGTGGTTAGAAAACTCGAGGGATTGGGGGGGGGCGGTTATTTACCCAAAACTGGAATAACCTCTGCATCTCCAGCTTGGAAATTCTCGACGGGTTTGATTCCTGCTATGTTCATAAAGCTGAAACCAGGTCGGCCAATTCCACTTGTAAAAAGGGAAAATAGCAGAAGTTATTACATATTTGTTCCCCTCTGCTCCAGCCCAATTCTGCTGATGGAATGGAAATGTATCTCCCTCATTCAAAGGCGTACCCAATTCCAAAGTTGCATAACTCTACTTTCCTGCATCTGAGAACGTCAATTTATGCGGCTCAGTGTGTTTTTGTATAAACGAAAGACATCCTTAGCTTCCAGAGCTGCAATATATAAGGTATTAAGTCTGTATTGCATGAAATATTAATGACGTAAAATGTAAACAGTTTTCTTTAACTGGGAATCTGAATTGTAAGCAAGTCGATAAGTAATTACTTGAAAACGTAGATCAGTAACCTCGTTACGTCTACTGCGTTGCAGTTATTTTTTGAATGTGATGTTTATTTCATTTTCTTAGCTACAAGGAAGCGATGAGAGATTCAGATTTACTGTTTACATAACACACAGGTTTTCGATGGTATTTCGCATTCAGTTCTCATTGTTTTCTCTCATGCAGGCGTTGCTATGGATGTGCGATACTGTGGCGTATTAATAATTTGAGAGTTTCATTGTCATTACCACACTATTGTTGTTTTACATTGTCATTACCAGACGTACTGTTGTTGACGTCACCCCTGGCTGGTACCTTTGCTAGCCCATTATTAGCTTCACGTATGGACGCCAATTTGAGATGTTTTGTTATGTTGAAGGAGTTGTATTATATTTCAACTGTTTGGGAACCGAATTTGTAGTAGTTGCAACCGCACGTATAGTAAACAGTTTCCGGTAGCCTTCGCCCTAAGTTTAAAAAAATATTAACTTTGTAATTTCACTGTTTCTTTAAGTATTTAATATTTATGTTTGCCTCGGTTGCGCAAGTATTTATTTTAGAGACACTTTCTCTTAGCAGGGTTGTGATGCGACAAGAATGTAGGCTTACACAGATTATAATTTTATTAATACTTGACACGATTTTAAATAACGCTTCACTGATATAGAGCTGTGAGATTCTTTTTACTAATTAATTACACTTTTTAACACACAAAGTTATTTTTCGTCTCGCACGAATACATATTATCTTGAGGACACTTTTTTCGTCCGGTTACTAACGCTGTCTGCAGGTAACTGACTTCTGAATTTGTAAATGTTTCTCCTTTTCAGTTTCTGATTGGCTAATCCTACTCCAATAGAATACCTTCATTTAACTAAAGCTTTTTCTTGTTGTTGATTGGCTATTTTATAAACTGTCACTAAAATATACATTATTGTTGTTACAGTAATGACTAGTAGCATTATTAAACATTCTTGCGCATTATTGCCTCAAGGTTACCTCATTGCTACCTCATTGTTAGCAACGTTTAACTTATTATTCTCACAGCTCCTATATTATTAAATTACGTAATACATTCACATAACATTATTACATGTATACAATAATATAAGCCTATACAATGATTGTTATATACATTTTACAAATTATTACTTACACATATTGCTTCAAGGTGGGCTGTTATTGAATTTATATATTATATAATTAGACTGAAATCATTTAGGTGTTAAAAATACTGCCTCACCCACGAGTGGTGGGGATTGCGGATCGCGCGTGCAAACTGGCTTTTGGATCGGTGGACATCTCCCTAACCTTTCATATTTAATAATATAGGAACCCCAAACGGTTGAGAATAAATCTAGGAATATGTAAGTAGATTTGTGTTATGGATTTTGTACAGTGAAAAACCCACGCCTTCCTCTTAACCTCCACACCACGTTTCGGTCCTCTGCAACCAATGAGTATACATCCCCTCAATGTTAGTGCTGGGTACTAACAATTAATTTAATTTTTCATGTGAACCTTCAGGTCTCTACCCAGCATGTAACATATGCATTTTTTCTTTCTCTATTACGTACTTACAGTAAGTAGAGGAAATATTTTATTCCACCCAAAACGTCGATGTCAAAATTTCACTAGAAATACATATTTTAAAGCCACCTGAACTACTCAAGAAAAAAAGCTTGTAGAAATGGTCCTTGTGTGTTTGTGTGTGCGCGCGCGTGCATGTGTGAACAGCATAACTTAAAAACGAAAAGTCGGTGAAGCACCAAACTTGGTATTTAAGCTCAACATCTTTCAAATATGTAACACAAAGATTTTTCAAGAAAATCCCCTCCCCCCACCCCAAATTGCCCTTTTACATGTAAAGATCTTCATTATTTTTAATTTTCTCAAGAATGGCTCTAACGATTTTGATTAAAATACCATATCTTTAAGACATTTCATGACAAATAAAATGTATATCCTGAAATATCTGCGAATAGCCAATGACGTCCTCTTCTATATGACTTTTGTATCATTGATAAACAATAAGGGGTAGACAAAATCTTCCTACCAAAAAGTAGATCTTGTTAGAGCACACAATTTATATCCATAAAACCTTCGTGTCGTTAAAATTTCAGAGATATTCCTTTTTAAAATCTGAATTTTTAAAATTCTTATACTTTTTCCAAATGGTAACTCGCCATTGGTCTTTTCTCGTGGTCATGCAAGGAACATAGAATTTGAAAGCCATACAGAGTGACACGCTTTTTAAACATCTGCCTATAGCTTTACCGTACTGTATTCTTTTTATACATACAATAAAATATCTAAATATGTTACGAAAGTTTATCTCAATTAAAAAGAAATAGATAGAATAAGAATAAGTTTGTAGAAGAGTGTGTACAGAAAAATACATGAATGTGGCGCAGTAGATTTTTTTTATTTTTTACCTCCTTTACCATATACCTATAAAACAGCAAATATTGTATTCCATCTAAATATTTTATATCTGGATTTAAACAGAAATGCAATATATTCGGAGGTCCATTGCTAGGGAAAGGCAGCATAACTGAAAAATGGAAAAGCCGAATTAATGTCAAATTTAATCTTTTTGAGCCGGACACTTATTAAACATACCGGCAAATATTTCAGGACTTTCCCCTCCAACCAAGCTATCCTTTATATGAAAAATATCTCGCGATGCTTCATTTTCTCAAAATACCTCCAACGATTTTGATTAAAATACAAGTAAGATACTCTGTCTTGAACTTTTTGTTGGAATTAATTGTGTGTGTTACTGGTAAACCATAAGGCTGTGTCAAAAACTTATTACATAAAAATGTAGATCCCGTTTAAATTTATGTATTTCACAATTTATATACTCTATTTCGTACCACTAGCTATTTCCGATATATTCGTTCCACTTGGTTTGAATGTTAAAATATTTAATTTTTTGAAACAAAAGAGCACCATTATTTTCTTTCAGACTATGTCGTGCAAAAGGTACAGAATTTCAGAACCAGTAAATCTGAACATTGCTTTAGCCTCCTTTAACACCGTTCCTCCCTTGTACCCACAACAAATGTGAAATGAAAGAATTTCTGCAAACGTTTAACTTGAATAACCCATTAACTTTTGTAAGATTAGTTTTATTGTTACAGACAGACACGCAATGCAAAATACTTTATAGTTAAATTTTATCATTTAAATCCTATCGTCCACCACCTACCGTTATTTGTAACATTTAGTTATGATTTAATTCATGCAGCATTTAAATATAACTCTTTCTGTGCAAGCAGGCATCTTACCTTCAGTAGTTCACTTGGTTGGTCAACACCACTAGGCGATACTAATCGATCACTTGTTCCCGGATGTTAGAGGCCCCCCCCCCCTGGAGACTGCCTTTGAACAACTGACAGAATTAACTTTATTTTGTCGTAAATATTTTTATTATTCTCTATTGAAGAAAAACCAGTATGAATACTCATGCGTTAAATGCTTTGCAGAAACTCGGAAGTGAAAATACTCGACTTCGTCTAGTACTTTCAATCTTGTTTCTCTTTCTACAAAAATGCACTTACCGCAGTAACGCACTCTACTGTAGTAGAAGAGAAATAGAACTAATCGATAGGGTTTATAAATGCATATAACCTCAAGATTAGAATCTGTATTGGTGTTTCAAAGCTTCTTAGGTATATAAATTCTGATGTGTTGCATTCACACGACTTTTTCTACTTGGTACTCCAAGAAACATTCTTACAAAATCTTATTCTACTGTTTACTTTTTATCGAGATAAACTTTCGAAAGCTGTAAGCATAAGAAAGATAGAGTAGGCTAAGGTGACAGTTTAAGAGTCTAAAAAGGATCGCTACTTGATCACTTTGAAATTACACTAGAAAAAACGAATAGCGACTCACCACTTAAAAAAAGTATAAGTATTTGAAAATTCAAACCAATAAAAAAGGATGTCTCGGAATCTTTTAACGCCACACAAAAATTGTTTGACATAAATTATGTACTTTAACGAGATCTATATTTGCTGTGTAGTAAGATTTTATGTACCTCTTACGATTTACCAGTTACATAAAAGTCATTCAGAATGAAGAGGACTTCTAAGATATTCCCAGAAATTTCAATATTTACATTTTGTTTTATCATCCAAGAATCTTTAATAAAAATCGCGCCCATTTTAAGAAAATGAAAAAATCGAAACATTCTCCATGTAAAAGGGTAGTTTGGGGAGGAGGATATTGTTGAATATCTTCATGACGCATCCTTGGAAGATGGTGAACTGAAATAATAATTTAAATATGTAACCCAGTTTTAATGTTTAAGCTATGCTGTTCGCAGACACATAGACATAAACTTCTTTTTTTAAAAAAAACTTTTTTTTTTTTAGATTCAGGGGACCTCAAACGTGTATTTCCAATGAAATCTCAGTATCAAATTCTTGAGTGGAATGCAAACCTTCCTTAAGTGGTAGAGAAAGTAAAAATTGAAATGTTCTTCCTCTTTTTGATAAGCCTGTATATTTAGAAACGCATTGTGCATCGGTAGCCCTCCAGGATGTGTGCAACATTTAAATCAGGTGTCGTTTGTGTGTGTGTGTGTGTGTGTGTGTGTGTGTGTGTGTGTATGTGTATGTTAATAGTAAAGTTTGTGTAATAAACTTTTAACTTTTTTTATTACGACTTTTATTTCATTTATTTATGCCTCGGCTGCGTCAGTGATATCTGGTAGAGCAAGTACCTCTAAAGAGGGGTGGTACGGCTGCAGAACAATTTTACACACATAACACCGATTATAGTTGTAAATTCTAACTTGTTTACTACTTCTTCACGGCAGTTGAATATATATAACAATTTACTGACGTATCTAATCATGAAGATGTGAGATGTTCCTAACTACATTTTTAAAGATCAAAATTTAGCTTCTTCGCACTGAACTAAAATCTCACATCTGCCCACTCTGAGCTACAATCACTAAACTGAATTGCTTGAGTACGCTACCTCTTAGCGTCCACAGCTTAAAATTTTAAATTTAATCTTCCTAGTTTCTGTTTGGCTAAGCCTACTCTAGCAGAACACCCTTAGTATGATTTTGATTGGCTTTTTGCACCCACGTGACTATTTACAAATTTTTTGGACGTTACACTATTACTTTTCCATCGTCTTATGGTAACCTTCTTAGCTTTCTAAGTTATTGCTCTCTCTCTCAAGGTTACATCTTATTGTTAGCCCCCTTTGATTTCCATTTTATGACTTTGTTTGCTACTAAAGACAGCTTGCTTTTACCCTCACAGTTCCTGCATTACTAATTCATCTAACAGTTTATACATATACAATAAATACACATAATAAAATAGCTATAGTATACAGTTTATGGTAATAATGATGCTCATAGGCAGGTTATTATCTTGATATTGCTCAATTAAAATGATATGAGTTAAACGATAAAAAATCTGATGTGTTACACTCACATGACTTTCCCTACTCTTGTCAAACTATTTTTACAAACGCTTATTCTCCATCTACTTCTTGTAATTAATCGAGATAAACATTTGCAAACTCTATCTTATTGCTAATTTTCTTGTAGATGTAAGCGGAATATATATTTACAAGGGCAATATAGAAATACAGTAGCCTTTAAGCACATACATATCTCTTAATAGCTGGTTGCTAGGTGCAGCACCATTCCCTTTGCCACAGATTAATACTCTTTGCATATCCAAGACAAAAAAGACGAATTCCGATTTGAGAAAATAAGTATTGAAAAATTTAAGAATAACAAGCAATATCTCGAAAATGGTTCACTCAACAACAAAAATGTATATAACATAAATTGTGTATTTTAACGCGAGCTACATTTTTTGTGTAGTAAAATTCTGTCTATCTCTTATGGTTTACCAGTTATGCAAAAGTCGTTCACAATGAAGAATACTTTTGGAGACATTCCCAGAAAATTCAAGATATACATTTTATTTGTCATGAAAATATCTTAAACATATGATATTTTAATCAAAATAGTTAGAGCCATTTTTGAAAAAATTAAAATTTTCGAAAAATATTCTATGTAAAGGGTAATCAGGGGTGGGGGATTTTCTTGAAAACCTTCGTGTCGCATATAATGAACTTAAATACCAATTTGGTGTTTATCCGACTTTTCATTTCTGAGTTATGCTGTCCACAGACAGACACACACACGGACATGTTTCCAAAAATGCTTTTTTTTTGCATTCAGGGGGTTTCAAAACATATATTTCCGGTGAAATCTCGGTATCGAATTTTTGGGTGGAATACAATACTTCCCCTACTTACTATACGTAGTAGAGAAAGTAAAAATACTGCCTGAATTGTTACTGAGATTTTGAAAATTATAGCTTGTATATTCTGTCTCCAGATATATAGCAATTTTTTGTTACACAAACAAAGGAATCACGGAAACGTGTTCAATAAAGCCGCATAAGGAATCTGTCTCTTTAATTACATGCTGAAAGGCCTTTATCCTTAGAAAAACCACGGAAATAACCGCTTCGTTCGGAATATAATGAGAATAAAATGACGTTGCTCTGAGCATGTTGTGGGTACAATTTTTATAATAAAGGAGGGAAAAAACTGAGGTTTAAAGCAGAGAAGGATAGATGTATACAAAGCGACTGGGCACTTCCAGTTTACGGTTCATTGGTTCAGAACTGCCGCGGAAGGAAACAAAAGAAAAACCATTGGTAGGAGTTCACTGTCCTAAATACATGCTTCTGTGTCACTGGGGCTCCAACAAATAAAGAAGTGAGGAAAGAAAGGAGGAAAAAAAGGCTGTTTTCCTCATCTCGCCTTTACACCATTCTTTAGCCTCCCCCTTGGTAAAAATCAACTATGAAGTTGTTGAAGCGTGAACTGTCTTCGGAGGCTTCCTCCCATAAATTACTGGCCAGTGGCAGGGATGTTTTGTTGCGTCTCATTGTGCGTAATCTTTTGGAATTTTCGATTGTGTAACATACGCGGTGCATAGAAAAGTCGAGAAGCCGTAAACCAGGGCGAGGTGAATGGAACAAAAGGCCTTTTCTAAAAGTTACTCATGCAAACAATATGTTGCCGCGCATGCTCGCGAAAAACAAAGCAACAACACGGTGTCGTTTAATAGAGTGGAGATAATTTGCACGAGTTTTCTTTGTTGCAAGGTGCTATGATATAATGTTAATAGGCTACCGGTTCCTGCGTGTGTGGGCTGTATGGGTGGTGTGGAAGTTATTTGTTCACAAATGGCGCAGTAGCCCAGCTGTGAAATGAGGCTTTTGGGGATGTGTGTTCATTGGAGACGCTTGTTAAGGATACCCAACTGTAAAACTTCTAAAATCCACAATTTCAGTTCTATTCATTTGAAATTTTAATGCTACAATCAGGGTTTTAATGTACAACATATACATAAAATTTTATTTATATTTTAAAAAGTAATTCCCGAGATATTAATTTATTTTACCAAGCAATATGATAATGTAGATGCTCGCATTCAGAAGGACCCGGATTCGATTCCCGTCGAACGCCCACTCTGACCTTCGATTTTTCGTGGTTTTCCCTGGTCGATAGCGGATATATATAGTGACTTCTCATCAACCACGATTTCCTTTCTGTCATTTCCCCCTTCATTCCATTTACTAGTCATTTTGCAGGTGTGCTTCTAGGTTTCGAGGCATATGGCGGTGCCGGACGGATGACGCGGGTACCTGCTCACTCCTATGGACACTGGAGGACTGCTTGGTCAACATACGTTCATTGCCCTCTCTGGGCAGCAGTGTGACGGGTCTTCGAGCCTGTAATTGTTAGGTGCTTTTTCGCATCTCTGTGGCCTGTAACCTCCTGTGGTTCCTTCACTTCATCCCTTCCTCCTGAGGGTGGTAGGTGCAATAGATCTACGTAGAACATAGTGCGCGAGATGTCCCCCTGCGTTGCATAACCTGTATAGTACATATTAGCTTTTCTTTCTCCTTTTAATGTTTTGAAAAAGTGCCCCATGATATACAATTATTTTCTGAAAACAATTATTATATTATACCTTTGCTTAAAGGTTACACAATGGGTATTATTGTTTACATTAATTACAACTAAGCGTGTTAACAAGAAACTCAAATTCAATCCTGTTATTTATTAGAAGGAGCGCATAGTTTTATTCATTTATATCGAAAAGCACATCGTATGGAACAATTTGAAAATAAGGATATGCCGACAAGCTCAAAAAAAGAGAGTTTAAAAATTATAACTCTAAAATACCATTGATTTTGACTATTTGCTATTTGAAAAGCGTTTAGTGCATATACAGACCCTTCCTCTTTTCCGCTCCTCTGCAACTAATTTTGTATTCGAAGATTCCTGAGGACATCTCTTGAATGGTTTGTTCAGTTTAACATAGTGTAACGTTTGATTGCGGGAGCGGTGGGTATCTACCTGCGTCGTTGTATGGGTAGTCTTCAGAACTCCTAATCGCCGATATCAGTCAGAAAGCACTTCTCGTCGATCTCAGCCTCAACTGTCGGCGAATCGGCCTGAAATTCCCTGCAGTTGTTGTCAGGGTAGGATTGAGGGAGTGGTGACACCAGGATATTATCTTGAAAGAAACACTGTTTTCAATTTTCTCACTCTTATGCTAGAAATTATGCAAGATTCATTGATATTCTCTAACTCGCGTGATTTTTTTAGCACTATCCTTCCACTATTCTCTCTTAGAACACTAAAGTTTGTACCGGCTAGTTATTTAGTATCTCTGTGCTCTATCACCGTTCTTTAGATTCGCGTGAACTTGAAGTAGTTACTTGACCAACCTTAACTCGTTTATGAGCTTGGATATAATTATATCGAGAAACACCGTTAGCACATTATGTAAATATTCTACCTACATTAATAATTGCATAACTGCGCGGCACTTAGCGTTCTTTTTTTTTGACCCGGAGTGCTACGTGTTTCCTCAACGAAGAATCATGACAAACTGCCCTAAAACCACGCTCGTATTCAATATAACAACGACTGCTCGTCTTCAAATTTTATACATGTCACTGCGTCTTCCTATCTTTTCCATTGGCCCTTACACTTGTTCTCTACGTTTATTGGTTCCCTGGTTGAAAATTCTATGCCTAACTGTAAGAAATGTCTGTTCCCTCATAGCGTATGTTTACTTTAAAACTTGCCTCATACCCACGAAGTACAAAAGAAGGTTTCTATAATGGATAGTCTAAAACGAAGTTACTTTTATTTTTGCCTAAATCTTGCAGTTTTTCTTATGCAATTACGCCTTTATTTATTTAACAATATTATTGAAACTTAAAACATATTTACAACTTCTGAAGGGCTTTTGAATGATACAGTTTTTAACTTTATTGCTTTAAAATTATGAAAATTTATCAAATTGAATGTTAATTAATTATCAGTAGTTCCTAAATTATAATCATTACAGAGTTCCTGTCTGTGTATTCGTGATCACGGCGGAAATATCGCTACAATAGGCAAAACTTATGGTTTTTAGTACAATTTTATAGGAAGCTAAGCTTACAAGCAAACGTTTAAATGGCTGAATGACATGCTTTTAAAGCCTACATAGAGCTAAGATAGCTTTTAAGTGTTTAATAGCACTGAGATCCATATTTATGAATTTTAGCAATTTTGGTCTTTTTTCACTCATGGTTATCCTTAAATGTATGCCGCTATATTTCATCCTAAATGGGAAAGTAGTAAAAGCTGTTACTAATTTTATAAAGTGGTGTACAGCAAACAAATTTACTACTAAGCAATTTAATTGGTCCACCATTCTTAATTCTCATCACTCGGCTCTTGATGTCATTAGCCTCAGGAAAGTTTTAGGAAGAATCTTCTTCCCATCTTCGGCTCAAATATCGAAAAGCAGTTTTGGTATTTTTCAACGGTTTTTAAATAACTTCAAAGTTGTTTTTTTAATTTGAGACAGTAACTATGGTTATATATGCCATATATATAATAATGTGAATTATAATGTGAAACGGTATTAATAAGAAAAATACTTGTGTATAAATAGAAGTTAAGGCATAAGTTTTATGTATGTGCAAGTGTAGCTGGAGCTGTGGAATTCTTGTTAAAAGCCGAAAAACATATCTTTGTGTTAGAATTAAGGCCCAGGCAAAAAGGACTTGTACGGGAAAGTCATAAAAGCCAGACCTTGAGTCTTTGTGAAATAGGAAAGGCGACAAACAAAAACAAATATGTTTATAGAGAAGCCACATGCTTGCATAAGTAGAACAATAGCCGGGTAAGTCTTCTGGAAGGTTCCAAGCTGAACGAAGATAGACAATGAAGTTTTAAGGAAGAATATGTTTAAAATCTTTAAGGGGAGAAATGTTAGTTCTAGCGTCTCCATCAGCCAGGGCGGTTGAGTATAAAGTGCTGCGATGTGAATAAGATACATATAAGCTCTCAGAAGCAGGCGATATTATTTACTTCTTATAATGTAGTAGGAACGGTGAAAGGTTATCGATTTAAAGGTCTATAGGAACGTGTGATAAATATTACAATTATTCCTAGAGCACGTATAAAATACTTGATTGCCCAGCGACCGCAAGTTTGGCTTACGAACAGGGTAGGGCTCGACCGTTCTACAACTCCAACTAACTTAAGAACTGTGTAGACTATTACTAAGACAGTCAAAGCGTGTGCCATTAAGGCATAGTGTTCTTCAATAACTTAATCTATTGTTAGAGTTGTTACTTATTACCTTCCTTCCCGTATCACACCCTGCCAAGTTATACAAGCTCTACCAAAAACCTAAATAATAGCAGCCGTGGCAAGAAATAAAAATAAACAATAAGAGTAACAACTAAAACATCAGATATTTAGCAACATTACCATAGTTCATATATTAATTCATAGATTAATACAGTGGACATACTGTGAGTTATGCTCTCCCTCCACGAGTATACCGCAAGTTACGGAAATATTCTGTTAAGAGGTTGTTCACACTTGTTTCCTAGACGTTTTCTTGGATGAACATCTTGATTGGAATGTTCATCTAGATTGTTTGTTCTAAATTTAGTCAACTTTGCTACATTTTACCCAAGTTAAAGGATTATTTAAACGCAGACTTATGACAGTTTATTTGGCCATGGTTTAGTATATAATTTTTATGACATTCTGCTCTGAGGTCGGGCTAGTAACATTCAAGAAGTTTTTATATGCTTTAATTAATTTGTAATTTGCATCCTACAGAATTTCTTCGTTGAGTCTTCAGAAAAAAATTCATTTTAACGGTCACCAACATTTATATATGTATAGCTATATTCTATACAAATAATATTCTTTATTTCAATTACATAACGTGTTTCATATTTATGAAACTAGAAACCGCAAATCCATTCGCATTAGTAATTATAGAACTGCATTTTTAGTTAGTCAATGGTTTGTTCAAAAGCTATATTATAAACAACTTACCTCTTAATTAGTTAACATCAGCTGTCTTGAGATTTTTAAAGCAAGTAAAACGTCATGTGATTAAGAAGTGTCCTTATAGTTTTAATGAATTCTTTAATAATTAGAAATTCAGCCTTGACGAGTCAGTCTGTATTATGGTATGGCTAATTACAATAAGATTTATACTAAGGATATATCTTCACTATTCAACCAGCCTCCTCCATTCTTTGTTCTTCGTCTCCGCATTACAACTATCTCTCTTTAAGTGAGAAAACCGAGAGTAACCATGGATTACAATAAATACAACACTATAACAATGTATTGTTTTAAGCAGATATTGTGGTGAAAATGGCAATTTTTGGCCAAAAAAAATCAATATATAGCTTTTTGCACTAAATACGTACACCCTTACATGTCTACAAAACGTTGCGACCCTTTTAACGCGCCATTAATACTTGCTTTTAAAGTTGCCACGCCCCATTTTAAAGTCCTATGTTTGGTGTTTGAAATCACTGGGAACCACTTTACTAATAAGCTTATCGGCTTAGAACCCTGAAATTTGGCACAGACAATTAAAAACATATTGTTAATGAATTCCAGTGTAGACACTTTTCTGTAGCTTCCATGTATTTGAAGATCGAATTTTTTACTTTCTCTACTATTATAGTAAGTAGGGGAAGTATTATATTCCATCCAAAAATTCGATACCAAGATGTCACCGGAAATACATGTTTTGACGCCCCTAAACCAAATAAAGCATTTTTGGAAACATATCGCGTGTGTCTGTGCACACCATAACTAAAAATGAAAAGTTGGATAAATACCTAACTTGGTATTTTAGTGGTATTTTAATCATAACTGTTAGAGAAATTTTTGACCAAGTCAGATATTTCGAAAAGCGTTCCATGCAAAAGGTAATTTGGGGTGGGGATTTTCCTGAAAATATTCATGTCCCATCTTTGGAATATGCTAAACTTAAGTACTAAATTTGGTAATTATCCGAGTTTTGTTTTTGAGTTATGCACACACATACTATCGGTTTTATTAAGGAGATCTCAAAACATGTATTTTCAGTGAATATTGGTATCATATTTTTGCGTGAAATGCAAAGCTACTTACAAAGTAAGTGGTAGAGACAGTAAAAAGTATATTAAGAATTATTTCCAAGATGTTTATACATTCAATTCTGTTTAGTTTTAGGCTTATCCCGCTGCACAGAATATCACTCAAGTTCTTTTTCACAATACACACAATTTAAATAAAGTTGTTAAAAATCTTAACGTCAAAAATAATTAAACGCTTCAGATACAATACAACTACAAGCTATAAGCACTCTTATGCCCTGTCTCATTTCAATGTGCAAAGTTTCGATGTGTTTGACATTACAACTTGCTTTTCTAGGGTGGTAGTTTGATTCAGCTGTGAAGATTAACTCGCACGCTGCAATAAGCAGCGGAAGTATGTGGATAACATGGGATTGACCGGTGACACCGGTGTTGCGTCTAGCGTATCGGACTGTAGAACATGCATTGGCTGATAGACTTAATGAAAATGTTTGCGATATACGTCGGCATTTACATTAAAAAGTGAATAAATTTTCCAACTTGATAGCTTACTTTGATGTAGATCATAAGCCTTCATATTTCGTATACAGATTGATTTAGTCATCATGAGTTACAAAATGTTATTTTCATTACTCCTCCTTTAGGTCTACATTACGTGAGAGAATACGAAGTGTATGCGAATAAAAACATAGGGGGGCAGTCCCAGAAGTACCGGACCTGACGCATATATAGTGGTTGTTGTTTCAAATAGATGACTATGGTAGAAAGTACCACCCTTATAAACCTTGAAGTTTGACGATGCTACGTTGTTTAGTAATTGTTTATCAGCCATTAATAGTGAACTCTTTCAGCGAATTTGTAAACATGGATAATACTGACCATCGTTATGTGATACAATACTTTCATTTGAAAGGTCTTAGTCCAACTAATATTAAAGCTGAGCTAGATCCTACTCTGGGGGAGTCTGCTCCTTCGTTTACAACAGTAAAATATTGGGTGGCAGAGTTTAAGCGAGACCGTACGAGCTCCCAAGACAAACATCTCAGTAGTTGACAAAATGAGATGACCACGTCAGAAATTGTGAAGAAAATCCACAAAATGGTTCTGGATGACCGTCGACTGAAGGTGCGCGAGCTAGCAGACATCGTAGGCATTTCAAAAAGTGCTACACATCGCATACTAACTGAAAATTTAGAAGCTGTGCGCAAGATAGGTGCCGCGTTTACTCACAATGGAACAAAAGCAGCGTCGTGAGGATGTTTCAGTAGTGTCTTTGGAGATGTTTCGCTGCACTAAACCGAAACTGGATGAAACATGGGTCCATCACTTTACATCTGAGACGAAGGAACAGTCAAAGCAGTGGACTGAAAGAGGAGAATCGGCTCCAAAAAACCGAAGACATTTCCATCTGTAGGCAAGGTCATGGCGTCAGTTTTTTGGGATGCGGGTGGGGTAATTTTCTTTGATTATCTTCAAAAAGGAAAAGCAATCAATGGCGAGTATTATGCAAACTTATTGCAGCGTTAGAATGTTGAAATTAAGCAAAAACGGCCGCATTTAGCGAAAAGAAAGTTCTGTTTCATCAAGACAATGCACCAGTTCACACATACATTAACACTATGGCCTAAATCAATGAGTTAGAGATTGAAATTCCTTTTCCTGTAAATGCTGTAAGAGCTACCAACTTGTTTATCATGATTATCTTGGCTTTCTAGAGACGCTGTCAAAATTTTAGAAAAGCTCAAATACAAATTAGAAGACAAAACTGTTTGGTATACATACCTCTATTGTGCACTTCAATGGCACAACACTCACTCTATAAGAAGTTACTAAATGCTGTCCAGGCTTTCGCTTTATGAATCTATGTTCATCTTCTATGGTAGATAAGTAGATGATTAGAAGCGTAGCACGATTTCGGCATGAAAACACCTGTAAGTTCGGTTGCAAGCGGGGTCCCTAACGACTCCAGATGAAAATACACGATGCCGGTGGAACCGGTGGACCTTCAGAAAGCAAGCCTCAGACGTTACCGCAGAGCCATTTTTCTCTATATCCGCGCATGAAAAATTGTCCGGTTAAATTCATAATTGCAGTATAATACTGCTTAAATATTCAACAATTCAAATAGTAAGGCACATTTCTCTACACATTCTTCTAAGAGAGATTATTGCAAATTATCATGGGAGTGGTTGGTTTTCTGTGGAAATAGAGAAACATCTGAAAATGTTGTTTCCCAGACTTGACCTCTCAAGTTAGTGCAAAACCTTTATCTTTCAAGTTGTTTCATTTAATATGCAATTGTTGATGATAACTATTACAGACAGTGTTTAACCCTATAGTGTGTTTGAACGATTGCCATATATAGAAAGCCTATGTTCGAGTTTCCAGTACCTTCCTGGAATTTGATTGTTGCCCAGTTGTCTGGCAATAAAATAATGTACACACCGTCCCGTTGTTAAACGAAATCATGGCTAAAACAGGAGAAATGCAAACGCCCGCACTATCATCGTTTCCATTAGATTATGCAGCTGAATGGAAAACTACTGGCCCTGCGTTAGGAACACTAATTTACTTTCTCCATGCTGTTTGGAGCGACTAACGGTTTGTAGTGAACGCTATTTATCATGAAGTTAGGATTTTAAACGTTAGATGGCGTCATGCTCAAAATTGCAGTACTGTCATTAGTTATATGGTTTTAACAGAGCTTTTGTAACTGTTAAGAATAATTACAACCGCGAAGTTTTAAAACAGCATAGGTAAATGTTATTGAGAAATACAGGTGTTTCTGTTTGTTATTAATCGTCAAAGAAGTGGAAGGCATCGGTCGCAATTACAGACACCAGTGCAATGATGTCGTCGTACATCGGAATGTCGTAGTTGTCGCAGTTCTAATGACTCGTGTTATCTTATTTGTTGAGCGCCTCTTGTTTTATTATCTTAAATTTGGGTTTTTTGTTCTCCGGCTAGTATTATAACTCAGTCGAGCAAGTGTCTCTAAGTAGGGCGTGTAAACGGAAAGGAGTTGTTGCTAAAAGATAACACTGATAGAATAATTTGTTTCTACACTTTTATTGCCGTCACACTTAATTAATAATTCACATATTTTATCTTTATACACGCCTGACTGAAACTTCGATATTTCCGAATGTAACTACAGTCGTTTTAATTGCCGCGTACCAATTACTTCGCGTACTTCACATTTTGTAACTAACTTTGCAACGTGCACCTCGTGAGAGATTCCTTAGGACTGAGTGAAGCTTGCTTATGGCTTGAGAATACATACTCCTTCACCCCGAATTGCCTAAACATTATAACCTGCTATTGGTTACCAAATTGCGCCCACTTTAGCGTCTGTTTTGGTCAGCCAATCACTACTACTAAAATATATACTCTAGGGAAGATATTCCCTCCATTTCTAAAAAAGGCCACGCTACACTGACGTCATTTATTTATCTCATCTTAGTGATAAACAACTCACCCCCTCGGTTATTTTTACCCACTTCTATTGTCATCTTCAGTGAGGGCGTGTAAACGTATTCCCTAACAATACTTATGGCTAACAAACATCTAAAATCCTGTACATACAAAAATATTAATTTACGCTACAATCATTTTGGCATTCACAGCATGTTATGATATAAAATATTGCCTTATAGTGAGGCCTACATGTCCGATTTCCCAACGGAACCCAGAACCGTTATATTCGAACGCAGAACAAAAATCTCCGCCTTTGTTATCCTCCACTACAGCAACAGTTCCAGGACATTAGCAGGTGGAGCGAGAAGTCTAGGATGGTCATTAGCAGGGATAGAGCTCTACTCTTATCTTGGGCAATGTCGGGCCTGGCGACCGACGCGGGCTCTAAGATTGCGGCGGGGGAAGGTCCCCTGGGTTACCTCTGCTAAATATCTCGGGTCCTGCTCGACCGCGGGCTCACTTTCGCTCCATAGGCCAGGGCGAAGGTCGATCTCGGCTACGCCGCCTTCAGGCAGCTGTATCCTGTTTTTCGCTCCAGTATGCCTACTCACTTAAAAGTACGCCTGTATCAGGCAATCATCCCACCTCTGATTCTGTACGGATGCGAGGTATGGGGATCGGTGGCAGCGTCCACCATCCGCAGGCTGCATACTGTTCAGAACAGGGTTTAAGGATGATTTATTATACTGGACGTAGATTCCCGTCTCATATCCTATACACCCATCCCGAACTCAAATACATCCTAGGCATGGTGCGCGAGAGATTCCTCACCATGCACAGAAACTTGAAACCCATCCGAATTAGCTGGTAAACGCCCTGGGCCACTATGACCATAGGGGCTCCAGAAGACGGAAGAGCTACCGTCAATCCAAAAATGCCATGGGACCGCTTGCATAAAGGTTACCAATCCATCTCTACACTCCCCAAGTAGAAACTGCATTGGACCTGGTCGCTAACTGGATGAGTGACTTTTCTACGGCGACCGCCCAATAGCCTAATTGAATAGTCGAAGTTAAGAATCATTGGACTTGGTCACTAACTGGACGAGTGACCATTTAACAGTGACCCGCCCTCTTATTAGCTTGGATTGCTAATTCTTTACCTACATTTTATCTTGTTTCGCTGCTAATCAGCCAGCTTATTTTTAGAACCACGCAAGCGGTTGTAGAAGTTAATCAGTATTGGGCTTGGTCGTCGCTTGAACCCTTGTCCGCTCGGGTCTTTCGCCAGCACTGTGGCGATTTTACATTCCACCAAGGTAAACCTGGGCGACGTGCTCTCGATTCCTGGATTCCTGGAGGGTTTCTTGTGGTATATAATCCCAGAACTCGCAGCTTCAGGTGATATCGAGTTCACTGCATGGCTTTCGGACATACCAGATTATACTGGAGCATATCCATCAATAGCTAAATCTGGGCTCCATTCTTAATCCAGCCCAGAGCTGATTGTCTTTAAAATTCATTCCCTCAGCGAATAAAATTACAGTTTTTTAATACCGCTCCCACCAGGATACCAAAGAATAGCTGCACCCTAGTAAACAGCCTTCGAGGAGCAATATGCTACCTCCTTTCTAATCTAACCATTCCAAAATAGAAAAGTCATCCTTAAACACCCATCCTAAAATAAAACTCTGCGGTAAAGCCTTGTTGAGGTATTGAAGGTGGGCACGTAGGAAAATTACTCAGTGTGGACCTCAGCCTACCAGCAGCAAGCCAGAGTGTACTTCTCGTTCTGTTAGGCCTAAGGCTGTTTCTTCCAGAAATTAAAGGATCCATCCATCTCTTTTTCGGTCTTCTATGTTATCTTCTTTTATCTCCTCCCACGAGTACATTTCTCCGGTCTTGTCTCAGGAGCATAGGTCAACATTGAACGTATAGGTGTTTTTTATATTCTTGACTTTGCGTCCTTATTTAAGTACGTATTTTCTCATATTGTGCCATTCATGCAGCCGACTATTCTCGCTGCTTTATTAGCGGCTGTTATAAAACTTAATTCTGCAGTGATCCCCAGCCAGATCTCAATACTTAGGTATTTAATTACCATGGATTTTGCATTGACTGTGCTGGATGGTTTAAGCAGTAACTTATTTGGCCTGCATTTGGACGGTTCCAGGTTCAAACCCCGGGGCCGACCAAGGCCCCGAACATTTTTTTTTGCCGTTTTCTTTGGTTGCTACGCAAATGCTCGATTGGATAATTTTGCACATGAATTTTTTTTGTCATCCCTTTCATCACTGCACTTAATTTCCATCCTGTATTACACCATAATACATAGTTTATTTGCTCCTGGACAGGCTACTGATACAAGGTATTGGCTTGTAAGTCCTTGAGGGTGTAAGAGCCACACAGAGGAGGATAATCAGTTAAAGAAGAAGAAGAATTTTGCATAAATTCCAGCTATAGCAACGTTTGCCGGCTGAAGTGGCAACCCTGTTTTGGAGTTTACAAAAGATGTACATTTTTCAATCTACTCCTGCGTACGCCTGCTTGCTTAGGCAACACCAATGACATCTTGTTCTGTCGTGAGGGGATTTCATCAGTCCTCCCCTCCAATCTGAGCAGTAGTACAATTCCGTATGCCTACAGGACCTGGAACTAGTGTTGTCAAGCCATTCGGTGGATTTATATTACCAATCTCCAGAAATTATACTAAGCTAGTGAAGGTTATGCTACATTCACTAAATCGCAAGTTTTATCTTATTCATTCTTTGTGTATGAGTGTTTGCGTATGCTCGTGATAATATAATGTTTAACACTATTATACAAGTCTTTTGTTATTGCCATATATTATTTTTGTACTGAGATAATGCTACGCTTGAGAAATTTCAGAAGGTTATATACTGTTTTATTGAAAACTAATGCCAAATATATCTTTACGAATATAAAGTACAATTACTTATTTATGAAACCCCATATCATTTTCATAGGCATTAGCTATAAAACAAATACAAGCCTCATATAAGCCTATGCTCCGATTGCGCGAACACAAAAAAGGCATGGCATAATCGTTTGAACATGACCCGTATACATCAGAACACCGCAGAATTATTAGCATAATAAACATTACATTTCTTCTTCAGATTCGAAATTGCCAACGCGACTTTACTATTTGCTCCAAGTTTTATAATTAATTTCGTTGTCTATTAGTACTTTCGATTGCCTTGCTTGGTAGGCAACTTCTCAGGCAGAGGTGTACCACGTTACATCGTTCCCCTTAGATCTGACACTCGCTTAAAATAATTCAGTGTTACATTCACATGACTTTCTCTACTCTTGTACAAACTATTTTATAAACGCTTATTCTCCATCTACTTCATGTTAATCGAGATACACATTTGCAAACTCTATCTTATTGCTAATTTTCTTGTAGATATAAGGGGAATATATATTTACAAGGGCAATATATAACTACAGTAGCATAGACATTACTCTTAATAGCTGGTTGCTATGTGCAGCACCATTCTCGTTTCCACAGATTAATACTCTTTGCATATCCAAGACAAAAAAATGAATAACGAATACCCATTTGAGAAAATAAGTATTGAACAACTTAAGAGAATAACAAGCAATATCTCGAAAATGGTTAAATCAACAAAAAAGTGTATGACATAAATTGTGTATTTTAACGCAATGTACAGTTTTTGTGTAGTAAAATTTTGTCTATCTCTTATGGTTTACCAGTTATGCAA
This sequence comes from Deroplatys truncata, assembly GCA_030765065.1. Classification (NCBI taxonomy): domain Eukaryota; kingdom Metazoa; phylum Arthropoda; class Insecta; order Mantodea; family Mantidae; genus Deroplatys; species Deroplatys truncata. The sequence goes on from CM060975.1 coordinate 282,865,504, forward strand.
AAGTCGTTCACAATGAAGAATACTTTTGGAGACATTCCCAGGAAATTCAAGATATACATTTCATTTTTCATGAAATTATCTTAAAGATATGATATTTTAATCAAAATCATTAGAGGTATTTTTGAGAAAATTAAAATTTTCGAAAAATGTTCCATGTAAAGGGTAATCTGGGGTGAGGGGATTTACTTGAAAAACTTCGTGTCGCATCTCTGGAAGATACTGAATCTAAATACCAAGTTTGGTGTTTATCCGACTTTTCGTTTCTGAGTTATGCTGTTCACAGACACACATACCGACGCACACACGGACATGTTTCCAAAAATGCTTCTTTTGGATTCAGGGGGTCTCAAAACATATATTTCCGGTGAAATCTCGGGATCGAATTTTTGGGTGGAATACAATACTTCCCCTACTTACTGTACGCTGTAGAGAAAGTAAAAATTGACCAAAACAATGGCAACACGGCACATTTTGAAATTAATAGTGATCATATGAAGTCCTATTAAGGAACTTAAATAAATAACAAATATTTAAATTCACTGATGCGTAGCAATAGCAATTCGGAGTATTTTTCCTTGAGAAATGTATTATTATAAACCGTTTTTTCTCGTTTTGCACAGCAGAGTACGGAATTATAAGCGTGGCGTGGAAAATGACAACTGCTGGGTTTCAATGAGGCAGAAACACCCACAAAGGCAGTTTATTCCACCCCTGAAAGCCTCGGCCGTTGTGATAATTTAGTAAGCCGCGCTCTCGGGGAATGGGCATTTTACAGCTATGGCGGTGTACGGAGTTGCCTTAATAGCTGTACCTTGAATTAGCGATGGAATGAGATAGCAGGAAAGGCTCTCTGGATAGTACAAGTTTACTGTCAACAGTCAACACCCTTTATCGCGAGTGTATCTCCACCTTACGAGACGTGGCATTCTGGGGTCTAACATTATCGCCAAGAACTACAGGCTTAATGAGAAATCTAATACGATACATTCGTGTGAAAAAATATTTGCAGCTTCTGTTATTGTACAGAAGGTGCAATAAATGTGATATAGTACTAAACTATCCTTTTCTGCAGTTGGCAAAATTGAATTTATTTTTCAAATAATGTAGGAAAACCATTTGAATTTGAATAAATACTGAATAATCAGCTGACTGAAGTGTTTTAGTTTGTGAAATATTCTGCATGTTACTAAGTTATTAAAGGAAAAATTCAAAATATAGTCGAATCTGGTTTTTTTTCTGGTTTCCCAGAGTCGCCAAGGTGAATATCGGATTGGATATTTAATACCACGAATCAAAATTCCACCTTAAGCCTAAAACAGTAATAAAACATAAAAAATAAATGGTAAAACGAATGGTCTGATATCTATCCACGATAATAAAAGCAGGTAGATTGGACGGTACCCTAATGCCCGACACGTTGTCGCAGTAACCTTTTCGTGCTATCTTATTTACTGGGCGTCTGTTATTGTTTTATTATTTTAAGATTTTGGGTTCTTTGTCCTCTGGCTAGTTATTATTACTCAGTTGAGCAAATATCTCTGAGCAGAGCGTGTAAATGGAAAGGAGTTGTTACTAAAAGATAACAGTGATAAAAGAATTTATTTTCACACTTTTATTGCCGTCACAATTAATTAAAAGTTCACATCTTTAATCTTTATACACGCCTGACTGAAGCTGTTATATTTTTGAATGTAATTACTGTCGTATTAGTTGCCGCGTACTTCACATTTTGTAACTAACTTTACGACGCGAGAGATTCTTCTTAACTGTATGCTGTGCACTTCACGATAGATTCTTCAAGACTGCGCGACGTGTACTCGTGAATTATTCCGTAGAACTGCGTGATGTGTACCTCACGAATGATTTCTTAGAACTGCTTGATGTGTACCTCGCGAGAGATTTCTTAGACCTGCGTGAAACATGCTTATAGCTCGAGAATATATACTCCTCCCCGCAATGCCTAAACATTATAATAGAGCTACTATTGGTTACCAATTCGCGCCAACATTAGCGTCTGTTTTGTCAGCCAATCACAATTACTAACACACATACTCAAGGAAAGCTATTCCCTCCATTTCTAAAGAAAGGCACGCTACCCTAACGTCATTTGTTTGTCTCTTCTTAGTGATAAATAACTCACCCCATCGGTGCATTGTTACTCACTCCTATTGTCAGTTTCAGTGAGGCCGTGTAAACTTATTTCCTAACAATGCTTATGGCTAACAAACATCTAAAATCATTGTCATACAATAATGTTAATTTACACTACAATCACTCTGGCATTCACAGTGTTGTGATATAAAATACTGCCTCAACGTGTGGAAGCAGAGGTACAGTTGCTGCACACAGGCCTCCTGTGGGCATTTGACGCAAGTTAATATGGTACAGGGATGAGATCTAGAAGGTTAACTGTCGCCACGTACCGATCCTAACAGATCCATCGCGTTATAATTACTAATTAAAGCGACGTAAAATAATATACAAAGAAAAAAGTAATACTAATAATATATAATAATGTACTGTCGCTATTCAGTTGTTTCTCGCGATGTTGTGAAAGAAGTATGGAATTTTTAGGCCAGCATACAGCGACTAACTTTCAAAGGTTCTGACCCTATACCCCCTGTATCTATAACTAAATGTGTATTGGAACTAGTTCTGCAAAACTTTCATTCCTTTAAGAGAATTGTATAAAACAACAAGCTTTCGTAAGCATAGTGTGTAGAAGTTAAATAAACAAATCTGGTGATCTGTACATTCGCATGACTTTCTCTACCCCTCTACCTTTACATATTAACTCTATACGAACTATTCTTACTAAAGCTTATTACTTCCTCTACTGTGTATAGTAAGTAGGGGAAGTATTGTATTCCACCCATACCGAGATTTCACCGGAAATATATGTTTCTAGGGGGCTTTGAATCCAGAAAAAAGCGCTTTTAGAAAAAGGTCCGTGTTGTATGTCGGTGAACAGGATAACCCAAAAACGAAAAGTCGGATAAATAACAAACTTGGTATTCAGGTTCGATATCTTTCAAAGATGCGACACATTTTCAAGAAAATTTCTACCACCCCAGACTACCCTTTAGATAGAACTGTTTTATAAAATTTTGATTTTCTCAAAAATGGTTATAACGATTTTGATTAAAATATCACATATTTAAGATATTTTCATGACAAATGCCCGGGAGTGTCCCCAAAATCTTTCTTTCTGAATGGCTTTCGCATAACTGGTAAACCGTAAGAGATAGACAAAATGTTTCTACACAAAAAATGTAGACCTTGTTAAAACTCAGTTTATGTCATATATTTTTTTGTCGAGATACTCCTGTTATTTATTTGCATTTTCCAATACTTATGCTTTTTCTCAAACTGGAATTCATTACTAGCTTTTTTTAGATCCATGATATGCATAGAGAATGGAATGATCCACATAGCAACCAGCTCTTAAAAGATTTGACTATCATCTAAAGCTTACCATATTCCCCTTGTACCTACAAGAATTATCAATAAGATAGTTTCTGCAAATTTTTATCTGCATTAACATGAAGTAGATGGAGAATAAGCGTTTGTAAAAATAGCTTTTACAAGAGTAGAGAAAGTCATGTAAGTGTAACACAACAGAATTTTTTCTATTCACTACATTTTAATCCAAATAAACCTTTGCAGAAATAACTACATTACATTTCGTTTAGATACAAAGGAAATTGCGATAGTCAAATGTTAAGAACTGGATGCTATATGCTGGCCTTAAAATGCAATTTCGAGAATGAAGCGAATGTTGACAAGATTTAAGAGAATGAGAAGAACCTTGAAATGAAATGAACAATTCGAACCTTTAATAACGAATATCTCGGGAACGGCTTATGCCACATAAAACTAATTTGAAACAAATTGTGTTTTAAAGAGATCTACATTTTTTTGTGTAGCACGTTTCGCTTAACGTTTACCAGTTGTAGAGGTGTATACAAAATTCTTTCCCAACGAAGAGGACTTTATAGGGTATTCCCCGAAGATTCAAGATATACATTTTATTTGTTATATAAACATTTTTCATACATGTTATTTAATCAAAATCGTTAAAGCCATTTTCAGAAGATAAAAAATGCGAAAATATTGAGAAGTTGTTACTTTTGTAGGGAATTGCATCGTATTTCAACAGTTGGGTAGCCGAACTTGTAGTAGTTGCAACCGCACGTAAAGTAAACAGTTTCTGGTAGCCTTCGCCCCAAATGTACTTTCAGGTGGCCTTTGCCCCAAGTTTAAAAATATATTAGCTTTGTAATTTAACTGTTTCATTAAATATTATATATTTATGTTTTCCTCGGCTGCGTCAGTATTATTGTTAGAGACACGTTTCTCTTAGCAGGGTTGTGGTGCGACTTAAGAATGTAGGCTTACACAGATTATAATTTTACTTCATTCCTTTTATTAATACTTTATACGATTTAAATAACACTTCACTGATATAGAGCTGTGAGATTCTTTTATTAATTACTTGCACTTTTTAACATGTAAACTTATTTTTCGTCTCATGCGAATACGTATTAAATCTGTAGAGGACGCATCTCGCATCCGGTAACAAACCTGTCTGCAGGCAACTGAACTGATTTCAATCGCCTAAACTTGTAAATTTTTGTATTTCAAGTCTCTGATTGGCTATTCCTAATCCAATAGAATACCTTCATTTAACGAAAGCTTTTTCTGGTTGTTGATTGGCTATTTTTATAAACTGTCACTAAAATTACATTATTACTTCCAAGAATTACAAGTAACATTATTAAACTCTCAAACTCATTATTGCCTCAAGGTTACCTCATTGTTATCTCATTGTTAGCAACTTTTAACTTATTATTCTCACAGCTCCTACATTATTAAATTACGTAACATATTTACATAACATTATTATACATCTATACAATAATATATACATATAACATGACTGTAATATACACTTTTTATATATTGTTACATACACATATTGCTTAAGGCGGGCTGTTATTGAATTTACATATTATGTAATTAGGCTGAAATCATTTAAGTGTTAAAAATGCTGCCTCAGTTTCCAAAAATGCTTTATTTGGATTCAGGGGGCCAGTGAAATCTCGATATCCAATTTTTGGATTGAATGCAATACTTCCCTTGTTTAGTATATGTATTAGAGAAAGTAATAAACGATCGTGAGTGGAGAAAATCATGTGAAATTGATGCTTCATATTTGTTTACGAGCTGCTCCCCCTTTTCTCTGAAAGTACTGGAAAACATTTGCATGTAATGTATTTGTACATATAAGGAGTATTAATTTGTAATATTTTATGTGGATCACCCTATTTAACACTTGTGTACAATGGTTATTTTATAACGCTTCGCCAATTTCGAACCAGCTGCTGTACTGCGTTTGGAAGTGTCGGGTTGATGAACCTCCGTCCATTTGATACACAGCGTTCTAAGTGGTCAGGCCGCAATACCGCAAACTTGGTGCAGCAATGCCATGCCTCGCGCTGCAAACAAAACATTCACCATTTACAGCCTACTTCCCCAATTACTCATCGATTACATCCCACCCAAGGCAGAGGGAATTGGGCAAATGTTTTAAGTATTCCGAAAGGGGATTCAGACTCTCGGCTTGGTAAACAGTAATGAATTACCAATGACCTATAACCAGGGAACGGGGGGATGCATCGCCAATCGACCCAGCGCAGATCTTTTGTACCTAACACTCCCATGAGGGTTGTCGTCCGTGGTCTAGAGGTACCATACTTAGTTCCCGATATCGTGGGTCAAACCCGAGGGAGGGCGGTGGAATTTTTTTCGGGAGTAAAAACCCTTAGTAAAACTTCCTTCGGAAGTGAAGTAAAGCCAGTGGTCCGTGTCGTAAACATAAGGCACGTAAAAGAATCTCAAGCCTAATAAGGAGGCCTCTGAGTATAATATCCAGTCTTTCACGCCCAATATAGAATGGAATGCTATGAATCATTGTATTAACTACTATGCGTCCATAAATAAAACTCCATTCAATTCATCACCGGGAGGAACGTATGAGGTTAATACCAGGAGGCTGTAAGTCGTAGGTAAGCCGGCAGATAGAAACGCATAGAGGTGCCTTACTAACCTAAGCTTGATAACTGGGTCACACCGGAGAGCTGCTTAGAAAAGACTCCCCTCTGGCGGAACCGGGGAGAACTCGACGCACCTGAGGCGCTCAGAGAAGGCTTCCATCTAGCAGTTCCGGGTAGAACTTGCCAATGAGCAAGTATCTACGCTACCTGTCCGATACCACACGACACTGCACGGAAGCGAAATTATAGGAAATGAGGAAAAGGAAATTCGTGCTAGAAGAGAAATCACTCCAGCATTCGCCAACCATGGAAAACCATGAAAAATCCAGGGTCAGAGTGGCCGGTCACAGGAATCGAACCCAGGACCTTGAGACAGAATGTACCCGAATTAGTTTTATTATGTGCTAATTTATTCAGTGTTTAATTTAATATATAAATGATATACGTTTACAATGTGAAAACCATGGAAACAGTAATTTTCGTATAATGTAATATTTTTCGTGTACATGATGTTCCTGTTTAACTAAGTTTAGAATGTCTTGAACTCTGCAGTTAGGGTAGAAATATGCGGTTCACATGGTCAGCGAAAACGGGATCTTTTGTGTTAGTCTAGGGTAAGGTTTTATGACTCTTATTTGTTTCCGCTCCGGAAGTATGGAGCGAGGCAAATATAACACAGAACGGCAGTTTACCAAGAGAAGACCGGGAGAAATAGGTCACATGATATATACAAACTGACCAATAAGACATCCGATACCAAAATTTTATGTGGGAGATTGCGTTCTTTAAATAGTCGAGATTCACCCCAAAATAAAGCAGTTCACAGTTGACTTTTAGATATGAACAGTTAAATCAACGATACTCCGTCAAACGAAATTGGCGCGCAAACGGTGATAAGTGGACAGGAACATTATGTAGTGTTAGAGTGAGGAAGTAACAATAAATAGCCATAAACCAAACATTACAGTGAGTAGTAAATTCTCCTCTGAGCTCCTAGTACCACCACTGAGATCGACGAGCTTATTAACGATCATGATAGGCAGAGTCCATGCAAACATCACCGCTGAGAACCAACTAGCCAAGGTAACAGCGATATTAAATCAACCAGCCAGAACCACAAGACGAAGCCACATCTGATGGAGAAAACAAATACAGTGAATTTTAGCATTACTTCTATCTCTGTCACTACACCGCGTTCGACTCAACCCGAGCGGGCATCGAACCCGGGACTGCCACCAACGGCGTAGTCTTCGAAACAATTAGAGAGGATGGGTCCCGACGCAACCTCCAGAATGCGAGCCCTGTACGTTACTGTGGAGCTATCTCGCTCGGTAAATGGCGATAAAAACATCTCGTTTCAAGAAGTGAGCCCGAGTCCTGTTTCGGTTTCATTGTTCAGACTATTTGTATATTGTGATCCACCATCTTTGTACCTTTCGTTATGTAATTTAGTATTTGTTTAGGTCAGGTGTGTCATTCTCCTCTTTTCTCCCTCTAACTTCATGTAGTCGGACATTACGCGGCAAAGTGCTAATGGAATAGAAGCTCCTTGGACGATAGGCAACCCGTAGAACAAAACCGGTCCCCTCCAGTGGCAACATTGGCCTAAATATTCTAGTTTCCTTCATACTTTCAGAAGGGTTCCAGTCACTTTTATAATAATCTATTTTGTCTTCTATTGTAATAAATTCTCTTCTATAACATATCGACGTTCCTTAAGTGCTCTTTTAAAATACAACCTATGATATATGTTTAAAATATAATATCAGAGGACTGAATCTTATAACCCAAGAATCTGAGCCCTGAATTAAATTGATATTACGATAATTCTATGAAATTTTAATCACGTTTCTTTCGATGCTACTTCTATAAACTATCTTATTGTATCACATAATGCTTGGAATTTATTTAGCTTTCGTTCAATGCCATTATCTTATCCATATGTAATAGTATATACATGTTAAATACTAAAATTATTAAGGTGTTCTATTATTGAGTTATCAAAAATTTAATTCTTACAGACTATGCAACTCATCATTTTTACTTTCTCTACTACGTATACTAAGTTGGGGAAGTATTATATTCCACGCAAAAATTCGATACCGAGATTTCACCGGAAATATATGTTTTGAGACCCTCTGAATCCAAAAAAAGCAATTTTGGAAACATGTCCGCGTGTCTGTGAACATTTTCTCAAAAATGACACTAGCGATTTTGATTAAAATATCAAATGTTTAAGATATTTTTATGACAAATAAAATGTATATCTCGAATTTTCTGGGAATGTCTCCAACAGTATTCTTCATTGCGAACGGCTTTTGCATAACTGATAAACCATAAGATATAGACAAAATTTTACTACATAAAATGTAGATCGCGTTAAAATACACAATTTGTCATATTCATTTTTTTGTTGAGTGAACCATTTTTGAGATATTGCTTGTTATTCCCTAAAATTTTCCAATACTTATACTTTTTCTCAAATGAGAATTCGTTATTCATTTTTTTGTCCTGGTAATGCAAAGAGAATGGAATACTGCATAGCAACCAGCTCTTAAAATATTTGACTATAGCTTTAAGCCTACCAATTCCCCTTGCATCTACAAGAAAATTAGCAATAAGATTAACATCTCGATATCTCGATTAACATAAATAAGCGTTTGTAAAAATAGATTGTACAAGAGTAGAAAACGTCATGTTTTTTAAAACGGACAGCCTCAATACAGTTCTTTTATCTTGCAAAGTATATATTTCTGGCTGAATAAGCATTTTAATTATTCCGATAGATTTTTAATGACCAGTATTTAATTATTATTTTCTATTCGTTTATATATGAGTGACAAGAAGCTAGTTACTAGTTTATAGAAGCAATTATGTTTTGTTAAATTTGAAATTGAAACATTGTACCATTATCTCTAACAGGAGGATGACAAGGATGTGTTGTTAAAACATGATACACAGCCCATTCAGCATCAACTGCATACGCTTGAAACGAATCTATTACTTGGCTTCCAAAATCTTCATTTACACATCACCCGATTGCTTCTTCTAGTGTTTACTGGAGAATTCCGAGTTAGCACAATAATGCGCATCTTTATGACCTCAGAGAAAAAGTTTTGCAGCCCTTGAAAGAGTTGTTTCTAAGATGTTAGATCAACCTAAGAGGAACTAGCTTTAGTGCATCGTATAAGTAACGATTGGCGCATTTAAGTTTTATTGAACCTTATAGAAAGTATTTGCAAATTATTGAGAATAAATAGGAGTAATACGCTTTTACTGAGTTTTGATTTTGGCCTTCCAAACGCATCAGCCTGTATATACAGAACAAAACCGACACTGGTAGCCGAGGTCGTTAAGGCACGAACTCGTGAACGGTGGGTCTGTAGTTAAGATCCACAATGACTGTCCTCTCTGGCTGAGCGTTTTTCTCAGTTTTCTTAATTGGCAAATGTCGGAGCCCGAAAACGTTTTCTTCCCAAATTTCCTTTCCCAATTACCTATAACTTTATTTCATGTATCAGCAGTGCGCTCTGCTGTGATGTCGCATGTGGTAAGAACGGGAGTTAAGCTCTAACTACTAGGAGGTGAATCGGATATAGGTATTATCTTTTAAGTCGTAGATGGATCTTGTTTAATAAATTTATTAACATTTTTATTTTGTCTTTCATAGAATTTTTAGAAAAACGTTTTAAAATTCAGAAAGGTTTCCCCTGCTTAGTCTGCCGCAGAGTGAAATGCGCGTTGTCTCCGATACTGCTGCTAAATGGTTATTGAACTACGGCAACGATATATACTTTGCTAGTGGCCTTTTACAAATTAAACTTGTTTTTCCTGCATTTCCAATGAAATGCTTAATGTTTAATGGAAGCAACTAAATCCGAAGCACACTTGTTGGTTATGAAGCAATAAAAGTATGTGAATGTGGTTTAAATCCTGTCTATCACATCATTGAATTTTTCAGTCTAATTCTACATTTCTAAACGTATATCTGTTTAAAACATACAATCTATTTCAAATAAATTTTCTTATATATGAGCTATTTTCGAGATAACTGTTGTTATTGGTTTGAAATGTTTAAGAATTTGTGGATACCGTTCAGCTTCTACTCGCAATGTTATGGAAATGGTACGGAATTTCAAGTCCATGGTACAACTGCCCGTTTTTGAACATTTACGATCGTTTTACTCTCCTGTATCCTCTTGTAAATATGTACCTCCAATGATATTTGCAATTGTAGTATTTCTGTAAACGTTTATCTTAATTAACACGAAGTAGATAGAAAAATAAGCTTTTGCAGGTATAGTTTAGAGGAGCTACATATATAAAAGTAATCAAACACATGTAACCTTAGATACCTTTTTTTTAAAATATATTAATATGTTATAGCAAGCAAGCGAAATATACCATACTGTAGGTTCCAAATCTCAAAAGCTATAGTGAAAACAAGAATTTTAAAAAGACGAGCATAAAACGTAAAACAGGTAGATGTATCATTGCTGAAAAGTCTCTTTATTTAAATGGATGGCAGGCTTCATTAGTTCCTTCCGGGCCTCGCCGCTCTTCTCCTTGGCGATTTCGAAACATGAATAAGGATAGCAAAACAAAAGCAGATTGCATTAAAAGCTTTCCCTTTTGGCAGGCTGGATCGACCAAGTATTTCGAGGCGTAGATAACGGGAAAAATTTTCACGGCGAAGTGAGTAAGGGACCTGACGCGGAAAAATGAATTATCTATCGCTGTTAAAAGCGGAGACCGGCTCTGTAATTAATTGTTTGAGCAAAGTACAGGGGTTCTCGAAAGTACGCAGTATGAAATATGTTGCATAACATTGAGGATGAGCAGTGGCGGCTGGTGCAAAGCTTTCTATTAGTAATTTATTTTCAATGTTTTCAATGATTCCATTAAAATTGCGATACAGGATTATACTTACAGTCTGCTCAAGATACTTACTTTTACAGAAAATATTATTGTTTAATTGGAGTTGTCTTTACTTTAGCGTTATTACAAAAACGTATTAATTAAAGCAGAGCAACGCAGGTAGCCATTGTTGTTACGGCACGGACTCGTGAACGGAAGGTCTAAGGTTCAAATCCGACCAAGACTGTTTGCCCATGCTGAGGTTGTTTCCAGGTTTACTTCTATTTGGCCAGTTGGTAGAGCACGTGCCTATTATCTGAGCGGTCGCGGGTATTTTTCTCTAGTCAAGATTATTCCGTATCCTCCCCAGATTCTCGAAGTATAAATGAATGTGTGAGTGATCCAATGTACAAAACCCAAAGAAATGTAGAAATCCAACGAAAAGTACATAGGAGTTAACATATTGCCGATAAGGCAATATGTAGTCAAAGGCGGGGTATAAATGGAACAAAAATTAACTTCTCTTCGGAATTCCTCATACTCAAAATCCATCAAATATATTATACCTAATGTTCTACTAAATTTAGGTAGATAAAAATGTAAATAATTCCGGTTGTACTGCCATAAATTCGAAACTAACGATCTACGATCGGACTTGGTTTGTTTGTCTGAACCATGAATGTATAACGGCATCCTTCAATGACAGACCAGATTTGCAGTACTATCGCTTAAAAGAATTTCACCTTCCACAAGTTACGTACATTAGTTTATTTACAAACCTTAAAAAAAACTCACAATGAAAGGTGTTTGACGAAATAAAAATGAAAATGTATTGTGAGATTAAGCTTAAAGTCCGCATTGAGCAAAAGTAGTAATTGAATAGCATAATTAGGAAGACACTGCACTTGAAAAGTCTTTATTAACCGCACTTGAAACTGTTCAGTTATACTGTATTTTTGTTATGGTTGTAAATAAAAGCATTACAGAAAATAATTTCCAGAGTGAAACTTATTTTTTGTTTTAAATTAATTGTAATAAATTATTTGTTTATTTTTGTAAATAATTGATTACTTTGGCACCATACTTTTTTCCCTCTTTTTAATGTTAGTTATTAAAGCATTTGTGTAACAAAATTAGCTTTTATAACTTAAAGCTAACGATATGTCTTATTGATTTTATCTTCAGAAACATTAATGTAGTTCATTATTGTTACTTATATTAGGTACTTTATCTACATATTTGTTTTGTATGTAGGTCTATTTGTGCAGAATCCTACTGAATACGAGATTTTCTCATTAAAATATTCTCATAAAAAGCAAATCATGTTCATCGCTTAGTATTTATCTCAGAGTTTCAATTATATAAATCCTGTTATATAAATTTATAAATGATAGATAAATGAATATCTGAGTGGAGAGGTAAAATTCTGGAACTTATGGGTAGAGCTCCGAATTTTATCTAATAATGTGAGAGGCATTAAGCACTTAAAGCTACTAAATTCGGCACTATTTTAAGTTACACAGCAACGCCATTTTATACTTTAATATAACTCTTGCAGAAAAAACATTTTTTTAAACTACAAAGACATTATATTACCAATTTTTACTCGAAGTTTCCTAGAGATAAGCTGTCTTTCTGTGTTGGAAAAATGATTAAGGCTGAATAGGCTATGAATGTTTTAGATGTTAACTACATTCCTCTTACTCGCTTTTTCTGGAATTCTTTTATACGCATCTAGGCCTTTAAATTATTATCCATTTATACACCTTTCTACAGTCAGAAAAAATTGAGGTATTATTGGAAAGCTTAAGTCGGAAATTTAGTTTCAAAGAAAAAAAAATCTGGTGCGTTACATTCACGTGACTATATCTGTTCACCGTTCTACAAGCTATGTTACTAAACTTTAATATTCCAGCTGATTTATGTTAACTATTTTGTAGAAGTGGTTTTATTACACAAATTTTTTAGGTGCAAAGGAAATACATTAAGTTAAAGTGACAGTCAAATAATTTAAAACCGGATCGCCTGGGTATAGCTTTTAAATTGCTTGACCACGAAAAAGCACGACTTACCACTTGAAAAAATCTGATGTGTTACACTCGCATGACTTTCTGTACTCTTGTACAAACTGTTTTTACAAACGCTTATTCTCCATCTACTTCATGGTAATCGAGATGAACATTTGCAGACTCTGTTATTGCTAATTTTCTTGTAGATATAAGGGGAATATATATTTACAAGAACAATATAGAAATACAGTAGCCTTTAAGCACATACATATCTCTTAATAGCTGGTTGCTAGATGCAGCAACATTCTCTTTGCCACAGATTAATGCTCTTTGCATATACAAGACAAAAAATGAATAACGAATTCCCATTTGAGAAAATAGGTATTGAAAAATTTAAAGGAATAACAAGCAATAACTCGAAAATGGTTCACTCGACAAAAAATGTATATGACATAAATTGTGTATTTTAACACGATCTACATTTTTTGTGTAGTAACATTTTGTCTATCTCTTATGGTTTACCAGTTATGCAAAAGTCGTTCACAATGAATACTTTTGGAGACATTTCCAGAAAATTCAAGATATACATTTTATTTGCCATGAAAATATCTTAAACATATGATATTTTAATCAAAATTGTTAGAGCCATTTTTGAGAAAATTAAAATTTTTGAAAAAACTTCCATTTAAAGGGTAATCTGGGGTGGGGGATTTTTTGAAAAGCTTCGTGTCGCATCTCTGGAAGATACTGAACCTAAATACCAAGTTTGGTGTTTATCCGACTGTTCGTTTCTGAGTTATGCTGTTCACACACACTCACACACACACGCACACACACAGACACACACGGACATGTTTCCAAAAATGCTTTTTTGGGATTCAGGGGGGTCTCCAAACATGTATTTCCGGTGAAATCTCGGTATAGAATTTTTGGGTGGAATACAATACTTCCCCTACCTACTATACGTAGTGGAGAAAGTAAAAAGAATTAAGTGTTCATTAAAAAATTCAAAACAGTAATAAAGAATGTGTTGGAAATGCTTAACATTACAAACATTTTTATTTGACATAAATTGTGTGCTTTAACGAGATCTAAAATTTTTGCAACAAGATTTTGTTTCTCTCTTAGAGTTGTGTACTAATGTTATTTAGAATGAAGCGGACTTTACAGGTTGTTTGCCGAAAATTCGAGATATTTTATTTATCACGCAAATATCTTAAACTTATGGTGTTTTAATCAGAATTGTAGGAGTCTTTTAGAGAAGGTAAAAAATAACAAAACGTTTTCCATGTAAATGGTAGTCTGAAGCGCGGGAGGATTTTTTTAAAGGCTTCCAAGTCTTCCAAATACCAAGTTTCGTATTTAACCGCCTTTTCAATCTTGGGTTATGCTGATCACAGACACGCTGACTGACACACAATTCAGATGCTTTTTCTAAAAATGTTCTTTTTGGATTCAGAGAGTTTCTAAAACTGTATTCCCTGTGGAATCTCTGCATCGAATATTTTGGTGGACTGCAATACTTTCACTAATTACTATAGGTTCTCAAGTAGTTACGTCTGAGACCCGGAGGTCCCGGGTTAGATTCCCGGCGACCGCCCACTCTGATATATGGGTTTTTTCGTTTTTTTTCCGGGTCGCCAGGCGAATGCTGGAGTGGTTTCTTTCATTTGAAATGATGAATGGAAGTTTGGACTCTTACAGAATCGGAAGTGTCGGCGATGGTGTTTCGGTGCAGCGTAATAGGAGGCTTTCGGCAGGCCGCCGGAGTATTCAAACCCTTTGAGGGGCGTTGGAGCTCCTCTGTGTGGTGCGGGTCCCGAGCTACCGGGGTGTCTACTACTGGAAATTTAGAGACACTGCAATTGCTGTACCGTTAGTCCTGTATCCCACATGTCACCTCTTGCCGCATCCTTCCTCGCAGAGACGCTCCCTCGTGGGGCATAGGTAAAATATCCCCTCTGGATCAGTGCCGAATCCCCTCCGTTCAGGAAGATAAAGATAAGATATTATAGGTAAGTAGTAGAAAAAGTAAAATCGCAAAACCGTTTTGTTTGTTTTTTGCAGTATAACTTTCATTCCAATTATACAGTAATGTTAATTCACACAATCCCAGCATATTATAACTCTCTTAAAGTCAGTCACCTCTAATATATCGAAGGAAATGTTTAATTCTTCTGGTTTGATTCTCAAACAACAAAGAATATTTTTTCGGTCTTAAAATAAGATAGGTATTTATAGTCTCCAGAGAGGAAAAAGGAAGCAAAACAGTTTTCGAAACTGTTTTTCCTTTTACAGTACTATGTAATACAGGTGAAGGTTGTATAGCCATTTAAAATAAATACTGTACCTAATCTTTGTACCAATGAAACCTTGACCAAAGGCGTGTTAATTGCTGGTGGCCAGCAATAATGGCTATCAACCATTTGCTGTTGATATAATCCGAACATGGAGTTTTGAAGAACTATGTTTGCATCTATCCGGTGATGAAAAGTGATGCCGAATAGATGACCAAGCTGCAGAATCACCTGCCTGTGCCATAGGGATAGTAAGTAGTAAACCTTTACTGAAGGTAATTTAGAATTGAAAGTAGCTTTTCAGGATGAATAAGAACCATATACATATAACACTTTTTCAAGAAAACAATTTATCTTCAAAGTTTTTAATTTAAGGGGGACAACAATGAAGTCACTATGTTTTATTAAACTGCATGTTTTCAAGGTCATTTCATATTCACCTCAGTTATTAAAAATGGGCACTCCGATTTCCAAACAGACTTGCGCATAAAAGCAAACGACCTTTGTCCTAAATATATTTTATAAACACATCATTCATTTACAGAACATTTTAAAGAATGATTATCCCCAATGCATTGAAAAATAACTCAGATTCCATCATTTTGAATTTAACAAAACAAAAGTGCAACTGAACTCTAACCTTAGGATTTTTTTCAAACTTCTTAAATATTTTATGAAGTAATGACTAGTTTAATATGAAGATAATGTTTCAGAGAAAAGGTGTTTACTGTCGTGAATAAGACCAAAATCTGTTAAAAACTGGAGTTCCCATTTTAAAAATCTGATGTGATCCATTCACATAACTTTCTCTACCTTCTAGCGTTTATCAGTGGGTATACAAGCTATTGTTACTAAAGCTTATTTTTCTATCTACTACATTTTAATTCAAATAAGCCTTTGCAGAAATAGCTACATTTCACATGTCGTTATAGATAAAAAGAGAACAGCGACAGTCAAGCGTTTAACTGGACTCTATAAGCTGGCCTTAATACTCCATACTGTGCAATTACAGCTTTAAAACAATATTGCCAAAGTAATGAAAAATTCGAACCGTTAATAACGGATGATAAAGGGTGTCTCAGAAATGGTTTATGCCACAAAAAACTTACTTGAAATAAATTGTGTGTTCTTAGGAGATGTACTTTTTTGTATAGTACGTTTTAGCCTATTGTTTACGTTTACCAGTTACACAAGATTATACGAAATTGCTTCGGAATTAAGAAGACTTCACTGGCATTTCCCAGAAAATTTGACACACACATTTTATTTGTCATGTAAATATCTTTAATATATGACATTTTAATCAAAATCGTTTGTGCCATCTTTTTGAAAATGGAAAATGTTCGAAAAGTGTTCTAGGTGAAGGGTAGCTGCGGAGGCTGGATTTTCTTGAAAATCTTCGTGTCGCATCGTGTGCCAAATTCACACGCATACACACATATATTTTCCTAATAATGCTTCCTCATTTGGATTCAGTGGGCCTCTAAGCATGTATTTTCAGTAAAACCGTTTATCAAACTCTTGGGTGGAATTCGACACCTCTGCCTAGCCTGTACATGGCAGAAAAAAAGTTGAGCTGACCATAATACTGCCTTGAAAATGTGCACTAAGTAAGAATTCATAATTTGCGTGCTTGAAGATATAATAACTTCAAGATAATAATCAGCTGTTAATTTTTTAAGAAAATTCCCTGTATAAGTTTCTTTAAGTTTCTTTAGAAATAAACAATCCGTTTCTACTATCCGTTTCTATGTCTACTAGTACTATGTCTACTCCGAGGGACATGGAGTATTATATTTTAATTAATAAATGTATCATTTTGAAACACAGCTTTACACCTAACTTGGAGCTGGAGAGATGGCTAGGGACGTACGGAGAAGGTAAAGTGAGGGAATGTATATTTTGTGATGAAGTGTAAGTAAGGTGTTTACATTATGATAGGTGTAGAGTCTTATCTCAGAGAATTCTTAACCTTGACCTTCATTAGATCTCCCATCTATATATACTCGTATTTTGCTTCATGTGTTTATCTTTTCTGCCAAATGCTAGTAAAATGTTAGAATGTAAATCAACAGTTAAAAAATAAATATTCTAAATGAACTTGAAAGGACGTCAAACACATATGCTTTATGTTCTGTAATACTTAATTTGCATAACGTAAAAGTATTAGATTGGGGGAGATACAAATTTTAATATAGAATGCTTACACGCCAGGAAAGCACTGTCAAATCGAAATTATGAGCAGAATTATACTTCTGTGCCATATTGACTTATTTTATTTTCCAAAATTGTAAGCAGTCGAAATCCCAAAACGACTTGATCCATGGCAATTCTATCAACAGCACACGAGCGTATCATACTGTCATGTCGTTTTCTTCGTTTCCGCCTTCGCTTTCCAGGCTTTTAATTATTCTAGATTTTTACCATTACAACTCATTTGCAGAAAGTGCTTCGCTGAGCATTTACAGAACTTAAATACAACTGCTTCGAGAGTTACGCTTGCGATTATTTTATTTTTCTCCCACAATATCCATTTATAGCAAAAATATAATGGTTATAAACAGTTCAGGTTGTTTCGCATCTCGCATGTAATCAAAACCCTATTCATTATTTCTAGGTGAATATGTATCGCTGTTTACTTGGCGTGCCTTCTAATCCGAAGGGCACAAGTTCAAATATCGGTTGTAGTTGTCTACTCAATTATGGTCCCTGCGCTAACTTAGGTATTCAATTCACTCATTTCATTAAGCCTCTCTGCAAACCTGAGTTCTTAAAACGGACAATAACCAAGTGCACACACTCTCCCTAAAAATCTCTATAATCCGTTGTTATTTTTTCTTTTTTACTTTCTCTACTACTTGACTGTAGTAACTAGGGGAAGTATTGCATTCCATCAAAAATTCAATACCGGAGACACTCGTTTTGAGACTGCCTGAACCAAGAAAAAGATAAATTTTTAGAAAAAGGTCTGTGTCTGTGTGTGTGTGTGTGTATGTGTGTGTGTATGTGTGTGTGTGTGTGTGAGAGAGGGAGAGAGAGAGAGAGAGAATCAATGAGAGAAGAGAAATCTAACTTAAAAACGAAAAGTCGGTTAAACACCAAATACAAATTTGGTATTTGTGATCAGCATCTTCTTAAGATGTGACACGAGGATTTTCAAGGAACCCCCGCACAACAAACTATCGTTTACATTGAAAAAAATCATTATCTTTATTTTCTCAATAATGAATCTTACAGTTTTGAAATTTCCCATGGAATTAATTGCTCAAGCCATGTGTAGAACAAGTTTGGAAAGGTACAATCAGACGACTGAAAAATTCAATGACATCGCCGGGATTTGAACTTCGGATCTTCCGACTTACATTAATTGACCTAATAGTAGTTAACTACGAATGTCAGCACTTAAAGTACTTGCGACATTGGGGTATGTAATCTCAGAACAATTTGAGATCTCCTTGTGTTCACCGAAATAATACGAGTCAGTTGGAGAATTTAATGTCGTACCGGGATGCCGCCATGGTAGCTCACTTGGTTAGAGCAATCGGACGGAAACCGGTAGATCCGTAGTTCATATCTCGGCTATGGCATTGACGTTTTCAGTCAACGTTTCTATCTTTCCAAAATACCTCATGTTTACTTACAAGACAAATGAAATATATGTCTATGTTCAATTTTGTAAGAATAGGTTTTGAAGTTCTTTTCGTTCCGAATGACTTGTATAATTGATAAACGGTATCATATAAAACATGTAGATTTCGTTAAAATACATAATGTATATCAAATATTTTTGTGGAGTTAACCATTTTCGAGATTTTCCTTGTTATTGATTTGAATTTTTGAAGATACTTTTTTCATCTGTAAGTAACTATTCACTTTTTTTTCTCATGGACATGCCATCATAAAGCGACACGCTCCTTAAAAAAATCTATCACTTTACGTTTACGAAATGTGTACATGCGTAATGAAGTTTATCTGGATTAACAGAAAGTAGATAGAATAATAAGCTCTTGTAAGGTTAGTTTATATGGGAGTGAGTAGAGAAAGTCATGTGAATGAAACACACAAGATTTTTTTCTCGAGTGTCTATACGAACATTTCATCAGTTTCGATTTCCTATCGTTACAAAACTTGAGGTTAACGATGCGGCGGGCGGTGCCTGGAGGGGGGTCAGGAGGGAGGGAGGGATGTGTCTGGTAGGCGCTCCGGCCCGCGGTTAATGCCATCTATATAAAACGTGCCGCATAGCTTGAGAAATCAGCGACAGTTGCACAGATCTTCCTCTCATCAAGTCATACTTTGCTTCAGCTCAGCGTATAATAAGGTATTCAACACTTCAATTTTAATATACTTTCGAGGCTTCTAATATGAAGTTTAAATACATCGTTAATCTGTTAAAATAACGTCCTAATGCATGACTAAATTATAATTGATGGGTTTCTCAAACTATCGTTTAAATTGTGTGCGTTTAAGAGTATACAAGGATAAGATTCGATGAAAATCGCCAGAAAATGTTTCGGGTATGTGCCTTTGATTTCAGTAACTCGAAAATTGCACACCGATTCTACGCAGGTTGTATTCATCTCGTCTAAGGGCTTCGAATAGACTTTAGAATGTTTACTTTATCTACTCAGTATCATTTATTTTATTTCACTTCCACACACCATTCTTACGAAATCTTATTTTTCTATAAGATTATGTTAATCGAGAAAAGTCTCTGTCTTAGGTACAAGGGTGATATAAGAAATTGAATATGTTTAAAAGTGGGCTACTATATGCTGGCCTTAAAATTACATAGCATTTCCATGATATCGCGAGAAACACCTGAATAGCATCAGCAGCTTAAAAAAGTGAGAGTGTAGTGAAAAATTCAAATCAATAGTAACAGTTATTTTGGTAATGACAGATGCTTAAAAAATTTATGCATTTTGAATAAATTGTTTATGCTTACCCGTTACGCAAAACTATAAATTCCTTCCAAATGAAGAGGACTAAATATGGTATTTCCAGAAAATTCAATATATACATATTAATTGACATGTAAATATATTAAATATATTTTGAAAAAATTTAGAATTCGAAAAATTTCTCTGTAAAGAAGGGTTTTGGAAGAGCTTTCTTGAAAATGTTAATGTCGCGTATTTGGAAATGTTGAATTTAATACGAAGTTTGGTATTTATGCGACTTTAATTTTTTGAGTTATGCTCTTCAATGACACACACATGCACGGACCTTATGTTTTAAATTTAGGAGTATCAAAACATGTGTTTTCTATGAAATATCGATATCGATTTTTGGGTGGAATTCAATACCTCCTTTTGTGTAATGTAGGTAGGTGATAGAGCAGTAAAAGTTGCAGATTTATGTATTGGTGTTTAAAAAACTTTAAAGTGTTTTTATTTGCTGTCAATTTAGCTTCTGAGGCCATATAAAGTTTATGCATTTCTTTGTATATACTTATTGAAAGTAGTGTGCGTAATCCAGAAATAGGGCCTTAGAATTCCCTTCTGTACCGTTATGATATTTGCATTGTGGCATTGGGGATCGTGGGCTGGCAATGACGAGTGAGATCAGGGAAGACATAACCTCGCTCGAATGAGGATTTTAACTTTCCTGCTGAGCCAACTGGCTTAGAGCGATGGAGTTGGTGTGCGAAAGTACAGGGGAGGGGATAGTAGGGAGCAGGGATCATCACCATCATTAGGCCCCTAGACCTGTTGCAGCTTCAGGATCTTAGATCCAACGCTTAATTCGCGCTGTAACACTTAACCTTTTAGTATATAGCGTAATAATACTTTTGGTAATCTGTCTAGCTACATTCCTTAGGTAAACATATTTTCTAATGTCATCTTCCATGATATTTGCGTAATTCTTTACAAGGTACAACATTTGTTATTAATTTTATTTCTACTATTTCAATTTTGCCTATATATTTCTTCTTTGTTATTCAGATCTCTGGCGGTGGAATGGTTACTTTCAGTGCTAGTTAAAATCGTACTGTTTAATTCTTTTTATTCATTATCCCAAATAAATTATATAGCGCAGCTGAGGTGACGAAAATGAATTCTTTTATCCTTAAGATGAATTTACTAACTAAGCTCGTTAGATCCTGAGCTCATTTGCGTATTAATTTAATTCTTCTCGTTGACCGTCCGACATGTCTTGTACAACTAAGGTAAGTTAGCCTTACAACTCAGCAATTCTACAGATTATTCCTACAAAGAATTAATTTTCTTTATACTAGTTAGACACATTACCAAATACTCGTCATAAGTGATATAAATGCATATTTTCTTTTATATAGATAGGATTACAAAAAAGGTTCTGCTGATAGACACCTGTTTAAAGTCAGTTCGATGTATACAGCTTTATATGAGCTCATAGTAGCAGAGCAACTGCTTGAGAATTCACAGTATACCTTCTAAAATATCAAAAAGAGAACGAATATTTCGTATAATATTTCACATTTGTACGTTTTAACGATATAAATGAAAATCTTACATGTAATTATAGAGAATTCAAGTTATATGTTTCATCATGTTGGTATCTTAGATGTAAGTAAAATTTCAGTAAAGTTCTTTTGAGAAATTAAAAAGAAATATTTCCTATATGAAAGGTAGCTTGAGGCGGAGGTATTCATTGTAAATTACATCGTTAAAAGCCTTTTTCTTTAAACAGTATTATATTGCATGCGGTGACACTGGTGATATATGAAATGATGCGTAGGAAAGGACATTTGGGAAGGAAACTTTCGGGCCTAAGTTTAAGGTACCTTTCCGGTATTTTCCAGTTATAATAACTGAGAATAAACTGGAGAAAGCTCAGCCAGAGAAGATGGTCATGACGGGATTTGAACTGCAGACCTTCTGTTCACGAGTCCGTCCTTAAGTATGTTGGCTGTTTGTATTGATTTTAAAAGGATCTGAATTAAGCGTGTAATTGAGTGCAATCTAACTTTTGTTTTTTGAGATATGCTGTTTACAAAAGGACGTGAAAATATTTTGTCTCAAAATCTCGGTAAAATATAGATACAGAATAATACGTAAAATACAATAAATACTTGCTCTTCCTTGCTAAGCAGCTGAGGCAGTAAATAAATAAACAAAGAAGAAAAACCATAACGTTTTTCGATATTCTGTTTTTGTTCCTCTGTGCCTCAAGACAACATACCTATATGTTAAAACAAAAGACGGCTGTCACATGTGCGCCGCAGCAGATGTAAGGGGGGTTGCCTACTACCGTGGAGTCATGCAACTGGGTTCACACACGTCACTTCCCTCAGAGCTTCTTGAAATGACTGAACAGAAGCACGAGAGCCGATCACGCGAGATAGTGCGAGTCCCCGCCCGGCACGGCACGTCACATTTGTCTTCATTAATCAGCATTCGCCAAATTTTCAACACATAAATTGGAAATGGTTAAAATAAACTTTGGGGTACTAGCTTTCCTCCCGGCATTGTTAAGGTCACTAAAAAGGGTATTCTTTCCCTTTTTTTTTATTTTTAGGATCATCAAAACCCCCAATGCTCCCCTTCGTAGGCATTATGCATGGAGTATATCCACATATTCACTTATTAACGCCCTTTTTTTTTACTAAAACTATTTATTTAAGATCGCTTTTTAAATACTAAGGCCTACAATAGCCACTATATTAACATTCAACAATTTTTACAAACTCTGATTGAAGAACTAAAATATATAACTTCAGGTTTGATAAGACATGGAGTTTTCCAGGTGTAAAAATCCTTAGCATGGCATCCTTCGAAGGGAAGTAAAGCCGGTAGTCCAATGACGTAAATTTATGGCATGTAAAATAACTTCAAGCCTGATAGAGACTCTGAGCAAAATTATCGGTCTTTCACGCCCAATATAGAATGGGACGCTAAGGACCACAACAGTTAAAGAGCGTCCATAAATAAAACTCAGTTTAATTTTAAAGCATTGAATACAAAAGAACACAGCAGGTTTGAATATATATTCAAGCGATAAAATCAAAAAGATTACATAAACGATTTTATCTATGATAGTTCCTACAGCCAACAGTTTTACATCCCTCAACAGTTTTTAGGATGTTACATAAGTCATAGGTGATATTCAGATATGTTTTCGATAAGAGACCAGGGCACACAATTAGGAATGCCCCCTACTTTTCGGTCATGTGTTCTTAGCTGTTTGCTTCGTCAGATAACTCTGAAGCAGGTTTAAGTGACCCTAGAGTTGTATCATTGTATAAATTGTAGAAAAAGGTTTTAAGGGATTTTCTTCTGTACTAAATTTTTCTCATAATAGCCTCAAAATTAACAAATTGAAAGACACAAATCCCATCATAGTTCTCGTCCTGCTACTAATGTTTACATTCAATCCTCGCCACCTGATTGAAGGCAACTTAAACGCTTTCTTCAGAACAATACAAAAGTAGATAATGCATTATAATAATTTAAGTATTAAATAGATAATTTAATAATCTGATATGTTGCCTGAAATAGATGTTCTTAATAGCCAAACATAATGATGAAATTTATAGTGTATAGTTTATTTGAAAATATATAGCTTTTATCAATTTAAAGAGACAATTTTGGTTTTAGTGGTGTAAGTATGCCAGTAACCTGTTAAGTATCACAGACGGAAGAGGATTTCAGCCTTGTGGCCAGGATTAGTCCAATTGCGCCTACTAATCCTCCGGAAGAAGGGATGTGGCCAGATCTGATGGAGGCAGGCACAGCACAGCGGGGTCCCTAACATTTCTAAATTCAACATATCGGACGCCCATTCCTCCTCGACAGATTCGTGCAGAAGGTTCCATGTCGGCAAAGAAATAGTTCTCTCTTCAAACTATATTCACTGCCGTATACCACCGTCCACCGCGCCTAACCCTGTTACACTGCAAGGGAGAGGAAGCGAAATGAGAGGAAATAAGAGATATGAACTTTTGTGGTAGTATTGACCCACCCCAGCATTAATTTATAGATCTGGGGGAACCAGAAATAACATATCTGGGTAGTCTGCCCAACAGGAACTGACTTCAGACCTCACAAAAAGAGCTTCAAACGCTACCGTTTGAGACATACCTGTTATATTCATTATTAGAGCTAACAGTGTGTTTTTGGAATTAGTTCGTTATTCGCCGTTTTCTCAAGATTAAATTTTGCTGTGTACATAGGGGAAAAAGGATACATTGTTTTGTAACTTTTAATTGTTGTTTAGTTTATAAAAAAAGACAACTCCGTGGTCTGGGAGTGTGCTTTCGACCTGAAGTTCAGGAGTGTGGTTCTCTTGGGAGTGTCTGAATACGTTTTCCCTCCGAAGGTTCCCAAATCGTAATACAACTCCGATACTCAGCTCGATGGACTCCGGGTTTATTTGAACTTCAATCCAACCATCTCATTCATCGTCTCTACAGATGAATTATTCACCAGACGTTAAAAGTTTTAAAATAATAAGTAAATATAAAATTAAACATGGCCATTACTTAAGGCAAGTATGACTGAAATGTTGATTCTACAAAGTTTCAATCCAACATTTCAGAAAATTTGGGCGAACGCTACACATATATAATTAACCACTGTAAATTTTGGAACTTCATTCTTTAGTAGTGTTAAATTAATTTCAATTATTTAATTAATATAATTTTGACAAAAAATTTAATAAAGTAAATAAATGTTAAATGATTTCCTCATATCATTTACAAGTTCGCCTATACCTTTTTGAATTCTCGTTTCTCGTTCCTGAGAAAAATTGTTGTTTACGCAACAGTAGGACATTCTTAAGTTTATGAAAATTCCACGAGAATAATATAATACCACGTTCCACAAGTTCAGTACATGACTTAACAAACCATAAAAATACAATAAACAGTTTTGCGTAATCAAAACGAAAATATGCATATTGTGGGGTTTAAGTTTAGGACCCGCATTAAGCATAGACAACTGAATAGTTCCTGTTCAAGGCACCACATTTGAACAAAAATATGCTTCTCGGACCTGAAATTGTTTAGTCACGTGTGTTTTTATTTATGGTTGTAAATAAAACTTACTGAAGTTTCATTACACAACTTTTCAGAGATTTCTAACGCAGATCAAATATTCAATAAATACTTTTTAAAGATAAATGGATATAAAAACATGTATCATTTCGTCATTAAGTTTAAAAAGATTGGAATAAAATTCAAAACAATTGTTAAAAAAGAATTTAAAATAATGCAAAATGCAGAAAATATAAAAGTCAGAAAACAGGGACAAACAAGTCATTTCTATTACTAGATATATCACAAAACCTTAAATACATTATTTGTACCTTTAAACAATAGGAGGGCATGAGATATTGTTTGAAAGTTAAGTTCCAAGACTATTTTTGGAAGAAAACATTAAGAAAACTGGGCGCCGAGGTAGCATAATGTTTTCGCTTCCGGCTCCGTGCTGAGGGTCCGGTGTTCTTGTGAAGAATCCCCAAGACCCAACGTGGTTCAGAGTCCACGGTAAAAGCTGTAGGTCCTCTCTTTCCATCGTTATCCTCATCATCCTACCATCAGAGTTAACTTATACCACCCGCTAGGTGCCTCTACCTCAGGAATGGGTCCCGTCTCGCTTGGCGGAATGATGTATGCCCCGAAGATAATAAGCTGTATGGGGTGGGTTAGGAACGACGATTACATTAAAAAAACGATAATTTTTTATATAAATGTTTCACTTCTTTTACTGAGAGAAGTTTTCATAAGCTGTGATTTTTTTGTGTAAAATATTTTAACGATAATTAGAGTTCAAAAATTTTAATTAACTGTCAGAGGTGCTATACTATCAGGACGTAGAAAAATATTCAAATTCGTTGGTAAATCACAGCATTGCAACCCCAATCTCATGATGTGCTGAAATGTGGTTGAATTAGGACTTGATAGCGTCTTCCAAATGACCTTAAGAATTATTTAACATAAAGAAAATTATAGATATTGATATGATTACCTATATCAAAGAAATATACCAAAAACTCTGTCAGCGAAATATTCTTGTGCTAAATATTATAAAGGCAGAAGCCAATCCAAACAACAGCAACTGGTACAAACAGTACATGTAATAAAATCTGACGGAGTTGGTTGCTAAGCAACAAACCTACTTACGTAATCTTTCTCTCCTCCAATCCACTCTTCCTTAACTCCATTCCCTACCCCACCTTCTTTTTAATTCCAGCGTGTCTTTATTGCTTAACAGTACATTTGGGAAATTACGTACCATTTTTTGAATTTTAAATTCATAAAAGAAATGCACAAATACCAGTTATTATACCGAGTCTTTCAGAATGTTTCATTAAATGTACACATTGCTCTGAATATTCAAAATAAGAGGGGTCATAAGGGTGGATGAATTTACTTTGAGGCGGGTTTACGGAAATTACATTCTGCGCACATGCCCCTTTGAATAGCTGTTGGAAAGACTCTTTTAACGTGCTCATGTACGATATGATAGGATTATGTAAACGACAAACAGTTAAGGAAGATTCTTATTTCCAATCTCTGCAAAACGCCATTTTAATGTTCGTGTTATGGTAGTGTCAACATGTTTAGTTTAAAGCAGCTGTAAATAAGATCTTAAAAGTCTGATGTATTGCATTTATATAAATGTTTCTACTCACTCTTCTACAAAGTATTCTTACAAAACTAATTCTTTTATATATATATATATACTTATTATTAATCCAAATAAAGTTCTTTACACATTCGTTATAGGTATAAGAAGGATGCAATGAACTAAAACGATAGTCAGATTTTTAAAAAGTGCATCGCTATTTGATGCTTTGAAATGCCATGCCCTTTGGATGCCTACGAAAAAAGGATACCAAATTTCCACTTGAAAAAAAGTTAGAAGTATTTTGAAATTGAAAACCAAATTTCAAATAATTATACGATATAAACTGTGTGCTTTACGAGTTATGCATTTTTTTGTGTTGTAGGCAAGATTTTGTCTATCACTTAGGATCTACAAATTGTACAAAATTATTCAAAACGAAGATGACTTCACAGGTTATTCCCAGAAAATTAAAGACATACATTTTGTCATGCAGATATCTTAAACGTGTGGTATTTTAAAGCAAATTGTTAGTCATTTTTGAGAGAATAACGAAAATTTTTCCGTTAAAGGGTAGTTTGGGGTGAAAGTATTTTATTGTAAAGCTTAGGGCCGTATTCATAGATTTCGCATAGGTCTGACTATCTCCAGACGCATTTGGTCCGCAACAAAGGCCGACCAAGTTTATCATATTCATAGACGATAAAAAGTCTCGGACCAAGAAAGGCCGTGGATCAGCAAGGAGAAAATGTTACACGACGAAGGAAGGTAGTTCTGCGCATGCGCTACTGCCATAGAGTAGTAAACTAACCACTCTTACTCCCTAGTTTTTAACTTTCTATGGTCGTTTCACAGCTGTTTTTTCATCGGTTCAGTGCTCACTCCTCGCCTTCAGCCAAAAACAAAACAAAACAAACAAAAGGAGATAACCTAGAAGCGTGCATAAAATGATCGGAGGAGGAAAATGCCTGTTTTACTTAATACAAAAAATGATGGATATTATTGAAAACAAATCGGTTTTGACAAACGCAAACACAAAAAAAGAGAAGGAATGGACGGAGATAATACGTATATATGTAGTTTTGTGCATGATTCTAACCTATTGCCAACCCTCTCTTTTTGGAAACGTTCCTATCCACCAGATACACAGTTTCATGGCATTGTGAATCATTTAAATACGAATTTAACTTACTGGAATAGCAAGTTTTTAAACTTAAAATTTCAGAAGCAAATTGTATTTAAATAGGAAGGAGCATTTGCTGTTATTAAAATCTCACCCTGGATCTTAACCAAATAAATATAGTGTGACAGTAATTATACAGAAATAATTACCTGAGGAAATTCTAATATATCATAAACCTTCCGGGAGTTGTAATCCTTTTCTCCTCGTCGGGAAAACGTAAGTAAAGCCTGAATTACTTCGAACTTAACCCAAGTGACTTAACTCAATGCGACATAACGTGAAGATCTTATGCATTGTATTAAATGGAGCTATTTAGGGTTGACTTAACGTGACTTACTTTAACGACATAACTTAAGAATTTGGCAGTGTCAAACTTTTCCTTCCCATTACGTCAAATTTAATGTGGCGTGGCAATTAGAACCAATCGGCTTGAAGCAGTAGCATGAAGTAAATAGAAGAACAATTAATAATTCAAGATTCATTCCCGTTACGTTAAGTGCATGCTAATTAGACCTTTACTGTAGCAGAATTTCTTAACTTAGTGTTACATCCCGTCATGTTACGTAAAGAGCATCGTAATCCCGGTTTAACGAAGGTAAATCTAGCAATGACACATGAGACATTATTATAATGCGGCTTACTGACACCTTACTAAGGTCAGTTGTGTTTTCTTGATACACTTCTCTTGAATAATATGGAAGTGCTATTAGCATCGTATCACTTGAGATACTCAAGCTTCGGTTATCGTCTCTGTCATATAGGTTAGGATGAATCCGTTTTATCAGCCTTCTTACCTTTGCTTTACTAAACCTGTATTTGTTTTGAAATTGAGGTCACCATACTTTCAATTATGTCTAATTTTGGTAGATAGTTTTACTCCAACGTCTCATTTCGCGAATTCTGCGTAAGCAGCTAGCCCATTACTCCAAAGTCATCCATTTTATAAAGATGGTCTGCCTTTAATCTACCCCTCTGAGGTAGACCAAAATTTGGTCCTGACCAAGGCGTTTGATCCCCGGACCAACGCAAGTCCCGGTCTATGAATAAGAAAATCGATAGTCTGCTGTAAATCCACCAGAAGTAGCAAGTTGCTCCGGACCAAAATCGACTATGAGTACTGCCCTTAAAGTTTTATCTTTGGAAGTCGCAGATTAAATACCAAGTTTGGTGCTTAATCGTTTTCGTTTTGCAGTATAGGCGCGCGCGCATACACACATATATTTTTTGTTTCTTCTAAGTATGACCTTTTTTATTTAAGGGAGTTTCAAAGAGCCCATTCCGGTCAAACCTCGTTATTGAATTTTTTTCTGGAATGTAATACTTCTTCTACTTACTGTAGGAATGTAGCAGAGAAAATAAAAAGACGTGTGACAAACCCTTATTTAAGTAAAAGGATTATTATTTCTATAGAATGTGCCATAAGGGTCACTTTGCTATTCTTTTACAAAGCGGAGCAACATATTCAATTGCAGCAGTGTCCTCTATACTAAAGAGGAGCTAACAAAACACTTTTCTTTCTAGTGTTTCGCTGTAGGCAGTAGCAATGCTGTGAAGGTGAAATGCACATACGATGATATTAAGAGACTAAGGAGGGACAACTCTAGGTGACTTTAACGAATTCATTTTTCACCAGGAAGCGAGAGATAGCCACCATGTCTTGCTGGAGAGTCGTAGCACTTCTGCTGTTTGCTGGCCTTGCTGCCGCTCATCCTCTGCAGGATGACATGACCATTAGCGAGGACACCGAAGTTGTGGAATCCACCGTCAGGGAAGTGAGAGCTCTGCCACCTTCCAATTTTGATCTTGAGGCTGCCGGAACCGAAGATTCTCACGGATACGAAGACTCTCACTCTGGAAAGGGCAAAGACGATGTTGGTTATCTCCGCACTAAGGACTCCAAGGGCGACAAGGGATATCAAAGGTTTAACAGCTTCCACAAGAAGGTAGGCACATACCGAGCAACTGATTTTTAATGTTGAACAAGCTTGTTGTGTGGAGAGGGTGTATATATACTTTAAGTCAGAAAATTTCAATTAGTACATTGAAAAGGCTTGACGCTACTATCTTTCATATACACGATGTACATAAATTAATTATTACAAAACTGCTAGATGTAGTAACCCTCTGTTTTCTGCATTGCATTTGTGAACTCAAACAGTGTCATTAATCTTTCAGCTATCATTTTTATAGCAACATATCCTTTGTTATTCAGTAAAACGGAGTTGCAGCAGAAACAAAATCAGTTTGTAGTTTGGTATGTCAACAGGGAATCAATATTTCAAATACAAAGAAACTTCATAACGACGTACCAGTGGGTACCTCCATTATCAAGAGCTGGTACAGCATGTGTATGGAAATTGGTAGTCTTTTGACAAGACAATAACTGGAAAACCTGGTATAAGTGGTGAAGATGTCGAAGGAGTTTACGTATAATTTCAGCGAAGTCCATTCGGAGAGCGTCTGAAAATTGCACTTCATAGGGTGTTGTGTAAGAATCTTCGGCTGTATTCGTATAAACTGCAGTTTCTGTAACTCTAAAACCCGATGATACGCAAAAAAATATTTAATATTGTGTTGACATCATTTGGATCACATTGTTTTCTGCTCTTCATTTGTTCAGAAAGACACAATGTCCGGAGATCAAGATCCGTGAATCCTCATGTGGTTGTTGAAATGTAAATAGTCCGAAGGTGAATGAGTTGTGCCATGTTGTATGATAAGGTCTTTGGGACATTTCTTTTATCAAGAGGCTATTGTTAATGCAGTAAACCATACTGACATGCTAAAACAATTTTTTCCCACAAAAAACGGAATATTCACATACAAACATAATTTTCCAGCAAGATGGTGAAACATGCCACTGGGCCTGCAGTGTTTATGATTCTTGGGATTGGTCGTGATGGACCCAAGCTCTGGCCTCTTCGCTCACACAATATTATGCCCTCAATGCTGTGGTGTTAGTTAAGTTTACGTTACTCCAAACATGATACGAAATACATGGAAAAATCTTGACAACCTTCTAGAAATGCTACCAGTGACTAGAGGCCTCCATGTTGAAGTGATCACAAATGAATCAAATCAGAAACTAATGAAACGTTTTTGAGTTCCCAAGTGCAATCAGAAAACAGCAAGTTGCTATCTCTAATAATTAATTACTGAAGTCGGTCAAGGATTTATGTACACCCTAAATTTGTAGAAAAATGCTTTGGCTAGAGGAAAAGATTGGTAACCACGCTGTCGAGGAAAGCGTAGGGAATTTAGAAAGGCTGCCCTAAATATTAACTTTTGGTGGTAATATTAGTTACTAGGACACTTCATTCGTGTATCTGTGACAGGATTTTTATTGTTTTATGAAGAAAGTAAAGTAGATAAAGGTGCTTTAACGTTGTACAAAAGAACTTAAACATTTACTACTACACAGTTAAAAATAAACAGATACAGCATCTCAAAATAGCATCGAGCGTGGTCGCTTCGCAATGACGTGAGAGACTTGCATTCGGGAGGTATAGTTCTATAGTTCGGAAACAACGAATTAGTTGAAATGTTGTTAGTATTTAGAGAGTATTATGTGATTTTAGAGAACTACGAGCACTTTATATTCAAAGATTTCCAATTATACGACTGGATTAATATATTTTCCATCAATTTGAGCAACGACTAACCAGGCTCGAGCCACCAGTACAAGTGACTATATTGCTGATGGCTTACTTCCAGGCTGTCGAGTTTCCTCAGGACAGCACTGAATTACTGTCATTGTATATGATCAGAACATTTTAACGCTTAAACCACGTCTTAAATATTGATAAAATAAAATCCAATGTTTCAAGAGAGTTTCATCTCACCTTCTCAGGAATCTACCGCCTGACTGTCACACTGTCAGGCGCCAAATATCCTTAGGAAGGGGAAGGGGACACACCTGAAACTTCATCCTTAAAACGTGGTTTAAGCCACAAACTATTCCATTATTGACAGCAGCAGCCACAAAAGGTTACGCCCTATATTAATGTGACTATTTTAATCGTGAGAACAAAACGCAATAATTCTGAATTGCTGCAGGTGACACTTAGCCGATTACAGGATCTGGGAATATGCACAATCATACTAGTAATGCAACACCGTTAACGTTGCTAACGACCTAACGAAGGCTGCCTGGTACTGACTACTTTGTTTCATGTGCTTTGTATTACACAAGTATTTGTTTCTGAGCACAATAACAATAGGAAAGGTAGAATCTGACGACTGAAAAATTCAATGTCAGAGCCGGGATTTGCACCACGGATCACCCGATTTCCGTCTGGTTGCTCTACTCACTGAGCTACCATGGCAACCTGCCGGTACGACATTAAATTCCCTAAATGATTCGCATTTTTTCCGATAAACCACATGGAGATTTCAAATTGTATTGAGATGACATACCCTAATGGCAACTTAGAATGCTGTAAGTACTTCAAATCCCGGGCTTAATAGTTTCGAGTACTATTACACAATAATAATGGTTTATAATAATTTCCAAATATTCTCCATGTCTTTGGGAAGTGTTCCCTAGGTGTAATAGAGTATATTTCTCGCACGTGTGCGACAGTTCATTTGCCCACGGTTGAATGCTCTCATAAGTTTCACATTCAGGCGCACTTGCCCCTTACAATCCAATACCTGATTTTTGTCACTACTAAGGTTACGCCATTCATTCTCTAGTACGAAGCGACAGTAAAGTCGTGTACAAGATTAGAATTCATCCGTAACAACCAGGACCTTTCTTTAATAATAATTGCTTGTACCTTTCCTGCAATTTTATTTTTGCTTGAAGGAATACAAATGAAGTCCTTGGTTGAATACATTGCGGCCCTGCACAACAGACCGCTTCTTCCCCCGCAAAGAAATTCAATTCCAAGCCGGTTTTCACTTCGTACTCTATAGAAAAAGTGAATCCTTGCAGAAGCAATGGTTTATCCTTTTGCTTTCATCTGGTCGAGGGTTTTTCTGTGGAAAAAGAGCGGTACCAGCTTTAAGCTGCCGGTGGAACAAAAACTGCAGTTTCAACAGAGTTGAGAAGTTTTCGGACTAAACGGGAACTACAAAAGGATTCTTCCGCACCTTTGTGTGGAAATATTCATCTAACCTACAACTAAAGTACCCTTTTTGGTGCAAAAATAAATGCTTATTACATCCCACGGGATTTACTGCAGTCCATTTCCAGCTCTTCCGATAAAGGCAATAGTAAATCTTTGATAAAGTAATACATTTTGCATATTTTGGATCAATAAAATTGTACCGTACATATCTTCAGAAACGATTGTATTGTTATGCCGTTAGTATATAGATGATAAAACAATCCTGCCTGGAAATTAGTCGTTAACATATTTAATGCTGAGATTAGATGCTGAGTTGCTCATAAGATTCCGCGACGCTTAGTCTAATGGCAGTCTCTTTCTGGTGGCTTAGCTTGAACTATTTTTACTTTCTGTACTACGTGTAGTAAGTAGGGGAAGTATTGTATTCCACCCAAAAATTCGATACCGAGATTTCACCGGAAATATATGTTTTGAGACTCCCTGAATAAAAAAAAAACATTTTTGGAAACATATCCGTGTGAGTGTCTGTGAACAGCATAATTCAGAAACGAACAGTCGGATAAACACCAAACTTGGTATTTAGGTTCAGTATCTTCCAGAGATGCGAAACGAAGATTTTCAAGAAAATCCTCCCACCCCAGATTACCCTTTAAATGGAACATTTCTCGAAAATTTTAATTTTCTCAAAAATGGCAAAAACGATTTTGATTAAAATATCATATGTTTAAGATATTTTCATGACAAATAAAATGTATATCTTGAATTTTCTGGGAATGTCTCCAAAAGTATTCTTCATTGTGAACAACTTTTGCATAACTGGTAAACCATAAGAGATAGACAAAATGTTACTACATAAAAATGTAGATCGCGTTAAAATACACAATTTATGTCATATACATTTTTTTTGTTGAATGAACCATTTTCGAGATATTGCTTGTTATTCCCTTAAATTTTTCAATACTTATTTTCTCGAATGGGAATTCGTTATTCATTTTTTTTGTTTGGATATGCAAAGAGTATTAATCTGTCGCAAAGAGAATGGTGCTTCACATAGCAACCAGCTATTAAGAGATATGTATATGCTTAAAGGCTACTGTATTTCTATATTGCCGTTGCAAATACAAAACAAGCGGAACATATTCTTAGAACTGGTCGCTATGTGTAAAATGTAATTCTCTTTGCATGTCAAAAGGTCGTTTCTGCAAATGTTTATCTCGATTAATATGAAATAGATGGAGAATAAGAGTTTGTAAAAACAGTTTGTGCAAGAGTAGGGAAAGTCATGTGAGTGTAACACATCAGATATTTTTAAGTTCCATTTATGCCCGGCCCTTAACTAAAATTGTTTTATCCTTTTGGACATATTATTGCCTATAGGCAATGGTGTTCTCTTGTCGTTGGATTTCTGATAAACTTTGAATTTTAATCATTAGATCACACGCACATTCGCACTCTCATTCGTACTTCCAGATTTTTAGGAGGAAAGGCTAGAGAAAAATTCCCACTCTCACCCGGGAATCGAACCTGCGTTCCCTCACACAGCAGACTGACTACCGGGGAAACGATTTTTATGATATTTCTAAATAATTAATTGAGATAAAAGCAGAAAATCGACCTTTTGAATAATTAACAACACCTTCACTAAAATTTCGAAATGCATCCTCGCGCATGTTAACCTGTTTTGTTTGTAGGCAGTGGCATCGTACCAACCTGGAGCTGTACAAGAAATCAGTTGACCCGTATTTTGTTATTGTTCAGTTGTATTTTTGTATCAGTCTTAAAGGGAGATTAAAAGTCTATCCGGTCAATGTTCCATCTGCGAAATTCCAGACCCATTATATCAGAAATTTATTAAGATACAATACTGATTTTTTTAGAATATACATGAATATCTTTTAAGGTCGCTGATTCATCTTTATCGAAAACTTTATACCTTTTTTGGTTAAATTTATTAGTAATTAGTTTTAGAAAACTAACCATCCATCTTATTAACAGTAAAGCAGATCCACAACAACACGTAGAGGTTGTTTTTAATATAATAAAATTAAATTTTGCTATCTTCAATAGGTTCTGAGAAAAAGGATCATTTGTACAAGAAAATGTCACTCACAGACGTTGAGAATACAAACTCGCATGTTTTTTCAAAGAAAGAAACCATTATATTTGTAGAGTAAAACTCTAAAAGGTGGGTTTGCCTCTCTGCTCCAAGTGTGTAGGGGTTATATTTTTTTCTGTGAAGCGATGTAGAAGTCACAGTACAAAAAGACAAATGCAGTAGCTCAATTAAAAATATATTTAAAATATAAGAATTGTGCTTGCAAGTAAAATATATAAAAATGAAAGAATAAATTCCAATTTATAATACTGTTCCAAAAACTATAAATGTCATATTTTGAACATTAACTTGGAGTGCTCATAGTGAAAGGTATTATTTTGCTATAATGCCTCATTAGGTCTATAAGCACCCAACGAGTTCATAAAGCACGAGGACGATACCGAAAGTTTTAGAATGCCATGTTTCTAAAAACAAATGATTTTTTTTTGTAATTGATGGCATGTAGTTTTTTCGATTTGTTCTAATTGTTTGTTAATTATCATCACTTTAAGATTTTGTGTTCACCCAAAAATGAGTTTAACTATTTCCAGTTACGACTTTTTAAATCGTCATTAACACCTAAAAAATGTGAAGATCTGCTTAGAATACATTTTGCGAAGAAACCTATTCTAAGGCAACAATTTGTAATTAGTACCTAAAGATTAGCGCTCTGGACCCTCCAGCATACAGCTCTGACCTAGCACCTTGTGATTTCTTTTGTTTCCAAAAATTAAAGATAGAATGCGTAGATTCACTTTTTCGTCTCAGATGAAGCAGTGAAACATTATAAGAGACTAGTTTCTGGAGTGCCTCAGGAAAAGTGGCATTATTGCTTTAACGACTGGATTCATCAAATGCAAATTGTGTATTTATGTTAAGGGGAATTAACAAAATCATTTAAATTCTTTGAAACTAATCCCTGTTTGATTTTCTAAACTTTCTTCTAAAAATTTTCATTACTGCTCTTTTATAAATTATGGAGAGAAGGTACCAAAATATGAATTCAGAAACAAAAATATTAATCTCATATCTGAGATAAGGTTCCTCAAATTTTCTAAAAATGCCGTTATTTGCTTAAGCTTTGAAAAAATTTTAAACTTTTTTCTACAAATTTTCATTACTGCTCTTTTATAAATTATGGAGAGAAGGTACCAAAATATGAATTCAGAAACAAAAATGTTAATCTCATATCTGAGATAAAGTTCCTCAAATTTTCTAAAAATGCAGTTATTTGCTTAAGCTTTGAAAAATTTTAATTATAAAACGAATGCCTAAGTATCTGTCAAAATAAACAGTCAGTAATCTTCAAAGAAACACATTCATAATTTTGGGAGAGTTTCGGCAATTGTTTTATAAATCATTTGATCGAATCATTCATACATCAACAATGAACTCACTTAAAAACAATTTGTAATGGGCTTGGAGAAAACCTGATGCCAGCATTTGTAAATGTACACACTCGCGGGTAAATGCAAGCGA
Organism: Deroplatys truncata; assembly: GCA_030765065.1. NCBI lineage: Eukaryota > Metazoa > Arthropoda > Insecta > Mantodea > Mantidae > Deroplatys > Deroplatys truncata. Next base: position 282,902,104 of record CM060975.1, read on the forward strand.
TTTATTGTAAAAGTGGTAGGATTCTATTCTTGTCCCATGCACCAAGCAATAAGCTATCTTTTAACCAGTAGCTGCGAACATTCACTGAATTTCTTGCTGTTTCCGCAACATGTGTTTTTGACAGTATATTTGCGTTATACGTTTGTCAGAGAATTATTATTACAATAAATTAATATACTGATACCTACTAGGCTATCCATATCAACTGTTGCCTATTTGTGCTCTTTGATGAACTGACCATCTGTCTCTATTTCCAATTTGAACTTCAAAATGATTAGAAAGATGTTTCCAGGTGTAGGGTATAGAACGGAGGGGGACACCTCGCACACTGTGACTTAGAGTACATTCACAATGAATTGTAAGCGCTAACGTAAGGCAGCAAAGCGCAGGCGTGAGAGAAGACCATTCACAATGCAGCCGTAGGCGTAACGCAAGAAGTTGACACGGGCTTCTAGATCCTTAAACTAATTGTGGAAATGTTCCGAGTGCACCGTAGGTTTCAAATTGAATGATACAATAAACAATACTAAATAAAAAGTTCACTCAATATTTTATACATAAATAGGTCCAAAAATAATTACATACGCCCAACTGCCGCCCATAGCGTTAGTGACATCACGACGTTTGACCAAAACATTGAAAGTAGTTGTGCAAGTACTATGGAAACTGCAGCAAGTTATGTATGTGATGATACAGCTGTACAAGTTATATTAATGCAATGTTCATTATCTCTTTGCGCCTTATGATTTGTGAGCTAAGAAATCTGGTGCAGATGCTGGGCTCAACCATTAAATGAAACGAGGATTCAGTAAGGAGACTACCATAACCTCTTGAGAGAAATAAGAGATAGTGACCCACAACAATTTGTGTGGCACGGCCAAATGGAAGGGTGCGTGCATGTTCATTAGACGGCCTAAAGTCCCGCATCGAGATCGTCTGCTGTTGAACAACAGGCAATGCAAAGAGAAAGAAATGCAGAATTCTTCCTCTATGCACGCAACGCAAGCATAAAGTTTGGAGTTTGCAAACTCTTGCATTGCGTGACTCTATGTGAATGCTTCCCTCAAATAACACAGATGTAAAGTCTTACACTTATGCTACGTCTACGCTTAAATTTCATTGTGAATGGACCCCTATTGCGATTACCACCCCTCACAAGAAAGGGATCTAGTAAAGGAACCACAGAGGCTATAGGCAGATAGGTTGCAAAGACGCGCAGAAGTCAGGCATAAACTGTCCCGTTATTAGAGCTTCCTAGAGAGGGCTAAGAACGGCCCGTTGAACCAAGTAGCACTCTAGTGTCCACGTGGAATACTGCCACGAAACCTAGAAGTACCTGAAACATAAGAGAAAGAGAGAGAGAGAGAATGATGGAAAGGAAATCGTGGTATATAAGAAACCGTCCTAGCATTAGCCTACCGATCAGGGAAAACCACGAATAACCAAGATCAGAGTGGGCGGTCGACGGGAATCGAACCCGTAACCTCCCGAATACGACCCTTGCACGTTACCCCGAAGCCAATATCGTGAGCATTTCTCTTATCCCACTGGGATCCCGCTTTATTGTCCAAGTTGACCATCAAAGCGCTTTCTGATCCTGCCATAAAGGAGCTGTAATCCCTTTTGAATCTGTTCCGTTCAGTAATACCTTTCCTTAAACGAACACGTTCCGTCTTCTATCAGAGGTAAATGAATGCATTTAAGCACACTGACTCCGCAAATCCGTGGCACGGAGGTAATGTGTTTCACTTCCATCATGTGACACAGGGTGCAATTACAAGTTGGAAGAAGTTACCTGAATGGGCTTTCCCCGGAGTGTTTCTCTCACCAGAAAGACAAATATCAAGTAACTTTTGGAGCCTAAACCTTCGGTCTTATCTGTGTTATAATTAATCGTCCATTTCACTGAAGACCTACCATGTCTGAGCAGTAAAATATGAGTTAACTTGACACATTAAAGAATCTTAAAATGAAATTAAAGCTCACTTGGAAAATATATTTGTTTTATATAACAATTATTACTGAACCAAAGCTGACATTTCTGGATTTCGCATTAAAAAGGTTCGATCTACAAAATTTCTACCACCTATTATGCTTCATACACATCTGTAATTTTGTGTCCCCAAAACAGAACGTTTTAGAGTGTAATTAAGTGTAAGCATTACACTAAACTTAACGATTAATGTGAAATAACTACTGATAACTTTATCTAAAACATCTGTCTACATTGCTCAAATCTGACACAGTAGTTCTGTCAAGTATATTGAAATGTTGTTAACTTTTCATGCTTACAAATTTAAAGGCTTAAATCTTAAATTTCGGTCATTTTGTTATCTAATGCAAAGATTATTCAGGTGGAACAGTTATTTTTCTGCAGGAAAAGTTGTTTCTCTTAAGAAAGCGACATATTCTGTGTCCACTTCAAGAATAACACATGTAATCAGACCTCAAATATTTTCCATTACTATAGTATTTAAAAAAATAATTACAATTTTGGACAACAAACGGAAATAGGATTAAAACACAACTTTTTAAAAATAGCTGCACACAAAATTATCCAGCCTGGCTCCGTAGCTCAGTCGACAGACATGTTACCCCCCTGTGCGAGGGGCCCCGGGTTCGATTCCCGGCTGAGGGTGAGAATTTTTCTCTAGCCAAGATTATTCTCTATCCTTCCCAGAGTCTGGAAGTATGAATGTGTGTGTGTGTGTGTGTTTTCTAACGCTTAAAACCCAAAAAGTGCAAGAAACCCAACGACAAGAGAATACGAGTTAACACCATTGCCAATAGGCAATAAGTTCCAAACGAAAAGCTGCCGATAAGATCAATGTAGTTAAAGGCGGAACATAAATGCAATTAAAAAAATCTGATGTGTTACACTCACATGACTTTCGCTACTCTTGTACAAACTGTTTTTACAAAAGCTTATTCTCCATATGCTTCATGTTAATCGAGATATCGAGATGTTAGCCTTATTGCTAATTTTCTTGTAGATGCAAGGGGAATTGGTAGGCTTTAAAGCTAGAGACAAATATTTTAAGAGCTGGTTGCTAAGTGGAATAATCCAATCCCTTTGCATTACCAGGACAAAAAAAATGAATAACGAATTTGAGAAAAAGTACAAGTATTGGAGAATTTAAAGGAATAACAAGCAATATCTCGAAAATGGTTCACTCAACAAAAAATCTATGACATAAGTTGTGTATTTTAACGCGATCTACATTTTTGGTGTAGTAAAGTTTTATCTATCTCTTATGTTTACCAGTTATGCAAAAGTCGTTCACAATGAAGAATACTTGTGGAGACATTCCCAGAAAATTAATGATATACATTTTATTTGTCATGAAAGCATCTTAAATATATGATATTTTAATCAAAATGCTAGAGTCATTTTTGAGAAAATTAAAATTTTCGAAAAATATTCCATATAAAGGGTAATCTGGAGTGGGGGAATTTTCTTGAAAACACCAAGTTTGGTGTTTATCCGATGTTCGTTTCTGAGTTATGCTCTTCACAGACACACACACGGACATGTTTCCAAAAATGCTTTTTATGGATTCAGGGGGTTTCAAAACATGTATATCCGGTGAAATCTCGGTATCGAATTTTTGGGTGGAATACAATACTTCGCCTACTTACTGTACGTAGAAGAGAAAGTAAAAATTAATATCCTTCAAGAATATTTTTAGTCAACACTTCTGTTTCATTACAGTTTCTGTATGATTTGGTTTTCATATCTTGTAATGTGGTACTGTTATGCAGGGTGGAGATTCCTATGGATTCCAAACGGAATCCTCGTTTGGTAGAGCGGGCGGCGGCGACAAGAAAGGCCAGTATCACAACAATGGTGCATACTCTGAGGCAAAGGAAGACGGCGACGAACAGGAAGGCGCCCACTCAGGTGGCAGCGACGAACAGGAAGGCGCCCACTCAGGTGACACCGACGACGGTTCCGATGAGGCAGAGTACGAGGGTGCTGGCAGCGATGATGACGGCAAGGTGTACTACAGAGGTTCCGGATCCATGGGCGATCACGAAGAGTACGACCACACAGCTCTGAGAGACGGCAACGACAACCATCGCTACGGGGAACATCACGAAGGCGAAGGCCGCAGCTACGGATCCGACGACCACACAGCTCTGAGGGGCGGCAGCGATAAATATCGCTACGGAGGACAAAGTGAAGGTCAAGGCCGCAGCTACGGATCTGACGACCACACAGCTCTGAGGGACGGCAGCGGCAAATATCGCTACGGAGGACATGAAGGCGAAGGTCGCAGCTACGGATCTCGTGAGGATGGTCGTTACGGATATCGTCAATAGGGAAGTACAGGGGTAGCAAATACATTATGATCCGCAAGTATTGCGAATGTGGTGGGGTACTTCACTTAAGGAATGAGATTTCGGGCCAGGTATACATCCTAGTCACTCATCTGTATCTGATATAATGCCTTTGTCTTTCCACGGTAGATGGCAGCTCCTAGGGCTGCATATTACAACCAAAACCAAAGTTGTGGGTTAAAATAGAGTTATTTAGCAATCAAAGCTTTTGGAATCCAAAATAGTTCCCTAATGGCATCCAAAGTAACGTAACAATTGAATGACTTGCCTATGAGTCCTTTTAGAATCGAAACTGAGTTAGAGATATCATCTTTTCACCAGTTTTACGTTGTATGGTGCGGTTCCAAAATTCGTGGCTTCCTTTAAAAATGTATTTAAACACTCCAAGGTTTTGCAATTTGGACAAATTCTATGAAACGGATCATCAATTTAGATGTTTTTCCATGTTTTAAACAAATCTTAGATGGACTTAACGACTAGGGAAATCGAGAACTTGCATAAAAATTACTCTGATATTACTAGAGTTTTTAATCAGGTTTCCTCGTTTTATCTTTGTTTCGTAAACAAACCTTTCATTAAAATCACCTCCTTTTTCTGAAAAAAAGAAACATTTGCTTTCAGAGAGGAATTAATGGAGTAATTCCTGTCATTTGTGATCATGTTCTATATACATGTGTTAAAGTATCTGTTGCTAATGTTATCTTTGTTGTTATTTGTTGTTATTGTTAAATAAAGTTGTTGACCAAAGAAATGTGTATTTTATCACACCAAATTCCACAGACATCCTTATAAACCAAATTGTGCAAAGAGAGTCAATATTTCTCAGGGGCAGGATCAAAGATAGGTCCGATTTGCAGCTTAACAATGTCTTCCAGCAGCCCTCGTAAATGAAATGATAAAATATTAACTTTTGAGGATTTAGCACCTGTCATTGCATACTCTGCAATTCCAATTTACTTTCAACAGATTGTATCGTTTCATAATTTGGGTTACACTGGATTTCCACGGCATTCACACTTCCACATTTCCTTCCGCAGCCAGTGGCCGCGCAAGGGGTAATATAAAAAGTGTCAATACCACTGAAGAGCTGGTTTCTCAATCTTCCCAATACTTAATCCTTGCATTTCTAACAGTAGTCTCTCCCTTTTCCTCCGATTTTCAGATCTTCACATCCTGACAGCGCTATAAATCATATACCTTGCTGCTTGAAGGTTTTACTTTTCTGTCTTTGTATCTGACAAGGAAATCTGGTATTTCATTTGGGTTCCAACGTTAGCTGGCTGAGGAGGTCCACTTCTCGGAAATTCTAACTGATTTGGCCCAAAGAATATTTAGGAACGTTATCGAACGTTGAAGTTTCTATCAGTTGGCTTTGGGCTCAATGCGTTGAGCCACTCACCAGAGTGGTCTTTCTGATGTGCAGCCCACTACGGTGTTGGTGGGCTGAGAGAGTGTTATAAGTAGACACAGGCAAAATATTAAAAAACTTCTTCAAAAAATAAGATTATTTACAAAAATAGAGACTATGAAGTACAAAAACCCAAAATATTATAAAATATATATTTTAAAACCAAAAAGAAATCTTTCACCTTTATGGAATTGGGGTAGGTTTACTACATGTTTAAAAAAGTAAACTCTTAAAGTTTTGTCCATATTAATAAACTATCAAATTAAATACGACTTACAAGATGTTTACAGACTTCAATAACTCTACAACACCTAAACTTAGAAAAAAAACAAAAAAAAATCTGATGTGTTACACTCACATGACTTTCTCTACTCTTGTACAATCTATTTTTACAAACGCCTATTCTCCATATGCTTTATGTTAATCGAGATATCGAGATGTCAATCTTATTGCTAATTTTCTTGTAGATGCAAGGGGAATATGGTAGGTTTTAAGCGATGGTCAAATATTTTAACGCTGGTTGCTATGTGTCGCATTCCATTCTCTTTGCAAGTCCAGGACATAAAAAAATGAATAACGAATTTGAGAAAAAGTATAAGTATTGGAAAATTTAAGGGAATAACAAGCAATATCTCGAAAACGGTTCACTCAACAAAAGAAATGTATATAACATAAGTTGTGTATTTTAACGAGATCTACATTTTTTGTGTAGTAAAATTTTGTCTATCTCTTATGGTTTACCAGTTATGCAAAAGTCGTTCACAATGAAGAATACTTTTGGAGACATTCCCAGAAAATTCGAGATATACATTTCATTTCTCATGACATTGTCTTAAACATATGATATTTTAATCAAAATCGTTAGAGCCATTTTTGAGAAAATTAAAATTTTCGAAAAATGTTCCATGTAAAGGGTAGTCTGGGGTGGGGGGATTTTCTTGAAAACCTTCGTGTCGCATCTCTGGAAGATACTGAACCTAAATACCAAGTTTGGTGTTTATCCGACTGTTCGTTTTTGAGTTATGCTGTTCACAGACACACACACACACAGACACACACACACACACAGACACACACACACACAGACACACACACAGACACACACACACACACACAGACACACACACGGACATGTTTCCAAAAATGCTTTTTTTGGATTCAGGAGGTCTCAAAACATGTATTTCCGGTGAAATCTCGGTATCGAATTTTTGGGTGGAATGCAATACTTCCCCTACTTACTATACGTAGTAGAGAAAGTAATAAGTTACTCGTTGCTTTGTTATTGTTCTATGTTAATAGCATACCAATAAAAGCACGGAAAATAAGAACTTCGCCATGACGTCACATAGAGGAAAAACTACTGTTCTCAACTGCACCTGACTTGTTGGAAACAGTAACTTGGATTTTATAAAAGTATTTCACAGAAAACTTCCCGAATAGAACATCTGGAAAGCGCGGTTAACTATTAACGGAAATTATTTAAAATCGAAAAAGCGGAAACCTTATAAAATATGAAGAAATATGAAAATTTTCTTAAAATATGAAGGTTTTACCAAACTATTATGAAATATGAATTTTTTTGTCACATGCCTTGAATTTTACTCGCAGCAAAACGTAAACATACTTGCTCCCATAATGATAGCAAGCATGGTTCAGAATATTAAATTTGATATTTTGCCTGTTTGTAGTTATAAGCGAATCTACCCACGATGGGTTGTTGGGTGGCGGTGTAATTTGAGGTGGTGGCAGTGAAGGGACGCGACAAGTTTATCTCCTCGACGATTGTGGCCAAGGTGTAACGGTCCTTCTGCACAATTGTTGTGACTTTTTCAAAAATATGTTTGTTTATGAGGTTTTTATTATCATTTTGAGTTGAAGCATCTCTTGGAAGGATTGTGTAGGAGCTCAGCTTTGGCTCTGATATCAGTGGTTTATCGCATTCTTACGTACCGTCCACGCGCGCCACTGCTCGAAAATGCGCCTAACATAAACCATTTAAATTAGTTAGAAATAGGCCACCTCTGCCAGCTAACCGTTCAGTAATTGCAGTGTTCCTTGCAGGTGTAAAGGAATTAAAGTAAGCACTTATAAAGACAACAAAGAACTCCAAAGACTTGTCGCCAGTGCGATCGTTTATGAGTGATAGATGACAACCAAGACTCAGTATCAATCTGGAGAATTCTTTTTTTGTCTACTAATATACATCCTTCGTTTTGCTTGTGGTTTTCTCTATATCTGCACAGAAGAAAATGTAATTGATGCAGTAGTTACGCTTTGGATATGAAGATCTTCAACGGATCAAGAAAATACTAGATATTTAGATTTAGGTCAGATATGAGCCTCTGAATTGCATTTCACTGCGATTTTCTTGCCAAATATCTTTTATCACTATACACATTTATGAAGACCCGGTTGTAACTTCTTTGCGGTTGTCCATGTACAAACCCACTCTTTTGTCTCAAATATCAAGAATATACTATATGTAAAATCAATGTGGAAGATTAAGCAAATACTGAAAACCGTACTGAAGTCAACTAAATAGTTTGGTTATAGCAAAAGTGTTAACTGTAGGAATAATTTCAATTCCGTTACGTAAGAGTGTGTCCGAGTACCACAAAGGTAAAAGTTGCTACCTGCGGTGTGAGAGGATCCGGGTTCGATATCTCGTACCACTATGAGGTTTTTCTCATGCAGAGAAAGTGACCTCGTGAAGTCATTGGGAAGCACAGGTTTGGTCCAGGGGACCAGGAGCCTACCACATGTTATCCCTAATATTGCCCTATGCCCAAAATGTCCTTTGTGGACGGAGGCAGCGATCATGCGGTTGTGTCAGGTCCCTCTTGAACTTTGTACCAAGCAGTTTATTGGATATGTCGATTACAATGAAGAAGGTGTAGCCTGTAAGGTATGCAGAGAATACCAGTAAGGAACAGTTAAGAACAGGATTCTAATCGATGACTTTATGTTATAATTAAATTATTAGCATACAGCATATTGATACGTGTGTTTTATTCGCTCTTTGGCATGATATTTTTAAAATATGTGAGTGATTAAAAAAATAATATTGTTTAAATTATAGAGTAAGTGAAAATTTGTGGATTTGCTTGTTAGAAAAGAAAGGAAAATTATTCGTTTAAAGTTTGAATCGAAAGGTCTTATCGATATCTTTTGCTAACAGTTATTCCAGAAATTATGTAATTTAACATATCTTTTATATAACTACAACATTTACATAAATAATAACTTCTAAATTATTTGCACTAGCTGCATGAAATTTTATAGATACTTAAAAGATAACCTTGCTAGTATGTGACTAAGTTTCAAAACAGTTATTATTGTTGTAGAAATACGGAATTTGAAAATTTCATCATAGGGTTCGCCTGGCCGAGTGGTTAGACCGCTCGCCTCTCACCGAGGCGGCCCGGGTTCAATTCCAGGGACCCGCATGTGGGATTTGTGGTGGACAAAGCGGCGTCTGGGCGGGTTTTCTTCGGGTTCTCCGGTTCCCCCCGCCATTCATTCCACCAACTGCTCCATCCATTTCACCATCATTTCGTTTCATTTACTTCCTTCTTCCCATACCAGGCATCGGGCTGATCACCCATCCTGGACATTCTGTCTCATCCACGAGTGTCTGCTCTCGACGGGCCTCTGACCCCAGGCACCCGCCTGTAAGCTCTGCGGGGTGTAAGTCCTACATAAGAGGAGTTGTCTTTAATAAAAGTTGCTTGATATTATGGGGGAAAGAAAATGTCATTATGTTGTGTTAGGAAGACGTTATGATGGTCATTTTAGGGTTAATTTGCATTTTGTATATTGTTTTCTCATTAGAAAATGGTCTATAAAAAGCCGTTTATTTTGTGTTGAGGAATAAGGATATATATATATATAAAAATGTTGGTTCCCAATTGCGAAACGTAAATCACCATCCGTGGATGGTCTAACTATTCATTGCCTTTTTCGTACACATCCATTCAGAATGTTCGTTGTTATTTACGTTGGTGTAAGAACGACTGTAAAGTGCGTTATAAAAATGTGTTTACCTTTTTATGAGGAGTGAGAAAACTACATAAAAGAAGGTTGGTTCCCATTTAAAACATTAAATTGACCCTAAAATAACCATCACAATGGCCTCCAAATAAAACCACTAATGGCATTTACTTCCTCCATAATATCAAGGATCTTTTATTCAAGACATTTCTTTCTACAATCTTGGTTTTAGAAATATTGTACAGTCTCAACTTAAATGATCCAGCCTATTTGTCGCTTGGAGTCGCTGGCGCTGCATTGCATGTCGTCAAGGTGCTGTACACAGAATTATTGTACAACGTAATTGCATGATGTTCTGCATTGGTAAATGGAAGGCATGTAGATGTTAAGAAGAAGGTGAAGAAAAGTAGGGAAGCTGGAAATGCAGAGAATGTGAAGGAAAAGTTACGGCAAGCGTTAAAGCTACGGGTACGTCATCTTGTTGAAGGCTTTAGAAGAGACGCGTGAATTAAATCCGAGCTAATACGGCGGGAATGATATGCGGTAGTTAAGTCGTACTAAGGGAGGAGCAAGGTATAGAAAACACGACGTGCGCTTCTACACAAACTATTGTTTTGTGAAATCTGCTCCAGATTGAAATATAGAACAATTACCCATACAAATGCTATTCCGTCTCGAAACTGCCGCTCTTCTTATCCGCGTCCTTCGCCCAAACTTTCCCATGACAATTTCTATTCAACCCCAGAAACTTAAGCTTCTCCCTTTAGAGTATGTGACATGAGACAGGGGTTGGGAATTAATTGCACAGGTAGCTGAAAAGGCTGCGTGTACAAGCAAGCGAGTTCAGTACCGATGACGAAAAACTGCAAATCTGCTCTTTAGAGAGTCGGGCTTAAAGGACTGCATAGTTAGAAAAGTAGAATCGGAGTGAAAAATTCAATGCCATACCGGGATTTGAACCATGGATCTTTCTATTTCGGTCCGGTTGCTCTAATTAGCTGAGCTACCGTGGGAACATGTTGGCACGATAAAATCCCCAGTTGACTCGCATTTTTTCCTGGTAAATCACAAGAGAACTCATATTCCTTTTGAGATGACACACTCCAATGGGGCCGAGCGTGATAGCCCCGCGGTAACGTGTGAAGTTCGTATTCGGGAGGTCTTGGGTTCGATTGCCGGTGGCCACCCAATCTGACAATGGGTTTTTCGTGGGCTTCCCTGATTAACAAAGGCAAATCTTGGAGGGGTGCACTCTACCACGCATTTCCTCTCTGTGGTTCGGTCGGTGTTGGGCAGATGGCGCCGAGGCTTGCGATTTCGAAGTTATTCTCAGCCCTGATACAGAGAAGCCTGTCGAGCCTCCATTGCTGGTCATGTATGCCCGGTCTCACTAGAGGGACATCTCCGAGCGACTCTCCTGTGGCCTGGAGGTCAAGCCTGAAACTGTTAGGGAAGTCTGCGCATATCTGTCGGCTTGCGCCGGCCTCGCTCTGCAACCCATACGTCCTCCTACTATTCCCTCATCTTATCCGCTCCACCCTGGGATGTACACAGAAAGGATGCATTGGGGTGCTAGGTGTCCCCTTCATTAACTAGTCCTATCCTATCCTACCCCAATGGCGACTTAACAATGTCGTAATTTAAGTTCATGGATTCATAGCTTAACCAATCGTTAGGTCAATCAGTGGTTGTTCTTTCACACAAGCCGTGTGCAGGGCAAGGTTGGAAAGGTAGAATCAGACTGAAAACTTCAGTGCCATAGCTGGGATTTGAACCGATCTTCCGATTTCTGTCCGCGAGCTACCATGGCAACATGCCGACACAACATTAATTTTCCCAACTGACAAGCATTTTCCTCTGTAAACCATAAGGAGATCTGAAATTCATTTGAGATGACCAACCCCAATTGGGACTTACAATGCTGTAAGTACTTTTAAGTCGCTTCATAGTTTAACCAACTCTTAGATCAATCAATGGACTGCGTAGCTGTAATGTAGGTCCACTTCGATCCCCATTTTCACATGTAGTGAACGTAATTAAATTACACTTTGAAAAAAATACCCTAAACCGTTTTTATAGTTGTGTATTCTGAAAGATGTTTACACATACTTCATAAATCAGTCAAGAATTGTATTAAGGTTTTTCATTTGAATAACATTTACTTAGACTTCTTTTTCAAAATCTGCGTGTTGCTGCTAAATATTGTTTTGTGCAATGAAGGGGAAATCAATGGAATTTTGTTTATGGACGCTCTTGAACTGCTGTGGTCCTTAATGCTCCATTCTATACTGGGCGTGAAATGCCGGTAATTTGCTCAGAGGCCTCTTTATCAGGCTTGAGGTTCTTTTACGTGACGTAAATCTACAACACGGGATCATCGGCTTTACTTCCCTTCCGAAGGAAGCCATGCTAAGAATTTTTACGTCCGAAAAGAATCCATCGCCCTCCGCCAGGATTGAACCCGCAACCGCGGGAACCAGAGGCTAGCATGGTAACCACTAGGCCACGGAGGACGATACAATGAAGGGGAGACTAAATGGTGAAAACTGTCAAAATGACTTTTTGTTTTTCTGCTGCCTTATAAATTGGGATTCGTCTTTAAGTTGATGTATATTTTATAATTTACACAAAATACCTGTATTTTAAATATATTTTTAAAGTAATACTTCATCTCCCATTTTATACTCCAAATCTTGCAGAAAATCGAACTTCTGTACTCTTGTGGAGTAGAGAGAGGAATTTCAGCTCATCGTATCTTATCCTATCGTATCCTATCCTATCCATCTATCCGTCGCTCTCTCCGTCTATCCCTCTATCCATCCATCTAACCATCTATCTATCCATCCATCCATCCATCTATCATGTATTCATCTATCCATCCATCCGTCTGTCTGTGTATCTACTATCTTATCTGTCTGTCTATCTAATCTATCTAATACATCTATCCTATCTATCTTATCTATCTTAGCTATATATCTATCTTTCTTATCGTATCCTATCCTATACTTCTATCCGTCTGTCTCTCTGTCCGTCTCTCCGTCTATCCCTCAATCCATCTAACCATCCATCTATCATCCATCTATCCAGGCATCCATACATCCATCCGCCCCCCCCCTCCTGCCTGCCCGCCCGCCCTGAGACTCTTTGCAAACCAGTAATAAAACACTTTCTGGAGTGACTTTTTGGGAATATACTTATATTTGTTCCTTATTTTTGTTATGCATTCAGAATTATTCTGCTCCCCGTAATAATGAAAGCTAGCTGTCAAAAAGTCCTAAATATTCCTCTGTAAAGCTCCGTAAACAACCAGACTTTTCAGAAAAATCATGCTTATAAACTTTTGTTAGGTATATTTTTCAAAAAAGCAGTTAATTATTATATTGTATAGTTTATTCTCTAATATCACCTAAGGTGTATGTCATGCTAATCGCTGGGTCTATTACTATTAATTTTAACAAAAGTATGACAGCCACATCATTCCCTCCCTCCTTGAAATTAAAAAATGTTGTACATTAGATCAATTCATCAGAATTAATGCGAATTTCTTATTAATAGGGATGTTATGGTCCGTTATGCAGTAAGATACGAACTATTAAATACTTTGGTTAACTAACTTTTTATTCCATTTTCTATTCCTTAAGTTTTCTTTCCTAACGGTTTTCATAGTCAATTAAATTCTCGTTCTGGTGTGGGTTAAACTTAACTGGCTGCTCCTAATAGAAATTCGCCGCCAGTCCATAAAACAATCGTACAGTTTCGGAGATGCACTTTTGTGTCAAGATTCTGTGGTAGAAGCAATTGCGTTCAACAAAACCAACATTATTGGTATCGATGGTTTCAGGAAAGGGATTCAAACTAGTGGTGCGGAAGTCAGATCTTTATCACAGTGCAGTTGCAAGTTATTGTGGTGTTAGTCAAACACAGACGATTCTTTATTTGTCTTTTAAGAAGCTTTCGTACATTTAACGCAAACCTTAGATCAGATTTCATTTGGAATGCAGAAAAATTGAACTCCAAAAAGGGCTACACGTTTCCTAGAACTGGCGGCGGAACAATGTTCTAAAGCATTTGTGCTACAATAAGACAAATATTCGACAAACATTGATAACTGATAGAGAAGTAGGTTTGAAGGCTTGGGTGAAAAAAATCTGATATGTCACATTAAAATGACTTTCTTTACCATCTATCGGCCCAGTAGATACAGAAAAGGCATAACAATATTTCCCCTACATCATGTTCATGTTTATGTTCCTATCTACTTTATTTTAATCGAGATAAACCTTTTCTGAAATAGCTGCATTACATATTTTGTTATAGATACAACGGGAATAGCGATAGTTACATGTTTTAGAGCTGGGCGCTATATGCTAACCTTAAAATTCCATACTCTTTCCATGATATTGCGAGAAACATTTGCTGCGAAGGCCTACCCGGGTAAGAGCCGAAACCCAAGCCCCCTCCTAACAACCCAGGATCAGCGCCATCCGAGCGTCTCTCCAAACGTGGAGGTTTCCCTTGACGCCAATACCTTGTTTCCTAAAAAGGTTCCCCGCTGTAGCGGGATTAGAAATGGATACGCCACTTACGCGCCCCACCCTAAATAGGGTGACTACAAAAAACCTCGGTCGGGCCGACAGCAATATGCTGTCTACCAACTCTCACTCATGGTTGGTGCCGGAGAACATCGACGCGTCTCACAACCCCGCCTGGGCGGAAAACCACCCAGACGTACCCAATCACCCATGGCTATCGGGAACCGCTGCCTGCCGAGTCCAACCCAATCCGAACAACTTCTAGTATCGTCAGAAGTACCACGAGTGCTAGGTGTCCGCAGCGCTCGCACCACGGCAGCTGAAGGGGTCGGAACCCCTCCCCTACGAGGATTAAAAATCGGCAAGACTTTAAAAGAATGGCTAGGTATTGAACAATTCTAACCGCTAATAACGGTTATCTCGGAAATAGATGATGCCACAAAAAAGTTATTGTAAATAAATTGTGTGTTTTATAGAGTCAACATTTCTTGCGTAGTACGTTTTCGTCTATCATTTAGTGTTTACCAGTTATACAAGATCATATAAAATCCCTTCCAAATGAAGAGGACTTCAAAAACTATTCCCAGAAAATTTGTATATGCATTTTATTTGTCATATTAATAGACAATAGAAACATCGTCTATGTAAAGGATAGTTTACGGTGGGGGATTTTCTTGAAAATCGTATGGCATCTTTGGAAGGTACTAAACTTAAGTACCAAGTTTGATATTTATCCGACGTTTCGTTTTTCTACCTATTTGGTACGAGGTAGAGAAAGCAATAACTATCGAAAAATATTTAGTAGTTCTTATTTTGTAGCAAAACGGACCTTACTTTCAAAATACCCCTCGTATTAATGTGGTATAATGTTAATAGTATTGTTAATGCATATCAGATGTATTTTCTACTGAGTAAATTGTAATGCCCCATAGAAATCTCTTGGGGGCCGTGCTCTCTGCTCTCCAGTTCGGGGGTCACTGTCTTGGATACACTGCACCCTCAGACTCTTCTAGGAACTTGTAGCTAACAAAGTTCCCCTTATCGAACTCCTGGATTTTATTCTTTTTTTATGATATTGTCCCTCTCCAAAGTCCTTTGATAAGAAATTCCTTTTCCAACGAATTCATTTCGACGTCCTCTTTTAATCAATTCTTCTCCTCTTATTTTTTCCCTGGGCAGAAATTGGAGACTCTGGGAATCATCCCCCACTTTGTACACAATTCTCTTTTTTTTTTCTTCCTCAGGCATCCTGGGGTTCTCCCGGGAAACAGAAATTTGCAGAGGAATTCGGTTTAACTTGGTGTTTACTTTACATTGAGACCGTCAGTTTCGCTTGGCTGGCTGTTACAACAGACGAAGGGAAACAAACAAGGAAAGAAGCAATAGACAGTCATATTGTCTCCAACAAATTTCTCCGTCAAATATCCGCATAGTAAAGCGAGAACAAAGACGATAAAAAACAATGATACTTTTGTGTATGTTTCAAGCTTTTAAAGGGCCGATCGATAGCTCAGCTTCTTTTGCATATGTAAAGCACTTAATCATATTAAAGTGATATTTACGAAAACCTCTATAGCAAAGAGAAACGTGGCGTGCTAAATCGTCATATCTCCAGCAATTTTATACTTCCTCTACCACGTGCATAGTAGGTAGAGAAGATATTGCATTCCACCCAGAACTTCGATAAGGGAATTTAACCGGAAATACATAATTTGAGGCACCTTGAATATAAATAAAACATTTTTAGAAAAAGGCCCGCGTGTGCGTGTGTGTCTCTGAACAGCATAATTTAAAACCGTAAAGTCGGATAAGTACCACACTTGCTGTTTGGCCTCAGTAATTCTAAAAAACGCGAAACAAAAATTTTCAAGAAAATCGCCCCAGCACAAACTACTCTCTACGTGGAACATTTTTCGAAACTTAATTTTGATTAAAATACCGTGATATTTGAATAGAAAATAAAACGCATATCTTGAATTTGTCACAATCTTGTATAACTAGTAAACATTAAGATATATGAAAACGTACTGTACAAAAATGTGTAGATCTCTTTAAGACACCAATTTATTTAAAATAAAATCTTGCAACTCTGAGACATTCATTCGAATTGTTCATTACTTTATCATTCTTTAAAGTCCTTTCAGCATTTGCGATTGCATTGAAACAGTATGGAACTTTAAGGCCAGCATATAGCGTCCAGTTCTTAAACATTTGACTAACGCTGTTCTCTTGGTATCTATAACGAAACGTGTAATGTAGCTATTTCTGCAAAGGTTTTTATTTTGGATTAAAATTTTGTAGACAGGAAAATAAACTACAGTACGAATAGTTTGTATACCCAGTATTAAACGATAGAGATTATTTTTCCAATTGTTACGTTTGATACAGTGCCATTCTACCCAAAGGTTCGATACTGAGATTGAACAGAAATTTTTTGACTTATTCTGAGGTATATTATTAGCACGCGCGGAGCTTTTTACTTTCTCTACTACGTATAGTAAGTAGGGGAAGTATTGTATTCCACCCAAAAATTCGATACCGAGATTTCACCGAAAATATATGTTTTGAGGCACCTTGAATCCAAAAAAAAGCATTTTTGGAAACATGTCTGTATGTGTATCCGTGTGTGCGAGTGTCTGTGAACAGCATAACTCAGAAACGAACAGTCGGATAAACACCAAACTTGGTATTTAGGTTCAGTATCTTCCAGAGATGCGACACGAAGATTTTCAAGAAAATCCCCGACCCCAGATTACCCTTTACATGGAGCATTTTTCGAAAAATTTTATTTTCTCTAAAACGGCTCTAACGATTTTGATTGAAATATCATATGTTTAAGGCATTTTTATGGCAATTAAAATGTATACCTTGAATTTTCTGGGAATGTCTCCAAAAGTATTCTTCATTGTGAACGACTTTTGCATAACTGGTAAACCATAAGAGATAGACAAAATCTTACTACACAAAAAATTTAGATCGCGTTACAATACACAATTTATGTCATATACATTTTGTTGTTGTTGAGTGAACCATTTTCAAGATATTGCTTGTTTTTCCCTTAAATTTTCCAATACTTATAATTTATCTTAAATGGGAATTCGTTATTCAATTTTTTTGTCTTGGATATCAAAGAGTATTAATCTGTGGCAAAGAGAATGGTGCTGGTCATAGCAACCAGGTATTAAGAGATATGTATATGCTTAAAAGCTACTGTATTTCTACGTTGCCCTTGTAATTACAAAACAAGGGAAACATAGTGGGTCTTAAGCAATAGTCAAATATTTTTTCTACTGAGAAATGAACGTACTGCTATGATTTTGTGAATCTTCTATCGGCTTTTGCTTCAAAGGAATGCTGATTTGAATCAATTTCGTAAGATCGTTTCATTTTATTAATTCATATGTTATTGTTCGTTGCAGTAGCATTTTAAGTGTTCCTATTTTAGTTTATATGTTTTTGTTTCCACGGTTTAAGCGCTGTTTCATTTTATTCATTCATATATTATTTTTATAGTACCATTTTCAGGTGTTTCTGTTTGGTTTCTGTTCTTTGTTTACTGGTTTATGTTTTAAGACTTTTCATAATGCCTACTAAGAAACGAACCAGTTTTAATTTTAGTGTTAAGAAGTTGTTTTCCGTGAAAGCAGCTGGCACCTTGAGCCAAAATAATGACATATTTGGTGAGGTTAAAAACACACAGTGCACAAGCAACTCGGTGATGGCGTTATGTTTTCAACTGCAATAAATATTTATGCTTGGAGTTCTGAAGTAATTGTTAAAATTCTTCATTTAGGCAATGATTTGCACTTAAAATCAATTTCAAATTATGATGGTGTTATGCCATATCCGCCTTACTTGTGCGCTGATGACGTTTGGCTGCAGGATATTGTAATTGATGATGTAAAAGTAATCTGCATTGCAGTGACAAATAATTTTGCATTACAAGGGATCATACCGAGGGATTTAGGCAGTGTGTTAAAAACATTTTTTTATGTCCTGGACATACAAAAAGAATGCAATGCTCCACATAGCAAGCAGCTCTTAAACGATCTGACTATCGCTTAAAGCCTACCATATTCCCCTTATACCTACAAGAAAATTAGCAATAAGATATAATCTGCAAATGTTTATCTCTATTAACATGAAGTAGATGGAGAATAAGCGTTTGTAAAAATAGTTTGTACAAGAGTAGAGAAAGTCATGTGAGTGTAACACATCAGATTTATTTAAAAGTATTTGGCTTTAGTGACTCTCAAGACGTGTAATTCTGGTGAAAGCTCTATATATCTCCTCTCTATCGCATTCCTCTCATTTCATATTCTTTTCATGTTTTAAGTTGACTTCGGGGCTGTGGTTCTATCGGTGTCGAGAAGATGGCGCAAAGCCTAGCGTTTTGGAAATGATTCCCCGGTTCCACTGGAGGCATATTCTCTGAGCGACCCTTCCGTGGGTTAAGCCTAGAACTGTTAGGGAGCTCTGCGCGTCTCTATCAACTTGTGCCGGTTTCGCTCTGCAACGCGTGTGTCTCCGACGGTTCCCTCACTTCATCCGTTCCTCACGGTGTTGTATTCACAATAGATTTCCTTGAGGGTCGCAGTACTACTTTAGGTGTACCCTCCGTTCACTAGTCCAATCCAAGGGAGGGAGAGATTGAGAGGGAAAGTCATATGCAACACGTACTGGGGTAACACGATAATTTGCTAAGGGTTCTGGATAAAATATCAACAGCTCGAGTAGAACAGATATTTATAATATGTATTTCATTACTTCCTCTCTACATGCCTAGTAGGTAGAGAAAATATTGCATTCCAAATATATTTCGATACCAATATTTCAAGAAAATATGTGTCTTAAGGCCCTTGAATCCCCAAAATAAAGAATTTACAGAATAATATCAACATGTGTGTGTGTGTGTGTGTGTGTGTGTGAACAACACAAGTAAAGCACGGTTGGTACCTATTTATGTTTAGTATCTTCCAAAAATCCACACAAAGATTTTCAGGAAAATTCCGCGACCGAAAACTACTCTTCACATATAATTTTAAGATATTTGCACGAAAAATAAAATGTATATCTCTAATTTTCTGTGAAATGTATGAAGGTTTTTGAATAGGATTTTTGAATAATAATCTTGTATAAGAACTAATTCTTATATACATGAAAACGTATTGTAAAAAAGATGTAGATCTCTTTAAAAAGCATAGATTTTCTAATGCATTTTTGTGGCTAGATTTGAATTTTCCAATACTTCATTTTTTAAAGTACTGTCACTATTCACCTGTTTTTTGTTTGTGATGTGAGAAATATATTTTATTAGCCCCGCGCTGGGCGCCAATTTAAAGAAGGTGTATTGTCTTTTATTAGCTACACGCAGCTGCGCGCCAATTTGAAAAAAATGTTTTATTAGCGCCACGTATGGACGCCAATTTGAGAAGATGGTTTGTTAGGTTATTTTTTTTACTACGCTTTGAGCTTTAATTTGAAGTAGTTTGTGTTGAAGGAGTTGTATTATATTTCAAATGTTGGGGAGCCGAACTTGAAATTCGTTGCAACCACACGTATAGTGCCCGCTTTCCGGTAGCCTTCGCCCCAAATGTACTTTCAGGTGGCCTTTGCTCCAAGTTTAAAAAAATATTAACTTTGTAATTTGACTGTTTCTTTAAATATTATATGTTTTTATGTTTGCCTCGGCTGTGTCAGTATTATTGTTAGAGACAAGTTTCTCTTAGCAGGGTTGTGATGCGACAAGAATGTAGGCTTACACAGATTATAATTTTACCTCACTCCTTTTACTAATGCTTGATACGATTTAAATAACACTTCACTGACATACAGAGCTGTGAGATTATTTTTTATTAATTAATTACACTTTTTAACACGTAAACTTATTTTTCGTCTCACACGATATGTATTAAATCTCTCGAGGACGCACAAGCAACGCATCCAGTTATGAGCACTGTCTGCAGGCAACTGAATTGATTTTAACCGTCTAAACTTGTAAATTTCCGTATTTCAAATCACTGATTGGCTATTCCTAATCCAATACAATACCTTCATTTAACTAAAGCTTTTTCTGGTTGTTGATTGGCTATTTTATGAACTGTCACTAAAATTACATTATTGTTGCTCCAATAATGACTAGTAGCATTATTAAACTCTCAAACTCATTATTGCCTAAAGGTTACCTCATTGTTACCTCATTGTTAGCAACTTTTAACTTATTATTCTCACAGCTCCTACATTATAAAATTACGTAATGCTTTGACATAACATTATTGAACATGTTTACAATAATATAAGCATATGCAATGGCTGTTACATACATTTTCAAATTATTACAAACACATATTGCTTCAAGGTGGGCTGTTATTGAATTTACATATTATATAATTAGACTGAATTCATTTAAGTGTTAAAAATACTGCCTCAGATGTCGGTGAAAGAGTATGGAATTTCAAAGCCGGTATACAGCAAGTCGCTTCTAAACATCTGACTATCGATTTGGTTTCCTCTACCCCAACCCCTGCGCTAGAACGAAAGTTGTAATGAAACTATTTTTGCAATAGTTTATGATGATTGACATGAAGTAGTTAAAAAATTAAGCTTTTGGAAGAATAGTTTGTAGTAGTATTATAAAAATATGCGATAGTGACTAAAGAAAGTCATGTTGATGTAATACATACGATTCTTTTGTTTTCTATGGCGAGAACTTGTTCCCATAAACATCTGAATACTGATTCCTCATGTTGCAATAAAGCACTTATTGCTTAATTTGAAATTGTTCCTAAGCAAATATAAATTTTGTATGGATCGATACCGTCGATAACTCGTCACTCGGTGATATCGAAATATGTCTAATACTTTAAAATAAACATTCCATAAATTTTTAAGTTTTGCACTATTGAAAGTAGTTCGTTTAACTTTATGCTAGACAAGGAATGGAGTCGAGACTTAACGTTATTATATCGAACATGTCCCCAAGGAGTTGTTGAACTGTAGCTCTCGATAGACCTTGACTGCGTTTCCTGTGGGGAATCAATGTAGCATTCCATAGACTCTCGTGTCTATATGACAACGTACAAAACAATGGGGAAGGAATAGAGGTACTCGGGTTGTGAATGAAGCTCATTCAGCCGATGCATTAAATCGCGTTTCTGTAATAGCCTGGCTAGGTGACTCACTCTCAGCATTTACGTTTACCTCCTCCAGTGACCAAATTCTGAGAATCCAGCAGAAACAAATCGAAACCTTAAGACAGCTAAAGCAGTGCATGGAAATATTTGTTAGTTTTAGCTTTTTGAGTTTTATTAAAAATATATATTAGTTTATATTTTCAAGATTCCAAATTAAAGAATTGTTAGCATTTGTTTTTCTATGGATAGAAAAACCTTTAAAAAAGTTTTCAGGACAAATATAGTTACATAGAAGGGAAACATAACAACATAAATAGTAAATAATAATATTAGCTTTGACTAACAATAGAGGATATTATCAAGACAAAAAATTACTGAGAGTTGGAGAAAGCCAGACAGCAACAATTTCGGAATCAGTATACAATACAAAATTGTTTACATGCGTTTATATACAGAAAACTACTAATAAAAATCTGAGGTGTTACACTCACATGACTTTCTCTACTCTTGTACAAGCTCCTATTCTCCATACGAGGTACATCCAGAAAGTAAGTTCCGTTTGGTAATAAAATTAAATTGTGTACAGATACAGAAAAATTATTTATTGCACAAAATTCTACAAACTCTTAAACTACTTTTCCACATAACTGGCGAAATTTTGCAGGCATTTGTCAAAGCGTGGCACAAGTTTTTGTATACCTTCTTCATAGAAGTTTGCCGCCTGTGTCTTCAACCAGTTGGAAACATTTTCTTTCAGCTCTTCGTCATTGTTGAAGTGTTGACCGCCAAGGAAAGACTTGAGATGTAAGAACAGATGAAACTCGCTAGGAGCGAGGTCAGGGCTGTACGGAGGATGGTCAAACACGTCCCAGCCAAATCCCTGTAGGAGGTTTTGCGTCACATTTGCAGTGTGTGGTCGTGCGTTGTCGTGAAAAAAAACAACACCTTTTGACAGCAATCCTCGGCGCTTATTCTGTATTGCACGGCGCAATTTCCTAAGTGTCTCGCAATAAACATCTGCTTTGATTGTTTGACCACGCGGTAAGAAATCAATGAGTAAGATGCCTTTCCAGTCCCAAAACACTGTGCACATCATTTTTCGAGGTGTCAAGATTTGTTTCGGCTTAACCTTTGCTGGGGATGAAGTGTGCCTCCATTCCATTGATTGCCGCTTACTTTCAGGGGTGTCGTAAGAAACCCAAGTTTCATCTCTCTGTGTCAGAAATTCTTCGCCGCCTTCATCATAACGGGTCAAAAACTGAAGTGTACTACCCATCCGGTTTGTTTTGTGTTGCTCAGTAAGAATCTTTGGTACCCAACGAGAGCAAAGTTTACGAAATTTCAGTTTTTCGGTAACAATTTCATGAATTAGTGATCGTGAGATTTGGGGAAATTCCATAGCGAGAGCACTAATTGTAAACTTGCGGTTTTCCTGGATCTTGTCATCAATCGCGTGAACCAGTTCTTCTGTAACCAAAGATGGACGCCCACTTCGATCTTCATCGTGCACTTCACTACGTCCTTCATTGAACTGTCGGACCCATCTTCTCACCATTGAATCACTCATCGCATTTGGTCCGTAAACTTCGCAAATTTGCCGGTAAATTTCAATTGGTTTCACTTCAGAAAACGAATCACAGATCTGATTTTACAAGCGGCGGGATTTTCAATCAACACCAACATTGTAAACAAGCACAACAAAGCGTACGTGGCTGACAGCGATCTCAAAATGGCGCACGTTTCTTCTCCTTGATACAGAGCGTCTACCACGCATGTGTGGAACTGCGATCGCAGCGCTGCAGCGGAGAGAAATTGAAACGGAACTTACTTTCTGGACATACCTCGTATTAATCGAGATAAACATGTGCAGAAACGATCTTTTGACATGCAAAGGGAATTACATTTTACACATAGCGACCAGTACTAAAAATATTTGACTATCGCTACTATGTTCCACTTGTTTTGTAATTGCAAGGGCAATATAGAAATACAGTAGCCTTTAAGCATCGACATATATCTTAATAGCTGGTTGCTAGGTGCAGCACCATTCTCTTTGCCACAGATTAAAATCCTTTGCATATCCAAGACAAAAAAATGAATAACGAATTCCCATTTGAGAAAATAAGTATTGAAAAACTTAAGAATAACAAGCAATATCTCGAAAATGGTTCCCTCAACAAAAAAATGTATAGGACATAAATTGTGTATTTTAACGCGCTCTACATTTTTTGTGTAGTAAAATTTTGTCTATCTCTTATGGTTTACCAGTTATGCAAAAGTCGTTCAAAATGAAGAATACTTTTGGAGACATTCCCAGAAAATTTGAGATATACATTTTATTTGTCATAAAAATATCTTAAACATATGATATTTGAATCAAAATTGTTAGAGCTGTTTTTGAGAAAATTAAAATTTTCGAAAAATATTCCATGTGATGGGTAGTCTGGGGTGGGAGTATTTTCTTGAAAGCCTTCGTGTCGCATCTCTGGAAGATAGTGAACCTAAATACCAAGTTTAGTGTTTATCCGACTGTTCGTTTCTGAGTTATGCTGTTCACAGGCACACAGATACACACACAGGCATGTTTCCAAAAATGCTTTTTTTGGATTCAGGGGTCTCAAAACATGTATTTCCGGTAAAATCTCGGTATCAAATTTTTGGGTGGAATACAATACTTCCCCTACTTACTATACGTAGTAGAGAAAGTAAAAACTGATTCAGTGGACAAGCTATCACCTTTACAGTTTTTTATAAATTGAGTAGCGAGTATTGGTGTTCAAAATAAGTATTCGTATCGAGTATCGAGAAATAGTGGTATCACCCCATCACTAATCGTGAGTAATGCAATGTAGTTAAAAGAATCACTTTTTATATAAATACTATAACTATATCAGATATGTTTGATGTTGCTATTCATAGCGAAAGTTATACAAATGTCACAAATTTGTTCCGGAATAACGACGAAGCAACGGAAATAAAAGGAAGGAACTGTCTTCTTTAGGATTTGTAAAGGAACAAGAAGAGTAAAACACATTCAAGGAAAAATGGAAGGGAAGTTGCTTTTATTGTTTTCCTTTGTTTTTGAAATGGAAATAAAAACGAGTATGTTTGACCTTTCGTTGAGAAGAGGCCAGTGGAAACTGGCATATATTTCCACTTCTTAATATTGGACTATTTTTAACTGAGCGTTTCCTTTGTGCTTTGAAACTGTCATAAGAGTGGATATTTTTGACGTACTTGATGGTTTCTTTTCATGTTTTTTCTTGCGCTGACGTGCAGTTCCGAAATTGCCGTCTATTTTTGCAAACGCTATACATATATACGCACGACTTACCCGCAGTGTTTGATATATTTTACAATGGCTACAAGGTTGAGTTAAATTCGGTTGTAACCCAATTGCTTTATGCATTAGGCTGTATAATCGTACAAAGTAGAGGGATATACTGAAGGAAAGGGTGCTCATACATTACATGAATTCGTAGAATGAGACAAAGATGCAAAGCTCAACATTTATTGGTTGCATGCATATGAATCTTACACGGCGTGTATAGAAAAATACAACGCTTGGCATGTGGGACTTTAAAGGCGAACATTTTTCAAGAGGGAACCCATGTCCAGAAATACGTGGTTATGACGCTGCGGGCGACAGCTTCATTGGAATATTGTTCTTTCCAATGTACACTATGTAATCAAAAGTATCCGGAAACCCCCACAAACATACATTTTTTATCTTAGGTGCATTGTGCTGCCACCTACTGCCCGGTGCACATTATCCGCGTCACTTCGAACGTGGTCAGGTGATTGGGTGTCACCTGTGTCAGAAGTCTGTACGCGAGATTTTCACACTCCTAAACATCCCTAGGTCCACTGTTTCTGATGTGATAGTGAACTGGAAAAGTGAAGGGACATGTACAGCACAAAAGTGTACAGGCCGACCTTATCTGTTGTCTGACAAGAGACCGCCGACATTTGAAGAGGGTGTAAAGAGTAATAGGCAGATATCTATCCGGACCATCGCACAGAAATTCCAAACTGCATCAGGATCCACTCCAAGTACTATGCCAGTTAGGCGTGAGGTGAGAAACCTTGGATTCCATGGTCGAGCGGCTGCTCATAAGCCACACATCATGCAGGAAAATGCCAAACGACGCCTCGCTTGGTGTAAGGAGCGTCAACATTACACAATTGAACAGTGACAAAATGTTGTGTGGAGTGACGAATCACGGTACACAATGTGGCGATCCGATGGCAAGGCCCAGTGAACGTCATCTGCCGGCGTGTGTAGTGCCAACAGTGAAATTTGGAGGTGGTGGTGTTATCGTGTGGTCGTGTTTTTCCTGTAGGGGGCTTGCACCCCTTGTTGTTTTGCGTGGCACGATCAATGCGCAGACCTACATTGATATTTTAAGCGCCTTCTTGCCGCTCACTGTTGAAGAGCAATTCGGGGATGGCGATTGCATCTTTCAACTCGATCGAGCACCTGTTCATACTGCACGGGCTGCGGCGGAGGAGTGGTTACACGACAATAACATCCCTGTAATGGACTGGCCTGCACAGAGTCCTGACTTGAATCCTATAGAACACCTTTGGGATGTTTTGGAACGCCGATTTTGTTCCAGGCCTCACCGACCTACATCAATACCTCTCCTCAGTTTTGCACTCCATGAAGAATGGGCTTCCATTCACCAAGAAACCTTCCAGCACCTGACTGAAAGTATGCCTGCGAGAGTGAACGCTGTCATATGGACCAATGCCATATTGACTTCCAGCATTACCGATGGAGGCCACCACGAACTTGTACGTCATTTTCAGCCAGGTGTCCGGATACTTTTGATCACATAGTGTAGTTATGCCCCTTTACGCCCCTTTCGCCCTCAGCTTAAAGTGGATGAACCAGCTATGCCTTAATTTTCCTGCGCATGGACTACACCCGTTCTTAGTCCAAGGTTCGCATCCTAATGTAGTAGTTTGTGTTGTGTACCATTGTTACATTGTTGACAGCATTACGACCTGTACCGGCACATAAATGTCGAAGTGACCGATATTCTGCTTGCATACGACGGAGTTGATGGCTTGGCATAGCTGCTGCACAATTGTATGCGGAAAGATCTTTCAACGTACATGGATAGGTAGAGGGGGACCTGTACCATGGCCATCACGGTCACCAATTACTATTTACTACTTACATCAATTGACTATTTTTTGTGGGGTACCATGAAGACTATGGTATAAGCTACTCCTATAATTTCAGAGGAGGATCTTATCGCACAAATCCACGCTGCGTCTTAAATACTAGGCACACAGCCGCACTTATTTAATCATGTGCGTTTGTCTCTGCACTGCCGATGTACTCTCTGCATACAAGTATCTGGTAGTCAACAGTTTGAGCTACTTTTGTAATTCACTGCAGTGTGAAGTTGTTGCTGGGTTTCTTAACGAAATGTAGAAGCACATCCATCAAATATCAGGAACTTCGCAAACTTCAACGACCCACAGCATCCAAACTATGTATTTCCGGAGATGGGTTCCATCTTGCAAAATGTTCACTTCAATGTCCAGCCAACATACTAAGCGTTGTCGGTGTTTTTTCTGTATGTCCTATGTACAATGGATCTCGTATGTAAGATATATAGGAAACTTGCACGTTTTACTTTCACTATGAGGCAGTATTTTTAACACTTAAACGATATCAGTCTAATTATATAATATATAATATAATAACAGCCAGTCTTAAAGCAATATGTGTATAATATAACAGTAATTGTATTACGTTTATGTTATTATGTACATGTATAATAATGTTATGTGAATGTATTACGTAGGTTAACAATGTAGGAGCTGTGAGAATAGAAGCAAGCTGCCTTTTGTAGCAAACATAATTATAAAGTAGAAGCTGAAAGTTGCTAAAAATGAGGTAACCTTGAGACAACAATAAATTAGAAAGTTTAATAAAGGCTACTAATAATTCTTGAAACAATAATAATTAATATTTAAAACAGTTTATAAATAGCCAATCAAAAACTAGAAAAACTAAAAGTTAAATAAACGTATTCTATTGGGGTAGGCTTAGTCAATGGAAATGT
This sequence comes from Deroplatys truncata, assembly GCA_030765065.1. Classification (NCBI taxonomy): domain Eukaryota; kingdom Metazoa; phylum Arthropoda; class Insecta; order Mantodea; family Mantidae; genus Deroplatys; species Deroplatys truncata. Next base: position 282,929,591 of record CM060975.1, read on the forward strand.
TCAGATTCAGGCGGGAGACGCTACAAGATTGCGTACCCGATCGGTGCAATACAGGTTCAGTGTGAGACATGAAAATTGATTACGGTGGGAATAACATAAAGCTTACCTATTAAAAGGTACAATTAACAATAATCGCACAGCTCTATAGTAGGATACATAGTGAAGTGTTATTTAATCGTGTGAACGATTAATAAACAAAGTACAATACAATTATTATTTATGTGAGCCTTGTTCTTCAGCCACACCAGCCCTGCTAAGAGATACGTGTTCTGAAAAATTAGTACTGACGCAGCCGAGGCATACATATATAATATTTAAATAAACATTAAAATACAAAGTTGATTTTTTAAACGTGGGGCGAATGCCACCGGAAAAGTGAACGTGGGACGAAGGGCACCGGAAAGTTTGTACCGTATGTGGGGCGAACACTCCATGAAACATATGTCTTGCAAAACGTGGTGCAACCAGAACAACAATTCAACTACTTCAAGATTGGCGCCCAAAGCGTGGTTCTAATAATGTAAAGATAATCTACCGCAACTACCACGTAGCTGGTAAGCAGAGAATTCTATATCGAGATTTCACCAATTACGTGATTTGAATCCAAACAAAACAAAAATTGTGACTAGACCGATGTATGTGTGTGCCTGTGAACAACATTACTAAAAAACGAAAAGTCGGATAAATACCAAACTTGGTATTTAGGTTTAGTATTTACCAAAAAGCGTGACTTGAAGATGTTCAAGAAAATATCCTATCCAAAACTACCCTTTACATGTAACATTTTTCAAAATATTATATATTTTCAAAAAAGATTAAGGATTTTGATTTGAATCCCTTATATTTGAGATATTTGCATCACAAATGACATGTATATCTTGAATTTTCTAGGAATAGCTTGTAGAGTCCTCTTCATTCGGAAGGAATTTTGTGTAATTTTGTATAACTGGTATACGTCAAGCGACAAAACACCTACTACACCAAAAAATGCAGACCTTCTTTTAAAACACACAATTTATTCCCAATAGACTTTTGGTGAATCAGCCATTTCCAAGATATCACTTATTAGTTTGAAATTTTCAATACGTTTGTCATGTATGAAAATGATGACACTGTTCAGGTGTTTCTCGCGATGTCATGGAAACAAACATCATGGAAACATGTTCCCTTTGTATCTATAACGAAATGTGTAATGTAGCTGTTTCTATCAAGATTAAACAACTTTTAGTTTTTGAGTTTATGCTGTTCAGTCACACAGACACACAGTTACTCGGACCTTTCCCTAAAAATGCTTTCCTTTGGTTCAGGGGACCTCAAAGCATGCATTTCCGATAAAATATCGATATGGAACTTTTGGGTAGAATACAGTACTTACTGTACTTACGTAAATGAGTTTACCAGATTAATACCAAACTTCCAAGAAGAGGCTGTGTACATGAGTAAGTACCCTGTTCTCGCAGAGACTTCTCCAAATGTCAGAGAGCTGTGTACTAGCAAGAGTTTCCTAGAGGGCGCATGTGTTTACTGACCGTGCTATCCTTTCGTATCCGAGAGACGCTTGTTGAAGGCTTTATGGACGGCCAGCGCCGTCCCTAAGGGCAGGTCTCCGTCGGCTCGGGCAGCATAAGGACGTTCGAGGTGTAACCAATTGACAGGTTTACTGCAAAGCGAGAACAGTCTGGAAATTGGCTTTCGTGGTTTCTGCCACCAGAATCGTAAACTTTCCTACAATGCCTCCTGGTGATTACCTTCAGGTAGAAAATTACGTTAGCATTGTTCAAATTACACTGTAGTAGTCTTCTTTTGGACGCTTGTCAATTTATGCATACTTAAGACTTAGAGATTCTTTTTAATATTTGAAGACAGTAAATGTGAAACGCTCTAAGTCCCATTTTTTCGAATATAACATATAGTCTATTCAGAATTTTCAGCCAGTGGAGAGACAAAAGTACAAACCGCTGGCACGCGGTTCGGCTTCTTGTGGTTGTTTTTTGTTTAAAAACTGTGACGACCGCGCATATTCCTTATCCCCTCCTTTCACTGGCTCAAAAGACTCTGAACAGACTATGTGCATTCTTCCCCAGCAGGAATGAACTGTATATCCAGGAACAAAATGAAATCAAATTAAATAAATCCTGTGGTGCTACAGTCCACGAAGAGCCTGGGCCTGCCAACTCGACTGCCGGCCTCACGTCCACGTGCGCACGGCAGAGATGGGCGTTCATCCAAACGTACGGGAAGGTGATGTGGCCAGCATCACGCATCCTCCAGTCGGGAAGTTGACTCACGAGGCCAGGACCGCTGCATATCGCAGCTCCTCAGTTTCCTCACTATGCTGAGTGGGCATCGGTCCTATACCCGGGACCTAAAATCCGCACCACCATGGGTGGGATCGAACCCGGGCGTATCAGAACAGCACGCTCCAGCCCACTGCGGCACGGCACAGGACACTAGGACCAAAATCTTGGTGCCAAATCAAGAAGAAAGAGCTTCAAACAATCACGAACAGAAATGCTGCATTGCTTCATGCCAAGTCAACTGCGATTTGGTGTTCCAAGTGCCATAATTTAACACTTCTCTTACTCCAGGGTTGTGTTTAGGTTACCCATGAACTGATCGTTATGAACCGGCATATAAATTTTGAAGTATTCAGCTTCAAGTTATCTACCCTTAAATCATATGTCAATACAAAGAATGTAAACAACAGCGGCCAAGTGTTACGGGCGACAAGTGATGTGAGTGATGTATGTAAACGTTAACTGTACGGGGGTTGATGTAATGCCTTGTTACCTGCCACGTAGTGTTGGGCAATCCGAATGAAAGCTATCGAATTATTCGATAGTCGCCAACAACCGAATTCTTCGTTAGCAGTCGACGTTTAATTCGCTCCACCGATTGTACTCGCCGAGCTTTAAAGCGATAGTAGCTTTCATTCGGTCACTTACCCCTAAATAGGGTTGCGAGCGATTTGAAAACCATTCGCCAATATACAGATAATGTTGCCACCTGATGAGAGATTTTCAAACTATTAATTCTTTCCCTTGATAACCACCCAATGACTCAACAATCGTCAATATTGCACACAGTTTCAATGGATATGGTGGAATATATTCTCCCGTTATGGTTTATCATAGGATAAATGCAATTATAGCTGTGAAAGAATGAGCAAATAGTGTTAGCCTTATTTACAGGAAAAAAGGGATATTAAGAACAGGAATTTGCATAACTCATCTTATGGCTGTTGTAATGCTGTTGATTCGCAAAATACAATGATGATTTTCATAATCTTTCACTTATTTTTACATTAATTACATTTAAAAATAAATGTCAGTTACGAGCGTGTTTTTAAAGTAAGGGCGGATAGTTTGTTTAAAAATAACAGAACATTATTTTCAAACACACTATTGTCATTCATTAACTTGCATCTTATACAACTTCTCCATACAGCCACCGCCGTTATTCAGGCACTTGTCGTAATAGGAAACTAGTTTGGTATGCCTTCGTCAAAGAATGATGCCGCTTGTGACGAAAGCCAAGTCCGCACTTCTTGTTTCACATCATCTCGTTGAAATGCTTTCCCTAAGGAATTTCTTCATTTGAAGAAATAGATGATACTCGCTTGATGTTAAATCCGGACTATAGGGAGGGTGGTCGAAGTTTTTCCAACCAAATGATACGATCAGATCTTGTGTTTGTTTGTCTGTGTATGGGCCGGGCATTGTCACTCATTGTTTCCCCACAAACTTCACACAATTTGAGGCAGTATTTTTAACACTTAAATGATTTCAGTCAAATTATATAATATAAATAATAACAACAGCCCACCTTAAAACAATATGTGTATGTAGCAATATATAAAAAATGTGTATTACAGTCATTGTATTAATGTTTATGTTATTGTATACATGTGTAATTATGTTATGTGAATGTATTACGTAATTTAATAATGTAGAAGCTCTGACAGTAATAGGTTAAAAGTTGCTAGTATTGAGGTACTAATGAGGTAACCTTGAAGCAATAATGAATTAGAAAGTTTAATAATGCTACTGGTAATTCTTGGACTAGCAATAATGTAATTTTTGAGACAGTTTATAAATAGCCAATCAATAACCAGAAAAAAGCTTAAGTTAAATAAAAGTATTCTATTGGAGTAGGATTAGCCAATAAGAAACTGAAATGGAGCAAAATTTACAAATTCAGAAGTCTTTGCTAGCAGACAGCGTTCCTAACCGGACGTGAGACGCGTCCTCGAGAAGTTTAATATGTATTCAGTATGAGACAAAAATAGTTTGTGTTAAAAAGTGCAAGTAATTAATAAATAACCTCACAGCTCTCTATATCAGTAAAGTGTTATTTAAAATCGTGTCCATAATTAATAAAAGCAGTGAATTAAAATTTATAATCTGTTTAAGTCTACATTCTTAGCCGCACTACTCCCTGCAAAGATATTCATGTCTCTACAAATTAATACTGACGCAGGCGAGGCAAACATAAATATATAATATTTAAAGAAACAGCCAAATTACAAAGTTTATGTTTAAACTTGGGGCGAAGGCTACCGCAAACATTTGACCATACATGTGGTTGCAACTACTTCAAGCTCGGCTCCCCAACAGTCGAAATACAACACAACGCCTTCCTAAAATTGACGATGAATGTTTGCTGGTGTAACATTTCTCGCATTCAAAAAAACAAAAACAAAAACAAAACAAACAAAAAAACAACGAATTACTGATCTGACTTCACAGTCAGCGGTTTGTTCGATGGTTTTGAACACTTCAAAACGTTCTAACAACAGGAAAACACAAAGATACGATCGCTTACAGCTGTGTCTTGCTTCCTAATGTATGGAGAAAGTAATCGCGCAAGCTCAAAATCGCGAGTGCAACGGAAAAATATTAAAACGGTGCTTACTTTAACAACACGCCTCGTAATATTGTAACCTCAACTATCTAAGGAAACACATCTGTTCCACATTCCATTAACTTTATTTATAGGAGAGCGGATCGAAAAATAACGCACATTATTTCTTTCTGCCTTGGTATTGCAGCTGGAATGTTGCAATTTCACACAGATATAGTTTGAAGTTTCTACTACAGATGGTCTTTTTTGCTTCAAGTGCAGCTCTAGCGAGAGAAGCGTAAACTACGCAACAAAGAATGGCGCGCATATTACTGTCGTCCACGTGTGAAGAGCAGAGAGGTGTGGTTCAATATTTGAGGGTTAAAGGGTATAAACCGAGTGATATTCACAGGAACATGTGTGGCGTGAATGGGTATGGTTGTAGGGACCGTAGCAATGCCTCCAGGTGGTGTGCATTCTTCCTAAAGGGCCGTGTGAACCTTAGTGATTCCCCACGCTCTGGGAGACCGGTAACAGCTGCAACCCCGCAGAATGTTGGAGGCAGTGAGGCGGCAATTTTGAACGACCGGCGTGTGCAAATACGAACCTTATCGCAACAATTCAACATTTGCTATGGTGGAGTGTACGATGTTGTTGATGACACGTTGAAATTTGTTAAAGTTAGTGCTCACTGGGTGCCTAAGAACCTTTCAGACAACCACAAGGGCCAGCAAATGATGACGAGCTTGGATCACCTAACGCGGTACACGGCAGAAGGGCATGACTTTCTGAAAGGGATCGTCACTGGTGATGAGTCGTGGGCATACAAAACGCCCGAAGCAGGCAAGTATGGAGTGGAAACGTGCTGGTTCCCCAGTGAAGGAATAATTCAAGGTGACTCAGTCTGTTAGGAAAGTGTTTGTGGCGGTGTTCTGGGATATGCGTGAATGCTGTAACCTACATGAAAACTTGGTGAGGTTGCGTCGTGCCCTTCGTGACAAACGCCACAACATGAATGCTGACAATGCCAAAGTTCTTCATGACAATGCTCCCTCCATATTGCTACTGCTGTTCGTCAGAAAATTACCAAATTTGGTTGGGAGGTGCTCCAACATCCACCATACAGTCCGGAACTTGCACCGTCGGACTTTCATCTTTTTGGTCCTATAATGGTCCCATTTACATCTCACATAATCCCTTACACCACAGTATTCATACAAGTAATGATTATTCTATTCTACGTTACTCACCACTTTTTTGTTTAGAAATGAGAGCTGCAATTAATATCGAGAATGGTATCTATTAGAAATGATTTCTTTTTGCTTTCTATACTGTTTCCTTTTCCACTCCAATATCGAATATTGAGATTTCATCGTTATATATCTTGAGGCCTCCGAATGCAAAAGATACAGTTTTAGAATAATGTTCGCGCGCTTGTGTATGTGTTTGTGAACAGCATAATTCAAAAAGGAAAACTCGAATAAGTACCAAACTTGCTATTTAAGTTCAGTATCTTCTAAAGATGCAATTCGGAGGTTTTCAAGAAAATGAGCCCATTCCAAACCACCCTTTACATGCAAAATGTTTCGAAGTTTTTAGTTTTAAAAAATGGCTCTTAACGATTTTGATTAAAATACAATATATATTTAAGCTATTTAATGAAAAACTGTGTTAATACTTTGAATTTTCTGGGAATAGCCTGTGAAGCCCTCCTCATTCTGAAGGAATTTTATATAACCTGTAAACGTTAAGAGATAGACGAAACATTACTGCACAAAAAAATGTAGATCTCTTTAAGACACACAATTTATTTAAAATAATAGTCTTTCGTGACAAAAGCCATTTCCGAGATATCGATTACTATTGGTTTGAATTTTTTAGTACTTTGTCATGTTTAAAGTTCTGTCGTTATTTCGTGGTTTCTCATGATGTCCTAGAAATAGTGGAATTTCATTACCAGTATATAGTTATTTGCTTTTAGGCATCCGACTATGGATTCGGTTTCCTCTATACTTCTTGTACACTTGCTTTCATATATGCCGTCACCATAGCTTCACAGATGGAGTATGAATAGCAAGGAGGAGGTGTATATTTCTGTTTACCTTTTCGCGCATGCAGGGGCATCCTGTTTTAGTGCACAGTTCTAGATTATTCGCATATGAATGTATAACGCAGAGCAATAGCTTTACTCGTTCATCACTTCTAATACCATATTTAAATATAACTTAATACAAACCTGCTTTGTACATTATTTCCACGAAAAATATTTTAATGGCAACTTAATGTAAAACTGATATACATTTTAATTTGTACTCTCAAAGTAGGAACATTTATTAGATGTTATTGGGACCATCAGACCAATCTAAATATACAACTAAATATTTGCACAATTACTCCGCGAAAAAGTATTTTTAATGAGAATATAATGTAAAACAGAAGTAAATTATACGTTTTATTCTTAAAGAGGACACAATTTCTAGACATTATTGTAATAATCTGACCAGGTGAATGTCACATAGCATTGCCCTAGCAATGTCTTCAAATGGCAAATTGGTTTCCCACATACCTACAACAATAATTCGCCGATGCACCTCCTAAATATTTGCATACATCGCGTGAGCTACAGTTAACACACACCACGGCTTGGTCGAACAACAAAGACACAACGCTCCAGACATACTCCTCCCTGTTATGTACGCGCTCGCTGAGGTTTGTAAAATTCCTACTGAAGCTGCAGTGACAGCGTAAATGGAAACGAATGTACATACAATGAAGTGTCACAAACAAAAGCTTTTCTCAGCATGAGGAAGATAAAAGAATAGCTTTCCTACGAATAGTGTGCAGGAGGTATATAAATCTACACGAAGCCATGTGAATGTAAAAAGTCCATTTTTTATCGTTTAATTTTAATGTGAACTGTTTGTGAATTTAGAGAAGAATTGCTTCATTTTCACATCTAATCCTTTTGGCAGGACTGGAATCTATTATAACTTAAAACCTTAAGTTGGTAGGTTGTTGATCTTAAGATGGTAGGTGATTTATGAGATATTAAATCTGATATATACACCGTCAAGAAAGTATTCCTCCGCACTTTAAAAAATTCTAGCAGCCAAATTAATAAAGGAAAAAATCTAATTTTTTTGGGACATAAAGATCGAACGTTGACAAACTTCCTGTTTTAGCGGTTTTGCAGATCGTTCATTTTATGAGTTTTATAAATTTTTGAAAAGTATGCCAAAATATCAACTTTTTATACGTGGTGTTTTAAAATTGCCTTTCATGCATTGGGTAGATCATTTTTTTTGTACATCCACACGCTTTCATCGTCATGTGCCTTAAAATGGTGGAGAAATAAATTCGTGCACTCGTAAAAAGTGAGTCAAAAATGAGGAACCAAGACGAAAACGTTGAAAATTCCTAACTTTGACATTTTATTCCTTTACACTGCAAAATCGAATAATAAAAAAAAATTCTCTACTCAATAGACGCAAGAGAATTTTGAAAACACCACGTAGAAAAGAGTTGCAATTTAGGCATATTTTTAAAAAGTTATGAAACTGAGCAGAATGAATGATCTAAAAACCACCAAAACACGCACTGTATCACCATTTGATCTTTATATCCATAAAAATTAGATTTTTGCCTTCATTAATTTGGATGCTAGAATTTTTTTAAAGTGCAGACGAATGCTATGCTTTTTTGAGTGTGTGTGTGTGTGTGTGTGTGTGTGTTTGTGTGTGTGTGTGTGTGTGAGAGAGAGAGAGAGAGAGAGAGAGAGAGAGAGAGAGAGAGCGGATCTTGAAAAAGTAAGGGCCTACTCCAGGAAGATCACTACGATTACTAGCATTATTTAACATAAAATCCTTAAGAACATTATTTATCTGTGACTACAGAAAATTAGCCACTATGACAACATGAATTGAAATTTCCAATCACAATAATTCATTGCTTCACAATGGTTGCATATTTCACTTAGCAGACACAAACTGAATTCTGCAATAGAGTTTTTATTTTGAATAGTGTTTCAGCCTAAGGGACTTAATATCTTATACGAATATTTTGTACCACCATTCGTATTCCAGCTCCTTAGCACTATACCACGCCTCCGTGAACGACCTCTTAAACAATTATTCATTATTAAACACGCAACAAAATAAAAAGCACCTACAGCAATAATAAAAACAAAATAGTATAACACCACACTAAGATTATAAATTAATGTGAGTCGTTACATATTAATTCACATCACAATGACTCTTGGTGTTAACCAGAAGCGCTTTCTTTGACACATGTTTCTCTCATCCTCAGCTCAATTCGACTGACTTCTCATTCACTCCCCTGACCCCCAAGAAATAATTTAGTAGATGATTTTTATGTCCTCTGCTAGGAAAAGTTGTGATCTAGTGGTCTTAAATTTTCTGCCATCTGTAGCGAAGGTTGGGAACTCATCTGTCTTCTCTCTTCTCTCTTGTAATTTGATTGGATAAGCTGCATCAAGCAGTTTTAGGCGGTATTTCAAAATTCAAAATAATCTTGATGTTATGATGAATGAAAATCTTTTCCCAAATTTCCAGTTGTGAAGGAAACTGTATAGGTTTTAATAATTTTATCTCTCGTCCTATTTCATGGTTACTGTTCCAAAAATGGTTGGTAACTGCTGATTTATCTATTTGTTGTAATTTTATATTTCTCTGATGCTCACTTAGACTTACTTTTAAAATTCCTTTTGTTATATCAATATATGAGCCTTGGAAACTTTGACATGATATCTGATAAACACCTGATAAAGCTGATAAATAATCTATTGTGTTAGTCAAAGAAGTATTCAACATACTTCTCAAATTATATTTATTCTGAGGTGCAAGTTGAATGTGAAATTTTCTGAATAATTTTTCAAAATATATAAACATCACAGGATCCTATGTGAATATCTTGTATATTAAATGCTTTTTATTCGGGTTCTGTAAGGTACTAATTGTATGTAAAGTATGTTTCTTTTTGTATTTAATAATTAAATTATTAATGAGCTGCGGTTTGAAGCCATTTTTAATAGCTAATTCTTAATGTATTTTAATTCAGCAACATAATCTTCTTTTTCCAAAGGAACATTAATCAATCTGTAGACGAAGCTTCTAAAAACAGCATGTTGGTGTGAAGTGGGGCTGTAAAAATTATTTTTATATAATTATCCCATGAGTAGGTTTTCTGTAAATACCGAACTGTATATTATTGACTTTTCTTTTATAAGTAAAAAAAAGGTAATATATTATTTGTTTCCATTTCCATAGCGAATTTAATGTTTGTCTTGTTTATTCAAAGTATCCAATGGTAAATTTGTACAATATTGAAGAATAATAGCAAAAATGTCATCCATTATAATACCCTAAGATTTTGGCATCGTCTTTTTTTAGTGGATAAACAATTACGTGGCTACCAATGCAGGGATCAACGTACCAATCTGGTACACACTCTACTTGACTGCAACATAATATAGGTGACGGTGGACTTGAAACAAACAGTTGTGAAGCCGACGTGCATTTTGCAAATATTTTGCCAATTAGTGAAGAAATTTTTGAATTTAATATTTTTGCGACTCTTAGCAGTTTGACTGGTATGCCACTCTTAGTTCAGACGTTGTATAATACTGTGTAAATTCATGACCTAATAGTTTAACTATAAAGTTCGAGATTATGTCATCTCAAAATAAATTGAGATTCCCTTGTGGTTTGCCGGAAAAAATGCGAATTGGGGAGTTTAATGTAGTGCTGGCAGATTTCCAAGTTGGCCAAGTTGGTCAGATCAACCAGCCGGAAAAAGAAAAATCCGTGGTTCAAACTCCGGCTATGACATTGCATTTTTCATATGATTCTACTTTTCCAATCTTATCCTTTACACGCTTTGTGTGAAAGAACAATTAATTCAAATTATATATATTCAACGTGAAAATTTCTTATAGGTTTAAGTTAATTAACAACAACAAAAATTCTGATGTGTGACACTCGCATGACTTGTTCTACTCTTGTAAAACTATTTTTACAAACGCTTATTCTCCATATGCTTCATGTTAATCGAGATGTTAATCTTATTGCTAATTTTCTTTAGATGCAAGGGAAACTGGTAGGCTTTAAGCGATAGTCAAATATTTTAAGAGCTGGTTGCTATGTGGGGTATTCCATTCTCTTTGCATTATCAGGACAAAAAGAAAAATGAATAATGAATTCCCATTTCAGAAAAAGTAAAGTATTGGAAAATTTAAGGGAATAACAAGCAATATCTCGAAAATGGTTCACTCAACAAAAAAACAAAAAAAAAAAATGTATGACATAAATTGTGTATTTTAAAGCGATCTCCATTTTTTGTGTAGTAAACGTTTGTCTATCTCTTATGGTTTACCAGTTATGCAAACGTTGTTCACAATGAAGAACACTTTTGGAGACATTCCCAGAAAATTAAAGATGTACATTTTATTTGTCACGGAAGTATCTTAAATATATGATATTTTAATCAAAATTGTTAGAGCCATTTTTGAGAAAATTGAAATTTTGGAAAAATATTTCATGTAAAGGGTAATCTGCGGTAGGAGGATTTTCTTGAAAACCTTCGTGTCGCATCTCTGGAAGATACTGAACGTAAATACCAAGTTTGGTGTTTATCCGACTGTTCGTTTCTGAGTTATGCTGTTCACATACACACAGACACACTCACACACAGACACACACACGAACATGTTTCCAAAAATGCATTTTTTGGATTCAGGGGGCCTCAAAATATGTATTTACGAATTGTTAACTTTCTGGGAAATAACTGATATCACCAACTCAGCTTCCAGGTACCATCACAGTGATGAACACACGGCTATTCTGAAGTCCATAAATGCACTTCTCTGAAACTGAACCCTAGAAAATACTGACCACTCCCCACTGTTAATTCAACAATGAAGTGGCGGGAACAGGTGTATCTGTTGGCTCTAGCAGAAAATTTTTGAATGGCTCCTAACGAAAGACTGTTTTATTGACGAATAATTCTAAATGATACCTGAAAATTTATAATCGGCATGTCCTTAATGTATTAAAATTTTGCGGTTATGTTCGAACTTCAGGTAATGTCTGTCGTTTATTTTATATCTGTAAATCTGTTGGTCCCGGTCGCGTTGGTTGTTCTGGTCCTCAAAGCGCTGCAGCGTCGATGTAACAACGTGGCAATGGTTTTGTTACGCAAATTTACCGGATGAGCTCTCTTTTTCTAGGGTTCGTTTACCTTCAGTTTTTATAGATTTTTAATCGATGCAACTCAAGTGTTACCGTGCAGTTAGCTATTGCAGTACAGTTGTTTGGCAACAATGATAAAATGAAGTTTTGTTTCAATGTTGTATTTATTCCCAATGCTGTTTAGTTGAAAATATTATGTCGCAAGCTCATGTTAATGATTTACATAAACAATTAATTAATTTCAATAACAATGAAATGAAATTTGATTTTATAATAAATAATGCATATATGTTTACGTAGTTGTACGGGGACCAAATTCACTTTTTACGTCTCAACCCGTTTTTACTCTTGGTAATTGTTAATTACACCAATACCTCAGGTATTTTACTACATGTTTATTGCAATGATGTTGTTGAAAAATAATATTACTTAATATTTAAAATGTAGAGTCTTTTCACCTATTAGTCAGCTTTAGAAAAGTGTTTTCTTGCTTATTGATTCTCCCTGGCCACGGGTAGAATCTCGTTTTATGTTACCTTTTGTTTCCCATATTTGACAAATTCCAAAATTTAGTACAAGAAATGTCTTGCTTGGTGACGCCGTGGCCAAGTTGTTAGACTGAGGCGGCATCTGGGCGGGTTTTCTCCGGGTTCTCCGGTTTCCCCCGCCATTCATTCCACCAACTGCTCCATCGTCACCTTTCCTATCATCCATTTCGCCGTCATTTCGTTTCATCTCCTTCCTTCATCCCATACCAGGCATCGGGCTGATCACCCATCCTGGACATTCTGTCTGATCCATCAGAGTGTCTGCTCCTCCACGGGCCTCTGACCACAGGCAGCCGCCTGTAAGTCCTGGGGGTTGTAAGTCCTACATAAGATGAGGTTAAACAGCGAATGAATGAACGAAATGTCTTGCTTAACATGAGAAATTAATAATAAATTGCATATGAAATCTTTTAAAATTACGAGCAAAGCTATTTACAATTATCAAAGAATTAAACTTTATTTGGGCAATTTCACAAATGCTGTAAGTTTTACATTTTTAATTGTTCTTCTCCCTTATTCACAATAATTAAATTATATAGTTAAACATTTTATGGCAGTTGTCCACACTATTATTTACTCCTACATATGTTAGCTGAAATTGTGTGTTTTGTTATCAACAATTTTATTGTATGTAGCTGCTTTATTGTTCAGGTAAATAAAATTAGAGACATAATAGAAGCATGAATAAAATATTTTTATTTTTGCTGTAGCTCAAATGTTTTTCCTGCCTTTTTTGTCGGCTTGTATACCTGAAGGATGTGCACCGCGCTGAAAGTTGTTGTTCCTATATTTTCTTCTTATTTATATAAAATACAAAGTTCCTAAGCTCTTATCTAGCGAGTAGCAAAATGAAACCGCAGGAAAGCCGGTCATAAAATTCTCGGTAGCAGAAAAACGGGTGGAATACGGAATCTCGTAACTTCAACTATTACGTCCGGAGTCTTTATCATACAGGCAGGATTTGGACGGTAATGAAGAATAAAAGCAAGGGGAGATTCACCGTTTACAACTATAAACAAGCCTTGATCATAATTAAGAGCAGAAGCGATACCCCAAGAAACACTGTGCTGGGAAAGAAATTATGATTAGTGTTGTGAAATAGCAAACGTTTTACTGGGTACTTGTTTATTGTTTATAGTGCCCTCTGCTATAAATAGTAATTAATTCGACTGATGACTTTTGGAGCATTAACACGGCGTTTCTCTGCGTTGGTGCGTGCGCATTTCTACAGGGAGAGCCAAAAGACTACGAACAGTCTGCGCGGTGATTTTTCTGTCCGCGTCCTCGGCGCTCGTTGCCTTCTGCCGCTATCATACAAAGGCGCGGATGAAACCAAACAACATTTTTAAAACTACTTTTAAAGGTTTACAATTAGTTCAAAAACATTATACGCTGCAATAATGTGTCCGACGCCACAATGCACACACATACGCTTCATCATATGATATTTTAATCCAAATTGTTAGAGCCATTTTTGAAAAAATCAAAATATTTCAAAAATGTTCCATGTAAAACGTAGTATAGGGTGGGGAATTTTCTTGAAAATCCTTGTATCACATCTTTGAAAGATACTGAACCCAAATACCAAGTTTGGTATTTATCCGATTTTTCATTTTTTGAGTTATGATGTTCACAGATGCACACACATGCGGGCCTTTTTCCAAAAGTGCTTGCTTTTTTTTGGATTCAATTGGCCTCAAAACATGTATTTCCTGTGAAATCTCAGTATCGAATTTTTGGGTGGAATACAATACTTCCCCTAGTTACTATACGTAGTAGAGAAAGTAATAAAAAGATACTCATGATTCAGCATCTAAGGGAACAGAAGACACAGAAAAACAAAGAAAATTGCCTTAGCTTATAAGATACAGCATTTGTTTGCAGTAATTGGTTATGCAATTGATATTTTATTCAAATACTACAGATATGTTAAGTATTTAGCATTAAAACATGTGAGTAAATATTTCTCTTGATTCTACAGATTATGTGGTGAATATTTTGAATATAAAAGCATTTTATTACCCCTTATGTAAGAAGGTTTTGCTTTATTTCCTCTATGTTTTAATCGAGTTCAGTAACTGTGTTTGTTAAACAATTATATAAACGTAGAAAATTGTGTCGAGAGTAACATCAAAAGTTACTATATTTGGGATTAACAACTGATGAGATTCCTTTTCTTGATGGTTGCAGAGTGTAAGTTATTTCTAAAGTGTTCAAATTGCTGATCTGGGGATAGGCATTCAATAGTTTCGCTCCCATTTTGTTGAACTTTGACAAGGGTGAAACTGTGAAAGCTTTATGTTACGAAATAACTCCGGTACCAAAGCTACAAAGGTTTAAAACTCGTATGTAAGGTTGATTTATTTATGTACATCATTAGCAAAATTATATGATATATCATAGCCAAGAAAGTTTAACGTTTAATTTGATTTATTACGCCATTATGATAAAACATTTGCAATCTTTTTTACTTTCTCTATCACGTATGTAGTAGATAGAGAGGTATTACGTTCCATCTAAAAATTCCATTCCGAAGTTTCACCGGAAATATATCTTTCAGACCCTCTGAATCCAAAAAGAAAAAGATCCTCTGAATCCAAAAAGAAAAAGATCCGCGCGCGCGCGTGCGTGCGTGCGTGCGTGCGTGCGCGTGTGCGTGTGTGTGTGTGTGTGTGTTTTTTTTTAACAGCATAGCTCAAAATGGAAAGTTGGATAAATATCACATTTGTTATTTAAGTTCAACACCTTCCAAAGATTTTTAAGAAAATTCCCCACGCCTTACCCTAATATTTTTCCAATATTTTTATTTTCTAATAAATGTCACTAACGATTTGGATTTAAATACCATATAATTAAAATATTTACGTCGTAAATAAAGGGCATATTCTTGAATTTTCTGGAAATAGTCTATAAAGTCCTTTGTATAACTGGTAAACGTAAAGTAATAGACGAAAACGAGCTGCACAGAAAATGTAGATCTCTTTAAAGCGCACAATTTATTTCAAATAACTTTTTTGTGGCATCAGCCATTGCCGAGATATCCGTTGTTAATGGTTCGGTGTTCAATACTTTGTCATTTTTTTAAAGTTCTATCGATTTTTAATGATTTCTGGCGATGTTATTGAAACAGTAATGGACCTTTAAGGCCAGCGTAAGGGTGTCCAGTTCTAAAACATTTGACTATCGCTGTTCTCTTTGTACCTATAACGCAGTGTGTAATGCAGCTATTTCCGTAAAGGTTTATCTCAATTAAAATGAAGTCGATAGGAAAATAAACTTTCGTTAGAATAATTTGTATGCCCACTTATAGGCGATAGAGGTTAGAAGTCATGTGAATGAAACACATCAGACCTTTTATTGAAGGCTTAACTTTTGCCTAATAAGACTTGAAAAATCCAGTGCCTCAACTGAAGTAGGTGTATCTTTACGTATGAAAAGCCAATTTGAAATAGGAGTTGTATTGTAGCTCAACTGTTGGGGAGCCGTACTTGAAGTAGTTGCAACCGCACGTATGGTAAAATGTTTCCGGTAGCCTTCACCCCAAGTTTAAAAATATTAACTTTGTAATTTGACTGTTTCTTTAAATATTATATATTTATGTTTGCCTCGGCTGCGACAGTATTAATTTGTAGAGACATGAATATCTTTGCAGGGAGTAGTGCGGCTAAGAATGTAGACTTACACAGATTATAAATTTTACTTCACTCCTTTTATTAATTCTTGACACGATTTAAATAACACTTCACTGATATAGAGAGCTATGAGATTCTTTTATTAAATACTTGCACTAATTAAACAGGTAAACTATTTTCATCTCACACTCAATACATATTAAACTTCTCGAGGACGCATTTCGCGTCTGGTTAGGAGCACTGTCTACAAACAACTGACTTCTGAATTTGTACAATTTGCCCTATTTCAGTTTCTAATGGCTAATCTTACTCCAATAGAATACTTTCATTTAACTTAGGTTTCTTTCTGGCTGTTGATTGACTATTTTATAAGCTGTCTCAAAAATTACATTATTGTTGCTCCAAGAATTAATTGTAGTATTATTACTTTCTAATTCATTACCGCCTCAAGGCTACCTAATTGTTATCTCATTGTTAGCAACTTTTAACCTATCATTCTTACAGCTCCTACATTATTAAATTACCTAATACATTCACATAACATTATTAAAAATGTACATAATAATATAAACATTAAAACAATGACTGTTACATATATTTTATATGCTATTTTTACCATATTGCTTTAAGGCGGGCTGTTATTGAATTTTATATTATATTATTAGACTGAAATCATTTAAGTGTTAAAAATACTGCCTCATAACCTACTCAGTAGGTTCTCTAGTTGCTTTCGTCTGTACCGCTTTTCCCCACATTCGTTCTCTCCTTCCAGTATTAATTGTACTGATTGAAGTACCCTCTTCCGTCAGGTTTAGACTTGTGGGAATTTGAGGTATTCTGGTTGACCCTAATATTTCAGATTCCATGTTAACATCGAGGAATTCGATGCTAGGGTGCAGAATTCAGAAATGGATGCCTTCATGTCTGTCAAGTGAGCACACGTCCAAACAAATATATACAGGAACGTTGGATTTCGTATCTATTAAACGTACAGGAAAGTTTGGACTTAGGTATCGTGTTGACTTACAACACTAAGGCTGATAAATTATATAGAGCGGTAAATCTTTACAAACTAGACAGTTAAGTTAAATGTTTAATTTCAATCTGGTGCTAACATGCTATAATCCTTTAGAGCATTTTGGAGTTTTATACGTCATTTGTATGAACATGTCACGTTTGCTGGATTTTTCTACACGGTAAGGCAACTATTAGTTGAAGAAAAAGTCTGTTGTGTTGCGTTTATTCTTCTTCTGCTTTTTGTTAGTGTAGTTAAACCTACAACACACATTTACGAATTTTATAAGAAGGTAGACTAAGGCGATAGTTACACTTTTAAAAATCGCGTTGTTATGTGATGGCTTCCAAATTTCACAAGAAGAAACGAATAGCGACTTTCCCCTTGAGAAAATGATAAGTATTTCGAGACGCAAACCAATAGCAACGAATATCTCGGAAGCAGTTAACGCCACAAAACATGTTACTTGTCGTAAAATATGTGCTTTAAGGAGATATAGATTTCGTTAGTAAGATTTATTATTCTCTTACGGTTTACTGGTTATATAAAAGTCATTCAGAATGAAGATGACTTCTCAGCTTTTACGCTGAAAATTCAAGGTACATATTTTATTTGTGATGAAAATATCTTAAACATACGGTATTTTATTCAGAATCGTTAGAACTATTTTGAGAATATTAAAGATAACTAAACATTTACCATCTAAAGGGTAGTTTGTATTGGGGAATTTTCTTGAACATTTTCATGTCGCATCCTTGGAAGACACAGACCATAATTACCAAGCTTAGTTTGCAGTCACCTTATAATTTTTGAGCTATGCTGTTCATACAGAAGAAAGACATACATACGGGGACGTTTTTCTAAAGAAATGTTTTTTTTATTTCCAGATTCAGGTCTCAAGACGCGTATTTTTGGTGAAATCCAATTTATGTCATATACATTTTTTGTGTTGAGTGAACC
Source organism: Deroplatys truncata (assembly GCA_030765065.1). Classification (NCBI taxonomy): domain Eukaryota; kingdom Metazoa; phylum Arthropoda; class Insecta; order Mantodea; family Mantidae; genus Deroplatys; species Deroplatys truncata. The sequence continues at coordinate 282,947,796 of CM060975.1, forward strand.
ATTTTCGAGACATTGCTTGCTATTGCCTCAAATTTTCCAAAGAGAGTGGAATGCGCCATATAGCAACCAGCGTAAAATATTTGACTATCGCTTAAAACCTACCATATTCCCCTTGCATCTACAAGAAAATTAGCAATAAGACTAACATCTCGATTAACATGAAGCATATGGAGAATAAGCGTTTGTAAAACTAGTTTGTACAAGAGTGGAGAAAGTCATTAGTGTAACACATCAGATTTGTTATCATGTAATCTAATATGAGCCAGTCACCATTATACCTATCGTTCTCCCTGGTCAACGAGTACCATGCTAGCCCCCAGTTCCCGAGGTCGTGGGTTCAAACTCAGCGGAGGGCGACGGGGTTTTCCGGACGTAGAAATCATTAGCATGGTTCCTTCAGAAGGGAAGTACAGGCGGTGGTCCCGTAGCGCACGTAAAAGAACCACAAGAACCCGCCAACTCGGGAACTAGAATTCATTTTGAGACGATATACCCCATTGGTGACTTACAATCTCGTAAGTACTTTAAGTTCCTGGCTTCATAGTAAGCCACTCTTAGGGCCCATTCACAATGAAAATGAACCGTAAGAATAATGTAAACATAAAAACTAGATGCTAAGTGTTGTAATGGAACCATTCGTAATGAATCGTGTAAACATAAAAATAAATATTGAATTAGACGTAAACTTAGCAACTTGTTTGGTTCAGCTTTTAAGTATATGTCTACGTCAAGCATAAGAAATCAGTCAATCACAGAGCGATTCTCATTACGGGATCATTCTGCCATCTCCCATTAGATTTTGAAGTAGTTTCAACTGTTGGGGAACCGAACTTGTAGTAAATGTACTTTCAGGTGGCCTTTGCCCCAAGTTTAAAAAAATACTAACTTTGTAATTTAACTGTTTCTTTAAATATTATAAATTTATATTTGCCTCGCTGCGTCAGTATTATTGTTAGAGACATGGAACTCTTGGCAGGGTTGTGGTGCGATTGAAGAATGTAGGCTTACACAGACTTTAAGTTTTAATGCACTCCTCTTTATTAATCCTTGACACAAATTAAATAGCACTTCACTGATATCGAGAGCTGTGAGATTCTTTTATTTAATACTTGCGATTTTTAACATGTATAATACTTTCGTCTCACACGAATACGTAATTAATTTCTCGAGGACACATCTCGCGTCTGGTTATGATCACTGTCTAGAAGCAACACGTCTGGTTATGAGCACTGTTTGGACGCAACTGAATTGATTTCAACCGTCTAAACTTGTAAATTTCAGTATTTTAAGTCTCTGATTGGCTAATCCTAGTCCAACAGAATACCTTCATTTAACTAAAGCTTCTTCTGGTTGTTGATTGGCTATTTATAAACTGTCTCAAACATTGCATTATTGTTGCTCCAGTAATGACTAGTAGCGTTATTAAACTCTCAAACTCATTATTGCCTCAAGTTTACCTCATTGTTAGCAACTTTTAACTTATTATTCTCACAGCTCTTACATTATTAAATTACGTAATACATTCACATAACATTATTACACATGGATACAATAATATAAGCATATGGAATGACTGTTGCATACATTTTACAAATTATTACATACAGATATTGCTTCAAGGCGGGCTGTTGTTTAATTTACATATTATATAATTATACTGAAATCATTTAAGTTTTAAAAATACTGCCTCAATTTTTAACCGTGTGTGTTTCTCACTAACACACCTTCTGTGTAAGATCATGGGCCAGGAATCTCTGGGTTATCTATTAAAATCGCAGTGAAACAAATTTTGATTGTAATTTATGATTTTTTGTGACTTTAACGTTCTGTAACCGGGTGGCTCTAGCGCTTGCTCTTTTTGATACATGTACATAACCTCTTTTGTTTGATGGTCGCTCAGCTGTTGAGCGCTCTCCTGCTGCTTAAGTTTGCATTTGTCGTTATGAATGACAACACATCGCGTTAAGCTGATGTCATAGTTTTACTCGTTAAATTAATGTTTAATTTTCATTGTGAATGGCCCCTTAGGTCAATAAAATTAGAGCAGAGGCACGAAAACCGAAGATCTGTGGTTCAAATCCCGGCTACGGCATCAATTTTTCAGTCTGATTCTCCATTTCCAACTTAAGAATACACACTACATTACAATTAATTAGCAATTACTTTCTTTTACAAATCCAACAACTTATCATACGTATTACGCGGATTAATTATGTTTGCATATTCAGGCTCATTAAACCTAAAACTGTAATCAGATCATTAATTTTAAGCATATATCTAATATGTATCACTCAGATCACTTCGTCTACCATTTGACAGCCCTTAACGCTTCACACAAACCTCATTTTTGCTGCCTGTACTTTTATTTGATCTTTTTCTCTAATAATAGAAAATTCACATTGGTATTAAAACTGGAGCGGTTATAGTTTTATAACATTTTATTTGGGTATCTTTTCTTGTTTTGTTTTTCAGTGTCCGGTTTATGTTCCGCAAATCCTCTGGGGTTTATTTAATTTATTTTCAATATCTCTGTCTCTATCAACATTTATATCGTATACAGATAATTAAAATTAAACACATATTGTAGCTGTTTATTATTTTTTATCATATGTTTTATTCCCTTTGGTTAGTCTATTTTGGTTTCCTGAACCAATATGTTCAAAATATAATGCTGCTTTCCTATTTCATTTAGTTTGTATATATAACTCTGCAAAACATCGTCGTTACTTTGTATTATAACAATGTCGTTAGCTTCCAATTTGAGGACGTTTGAATATCTATCTCTACTTATTTCTATACCCTTTCTCCTCTTCCTTTAGTTATTATTACTTTATCTACACGTACTTAGTAGGTAGAGAAGGTATTGGAATCCATCCAAAAATATCATACTGATAATAATAATAAAAAAAGCATTTTTAGAAAAATGTCTTTGTGTGTGCCTATGTGTGTGTCTGTGAACAGCATAAACAAAAAAGTCAGATAAGTACCAAACTTGGTATTTAAGTTCAGTATTTTCCAAAGATGCGACGCGAAGATTTTCAAGAAAGTCGTCCTACCCTAAACTATCCTTTACATGAAAATTTTTCGAAATGTTTGATTTTCTAAAAACGGCTCTAACCATTTGAATTAAAATACCATATATTAAAGATATTTACATGGCAAATAAAATGTATATCTTGAATTTTCTGGGAATAGCTTGTGAAGTCCTCTTCATTTGGAAGGAATTTTGTACAAACTTGTATAACTGCTAAATGTTAAACGACGTACACAAAAAGAAACACCCATTTTATTTCATATAAATTTTCTTGTGGCAGAAGTCATTTCTGGGATATGTTTTATTAATGGTTGGAATTGTTGCCGGTCCTCACAGGCGTGGCCGCTGGAATGTGTAGCTTCGGCACTCCGCCAAGCTAAGGGTTGCGGGTTCGAGTCCCGCCATGGGCATGGGTATATGTGTGTGTGTGTGTGTAATTCGGTAATGAAAAACCGTGAAAAGATAGCAATGATAAAATGGGTAAACAAAAGAACTTAAAAAGTATTCCTTTCTTGATAATTTCTTAAGGTCCTTTCAATATTCAGTTGTTTCTTGCGATTAGAATGAAAATAATATGGAATTTTAAGGCTAGCATATAGCGTTTCGTTTTTCAACATTTGACTATTGCTGCTCTCTTTGTATCCTAACGAGATGTTTAATGTAGCTATTTCTTCAAAGTTTTATTTGGATAAAAATGAAGTAGATAGAAAAATAAGCTTTAGTAAAAATAATTTGTATACCCACTAATAAAGGCCGAGGGCAGAAAAGGTCATGTGAACGTATCATATTAGATTTTTTAGAAAAAAGTTCGTGTGTGTGACTGTGTCTTTGAACAGCATAACTCAGAAAGAAAAGTAGGATAAACACCAAACTTGGAATTTAGGTTCAGTATCTGCCAAAGATACAACTCGAAGATTTTTAAGAAAATCCCACCACTCCAAACTATCTTTCACATAGAACATTTTTTTTTATTTTCTCAAAAATATCTCTAACGATGTTCATTAAAATACCATATGTTAAAGATATTTACATTACAAATAAAATGTACGAGGCTGTCAAGTCCTCTTAATTCGGAAGAAACTTTGCTTAATCTTGTATAATAATTATTGGTAATTATTACCAATATAAATACCAACTATTGGTAAACGTCAAGCGATAGATAAAAACGTACCAAATAGTTGTAGATCTCTTGAAAACGCACAATTTATTTCAAATAACTATTTTGTGGCATCAACCATTTCCGAGATATCCGTTATTCATGGTTCGAATTGTTAAATACTTCGTAATTCTTTTCAAGTTGAGAAGATGTATATTATTAGCTCCGTATGGACGACAATTTGAAGGAGTTTATTTATTTGTAGGAGTTTGCACCATGTATGGAAAGCCGATTTGAAGCTGTTTGTATTGAAGGAGTTATATCATATTTCAACTGTTGGGGAACCTAACTTGTAGTTGCAACCGCACGTATGTTAAACAGTTTCCGGTAGCCTTCGCCCCAAATGTACTTTCAGGAGTCCTTTGCCCCAAGTTTAAAAAAAATATTAACTTTGTAATTAAACTGTTTCTTTAAATATTTAATATTTATGTTTGCCTCGGCTGCGTCAGTATTTTTTAAAGACACGTTTCTCTTGGTAGGGTTGTGGTACGACTGAAGAATGTAGGCTTACACAGATTTTAAGTTTTAATTCACTCCTTTTTATTAATGCTTGACACAAATTAAATAACACTTCACTGATATAGAGAGCTGTGAGATTCTTTTATTTAATGCTTGCACTTTTTAACACGTAAACTATTTTCGTCTCGCACGAATACGTATTTAATTTCTGGAGGACACCTCTCGCGTCTGGTTATGAGCACTGTCTAGAAGCAACTGAATTTATTTCAACCGTCTAAACTTGTAAATTTCAGTATTTCAAGTCTCTGATTGGCTAATCCTTCTCCAGTAGAATACTTGCATTTAACTAATGCTTTTTCTGGTTGTTGATTGGCTATTTTATAAATTGTCACTAAAATTACATTATTGTTGCTCCAATAATGACTAGTAGCATTATTAAACATTCAAACTTATTATTGCCTCAAGGTTACCTCATTGTTACTTCATTGTTAGCAACTTTTAAGTTAGTATTCTTACAGCTACTACATTATTAAATTGCGTAATGCATTCACATAACATTATTGAACATGTATACAATAATATAAGCATATACAATGACTAATATACACTTTTTATATATTGTTACATACACATATTGCTTTAAGGCGGGCTGTTATTGAATTTATATATTATATAATTAGACTGAAACTATTTAAGTGTTAAAAATACTGCCTCAACCGCTATCTAACTCTCTGATTTATTTATGTTTCATGTTTTTTTTAATGTTGCTGTATTCATTATCATCTTAGACGTTTTATACAGACTGTTAATGGTCTCTATAAAAGGCTGAATAATAAAAGCAATCATGGCAATAACACACTTTATGAAGTGTTACCGGGAATGCAGAAATAGTGATTTCAGCTTGCCACTCATTGGAAGAGAAATAAATGAACTTTTTGAAGGGTTCTGATCGTGCAGTCATAAGTGCTGGAGATAAGAGCATTTCTACCACTGGCCTCTACTCGTACAATTTCATGATAATTATTTTATTACACACCCAGAAGGTAGGGGAAATGATCTACCTCACACTCCGGCTACGCTTAAATTACAAATGCGATGAGAGCCCTTGGCAAATGGCGAGTGAACGAATAAACAAGTTTTGGTCAAGTTGAGGGCAGTCATGTGTGATAACACTACTCAGGCACTTATAAACGCTATTTTTAGTTCTTATAGCAATTCTAGTACCACTGAAATTCGCGGTTCACTGTGCAATGATTGTGCGGTCCATTTACTGCATTTAACTGCGAGTCAAACTTCGGCGTTTTTACTAGTGGGCTGCAGTTGTGGGACTGCTTAATTTTAACGAATGTATTGAGTGGAGAAAAGTTTTTGATTTTCCTCTGTGTATACACATATCGTAGGGTTTGTAGTACTTTGCAACAAGTTTAGTCAGTACTATGGGTTATGGCTTTAGCAAAAGCTGCATTAGTATTTCATTTCACCTAAGTATCTGTCATCTCGCATTCGGGAGGTCTCGGGTTCGATTTTGGTCGTCCTCCGTGGACTAGTGGTAGCGTGCTAGCCTCTGGTTCTCAAGGTCGCGGGTTCAAACCCGGCAGGGGGCGATGGATTTTTTTCGGGTGTAAAAATCCTTAGCATGGCTTCCTTTGGAAGGGAAGTAAAGCCGGTGGTCCCGTGTCGTAGATTTACGGCACGTAAAAGAACCTCAAGCCTGATAAAGAGGCCTCTGAGTAAAATTACCGGTCTTTCACGCCCAATATGGAATGGGACGCTAAGAACCATAGTAGTTAAAGAGCGTCGATAAATAAAACCCAATTTAATTTATTTTCGGTTTCCATACCCGCTGACCGCCCACTATAACCTTGGGTTTTTTTTCTCTTGTCGGTAGGCGAACGCTGGAGTGATTTCTCATCTACCATGATTTCTTTCCCTCATTTCCCTTTCATTGTGTTTCCTTCTCATGTTTCAGGTGGTATGGCAAAGCAATAAAAATTAATACTCCAGCGGGTAGCACAGTTCAAAGAATTCCATATTAGAAATTAAATTGATTAGTATTTATAAAAATTAATTTGTACTTAAAGTTAATTCATTATAAGCTTCTAAGTTTCGTGCGGAAGCAGTATTCCCACTGGACACTAGAGGGCTGCCTGGTTGGACGGGTATGGACAGCTCTAGTAGTGGGATGGGTCTTCGAGCCAGTCACTATAAGGGAACTTCATCACGTCTCTATGGCCTGTAGCCTCCTGTGGTTCCTTCACTTCATCCCTTCCTTCTGTGAGGTACTAGCTCTAATAGAGCTCACGTAGGTAGCAGTGCGCGAGATGTTCATCTCCGTTGTATACCCTATACTAGGTATGGGCATTCTTGGTGCCGCGTGGCAAGCGACCTCTACTCCTCTCTTTATATATACGCATAAATAATAAATTCTGTGGATAAGTAGAATCAGACGACTGAAAAATTCAATTCCATAGCCGGGACTTGAACGAGGATCTCCCGGTCTCCGTCCGGTAGCTCTAACCACTGAGATACTATGGCCACGACCTAGTACGGCATTAAATTCCGCAACTGATTCTTCGCATTTTTTCCCGGTAAAACACAAGGAGATCTGAAATTGTATTGAGATGACATACCCCAATGGCGTACCGGGAAAAATGCGAATATTTCCCTATCTACCAAATGTAGCGATAAGGTGATAATCGAATACGGTGTTTTGTTACAATTATTTCATAAAAATTTGCTGTGTTACACTAACATGTTCTCTACTCTTGTACAAACTATTTTTACAAACGCTTATTTTCCATATGCTTCATGTTAATCAAGATGTTAATCTTATTGCTAATTTTCTTGTAGATGCAAGGGGAATTGCTAGACTTTAAGCGATAGTCAAATATTTTAAGAGCTCGTTTTTTAGTTTTTTATTTTCAAGAGCTTGCAGAACTTCTTTGATGAGGGAGACAATGGCGTCTACCGTAGATCTGCCTTTTATGAACCCAAACTGTGATTTACTAAGTATCCTCACTTGTTCAAGGTAATTACATAACCCATTCTCTTTGCATTACCAGGCCAAAAAAAATGAATCACGAATTTCTATTTGTGCAAAAGTATAAGTATTGCAAAATTTAAGCGAAAACAAGCAATATCTCGAAAACGGTTCACTCAACAAAAAAAAAATGTAAATGACATAAATTGTATATTTTAAAACGGTCCTCATTTTCTGTGTAGTAAAATTTTGCCTATCTCTTTTGGTTTACCAGTTATGCAAAAATCGTTAACAATGAAGAATAGTTTTGGAGACATTCCCAGAAAATTCGAGATATACATTTCATTTGTCATGAAAATATCTTAAACATATGATATTTTAATCAAAATCGTTAGAGACATTTTTGAGAAAATAGAAATTTTCGATAAATATTCCATGTAAAGAGTAATCTGGGGTTGGGGGATTTTCTTGAAAACCTTCGTGTCTCATTTCAGGAAGATACTGAACCTAAATACCAAGTTTGGTGTTTATCCGACTGTTCGTTTCTGAGTTATGCTGTTCACAGACACACACATACACGTTTCCAAAAATGTTTTTTTTTGGATTCAGGGGGCCTCAAAACATATGTTTCCGGTGAAATCTCGGTATCAAATTTTTCTATACGTAGTAGAGAAAGTAAAAATGTTATTGAGAAAGCTGTTGTTTTCAACTACTAAGTATGGACAACAGCATACATAAGGAATTATACTAATGTTTTGAAAATAAAAACTTCTTCCTCTACGAAATGTTACTTGCTCCTCTTGGTCCATCGCTCCTCTGTCATATTGAAATGGCATACATTAAACAAACACTTCACGGATGCACTAACAAGCCAATTGTTGTTGCAAATGAAATGATCGGAGCCCCATGACCTATCCTGTTTTTTTTATAGAATTATAAAGTATAATAATAATTCAAAAAGGAATATATTGTATGATTCATGTATATAATTTATATCCCAAGATTTTGCGTTATGCCACATACGTTTAATATACCTATATAATAATTCTAGTAGATTATGATACAAGTGTTAAAAGTAGGCTTACAGCTTTCGTTTTGCAATCCTACGTGCAAAATAAAACCCCTGTAACAAGTGTGGCGTATACTATTTTTTAGACAACGCTCGAATTTTTAAAATATAAATAAAATAATATTATATTGATTCTTGAAACTAAGAGGAGTTATTTTTAGAACGAGATCAACTCATGTGTACAGCGAGATGTCAGATGTTTTGATGTTTTGTTGATTCGCTAGCAGTCATTTTCAGTGAAATTATTTTCAGCATGTTTTTTGTCGTACACCAGCAGTGAAGCGATTAAATGCTATATCATATTGCGCTATGGAATTTTTTAGGTAATCAATTCTAGTGTTTTTCCTTCTACTGCTTCTGTAATTTCACCTGGCTCTTCCAGTTCAGTTTCTTCTGAGTTCATAATTGCCGGCATTTAATCTTTATAGGTCATATTAGATAAAATAATAACGTTTTGGATCAAAGAGAGCACAAGGCTGACAATGCAAGGTATAGGTAAACTCTACAGCAAATTACGATAAATTGAAGTAGGACGATTTGTATTGTGAACAGATAATGTGAGCGCCATGAGAAATTAATCATGTAAACAGACATTAATGAAAACTAAAACCTAATCAAACCAAGTCGGAATATTAAACACGTGCAAATACAAAGGGTAATTGCTATGTGATTGGACTTGAAACCAAAGTTGGTCATAATGGGGTGATATAAAGATTTTGCAATAATGTAAAGGTTTTAATTCGTGTGCATGTTAAAAATTATACTTCTAGGCCATGCTGTCTTAAAAAGTTAAATTTATCTCACGTTACGTTGTTTAATGTTTGTTAATATATCAATGCTACTTGTTGTGCTCTATTTACAACGACTTAGTCTGCGATTCGCTCTTGAGAAGACAGCATCGGGATGAAATGTGCCCGTTCTGCTTGTGACGTCATAACGAGCAGTTAGTCCAGAGAACAAACCTTGCTCTGCATAACATTTACGAGCTTTAAATGTGTGAATTAGATAGTTTATTACTTTAGTTATAATAAGGTTAATCTAACAATAAGATATCAGAAAATTAGTGAGGTTTATGGAGAACTGCGCTTATTAGCTAAATACTACTTGGGGCATAAACAGACACTGTGTTACAGAGAGGGCTAATTTCTGCAGAAGCTTTTGGTACTGTACAAGATGTAATAAAGAAGACAATAGACAAGAAGGAAGGCTAGACCTCTACAAGCTAGAGCTACATGCGCGAGCATTAGTAAATGTGTTATCCCAAGGAAAAGTACGGACTGTAAAGGGGATGGTGGCATTAAAAGCTTCTCCTTGGTCCTCTTACTCGACAGGCAATCGCAGCGAGAAAAACACTCATCTGGATGCAAACGGCTACCCTCCCTTACCATTCGTAAGACAAGACAGTGACAGAAGGCGATAAAGATAGGAGAAAATGGAGAATGGTACAAAGAAATTGCAAACGTAACACTCGCTCCATCTTCTTTTTCACTTCCTTTAATTGTATCTCCGTTTGAAATTCAAATGAATAGAAAATAACTTCAAAAGGATGAAGGAAGGGAGAAATTCAGTCTGATTTTCTAATATCGACTGAATTATTGATGTAGACTGAAATGTAAATTAAAAGAAGGTTGCTTCCATAGACTGGAAATTCATTAGAATAAATACGAAATGGCCCAAGGAAAACGGATTGGTACTCATGGGTGTATTTCATATTATCTGAAGGTCACCAGGGTTTTGTTTTTATACGTAATACATCTTAAAAACCTGGACTTAACGATACAGTTTAAAAGCTTGAGCTAAAGGAAATGTTATCGCATATTATCTAAATAAAGTAGGACCGTTTGGAAAGGGAAAGCTTACTTTTAAACGCATTAATTACAAATAAAATGTGTAGAGATTGTAATTACCACGATTTTTAATAGAATAGTTCATAGCTATTCTCTTCACAGGCTATTATAAACTAGTATAACGTAGTCAAAGTTGCTGGATTGGCTGTTTTGCCCTATCATGTGTATAAATATAGCTTTTATCAACATATCCTAGCAATAAATAGTACTCTTTTAATATTTGAGTTAAGAGGAAAATTATATATGAATTTTCTTAAAAATCCGTCAAACCATAAAGAATAATGACTTGACTATCTTAATGATGGAGTAGGGTTGTAAGTTAGGAGCGATTTGTGAGTCAGAACTGCAAAAGAGGCTTGAAACTCATTTTGTGTAATAAATAAAGTTTCTTACGAGTATACTGGTGTTTTTTGTTTCCAATATTTTAAAAATGTGGTATTTTAATCAAACTCATTAGAGGTATTTCTGACAGAGGGCAAAATAATGAAGAACTTTCCTTGGAAATGACAGTTTGGGCGATTTGGGGGGTGGTGTTTCTTGAAAATCTGCTTAAAAAGTGTCGGACTCAAATATTTGGCACTTATCCGAATGTTTTTGTTTACATTATAGTGACAGACACACGAGTGTAATATGTATTAATACTTTCCATTAATACTTTCCACCAAAGTGGCCGGGTTCGATCCCAGGGACCCGCATATGGGATTTGTGGTAGACAGGTTTTCTCCGGGTTCTCGGGTTTCCTCCGCCATTCATTCTACCATTTGCTCCACTGTCACCTTTCCTTTCATCTATTTCGCCTTCATTTCATATCATCTTCTTCCCTCATTCCCATACCTGGCACGGAGCCGATCTCCCGTTTCGGGTTCTTCATTCTCTGGTTCAAGGTTCGTCTGCTCCTCTACAGGTCTCTGACTTTAGGCACGGTTGTAAGTTTTAGGTAGTATAAGCTCTACATAAGAGAAGGGTAAGCCGAGTAAGTAAGTTAATACTTTCACCAGAAATCTTTTGGTTAATTAAAATTATTAAATACTATCTACAAAATAATCAACTAAATGTTAGGTTTTCAGTTCAGAAATATACTCCTGAACGTCTTTCAGAAGGGAGGGGACAAAAAGCTTCTGAAATTAAGAGTAGAATTTCGTTGCTAAAACGTGTGAAATAGCGTAACGTCAGACGCCTGTTGAAGTTTGTGCAGTAATAGAACGTTAGCATTAGTGCAAAAAAAGTGAAATTTTCCCACTGAGTCGTAACTTTCTATAGATTTGATCAAGCGTAATGAAACACAACAGATTGACTTTTTTGTGTAGATGCTAATGTTGCATAATGTTTTGTGCATGGTCATGTTGGCCAGACTGTTTTTCTCGAACTTCTGAATCACTTCTCAGGTATTTGGTAGTGCACAGACTGTTTTAGGCATCTCCCACTACTTCTACTAGCCCGTTTTCAATGTCTCTAGAGAAATACTTGGAATATACCAGAATAAACCGATATATATTATATTGTTATAAGTAGAGAATCGGCAGCTCTGCTCGCCTCATTACATCAACCCCTTTCACACCCCATTTCTCTCCACTAATCTGTCTGTCTGTCTGTCTGTCCCTCTCTCTCTAAAGTGATCTTCGAAATAAATACCTCTACAAAGCTAAAATCGTTCCTCTAGGGCAGTAACAACTTTGCAGCGGCATCGCAGATATATCGTGCATTCTACTCTATGATGGAACTAGTCTTGCTCAGAAAGTGTGAATTTTCCCTAATAATGTAAAGAATGACTATATGTTTCCATGCATTTTTGCATTTCACAGCCATTTTCCATAGATCTATGAACAATAGAACATAAGCGTTCGTAAATTTTTCTATTGCATTTATCGAGTTCTATATCTGCTTTAAAGGATGGCATCTACACTGATTCTTTTGTTTTACTCCAGTAAAATTGGTTGACCATCTGTAGCTATTTATAAGGTGTGCATACTAGCAGAAGCTGGTGTGTACGGTTCTGTATTTGGTTAGCAAGCTAAAATTATTAGTGGCCCCAGGCTCATTTGAGCGCTCAGTAATATTCAATTCATAGATAGCTATTTGAATATTATATTTAAATGGTATTAAAATCATTTTTTACTTTCTCTACTACGTATAGTAAGAAGGGGGAGTATTGTATTCCGCCCATAAATTCGATACCGAGATTTCACCGGAAATATATTTTTTGAAACCCCTGAATCCAAAAAAAGCATTTTTGAAAACATTTCCGTGTGGGTGTGTGTTTGTGTGTGTGTCTGTCTGTGTGTCTGTGAACAGCATACCTCAGAAACCAACAGTCGGATAAACACCAAACTTGGTATTTAGGTTCAGTATCTTCCAGAGATGCGACACGAAGGTTTACAAGAACATCCCCCACCCCAGATTACCCTTTACATGGAACATTTTTCGAAAATTTTAATTTTCTCAAAAATGGCTTTAACGATTTTGATTAAAATATCGTATGTTTAATAAAATGTATATCTCGAATTTTCTGAAAATGTCTCAAAAAGTATTCTTCATTGTGAACGACTTTTGCATAACTGGTAAACCATAAGGGATACACAAAGTTTTACTGCACAAAAAATGTAGATCGCGTTAAAATACACAATTTATGTGATATACATTTTTGTTGTTGAGTGAACCATTTTCGAGATATTGCTTGTTATTCCCTTAAATTTTTCAATACTGATTTTCTCAAATGGGAATTCGTTATTCATTTTTTGTCTTGGATAGGCAAAGAGTATTAATCTATGGCAAAGAGAATGGTGCTGCACATAGCAACCAGCTATTAAGATATATGTCGATGCTTAAAGGCTACTGTATTTCTATATAGACCCTTGCAAATACAAAACAAGGGGAACATAGTACGCCTTAAGCGATAGTCAAATGTTTTTAGAACTGGTTGGTATGTGTAAAATGTAATTCTCTTTGCATGTCAAAAGATCGTTACTGCAAATGTTTATCTCAATTAATATGAAATAGATGGAGAATAAGAGTTTGTAAAAATAGTTTGTACAGGAGTAGAGAAAGTCATGTGAGTGTGACGCATCAGATTTTTTGAACAAAATAAGCAAATGAAAAGGGTTTATACCGCATGTTCAGAAGTTCTCATCACAGCCGCTTCTAATAAAAATGGATTTGCCGAGGTGACCTAAATGCATGGGCTCCACTAACGCCAGAATTAATTATACACAACATGGTTATCTGTTTAGTTTTGTTTGATGTTTGTTTTTTATTTGAAGAGCCGTGATCATTATTACGCACAAGGAATTCAAAAGGCACAAAGTATTATCAAGCGGATGTACTAAAACGAGATTTTTATCTTAGTTATATTATGTGTAATGAAGCTTGTGGTCGTCCTATCTAGTCACTACTGTAATGGAGTAGACCTTTTGTTTTGCGCTGTTAACAGTTTGACCCTCTTTAACATCTCTGGTCATATAGGCGGCTTCTTACCAATAATTGCTCATCGGAAATTATATTTTCTAGCTTAGAGTGGTGTTAGTCTTTGGGTTGGTATTACTTTTAGTTATTACATTAAATTCACACACACATACATTCACATTCTCATTCGTACTTTCAGACTATAGAGGGATAAGAAATAATCCTGGCTAAAGAAAAATTCCTATCATCCAGCTGCGAATCGAGCCCAGTAGATAGGATTTGGAGGTTGCGTGCTAAACACCAGACCAAAGAGGCAGTTTGGGGCAGAATACTATCATTTTAGGGGATTAATGGTAACGAAATGAAAACACGTTTCTTTTTACTTTTCTGTTTAAAATGTTCCTAAAGTCTTTGCATGTAAGTTAAGTGTTTTAGTATACTTACAAACACATTTTAAAGGCCACATCTCTAAATATCTCTAGGTCCTGGGAAGAAATAAGGAAATTGTGCTTTTCTTACAAAGATATGTTACCAATATTAGTATATTTTGCAGAAATTGGTACATTTTCTTATTATGCGTTTTGGAACAGTTTTTTGTATGCTGTTTGCTTATGTTTTTTTAAATAAAAAATTTATAGTCAACAAAAGCGAAAGATTTTGCTGAAAGCTAGAAATTGTGTAGAACTGATTAGAGGGAATCTTTTTATTATGCATGATGCGCTACTCTGTTTCCGAAGTCCATGCACAACTACTTCTCTATGACATCATTAGTTGCTATTAACTATTCTTTGGCATGAATGCTTGCATTAAGAACCTGCTGGAATCATTTTCTTATTTTAGATATACGAACATAGAAACAGCGAAAATGTGCATATTTTAGGCATTACTGAATTAAATTTAATGAAAGTTATATAAGTCCATCAGGAACCCATTCCAAAAAATTTCAGTATATTTGATTCAAAATTTAAAGTTTCACAATTCTGTGCCAGTGTCTCCTGAAAGGAAAAAAATCAAACAAGACAAACTTATGCCTATAATTTATATATACATAATAGGGGATATAAATGGTATTAAAATAATTTTCATGAATAAGATAAACAAATAATAAGAGTTTATACAGTATGTTCAGGAATTCTCATCACAGCCTGCTTCGAATAAAATGGATTTGCCGAGGTGACCCAAATGCATGGGCTCCACTAACGCCAGACTTAATTTTACACAATGGGTTTTGTTTATTTTTATTTAATGTTTATTTTTATTCGAAGAACCGCGATCATTATGCACAAGAAACTCCAAAGGCGCCAAATATTATCGAAAAGCCCTGGATATTCTTAATAGGGGATGAAGAATCCTCTCATATTCACATCGTCCGATATGTGACTTCCTTAACCTTCCCCCGACAATAACAATAAAGCTACATAGTTTCAATATAATTAACACAAACCTTTAACATATACAACGAAATGGAGGAGAGCGATGAATACGAAGATTCCGCAATTCAGGCCACCAAAGTTAACCTCTTTGGAAAACACACGTAGTCTACGATCATCCAAAAAATAATATTCTCAGCTGTTAATTATAAAAAATCTGATGTGATACATTCACATACCTTCTCTAACCTCTATCGTATATTAGAGTGTACACAAATTATTCTTACTCAAGCTTATTTTTCTATTTACTACATATTAATCCAAATAAACATTTGCAGAAGGTTGATGAAAATTGGGTTCACTGAGACCTAATATTAGCTGGACACATTACACACTAATTAAGTAATCAGCATACATTTTACCTTCCCTACCACGTACACAGTAGGTAGAGAAGGAATTGCATTCCGCTCAAAAATTCGATACCACGATTTTACCCGAAATACATATTTTGAGGTCCCTGAATGGAAATTGTTTTGCTTTCTCTACTACATATAGTAGGTAGGGGGAGTATTTCCATTCCACACCCAAATATTCGATATCCAGATTTCACCGGAAATATATGTTTTGAGGCCACTTGAATTGTTCCCTTTGTTCTTTTCGTTCCATTCATCATTTCATTCATCATTCACGCTTTTAGGGTCGGAAGTATTCGCGTTGGTATTTTGCTTCGGCATGGCAGGGAAAAAGAATACTCTCTGTGAAACTTCCTCCGTCCCTCGTCTTTCGGTTGTCCCGAGGTATACGGACCGCCCCTTCGGAGCGAGGTGTTGAACCCTCCTTGTGAGACGGGGGCCCCCGATCTGCCTGTCAGACTATCAGGTGTCTCAATCTGGAAACGGTAGGGACCCTGTCAGTGCTGTGCCATCACTTCTGGTTCTGACCGCCCGTGTCTTCTATCATCCATCTCCTCTTCCATTCCGGGGGTGCCCCCTTGTGAGGCATAGGTACAATATCCTACTGGAGCAGTGTAGAGTGCCATCTGATCATCAGAAAAGAAATATGAGTTTATACCTCTTGTACATCAGAAAGAATATGGCTATTAAATGGCGAAGTAATTATCAAAACCGGTAAAATGATTTTAAGGTTATTTCAAAAATAGAGGGCATAAAATCAGGTATAGATTCCTCATATGAAGGCAATAAAAAAGTCCATTACAGCATATGTCCGGAAATGCTTGGTTTCGGAGTTATGGCCTTCAAAACAGTGATATTCACCGGAACGTATTTCTTACTTCAAGTAGTTTTCTTTACAGAAGATGTTTAATTGTCCACCTTCTGCTTGAATACAGGCCTCACATTGACGTCTCATGGCCGTGCGAACACGATCCCAAATTCCAGGAGTATTGCGTATTTCCTCACAACCAAGTTTGATTCTAAAGGATTCCATGTCGGTCACTGGAGACGAATACACTAACGCTTTTAAATGGTCTCACAATTAGAAATCGACAGGTTTCAAATCAGTGAGCATGGTGGCCAAGCTATTGGGCCACGTCTACCTATTCATCGATCCGAAAACCTTCGATCCAAGCGGTACGACTGACCATCATGCAAGAAGTGAGCTTGTTGACGAAAGCTCAGTGGAATGTCTTCATATACATGACATATGATGTTTACCATTGTGTACGTCTGCCCCTTAAATCTGTTTACAAGCACATGGGATCCAACTAACCGATTACCAATGATGCCACCCCACATATTGAGAGTGAACCCCATTTGATGATGAGGTGAAACAATTGCATTGGGTTTTCATTTGCTCATACGTGCTGATTGTGGAAATTTGTAATGCCATCTCTTGTGAACTGTGCTTCATACGTAAATAATACCAAGGCAGGAAAGTTCGGATTTGTAGCACACTGCTGCACGAACCTATGGCAGAACATCAATCTGCTGGTGACAGGGACTGTAAACGTTAGAAATAATAAAGCTACAATTGTTGTTGTCGCAACAGTCTCCAGATTGTCGTATGAGGAGCGTTCACTTGCAACGCTAGACTTCGTTAGATAGGAGTCGTGTGCACAGAATTTAGAATCCCCTCCTATACATTTGGAGTTGTAGACCTTGGTCGTCTCCTCCCCTAATCAGGAAATGTAAACTTCCCACGAGCGCTGATGGAGACGTTCAAATATCTTCCGATTTGGACATTTTCGCTGTGGGTACCTCTCTTGATACAAACAACGAGCCAGCGCAGCATTGCCGTCCTTGCTGTACATGAAGTGCATTTCTGCCAGCATTTGATGTATTTGATGTAAATGGACTTTTTATTGTCTACATATGGGGAATGCATACCTGAAATTTATGTTATATATTTTTTAAATATCCAGTATATATTGGTTTGTTACCAAAATTATGAGACAGTATTTTATATCACAACACTGTGAATGCCAGAGTGATTGTAGTGTAAATTAACATTATTGTATGACAATGATTTTGTATCTTTGTTAGCTATAAGCATTGTTAGGAAATAAGTTTACACGGCCTCACTGAAACTGACAATAGGAGTGGGTAACAATGAAGTGATGGGGTGAGTTGTTTGTCAATTAGAAGAGACAAACAAATGACGTCAGGGTAGCGCGCCTTTCTTTAGAAATGGAGGGAATATCTTCCCTAGAGCATATGTTTTAGTAATTATGATTGGCTGACGAAATAGATGCTAACGTTGGCGCGCTTAAGTAACCAATAGCAGCTCTATTATAATGTTTATGCATATCGGGGTGAGGGAGTATAAATTCTTGAGCCATAGGCAAGTATCGCGCAGTTCTACAGAATCATTCACAAGGTAAACGTCGCGCAGTTCTAAGAAATCTCTCTCGCGAGTTACACGTCAAGCAGTTCTAAGGAAGCATTCATGAGGTACACATTACGCAATTCTACAGAATCTCTCGCGTCGTAAAGTTAGTTACAAAATGTGAAATACGCGAATTAATAGTGCGCGGCAAGTAAGTGATTGTAGTTACATTCAAAAATAAACAGTTTCAGTCAGGCGTGCATCAAGATTAAATATGTGAAATTAGTTAAGTGTGACGTCAATAAAAGTGTAAAAACAAATTCTTTTATTAGTGTTATCTTTTAGTAACAACGCCTTTCCGCTTACACGCCCTGCTCAAGAGATATTTGCTCGACTGAGAAATAATAGCTAGCCGGAGGACAATGAACCCAAAATTCAAAATAGTAAAACAATAACAGTCGCCAGCAAATAAGATAACACGAACAGATTACCGCGACAAATAATGTATGTTAATTTCTTAGAAATGCAAATACGTCACAATTAATTTAATTACTATCATTTTTGTTATTTTAATATTTTAATACTTTAAAATGATGCATACTTTTTTATATCAAGAGTTTCTGCTCACAAATCTTATCTGCTTTGTTCCCACTACAACTTCCAGAAGCCAACAATGAAAATCTCCAAACCTACGTATGTGAAGGAGTTTTTTATTCCCACACAAAAACTCTCTGGATCGTTTTAAAAATATTTAAAGTTACCCATTCTCATTTTACCATCAACTAAGCCGCCATATTTCACGACGTTCTTATCCCTGTGTCATCTGCTAAAGACGGAGGTCATTTTTCTACTAAAGATCTTATCACACCGGAGTTAATTTATAAAGTGGTACTCGAGGGAAGTTTAAAAGATAAATGACGGAACAACAAAGCCTGCTTTTGTTGCCTTAGAATGAGAAATTGTTTTCTTACGACGATGTTATTCGTTTAATACTTACCTCATCAGCTTTCATTGCAAGGCAGAAGTGGTTAACCGCACAGTCTGGCCATAATCGTTTGAGTAAGAGTGTGTTACTATTGGGTATATTATTCATTCCGGAAGTTTTTGGTGAACGTCTAGAAGTGTGTGAATGCGATAGTTCTTCTGTTATATATGTAGTAACATAAGTTTAAGTAGAATAGGATATATCTTCAACAAATGTTCAAAAATAGAACGCTTGCATCTTTAATCTAATCATATAAAACTGATAGAACCAAAAGAATTGGACACTTAATACATCTAAAAGAACTTCGTCTTGAAATGAACTCTCTACACAATCTTTCTGATTATGTATTTGGAAATTTATAGCTTTGAAGTTTTATCAATGCATTACAATAGATTAACTGTAATGCAAAGATATGTTTTTCTGGGTTTTAAAAAAGTTAATACTTCTGAATCTTAGAAATAATTTTATCAAGTATGCCTTTCATTTCTTAATTAGTTTGAGAACTTTCATTATTAGTAATAGTGACCTAAATAAGTTTTTTGATAATATGAGGCAACTTGACACATTGCATTTATACAATAATAATTTGGAGCTCTTTGAATTGAGATGATTTCAAAACTTCAGTAAGATCTGAACTGATCATTTTGAGTAGTAACAGTCTTACTGATTTTGAGTTTGTGAAAACAAACATTTCGGAGAGACTTTTATTATCTCTTAAAAATAACAAATTGAAGACATTTACAAATGATACCGCTGATGTGCTCTCAGAGGCAAAGATAAAGAAACAAGAGTTACTTGTAACATTGTATGGAAATCCTTTTTTGTGCGACTGTAAGCTATAATTTGTATTACAAAGCATCCTAACTGGAAGATATATAATCGTAACAGACATTCCAAAATGCGGATTTCCTATACACCTGAACGATTCAGCACTAATGCATGTATTATCCTGCGTCAAAAACTGGACATCTTTGAGTATAAGAGCTTTGGTGATGATATCCTTAGCCGTAATGTCGATAGCATTGGTTGCTTATTTACCTCTTCGACATTTGTTGAAACCTAAGTTGAATAATGAAGTTAGATTAATTTTATGGTGGTGTTGTATTGTATTTCGACTGTTGGGCAGCCGAACTTGAAGTAGTTGCAACCGCACACATGGTAAAAAAAAGTTTCCGGCAACCTTCGCCCCAAATGCGGTGGCCTTTGCCTCAAATGTTTAAAAAATATTAACTTTGTAATTTTTGATTGTTTCTTTAAATATTATATATTTATGTTTGCGTCGGCTGCGTCAGTATTTATATTTTTTTAGAGACATGAATGCCTTGGCAGGGAGTGGTGCAACTGAAGAATGTAGGGTTACACAGATTATAATTTTACTTCACTCCTTTTATTAATGCTTGACACGATTTTAAATAACACTTCACTGATATATAAAGAGAGAGCTGTGAGATTATTTTATTAATTACTTACACATTTTAACACGTAAAACTATTTTCGTCTCACACGAATTTCTCGAGGGCACATCTAGCGTCCGGTTAGGAACACTGTCTACAACCAACGCGTCCAGTTATGAGCGCTGTCTACAAGCAACTAACTTCTAGGTCTGTAAATTTTGCTATATCTCAGTTTTTGATTGCCCAATCCTACTCCAATAAAATACCTTCATTTAACAAAAACTTTTTTGATTTTTGGTTGGCTATTTTATGAACTGTTACAAATACTACATTATTGCTTCCAAGAATCACAAGTAGTACTGTTAAACTTACGAATTCATTATTGCCTCAAGGTTACCTCACTGTTAGCAACATTTAACCTATTATTCTCACAGCTCCTACATTATTACATTACGTAATACTTTCCCATAACATTATTACACATGTATACAAAAATATAAACACATAAAATGGCTGTAATAAACATTTTTTATAGATTGTTACATACACATATTGCTTTAAGGCGGGCTGTTATTGAATTTATATATTATATAGTTAGACTGAAATCATTTAAATGTTAAAAACACTGCCTCAATAAAACCAACACTACAGAACAAAACCTGAAAGCCGAAACACTGAGGAAACTATCTTTAACAAAGGACAATTTTAAAGCTACTGCTCTTTTCTCTTATAATGTTTTGGGCATATATTTGGTCCAGTTGTTTCCTGTGGCTGTGAAACGAACATACAGGCTGATGTTAGTAATCTAGTCATAGCAAGTATTTCTGCAGCATCATCAAGAGCGAAACACCAGGTTAAGCGATAGTAGAACACTTAGGAATAACAAATAGGAATGGGACTTTAATGTATGCATATTTTTTCTCTGCTGTCAGATAGTATGCTTATTTGGTATGCAAGTTAATTCTAAATTTCAAAAAAAAATAAACAATATTTTATGATGCATATCATACATATTTTGCTTTTTTGTTAATAAGTATAATATTTCAGTGGTTTGCAAAGTCTCCTGTACATTTAGATGAATATACAGGATGTTTCATAAATACTTTTACAAACTTCGGGTATGGGTTCCTTACACCACAAGAAGGGAAAAAGTTCATATGAACATATGTCCCGTAATCTTTTGTTTTCTCGTTAGGAGATGTTCAACACAGTGGTACACTTATAACACACAAAACTCATAATAAATGATCGAAATGTCCCTCTGTTGCTTCTATGCATGCCTGTACTCGTCGAATCATGGAATGTCGCACCCTGTCAAAAACTCCGAGATGGTGTCGAATGGTTTCGCAGGCTTCCATGACACGTCGATGAAGCGTTTCTGCATCCGGGGTGGCTGCTCCATAAACCAATGATTTAAGATGGCCCCAGAGGTAAAAATTCACAGGATTGAGGTCGGGAAAACGTGCAGGTCATGGAACTGGTCCTCCTCTGCATATCCGTCGGTCATGGTAGATACCAGTCAGTGCATCTCGAACAATGCGACTAAAATGTGCCAGAGCGGCAAAAGTTATCCCGTGGTGGATAATCGGCAGAGAAATGAAGTTTTGAGGTTGGACCCCGAAGGCCGTTGAACTCACACTTTCATTGTGACAGGAATAACGCGAAAACCAAGGATTATGGGACATATGTTCATATGAACCTTTTTCCTTCTTTTGGTGTGAGGAACCCATACCCGAAGTTTGTAAAAGTATATCTGAAACACCCGGTATTTTTATTTTATGATATTTGATTTACAGATACCTACGATATAATATGTGGTAGAGTCAGCGTTGAAATTGGCAGCTGATGGTATCTCACACGTAAAGCAATCAATTATACAACTCGTCATATCCGTGAATCCCTGTCTTGTCTGGTCGTAGCCGTTCCCCCACGGTATGAAGATAGCTTGTCACGAAGTTCTTGGAATTGAGTTCAACTGTAGTGGTTGTGCTTTAGTAATATTAAATTTGGTTTTGCTATTCTTCAGTTTCTCTTAACATTTATAAAAATCTGATGTGTTACACTCACATGACTTTCTCTGCTCTTGTACAATCTATTTTTACAAACGCCTATTCTCCATATGCTTCATGTTAATCGATATATCGAGATGTCAATCTTATTGGTAATTTTCTTGTAGATGCAAGGGGAATATGGTAGCTTTTAAGCGATAGTCAAATATTTTAACGCTGGTTGCTATGTGGCGCATTCCATTCTCTTTGCATGTCCAGGACAAAAAAATCTCATGTGTTACACTCACATGACTTTCTCTACACTTGTACAAACTATTTTTACAAACGCCTATTCTCCATATGCTTCATGTTAATAGAGATATCGAAATGTCAAACTTATTGGTAATTTTCTTGTAGATGCAAGGGGAATATGGTAGGTTATAAGCGATAGTCAAATATTTTAAGCGCTGGTTGCTATGTGGCGCATTCCATTCTCTTTGCAAGTCCAGGACATAAAAAAAATGAATATCGAATTTGAGAAAAAGTATAAGTATTGGAAAATTTAAGGAAATAACAAGCAATATCTCGAAAACGGTTCACTCAACAAACAAAGTGTATATGACATAAATTGTGTATTTTAATGCGATCTACATTTTGTGTGCAGTAAAATTTTGTCTATCTCTTATGGTTTACCAGTTATGCAAAAGTCGTTCACAATGAAGAACACTTTTGGAGACATTCCCAGAAAATTCGAGATATACATTTCATTTCTAATGACAATATCTTAAACATATGATATTTTAATCAAAATCGTTAGAGCCGTTTTTGAGAAAATTAAAATTTTCGAAAAATGTTCCATGTAAAGGGTAGTCTGTGGTGGGGGGATTTCTTGAAAACCTTCGTGTCGCGTCTCTGGAAGATATTGAACCTAAATATCAAGTTTGGTGTTTCTCCAACTGTGCGTTTCTGAGTTATGCTGTTCACAGACACACACATACAGACACACACACGGACATGTTTCCAAAAAAGCTTTTTTTGGAGTCAGGGGGTCTCAAAACATGTATTTCCGGTAAAATCTCGGTATCGAATTTTTGGGTGGAATACAATACTTCCCGTACTTACTATACGTAGTAGAGAAAGTAAAAATCTGATGTGTTACACTCACATGACTTTCCCTACTCTTGTACAATCTATTTTTACAAACGCCTATTCTCCAAATGCTTCATGTTAATCGAGATATCGAGATGTCAATCTTATTGGTAATTTTCTTGTAGATGCGAGGGGAATATGATAGCTTTTAAGCGATAGTCAAATATTTTAACCCTGGTTGCTATGCGGCGCATTCCATTCTCTTTGCATGTCTAGGACAAAAAAATGAATAACGAATTTGAGAAAAAGTATAAGTATTGGAAAATTTAAGGAAATAACAAGCAATATCTCGAAAACCGTTCACTCAACAAAAGAAATGTATATGACATAAGTTGTGTATTTCAACGCGATCTACATTTTTTGTGTAGTAAAATTTTGTCTATCTCTTATGGTTTACCAGTTATGCAAAAGTCGTTCACAATAAAGAATACTTTTGGAGACATTCCCAGAAAATTCGAGATATACATTTCATTTCTCATGACTTTGTCTTAAACATATGATATTTTCATCAAAATCGTTAGAGCCATTTTTGAGAAAATTAAAATTTTCGAAAAATGTTCCATGTAAAGGGTAGTCTGGGGTGGGGGGATTTTCTTGAAAACCTTCGTGTCGCATCTCTGGAAGATACTGAACCTAAATACCAAGTTTGGTGTTTATCCGACTGTTCGTTTTTGAGTTATGCTGTTCACAGACACACACACAGACACACACACGGAGATGTTTCTAAAAATGCTTTTTTTGGATTCAGGAGGTCTCAAAACATGTATTTCCAGTGAAATCTCGGTATCGAATTTTTGGGTGGAATGCAATACTTCCCCTACTTACTATACGTAGTAGAGAAAGTAAAAATGAATAACGAATTTGAGAAAAAGTATAAGTATTGGAAAATTTAAGGAAATAACAAGCAATATCTCGAAAACGGTTCACTCAACAAAAGAAATGTATATGACATAAGTTGTGTATTTCAACGCGGTCTACATTTTTTGTGCAGTAAAATTTTGTCTGTCTCTTATGGTTTACCAGTTATGCAAAAGTCGTTCACAATGAAGAATACTTTTGGAGACATTCCCAGAAAATTCGAGATATACATTTCATTTCTCATGACATTATCTTAAACATATGTTATTTTAATCAAAATCGTTAGTGCCATTTTTGAGAAAATTAAAATTTTCGAAAAATGTTCCATGTAAAGGGTAGTCTGGGGTGGGGGGATTTTCTTTAAAACCTTTGTGTCGCATCTCTGGAAGATACTGAACCTAAATACCAAGTTTGGTGTTTATCTGACTGTTCGTTTTTGAGTTATGCTGTTCACAGACACACACACACACACACACACACACAGAGACACACACACACACACAGACACACACACGGACATGTTTCCAAAAATGCTTTTTTTGGATTCAGGAGGTCTCAAAACATGTATTTCCGGTGAAATCTCGGTATCGAATTTTTGGGTGGAATGCAATACTTCCCCTACTTACTATACGTAGTAGAGAAAGTAAAAATGGAGCCTACTAATCTATACAAAGAAACACATTTCAAAATAGTCAACCGTTAGTGGTTTTAGAAATTCAAATCCGAAAATTCCTACAGGTTCGAAATACTTCTCCAGTTGAAACTTCAGGTCATTAAATTCACTGGTGTTGTGCCTGTATATGTGACTTGGTTTTGTGTAATCGTGCCAAAAGTAAAAGTGAGTGACAAAGCTAGGTTACAGGGGTATATCCTAATACTTCAATGTTAAAGATACATTTGGGTGAGTAAAATACTTCACTGGTTTTCCACAATAGTTTTTTCATACAGAAATTACATTAAATTCCCTTAAATGCTTATTTTATGACAATATGATCTCTTAATACATTTTATATACCGAGCGAAGTGACGTCGTATAACGCTTGTGCCTCGCATTTGGGAGGTTCCGGTTACGATTCCCAGCGACCTATACTCTGACCCATGGTTTTTTAGGGGTTTTCCCGAATCCTCAGGCGAATGCTGAAGTGCTTTCTTTCAGCCCGAATTTCCTGTCCCTCCATTTCGTATTGATCATTTTATCCATCCTTCAACCCATTAGGTCTGTTTCAGGATTGAGGGCGTTGGCGATGTTGTTTCGGTGCGACATTGCAGGAAAAAAGGATGCTTTCGATTGGTTGCCAGGGTAAACAGACCGCCGCTCCGGTGCGGCTGTACATTATTACTAATAATCAACGTTGTGTGCAGCGGGCGTTCCCGGTCGGGGCGTCTCAATCTGGAAAGTGTAGGGACCCAGTCATTGCTGTATCGTCACTCCTGGTTTCGGCTGTCCAGTGTCTCCTCTCACCTCCTCCTCCCTGCCTGGCGGGCATATGTACAATATCCTCACTGGAGGCGTGCCGAGTCCCTTGCGATCATCAGGGGGGAAAAAACTTTTACATGGGCATATTTATGTGCACAATGTGGTAGTTTTCAAATACATAAATGCAAACATATTAAAGGTGTCGAAGAGCAAGCAAACTCTGGATCATATTATATCCAGTATGGGTGATCAACCCAATGCCTAGTATGGCGGTGAAGAAGGGAATGAAATGTAGTAATGAAAGGGATGATAGAAAAATTCGTGGATCGATATATCCAACCCGCACTCGCCTAGCGACCAAGAAAAACTGCGAAAAAATCTTTGCCCGATAGGTCGGCCCCGGAGATTTGAACGTGGGACCTACCGAATGCGGACCATAGACGTTACCGCTCTTTGTTATAATACGCAGACTAAAAAAACAAAACAAAAAAAAATCTTGTGTTTTAAGCTCATGTCCTCCTCTATTTTTCTGGAAACTATTGTTACAAAATATTCTTCTTCTTGTGAATCAAGATAAATTTTCATTACACAGTTCGTTGTAGGTATAAAAGGATACAGTAGGCCAAAATGATGGTCAGATATTTAAAAAGCGAATCGGTATGTGATGGCTTTGAATTTCCATACTCTTGCATAACCACGAGAAAAGAATGAGTAGCGACTTACGTTTGAAAAAGTGTATTTGAAAATTAAAACCAATATAAAAATATCTCGCAAATGGTTAACGCCTAAACGTTTTTATTTGACGCAAATTTGTGCTTTAACGAGGTTTATGCTTTGTACAGTAAACTTTTGTCTATCTCTTACGGTTTATCCATTATACAATATGTTATTCAGAGTTAAAAGGACTTCACGGGCTATTCGAAAAAAAAGACATAAATTTTATTGTAATCACGCAAATATTTTAAACATGTGGTATTTTAATAAAAATATCATTAAAGAATCTCAAAAATGGCGAAGATGTTTTCATGCAAGGATGGGGGATTTTCTTGGATATCTTAGTATCACCTCCTTGGAAGATACTCAGCTTAAATACCAATTTTGTATTTAACGAAATTTTCGTTTTAGAATCGTGCTGTTATCATACTCACACACAGGCCTGTTCTCTGGAAATGGGTTTTATTATCCCTTTATCTAGTAATCTTGCTCATAGGCAACATCGGTTTATCATGTACTTTAAGCAAGAACTGCGTTTTGTAGAGCATTCTGGCTAGTTTTGTATGGGCTATAATGCTCTTGGGCAACATTCTGCATTTTGGTAAACAATAATTAAAATATAAAAATTAATGGTATAAATCATATTGAACTGGAAATAAACAATTATCGCATAATATTAAAATAAATTAAAATTATAATTTAATAATTATTTAAATAACATTATGCCTAATCACAAACCTTTTATTTTATTTAAACTATAATGTTATTTATTTAAATTTTGTTTTATTTAAATGTAGATCGAATTATAATTTTAATTCATTTAAATACTATGCGATGATTATTTTTTCAGATTCAATTTGATTTATACCATTAATTTTGAAAACCGTATAAAAGTGTTCAGGAGACTTTATTTACTTCACATCCCAAAAAATATTTTGCTTCATTTGTTTCTTGAGTGCCAGATAAAGGGTTATTCAGAGGACATCAAAATTTGTATTTCGGGTGAAATCTCGTATTTTTGGGTATTTCTATTTTCTGAAAAATAGCCATAACCATTTTGATGAAAATACCATATGTTTAAGATTTTATGTGACTAATAAACTGAATATCTTCAATTTTCTGCGAATGCTGTGTGAAATTCTCTTCATTGAGAAAGTTTTGTATAACTTTGTGTAAATGGTAAACCATAACAGGTAGACAAAAGCTTACCGAAAAAAATGGATCTCTTTAAAGAAATCATTGTATTAAAATAATTTTTAGTACACCCTCTCTGAAACAGCTACTTCTCCTAGGCCCCTTAAGTCGTCATGGAAACTTTTAGGAGCGTAATAAGCAAAATCTACATGGCAATGATCAGTCATCCAACTGTGACACAGTTTTAAACAAAATACTTAATCATGAAACAAGAAATTATAAGCCAGCATTGTTTTTATGTTAACTTAACCACATTTTTCATAAATAAAATTAATAATTTAAATGAAATATAAGTTAATACGTTTTATTGTTTATTATAAATCCTTCACAGAAATGAAACATTTTATTTTCAGTCACAAGCTTGTTGTTTAGAAACGAGCCCTCAGAATAAGTGCATCTTATTCGCATCTTATCCATCTACATCCGCATCTCCTAGGAAGTCTTGGTACGGTTCATAGCTTAGGGTTCACGCGGCTGCGAGAATATGTCAAAATTACTGAACGCGCATTTTATATTTACACAGTATTTCTATTATCTAATTTATTTATTTTATACAATATAATTTAGAGAACTTTTGATAAAAGGTATTGTAGACACTACGTACACCCACTGAAGTAGGGCGCTAATGACCTAGAAGTTGAGCGCCCTTAAACAAAACCAACCAACGAACCCGCTGAAGCCTTATTTTGTGTACATAAATTTCTATTGTGGCACCAGCATATCCGAAAGATTAAGGCATTTCAAAGCCAGGATATAGCGACCTCCTTTTTAAAGAAATGACTATCGCTTCACCCTCCGATGTCTTCCATATACCTGCAAAGAAATGTGTAATAACCCCTTTCTGCAAATCTTTATTTCGATTCCTACAACTAGATGATAAATAAAGTTTTACAGGAATATTTTGTGGAAGAAATATAAAAGTCCTATGTTACATTCTCATGACTTTCTCTACCCTCCATCATTTATTAGTGTGTATAAATCTATTCTTACTAAAACTCATTTATATCTCTTCACTTTAATCCAGATAAACCTGTGCAGAAATAGCTGTATTACACATTTCGTTATTGATACAAGGATAGTCAAATGTTTAAGAACTGGACGCTATATGCTGGACTTAAAATACCACATCCTTTATATGCAATCCAGAGAAACAACTGAAAGTCGACAAGGTTTAAGAGTGACGTTTTGAACAATTCCAACCATTATTAACAGACATTTCAGAAATAGTTGATGACACAAAATAGTTATTAGAAATAAAGTTTGTGTTTTAAAGAGATCTACAGTTTTTGTGAAGTAACGTTTTAGTCTATCGCTTAACGTTTACCAGTTGAACAATATTGTACAAAATTCCTTCCGAATGAAGAGGAATTCACAGGCAATCCCCAGAAAATTCAAGATATACATTTATTAGCCACGTATCTATCTTTATTGTAGGGTATTTTAATCAAAATCGCTTGATTCATTTTTTAGAAAATCTCCGTGTAAGGGTAGTTGGGGTGGGCGGAATTTACTGGTAGTCTTTGGAAGGTACTGAACTTAAATACCAAGTGAGGTATTTATCCGACACACACACACATATACACACTAGTATTTTTACTTTCTCTACTACGTATAGTAAGTAGGAGAAGTATTGTATTCCACCCAAAAATTCGATACCGAGATTTCACATAAAAAATATATGTTTGGAGGCCCCCTGAATCCAAAAAAAACATTTTTGGAAACATGTCCGTGTGTCTTGTCTGTGTGTCTGTGAACAGCATAACTCAGAAATGAACAGTCGGATAAACACAAAACTTTATATTTAGGTTCAGTATCTTCCAGAGATGTCACACGCAGGTTTTCAAGAAAATTCCCCAACCCAGATTACCCTTTACATGGAACATTTTTCGGAAACTTTAATTTTCTCAAAAATGGCTCTAACGATTTTGATTAAAATATCATATGTTTATGATATTTTCATGACATATAAAATGTATATCTTGAATTTTCTGGGAATGTCCCCAAAAGTATTCTTCATTGTGAAAGACTTTTGCATAACTGGTAAACCATAAGAGATAGACAAAATTTTACTACACAACAAATGTAGATCGCGTTAAACTACACAATTTGTCATATACATATTTTTTGGAGTGAACCATTTGAGAGATATTGCTCGTTATTTCCTTAAATTTTCCAATACTTATATACCTTTTCTCAAATTCGTTATTCATTTTTTATGTTCTGGACATGCAAAGAGAATGGAATGCTCCGCATAGCAACCAGATGTTAAAAGATTTGACTATCACTTAAAACCTACCATATTCCCCCTTGCAACTGCAAGAAAATTAGCAATAAGATTACCATCTCGATTAGCATGAAGCATATGGAGAATAAGGGTTTATAAAAATGGTTTGTACAAGAGTAGAGAAGGTCATGTGAGTGTAACACATCAGATTATTTACTCATACAATGATAGATTCCATTTTACCCTTTATAAATGGAATCTATCCTTGTAGGACCTTTCTTTAAACATACTGTTTTGGAATTAGAGGGCCTCAAAGCATATACTTCCGATTAAATCTCAACATCGAGTTTTAGGTGGAATAAGTGCAATAACAGAGTAATAAATTATAGTGACTATAAAAGTAATATGTACCTAACGTATCAACCTATTCACCTATGTTACTGCCAGGTGCTGCTAGTAAACTTATGCTGGCTTTCAGGGAAATAACATTTTTGAGTGCTATGGATACAAGAAATACTGCGGGACAGAAATTTAATTAGTGTGTTAGAAAAAGCGTTTGTACTACAAAACAGACACGGTGTAGCAGTAAGTTGGTCCTAATCCATTAGGCAAATACCCTGCCTACAAGACCTTGTTTGGGGGGGATTGTAGTTTCCATGCAGAACCTAACACACACGTGAGGGAAGTTTGGAAACGTCAAACTGCGCAGCGGTCTAGAGTGAATTCACGGCGCTGGGGGAGATGGATGAATGTAGAGCACGCGGGGATTTTGGTTGAGTTATAAACTTAGAACATTCAGCTTGTTTAACTTTCCTCCTTGGCGGTGATCGTCTTGTTTATCGGAGTTTACCGTCTCAGAAAATCCCGCTGGCATAGAACGTGCTCTAGGAGGCCGTGCATAACCTTGCAGCACAGAGGTGGTTAGAAAAACTCAGTCTGTTATTCATGTACTCTTAATTAGAAACCACAAGCACGCAAATAATTACTGTAAGATTTAATTAGAATATTGCGCGATACACCAAACTCTTCTGTTGTATATGTACTTAATGGGAGATAAAAAAGCCCTACCTCATCATTGTTAAATATTATAACTTCATGACCCATTATGAAGAAAGTAGTTTGTTTACGCTTCAAGTATGGACACCAATTTGAAGAAAGTTTGACTGTTTCTTTAAGTATTACATATTTATGTTTGCCTCGGCTGCGTCAGTATTATTGTTAGAGACATGGAAGTCTTGGCAGGGCGTGATGCGACAAGAATGTAGGCTTACAAGGATTTTAAATTTTAACTCACTCCTTTTTATTAATCCTTGACACAAATTAAATAGCACTTCACTGATATCGACAGCTGTGAGATTCTTTTATTTAATACTTGCACTTTTTAATACGTAAACTATTTTCGTCTCACACGAATACGTATTATATTTCTCGAGGACACATCATGCATCCGGTTACAAACACTGCCGCAGGCAACTGACTTCTGGATTTGTAAATGTTTCTCATTTTCAGCTTCTGATTGGCTAATCCTAGTCCAATAGAATACTTTCATTTAACTAAAGCTTTTCCTGGTTGTTGATTGGCTATTTTATAAACTGTCACTAAAATTACATTATTGTTACTCCAAGAATCACAAGTAGTACTGTTAAACTTTCATACTCATTATGGACTCAAGGTTACCTCATTATTACCTCATTGTTAGCAACTTTTAATTTATTATTCTCACAGCTGCTACATTATTAAATTACGTAATACATTCACATAATATTATTGAACATGTTTACAATAATATAAGCATATGCAATGACTGTTACATACATTTTACAAATTATTAGATGCACATATTGCTTCAAGGCGGGCTGTTATTGAATTTACATATTATATAATTAGACTGAAATTATTTAAGTGTTAAAAATACTGCCTCAATTATAAAAGGAACTATTTAAGTTATAAGACTGAAAGTGTTATGAAATATAGAAGAATGTTTTCTTATTACACTTATATACCTTTTATAGAGTAATGTGGTTTATTAAGTTAGATATGGTTTTTCTTAAATACACTCTTTTAATGAAAATTTGTCATAAATTAACTTACTAATACAAACCAATCTATTAACAACACAGTAGATCAGTAACCGAATTGACGTATTCCTGGTAAGATATCAAAGTTTCATTTAGATATCTTCAACAGTTCCTAAGAAAATGAATAATTTATATCAGAAACTCTTTTTCAGAGAAATATTTCTACAAATTAAAAATCTGATGTGTTACATTCACCATCTATCGTTTATTAGTGGGTGTACAAATTATTCTTACGAAAACTTATGTTTCAGTCTAATTTTAATCGAGATATACCTGTGCAGAAACAGCTACATATGTTGCAAGGGTAACACCGATATTCAAAAGATTTAGAACTGGACACTGTACGCTGCCCTTAAAATTTCCTACTTTCCATGACATCACGAAAAACAACTGGAATTCGACAGAACTTCAAAAGAATGACCAAGTATTGAACAATGTGAACCATTTAATGGATACCTCGGACATAACTGATGCCACAAAAAGGTTTTTGAAATAAATTGTGTGCTTTAAAGAGATCTACTTTTTCATGTAGTACTTTTCGCCTAACGCTTAACATCTACCATTTATACAAGATCATATATAATTCCTTCGGAATGAACAAGACTTCACAGGCTATTCCCATAGAATTCAAGTTGCACGTTTTATTTGTCATGCAAATACACTACTACGTGATCAAAAGTATCCGGACACGTGGCTGAAAATGACGTACAAGCTCGTGGCACCCTCCATTGGTAATGCTGGAAGTCAATATGGTGTTGGCCCACCCTTAGCCTTGATGATAGCGTTCGCTCTTGCAGGCATACTTTCAATCATGTGCTGGACGGTTTCTTGGGGAATGGCAGCCCATTCTTCACGGAGTGCGGAACTGAGGAGAGGTATCGATGTAGGTCGGGCAAATGTTCATGTTTTATTCGTGATCGTTAGTTTTATTGTTGGGAACTGCTTTTGAGATTTTGTTCTAGTCAACTTGAAAATGGAGTACACATTAAATGAACAACTCTTCCTTGTAAAGCAATACTGGATTACGAATTCAATTACAGCTACTTAAAACACATACCAGACAGAATTTGGTGTTCGGAATCCTCCCCAAAGAAACACAATATTGGGACTGGTGAACAAATTGGAAACAACTGGATCTCTGGTGAGTGAATAAGGCAAAACTCGTTCATCTAGGTTTCCCAGGTTGTTGTTGACCAAGAGCACGTCTGGATTAGTCACCCAAAAAATCATTAAGACGTTTGTCGCAGAAGACAGGGTACAGCTACTCAATGGGTCAGAGAGCTGTGAAAAGTGCAGGGCTAAAGCCGTATAGGATTACGGTTGTCCATCAGTTACAGGAATCTGTAAAGGATAGACAACTGAATTATTGTCGTTGGTTTCAGGCGTCCATTGTGCAAAATCCTGCCTTATTTTCCATCATATTGTTCACAGATGAAGCATGGTTCCAATTATCCGGCTATGTGAACTCAAATAACTCACGCTATTGGGCCAGCGAAAAGCCACATGTTATTCTTGAAGTAGCTATGCAGTCGGTTAAAATCGGACTTTGCTGTGCAATATCCGCACAGAGAATAGTGGGACCAATTTCTTTTAAAACAATGTGAACACTGCAGCGTACCGACGGATATTCATGGAGTTTACTGAACAAATAGTCGATGTAGAGCTGAGTCAAGGATATTTTTAGCAGGACGGTGCTACATGCCATACATCAAATGAATCCGTGGCACTAATTGCAAGTTTCTTTGACGACCGGATAATTTCCAAGAACCTGTGGCCACCGAGATCTCCGGATTTGACATCGCTGGGCTTCTTTCTATGGGGTTACTTAAGGGACAGGGTTTATGCCACACATCCCCAGATATTGGACGATCTGAAACACAGCATTACTCAGGAGATTCAAGCTATTGACAAGTGCCCTCCAATGAGTGGCCAGTAACATGGAACGACGTGTTGAGTTGCGCCTTATGCAGGGTGGAGGACATTTTCAACATTTACTATAGAGCTAAATAATCTCCCAAAGTTCCTCTGCATTTCAGGTATAATAAGTTGTCGTTAGCATAACTCGTTTTGAAACAATTAGAGAAATGAATTGTCAGTTCTTCATAAATCACTTGTATCTATATGCATAAAAAGGAAAGCAAGGGAATTATTACTATTATTATTATTATTATTATTATTATTATTATTATTATTATTGGTGGTGGTGGGACTTGACTAACACCATGGAATATTAGTAAGTAATTTTATTGTTAATCCAGTTAATTGTACAAATTTACAACAACAATTTTACAAACTTACTCTTAACGCAGTTTCTAAAAATAACAATAAAATAAAATATAAAGAAAATTAACTTCTTAACTACTGGTATCCAGCAGTATAGAATAGTGGTAGCCAACATTCCTCCTAATCTAAAAGTACATATCAATTTATTTAATCTCCAATACTAACTCAACTCTACCTTGAGCTGCTTTATCTTGGACCCCAACAAACTCAAACCTTGAGGTTGTCGAGTTGTTGAGTCATATTTGCAACATATCAAATAAAAACTACTGTAGTTTAATACTCATTTACCTCTTCCTTGCTAATTTTCCTCATCCATTTTGCTCTTACTCTGCCCAATAGTTTCCTACTTCTGTTATATTTTCCCTAGGTTTTACATTTACTAACTTTTTAGCTTGAATTTCTGTTGGTGAATGTAACCATTCGCTCTTCTCTATCCTCTTTCTAAGCAACTTCGTTTCTTCACACTCTAAAACTATATGCCACTCTTTAACTTTCCGGTGGCATAGTGGGCATTTCTCCAAATCAATCTCTTTTATCAAACCTTTCAAATTCACCATCCCTGTCCTAGCCCATGCAAATCTTGCTCTTGCTGTTTTATCACATATATCAACATACTGTTCCCTGCTCCATACTACTTTCATTTCTCTGTATAATCTCAGTGAGCTCTTAAAAGTAAAACTCGCTAATAAATATTGTTTCTCGATATCCTCTATTCTTGTCCTAATTTCATTCCAAGAACCTATTTGTAGTACTTCTTTAGCTCTTTAAATCTCCCCAAAACCTATCTTCATCAAGGTTTGCTTTATCTTACCTAGCCATGACTCTTTATGATTAAGTCTTTCCTGCACTATCAAACATTGATGTAAAATGCTCTGATCATCAAAATTTCTAATTCTAATCCAATATTTTAGCACTCTTTCCACAATTTTTCCTTTAATTCTCATTCTTCCTACTTCGGCTTGAACAACTCCGTTTGGTGATGATCTCACCACATGGAATATATAAATTGTGGCATTATCAAGATAAAAAATTGCTGCCAATTGGAGAATGTCAAACAGGGACCATTTCGGAATCAGTATACAATACAACATTGGTTATGTGCGTTTATACACAGAAAAGTACTACTAAACATAATTCTGTGAACAAGCTATCGCTTTACATTCATTCATTCATTAGCTGTTTACCCTCCTCTTATGTAGGACTTACACCCCCCAGGACCGATGCCTGGTATGGGATGAAGGAAGTTGATGAAACGAAATGTTGGTGAAATGGATGAAAGGAAAGG
This sequence comes from Deroplatys truncata, assembly GCA_030765065.1. Lineage (NCBI taxonomy): Eukaryota > Metazoa > Arthropoda > Insecta > Mantodea > Mantidae > Deroplatys > Deroplatys truncata. The sequence continues at coordinate 282,983,463 of CM060975.1, forward strand.
TGATGATGGAGCAGTTGGTGGAATGAATGGCGGGGGAAACCGGAGAACCCGGAGAAAACCCGCCCAGACGCCGCTTCGTCCACCACAAATCCCACATGCAGGTCCCTGGGATTGAACCCGGGCCGCCTCGGTAGGAGGCGAGCGGTCTAACTACTCGGCCACGGCGCCGCCTTATCGCTTTACAGTTTTTTATAAAGTGAATATCCAGTATAGGTACTAAATATCAGTTTCGGTATCGTCCCATCACTACTAGAAGCCCGAGAAAATTTAACATTATTGCTGTTTCTACACTTAAAGAACTACACATGTCTGGCACAATCTTCGTTCTTCCGGGATTTTACTCCACAGTTTTCATTCCTTTCGGTGTTTCTGTATTGTTTACCTTATCTCCACATGGTTTTACTGGCCTTTCTGCATACATTTATTCAACTGAACTTATACCACATGACTTTTGAAATATTAGTTCTGTTTGCTAGATCCTAAAACAAGATTGACAAAGTGGCGTTCTTTATCTTACAAGTCTGCCCATAAAAGCGATTTATGTAATGGCCATACGTAAATATCGTACCTATCTGTGTTTAGAAAATCACGTTGTGATACTCTCGGAAAATAGCTTTTATATTTCCTGGCTCACGTCTTATATATGTCGGCATGTACAGCCAATAAATAAGATTACATAAATCAGCGTGTTTTCAGATACGCTTGTCACGCAATCCTGTGGTTAAGGCAGGAAAATAAAAAGTCCCAAGTTATGGCCCCTACTTCATTTCAGTAGGATCATTACAGAGCTTCGCGCGAACGTGTGTGTTATGTTTTTTGTTACTGTGTTTACAACGATTGTTGCGGTTTCTTGCCCACAGATATAAGTCTGTAATAAAGTCTGCCATGGTATAAATGTGTTTAGACCTGTTAGCAGGTAGTTTTCCCCAAATGTCGTAAACTCAAGTACAAGTCTTAAATTGCAATGTTTCGTGACGCATTCTGTCGGATTGAACATTAACAAACACAGGCTTTCACTCGCAAAACATCATAAATTTGGTACCTTATTTTGTAGGAAAGAAAATTGTAGTTTGGGATGTCCATCATACAGTTTTCTTTCTCTATTGCTTGTACAGCACTAGTGAGAGAAATGACAAGATTATATTTTTAATAAGTTCCCATGGTTACGGTTTTAAAAAAAGTACTGAGGTACAAATAACCGTTACGAATAACAGTTTTGTACGTCTGTTAGTAGTTACTATAAGTGTTATTTGAGAATTCCTGCAATGAAGCACAGATTGATGCCACCGATTTTTAGAATTTATTTTATTTTTACTTTCCCTAGCACGTAATGGTAAGTAGAGAAAGTGCCTATTGCATTTCACCCAAAAACTCGATGCCGAGATTTCACAGAAATAACTGTCTGAATCCAAAAAATCTTATCTGTTACACTCACATGACTTTCTCTACTCTTGTACTAACTATTTTTACAAACTCTTATTCACCATCTATTTAATATTAATCGAGATAAACATTTGCAGAAACGATCTTTTGACATGCAAAGAGAATTACATTTTACACATAGCGACCAGTTCTAAAAATATTTGACTATCGCTTAAGGCGTACTATGTTCCCCTTGTTTTGTATTCGCAAGGACAATATAGAAATACAGTAGCCTTTAAGCATATGCATATCTTTTAATAGCTGGTTGCTAGGTGCAGCACCATTCCCTTTGCCTCAGATTAATACTCTTTGTATATCGAAGACAAAAAAATAAATAACGAATTCCCATTTGAGAAAATAAGTATTGAAAAATGTAAGGGAATAACAAGCAATATCTCGAAAATGGTTCACTCAACAAACAAAATGTATATGACATAAATTGTGTAGTTTAAAGCGATCTACATTTTTTGTGTAGTAAAATTTTGTCTCTCTCTTATGGTTTACCAGTTATGCAAAAGTCGTTCACAATGAAGAATACTTTTGGAGACATTCCCAGAAAATTTAAGATATACATTTTATTTGTCATAAAAAGACCTTAAAATTATGATATTTTAATCAAAATCGTTAGAGCCATTTTTGAGAAAATTAAAATTATCGAAAAATGTTCCATGTAAAAGGTAATCTGGTGTGGGGGATTTTCTTGTAAACCTTCGTGTCGCATCTCTGGAAAATACTGAACCTAAATACCAATTTTGGTGTTTATCCAACTGTTAGTTTCTGAGTTATGCTGTTCACAGACACACAGACACACACAGACACACACACACGGACATGTTTCCAAAAATACTTTTTTAGGATTCAGGGAGTCTCAAAACATATATGAAATCTCGGTATCGAATTTTTGGGTGGAATAAAATACTTCCCCTACTTACTATACGTAGTAGAGAAAGGAAACAAGTGCATTTTTAGAGGAAGGTAAGTGTTTGAGTGTCTATCTCTCTCCCTATCTGTGTGTGCGTGTGCGTGTGTGCGCGAGCGCGCGTCTGTGAACAGCAAAACTCAAAAATGAGAAGTTAGATAAATACCAAACTTGGTATCCAAGTTCAGTATGTTCCAAAGAAGTGACACGATTTCAAGAAAATCCTCCCACCCGAAACTATTCTTTACATGGAACATTTTTGGAAATTTGGGATTTTTTAAAAAATGGCTTACGATTTTAATTAAAATACCATACATTAAAGTGAATTGGAGCGAAGTGCTCTGGTTCCCGGCCACGGAATGTATCCGGGTTCGATCCCATCCATAGGGATACGAATTTTAAGTCCGAGGTATAAGACCGGTGTCTACTCTACTCTGCGCAGCGTGAGAAAAGTGACGAGCTTAGATAGGTAGCGGTCCTGGCCTTGTGAGTCAATTTTCCGGCTGGGGATGCATGATGGCGACCACATCACCTTCCCGTATCGTTAGGATGATCGCCCACCTCTGCTGTGCATACGTGGTAGAGAGATAGATATTAGATATAGATAGACAAATAAAATGTGTATCTAAATTTTCTGGGATAGCCTGCGAGGGCCTCTTCATTCAGAAGGAATATTATATAATCTTGTATAACTAGTAAACGTTAAGTGATAGTTGAAAACATACAGTTTATTTCAAATTACAGTTTTGTGGCCTCAGGAACTTCCTAGATATGCATTATGAATGGTTCGATTTGTTCAATACTTTTCTGTTTTTTCTTGCGATTGCATGGAATGATTAAGGCCAGCATGTAGGATCCAGTTTTTAAACATTTGACTATCGCTGTTCCCCTTGTATCTAGTATAATGAAATGTGTAATGAAGCCATTTCAGGAAAGGATTATCTGGATTAAAATGAGTGCAGAGAAAATCATGTGAATGTAACGCACAAGATTTTTTTCTCTATTGCTTGTAGAGGCACCTGGTAGCATTGTATTTTTTAATAAGTTCCCATGGTTCTGTTACTAGGTTACAAATAACCGTTACAGAATAACTGTTTGGTACGTCTGTTAGTGATTAAAGGGTTATTTGAGAAGTTCTCGTAATGAAGCACAAATGTTTCCCACAGATTTTTGAAATTACTTTTATTTTAAACGTAGTTTTCCTTGACATCACTGGAATTGGTCCGGTGATGTTCCATGGCCTTTATCCCGACAATGAAGTCGTATTCCTCCAGGCCTGTAAAGTACCCCTCAAGTGACAATTTAAGTACGAGTAGTTTATCACGATTTTTTTATAATCAAAGAACTATTTCAGTTTAGAGAGGAGATGGAAGCCTGATGAAGCTAAGTCAGGAGAATAAGGTGGGTGTGCTAGTAAAATATACTTCACTTCGTTGATTTTCACCATGGCAACAGTACCTGTGTGAAGAAGGGCATTGTCTTGATGCCATCAAGATTGGGACAGTGAGCTTCAGTGATAGATATTTTTTTCCCCGGGGGAAGATAATCGAATAGTAACATACCGTTTGCATCCCAAAAAACCAACGCCATGTTCTTCCTACCCGATTCCACACACTTTACCTTCTTTTTTATAATTTTATTTCATTTAAATGGTTTAGCGCCATTGACGCTATACAGATCTGGTTGAAAATATGAAAAGAAATACAACCCAAGGAAATTGTAACAAGAAAATAATAAAAAAAAAAGGTCGATAATGGCAATAGCTAAATTGGAAGTGAACACATTCAGGCCCCTCGCTGGCTAAATCAGACTGGTGTTATGCTGGCTTGTGGATGAAGAGGATTCTTTGGAGCTAACGGAACAGGGTGTTAAAATCAAAGATCTTATGGCAGGGATTGCTGATCCTGGTGGGAAGCTGTGAGCGAGTGCCAAATGCTATGGTAGCCTTTAGTTCCCAAGGTTGTGGATTCAAACCGGCGGAGGTTGATGGAATTTTTCGGGTGTAAAAATCCTTAACATGATTTCCTTCTGAAGGGAAGTAAAGCCAGTAGTCGTATCGTAGATTTACGGCACGTAAAAGAACCTCAAGCCTGATAAAGAGATCTCTAAGCAAAATTTCCGGTGCTAAGAAACATAGCAGTTAAAGAGCGTCCATAAATACAACTTTTTAAAATGAGTGCCAAGTGAATAGAAAACGACACATGGAATATGGCGAAGATAGCAAAAGAACTAAACCTTCTTTGATGGTACAGAACCTTATGCCCTCAGCGCTTAGACTGTTGTTTTGTTTCAGGCGTGCAGTAGTGCACCCGTATTTCATCATTTATTACAAATCGATTCATAAAGCGATAGGCTCTCTTCGAAATCTTTGTACTCTCATTCGTTTTCGTTCTAGACTCAGTTATCGCGCCACGTATCTGGCAAACAATTTTCACAAAGCATTGATCTATTTAGGCTATACGCGGTAATATACAGGTAGGTAAAACATCGAATTAAAAATATATAGTTAATTGTATTATAGTCATTATGAGAAAATTTATAAATGAATTGAATGCTTGAGTTTTCTAACAGAGCTTTTTTAGCATCTCTTATAGTTCAGTAATTAATGAATATTAAGCTGGCTTCATGGGGTATTTACAGAGAATTAAAAACATTCTTTGATTACTTGCACAATACCCCAGACATGCTGATATTTGAATTAATTTCACTAATTTCGAAAACCATAGGAGTTGACAAAACCGCTTCGTTAAAAAGCTATTAAGAAATAAAATTACATCACCTAAGATTTTATGGCATTATCTATCTCCGAAATATTTGAAGTTGTTTGTTTATATTTTTGTACAATTTAAGTGGTATTGCTTTGAAATGACAGTAGATCATTCGATAGTTTCTAATGACCTCGTGCAGAGAATATACATAATTATGGCTACCATATAACTATCCGCCTATTTTTTTTTAACATTTTAAGCGTTGTGTCAGCCTATAACATACACTACCGTGGTAGTACTTTACTGAAACCAAGTTGGCTTTTTTATGATTAAACATGTATCATGATTATTTTTATATGAATAGTTTATATATCAATAATTTATAGAAAAAGCGAAAACTAAATATAACCAATAGTAAAAACAAACAAAAACTGCAATTTGCACGTGTACTCTTTAAAAATATTTTGATAAAGTTTATTTTTATTGTACTTCAATGTTTTTATGAGGTTAAATTTTGACTTGCATACAAAGCAAAAGCGAATAGTCTGCACACGCCATAAGAGGCGACAACATTGTATTTATTAATTTTTAGAATCACACTCACGCTATGTCATTGTAAGGGAACAGTGTAACCCAATAGAGCAGAATATTGAAAATAATAGAAACAATACTGTAAAATAATATCGAGGAATATTGTAATTGTAAATTAACTTGTACCTCAGAATGTAATTAATGTGAAAGCAAGCATGCAAGGAACAGTGTAATTGGTAACTACCGGACGAGCGAGCAACAGGGGTAAAGTCCACATGCACACACACGCTAATGCACACAGGGTTTAGGCACTCACAGAAAATAGAGAGACAAGTCTGACATTAGAGTGAGACGGAGATAACGGTCCAATTTCTGGAAGACAAGGGATTTGGAAAAACAGAAAGAGGAACGAGAGTTGTAAAGTGAGACGGACATAGTGGGTTTTACCAGATAAGTCAAAGGGAAGCGTGACTGCTAAAATTGGAATATTTTATTTTCATAGCCCGATAAGTTAGTAACCAATGAGAATAGTTATTACATATAAAGGCGCGAATCCTAGCGTCATAGCAGGAAGTATAAAAATGGGAGAAGGCCCCAAGTTACACCCTCCGAGTTTACTCCAACGATGTAACACATGTGATTCAGGTGGAAGATTTTGAGCATGTATCTGGGTAGGAAATTATCTTGTGACACAGCCAGATAGATCCATGTAAAGAATAAATAGTAGCTTTTGTATAATTTTGTGTTAAGCAAGGGAAAGTTGCTAACCGCCTCAATGGGCATTATGTTGTGAATAAATTAAGCTGCTTAAGGGAAAGTTAGTTTATTATTTGACTTCACCTACATAAAATCCTGAGAAATATCAAGTTAACTAGTTAGGATAGAAATTTCTCTTCAGTTCTATGACAAGCAGCAAGGCAGAGAACTTCAAGGCACTTCGCAGATCCGAGACATCTACATGAGATAACATTGGTATTCACGTGCCAGCACATTACCTGCTACATCGTACTCCGTGACCTAGGCCTCTAGTTCTCGAGGTCGCGGGTTCAAACCCGGCGGGAGCGATGTATTTATTTTCGGGCGTAAAAACCCTTAGCGTGCTTTCTTTGGAAGGGCAGTAAAACCGGTGATGACGTGTTGAAGATTTAGGCCTTAGATCAGGCCTTAAGCCTGATAGAGGCCTCTGAGCAAAATTTCCGGGCTTTCACGCCCAATATAAAATGGGACGCTAAGAACCATAATAATTAAAGAGCGTCCATAAATAAAAGTCAGGTTAATTTAATTTTTACACTCACTCTATAGAAAAAGAGAATCATCGATCATATAATTATGGATCTAATTTTTTAAACAGGTTGTCTCAACCTGTAAGATAATATATTGCTGTGGTACTGTTTTACTGGAACCAACCGACCGAACATTACCATGATTAACATGTAGTAGATAAAAAATACATTTTATATAAATAGTTTACACCTTTTTTGTTAACTAAATAGTAATTGATAGCAAAATAACCTGAAATATACACAACTTTTTAAAAAATATATAATAAAACTTATTTTTATGTATGTATTTGTGTCCATGTTCTTATATGATTAAAAGTGAATATTCTGCATGCGCCATTAGAAACGACGACACTGCATTTGTTAATATTTATAAAGATACTTAAACTATAGGAAAATAAAAGTAGAATTGAGCAAAATTGGATATTTCTATTTTTAATTACACCAAATTTAAACATCTCCTTGTGCCAATATGAATTTGCAAAAGGTTTCAATGTACGATATATTATAATTGAATATTCACAGGAACAACGTACACAAGATACAGATCCGGAAAGTCTTAAAATGAGTGGGTGGTATTTTGGCATACAGTGTAGGAAAAAACACCAATATAACAGGAATAGAAGCCGATGAAAATAAAGAATAACAGGAATATTGAATGGGTAGAATTAAGTGGCCTTTCCCGATTTCTAAGAAAATGAAGTAGGAAACAAGAAATGAAGAAATAAAAAAGAATAAGAGTTGGAGAGGTCGCTGAAGAAAGATAAGTACTTACAGTTTTCCGAGAAGTGAAACATGGGCGCATAAAGCATCTTAGAAGCTCTTACTAGAATAAATATTTCATTTCATTTTCTGACTATGTACTTGCTTTGAAGCTACCTTATGTTACAAATTGCAATAATAAACGTACTGCTTTTGTGTATTATATGTTGTTCTTTCCACTGATATTTAAAATGTTTCCTAGATTAAAACTTCCCTTCTCTTTGGAAAGCATTCATTACCTGATTTAAAGGAAAACTTACTTCCCACATTGCAATATTCTCTTGAGAGGCAAAATGCTAGTATTATGTATAATTTATTATGTTCCCTACCACGAACATAGTGATTAGAAAAGGTTTTGTATTCCACTCAAATATTCTATACTTAGAATATACATGTTTTGAGGACGTCTGAATAAAAAAAACATTTTTAGAAAAAGGCCCATGTATGTGTATCTGTGAACAGCATAACTCGAAAACGAAAATTTGGATAAACACCAGACTTGTTATTCAGGTTCAGTATCTTGCAAAGATGCAACATAAATATTTTCAACCCTTTCAATCCCTAGAAACCCCTTTTTGGAATATTTTTCGAAATTTTTGATTCTGTAAAAAATGCTCTAAGGATATTAATTAAAATACAATATATTAAACATATTTACATGACAAATAAACTATATATTTTGAATTTTCTGAGAATAACCTCTTAAGTCATCTTCATAAGGAATTTTGTATTATCTTCAGCAACTGGTAAACTTTAAGTGTAGACGAAAACGTGCTGCACAATACATATAGATCTCTTTAAAACAGACAATTTATTTCAAATAAATTTATTGTGGCATCAGACATTTCCAAGATATCCGTTTCCAAGATAGCCATTCTTTAAAGTCCTGCTGATTTTCAGTTATTTCTCGCGGTGTCATGCAGAATAAGGAATTTTAAGGCCAGTGTATAGCGTCCAGTTCTTAAACATTTAACCATCGCTATTCCTTTGTATCTATAAGCAAATATATAATGTAGCTATTTCTGCAACAGTTTACTTTGATTAAAATTGTGCCAAATTGATCCTACCCCGGAGAAATCTACTCTAGGCGACTATGGGCTGCACTGAAGGAAGGTTGACGTCTACGGGAACAATAGTGAAATGAGTATGGTGGTGCTTTATGAAGGAGACGTCAAGACCAAGAAGAAAGGGCACAGTTAATTTGTCGAAGGTGGTCGTCGACTGCGCAGGCGCCGTTTCAGTCCCAGCTCTGCTCACCTTGCAGTGGACGAAGCTGAAGTTAGTAGTTCTTTCTAAATTCCTTTTGGGTTAACTTAGTCAAAATTATCTTTAGTAGTTATTAACCGGCAAAGATTTATCGTGCGAAATGTGGACTTATTGGTGTTCTAAATTTGAAGTATATCGGTAAATGTGAGAGCAGGAAGCAAGTATGTATTAATTGTAATATAATTCAATGGATTGAAGCCGTAAAGAATTTAAAGAATTGTGGAAGAATAAGGGTTTCTGAAATTATAATTATGTATTTTATAGAAGCGAAAACATATTAAATGAAAGAAATTCGGCTTATTAATTATGTTATGTAATATATTGTCAAGTAGTAACCTGCCATCATTCAATCCATATGTTTCAAAATGTAGTAAATATAAAAATAAGCTTTAGTAAGACTAGTTTGTATACTCACTAGCAACCGACAAAGGATAGAGAAAGTCGTGATAATGTATCACATTAGATTTTTTAACTGTCACTTCACTAAGTTCTCACTGTGTGTTCGTTAATGTGATTTAGCTCAGATTTTCAGTCACTTCATTTAGTTTTCACTATCACTTCACTCTTTTCTTGACGTAGGGCGTAACTAAATACGCATGATTTAGCCTTTTCCGGAAAGTTCACTCGCTGTGTAGTCCAACACAAGACTTCTCCAATATCGCAGAAGCAGGACCCACTGCGCGTCACAGCAGTCGTCACAAACTCGCTAGGAGAACACTTTTCATCGCACTCGCCTAACCCACCGACTCATTAGCGGGAGCACTCGCTTATATAGATAACAAATGGAATCTTCTACAGAACATTCTAGAACTATCCGGACTCAAGTTCTGAGGCGGGGGAAGGAAACTTGCAGAAGATTCTGGTTATCTGACGATAGCGCTTCCGGTATTTACGCTGGTGTGAGCGCTATTTATCTTAGTTTATTTCTGCCTATCTGGCGCCAACCTCCTGATAAGCCCCGGCCAAAGCCGCTGCGTCACATCATAGAGCCAGAAGCAGACCACCCGTGACAGTCAATTATTTCGGGAAATGCTATTTTAGAATGTAAGAGACAAACATATTTGTAACTGAAGCACGTGTAAACTGTCACTTGAGCTTGATTTCATCAATCAGTCATAAATGGAAACATTAGTGCATCGCCTTAAAATTACAAATGGAAGTGGGGGTCAAATAGGGAACCATTAGAAAGAGCTCTTCAAAGCAAACAACTTCGAAGAAGTTTTCACTACTTAACGCTTGCAAGGAGTAAATCATATGTCCATTTTCATTGCGGCTAGGCTGCAGTTGTCCAGTTGCTTGTACGCGAGCAGCAAGACCCTTGTCGAGCACCTTGACAGTATATCTAGGTGTACAACCGGTCAAACTAAAAGTGGCCGGTCTCAAGCACTCACTTCGAGTTCACAACCGTCAACTTCTGTGCGTTTTGGCTAACTGTATAGTACAAGCTACAAGGCAAAAATTAGGCTACCTTCACACCGTGCTTGGCGTGGAACAGTGGTTAAACTGCTTAACTTCTACTCAAGTAGCTCGAGTTTGATTCCGCTTAGTGGATCATTAACTTTTACAACTCGTTTTATTGTAATATAGTTAAATAATATGCATTGTGTTATTTCATTTTAATACAAATATAATTATACCATAATGGTGAAATATTAAGTTATGAAATTACTGATTACAAAATCTCTTCCTGACCGATAAATTGATGTCATGGGTGCCATTTTCTGTAATGATGGACTACGAAATAAACGTCGCATATATATAAAAATTAAGCAAACCTGTTATATATTTATTCACGTACTTAAAATGAAAGGAAAGAAAAACGTTGAGTAGCTGCACATAGATTAGAACTTCCAACCGCAGTAACTGTAATCTAACTCTTTACCACTGAGCAGAGTGCTGCAGTAAGCATGGCATTGTAACGAGCTTTAGTCATACTCCACTTGAGTACCATAAATCAACAAATTCTGTCTTGGTTACAAATATTAAGTTGAAATATCTGTCTATTTGAAATCTCGTGTATGCATTATTTTCTCAGAAGACTTTGTGCTTGTAGTTGTTTCTCATTATAACTAGTACAAGAATATACGTAGTCTTATGAACAACGCCTAGCTGTCTCGAGTGATCACGGAAGTTTCCGATTCCAGCTCTGTTTTAAATAGACTGAGTGTATAAACCCCGGCAGCCTGGACATTTATCCTACATTCGTCCAATACCATCAATATATCAAAACTATTTGTAGTAGAAGTAAGATATTTGCAATCACTCTTGATCTTTATACTTATTTCATTACATAATAAATAAAACAAATCTCCACTTAGCAATGAAAACTCAATTCCATTATAGATAACTAACAACAAATAGCTCTTGCGATCGACGTAAATCCAAATGTTTTCATAAAAAATTTAATGGTGTATTTTCCGAAATAAATTACTGTTATAGATGGTCTGGTTCAACCTGTATGATGCTAATAAATATGAGCGAAGTAGTTTCACTGTATGCCGAATATGTATATAAAGTAGTCATGGCTTTGGCTTATGCAAATGGTTTAAAGATAATCCTGCCACTAGCGGCGCTATTGTCGCTGTTAATACACGGATTAAATTAAATTATGAGCCATGGTGCTATATTTGAAAAACTGTCGGGTTATATATATATATATATATTGAAAAAGAGTAGTACAATTAATATTTACATGTAAATTTTTGTACCATAAAATGTATAATAAGAGCACTAAAAAGACGCTGTTTAAGCAATAGAGTATGAATATTTGATACTGGTATACAAACGATAATGAAAATAATACTACAGAGTGATAAAACTTATAATAAACGAATGTTATGTGAGTAGGTTAATCATAGCTCACATGATCCAAAAGATTAAAAATTGAGGTGGCAGTATATTATGATTCAGTTTTCTGCATAGAATATGATTCCGGAGAGATTTCTCACTTGATCCTTGCTGAAATAGGCAACAAACTTTTCCGTTTGTGTCAAAACGAAATAATTTGAACTAATACAAACTGGTTTTCTGTGGCTTTACAAAACTTCCGTTTTTGGATCGTGTGTGTTATAACTTTAACATACTCATGTGTGTCCCTCGCTCATGAATGAGTTGATAGCTGCGAAATTTGTCTTATAACAACTTTAAATCTCACTTAGAGTATAAGCTATATGCTCGTAGAATTATCTTCCACAAAGAGAGCAAAAAGTAAAACGGAATCCAAGTAGTTCGCCTATTGCACAGTTTTCATGGAAATAATTAAATAATAAACGTCTGTATAGGCATAATATATCAGAAATGCTGTCATCAATAAAATTTCAGTAGCGTGAATATTTAAGAACGTAACACAAAATGTTCATACTGTACTAATATTGTACTTTTATTGTGATTTTTGGGTTACAGAGTATGGTGGAGATAGAAACTTTCTATACTAATTAAGCCATTACTTACGTTTTACTTTTTACTAACCTCATATAAAAGGCACCTTCATTACTGGCTTTCAATAGACTATATGAGTGCTTTGTACAGACAAACAGAGAATATATATATATATATATATATAGAGAGAGAGAGAGAGAGAGAGAGAGATACAGAAGGAGTATAGCTGTAGGTTCTGCTAGTTTGCCACGTATACTAAGCTCTAATGGACGAAACACAGAAACGATAAACAAATAATGTCAATGCTTAAACAAATTGAAGCTTGATTAAACTAAAAACTAAATAAATAATGAAATAAGCATATAAAAGCAGAAATTAGTTTCTATCCAAATCATTGTTCACTTACATGTTTGTGCTTCCTAATTAAGGGTGCAATAATGACAAACAATTTTTAGGAAATGTTCCTATTCATATTTTACTTTCTTTACCACCTGCCTGTAATAGGAAGAAGAAGTATTACATTCACCCAAGCATTCGACATCGAGATTTTACCTGAGGTAAATGTTGTGAAGTCCCATGAGTAAAAAGTATTATTTTTAGAAAAAGGCACGCGCGCACGCGTTTCTGTCTGAACAGCGTAAATAAAAGATAAAGTGTCGGATAAATATTTAACACGGCATTTAAGTTCAATATACTCTAAGCATGTGTCAATAAGATTTTGAACAATGTACTCTCTCCTCAAAGTATCCTTGCATGGAAAGGTCATTACTCTAATTGATTGAAATAACACCTAAGATATTTTCACGACTAATACGGTATCTGTCTCAATATTTTTGCGAATAGTAGGTAAGTCACTCTTCATTCTGATTGGGTTTTATATAACTAGTAAACCATAAGCGGTAGACGCAACGTTACAAAAGATTTGGGTTTCTTTAAAGCAGCAATTTGAAAGTATAGAATTTTAAAACCATATATGGCTATTCTCTTTTTAAACATTTGAGTATCGTTTCAGCCTCCTGTTTTCCTCTTGCACATACACATAAATGTGCAATTGCATAACTTCTGTAAAGGTTTATTAAAGAAGCTTTGGTAGGAATAGCTTTTAAAGGAGATAAAAAAAAATGGCAGTGAGTAGATAAATTTAAGTCAAACACATGGCGCCGGAATTATTGGCGGGAATACATAAATAATTCAATAAGAAAATGATTGTAAAATAGAGAAATTATTGTGATAAACAATTTCCGTATACTAAATCACTGCATAATGTAATATACTTGAGTTGAAATGTTGGTCTGGAAAGACGAAGGTAATAAGGGAGTGCGGTTACCGACAGTCATTAGTATCAGTCAAATTAGCGAACGCATTTTGGGAGCTCGGTTAGGTTATAAGTCCGCACTCACATAGGCCAAATCTGTAAATTAGAGAGGCAACTGAAATTCTTAGAAAAGGAGCCATCGCCTAGTAACAGTATCACATATGCATACTTAAGAGTTTTGAGATTTGCCAACATATAAAATAGAATGTTGAAAGGGGGAATGATATCCAAGCGGAGCGAAAAGTAATATAGGCGCGTAATTTTAAGTCAGAGTTACTCTGACTCTGATACCGGCACTGTTACTTACATTAGTTCGTTCACACCTTCGTGCACACAGTCGTGCATACATTGACTCTCCTTAGTAACTCAACAACGTGCTGCTCGTGTGATATTTTAAGCGCATAGTGGCACGTTTGTGTGGGTAAGATTTCGCGGGTATTGCGAGAGGTCTCCCCGATAAGCATTTTGGCGACTCACGGCAAGTTACGCTTCTAGTTTCTTTTATTGTGGAACAGCAGTTGGTGCACGAGACAACAGAACGAGCTATTTTTTCGAGTGGAGGAGAAAATGATTTAAACACTGACCTCAGATTGGAGTCGGGCCTGAGAGTGTGGGACTCTCCGAGCGTCGACATACCCACTAAAAACTCCTCCACCGGATTGAAGGGAAAAGGTTTGCTGCGGTACCGCCTAAAGCACCCGCGCATTCCGAGGTGATGGTTTGAAAGACTGGTCCGCAGTGCGGTCGCCAGAGGAGTAAGGAATTGTGTGCTGGGATACAGGCTTGACCAAGGCCAGCCTGCCCCCTCAGCGAAGTGAAGGAGAAGATTGTTGGGATTGCAGGTGATAGTGTGTGGATTAATGGCGTTTGGATTTTCGTGAGAATGTTGTGGATAGGAAGAGGATTGGGAGGGGTGTGGCATTACATGGGATTTAAGGAAATTCCGGATCAGGATGTAGCCTTCTTGTAGGTGATCGTAGTAGGCGTTAAGTGCCTTGAAGTTATCGGTGTTTGAGTTGTTGGTGTTGGTCTGTAGCTCTCGAATCCCCGCAACAGAAGCGCCGAGGGCGCCCAGTCGCGTGGACCAGTCATCGCTGCCGTCAGTGTAGGGTTCGACAAGGTGGCACTCGATTCGTTCCAGCTTACGCTGGGCAGACGCGAGAACCCCATCTTCTTCCAGTAGCTTGTAGATGTTGTTGGTGAGTGCAGTGATCACCCTGGCCGAAGTACGCTGTTTGGCCTCCACAGTCGAAAGGCGCGTGAAAGCTGCGCAACGCAGCTCAGCCAGCCGTGAGGAGAGTTCTTTGATTCCTGCCTGGATTGATGACAGGATGTCTTGAAGTTCTTGGAGATTTTTGTTCGCTGTGTTGTCACTGGCGTCTGCTTGGCCCTTTCTAAGGGCTGTGTCGTTTCTTTGGTGGATGTAGTAGGTGTCGTCTTCGGTCGTGGTAGTTCCTGTTGCCTGCCCCGGGGATACAGGTGGCATTGCGCCTGCCCTGTAAATTGTGTGTTCCCGGAGCAGGTGGCGCAGAACGTCGGCGTCGTCGGAGGTCGTGTTGGGTACAAGCTGTCATAAGGGTGCCTGACCCACAGTAGTGGCATTTGGGGGCAGCGGTGCAGGCTTCCGCTGAGTGCCCGAAGACACAGCAGTGTCTGCAGGGCACCGGACGTTCACCTCTGGTGGCCTCTACACGCAGGCTCCTCCCAAGTAGAGGCAGGCCTGTGGCTTTGGCCACTTCCACGTCCGATGTGGCTCCCAGGTGCAGGCGGACCAGCAAAGTTGCGCCTCTAGCAGAATTGATGCGTGAAGCCCGTGTTGCCGAGCGGCAGTGCTGTCGTTCCGCTTCCAGTACAAAGTGAGGTGGTAGATCTCTGGGCACACCACAGATGATGACGCTATGACGCCCATCTATCTGTGTGTGCGCCGGCGTTGGTTGTCGTCCCAGATCAGGTACTGGGCGGGCGGCTGGCGGCGTCGGTTGGTTCTCCCTTGTTGAAGAGGCAGAGGTAGCAGTGATTGGCCGCTGATCTTCTTTCATTGGAGAAGCCCGGTCTGGCGGCGTCTGCGTTGTGGAGGCGACCATCTTCGGTCTAGAAGGCGGAGAGGCCGGATCAGTTGCTGACGGCGTCTGTGTGCTCGTCTCTCGAGGAGCCGAGGCGGCGGCGGTCTGCGTTGCAGAACAGGCCATCTTCGGCCTAGAAGGCCGAGAGGTCTGAGTCACAGAGGATGTAATTTTCAGCCTAGAAGGCCGAGGCAAAGCTGATTGGGCCGGCTCGGGAAAGAGGGTGGAGCCTGCTGCGGCCGGCTGCTCCCTCTGCAGTGGCGGCGATGATTCGACGGTTGCCGGTGTGTCTGCGGCGTTCTCCGTGGCCCATCGTCCCATCCAGTTGTGACGGCTTTTAATGTTGGCATTGCGGTGCTTCCGGCGGAGCTGACATCGCGATATCACGAGCTACGAGATCACAGCAGCAGAGTGAACATTAAGCAGGTAAAGCAAAAGGAAATCAAAAGTGCCGACCTTCGGCTCCGTATCAAGCTGGTCACCATCGCGGGACTTTGACGATCATATATTGCTTCGAATATCAGTTTTAAATTTGGCAATCCTCGTAGACAGAAAGGGAGAATATAACTAAAGCCATTTATCTTACGCTCATTAAATAATATATAACAAAGAAACCTGCTGAAACCATCACGATGTGAGCTAAATTTTGAAGCCGAAAAATAGGAAATGAATAAATGAAATCAAATAAAATCTATTGTCTTGCATCGTCTTGACATTCTTCTACAAACTATTCTTACAAAAGCTTATTCTTGTATCTACTTATATTAATCCAGATAAACTTTAATTACACATTCGATGAAGTTATAAGGAGAGTACAGAAGGTTAAAGCGATAATCGGGATTTTAAAAAGCAGATTGCTGTGTGATGGCTATGAATTTCAATGCCCTTTGCATGACCACAGGAAAAACGAAGAGCTACTTATTTCCTGATAAGCATTTGAAAATCCAAACCAATATCAAAGATTAAGTAGAAAATGGTTAACACGAAAAAGGACATAAAATGTGTGCTTTAACGGGATCTATAGTGCTTTTCTTTCAAACTGTCGCCACAGCATGGCGGCTTGCGTGCCGGCCGTCGCAGCTCGGACATCCGCCGAAAACCATCATATCCCCGTAACCGCCTCACATTCTCGGTTACAATTACAATGATAATAAGCAGATACTTTATCATAAGAGGCATCGTGTCTTATGCAAATCTTGTCCTCTACTCGCAGAATTCTGACATCTCAGAAAGTTCTCATTTACACTCGAGACTTGAATATCCGAAATAGAGTATAGGTATATCTTACCTTTTCTTTTGGTTCTTCCAGCGTCTGGAGTTTGTTGGATACATTTTATTTTTCAGGAGATCATCAGAGTCGGGGTAAATTTCTGTATTGGATTTTGAAAAAGTCAGTGATAGAGCCCCAATTTATATTCTTCTCTGTCGAAGCATGGTTTCATTTAATTGGTTATGCTCCGTCGTAACATAATAAATACTGAAGTAGAGAAACCCAATTTTACACACGGCGTTCCCTTGCCTGCCGCGAAAAATTGATGTACAGAATAAGAGGAGCTGTATTTTCTGAGCAAACAATAAACGCAGAGAGGTACAGAATTACTTACACAATTTCATCAACGGGTGACCAAATTTGAATGTTAGTCTAGGCTTTTCCAAAAAGGCTCTGCTCCTCGCATACATCAGAGAAGTCATTCAATTTAATTCCGGAAATTTCGAAGATAGGATAATTAATAAAGGATTATGGTCCTCAACATTCCCTGATTTAGCTGTATGCGATTTTTATGCATGGAGGAACTTTAAAAATAAAGTTTATGCAGCAAACCCCCACAGTTTGGAAGAACTAAAAGAAAACATCAGGGGGAAAATTCACTCGGTTCTGATAATAAAGTGTAAACGAATTTTTTTTCAGAAGCTGCCATACATTTTTAAAAGAGAGAGAGAGAGAGAGAGAGAGAGAGAGAGGGGGACATCTCCAACGTATCTTATGATAAGGATTGTGGTTATTATCATTGTAATTATAACTGTAACTATAAAAACCTGAGTCAATAGGGGGTCAATTATAACTGTTTCAGCGGGAGTTGGAGCTGTAGCGACCGACGTGCGATGGCCCCAGTTTGAAAGAAAGGCAATGTACAATATTTGTTAAATAAGATTTTGTATATCTGTTGCAGTTTAGCAGTTATACAAAATTTATTCAGAAGAAGAGAACTTCAGAGGCTGTTTCCAGAAATTCAGGTATTTGTCATATATATCTTAAATATGCGGTAGTTTAATTAAAATGGTTACAGCCATTTTTTGAAAAATAAAACATACACGAAGTTTTCCATGTAAAAGATAGTTTAAGATGAGGGAATTTTATTGAAAAAATTCGTGCCATAACATAGAAGCTGCTGAAAATGAATACAGGGTTCAAACTCAGCGGAGGGTGATGGGTCTCTTTTGGGCGTAATAATCGTTAGCATGGCTTCCTTTGGAAGGGAAGTAAAACGGTGGTCCCGTGTCGTAGGTATACGGCACGTTAAAGACCCTCAGCCTGATAAAGAGGCCTCTGAGCAAAATTAGCGGTCTTTCACGCCCAATATACAATGGGACGCTAAGGACTACAGCAGTTAAACAGCGTCCGTAAATAAAACTCAATTTATTTTATTTTACACCTACATACATACACACCTTTTACTAAAAAAGTGTGTTTTATTCAGAGAACCTCAAAACGTGTATTTCCGGTGACTTCTCGGATCAAATTGTTGGTTGGAATGCAACACCTTCTGTTGGGGCAGGAATGGTCTTCGCGGAGGGAAGGACAGGGAGACTTACATGAGGTGTGTGGGTGGGATGATCGATCTTTTATCTCCGGTCGTGTTTTCCGATGTCCAATAAAGATGCCGTTTATGGCCTAATAAGTTTATTCACACGCACTTTATATTGTTCCCACTCCACTTCTACGGTTCGATCCTGACTACACAAAAATTTATATCTTGGAATGTGAGATAGTTGTATTTCGACTGTTGGGAAGTCGATCTTGATGTAGTTGTAACCACGTATGGTACCCGGTGGCCTTCGTCCCAATGTTTAAAATATTAACTTTGTAATTTTACTGTTTCTTTAAATATTATATTTATGTTTGCCTCGCCTGCGTCAGTATTTATTTTTAGAGACATGTATTTCGTAACAAGGCGTGGTTCGGCTGAAGAATGTAGGCTTACAAGATTATAATTTTACTTCATTCCATTTATTAATGCTTGACACGATTTAAATAAAACTTCACTGATGTAGAGAGCTGTGAGATATTTTATTAATTACTTGCACTTTTTAACACGTAAACTGTTTTCGTCTCACACTGAATACGTATTCAACTTCTCGAGGACGCGTCTCGCGTCCAGTGAGGAACGTGCTAGCAACTAACTTCTGAATTTTTACACTGTACCATATTTCAGTTTCTGATTGGCTAATCCTACTATCATAGAATACCTTCATTTAACTTTTATCTGATTGTTGATTGGCTATTTATAAGCTGTCTCAAAATTTACACTATTGTTGCTCCAATAATTACAAGTAGCATTATTAAACTTTGTTACTCATTATTGCCTCAAGCCTACCTAATTGTTAGCAACTTTTAGCCTATTATTCTCACAGCTCCTACATTATTAAATTACGTAATACATCCAAACAGCATTATTGAACATGTACATAATAATATAAGTATTAATACAATGACTGTTACATGCATTTTATATATTATATTATACACATATTGCTTTAAGGCGAGCTGTTATTGAATTTATGTATTATATAATTAGACTGATATTATTTAAGTGTTAAAAATACTGCCTCAAATGAGAGTCCGATTTCGCGAGTTGTTTGCTATAAACTTCCTTTACTATAACTCAAAACCATTCATGTTCCCCGGTAGCAAATAACATCGCGTACTTCCACTTTATAAATTATTACTTGTTTATGCGTAATTCCAGTTTATGTTTTACATGTCCGTTCCTGCGTACTTACAAATTGCAAGTGATTTTACTCTTGTATTTCAGATCTCTCCATGTAATTCTTGAGTATCTCCTACCAAGTCACATGAAATCTTTCTTTAATATTATTTGTTGACAAAATTTCCTCAAAATAAGTGTAATTTTCCTATTGGTGGATATATTACCGAAACTCCCACACTTAGCCTTAAAATACGTTTTTGCCAAAACCTTATATTAGCACATATAATCCTAGTTTCCATTGTCCTGGTCACGTACCCTGTAGCTGCAAAGAATTATACCGCTGGCGCCTTAGAGCAGGTTTGCCTAGTATTTCCAAAGACCCTCCGATATTATATACTATGCTTCCAAAATTAATATTAAAGCGATATAACAATACACATGTATCTATCTACACTGTTGTTTGTGAAAATTGCAACACCAAGAATTTCCCGAAAAATTCCAAACTTGATGGAAGTATAGAAGAGAGCGCAAGCAATAAGTGATTAGGTTTGCAGAGAGATGGGGTACACGTAGGTCGAGCAGAGCCCTCTCGTGTCGATCCGACAAGGTCAGTGTTGCGCCCACTGTAGACAGTGCAGAGCTGTCAAACAAGGTGGAAATAATAAAGTGTGTGCCGTCGACATCAAAGACAGCCATATCGGCATGTGAGTTCGAACGGGGCGAATGGTCGGTCTCCGGGAAGCGGGTTTATCATACCGCGACATTTCGGCTCGTACAGGGCATGCTGCTACGACAGTGATGCCTGTGTGGAAGCAGAGGATAGATGAAGGTCGTACGCAGCAAAGAGCGGGTACTGGACCACGGAACATGACCACAGCACGGGATGACCGTCATCTTGTCCGCATGGCCATAACGGAACGCACAACTTCATCCACAGAGTTGGCTTGATGCTGGAGCACTGCAAAAGGTGTGAACTTGTCTGATCAACGGTTCGTCGCCGTCTGCTGCAGGTTGGACTGGTTCATACATGCCAAAGCTCCTCCAACTGGAATGGGCACGTGAACATCGTCACTGGGGTGCTGAGTGGCAATATGTAGTCTTTTCGGACGAGTCCCGCTTCAACGTGTCCTACAGTGATGGCCGCATATGTGTCCGGCGGAACCGTGATAAGCGCAATTTGGAGGGCTGCATTGTTGAGCAGTATAGCGGGCAAAAACCAGATGTGATGGTTTGGAGCGCTATTGGTTACCACAAATGGACGCTCTTTAACTACTATGATTCTTAGCGTCCCATTCTATATTGGGCTTGAAAGATCAGTCATTTTGCTCAGAGACCTCTTTATCAAGAGGTTCTTTTACGGGACCATCGGCTTTACTTCCCTTCCGAAGGAAGCCATGCTAAGGATTTTTACGCCCGAAAAAATTCATCAACCTCCGCCGGGTTTGAACCCGCGACCTTGGGAACTAGAGGCTAGCACGGTACCACTAGTCCACGGAGGACGACTACAACAACCGATCTCGCCTCCTACGAATTGAGGGCACTTTGAACAGCAACCGGTAACTAACGGTGGATGTAGATCCTGAGGTACTTCCGCTGCTTAAGACATCTCCACAGGCCACATTTCAACAGGACAATGCCCGGCCTCATATTGCGAGGAATTACAAGTCTTCTTCGAAGAGCGACGGGTAGCACTGCTCACCTGGCCTGCACGTTCGCCTTGCATGTCGCCCATCGAACATGTCTGGGATATGGCTGGTCGGCACCTGCTGGTGGTCACGGTCCTCCACTAACCAGTGTCACGGACTTGTGGGCTCGAATACAAACTGCATGGAGGGAAATCCCTCAGGAAGTTATTCAGAATATTTTTGATTCAATGCCACGGCGTATAGAAGCTCTAAATGCAGGCACGTAGACCACACCAAGTACTGAATATTAGGACTCAAAAGTCATGTATAGATTTGAAATGTTTATCATTTGTTACTTGGCATGTACGTAACCTGTGGTATTAAATTAATTGAATTCATGCGTTCCTTCTTGGTAGTGCAATTTTCACAAACGGCAGTGTATATATTTGCTTCTGCACGTATTATGCAGTTTCACTGTAGAGAAGCGAGGGACATTTACTCGCGAACATCAGCTCTTAGGGAAGTATTAAACCGCTGAATCTGAACTATTTTAATTAAACTTTAAAATAAAACACCACCTCCTGCTTGCCTAACATTGTCTAGAAGGGAAAGGAATATTGTGTTAGGTAAAACGCTTGTCAACATACTCGGCAGTGCCTCATTTAAACATTTACACTTCATTTGCCTTTCTAAACTGTTTACGGTGTTAAACGTAGTGTTCTGAAAGTATGTTCGTTGTAGACGAGACAAAGTTTAGTTTAGCTTAACACGCCCTGCTATACTTGCACTACTTGAAGCAATTTAAGTTCTATATGCACAGTAGAACAGGGGTGTACAACGTCTCATACAAACGATAAGGGCTATCAATGATTCCAGTAACACCTATTTCTAATTTAAACGCTCATGATTACTTAAAAAAAATCTGATGTGTTACATACACATGACTTTCTCTAATCCTGTACAAACTATTTTTACAAACCCTTATTCTCCATATGCTTCATGTCAATCGAGATATCGCGATGTTATTCTTATTGCTAATTTTCTTGTAGATGCAAGGGGAATTGGTAGGCTTTAAGCGATAGTCAAATATTTTAAGAGCTGGTTCCTATGTGGAGTATTCCATTCTCTCTGCATTACAAGGACAAAAAAATGAACAACGAATTCCGATTTGAGAAAAAAGTATAAGTATTGGAAAATTTAAGGGAATAGCAAGCAATATCTCGAAAATGGTTCACTCAACAAAAACAGTATATATGACCTAAATTGTGTATTTTAACGCGATCTACACTTTTTGTGCAATAAAATTTTGTCTATCTCTTACGGTTTACCAGTTATGCAAACGTCGTTCACAGTGAAGAATACTTTTGAAGGCATTCTCAAAAAATTCGAGATATGCATTTCATTTGTCATGAAAATATCTTAAACATATGATATTTTAATCAAAATCGTTAGAGCCATTTTTGAGAAAATTAAAATTTTCGAAAAATGTTCCACGTAAAGGATAATCTGGGGATGGGGGATTTTGTTGGAAACCTTCGTATCGCATGTCTGGAAGATACTGAACCTAAATACCAAGTTTGGTGTTTATCCGACTGTTCGTTTCAGAGTTATGCTGTTCACAGGCACACACACGGACAGGTTTCCAAAATGCTTTTTTTTATTCAGGGGATCTCGAAACATGTATTTTTGGTGAAATCTCCGTATCGAATTTTTGGGTGGAATATAATACTTCCCCTACTTACTATACGTAGTAGAGAAAGTGAAAAAATGATGTGTGACATTTGCATACCTTTCCCTACTAATATCATTTATTACTTTCTCTACTACCTACATACTAGGTAGAGAAGATGTTGAATTCCACCCTAAAGTTCAGTATCAAGATTTCACTGGAAATATATGTTTTGAGGCCCCCTAAATATCATTTTTAGAAAAAGGTCCATATGTGTGACTCGGTGTCCGTCGTCTGTCTGGGTAGGTGCCTTTGATCAGCATAATTCAAAAACAAAAAGTCGGAAAAAATACCAAACTTGGTCGCGTTCAAACATGAAACACGGAAGTTTTTTATGAAAATATCCCCACCACAAACTACCCTTTACATGGAGCATTTTTCGAAATTTTTTATTTTCTGAAAAATTGGCTCTAATGATTTTGATTAAAATACCATATATTAAAGACATTTACAAGTCAAATAAAACGTGGTCTTGAGTTTTCTGTGAATAGCCTGTGAAGTCCCTTTTATTCAGAAGAAATTTTATATAATCTTGAATAACTCGTAAATTAACCGATGGGCGAAAACGTACTAGACAAAAAATGTAGATATCTTTCAAGCAAACAAATTATTGCAAATAAGTTTTTCGTAGCATAAACCGTTTCTGAGATATCCGTTATTGAGGGTTCGAATTGTTTAGTACTTACTCTAAGTGCCATCGATTTTCATTTGAAGAGGGTAAGCCGTTAAAGAAGAAGATAATACATACATGCATACATACATACATACATACATACATACATACATACATACATATGCAGTGACAGATTGATGTACTTAATTTATCATGTAATACTCAAATGCTATTCTTTAAAATAGAGTTAAACATTATTGCTTCTAAAATAAAAAAGTTCTGATGGTATGAAACATACAATACAAAAAAAACTTTATGAATAAAATGCGTCTTCTTTTACTCGTAAATTTTAGACTGTTATGCTTTATAAATGTATAAAAGCCATTTTATATGTTCGAATTGAAAAATCACATTAAAATACTGTTGAAAGAAGGTTGTTAAATGCTCCATAGAGGTCTAAAGGTTCACATAAAAAACTATACTCACTTGGCTACGGAGGACCGAAACGTGGTGTGGAGGTTAAGAGGAAGAAGTGGGTTTTCACCGTACAAAATCCATTGCATGTTCACCGATCCCAAGGCCGACTTGCACGCGTGATCCGCTTCTCATGGAATACTCAGCAAGAATGATGCTATATCCCCCACCACTCGTGACTAGCAAAAACTACCAGCCAGGAGTGACGTCATCCCACTCAACATCAAGGTGCCTGGCGTGATCAATGCCCAGGAAGAAGGGGTGTCTGCGGCCGAAACTAACTGACAGACGAAAACAACAATATATCTAGTAATGACAATGCAGAGCAACAATATATCTGGTAATGACAATGAAGAATCATTTGCATGTGAGGTTAAAGTGAACGACAGCTACGACATTTACACCTATGAGAGCTTTCATTAGCGACATGGAGACGAAGGTTAAAATTGCTGCCGCTATAAATGCCAGTCAGAAAGCTGGCATTAAGAAAACACTAATGTAGTATGAAAATATAAGTTTTAAGTTGTAATGTTCGGAAGCTCGGCCATACTTTGGGTAAGGTAAAGTACCCTGCCAATCCGTGGCTAATATTATGCTCGAAAAACAGAGGTGATCACCCTGGTAGGGGGTGGGGCTAGATTTTGTCAGCACCAACATAAACGCTCCGTTCCATTATAGGCCTCATTTTATACACGCCAGTACACACATTCCCTGAACAAGCTCAGGGTTGCTTCACATCTGACACTGTTGGCAGTAATGGATAGCCCCTATAATTACAAAGTTTGCCTCTTCTGCTGTGCAAGCAGAAAGGATATCAAGATGGCTGTGGTAGAAATCCATTGCCATCCACTATTACGACCTGTGGGATGTGAACTAATTTTGTTAACTGCTAATATGAGTTCCTCCTAATTAAATATTCTGTGTAGCCCTCGCACTTCGTGTGGTTTTGGGTATCATCGTCTACATCTAGGGCTTTCACTGCGTGGAGGGTAGAACACACACTTGTTAAGGCTATTTCTCGCTCTAATATTTATACTCACACTTATTATTCTTACTCAGATTCACATTTTACTTTCTCTATCTACAGTAGTAAGATTAGAGTTTACCATGGATATAAAAATCGTTCAGAATGAAGACAACTTCACAGTTTTCTCCCAGAAAATTCAAGATAAAACCTTATTAGTCGTGTAAATATCCATGTGGGGGGATTAATTACTTTCTCTACTACGTATAGTATAGAGATTTCATCGGAAATACATGCTTTGAGTCCCCCTGAATCCAAAAAAAGCAATTTTGGAAACATGTCCGTGTGTGTCTGTGAACAGCATAACTCAGAAACGAACAGTCGGATAAACACCAAACTTGGTATTTAGGTTCAGTATCTTCCAGAGGTGCGACACAAAGGTTCCCCCACCCCAGATTACCCTTTGCATGGAACATTTTTCGAAAATTTTAATTTTCTCAAAAATGGCTGTAACGATTTTGAATAAAATATCATATGTTTAAGATATTTTCATGACAAATGAAATATAAACCTTGAATTTTCTGGGGATGTCTTCATAAGTATTCTTCATTGTGAACGACTTTTGCATAACTGGTAAACCATAAGAGATAGAGAAAATTTTACTACAGAAAAATGTAGATCGCGTTAAAATACGCAATTTATGTCAATATATATTTTTTTTGTCGAGTGAGCCATTTTCGAGGTATTGCTTGTTATTCCCTTAAATTTTCCAATACTAATACTATTTTCCAAATTCGTTATTCAATCTTTTTTGTCCTGGTAATGCAAAAAGAATGGAATACCTCACATAGCAACCACCTCTTAAAATATTTGACTATCGCTTAAAGCCTAGCAATTCCCCTTGCATCTACAAGAAAATTATCAATAAGGTTAACATCTCGATATCTCGATTAACATGAAGCATATGGAGAATAAGCGTTTGTAAAAATAATTTGTATAAGAGTAGAGAAAGTCATGTGAGTGTAACACATCAGATTTTTTTCATTTATATGCCGCCTTTAACATCAAAGTTCATGTCGGCGTCTTTGGCTTTGGAACAATTGCTCATAACAATGCTGTTCACTTGTTTTACTTTGGTGTTAATATTTAGGTTTTCTATATAAACTAATTTCACACATATAACTCCGATTCATACTTCCAGACTCTAGGGAGGACTGGAAATAATCCTGGTTAAAGGAAAATTACCATACTCCAGTTCGGGAACCAAACCCGGGACCTCTGGATTTGGAAGCTCTAGCATGCTAACCACCTAACCACAAAGGCAGTCGGGGAATTTTTGTGTCACATCCTTGGAAACTTAAAAATCAAGGTTGTTATTTAATGAACTTTGTCTTTGACTCATGCTATTCTCTCTCTCTCTCTCTCTCTCTCTCTCTCTCTCTCTCTCTCTCTCACAACATACACACATTTTTCTAAAAATGTTTGTTTCCTTAAAGGGACCTCAAAACGTGGATTTCCTCCATATTGAACTTGCAATGTTTCATCTACTTACTATAGTTAAAACTAAGCAGTTGAGAAGGTAAAATTTTGATCTACCAGACTCATGTTGCTTTCTATTCCGTTTACAACTTTACATAACTTCTCACAACCCATTATAGTATTGATGTAAGAGTGATTCACAACAAATGGTAGGCTAGAAATAATTTCACTAACGAATATGGAGCGGTTTGTGTGCACAATATAGGAAAAATGCACTACTGTTGATGTATTAATAAAAGTAATGAAGCAATACAATTTTATTTATCTCGTTTATTAAGTAGATATGTTGTATTAATGAATCCATGCGGGGGTAAAGAAAAGTCCCATAAAATGCCATGACATTTATTTAAGGACACAACCATGGATATTTTGAAAACGGCTAGTGCTACATAAAGTTATCTAACATACATTGTATATTCCATTAGGTCTACATTTTTCAAGGGGTAATTTTTAGTTCTCTTTTTCTTTACCGGTTTTATAAAATTATACAAAATTTCTTCATACTATACATAGAAAATTATATACAGGCTGAATCACCTAAAACTTGCACCGCAAATCTTTCGGAAATGGAAAGTACTATTGATGTTGAAGTAGATATTGTCTTTAGGTTGTTTGCTCCACGCTTGGGTGTCAATTTGTAGTAGTTTGTATTGAAGGAGTTGTATTATATTTCAATTGTTGGGGAGCCGAACTTGTAGTAGTTGCAACCGCACGTATGGTACCCGGTAGCCTTTGCCCCAATTTTTAAAAATATTATCTTTGTAATTTGACTGTTTCTTTAAGCATTAAATATTTATGTTTGTCCTGGCTGCGTCAGTATTTATTTTAGAGACACGTTTCTCTTAGCAGGGGTGTTGTGCAACTGAAGAATTTAGGCTTACACAGATTATAATTTTACTTCACTACATTTATTAATCCTTGATACAATTTAAATAACACTTCACTGATATAGAGAGCTGAGAGATTCTTTTTTATTAATTATTTACAATTTTTAACACGTATACTTATTTTTCGTCTCACACAAATACATATTATATTTCTTGAGGACACTTTTTGCGTCTGGTTAGTAACGCTGTCTGCAGGCAACTGACTTCTAAATTTATAAATTTCGCTGTATTTAAGTTTCTGATTGACTAATCCCACTCCAAAAGAATACCTTCATTTAACCAAAGCTTTTTCTGGTTGTTGATTGGCTATTTTATAAACTGTTACAATTACATTATTGTTACTCCAATATAAGCATATGCAATGACTGTTGCATACATTTTACAAATTATTGCATACACATATTGCTTCAAGGCGGGCTGTTATTGAATTTACATATTATATAATTAGACTGAAATTATTTAAGTGTTAAAAATACTGCCTTAAGCTGATAGTTATGTTTTTAAGAAAGAGTTTAAATGTTATATTCTTAATAAATTTTATTGCAGTATTGACAAATATATCATGATGAATTATTATTTCTGAACATTGTGTTCTATTAAGTGACTTGTACTGAATGCCTCATTAAGACTCTTTCTATAGTTTGTACGTCTTCTGACAATAAAAATGATTATGATTATTCATTTTTATTATTTCACGAATAAAATTATACGAATTAAATACTATAAAATGCACGTGTAAAACATATAGAGAATTACAGTTAAGAATATCCACTCCAGTCGTAATATTCGATCGGATGTCGAAATGTCTGTAGTTGATACGATCACTAAGAAATAAATATGCACATGGAGCTGATCATTCCAAAAACGATAAAGTGGAGAAACGGTAGCACATTTTCACTGGGTTGGTCGGTTGATGCATAGATAAAACGATTCGAGATAAATAATTAATTCCAGCATAAGCTAAATGTATTTTACCAGGCAGTTAAACAATATGTACTGTTGAAAATTTGAAGTCCATGTATGCATCGGAAGCAGCAATAGATTCTTAAAATCACATTTCAAATGTAAACCGCTTTCACGAAGTTTCAATTCGTAGAACTGGTTGCTTTTCTCTGAATCCCTTCAATCACGTACCTTAATTTATGGTGCAAGAAGTAATGCATTTGAAGCACTAAATAGAACCACTGTAATCACCTCTACTCTAATCTTTGCGCCCTGGAACTAAGGGGCATTAAGTTAAATTGCACCGCAAATCAGTTGGTATTTGAGTGTACTCGATACGGTAATCCTAGACATTAAACAACCGGTTTGAAGCCGGACAACTGTTAGGCTTCTAAATAACATAAGGACAATTACTTTGCGCTTAGATGTAAATTATTACTAGCGTAAATATCCCACCTTGTTCCTACAAGATACTGAAATAATCCTGTTGGTTGTAACACCAGATATAATTTAACCCTTGGATTCAAGATACAACGCACACATAAAAAAATTTGATGTGCTGTACTCACATGTCTTTCTCTACTCTTCTACAAACTATTTTTACAAACACTTATTTCTAATTTTCTTGTAGGTGCAAGGGGAATATTGTAGGCTTTAAGCTATACTTTTAAGAGCTGGTTGCTATGTGGAACATTCCATTCTCTTTTCATGTCCAGGACATAAAAGAGAAAAGAATAATGAATTCCCATTTGAGAAAAAAGTATAACTATTGGAAAATTCAAACAAATAACAAAGAAGATTGTTCACACAACAAAAACATTTATCTCGATTAACATGAATAGATGGAGAATAAATAATAAATAAATGAATAAATAAAAAATCTGATGTGCTACACTCCCATGACTTTCCCTACTTTTGTAGAAACTATTTTTGCCAACGTTTATTCTGCATATGCTTCATGTTAATCGAGATATCGAGATGTCAAATTTATTGCTAATTTTCTTGTAGATGCAAGGGGAATATGGTAGGTTATAAGCGATAGTCAAATCTTTTAAGCGTTGGTTGCTATGTGGCGCATTCCATTATCTTTGCATAATCTCATAAAAAATGAATAATGAATTTGAGAAAAAGTATAAGTATTGGACAATTTAAGGGAATAACAAGTAATATCTCGAAAATGGTTCACTCTACAAAAAAAATGTATACGATATAAATTGTGTATTTTAACGCGATCTACATTCTTTGTGCAGTAAAACTTTGTCTATCTCTTATGGTTTACCAGTTATGCAAAAGTCGTTCACAATGAAGAATATTTCATTTGTTATGAAAATATCTTAAACATATGATATTTTAATCAATATCGTTAGAGCCATTTTTGAGAAAATTAAAATTTTCGAAAAATGTTCCATGTAAAGGGTAGTCTGGGTTGGGGGGATTTTCTTGAAAACCTTCGTGTCGCATCTCTGGAAGATACTGAACCTAAATACCAAGATTGGTGTTTAGCCGCTTGTTCGTTTCTGAGTTATGCTGTTCACACACACACACACACACACACACACACACACACACACACACGGACATGTTTACGTAGTAGAGAAAGTAAAAATTATCAGTACTTACTTTTAAAACACACCTCGTACAGGCAAGTAAAGTATTGTCTCAAAGGAATGTTGTTTCTTTGTTTTGACAAAGTATTTGCTGATTTTTGACAATGTAAATGCCTGTAATGTAGCAACTGACAATACATTTGAATACCTAAATAAATGAGTTTTCGTCACGGGCATGTGGAATGAACCCAGAACTCCTAGGAGAGCGAGATGTAATTGAAATTGATGTTTTTTGAAGTGCTAAATCTACGATAATTCAGGGAATTAAGAACAAGGTATTTTGAGGTGTAACCATTTGGCATAAGCGCATTGTCACGTGTACTTTAGGTTTGAAATACTTTATTATCACACTTTGGAGTTCAATAAACACCTGTTGACAAGGTTTCGAAAGGCAATTCTGCTAATCTCTTCCAAGCAAAACAAGCTTACGAAAGATAGACTTGGGTGAAATCAGAATTTGGTTACGGCTAAAGTGGTTTGTTTCCACTTATCTGGAACAGAAAGCGGCTGTTTCTTATAGAAATCGCTAGCAAAACTTACTTTCCAGATCTGATTGCGATGTAATGAGAAGTCTGAAGAAAGAACGCAAATAATTTGAGGTAGAATTCCTCATCTGCAGTCAGAGTACGACATTCTTTTAGGCAACATCGTTTTGCAACTTACGTACTCTTTCTTATTGCAGGCACTTTCGAAATAACAGAAGAAAAGGTTTTAAAACTAAGAGGTAAGTTTGGCTACTCATGTTTTATTTATATTCTACACAATCTTTAAACATTCTGGCACTTACTTGCACCTCTTCCACATACGAGTTAAATAACTTGTGACAAAACAAGTAATCATATTGTTTTCATATAGAAAATTATAACGAGCCAAATTCTAGATTGTAAAAAATAACAATAGTATGCTGTGTTATATTCACATGATTTTTTTTCTACATACAATTACTTATTAGTAGGTATACAAATTGCGTACTATCTGTTTCATTTTAATCGAGGTAAACCTTTCCGAAATAGCTTTACTTCACATTTCGTTATAGAAACAAAGGGAATAGGAATAGTCAAATGTTTTATAACTAGATGCTATATCTGGTTTTAAAATTCCATACACTTTCTAAGACTTCACGAAAATCAACTGAAAATCGACAGGTACTTTAAAAGAATGGCTAGTATTGAACAATTTGAACCATTAATAACGGATATCTCGGAAATAGCGGATGTTATAAAAAATAGTTATTTGAAATAAATTGTGTATTTTAAAGCCACCTTTCTTTTTTATGAAGTACGTTTTCGTCTATCGCTTAACGTTCACTAGTCATAGAAGATTATATTAATTTCCTTCCGAATGAAGAGGGCTTCACAGGCTATTCCCAGAGAATTAAAGGTATACGTTTTATTTGTGATTTAAATATCGTTAACGTGCGGCATTCTAATGAAATCGGTAAAATAAAAAGAAATTCGAAAATTGTTCCATGTAAAGGAAAGTTTAGGATGGGGAGATTTTCTTGAAAATCTCCGTGTTGCATCTTTGGAAGATACTGAACCTAAATACCAAGTTTGCTTTACTTGGATTCAGGAGACCTCAAAATATGTATTTGTGGGGAAATCTCAATATCGAATTTTTGGGTGGAATACAAAACCTTCTCTACCTGCTATGTATGTGATGGAAAAGCTAAAAAGTAACATATGTAGTACAGAAGAGCAAGAAAGATTCTTATTCTTATTCTTCAGTCCTGACATCTTTTCCTTGTACGTCCTAGATATCTGCTTCCTATATGTGTAAACTTCGCTGCCTTCTTAGGGATTCTGCTGTCCTCCATTCTTTCAATTTCATTCTATTTCCATTTATTTTATCGTTCAATGTGTACATTTTTAGTTCACTCCTAATGTCTTGATTTCGAATTCCACTTACCATCGTGCAGCCTTTTTCCCTTCTTAAAAATCTCAGCTCCGCTGCTTCTATTTCGTTTCGTTCTCGATTAGTCAAAACACAACTTTCCATAAAAAAAAAACACTGGTGCTGCCATACTTTTGTAAAATTTCATTTTCGTTTCACTCGGTTGTTTTCAAAGTTCTACTTACTGTATCGCAAATTGTCCAGAAAACCTGCGATTTATTCTGAATTTGATTATAGTATAAATAATAATATTCTATTTAAGGTTTTGATCTCACTGTAGATATTCCCATAAAACTATTAGTTTAATTTTTGGAACGATATTTTAATTATAATCCTCACAAATCTGGTAGAGCTGGTGTACTGAGTTTTGCAGATAATCTTCGTTATTTTGAAAAAAGGGAGTTTATATTAAGATAATATCTCTTATGACCTATGAGAGACGATAGATGCTGTCGGTCGAGTGTTTTCTGCGAAACGCAGGCTTAAATATGACTTTCATGTCCCTGAAATACATTTTCAGCGTAGTAAGGACCTATCAGGAACCTATAGCGCTTATTTTCACTTTGGGTTCCTACACCTCATCACTGGTAATACAATGTTTTGTATTAACAGCTAGGTTACGAAACTGCCTCCTTACATATAGCTTAAAATAGCTGTGATTTGCATTTGTTCTTCCTAATTAAGTGAAGTAAAGGATCCGAGAATTAGCTCTCCGTTATTTCTCAAAAACACTGGGCTGACATCAACTACAGGCACCCAGAAAAATTATGTCTTCTAGCAATAACGAACATAAGCATCTTCACGTGCTATCATGAGAAATATCAAAGACTATCGTTTTGCAGGACGCTATAAAATGCGCAACCATTAATTGAGGACTTAGGTGCGTATATCAGAAAGCAATATTTTTGGAAATTGCATTTGTAATATTTTCATGTGGTTTTCTTACTTCAGTTAATAATTATTTTTAGTAATAAATATAGCCACAGCATTGATATAAATATTTAAGGGAACTCTTTAAAATGGGTTTTAATATTCTTTTAACAATAAAAAATATATTCTAATACAGGTATGGGCGAGCGTGTGTCAAATCCAGGAGGGAGAGGTGCTGTGACGTAATGTAGCTACCCCTCTATCTGAGCAGTGGCGTAGCGATTCTTAATTTTGAAAAGCTAGAAATCCCTTTTTATTAAAATCCAAGCTATTTATCAAATGAGAAAACAAGCTCAAGTACATTATTCATTATTATTCATCAAATACCTGAAAATATCTCATACTTGTTATCAAACTGAGCAAACAAATATAATATCGCTTATAAACTTACAATGAAATTGAACATATAGTACTCGGTATTTACAGCTTTTACAGTAATAAATCTCTTGCTTTAACTGAAGTTCTTGACTTACTAATTAGAGCCAGGGGTACTATCCCATGCTTTTTACTTCCTCTACCACATACGTAGCAGTAAGAGAAGGTATTGCATTCCATACAAAAATTGGATATCTAAATTTCATCGTAAATATCAGTTTTGAGGTTTTTATAAAAATGCGTGTGTGTTCTGTGAATGGCATAACCAAAAACGAAATCTTGGTTAATTAATAAACTTGGGATTTAAATTCAGTACCTTCCAAAGATGCGACACGAAAATCCCTCACACCAATCATTCTTTATACGGAATATTTTTCGGAATTTTTTATTTTATAAAACATGGCTCTAAGGATTTTGATTAAAATACTATACATTAAATATATTTATATGGAAAATAAAATGTGCATCTTGAATTTTCTGGAAATAGTCTGTGAAGTGCTCTTCATTCGGAAGGAATTTTGTATAATCTTGTATAACTGGTAGACGTTAAGCGATAATCGGAAACGAACTGCATAAAAAAATGTACATTTCTTTAAAATACACAATTTATTACACACACACACACAATACATTGTAGCACCTTTGTGTGCTACAAGATATGAAGGAGCCCATTCTTCCCTAAATGTCGTACCGCTTATTGTGGAATGCATCATGTAATTGCGTTAAGCAGTGTTCCACCGCTGAATTAGAAGACTGCCTGTGTGTTAGAGGGGAGGGGTCAGGAATGCCCATCCCTGTTCTAATATTAGGTATATCTTCTAAGCCATTATTACATACAATTTAAGTTTGTGTTTTGCAATATGCAATGAGCTTTTCATACTAAAAGATTATATTCGTGTCTTATCGTTATTGTTTTACTGTTTATTATTGTTTTTATTTATTGAGCTATATATTTTTTACCTGGAAAAGCCAGTGATAATATACAAATACATCCCAATACACATTGTTTGACTATTTCGGTGAAATATTTTTTAAATAGCTAGAGATTCTTTGTTTACCTGCTAACACCATAATCAAGTTTTATGCTTGCTGTCTCCGAGCTTATTGATAAGTAAATCTTCAAAATGGCGCCAGAACTCTATATTTCGAGGTATCCTAACGATAAAATTATATGCATTATATCTAAACACGCATTTCCTTAATTTAAAAATAGTTTTAACCCTTTTGTTGCTTTTCATTCTGTTATAAAGGTTCTATTTCATGTAGTGATATATTCTATGTGTATATTACATCAAGCTGTCGAAGAGTGTACCTATAGTATTCAAGTGACAAAACTGAACTGTTTCTTTTCACAGCTCTAATATCTACGTTCCTTTCTGAACTACCGAAATGAACTTTCTGGGTATTATACGTAAGTATTCTGACAAGTGTAAATGCAAGATGGTTGAGGACTCCATCCATAGTCGAGTGGTAAGCGTTCTGGTTTTCAAACCAGAGGTCCCATGTTTGATTCAAGGCTGGGGTGTGGTTTGTTTTACTTTAATCTCTTACCCACCACCTAGTCTGGAAGTATTTTTGTAAATGAAAACCACCAAAAACTTAGTCAAGGAGTTAGTTGTTCAGATATGACCACAGAAGTTAAAAGGGACTGGAAAGAAATGAAAAGAAAGAAAGAAAAACAGAAGTTCGTCTCTCTTCCCTGTCTGCATAGTCATTATCAGGCATAGGAGTTCTTGAACAGTTGGCTTAAATACGAGGGCTGATCAACAAAGACTGAGACTGATTTTTTCCTGTAGCTTCCGTGATAGTTGCGTATCTGTAACATAAATATTTGAAAAGAGCGAGTTTTTATGTATAATGTTGGTAGGCGGCAGCACTCTCGTATTGGTAGGTTGGTAGTAATACTCTATTTTGTAGACCCTATTGCATTTCATATAACAGACAATGAAGGTGATGCATTTTTTTAAATCGATTATCACCGGTGATGAGTCATGGCTGCATCATTATGATCCTGAAGGAAAACAAGCCAGCACAGTGTGGAAATCGCCAGGTTCTCCAACACCAAAAATGCAAAAGTTGTTCCATCTGCAGGGAAAGTGATGGTGATCACATCTTTGACTGTAATAGAATGATTTACCAGCATGCAGTTCCCCCTCACACTACTGTTACGGCAGCATACTACACGTCAGTATTGGCTACACTGAGGAAGCACATTGCAAAGAAACGACCAGAGCTTTCTCGGACTGGGTGACGGCTTCATGACAATGCACGGCCTCACGTCGCAAATAAAGTCATGCAGTTTCTGGCTCGATTCAGCATTACCTGTGTACCACATCCACATTATATCCCAGATCTTGCACCCTGAGACTTTTTTTACCCCATCATTAAAGGCAAAGCTTAGGGGTATTCGATTTGAGAACTCTGAAGCAGTGCTCAAGAAAAGTGAGGCGATTCTCAAGGACCTGACAAAGAATGGTCTGCAGCACGTGTTCAAGGACTGGCAGAGACGCTATAAAAAGTGCATTGATGTAGGAGGGGACTACTTTGAAAAAGATCATGTAAACATTGAATTGGAGTAACAAACATCTGTGAAAAAAAATCAGTCTCAGTCTTTGTCGATCAGCCCTGGTACGTGCGAAGGCTTTCACGGCCGGAGTTAAATGTTAAAACAGTGCATTATATTTGGCTTAAAGTTTAACTACACTCACACCATTACAATACAACAACAACAAAAAGGAAATAATTCGGCCAAGGGCATAAAACACGGTTTCGTGAGTAACTGAGTGCTGTCTCTAAGCACCAATAGGCTCTCCGAGAGATGGGGGTGGTTTGTCGTCTGCGACATCGCTGCGTAAGGTCCATTTACAGCTCAACCTAGTTTCCTTTCTCCTGGCTTTAATGTTTGGAAGTTCCTATGCCTAGTCCTTAAATTGACGGTGGCTCGATGTAAACAAAACAAGAAGTCGAAGGGTAAACAGGTGAGTTTAAGGTGTCTTAAGTGATGTTTCAAGTTCAGTGATGAACTACTAATTTAGAAGTGCGGGTTTTGGAAACTAGTTTATTATTAAAGGCAGATTGGATGGGATTAGTTTAAAACATTACAGAATAAATTTAAGAAACCCTAAATCCTTTGATAAGTGTTGTAGGATTAGTTGACTTAAAACTAAAATCTTTATGAAGCTCAAACATTCAGACAAGAATACATAAATTGTGTATTGTAATAAAAAGAATTATTATTCTACCTCTTTTTAAAACCTATAAAATTAACTTGCTGAAGTATGTTGATAGTAAATACGTATTTGGATATTACTTAAGACATGAATGAATTAACCTATTAGATCCCATGAAGAGCACCTATGATGACCTCATGGAACATTCAAATGGTGAGCTATTCCAAATTAATTCCTAAATTATGTGGGCCTTAATGCTACAAATCCTTAATCAACACCTGTTTGTGTTCTGTTAAAATAGTTCCTTCAGGATTCACACATTTAGTTCTTTCCACTCATTTGCTTGAGCACTAATTGTTCGAGAAACTTGAGATAATATATCACAGCTTAAATACTTTCACGCTGCAAAAGTTCTTTTTTTTCGGGCAGCTGTCACTAAAAGTAAAGCTTTTTACATGAGCCACTCATACTAGAAATTAAAGGTAACATCACTAAGCGGAATAGCACTTTTATAACACTCCAATGTTACTAACCGTATTTCTTGCAATGGAAACTATACGTGTATTAAGCGGGAGCTTTGTATCAATTAATGTAATAGCGGACTGTTTAAATGACTCAGAAATTCTCTAGAAAAGACAAGGAAAACAGCTTCATAGATTTATTAAATGAATTCAACTGTTTCCACTCAAATTTATTCAATGACGTCAATATCAATGGTACTTCTGCACAAGCAATTAATATTGAAAATTGTAAAATTCCATAATTAACATTATAATTATATCAAAGGGATAATACGAATATTAAATGAAATAGATGTTTATTAATGACATTATTGATTCATTTTGTTGATTTATTTTTTGGTGGACCACATTATAGTACCCTGACTACACCTGACGTAACTTAACCGTTATGGCATCCATAAGACTTCATACTTCACTCGACTCACAGGATCTTATTCGCACAGCTACCTTATCGCCCAGACCCTTTAACATTTTCAAAGCAGCTGTCCACTGGGATCCATTCCGAGTTCAAAATATGAAGTATGTGTATTTGAATAAAATACATTCTTTTCATTGCAATTTTAATATTCTAATAAATCGAGTTCATTTCCTTTGCTTCAATATTGCTTTGACGTTACCTGCAAAAAATCAATAATACTGTCATTTTTTGCGCTACTCACAAACATGCTCAAGATCTGTGAGTAGTGTACTATTAGGTATACTCAGTGCTGCCATTCGATCAACATTTAATTACACACTGTTAACAAGGTAAGATCTTTTTGTAAAAACTCAAAGTTTTGAAATTATAGTGTGGTCATCCAAAAACAGTCGTATGCAACTTTGCTATAATGGTAACAACTCGCTACCGCTCCTTTCATAAACATACTCCCTGCCTTAATTACTCTTATAGTCTTGTTGCATAATATATTATTTCGTTACAGCCTTCTGTTGTTATAGAATGTTATGGTTGTGAATGTGATTATGTTATAGTAAGCACTAATGCTGCTGCTTGAAGGTGAAACAACGAAGGCCAAACAACAACAGACTGAAGCTCACCATTTCACACGTCCGAAGGTATACTACTATTTCCACGCAAATTTTAGCTGGATACTTTATAATTTAATATTCAGGGGTGTATATAAATAGTATATGACGACATGTTGATTTTGTTTTGCTGGTAGGATTGCTACACTAAGCTTTCTGCCTGGTTCTGCATTCTTACTCGCAAAATAAAACTCTACATTTAACCTTGTGTCATAAATAACTATTAGATGTTACTTGTGGTGTGTATAAGAATGTAAAATTATAGAATTAAACAGCAAGCAGTGTTGTTTAAGCATGTATAAAGTAAACCAAAACTTGAAATATTATTGATACGCCATAATTAAATATCATTATGCAAAGCTATAAAATATTTTCAGGATAATTAAGGACTTCTATACATTGGCAGTCAGTCTAGCACTTAAGCATCTGGAATTGAATGCACCCTGTTCATCATTGAAGAGGAAGCAAAAATACTGGTCTTAGGAACCAGTCTTCAGCAGTAGGCCAGCGACCTTGCGTTTTACTTACCATCATAGTATATGCAAGCTATTTGTGTGTTGCTGTGTGTTACCTGTGAATATGTGGTAATATATTTCATTATTGGCATAGGACATGAGCAAAAATCACTTTGGTAACACATTCTGGTTGTTTTTACGCAGACTAAAATACTTCAGCATACAGCACACATTGCCACACTTTAAATATTTCATTATTGCGGATTATAGTTACTAACGCTAACTATACCCTTTCTTTTAGGCACAGAAGCACGTCCAAACTTCAACAATATAATTTTGTACTTACATATAACATGCATTCATACTGAAGAAAATATACACGAAAGGAACCATAGTAAACAATACAAGATGGGAAACTGAGATTCAGAGACTTCAAAGTTACACCTTAGGTTAAAAACTGTATACACGTACACTAACCTAATTCGCAAAGAAAGAATCGGGAGAATCGTTACTTAATTTAAAAACAATTGAACTGGTATTTACACACCAATGCAACGATGCACACGTGTTAAAATGTTGCGGACTATCTTAAAACTAGTTTTGGACAACCTTTTACATTTATTTATTATGGGTTATGAGTAAAATTGCCATTTATACATGTTTTAGTTGAGAGCCTTAATATTTTATGTACAGTTAAGTCTCTTTATTAGTATCACTATAATAGCTTCTAAATTATTCAATATTTTTTTTTAAATAGGCTTTATTCCAAATGTATATTTATTTTATAGCTACAAGCTGAAAAACTTATAGGATATAATTTAATATTGGGGCTATAGTTTTAATTTCGAATATATAACAGTTTGAAGAAAAAAGAAAATCCACTAGATTTTATAAAAATATTGATATTTTATCTTTAGATTTTTAATTATGAAAATATTTAGTGTACATAACATAGGACTCCCTAGTGTTTTTAATGATAGCTTTCAGAACATGCAGAGAATGTAGTAACATCCTGTAGGATTTGAATGCGCGTAAACATAGTGAACATGAAAGCACAAAATATGACTAAGAGATGTTTAATGTGTTTAAATGTGACGTAATTAGTTGTACTTAAAACTCATAGGTCTCTAAAATTTGGCCAACATATGGATCTAAAATTAGAGGTTTTCCTGAAAAAACTGGATAAAATTTCCCCGATGACTCCTGTTAACGTCCAGATTTAGTTAGAATATTAAGGAAGCATTGTTGCCAATTTTGGGTTTTTGTTGACACAATACAGATATGAATCGATTTAGGGACTTCAACTTTTTTCTATTTATTCTCAGCACAAACTTTAAAGCAGATTATTAAGATAGTGCCCATATATGATAAAATGTTTACTATTAAAGCTTTTACAAGTTAAAGTTCATAATTTCTACGACAATGACCATAGTTACAAATTTCACATAACAATAATTCACAATGATAATATATTTTACATACGATTACTGTGAAATATCTGGTTTCTCTCTCAATTATTAAAACATGTTTCAATTAAATATAAAAGTTATTTCTCATAGTTTAAATTATTTCTAAAGTAAATAAATAGTAAGGAATGATTCAAACGCTTTGTGCACCTGCAGTTTAGAGTATGAAAACATTTATTTTGATAATTTGGTTTATTGACAATAGATATTCCTTCTCCTAGGACTAGTTATTGAGTTTTAAGGTTTTTTCTAATTTATGGACGTTCTTTAACTGCTGTGGAAGGACTAATAATGATGACAATTCTGATAATATGTGAAGGATTTCGTTTTCTTGTGTAGAAAGTAAGGACCGGAATTTTAAATACTGTGCAAAATAAATAAATTGTTTGCAGCTAAACTTATTACTTGTGTTTTATTAACAACGTATTGTAAGAGAAAACCATTTTAAAATCTTTTGTAGGATGAGTACCTATAAATTAAGTTAAATTTAGGGTGCTACAGTGATTTCAATCACTTGTTATAACTTTTCAGGTCCAGGTGCAAGTACTGATTGGTTCATTCTACTTTTCTGTGGTTTCTTTGGGCATTTTAATTTAATCCTTAGCTTCTTCGTACGTGCATTCACCTTATGTAGATATTCCTGTTAAAGATTGCATTGGCAATAAACTAACAAAATAAAAGTATGGTGTAAAGTAATAAGAAGTAAACAAGAGACATTTCATTAGTATCTCTGGTGTGGTCAGCATATTGCCATGTAAATTCAGAGATCGTGGGTTCAGTTCCTGCCTGGGAGAATACTTCGTTAACTAGGAGTTACTTAGTTAATTACCAGACGCTATCCTCCATAGCATCTAGTAATATAAACGAGAATTGGGGGAAGTTAGGTTTAAAGTAGTAACCAAACCATACGAACGGAACCTCAGATCTGAAAGATATGTTCTTGATATGCATTTTAGAGCTGCAAACCAACAAAGGAATTATTCAGTAATTCTCATAATTTGTGCTTTAATACTGATAAAAGACACAGACATTTTCCTGTGGTGCATTTACTAGCTAAAGTTGTTTGGCCTTTTATGGTTTTGGAAAGCATCTGTTTTTATAATATTCGTTTATTTGCGCTTAAAAGAATTAAAAAAATTACAGTATTGCTGTAAATAAATCGCTTTAATTTGACCACCTCATCTTCATTGTGCTATCACCTTCATTTGATCATCTCGGCTATTGTTACTGAAAATATTCCAAAATACCTCCCATACAACAATTTACATTTTTCAATCCTAGCCTTATTAGGGGTGTTTTTTTCTAATCTAAAAGAATTAAGAGGTTAACAGAGGGTTAACATTTATGCTTTTATTATTGAGAGAACAGAACCATTCATCCTGAATATCCTCAAAACATTTCTCACACCATTTCCCGTTAGGTTCTATTATATCACCCATAAAAGAATGAAGAATACATTACTTAAATTTTTTATTTCACAAAGATTTTGAGAAAACAGGTTCGATCGTACTAAAAACCTGAAAAACCCTCCTGCAGAATATTTTTTGCCCTCTTTTTCGTTAGGGGTGATTTCTATGATATAGCATCCCCACAATATGTTTACTCATCTTAAAGAATGTGTGTGTCAAAATTCCCATTAACGAAAATCTTACAAAATGATCCCTATCAAATAATTTTCAACCTGATCTCCCGTTAGGGGCGTTTTTTTTTCTTTTTTGCATTGCCGCTGCTAAAAGAAAGAAGGAGCTGCATTTTTCTTTTTATTTAACAACCTTATTGAGAAAACAGACCCATTCCTGCTGATAATCCTCAAAATTGTGTCTTAAGCTGAACAAATCTCATCCCTCTTCCAATATTCATAAAATTAAAGACAAAAATAAAGAATATGCAGGACACACATAATATAATAAATAATTATAAACCAAAGAACTTGAATGTTCGTTACAAAGAAGTTTAATAGCATCTAGAATACTTTTTGTTATAAGCCCATAGTAGTTTCACTCTTGTGCAAAATAATGTGTGTGCCAAATTTGATCGAAATGTGTACAAGGCTAATAGGAAATATAAAACAGAACATATATACATGCACATATACAAAGAGTATACGAGCACAAGCACGCACATACGCAGTTTAGTATATTGAAAACATAGCCATTCACTGGAACGTATACCGTTTGTTGGATTTTG
Organism: Deroplatys truncata; assembly: GCA_030765065.1. NCBI lineage: Eukaryota > Metazoa > Arthropoda > Insecta > Mantodea > Mantidae > Deroplatys > Deroplatys truncata. Next base: position 283,025,436 of record CM060975.1, read on the forward strand.
CTTTAATGTTTGATCTTGTATCAACTGAGATGCATTTATAGGTTTTCCAGCTTAAATGTGTAAGAAATCGCACGGTTTGAGGAGGAAGTGTGAATGTTATACAACCTTACGTAATAAACACAAGGAAAGAAGTCGGCGTATATCACAAGGAATTCTTTTGGACGGATGCTCTAAGCTGAAAAGAGCATCAAACGGCGAACGCGATCAAGTGGAAGTTTTGGAAAGCGTGACAAAAGGAAATGATTTCCCTGCACCACGAGAATAGAGGACGGAGATATTCTTTTGTTGTCATGCTCGACTGGTTCCGTGCCAGGGTACGGACATCAAGACAACAGCGGTTTCCGGAAAGCAAACGTGGAGGATCTGGGTTTGTAAACTGTAACAACCAGAAACATTGAAAGCGACGTGACCAAAGGAAAAGAAAATTGTATAAATACGCCAGCACATCTGCCATGTAACTTTAGTTTGGTTTGTAGTGTGGAGACATTTGGTGTAGAGTTAGGGGGGGAACTCGACAGCTAGAGATGGTGTCTGTAAGAGGCTGGCGGGTGCACTTGCTCCTAAGCGCCGTCTGCCTACTACAGGTGGCTGCCAGAGAGATTGCCTATCAAGTGCAACAGAGTGAATTGTCGGATCTTGATGCAGAGGCATCTGATCAACAGTTGGCGATAGTGAAGGTCCCAGATGGAGCAGTAGAGGAAGATAGTGAAGAAGATCTCGCAGTTGCTGCTTCTGGTCATCATGGACACCACCATGAGAGTGGTGGAGGTCATCATCACCATAAGGAGCATCACCATAAACACGGTCACAAAGGACATAAAGGCCACAAACACCATCACCATCACGAGAAGGATGAACACGGCAAGCATGGGAAGCATCACCATGAAGGACATCATAAGGAGGGTGGTGGGCATAAGAAGAAACACCATCATGAAGAACACCATCATGGAGAGCATCACCACGGTGAAAAGGGCCACAAGGGAGCCAAGTATGGCGAACATGGTGGTCATAAAAAGGGCCACAAGACCCATGGTTATCACAACAAGTTCCATAAGGACGAGTTCCACAAGGAACACAAATTCTACGATGACTTCCATCATGGTGGACATCACAAGAAGCATGGTGACTTCCACTCACATCACAAGAAAGATGAAGGCGGTCACAAGAAAGGAGGACATCATGAGTCTGGCTACCATGAGGACCATCACGGCAAGAAAGGTCATCACGACAAGGGCCACCACGACGAGGACCATAAGGGCCACAAGGGACACCACGGCCACGAAGAGCATCATGATCATCACGAGGAACATGGCAAGAAGGGCGGTCATCATGATGGGAAGAAGTGGGGATACAAGAAGGGGCATGGGCGTTAAGATGGACACCTTTGAGGTTGCCAAGGTAACCATAGTCCTAGCTTCGGTTCAGGACCGCGAGATAATGGTCCAGAAGATCCAGAACTTTTGGGTTGCAGCAGAGTTTCTTTCTATGCAACCTTTCTTGACGTCATTGGTTGTCGCGTACTATTTTATGTTTAAACTTTCCTATTTGACCAGATCCTCTCGACTCCTACATATTTCAATTTCTTAAAGAGGCCTTTGAGGTGACAAGACGAGTTCACATCCTGTAATTCTTAAAATGAATTCTATTTTTACCATATTTTGTGTAATTTACAAACTTTTAAATCAGCACATTAAGGTATTTCTGATTAAAAGGAACTTTGTTGTATGCAACTTTTTAAATTCTAAAAAAAATCCCGGTTGCGGATTCCTGAAATATATTTCTGCATAATTAAATATAATTTTCAAATAAAGTATTGTTCATTAATATACACTCCTTATTTTTTGGAATTGAAATGTTCTAAAACCATGCATAAAATGAATTAATATAGCCATAACTTTTGTGTTTCTATCTTAAAAACTTCAAGTAAGAATTTCAAATTAATTGGTTGAAGCTGACACCGCAAGAAGTGTTTTAAATATTATAAAACTAAAAAAATAAATTGCAAGAAAAATAATTTCTAATATAAAAAATTAATTTTACTTGTAAAACTGTTCTGCTAAATATTTAGATTCTTCTATTCATTTCAAGAATATTCAATATTCTTTAAGATTTTCATGAATTTTCAACAAGATCGCCTTAAAGATGCCTAGCTGATCCACGTTACTTGTACGCCAACAACAAGACTTTTGAACGTTACTGTACTGTGTGTGTTCTAATCTTTGTGGTTACCTATGTATGTTGCTGAAATGGGTAGCCTATATAATGCTGAGAGGTGTTTTATTGTTATTGCTCTTTGTTGTTGCCTTATTTGTTTTGTTATTGTTCATTATATTAGTGAACATATTCGTACGAAATTGTATTTAATATATTGATGTTTAAATAAATCAAATGCTTACCGTTATTTGTTTAGTAAATTTGCTATCTTGAGTCAATGATTTTATTTTCCAAACAAAATTTCAGGTATCCTAAATCCCATTCCCACTTTCAAGATAAAAACATTACCATCCACTTCAGCAAGAATATTTGTGTGTGTGTGTGTGTGTGTGTGTGTGTGTGTGTGTGTGTGTGTGTGTGTGTGGAGGAGGTCGGGTAAACTCTATAAGCACTCGGACAGTTTTGATTACTTGATTAGTATTCATCACAAGATAAACAAACCTTAATGGAAGTAATTCTTGGAAAAATGAAGTTAAAATATTTTATAAACCTGGAACTGAATTATATAACAGGTTCCCAGGTCTTATATTCAACATTATGTATTTTTAATTTAGTACCTAAAAAGAATGCATTTAATTCTTATTTTGAAAGCTTGGTTCCTCCTTTTTCTTAGACAGAAGAAAATCTGCAAAAATGCTGAAGAATACTAGTAAACTTGTTTAATTTGTTGAAATATGTAAAATTATTGGAAGAATTGGGGAGATAAAAAAACAACCATACAATGCTATAGCTATTATTATTATTATTATTATTATTATTATTATTATTTATTGTGTTCATTTCAGATAAACATAAGCACAGTGACATTCACAAAAGTTTTAAAATTTTGGGAAGGGCTGCCTTATTTAATCACATATCCTTATTTCACTCAAATTTTGTCAAATGTTAGCATCAGGGAATATGTTAAAGGAGTTACAGTAGATGCTGCAATATTATTCTAGATATAAGAGTAAACATTCTGCCACGCCGAAAGTCATTATTTTGCTAAATGTTTATATCAGTAATTGCTTTTGATATGCTTGTAACAAAACTTTGCATTTGCACACTTGAGTTTTAGAACTAGACAAAAAGCTTGGACTATCTTAAAACTTCAATCCCTTATGAGTGTCTGTACAGTTTTAGCTGCCTTGACAACACTTAGGAACCAAGGAAAGTCAAGGTTTCTTTCAGTTTTTTAAGACTTCCCTTACTCGGTTTTGAAACCTAAACTCTGTATAACCAATGTATGAACACTTTCTATAGTTATGCACGCTGTAGGAATTACAGTTCAAATAAATAGAGTGTATTTTGTTTAGCAGCCTGTTCTAAGGACACAGGACAAAGTAGTACACATTTTGGTAAAATGTACACAATGAGACAACCAGTAAGAATTAAAATCGCAGATGAATGCTTAAGTCCAGCAAGAAGGAGACTGGTATATAGGGAATTTTGGCTGAACAGAGGAAGTAGTGAAACATGGAGAATATCTTGGTGAAGGTGCGCAAAGCCAGATCAAATTTTTTAAGCTAGAGGCAAATCTATAAAGCCCTTTTTTATTTAATAAGGGAAACATACTCTAAACCCTTAAAGTATAGCATATTTTGACTTTAAAGTATATTTTATTGCATTTTAAATTCTTTTCTACATATTTTTATGTTTTACTTGTCTATAATTATGACTCATGTCCCTCAACAGGAATAGAGGTTTTCATTGTTGTAAGAATTGTCAAAATCGGTTGAGCATTTTCTGAAATTAGCTTATATACTCACAAATGTTCTCTCTTTTTTATATTAGATTATATACGGAGAGGTAAATAAAAATAATTAAATTGTTATTCAATTAAGATTACACTTATATAGGGTATTACAACAACAGTGTTACATCATTAAACATAAATAAAACACGTTATATAAGTGATAGAGAATTATTTCTTTTTTATTTTGGAGCATAATTAATACCATTACGTGTGGAAGAGGACATCCGCGACTTCGTTGGGTTGCGCGTATACGGTTGACCCAATTTTCATTGACAGAAGAACGTAAATTAGGTCCAACTTAACGAAGTACACGCGTGATGTTATTGATAAGATCATTTACTGTTTCTGGCTTGTTGATATAAACTCGACATTTAACATAGCTCCACAAAAAGTAATCCAACGGCGTTAAATCACATGACCTCGGGGGACAGTTAACAACACCACCACGGGAAATGATGAAACCTCTGAACTTCTTCAAAAGATCGACTTTTTCGAGAACAGTATGTCATGTGGCACCATCTTGCTGGAATCAGATGCTTCTGACATCCATACCATCGCATTGAGGCCAAAAGTAGTCCCATATATAAGCCCGGCATCCTTCTCCATTGACAGTAAGAGCTTCTCCATCTTCATCTTGGAAAAAATATGGACCAATGATTCCACCACACCAAAATCCACACCACACAGTAACCTTTTGGGGATGGAGTGGTCGTTTTTGAATCTGCATTGGATTGTGATTGCTCCAATAGAGGCAATTTTGTTTGTTAACACAACCATTCATTCAAAAGTGGACTTCGTCGCTGAAAATGATTTTCGACAAAAATCCGGGTTAGCTTCCAATTGCTCCATAGCCCAGTCAGCGAATACACGTCGCAATCTATGGTCGTTGGGCTTTAGTTCTTGAGTTAGCGCGATTTTGTAAGCGTGAAACTTCAAGTCCAGAGGCAGAATTCGCCAAGTTGTGGTCAGCGAATGCCCCAATTCTTGCGCTCGACGAGCAATTGATTTGTTTCCGTTCTCGCGTACACTCTCACGAACGGCGCCTATTTTTCGTTGGAGCGCTTACGTCGATTACGTACAGGCGTTCTTTGATCGCTGACAGAACCACTTCTTTCAAATTTATCGATCAAACGCCGAATCGTTCTCTCGCAGGGACGATTATGCACACCGTAAGCTTCACGCAATACACCGAAGTTTTGGCGAACAGATGATGCATTTTGATAATACATTTTCACAATTTCTACGCGTTGCTGAATGCTGTAACGTTCCATGGTTATTTGTCAGTAACAACTGTAACCACATGAAAAAAATGACTGCTGTAACTCAATAACAACGGTAGCTATCACATGTTAAAGATAGGACACTCTTATTGAAAGACCCTTTACAAGTCGAGTAAAATAGCTGGTGTTCTGAGTGGACGAAAACATGTAGGCAGATAGTGTATAATTATTTTCTAATTTCTTAAAACATGTTTTATTTATTTTGTTTTTGAACTTTAACGTCCTTAACATAGTAGGGCATATAGGATGATGAATGAATGAATTTGGTGAGTGGTGCTCAAATGAGCATGGGGTCCATAGAACCTAAATTTACCCTACTTTCATCTTCTCAGGATAACGGAAAATCCCAGAAAAGGCTTTATTCGAGATGGTAGATTTATTGTCAAATTATTCAAGTTAGTGTATGGGTCATTGACCGCACATGCATACCTAGGTAACAAGTTATGTTTAAGGAAAAGAAAGAAAAAAATGTCTTTTTTTTAGCTGCGAGACGTATTTACAGTTAACGCATTGGAGTTGCATTATGGTTGTAAAGGTAGAATCAGACTGAACAAACAAACGGACAGATAAATAAAATCTGAATATTCTATCCCGGTATTTTTTTTACTACACCGAGACATACATTCAAACTTTACATTTATTCTCAGAACTCATTCATATTTTATATTATATCATATTTTTTTCAATAACTACAAAAAGCTACAAATTACACATAGTCTACAAAATAGTAAATAAACATAGAAATAAAATAAAGAAACAGAGGAAAAAATTAATTTTATCAGAGTAAAGCGCAAGCAAAACTTAATTACAAAGCTAAATTCTATATTTACCTACACTTGCTGGAAACCAGCAAACTTATCAACTGGTAATCAACTACTATCTGCTATTTAACTACCTTCATTAAAAACTAAATAAAATTTGCTGGTAACCAGCACAAAACCTTCTATTAAGCTACTAATCATTTTAATAAGTTTCCTTACATTTCCATTTTATTTAAAAATTCTTTAATAAAAATTAGAAATTTAAAGTAGACTATTTATGATATTTCATAATTATTTAGTTTGCAGTACTTTAATTTTGTTTATTTTATTTGTATGGTTATTTATGCGTCTATTTGTTTATTTACATTACAACATTGTATTTAATCTCTATATTACTCTTTCTATTATTATCTTCTTTTTTATTTATTTTATGTATCAATTTTAAGTTTTATCACTATGTAGGTACTAAACCAAACACTAACTCTCCTTTCTTCTTTCACCACATATCCACTCACTTTGCTCCACATCATTTCACTTCACACACACATCCTCCATTTTGTTCTAACACCAAATCCACCTCCAAGACTATATAAACTCCAATTTCTCCTCCTATTAATAATCAGACTGAACAGGTCAATACCATATCTGGGGTTTGAACCTGGATTTAAATTGACCCTAATTGTAGGTTCCCATTTAAACAAATTAAATCGATCCTAAAATGACCATCGTAACGTGCTCCAAACAAAACACGACTAATGGCATTTACTTTCCCCCATGATATCAAGCAACTTTTATCAAAGACATTTCTTTTTACAATGCTCAGTTTTGGAGTAATTGTATAGTCTCAACTTAAATGATCCATCCTATATATATATATATATATATATATATATATATGTGTGTGTGTGTGTGTGTGTGTGTGTGTGTGTGTGTGTGTGTATTGTACGAAATGTATTCCTTAAACACGCAATTATTTTAAAAGCATTTTTCCCAGTAAACTTATTTTCTAGCTCAATAAGCAATGTAAAATATGAAGTAATTTTTAAAAGTTATGAACATTGCATACTCTCTTATAAATTTAAGTGAACATCACAATTAATAATACTTCTGTTCATTATAATCTATAATTGTATACTATGTTTTATTCATTCATTCATTATCTGTTTACCCTCCTCTTATGTAGGACTTACACCCCCCAGGACTTACAAGCGGGTGCCTGGGGTCAGAGGCCCGTCGAGGAGCAGACACTCAAGGATCAGACAGAGCATCCAGGATGGGTGATCAGCCCGATGCCTGGTAGATGAAACGAAATGTTGGTGAAATGGATGAAAGGAAAGGTGATGATGGAGCAGTTGGTGGAATGAATGAGAACCCGGAGAAAACCCGCCCAGACGCCGCTTCGTCCACCACAAATCCCACATGCAGGTCCCTGGGATTGAACCCGGGCCGCCTCGGTGGGAGGCGAGTGGTCTAACCACTCGGCCACGGCGCCGCCCCTACTCTGTTTTATAACAGTATAAAATTGTATTTTCTTCTACCTCAAGTATAGCCTGTAAGTCTTCCATTTCAAATATGTCCTTCCAACGTTCCGTTGGTCTTCCTTTTGAACGTTTACCTCGTGAAGTGTAAAGAAATAGAAAGGTAGAATCAGAACTCTGAAAAATGCAATTCCATAACCGAGATTTGAACCACGGATCTCCCGGTCTTCCTCAAGTTTCTCTAACCACTGAGCTACCATGGCAACATGCCGGCATGACATTAAAATCTCCAACTGATTCGCATTTTTCCCAGTAAACCACAAGGAGATCTCAAATTGTATTGAGATGACATACCCCAATGGCGACTTACAATGCTGTAAGTACTTAAGTTCCGGGCTTCATAGTTTCAACCATTACTATTTTTGTGGTTTACTGGGGGAAAATGCTAATCAGTTGGAGAGTTTAATGTCATACCGGCATGTTGCCATGTTAGCTCAGTAGCTAGAGCAATCGGACGAAGATCGGGAGATCCGTGGTTCAAATCCCGGCTATGGCATTGCATTTTTCAGTCTGATTCCACCTTTCCAATGTGTCCAAAACACGACTTATATGGAAAAACAATTAATTCCATATAAAGAAATACTTTGTTGTTAATCTACTTAAATCCATTCTTTCAATGTGTTCATACCATAGTTGTTTTAAGGAATCAATTTTTACTTTCTCGACTACGTATAGTAAGTAGGGGAAGTATTGTATTCCACCCAAAAATTGGATACCGAGATTTCACCGGAAATACATGTTTTGAGACACCCTAAATCCAAAAAAAGCATTTTTGGAAACAAGTCCGTATGTATGTGTGTGTCTGTGTGGCTCTGAACATCATAACTCAGAAACGAACAATCGGATAAACACCAAACTTGGTATTTAGGTTCAGTATCTTCCAGAGATGCGACACGCAGGTTTTCAAGAAAATCCTCCCACCGCAGACTATCCTTTACATGGAACATTTTTCGAAAATTTTTGTTTTCTCAAAAATTGTTATAACGATTTTGATTAAAATATCATATGTTTAAGATATTTTCATGGCTAGTAAAATGTATATCTTGAAGTTTCTGGGAATGTCTCCAAAAGTATTCTTCATTGTCAACGATTTTTGCATAACTGGTAAACCATAAGAGATAGACAAAATTTTACTACACAAAGATGTAGATCGCGTTAAAGTACACAATTTATGTGATATACATTTTTGTTGTTGAGTGAACCATTTTCGTGATATTGCTTGTTATTCCCTTAAATTTTTCAATACTTATTTTCTCAAAAGGGAATTCGTTATTCATTTTTTTTGTCTTGGATATGCAAAGAGTATTAATCTGTGGCAAAGAGAATCGTGCTGCACATAGCAACCAGCTATTTAGAGATATGTATATGCTTAAAGGCTACTGTATTTCTATATTGCCCTTGTAAATATATATTCCCCTTACATCTACAAGAAACTTAGCAATAAGATAGAGTCTGCAAATGTTTATCTCGATTAACATGAAGTAAATGTAGAATAAGCGTTTGTAAAAATAGTTTGTACAAGAGTAGAGAAAGTAATGTGAGTGTAACGCATCAGATTTTTTCTTGTAAGTTATAGATTTGCAATTTTCCTTTATGTTAGTGTTGTACTTGTGAGTATATCCCAGCAGTCGTCTTAACAATCTCATCTATGCAGACTCGATTGTACGTTTTCATCTATTTAGGATCCAATTCTCACTGCCATGTATTAGAAGTGGAACAGCTAGAACTTTATAAAACTTAAAATTATCACTATTGTTTTTATGTTTTTCAAAGTTTTCACACATATATTGAAATTTAAATAATTGTTGTTCTAATTTGTATTTTAATTTGCATAATTCAGCAACGACTTACTTTATATGCACCAAACTTTGTAACTGCACTTGTTTACAAATCATAAGGTGCGGTAAAAAGTTCAAAAGCTCATTAGAGTACTTTGGGTTTTGAAGAATTCACAGATTAGTCCTGTTAAGTTTCTATATTGCGTGTAGCACCTTAATATCTTATAATACATGCACGTTATCATTAAACTCGATACTGGACAAGTAACATTCAACACAACCGGAAATTTACGAGAAAGAAGGCTTATTCTAACATAGCAGTAGTAGTTCTATTCATTACGTAAGCATTCGTGTTTTTGCAAAGAATAACGATAAGGCTGGTGGTTGCAGGCAACGAAAATGACCCGCAGCTCCAGAACACCCTTCCGTCTCCTACGGGATAAGCTTATAATCCCATATTGAAGCCAAACATTTCCAAGACGGCTGACAGATTTCCGCTGACGTCGTAAGAAAACTGAAAAGAAGGGCCAAAACTCAGAAAAGATGGAACGGAACGAGAAGGGGGAGGTGCCTGGGGCAGACGAGGGAACGCTGAAAAGGAATAATACACCCCTAGCTCGACTCTCAACACATACAATACTGACTCCTTCAAGCAATTACACCAGTCACTAATAAGATGAAGATTAGGAAATGGTTTCGACATACCCTCTCTGCAGCATAGAAATGGAATCCCAGGCTCCTGCTATTATTGTTAGCGGGCTGCAATTTGCTGGAATTCGAAAAGTGTTTATTTTATACCAGTCTCTCGCTTGCAGCACGAGTTTCATGGGACAAAGAGCTTTAAGAAATTATCTCTCTTAGGGTGCGAGGTTTTCCTCAACAACTTTGTGTTAAAACAGGCAATATCCTTTGGGAACACTAGGACAGTGGAGGGGAAGTGCAAAATGTAAGGAGTAAGTCCAATTTTTTTTTCGTCAAGGTAGAAAGTTGAATTTGCTGCATTCAATGCTGGTGATATAACCTACCTGCGTGTCTTGACTATTTCATGTATGTGCATGAACTATATAAAATGCTCTAATTTTTTAAATATTATTGCAGACATGGAGTATAGTCATGTTTGATAGTTGAGTTTTACTTCATTTTTATTTCTTAACATTTACTTACGATTAGTTTATGTAGTGGCTAAGTATGAACTACTAAGCGTGTATTAATCGATCTGTTAAGTTACGAGGTTTTTTGCTTAAAGAGATTATCTTCCTTTGAAGATCAGGACTATGGAAATTATTAGCAGAATAGAAACAATAAGGGTAACTATTTTTAAATCTTCCTAAGAGATGCATCCTAGTTGCATTCTTAGGTGCGGAGAACCTATTAGCCCGTTTAGTCCATTCGTCTGTACACATGAAACTATTTTTCTGGAGGAAAATAGGGTACACCTATGTTTCTGTTTCTAGCAAATGAACATAATATTCTATTATTTTATTTTCCGAAAACATATTTAAGGGCATTACAAGCTCAGTTGTTAAAATTGAGTTTACGTCAACAGATATGTGAGACAATTAAAAGATCATTAACAAAATAAGTAAGAAGAGAAACACTGTTACATTTTTACAAAGTATTAGTGGTTCCAGTGCTGTTATGGGTCGGAATGCTGGATAATAAACAAATCTATTAAAAGAAGAATATAGGTACATAGCTGAAATGTAGCAGGTATACTTTATTTAGCAAAAAGAAAATGAAGAAATAAATCAATCAAAATGTTTACAATATTCAGCAAGATTGTCGAACAGACTGATATGAACATGTATTAAGAATGGATAACGGACGTATATCCCTAAATATTTTAAAATATAAACTAAAAGGTAAAAGAATTCGTGGCCGACCTAATAAGAGATGGATGAACCAGTTACTTACATTACCGTCTGACCCAATCCGCTCGGTGAAATATTGTTTAATTTATTATTTACATTAGTTTTCGTAACTGCTATATTTTTGTATGTTTCACAGAAAATTTAAGATATATATTTTATTTGTCAAGCAGATATCTTAAAAAAATAGTATTTCAATCAAAATCCTTGTTCCTTTTGAAGAATAAAAAGTAACGATAAGTTTTCTACACAAAGATTAGTTTCTCGTGAGGTGGATTTTCTTGAAAATCTTTGTGTCGCATTCTTCGGAAGACTCTGAACTTAAATACCAAGTTTGGTATTTTATCGACTTTACTTTTTTGAGTTTTACTGCCCCCCCAACACATATGCGTACATTTACTGGAATATTTTTCTAAACAATTCTTTTTGTGGATTCAGGTAATTCAAAACATGTATTTCCAGTGAAATCTCGGTAATGAAACTTTGGGTGGAATGCAGTATTTTATCTACTTATTCCAGACAGAGACAACGTTGTTGTTTAGGAGGGAAGAGCTACAGTTTTACCCGTTACATGTATCTATACTCAGCAATTTAGAAAAACCCTTGGGAGGACTCGACTGTCATGTATTCACCCTATCTAACTGGCTTTAGCGCGCATGCCTCTCCTGCAGTTTAAGCTCGACACGCAATAATTTCGCCTAGTTTTACTTTATTTCACTTTATTCTCACAAAATCGGTTATCACTTAATCACATCACATCACATCACATCACATCACATTTGTAAGTATTCATTGTAGAGGCAGGACTACAGACACAAGAGCATTGTGACAAAACGCTGTGTTTGTAGATTGCTGTGACAGGCCACGCAAAGAGCAAGGTGCAGCGATTGTGAAAACAAACGTTTGCATATAACTAGCGATAGCATTTCACATATCTTCCGTATTATCGTGGTTATCTTCCAAAAGTTAATTTGCACATTTTAGGGCATTTCATAGGCTTCACTCCTCATCTATCTCTCCAAGGAAAAATGTTCTTCGTTTATTGAGTTTCTTACTAAAAATTATTTTAATTGAAGTTCTACAAGAAAAGTAGCCATTTTTACAGGGATATTAGCACATCATCATCATCATCATCATCATCATCACTATTTCAAAACTATGCTCTTTAACATATCTCTTACTGAACTGGAATACGGATTTAGTTTCTGATTATCATGATACAAACAAGATCTTATTAAATTTTCTACACTATAAAATTGATGTGTTCACAACAATGACGTGATACTTTTTTCTCGCGTAGCAGCCTACTTCCTCTTTAAGACATCTCATTGGATAACTGTGATGGTATTATTAATGTTGTTTGTGTATGTGTGTTTACTCAACGTGTTGAAGCCATCTTGTGACGTGATTCATTTGTTAGGTTTGTTAGCTCCATCTGGTGTTAGCAATTTGCGGCAGTATTAGTTTTTGTTTGAAAAAATGCTACTGTTATTTTATTTAATTTTGGTTCTCTGTCCTCCGGCTAGCTATTATCCTTTTGGTCAAGCACTTCTCTTTATACAGGTTGTGTAAACGGAAAGGACTCTTTTATCCAAAGATAACACTGATGAAGAAATTTGTTTTACACTTTTATTGTCGAACACGTTAACTATCACATTTACACATTGATCTTGACACTCGCCAAACTGAAACTGTTATAATAACTTCATTACTGATATTTCTTAATTCGCGTACTTCAACTTTTTGTATAATTAACTTTATCACACTTGAGATTTTTCATAACTCTGTTACGCGTAACCTGCAAATTGATATCCGACGTGTGCCGTACAAATACTTTCGACGAACTGATGGGAATGCGACGTGTAGTGTACAAAGAATTTTGATGAACTGACGGGGTCTACCTCTAACCTACTCTTTTTATACTCCTTCACCCAGATATGCCTAAAGATTATAACTGAACTGCAATTGGCTAATAAAACGCGCCAACATTAGCATCTATTTTTATATCCAATGAAAAATTATGAATACATATGCTCTAGGGAAACGTTCCAGCAATTTCTACAGAAAAACGCGCCAACATTACGTAACTTCCTCGTTTCCAATAATGATAAACAGCTCACCCCCTCGCTGCATTATTGCACGCTATTATTGTCAGTTTCAGTAAAGCAGTATAAACTTACTTCTCAACAATAATTACAATCAATAAACATCTCAAATCAACGTCACATAAAAATGCATATTCATATTACAATCATTATTTACATTTAAGTAATTTGTGATACAAGTTACTGCATCATAACTCAGTAGCTAAAGGCAAAAGGCAAGTAGACTGAATATTCGCCAGGGATTTTACTAAGTTATACTATAATACTACAAAGAGAAAATTTGTGTATACGTGTTTGTGTATGTAGGGAAATCTCAAAATCCACTCAATCGATTTTGATAAATCTTTCACCATTGAAAAGCCCAATTCGTTCTGACGGACACGGTGCTATAAAACATCTTTAATTTCATTTCATAAATCACTAAAATATTAAAAGGGATTTAAAACGACCTTGTACTTAAATACGAACACATTGGATTTACAAAAGCACATGCTTGCGAAGGAGGCCTTGACTTTTAGTTGAGAATTCCATCGGGTAGAAAATAGTTTTTACTACACAGAATATAAATGGTTGCTGTACTCGGCATATTGTAAGAACAAGGGCCGGTTACAAGAGTATATACATTCCTTATATGGTGAGGCAGTATTTTTAACACTTAAATGTTTTCAGTCTAATTATATAATATATAAATTCAATAACAGCCCGCCTTAAAGCAATATGTGTATGTAACAATATATAAAAAGTGTATATTACAGTCATTGTATGTTTATATTATGGATACATGTTCAATAATGTTAGGTGAATGTATTACGTAATTTAATAATGTAGGAGCTGTAAGAACAATAGGTTAAAAGTTCCTAACAATGAGGTAACCTTGAGGCAATAATGAATTTGAAAGTTTAACCATACTACTTGTAATTCTTGGAAACAATAATGTAAATTTTGAGACAGTTTATAAAATAGCCAATCAAAAACTATAAAAAAGCTAAGTCAAATGAAGGTATTCTATTGGAGTAGGATTAGCCAATCAGAAACTGAAATGTAGAAAAATTTACAAATCTAGAAGTCAATTCCTTGTAGACAGTGGTCATAACTGGACGCGTTGGTTGCAGACAGCGTTACTAACCAGACGCAAAAGGTTTCTTCAAGAGATGTAATACATATTCGTGTGAGACGATAATAGTTTTACGCGTTAAAAGGTGCAAGTAATTAATAAAAAAATCTCACAGCTCTCTCTCTAAATCAGTGAAGTGTTATTTAAATCGTGTCAAGCATTAATAAAAGGAGTGAAGTAAAGTTATAATCTGTGTAAGCCTACATCCTTGTCGCACCACAACCCTGCTAAGAGAAACGTGTCTCTAACAATAATACTGACGCAGCCGAGGCAAACATAAATATATAATATTTAAAAAAACAGTCAAATTACAAAGTTAATATTTTTAAATATTTGGAGCAAAGGCCACCGGAAAATACATTTGGGGCGAAGGCTACCGGAAAGCGGGTACTATACGTGCGGTTGCAGCTACTTCAAGTTCGGCTCCCCAACAGTTGAAATAAAAATCGGCTCCCAAAACGTGGGGAAAATAAAAATACAACAAAACACCTTATTCAATGGCCATGAATAGCTGTACAGTAAACAGAAGATAGAGTTTAAAACGCGGCAATCAATTCTGTATTACATTTATTTCTTTAATTCCACTTATCAAATACTGCAGACGTGTGTGTATTGAAACAGTCTCAAAACCTCTAAATAGCGTTTGTTCTAATTCTATACATGTATGCGCTGAAGTTTCTGGATGTCAAAACCTTCTAATAACCCTGATCTAAGACAGTTTTGCTTTATTTACTTTGCATTCAATGTTGCAAACATGTTGCTAAATAATTGTATAAAGAGAGAAAACTGTTAACATTTGAAATCAGTGAATCGATGTTTTATACTAACTGAGAAGATTACTTTTCTCGATGTCTCAGACAATGAGGTCAACTTGGTGGCCTGGGAGTCAGAAATATTATTTCGTTGTACGCGAAATTTCGTTTCTGCATTATGCGAAAATTGTGTAGCTTCTATGTTATAAAATAACTTTGGGACCAAAGAGAAGATATAAAGGTTTAAAATTTAACCTACTGCAATTATCTAAAACGTTACTCCACCATTCCGACCGAGGATTCTTCCACCGTCAAAGAGTATTTATGCAGCATTTCCAGAACTTGGAAGACTGTTGGGGAGAGGTTTAAGATGGCAGACATTCTGCCGATATTACACATCATTTTACGTGAATATTAGGGGATTTTCATCCGTTATTAGAATAGTCAGAATTTTACGAAATTACAATTATAAGGGTTGAAGAGAAGGATTCACTATACAAACACTCCAGATCATTGATCAAAATTTAATAAATAATGGGGGATGAAATTAATTCGTTAATGGAGTTTAAATGTGTATTATCAATAGAGATATATAAATGATTAAATAAAGAAATAATGTAAAGACAGAAATAATTGCAATAAATAATTTTCGTATATTAAATCAAGGTATACTGTAACAAGCTCGAGTTGAAAAGATTTATCCAAGGAAAACGTCGTCAGCGAGTCATGTTAAGCAAAGTCGTTAAAGACAGCGGAAGTAGCGAACGCTTTAGTATAAAAGTTCTTGGAATTCAGTTACGTTGTAAGCTCAGTACGTTTGAACAGTCGCGTATGCTAGAATTCTGGAAAAGCGAAAAGGAATGTAATTCTGAGTTTCGGGGAGATACCCCATAGTAACAAGGTAACAGATAAACACGTAAGGTTTTTAAGTATTGGCCAGCTCAAGAAGGAACACTGGTGGGTAGTTCTAAAGTAGGTTAAACTTAAAATGGTATAAGGGCATGCATTCCAATCAGAGACACTTTTGTTCGTGCACACATTCGTGCATACATTGGTTACTCTGGATACCAGTAACGACTCGGGTGTATTTTTTTTAAACCCTCAGTGACGCGCTTATGTGAGTAAGATTAAGCGGCCATCGCGAGGGGTTTTGCCGGTAGGCGTTTTAGCCACTCACGGTAAATTACGCTTCTAGTTTCTTGTATTGCAGAAACAGTTATTGATGCTGCAGAAGTTAGCAGGTATAATAAATCATAGTTATAGTTTCTAGTGCTAAGATTACTAATCAGTTTCATTCTTTGCTTTCAAACGGTCGGCAACTCACTTCAAAAGCTCAAGTGTTAGATCACATTAAACTTCTCAGTCAATTTAACTGGTGTTATTCTTCAGATTACTTATGCATAGCTCTACCTCTGGAGCAGCTGGCGTAGGAGACATCAGAACGAGCTACGATATAACATCAGAAGCAGGTAAAGTATACGGCTTAAAAATTGTCGTACAATCGCACTACTTTAAAAAAATCAGATACGCAGTAGTAAACCGCTAATACCGTTGTAACACACACACACACACACACACACACACACACACACACACACACTCTCTCTGATGCAAATTATCTTCCGAGGAAATCGTGGCAAGAAAAACATAAATATTTCTCTCTCAAAATTATCCAGTAACATAGTTTGAAGTCCATGGGCATATATTCTGCCATACCTGAAAGTTGAAGGAAGTAAAACACACAATTGCAACTGTAATCAACACGGCAATCCCTGCAGAACGAACCGAAATATCACTTGATGGGAAAGGGTATAGTTTGTATTTTTAAGCAAGATTATGTCTATTTGTCATATTCGTTTCTAATATCACTCTCTAGCCGTAAAAAGGTACAATAATGGTTCTATGGGGTATACTAACTGAACTAACCGCAATTGCACGCGTTTAATTTACCCTCCCCCGACAGTTATTTATGAAGTTATTATATACTAATCTAGAAGATTTTAGTTTTGAATCCTCTTTATCCTTTTAATTTTAATTTTAATTTTGTATAGCCCCTGCTATTGCTAATCCGGATGAAAAATTCCATAATTTTCACACAAAAGGATGTGTAACATCGGCGGGACATGTGACTGACTTAAACTGCTCCGAGTTCTGGAAAAGCTGCGTGGTCAGTAAGTACTATTTTGCGGCGAAACGATCATCTATCGGAATGGTAGAGTAATTTTTACTTTCTCTACTACGTATAGTAAGTAGGGAAAGTATTGTATTCCACCCAAAAATTCTATACCGAGAATTCACCGGAAATATATGTTTTGAGGTGCACTGAATCCAAAAAAAGCATTTCTGAAAACATGTCCGTGTGTGTGTGTGTGTGTGTGTGTGTGTGTCTGTGAACAGCATAACTCGGAAAAGAACACTCGGATAAACACCAAACTTGGTATTTAAGTTCAGTATCTTCCAGAGATGCGACACGAAGGTTTTCAAGAAAATCCCCCCACCCCAGATTACCCTTTATATGGAACATTTTTCGAAAATTTGAATTTTCTCAAAAATGGCTCTCACGATTTTGATTAAAATATCATATGTTTAAGATATTTTCATGACAAATGAAATGTATATCTCGGATTTTGTGGGAATGTCTCCAAAAGTATTCTTCATTGTGAACGACTTTTGCATAACTGGTAAACCATAAGAGATAGACAAAATTTTAGTACACAAAAAAGTAGATCGCGTTAAAATACACACTTTATGTCATTTACGTTTTTTTTTGTTGTTGGGTGAACCATTTTCGAGATATTGCTTGTTTTTCCCTTAAATTTTCCAATACTTATACTTTTTCTCAAATTCGTTATTCATTTTTTGTCCTGGTAATGCAAAGAGAATGGAATACTCCACATAGCAACCAGCTCTTAAAATATTTGACTATGGCTTAAAGCCTAGCAATTCCCCTTGCATCTACAAGAAAATTAGCAATAAGATTAACCTCTCGATTAACATGAAGCATATGAAGAATAAGCGTTTGTAAAAATAGTTTGTACAAGAGTAGAGAAAGCATGTGAGTGTAGCACATCGGTGTTTTTTTATAAAAAGTTGTAAAATCACGATGCGACTAATATGTTATAGCGACTGTAAACTTTCAAAATAAAAAAAATCTGATGTGTTACACTCACATGACTTTCTCTACTCTTGTACAATCTAATTTTACAAACGCCTATTCTCCATATGCTTCATGTTAATCGAGATATCGAAATGTCAATCTTATTGGTAATTTTCTTGTAGATGCAAGGGGAATATGGTAGCTTTTAAGCGATAGTCAAATATTTTAACGCTGGTTGCTATGTGGCGCATTCCATTCTCTTTGCATGTCCAGGACATAAAAAAATGAATAACGAATTTGAGAAAAAGTATAAGTATTGCAAAATTTAAGGAAATAACAAGCAATATCTCGAAAACGGTTCACTCAACAAAAGAAATGTATATGACATAAGTTGTGTATTTTAACGCGATCTATATTTTTTGTGTAGTAAAATTTTGTCTATCTCTTATAGTTTACCAGTTATGCAAAAGTCGTTCAGAATGAAGAATACTTTTGGAGACATTCCCAGAAAATTCGAGATATACATTTCATTTCTCATGATATTATCTTAAACATATGATATTTTCATCAAAATCGTTAGAGCCATTTTTGAGAAAATTAAAATTTTCGAAAAATGTTCCATGTAAAGGGTAGTCTGGGGTGGGGGGATTTTCTTGAAAACCTTCGTGTCGCATCTCTGGAAGATACTGAACCTAAATACCAAGTTTGGTGTTTATCCGACTGTTCGTTTTTGAGTTATGCTGTTCACACACACACAGACACACAGACACACACACACACAGACACACACACACACAGACACACACACACACAGACACACACACGGACATGTTTCCAAAAATGCTTTTTTTGGATTCAGGAGGTCTCAAAACATGTATTTCCGGTGAAATCTCGGTATCGAATTTTTGGGTGGAATGCAATACTTCCCCTACTTACTGTACGTAGTAGAGAAAGTAAAAATGATAAAACCAACTGCAAGAAACTCTGCAGTTCAGCGAACAATAACACTAGCAGTTGTTTCTCAATTCAAAGGCCCTGATATGGCGAAAGACGTTAAAGGGGACTATAGATGTGGGGAGAAAGAAAATCGATTGACTGATTTCTAGTGCTAGCTGGACGCAGTTTTCTCTAGCTCACCTCCATGGTATGTAAGTAACGTGTCTGCCTCACATCCGAAGAGGTCTCAAGTTCGAATCTCGATTAGAGTCAGTTACCAGGATAAGAATTTTTCGGGATTTTCCCTTATCCCGAGAAGACGAATGTCGAGTAACTCTAAGCTCTAGGGACCCCGGGTTGTTTTTGAGTATCATTTCAGTCATTTTATTCATTCACCGTCCAATATGACCTATCCGGTTAAAGGACGTTAGATTTCAAGTAAAAAACCCTGCACAATAATTCGGCATCCTGCTAACGACCCTGATTATAACAAAGGAAATAAAGCAAAAATTTCTTATATAAGGGTTATTAAAATATTTTGACATTGTTACAGCGTGCATATCATAGCGTTGTTTGACGGCCTAGCTGACAGACCTGGAGCAGCTCTCAGGGAACCTTTAAAGTTCAACAGAATCATCGCTCAGCAATACCACAGCATCAGCCACTCAACTCAACACCAACTGGAATCAATCGACTTGACCCTTTGGGTTGTGGATAACAACCTCACAGAATTTGGCACACAATTTCGACAGCAGGATACTTCTACCATTCGACGGAAGACTCCCAAACCCACAGGAATCTCAGCTCAGTAGTTCATCGCCAGGATGCCAATCTAACGACATCTTCGGACTGACAACACAACTCTTCACTGTCATTCTCTAACCTTTCCTCATCCTTATTATCACCCTTGAACCTCTAGGTTGCAGTCAGGGAAGTTTGTCATAGCTGTAGCATAGGAGGTTACCTTTCACCCGTTCCCGCCCATTGGACGGCCGCTGAGTATCTTCCGAAGACTTAACGGTGTGCTATGCTGGACTGCGCTACCTTTCCAAACACTTTCTTCCTTTATCCTTCGTCCTAACCGGTGGAAGGGCTTTAGTGGGTATGACCACTACTGATGCGTCCCACACACTCAGCTCCGAAAGGGATTGGAATAAGTACGTAACTCTATTTCTCCTCCACTCGAAAAAAACGTTTGTTTTGCTGTGTCTTCTGTTTTCTTAGTTGATGAATCGTGACTAATATAGATATTGCTTAGAAATGGGCAGAAAATAATGTAACGATTACAAAAGTACGAATACAAAGTAACTAGTTACCCAATAAACGTTTACCGAATTTAAAGAAGACAACTGGTTATCACGTTAACGATTATTAAAGTAACGAGACGATTACCGAGCCTGGGTGACATCATTCACTGCATGTGCGCAGCATTAGTAACGCTTATTGGGAACTAGTTGCCTCAAGTCGTTTTCAACTTGAGTCATCTTGCACGAAATTGCAAGTACATATTTGTTTATTACAGCGCGTAGCTTATCGCTTCAAATATAGGACACAGGTCACATATGATAGGTTAGTCGGCAGTCGGACATTAAAACGAATATTTATATACAATATAGGTGCACGAGTTTTATACATTGCGGGTAGATCAGTATGAATAAAGAATTAATGCTGTTTAGCAGCAAAATATGCACGTACCACTAAGCTCTAACGACGGTGCATATTTAACACTAATAAATCAAGATCCAGAGTTGCACAATTTCAGTAAGTTCTACCCTCTTAAGATTGCTTAAGTGAACGTGAAATGTATCCAAATTTCGAATTCGAAAAGCACGCGTGAAGGTGTATTTACAGCTTTCCGCTCTTTTGGATTTGCTAGAATGGATGTTTAAGCATTTAGCCTTGCATGGTGAAGAACACTGAAAGATCGACAGATATACGACAGGCTTAAATCAATATTTACTGAATCAAACCTTGAAGTTGAAAGGGCTGCCTCATTAAAAAAACATAACTGTAAGATTAATATTATTTACTAACATTGTATAACTGCATGCTTCCGATCTCGATTAGCATGAATGTAATGATGTTTTTCATTTACTCACGCCGTTCCCTTCTGCATGTGCTAAGAGAGGCACACTTATGGCGCGAATAGCTTATCCAATAGGGAGAAGGCAACACGGAGGAACACGTCTTAGAGAGAGAGAGAGAGAGAGAGAGAGAGAGAGAATGTGTGTATATGTGTGAGTGTGTGGCAATGCATTTTAGGATTATAAACCACCGTAGTAATTGAAGAGTTGAACACAGGTAAAGATTTTTTTTTTAGATTGTATCAAATAATACAGCAAGTCTGTATCGACATCGTTCATATTGAAATGTAGTTACATCTAATCGTTACTAGTAAGCGTCACATGTCACCGTGAACACATTGTAACGGCTATAATTATAACCGTTGCCCGAAAATAATTTTGTTATGCTCCTAATATTGCTTGAAATGAAATGTCCACGGCATTAGTCTTATTTTGCATGCATTTTCTATGGAGTAACAACAATAAGAATTATTTTCTACTACTGCAAGGCATTCTCAAACTTTGAAACTTTCATGTTTTAATATACAGGCTTTTTAAATCCTCTTTGGTCTTTTTGTCATTTAGGGGTTGAAACTCGAAGCTACCTTGTATTTTGTCTGATCAGTGCTTTTGGGTGGTGAAACAATTATCAAAATAGTTCAGTGGCTACTGAGATAACCAAATATAGACACATACACAAGCACGCACACACCAGTTTATAACATTGGTATAGATTTGTGCGCCTCAAGTATTTACTTCCAACTATTTGGTTTATACTGGATCTAAGCTTAAATAGTCGCAATAGTGAAAGTAGTGAATGCCTATTAAAAATACTAAGCAGATAAATGCGCCTTCAAGCATTAGTCCTGCTACTTTTTACATATGTTGCGATTACATTTTTGGCAGAGATGTTGCTTTCATTTTAACGACCTCTACTTGTTAAGTGATGAAGTTAGGAAAGAAAGCTGACGTTTTTGTACCAGTGTTTACACAGCGTTAGTTACGCGTTCCCATCAATTGCCGTAAAGCTTTTATAATTTCGAAATCTGATCAGATTTCTCCTCATGGTAAATTGGCGTTTAGAGGTTACGAAATGGTACCAATTACAGGCATTGTCATAATTTGTTGTGGAAACTTAATACCTCACACCTTATAAATAAAAGTTACGTTTATACAGGCAGCCTGTTCCCAATATCGTAAGGCAACCCTGCGTATTCCAACGAGATGCATGATATCCGATAAGCTATCTAATAGTAGTAACATACATGTATGTGTAACTACTAAACGTTTTATAATTTTCTTCCTCCTTTCATAGTTTTGGCCGTCTCACTTCCATCTCAACATAGGTCTTCCTATCAACCTTCTCCATTTTGGTTTATAATTTAATATATTCCTTGGTATACTGCTTGTATCCATTTGGTTAAAATGGTCTTTCCATTTGTGTGTATGCTTTTCTATAATTTCTCCTATAGGACTAATCCTTAAATCCTCTCTTATTTATTTATTAGTTAGTCTATCCCATCCTGTTATCCGTCCTTGCCTGCTCTCAGAAATCTCATCTCTGATGCCTGAATATCACTCGTTCTACTACGTATAGTAAGTATGCGAAGTTTTGCATTCCACCTAAAAATTAGATACCGTTGTTTCAACGTAAGTACATGTTTTACACGTAGAACATGTCCGTGAGTATCTGTCTATCCCTCTGTGAACAGCATAACTCAAAAACGAAAAACCGGATAATTACCAAACTTTGTGGAAAAGTGGAATCAGATGACTGAAACATTCAATCCATAGCCGGGATTTGAACCACGATATCGCGGTCTGCGTCCGGTTGCTCTAACCACTGAGCTACCATAGCAACATGCCGACACGACATGCCAACTGATTCGCAATTTTCCCGGTAAACCACAAGGAGATCTCAAATTGTATTGGGATGTCATACCCCAATGGCGACTTACATTCTTTGTAAGTACTTTAAGTCCCGGGCTTTACAACCCTGTCCAACACACGGCTTGTGTGAAAGAACAATTAATTCCATTAATTGACATAATAGCGGTTGTAACTATAAAGTCGTCTACGTGGCCGTCCTGTTCTGAAACAGTTCTGTTCTTCTAATGAGGTCGAGATTTAATCTTGCCTTAATTTAATAATCTGACTTCATAAAATAAAGAAACAAAACATATAAACAGCATTCGAAACTTACATCTTGAACATCTTATCATGAGCTTCCTTCGATGCTAGTTACTTTCTGTACTTCTTAGTAGTACGTAGTGGAAGTATTGTATGCCATCCAAAATTCCATACTGAGATTTCACAGAAAATAAAAGTTTTAAGACTCCCTGAATTCAAATATTAATTTTAGGAAATGATCTGTGCGTGTGTGTGTGTTTGTGAACAGCATAATCAAAACTAAAAGACGGTTAAATACCAAACTTAGTATTTAAGTTAAGCATCCCCAAGGATGTGCCACGAGGATGTTGAAGAAAATCCCCCACCCCTAGCTAGCCTTTATGTGAAGAAAGTTTTCGTTATTTCGACTTTCTTAAAAACAGCAACAGTTTTTATTAAAATACCATATTGTTTAAGATATTGCATGGAAAATGAAATAAATGTAATATTGAACGCTCTGTGTGGTCATTTAAAGCATAGGATTCATATAAATTAATTTTGTTGTGGTGTTAACCAATTTCGAGATATTATTTGTTATTGTTTTGAATTTTCATTTACTTATACTTTTCTCTCCTGGTAGGTGGTCATTCCCTTTTTCTTATGGTCATGCTAAGAGCATGGCATTGCAAAGCCACCATATAGCGACCCGCTTATTACAAATCTAACTATCGCTTTAGCCTATTGTAATTTTCTTATACCTACAATGAAATACGAAATGTGTAAACGTTCATCTTGGTTAACTAGTTTTTTTTAGAAAAAAAATCAGTCAACCTTAAACATGAAATTCCATGAAAATTTCTATATTGAAATTTTGGGGTGAATCGATCGGTATGGTTAGGGCGGTAACTCTGTACCCCCCCCCCCGGGTTCAAATCCCTGGGTCGCTAGACGAATGCTGGATTAAATAATTTGATCCGCGAATTTTTCTATCATCCCTTTCATCACTGCTTTCATTTCCTTCTTCTTCTCCGCCATACCAGGCACTGGGCTGATCACCCATCCTGAATGTGCTATGATCGAGAGTTTGCTTGCTCCTCGACAGGCTACTGACCCATTGTAAGTCCTTGTGGTGTAAGCATAATAATTCGTTAAAGAAGAAGAAAAAGAAATTTTCGGCCAAATGTGAAAAAGAAAGACAAAATAGCGAGGATATGTAAAAATGGAGCATTGATGAAAAAGAAGAATAGCGAATTAAAGGGAACAAGACGAGCTATGGGGAAGCAGGCTAAAAACTGAACAGCTATCCTACGTGTGCGTGTGTGTAATCCACAGGACAGGCGGCGTGCTAGGGACAGCTCTTAAAGCCGCCGTAGCCACTTCTTTTCAATTTCTTTCAATCCGTGCATTAGTTCCGTAGCGCCGATCGATGTTCGCACTGCGTTATTTCTTCAAATTCAATAGGCCTGCAACGTCACCGCTTATAACAGCGAGAAAGAAATGAATCTTTACAAGAGCCAACTTTTCACACTTGCTTGTCTTGGAACTCTTAGAGCTTCCATACTTGCTATCCATCAATACGGAAGTACATAATATTGTTGCATGCTGGGTAGAAGCCTAAAGGTTCACATGAAAACATTAAATTAACTTGTAGCACCCAGCACGTTCTCACTTGCACGCGGAGGACCGAAACGTGGTGTGGAGGTTAAGTGGAAGGCGTGGGTTTTTCACTGTACAAAATCCATAACACAAATCTACTTGCATATTTCTAGATTTATTTTCCCAATCGTTTGGTGTTCCTACATTATTAAATATAAAAGGAACAACAATATGTCTGATAATAATAATGCAAACAACAATATGTCTGGTAATGAAAATGAAACCCTGAATTATTAATACACCGCAATATAGAACACATCGCATTGAAGCAAATACTTTGTTGGGCAATATATTGCGACTTACCTACAGTACGCAAGTGGAAGTATTGCATTTCACCCAACATTTTGATGTCATCATTTCACTAGCAACCCTGTTTTGAAACCTCTGAATCCAAAAAAAAGATTTTTTTAAAAAATAATTTCAAGATGAAGCCGTTCTCGGTGCGACAACTTTGATCTCCCTTCCTGTTTAAAATTTTTATAATATTTAATGTTACCTGCAACCGAGGGGGATGGCTCAGGCGGTCACCTCTGTGGCCCGCATTCGGGAGGTCGTGTGTTCGATTCCCGTGGCCGACCTTCCTGACCCTCGAGTTTTTTCGAGTGTATTCCCGGCAGGCGAATGCTGGGAAGGATTCTCATATCCTCCAAATTTCCGTCCCTCCATTTCATCTCCATTCTCATTTTATTTCAGCTTTCATCCGTTAGTCTCTTTCAGGGTTGGAACAACCAGAAAAAGCTTAAGTTAAATGAAGGTATTATATTGGAGTAGTATTAGCCAATCAAAGACTTGAAATACAGAAATTTACAAGTTTAGACGGTTGAAATCAATTCAGTTGCCTGCAGACAGTGCTCATAACTGGATGCGTTGCTTGTGCGTCCTCGAGAGATTTAATACGTATTCGTGTGAGACGAAAAATAAGTTTACGTGTTAAAAAGTGTAATTAATTAATAAAAAGAATCTCACAGCTCTCTATATCAGTGAAGTGTTATTTAAATCGTATCAAGTATTAATAAAAGAAGTGAAGTAAAATTATAATCTGTGTAAGCCTACATTCTTAGTCACACACAACCTGCTAAGAGAAACGTGTCTCTAACAATAATACTGACGCTGCCGAGGCAAACATAAATATATAATATTTAAAGAAACTGTCAAACTACAAAGTTAATTTTTTTTTAAACTTGGGGCAAAGGCCACCTGTAAGTACATTTGGGGCGAAGGCTACCGGAAACTGTTCACTATACGTGCGGTTGCAACTACTACAAGTTCGGCTCCCCAACAGTTGAAATATAATACAACTCCTTCAATACAAACTACTTCAAATTGACGCCCAAAGCGTGGTAAAAAAATAACGTAACAAACCATACTACTTCAAATTGGCGTCCATACGTGGAGCTAATAAAATACTACTTCAGTTTTGAAGCCAATTCATTATGCCTGCATCCTTTACCAAGGAATAGAGTCTCGTAACACCTATGGTTTCAAATTCTTCTGGTTCTAAAAACATTTTCTCTAAAGCAATATATTTCCTGTGGGGCTTTGGCTCACAGGAGTATATAATGTGCTGGTATTTTCAGTTCTTTCTTGCACATCCTGCAATATAAATTACCTTGAAATACTCTCATCGCGTTAAGATGCTTTTTCAAGGAGCATGTCCTGTGAGGAAAGCAATAAGTGTTTTCTTTCATGGTTTTCTAATAAATATTTACCATGTTAGCCAGGTTTAGTGGTGTTCTACTTTGGACCAGTTCTTAATAGCCTCTCTTACTAAACATCGAGATGTTCTTAGAGCCGGCTCTGACCTTATAAATTGTAAAGCTGCTCCTTGTCTTGCAAGTACATCAGCTTTATCATTTCCCTCTGTGCCACTATGACCCGGCACCCAGATGAGTTAAACTTAATTCTGTTCCTGCCATCTGGGAGCTTCCACCTCAGAAATGGACCCAGCCATTGCTTGGTGGAATGAAGTAACCCCCGAAGGCCACAGGCCACACATATATGGGGAGCGTTAGAGGCGGCGACTACGTTTCAATTCCAGAATCTGTCAACCCTATATTTGACGGTATTAAAATTACATGCTTTGATAGCAGGTACCATTAAATGCGTAGTGACAGACCATAGGAGGTATCACACAGGCATACTATTGCAGAATATTACCAATCTACATAATGGCACCTAAACTATAAGTGGGACACTGTCTGTTGAATTATCGCCGTACATTTAAAATATATTAATCATTTTGTGGCATAACTACCAAATGCATGTGTTATAGTGCATTGTGTTCCCGGACAGAAAGCCTTTGTGGGACTGCTAATATGTCCAAGGTACTCCATTATCGTGAATTAGAACATGTAAACGGGAACATATCCCTCGACAATGGATCACATGACGCACACCTTGACGCAATAATCACGCCTCTAATGTTGCGAATGGTCGCGCACTACAAAGCGATCACACTGCTTGCTCACTAACAATGAGCTTAATTGTTGCAAATTAAGCTGTAAACGCCGTAAGATTAAAGAATCAATTAGGCGTTAACAAACAGATCTGCATATTTTATACACGATTTTCACTTTAGTAAAGTAATTTCTTACTTGCAAATAGTAAATATTTAGTCTTAAAAGTAAAATGAAATGTTGCATTTGTATGAGAAGCCATGTGGGGGTAGCCATAGGAATTAAAATACGTCATCAATTTTATTCGGTTCCTAGTTTCGCCAGAAGTGTTTCACAGTTTTACTTCCAGAAAACCAAAGCTAATATATAATGCCATTTTTATTTTATCTGTCAGTTTATTACGGGACAGAGAAAGTATAGCATTACACCCTAAAATTCGATACCTATCGAGGTTTCACTGGAAAAACAGGTTTTTAGATCTGGACCCAAAAAAACTGTCTGTGAACAAAAATGAAAAGTCTGATAAATACCAAACTTGGTATAAAAGTTCAACGAAATTTTAAATGTGGATTTTCAGAAAATCCTCCACCTCAAGCCACCCTTTACATGGAGAAATATCCGTTACTATACATCGGAAGGAGGAAAGGAAATTACGTCCTTTAGATGACGTACTTGTCAAACTGCAACATGGAATATATCGTAAATGGCTAACGCTACGAAAATATGCAGTTTTTGCGTTTTAATATCTGTATTTTGCCTGCCTTTAGCTTTAGCTTATGATTTCCCAGTTATATAAAAAATACAAAAGTCAGACAGCAAAGACGACTTCAAGGCTGTTCAAAGATAATACAGGTTATACGTTTACAAGTTATACAACAATCTTAAAGCCATTTTTGAGAAAATAAAAAGTAAGGGAAATTTTCCTATGTAGGTATATGGATCGGGGGATATTCCTGAAAATCTTCATGTACATCGTTGGAAGACAACTGAAATACGAATTAATCGACTTTTGTTTTTGAGTTATGCTGTTCACACACACACACACACACACACACACACACACACACACACACACACACACACTCGGACCTTTTTATAAAAATCTAATGTGGCGTCCTCATGAATTTCCATTCACTCTCATTACAAAAACTGACTCTTTTATCTGCTTCTTGTTAATCTAGATCAGAGGTGGCGAAAACGTGACTCGCGAGTCATTTTGACTCGCAGGCGCACGTTCCCTCTCTGAAATCGTCCGTTTAATTTTCACATGCTCATGAGTGATGCAGTGCGTGTTGCATATTTGGTGACTCGCGGAAGGAAGTCGTTTTCGCCACCCTTGATCTAGATAAACGTTCAATTCACTTGTACACATTTCGTTGTATGATACAGTAGATAAAGCGATAGTCAGATTTTTAAGGAGCTTGTTGCTAGGTTACGGCTTTGAAATTTCATGCTCTTTCCATGACCACCGAAAAATAAAAAAGAATAACAACTAGAAAGTGTAAGTATTTAAAAATTCAAACCAATAATAACAGTTTCTTGGAAACAATCTGCTTACCAGTTAGACAAAAGCCGGAAAAGTAAAATAAAACTGAAAAAAAAATCAATGCCATAACCGGGATTTAAACCACGGGTTCTCTTGTCTCCGTCCGGTTGCTCTTAGCAACTGACCTACCATGGGAACATGACAGCATTACTTTCAATTCCCCAACTAACTAGCATTTTGTACGGTAAACCAGAAGCAGATCTTAAATTATTTTGAAATGGCATACCCCAATGGCGACTTACAATGTCATAAGTAAGTTAAGTCGCAGACTTCATTGTTTAAGCTACTATTAGAACAAACTATGGTAATTAATTGTTCTTTCACACAAGCCGTGTGTAGGCAGAATCAGACATTGTAAGTCGCCATTGGGGTATGTTGTCTCAACATGAATTCGAGATGTCTTTGTTTTACAGGGAAAAATGCGATTCAATTGGAGAATTTAATATCGTGCCCGCATGTTGCCATGGTAGCTCAATTGGTTAGAGCAACCGGATGATTCGGTTATCTCAGCTATGGCATTGATTCTAGCTGGTGTGAAAAAACAATTAATTACATATACAAAAGTCAATCAGAATGAAGAGGATTTTAGGGCAAAATATTCAAGATATACATTTTATTTGTCATGAAAATATCTTAAACATATGGTGTTTTAATAAAAACCGTAAGAGCTATTTTTGAGATGATAACAATTTTCGAAGCATTCTCTACGTAAAGGGTAATTAGGGGTGGGGGTATTCTTCAATATCTTCATGTCCATCCTTAGAAGATGCTGAATCTAAATACAATGATTCGTAAGTAATGGACTTTTCGTTTTTGAGTCATGCTGTTCACATACACACACGCGGACCTTTTTCTACACTCACCTATTTTTTCTAATTTATTTATTCCTAGAGTTTGAAAGACGCGTATTTCCGATGAAATCTCAGTATCCAATTTCTGGGTGGAAACAATATTTCCTGTGCTTACTATAGATAAGTACTAGAGAAATAAAAAGAGGCATCGGAAAATAACGGGACAATGCAAGCATAACTGTGGTTTCTCTTAGTTGACTTAGAGCGATTTTCTCCAACAGGTTTAAACGTATAAACTGAACCGGTCTAACACTTGCAGTCGATTTAAATTATGGTCCATTTTCCCAGGTATTTCTGGTTTCTATTTCGATTAATAATAGAGACTAAATGGTGAAAGTTTGCAAAAAAAGATTTTTTGTGTTCTGTTATAAATTGGAATTTGCTCTTTGATGTGGCATATAATTTATCATTATAGGCATAATACCTATATTTTAAATGCACCTGCCACTTTAGTTCTGCGCTGTGGGCAGCGTGTAGCTCTGGTTCCCGACTACGGAATGTGACCGGGTTTGATTCTATCCATTGAGGTGCGGATTTTAAGTCCCGGGTATAGGACAGGTGCCTACTCAGCATCGTGAGGAAAGTGAGGAGCTGCGATAGGCAGCTGTCCCGACCACACAGGCCAACATTCTGCCGGGGAATGAGCAATGTTGTTCAGATTACCTCCCTATATCCGTTGGATAATCGCCCACCTCTATCGTGCGTACGTGGGCGTGAGGCTGGCAGTCGATTTGAAATTTATTGTTTATTATCTGCCATTTTAACTGTGAATTCTGCATAATTTTACAGAAAAAAACTAACACCCATAATTTGGAGTCATTTTAGCTCGTCTTTTAGGGGACGCTTTGCTCTACAAGTTGGTACCACTTCTACATATGGAGGTTTCCGTATCTCCAAGCAATGTAATTATTGCTGTGTAAATATATGTGAAGTTTGTTTCTCCATTTTTGCTTTGAGAAGTGTTTGCTCTGAATCACAGTTTCTGATATAAATGATCGTTTTCTCAACCACTGAAAATAGATAAATAAAATTTTGTTATGATAAAAACAACCTGAGTGATATTGTGCTAGTAAGTTGATTGGTTATGTTTTAATAGATTAATAATTACAGATAGATTTTAGTAACAGTTTTGTGCATTTAAAAAAACGTTTCTCTTAATAAACCACAATATTACATAAAAGTATCTCAATGAAGGAAGGCATGCATCTACATATTTAGAAATTTGAGTTCTGATATCTTAAATAGTTTCTGAGACAATGAGTCCTGAAGTTGGTAAACATTTGCAGCAGGTTAGGGTATTTTAGTATCTTCTTAAAAGGTAAACGTACGGACAAACGGAGGGGTCCCCGCAACGGCGATAAAGCACCACACGTAGGCTTCAGGCCTTTTATACTTCTATCGTGATCCCTGGGGGCTGGGAGGGCGGGAGAGGAGAGACCCGAAAGGCGACCACATCCAGATAACGACGTGCGCAAGCAAAGACGGGGCCCCTAACTGTTCAGTTCTAACGTATCCGACGCCGCTCAGCTCCACTTACAAGTCCCTAATTACCAGTGGTCTCCGGAAGAGGCCCACATTGGGGGCGGATCCTAATTCCTCAATCAGGACCCGTCAAGAAGATGCCTCCACAAAGCGCGCTTCCACGTCTACCACAAACACCGTCGCCTGGGCCTATAACCCTGAAATAGATGACACTGAAGGAAATGATGGGTGCAGGAAATAAGGATCAGGAGAGTTGTAGTAGAAGAGGAATCACCATAACATTCGCCTGCCGAACATGGAAAACCACGAAGAAACCATACTTAGTGGGCGGTCGCCGGTAGTGGAATCCGGTACCTCCTGAATGCAAGCCTCATATGTTTCCGCGGAGCCATCTCGCTTGTTATTATCTCCTTTAACTAAATATAGCAAACTCGAATTATCATGTCCAGAAACGGCGAAACAATCAGAATACCTTTACTGGTTTGAGTTCAACTTGACGGCTGTTGTATAATAAATGTGCTTTTACCTTTTCGTTTTTAAGCCTCGGAGAAAACGAAAAACTCGCAATGCTGTAAATACCAGTTATAATGTTCTAAGTGAGAAGTTAAATCTACAAATTGATATAAATAATTTTTACTAGTTTGATTCGAAGGGTTACATAACCTCATTTATTTTCTATTAATTATCTCGGATTTCTTGGATGTGATTAACATATTAATTCCTTTCTTTATTTTACTTGCTCTGAACAACAGATAGAGGGATTTCAACCCTGTTAAATGCGTGTCTGTTAGTGCCTGTGTCGCTTAAAACATACTCGTGAATAAACTCTTATTATGGTCTGTTCGCTCTGAAAATCTGCTTTACAACCATGTTCAGGAAAATAATATTGTATTTTAGCTTTCTAACTTTTTTGCTTGCGGTAGATACATGGATTTCATTATGTCTCCAACATTAATTAGTAAATAGCCTCAAGCATAATATTTCATTGCTTCTGATTAAAAACATTTTTTTTATTTTTTTCAGTTTTTGTTTTTAATTATGTCTTTTATGTTATGTAAGACAAGTTTGCTGCAGGTTTATGTAATTGGAACCTATTGTTTCCATCTCATTTTTCGAAATGATTTACTCTTGTATGAATGATTCTAAGTTTACTTAACGTAACTTAAAGATCAAAATGACCTTACTGTATTTCATTAAAACGTTTCCCAGGGATTTCTCTATTTTTACTTTCTTTACCATGTATTTGGCAATATAGAGGAACCGAACGGGTTGGATCAGGCGGCAACGTCTGTGGCCTGCATTCGGGAGGCCCCGGGTTCGATCCCCGGCGACCGCCCACTTTGATTTAAGGGTTTTTCGTAGTTTCCCCGGGGCGAAATGCGAATGCGGGCGAATTTTTCTCTACCACAATTACCTTTCCGTTATTTACCTTTCATTCAGTTTCCTTCTCATCTTTCTGGTGCGCCTCTAGGTCTCATGGTGCCGGACAGATGGCGCGGAAGCATGCACATTGGAAAGAATACTCCCCGTGGACTCCAGAGGGCTGCTCGACTGGTGGGGCGTTCATCGCTCCGGCGGGACACATGCGTCCGCGAGCTTGGAAATGTTAAGGTCTTCCGCGCGTCTCTATGCACTGCCTGCCTACGGCCTGTAGCCTCCTGTGTGGTTATTTCACTTTATCCCTTCCTCCTGGGGGTGCTAGGCACAATAGATCTCTGTAGGTTGCGGTCCCCCTACGTTGAACACCCTATAACCTATTTAACCTATAATATATAGAGAAAGTAATGCATTTTATCGAAAATACAAGTTTTAAAGGCCTCTGAACCCAGAAAAAAAAACTTTTTAGAAAAAAGTCCGCGTGTGTGTATCTGTGAACAGCATAACTCAAAAAGAAAAGCGGATAAACACCAAACTTGATATTCAAGTTCTGTATCATCGAAAATGAGACACGAAGTTTTCAAGAAAAGCCCAGACTATCCAATATTTTCGAAACTGAAATAAAAATGTTTATTTTGAATTTATGGGAATAGGCTGTGTAGGAACTTTATATAAAGGATAAAACATAAAAAGTGGACGAAAGCTTTCTGCATAAAAAAGTAGATCTTTTTAAAACACACAATTCAATGTCAATAAATTTTTTATGGTAACAGACCTTCCTGAGATACCCGTTATTCCTGGTTGAAATTTTTAATCATCTTTTTAAAGTGAAGTCAGCATTCAGTTGCTTCTTACGATATTATGGAAAGAGTATGGAGTTTCAAGCTTTTATTGGCCCGCTTTTAAGCATCTGGCTGTGATTGTGTGTAGAAGTAATAAAATAACAGACTATATGGATAGACAGTCATGTGGTTGTAACGCAATCTTCAGTGCATTTGATTTGGTAAATGTAACAAACGAAACTTAACTGGAAGAA
The DNA here is from genome assembly GCA_030765065.1 of Deroplatys truncata. Classification (NCBI taxonomy): domain Eukaryota; kingdom Metazoa; phylum Arthropoda; class Insecta; order Mantodea; family Mantidae; genus Deroplatys; species Deroplatys truncata. The sequence continues at coordinate 283,059,130 of CM060975.1, forward strand.
CAATTTTCACATGTTAATCATAAATATTATTTGAACCACTTCAGAAGATTTAATTTAAACGATGGTTAAAACCTATCAGGAGGAAGGTTCGAACTATATATTAACGTAAACCTCAAGAACAGTATATACTAGCTTGAGGAAAAAGATTTCTTGTTTAAACCAACTCTTAAGGGACACTCTGGTGCCAAAGAGGGCTCAGGAGATGACTTGACAATAGCACAGTTTGCTGTTGACATGGCTATTCTAAGCAAAGGCACATGTGACTACTGCTAGACACTTCAGGAATTCTGTAATGACATTCATACTTGATACATATATGCAATGGACGGTTCAAGTTAACCCACAGATACCACATCTGGTTAGATTCACTTATAAGAAGAAAATTAATCATCATCCAGTAAGCTACATAATGTCTCAATTTCTACATCTGAGCGAGTGAAATATCGTGGTCTCTCTCTGGGCAGCAAACTCACATGGTCGAAACACATTACATCAACAATTAGCAAAATCCGTAATCGCATTCAGTAGCTGAAGCATCTATTCTGTATTCTGTTAGGTTGATCCGCGTCAAAACAAAACCCAGGTGACCAGTGCACCGCTATAAATTATCCTTCCGCCATTCTCACTAGAAATACTGTTACACTTTCAGATATGTGGCCAGTACAAGCGGCACGTAGTGCAAAAGAGAACAGACTCCTTATTTCAACAACTACAACGGCGAATAGCATATTCTGTTAAGGGTTAAAGATGATAAGATTGATAGTTTTTTCCGGGTGTAACCACATTTCTCGTTTCAGATTTTCTGCACAAGTACTGTTTACGCTTGTACTCGAAACACCGGTGAACTCAGATGTTAATTTCATAATTTCTTTCTCGGAAAGTGTTGGATATTTCTCACATAACTTATAATAAACATTCAACACTATTGTTTTTTCACCACTAGTAAATGGTTTGCGCGGCTAATGCTTTACGTAATTTGACGAAAACACAAGAGCAAATTCATCGTCCTGCATGATACTAAACACAACTGCTGCTTTCTGGCTGTAAACAACATTCTGCGCCTACCCGGATGTCAGGTGACTCATACGAATTGCATCATGGGACTTGTAGCTCTGTTTTACGGTATAAATCAGCGTTAAATAAAACCTTAAGTATTTGTATAGAATATTATACTATTTAAGGATAAATTCATTCTAAAATTCAGAGATTAGCATGGGACTACTTTCCTGCGCGCATTGCTACCGTGTTGCACCACGGTGCACTGACCACGTGGGTTTGTTTTGCTGCGGATCAAACTAAGAGTGAATTTAGTGTAATATCACTGCTTCATCCTCACAGGTGAAAAGAATCCAGATTTAACAAAACAGAATTCATAACAGATGCTCCAACAAAACACTTCTCTGCACAGTGACTTAGGCATTTTCTGTCCTTCGCATCAGCTACACCAAGCTCTACCGACGTTTACTCCAACATAAGAGACCTCTACTGCAGAGAATACCTCGCAACAAACCACCTGACCGGCATATAAGAACACTGAAGAGAAAAGACACACACACACCTATGCCTAGACTCCTAGGCATTTGATCGCTGCACCTTCGAGCTTATTAATGGATATTAATGGATAATGTCCCGAATTCGCGTATCATATGAGCTACTATGTACTCTGTTAGCAAAACTATAATGTACCTTTATACAGAAAAGTTTCCATTAAATTAAAAAAAAGGGGTAAAAATCTTATATTTTCAGAAAAAAAACTGTTTTTAACTGTTTTAACTGTGTCTTGAATCTCCCAGTAAATAGTACGTTTAAAAACCATCTGTAAATTGGTGTAATCCAATACCTCCAACAACTGTGTTCCCAAAGTTTAAATAGCCTTTTCTTCATATAGCAATTTTTCTTCCCAGGGATATACTTTTTGCAGTAAATATTGATAAATCAAGCTGAATTTCAGGACATGTGGAATATAACTTGTTAAAGAAAACTTCATCGCTTTGTTGATTTCTCTGATAAAGGGAGAGCACAAAAGACAACGAACCAGCTGCGCGGTTTTTTCCTCTCCGCGTCCTTGGAGCTCGTTGTCCTCTGTCGCTATCATAGAAAGGCGCGGATGAACCCATAAAACATTTTTTAGAATATTTTTAAAGACTTTGCTTAGAAACTTTATGAAAGTGTGTTTGAGGGCAGCATTCTTAGTAGAGATTTGTGGCTCCCTTGGTCCCCCGACCTAACCCCCTGCGATTTCTATCTCTGGGGTAACTGAAAACAAAGTATACAAGACAAACCCACACACCCTGGAAGAATTAAAACAAAATATCCGCCAGGAAATTGCCAGCATTTCTCAACGTGAACTACGGCGAGTGATGGTAGTTTCCTAAAGAGGTGCCAAAATGTATGGACGACGACGGTGGCCAGTTTCACCATCTCCTTTCATAAAGTTGTTAAGTAAAGCCTTTACAAGTAGTTTTAATAATGTTGTATGGTTTCATTCCCACCTTTTTATGATAGCGGCAGACGGCAACGAGCGCCGAGGACGCGGACAGGAAAAACACTGCGCAACCGGTTCGTAGTTTTTTGGCTCTCTCTGTACATACAAGCATATGCTCTTTTTTCTTTTCTTTGTAATTATTAGTATGTTTTTTATTTTGTTCTAAACACAGAAATTTCATACTTCTATGAATATATAATCTTGGAAAACAAATTCACAAGTTTATTATATAGGACACACCAAATTTCAGACCTCTATGTTAATTCTAAATTGCAAAAAGTGTATCTCTTATTACTATCTAGTCATTATTTCTTAACAAACCGTAATAAATAGCTCAATGACGAAACTATTCAATAGAGAGCAATGAATCTCATGCAATAATGTTTAATGACAGGTACAATTTAACCTAAAATGTTTATTAAAATTGTTTGATTAGGGAAGAAAGTCCATTTGGTACCAGAGTGTCCCCTTAACCAACTGAAACTAAATCTGAGTTTAAATCTTGGAGGTTTAAAGTGGATATTAAACCCCCACTTGACATCACCACATTGATTATTTGAAAAGCGAGAGGAGAGGAGAGGAGAGGAGAGGAGAGGAGAAGGAGTAGAGCAATCGCTTGTCTCTGTTCTATACTCAAATTATCCATCTTTTAATATCGTAAAATGAAAGCCGTAGGTTGGAGAACATTGCGGTTTCTACCAAAGCGATTTAGAAGCACTGCACCGCAAATTGAGCGCAGTGTTTTTGCCGTAATGGCTGGCAAAGAAAGTATGGCAGTTTACATCTTATCCATAACGAGTGGGAAACCTGAACACAAAAGAAACCTGGCCTGGTACATCCAGTAGTTATACAACGTTACATAAAAGCGGCATTTCTTTTTCTTCCACTCGGGAAAATGTCCCAATACTTTGTTGTTTTTACAACTCAATAATGAGGGCTTCGTAACGGCACAGTACCGTAAAATGGAGCTGTGTACGGTAGCATTACAGTGGCAGTCTGACGTAAATTATTTTCTTTTGTTATTATCTAACATCAGCCGTAATCTGCGATTGTCTCAAACGTAATTACAAGTAATTGAGAATATATACAAAGAAACATTAATCGAAATAAAATTTACAGATTCAGAAAGTGCTAAACTCATAATTGTAATCAAAGGGCTGAGATAAGGATGTAGTCTTGTCACCCTAATGTTTTAGCTTTCATACAGACGAAGTTCAAAGAGAATGGACAATTATGACAATCCTATGGTGAAATTTCCAATCCGTAATTTCTAACTACTTGTTTTGAAATTTAACCACATACTTGTAACGTACAAAATAACATGCAGCTAGTGCAAATGCTTCAGCAGTTACTAATAAGTGCACATATAAATAATGTTATATAAAATGTCTTACGTCTCAAATTATTTAAGTTAGTGCAATAGGATTTTTCCTGACATTAAGTAAAGATATTGCCAAGACACTAAACTCCATCTTTGTTCTATATTTGCTTGACTAAAGACAAAAACGTCTCTTCTTTCTACAGAAGAGTTTCTCAAAATTTCATTGTTGCACAATTTATTTACCGTTTCACATAATTAAAAAAAGGATTTTCCAACCTCTTTATTTATATTTTGCATGCTAGCATGTAAATTTCATAAATATTGGTAAAACATTGCATTGTAAGAGAGATTTTTTGTACCGAAAAATGTGGGAAGTTTTGTTTCTTAGTAAATCAAATTTAAAGATTCACATGCCACTATTTTATGTGTATGATCTTGATATTAAGGGTAAAAGGAAAATACTACGGTATAATATATTGCTATATGCTCTTAATTATAAGAAAATGTAATAATAAAAAGGTGTGAAATTTTAAACGTTCAACCAAAATTTCATCATAGGGTTCCCTTAAAATTAAAGAATTTTAGCTGTAATGGCTTCAATAATTTATTTGCTATGCTATTTGCCAACGATCAGGTTGTAATTCCTAAAAATGAAATGGAATTATAATGAAGTGTTAGAGTAGGAATACGTGTATTATAAAATCCTTCAATTTACGAATTGCTTTCCAAGAACAAAAAGCCGTTTGCTGACGTTCCATAAAAAGAAGCAAAATTGCTATAAGTAATAATGTAAAAGGAGGAGTTACCTAATTTATTTTTTTTGGTTATGATTATATCACACAATTTTGATAATAATGTCCACAAACCACTCACAATCATGTTAAGGAACAATAAACACAAATTTAAAAATTAAAGCAAGGAAAAAAATAAAACTATGCAAGCATATGTTTATGTGGAGTTGAAGTGTGGACCATCAGAGGGCCCAAAAAATAAATTACAAATCTTTCGGAAATAGGAATTTAGGAGGAGTAAGAAAAATATGGTCGGGTCATATTTGTCGAAGACCTAAGGCACCTATATGGTTCAATACGTGAGGTAGATGATATGCAAACGTAAAACATGTATTTGTAGCGGCGAATTAAGACTACTAGGGAAGTAATTTTAGTACTAAGAGCATTCGTTTAATTCTTTGCGTAATTTTAATTTATTCTTTCTTCAAAACTATGTCAGAGATTAAAACCGAACTTCCGTGTAACAACAGTATATAAAAGTGGAAGGGGTATACAAAGTCACAGCTTAATGAAATTCTTCATGATATACCAAATTAAATACTATAGTACTGGCTGTAAAGTATCGGAGATTGTTTGGGCATTTATTATGTCATTACCGTATTCTATTATTATATCATAGAAGTGCACTTAAGGCTATGAGCAGTTAAAAGAAATTGAATCGAGTTTTCCTCTGCGTTCTCTTTTTACTTTGTCTACTACGTACAGTAAGTAGGGGAAGTATTGTATTCCACCCAAAAATTCGATACCGAGATTTCACCGGAAATATATGTTTTGAGACCCTCTGAATCCAAAAAAAGCATTCTTGGAAACATGTCCTGTGTGTGTCTGTGAACAGCATAACTCAGAAATGAACAGAGGGATAAACGCCATACTTGGTACTTAGGTCCAGTATCTTCCAGGGATGCGACACGAAGATATTCATGAAAATCCCCCTACCCTAGATTACCCTTTACATGGAACATTTTTCGAAAATTTTAATATTCTCAAAAATTGCTCTAACGATTTTGATTAAAACATCATATATTTAAGATATTTTCATGACAAATAAAATGTATATCTTGAATTTTTTGGGAATGTCTCCAAAAGTATTCTTCATTGTGAACGACTTTTGTGTAACTGGTAACCCATAAGAGATAGACAAAATTTTACTACACAAAAATGTAGATCGCGTTAAAATACACATTTTATGTCATATACATTTTTTGATGTTGAGTGAACCATTTTTCGAAATATTGCTTGTTATTCCCTTAAATTTTCAATACTTATTATTTCAAATGGGAATTCGTTATTCATTTTTTTGTCTTGGGTATGCAAAGAGCATTAATCTGTGACAAAGAGAATGGTGCTGCACCTAGCAACCAGCTATTAAGAGATACACTATGTGATCCAATGTATCCGGACACCCCCACAAACATACGTTTTTCATCTTAGGTGCATTGTGCTACCACCTACTGCCTGGCACTTATTATCCGCGACCTCAGTAGTCATTAGAAATCGTGAAACAGCAGAGTGGGACGCTCCGTGGAACTCTCGGGCTTCGAAAGTGGTCAGGGGTTTGGGTGTCACTTGAGTCGGAAGTCTGTACGCGAGATTTCCACACTCCTAAACATCCCTAGGTCCACTTTTTCTGATGTGATTGTGAAGTGGAAACGTGAGGGGACATGTACAGCACAAAATCGTACAAGCCGACCTTGTCTGTTGCCTGACAGATACTACCGAAATTTGAGGAGAGTCGTAAAGAGTAATAGGCAGACATCTATCCAGACCATCACACAGGAATTCCAAACTGCATCAGGATCCACTCCAAGTACTATGACTGGCATGAGGTGAGAAACCTTGGATTCCATGGTCGAGCGGCTGCTCATAAGCCACACATAACGCAGGAAAATGCCAAACGACGCCTCGCTTTGTGTAAGGAGCGTCAACATTACACGATTGAACAGTGGCAAAACGTTGTGTGGAGTGACGAATCACGGTACACAACGTGGCGATCCGATGGCAGGGTGTGGGTATGGCGAATGCCCGGTGAACGTCATCTGCCAGCGTGTGTAGTGCCAACAGTGAAATTCGGAGGTGGTGGTGTTATGGTGTGGTCGTCCTTTTCCTGGAGAGGGTTTGCACCCCTTGCTGTTTTGCGTGGCACGATCACAGTGCAGACGTACATTGATATTTTAATTACCTTCTTGCTTCCTACTGCTGAAGAGCAATTCGGGGATGGGTGTTGCATCTTTCAAGACGATCGAGCACCTGTTCGTACTCACGGGCTGTGGCGGAGTGGTTACACCACAATAACGTCCCTGTAATAGACTGGCCTGCACAGAGTCCTGACTTGAATCCTACAGAACATCTTTGGGATGTTTTGGAACGCCGACTTCGTGCCAGGTCTCACCGACCTACATCGATACCTCTTCTCAATTCCGCACTCCGTGAAGAATGGTTTGCCGTTCCCCAAGAAACCTTCCAGCACCTGATTGAAAGTATGCCTGCGAGAGTGAACGCTGTCATGAAGGCTGGGGTTGGGTCAACTCCATATTGACTTCCACCATTACCGATGGAGGGCGCCACGAACTTGTACGTCATTTTCAGCCAGGTGTCCGGATACCTTTGATCACGTAGTGTGTGTCTATGCATAAAGGCTACTGTATTTCTATATTGCCCTTGCAAATACAAAACAAGGGGAACATAGCACGCCTTAAGCGATAGTCAAATATTTTTTGAAATGGTCGCTATGTCTAAAATGTAATTCTCTTTGCATGTCAAAAGATCGTGTCTGCAAATGTTTATATCTCGATTAATATGAAATAGATGGAGAATGAGAGTTTGTAAAAATAGTTTGTACAAGAGTAGAGAAAGTCATGTGAGTGTAACACATCAGAATTTTTACTTTTCCTACAATTTTTCTGTAATTCTATATAGAGATTTCGCTGAAAACGGATGTAACAATGTGCATGATTTCAGCGAAATGTTCTAGAAATGCTTCTATCCCAATCTGCCTCTTGAATAGAAATCATCGGAACACCGTATTTTGATTAATTAAATGTATAACTTGAATTGTGCGGAGTCTTAATTAATTTGTAATTATATTTGTATAATTGTCTAATAGTTCGTATACTACAACATATAGATACAACCTCACTATACGAATAGTGTACATCCCGTTAAATATCCAGTTTATGTGAAAGTAATGGTTTTTACGGCATTAGCCATTTCCGAAATAGTATTCTTGGAAGATGTTGAGTGGACATAAATACCATTTATTCGACTTTTCGGTTCTGATTTACGCTGTTCTCAGATAGACACACATCCCACACTGCACTTTTTGGATTCAGTGGACCTTAAAACGTGTTTTGTTGGGGAATGTAGATATTGAATTTTTGAGGGAATACCTACTAAAGCTAAGCTGTAGAAAGCATAAAAAGAAAAAAAGGAGAAACTTATAAATCAAACATCTCCCCTATGGGGTGAATTTGTTGGTATTTGGTACGAAAGTACAAGCAGGAAGTAATTTTAAAAATTACCTTTTCAGAGATATTATAGGCTCCTTGAAGCAGGGCGATGGTCGTCACTTTTTAAGCCATACTCCTTGCTTCAATATCTGCTGTTGATTTTCTTACCGCTGCTGCCGTGGTTGGCTATGAGATCTTTCTCTGAGGATATGCATGGACGTATTTTGAAATGATAACACCAATTTACATTGACTGAGAAATTTAACCTGATCTAACATTTGGGCTTAAAGCGAGTTGCCAACCGTTCGAAGATAAAGGATGAAACTGATAATAAATTGTAGCACTCGAAACTATAATAGTTGTTTTATTATACCTATAACTTTTTGCAGTATTAATTTTACACAATAAAAGAAACTTGCCGTGAGTCGCTAAAATATCTACCGGCGAAACCCCTGGCGGCTACCGCTAAGTAACTGATAACCCAGCGCGGTCTTAGGCGCTGCTAACTGCCGATCACTGTAAAAGACCGTAACCCCCTAAATCAGTACACGAAGTGAAGAAAAGATAACACGATAATTTTAGCAATAATGATAAATCTTTTACTAACTCAAGCTCTCCCTACCTTAGAACTATCCAAACAAGGTTCGTTCTCCCGCGGGGCCAATCTTAAACTTCTATGTATGCGTATCTGACGCTGTTACTATGGGGTACCTCCCCGAATCTCAGAATTTGATTCCCTTTCTCTTTTACGCTACTCCCGATGTTACTAATCACTTCTTAACATGACTCGCTAATGGCCTTTCCCTGGACAAATCTTTTCAACTCAGGCTTACTACATTATACATTAATTTAATCTACGGAAATTATATATTGCAATTGTTTCTTATTTAATTATTTATGTGTATCTTCCTGACAATAAATACGGTATCAACCCTTAAGAACGCTACCTCATAGAAACACTACTTCAAACAGCTGCCAGTTATACTGAAGCGAGCGTACAGTAGTGACAAACAAGTAAAAAATAATTTCCCATTAGCGATCATAATGAAATTTCCAATCACGTTTAATTTCCTGGAGGGTAACAAACACAAATTATGTTGAATGACATATGAGAAATTGATCCATCAGTGCAACGATATATACGCGCATTGATAGTGCATGTTGCCCTGGGCAATTATATGGTTCCCTCTCGAGCTGCAATCGTACGCTGCACAAACAAGCGCTTCGCATTTGGGTTAAGTGTATCTCTCAATCATTTTTACTTTCTCTGCTGCGTACTTACAGTATGTGGAAGAAGTATTGCATTCCATCCAAGAATTCGATGTGGAGATCTGACCGGATATTTTGAGACTACTTGAATCCAAAAAAGAAAATGCATTTTTGAAAAGAAATGTAGAGCGCGCGCGCGCGCGCGTGTGTGTGTGTGTGTGTGTGTGTGTGTTGGTCTGTATCTCTGAGCTCAAAAACGAAAAGTCGCATAAATACTACACTTGGTATTTAGGTTCAGTACCTTCCAAAGATGCGACACAGAGGTTTTCAAGATAATTCCCTTCCCCAAACTACCTTTCAGATGAAACGGCTTTCGAAATACTTGATTTTCTAAATACTGGCTTTAAAGATTTTGATCAAAATATCATATGTCAAGGATAATTATATGGCAAATAAAATGTATATCTTTAATTTTCTGGGAATAGCCTGTAACTTTCCCATCATTAGAAAGGAATTTTGTGTAATCTTGTATAACTGGTAAACCTTAAAGGATAGACGAAAACGTACTACACAAAAATGTGGATTTCTTTAAAACATACAATGTTTTTAAATAATTTTTTTTGTGCAATCGGCCATTTCATAGATATCCGTTATTAACGATACGATTCATTTAATACTTTATCATTCCCATTATCAGTCCCATTAATTTTCAGTTGATTCTCGAGATTGCATGGAAAGAGGATGGAATTTTAAGACAAGCATATAGCGTCCAGTTCTTAAAAACTTGACTATAGCTGTTTTCTTTATATCTATAACGAAATGTGTAACGCAACTATGTGTTATATTTATGTTTGCCTCGGCTGCGTCAGTATTATTGTTAGAGACCCGTTTCTCTTAGCAGGGTTGTGGTGCGACTAAGAATGTAGGCTTACACAGATTATAATTTTACTTCACTCCTTTTATTAATGCTTGAAACGATTTAAATAACAGTTCGCTGATATATATATATATATATATATATATATATATATATCGAGAGAGAGAGAGAGAGAGAGAGAGAGAGAGCTGTGAGATGTTTTTATTAAATACTTGCACGTTTTAATACGTAAAGTATTTTTGTCTCACACGAATACGTATTATATTTCTCGCGGATGTGTCTCGCGTCCGGTTAGGAACACTATTTGCAGGCAACTGAACTGATTTCAACCGCCTAATTGTAAATTCCTGTATTTTAAGTCTCTGATTGGCTATTCCTAATCCAATAGTATATCTTCTTTTAACTAAAGCTTTTTCTGGTTGTTTATTGACTATTTTATAAACTATCACTTTTATTACATTATTGCTTCCAAGAATCACAAGTAACATTATTAAGTTCTAAAACTCATTGTCTCAAGGTTACCTCATTGTTACCTCACTGTTAGCAACTTTTAACCTATTATTTTCACAGCTCCTACATTATTAAATTACGTAATACATTCTCATAACATTATTACATATGGATACAATAATATAAACATATAAAATGACTGTAATATACACTTTTTATATATTGTTACATAAACATATTACTTTAAGGCGGGCTGTTATTGAATTTATATATTATATAGTTAGACTGAAATCATTTAAGTGTTAAAAATTTTGCCTCAAAATAAGCTTTAGTGTGAATATTTTGTAGGCCTATTAATAAACGATAGAGGGCAGAGAAAGTCATGTGAATGTATCTTATCAGACTTTTAAAAGACTGATCGTTGTGTGATGACTTTGATATTTCATGACCATGAGAAAAAAATACTTCAAGTAAATTGTGTGCTTTGAAGATGCCTAAATTTTTTGTGTAGCAGGATTTGCCTTACCCTTGTGGTTCACCTGTTAAACAAAGGTATGCAAACTTATTTTCGAATGAAAAGAACACCACAGGAAATTACCAGAAAAGCAAGATATACGCTTTATTTGTTGTGTAAATATCTTAAATATATCTATGTTAATCTATCGGACGTGTACCTATCGTAAGAGTTCAACAGCATAATATTAGATGGAAGATTTCTATTGCGAGCAGCCCTGCATTGGAACTTGGAACCAGGAGCTGTTCCAAGTTGTAGCATATATATTCTTCTAACTGTTGTGTTGTAACGCATACTCCTAATTCTCTAGAGAGTTACTGTGGCAATTGGTTTTAAAAATGCTCCAACCATTGCGTTAGTTGAATATCATTGGAAGCATTTTAGAATAACAGTTCGTTGTTTTTTTCCTACCTCTACAGTGGACAATAATTCAGCTAAAGCATCATAAAAGTCTCTTTGGAGGAATTAAGGTAATGGGTTTCAACAATAAAAGAATTAATGTTCACATTTTACAAATTTATTTTAGCCAGCCATTCCATTTTTATATAACTTTTATATACGACTATACGGTATTATTAATACGTTTTGAATATCAGCGCAGCTCATAAATGTCGTCCTCTGTGGTGTAGTGGTTACCATGCTAGCGTCTAGTTCCCGAGGTTGCGGGTTCAAAACCGGCGGAGGGCGATGGATTTTTTTCGGTGTAAAAGTCATTAGCATGGAAAGTAAAGCCGGTGGTCCCGTGTCGTAGAATTACAGCATGTAAAAGATCCTCAAGGGTGATAAAGAGGCCTCTGAGCAAAATTACCGGTCTTACACGCTCAATATAGAATGGGACGCTAAGAACCATAATGGTTAAAGAGCGTCCATAAATAAAACTCACAAATAAACATCATGAAGAGAAATGTCTATGTGTCTTATCTTCACCGCACTTCTTACACTCAAACCTTCCTTACTAGGCTCTCAGCTCATTTGCGTCACATGATTGACCGCAGCTAATCAGGCGCAGCATGGCACCATCGCTTCTAAAGCAATCCTTAGGTTGACACTCAAAGGCCCCCATGTTTTAACGTTGCAATCTAATACTACAATTAAATCGTTTTATTCTTCTTGTTCTGCACTGGGATTAGGCAGTACTGCCTGTTCCGCCTCAAAACGTGACTGACCATCCTCCCGAATGTCGTCTTCCTATAGGCCTGTAGTAGGTGCAGCTTTTCTTTGGGTCTTCACTTTTGACGTTCTATCAACATGCTATCTCCATTTCTATCATTTTTTCTTCCAAAGAATTTATTTCTAGCTATTCCCTTATTTTTTATTTGAAATGTTGTCCAAAGAATATATCCCTTTACCGTTCTTAGGAATTCCATCCCAGTCTGTATCTTATTTTTCTTCAGCTTTCGTCAACGTCCATGTTTCAGGTCAATAAAGTAATGCATGCACGGTCATTACTTTTATTTGTGTTCCTTTTCTGGTTTTAGTTTTTAGACTCCAATGTAATTGTACAGCATATGTTTTATAACTTGGGTAAGTTGTTTTAAAACAATTTCATATTCATAGATGACATATGTTCCTAAGTATTAAAAACCTCTGATTTGCTCTAATATAGCATCATTAATTATAATTTTGGTTCTAGCAGTGTATTTACCTTGGAAAACAGTTGTTTTTGTTTTGTTTGTTTCGAAATTTTAAAATTTTAATTCTCACATAATTTCTGTTCTCTTTGCAACTCGTCTTGAATATAAAATTTGGTGCAATATAAATGCCTCCATTAATTTTAAACAATAAATTTCTAATTAGTTTGACTACATAAATTGAAAAAAAAGAAACTACAAACTGCAACCCTGCCTTACACCTTGATTTATATGTAATCCTTTACTATACCTTGCATTTCCAACATGTACGCTAATTGTTGTATATATATATATATATATATATATATATATATGCAACGAAACGGCTGATTTTTAGACCCATGTACATATGTACTTTTTTACTGTTTTGATGTCAGGAACACGTCCCCCAAATATATGACACACACTAAGATACATCCTATATATATGATTATATATATATATATATATATATATATATATATATATATTAGTAGTAGTAGTTTAATTAAATGATTCGGATTTCTCTTCGAGTCATGATTTTCCAGAGTTAAAATTAAACTTTCATACCTCCTATGACACTTCAGACACAAAAATAATTGAAATATGTTGGAAGAGATAGCTTATATCTTATATATCCAATTTATTCCTATTTTCCCTGTAATTCTGAGTGATGATGTAAATTTATGATTGGCTGGGGTTGCCTGATGTACCTCTGGAAACCAAAGGATGACCAGATCCGAGGTGACAGGGCTCGGTCACAGGCGGGGTCACTAACGTCTCCTCGACCGTCGTCTATGCGCACGAACCTTCCACCCAGAGACATGATAAGGAATTGAGATGATACCAGATGGGGACAGGAAAATTCACGGCATTATGTATTCGGCAACCAATAAGCTTGAGTAACTGGCCCAACGGTAATCAACCCGGCACCTTTTGAATGCGTCATTCACACGTTACCGCAGAACCATCGCGCTGGTCTCATTTACGAAACTGGCGTTTTAAATGTGAGATACAGAATGACTGGTTATTCTGCTTTTATAGAATGCTTTAGATCGGATAGTTGCCTTTTGTGAGCACACAAAACGAACAGTCTTAAATAAGCAACATAGCAATGAAACTAACTTTACCCTATGTTTCTGAATATTAAGGAGAACATAAATTCCATTGTACCTTTAACTCCAGATTTTTCCTCCGCCGTTCTATATACTGTCATGTCTTTTCATTCAGCTCTTCCGGTTTCTGAACCAACTTCACGACCCTACAAGCAGAAATTAAAGAAAACAAGATCTAAACGAAAGAGTGGGGATGATTTTCACCCTTTACTTGATGCAGATTTTAACATTTCATCTTCTTTTTGCGCCACCAAGTTTGAGCGAACCTTAAGCACTTTCGAAGTTTGTTGTTAAAGTTGTTGGAGTGTTAACTAAATTAGTACGCTTTCTGCATTCAGACTTCGTTTTAACCACAGTAGCTGCAAAAAATTGCGAATATCTTTCTTGTTATTTAAATTAATTCCTGGCACGGATCAGTATTCCTGAGTCTTCGCTAGATCTTTTCTTTTCTGTTCAAAAACATTCACGGTTTTGCATCATACTGTAGTGGAAACACTTCCTTAAGTTAAACATAATGAAACTATACACAAGAAAAATGATACATGAAGTACGAACAACTGTGGTAAAAATATAAAAAGTAGAGCATTATGATACAACGAAAGAGAGACTGGTTAAGTAAGAATAAAGAATGAGAAAAGAGCTCTTAGGGATAGTAAATATGCAGATTATCTCATAATTTTAGCAGATAGAGAAGACCAACTGCAAAGATTAGTGTATAGACTAGACCATATGCCATCAATGTAAATTAATTATTTCAATTTGAGGCAGTATTTTTAACACTTAAATGATTTCAGGCTAATTATATAATATATGAATTCAATAACAGCCCACCGTAAAGCAATATGTGTATGTAACAAGATATAAATAAGTATATATTACAGTCATTGTATATGTTTATATTATTGTTATTTATGTTATGTGAATGTATTACATAACTTAATAATGTAAGAGCTGTGAGAATAATAGGATAAAAGTTGCTAACAATGAGGTAACAATGAGGTAACCTTGAGGCAATAATGAGTAAGAAAGTTCAATAATGCTACTAGTCATTATTGGAGCAACAATAATGTAAATTTTGAGACAGTTTATAAATAGCCAATCAACAACCAGAAAAAAACTTTAGTTAAATGAAAGTATTGTATTGGAGTAGGATTAACCAATCAGAAATTGAAATATAGGAAAATTTACAAATTCAGAAGTCAGTTGGTTGTAGACAATGTTCCTAACCGGACGCGAGATGTGTCCTCGAGAAACTTAATACGTATTTTGTGTGAGACAAAAATAGTTTACGTGCTAAAAAGTGCAAGTAATTAATAAAAAAAAGCTCACACCTCTCTCTCTATATCAGTGAAGTGTTATTTAAATAGTGTCAAGCATTAATAAAATGAGTGAAGTAAAATTATAATCTGTATAAGCCTACATTCTTCAGTCGCACCACTCCCTGCTAAGACATTCATGTCTCTAAAAAAATAAATACTGACGCGGCCGAGGCAAAATCAAAGAAACAGTCAAATTACAAAGATAATATTTTTAAAGTTGGGGCAAAGGCCACCGGAAAGTACATTTTTGGGGCGAAGGCTACCGGAAGCTTTTTAACATATGTGCGGTTGCTACTGCTTCAAGTTCGGCTCCCCAACAGTCGAAATATGGTACATCTTCTTCAAACTGACTTTCCATACGTAGCAGCAACAAACCTACTTCAAATTGGCTCCCAAAGCGTGGGGCAAATAACAATACAACAATAAACCCACTTCAAATAGAATAAAGAAAAAGTATGATATTTATATCAAATAATCCTATAAGGAATAAAATTGTAACAAATAATAAGGTAACACCATAGGTACTATTTAGGATCTCATGCTAGCTACAATTATGATCAAGGATGTAAAATTATGGAGTTATAAAATGTGTGGGACAATAAATATAAGAAACTTACACGGAAGACCACAACTGAAAGTTTATAAAGTGATGGCTGTGCTGATCCTTTTATATAACAGTGAAAAAAGAGATTCACAAGAAAAAGTCTGATGTGTTACACTCAAATGACTTTCTCTGCTCTTGTACAAACTATTTTTACAAACTCTTATTCTCCATCTATTTAATATTAATCAAGATAAACATTTCCAAAAACTATCTTTAGACATGCAAAGTGAATTAAATTTTACACATAGCGACCATTTCTACAAAATATTTGACTATCGCTTAAGGCCTACTATGTTCCCCTTGTTTTGTATTTGCAAGGGCAATATAGAAATACATTAGTTTTCAAGCATAGACATATCTCTTAACAGCTGGTTGCTATGTGCAGCACCATTCTCTTTGCCACAGATTAACAGAAGGTTTTCAAGAAAATCGCCTCACCCCAGGTTACCCTTTACATAGAACATTTTTCGGAAATTTTAATTTTCTCAAAAATGACTAACGATTTTGATTAAAATATCATATGTTTAAGATATTTTCATGACAAATAAAATGTATATCTTGAATTTTCTTGGAATGTCTCCAAAAGTATTTTTCATTGTGAACGACTTTTGCATAACTGGTAAACCATAAGAGATAGACAAAATTTTACTACACAAAAAATGTAGATCGCGTTAAAATACACAATTTGTCATATACATTTTTGTTGTTGAGTGAACCATTTTCCAGATTTGCTTGTTATTCCCTTAAATTTTCCAATACTTATACTTTTTCCCAAATTCGTTATTAGTTTTTTTTTATGTCCTGGACATGCAAAGAGATTGGAATTCGCCACATAGCAACGAACGCTTAAAAGATTTGACTATCGCTTATAACCTACCATATTCCCCTTGCATCTACAAGAAAATTAGCAATAAGGTTGAAATCTCGATATCTCGATTAACATGAAGCATATGGAGAATAAACGTTGGTAAAAATAGTTTGTACAAGAGTAGTGAAAGTCATGTGAGTGTAGCACATCAGATTTTTTCAGTCTGATTCTACTTTTCCAACCTTTTCCTACATGCAGTTTGTGTGAAAGAACATTAATAACAATTCTATGTTTGAGTTTTAAGTTTATGGTTATTTATACTAACTTCAGCCAATGTGAACGCATACATTAAGATAACATGTAACAAACTTCTGTGCTTAAGTTTTGCTTATGTCTGTTTAATTGTAAATGACCTCTAAAGATCACAATTTATAAGTGTAAAGGCATATGTAGAAAGCAGTCTAAGTAGACTGTTACCGAAAAGTGTGCTATAGAAGGATGTATTTCCTGCATAAGGTAACTAAGCATTACTGCAGCGCCGATAACGAACGTGCATCTTAATACAGTCTGTATAGCGGCGCAATTACATTTTACTGCATACCTGCAGGACATGCTACACATTTTGGTGATGTCCCATCTAGATTCTGACACGTGCCTAGCGAATCCTCACGCCTTTGGCGATGCCAACCAATAATCAGAACTTGCAACGTCCATCTGTGTAAAGCCTGTCGATGTTAACCTGGAGCGTTTTCAGACAATGACCTTATACGTTAGGACCGCATTACAGGACATCTCTTCATAGAAGCTGCATGTAAAATCGGATAATGCCTCGATCTTCTGAGGACGGCTTGTCAAACAATTTGATGTTCGATTTCGGATATTTTTTTGCTAAGCAAAATTATGAATAATTGCAGGGTACTGTGACAGTATGTTATGTATATTGGTTAATTTTTCACGCTGTAGATTTACTTTGACAGTAATATTTTTTTACAAATCACATTGTGCGATAAAAAGAGCAAGGCAAACATCACAAGAAAAAACATTTTAGTCTAAAGTGAATTTTATTTAACTCATTGCCAGGATTATTTAATCAACCTTATTGTGTAGAAAAATAATACTGACAATTTCCAAAATTTCTTATAAAATAGTTTTCCTCAACGTTATATTACTTTCCGAGCAGCCTGGTAGGATAATAATCGTACATCCTTGCATAAAGGCTTTTGATAGAGTGAGAAGTAATCAGTTCTTGAATAGTTGAAGTAAAATAGGAATGCTCCACTATCTAATAGAGGTAAATAGAAAAGCAATTATGAAATGGTCAAGTCAATAAGTAACTATTGATGGAGGTATAAGAAATGCATGTAGTTTGCTCCCGCAGACTTTGGGCTCATATTTATATTATAGACTCGTAGTATTTATACGGTATTCTTAAAGAACTAAAATATAAGACACCAATAGCTATCTACAGTATCAACTTAGTAAAATCCTTTGGTCCGGGACTGCGCGAGTATTCAGGAGGGATAAACTGCCTCCTGCTCATGTCTTATACGATGAGGTGTCTTGAAGAAGAAGTGGGCTGATACGCGGGAAACAACTCTTTTGAACACAGCAATTTTATAGTGTAGAAAAATTTAATACGATCTTGTTTACATCTGATAACTCAAAAACACAAATCCTTTTTCCAGTTCTGTAATAGGTATGTTAAAGAGCACAGTGTCGAAATGATGATGATGTGTGATTGGTCTCCCTATACAAACATTAGAGCCGCTAGATTTTTTCTTGTTTGTTTGTTATTGTAAAACTTAATCAGCGAGGAACTTTTTTCCAAGAAGACATAGATGGGGAGTGATGGCTATGAAATACCCTAAAAAGTGTGAATTAACTTTTGGGAGATATCCCATGATAATGCTACGTGTATGTGAAATGCTATCGCTAGTTATATGCAAACATTTGTTTTCACACCCGCTGCACATTGCTCTTTGCATGACCTGTCACAGCGATCTACAAACACAACGTTTTTGTTGCAATGATCTTGTGTCTTTAGTCCTACCTCTACAGTTGGATAGTTACAACAGTGGTGTGATAAACTACTTTTTTGAGAATAAAATAAGATAAAACACGGGCTATGCGAAAATTGTAGCGTGTGATACTTAAGCAGCGACTCGGGAAAAGAGTAGAAGAGTATTCGCGCTGTCAAGCACTTCCTTACGCAAGGAAACAAGGAAGCAGACACTAAACACGTGAAGGAAACGGAATGAAAGTGAAATTACGGAAAGGAAATCTTATAGATAAGAAACTACTCCAGAATTCTCCTACCAACCACAGAAAACAACGAAAAACTCAAGTTCAGAGTGAGCGATTGCTGGAAACCCGCGACCTTCCGAATGCGAGACTCCTAGGCTACCGCGAAACATTCTCCCTCGCTCAAGTAATTGTAAATTAAGATCTTAATTATTCTATATTTAATAATGTACACAGAAAAAAAACACAAAATTATTTTATCTTCTCTCCATAAGCCTTGGCAAAGTGGAATAGCCGTATTACGCCTTTGTATTATTAGCACGTGTGCTACAATGAGCCAGTTTTGCTGATATTGAATGCAGTAACAACCTGTTAATAATGATAGGGTTAACAAACGTTATTGTTTGAGTGAGTATCGTAAAGTTTCAATCATTATCCGGAAGTTTTTATGGTGTGTTGATGAAATTTTGTCAGATTTATCATTGATCCGTAAGTGCATGATGCTAAGAAAATCAACTCATTCTGTCCTTTATTACCTTCTCTATAGTAAGTAAGGGAAGTAGTGTATTCCACCCAAAAATTCGATACCGAGATTTTACCGGAAATATATGTTTTGAGGTTCCCTGAATCCAAATCCAGAGATGCGACACAAAGGTTTTCAAGAAAATCTCCCACCCAAGATTACCCTTTGCATGGAACATTTTTCGAAAATTTTAATTTTCTGAAAAATGGCTAACGATTTTGATTAAACTATCATATGTTTTAGGTATTTTCATGAAAAATGAAATGTATATCTCCAATTTTCTGGGAATGTCTCCAAAAGTATTCTTCATTGTGAAGGACTTTTGCATAACTGGTAAACTATAAGAGATAGACACAATTGTACAACACAAAAAAGTAGATCGCGTTAAAATACACAATTTATCTCATAAACATTTTTTTTGTTGAGTGAACCATTTTCAAGGTATTGCTTGTTATTCCCTCAAATTTTTCAATACTTATACTTTTTCTCAAATGGAAATTCGTTAATCAGTTTTTTTTCTCCTGGTAATGCAAAGAGAATGGGATTCTCCACATAGCAACCAGATCTTAAAATATTTGACTATCGCTTAAAGCCTACCAATTCCCCTTGCATCTACAAGAAAATTAGCAATAAGATTAACATCCGGATATCTCGATTATCATGAAGTGGATGGAGAATAAGGGTTTAAAAATAGTTTGTACAGGAGTGGAGAAAGTCATGTGAGTGTAACACATCAGATTTTTTTACTGGTACTGCTAGAACTGACTAAAGATTGAGAGAAGATTGAGGTTCGCAGCATAATAAAGTTCCTTCATTTGAAGTGTAAGAGTGCCCGGAAAATTCATGATGAGATAACAGTTTATGCAAATGATTTTCCAGTTTAATACTATTGTTAGGTGGAAAAGGAATTTCTAAACTGATCACCTGTCCCTTACAGATGATCCAAAACCAGGAAGATCATCATTGACGGACAATGGGGCCACAGTGAAGAAAGTGGAGTGTTTAATCCTGAAGACAGACGAGCAACCATTCACATGATTGTAAATGAAACTGGTGTTAGTTATGGTAGTGGTGGAAAATTATTCATGACGAACTGCACATGTCTATGGCGCCTGCGCGGTAGGTTCCACGTTTACTAACACCTTTCCAGAAACAAGCACGCTGTGACCAGCTGTTGACGCTGTTGGAATGGAATGAAGAATATCTTTTTTGATCGTTTGGTAACCTGGATGGATCTTTGATCTGTCAATATGATCCAGAGACCAAAACCATGAGTAAGGAGTAGAAGCAAGCTGATTCCCCTCCCCCCCAAAAAGGCAAACATGCAAAAATGAACATGGAAGGTATTGCTTTCAGTTTTTTGGGACTGCCATGGATTACCTTGAAACGGATAAAAACATCACTGATTCTTTCTACAAAAATCTTCTGGACAATGAACTAGTTATTGTCTTTACGTTGTTGCTGTTAGCTCCGCGTTTGGGAAGCCAATTTTGAAGTACGTATTTTGTTATAGGAGTTGTATTATATTTCAACTGTTGGGGAACCGAATTTGTAGTAGTTGCAACCTCACGTATGCTAAACAATTTCCGGTTGCCTTCGCCCGAAATGTACCTTCAGGTGGCCTTTGCCCCAAGTTTAAAAAAATATTAACTTTGTAATTTGATGTATCTTTAGATATTATAATTATGTTTGCCTCGACTGCGTCAGTATTATTGTTAAGAGACACGTTTCTCTTAGGCAGGGTTGTTATGTAACAAGAATGTAGGCTTACACAGATTTTTAGTTTTAATTCACTCCTTTTTATTAATCCTTGACACAAATTAAATAGAACTTCACTGATATCGAGAGCTGTGAGATTCTTTTATTTAATACTTGCACTTTTTTAACACGTATACTATTTTCGTCTCACACGATTACATAATTTCTCGTGGACACATCTCGCGTCTGGTTATGAGCACTGCTTGGAGGCAACTGAATAGATTTCAACCGTCTGAATTTGTAAATTTCTGTATTTCAGGTCTCTGATTGGCTAATCCTACTCCAATAGAGTACCTTCATTTAACTAAAGGTATTTCTGGTTGTTGATTGGCTATTTTTAAACTGTCTCAAAATTTACATTATTGCTGCTCTAATAATGACTAGTAGCATTTAAACTTCCTTACTCATTATTGCCTCAAGGTTATCTCATTGTTAGTAGCATTTAACTTATTATTCTCACAGCTGCTACATTATTAAATTACGTAGTACATTCACATAACATTATTACACATGGATACAATAATATAAACATATGCAATGACTATAATATACACGTTTTAGATGTTATTACATATACATATTGTTTTAAGGCGGGCTGTTATTCAAATTTATATCTATATGTTAAAAATACTGCCTCAACAAGTCGCGAAATGCTCTGATTCAGAAACGCTGCCGATATGCTCTCCAGAGGAGTTCATCTCCTAGCCGACATCAGCGCATTCATCTCAAGCTGCAGTTGACTAAATAATAGCATGTGGCATTGTGCTCTTGCAGCATCCGCCTTATTCTCCCGACCTCGCACCAATTTTTCTTGTTCCATAAATGAAATATCCGTTACGCAGTCGGCGATTTGAAAACACAGGTGACGTCATGAAGTGGAAGAATGGTTTAAGGCTCAACTTACACAAAGGCTTGACTTATACAATAAGGGCATTCGGAGGGTCAAAAAACCCTGGGAAAAATGTGTCAATCTGGATAGTAACTATGTATTGAAGAGTTAACAACCACAAATCAAAACGAACTTTGTGTCAATTTTTTAAAAGGGGATAATTAAAACTTCAGAATTCCCCCTCGTATAAAGAAACTAGTTTAATCACTGTTGCTATTGCGTCGGACCCGTCCTCTCTTATTGTGTCGAAGTCTGCACCGTTGGTGGCAGTCCCGGGTTCGATGTCCGCTCGGGTTGGAGTCGAACGCAGTGTAGTGGTAGAGATAGAAGTAATGCTAAAATTCACTGGACTCTGCCTATCATGATGTTTAATAAGCTCGTCGATCACAGTAGTGGTACTAGGAGAATTTACTACTCACTGTAATGTTTGGTTTATGGCTATTTATTGTTACTTCCTCACTACATAATGTTCATGTTCACTTATCACCATTTGCGCACCAATTTCGTTTGACGGAGTATCGTGGATTTAACGGTTCATATCTAAAATTCAACTGTGAACTGCTCAACTGTGTAATCCAAAAGTCAACTGTGAACTCTTTATTTTGGGGTGAATCTCGACTATTTAAAGAACACAATCTCCCACCTAAAACTTTGGTATCGTATTTCTTATTGGTCAGTTTTTATATATCATGTGATCTTTTTCCCGGGCTTCTCTTGGTAAACTGCCGTTCTGTGTTATATTTGCCTCGCTCCATACTTCCGGAGCGGAAACAAATAGAGTCATAAAACCTTAACCTAGACTAACACAAAATATCCCGTTTACGCAGCACATATGAACAGCATATTTCTACCCTAACTGCAGATTTCAAGACATTCTAAACTTAGTTAAACAGGAACATTATGTACACGACAAATATTACATTATACACAAATTTACTATTTACATGGTTTTCACATTGTACACATATATCATTTACATATCAAATTATCCACTAAAACTTTAGCACATAATAAAATTACGTAGGGTACATTCTGTCTCACTATTCAAATGCTGGTTCAGAAGGTTGCCAGTCACTGAACCGGAAAGTGAAGTAGGAATGTTTAACTAGTTGAGGTACTGCTACTCCCGCGTTGGTAACTTTAGTGGGATGCTGTATAAACCACCGGTTTGAAGACATCCACTAGTTACTGTACCAAAATTTTGGGTTTTGCGTATTTTACGTTACATAAAGCTAGGGGATGTGTAATCTGAATGCTATTTGACGTGACGAAGGCGGATCGTTGTAGACCTCCCTCAAGCTTGAGTGCTAATTGCTGCCTTAATTGCCCTGGCTTGCGACACACTTCACTTAACTGCCCTACGAAACGTTCTTCATCTTCCAACGTAGCAAGTACATTTTTTTTCCGCTCCATGTAGGGTTTCCGAGCCGTTGGGCCGAAGGCTAATTCATTACAGCGACTTGCTCTCCTTTTTTCCGATCTGTGGTCATCGAAAACCTGCCTAAGGCATTAGATTCTTTTTTTATTCCAGCGAAGTGATGGAACTCACTTTAAAGTGGAGGTGCTGTTAGGTGATTGTGCAATACATGCACTTTCAGAACGCTTTTTGTAAACCATCCTTTCCAGAATTTCAATTACAGTGATCGATCACTTATTCGGTCCATTGCGTAGGACCGAGGGATATCATTTCGATTCCTGGTTAGGCAATGTTCGAGGATGCAAAAACAAAGCATGCGGAATGTTGCGGTATTTACTGCCTGCTTTCAGAAAGAAAACAAGAAAGCAGCTTGTAAAATGACAATCGCTTTGCAGTGCCAACCTAATCCTCAAGTGTAAAAATTGTGTGGTTTCTATGGAATTATACTTTAAAGGAAATACGTAAAAGATCTCGACACTAAACTTCACTAGTCCATGATTTAAGGATAACCATGATTGAATTTTATGAACAAAAAATCTTATGTGTTGCATTCACATCATTTTTTTCTGCCCGATCTCCTACAAAATATTATTAACATTTTATTTTTCTATCTACTTATTGCTAATCGAGATAAACTTTCATTACACACTTATATATTTCGTTTAGGTATAACAAGAATAGAATAGGCTAAGGTGACAATCATATTTCTAAGAACACTGGAGGTCGAGATGCCTTAAAACATGCGATTTTTCATTTTATGTATGTATGATAAAAAATAAGAATCTTTTATAATACCATCGGGCTTATTGACCAATATAACTCTTTAAATTTGCTAACTTAAAAATAACGGCGCAAACTTGGCCCACTTATTGATTGTTCCTTTCCTCTCAATCTCCCT
The DNA here is from genome assembly GCA_030765065.1 of Deroplatys truncata. Taxonomy (NCBI): domain Eukaryota; kingdom Metazoa; phylum Arthropoda; class Insecta; order Mantodea; family Mantidae; genus Deroplatys; species Deroplatys truncata. The sequence continues at coordinate 283,083,405 of CM060975.1, forward strand.
TAACTTGTTTTTTTCGTACTTTGATGCACTTTTCCCACAATTTTAGTTGTTAATTGAAACTAACCAAGTTAATTGGAAGTATGTTATTAATATAAGTAAGAAGCAAATTAATTGTAATCAGTTTCGACCTGATAGTAAGATATTTATATGAAATAAACCAATTGTTAAAATAAATAGAAATATAAATCTTGTGAATATTCGTATTAAAGATTTGTGCACCAAATGTGTACTGTTTGTTCCTGAAAACTATCTCTTAACTTGTTTGTAACTAACTTTTTTCAGATTTTTAAATAAACGTGAGAGTAAAAAGCTATTAATGAAAAATATTGGCCTTTTTATATCTTTTATAAAATTATCTTTTGAGTGGCTTAAGATAAACACTGATAATATAAACAAAATATAGGAGGAAAGTGGACCTGTATGAGTTGCAACCATCTGATCTATGAGGGTGTCACTTATATAACTTTTCCACAACTTTAAGAAAGCATTGATTTCTTATTTTTGTAACCATTGTTTCCAGAAACACAAAGTATAACCAGCCCAAATTTGGTTACCATTGATTCCGTAGTTATTGTGTAACCAGAATTTAGTGCCATGTATTAGCTCTTTTAGCTTCCTAATGACATCCCAGTGCCCTTAAAATGCGGTTCGCTGGCTTATTACTGTGACATTTTATACTCTTTGTATGACCAAGACCAAAAATAATAGCAAAAAATGTATAATTATCTGATAATTCAAATCAGTAGCACAGAATATCTCGGAAATGGTTAACGCTACAAAAAGTTTATTCGACATAAACTTGTGTACTTTAACGAGATCTACATATTTTAATCTTCTTTAATATATTACTCTTCTTATGAAGGGGTAAATCCGAAATTTTGAACGTTTTTGTTTCGCGTCTTTGCGTGTCTTTTGTTTTTCTTCTTTACCTCATAATAATCTTGTTCTTTCACCACATAATATATACACTACGTGATCAAAAGTATCCGGACACCTGGCTGAAAATGACGTACAAGTTCGTGGCGCCCTCCATCGGTAATGCTGGAAGTCAATATGGTGTTGGCCCACCCTTAGTCTTGATGACAGCGTTCACTCTCGCAGGCATACTTTCAATCAGGTGCTGGAAGGTTTCTTGGGGAATGGCAGCCCATTCTTCACGAAGTGCGGAACTGAGGAGAGTATTGATGTAGTCGGTGAGGCCTGGCACGAAGTCGGCGTTCCAAAACATCCCAAAGGTGTTCTATAGGATTCAAGTCAGGACTCTGTGCAGGCCAGTCAATTACAGGGATGTTATTGTCGTGTAACCACTCCGCCACAGGTCGTGCAGTATGAACAGGTGCTCGATGGTGTTGAAAGACGCAATCGCCATCCCCGAATTGCTTTTCAACAGTGGGAAGCAAGAAGGTGCTTAAAATATCAATGTAGTCAGCGCTGTGATCGTGCCACGCAAAACAGCAAGGGGTGCATGGCCCCTCCAAGAAAAACCCGACCACATCATAACACCACCACCTCCGAATTTCACTGTTGGCACTACACACGCTGACAGATGACGTTCACCGGGAATTCGCCATACCCACACCCTGCCATCGGATCGCCACATTGTGTACCGTGATTTGTCACTCCACACAACGTGTTGCCACTGTTCAATCGTGTAATGTTGACGCAATTTACACCAAGCGAGGCGTCGTTTGGCATTTTCCTGCGTGATGTGTGGCTTATGAGCAGCCGCTCGACCATGGAATTCAAGGTTTCTCACCTCACGCCTAACTGTCATAGTACCTACTTGGAGTGGATCCTGATGCAGTTTGGAGTTCCTGTGTGATGGTCTGGATGGATGTCTGCCTACTGCTCTTTACGACCCTCTTCAAATGTCGGCAGTCTCTGTCAGTCAACAGTCGAGGTTGGCCTGTACGCTTTTGTGCTATAATGTCCCTTTACGTTTCCACTTCACTATCACATCAGAAACAGTGGACCTAGGGATGTTTAGGAGTGTGGAAATCTCGCGTACAGACTTCTGACACAAGTGACACCCAATCACCTGACCACGTTCGAAGTCCGTGAGTTCCACGGAGCGTCCCATTCTGCTGTTTCACGATGTCTAATGATTACTGAGGACGCGGATAACGAGTACCAGGCAGTAGGTGGCAGCACAATGCACCTGAGATAAATAAAAACGTGTGTTTGTGAAGTGTCCGGATACTTTAGATTACATAGTGTATTTTCTTTGATTTTTAGTTATTAATCACGCATGTTATATATGTATAAGTATATATTAATTACTCCTGGTTTTAACTTGTTTGTACGTCCTTGAATCGATAATTTTTCCGTGTTTTCATAAATGTGTATTCGTATTATGATTTTCAGGTGGACTAACTCTTTGAGAATTTTTACACTATTAAACGGTAAAGGTTATTTTTACAGTGGTGGTTTACCAATTTTATTTCTTACGGTCATACAATTTTTGAATTTTTGTACCAAAATGACCGTTCTCAGTTACAAAGCAGCAAGAAAGAAGGGGAGTTGGTTAATATATTACGTAAGATTCGAACCCGGCTGCAAGTATGCGACATTTGACGATGGCGGCAATATCACTGAGCTATTTAGTGGTTTAATCTAGCTTTATACAAGACGAACACATTTGTTACAGCTCTGTAGTTCAACTTTATTCCGATGTTATATTTTTAACCTCATTAATTACAAGCGACAAACTCGTATGTGTATTTGACATGTCAGTTGTACGCAGCAGGCTTGACTGTATAGCATCAATTATAGATGAAAAAAAGGGATTCAGAAAATAATTTGTAAGGAGGTTCACAATCTTGATGGTGGGATAAAATGGTGGAGAGTGACAGCCAAGTTTTGTTAAATCAATACGGGTTTTATTGGATGTCCTAAACTACAAATTAAATATAATGTGTATGCCTTTAACCAAATTTCAATATTTAAGATGAGAATTATTTAGACACAGTAATTATCACATGGTTTATACTGAATTACTTACAGTTTTACTTTCTCCATCTCATACCTAAACAGGTAAGAGAGATCATTGTGTTCCAATCAAAACCAAAACATCAAAATTTCATCGGAAATAATACGTTTTCGGTACACTGAACTCCCCAAAAAAGTATTTCTAGAAAAATATCCGCAAACCTTGTTTGTTTGTGTGTGTGTCTGTATGTCTGTGAACAGCGATACTTAAAAATAAGAAGTTGGTTAAATATCAAAATTCGTACTTACGTTCAGTATCTAAGGATTCGACACCAGGATTTTCAGCAAAATCTCCTCACCCCAAACTACTGTTTACGTGGAAAAATGTTAGTTATTTTTTATTTAGTCAAAACGGCTCTAACGCTTTGGATTAGAATATTATATGTTTATACACTGATATGAGAAATAAAATATATATAACATATATTGAATATTTTCGTAAATGTCCCATGAAACTCCCTTTATTTGATTCAAAGTTGTAATTTTGCGTAACATGCTTATCTTAAAATATAGATGAAAGCATACTACAGAAAAAATGGAACCCCTTAATATCCAAAATTTCTATAAAATAAATATTTTTTACTACACGCTCTCTAAAAGAGGTGATTTTGGACTGTTAACATGCTGAAATCTAGTACTTCAGCGACATAATAAACGAAATCCAGGTGGTGGTGACCAGTCATACCAACTTTAACAGGATTTTAGTGTACAAAAATATTTAATATCAATGTTGTCTTTTAAATACGAAGTTGTTTTAAGCACTGAGTGTTTGTACTATTGTGAGGAAGCTTTCAGTATTTTATTTCTAACGTAAATACTCCAGTATCACATCTTGGTTCACAAAAGAAACACTGCTTGCTTTGCACCAGTTTTTAAATACTGTTGCCGAGATTTTGCTGGCAGCAGCTCCGATTCAATTAATGTCTCTGGCTCTAATTAACATTTCCTCGGAATTTTCACCCATATTTTCAGACAAAAACTGAAACGAGAGCATAGAAGAAGCGCTGCCATCTACATCCGCATCTCGTATTGTTATGGTTAACGCTTCCTAGGAGGCGTTGGTACGGTTCATAGCGTAGGATTCAGGCGCCTGTGAGAATATGTCAACGAATGACTATGCCTTTTATATTTATACAATCTTAGACTACATTTATATATTTTACTGGATGTAATTTAGAGAGCTTTTACTAAAAACCATTGTGTGCACCACGTATGCAAAAGCTTTAGCGGACTCATCTAGTATTTCGGATTCAGCTTGCGCCTGTCCGAAAAAACCTTATTTATGCACCTGATACGTAAACATCTAGGTAGCTATTGTAATATTAGCTGATTATTTAAATATTATATGTTAGAAGTTTAGACCTTTCCTAAGCATCGGCTAAAAGATATACTTGAAAGTTCTTGATGTTTGTTCTTTTCTCCCTTTCTTTTGTTTTCATCGCAGGAGCCTGTTGCCACGAATAAACATTTGAATGCTGTTTCCTGATGTTGAAATGTGCTTGCTTAATTTAGAAAATCATGAATAATTTAGCGAGTATAGAAGAATTGCTTTTTTTTTTTTTAGATAGCATGGCCTAAAAGTAGATCCTCTAACACAGTAACACAATTTCGATAATTTGCAGTGTGACCAACCTTTGTGTAATTACCTTTGTGTTTGCACACGTTTAATAACTCGACTTGCTTTGATTAGGTTTTACTTTTCATTATGTCTTTTTACACGATTAGTTTCTAATGGCACTCGCATTATCTGTTCATAACACAAATCGTCATACTTTAATTTTACCGCAATTCGTTGTGGAGTTAGCCTATATAATATATTAGCAGCTTTCTTTTGATCTAAAATCTTACTAATTTATCTAACCTACATAAGGATTAAATGTCGGAAATTATGAGTTCAGAAGAAACTGAAATGGACGTGAAACTACAGAAGCAGCAGAAAGAATAACACGAAGTATTTACCCTAAAAATACAGAAAGCAATATGATATAGCATTTAATCGCTTCATTGCCTGGTTTAAGGCAAAACACATTGAAAATAATTTCACTGCAAATGAATGCTAGCCAATCAACAAAACATCAAAGTATCTGACATCCTGCTTTTTTAACGTAATTTCTCTTGTTTCAAGAGCCAGTTCTAAACGTGATCTCTTTAGTTTCAGGAATCAATACAATATTATTATTATTATTATTATTATTATTATTATTATTGATACTTTACAAATTCGAGCACTGTATAAAAATAGTATATACCGTATATGTTAAAAGTGGTTTTATTTTTATTGTAGTATTGCGAAACGAAGGGTGTAGGTCCATTCCTACTCGCAAAATAAAACCCTACTTTTACCCTTTGTATCATGTCTAATGTATACTATTATAAAATGGTATAATATATTATTAATCTATATGAATTTGTCGCCGGTAGAGACGTTCGTGTGAATGTATCACATCAGATCAGGGAAAAAACTTAACATTTGTTTATCCAGCCTCAATTCAGCACTGTAGTTCTAATGGTCCCATTAAATGTAATTGCGAAATTACCAATGTTTTGCTATTAAAGTTGGTTTAATATTTTCCGATATATCGTTATGCAGAACGGAAACAAAAATAAAATAGAGTTGATTAAATTTTATGTGGAGTAGGCGATACTCCTGCCACCGGCGACATCTGTACGTGGTGTGGAATAATAATTGATTGCGTAACGGATGAAATGGGGAAACCCGCAATGCAATTTCATATCACCGCACGGACCGCAGAGACGCTGTCGAGATTCAAACCGCTGTCCATCACCGCCGCAGGGTTTCACTTTCAGAGCTACATGCTGGACCGCAACGAAATTACAGAAAAAAAACCTGGAGCCAAGCGTGTTTCGCTAAACCTGAAACACCTGCATCAAGATGACATTTTTCTCTAAAACCTACTAACAATTTTACTTTATGTATCGTTTTCATTATGAAAACTTTCAGGTTGGGGTCGTGTGGCCTGTTCGTTCTCCAGTATTTTATCTTCTCCTTTCTACGTTTTCATGGGTCTCCTAAATTTCTTCTTCCAATTGGCTTGTTCAGATGTGGTCAAATTTTTACACTAAAATTCTTATTTGCCTGATTCTTGAAAATATGTTCTTATAACAAAAACCTTTACTTATTACAGTTAAAAGTTTATTAAACACAAGAATACATAATTATCTCCTAGTGTTTAGCAAACACTGCTTTTAGCCTGATAAGAATTTTTTAATTATTGGTATATTTTGGATAAATATTTTGTTAAATTGCTAAGATACACTGAATCTTTACCTAGTAATGCTTCTATAATGACAGTGTTTAGTGAAACATAAAATTTTGAATTTATTGATATAATAACAAAGTTAAATTAGTGCAGTACGGTTGCCTGGCCATTAAGATTGTGATAAAAACTTAAATAAAATTTTGCAAAACCATCCACATATATTGCAGCCTTCAATACAGTCATTTTGTTATTTCTACTGCATTCATGTTACCCAAAGCGGCCAAGAATAAATTTTTAAACACCTAAATGCAACAACAGATCTGTATTTCATTTTAAAATACACTAGCTAATGGAGGATGTAGTAATTTACGTACTAACACTTTGACCACCTCAGAGGTGACCTTCACTGCAACTCTGTCGTTTTCTATTTTTATAGAGGTTCATACCATTGTTGTATATATAAATCCATAATTTCAATTAAAGTTTCAGTTTTAATTCGGAGCTTAAATCTTTTTCTTCTTCGATCTTGTTGTCGTTAACTTGTCAATGATTTAATTCATTTCGTTTGAAATGTCTGTAATTTTTTTCTTTGACACCAGCGTGCTAGTTACCAATAAAACATAAATTAGTGCGTAATTAAATTTAATATGTCCTGAACTGTATGCCATATTGGTTTAAACATACTATCTGTATATCTAAAAATTCTGATGTGTTACACTCACATGACTTACTCTACTCTTGTACAAAGTATTTTTACATTTTATTCTCTATTTATTTCATATTAATCGAGATAAACATTTGCAGAAACGATCTTTTGACATGCAAAGATAATTACATTTTACACATAGCGGCCAGTTCTAAAAATTTTTGACTATCGCTTAAGGCGTACTACGTTCCCCAAGTTTTTTATTTGCAACGGCAATATAGAAATACAGTAGCCTTTAAGCATATACATATCTCTTAATAGCTGGTTGCTAGGTGCAGCACCATTCTCTTTGCCACAGATTAATACTCTTTGCATACCCAAGACAAAAAAATGAATAACGAATTCCTATTTAAGAAAATAAGTATTGAAAAATTTAAGGAATAACAAACAATATCTCGAAAATGGTTCACTCAACAAAAGAAATGTATATGACATAAATTGTGTATTTTAACGCGATCTACATTTTTTATGTAGTAAAATTGTGTGTATCTCTTATGGTTTACCAGTTATGCAAAAGTCGTTCACAATGAATACTTTTGGAGACATTCCCAGAAAATTCAAGATATACATTTTATTTGCCATGAAAATACCTTAATCATATGATATTTTAATCAAAATCGTTAAAGCCATTTTTGAGAAAATTAAAATTTTCGAAAAATGTTCCATGTAAAGGGCAATCTGGGGTGGGGGATTTTCTTGAAAACATTTGTGTCGCATCTCTGGAAGATACTGAACCTAAATTCCAAGTTTGGTGTTTATCCGACTGCTCGTTTCTGAGTTATGCTGTTCACAGACAGACAGACACACAAATACACACACACTCACACACACACACACACACACACACATATACACACACGGACATGTTTCCAAAAATGCTTTTTTTGGATTCAGGGGGTATCAAAGCATATATATCCGGTGAAATCTAGGTATCGAATTTTTGGGTGGAATACAATACTTCACCTACTTACTATACGTAGTAGAGAAAGTAACAAAACTAAAATTGTTAAATTCATTACTCGTCGGTCACCACACACTCAATAGAGGTTAGGATCAACGACATGCTGTTTGAATAAATTGACAGCATTAAATTTCTGGCCTTCAGGTAAATAGATATTTGGATTGGAATGCTCACTTTAAGCATATCAAACGTAAGCTTAACCTCTCCTGCTATGCCATTCGAACACAGGTAAATATAGGCTCAATAGATATACCTAAATTATTATATTATGCATATTTTAGCTGTATCGTGGAACATGGTACTTTTTATATGTAGGCAATTCAGTAGAAAGTAAACGTATATTCCTTATGCAAAAGGTAATTGTAAATTTTCCGCACTCATAGTGGACACTCGTGCAAAGATATGATTAGAAGATTCGAGATATTAACCCTATCTTCAATGCATATATTCTCCATCTTAAAATTCTACGTATGCAATCGAGCCAGATCTGTAATAAACGTGGAAATTCATGAGATAAACGCCAGACAAAAGGGAAATATTCATGAAGAAGGGGAAAACGTTCTTCCTTCCAGAAAGGTCTATATTACGAAACCATTAATAGTATATTATAAAACAAGACCATACTTAAGACGCGAGTATGTTTATGAAACAAATGCTAGCAGTTTCATAGTTTTCATTGGAGTGTCGTAACACAATTATAGTCAAGTTGCATACAACTGTTTTATGTCAACCATATTATAATTACAAACTTTGAGTTTTTTAAAAAGACGTTACCTTGTTAACTGTACGTAATTAATTGCTGATCGGACGGAAGCACTGATGGCAGGACCTCGAGCGTGAATAGTGCAACAGATAGTAGCACTGTTAAGTGTACGTCGTATTTATTGATTTTTGCAGGTAACGTGAAAGCACCGCATATGAAGCAAAGGAAATAAATTGAACTTATTAGAATGTTAAAATTACAATAACCAGAATCCCAGTAGAATGTTTGAAGTTTGGATGCTGCTTTAAGTGTGTTAAAAGGTATGGGCGATAGGGGAGCTGAGTGCGCCGCCCAGTAAGATGATATCCTTAAGTATTACGGATACCATAACAGTTCGTTTACGTCGCATGTAATCAGAGTATTATAAAATGTTTAGGACTCTTCTCATTGAGCTTAAGAAAATATTTAAATTTTAATGCTTAAAACTGCTGTGAAAAGTACCTTTGCTCCAAGTCGCATTTATTCTGTAGATATTATTTGAATGAGAAGTTGTCCTGTTGGTAACACATATAGCTCTGTAAAACATATTTTATTGATTTTAATAACATATCATCCAATTCATGAGGCCTATCTTATAATTAATCGAATTATAAAATGTATATATGTATATTTTACGTACTGCAGATACGAGTATTGAAAATTAAACTGTCAAACAATGCTATACATCGAAAATCAATTATAAAATAATGATGAGACACACTGGCTATAAAAGCCCAGTGAAAATGTAAATTAAAGCGATGTATTTCATTTATATGTAGCAAAACTGTATTTATATATACATACGTAAGCTCTGTAACTGTAGGGAACTATTTGTACACTTTGTTGTTTCTTTAACTGTACATGCTTATTTAAACAAGTAACCAAATTGTACTTTTCTTGATCTGTTCTGTGTTCACTGGTTTCTATGGCTACAAACTGAACTTAAGGAATACATGTAATCCAAATCTAAATCTAGACAGTCCAATTTTCTGTTCTCCATGTTAAGTTGGGAATGGTCATAGGTTTATGGAATTTTAGTACGGTGATTTTCGTAATTTCTCTATTAGTGTTCTTTTAATTATTGCAATTAGCTGTATGAATCTGAAGAATTTCGTTTCTTCACCTATTGTTTTTTCTTACGTGAAGTAGCAGCCTAAATAATTGGAACTTAACTTATCTTTCAAAAGGCTGTCAGTGACTTTTTTTTTCTCTTAGATGTTTTTTCCTTTTAAGTCTTATTACTTTTGTTTTCTTTTTGCTTTCTCTACCAAGCACCTAGTAAGTAACAAGGTATTGTATTCCATCCAAATGTAGGAAATCGAGATATCACGGGAAATACATGTTTTGAGGCCGTTTAAATCCAAATAGAGCATTTTTAGAAAAATGTCTGTATGTGTGTGTGAACAGCATATCTCAAAAATGAAATGATGCATAAATACCAAACTCGAAATTTAGCTTTAGTATCTTCCAAAGGTGCAACACAAGCATTTTCAAGAAATTCCCTCCACACCAATCTACACTTTACATGGAATATTTTTAAAAAATTTAGATTTTCTAAGCAATGACTCTAGGGACTTTAAAATACCAAATATTAAAGATAAATAAAATGATAAATAAAATGTATATCTTGAATTTTCTGAGAATAACCTATGAATGCTTTATTCGGAAGGAATTTTCCATAATCCTATGTAACTAGCAAACGTTAAGCGATAGACGAAAAACGTATTACATAAAAAATGCGCATCTCTAAAGCACACGACGTGTTTCAAATACGTTTTTTGGGGCAATAGTCATTTCTGAGATATTAAAGATTCGAATTTTCCATTTCTGGTCATTCTCTTGAAGTCCTATCAACATTCAGTTGTATCGAATTTTAAGCCAGCTTATAGCGCCCCGTTCTTAAACATTTAAATATCGCTGTTCCCTTTGTGTCTATAACGAAATGTGTAATGTAGCTATTCTGCAAAAGTTTATTTGGATTAAAGTGTAGTACAGAGAAAAATGAGCTTTAATAAGAATAGCTAAGAAGAGCTAGAGGTAGAGGAAGTCCTTTGAATGTATCACATGACTTTTTTATATTTTTAATTATATTCGTGTACTGTTTTATTTAGTGTGAGCATTTCTCTTTGGAATTCAAAGGCAAATCATCCGTGAACAATACTATATTTAATATTTTTCACATTAAATTTTGAATTGCCTTGCGCTTTACATTTTCTATCGTTTTCCTAAAGTAAAATCTTTGTCTGACACTCTGCTTTACTCTTCATACTAAACATTTTGTCGAATGGACTGCTGCCATGTTTTGTTCTTCTCTCAGTGAAACGAAGTAGGCTATTAAGAATTGCAGAAAAAAATGCGACAACGCAGTGTTCCGTCTCCACATGGAGTTAATATGTAACTCTCAACCGTGAAGAGTTAAAGGTAAAGATCCATATCACGTGGGAACCCCCAGAACTGGGCCAGGGCACCGCGCGACAGCCAGTCGGTCCATTGTGCTTCCAACGTGACCCCTGGGAGAAAAGGATGAGGGTAGAGACCCGAAGGGCGGCTAGATCCGGATGCCAACGTGCGAGCATGGACGGTGTCACTAACATTTCCAGATAGAACGCACTCTCCCAGCTCACAAGCCACCAACCTCCAAGGTCCCCCGGAGCGGAGCTCCACGTTGAGGAGAAACCTAAGTGAGCGGTACCGCAGCGACGCCGGGAAAGAAACCTTTACAAAGCGCAAGCCACCGCCCAGCCGCAACCCGCTGAAAACCGTCGCCTGGTCCTACAACCCTGAAACAGATGACAAGGAAGATGAAGGGTACAGAAAATGACAGTAAGGAGAGTCATGGTAGAAGATGAACTACCCCAGCTTTCTCTTGGTGACCCGGGAAACCAGAAAAACCATGGGCTAGAATGGACGGCCGCCGGGGATCGATTCCGGGACCTCCCGAATGCGGGCCACAGACACAACCGCCTGAGCCATCACTTGAAGACAATGAGAAAGCTGACGAACTTGCAAAGCAAGGATCGACACAGCTGAAACCCAAACCAGAGCCACCTCTGGGCACACCTAAGTGATCTTTATTGGTTTCAAATTATTGAAGTTACTACACAAGTATTTAGTACATGCATATTTAAGATACAAGTATGGTGACAAAATAAACAACAAAAAAAGAAAAGAAAACAAAAACAACAAGATAAAGGAAAATAGAGATAAATTATCTTTGTCTAACTAACAAATTTGACCTAGATTTGCGCGCTTGAGCCAAGAAATTGCCCATGTTTTGCCAGTTCCTCTGGTCAGCCAGTAGATCCCAACATATCAGTCATTTTCTGTGCCCTCCAGCCTCCCAGTCTAACTCATGCCATTCCTGATCTTTCCTTTCTTCCTAAATTAAGTATATATGCCTCTTTACCCAATTCAATTTTATTTCATTTGCTAGACTTAGAGAAGGTTTACTTTTACAATCCGATTTATTTCCTGTTGGTTGAGTCTTGTTTTAACAGCTTTCCATATGTTTTTGTCATTTGTTTCATCTCTTTGCCATACTGATTCCATTCCTTATTCTCCTCAAACCCCTTTCCAAATCAACTCCCAAAACTTAGGAGACATTTGGATTTATAACATTTGGATCGTAATGTGGAGTTATCCCCCTGCATCAGCCTCAGCTAGTACTTCACTGCTCTTATTTTTCAGTATATTTTGTCTTCATAACATACCACTTCCCTCAATACCCTCGAATTTGATGTGCCTTGCGAAACTCCAAGAACTCGTTTCCAAAATGCTGCCTGTGTTTTATTTACATGCTCTGATCTTTCCTATCCCCAGATTTCACTTCGGTATAACAAGGTCGAACTTATCAGAGTTATACATCTTTTCTAATCTGTCTACAGGTACATCCGGTATCCGCGAGAAGGTACGTAATAATTCTTTTAACTGCCCTCGTTTTTTATAGCTAGTTACTGATAGATGTTTGTTTCATTTTCCTCTCATATTAAACATTACTCCTAATTAGGAGAAATGTTTAACGTTTTGTAGTTCTAGTCCCTTGTAATGGCATCCCTGTCGTACACATAGCCATTTTTGAAAGCCATTGTTTACGTTTTATTAATGTTTACCACCAAGCCCCAATGTTTACAATATTCTTCTAACCTGTTTAGTGTTTCATTAGAGCGGTTATAACAAACTGGTGTAAAAAACAATACTGTTTAACCTGGAAGAAGATTCCAGATATATAGCATGGGAAATTGTTTATCAAAGAACCATGCAAACCTTTAACTGACAGACTGCTTAAATGTAGTAAGTCTCGGTTAAAAACAACAGTAGTCTTTGCCACTGGGCATGCACCGTGAGGCAGTGTTTTTAACATTTCAGTCTAATTATATAATATGTAAATTCAATAACAGCCCGCCTTAAAGCAATATGTGTATGTAAGAATATATAAAAAGTATATTACAGTCCTTGTAAAGGTTTATATTACATGTACATGTTCAATAATGTTATGTGAATGCTTACGCAATCTATTAATGTAGGAGCTGTGAGAAATAGGTCAAAAGTTGCTAACAATGAAGTAACCTTGAGGCAATAATCAATTTGAAGGTTTAAATGCTACTAGTCATTATTGGAGCAACAATAATGTAAATTTTGAGACAGTTTAATAAATAGCCAATCAACAACCAGAAAAAGCTTTAATTAAATGAAGGTGTTCTATTGGAGTAGGATTAGCCAATCAGAGACTTGATATACAGAAGTTTACAAGTTTAGGCGTTTGAAATATTCAGTTGCCTGCAAACAGTGTTCCTAAACGGACGCAAGACACGTCCTCGAAGTATAATATGTATTTGGGTGAGACGAAAATAGTTTACGTATTAAAAAGTGCAAGTATTTAATAAAAACATCTCACAGCTCTCTCTCTCTCTCTCTCTCTCTCTCTCTCTATATATATATATATATATATATATATATATCAGTGAAGTGTTATTTAAATCGTATCAAGCATTAATAAAAGAAGTGAAGTGAAATTATAATCTGTGTTAAGCCTACACAACCCTGCTAAGAGAAACGTTTCTCTACAATAATACTGACGCAGCCGAGGCAAACATAAATATTTAATACTCAAAGAAACAGTCAAATTACAATGTTAATATTTTTAAAAAAAATTGGGGCAAAGGCTACTGGGTACCATACGTGCGGTTGCAACTACTACAAGTTCGGCTCCCCAACAGTCGAAATATAATACATCTTCAAACTGACTTTCCATACGTAGCAGCTACCAAACCTTCTACTTCAACCGGTGAGAAAGTACCTAGACATAATAGGAAGGTTTCAGGGCAACACGGACTGTAGACTCTGCAGGTCTGAAACTGAAACAGCCTTACCATACATTATGCTGCTGTGAAGCCTTAGTATCAAGGGGATATAAGATCTTTGGGAAACTTTTTATGGAACCAGAGTACTACTACCCCAACTACACTATTGGGTCTGTGTAATCTGGTGAGGGACACCGGACTAGTGTGAAGGGGTAGCAATCATTACAGGGTTAGTACAATAAACCTTCAGGCTGCAGTGCAACCGTGGGTTTTGTAGACGGGTCCTAGTCCACAAAAAATAAATAAAAAAATAAAACTCTGCACTACTCTCTCGGAGGATATTACTAATACTTTAAGAGATTATATTTCCACATTAAAACACACGGGAAATTAAACATGTACAAATTAGAGGAGAGAGTGAACAACAGGCATTGTCAGTGTTTTCAAAACCGAGAAAGAATGGGCGGTAATAGACTCACTAAACAAGTACTTCAGTATAAACCAGAGGGTTGGCATGCAATTGAACGACCCAGAAATAGATGGGAGGATATCAATGCGTCGGAACAGGATTTATAGCCTAGCCCTGCAGCGCAAGAAGAATACATAAAAAGTTCTACTATGCTAAATGCTTGTAAGTTTTCGTACATCAGCACAAGTTAAAAAGAAGAACATAAAAGAACCTGATGTGTTGTTAATATTTTTTTCAAAACGTTTATTCTCCATCTACTTCATTTTAATGGAGATAAACGTTTGCAGAAATTATCTTATTGTTAATTCTCCTGTAGATGCAAGGGGAATATGAGCTGGTTGATATGTGGACCATTCCATTCTCTTTGCATGTGCAGATTATAAAACACAAACAAACGAATAACAAATTCCCACTTGAGAAAAAGTATAAATATTGAAATTTTCATGGAATTTTGGAATACTTATGGCATAAATTGTGTGTTTTAATGAGATCTATATTTTTTGTGTTGTAAACGTTTTTGTCTATTTCTTATGGTTTACTAGTTACGCGAAAGTCATTCAGAATGAAGTGAACGTTTGGGGACATTCAAAGGAAATTTAAGATACACATTTTATTTTCCATAAGGATGTGTTAAAAATATGACATTTTAATCAAAATCGTTAGAGCTATTCGAAAAATGTTCCATGTAAAAGATAGTCTGGGGTGGGGGGATTTTCCTGAAAATCTTCGTGTCAATCCTTGAATGATACTAAACTCAAATACCAAGTTTGGTGTTTATCCGACTTTTCGGAGTTATGCTGTTCATACACACACACACACACACACAGACATGTATTCAGGGCACTTCAAAACAAGTATTTCGCTTCAAATCTCGGCATCGGATTTTTGAGTGGAATATAATACTTCCGCTACTCACTATACGCAGAGAAGGAAAAAATTATGTTTGTTAAATACACACATGAATTTCCTTACCCGTTCTTCACAAACTATTCTTACAAATCAAAAGAAAAATTGTTTGCAGAAAGGGGTTTCAGTTCAGTACATGTATCGTTGTGGGCACAGCGAAACGATGTCAAATTTTACAAAGCGAAATATTACTCACTGCTAACTTTGATCTTCCACTTTTTGCATGACCATAAATGGTGGCGACTTAACGCTTAAAAAAGGTATAAGATATTTTGAAAATGCAATCGCTAACAAAGAATATGTTGGAAATTTTTAATGACAAACATTTATTTGAAATAAATTGTGTTTTAAACAGATTATCTACATGTTCTTTGTAGCAAAGGTAATCCATTTTTAATGCTTTACTGGAATACAAAACTATTGAAAACGCATAACTTTCCAGAGTTTTTGCAGAAAATTCAAGTTATGCATTTTATTTGTCGTGCATATGTCTTAAAATATCTGATGTGTTACACTCACATGACTTTCTTTACTCTTGTAAAACTATTTTTACAAACGCTTATTCTCTGTATGCTTCATGTTAATCGAGATGTTAATCTTATTGCTAATTTTCTTGTAGATGCAAGGGGAATTGGTAGGCTTTAAGCGATAGTCAAATATTTTAAGAGCTGGTTGCTATGTGGAGCATTCCATTCTCTTTGCATTACCGGATAAAAAAATGAATAACGAATTTCCATTTGGGAAAAAGTATAACTAAATTTAAGAGAATAACTAGCAATATCTCGAAAATGGTTCACTCAACAACAAAAATGTATATAACATAAATTGTGTATTTTAACGCGATCTACATTTTTGTGCAGTAAAATCTTGTCTATCTCTTATGGTTTACGAATTATGCAAAAGTCGTTCACAATGAAGTATACTTTTCGAGACATTCCCAGAAAATTCAAGATATACATTTTATTTGTCATGAAAGTATCTTAAATATATAATATTTTAATCCAAATCGTTAGAGCCATTTTTGGGGAAGTTAAAATGTAAAGGGTAATCTGGGGTGGGAGGACTTTCTTGAAAACCTTCGTGTCGCATCTCTGGAAGATACTAAACCTAAATACCAAGTTTGGTGTTTATCCGACTGTTCGTTTCTGAGTTATGCTGTCACAGACACACAGACAGACACACACGGATATGTTTCCAAAAATGCTATTTTTGGATTCAGGGGGCCTCAAAACATATATTTCCGGTGAAATCTCGGTATCGAATTTTTGGGTGGAATACAATACTTCCCCTACTTATTATACGTAGTAGAGAAAGTAATAAAGCACACACAACACAAAGCACACACGAAGCTTTTATCACAACGTATGTTTCTGGTAAAATCTCTTTATCAAAACTCTTAGGTAGATTATATTTCCTAGGCTTATTGTAGATACGTAGTAGAGAAAGTAAAAGTTCAACCATTTGTGCAATTATACAAACTACTCACTCTAATTCTTCTTGGGCTTCTAGCCAGGTAAATGTATTCATTTTATCCTGAAGACGAGGAAGATGAAAACCTTCGAAACGTCAAACTGGCTAGAAGCCCGAGAACACTTTGAGTTATTATGGCAATAAGAAAGCTTCGCTTTTATTCTAAAACTTATTAGAAGGAAAATAATAAATTCCTCAATACCTGCAACCCTTATTCTTTATACAAATAACAAATATGATTTTTTTCTCAGATAGTTCATGATTATGATTATCTTTCATGTAAGACTATTATTAGTATCTTCGAGCTCCATTCAAATTAAGTTACTTGTCGGTCCATCCCTTATTATGTCGGCAGCAAATTATTTTATATTTCGGTTTATATTTTAAAATATTCAGTGGTATACGTTTATTTTCTAACAGTTTTTGTCTAAATTCGAATTTCGTTATTTTTCGATTCTTCCAATAAAGTATACACTACTACATATCATAAAAAAAACCATTTTATCTATATCTATTCTGCTTTCGAGAGCTTTCTCATTATCCGGCATTCCAACCCGTATAACAGAATTGGTACCACTAATACTTTGTTAAATTTAAACTGAGTTTCACTTGTTATTGCATGTTAATGCTCTGTTAATTGTCCCGAATATATTTCCTTTGTTGTATTAAGGCAAACTGATACTTACAAATAATTAAAATTCATTACATGCTCCGCTGTTTTATAATTATTTCAATTCTCAATAGTTATTTACCATAGAAAACCATGACTTTAGCTTTACTTTCTAATATTTTTAAGTTATATTTTGTGGCTGGTTTAAATTAAATACACTCTTTGTAGGGTAATTTTCAGATGATACTATTACTATTTGGTTATCTGCAAAGAGATGCGTGGTCAAATCCAGCGGTTGTGTTTTTAAATTTTGTAATTTGTCTACTAAAATGTTTCAATGAGGTGTACGAATACCTTCTGTGTGGGTGTTGTGTACTAATTGTAATTGTAGGTTATTTTTAGTGGCCTGAATATGATTTAAGTAAACAACAGTAAAGCTACTAATCTAGATTTCAGATTAGACACAAGAATTTCATAAAACATTACTCATATTGTAGAGGATTGTAAGATCATGTCAAAAATACCTAAACTAAGTTCAGATTAGCTTGAGGGAATTTATGTACTTAACATCTGAATCTAAAATCATACTTTAGAGTGGAAATCTGGGGAGAAGAGAGAGGGCAAGAAAATACTGATAAGATTCGCAGAACAACTTGCAAACTGGTAATGGGATTAATTAAAGCAGATGCTAATGGAGTAATCCTAGCTTAACTGGGAAGGCTTGGAAGGAATATGAAATATTGACTTTGGAAGCAATAAATATTCTCAGAGACTCTTAAGGGCATAAGAGGAATCAAAGAGCGGAGGAAATTGGAATAAATTAAAAAATAAAATAGTGCGAGAAATTGCATTAAGTGATGTAGATAGTCAGTAAACATTGCTTGAGGAATAAACTGAAACTAAAAACAATTCTATTTAAAAAGGGGAAATAGCCGTTAATAGAAAAATCTTTAAAAATATTATCGAACATTTAAAAAGGAGTATGTCAGAGAAGTTATACATACCAGAAGTTAAGAATTTAGTTATTAAGTCTATTAAAAGTCACAAAAGGGTTGCTTGTTGTGCACAACTATATAAAAGGTCATAAGTTTTACCTACAGAGCAAACTGAATAGAAGAAAAATATCCAATGTGATAGATATATATGACTTTTTTACCCTCTATCATTTGTTAGTGGGTATACAAATTATTTTTACTGAAGATTATTTTTCTACCAACAACATTTTAATCCAAATAAACCTTTGCAGAAATAGCTACATTACAAATTTAGTTATAGATACAAAGAGACCAGTGGCAGTCAAATGTTTAAGAACTGGACGCTATATGTTGGCCTTCAAATTCCATACTGTTACCATGCAATCGCGGGAAACAACTGAATGTTGAAAGGATTTTAAGAGAATGACATGGAAAGGAAAGATTCCAACCTTTAATAACGGATATCTCAAAGACGGCCTATGCCACAAAAAACCTATTCTAAATAAATTCTGTGTTAAAAAGAGAAATACATTTTTGTGTAGTACGCTTTCGTCTATCGCTTAAGATTTATCACTTATACAAGATTATACAAATTTTTCTTGCGAATGAAGAGAACTTCACAGGCTATTTCCAGAAAATTCGAGATATATATTTGTTATGTAAATATCTTTAATATATGGTGTTTTAATCAAAACTGTTTTAGAAACTAAAAAATTGTAAAAAACATTCCTTGTAAAGTGTAGTTTGGGGTGGCGCAATTTTGCTGAAAACCTTCGTGTCGCATCTTTGGAAGGTATTGAAACAAAATCCAAGTTAGGTATTTATCCGAGTGTTTATTTTTGAGTTATGCTGTTTACAGACACAGACGGACACACACTGATATATTTATAAAAATGCTTTATTTGGATTTAGCAACCTCAAAACATGTATTTCGGGTGACATTTCGGGATCGTATTTTTGGGTGGAATGCAATACTACTTCCCCTACTAACTGTCGATACGTAGTAGAAAACGTAACACATGGTAAAGGAAAAAAAACTATGCAACTAAACTTATCTTCTCAGCATCACAATGTCTAAGGTTACACTCAAAGAACATCCAGAATTTCCACATACAGATTATTTTTACTTTCTCTACTACCGAAATTTCACCGGAAATATATGCATTAAGACCGGCTGAATACAAAAAAGCATTTTTGGAAACATCTCCCTGTGTGTGTGTGTGTGTGTGTGTGTGTGTGTGTGTGTGTGTGTGTGTGTGTGTCTGTCCGTGTGTGTGTGTGTGTCTGTGAACAGCATAAATCCGAAACGAACAGCCGAATAAACACCAAACTTGGTATTTAGGTTCAGTATCTTACAGAGATGCGACACGAAGGTTTTCAAGAAAATCCCCCCTCCCCAGATTACCCTTTACATGGAACATTTTTCGAAAATTTTAATTTTCTCAAAATTGCTCTAACGATTTTGATTAAAATATATGTTTAAGATATTTTCATGACAAATGAAATGTATTGCGTCGGTATCCCAGCCTATTATTTCGACGTGGCTTCGTCTTGTAGCCCTTCTCGCTGTTACCCTGGCTAGATGGATCTCAGCGGTGATGTTTGCATGGACTCTGCCTATCATGACATTTGATAAGCTCGTCGATCTCAGTTGTGGCAATGGGAGCTTATAGAGGAATTGATTACACACTGGAACGTTTGCTTTAGGACTATTTATTATTACTTCCTCATTCTAACACTACATACTGTTCCTGTTCACATATCACCACTGTCTTCCCCTGTGTACTGCCTTCTCAACTCAACTGTCCGTCTTACACTGTGGACGGTCCTCTACTAAAAGTCAACGGTAAAACTGCCGTTATAATATTTGCCTCGCTCCATACATCCGGAGCGGAAACAAACAGAGTCATAAAACCTTTGCCTTTATTTTCTTACACAAAAGATACCGTTTTAGCTGCACCTGGAAACAGCATGTTTCTATCCTAACTGCAGCTTTCAAGACATTCTAAACCTAGTGAAACAGGAACATTATGTACACGACAAATATTACATTATACAAAAATTACTATTTACATTGTTTTCACATTGTACACTTATATAATTTATAGATTAAATTGAACACTGAATAAATTAGTACATAATAAAATTAATTCCGGCACATTCTGTCTCATAATGCCCCAATCGTGAATGTTAAAGAAAATTTTAAATCGTTGTTTCTTTCTTTACATTCTAACGATTCCTTCCTAAGCTAGACATTTATATCTTAATTTTAATACAAAATATTTTACTTCATCATCCATACAGCATTCCTTTTGACATTTCTAATATTTCACACACACATTGTTCTTTATTCACAACTTAATACCTCTGACATTTATTTCTCGCCCCAAATAACACTTATTGTTGTCCTTTTCTGTGTTACGTTACACTAATACTAGATTTTAACATGTCTATATGAGTAACAAGTAATATAAACAATATATTTATTATAAATTTATATTATATTCAATATCCCTAATATTCTATTTTATATACAATACAATGTTAAGCAATTTTGTCTTTATTTACACCTTTTTCAACCCTAGTTAGCAACCTAGTTGAGCAACCGTATTATACCTAACTGGCTTTCAGTTTTACTTCTCATTTACTGGTCCTTCTTCTTTCTTTTCTACCCGTTACTTTTCATTTTCCTCTATATTCATTAGTTGTTGCTCTTCCGATGGTTGTTTATATTTCTTCAACAAGGTTTTATGAAATCTTCCTAAGCTTTTTCCATTTTTAATATCAGCAATTTCAACAGTATCCGTACCAAATTTCTTGATGACTTCATACGGTCCCTTGTAATAGATCATTAATCTTTGGTTTTCCTTCTTTATTTTATTGGACAATGATTTATTACGCAATAGTACTTTATCACCAATCTGAATATTCCACTTAATTTCTTGCTGTTTAGCTTCGTGTCTCTCCTTCCTTCTTCTCGCCATTTTATTTATTTTCTCTAAAGCAATTCGAAATATTTCTTCTGCTTCCAATTGTTCATCGTCAACAGGGATAGTGATTGGTAACTTCACGTTCACTGTTTTCATGAGCTGTCCCTGAGCTATCTCTATAGGTTTGAATCCTGTTACATGGTTAGGAACTTCGTTCATCAAGGTTTCAATAGTCTGGATATACTTAAACCAAGTGTTATGTTTCTTGTGACACAATAATCTCAAGAAAACGCCTATATCCTTGATAGCTCTCTTGCTCGGGTTTGCTTTGGGATAATATTTAGAACAGTAATAATGTGTAATTCCTGCTCTCTTCACTTCTTCTGAAAACTTCCTTCCTCGGAATATCGTAGCATTGTCAGTAAGTAT
Organism: Deroplatys truncata; assembly: GCA_030765065.1. NCBI lineage: Eukaryota > Metazoa > Arthropoda > Insecta > Mantodea > Mantidae > Deroplatys > Deroplatys truncata. The sequence continues at coordinate 283,105,111 of CM060975.1, forward strand.
CGATTTAATCGATCCCTCTTGCGGAATGTATTGATATAGCAGCTTTCTTGCACATGCCTGACTGTTGGCTTTCTTTAATGGGTATATCTTCATATATTTGCTAAAAACATCATAACAGACTAAGATGTAGTTATAGCCAAACGATGAGGACGGGAGGGGTCCATGCAGATCCAGACAAATTAAATCTCTTGGATTTTTTCTAATTACAGAGTTAGTTTCAAATTGGTAATTAACATTTCTTTGTTTACACCGTTGACATAAGTTGCAGCAAGCAATTAATTTTCTTACTTTCTCTCTCGCTTTTGATATGTATACATTCTCTAACAGTGCTGCGGTAACTCTATCTGTTCCAGAGTGCAGTAAACTTTGATGAAAATCCATTATTATATTTCTTTCTAGCACGGGGGATTATAAACTTCCATTTCTTAACCAATCTTCCATGTTTTTTATATAGCAGACCATCATGCCTGACAATATTTTCCTCTCTCGCACTGCTAAGTTGAGGAGCTTTGTTTATTAATTCTTTTAACTTGCTATCCTCCTGCTGTAGCTTGGCTAAATTTTTAATATTTTTCTCAGTTTCCTTACTTAATTTTATATCTAACTGAAGCACGGTTACTTCCCTTTTTGGTTTTACTATTGTCTCTGGAATTCCCCTCCCAAAGTTGAGCCTTGATAATAGATCGCTAAAAGTATTCTGCTTCCCTGGGATGTGGATTATCTCAATGTCATAATTCATGATAGCATGCACATATCTAGATAGTTTTGTAGATGTTAATTTACATTTCCTTATAAAAGTAAGACTAATATGGTCCGAAAATACCTTCACATGCTGCTGGTATATGTATGTTCGGAATCGACTCAGTGCGAAGTGAAGTGCTCCTAATTCCAGTTCAGTAACTGAAGCGTTCCTCTCTATTGAATCGAGACCTCGTGAAGCGGTACTTATGACATGAATTTCATTCTCTGGACTTCTCTGGCAGAGAATGGTCCCAAAACCTCCTGTCGAAGCATCGACGTAGACTTCGTAAGCCCATCCATCACGTGGACGTTCAAGAAGTATTGTGGAAGCGAAGAGTTCCTGAACTCGTTCATAACAATTCTGTAGCTCATCGTTCCATGTCCATTTACGGTTCCTTTTAAGTAGTTCCCGTAAAGGAGCCGCCTCGGCTGCATACCTGGGGATAAATCCGCTAATATAATTCCGGATTCCAAAAATTCTGCGGAGTTGTTTAATATTTTTCGGTGCTGGAATTTTCCTTATAGCCTCAATTCTTTTAGGATCCGGTTTCATGCCATCTTTACCAATTATGAATCCAAGAAATTCAATTTCTTTAACTCCGAATTTTGATTTTTTTAGGTTCACTGTGAAACTACATTCTTTTAATCTTCTCAATACAAAATCTAAATTTCTTAGATGCTCATCGAAGTTTTCGGAGATAATGAGAAAATCATCGATGTAATTAACTAAGAAACTTATCTCTGAGTTCTTGAATACCTCATTTAATGCACGTAAAAATCCGCTGCTAGAGTTCTTTACACCAAAGGGTAATCTTTTGAAACGTAGGACTTTGCCTTCCATAATAAAAGAACAGTAATTGCGTACACTCTCATCTAATGGGATTTGCCAGTAGCTTTGGACCAAATCGATCGATGATATGTATCGTCCCCGCGATAACTTGGTAAGTATTTGATTAACACTTTCATTTTGAAAGTGATCCTGCTTCATATAACTGTTTAACTTCCTTGCATCGAGGGTAAGACGTAATGAAGTCGGAGATCCTCGCTTCAAAGTCCAACACAAAGGGCTTATAAAACTTGAGTCAGTTTCCTCCAGGATGTCGTCTTTTATCATATCATCAATTACCTTTTTAGCTTGTTGTCTCAGACTAATCGGTAGATTATTATATTGGTGGCAAAAAGGTTTAATTCCGTCAACTTGAAATTTGTGCGTATAAATATTGCATTTTCCGGGAATATCTGAGAATACTTCTGCGTTGTCATTTAACATTATCCTCAATTGCTCCTTTTGTTTACTATTTAGGCCGTTGGCATCCTTGCACTTCAGAAGAATTTCTTCCTTTGTGTCATCATTTTTCCGTGGCTGGGTTATACCTGGGCTCACTACCTGGAAATCGGTCGGTATAGCTGTCCCTTCCTGAATAAACAGGTCTGTCTGTCCGTTTTCTTCTACAGTACGCATACTTACTATCTCGCTGTTGTCAATCATTATTTTCTGTACAAAGAGTTCCGAGTCAACAAGTTCCATTTCTTCAGGCGTGCGTTCAATTGGAATAATTTGTTTCTTAATGAAAGGAGGACTTAAAATGAGATCTTCCTTTTGAATAAAAGCACTATGCTTTTCAAAATCAATCCTAACTCTATATTCCTCTAAGAAATCACAACCAAGTATAATATCACTATTTAAATTATTTACAACTAAGAACATTATTTCAAAGATTTCTTCCTCAATGTTTACTGTTATCAAACATTGCCTCTTTATTATTTGGCAGATTTTCCAACTGTGACCCTACATATTAGATTAGATGTAGGAAGGCTCATTATTTGTATTCCATTGTTAATTAATTGCATGTATAGTCTTGTTGAGCATACACATTAGTAGCGCCTGAATTCAAAATTGCGGGTAACACATTTTCACATATTTTAATAGATATTAATGGGACTTCAGAGTCGTCGGATTTATTATTTTCAATTTCAATTTCCCCGGTTCTTACTTCCATCGGTTCTTTTGTTGCGGGATATCTCACGAACTGATTCTGTGTGACGCATCTGTGATCCCTAACCATTACGTCACAATCTAGTTTAACTGACTGGTATTACTATCCATGTGAGGGCGGCCATCTTGAACAGGTGCTACTGTGATTTCCTGTCTGCCATCACGTTGATTTTGAACTGGTTGCATTCTTCCACGGTTGTTTGTTGTTCGTACTGATCTACTGTTCGTACGTATCCAGATCTCCAGTTATTTGTATGCCCCCTTGAATTGTGTGAAAATTCGTTTCGGCCACGAAATCTTTGCCTTGGAGAAAATCTATTCTCGAATTGCATGAAGTTTATGCGTTCATGGCGATCTGTTCGGTTATCTACTCGATTTCCATGCTGGAACTGAGGGATCTGAGTTTCATATCTGTTACGAGGTCTGTTTTCTCTCCCTGATTGTCCCCTACGTTCTTGGTGATTATTGTTTCGGCTGAAGTTCGAGTTATGTTGCGTATTTTCCCAAGAATTTGAAGATTCAGTTTCTTGACTTTCTAATGCAGAAACCTGGTCTACCATTTCAATTAACGTTTTAGGCTTCGCGACCAACAAAGAACGTTGAATATGAATTGGAAAATGCTTTGCCATCATATCCATGAGATCTACTTCCGGTACAGGAGGTCTTAAGTATTTAATATACCTTGCATTATGCAAAAGGTAATCTGCCATGCTCATATTATCTCTGGGAGAATAGTAACCATAGCACAGTTTTACTCTTAATTCTTGTTGTTTGCTCGCGCTCCAATATCTATTGAGGAACAGATGTTTAAAATATTCAAAATTATTTTCAGGACCCATCGCGATCATTATCCAATTCAAAGTATGTCGGTCCACGCATTTTCGAGTTATCATCTTTAATCCCTCTGGAACATTTTTAAGTCTAAAGTATTCTTGTAATTGCTCTAGGAAGTAAATTGGTGAGTCGTCATTGGCGTCCAAAAAAGTAGGTAGAGGTAGGTCACTCAACACGTTGCTATTATAAGATTGCATACCGGAATCTATTGTTTGACCTAAGGTCCCTGAAATTACATTGTTAGATTCAGAACTTTGAATGGCACCCCCTGTTGCTTCACTAACATTGTTGGAAAATACAGAAGAGGTTTCTCTACGTCCATTACCTTCACTATTAAATACATTGGAGACATTATTGTTCATAGAACTACTGTTATTATTTACATGCATACTATTAATTTTATGTAGTAACACATCAACAGCTTTTTGTGTGTTCTGACAATTTGCATTCTGTTTCTTAATTTCCTCTGCCAACTTGTCATTTATATCTTTTACTTGACTTAAAATCTCATCATTAGTACTATGCATTTTCTCACATATTTCCTCACGAACTGAATGCAATTTATCATTCCACCTCTGCATACTTTCTACCTGTTGAGCACTTATCTTTTCTTCCACCTGTTTTACACTATTGGTAATATTTACATGCATTTTATTTACTTCTTCCCCGACTTTATTTATCTCTACTTCTTGTTTCGACATTAGCTTATCTACCCTTTCTGATTGTTTCCCTATCTCTTTAGATATTTTGTTTTCCCTATCTTTAGCTTCCTTTCTAACCTGATTAACTTCTCCTTGGATTTTAATATTAATTGTTTCCATTTGTCCTTTAAGCCTCTCTTTCATTTCACATATTTCTTGGTTCACCTTTTGGCTGATTTCCCCTCTTAAGTTCTGAAGATCACTACTTTGCTTGTCAATTTTCTGATTTAGTTGCTTCATTTCCCCACTCAATTTCTGACTTATTTCCCCTTTAATGTCTTTCATTTCACTACTTATTTGCTTCATCATGAACATAAGTATCTCGAAATTACTCTGTTCTAAGTTTTGTGTGGAGGGTTGAGCATTATTTTCTACCTGACTGACATCTACTCTATCTACCTGCTCTGGACTGGGGTTTCTGTGAATGTTTACGTTTGAAAGTGGGTCACTGAACCTATCATCTGGGCTTTCTTCTAAATTCACCTCTGTAGAAATGCTACTCAAGGGCATATTTACTACTTCCGTTTGATCGTATCCAACTTCCATATCAGGTTCTGAATAGCTCTCCCTATCCTCCTGACTTTTCTCAAAATTCTCACCCTTATCAGACATTTTCCTACGTATTACCTTATTATTACGTAATAACATAGATTATATAGCACTATTACTAGATTTACAATTTAACATGAATATTAATCTGACCTTTTTTTTGTTCTTTCTTTCTTCTTGCAGTATATTGTAGCGGTTTTTATTCTCTTGATATGATTTTCTTTTCTTAATTTTATGCCCCTTCCTTCCTAAGGCACATTCACTACTCTGCACATATCACAACACTGCACTAAATATTTCCACAAGATTCTTCTTTTCGCTTCACGCTGTCTTCGCTGTGCTCCTCTCCTCTGCTCGCTGTCTTGGTGTCATCTTCTTCTTTCTTTCCCGCGTCTCCTAATTCCTTTTTGATGATTCCTATTCTCTCCTCATTTGCCTCATTCAAGCCCCACCAGGTTGGGCGCCATTTATGCGTCGGTATCCCTGCCTATTATTTCGACGTGGCTTCGTCTTGTAGTCCTTCTCGCTGTTACCCTGGCTAGATGGATCTCAGCGGTGATGTTTGCATGGACTCTGCCTATCATGACATTTGATAAGCTCGTCGATCTCAGTTGTGGCAATGGGAGCTTATAGAGGAATTGATTACACACTGGAACGTTTGCTTTAGGACTATTTATTATTACTTCCTCATTCTAACACTACATACTGTTCCTGTTCACATATCACCACTGTCTTCCCCTGTGTACTGCCTTCTCAACTCAACTGTCCGTCTTACACTGTGGACGGTCCTCTACTAAAAGTCAACGGTAAAACTGCCGTTATAATATTTGCCTCGCTCCATACATCCGGAGCGGAAACAAACAGAGTCATAAAACATTTTCCTTTATTTTCTTACACAAAAGATACCGTTTTAGCTGCACCTGGAAACAGCATGTTTCTATCCTAACTGCAGCTTTCAAGACATTCTAAACCTAGTGAAACAGGAACATTATGTACACGACAAATATTACATTATACAAAAATTACTATTTACATTGTTTTCACATTGTACACTTATATAATTTATAGATTAAATTGAACACTGAATAAATAAGTACATAATAAAATTAATTCCGGCACATTCTGTCTCAGTATATCTCAAATTTCTGGGAATGTCTTCAAAAGTATCCTTCATTGTGAACGACTTCTGCATAGCTGGTAAACCGTAAGAGATAGACAAAATTTTACTACACAAAAATGTAGATCGCATTAAAAAGCACAGTTTATGCCATATATATTTTTTTCACTGAGTGAACCGTTTTCGAGATATTGCTTGTTATTCCCTTAAATTTTCCAGTATACGTTTTCTCAGTTGGGAATTCGTTATTCATTCTTTCTTGTCTTGGATATGTAATGTGTATCAATCTGTGGCAAAGAGAATGGTGCTGCACATAGCAACCAGCTATTAAGATTAATGTCTATGCTTAAAGGCTACTGTATTTCTATATTGCCCTTGTAAATAAATATTCCTCTTACGTCTACAGAAAATTAGCAATAAGATAGAGTCTGGAAATGTTTATCTCGATTAATATGAAGTAGATAGAGAATAAGCGTTTGTAAAAATGGTTTGTACAAGAGTAGAGAAAGTCATGTGAGTGTAACGCCTCAGATTTTTATTTTATGTCCTGGACATGCAAAGAGAATGGAATACGCCACATAGCAACCAGCTCTTAAAAGATTTGACTATCGCTTAAAACCTACCATATTCCCCTTGACTCTACAAGAAAATTAGCAATAAGATTAACATCTGGATTAACACGAAGCATATGGAGAATAAACGTTTGTAAAAATAGTTTGTACAATAGTAGAGAAAGTCATGTGAGTGTAACACATCAGACTTTTCTTTCGTTTTCAAAATATCCGAATTTTTGCTGTGAAAGCAAGACTTCAATTCGATTTCCGTAGGACCAGCCGCTCTCACCTTCGACTTTTTCGCCAGTTTTCCTGATTGGTAGCTGCATACTGGGGTGGATCATATAACGCCGTAATTTTTCTTTTCCCCATTTCTCCCATGTCATTCAATTTCTTATTCGGGTCAAAGATCAGGCGAGTGGGCGGTGTGAGGCGTAAGGAGGTGAAGTTTGCTTTTTGGAACTCGTAACATCCTGATAACTACAACCATACACATTGTATACTTACTTAATTGACCTTTCGTCCCTCTCTTGTCGTAGAAAATTAAGAGAGGCTGATTTCGTTGGTTTTATGCAAAACCTTTAAGCTCTAAATATTATTGGTTAAATGTACACGTATCACAAATATATATTCTATCAAAATCTTTGGTAGATTTTTTGAGAAAATAAAGCACAAGGCATTGTTTCATATAAGTATGGTTTGCTTTGCATTCTTAAAAGCGCTTGGCTTATGCATATGTGAGATGCATATCCAACTTCTCATTTTTGAGTTTCTTACCCTCTCTCTTACACACACACACACACACACACACACACACACAATTAAATTAGTACATTTTTTGTTTTTAAGAGTCTGAGAAATAAATAAAAAGAAAGGTTAAAGAGCGCAGCTATTTGAAATTTATTTTAAAACTCGTTCTTAACTGCCACCTGTATAGTTGTCGAAATATCTTTTCTCAAAATTGAAAATAGATAAAATCTTATGTGTTATATTCGCATGACTTTCTCTAACCACCATCGTTACTCTAAGCAGTTTGTGTTAATCGTGATAAACATTTGCAGAAATGACTTCATTATACATTTCGTTTTCGGCACAGGAGGCTTAAGCGATAGCCAAATTTTTAAAAAGCGGGTAGCTATACGCTATCTTTGAAATTCCATATTTTTGTATGACATGACGAGAAGCAAAAGAGTGCTGATGTAGCATTTAATGTATTATAAAGCATTAAAAATTCAGACGAATAGCATCAATTGTATCGAAAATGTTTAATTTAACGAACGTTAATTTGACATTTTGTGTTTTTTTACGAAATCCAGAAATGTAGTAAGTTATGTGTGTTTTATGGTTTACATTTATATAAGGTTATACAAAATTCCTTCAAAATGAAGAGGACTTAACAGGCCTGTTCCTAGAATGTTCAAGATGTGGGTGAATTTTGTCATGCAGGTATCTTAAGCATATGGTGTTTTGATCCAAATGTTTAGATCCACTTTTATAATTAAAAAACGGAAAATATTTTTTCGTTGCAGAAGATAGTTTGGAGTAGACGGAGATTATTTTGAAAATATTCATGTCACATCCTTAGAAGATGCCGAGTTTAAAAACCAAGTTCACAGACAGCACATAGACACACACAAGGGCCCTGTTTACAAAAAAATACATTTTTGTGAATTCAAACGTGTATTCTCGGTGAAAGGTCTACATCGAACTTATGGATGAAAGGGAATACTTTCTCTACCAACCATAAGTAGAAGATACGGAAATTTGTCCGTGAGAAAATAATCTCGGAATGTAAATCGACTTTATGTATGCAAGCAAACTAATTTTTATAAGTGTCAAGCTTTTGCAAATAATGCGATATCAAAGGACAGGCGGTGAGGTAGTGTATATAATTTCTTCCAACAAATGTGACTATGTGAAGGAGATCCTCTCTGTTGCGTAATGTTTGACCTACCGTACCTAGGAATACGAACAAAAGATCTACAGAGGAAAAAAATTAAGTATGGCCTGCGCGCGGGAAGCTCCCGCCGGTGTGAGCGCATGTTAGCCTGTTTACCTGGTCGTCTGGGTGGGGCTTTCTGCCGGCCCTTCAGAACAATGGCCCGTGCAACATACTCATGTGCCTCTTCTTTTGGCAATTTCTGTTCGAAGGTTTCTTTTGGCAGGTTCTAGTAGCCTCACTTTCGAGAACGTTCCGCTTTGTGTGTCGGGTCTGTATAAGGGGATACTACCGCCTTGTTTGACAATTAAGAAGTTGAGTTTGGAAGTTAAAAAGTGGACAGTTAAGGGTGACAGTTCGGTGTGCAGTTCAATTGTGAGTTGTAATCCGACGGTTTAGTTGTGTTCTGTTCTGAGTTTGTGCAAAAAGGGACTCAAGTGTTACGTGTTGTGCTACGCTAAGCGTCTAAGTGATAAATAAAGTTTGTTTCATAACAATTGTTACAGTATTACAGTAGAACCCCGCTTAACCGAACTAAAGGGGATATTTTTTGGATAATCGATGGTGAATTTAAGCGGCGAAGGGAAGAAAATAATTGTATGCTAACTGAGGAAAATAATTTTAATAGAAAATTACTGCTGTATAGGTATTCAAATATTCGTTACAGTACTTAAAAAGGCTTTTCCATAAAATCAGTATTTTTTTTCTGAACTTCCTTCTCGCGACGTGTGCCTGCAGATATATCACAACAACTTTGATAAGTATTGCATCTGTTGGTTTTGTCCTACAAAACGCAATTCAACCTAAAAACAAAAAGTATTGCGTTACTGATGGTGCCATAATTCAGTATTTCCTCTTAAGATTTAAATACGAATTTGCTCTTTCTTACTTCTAATGCTTTGAATCTCTCTTCCGCTTACACTCTGTAGCTAACGGCTTCAAGTTTCTGTTCAATACTTATTACGAGCATAACACGCTTTCTTTTCGCTAACATCTTAATACAAATAAACCACACTGACCAACATGAACAGTAACATGGACCACAGCATTGAATGCGTGTGCAAGCAGTTAATGCTTGTTATAACGGTGAAATATTTCTTGGACCCTAGGGTAGCGCGGGAGGATTAACCGCATTCAATGCCAAGTACTTATATTAGAATTTAGGTTTGGGGCAAAAGAACATTGCCAATTGTCGCAGCATCGTTGCCATGCAAATTCGTGCATCTCGTATTTTTTCTTCGTTCTTTCTTATGTATATATTTCTTACTTTCTCTACTACGTATAGTAAATAGGGGAAGTATTGTATTCCCAAAAATTCGATACCGAGATTTCACCGGAAATATATGTTTCGAGACCCCTGAATTAAAAAAAATTATTTTTGGAAACATGTCCGTGTGTATGTCTGCGTGTCTGTCTGTCTGTGAACAGCATAACTCAGAAACGAGCAGTCGGATAAACACCAAACTTGGTATATAGGTTCAGTATCTTCCAGAGATGCGACCCGAAGGTTTTCAAGAAAATCCCCCCAACCCAGATTACCCTTTACATGGAACATTTTTTCGAAAATTTTAATTTTCTCAAAAATGGCTCTAATGATTTTGATTAAAATATCATATGTTTAAGATATTGTCATGAGAAATGAAATGTATATCTCGAATTTTCTGGGAATGTCTCCAAAATTATTCTTTATTGCGAACGAATTTTGCATAACTGGCAAACCATAAGATATAGACAAAATTTTACTATACAAAAAATGTAGATCGCGTTAAAATACACAATTTATGTCATATACATTTTTGTTGTTGAGTGAACCATTTTCGAGATGTTGCTTGTTATTCCCTTAAATTTTTCAATACTTCTACTTTTTCTCAAATGGGAATTCGTTATTCATTTTTTTTTGTCCTGGTAATGCAACGAGAATGGAATGCGCCACATAACAACCAGGTCTTAAAAAAATTCACTATCGCTTAAAGCCTACCATATTCCCCTTGAACTTACAAGAAAATTAGCAATAAGATTAACATCTCGATTAACATGAAGCTTATGGAGAATAAGCGTTTGTAAAAATAGTTTGTACAAGAGTAGAGAAAGTCATGTGAGCGTAACACGTCAGATTTTTTTTAGCATTGTATTTAATATTTTCGTTAACGTGGAAAAGACATACAGATTAAAGTATAAGATATTTCAAAAGCAATCCAAAATCTATGCATGAAAGTTGAAGATACCGCAACCATGTTTTTAAATGGACCTTTCCGGATATGGATATGGGCATATTGCTAAGAAGCAATGGCTCTGCTTTTAAGGCTACTTGATACTGAATTGTCAAAAAAGTCGAAGAAATATCAAAATTTAAAAGTTTCTACCAAAAAAAAAAAAATCATCTAGCATTGCAGAATCTGCTTTTGCACTTCTGACCGTTTAAATGCCCAAACGCTAGCAAAAAACTTCTCTTTTTAAATGTGCTGCTTCTCAGTTTTACATCGCTAGCTTTACGTTAGAAGTAACGCGAGAGATAGACAAAATTAAAAGGCGTAGCAGTCAGTTCATTAGTATTATATTTCGTTTTTCTGAATTGCTTTCTCTACTAATTACCTATAGTAAGTAGAGGAAGTTTTATATTCCACTCAAAAATTCGATATCGACATTTCACCGGAGATGCAAGTTTTAAGATCCCTGCATCAAAAGAAACATTTTTAGAAAAAAAATCCGTGTGTGTTCTGTTAACAACATAACTCAAAAACAAAAAGGCGTGTTAAATGACAAAGTAACATTTAAGTTCAGTGGCCTCCAAGGATGCAACACGAAGATTTTCAAAAGCTCCTGCACTCCAAACTACCCTCTACGTGGAAAATGTTTCGTTATTTTTTTATTTTCTCTAGTGGCTCTAACGACTTCGGTTAGAATATCATAAGTTTAAGCTAATTTCATGACAAATAAAACGTATGTGGAATTTTCTCGGAATAGCCTGTGAGGTTCTCTTAATTTTAAATGACTTTCCCATAACTGATAACCGTAAGAGAAGGACAAGATCTTTCTACATAAAAAAGTAGATATCGTTAAAGCACACAATTTATGTCAAATAAAATTTGTGACGTTGACAGTTTCCGAGGTATTCTTTATTACTGGTTTGAATTTCGAATACTTATACTTTTCTCAAATGAAATGTCGTTATTTGTTTCTCGTGATCATGCAAAGAGTACGGAATTTCAAAGTTATGACATATCGACCAGCTCTCAAAAAATTTGATTAACGTTTAAGCCTATTGTGTTCCCATAATGCCATTACCTACAAGGAAATGTGTAATAGAACAGTTTATCCAACAGTTTATCTGGATTAATATGAAATATAGGAATAAGGTTTTGTAATAGTTTATTCAGGAATGGGCAGAGAAAATGTTGTGAATGTAACATATAAGATTTGTAAAATAAACACTTTTATTACATGAGTAGCGTTCTTGCTTCTTATTTCTAGAGATAGATATATAGATTAACGTAACAGTTATTTTGAAATGGTTTCAAGAATAAAATTGTTAAAAAAAATGCAATAACCCTAGGTACAATTAAAACAGTTCCAATCTAGCTAGCCTATAACTGTGCACTAATGTGTTTATTCTAGTGTTTTATAATTAAATTAAATTGAGTTTTATTTATGGGCGCTCTTTAACTACTTTGGTCCTTAGCGTCCCATTCTATATTGGGCGTGAAAGACCGGCAATTTTGCTCAGAGGCCTCCTTATCAGTCTTGACGTTCTTTTACGTGCCATAAATCTACGACACGGGAGCACCAACTTTACTTCCCTTCCAAAGGAAGCCATTCTAAGGATTTTTACGCCCGAAAAAAATCCATCGCCAACCACCGGGTTTGAAGACATTATGAACTAGAAGCTAGCACGGTACCACTAGTCCACGAAGGACGATAGTGTTTCATAATCGGTTCTAAGTGTACATATGTGATCAAATTATTATTAGACTGAACATTCTCATTCGCCTAATTCTTGAAAATATATTTATATGAATTATTTTAGTTAAAACATTATTAAATACGAAAAAGTAGTATTAGATCTTAGTTTTAGGATATTGCTTTTAGCTTGATAATGTTTAAACTTTTGGCGTATTTGGATTAATGTCTTGCAAAATTACTTAGCATTGTATCTTTGCTAAACGTTTACTAGTGTTTCAATGACGGAAGTGTTTATAGAAATGTGATCTTCAGGAATAACTTTAAGATGATTAATGTAAGCCTTGCTGCCCGTCATTATGGTTTTGATGAATCATGCAAACTTTTGAAAAATCAATCCTTTATAATGTGGCCTTTAATAAAGGGCTGTTTTATTTTGTTTCTTCATTCATGTTTCCAGAGTGATCAACAATTAAGTGTTTAAACACCTAAATGTGGCAACAATGAGTATTCATTTCAAAAGATGCTAGCTATGTTTTTATTAGTATTGTTTAACGCCCGTTCTTATTGCACAGGCGGTGAACAATGAGGATAATGAAATGAAATGATAATTGGGCAGGAAATCGGGGAATAATCTACAAAGAGCAGTATATAGATTAAGCCAAAATGCAATGCATTACAACTTAACTATAACTATAAATAAAACAAAGGCAATGGCTTTTAAAGGGAAGAATCCCATTAAATCAAAGATACTAATAAGTGGTAAAATATCAGAATAGGTATCCCACTTCTATTACCTAGGATGTGACATTAGTTTTAAATTTGACAAAGGCATTGAGATGAAAGTTAATAGGTTTCAAACCATTTGGGGAACGATCAGAAGAACTCTGGGAAGAAAAACTAGGAAAGAAACACAAATTTAGTTCTATAAGATTATTGCTATACCTACTGTATTATATGGTTTCGAGTCGTGAACAATAACAAGAAGAGAGAGGTCACTATTTAGTCCGCCGAAATGAAAATTTTGAGGTATGTAAGATGATGCACTAGAGCTGATAAAATAAGAAATGAAACAAATAGATCATATTTGAATATTGTATCAGTAAACGATAAGATTGATAAAAATAAAAGACATTGGAAAGAACATGTTGATAGAATGGCAGTGATAGAATACCAAAAACTCTTATGTGTTACACTCACATGACTTTCTCTACTCTTGTACAAACTATTTTTACAAACGCTTATTCTCCATATGCTTCATGTTAATCCTATTGCTAATTTTCTTGTAAATGCAAGGGGAATTGCTATGCTTTAGGCGATAGTCAAATATTTTAAGAGGTGATTGCTTTGTGGGATGTATTACATTCTCTTGGCATTACCAGCACAAAAAAATGAATAACGAATTTGAGAAAAAGTATAAGTATTGGAAAATTTAAGGGAATAACAAGCAATACCTCGAAAATATTTCACCCAACAAAAAAATGTATGACATAAGTTGTTTATTTTAACACGATCTACATTTTTTGTGTAGTAAAATTTTGTCTATCTCTTATGGTTTAACAGTTATGCAAAAGTCGTTCACAATGAAGAATATTTTTGAAAGACATTCCAGAAAATTCGAGATATACATTTCATTTGGCATGAAAATATCTTAAACATATGATATTTTAATCAAAATCGTTAGAGCCATTTTTGAGACAAACTTTTCGAAGAAAGTTCCATGTAAAGGGTAATCTGGGGTGGGGAGATTTTCCTGAAACCTTCATTTTGCATCTCTGGAAGATACTGAACCTAAATACCAAGTTTGGTGTTTATCCGACTATTCGTTTCTGAGTTATGGTGTTCACACACACACGGACATGTTTTCAAAAATGCTTTTGTTGGATTCAGGAGGTCTCAAAGCATGTATTTCCGGTGAAATCTCGGTATCGAAATTTTGGGTGGAATACAATACTTCCCCTACTTACTATACGTAGTAGGGAAAGTAAAAAGAAAATGAATTACCAACCGACAGGGAGGAGAAGTTTAGGAAGACCACGCAAGAGATGGCTAAAGAGACCGGGACAGGTAATATCACCTAATCCTTGAAAGGAGAAGAAGACAAATAAATCAGGGATGGAAACGTTTCAGGTCTAAGTTTAAGGCATTTGCCGGTTATCAAGACTGAGGAAACCTGGTAAACACCTCAGTCAAGGTGGACGGTCCTGGTGTGATTTGAACCTAATGTGATAGGTAGTAATTTACCAGGTTTAGTATGATAATTTGGACACGTCTGTACATTGCCTGCATTCTGTTTAATTGTAGTTTAATAGATGCGAGACAACATATAATGATTGGGATCAATTGAACTGATAGAAGACGGCTACTACGACGACTGATTCCAGAATTACTGACTTATACGATTAATAATTTTATAAAGACATGATGGGAAAATAGATAAATAATTGCAATAAATAATTTCCATATATTAAGATCAATGCATAATATAAGAAGAATGACTTACTATTCTAACAGTGGAATACAAAGTCATTAACAGGCAAATTACTGTTGAGGGAAAGCAGTTAGAAGTCAGAGCAGCTAAGGGAGTTAGGAGTACCGGTGAACTCAGTCAACAAGAAATCCATTAATTCGAGCTTCAGGTAAGAATGTACGTTGTGAAATCAGAGACGTACAGTTCTGAAAATTATAAAGGTAAAGAATTCTTAGAATTTAGCAAGTCAAAGAATAAAACTTATGTTTCAGATGCGAATAAAAGGGTTAAGATTTGGCAACGTATAACCTAGGAACTTTGGTAGAGTAGTAATGAAGAAGGCGGAACTTTAAGTTGATAAAGGGGTTGTATTTATAAAATTGTCGCCTTGCAGTGTTTTACAATATACAAAAGTGTTTTACTGTGATCGATTATCGGCAGTCCGTAGCGTCTAAAGACCTCGCTCGGATTCTTACATACTTGGCGGCAGCTGCAAGAAGATTGGCCGTTTAGCATTTCAGCGATTCACAGCAACTTACGCTTCTCGTTGGTTTTACGGGAACAGTTGTTTTAAAGAGCAATTTCTTGATGCTTCAGAAGTTAGCAGATACAATATTTCAGTAGTTGTAGTTTCTTATACTAAGATTCCAAGTCAGTTTAATTCTTCATTATTAAACTTCTGTAACACGTCTCAAATAGCTCATGTATTAGCTTCCAATAAATGTATCAGTGAAATTAACTGGTGTTGTCTATTCTCACACACCCTACGCGTACCCTAGAGAAAGATCACATAGTTCACCACTGTAGCAGCCGGCAGCATATTCGTCAACGGCGGAGATATTGCAGACGACATCAAAAGTGTCTCTCATATAAGGAATATGTCGTCACGTGATGATGGTGGTTGAGGTGGACGTGAATTTCATTAACGTGAATCCAGTGAACAGCAATTATAAATGTTTAGATGTAATGCGTATATATACCGTACTTACTTTAGGAACTCGTGCCTACATGGTGGGAGAGAGGAAGGGAAGAACGAATTAGAGGAATGTAGTCTTCCACTCCAATTGTTGTATACTTTTGGAACGCAAACGCAGAATCACTTGTCAAGAAAATTCTTCTGTTACAGTTATGCAAGAACTAATATTAATGAACGTGTTGTTCTTTTCTTGGAACAACGCGAAAATTCTGTTTGTTTCACTATTTTTAAATATTTTAAACATTATTTATTGAAAGTTTTGATGCTGGTATTTCTAATTAAAGTGTTTAGCAGTAATATTTGTTTGTAAATTGTGAACCTTTAAATAAACATACAATCCTTCTTTTGCTTACAGAAGGTGAGCATAGATTTTAGAGAGCAAATCTGCCAAGGGTAAGTCAAAAGCAATATGATTTACATATTAACGTCATCAATTTATGAAATAGTGTTTTGTTGTTTACACAATTCATTCTTAAATAAAGGGTCCTTCAACAAGAGTGTCCTATATTTAATATGTGATAGCTGCCGTTTTGATGTGGGTACAGTTGTAGAAAGTTACAGCATTCAGCAACGCGTAGAAACTGTGAAAATTTATTATCAAAATAGATCATCTGTTCGCCTAACCTTCCGTATATTGCGTGAAGCTTATGGTGTGCATAATCGTACCTGCGAGAGAACGATTCGGCGTTTGATCGATAAATTTGAAAGAAGTGGTTCTGTCAGCGATCAAAGAACGCCTGTACGTAAGTGACGTAAGCGCTCCAACAAAAACATAGGCGCCGTTCGTGAGAGTGTACGCCAGAACGGAAACAAATCAACTGCTCGTTGAGCGCAAGAATTGGGGCTTTCGCCGACTACAAGTTGGCGAATTCTGCATTTGGAATTGAGTTTCACGCTTACAAAATGGTGTTAACTCAAAAACTAAAGCCCAACAACCATATGTTCCGCCGTGTATTCGCTGACGGAGCAATTGGAAGCTGATCCGGATTTTTGTCGAAAAATTATCTTAAGCGACGAATCCCACTTTTGGATGGATGGTTGTGTTATCAAACAAAATTGCCGCTATTGGAGCAATCACAATCCAGTGCAGATTCAAGAACGACCACTTCATCCCCAAAAGGTTACTATGTGGTGTGGAGTTTGGTATGGTGGAGTCATTGGTCCATATATTTTCCAAGATGAAGATGGAGAAGCTCTAACTGTCAATGGAGAAAGACACCGGGCTCTTATAAGGGACTATTTTTGGCCTCAATTGGAAGGTATGGATCTCAGAAACATCTGGTTCCAGCAAGATGGTGCCATATGTCATGCTGCTCTTGAAACAATCGATATTTTGAAAGGGAAGTTCAGATGTTTCATCATTTCCCGTGGTGGTGATGTTAACTAGCCGCCGAGGTCGTGTGATTTAACGCCGTTGGATTACCTCTTGTGAGGTTATGTTAAATCTCGTCAACAAGCCAGAAACGGTAAATGATCTTATGAATAACATCTTTGTGTTATTCGTGAAGTTGGACATAATTTACGTTCTTCTGTGATTGAAAATTGGGTCAATCATACACGCGCAATCCAACGAAGTCATGGCTGTCACTTAACTGATGTTCTCTTCCACACGTAACGACATTAATTATGTTCCAAAATAAAAGGGAAATAAACCCCTATCATTTATAGAACGTGTTTTATTTAAGTTCAAAGATAGGACACTCTTGTTTAACGACCCTATTTTAGTGGAGCAAATATTTTAGAAACGCTGTTATTTCACTCTTCTGTATTAAATGGCGTAATGTTTAAGGGTACCCGTAGCTGAAATTTGGTCAACATTAAAAAAATAGTTATAATATCCAAAAAATACTTTAAACCTTTAATTTGAATTACATACTATGACTTTTATTCTCAGAGACTTTTAAAGCTTCAACACATGATCTCCTAAGTGCCCAAGAGCACGGGTTACCTCGGAGTCACCCTGTACCACAGGCTCACATTCGCTCCACATGTCAGGGCAAAGGTCAGCTTCTGCCACGCCGCTCTCGGGCAGCTGTACCCTATATTTCGTTCCACCATGCCCACACACCTCAAACTGCGCCTATATCAGGCGATTGTCCGCCCCTCTTCTGTATGGCTGTGAGGTCTTGGGATCGGCGGCAGTGACCACCATCCGCAGGCTGCAGACCGTCCAGAACAGGGCGCTTCGGATCATCTATGCTACCGAGCGTAGATTCCCGTCACATATCCTACACACCCATTCCAATATCCCATACATCGTGGACATGGTGCGGGAGAGAACCCGTACCATGTACGCAAAACTCATTTATTTTACCAACCAGCTGGTATACACCCTGGGTCGCTACTACCACACGCCACCTAGATGACGGAAGAGTTACTGGTTACTCGAGGATGCCTTGGGCCCCGGCTTAAAGGCTACCACTCCTATCCATCCCAAACTCCTCCAAGTTAAGCAGCATCGGGTTTGGTCACTAGCTAGACAGTGACCACTCAGCAGTGCCCCGCCTGTCTGCGAACTTGGACACTTCACAAACCTATACCCTATTCCAATCATGCCTCGCTGCCAGCCGGCCTGCTTATCTTGACCGCCACGCGAGCGGCCGTCTAAGTTAAGCAGAATTGGGCTCGGCCACCACTTGGACGCATGTACGCCCAAATGATTCGCAGAGACCCAGATAATGGTAGTGCAGCAAGCCAAACTCCGTCCATCGACCACAAGCACAAAAGCTTGCGAACATTCTGTTCACCTTCTATATCGCACAGATAAAGCCGCATTGCAGCTAGGTACTGTGCCAATTGACATCCGCCTAGGTAAATCTGGGCGACCTGCTTTTGATTGCTGATTGCTTATTCACCTGCAGTTTCTTCCTATGCCTTTTATTCGACTTGGATGTTTCTTACATTTTGCGTATTAAAAATGTTCTATACGACGTAGTTTATAACCTTGTTAATATTTTCAGCCGAAACTCAGAGAGAATGAACTTAAAAGACTGAGGTATGCTTTATATCTCACTTTTAAATTGCTCAAGATATGTTACAGTTAATTCTACCATAGACGATAATTGTATTAAAAATTTATTTTTTTGGTGAAATAACCACAAGAAGGAACATTTCTATATCCCAGTTTTGTGTGCTAGTATTCAAATAATGTGGTGGAGTATTATTCTTAAAAATTGTATCGTGTGCAACACATGTTTAATTAGTATAATAAAAGAAAAATAATATTTTCTCAAAAATCACTATAGTTATCTGCATGAAATTTAAAACACACCTATAACCGTGGTAGAGGGATATGTAACAAAATTGTGAAAACATTTAGATAGCTACAAGAAATGTAAATTTCACTTATGCGTAACCTTAAAGAGCTGTCTAAGTATTTATTAATCCATCATTTCGTTAAACATACATGAAATGGTTACCTTAAAGTTTCAAAACACATTATTAAAGGAGAAACAGAAAGGTTTAGAAACATTATTTTACAGGAGTATGTTTCTCTGCTAAAGAATAAAACTTCGTTTGGAATTACTGCTATTAAACATCCGCTTAGAACATGTCTTCCCAGATACTTTATAAGAGTACATCAATTTATAAAACTAGTTTACACTCAAGAGGTAACAATTGTTATAAATGTAACTAGGATTTATCCAATATATTTTTTATTTGAAATGAATAACTACATAAAATTAAGAGTTATAGTCTTAAAATAAATAACTATATACGACCTATATGATTTAGTTATCGGTTCCAAAATGAGGTTTTTATTTAGGTGTCCAAAATGACAAGTTTTGATACTTTTTAATGTTTGACTACACAGACGTGAGTTTGTGTTCTCATATACTTTTTTCATTAAAGTATTCATTGTAGTAATACTTTAAATGAAATTGGCATTTAATTTTGGGTTTATACTTTAAAAAACGTTTGTATGAGTTTGCGATCAGCATTTCTCTCGGGAATTGTTTGGAATAAAAGAAGGTGGCGCTGAACTTGTTTCTCTGCGTTGTTACATTCAAGATTGGGCACAGGTGAATAATGTTTGTGGTATTACTTTCTTTACTACGTATAGTAAGTAGGGGAAATATTGCATTCCACCCAGAAATTCTATACTTAAATTTCACCGGAAATACATGTTTTGAGGCCCCTGAATCAAAAAAGGCATTTTTAGAAAAAGGCCTGTGTAGTTCTGTGAACAGCCTAAGTCAAAAATGAAAAGTCAGATAAATACCAAACTTGGTATTTAGGTTCAGTATTTTTCATAGATACGACACGAATATTTTCAAGAAAATCCTCCCACCCCAGACTACCCCATACATGAAACATTTTTCAAAACTTTTGACTTTCTCAAAAATAGATCTTAACGATTTTGATTAAAAGGTCATATGTTTAAGATATTTTCATGCAAAATGAAATGTAGAGCTTGAATTCTCTAGGTAGGTATATCTTCAAAAGTCCTCTTCATTAAGAATGACGTTTGCATAACTGGTAAACCGTAAGAGTTAGAGGACATTTTAATGCACAAAATTGTAGATCTCGTTAAAACACACTATTTATGTCAGATACGTTTTTCTGGAGTAAACTATTTCCGAGATATTCCTTTATTTGAATTTTTCGAAAACTTAAAAACTTTTTTTAATATGTTCTAGACATGCAAAGAGAATGGAATGCTCCGCATAGCAACCAGCTCTTAAAAGATTTGACTATCACTTAAAGGCTACCATATTCCGTTTGCACCTACAAAAAATATCAGCAATAAGATTAACATGAAGTAGATGGAGAATAGGTGCTTATAAAAATAGTTTGTACAATAGTAGAGAAAGTCATGTGAGTGTAACACATAGATGTTTTTTCTACTTCCATTTGTTTATATGGAAGAAACATTTTGCAATTCACTTTTGATTGTCTAAGATTGTGCTCGCTGTATACTGGCGTGCATTAATTGTGGCCCATAATTGGCTGTTTGTATTGCTACTGACATCTCTGCACCCCTACCAGCGTGACCGCCTCTGTATTTCCAGCATAATTCTAGCCACTAGATTGAACTTCCGAAGGGTAACACAACAACTTAAACCTTATGTTTTCATGCTACACTATTCTTCACTTAGTCCCGTTTTTTTATTGCCGTTTAGTAACAGCAACAACTTAACCTTCGTCTTCATGTTGCTAATGATAGCTCTCGTATATGTGAATGTTGTAGCTTCGTTCAGTTTAATCAGGAATACAAATAATTCTTCGCTCATTCCTTTAAAAGGCCGAATTATTTATAATTAGTTTACGGTTTTCTTGTGTGCAAATCGTTGCGAAACTCTTTTATAGAAGTGGTATTGGAAGCATACTTAGGTTGTAAGCATCGTTCATTGGTTAGATTGTTTGTCACTATATTTTTTTTCAAGCCAGTCACATAGAGAACCGACAACTGCTGGGTGGAGTCAAAAGTTAGTTATCTGAAGGTGGAAACCTTACAGAGGGAAAAACTATGGCGATTTAGGGAACTCGCCTATTTTTTTTGCACAACAGAGTACATGAATGAAGTTTTTGCTATCTTATCTACAATCATTGTCTGTTATTCTGAACTTCCTTGGTTGAATGTTTGCTGTTTGAAATTAAAAAGCAAAAACATGCTTTATAATTGTATGCAAGCTGGCCCAGTTACGCCCACCTCTTTATGGCTACAGGTTTCCCGCTGACCTTAAAGTAGAAAGGGTTGCCGCATCATAAAGGAGGTACAATTTTTGTTCTGTAAAGCTCTGGTGGTGAACCTGGTTTATGTTTAGATGCTTGTATAGCTACCGTTCGTTTGAACATGATTGCTCTGTAGTCTAATGATGTCGCTTTCTAAACGCAGAGGTTAAAGGTTGTGTTCTCGTGCGAGCAGAGGGTATTTTTCTATATTGAATTCATTCCCCGCCATTCTGAGGACCTTCTAAGTGACACTGAATGCTATAAATGTGATTAAAGAAGACGTTTGTGTGACTTTCAGCAAGAAATAACCGGTTGAATATTTTTTTGGTGAGAAATACGCCCTTTATAGCTCTAACGAATGCAGGATTCATGTTTTCCTTGTTTCCACTTTTCTTGTATATGAATATATTCACACGTAACAAACTGTATTTATGAATTATAGTTTTATTCAAAATATGTATTAATGAATTAGCTATAATTCTCAATGCCAGTACATGTTTTTCTTGCTCTCTGGTTATTGTAAGTGCAACTGGTAAATCAAAGAAAAACTATAACTGGATAAGCATTTTTAAATTTCTGCAACACAAATAATATTTATATCTACTACTGGAACAGAGTAGTTTATTTTCAATATTATTACTACAGAATAATTAAGTTTTTGCCAATGTAAGCTCCATATTAATGGGGCAGTTACAATTTTTTAAAGTGGACTGCAATTCAATAATTTGTCCCTTAAAGGAAACGTTTATGTGGAGGTCTTGAGGGAAAATCTGTTTCTAGTAAAATTAAGCCACCTGGCATAAGAGAGCAACAGTGGATATAAGTTCCATGATTAATATGGTTTGAGAAATGCTACACACACGTACATATACGGGGTCTTCGGGTTTATTCGGCCGTTGCCGCCAGTCAGTTGTCTGCGCATGACGTCAATACTTTGAAGCGAGTTTAACATCAAGACCTCTGGTAGAGGAATAGTAAAAGAGGAGTGTATGTCAACAGTTTAGAGATGATCTTAATGAAATGGGATCTGTATCGCACCTTTCCAGTATTTATATTTGGAACATCTTTCGCTTGCGTCTTATAAATTCGCAATCTAGCATGTATGTTGATAGGTAACGCCATTAATTCAAATGTGTTTGTAGTGTAGTGTGTCTCGGATTACACTTGAGCATACAAATTCTGTGATCGGTGGTCACTTCAATCTCACGTACAAAGAACGCACTAAATTTCCTAGTGAAAAAAGAGTTCTACACCGCCACAGTATATCAGCCTCCTTACCAAGTCGGAAACTTGTGCACTCCGACGTTCAATTCCGCAACTTACCTTGGAGACAAGGCACTCACTGAACTGATAATGACGCCATTCAGTTATACCGACCGGCGGTAAAGGTCGAATAAATCTGAACACCGGGTATTAATGACAAGAGTATTAGCTTAGGTGAGGGCTTTACGACTGACCTAATTTAGATCGCCGCTAGCGTAACTACCGGCCTTATTTTATCAGCTAATTATAAGTGAAGGGTATACCATAGTCTACCGAAATGCTAGATTGGGAAGCGAGTTTTAAAGAAGTTAAATAAGAAGGAAGAATGAATCGAAGTTCATTACGGAGATCCTTTAAAATACTTCACAAACACTGTTTTGCCGGCCACATATTTTTATTTTTGAAGTAGGTATAACATACTTTAGGTAAGACTAAATGTGATAATTTCCAAAAAAGTTCATTTTTAGTTTTTTGTGCAGTCTTATTAGTTGGAATTTACTCTCTAATTTATATATACATATATACACACAGAGTTATTCAAAAAGAAGGAATGGATTTTAAATATTTATTTCTAATGAACAACAATAAATGGCGACACTTGCGATACATCACTGAATAGAGGAAATTTCAACATTTTATTTTGTGTGTTCAAAATAAACACCATTTGTTATGTGAGGACGACCAATGCTTTTCCGTTTCCATACGCAACCATCTTATACGAGTTTATTGTATCAATTGTAAATTGATTATGACGAGGTGGCTATTTGTTTAACTTACAACGAAATGTACGCTGCAATGAAACAATGGATTCACTCTTTGCTTAATGCAGTACGACTTTTCCTGTGGCGTTGCATTTTCTCATAAAAAACACAGCGCCGCTGTTTGCACTGAATGGAACTAATAGGTGGGGCTTAAAACTTTGAAGTTTCCTCTATTCAGTGATGTGTCGTATGTATTGCTATCTATTGTCGTTCATTAAAATGAATATTTAAAATCTGTTCCTTCTTTTTGAATAACCCTGTGTATATGTTCAACTTACATAGATCTATTGTGGTTAACACCCCCCAGGAGAAAGGGATGAAGTGAAAGAAGCACAGGAGGCTACAGGCCATACAGACGGGCTACAGAGACACGTGTAAGTTCCTAAAAATTCCAGGCTCGAAGGCCTGTCTCACTGCTGGAGCTACCTAGTAGGGCGATGAACGATCTGGAACAAGCAGCCTTATAATGTCCACGAGAAGTAGTCCTTCCTTTGATCAAGC
Organism: Deroplatys truncata; assembly: GCA_030765065.1. NCBI lineage: Eukaryota > Metazoa > Arthropoda > Insecta > Mantodea > Mantidae > Deroplatys > Deroplatys truncata. The sequence continues at coordinate 283,129,086 of CM060975.1, forward strand.
ATCCACGCCACGAAATCTGAAAGATGAGAAGGAAACGAAATGAAAAGGAAATGATGGAAATGAGATCGTGGTAGAGAGAAACCACCTAACCCGCCAGGAAAACCCACGAAAACCTCAAGGTCAGAGTGGTTAGTCGATGGGAATCGAACCTGACCTGCCGAAAGCGAGCCTCACGTGTTACCGCCAAGCCATCTCGCTCGTTTGTAGGCATAATATTTATATTTTAAATATATGTTTAAAAATAGTACTGCATCTGTCATTTTATACTGTGAATTCTGTATCACTTCCCAGAAACACAAACATAACTCCTACACATTTTGGAGTAGAGCCTATTTTTAAGATGCTACTGTTAAGTATGGTAGCTTCTGTGTGGTGAAAACATGTGGTATCTTTCTTTGCAGATATATGCGAGTGTGTTTTCTCCATATTTGCTTTGAACAGCTTTTTCTATATACGATATTTTCTGATATAAATGACCCGCTTCTCAGAGATTATGGAAGATAGCTAAATTAAATTTTAGAATATAAAAACAACCTATAAGTGCTGTTATGGATCTGATTTGGTATTAATAACATAGATGGTTATTTAAGAAAATAATCTTATAAATTGTAAGCATAACGCATAAAGAACGGAATTATTGGATGAAAGTAGATGATTTTACTTAGACTGCATTCATTACAGCCTGTAAATATTCATTCTTGATATCTTAAATAATTTCTGAAATAATGTCACGAAATTAGAGGTTTAAATATTGGCGGGATACGACTTTTAATCTCCCCTTAAGGGAGTGTGTGGTTTACCCGGAAATATACTCTACGTAGTAAACATACTTATTTATCAGTATATACATGCAACTATCTCGTGAAATTTCCTGTTAATATTTTTGTTAGTTAGTTCGGAAAAATATTAACTTAAAAGCATTGGGAGAAATACAACGAAAACTCTGTCCATTTTCTAACAAACTACTTGAAGCAGGAGCTAGGATTTTACTATGTCTTAGGATATTCTACTTGATACCACTAAACTAAAACAATTAGCAGTTAATGACACTTAAGTTACTACTTTTATTATTCTCTTGTTTCTGAATTAAAGTATTTTAATACAAAATGTTGCAGACCAATCTGTGAAAATTGTAAAAAATGCTGAAAAAATACAGATTTTGTGCACTAATAAATGCTGGTGTTTTTAAGATGTAGTCTAAAATAAACTCTTTACCCTTAAAAGTAATTTCTTCTCCTCATTATTTTTTCCGTGTACCTTATAACTCAAATTGTTCTTGCGTTGCAAACCTTTTGCCAGCTACATACTTTGAAGATTTCACAAAAGACTGTTGAGATGATGCTTTTATTAATTAAAAAGCTTAAGGTATATACTTTTGAATATGTTTTCTAAAGTAATTCGTTTATTTGATAAGTTTGTAACACAAGGTCTTTAGAACACAACACTGAAATTTTGTTCTAAAATTATGAAAACAACATCGCAAGGAGATTATCCTGTAAATAATTAAAGAATAATTAATTTGTTTTCTCAGGAACTACTCAAAGAATTAATTTTAATAATTTACAGATTTGTTACATAATACATGGCTGCTCGGTAATGTGTTAAGCTCTCATTCGGGAGTCTCCGATTCCATTCCCGTCTACCGCCCACCTGGACCTTGGGTTTCTCGTGTTTTTCCCTGGTAGGTAGACGAATGCTGGGGTGGTTTTTCGTCTACTACAATTTCCTTTCCATCATTTCCATTTCATTCCGTTTACTTCTCATCTTTCAGGCGTGTTTCTAGGTTTCGCGGCGTATGGCGGTGCCGGACAGATGGCTCGAATGCTTGCTTAAAGAAAAGGGCACTCACTGTGGACACTGGGGGACTGCTGGGCCAAGGTCGTTCATTGCCCTCTGTAGGCAGCTCCAGCAGTGGAACGGGTCTTCGAGCTTGAAACGGTTAGGAACATCCGCGCATCTCTGTGGCCTGTAGCCTGTGTCCTCCTGTGGTTCCGTCTCATCATCCCTTCCTCGTGGGGGTGCTAGCCACAATACATATATGCAGGTCCCATTTGGCGAGGTGTCCCCATTTGTTGTCTAACCTATAGCCTATCGCATATATCCGGTGCAAAAAAAATCTGTGCAACGGGTCCCGTGTTCGATTCCCGGCTGCGGTTGGGTGTGGGAATTTTTCTCTAGCCAAGATTAATCCCTATCCTTCCCAGAGATTGGAAGTATGGATATGTGTATGATATCTAATGATTAAAAAACCAAAAGTGCAAGAAACCCAGTGACAAGAGTTACACGAGTTAACACCATTGCCAATAGGCAATAAGTTCCAATGGAAAGGCGCCGATAAGACCAATATAGTTAAAGGCGGGGTATAAGTGGAACTAAAAAAGTAAAGAAAAGAAAATAACATTAATTTGTTAGGAAATACACAATTTATTAGTTTCACAGGTTGACTCTCCTGAATATTTTAGTCTATTACACTCCAAAATGCAATTATAGCACAGGGGGTTTACAATATTCTATAGATTTTGGTCCGTGAAGTTTCAAACTTATAGCTTTCATAACTTCGGAAAAAGGGAACATATTTTTAGGAACACGTAGTTTCAAGATAGTCGCAATTGAAATTGAAATGAATTCCACATATTTTTATTAGATACATCCTATGTTATCTTCTGATTGAATAACGGCTGCCTACAAATTAAGATTCGTATGCAAGAATTAAATATACCTCCAGTGCTTCCCAAGATTCACAAAACATACTAAGAGCGCCATTAAAAGGTGTATGGTAATGTAATTTAAAAACCGTATAACCTTAGGTTTAAACGCTCTGGATCGGGAGGATCGCAGAATTTATTTTTATCATAAACAGAAAATAATAGTTGTTATAGTTATACACTTCCCAGTCCCCTGAAACACTAAAAAGTTGGTTAATTGGGAAAGAGCTGAGTGAAGATACAGTGTGTTTAGAGATATTACAGTGCCTTTCTTTCATATTGCGGCCAATACAATTGGCTGCTGGCGCGTCGGCCGCTGCAGCTCCGACTCCCGCTGAAACAGTAATTGTAATATCCCCACAACCGCCTCATGTTCTCATAGTATGTTTTATTTAAATATTATAAGCGCATACCTTATCTTCAAAGATGTTAGAAATGTTGCCCTTCTCTATCCATACATCTCTAGCATCTTCTCAGGGAATTTTCATTCACAATCGAGAATTCAATATCCGAAACTGGGTGAATTTCTCTCCTGAGGTTTTCTTTTAGTTCTTCCAATACTTGGGGGTTTGTTGCATACACTTTATTTTCCATGTGATCATCAGAATCGGGTGTAAATTTCTGTAATTGGATTATTCCAAATGTCAATGATAGCGTAATTATAACGAAGCATGGTTCCATCTACATGCTTAAGTTCCGTCGCAAAATAACAGATATTGGAATACAGAAAAACCCTATTTTATACACGAGCTTCCCTTGCATGATGTGGAAATTGCTGTGTGTAGTAAATGCATACAGAGTAATAGAATCTATATTACTTTCTCTACTACGTATAGTAAGCAGGTGAAGTATTGTATTCCACCCAAAAATTCGATACCGAGATTTCACCGCAAATGTGTTTTGAGATCCCCTGAATCCAAAAAAAGCATTTTTGGAAACATGTCCGTGTGTCTCTCTGTCTGTGTGTGTGTCTGTGAACAGCATAACTCAGAAACGAACAGTCGGATAAACACCAAACTTGATATTTATGTTCAGTATCTTCCAGAGATCCGACACGAAGGTGTTCAAGAAAATCTTCCACCCCAGATTACCCTCTACATGGAACATTTTTCGAAAATTTTCATTTTCTCAAAAATGGCTCTAACGATTTTGATTAAAATATCATATGTTTAAGATATTTTCATGACAAATGAAATGTATATCTCGAATTTTCTGGGAATGTCTCCAAAAGTATTCTTCATTGTGAACGACTTTTGCACAACTGGTAAACTATAAGAGATAGACAAAATTGTACTGCACAAAAATGTAGATCGCGTTAAAATACACAATTTATGTCATATACATTTTTGTTGTTGAGTGAAGCATTTTCGAGATATTTTTTGTTATTCCCTTAAATGTTCCAATACTTATACTTTTTCTCAAATTCGTTATTCATTTTTTTTGGTAATGCAAAGAGAATGGAATACTCCACATAGCAACCAGCTCTTAAAATATTTGACTATCGCTTAAAGCCTACCAATTCACCTCGCAGTAGAGAAGTCATGTGAGTGTAACACATCAGATTCTTTTTGTAAAAACAAAAACGCAAAGATACAGGAATAACACGCCGTGTATTTTATATTTTTAACAAGATTCTATCATGCAACAGCTGATGAGTCATAAAATTTAATTCCGGAAAATTTTTAAAGATAAAGTAATTAGAAAAGTATTATGTCCTCACGATACCCTGCTTTAAATGTTTCCGATTTTTATCAGTTGCCGACTTTATTTTTAAAGTGTATGCAACAAACCTCCATGCATTAGAAGAACTAAAGCATCAGGCGAGAAATTCACTCTGTTTCGGATATTGAGCTCTTGAGTTTAAATAAAAAAATCCTGAGAAGATGCCAGAAATGTTTGTATAGAGATGGAAACATTTCCAAATTCTCTTATGATAAGGTAGGTATGTTCTTATTATCTTGTAACTGTAACTATGAGAACGTGAGGCGGTTGCGGGGGTGTTTCGGCTGGAGTCCGAGCTGCGGTGGCCGTAGTAGAAACAGCAGTGCGGTGGCCGCATTGTGAAAGAAAACCACTCTATAATGGAGCGGGTTCTGTGTTAAGGCATATACCTAAGACAACGATTTTGCTTACAACACTCGTCAAATAGTTAGATAATACAGCAACGTTATGTAACGTAGAAACTTTGCATTGTCTATAGAAGAGTGAAACACACTTTCAATGTGTCCGTCCCTTCTCTCTAAAGTGAGAATGCAGAAAATTGTGTGTAACTAATTCGTAATTTCGGTAATCAATTTTGTATATCTGATGCACCCGTCAAACCGCACTTATCTCGCTTAAACCTATACAGTTTCCTATATTTTAATTATCTTTTGTGTTAATATATATTTAATTATGTTTATATTAATAGTTTTTTACTGGTAAAAATATTCCTAAATAAATGTGATGTGCAGAAATTAACAGTGAAACATACCCAAAGGTTTATAATGGTTTCAAAATTAAATTATGCGTCTGTAATACATAAATTATGCCATTCCAATATTTTACCTAACGCTTTAAATTTGTTACTCCGTGCGGGTAGAAAACCAAAGCCTCGAATTAATTTTAAGGAATGATTGTTGTATCAATTATTAAAAGTAATAACTTAAACATATTAATGGTTATAACAGTAAACGTCCACAAAGGTTGATTCGTCACCCGCAGATCTCGCGTTCGATTCCCGACCGGGGGTGGTAATTTTTCTTTAATTATGATTATACTTTATCTTCTAAAGAATCTGGAAGTGTGAATGTGCGTGTAAAAATAAGCTAAAAACGACCTATATTAACCTAACCTAAAGGTTCAAAGGGCAAAAGCAACATCAAATGTTTCAAAGTCCCCGATATGCCCATAGACCTTAAAGGATACAGAAGTGAGCCCTAAAAATTAAATAAATATTTTCCCCTGGTATTGCTGTTTTGTACATTTCTGGGAGATAATAACAGAGAACCATAAATTTGTAACTGCCTGTCCTGTAGCTTCTGTAACTTTTCTTTAAATTTTTGTCGGGTTCAACCACACTTAGTGTTTCGAAAAGGTTTGTTCAAACTCATTAAAGCACCTAATATGTGTAAAGCCTTAAGAATACCTTAATGTTGTATAGTCCGTTTTAAAATGCTATATGGCTTTGCTTTCTTCGCTTTGGTGAATTTTTACTTTCACAAGGAAATGTTGCATTCCAACAAAAGATTTGATGCCGAGATTTTGCTGGAGATAATGTTTTGAGGCTCCCTGAATGTTTGGAAAACAGGTTGTGCGCTTGCGTGTGAGCTCACCACGAAAAGTCGGTTAAATAACAAACTGGTATTTTATTTCGGCGTCTTCCAAGGATGAGACATGAAGATTTTGAAGAAAATCCCTCCATCCCATGCTACCTTTTACCTAGAATATTTTTAATTATTTTTTATTTCCTCAAAACTGGCTAACGATTATTCTTAAAACACCGTGAGTTTATGACATTTTTGTGACAAATAAAATACATGCATTTTCTATGAATAACCTGTCAAGTTCTCTTTATTTTGAACCACTTTTGCATAAATTTGGTAAACCGTAAGAAATAGACAAAATCTTACTACACAAAATGTTTAGATTTCGTTAAGTGGACTAAGTAATGATTTGGGCTGAAAAAATAGATTTTTTGTTTTGCATCTTAAAAAAAAAGTAGTAATCCTCCTGTTTAAAATGATATATATGTTGTAATTGTATCTGTGTATTTAAGACTTTAAATGGTCCATTTAAATATGGCAGCACGCTAGGTCATGAGCACTTAGCAGGTGGTGCCAACATATGACACACTTTTCTTTAAATGCAGTTCTCCGTAACTTGAAATTTTTCAAGCTTAGGTGCATTTTTCTTCAAAACTACTGAACCTATTTTAATGAAACTTTTAAATATATATTTGTGTAAGAATGATTAAAAAACTGCACCATATTTCAGAAATTTTTCTCTTGAATACAAGCAGAAAGACTGAAGTAAATTTAGGTTACGAATTAAGAATAGGCATTGCTTATGCCCTAAAATATTCAAGGAATATGCTTGAATACTGTTGAAGTAAAGTTCACCGCAAATACAGATACACTATATTTTTTCAAAAAAATGTTATGACTTTCTTGTGGCCATTTTAAATAATTGCGTAGCAGTTGTTTATATAGCTGTAATTACAATGAATCACTGTGCATTCATGCAAAATTTCATTTTAATCTGAATAGTAGAAGTCTATAAAGTTTCAACTAAAGTTATGTATTGAAATATTGATATCATATATGAATCAGTACCCAGGACCCTTAAAGCACACGATTTACTACAAACAAAATAATTTTTGGCGTTAACCATTTCCGAGATATTTCTTGTTATTGATTTGAGTTTTTAAATACTTAAAATACCCTTTTCAAGTGGTAAGGCGTAAGTTCTGGTGGTCGTGCAAAGAAAACGAAATTTCAAAGCATCACATAGTGACCCGCTTTTTAAAAGTCTGACTATCGCTTTAGCCTTCTGTATATTTCTTACAGCCACAAAGAAATGTGTAAATGTGATGAAGGTTTCGATTAACAAGAAATAGACAGAAGAATAAGCTTTTGTAAGAAATATTTTTAGAAGGGTGTGCAGAGAAAGATATGTGAATACAACGCCTGAAATCTTTTAATATATTTTGTAAATTTGTCTCTTAATGAGGAATGCTTGTTATAACTAAGATATACTCAAGGGTTAAGAAACGTTCACGATTTAAAAACTTTCTTAAATCACTGATTATATTATTTTCTTATCGAACACTTATAAAGTCGTTTCGCAACGGTAACTCAAGTTTTAGCATGATTAACATATATTATTTTCTGGGACGTAAATTATTAACATAATGTGAATACAGATAGTCATGTTGCTTATTCATGACACATTAATTCAAATATTATGTATGTGCTTTGATATGAAACGTTTAATAGTGTGTGTACGTAAGGCAATGTTGGTGATGCATACACAGCCGAGCTGGTCTTGGGTATGCATGTAATTACAACAGCTGCAGTTCATTAGGCCGGAGTGAGGCTTTGCGTTCCCTTTTCGCTGACGACGTGCTCAACTTGGCGTGATAACTCGCTAATGGGGAGCTGTAGTAGCCAGCCACTCTCCCAGCTTGCAAATCTTCACGGCTGAACGCTCGTTCTCACCGTAGGAGAAGGAGAAAACAAGACGAAGAAAAAACACTCACACACAATAGCGTCGCATGTGGTGAACAAACCATTCAAAACTGTAATATAAATAGCAGGAGGACTGTTGGATAAGACACAGTCACATTCCTACAGCGTTGTAGCAAACAGTACATCGCCTCTCGTGATGGTTTCTCCACTCTGGCGACCATGGCGCCATGCCTTCCTAGTGGCAGCGCTTGTCTTCGCTCTCCAGGCCGTCTGTAGCGCCAGGGAGATCCCTTCTGGGGAACTCGACGTAGCCGATGATAGCTCTCAGCTAGTCCCTGTCCGCGAGCTCATCGGCGGAGAGGAGGATGACTTGGAAACAGCAGCTTCTCACCACCATCATGGGCATCATGAGGAACATGGTGGTGGGCACAAACACCACGGACATCACCATCATCACCATGGGCACAAGGGCGAAAAGGGGCATCATCACCACCACCATCACGAGAAGGGAGACCATGGTCATCATGGCAAGCATCACCATGGGCACCATCATAAGGAACATGGCGGTCACAAAAAGGGAGGTCATGATGAGCACCACCATTATGGCGAGCACCACGAACATGGTCATGGACACCACGGTGGACACCACCACGATAAGGGAGGTCACAAGAAGGGCCATAAGGAACACGGATACCACCACAAGGCCCACAAGGATGAGTTCCACAAGGAACACAAGTTCTACGATGATCACCACGTTGGTGGACACCACAGCAAGCACGGCGAACACCACTCCCACCATGAAGAGAAGCACGGAGGTCACAAGAAGGGAGGTCATCACGATTCCGGCTACCATGAAGGTCACCACGGCAAGAAGGGTCATCATGACCACGGTCACTACGACGAGGACCACAAGGGTCATCACGGACACCACGGACACTCAGAGCACCATGGACACCATGAGGAACACGGCAAGAAGGGAGGTCATCACGAAGGAAAGCACTGGGGATTCAAGCACGGTCACCACGGTTAGATCTCGTCTCCAGGAAGTGGGACTTGCATGGAACAGGCTGGCACATCTCACGATGACTAAGCGGATACACTTGGCAACGTTTACTCTCACGTTGCTATGGCAATTAGGAAATTCGTTACCCGCCTGCATTTCGCTCTCGAAATGTAACACAAAGGTGACGTTCTCAAGCTATAACATAGCTTTTGTTATTGTTATATATTTCATTGTTTTTGTTGATAATTTTATTGTAGATTTGAGTAGCCACAGAGAGGTGAAATATTACTTACTTCAATAAAGTGTGTCCAAATATAAACACAATTCTTTTTAATTCACTAGTCAAACAGTTCCCTAATATAGTTCCTTTCCTTCTATTTACAGATATCCTTAAAACGTTTTTATGACATTAGACGACATTTTCTCTGCAATCTATTTAATAACGCATTGGAGTATTTGTCAACATTAATTTTTATCTCCATATTATGTCAATCGAAATATTTCAGTCAGCAATACTATTGAGTGATGGTGAAATATGCATTTTGTATACACAGCTGTAGTAATAAACAATAGAAATTGTTATATTTCATTTCAGATACGCCACAAAGGAATATCGCATTCATATATGCATCTTATTATAATTACCTAAGGAGTCTGTTGTGTTACAGTCATACAACTTTCTGTACACACTATAACTTGCATTCATTTCTGTTTTACATATATATGTTGGATTTCATAACTTGAATACTCTTTGCGTGGCCTGATGAGAAACCAGAATTGGACTTGAAGTGTGTAAATTGAAACACTGGAATTTCCTTTAAATAATAGAAAATACCTTAGACTGCCTCTGTGGTTGAGTGGTCAGAGCTCTGACTTTACAACCCAAAGATCAAAGGTTCGATTTTCGGTGGCTGAGGCAGGGCACTTTTCTTTAACCAGAATAATTCCCCATCTTCGGCAGAGTCTGGAAATATGAATGTTGGAGTGCATATGAGTGCGTTTAATAGGAAACGTTATTAAAAACAAAATCTACAGTTCAACTAATAATAACACTATCACTTGTTTCTCAAGTTAAAGCCCCCAATATTAACAGAGAAGTCAAGAGACACTGCAATTGAGCTTTTAAACGAAAATAACATGTTCCAGTTTTTAATTATAACACATTAATATTCAACAGACAGCTGTGAATCACTTTACTCAAACGTTTTTCACGATCCGCCATCTTTAAAAGCCTAGCGACATGTTTAAGTCATCTGTGCGCTCCTTTTAGGCCCACTGGACCCTTTGTGTATGCGTTTTTCCTCAGTTTTACGTTTTTGCGCATGAAAATTATTTCTTACATTTAAATTTTGCTCTGATTTTTATACAAATAAGCATACACAATCTAAAATGTTCTATCTAAAGATTAAAGCATGGATTTTATGATTGTTTTATCCACTGGCTCACTAAAAATAATTTGTACTGAAAGAAAGAAAGAAAGATTTTAACACAAACAACAAAAATATGATTGCTACACTCATATAACTTTCTCTACTCTTGTACAAATTATTTTTACAGATGCTTATTCCCCATATAGTTAATGATAATCGAGATAAATATCTGCAGAAACTATTTTATTGCTAACTTTCTTGTAGGTGCAAGGGGAATATGGAAAGTTTTAAGCGATAGTCAAATCTTTAAAGAGCTGGATGATATTGGAGCATTCTATTCTCCTTGCACGTCCAAGACATATATATGTTTACCTGTTATGCAAAAGCTATTCAGAAAGAAGAGGTCTTTTGGGGACATTCCCAGGAAATTCAAGATATATATTTTGTTTTTCATGAAAATACCTTTAAAATATTATGTCTTAATTAAAATCGTTACAGCCATTTTTGAGAAAATCAAAATGTATTTGATGTATGGTATTTATCCAAATTTTCATTATTGAGTTATGCTGTTCATATACACACAGACACTCACACACACGAGCGTTTTCTGAAATTGCCTTTTTGGATCCAGGGCCTCGAAACATGTATTTTCGGTAAAATCTGGTATGAATTTTTGGGTGGAAGCAACATTTCCCCTACTTACTATATGTAGCAGAGGAAGTGAAAATGTATTTTTCTATAACAAAAACTTCAATTTCAAATCCTGACATTTGTTTTCACTGTACTAAAGTACCAGAAAATGTCACTATTATGCTTTTCCGATAAATGTGAATACGCAAGAGGTTTTAGAAAATATGTATATTTTTCGCTAATTAAAAACGTATAAATTTGTAAATGACAAAATATTTGAGCTAGCGCTCTTAGGTCTTTTGCAGATATTTCTTTATTTACTAATATTAAATGTTAAATTGTTAAAGTCTAAAAGTGTTTTCTAATCTTTTTACTTTCTCTACTACGTATATTAAGTAGGGTAAATATTGCATTCCTCCCAAAAATTCCATACCGAGATTTCACCAGAAATACATGCTTTGAGAGCCCCTGAATCCAAAGAAGCATTTTTAGAAAAAAGGTTCCTGTATGTCTTTGAACAGCATACACAAAAATGCATAGTCGGATCAAGACCAAACTTGATATTAAAGTTTAGTATCTTCAAACGATGCGACACGAGGATTTTCAAGAAAATAGCCCATACCCAAACTAGCCTTTACATGGAGAACTTTTCAAAAATTTTGATTTGATAAAAAACGGTTTCAACGATTTTCATTAAAACACCTTAGATTAACGGTATTTAAATGACATATAAAATACATATCTTGAATTTCCTGGGAACAGGCTGTACTGCCCTCTTCATTCGAAAGGAATTTTATATAATCTTATACGACTGGTAATCGTTAAGCGATAGACGATAAAGTAATACACAAAAAGTGTAGATCCCTTTAATACACACAATTTATTCAAATAAGCTTTTGTGGCACAAGCCTCCTGAGATGTCTCTTATTAATGGTTCGAATTGTTAATGTCTTGGTCATTCTTTAATGCCCTTTCAAAATTCAGTTGTTTCTCGCAATTGCATGGAAACAGTATGGAATTTTACGGCTAGCATATAGCGTCCAGTTAATCATGTAACTATCGCTGTTCTGTTTGCATCTATAACGAAATGTGTAATGAAGCTACTTCTGCAAAGGTTTATTTGGATTAAAATGTAATAGGTAGAAAAATAAGGTTTAGTAAGAATAGTTCTTATACCCACTAATAAATGATAGAGGATACAGAAAGTCGTGCAAGTGTATCACATCAGTTGTTTTTATGTTTGAGTTACGCTAACGCTCGCACACGCGTCGAATTTTTGTATGGAATAAAATACTTCCTCAACCTCCTGTGTATAGTGAAAGTTAACATTCCTATGTTAAGTCACACCAGCTACGCAAAATCAATTGACAGTCATCCTTTGTATAATTTACAGTTCATATACAAATGAATGTTGTGTTAACGATTATAAACATTGGCCTACTAATTGTTCTACGTTAAGGCACACGAACATGGTTACATAAAAGGTGCATAAAAATTAGCTATTTATATCCTATTTATTTTCAGTAATCAGTGTAAGTACATGGAATTAATTTTTCCTCCACATAAGCCGTGGGTTGGACAAGGTTGGAAAGGTAGGATCAGACGACTGAAAAATTCAATGCCATAGCCGATATTTGAACTACGGATCTCCCAGTCTCCGTCCGGTTGCTCTATCCACTGAGCTACCATGGCAACATGCGGGTAGGACATTAAATTCTCCAACTGATTCGCATATTTCCCGGGAAACCACAAGGAGTTCTCAAGTTGTATTGAGATGATATACCCCAATGGCGACCTACATGTTGTAAGTACTTTAAGTACCATTTAAGCCATTGGGGTATGTCATCCCAATGCAATTTGAGCTCTCCATGTGGTTTACCGGGAAACATGCGAATCAGTTGGAGAATTTAATGTCCTACCCGCATGTTGCCATGGTAGCTCGGAGGATAGAGCAAGCGGACGGAGACGGGGAAATCCGTGGTTCAAAACCCGGCTATGGCATCGAATTTTTCAGTCGTCTGATTCTACCTTTCCAGTGCAAGTACAGTTGATACCATGAGGAAGTTGGACATAAAACAGACATATATCTTTTATTCAGCATTCCATTCATGTCAAACAAATGGTTTAGTAAAGCGCTACAGTTATTTTTGAGAGAGTAAAAATTAAATAAATTTTTCGATGAAATTTTTCGCCTAGTCACTTTAAACATTTAAATATAAAATGTTGTATTCATTTGGCTTTTGGTTTCGGAGCTATGCAGTTCACACAAACACACATAGCGCTTTCTAAAATTCTGAAGTGATATATTCACATGACCTTCTCTACCCTCTGTTGTTTATTAGTGAGTATACAAACTATTCTTACTAAAGCTCATTTTATATCTACTACGTTTTAATCAAATACACCTTTACAGAAATAGCTACGTTACAAATTTCGTTATAGATACAAACAGAATGGCGATAGTCAAATGTTTAACAACCAGCCGCTCTATGCTGGCCTTAAAATTCCATACTTTTCCATGCAATTGCGAGAAACAACTGAATATTGAAAGGACTTTAAAGAATGACCAAGAAATGATGAAATTCGAACCATTAATAACGGATATCTCAGAAATGGCCTATGCCACAAAAAACGTATTTGAAATAAATTGTGTATTTTAAAGAGGTATACATTTTTTGTTTATTACGTTTACGTCCATCGCTTAACGTTTACCAGTTATACAAGATTATACAAAATTCCCTCCTAATTAAGAGGATTTCAAGTCTATTCCTAGAAAATTATATATATATATATTTATATATATTATTGTCACATAAATGTCTTTAATATCTGCTATTTTAATCAAAATCCTTACAGCCATTTTTTAGAAAATCAAAATTTTGGAAATGTATTCTATGTAAGGGTAGTTCGGGTGGGGGGATTTTCTTGAAGATCTTTGTGCCGCTTCTTTGGAAAGTAATAAACTTAAATACCATGTTTGGTGTTGATCAGAATTTTCGTTTTTGAATTATACTGTTCACAGTCGCAAAGGCAGACTCACATACACACACACGGAGACCTTTTTTCTAAATATGCTTTTCTGTATTCAGGGGTCCTCAAAACATGTATTTTCGGTGAAATCTCGGGATCGAATTTTTGGTTGGAATGCAATAACTTCTCTTCCTACTAGGTACGTGGTAGAGATAGTAAAAATGCTGCTTTTATGTGCTTTTTATGCGATTTATGTGAGTATCCAAAAATAATTATTTACTATGATTCAAGTTTATATTGTGACGCAAGTAAAATGTGTAATTACACAAGAATCCGAGCCCTAGTGAATATATATATTAATATAGAATATAGATTAAGATTCGAACCATTTTATTCAAATATTTATCTTGGTTAACATTCGAAAGACCCGTGTTACACTTTAGCAATAACGTGAAACCGCTATAATTGGCGTCTTATTCGCTAATAAGGCACACGTAAAGAGAGATATTCCAGTTCTAAAAGTAGTTCTTAATAGTAAAACGAGCGAATGAGAGAGTTTGTTGCGTGATTACCCAGACATTTTATGTCAAAGAGCTTCACTTGCAAGCATAACTACGGTTGCTCTCAAATTAGCAACGGAAATGTGAATCATACGAGAATTTCTGCGCTACAAAGGAAGCTACATTAATTAGCACGACGTAACGTATGTTTAACGTCGTAACGAGAACATAAACTATCTGCGATAAATGCTACTTGTACCTTACTATCAGATAAGGGGGGTATGTGAACGTGTAGATTATTTCCTACCGATGTGGTTCTATCTCAGGTATACTCAAAGCGTGTTTCCCGGAACCACGCGGTTCCTTGATCTGCACGAGGTGCGATATGATGTTTTTTTCTTTCTTAAGGGTACATATTGGTGAAAAATTGAACAAAATCATTCAAAAATTCAATTTTTACTTTCTCCATCACGTACACTGGCGTGCGTAAAAGTAGCCCATTATGGAAGGCAGCTGTTTATGTTGGTACTGACAAAACCTAGCCCCACCTACTACCAGCGTTACCCACCTGGGTTTTCCGAGCATAATTTCAGCCACTGCATTGCCCTGGGTACTTTACCTCCCCCAAAGTATGGCCGATTCGCCAAAGGGTGACATTTTAACTTTATACTTTATATTTTCCTGCTACACTAACGTTTTCTTAATGCTGGATTTCTTATTGCCCCTTAGTACTAGCAATAACTTAACCTTCGTCTCCATATCGCTGATAAAAACTCGCATTCTATGTAAATGTCATCTGTTCGCCAAACCTTCCGTGTATTGCGTGAAGTTTACGGTGTACATAATCGTCCCTGCGAGAGAACAATTCGGACGTTTGATCGATACATTTGAAACAAGTGGTTCTGTCAGCGATCAAAGTACGCCTGTACGTAATCGACGTAAGCGCTACAACGAAAACATAGGCGCCGTTCGTTAGAGTGTAACGCGAGAACGAAAACAAACCAATTGCTCGTCGAGCGCAAGAATTGGGGCTTTCGCCGACCACAACTCGGCGAATTCTGTATCTGGACTTGAAGTTTCACGCCTACAAAATGGTGTTAACTCAAGAAGTAAAGCCCAACGACCATAGGTTGCGCCGTGTATTCGCTGACTGGGCTATGGAGCAATTGTAAGCTGACCTGGATTTCTGTCGAAAAATCATTTTCAGCGACGAAGCCCGCTTTTGGTGGCATGGTTGTGTTAACAAACAAAATTGCCGCTATTGGAGCAATCAAATGGTGGAATCACTGGTCCATATTTTTTCCAAGATGAAGATGGAGAAGCTCTATCAATGGAGAAAGATACGGGCTCTTATAAGGGACTGTTTTTGGTCTCAATTGGATGGTATGGATCTCGGAAACTTCTGGGTCCAGCAATATGGTGCCACATGTCATACTGCTCTCGAAACAATCGATCTTTTGAAGGAGAAGTTCAGAGGTTTCATCATTTCCCGTGGTGGTGATGCGACACAAAGGTTTTAAAGAAAATACCCGCTCCAAACTGCAATTTAACTGGAACATTTTCCAAATTTTCATCATATATTAAAGATATTTACCTGGCAACTAAAACTTATATCTCGAATTTTCTGGGACTAGTTTATAAAGTTCTCTTCTTTGTAAGGAATTGTGTATAGTTGATATAACTGGTAATCGTTAAGCAATAGACGAAAGCGTGCTGTACAAAAAAATCTGGACTTCTTTAAAACACACAGTTTAAATAACTTTTTATTGTGGCATCAGTCATTGTCAAGATATCCGTTATTAATGATTTGATTTGTTCATTACTTTGTCATCTTTTTAGCCCCATCGATTTTCAGTTTTTGCGATGTAATGCAAAGAGATTAGAATTTTGAGGCCGGCATGTAGCGTCAGTTCTTAGATATTTTATATCGCTGTTTCGTTTGCATTTATAAAGTAATTTAATGTAGCCATTTCTGCAAATGTTTATCTCGATTAAAAGAAGTAGATAGAAAAATTAACTTTCGTAGGAATAATTTATATACTCATTAATAAACCATAGACGTTAGAGAAGGCTATATGTGAATGTAACACATCAGATTTTTAGGAGTATTGTAATACTTAAAGGTTAGATTATGAATTTATTATTGGTAGAGAAATACACGAGAGTGTTCACATAAGATTTTCTTATAGATCTGTTGTTAGAAATGGGTCATGTAGTTTCATTATTCGTATTTGTTGTCTATTACTGATGATTAGAAACACTTTTACACGCATTTTAAATGTGCCTGCGCACAACGCCCGATAGTCCTTTAGAATTTCAAAGCTGTTCTTTTCGCTTTCTTTTTTACTTTCTCTACTACGTATAGTAAGTAGGGGAAGTATTGTATTCCACCCAAAATTTCGATACCGAGATTTCACCGGAAATACATGTTTTGAGACTCACTGAATCCAAAAAAAGCATTTTTGGAAACATGTCCGTGTGTGTGTCTGTCTGTGTGTCTGTGTGTCTGTGTGTCTGTCTGTGTGACTGTGAACAGCATAACTCATAAACGAACAGTCGGATAAACACCAAACTTGGTATTTAGGTTCAGTATCTTTCAGAGATACGACACGAAGGTTTTCAAGAAAATCCTCCCACCCCAGACTACCCTTTACATGGAACATTTTTCGAAAATTTTAATTTTCTCAAAAACGGCTCTAACGATTTTGATTAAAATATCATATGTTTAAGATATTGTCATGACAAATAAAATGTATATCTCGAATTTTCTGGGAATGTCTCCAAAAATATTCTTCATTATGAACGACTTTTTCATAACTGGTAAACCATAAGAGATAGACAAAATTTTACTACACGAAAAATGTAGATCGCGTTAAAATACACAATTTATGTCATATACATTTCTTTTGTTGAGTGAACCGTTTGCGAGATATTGCTTGTTATTCCCTTAAATTTTCCAATACTTATACTTTTTCTCAAATTCGTTATTCATTTTTTTTATGTCCTGGACATGCAAAGAGAATGGAATGCGCCACATAGCAACCAGCGTTAAAATATTTGACTATCGCTTAAAACCTACCATATTCCCCTTGCATCTACAAGAAAATTATCAATAAGATTGACATCTCGATATCTCCATTAACATGAAGCATATGGAGAATAAGCGTTTGTATAAATAGTTTGTACAGGAGTAGAGAAAGTCATGTGAGTGTAACACATCAGATTTTTTTGATTTTTTACTACGACGTGTAGTAAGTAGGGGAAGTATTGCGTACCACCAAAAAATTCGTAACCGAGATTTCACTGGAAATACTTTTTTTGAGGTACCCTGAATCAAAATAAAGCATTTTGGGAAACACGTTCGTATGTGTGTGTATCTGACTGTGAACAGCATAACTCAAAAACGAAAAATTGGATAAATACGAAAATTGGTATTTGAGTTTAATATCTTTCAAGCATGCGACACGAATATTTTAAAGAAAATACCGCCATCCCAGACTACCCTTTACATGGAACATTTTTCGAAAATCTTGATTTTCTCAAAAACGTCTCTAACGATGTGGATTAAAATATCATGTTCAAGATACTTTCATGGCAAATGAAATGTATATCGTGAATTTCCTGGGAATGTCACAAAAAGTCCTCTTAATTTTGAATGACTTTCCCATAACCGGTATACTCTAAGATAGGCAAAATTTTACTACTCAAAAAATATAGATCTCGTTAAAACACACAACTTACGTCATATACACTTTTTTGTCAATGAACCATTTTCGAGATATTCCTTGCTATTTGTTTGAATTTTCCAATACTTGTACTTTTTCTTAAATGGGAATTCGTTATTCGCTTTTTTATGTCCTGGACATGCAAAGAGAATGGAATACTTCACATAGCAACCAGCTCTTAAAATATTTGACTATCGCTTAAACCCTACCAATTCCCCTTGCATCTACAAGAAAATTAGCAATAAGATTTGCAGATGTTTATCTCGTTTAAAACGAAGCACATGGAGAATAACCGTTTGTAAAAATAGTTTGTACAAGGGTAGAAAGAGGCATATGAGTGCGACACATAAAATTTTCTTCAACATTTTTGGGGCTCAGAATGTTCCACACTATGCAACTTTTATTTATTTCCCTTCAAAACGCCCAAACGCCCAAAAATGAGTATAAAATGTTGGGAGTGTTTTTTATCGGTTGTTATTGGAAGAACATTAATAAGAATATAAAATTAACACACTAAAAGTATTGAAAAATATTGTTTCTCTTAAGTTTATAATTTTTTTTAAAACTAAAACACCAATAAAAAATACGTTTCTAATATTTTTCTTATACATTTGATAGTCAGTATATATATTTATATTAGTAAAGTTTTAATTTTTTCATAGTAGCTACCATTTTTATTTACATAAAAATAAGTAACTTGCAAACTACTGGAGATACTGCAATGAACATTTGTGTACACGCTAATGATTTTGTGTGTTACTGTATCTTCATAAATGTAGAATTTAGTAGTTTAACCATGTATACCCTTAAATTAACTGTGTAATTGAATACACATTTCTGAGGATACACATATGAAAATAAAGTACTGAAGCAGCAAAGATGCAGAGGATTGCAAATTAAAACTTTCACAACCTTAAAGTTTAATCCATCTCGAGATTTGTATATGGGGTCACAAAAAGTGCTCGGGTCACTAAAAGTCTGGTGTATTGCATTCACCTGACTTGCTCTACTCACTCTTCTGCAAACTATTCTTACAAAAGCTAATCCTTCTATGTATTCTTTATGAAAGTTTCTCTCATTTAATAACATTTATACAGTTCGTCCTAGATATGAGAAGGATACAGTGAGTTAAAGCGATAGTCAGATGTTAAAAACCGGTTTAATATGTGATGATTTTAAAATTTCGTAATCTTTGTATGACCGCAACAAGAAATATATGGCGACTTACCACTTCAAAATAGTAAAAGTATATATATTTGAGAATTCAAGCCAATGACAAAAAATATCTCGGAAATAGAAAAAAAATAGAATAAGAAACAAAGAAAGAAAGAAAGAAAGAAAGAAAGAAAAAACCACAAATTTTGTGCTATAACGAGCTGCAAACTTTTATGTTATAAGATTCCCCTATCTCTTACATTTACAAATTATAAAAAAGCCATTCAGAACGAACAGAACTTCAAGGCTATTTCCAGAAAATTCAAATACATTTTATTTATATTTTTTATATAGAGTCATCTGAAAAATTCAACGCCACAGCTGGGATTTGAACGGGGTTCTCCCGCTCTCCGTGCGGTTGCTCTAACCATTGAGCCACTGTGACAACATGCCGGTGGGACATTGAATTTCTCAACTGACTCAAGTTGTTTACCAGACAGACCACTAAGGCATCTCACTCCAGATGACAATCTTAGCGGCGACCTGCTTATCTCAAGTACTTCAGTGCTGGGGAAATGTTTTTTTTAAAGGTTTTACTTTTTGTTACATTATACATTGAAGTATGGTACCCGGTAGCCTTCGTCCCAAATTTAAAGATATTAACTTTGTAATATTGCTGTTTCTTTAAATATTATATATTTATGTTTGCCTCGGCTGCGTCAGTATTTTTGTAGACACATGGATGTCTTAGCAGGGCGTGGTGCGACTGAAGAATGTAGGCTTACATAGATTATAATTTTACTTCACTCCTTTTATTAATTCTTGACACGATTTAAATATCACTTCACTGATATAGAGGGATTCTTTTATTAACTACTTGCACATTTTAACACGTTAACTATTTTCGTCTCACACGAATACGAATTAAATTTCTCGAGGACGGATCTCGTGTCTGGTTAGGAACACTGTCTGCTAGCAACACGTCCAGTTATGAGCGCTGTCTATAAGCAACTGACTTGATTTCTACCGCCTAAATTTATAAATGTCTGTATTTCAAGTCTCTGATTGGCTATTCCTAATCCAATAGAATACGTTTATTTAACTTTTTCTGGTTGTTGATTGATTATTTTATAAACTGTCACAAAAATTACATTATTGCTTCCAAGAATTACAAGTAGTATTGTTGAACTTTCAAATTCATTATTGCCTCAAGGTTATCTCATTGTTAGCAACTATTAACCTATTACTCTCACAGCTCCTACATTATTAAATTACGTAATACATTCACGTAACATTATTACACTGTATACAATAATATAAACATATACAATGACTGTAATATACACTTTTTATATATTGTTACATACACATATTGCTTTAAGGCGGGCTGTTATTATATTATATAATTTGACTGAAATCATTTAAGTGCTAAGAATACTGCCTCAATATATAATTAATCGAAATAATTATATTAATAATTAATTATATATTAAAGGTCTATAAAAGGTATAATTAAGTAAAAGTGTATAACATAACAAAAAGTCATTTTATTTGTTATGCAGTTATCTTCAAATCTAGTAATTTAATGAAAATCGGTATAGGCATTTTTGAGAATATAAAAAATAATGAAAATTTTTACATGAGAAGAGTATATTAGTTTGAGGATTTTTTTGAAAATCTTAATGTTGCATCCTTGAAAGGCACTTGGTAACAAACAAGCCAAGGTTTTTGGTATTTAACCTCTTTTTCGTTTTTTACTTATGGTAAAAAGGTTCGCCTAAATGAACCAACGGAATATCTTTATGTTAACAATTATAGAAACTACAAGATAACCCAGGAGAATGAAAGAAGCACTTAAACTCCTATGTCAACATAAATAAATGTTACGTAGCCCATTACCAACAGGGAAAACATGACAGATTCGATATCAGTAGTTTCATAGTGAAAATCAGGCCAATGAGTGATGCAATTGATTCTGCGTAGTTTCTAATTTGTACGGTACTGGAAGTGGTGATAGAGCATATTTTGTGGTTATTATGTAATGGTTGTGGTAACTTACAGTGGTTAATGATGTTAATTTTGGTGCTGCGTTTGCTTAAGAAGGAAATCAGCGTACAGATTCTGCGGTAACGATTTTTAATTCTCTTTAATGTTACAAGTGAAAGACGTTATAGATGAAAACGAGTGGACAAGAACAAGGAATTTTAACAAATGTTGCAAATGGTTCGATAATTCCGGATGATCTAGTTTTCAAATTATTTCTTGACATCATTATAGACATTCAAATCTCTTGGCAAATATTATTTATTGCTGATTTTAATAATCTAATGTTTTATATTCACATGACTTTTCTATCTTCTATTTTTTGGTGGGTATACAAACTATTCTTACTAAATCTTCTTTTTGCATCTACTACATTTTAATCCAAATAAGCGTCTACAAAAATAGCTGCATTACTCATGTCGTTATGCATACAAAGAGAACAGTGATAGTAAAATGTTTAAGAACTGGACGCTATATGCTGGCCTTAAAATTCCATACTGTTTCCATGCAATCGCAAGAAACAACTGAATATCATTAGAACTTTAAAAGAATAAGTATTCAACAATTCGAACTTTTGATAACGGATATCTCAGAAACGGCTTATGCCACAGAAAAACTTATTTGAAGTAAATTGTGTGTTCTAAAGAGATCTACATATTTCGTATTGTACATTTTTGTCTATCGTTTAGCGTTTACCAGTGATACAAGTTATACAAAATTCCTTCCAAATGAAGAGGACTTCACAGGCTATTACCAGAAAATTCGAGATATACACTTTGAGTCATGTAAATAACTTTAATATATGATAGTTTGATCAAAATCGTTAGAACCATTTTTCAAAAAGTATAATTTTCGAAAAATGTTCCATGTAAAGGTTAGTTTGGGCGGGAAGATTTTCAAGAAAATGTGTCACATCTTTGGAAGGTACTGAACCTAAATGCATGTGTGGTATTTATCCCACTTTTCCTTTTTGAGTTATGCTGTTCATAGGCATACAGATGGTACTTTTCTAAAAATGCCTTTTTTTGTTCAGGGGACCAAAACATGTATTTCCGATGAAATCCCGGTATAGCAATTTTAAGTAGAAAGCAATACCTTCTCTACATACTAGGTACGTAATAGAGAAAGTAAAAACCAAATTCTGAACCCAAATCTATCAAGTGTCCTAACTCACCGCTTTGAGGGACTGGAAAGAAAATGCAGTCTGATTAGCCAAGTCTGGGTGTAACCAGAAAGTGCCTGTCATGAGAATACGATCGGAATGCATCGCCTTTTGATTTGTAGGCTTTTTTATACCTTTACCACAACAAATATTCATTTATGTAATAGTTCATGTAGCATATTTCTCTTCTATTTGTCCATAAAGGGTCGGTTGCTGTTTTATCACAACAAACGTAGTTGTTTTAAGCGGAGACATTCGGTTTTTTTAATTGCTTTTTTGAAATGCTTTGTAACTATATTTATTGCCGGTGTTCAGCAGTAGATACGTTTTCATTAACCTAAATGGTTAAGAGTTTGTAATATTTACACTAAGCTTTTAAGTTTTTGCGTTCGGAAGTCAGATGCCTGGAGGTGTATTTTGTTAAGTAAATATACTATGTTTGTCTACGCTGTATCATTGAAATGACAGTTGCACTTAAATGACATAAATATATATGCGAAAAATGTTACTGTGCAAGTGTGTTATCCAGTCGTTTGTTTCGGATTGGTCTGAAAACAATTTTAACCTTTCGTTCAAGATTTTCATTAAATAAATGTATATTGTGTGCAGTTTTTACCATACTGCGTGATTATAAGAATGCATATGAACAAATGCATTAATTATTGTGGAAACTATGAAATGAGTACTTCGTTTCTGTAGTTAATATTGCAGAATTTCCATTTCCATTTCATTCCTGTACAAGTCCAATAATCATACTAAAACTGGTATCACAATAGGTGGTAAACAAATAAAATCAACAGTTAAAAATCATTCGGTATATTCTTCCCCCGAAAACAGTAGAAGCATTAAGTTAATATTTCATAAACAATTATTCAACTCTCCTCACTTAATTTAAATGTTGGAACTAGATTTGTATTTCTTTAAGTTTGAGTTCAGGGAACTTTACCTCGGTATCGATACAAGTTTATACGAGCGGTGTCCAATAAGTAAGTTTCCTTATTTTATAAAAAACATTATACACAATTGATCATGTTGAATTAGTTTTATTTATATTGTACAATCCTTCTGTTACTTTTCTGCACAATCAACGTGTTTTTCCAAGCATTTTGGGGACGTGTCACAAGTTTTTCCAAGCCAGTGTTGTACCAGGTCGGGTCCCGTGCACGCAACCAGCTGTTCACTAATTTGACTTCATCATCAGTGTTAAAAGTGCTTAACTTTGAGTTGGAGGAACATGTGGAAATCACTTGGGGCAAGCTCCGGTGAATACGGAGGATACGAGAAACCATCCAAGTTGAATCATAGGATTCAACTGGGAAGTTTTCTCGCATCCTCCATATTCACCAGATCTATTCCCAAGTGATTTTCACATGTTCTCCTGACTCAAAAGTCATCTTGGAAATGAGCACTTTAACACCGTGACGTAGATCAATCAGATGTGAACAGTTGGTTACGAGCACAGGACCCGACTTCTGGTACACTTTTGATTGATCTTCGTCACGGTGTTAAAGTGCTTACCTCCAAGATGACCTTTGAGCCAGGGGAACTTGTGAAAATCACTTGGGAAAAGATCTGGTGAATATGCAGAATGCGAGAAAACTTCCCAGCTGAATCTTCTGAGCTCCGCCTGGGTCTAGATTCAACTTGGAAGTTTTCTCGTATCCTCCGTATTCACCGGAGCTTGCCCCAAGTGATTTTCACATGTTCCTCCAACTCAAAGGTAAGCACTTTTTAACACCGATAATTAAGTCAAATCAGTGAACAGCTGATTGCGAGCACAGAACCCGACCTGGTACAACACTGGATTGGAAAACCTTGTGTCACATCCCCAAAAATGCTTGGAAAAACATGTTGACTATGTAGAAAAGTAACAGAAGGATTGTACAATATTAATACAATTAATTCAACATGATCAATTGTGTTTAATGCTTTTTATAAAATAGGGAAACGCATTGGACGACCTCGTATATTTCGCTCGAAAGACCAGGGGCACATCATGTTAGCTTTAAGTACAGATTAAGATCCTATCCCGGCAATGTTAAATTGGCTAACTCTGGCCTATTACCTAAAAAAAATGTAACACATCTGTCTGCCATTTTTACAGGCTATAGATGAACGCCTTCTAAGTTCACTGATATGTTGTATACAATAATTTGGTTTCTTTCGAATGTCGAACTTTTTCTCAATTACGTACTGATTTGATTAAAATTTATCAGCAATTAATTTTTCATAATATAACCAACAAACTTATCAACAACAGTGTAAATCAATAATATCACTAGGTATTGTTTTTATCATATCACAATTTCATTCAGCTATCTTCAATATATTTAGTAGTGGTATCAAATTGTAGAGTCTTGCGCCGTGGCGCTATGGTTTCCAGTCACGGAGTACGTCCGGATTCGATCCTACTCATGGGCCTGCGGATTTTAGTTCCCGGATATGGGACCGGTGTCCACTCAGCATCGTGAGAAAACATTTTGTATATTGCTTTCTCATTAGAAAATGGTTTATAAAAAACTGTTTATTTTGTGATGAGGAATAAGGAAACAAAAAAATAAAAAAATGTTGGTTCCCAATTGCGAAACGTAACTTGATTCTCAAACGAGCTTCCATGGTGCGTGCAAACATTCATTGCGCTCTTTGTATACAGCCATTCAGAATTTACGTTGGTATAAGAACAATTGAAAAGTACTTGATGCAAATGCTGTTCGGTTTTTTTGTGAGGAGTGAGAAAACAATATAAAAATGTCGGTTTCCATTTAAAAAATTGAGCCTAAAATGACCATCATAGCGTCCTCCAAATAAAACACGACTAATGTCATTTACTTTCCCCCAAATATCAAGCAAATTTTATCCAAGACGTTTCCTTCTATAACGCTTAGTTTTGGATATATTGCACAGTCTCAACTTAAATGGTCCATCCCAATTACAATTGGGGTAAAGAGACATGTATATTTAACCTAGGAAGAAAGGAAAGATCAGGAATGGCACGGTTTAGATTGGGGGGGCTGGAGGGCACAGAAACTGACTGACGATTCTGGCAGGAGAATCTGCCCATTCTGTGATTTGGATGAGGACTGGGTACATATTTTGGCAGAATGCGTACAATGGGAGAGCCAGCTAACAATTAAACTCAAAGAAAAATTCCTAAGTCCTTCTAGAAGGAGATTGACGTGTTGGGATCTACTTGTTGACCAGAGGAATTGGCAGAACATGGGCAGTTTCTTGGCTAAAGTCCGAAGTTAGGTCAAATCTGTTCAGTTAGTGAAAGGTAATTTATCTGTATTTTCCTTTTTCTTGTTTTTTTGTTTTATTTTATGTTCTTTTTGTTTATTTTTTCTCCATACCTTGTATCTTAAATATGCATGCACAGTCAATGACACATGCACTAAATACTTGAGTAATAACTTCAATTATTTGAAATTAATATCGACCGACCGACGGACGGACGGACAGACCGACCCAGCCACCCACCCACCCACCTGCCTGCCTGCCTTGCTGCCTACCTAATCCTTTCTTTTCTAATATATTCGCCACTGATTGATTTTAGAACTATATAGAAACGTACAGTACTTTACAACGATGTACTGTAATAACTGTCGAATAAAACCACCTGGTTGATTTCATAAAGTAATTTTAGTCATGCCATTTTTTCCCCTCAAAGCGATTCGGTTAATTGGCGATCCGGATATTTGGAGTTCGGATAATTGGAGTTCTCCTGTAATACCTAACCAGTATCAGAGAGCGACTTCCTTACTCCCTCTCTCGCAGCTTCCCTTTCACCTGGTGGTTTACTAGGCGCAATATGCCTTTTGGCCGAAATTTTCTAACGTCCTCGCGCAAACTATCAAATTATAACTGTCACATCCTTAGGGTTAGAGATAGGCTTTAGAAGCTGAGGAGGATTTTAAACATTTTTGATGACTTCTATGAGTTGGACATTTTTAACTCTTCCCATATTATTGCAAAATACGTTTTTAATAATATAAGCATAACAATAGCATTTACATGCTTTTTTTGTTTTGGTGTGAGAAATCCGCCTCAAGTGTTATTGCACATGTGGCATATATTAAAATTATTATTATGTTTAGAAGTGTGCAAATTTTCTAGCTTCTCTTGCTTACATAATTAATAAACTAGTAAAAGCGTAACATAATAAAGAACTTCACATGTGAATTAGTCGTCCTCCGTGGTCTAATGGTACCATGCTAGCCTCTAGTTACCGAGGTAGAGTGTTCAACCGCGGTGCAGGGGGTGGATTTTTTCGGCCTAAAAATCCTTAGCATGGCTTCCTTCGTAAGGGAAGTAAAGCCGGTGGTCCCGTATCTTAGATTTATGGCACGTATAAGATCCTCACGTCTAATAAAAAGGCCTCTGAGCAAAATTTTCAGTCTTTCACGCCCAATATAGAATGGGACACTAAGAAACATAGTAGTTAAAGATGTCCATAAATATATGTATGAAAATCATGTGAATTAAAATTATTACTTTGTACTATTGCATTGATTCATAGTTCGTTACTAAAATAATATACTTAGAGGACATTAGTATGCTAGGTGTAATTTGTAATCAAAGCGTATTGCGTATGTAAGAGTATTTTTTCTCCAAATTTTACAAACATTATAATTCACCATAAATGAATTCCTGAAGCTTAGGTGTTTTATCTAAAGGTTGATCCTGTAATAATTGTTCTTTCACACTCGCCAGCGAAGTGTGAAGTTCGAAATTGGAATCACATGAGAGAAATTGAGTTTTCATTAGGGTTTCAGTCACGGTAGCTCAATGGTGGAGCACCGACACAGAAAAGCGAGTCTCGGCGATAGAATCAAATTGCTTATATCCGATTCAGTTTTCGTTTTGCTGTTCAGAAAACTTCAAATGGGATGTACGGTCGTTTCCCTAGTGAGTGAAAACGTGCAAAATTCCTCTCCTGTATTGAAAACGATAACGCTATTTTACAAACCGTGAGGCATCGAATTCATGCATCGTGATGATGCGTTTGGTAATGTTTCCCAATTACATTCTGGGTAATTTTCCTCGGAGTTCTCATAATCCTACCGGGGAATACCCAGTAATCCTTCCCTGACACGAAATTAATTATATGCTTGAAAGCTAACAGCATTACACTTAATCCATTAATTTCAAAACGATATTCAGCTCTGGTGGATTGTGGGGCGATTGATAGCTACTCCGAATACTAGCATAGTTTTTCTCGTTTTGGCAGCATTGTTTAGATATTGGATGCATTCCTTTTGGTGCACCCGTGGCGTAAATTCCAGATGAAGTATTTGGAATAGCTCTATCACTTACCTTTTTGTGGTTTGATCGGAAACTCTGTTGAATTAATTCCTGCAGAATGTATTGGTTTCTGGTTTTCGCTGTATTTCAGAAACGGATTGTTTGTTTCGCATTTAATTCGTCGTTCTTCTTGGTGTTTTCTCTATATTCTGCGCAAGCTAGGAATATTTCAGATAAGACTGCTTCCAGTTCAGAAATTGTTGGTTCTAACTTTATAGGTAAATTTATTTCAGACTGTTTGTGTTCCTTGTTCGTCATAGTCTCAACATTTCTCATACACATTTCTTCAGGTTTATATTTTTGATTAGAAGTTTGACTTGGCCATCCACCGGTGGATGTAGAATATTTATGATAAGGCCGATATTGTTATACGGAAGTGAAATCTGGGGATGGAAAAGGGCAGAGCATGTAAATAAAACGCAGGTAGTATTTTGGAAAAGAGTTCTTGGAGTTTCACAAGGCACATCAAATTCGGGGGTATTAAGGGAGGTGGGATGTAATGAAGACACAATACATTGCAAAATAACAGCAGTGAAGTACTGGCTGAGGCTGATTCTGGGGGATAATTCCACATTACGATCCAAATGTTGTAAATACCAGCGAGAAAACCTTTATCCTAAGTTTTGGATAGATGATTTGAGGAGAATAGTAATGGGTCAGTATGGCAAAGATCTGAAACAAATGACAATAACATATGGAAAGGTGTCAAAAGAAGACTAATAGACATCAACCAACAGGAAATACGATAGTAAAATTAAACCTTCTCTAAGTCTAGCAAATGAAATAAAATTGAATTGGGGTAAAGAGGCATATATACTTAAATTAAGAAAAAAGGAAACATCAGGAATGGCATGGTTTAGACTGGGGGGCTGGAGGACACAGAAAATGACTGACGATTCTGGCAGGAGAATGTGCCCGTTCTGTGATTTGGATGAGAGCTGGGTACATATTTTGGCGGAATGTGCACTGTGGGAGAACCAGCGAACAATTAAACTCAAAGAAAAATTCTTAAGTCCCTCAAGAAAGAGATTGGCATGTTGGGAGCTACTGGCTGACCAGAGGAGCTGGAAAAAGATAGGCAATTTCTTGGCTAAACTGCGCGAAGCTAGGTCAAATTTGTTCAGTTAGACAAAGATAATTTATCTCTATTTTCTTTTTTCCTGTTCTTTTTGTTTTGTTTTCCTTTTCTGTTGTTTAGTTTGTCACCATACTTGTAATTTACATATGCATGTACGGTCAATGACCCATGCACTAAATAATTGTGTAATAACTTCAATAATTTGAGACCAATAAAGATGCCTTATCTATCTATCTGTCTGTCTGTCTGTCCGTCCGTCCGTCCGTCCGTCTGTCTTAGCTCAGCTCTCTAGAATATTTTTGTGTGAATCCTCCGCTATTACCCCTTGTAACTGCTATTAGGTAGAAATTATCTGAAATAAAGGAAACCTGGAAGTAGCAAGAAAGCTCACCCTCAAAATTTCCAATACGATAATGTCATATTGTTTATATTTATGCAAAGGTCGTTGAATTTTTAGACAAGTTAATAGATGGAAGTTTAAACTCTTGAGATTTACCTGTAGCCGCTTGGTTATGTAATGAGTTATAGGTCCCACAATTATACATTTAAAGGGGAAAATATCACTTAATATCAATATTCAAATGGAGCGAAATTGTAGATGAATTCCTATCTCTTGGGTAGGATAGGATAGTCAGACAGAGGGGGCCCTCAACCACTGAAGCTCAGCAGCGTCCTTAGGCCATCTTAGTATGCGATAGTTATTTTGTTGTATTGGAGGAGTTGAATTGTATTTTTATTTTCCAAACGCTTTGGTAGCCAATTTGAAGATAGGTTTATTGCTGCTACGTATGGAAAGTCAGTTTGAAGATGATGTATTATAGTTCTTATGTTGGGAGCGGAAATTGAACCGCACGTATAGTACCCAGTAGCCTTCTCCAAAATTTAAAAATATTAACTTTGTAATTTGACTGTTTCTTTAGATATTATATATTTATGTTTGCCTCGGCTGCGTAAGTATTATTGTTAAAGATGTGTTTCTCTTTGCAGGGTTGTTGTGCGACTTAAGAATGTAGTCTTACACAGATTATAAGTTTTAATTCACTCCTTTTTATTAATTCTAGACACAATTTAAATAACACTTCACTGATATAGAGAGCTTGAGTATCTTTTATTAATTACTTGCACTTTTTAACACGTAAACTATTTTCTCACACAAAATACGTATTAAATTTCTCGAGGACGCATCTCGCGTCTGATTAGTAACACTGTCTGCTAGCAACGCGTCCAATTATGAGCAATGCCTACAAGCAACTGACTTATAGATTTCTAAATTTTACTATATTTCAGTTTCTGATTGGCTAATCCTAATCCAATAGAATACTTTTATTTAACTAAAGCTTTTTCTGGTTGTTGATTGGCTATTTTATAAACTGTCACAAAAAATTACAATATTGCTTCCAAGAATTACAAGTGGTATTGTTAAACTTTCAAATTCTTTATTGCCTCAAGGTTACCTCATTGTTATCTCATTCTTAGCAACTTTTAACCTGTTATTCTCACAGCTTCTGCAGTATTAAATTACGTAACATATTCACATAGCATTATTACACATGGATACAATAATATAAACATATTCAATGACTGTACTATACACTTTTGTATATATTGTTACATACACATATTGCTTTAAGGCGGGCTATTATTGAATTTATATATAATATAATTAGACTGAAATCATATAAGTGTTAAAAATACTGCCTCAAGTAGGCCCATTCTATCTTGTGGGACCCTTAGGCGGAAGGGATGAAGGGCGACCAGATCGGACGACGATGCCAGCAAGCAAGGACTAGGACTCTAACGATTCCAGTGTGATAGCAATCCTAGTCATCATCAACACGGGGGTTCGGGGAACATAAGATCGTCAGGAAGGTGCAGCAGCCGCTATCCAAACGACGACAACGACATGTTGGCGGGCTGAGGGCAACCCGAAGGTTTATTAGGCGTGTACCTGCCCTAATTAGGGCTTAACCACGTAGTTACTGGATATGGGGTTACAGGATGGCGGTTGAGATTCCTTAGGGGAGAGAAAGGAGGTAACAAAGTTTGTTCCTCAACGGTTGCGGGTCATGGCGCAATGACCCTTGTGCACCGCTGATGATAGTGATTTGTCATATCATTAATGTAGGGGTAGTAATTTTGAAAGTCCAAGCTTCTCTTGAAAGGATTATGTAGGAGCTCAGCCTTAACTCCGTTGTTACCGGATGTGCCCGCATGCCATTCGGGGAAGCCGCTGAAGCCTCAAGCGGCGTGTTTTGGGGTGGTTATAATTCCCAAGAGACCGAACGAGAGCGCTCTGATGGTGTGGAAACTGGTCGTAAAATTCTGCGGCCCGGCGCCTAATTTCAACCTCTACGTAAGGAAGAGATGAGGCTTCGTGAAGCAGTCTCACGGGAAAGGAGCGGTTTACAGAATAGATAGCCCGAAGGCCTTTATTCTGCACCCTTTGCAGAAGTAGCAGACTGAAGTCTGCGGCCAAGCCCCAGATCTCGCAGGCGTAAAGCACGACGGGGACTATCAGCGCTCGAAAAAAGCATAACTTTATCTGGACAGGATCTCCGACCTCAGTATCGGGTAAGCCTTAGTGGCCCGATGCGTGAGGTACCTAATGTGTCCCTCAAGTTAGGCCTTTGTCTAGCCAAGTAGGTGATGGCTTTCGTCCATTCTATCCTTCTCCTGAGGTAGTTGAATGTGGGGAAGTTTGCGGGAAAGCGGCGCTTGGTGAAGAGAATGACGTGGCTTTTTACCGGGTTTATGGATAATCGCCAACGCTTGCACCACTCTTGGAGGAGGCTGAGGTCTCTCTGAATGGGGTTGAAGGCTCTACGTGGGATTTTACTTGTGGAATACAGGAGCACGTCATCAGCGTACTGTGCCATATTAACGACTATCCAAACGACAGGGAGAGATCCTTTACGCAGTGTAAAACACCACCTTCACCCCGCCCCGCACAATCGCACAAGCCTGGTCCTGAAACATATGCATTTGGAGCAGATGAAAGGTAGTGATAGAGACTGGAAATAATGGACAGTAAATTCTTAGTAAGAGGAACCACCCCAATATTCACCTACTGACATGGGACAACCATGAAGGATTCCAAGATAGGCTGGGCGCACAAACGGATTCGAATCCGGTCCTTGTACATTATCACCTCGCTCGGTATTCCTATCTTTGATCCTCAAATTTTAAACCTTTGTACAGGGCATACGAGGGCTGTCCTAGAAGTACCCGACCTAACAAAGAAAACACAAAAATTTTGGGAGAAATATCTTATTTCTCTACATAGCACCTTTCAGCTCGATACGCTTTTCCCAGCGATCTTCAATAGTTTCGATACCCTGTTCGGTATACTGAGAACCACCGAGTTCTGCAAAATAGCCATTAACTGCAGACTCTAGCTCTTCACTGTTGGGAAATCATATAGCACCAAGCTATTTCTTAGCTTTGGAAATAGAAAATAATCAGAGGGGACTAAATCTGGCGAATAAGGTGCATGAGGAAGCAATTCAAACTTTAACTCATTGATTTTGGCCATGGCGATAATGGATGATGTGTGAACGGTGCATTGTCTTGATGAAACAAAAGTTTCTTTACCACTGAATGCGGCCGTTGTTGCTTGATTTCATCATTCAAATGCTGCAAAAATTTGGCATAACACTAGCCATTGATTGCTATTCCTTTTTGAAGATAATCAATGAAAATTATTCCACACACATTCCAAAAGAACTGACGTATAACCTTGCCTGCAAATGGAACTCTCTCGCCTTTTTTGGAGCGATTCTCCCCTTTCAATCCGTTTTGACTGTTCCTTCGCCTCAGGTGCGAAGTGATGGACCCATGTTTCAGCCATGGTTATGAATTGACACAAACCTCGGTTTTATTGCAGCAAAGCATCGCCAAACACTCGACTGAAGCATCTTAACGATGCTGCGTTTGTTCCATTGTGAGCAAACGGGTCACCCATCTTGCACAGGTATTATATCACATTAAATTGGGCTGAAAGACCGGTAATTTTGCTTAGAGGCCTCTTTATCAGGCTTGAGATTCTTTAACGTGCCATAAATATACGACATGGGAAATTTGTGCCTTTCTCCCTTTCTGCCCAGAGGATTCCGTTGTTTCTTTACTCTTCCTGGCTTCTTGGACGTTGGCACCACCGATGCCCAATATAGAATGGGACGCTGAGGATCACAGCAGTTAAAGAGCGTCCATAAATAAAAAAAACTCATAGCTTTCTCATGTATAAATTTTCGGTCAGTATGCGATGTATAGCACCTTTTGAAACGCCTGTAACATCTGCTAGCTCGTGCACTTTCATTCGACGGTCATCCAATACTATTTTGTATAATTTCCTCACAATTTCTGGCGTGGTCGACCATTGAGACGTTCGTCTTGGCAACCCGTACGGTCTCGCTTAAACTCTGCGACCCAATTTTTACTGTTGTAAACGAAGGAGCAGACTCCCCAAGAATAGAATCTAGCTGAGGTGTAATATTAGTTGGACTAAGGCGTTTTAAATGAAAGTATCGTATCATATAACGATGATCAGTTTTATCCATGTTTACAAATTTGCTGAGAGTGTTAACTATTGATGGCTGCCAAACAAGTACTAAACGACGTAGCATCATCAAACTTCAGACTTAAGCTTTATAAGGTTGGTACTTTCTATCACAGTCATTTTTTGAAACAACAACCACTATCTATACATCAGGTCGGGTACATCTGAGACGGACTCGTAGCTCTAAATGGGGAAACGTTCAGTCGGAATTGTAGACATCGGTTGTATAGTTCCTGAGACACTGCTTACCTACAGCTATAACTCTCGATGAAATTAGTACTTAGTAGTGGAACTGTAAATGACATTTTGACCTCAGAGTCCCTAACGGAGTAAGACTGGCGGTAATTAATTTGAATTGGGTATAAAAATCAGTCAGATGGCTTTTAATTGTTTAACTAAAATGGTCGTTGGGTATAATTACTCGTATTGGCACATGTTTCCAGGAAATATCAAGGGAAACAGTAATATTTTAGAGTTTTTACTGTAAATAAAAGAAAGCTTGTAACGTGCTGACCCGTTTAGGGCATAAGTTGGATTTATTACGTAACGTGGACCGTGTGTTTTATGATAGGAGCTTGGGTTCAAAATATTTCACACAAAATGTGATAACGGTTTATTATAGAAAGCCTTTATATTTCAAACAACCCAATAAAATTCAAGAAAACTTGCAATATATTTAATAAATATCAAGGTTAATATCTTTCAAGAACAATCATCGTGTGTTGTTTTCTTTTCTCCATATGTCACGACATTTAATTTGCTTTACAGTACTACAACTATTTAATTTTTTACCATTGCAAAAGCAATATACATAGAAATTAAGAATAATAAATGCTTCTTCCACTTACCAAATTGAGGCGATAAAATTTAGAAATAACCGAAACATTATCTTTGGCAACCGAATTTTTGGGTGTAATACAATACTTCCCCTACTTACTATACGTAGTAGAGAAACTAAAAAAAAGGTAGGATATTACAGAAGGACGTAATATTTTGAATTTTGTGTATTAAGGATACCTATCTGTGAAATGTATAAAATCCAGAATTTAATTTTTATTTATTCGAATTTTTAACGCAGCAATCAGGTTTTGTTACCAAATTTTACGCATATTTTAAAATTAATTTCGAGATTTATATATTTTAAATACTTTTTACTGCTTGGAATATTAGCTCTACACCAATCAATTATTTATTGAAAAAATTAATATTTTATAATTAAACTTTTGAATAGTATATTAATAAACAGTTAAAATGAAATTTTAGTTATCTTACTATTGTGAAAGAAAATAATTTTGAAATATGGGGCTTCAATCTTTTTTTCTTAAAATTTGCACAACATGAAATATTGTTTAATAACATCAATAGTAAGCAAGTTAAGAACACATATATATATATATATAATAATTTTTATTCTATTATTTATAAGAAGGTATACAAAGTTTAATCATTTAGGCTTAAAAGTACTCAGTTTAGAAAGATTTCAAAATGAGAACCTGTTTACAAAACTCCAAATCCGGAGGTCCCGGTTTCCATTCCCGGCTTGAGGTTGGAAATTTTTCTTTAGCCGGGAGTATTCCCTATCCTCCCTAGATTCCGGAAGTATGAGTGTGTAAGTGTGTATGGGGGGGCATTTTATGTAATAATCTAAAGTAATACCATCCCAAAGATTAACTAACACCACTCTAAATAAGTGACATCAGTGCTGAAATGCAAATGTTCCAAAGGTAAAAATACGCCGATATGACCTTAGATGTTAAAAGCGGCATTTAAGGGAACGTTAACAAAAACAATTCCCAGAAAAGACTGTTTAAAATTAAACACTTTCTGAGTTTATGTTGTTTAAAAGGATTTAGTGCATATACAGCCCCTCCGTATTTTTTTGTTCTGCTACAGTTAATTTAGATTTTAGGATTCCTGAGGTGTATGTTGAAATGTTTTTATTTAAAATTAGGTAAAACGCATGCGTTTTTAGTACAATTTTATAGGGAGATAGGTTCACAACAGACATTTGAATCCCTGTATGCCATTTTTACTTTCTCTATTACGTATAGTAAGTAGAGTAAGTATTGTATTCCACCCAAAAATTCGAGATTTCACCGAAAATATTGTGACGGATGAGGAATAACAGGCTCTTAAATTCGGAAAGTTCTATTCAACTATTAATATTATTTCGGCTTAGATTGTAGTAAAATCTTTATTAAAAATTCATCTCTTATGAAGTTCACGGATATTGCACAAGTGTTGGCTATTTACTCAACCCAGCCTGTTTACTGGTGGAAAGTACCATTTCCTGTGTACGTACGATTCCAAGCGTTTGTAGTAGGTGTCATGTGATATATCATATCCGGTAACATCCCCGGAACGCTGGGGAATGCTCAGGATTTTCTGGAGAAACCTGGCTGACGTACCTATTTACGTTTATAAGTATAGTCAATTGCCAGAATTTAATGGATATTGAACTAGTATTTAAACCTCGGAAATTTGCACCTCGGGGAACACTCAGGCGTGGAGACGGTGAATACATGTCAGTCGCCTTCTCGACGTGCTTACAACTTGATTGACGGATTTCTCAACCTGAAGCATCTCCTAAAGGTAAGCCTCTGTCCATGGGACACTTTATACACATCTGTTGAGCTTAAGGTGTATTAAAATATTAAACAAGTTAACGCTTTGTGTTTGCAAGTAATCTCTACCTCTGAAGTCCTACGCTCTCCTTATGTTGTGACTGAGGCGTGACTGTCGTGGCTAAGTTGCCAGCTGATCACGTCCTAGTCGTGACATATGGTGGACACGCCGGCTTTTCATAATTTTTTTTTCTTGAAGAGTATGGTTTCATCTTCTACGTCTCTTCACGTTATTTATTGCCGACGGAGCAGCTCGAATTTTTGCCTTCTCCTCTGAGAGTGTGATCCCGCCCACCCACCCCCACTTTGAGTTGTTGTTTTGAGCCATTGCGGTTTTGATTCAAGTATTGTATTGTTAAGGGCCTGTTTTTTATTTTTCCACTTTGTATTCTTGATTTTTAGTGGCATTAAGTCTACTGTTATTCGTTCTTCATGAACTTATTTTACCACGCTCGTTGTTATTTTGTATTTGGTTCTCTCCTTGTTTTTCTCGCCCCCATCTGCTGTTCCCCTTTTCGTGTTTATTATCACGGAGATCAACAAGTTCCCGTCTCTTTCACTAGCGATCTACTCACGCCTTTTCATAATTTGACTTTAGTTTTCGACCATCATGATAGAAATTATATTGTCGATTTGCATTTGAATCTCGGTTTGGTGCCTAATGCAAATATTGGTACAACATTTTCACAATGGTACGTTTCTCACGGTAGCCGAGCCTAAACTTTGTCAGTATCTGGGAACAATACGTGGCGTACACACGTCATGGGCGGCTATTTCCGCTTGTGATGGTAACAATGGAATTATTTATGATGGGACGCAAGTGTTTTCGTTCGGAAAGGAACATTCTTTTGCGGATGCTACCGGTGGAATTTCTTAATTTTCCCTACTCACCTTCGTCACGGCAAGTTGCCAATTAATATTAATACAAATTCAGAGTTAACGGATCAAACTTTTTATCGCCCGCCTTCGAAAAACGTGGTATCTCAGAAATTAAGCCACAATTTGCATAACCTTTCAGTACCTTCTGCATTAACTCTATTGGTTGTAGATTATTCTCTTTACCGGAAATTGACGTTAAATAGGAAAAGCGTCAGTCATCACTGCCTACACTTAGCTAATATTGTACACGCTCTGTACGCTCCTCTAAATATCTCTGTTTCGTTAATTGGTGTTATTGTTTGGTCAAGCTTTGATCAGATCTACATCAGTGATAATAGTTCTCAGGTGTTAATTGATTTTTGGCCTATCGTCGTGAACATCTGATTACGGCGATGCCTCATGACCATGCCTATTTGCTTGCTTCTACAAATTTTCAACGCAGTGTTGTAGGCGAAGCATAACCCTACTCGCTGTGTGCTTATGAACACTCTGATTGACGACATTGATAATGGGGAATTAGTTGGTGTAACAATCGCACATGAGATTGGTCACTCTTTTGGAATGCATCGTGATGCTGGATGTTGTCATTGTGATCGATGTTGCATTATGCAGGCGTCAATTACTTCCACATTGCCTACCTTGTGGAGTCCTTGTAATTTACACGAATTAAATTATTCGTTAAATCTACATATTGATTTTTGTCTTAGAAATGAACCTACGAATGCATTTTCTCATTCAATTTGTGGAAATCATGTTGTGGAACATGGTGAAGCATGCAATGTTCGTAACTATGTTGTTATGCATCTACCTGCCAGTTGCATTCTAATGCATTCTGCGCTGCAGGTGAGTGCTGTAATATCAAAACTTGTACTTTTAAACCAAAGGATACATTATGTCGCGCAGCAGTTTCGGAATGTGATTTTCATGAATATTGTAATTGCACTTCGGAATTTTGTCCCCTTAGTGTTTATAAAATGGATGGTCTTCCCTGCAATAAGGGCAAGGCGTTTTGTTATCATGGTTCCTGTCCGACTCATACAAATCAATTTAAAAAATTGTGGGGTTCATCTGCTAAAAATATGGGTC
This sequence comes from Deroplatys truncata, assembly GCA_030765065.1. Taxonomy (NCBI): domain Eukaryota; kingdom Metazoa; phylum Arthropoda; class Insecta; order Mantodea; family Mantidae; genus Deroplatys; species Deroplatys truncata. The sequence continues at coordinate 283,167,040 of CM060975.1, forward strand.
AGGAGTGTTATGCACATAATGATCGTGGTAGTTTAACTGGAAATTGTGGTTATGATTTTCTTTCCGATCCCTACGTTAGCTGCACATTTATACTGTGGGATCTTACAATGCAATCGCAATTTCATGAACTTGAGTTCGGAATGGATCGTTATGCTAGGATAGGTAGCATGTTAGCACATAGCACTAATGCAAGGTGTGCTACTGTTGTTGTCGATTTAGGAGTTCATATAATTCAGCCGGGTTTAGTAACAAATGGGGCCAGATGTGGAAAAAATCAACTCTGTATTAATCAAACCTATACTCCCATCGAAAGATTTCATAACCATTCTTGTTTTTGCTCTAGGAACGGCGTATGTGATAATCATTTAATACTCCCAATATTCCTCGGAGAGTTGGATTAGCTTTTGACATAATAGCTTTAGGGGTATGCCCTGCACTTATTGTTTTGTCTTTACTTACACGTTGTGTGTTTGGGCACTACACTCGCCATGTGGATATTTCTTCTACCCTACCGATGGTATCGAGTAATGTGGGTTATGTTAACAATATTCCCCCACCTCCGCCTGCTCCTCTCTTTTCGGTGCGAACCGCTCATGCGGTTCCCCTAAACCACCTGGACTTTTGCTTTTCGGATCTGCAACCCGTACCTCTATGTTGTAATTTTTTTTCCTTGTCCTACTCTGAATATGATTTTATGATAGTGAACGTTCTGGAACGTTCAATGCTTTGATCAGTCTGTACTGTCTTTTGTTTTTCTTATTGCTTTAACCTTCTTGTCGGCGATATGTTTCCAGACAAGATAGGAAATCGTTCCTTTTATACCAGCAGCATGGTCCACGTTGACGACTTTAAGATCCACCCCTTTGCAATATCGGAATCACTCACTTCTACAGATTTGTCTCCTTGTTTGAATTCTAATTGGTCCGTTGATTTTCCACACTTAAATCTTTCTCAGGTACCCTCTTATAGTGATAATTATGATTTTCCGTTTCGATGTTGTCGGCACCGCCGGCTACTACACTTTTGGTTCTATAAACCTCTATTCTGTCCCTTCTTTTAGGAATCATTTTGTTTCGTAGGCCTGAACTCGCTTGGCGGTAGCCAATGCATCGGGCATATTATCCGATGATACTATGGAAGTGTTTATTATCCTTACGGAGCTCATGCTATTCGTTCCAGTTGTCGTGGTTGCTAAACGACTTTTTGAGTTATGCTTACAGATATTCCGCCTGAAACGTAAGGCTGTACTCATCACTGCACCTACTTCCGGAGATACCAGAAGAATTGAGCTGACGTCCCCAGCTCGTCGCGACCTTCCCCAAGGACACAGTACTTCCACACGGATTGCTTGAAGTTGGAGTATATGTTATCTTTTATCTTTTGTTGGTTTTATGATGAGCTGTTGAAAATCCTTCCTCCCGGTGGACCACGTATTTGAGTGTACCCTTTTGCATCTGATGAATGAGCTCACTGAAGCCTCTGCAGCTGCAAAAAGGGACTTAGCGATTAGTTTGCTTTTCTAGTCAATGAACCCCACGTGGCTTGCCCAGTTAGTAAAATGTTTTAATTTGCGCCCTATACTAAAGGATTATCCTACTTGGTCCCTTTGGGCAGGGATTAGACACATTTGGTGGTTTTTATGGGTTGTTTCCCATTCTTTATGCCGGCATAACACTGATACTTTGGATATTTGAATTTTATATTATTTTTTGCGGTGCACCTGTGGTTTCATGATGTTGCTCGGGATAAAGATTCTTATAGGAGCAGTTGGCTCCGTTTGTTCAATGGGAGAGTATAGTGCGTCACGTATTATAGTTATCCCTGGTGTGGATTTTCACTTGCTTCCTAATGTGACATTTTATCAAACAACGGTACCTTTGTTATTTCTATCAACTCAATGTTGAGTTTACCATCAGATATCTTGCCTATTGTTCAGGAGGTACGATTCAAGCATCATTTTGTAATTGGATGTTGTCAAAACTTAAGGCAATACAGGATGAATATGTACAACTGTTTCATTCACAATCAAACCTCCTGCGTGGGGATGGCTCTATTTTTGGGGCACAGTTTGTTCTTGTCGACAAACAACATGTAGACAATAACTTCATTTCTAATGACAGCATGCTTCGAATTATTGCAGTGGCTAGCCAATACAGTCATTACGTAACTTTAACCAATATATCTATTTGTGATCGTGCCTTTGATGCAAAGGACGCACATATTTCTAGAGGTACTGGAGCAGGGACATTATTCGAGGAGATGTTTCAAATTTACCGGACAGAACTTTTTTATCGCACTTGTATGTCGCGGCAGTTAAGCCATCGTGTTATTAATCCGGCTCGGCTTACGCAGATCCTACAACACGTAGACAGTAATAATTATCAATATCGGTTTGTGTGGTCATTGGAAAATATTGCGAAATATTATAGTTCCCGCATTGCTAAAGCAATTCATACTTCTTGGTTTACAAATTCCACTAATCTCTAAGGACATCCAGCGGATGTCGGGCCTTGCATTTACGCCTACGCCATTTGCTCATTTTGAGAAGACATGTACAGTTGACCTCCCACCGGCTCATCTAGCAGTCTTATATTCAGATAAGGATTTCAAAATATTTGTTCCCCAATGTGACATTTTTCAATCCTCTTTGTGTTAATTCATTGCACCCTTTGGATCATCGATATTTACTACTGCTGTGCTCAGGCAGTGCTGGCTGGCGATTCAATTTTGAATCTGTCTAAAGTTTGCCTATTTGCATGCAAGGAATCACAGATATCTATTGTTACTCAATTAGACGCACATACATTTTTATTGACCCATGTAGAATACGCGTTGGTTAACTGTCCCGCACGCCGTAGCAGTTTAACTTTGGATAAAGCGATAGGTGCCTTCCGATTTTATTTACCTTGCTCATGTAATGTCTCGGTGGAAGATTATATGTTATTTCCTCTCCGGCATTGTTTACCTAGTTTGAGGTCACAAATACAGCTTACTTGCTTACTGCCCACTGCTTGGTTCTTAATAGATACTACTATAATACCGCCATTATATGCCTCTAGTTACCCTATATATTCTTCACCGGATCAGTGTTGTAATACTGCTATTTATAAGCATTTTAATTGGCAAATATTGTATTTAGTTTTGCATGGTCTAACGTTCGGAATCTCGCCGAAGTCCAACTGAGCCAAAAGCCCTGGCAGCTCGCTCGCTCGCTCGCTCGCTCAGATCCCTCGTTGGTAACTGTCTTCTCGTTCCGCCCGGTTTCGATTCTCGGCTGGAGGGTGGGAATTTTTCCTTAGGCAGGATTATTCCCTATTCTCCCTAGAGTCCGGAAGTATGTGTATGTGAATTTAATGTAATAATCAAATGTAATAAAACCCCAAAGATTAACACCCCTATAAGCCAGTGAATATCAGTGCTGATGAGCAATTGTTTCAAATGTAAACAGCCGCCGATATGACCTTAGATGTTATAAGCGGCATATAAAGAACATTAAAAAGAGGAAAACTCCAGAAAGGACAGTTTCAAATTATAACACTAAGCACTGTTTTTTGAGTTTACGTTGTTTAAAATCATTTGGTGTATATACAGGCCCTCCTTCGTGTTTTTCTGCCTACTGCAGCTAATTTAGCATTTGAGGATTCCTGAGGCATGTCTTTATTTTTTTTCATTTAAAATTTTATAGGAAGATAGCTCACAAAAGACATTTAAATTCCTATATGTCATTTTTACTTTCTCTACTACGTATAGTAATTAGAGGAGGTATTGTATTCCGCCAAAAAATTCGAGATTTCACTGGAAAATATATACAATTTACATGGAAGATTTTTCGAAATGTTTTATTTCCTAAACGACGAAAACGTACTACACAAAAAATATAGATCTCTTTAAAACACAACTTGTTTCAAATATCTTTTTTGTGGCACAAGTCATTTCTGAGATATCGGTTACTAAAGTTTCGAAATGTTGATTTCATGGTCATTCTCTTAAATCCTGTCAACATTCAGTTGTTTCTCGTCATTGCATGGAAACAGTATGGAACTTTAAGGCCAGCATATAGCGTCCAGTTCTTAAACATCTGACTATCGCCGTTCCCTTTGTATCTATAACGAAATGTGTAATGTAGCTATTTCTGCAAATGTTTATTTGGATAAAAATAATATTCGATAGAAAAATAAGCTTTAGTAAGAATAGATAGTACACCCACTAATAAACGATAGAGGGTATGGAGAGTCATCTGAGTTATCACATCAGAATTTTTTAGTTAATAAAGAAACTGACATTTCTCCTTGGTCCCATAGTTATTTAATAACATAAAAACTACATAATTTTAGATGTAATATAGAGACCCTTAACATGTACGATGTATCAGAGGTGAAGCTGGTGATTATAAAGATTTTCTCTTTGTTTTTTGACTCTTTTTTGGATTCTTTTGACTTTGGAAAGGACACATCATGACCAGCAAGAAAAATAATCTTCTCATTTCTTAGTTTAATGACTCATTTCTAATGACAGTTGAGCACAATTCTGTCTGTTTATGCAAATATTTAAGGATTCCTGCTAAAGAATTTTATTACAACGTACAAAGGAAATACAGCAGCTTAATGAATAGGAAACTTACCAGCAAACCCTTTTTAGACTGCGCTAAAAACTATGTTGATTCCAGAAACAAACAGAGATCACGTTTAGAACGCGGTTCTTGAAACAGAGAAATTACGTTAAAAAATCTGATATGTTACACTCACATGACTTTCTCTACTCTTGTACAAACTATTTTTACAAAAGCTTATTCTCCATCTACTTCATGTTAATCGAGATAAACAATTGCAGACTCTATCTTATTGCTAATTTTCTTGTAGATGTAAGGGGAATATATATTTACAAGGTCAATATAGAAAAACAGTAGCCTTTAAGCACATACATATCTCTTAATAGCTGGTTGCTAGGTGCAGTACCATTCCCTTTGCCACAGATTAATACTCTTTGCATATCCAAGACAAAAAAAAAAGAATAACGAATTTCCATTTGAGAAAATAAGTATTGAAAAATTTAAGGGAATAACAAGCAATATCTCGAAAATGGTTCACTCAACAAAAAAATGTATATGACATAAATTGTGTAGTTTAACGCGATCTACATCTTTTGTGTAGTAAAATTTTGTCTATCTCTTATGGTTTACCAGTTATGCAAAAGTCGTTCACAATGAAGAATATTTTTGGAGACATTCCCAGAAAATTCAAGATATACATTTTATTTGTCATGAAAATATCTTAAACCTAGGATATTTTAATCAAAATCGTTAGAGCCATATTTGAGAAAATTAAACTTTTCGAAAAATGTTCAATGTAAAGGGTAATCTGGGTAAACTTGCAGGTTTTCTTGAAAACCTTCGTGTCGCATCTCTGGAAGATACTGAACCTAAATACCAAGTTTGGTGTTTATCCGACTGTTCATTTCTGAGTTATGCTGTTCACAAACACACAGACAAACACACGGACATGTTTCCAAAAATGCTTTTTTTGGATTCAGGGGTCTCAAAACATATATTTCCGGTGAAATCTCTAACGAATTTTTGGGTGGAATGCAATATTTCCCCTACTTACTATACGTAGTAGAGAAAGTAAAAAAGCCAGATGCCAGACTGATGTTCTGTTGATGTGCTAGCAGTCATTTTCAATGAAATTATGTTCATGTTTTGCCTTGCACCAAACAATGAAGCTTTAAAGTGCTATTTCCTGTTGCTTTCTGGATTGTTTTTGCACAACTACTTCTAGTGTTATTCTTTCTGCTGCTTCTGTAATTTTCCTGGCTCTTACATTTCTGTTTCTTTTGAACAAATAATTGTCGTCATTTAATCTTTATGTAGGTTATACTAGACAAAATAATTACGTATTAGATTAAATCAAGCATAAATCTACCAACATAATGTGTAGTTTAACTCCACAACGCATTGCAGTATGATGATTTGTATTGTGAACAGATAATGTGACCGCCATGAGTAATTAATAATGTAAGAATGCACAATGAAGAATAAAACCTAATCAAACCAAGACGAGTTAATTAAACACGTGCAAATACAAAGGGTATATGCATATGTTGGTTGCAGTGAAGATTATCGCACTAAGCTTTTATCTGGTGTGCACTGTGTTAGAAGTTTTACTTTTAGGCCATGCTGTCTAAAAATATTTTGGCATTGATATACCATACCTTATAATGGGAATTGGTTCTCTTTTGTTTTGATGTGTCTTAGTTGTTAAATCGTTAATATATCATACCTATCTCAAATAGGCATTTGTTTCATTTTATGCACATTTGCTTTGGAGTAACAATATTTTCTACTCCATAGTATTCTCAACGAAAACTCAGATTTTCTTTGCAAGTACACTTTGTTAGAACTTGCAGACAGCCTTTGTAAATCCCTTTTAGTCTATTAGTAGTTTATAGATTGGAATTCTAAGGTGTTCCTTAGCCCATGTCCGTCAGAAATAACAGTGATTTTCAGTGCTGAAAGAGTTATTAAAGTAGGTTCAGTGGTTTTTGAGATTATTCTACATACACACATGCATACAAATTTTCTCTCTTCATAATAAAACTATATATAATTGCATAAATGGCTATTTATAAAAGTTGAGGAGTGTTCAATGCTTTGCCTAATTAGTTTAATAACTAATTGTTAATAGCTTAATAACATGATTGCTGAAATTTATAACTATATACTTGGATATGTTGTTATTTATTAGAATAAAACATTTAGTGCCCTTTCGAAATTATATACCTACTGCTAATATAAAGCAAACAGAGTAATTAGGATTTATGTAGTTCACAGATGTGTTACCTTCATACAGTAACACATAAAAAATAAATTAAATTGGGTTTTATTTATGGACGCTCTTTAACTGCTGTGGTCCTTAGCATCCCATTCCATATTGGGCGTAAAAGACCGGTAATTTTTCTCAAATGCCTGTTTATCAGGCTTGAGGATCTTTTACGTGTCGTAAATCTACGACACGGGACCACTGGCTTTTCTTCCCTTCGAAGGAAGCCATGCTAAAGCTTTTTATGCCCGAAAAAATCCATCGCCCTCCGCCGGGTTTGAACCCGCGACCTCAGGAACTATAGGCTAGCATGGTAACCGCTTCACAATGAAAGATTTTTAGTCCAAAGCTTGAAAGGGAAAGAATGCTTTGAAGTTAAATATTTCCATGCTTTTATATCCAGCTTTTTAAAATGTAAGTTCGTAGATTTGATTGCAGTAGGCAGAGCGGCATGTCATTGAGTCAATGACTCAAAGTGCCGGTTTTTAAACCGTTAAATAATTACGGTTTCGCTTGATAACGCACGCTTGTGTAAAACCCACACCGAAGGAAACTTTGGTGAAGTAATCATAAAAAAGAGTTAGAGGGTAGTAGATTGATGGCTATTATCTCGTGTGGATAGCCCGGGTTTCTGGTGCGGAAAACTCAATTCTTCAATTAGGCAACCCCCTCAGTGTGTTTTAGCATTGCAGTACGGATGAATGGCTTTTGCGGTGGGAAAAAAGTGAAAGCCATATTTATCGAGAGGGGGATTTGGTAGGGGAGTATGACGACATTCTTATTGTTTCCGTTGTTGCCTGCTTTCTGCTTTCCTTTCTGGTGGTTTTTGTTTATTTGTTCCTTCGCTGCACACAGGAGGGAGAGGAAAAAAATTCCGCGAGCTGTTCGGAAGTCGAAGACTTGTGTGCGAAACGTTAGAGATAGAATAACTGTATAAATAGGCACGGAGTCATAGCAATGGTATCACTTGCACTTGTTCCTCTCAACAGGAAAAGTAGATACACACAATGGTGGCTCTTGCGTTAGAGAGCAGGGCACCTCTCTGCCTGTTCCTGGTGCTCGTTGCTGTTGTCGCCGTCAACACCCGGGAGATCAGTCGGCGAGATGTAGCTGCCGCCGAGGATCTAGAGGCTTCTGGTTCGGACCTAGTCGCTGCCGAGTCCCATCACGGTCATCACTTCGAGCACGGCGGTGGTGAACATCATCATGGCGGCCATCACCATCATCATGGCCACCACGGTCACAAAGGACACAAGGATCACCACCACCACGAACACGGCAAGAAGGGTCACCATCACAAGGAAGGTCACCATGGCCATCATGACGAACACGGTGGTCACAAGAAACATCACCACCACGAAGGTGGACACTACCACGAGCACCACAAGGGAGAAAAGGGCGAGAAGGGCCACAAGTACGGCGAGAAGGGCCACTACGAGAAGGGCCACTCCACCAAGGGCAAACACGAGGTCCACAAGCTCGACGAGTTCGGCAAGAAGAAGGAATTCTACGACGAGCACCACGATGAGGGACATCACGAAAAGCACGGAGGACACCACCACGAGCACGGCCACAAGAAGGGAGGACACCACCATGGAGGGCATCACCATCACCACCACCACGATGGCCACCACGGAAAGCACGGTCATCACGAGGAAGGAGGGCATCACCACCACCACAAGGGTCACCACGGAGGCGGCGGTCACGAACATCATCACGGACACCACGAGGAACACGGAGGAAAGGGTGGACACGAAGATCACAAGCACTGGAGCCACAAGCATGGTCACCACGGATAAGTTCGGCGACGATACCTCTTCTGTTGACGATCCTGCTGCTCCAAACCCAAGTTACTTAACAAAAGTGAAAACACTGGACTATGCAGTTACCGCAACCAACAGTTTTTTCCTCAAACCACAAATAGCAATTCTTTCCTTTTCTTTCTTTATTCTGAAGCTTTCCCCAACTGGATGCAGCAGACATCACATTGTTACTCGGTTATTGTTATGCAATATGTTCAATGCACCTATTGTTTTGTTGTAATTTATAAACACATTTATGTTGTTGACTATGTATTTTTGTTATTGGGTTCCCAATCGCAGGAACCAATACCATGATGATAATAAACAATTTATCCCGTGAGTTAACTCCAGCGTTTTCATTTAAAAAGAGTTTTTTCCTGTTTATTAATCCCATATCCTCCTCTTTTGTTATGTTTGCATTCAGCAAACAATGCGCGAGTAAATTTTAATGCACAGTTAGCTTATGTTACTGCCTCAAGTCAAAAAACAAACATGAAAAATGTTTATTTTGTTTATAAACTGCGAGACGAAACATTTCCCCCTTCTCCGTCCATATCCCTCTCCAACGTAAATCCCTGCATTCCCCTATCACTACATCGCAGCGATGTAAATTGAAAAAAAAAGAGGATTTGTAAACATTCAGATCCATATAGAATTTATTTCTCATTTTCCTTTTGTGTGGTACAGGAAATATAGCACAGCCCTGCATAATTTCCAGGAGCCATTTTTGTGCCGTGTATATGGAATTGTAATATATATTGTTAACGTACACTCTTCATTAGAAGGCTGATTACAAACACATGTGTTTCTGATTTCAACTCCGCAAGAGTAGTGTTAAAACAAAGGCTTAAATGTGAAATGCAGATATGTCAAAATTATTAATACAACATTTAAATTGTTAAATGCGTTCAAACCTAATATCTCGCAATGCTTCGGTTTAACTTTCCTCAAAACTTGTAGTAATAGCAAATGCCTGAGTCAGAGTAATAAATTTGATGAACTGACTACATCATCTGCCAAAATAATCAATATTAATAGAAGCATGTGCGAGAGAAAAGGAAATACTTTACGTATTCCATTCACATGATTTTCTCTACTCCTCTTCTACGAACTATTCTTACAAAGGCTTATTCTATCTACCTTTTGTCAATCGACATAAATTTCATTACACATTACATATTTCGTTGTAGATATAAAAACATTAAGTAGACTAAAGCGATCGTCAGTTTTTTAAAACGTGGATTGGTATGTGATGTCCTTGAAAGTCCATGTTCTTTGCATGACCACGAGAGAAAACGAATAGTGCCTTACAGTTTAAAAAGCACTAGTCTTTGAAATTTCAAACCAATAACAAAGAATATCTCGGAAGTGGTCAACGCCAACTAAAGAAAAAAAGTAATGGACATATACGTCTATTGTGTGCTTTGAGAGATGTAAATTTTTTATATGATACGTTTTTGTTTATCTCTTATGGTTTACAAGTTATACAAAATCCATTCAGAGTGAAGAGGACTTCACAGACTGATCGTAGGAAATTTAAGATATAAATTTTTTGACATGCAAATATCTTAAACATGTGACAATTTAACCAAAATTCAATCAAAAACAGTCAATTTCGGATATTGCACTCTCAAGTGAGAATGAAAATTTCCTGTGAAGATGTTAAAAATATGCGATTAGAGAATACTTCTATTATCTTCATGAGTTTTAAATTTAGTTTTTTAGTTTATGGACGCTCTTTAACTGCTATGGTCCTTAGCGGAATTGAAAGGCCGGAAATTTTGCTCAGGAGCCTCTTTATCGGCTTGAGGTTCTTTTGCGTGCCGTAAATCTACGATACGGCAGCACCGGCTTTATTTCTCTCTTTCCGAAGGAAGCCATGCTAAGGATTTTTACGCTCGAAGACATCCATCGCCCTCCAGCGGGTTTGAACCTGTGACCTCGGGAATTACAGGCTAGAATTACCCCTAGATTACGGAGAACGACAAACGTGCGATGGCCACAGCGTGAAGAAAAAGCACTGCAATATAGGTTGAATTTATTGCATACCATTATCATACCTTAGCAGTGTCATCTGTTTTTAACAAAGCTTTCTTGGTTACCGGTCTTTCACGCCTAATATAGAATGGGACGCTAAGGATCATAATAGTTAAACAGCGTCCATAAATAAATTACAATTTATTTTCTACGCTTGAAAAATACAACAATCGCTTCTTAACATACATGCTAACCAGCCAATGGAGTGCTGTGAACGTGCATACATTTCACCCAATCACAGTCATCTGTCAGTGTAATTATTCTTGTTAAAGTTGATAGCTTTTGTTTAAAATATTATCGAAGTTGATTAGAATTTGTTTTTTACTTTCTCTACTGCTTATTTTAGTAAGCAAAAGAAGTATTGCATTCCACCCAAAAATTCGATAACAAGATTTCACCATAAATACACGTTTTGAGATTCCCTGATTAAAAAAAGGATATTTAGAAAAAAGTCCTATTTATGTGTTGTTTTCCAAGTCCTTTCGATATTCATTTGTTTCTCGTGCACGTAGCTTTAAAGCTAGTAAATAGAATTCAGTTCTTAAACATTTTATTATCGACATTCCTTTTGTATTTACAACGAAATTGTTGAAGAACGTTATCTCAATTAAAATGAAGTAGATGGAAAAATAAATTTTCGTAAGAATACTTTATACACCCACTAACAAACATATAGGGTAGAGATAGTGAGACGAATATCACACATCAGATTTTTCTGTAATAACTGAGTAGGACACGCTCGAGAACAGCAAATTCCTATATGCAAGTTAACGAGGAACATCTTATGATCAACAAACTGAGAAATAGTGGTAATCCAGTTCGTCGGCTTCAAATACACTCAGTGTATCTATATTTACTTACTTTCTCTGGGTGCCAATTTCATAATTATACTTTTAATTAATGCTGATATCTAATTGTACTTTTAATTAATGCCAATATCATAACTGCACTTTTAATTAATAAAAGCTAATTTGCAAACGCATATTTATTCGTCGTTTGTTTGTAGCTTTGCAAGCTATCCCTAGATGTAGTTACTATTAACTAACAACGTGGCATGACAGCGCAATAAATTATATAAAATACTACATGAGAAAGATTTATTGTTTCACCTATGGAAAAGCCGATTTGAAGTAGGAGTTGCATTGTATTTCAACTGTTGGGGAGCCCAACTTGTAGTAGTTGACACCGCACGTATAGTAAACAGTTTCCGGTAGCCTTCGCCCCAAATGTACTTTCAGGTGGCCTTTGCCCCAAGTTTAAAAAAAAATATTAACTTTATACTTTAACTATTTCTTTAAATATTATATATTTATGTTTGCCTCGTCTGCGTCAGTATTATTGTTAGAGACACGTTTCTCTTAGCAGGGTTGTGGTGCGACTTAAGAATGTAGGCTTACACAGATTATAATTTACTTCACTCCTTTTATTAATGCTTGATACGATTTAAATAATACTTCACTAATATAGAGAGATAGCTGTGAGATTCTTTTATTAATTATTTGCACTTTTTAACACGTAAACTATTTTTCGTCTCACACGAATACGTATTAAATCTCTTGAGGACACCTTTTGCGTCTGGTTAGTAACGCTGTCTGCAACCTACTGAACTGATTTCAACCGCTTAAACTTGTAAATTTCTGTATTTGAAGTCTCTGATTGGCTAATCCTACTCCAATAGAATACCTTCATTTAACTAAAGCTTTTTCTGGTGTTGATTGGCTATTTTTAAAGTGTCTCAAAATTTACATTATTGTTGCTCCAATAATGACCAGTAGTATTTTTAAACTTTCAAATTCATTATTGCCTCAAGGTTAACTCATTGATACCTCATTGTTAGCAACTTTTAACCTATTATTTTCATAGCTCCTACATTATAAAATTACGTAATATATTCACATAACATTATTACACATGGATACAATAATACAAACATATACAATGACTGTTACATACATTTTCATATATTGTTACATACACATATTGCTTTAAGGCGGGCTGTTATTGAATTATTTATATATATATATATATTATACAATTAGGCTGAAATCATTTTAGGGTTAAAAATACTCCCTCATACAGCAACTAAATTTCAAATGACCTATGTGCTAAATATTATAATACAGAATGTTGCACAATTAATAGTTTATTTATTAAAATATTTGTTAAATAGTGCTATTAAACATCGCTTCACCGTCGCATACTATCAGAATTGACACGGGTTGGTTGGACTGGTCAGTATTGAATGCCTAGCTCATTAAGTAAATAGTCTCAGTATGCATACCTGAACTTTCAGATTGGTTTGGTCATTTTAAACGTTTGAACGTTTCCTTCCCTTTGTGACGAAACACATTACAAGGGATCGGGTTGTGGTCTCAGAGATGTTCTGCACGTACCTGGCGTCCTGTGGATTCGTTACTGGGATGTACCTAGGTTTGATAGACAGGGTTGAGCAGTCCTTGATGCTGTGTAAATAAACTTATTTCTACGTGTGTTTCTCAGGTAGAGGCCAATTTCCTTTTTATTTCTCTCGAAATAAAGAACACTTTAACAAATAAAATTCTACTTTTCACTACCTCACTTTTACACAATGTATTAATGCACTTCTAAAACACGTATCAAGGTTTAAACTAGCTTATGCGTGATAATATTTGGCACGCAGGCGAACAACTTCGCCCTGTTGAGGCCAGCAGGTTTTCTGCAATATTATTGGTAGGTGAGACTTCTTTGTGCAAGCTTCATTTTATGTTTTATATAGAGCTAACAATATGCTCGACATTATTTAACATCATTAAAATCACGATCACCTTAATATAATTTTGATTACAATGAATCTTTGATACAATTTGACTTTCATTATACCAAGTCCATTTCTGAATTCCTTTTTGCTCTTAATTTTCTCGATCTCATCTGATAACCTTTCATTAATTTCTATCTGATGGCATGCTGCTTTAAGCGTTGTTTATAGTTCCATATAACTTATGTGGCTAGACATATCAAAATATCGTTTCACATTCAAAATCTAATCCAACAGATTTGCAATGAATATCTGCCTATACTTCGATATATCACCTAAATATAAGATATATTTTATGAATGAGTTTTTCATAAATTTTATACCTTGATAAATGTTTTGTTCAACTTTCCAAAGTACATCGTTGTATATAATCAAATCCATATTTTTATGTAAACAGATATTACGCATGTGAATAGAAAGTCTCATTGCAATGCTATAAGTTTTTAGGAGAAAAAGGCACTTTAAAGAAAAACCGAGAAACCGGAGGAATTGCAGATAAATGTATAAAAGTATGCTTTGCAATCACATGACTTTCTCTACTCACTTTTCTACAAACTATTCTTCCAAAAGCTTATTTCTCCATATAGTTCTTGTTAATACAGACCTTCATTACTCATTCACTCATTCCGTTGTAGGTATAAGCAGAATATCATAACCTTAGGTGGTAGTCAAATATTTTAAAATGTGGTCGCTGTATGATTGTTTTGAAATTCTCTACTCTTTGCACGACTACTAAAAAGAAAGAAAGAAAAAAAGAAATAACATTTTGCAGTTCAGAAAAGCATAAGATATCTGAAAATTCAAACCAGTAACAAAGAATATCTCGGAACAAAAAATAATATTTGACATGTCCTTCAGCGTGATCTACATTTTTTGTGTAGTAATACTTTGTATATCCCTTAGGATTTACAAAGTATACAAAAGTGGTTCAGAATAAAGAGGACTTCAGGGGCTGTTGCCGGAAAATTCAAGATATACATTTTATTACTCATTAAAATAGCCTAAAACTACTTTTAGATAATAAAAATAATAAAAAAGCCTAGTTTCTTCAAAATACTTGTGTTGCATCCTTATAAAGTCCTGAAGTTCTGTATTTAAACGAATTTTTCTAAAAATACTTTACTTATTTATTTACTCGGGTGATCTCAAAAATATATTTCTTGAAATCTCGACATTTAATTTCTGTGTGGAATAAAATACAGGGTGCTAATGTAGTCCTAATGTATTTTCATGCTCCTGGTCTGCTACAACACAGTAAACGGTAAGTTATGTTAGAGCAGGCCCTCATAAAGCATAATGCAGTTCAACATGTCCAATTTCATTATCAACACAAGACAAATATCGCATCAATCTACTGGACGTGCTGCAGCACTGCAGTTACAGTTACGGCGGGATGGTAGCCTTGGCTCTGTCGTTTATCAACAAGATGGTGCACCACTCCAATATGCAAACGCTGTGAGGACTACCCTAATGAGACCTTTTCTAACAGATTGATGGAGGAGCGGCGGATCACATGTGGGCTCCCCGTTCCCCCGACCTCTCGCCCTTCGAGTATTTTGCATGGGGTGATATCAAGATCCGAGTTTAGGCTACCACGGTGCCAGATGTACATGAGCTGATACAATAAGTAAGAGCGGTATGCTTGCTAATATCTCCCAAAATCTGTTGTTGACCTAATGTGCAGAATTTTGATACATGAATTTTTCCGTAGCTAGCCAATATAAATTGCATATCTTCCTAACTGGTACAGGTTTCATCAATTCTGGGCATTCTAGTAGGTGTTCTCATTTAAAATCTTGTCAGCATTGCAAATCTTACATGCTTTGTCATTCATAAAACCAAACCTAGTACATGTTCCGCTGGACAGTCATGTTTACTGGCTAATCTGAAATGAGCAACGGCTTCTTTCCTTGGAACAGTTTTTATTTTTTGGATTATTGTTTTATGTTGGAGTAATTTTTATTAGTACTTTCCTTTTGGATATTATGTTGGTATTTTTGTTCTATATTAATTTTGATATTTTTTAGTTTCATATCTAGTCCACAAGACTTTATAGGATTTGAGTATAACACTGCACCCTTTTTGGGCAGAAAGTCTGCAGTCTCGTTACCATTCACTCCCACATGTGCTGGTACCCACAGTAATATTATCTATTGAAATTTTGTTTGGAGTAATATATAATAATATCTCACATACTTAATATTATAAGATTCATCAGGACTATCATATCGTTCTATTGCTTGAATGCAGAATTATCCCCAAATCTTACAGCGCATGTTCCCTACAACCACAAGGCTATGGAAACAGTGTGTTGATAATGATGGTGGTATGTTGGACTGCATTAGACTGTATAATGTCCTTCTCTATCCTAATGTAATGTTGATTGTGTTGCAGCGTAGTAGAGTACGTACTTACTCTATATGCGTATCCAAATATGCTTAAAATGAGATTCAAACTTAACATCGTAGACAGCATGGAGACTCTGAACTGTTAGGTTAATATATCAGTATTTTCAATTTTTACTTGTTCTACTACGTATAGTAAGTAGAGGAGGTATTGCATTCCACTCAAAAATTCGATGTCGAGATTTCACCGGAAATACATGTTTTGAAGCCCCCGGAATCCAAAAAAGCATTTTTAGAAAAAGGTCCTTGTGAGTGTGTGTGAATAGCATAACTCAAAAACGAATCAACACCAAAGTTGATATTTAAATTCACTACCTTCCAAAGATGCGGGACGAAGATTTTAAAGAAAATCCACCACCCCAGACTATCCTTTACATGGAATATTTTTCGTTAATGTTTATTTTCTAAAGAATGGCTCTATTTATTTTGATTAAAATACCTATATTAAATATATTTATGTGATAGATAAAATGTATATCTTGAAATTTGTGGGAATGGTCTGAAGTAGACTTCATTTGGAAGGCATTTTGTTATAATCTTATACAACTGTCAAATTTTAAGCGACATATGAAAACGCATACACAAGAATGTAGACCTCTTTAAACAAACAACTTATTTCAAATAAATTTTTTGTAGCATTAGCTATTTTCGAGATATGCATTATTAATGGTTCGATTTACTCAATGTTTTCGTCATCCTTTTAAGTCCCATCGATTTTCAGGTTTTTCTCGTGGTTGCATGGAAACAGTATGGAATTTTAAGGCCAGCATATTTTTCCCTTGTATCTATAACGAAATGTGTAATTTAGCTATTTCTGCTAAGGTTATTTAGATTAAAATGAAGTAGATAAAAAATAAGCTTCAGTAAGAATCGATTGTGGACACTAATAAACCATAGAGGTAGAGAAAGTCACGTGAGTGTATCACATCAGATTTTTAAAAACAAGTCTCTTAAATTTGCTAATGTGTTTCCTATAAGTTAGGAATTAATGTTTCAAATAGACGAAATATTAGCATACATGTGTGATCAATACTGTAACAAGTATTAAATATGATTTTAAGAGATCTTATCTTAAAAATCAGATAATGTTAAAAGTAGAATTTTATTACACTCTCTCTGCAAAACACAGGTTGCAACAAATCAGTTTATACTCGAGCGGATTAATGGGATTGCGTTTAGCATGAAATAACGAGGAATGTAAATAGATGCAATATACACGTCTAATGCGCATGGCGACCGTAAATAATCTGCCCTGCTGATGAATTGCAATTCGAAATTTAATTTTGGAATATTAATGGTGATAATTCTACACCGCAGCATGGGCTGCAAAAACGAAACCATTTAGAAATGGCGAACGAAGGATTACGCCATCATTAGAATTTCACGCTATTAAGGGTTTAGCGGTCTGTTTCAGATTACATTGTTCGCTGAAACTGGGGCTAGCAGCCTGATTGTGACGCACAGGTCTGATATTGGAAATTTGTCTTTATCGCTAACGAGGCTGAGGGCAACCGCTGTTCTTCTAACATTAAATATCCTAAAGCATACCTGTATGCAAAGAAACTGATCCATTCTCACACATGCCAATAACGTGTTTTCCTTCAGTTAGATTTCTATATTTAGTGAAGGTAGGCAGAATCTACCCACCTGTTGTCACCTATGAGAAATGTGATATTTGATGTAAAACAAAGTGGACAGAATTAAGATCTCTTAATGTATCCCACCCTGAAAGGTGTAAATAACTATAGGTGGTTGCAACCCCACGTATGGTAGCCAAACTTGAAGTGGCTTAATTGTTATTGTAGCGGTTGCACCACGTTTAGGCACCAAGTTGCGGGAGAAATGTTTCTTGGAGTGTTCGCCCCACGTACAGTACAAGGTTTCCGGTGGCCTTCGCCCTACATTTAAAATTTAACTTTTATTTTAATGTTACTTTATTTATTTTACTTATGTACGTATGCCTTGGCTTCCTAGTAATAATTTGTAAAACACGTATCTCTTATCAGGGCTGGTGTGGCTAAAGAATGAAGGATTACGCAAATTATAATTGTATTATACTTTTTTATTTATCAATCCTTCACACGATTAAATAACACTTCACTGATATATCCTACTATAGAGCTGTGAGATAATTGTTATTTGCACTATTTAAACACGTAAACTTTGTATTATTCTCACCGCTATGAATTTCCTATGTCTCACACTGAACCAGTACAAAATCTGACTGACTGCTTGGATACTCTTCCTTGTAGCGTCTCCCGTTTGAATTCCTTCTATTTCAAGTCTCTGATTGGCTAAGCCTACTCCAATAGAATACTTTTATTCAACTTCAGCTTTTTCTAGTGTTTGATTGGCTACTTATAAACTGTTTAAAATATTACATTATTGTCCCAAGAATTATTAGTAGCCTTTATTAAACTTTCTAATTTATTGTTGTCTCAAGGTTACCTAATTGTTAGCAACTTTCGGCTTTTACTTTGTGATTCTGTGTGCTACGGAAAGCAACTTGCTTCTATTCTCACAGCTCCTACATTGTTAAAACTACGTAATACATTCACATAACATTATTATATATGTACATAATACGAGTATAAACATAATACAATGACTGTAACATACACTTTATATATTATACACATAATGCTTTAAGGTGGGCTGTTATTATATTTTATATTATATTATTAGACTGATATCATTTAAGTGTTAAAAATACTGCCTCAAATATGATTGGAGACACGATCTTGTAGAGGGATGAGTGGATGAAGGATTAGTTACTGGTAGCGTTAAACATAAAAGCCACATAATTTATGTCAAAAGTTTTTTTCTGAAGAAATAAAAACGAAGTACTTTGAATAGGGATTTCGGTGTGCAAGGACTGCTGAAGTGTGTGAGGTAGCTCAAAGAACCGGATCATCCTGGTGAAAACGGTATCAAGTAATAGATTATTAAATTGTTATAGTTATTATTGTTTCATAATGTCTCTCGTATTACCCTAGTAGTCAAAACGCTTAGTAAATGGGCTATATTTCCATCCGCATTACCATCATCATATTATTACTCACATCATTTCTCAACTAAACAGTTCATTGGCAGTGTTTAGTTCACCTGTCTTTTGGAATGGCACAACCAACTTGCCAATCAAGTGGCTAGAGTTTTTTTTAATTATACTCTATTTGAACCAAAATTTCCACATCAAGATGTTATTGAAATACCCCATCAAAAAGAACCTGAATAAAAAAAGGAAAGACTTAGGAAAAGGTCTGCTTGCTCTCTCTCTCTCTCTCTCTCTCTCTCTCTCTCTCTCTCTCTCTATGAAGAGTAGGGCTACACAATTAGAAAATTAGACAAACAGTAAATGCCATTTAACTTGGTCATATCTTATAGGTACTTACTGAAGACTTAATGGGAATCAAGTTATTTGCATAGAAGGATTATTATTGTTCTTTAATATTCCGAAAAAGACGTAACAATTTGGATTAAAATAACACACGTGTGGAATATTGTTCTGAGGAATAAAATGTTTATAATTATTTGCATTTGTAATGAGGATAAGTAAACCTCTACGTCTCTTTAGCATCTACGTGTATTTAAAATAAATTATTGATATTAACACTTCGATTTCCAAAGTATTCCAGTTTATGAACTTTTTTCCACATTTTAAGCAGGGCGCCTTAAACTAAAAAGTGTGCGTTGTTTATTTTTCATGAGTAAGTGAAATCGTGGCTAGCATGTGACTTGCTTTTTAATCCGCTTAAATTTGTCTTAGCATATTAGTACTGTTGCATTTGGGAGATCCCGGGTTCAATTTCCGCCGACCGCCCACTTTTACCTAGGGTTTTTCTTGATTTTCCGTGTTCGGTAGGTGAACACTGTAGTGTTTTCTCGTGTACCACGATTTCCTTTACGTCATCTCCCTCTCATTCTATCTTCTCATTCTTTTAGGTGTGCTTCTAAGTTTCGTGGCGTATGGCGGTGCCGGACAGTAAGAGTACTCCTCGAGGACACTAGATGGCTGCTTGGTAGAGGGTAGTTCATCGCTCTATCCAGGCACATCTAACAGGGGGCGGACCTTTGAGCATGGAACTGTTAGGGAATTCCACGCATCTCTGTGGCCTGTCCACTTGCGATCTGTAGCCTCCTGTAGATCCTTCACTTCTCCCTTCCTCCTGGAGGGTGGTGGCCGCATTGGATCTATGTAGGTTTAAGTGTGCGAGGTGAACCCCCCCCCGTTGTATAGCCTATAACCTATCTGTTGTATATTAAAATGTATCCTCCGTTGACATTTGCGCTGGAGCGTGGTGCTCTGGTTCCCGGCAAGGGAATGGGCCCGTGTTCGTTCCCACCCATGGGGGTGCGGACCGATGTCCACTAAGCAGGTGAGGGAAGTGAGGAGCTGCGTTAGGCAGCGGTTCTGGCCTCGTGAGCCTACTTTCCGGCTGGGAGAAGCGTGATGGTGGCCACATCACCTCTCCGTATCGGTTGGAAGATCCTCACCTCTGCCGTGCGCCGTGGGCGTGAGGCTGTCTGTGGGGTTGGCAGGCCCAGGTCTTTGGGGGCTGTTTATCCCTTTATTTTTATCTTTATCTCTTATATTTTAAAATTCATATAAACATTATTTTTCTTTCTATGTTATACTATCTATGCTAAGAAATTATTTGAAACTACCCAAAGTTGCAGAAACAACCCTCAGCAGCTTATATCACAAATCGATTTATGTTAACACTGAGCTCTGAGGGATGAAGGTTGTCAGCTTTTAAACTGTTCATCAGATGACACACTTCAACATAGGAAAATATAAGACAGCAAAAGCGAATATCTCGAAAACTTTTATATGCTACGAAAATGTTGTTGTAGACATAACAAGGTTTGTCTATCTCTTATACTATCCACATTATATAAAATTTAATGAGAATGAAGAGGACTTTACAGTTTATTCACAAAAAAGTTCCGTTTATAGTTTTCCTTTTCCCTACTTGGCTGTATTATGTAGAAGTACTGTTACATTCCACCCAAAAATTAGATACATAGATTTCATCGGAAATGCACGTTTTGAGACTCACTGAATCCAAAAGAAACCATTTCCACAAAAAGGCATGTGTGTTTGTGGTTTGTGAATATCATAATTAAAAAACGAAATGTCTGTTAAGTTGGTATTTAATTTAAGCGTCTTCGAAGTATGCGACAGGAAGATTTTAAAGAAAATTCCACCTCAAACTACCCTTTACTTGGAAATTGTTCCTTATTTTTTATTTGTTAAAAATGTCTCTATAGCGATTTTGAATAAAATAAGGTATGCTATTTTTATGACAAACAGAATGTATATCTTAAATTTTCTGTTAATAGCCTTTGAAATACTCTTCATTCTGAATGACTTTTGTATAATTAATAAACCATAGGAGATGGACAAAACCTTGCTACACAAAAATGTAGATCTCGTTAAGGCACATAATTTATCTTAAATTGCATAGCCTAAAAGCAGAACTTAGTGCGCACGAGCTAAAAACTTGTGCGATAATTTTCATTGTGACCAACTTTAGTTTCAAGTTCAGTCACATAGCAATTAGCCTTTATATTTGCACATGTTTAGTAACTCGACTTATTTGGTTTGCGTTTTACTTTTCATTCTGAGTTTTTACACGATTAATTTCTCATGGCGCTCGCATTATCTGTTCACAACACAAATTGTCATACTTTAATTTATCGCAATTCATTGTCTATATGTTATATTGACACCCTTCTACTTTCTATGACCTAAAACGTTATTTTTTATCTAGTATAACAAAAAGATAACAGGGTGGAAATTTTTAATTCAGAAGAAACTGAAATGGAAGAGCCAGGTAAAATTACAAAAGCAGCAGAAACAATAACACTATAAACATTACCCCCCCAAAAAAGCAGAAAACAATATGATATAACGTCAATCGCCTCATTGGCTGGTGTAAAGCAAAGCATGGTGGAAATAATTTCACTGAAAATGACTAGAGAATCAATAAAACATTATAACAACCGACATTTCGCTTTTTAAAGTCAATTATTTGTTTCAAGAACGTATTCTAAATGCGATCTCTACTAGTTTCATCAATATAATATTATTGATATTGTACAAATTCGAGAACTATCTAAAATGGTATATCCTACACGTGTAGAATTACTACATTCATACAAACATTCACACAATATAAAACTCAACTTCTTCCCCTTTTATTCATAGTCTACTCTTATGCCGCTATCCATTTCCCTAAGTTTAGAGTACCCGCCCCCGTCATTTGTAATGACGACAGAAAAACTTGAAAAAATAAAGCTGTCACTGAAGATGGTTCTGGTGGAATTTTAATCATAGCCTTCCAGATCAAGAGTTCATGCTTTAACGACCTAGGCTAACCATGTTAATGGAAGAGTGAGTGAAGAGGGGCACGATAATGGAACACATTAATTTTTGTTCTCATAAATACCTAAAATATGATATTGTAATTAAAATTCTTACAGCTGTTTCAGGAAATCAAATATATTGATTTTGTTTTGCTTTAATTTAAGGATGAGGCAGTATTTTTAACACTTAAATGATTTCAGTCAAATTATATAATATATAATTCAATAACAGCCGGCCTTAAATCAATATGTATATGTAACAATATATAAAAAGTGTATATTACAGTCATTGTTACTGTTTATATTATTATGTACAGGTTCAATAATGTTATGTGAATGTATTACGTAATTTAATAATGTAGGAGCTGTGAGAAATAGGCCAAAAGTTGCTAACAATGAGGTAACAATGAGATAACGTTGAGGCAATAATGAATAAGATAGTTTAATAATGTTACTAGTCATTCTTGGAGCAACAATAATGAAAAATTTTGAGACAGTTTAATAAAATAGCCAACCAACAAGCAGAAAAAACTTTAGTTAAATGAAGGTATTCCATTGGAGTAGGATTAGCCAATCAGAGACTTGAAATACAGAAATTTACAAATTTAGCGGTAAAAATGAAGTCAGTTGCTTGTAGACAATGCTCATAACTGGACGCGAGATGTGTCCTCGAGAAATTTAATACTATTTGTGTGAGACGAAAATAGCTTACGCGTTAAAAAGTGCAAGTAATTAATAAAAACAAATCTGGCAGCTCTCTCTCTATATCAGTGAAGTGTTATTTAAATTGTGTCAAGGATTAATAAATGTAGTGAAGTAAAAAAAAATTATAATCTGTGTAAGCCTACATTCTTAGCCGCACTACGCCCTGCCAAGACATTCATGTCTCTAAAAAATAAAAATACTGACGCAGCTGAGGCAAACATAAATATATAATATTTAAAGATACAGTCAGAATGATAAAATTAATTTTTTTTGGGGGGGCAAAGGCCATCAGAATGTACATTTGGGACGAAGGCTACCGGAAAGTGGGCACTATACGTGCGGCTGCAACAAACTTAAACTTCGGCTCCCCAACAGTTGAAGTACAATACAACTGCTTTCTCAAGTTGGCTCATAAAGCGTGGGGCAAATAATAACGTAAAGATATAATATGTTCTTCAAGGAATTACTTGGGGCGGTGTATAGAAAAATGCTGGGCAACCCTCAAAGAAGTTTGGATTTTATCCGAATTTTCCTTTTTGAGCTTTAAACAGACACTCAGATAGCAGGCACTCTGGACATTTTTGGTTTCCGATGATCTCAGGCGATTTGCTGGTGAATTCTCGGTACCAAATTTCTGGTTAATGATAGATACATTAAAAAAATCCAATAAAATAAATAGTAATAAAAATAAATGGAAAAAATTTAAAAGCATTGTATTGATAATTTGCGTAACAGCTATAAAATAAGTGGTAATGGGTAGAATATATTCAGGTTATGCTCTAGCAAAGGTACAAATAAAACGTAACAGCTCTTGCTTATTTTTTGTTTATGCTAAACTTTTTGTTTGTAGTTTGTATTCAGTGGCACAAATGATCAAGAATGCCTTACATTTTTTGTGAGCGAGTGAAATTAAATTCATGCCACGTTAAGCTTAACAATAGACTTTCATGTGTGTAGTAAGGAAGTTGTAGGTATTCAGATCGATAATTCTGCTTGTCAATGGTGGTTACTCTAGAGAAGCGACAGAGGAATTGCATTTACTGATTGAAATTTTGCGTCGGTTATGTAACGCAAACAGAAAAGGAAATTGAATGTCTTGTTCTGGTTTTGAGGACTGCTTTCTACTTATACAAGCATCAACATGAAAATAGTGTTGAGATGGACTGAAGAGATTTAAATTAGAATACTGAAGCTCCTCCTTCCAAGTTTCATCCTTCAATGAAACAGCATTTATTTAATGCTTAACAATTGTTGTTTCAGACAAGGTTATGTAGGATGAGACTGGAATGATAGAATCACGGTAACGTCTGCTCGAGAGGTCCCGGTGACCGCCCACTCTGATCCATGGGATTTTTCGGGGGTTTTCCCGGGTCGTCAGGGGAATGCTGGAGATGTTTCTTTTATCCCCCAAATTTCCTGTCCCTCCGTTTTGTTGTATTAATAATTTCATTCATCCTTCACCCCGTTTGGTCCATTTCGGGGTTGGAAGTATCGGCGATGGTGTTTGGGTGCAGTGTGGCAGGGAAAAGGATGCTCTCTGTAAACTTTCTCCCTCCCTTGGGATTCGGCTGGTTACTTGGGTATAAGGACGGCCCCTTGGAGGTTTTTAAACCCTATGTAGGGCGAGCTACCCGGTCTGCCAGTCCGAATGCCGGGGCGTGTATATCTGGAAGCTGTTAGAACCGTCACTCCTGGTTCTGGCCGCTCGGTGTCTTTCTCACCTCATCCCTTCCTCCCGGGGGCGCCCCCTCGTGGGGCGTCGGTACATTATCCTCATTCCTGGATCGGTGTGAAATCCCCTCCGCTTCACAATCCAATCCAATCGTCTGAAAACTCAATGTCAGAGCCGGGATTTGAACCACGGATCTTCCGGTTTCCGTTCGGTTGCTCTAACCAACTGATCTACCATGGCAACATGGAGTACTCCTACTGACTCGCATTCTTCCCGGTAAATCACAGAGAGAGAGTTCAAATTAATTTTGAGATGACATATCCCAACGGCGAGTTACAATAATTTAACATTTTGCCTTCGTAGCTTAACCAAATCAATTAGATCAAGATTTGTATGAAAGAACAATTAATTACCATTGATTGACCTAATAGATGATTAAACTACGAAGCCCGGGTTTTACAGTACTTTGGAAAATTAAGCAGCCATTACAGTATGTTATTTCAAAATGAATTTGTGGTCTCGTTACTCCAACCGGACAGAAACCGAAACATCCGTGGTTCAAATCCCGACTCTGACATTGAGTATTTCAGTCTCATTCTAGCTTTCCAATGTTTAACTATATTCCAACCCCAAAGTATCCTTAAATGAAAAAAAAAACACTTTCTTTTTGTTTGTTTCTCAAAAATGTTTCAAAGATTAAAACGTCATGTATTTGGAATACTAACATGAGAAATAAAATGCGTATCTTGAATCTTGTATAAGGAGCCTGTAAATTACTGTTTATTTTTATGGAATTTTATACAGAGTGGGCTAAATGTAAGGTATACAGTTCATTGCATTTACTCTATTTCCCTTTTCAGGTATATTGACAGAGAGAGATATTGAATGCTTACTCTATTATGTGTTCAAAATGTGCTCCATTTGCGTTAAAACACTGTTCGAGGTTGTCCTCATAGTTCAGTAGGTAGAACACCTACCTGCTGTGTAAGGGTCTCGGGTTTGATTCCCGGGTGAGGGTGGGAAATTTTTCTTTAGCCAAGATTATTCTCTATCCTCCCCAGAGTCTGGAAGTATGAATGGGAGTGTGAATGTGTATGTGATCTAAGGTATAAAACCCAACGTTTACCAGAAATCCAACGACAAGGAATAGGAGTTAACACCATTGCCCATAGGGAATAATATGTTCCAAAGGAAACACCGCCAATAAGATCATTGTAGATAGATAAGATATCTTTATTGGTTTCACATAATTGAAGTTGTTTCACAAATATTTAGTGCATGGGTCATTGACCGTACATGCATATTTAAGATACAACAGAGAAAGAAAACACAACAAAAAGGAAGAAGGAAAAGGGAAATAGAGTAAATTACGTTTGACTAACTGAACAAATTTAACCTAGCTTCGCGCACTTTAGCCAAAAAGTTGCCCATGTTTTGCCAGTTCCTCTGGTCAGCCAGTAGATCCCAACGTACCAATCTCTTTCTTGAGGGGCTTAAGAATTTTTCTTTCAGTTTAATCGTTCGCTGGTTCTCCCACTGTGCACATTCCGCCAAAATATGTACCCAGCCCTCATCCAAATCACAGAATGTGCAGATTCTCCTGCCAGAATCGTCGGTCATTTTCTGTGCCCTCCAGCCTCCCAGTCTAAACCATGCCATTCCTGATCTTTCCTTTCTTTCTAAATTAAATATATAAGCCTCTTTACCCCAGTTCAATTTTATTTCATTTGCTAGGCTTAGAAAAGTTTTAATTTTAGAATCCGATTCTATTTCCTGTTGGTTGATGTCTTCTTTTAACACCTTTTCATATGTTTTTGTCATTTGTTTCAGCTCTTAGCCATACTGACCCCATTCCTATTCTCCTCAATCCCCTTTCCAAATCAGCTGCCCAAAACTTAGGAGACAGGTTTTCTCGCTGGTAGTTATAACATTTGGATCGCAGTTTGGAGTTATCCCCATGCATCAGCCTTAGCCAGTACTTCACTGCTCTTATTTTCCAGTGTATTGTCTCTTCATAACATTCCACATCCCTCAATACCCCCGAATTTGGTTAAAGACAGGGCATAAATAGAACTTAAAAAGAAACACTTTTCGACTTGTGTAGAATACTTAAAAAGAAACACTTTTCGACTTGTGTAGAATACTTCGAAGCATACATTAATCAGGGAGATGGTGCCACGTAACGTGTACGACTCACATTCAGGAAGTCCTGGGATCTTTCTCCGGTGAACGCCCACTTTAACTCATGAGTTTTTCGTGGTTTCCCCGTGTCGCTAGGCGAATGCTGAGGTGCTTCCTCTTCTACCACGACTTTCTTGCTGCTTATTTCCTGTACTCCCATCTCCATTGCCCTCTGTTTCAGGCCTGTAGGACCAGGCGACGGGTTCCGGCTGGGCGTGGAAGTGCACTTTGTAGAAGTTTCTGGCGTAGTTGCGAGAATGCTCAGTTACGACCCACCTCCGAGTGGGCCACGTGAGGAGACTGTGTTCTTACGGATGGCCCCTCTCCGTTGCTCCGTAACTTTTCTTTGACCTTTTATTACATACAAAAGTATCCGGACACCCCACAAACATACGTTTTTCATCTTAGGTGCATTGTGCAGCCACCTACTACCTGGTACTCATTATCCACGACCTCATTAGTCATTAGGCATCATGAAACAGCAGAATGGGACGCTCCGTGGAACTCACGGACTTCAAACGTGGTCAGGTGATTGGGTGTCACTTGTGTCAGAAGTCTGTACGCGAGATTTCCACACTCCTAAACATCCCTAGGTCCACTGTTTCTGATGTGATAGTGACGTGGAAACGTGAAGGGACATATACAGCACAAAAGTGTACAGGCCAACCTCGTCTGTTGACTGACAGAGAGCGTCGACATTTGAAGAGGGTCGTAAAGAGTAATAGGCAGATATCTATCCAGACCATCACGCAAGAATTCCAAACTGCATCAGGATTCACTCCAAGTACTATGACAGTTGGGTGTGAGGTGAGAAACCTTGGATTCCATGGTCGAGCGGCTGCTCATAAGCCACACATCACGCAAGAAAATGCCAAACGATGCCTCGCTTGGTGTAAGGAGCGTCAACATTACACGATTGAACATTGGCAAAACGTTGTGTGGAGTGACGAATCACGGTACACAATGTGGCGATCCGATGGCAGGGTGTGGGTATGGCGAACGCCCCGTGAACGTCATCTGCCAGCGTGTGTAGTGCCAACAGTGAAATTCGGAGGTGGTGGTGTTATGCTGTGGTCGTGTTTTTCCTGGAGGGGGCTTCCACCCCTTGTTGCTTTGCGTGGCACGTTGTTTTAAATTTGTCTCTGATATCGTAAACTGATGGGGCGGGGTGCGAAATTCATCTTGTCACGCTGTGTGGAAACTTTCTGTATTTTCAGTTCTAGTGCTGATTTACAATACATTTTGTTTTTTCGTTATTCAAATTTCCTGCCATGTTTTCTATTAATTTCCCACATAGGTAACTCTTGCATTCTGTTAATTCACTTTGACTGCAACCTTGCAGCAACTAAAAAATCAATAAATTCAAAATTCCCAATATATATTCAGAAATACTATTCAATCTCTACCGTATAACTACATTTGGGCACTCTATATAAGCAGGATCCATCAAGGGTAGATAAACCTTTGAGGAAAACTTAGACCTCGTTAAATGTAATCTATGGACAATGGGTATACATACTAGTCATTTTAACTAGGATTCGACAAAAGAGGTTAAGGACTGTACATAAGAGCGAGAGTGAGAGTACTATACATATATGTAATGTAAGTTTGTTAAGTTTGTAGTTTTATTTCATTTTCTTTAATTGTGTAGTATTCAAAAACTCATTATTAGTTCGCTGTCTTCTTTTTTATGCATTATATCAGTATGCAGTAACCAAACGTAGATATTTATTACTGTATTGTTACTAAACAGGAAAAGGATTTACGGACCAAAGGTTCACATGCATTTCAAAGAAAGTCATGCTTGGAACTTCTAGATTCGAAGAAATTCTACGCTCTCTGCAACCATTGGGACTAGAGGCAAAGTGAAATTCTTTTAACTTTCTCTACTGCGTATAATAAAGTACGGGAAGTATTGTATTCCACCCAAAAATTCAACACCGAGATTTCACCGGAAATTCATGTTTTGAAGTTCTCTGAATAAAAAAATTTCTTAGAAAAAAGTTCACGTATCTGTGAACAGCATAACTCAGAAACGAAAAGTGGGATAAATCTTAAACTTCGCATTTTGGTTGAGTATCTTCCGAAGATGCAACACAAAGATATTTAAGAAAACCTCCCCCAAAATCCCTTTAAATGGAACATTTTTTGAAAATTTTGATTTTCTAAAAAATGGTTTTAACGATTTTGATTAAAATACCATATATTAAATATATTTGCATGACAAATAAAATATATGTCTTGAGTTTTATAGGAATAGCCTTTGAAGTTCTCTTCTTTCGGAACGAATTTTGTATAATTTTGTATAACTGGTAAACATTAAGGTAGACAAAAGCGTACTGCACAAAAATATACATTTTTTTAAAACATAAAATTAATTTCAAATACGTTTTTTGTAGCATAAGACATTTCTAAGAAATTCGTTATTAATGGTTGTTTGAATTATTCATTTCTTAGTCATTCTATTAAAGTCCTTTCAACATTCTGGGATTTTAAGGCCAGCGTATAGCGTCCAGTTCTTAAACATTTGACTATCGCTGTTCCTTGCATCCTAACGAAATGTGTAATGTAGCTACTTCTGCATAGTTTTATTTGGATTAAACCATAGTAGATAGAAAAATAATCTTTAATAACAACAAGAATAATAATAGTTTGTATATCACTAATAAACTTTAGAGGGTAGAGAAAGTCATGTGACCATATGACTTCAGATTTTTTGTTTTTTCTCTACTGCTTACCTAACCAAAAATTCCTTATCGAGATTTCACTGCCAATACATGTTTCGAGACCCCTTGAATAAAGAAAAAAACTTAAAAACATTGGTTTAATACGAAACTTGGTATTTAAGTTCAGGACCTTACAAAGATGAATACCAAGATATTGAAGAAAATTACTCCACTCCAAACTACCCTTCACATGGAATATTTTTTAAATTTTCGATATTCTTAAAAATAACTCTTAACAACTTTGATTAAAATACCATGTGCTTAAGCTGTTTTCATGGCGATAAAATGTATATTTTCAAGCTCTATTGGTTTAAATTTTCAAATACTGTATACATTTTCTCAACTGCAAATCTGTATTCTTGTTTTTCCCTTTTTTGAGAGTGCATGCAAAGATAACAAAATTTCAAAGCCATCACATAGCGACCGATTTTGAGAAGATTTGACTATCACCTTAGCTAACTGTATTCTTCTTATATGTAATACAAAATTTGTAATAAGTAATGAATATTTATCTGTATTAAAGAAGTAGATAGAATAATAAGCTTAGTTTGTAGAGGAATGAGTATAGAAAGTTATGTCAATGCAAAGCATGCAATTTTTAAGTATGTAATTCGTAAAATATACGTCCCTAATTTATAATACCAATAAAACACACAATCTTTAAATATAGATGTGTTATGTTAAGTCTCTTAGCACTCCCTGTAGTTTAGAAAGCACTATCTCGTTTAGTGAAAATAATTTTGGATTTCGTATAAAGTACATAAGCTGGAAGCTGCGCGAAATTAAATCCACAGGTAAAGGAAGTAAGGTAAATAACACTTTTTGGCCCACTAAAATAAATGGCGTGCTTTTTTTCTTATTACTGTTCGTATTTCTGCTACAAGAAAGTTGTCAGAGAAGCCCACCTGATGGCTTTCAGGCGTAAGCAATCGTCTCGCCTTTGTACACTTAAACTCTAAAAGAAGTAAACGGGAAGGGAAAGAGAACTGTCACGTAAAGAGTTCAGTAGCTTCATGCGGCAATCAATAGAACAAGAAAAAGAACTCTACAAACTCCTAGCAAAAAATGTGCACAAAAAAGTGAACAAGGGAAACATAACGGAAGACAGGAGTGGATAGAGAAAGTTCTCCAACTACAGCTGTTATTTTAACAAGACCAGAATAACATATCGGAGCAAAGGATCACCTGGCCTTTTGGCACTTCCTGAATGTCAGAATACCACACTTCTGTCAGGCTTTTAATCCCGATATATCTTCTTTCGCAGTTGGGTAAGGTAAGGGATAAATATTTGTTATAATTGTATTTATAAAATCTGATGTGTTATATTCACATCAAGTTAGTATTCAAGCTATTCTTATAAAAGATTATAGTTCTATTTCATTTTAATCAAGATAAACCTTTACAGAAACAACTACATGACACGTTTAGTTATAGCTACAAATATAACAACAAAGTCAAATGTTTACACTACCTTAAAATTCCATACCCTTTCCATGACATCGCGAGAAACAGTTGAAAATCTAAAGGACTTTAAAAGGATGACAAAGTTTTGAACTTTAATAACGGATATAAAAGTTATTTGAAGTAAATTGTGGTTTAAAGAGATACCTTTTAATGTATAACGCCTGACAATGACTCCAACATATGATTCAAACTGTCGGAGCAGTAAATTCGCGATGTTTTAAAAACCGAAACAGAAGGAAGTTCAGCAAAACTTTGATAATATATGACTGAAATTTATTTCCCTTGTAAGAGCGAAACACATTTTCACATAATTTCAGGTTTTACAAAAAAACATTTTCTTTACTAAAAGCACTTAAGAATGCAAAATCGGAGTACGTTTAACAGAATTATAAAACTACTCAAATAAAAGTGTTGTGAAGTGCCAGAACACCTAAACTGTAATATCGTTTGTTCTTTGAAACGTTAGAACTTTTTTCTCCATTAATTTATCTGCTATAATCTTTTTAAAATGCAGACGAATATTTTCTACAGATGTAGGTAGCGTTGAATAAAATAAAATTACAAAGGAATAAGAGAGTTCTTTAATTACGTAAAGTAATACTGAATTATTATATCTTGGTAATTTATTTCATAATATAAGACAGGGATGTCTTCGCCTCGCTTCTTTTATCATTTGTAAAATTGTTATTACGTTCAGTTTATTCTCGACTGTACTAGTATCACCAGTCTTCAAAGCATCACACGGCATGTGCATGGCACAGAGCGGGAAAGGATGGGCGACGGATGAAGGGGGAAAGAGAGAGAGAGAGAGAAAGAGAGAGAGAGGGAGGTAGAGAGAGAATTGTTTTTGGCTAAGAGGTAACTAAATGTGAAATATATTAATTAGAATTTCCGCTTTAATAGTATGATTTTATTATTATAGGCGCAATAAATACTTGTTTTAAATATAATTTTAAAAATGGTACTGAATATGACATTTTCCGTTGTAAAATCTGCACCACTTCACAGAATAAAATAAAATCATAACTCCTACATACTTTGGATTAGGAAGGTACACTGTAGTCCATTTTCAGGGCGAGTTTTTCTCTATAAATTGGTACTATTGTTTAAGACGACCGATTTGTCAATGCTCCAAAATCAAAGTGTTTTACTAAGCTTTTAGTAATGTGGTTGCATTTGTATGGTGCATATGTGTCAAGTCGTTAATGGAATGTACATTTTAAGGCAGAAATTTATTTTACAGGGGATGCTGTTTATAATGCAATTTCACAGTTTTAAACAACGTTTAAGCGAATATATTAAAATGCTGAAAATATTCTTAAATATTACATCCGAGAAAAACGCAACGGCAAAATTACCCATATAAACAGGCCTAAAATTCTGCAATATATTTTTGTAAAACAGTGTACAGTTTAATTGAAACATATTATTTATAAGCTGATTACTCTCCGTGTGGCAAATTTTGCAAAACGCTTCTAGAAATTTTGGAAAAAAGCGATAAATATCAGAAAAAACCTCAAATGCGCAAAAACGACTTTCACTTAGTTTTATTTAAACCTCAAAAGCTCTCAAATTTTCACTCCGATAACAAAACTATTTACACGAAAACGTTCTTACATTCATAATTTATCAGTTTTACCCAATTTTCACTCATCGGTTCCTTTATATGGCAACATCTGTGTTCTTTATTGAAAATATATCGAAGGTTGGTTTCTGCAGTTTTGTTGTGAACAGCTTTTATTGAGAATGACATTTTCTTGTATAAGTAACACAATTCTCTCAGAAAGTATTGAAGATAGCTAAATTAAATTCCGGGGTAATAAAAGCAACCTCACCAAGCAAAGTGGCGTCGCGACCTACATTCGGGAGATCCCGCGTTCGATTCTTGGTGATCGTCACTCTGACCCATGCGTTTTTTTTCGGTAGTTCTCCGGGGTCGTCAGGCGAATGCTGGAGTGGTTTATTTCAGCTCCCGGTTTTCCTGTCCTTCCATTCGTTTCCTTCATCGTTTCATTCGTCCTTCGCCCCGTTAAGTCTGTTTCAGGGTTGAAAGTGTCGTCGATGGTGTTTCGGTGCGGCATGGCAGGGAAAAGAATGCTCTCTGTAGAACTTCTTCCATCGGCTTTTGCCTGGTTGCCTGGATAAACGGACCGCTCCTTCGGAGCAGGGTGTTGTCTGCCGTGCGACTGTTGGGGCGTCTCAAGTTGGAAACTGTACGGACCATGTCATTGCTGTGTCGTCATTACTTACTCCGACTGCCCGGTGTCTCCTCTCGCCTCCTCCCTCCCGAGGATGCCCCCTTGTGAGGCAAGGGTATAACATCCTCACTGAAGCAGTGTCCCCTCCGATAATCAGCTAAAATAAAAGCAACCTCTAAATGTCATTGTAGATCTACCTTGGTGTTAATAACATGGTTGGATATTTTTTAAAAAATAATGTCTGATAAATTTTAATAATAATGAGTTAATAAAGAAAACGCTAGGTAGGGTAGAGCGGGGCTATTCCACTCATTCCGTATTTAGGGTGTTATAAAACAAATAAAAAAATAACTGTTTATGTTGAACACAGAGCAAAATAGTCCTTATTAATCCTTAAAGCATACGCATATTATAGAAATACATACCTTTCTTTCTATAGTTGTAATACAACAAAACAACGAATGTTACACTCAGAAAAACATCTCAGATTTAACGGGCAATTACGCCCGAACCTGGGGCTATTAACGCTCAGAGTACTTTATGTATTTTAATTAAATGCACTTGACACAAATGAAGTTTTTCTTACCAATTGCTACAACACACACTTATGAAACCATACTCCAAATTTCTCGCATTTGATCCAGTCACCTTTGGATGCTGATTCGGAGAATAAGACTTTAATCCAGAAAATCCTTCCTCTTCTTCCTCATCACCGTCTTTATTTGGACTGGTACTAACTCATCTCTTGACTCACTAATCCCACGATTTCGTTTCGCAATTGATCGACGCTTTTCTTTGTTTTCTTTTACCATCTTCAATTTCCTTTTGACCCGGCTTTCTTCAATATTCGAGTCTGACGTGAAATGTTTGGTTTCTTACGTTCTTCGGCAGTTCCTCGATTCCTTATTTTCTGAAATGGGGATGATAATAGAAAAGGGAGATTTTTTTCTCGTTGTCTGTGCTTGTTGACGCCTGTTCTGGAGTTTCTGGCTGGAAGTGCTGTGAAGGCAGAAGCTTGTCTTCAGGAGTAACCAAAGGGTAGAACGGAAATATTTGCCTGTGCATTCAAAACATTTGACAGTGTTTCCAACTGTTGCTACTTTACTCCATGCTCTGGGCAAGAGTTTCCCAAAATTAAATTTATCAGTAGCACCGGTTTGTTTTGAGTATATATAATTTGTTGCCGCTTGATGCTAGAACGATTCTGTTGGTTAAAAACACTTCTATCAAGAGGCTATAGAACGTTTGTCGTATGTGGTGATAGATGCAACATCTCAATTTCATTTTCTCGGCATTACATCCAGACTGTAATGAAGAATGTGTACCTAGCTATCAAGAGCTAGCAGGCATTTTCCTTGTGCGCGATGATTCTGAAAGTGCTGGAGCCGTTCAGAAATGTGTTTTCATTGGTGTAACCTGAATCGCTCATGGCCACTTTAGAACCAGGGGGAAAATACTGTTTGTACACCTCTCTGTAACTTACCCTTTAAATATTAAAAATGCAACCATTACAGCAACCAACCAATAACATTTTCCCCTCTCTCGACGCTGGTTTGCTTCATAAGTTCCCTAGGACCTTTAGTTACAATTTTTGTTGGGACATTATTATGGGGTCCGGACTCGTCCATATTGAAAACCAGATGTGGTTTGTCATTAATGCTCAACCCTGTGGTTAAGCTATAATAAAGCAAAAACAAATTGCTACTGGCTTTCTGTCCTCGGCCCTTGCTTTAGAAAGACCTTCAGGTTTTCTTGAAGAAATGTCAGTTTCCCTTCATATATCCTGTCAACCACTCTTTATCAGCGGGTTTTGACTCTGTATTCCATGGATGGCTTATTTACTTGCTTAAAGCACATACAAATGTGTCCCTTCGTATTTGCTCCTGTGCACATCCAAAACCTCACGCTGCCAAGTTCTTTTTTTAACCTGGAAACTAAATCTTTCTCCACTTCCAAACTGAAAACCGTAGGATGACCAACTGATCTGCACACTACTTCTCCTAATGCTTTTTGCCGTTTATGTGTAGAGCAAGGCACTTTGAAAAAGCCCGCTGCTCCTCTCATACATACATCGCCGTTTAATACGCTTGTAATAGCATGAGCAATCTCATCCTTAGTCCAATTCCGTCCGTACCATCTGAAATGATCAAATAAAAATGAGTAATAGTTATAAGAAATAATTAACTTAAGAGATTACAAAATACCTGCATTGTAACTGGGCGTGAATAACCCCTCTTTTCTTGGGGGATTGGCTCCAACTGAGGAACTTTGAAATAGCGCGCTATGTAAGAGCTATGATAAAACAAACGCGCCATATGTTATTCACGGAAGTAAACCAAACTACAAGCTACACCGAGACTGATTTTCAGTCGAAAATCTCTGTGGATACAAACGGCATTTGTTTATGAAGGCAAATAACGCAATATAAGTTGTTTACCTTGTGGTCTTCTGCGGATATCGCTAAATAGCAGCCGGCAACTTCCAAGCAAATACACGGTGGAGTAGCAGAAATACCAAGCTTGACAATGAATTGGAAGGGAAGTTATGGCTGCACATGACGGTTCCGCAGTAAACTATTTCCTTATTTCGGCCCCGCCCTACCCTACCACATTTCTTAATGGACAAACTTAATCAATAAATATAGATCAGTATACTGTTATATACCGGGGTAAGGTCAAAAGGTTTTGCAGCTAGTTCTTAAGTTTAGATACTCCAGCATAAACATTGGGAGACGAAGCTTCAGAGGCAATGAGATTACCAGGAACTTTGCTGCACATTTTAGAGCAGGCGTGGGACAGTTATCACAAAAACACACGAGTTTTCACATTAGCATATTACTTGTGATTTATTAAATATTAAACTTGGTGCCTTTACATCGTTCACAAAAAGATTAAAGAACACACATTGGAGGGAGATGTTTCACACTCACACGCTCCATGCACGCTTACATAATACACAACACTCGCCCTGAAGAGACACACCACGACTGACTAGCTACTACTGACGCCAGTAGTAGAAACTAGTAACGCTCGCTTCCATCCCTTCCTCTCTCCACCTCTGGCCAGGAGGTGGGGGGGAGATATCTCGTCGGACGAAATTCAAAAGCCCCAGGCGAAGTAATTATACCCAACAATGTCGTCGCTACAAAGCATTAATGTGTCCGACGCGACAATGCATACACATACACGCTGCAATACCAAGAAGGTCATCGTATACATCTTGTAAAATTTACAGTCTGGTATACTTATGATATATGAACGGGTCATGAATTACGGGGATTACGTTGGTGGGAGGTAGGTGCCGGGTAGCGCAGTGGTTTTGCTTCTGGCTCTCGTGCTGAGGGTCTAGGTTCGATTCCCGGCTCTAGTGTGGCGATTTTAAGTCGGCTCTAACGCTTTTACCTCTGGCTTGCTCATGTGAAGTATCCCCAAGGCCCAACTGGTTTGGAGGCCACGGTAAAAGCATTCTACCGCCATCGACTTCACCCTACCATCGAAGGCAACGGATTCGGCCCGGTGTGAATCCAATTAAGAAATGAGTGCAATCATCGCTTGGTGGAATGAGATATCCCCTGATGGTCATATGATGTGGCGTCAGAAACGAAATTGGGGGATAGGTTTTTTTAATATCCCATTAAAGTAATAATGAGAGGATTCCTGCGGATTCTGTTAAAGTAGAACCTGCTTGCCCATTATCATTTCGGTGTAAACTTAACATTTTGGAATGCTAAGTTTAAGGCAGCCTGTATTTGTGAAATACCATTTAGAGATAACAACCTCATATTGTAGTAAGTGCAAAAGATTGCTATCATACTACATGAAGTGTTTTTGGGAGCCACAGAATGCGTCGGTTTTCTGGAGGTATACTGCAGATATAGTCCTTAAAATCTTTATAAGCCATTCTAGTAGTCTTTCGCTTGTACCAATAAATATTCTTGCTAAACCAAATACCTTTTAAGTGGTTAATGCTCAGCAGCGAGTGCAGTAATTCTCTTACAAAAACAGAAAAGAAACAAATTCAATTCAACAACCGACATATAATAGCAGAGACCCCGCGTTAATGTGTTTCCCCGTTCAACTTGTTTAAATCCTGCACCGTTCATTAAAATTATACCGCAAAATCCTTTTTATGCTCTCTCTGTACGTACTTGTAAGCCTGTAGTGAACTTAATTCCGTTCCTTGGAAGGGGAGTGGAAAAGAATAAATAAAGGCTAAATAGAAGGAATGCCATAAAAAGAAGAGTTGGAGCATTTCTGAAGTAGAAAGGTCGCAAATGTGCGAATAGGGTTAAATTTCAGGTGCGTTCTTGTTTGAAAAATAAAGTATCTAAAGTTAAAAACCAACCATATCTCTCTTATGATATATACATTTAAGATAGGGTGAGGTCAGGAAAACTGAATAATGAAATAAAATAAGGAACAAGAAAGAGGAAAAAATTTGGATGTGCTGCATTCCTATGAATTTTTCCACTCACTGTCCCTAACAAATTCTATTATTCTATGTACTTCTGCCTTGTTCTTCGTTGTTTATCCTCCCCATTGGAGGACTTGCACTCCAAAGGATTTAAATGCGGGTGCCTGGGGTCAGGCGCCTATCGGGTAGCGGACATACTCATGTGGGTCGTATAGAACAACCATGATGAGTGATCAGTAGGCTGCAACATCGGAGTCGTTACGTGGAGGATGTCGCAGTTCTCAGATGTCTTGTGTTGTCTTATTTGTTGGGCGCTTATTGTTTTATTATTTTTTAAATTTGGATTCTTTGTGCTCCGGCTAGCTATTATAACTCAATTGAGCACGTGTCTCTAAGCAGGGTGTATAAACGGAAATGAGTTGTTGTTAAAGATAACATCGATAAAAACAACCTGAATCTTGATTTTTTTTACCGTCACGCTTAATTAATAATTGACATGTTTAATCTTTATACACGCCCTTCTGAAACTGTGATATTTCCGAATGTAACTACAGTCGTTTTAGTTGCCGCGCACCAATTACTTCGCGTACTTTACATTTTTGTAACTAACTCTGCGACGTGCACCTCGTGAGAGATTCTTCAGAACTGTGTGACGTGCACCTCGTGAGAGATTATTCAGAACCGTGTGACACTTGCTTATGGCTCGAGAATATATACTCCTTCACCTCGAATTGCCCAAACATTATAATATATCCCCTATTGGTTACCAAATTGCGCCCACTTTAGCGTCTGTTTTGGTCAGCCAATCACTACTACTAACATATATGCTCTAGGGAAGATATTCCCTCCATTTCTAAACAAAGGCACGCTACCCTGACGTCATTTGTTTATCTCTTTTTAGTGATAAACAACTCACACCCTCTTTTTATTGTTACCCACTTCTATTGTCACTTTCAGTTAGGCCGTTTAAACTTATTTCCTAACAATCCTTATGGCTAACAAACATCTAAAATCATGTATATACAATGATATTAATTTACACTATAATCACTCTGGCATTCACAGCATGTTATGATATAATATATTGCCGCAAGGAAAGCGTATAGAATAGGAAGGTAAGGATGTACTGTTTAGGGCTGACATTGACCACGCGCGGTAGGCACACTCCTTACTTGAAGAATTACCCATATTACGTAAACATGTATTTTATTTTTGCAATAAGTTATAACATATGCTGCTAACTTATATAACTCAAGTGTCTTTATTAAATCATTAATGCAAAATACTGCGTTACAATGTACCCATGGATAAGATTCTATTCAGTTTATTGCAATGAATTACAATTCCTGTAGTTTAAATAACAGAATATCGGCAGAAATAAATACTTCTTCATTAAACGTTTGATTTGATGGAGGCAACTCTTGCTGTAGCATTTTATCCTCACAATTTGCAATACAACGCTTATGTGTTTCTGCGTTGACATATTATTACTCGATCTATTATGCGCAGAAGTAATTGTGCTATTGTACGGTTTGAATAAATACAGAAAACATTTTTGCCATACTCCAATATATAGTTATGCAACGTTGTTGACTTTCTTACCTTTCCTTGGCATTTCGTCTAGGTGAACATTGTGCGGCGATACACTTGACTCAACTGCACAGTAACCCTCTCGTTGTAAACAGTCGACTACAGGACGCCTCTAAACAAACGTAACGACTCCGATGTCGCAGCTCTAGTGATCAGACCGGTATGAGAGCGAGGAAGGAGATGATATGAAATGACGGTGAAATGGAGAAAGGAAAGAGGATGAATGGCGGGAAAAGCAGGAGAATCCGGAGAAAACCCGTCGAAATGCCGCTTTGTCTACCCCACTGCCACATATGGTTCATTGGGAAGGAACCCGGGTCGCTTTGGTGAGAGAGAGACAGAGAGACTGGCCACGGCCCCGCCTTTACTTCTTGTTAATGCACATAAATATTGAATTCGCATTTATACATTTCATTGTACGATGCAGTAAGGAAAACGTTAATCTTGTGTTTAAAGAGCTTGTCACTGTATTCGCTTTAAAATGCTTGTTCTTTGCACGATCAAGAAAAACAAAAAAGAATATCCCCGTACCACTAGAGAAAAGTATACCACATATTTAAAAATATTTGACATAAATTGTATGCTTTAACGAGATCTCATGTTTATGTTGTACGATAAAATTCTGTTTATCTCTGAGGTTTACCAGATATACAAAAGTCATTCAGAATGAAGAGGACGTCTTACACTATTTACAGAAAATTCAAATATGAAAATTCACATCTTAAACATATGGTATTTTAATAAAAACCTATAGACCATTTTTGAGAAAATGCAAAAACAGACGTTCCACGTATAGGGTAGTTTGAAGTGGGGGGATTTTCTTGAAAATCTTTGTGTCGTACCCTTGGAAGATGCTGAAATTAACCCTTAAATGCACTGTTTGCAGATATGCAAAGTACATGTTAAGAATTAATTTTTAAATTTTTGAAGTGTTTTTTTTTAATTTTCATTTTATACTCTCTTTAACACTTTTATACCATAAATATATTTATAAACTTCAATAATATTATAACTTTTTTGTTATTTTTGGTACAAAAAGCAAAATCCATGCAACTGCAGTGAAATGTAATCCTGTCTTCATCCGCGCGTCCATCACACCGATTATTTTGCATGGGCCCTCCCCATCCTTTACCACAGGCACATTTACTGCAGTTGCTGGGATTCGGACTCAGGACGTTCGGCTTCGAATGATGACCAGTATATTTCGTCTCACCTTAACGATCATGGTTTATGAACCTCTTATATTAAGGCGCCTGTGACAGGGATATAAAGACGGGTTTAGGAATTACAGTAAGAATGGCATAAGTACAAAATAATTTGCGCAATGAAGGGTTAAATACCAAGTTTGGGTTTAACGAACTTTCGTTCTTGTGTTATGTGAACACACATACTGACCCTATTATTATTATTATTATTATTATTATTATTATTACTATTTTTTCAGGGAGTGTCAAAACGATTATTTCCAGTGAAATCCCAGTATCGAATTTTTGGATGGAATGCAATACGTTCCCTAGTTGAGGTTAGGAGCAAGGGTTCGCAGATTTAGTGTAATAAGAGCAGCGCTGCATGAAAATAATTGAAATCTGACTTTGTGAAACAACTTCATTTACCAGTCAAAATGATTCACAGGACAAGTGCGTATGTACTGTCTCAACTAATGAGTACTGGTACACAATGAGAAACTAACATTACTTGCGCGTACTGTACTGAACAAGCGGTATTACCGTGCCATCCATTAGGCTTCACATCAGACATGCCTAGCGACAGTGACTAGTACTGCACAAGAGTGCGTTTTGTTTACATCCTGAAGGTCATAAATGGTTTCACAATCGGAGACGCTAACATGACGGATTTAATGATGACGCAATAAAAAATTTCTGCGACACCTTGTACCTAATCTCAAAATGCTTATTGTGGTACCGCTTTTCTACTCTATAATCCAGGCACATTGTTTTTCCGCACCCAGTATGCTGCTTCATGTTTTATAACGCATTTGATGACGTCGTTGGTTTTTAAGTGTCAATAAGACCACTATGATTGTTGGTGTGCATATTGTGAGGCAACGGCTCGGTCTAAGCTAATCGGGAGGTTTGCGCAGGGCAGTTGGGGAGATATATAGAGATAAGTAGACGCGGTAGCGCTCTTCCCAGCTATTGACAGATAACCAGAATCGTCTGGAAGTTTCTCCTCTCCTGTGCTCCAGAACATTCTAGAATATTTTGTGGAAAATTCCAACGGCTATATAAACCATACTGTGTTCGCGAGTTAGTGAGTTAGAATGCAAGTAATTTGACGAGTGTGTTTCTGATGCGACATCAAGTGCGGTTCTACAAGTGTGTTTTTAGCGTACAGTGAAGGCCGTTTCTGCGAGAGATTAGAGACGGACGTCCTGTGTTAAATTCCCCAGCGAGTGAGTTATCCGAAAAAGTAATTCCTACATGCGTATTTCATTACGCGACTACGTCAATTGAAGTGACAGGGAAAATTGAACTAGATCACATTAGTGGAGTTAAAGTGAAAACTGAATTAGGTCACAATATTTCACATACCCCGTTTTCCACTTCCACTTGGTCCAAAAGAATTATCTGATTTCGTAGAAGAAAAATGATCTTTTCATTCAAATAACCTCGTAAAATTTCAGCCTAGGTAGACCTGAACATAAGATGGTGAATATTTTGAAAACAACTAATGTTATGAAATTACTATATTTCCATACAAGTGCGGTAAGTGCATCATTGGAAGACGAGGATGAGTTTGAAAATACGAGACGAGGTCGAATACTGACGTTAAATAAAATCAATTACTAACAGCTGTTGAACATTGGTTTCCGTAACAAGGTCACCCACATTAACTTTGGTGGCGAATTGGTAATCCATTATACACGCCTGGTTGTTTACCTTGAAGAAAGCCAATAACTTGCAGCTCATACTTTGTTGTTGCATGAATTAAATCGTAAGTAAATATTAACAAATGAAAAGTCAGTAAACACCCAGATAGTATTTAAATGGTAACATTCAACTCTAAAGAATGATTATATTCTATGTCTGTAATAATAAATTTATCAAGCGTTAGAGGATTTCATATAGCTCATGTATATACGTGCAGTAAAGTAGGCAAAACACGGAGTTAGGTTACCAGCACTGAATGGAGGAAATTCAACTTTCTACCTTGACAGCATGAACAAGAAGTGGATCAAAACTACTGTCGTGGAAAAAAGTGCTTCGATGCAAATTATACACCTAATTTAATACACTGTGTAGTTTCTTTCAGCAAAGTTTAGTCGTAACATATGGTATCCCTGTTGCAAAAGATAAATGAGAATTAAGGCCACTTAAATGTTATCAAACCCGTAAAGTTGTTTTATGTGTTCATTTAAGGCACTTCATCGGTGAAATTTGAAGTAAACGCCCCCCCCCGCTTTTGTTTATATCTTTGCTATGTACCTTCATGCTACACTACGACAATTCGAATTCTATTCGCCATTTCTGTAAAGCACACTGTATTCATTATTCAAAGTGCCCTGCATACTAGTTATTATTTTAAGTGCTTGAAATTCTCAGGAGAGTTTCAGATAATAATAAATTAAAAATGTTGTGTAATTATTAAAAGAATTAGTATTTAATTTACAACGAAATCTTTTCCATAACTCATATTTGTAAAACTAAAAATTCAACACGATGTATACAAAGCTATATGTTTGGGTGTACTAATTAAAACTATACCAAATTTGCAGAAGAAATCTTTTGTATTGAATTTTTAAGTACAAAATAAACATTTACAACGGATGTAATATACTTTGGGTACATTCAAGGAGCCATTTGTATTGCTACATCAAAAGTGAAAATTACTGTCTCAATTTTTTTATATATCACATTATCACATTAACGCTCTGTACGCTATTATAAGCTCTGCCTACTGGTATAAATTTCAGGTTAATCAAAAAACAATTGAGAATTTTTTAAATGCATTGTCTTATAGGATTATTTGGAGTGGAGGAATTTCGTAAAAACCTTCTCCTCGCACCTTTAGTAGGTGCCTGCCTCAAGTATCAAGCTTGCTTTCGTCTGATTTTTGTTTTGGAATTATGCTACTCAGTGCTAGATAGGCAAACAGGCATGAGCCTATCGATATTAAATGTTAGTTAGAAAGCAGTACTTCCTATATCAAGTGGCAGACAATGTAAAACGTATATTCTTTAAAAGGCTCCTCAAGTCCCCACTTAAATTTCGACGAAATCTACAGAAAACAAATTTCTCTTTTTTTTCTTATCTTGTAAAGAAATACTTCTTTATCTTGCACATTGACAGCCTATTTGTAATTTCTAAGTACTTCAGATTTAAAA
This sequence comes from Deroplatys truncata, assembly GCA_030765065.1. Taxonomy (NCBI): domain Eukaryota; kingdom Metazoa; phylum Arthropoda; class Insecta; order Mantodea; family Mantidae; genus Deroplatys; species Deroplatys truncata. The sequence continues at coordinate 283,210,556 of CM060975.1, forward strand.
TCCCTGAGTATGTTTAAATGGTGAGTGTGCTGGTAAATTGATAGGGAATTCACAAATTAATTCCGTTTTGCTGACAAAATACATTATTTCAGCATTTCCTCATAAACGATCGACGTGGAGTTTTTATCCAATTTTGTGGAAATTTTCAGCATAACTTCTCGAAAGATCAGAATAGAAATTATATTTTGAAGCTTCAAATAGTAATCTGGTTATTGTTTTATTATTTTAAATATATCTTATTTTTTGTTTAAGGCACCCATAGGTCAAATTACTAAAATGCTCAATTCTTAACCTATAAACTTCAGAAATTTATTTCATAATTGGCATGTCCTCTACAAATAGTATAAAAATTGTTAATCTTTAAGTTAAACCACTAGAGATAAATGAAGTAGTAGTATTTTTATTATTTGCATTTTAGGTTCAAATTTTGCAATGCTTCAAAATGCTCTTCGCTAAATGACTAGAGATTACTGGCTCAAAATTCAATTTCTCCATAATTAAATCATGATTAAGAACTCTGATTTCGGTTTTTCGGAAATACTATTTGGCTGTAAATTTTTTTTAAATTATGATATCGTGCTTTTCCCCTATTTTGTGCAGTAAGCATAGGCATACATAAGATATTCATATTATATATTAAATTGTATTTATAGCTATTCCAAGATACCAAATGATAAGGAAATGTCAATTACAAGAATAATAATTAAAATACAAACCATTAAAACCATTTTTGTTTAACAGTTCTCCACCAATGCTGAAAATGTTCTGGGAAATTGGTTGAACAAGCGTAAAATTTTGAATATTGTAAAATGTAAGTATTGGAGAATCATACATTTAGAAGTAGCAAGCAATACACCAATCGTATAATGTACACCAATTCACCTTAGTGAACAAATACACCAAAATGCACAAAATGCATGCACACCAACGTTTAAATGAATTACTTCATAAATATCATAGTTATTGGAATGCTAAAACCAGAATATGAATTAGAAAGTACAAACGAATGAAACGCAAAAAATCCACCTTTTGACCACTTCTCAACAAAATTTCTCGGAATGGCTGCCTTAAAAGCGGAGTGATACATTTTTTAATCCTTTTTGCTGGAAAACTAACACTAATGCTTGAAAAATGTCTTGTTTCGAAGAAGGAAACGTTAAGTATCATACGTATTTTCAAACCTTTAGTTATTTTAAAATTTCCATGCCTCTTTCTAAAAGATTGCGTACTGTTATTTTAAAATTAATACCTCAAAAAGTTTAAAATTGTGACTGTTCAGTTTTTCAACTCGCACTTTTTCTCAGTTCTTATCTGTCACTATTTTGTTTTTTAACTGCTTCGTTTTTATGTAGTTCACCTTCACTAGGAGTTCACTTCACTAAGGTGAACTAGTTCAATTCTTCGTCACTTCACTTCCTTCATGGCGCAGCCACGATTCACTTCACTCTGGAGTCGAACACAAGGTCTCCACAACCATCGCTCCGGTAGCACACATTGCATGTTACTACGGCTGTCACCAACACGCTCTTGATGTCGTAAGGGCAACTCACCCAACTCGTTCGCTCACTGACTGACCGACGCGACTCACTCTACTGTCGCCACTCCTCACCTCACAACTGACTTCATTTTGTCACACTCGACCGCTTTCAACTCGCGACGGACTCTACTGGCATTAACTGACTGCCCGCGGGAGCTCTCGCTTATATAGGGAGTGGAATCTTCCAAAGAAGGTTCTCGAACATTCTAGAACTATTTCGATACACCTTCTGGAGGAGTGGGGAGATAAAGTTCCAAAATTGTAGTTATCTTCCGATAGCGCGACCGATGTTTACGCTGGCAAGAGCTGTTATCGTTGTTTACTCAGACCGCCCGGCGACGACCTCCCGATAACCTTGGGCTATAATTGGTGCGTCACAATATATTGGACTCAAATTTAAATATATCTAAATAGGCGTCTAAATTCAAAGCCCGCCATGTCTCCATTTTTAACTATTTCTTTTAATCTCTACGTATTTATGTGTGCAATGACGAGCTCTTTGGTTATGTTTAAATATGCAGTAGTATCATAAACCTATTTGATATTAAAATTTTATGTTGAAGTTTTATCGCTTTAAAGCAAAAACCGCCAAGTCCATTTGCCTATGTCATCCAAGATACGCCAACCCCAAAAGAGCCAATTTGAGTGACGTAGTTTGACGCCATTTCCTGCATAGCTTTCATAGCTGATAGCATTTCTTTTATAAAAGGCAATCAAGTTTGATAAATATTTTTCAAAACAAATTGAATGTGGACGAGAGTTTAATTAATATAAGTCCATCCGATCCAGGCCAAGGTTGGAAGCGAAAATGGAATATTAGTAATCGGAAATGAAAGAGAGACAGAAGGCAATACGATTTGTTTGTCATTTATTTTACTTCGCTTTAACTACGTGGTCATATTGAAACGGATCTGCTAGGAGATACCTCGTGGATGACGTGGGCGGTCAGTTAGCTTTCTAAATCTCAGTCCGTACCATACCATCTTGCTTCGTCACGTATCTACAGAGGCCTCAGTGCTAGACAACTGTATCTCTGCTTCTTTACGTGACGGGTAAATGCCAGCTTCGACATATGTCCACAGAGACCTATTTTAGGCAACTGAATTTTTGCTTCTACACGTGTCGGGCAGATGACATTAGGGAGCGTTTTATTATCTTACCTTAGCTATTGAGGGAAACAAACTGCCTAGTCAGATTGTTCGCCCCATGGGATTTGAACCTGGGACCTCTCGAATGCTGACCATAGACGTTATCGCCTGAGCCATCCCGCTCGTAGGACAAGATTTGTTAAATTTACAGAAATGAGTATTCACTCATTCATTCTAGGTTTATGTTTGTTCTAGTGTAATGCAGTTAATAATTTGTTTCTATCGTCAAAACAACAATGATTATTGTGTTACTGAGATTTCACCAAATCACAACCAGCAGGGTAACAGTTCCTATTATGGCGAGGCTTTTTGTAAATCGACAGGGAACTCCAATTAATATGTTTAGACACTAACCCATTTTTATTGCATATGTTCATTATTTAAAAACAGAATTGCAGTCGAACTTAAATCATAATGATGAAAAAGTGTAAAATAGAGCATTAGAACTATATGCATTTTCTCGTATCTATTGAATGCTGTTCTTAATATGGGTGGATCTGTCTAACTCATTAACCAGAAAAAGTTTTCGAAATCAATAACATATAAACAATATTAAAGATCATATAATATTAAAAAAATTATTTTGAATATTCTGAACCATTTAGAACATACTTGAATTTAAGTATCATTGTAATACACTCACAAACACAATATTTATACTTATTTTGCCATTCAAACGTCTATGAAGGTACTTGGTCTATCACAGATATAATTAAAGAACTAAGCTTAATATCAGAAACATTACATAATGGTTTTATTTTCTTTGGTGGCTAATTTCGCATACAAAATTGCATCAACATATATGCATAATGGTTCACATTATGATCCTCTGAAAATAAAACGAGACAACAGAGATGGTTACATTGTCTTCGTCCCGCTTTTTTCTCGGAGCCATCTAAAACGAGACAAAAGCGACAATCAGTTGTACCAATTAACAGAACCATTCAATAATTGAGAATTGTTATTGACCACTTGCAATTATTTATTTATTGTATTATAGCTTTGATAATATTAATAATTAATTATAAACACAGCCAAGATAATATTATAATATCTTAGAAGCTTTATATAATCTCTAATTAATCCATATTGGATACTACCTGTGTGCAGAGAAATGCTATTTTTCACTACCAATTATAATTGATTAACGAAATGTTTCAACATAAATACTAACATTTTAGTATGCATTTTACAGCGGGATAATCATATTTTAAAATATATCTTACCTTAGTTCCAAAATCCTCACGATTTTCCAACCACAATAGGATTCCAAGATCTTCAAAAAATATCTTTAAAAAATCTGTTGTATTACTCTCACATGACTTTCTCTACTCTTGTTCAAACTATTTTTACAAACACTTATTCTCCATCTACTTAATGTTAATCGAGATAAACAGTATAAGAAATTTAGAAAGTATAATTATGTTTTTCTCATTTCCTAAATTTTTACTTTCTCTACCACGTATATAGTAGGTAGAGAAGGTATTGCATTCCACCCAAAAATTGTATACCAAGATTTCACCGGAAATACATGTTTCGAGGCCTTCTGAAACCAAAATAGCATTTTTAGATAAAGCTCTGTGTGTGTGTGTGTGTGTGTGTGTGTTTGTGAACAGCACAATTCAAAAACAAAAAATCGGATAAGCAGTAAACTTGGAATTTGAGTTCAGTGCCTTCCACAAATCAAACACGAAGATTTTCAAGAAAATTTCCCCACCCAAACACCTTTCACATGGGATATTTTTCTACATTTTCTATTTTATATAAATATTTCCAACGATTTTGATTAAAATAGCATATATTATAGATACTTACAAGACAAATGAATATATGTATTCAATTTTCTGGGAACAGCCTGTGAAGCCCTCCTCAATCGGAAGACTTTACTGGTAAAGTCAAACGATAGACAAAATAGTACTACACAAGAATTGTAGATATCTTCAAAACAAACAACATCCGCTATTTTCGAGATACCCGGTTTTAATGTTTGGAATTTTTCAATACTTAGCAATTCCTTTAAAGTCCTGTCAACATTCAGTTGTTTCTCGCGATTCCATTGGAACAGCATGGAATTTTAAGGCCAGCATATAGCGTCCAGTTGTTAAACATTTGACTATCGCCGTTCTCTTTGTATCTATAACGAAATGTGTAAAGCAGCTATTTCTGGAAATACTTATTTCGATTAAAATGAAGTAGATAAGAAAATAAACTTTAGTAAGAATAATTTGTGTACCACTAATAAACGATTAGTGGGTAGAGAAAGTAATGTGAAAGTAACAGGTAAGGATTTTTTTTATAAATTTGGCCTTTGCGTGCTTTGCATTTAGAACTTTGCAATCAGATAAGACTCACGCAAATGTCGGTTAAATTAATTTAACTGAAATTTGAAGAAGGTTTGTTAGCTCCACGTATGAACGCCAATTTGAGAAGGTGGTGGTTTATATTGTAACTTGTTTGCAACACCCTTTGGGCGTCAATTTGAAAAAGGTTGTATTGAAATATTTGAGTTATGTTTCAACTGTTGGGGAGCCGAAGTAGTAGTATTGCAACCGCACGTATGGTAAACAGTTTCCGGTAGCCTTCGCCCCAAATGTACCTTCAGGTGGCCTTTGTCCCAAGTTTAAAAAAATATTAACTTTGTAATTTGACTGTTTCTTTAAATATTATATATTTATGTTTGCCTCGGCTACGTCAGTATTATCGTTAGAGACACGTATATCTTGGCAGTGTTGTGATGTGACGAGAATGTAGGCTTACACAGATTAAAATTGTACTTTATTCCTTTTATTAATGCTCGACACGATTTAAATAACACTTCACTGATATAGAAAGCTGTGAGATTCTTTTTATTAATTGATTACACTTTTTAACACGTAAACTTATTTTTCGTCTCACACGAATACGTATTAAATCTCTCGAGGGCACGTTTTGCGTCTGGTTAGGAACACTGTTTGAAGGTAACTGAACTGATTTCAACCTCCTGAACTTATAAATTCCTGTATTTCAAGTCTCTGATTGGTTATTCCTAATGCATTAGAATACCATATTTTAACTAAAGCTTTTTCTGGTCGTTGATTGGCTATTTTATAAACTGTCACTAAAATTACATTATTGTTGCTCCAATAATGACTAGTAGCATTATTAAACTCTCAAACTCATTATTGCCTCAAGGTTACCGCATTGTTACCTCATTGTTAGCAATCTTTAACTTATTCTCACAGCTCCTACATTATTAAATTACGTAATGCATTCCTATAACATTATTGAACATGTTTACAATAATATAAGCATATGCAATGACTGTTACATACATTTTACGAATTATTACATACACATATTACTTCATGGCGGCTGTTATTGAATTTATATATTACATAATTAGACTGAAATCATTTAATTATTAAAAATACTAACTCAAATTTCAGTGGAAAATTCCTTAGTCCAATATATATTACGTTAACAAGAATACTGAAACTCTTGATGTAAGATGTAAGTACTCTTGATTCAGAATATATATTTGACCCTCAGCAGCGAACGCGCCTTAAAGTGCGTAGCTTAGCGGAAAGTAAGGATGCGAGAGGCGAAACAAAACGCTGTTAAAATTATGTACGAGAGCGTAAATGATTTTCACAGACTGTCTACGGTACTTGGAGATGATGGCAATGGGCAGGTCATAACAATAATAATCGTTAAAAGGTAGAAATGAAAATTAATTCACTTTGTGCATGTACCAAGTGGAAAGCGCCGTTTGCTTGGGTTAATAGAAAGGAAGACGATTTGATGAGAAAGGACATTTTCATAACGGGCTTGGTTATAGTGCAGTTTCGTAAAAACTGCTACGAGAATAATATCTTGAAATGCTCTCCAGGGATTGAAAAGTTCCAGAAGCGGCGTTATTCTGAGCTGCAACACCTTGAACGTCTTAGGTTAGTACCTGATAACACGTGAATACGCTCATGAAGATTATGTATCTCAGAAATTTGGCGGAAATTGCTTTAAAATTGGTCATATACCACGTTTTTACTTTACCTATGTAGGATGTATTGCATTCCACCCAAAAAATAATTATCGAGATTTCACGAACTGAAACCCAAAAAAACAAGCAATTTTACTTAGTCTACTACGTCATAGTAAATGTACAAGGTATTGCATTCCACCCAAAAGTTCTATATCGAAATTTAACCGAAAATACACGTTTGAGTACCCTAAATCCAAAAAAAGCATTGTAGAAAAATGTCTGTGTGTGTCTGTGAGCAGCGTAATTCAAAAACGAAGAATTGGATTAATACCATACTTGCTATTTAGGCTCAATACCTTCCAAAGATGCGACACGAGGATTTTCAAGGAAACTTCCCTACCACAAACTACTCTTATATAAACATTTTTGGAAATTTGTGATTTTCTAAAAAAATACCTTTAACGATTTTGATTAAAATCCCAACTGTTAAAGATATTTACATGACAAATAAAATGTATATCTTGAAGTTTCTGGGGATAACCTATGAAGTCCTCTTCATTCGGAAGGAATTTTCTATAATCGTGCACAACTGTAAACGTTAAGGGATAGATTAAAACGTACTACACAAAAATATAGATCTTTTTGAAACATACAATTTATTTCAAATAATTTTTTGTGGCATAAGCCATTTCTGAGTTATTCGTTACTAGTGGTTGGAATTGTTTATTACTTGAAGTCCTTTCAACATTCAGTTGTTTCTCGTGATTGCATGAAAAGAGTATGGAACTTAAGGCCACCATATAGCGACCAGTTCTTAAACATTTGACTATCGTTTTTCTGTTTGTGTCTATAACGAAATATGTAATATAGCCATTTCTGCAAAGATTTATTTGGATTAAATTTAATAGAAGGAAAAAATATGGTTTAGTAAGGTTACACTTTGTATACTCACTAGTAAAGATAGTGGGTAGAGAAAGACATGTAATTGTATCACATCAGATTTTTAGAATGAGGCCCATTTGTGCCCATGAACAGCACAACTTAAAAACGAAAAGTTGGTTAAACACCAAACTTTATGTTTAAGTTCAGGTCTTCCAAGAATACGACACGACTTTCAAGAAAATCCCCGTTCCAAACTGCCCTTTGAAGATATTTTTGTAGGAGTTGTATTATAGTTCTTATGTTGGGGAGCCAAACTTGAAGTTGGTTACAACCGCAAGTATGGTACCCGGTAGCTTTCGAACTAAGTTTAAAAATATTAACTTTATAATTTTGACTGTTTCTTTAAATATTATATTTTTATGTTTGCCTCGGCTGCGTCAGTATATATTTTAGAGACATGGATGTCTTGGCAGGGTTGTGGTGCGACTAAGAATATAGGCTTAAACAGATTATAATTCTACTTCACTCCTGTTATTAATACTTGACACGATTTAAATAACACTTCACGGATATATAGAGAGAGAGCTGTGAGATGTTTTGTATTAAACACTTGCTCTTTTTACACGTAAACGTATTTCTCGTCTCACACGAATACGTATTAAATCTCTCGAGGACGCATCTCGCATCCGGTTACAAACACTGTCTACAGGCAACTGATCTGATTTCAACTGACTAAACTTGTAAATTTCTGTATTTCAAGTCTCTGAACGGCTATTCCTAATCCAATAGAATACCTTCATTTAATTAAAGCTTTTTCGGGTTGTTGATTGGCTATTTTTATAAACTGTCACTAAAATTACATTATTGCTTCCAAGAATCACAAGTATTATTGTTAAACTTTCAAATTCATTATAGCCTCAAGGTTATGTCATTGTTACCTCATTGTTAGCAACTTTTAACCTATTATTCTCACAACTCCTACATTATTAAATTACGTAATACATTCATGTAACATTATTGAACATGTATACAATAATATACGCATATGCAATGACTGTTACATACATTTTACAAATTATTACATACACATATTGCTTCAAGATGCAATGGTTCGGCTGTTTCTCCCAAAACACAACACTGGAGCAAGGCAGCGAAACCATGCAGACGCTTAAGAAAGGTTTGACTGAGTTAGGGAACCCCGGCCAAGCGAAAAGGGAAGCCCTAACGAGTGCCCTAGGGGAAAACAAAATGGAAACCAGAACTCTCAAAAATATATTACTATTGATAAGTTTTTTTTGGGTACTTTAATGATAATAATAAACAAACATTAATAACCAGAACCGTAAAGCAACCTTAAAAGAATAACTGTAAAACAAAAATGGCTTAAATAGTAAACCAACCAAAACCAATTGAGCAGAGCAGTAAGGCAAGTTTTAAATACAGCAAAAATTAAGTAAAACCAAAAATTCAACAAACAAAATCAATTTAGAAAGTTTATAAAACAAGACCACTATAAACATCAGACCAATATTTTTAATTATGTTTATCTAGTCAAAGACTTGCTAAGAATGTTGATCAAGACCCAAACAGACTTTTATGAATTTCTAGTAACAGTGAGCTTCAAAGTCCAGCAGAGCTAGATGTACCTTACAACCCAACCGTTTTCAGTTACAAAAGTTCAGCATGATTGGGTTTTAACTGCAATTACTGCTCTCATAATTAACACAACAGAATTTCTGTAATTTTAAACTAACTATGCACTGAAAATCACGTACTGAAAATATAACTCAACTGCAATTACTGCTCTCATAATTTCTGTAATTTTAAACTAACTATGCACTGAAAATCACGTACTGAAAATATAACTCAACTGCAATTACTGCTCTCATAATTAACACAACAGAATTTCTGTAATTTTAAACTAACTATGCACTGAAAATCACGTACTGAAAATATAACTCAACTGCAATTACTGCTCTCATAATTAACACAACAGAATTTCTGTAATTTTAAACTAACTATGCACTGAAAATCACGTACTGAAAATATAACTCAGCTAGAAAAGAACCAAAACACACTAAACATATGAACAATTCCAAGAGCCAGTCACTTTACGAATTCGTATTTTAAAACACACATTACGTTTTCCGCCCCAAAATTCACTCACCATTACCAAGATATAAAACTGATAACAAAGCCTACCTTTACATAAGGCCGATCCACAAATAATCCCAAAAGACGTTTCTTAAAACCATTAGAAAAAAACTTCCACAATCCGGATGAGTTGTTGCCGGGCAGAGCTATCCCTGCAATGCGACAGAAATCCACCACTCACCGCGTACGGCCAAAGCACATGCCACGTAAGCAAACCAGAGAGGAGAAAAAAAGAGAGCACCAAAGAGTGCGTTAAGCAAGGGGACAAGCAACGTAAAGTGACTGGCTGGATGTATGACACAGATACAAAACACAAAAGGAACACATATCAGCACAAAGGCGGGCTGTTATTGAATTTACATATTATATAATTAGACTGAAATTATTTAAGTGTTAAAAATTCTGCCTCACCTTTACATGGAAAATATTTCTTTAATTTTTATTTATGGCCTCAACGATTTTGATTGAAACACCACGTGTTTATACTTAGCGAGATGCCTTCATGGCAGCGTGTGAGGCTCCACCCTTCGGGAGGATGGGTTCGTTCCAGTCGACCGCCTACTCTAACCTTGGTGTTTTCGTGATTTTTCCTGATCGGTAAGCGAATGCTGGGGTGGTTTCTCATCTACCGCGATCTCTTTTTCCATAACTTCCCTTTCATTCTGTGTCCCTCTCACCTTTTGGGTGTGCTTAAAGTTTTCGTGGCATATGGCACGGAACTCGCTCAAAGGAAAGAGTACTTCCCGTTGTCACTAGAGGGCTGCTTGGTCTGCGGTTTGTTCATCACCCTCTCTAGGCAACTCCAGCAGTGGAACGGTCTTCAAGACTGTTAGGGACTTCCGCGCGTCTGTGTGGACTGTTTGCCTACGGCCTGTAGCCTATTGTGGTTCCTCCACTTCATTGCTTCCTCCTGGGAGGTGGTAGTCACAATGGATCTATGTTGGTCGCGAGGTGTTCCTGTACATTTATAACCAATAAGTTTGTCTACCACATATTTAAGATATTTTAATGACAAATGAAGTGAATATCTTAAATTTTCTAGAAATGACTTGTGAATTCCGCTTTGTGTAATTGGTAAATGTAAGAGATAGATAAAATCTTACTACACAAAAATGTTGATGCTATTTTAATACACACACAATTTATGTCAAGTAAATACTTTATTTTGGAGTTAATCATTTCTGAGATATTCCTTGTTATTCATCTGAATTTTCAAATACTTAGACATTTCTCAAATGGAAATTAGTTATTCGTTTTCTTATGGTGGTGGAGTTTCAAAGCATTACACAGCGACCCGACTTTAAAACTCTTGACTCTCTTTAGGCTTCTGTATTTTTCTTATACCTACAACGAAGTATGTAATTGCGCAAAGAACGTTTATTTGATTAACAGGAAGTAGGCAGTCCAATAATCTTTATAGAAGAGAAAACCATGTAACTGCAAGACAACAAATGTTTTACTCACAAATATTGTAGCGTATGTGAGTGCATTGTCGCGTCGGACACATTATTGCTGTGTATAATGATATTTTTGAACTAATTATTTCATTTGTGAGTTGAATTCTTGTCCGGTGCGGCATATTTCCCTCCAATTCCTAGCCAAGGGGAGTGAAGGGAAGAGCCTCTTTGTCTGAGAGCGTGGCCTCACCAGTAGAGCCAGTTTAGTGTATATCTTCAGAGTGTGTGGATGTATGTAGCGTGCGTGGTCCGTGTGAGTGTGGGGCATCTCCCTTAATGTTTGTAAACTTTTGGAAATTATGTAGCAGCACCAAGGTAACTTTATAATAAACCAGAGTTAAATGTGAATGTGTATGTATTATTTATAAATATCCCACGTCCGCTTTAGATTTGTGCAGCAACTTCCTGGTATCTCTCGTATGCCTCTGTAGTTACGATCCCCTAATGTTTATGCCGGGGTAACTAAATTTAATATTTTAGCTTCAAAACCTTTTGACCTCACCCCGGTGATAACAATATATCGTATTTTCAAGTTTAATTAAATGGAAATTATACTGCCCTTAGCTCCATTGTCGTATGCGTCACATCCCGTTTTATGACTTTGACATGTTTTGTGAAAGTAATTAAGTTTTATAAGGTGAAGTTTTATGTCACTTTGTACAAAGGTTTACTGAAACATCTAGTAATGACGTATGAACTTAAACTTAACAGCTAAAATTTCATTTTCATTTTTAATTTATTTCAAATTCTGAATTATCCTACTGTACATAATTGTTTATTCTATAAAAATCGCACTAATAATTCTGATTATAAATAATTGTTGAAACAATGGAACGGGAGTAAATGCGTATCTCGAATTTTCTGTAAGTAACATTGAAATTTCTCTTCAAGTTTATATAACTACAAAACCTCTGATGAAATTTTGCGATAACCTTCAAAAATCACATTTTTCTTGTATCTATAAAAATATATCCCTAAATCTGTAGATTATTAGTCTATTTGAACTTTTTGCCATCTGCACATTTAAATGCCTCCTGAGCTGAACTTCAAAGTTCATATCCAGGTAAGTTATTTTCCCTTTTCTGTCAAAAATGTTTCAACATGTCTCATCATTGCAAATATTTAATAGGATGGAGTGTTTATTAAATCTGTTTGAAATTTTTGGCATATATTCTTGAAAGATAAATAAATCTAAGAATATTACCGTACTTAAATACTTCCTTGGATGTGGCTTATGAAAAGAAACACTATTTACATTTTTGTTTAAAAGTGATATGACATAATGACGTAATTTATAATTTTTTTCTGAGAATTATAAACCATAGCTACAAGGTTAGTTTTTCATCATCTGTTTGGACACTACTGAAATACCACAAACGTTTTTATTTTGAAACTTTCTATCGCAGAAACTTAGAAATATATTGAATGAAAGTAAAACATCTCTTTTGTGTTTTTATCAGGTAAAGCATATCAGAAATTTTAAATTAAATTCATTGAAGGTAGTAGAATTTAGCATTTTCAGTGGAGATTCACCAAACTTAAAGAAAATATAGGTTTTGTTACGATATGCAAATTATATAAAACTTTCTTTGACTTTTCAAAATTTCTGCCTGTTATTCGTCGGTATTTTGCGGCATTTTAAGCAATGATTTTTCAAATGTTAAAGTTTTTTTCTCATGCGTTTACACAAATTGTAGCTAATTGACTTGAACAATCACATGCTTTTGAAGCGGTTGAATGTTTTCTCAATCTATAAATTTATATTACCGTAAAATAACTTAACTGAAATCGGCAAAGTTTGTTTTGCCTAACAGCATTATTGATGATATGGATGCAAAAATGAAAATTTGCTGATTTCTGCTTCCATCTCTGATCATAGTGAAAACTGTCTGTCTGTGACTTATTTTAAAATTAGACACCACCTGGTCGTAAATTATTTACCTGAAAAGTTTTTCCATGCATGTTAAGTTGGTTTTCCAGACCGCAAAAGTTGTGTAACCGCTTGAAAAACAAAGCAAACAAATTATAGCTGTGATCAGCGTGCAAACGCTGTTAAAACTATAGTAAAGTCCTTATGACCAGGAATATGTTTATAACACGTTATTTTCAGAACAAAAGTTATTGTGGAATATTAACTGCTTTATGGAATCGATTAGGAGATGTTAACTTACTAATAGCTAATCCATTAATGATAAATTGTGGAAGATGAAATTATATTTTTTACTTGGAATGTATAATAAATGATTATGAATTATGTTTAATCTAAGTTTTAGTTGTTTTAGCTGGAAAAACAAAAGGTGCTTAAATTTCTTTCTCGGCATAAGTAAAGTTGTGTATTATAAGGTAGAAGCAAGAAAGTCACTTCTTCTTTTGTTAAAAAACTCTTACTCTTATGTAGAAATATTTGATTGTGTTAGTATAAGGTACAAAGATATTAAAGTGGGTCCTCTCTTGTATACATTACGTTGTCTAAAAATAGAAATGTACCAGGCCACTAATTGCTCACTAACTCAGATTTGCTGAAGCTATTAAATTTTGTGCTATATTATAACTTCTACAGGCCTATCAGAACGTAATGGTTAAAATAGTACAGAGATTACATTAAGATAAAGGTACGAGGCGGAACACCGTAGGTAGGTCATAACTGTCCGTTTTGCTTCTACCTTGACGGCCAGATCCGAATGACAACGGGCGTAAGCATCTACGGAATCCCTAACGTTTCCAGATCGAGTCCATCCGACGTGCCCAGGTCCACCCACACGGCACCGAAAATAAGGCGCTCCCCCGGGGCGACGCCCATATTGGAGGCGAGCCCTACAACTCTGAAAAAGATAACGGCTACAGGAAATGAGGGGCAGGAGAGTCGTGCTAGAAGACGAACCACCCCAACACTTGCCTGCTGACCCGAGGACACCACGAAAACCCCACGGGTCAGAGTGGGCGGTCGCCAGGATTGAACCCGTTCCTCCCGAATGCAAGTCACACACATTAACATGGCGCCATCTCGCTCGATGGTGGTGATGACATTCATTTCGATATCCCTGTTTTGGATTAGTTTTTTTTCATTAATTATTAAGTAATATTATTATTCTTCATGTTATCAATAATATAAGCAAATATGTAAGGGTTGTAGTTTTTGGTAATAATACATTTATATTTCATGCTTAACTTAAAATATTATTTTTAGTGCACAAGTTGACATTTTCTTATGTTTTAAGTCCATATTTATTTAATCCAGTATGTGTTGTTAATACTGACAATTAAAGTACAATTATTACACTAAAACTCCATAAAAAAGCTAATATGGTTTATAAAAGCATAGATTAAAATGAAAGGTATGTTGATTCAAAATACATTAATTTCTCTACTACGTATAGTAAGCAGGGGAGGTAATGTATTCCATCCGAAAATTCGATATCGAGATTTCACCGGAAATATATGTTTTGAGGCCCTCTGAATAATAAAAAAAGAAGTTTTAGAAAAAGCTTGGCTTTTGTGTTTGTGTGGATGTGTCTATGTGTCTGTGAACAGCATAACTTAAAAACGAAAACTCGAATAAGTACCAAACTTGGTATTTATGTTCATTATCTTTCATGCGACATGAATATTTTCAAGAAAATCCCCTCCCCAGACTACCCTTTGCATGGAACATTTAACATATTTTCATATATTTAAACATTTATATATATATTTAAACATATATTTTAATGTAAATGAAATGTATATCTTCAATTTTCTGGAAATGTCCCCAAACGTCGTCTTAATTCTAATGAATTTTGCATAATTGGTAAACCGCAAGAGATTAACAAAATTTTACTACACAAAAAATGTAGATCTTGTTAAAACGCATAGTTTATGTCATCGTACACTTTTTTGTGTGGAGTGAACCATTTCCGAGTTATTCCTTGTTATTTGTTTTAATTTTCCAATACTTGTACTGTTTCTCAAATAGGAATTCGCTATTCGTTTTTTTATGTCCTGGACATGCAAAGAACTCCACATAGCAACCAGTTCTTAAAATATTTGACTATCGCTTAAAGCCTACCATATTCACCTTGCACCTACAAGAAAATTATCGATAGTAATAAGCGTTTGTAAAAATAATTTGTGCTAGAATAGAGACAGTCATGTGAGTGCACAACAGATTTTTTTAAAAGACTTTTGTAAAACTCATGTTTTCTTGGTTTTAAGAGATTGATGGCTAGACCGTTTTTACGCAGGTTTTCAATTGGAAAAAGCGACTTTATTACGCCAAAAAACCGTAGAGTAGCAATAAAAATAAGTGATGGTGCTTAGATAAGGCCGCCTGATTATTACACGTGTTTTTTGATTTGTGGTGCACACCTATCTGTCCAAATATAAGTCTGTCTACCTCGAGGTTAGCGCACTCACAGACATACGAAGGCTTCCTATGGTGTTTGTCCTATTTCTGCAGTCTTGCGAATCGTATTCCAGCTGACTTCCTTGAAGAATAGGTCTTCTGAAACGGTCGAGATCTTTATACGATCAAAAAGGTAGTGTGGCCAGCGAACTAAGTTCATTGTTTCCCCACAAGGGTGCACTGCCTTTCATGACCGTTGCTGAACCGTGACGGCCTTACCAATGTGCTCCAGAAACCCATTTAGAGCAGCAACTGTTGCAAAACCACAAAGAACTGTTTCTAACTGGATCTTCAGTATATGTATCGCCAGTTTACTCTCGTTTTCAATGGTATTCCCCAGGAAGTGACCAAAAAGAAAAAGTTGCAACATCGTTTTCATTTTCGAGAAACGTCAAGAGCAATACTGGAGGTTACGCAACCTGGCCAGTGTGGAACAAACTTCACGCCTCAATGCGTGGCTAAATTTCTTACAAGATTGCATACAGAGGTGCCTTTCCTTTTGATACTTTTTGTCTGGATTTAATGACATTCCAGAGAATGGAGGTGATTCTTGTAGAGAGCGACACAGTTCAGCCTTCAAGCTTTCATTCGGAACCCTTCGTTTGCATCAGCAATGTTACACAGATGAAATCTCAATACGAAGGCACCGCATGTCTTATATTCTAAACATCTACACTGCAAAATCATAGATTTTTTATTTTTTGGAAATATAAAGTAATATAAATTAAGGTTGATTAATTTAGTTTTGATTTTTGTTCCACACTGTATTGAAATTTACTTGTTCACAAACTGAAAGCACATTCAAATGGATTAAATATTATAACAGTTTATAAAATCTTGAAACATTAAAATATTATGAGGAGGTTTACGTCAGATAGGTGATAATTTATCATCCTGAAATGGAAGGATTATAAAAAATATCAAAAGTAATAACAAATAAAAGGAGGGAGAACGCATAATTACACAGTTATTAATAAAGATATTCTTATTTTAAAATTAAAACCTTTACGTCTTTTAAATCCGTGCGTAATGAAGGAACATTTCATTAGAAATAAAATTATTTTAAGATTCATAATAGAGATACAATTTTATTACATTCAGTATAAAAATTGTTCAAATATTTTAAACACACTTAAGATCCTTTTAGCTATTATTTAATTGAAATAACAACCAGGATTCAGCCAAATGTGTCTTTCATATACGTGGTTTTTCTAAAGCAAGTAATAGAAAAACAGCAAGTAATAGCTCGGTAATAATTAAAAAATTAATCTACGCATGTTATGAAATTGCACAATTAATTGATCGTGTGCAGGCAACAAAAGCTAAGCATTATATCACTTGTCTTTTTTACGTTTTATAAAGGTGTGCTTTACATTTTATAAGAATATGAGGAATAGTTTTCTTTGTTCGCTGGAGAATATTAATAACTAGACTGAAATAAAGTTACCTTTATCCAAAGTTGTTTGTTCGATTGTTTCCATGATTGTAGCTTTCCTTCATTTTCATTTTTTGAAGCGAGAAAGCGAGATCTAAATTGGAGACTACAGAACAATCCTTGTTGATTTCTCTGTTTCACAGAAAACTATTCCTGAATCATATAAACATAAAGGATTAAATACGCTATGGTACACTCGAATAAACTGCAATTTGTAATAAATTTACTTCCTGAATTTTGAAAATAATTTTTGTGAAATACATGGAAGGTAGACAAAGTAATTAGTTAGCACATTACAAACCGAACGATGTGGCACAGTGACAATGCGTGCGAATTCGTATTCGGGAGGTTCAGGGTTCAATTCCCGGCGACCACCCATATCCATGGGTTTTTCTCGGGTCGTTAGACGAATGCTAGAGTGGTTTCCTTCAGCCAGAATTTCCTGTCCAATCATTTCATTCGTCCTTCACCCCGTTAAGTCTGTTTCAGGATTGGAAGTGTCGGAAATGGTGTTTCGGTGCGGCGTGACAGGGAAAAAGGATGCTCTTTATGCAGCTTTTTTCATCCCTCGGCTTTTGGCTGGTTGCCTGGGTAAACGGACTGTCCCTTCGGATTGGGGTGTGGAACGGGGTCCCCATTCTGCCTGTCCGATTGTCGGGGCGTCTCAATCTGAAAACTGTAGGGATCTTGTCATTGCTGTGTTGTCACTGCTTTTCGGCCGCCCATTGTCTCCTCTCACCTTCTCATTCCTCACTGGAGCAGCGTCAAGTCCCCTCCGATCATCGGGCTGGGGAGAAGCACATTACAAAATGATCTTCAGTAACTCTTAGATCTTGAAACACTCCCTCGGTCATGTTTTAAATTGACTCGTTACTGAAGCCTTACGTTTTTTACTACTACTACTACTACTACTACTACTACTACTACTACTACTACTACTACTACTACTACTACTACTACTACTACTACTACTACTACTACTACTACTACTACTACTACTACTACTACTACTACTTCTACTTCTACTTCTACTTCTTCTTCTTCTTCTTCTTCTTCTTCAACGGATAACCCTTCTCTTTATAAGACTTACACCCCCACGTAGCCTGTCGAGGAGCAAGCAAACTTTGGAACATCCAGGATGGGTGATCAGCCTAATGCCTGGTATACATTCGCTTAGCAATCGAGGAAAACAGATTTTCAACTTGGACACCCCCTGCCCGAATGAGAGCCGCATCGTTACCTCGGAGCCACCTAGCAAACTTACTTTTGTTACTTGTATCCTAAATAAATATTATGGCTATTGTAATAACAAATATAACTGTTGCTATTGAATATTTATTACTTAGGTAAGAGGCATGTTACAGAACTGGTGATATCCTTTTTAGGTCTTTAGGATTTTTGACGCCCTCACAATTTAACTGGTAACGCAATAAAACACGTATTTTTAACGCATTCAATTTATGTAACATTTACAAAACCATACAATACAAAGATTAATCATTTAAATGCTTATTAAAGCATACTGACATAAAATAAACATTTTTAGCCATATCTCCAAGTAAGCCAGAAAATTATCCACCGAATTTGCTCATTTAGCTTTCAAAACTAGTAGGTATATTGCTCGGTACACAACTGTCTAGATTTCACCGACAATGCCTTACCTGCGGTTTCTTTAGCTTTAATTACAATTCACTATATTCTTCCATATGTCTAGATATGAATGAGCCTTGTTTACTAAATACAGAGTCTCTGGGAAAAATAAAACTCATGATTCAAATGTTTAATTTGAAGCTTTTGTCTGAGTTATTTATTATTAATTTACAATTTACAAACTAGTGATCATAAATGATTGTCAAAACCATGAGTATAAATGTTTATGACATCATACAACATATGTACAAGCTCTTGGGAACATAAAATAATTAATTTTCTAAACATTACTGATTAAAAGCTAAAAAAAAAGACCTGATGTGTTGTATTCGCAAAGATTCTCTAACCACTGTCGTCTATTTTTGTATAATTCCTAGAAATTATTCTTGCGAAAACTGTTTCTTATATCTATTTAAATTTAATTCAGATAAACTTTGCAGAACTAGCTTCATTACATATTTAGTTATAATGATAAAGGGAACAGCGATAGCCAAATGTTTGAAAACTGTTTGCTATATACTAGCCTTTAAATTCCATACTCAGCCCACTTCTATGGTGTGGGGGGTAGTGTGTCTGCTCACATTCAAGAGGTCTGGATTTCGAATCGCGGTTAGGATGAGTTACCTGATAAAGTTTTTTTTTTCCCAGGATATTCCCTTATCCTGAAAAGACGACAAATGTCGGGCAACTCTAGAGACCCCGGGCCCATTGGATCATCATTTCAAACATTTCGTTTATTCACTGTCCAATATGACCTACCGGCTAAAGCGCGCTAAATCATCAAAGTAAACAAGAAAATTAAGCATCCTGATGGCTAAAATGGTCTTTGATGACTGAAAGTCTCCCCCTCAAAAAAAAAATCTATACTCCATGCATGAAATCGCAGCAGCGCTTTAAAAAGTGACAAATTATTTAAATATCCCAAACAATAATAACGGATATCTCAAAAATGGCTTGATAGCACAAAAACGTTATTTCAAATAAATTGTGTGTTTTAAGAGATAGATATTTTTGTGTAGTACGCCTATCTCTTATGGTTCACAAGTTATTCAAAATTATATAAAATTGCATACGACTGAATAGAACTTCACAGGCTATTCTCAGAAAATTCAACATGTAAATTTTATTTATCCTGTATGTAGTATTTTTGAGAAGCACTAGGATTCTGAATAGGATTAGGATTCAACACGGGGGGGGGCTTAGCACGTCGACCTACACAGATCTTATGTACCTATGCCCGGGAAGGAAGAATGAGTCGGATTAAGGGACACGATAGGCAGAGGGCAGGGTCCCTACCATTTACAGATTTAAAATCCCCAAATGGGCACTGGTGCTGGGGGGAAGCCGGAGACCGCCCCCATTCCGGAGAACGCAGGTTTCTACAGAACATCCTTTTCCCCTGCCATGCAAATGCCGAGACATCCTGCCGACACGTACCGTTCTGAAAGACACCCGCGGATGAAAGGTGAAGTGAAATGAGAATGGAGGTGAACTAGAGGGAGAGGAAATTCGGGGGACTTAATGATCCTTCCTAGTATTCGCCTAGCGACCCGGGGAATCCTCCAAAAAACCCATGGGTTACGGAATCGAACCCACGACCTCCTGAATGCGGGCACAGACGTTACCGCCTGAGCCATCCCGCTCGGTATATTTTTGATAAACTCAAAACTAGAAAGCTTAATATTTGGGTGGGGAGATTTTTAAAATATTCGTGTCGCATCCTAGGAAGACGCTGTATTTAAATACCAAGTTTGGTATTTATGTTGTTCACACAAACAGAACTTTTTTTTCTAAAAATACTTTTTGTGGATTCAAGAAGTCGCAGAATGTATATTCCTGGTGAAACCCTGGTATCCAATGTTTGGGTGGATAATACTTTCTCTACTTAGGTAAAGGAGGTAAACAAAAATAAAGCTAATAAAGTGAAACTGCTGGAAGCCCCAGATGTCAGAATATTTTACATGAAGACTTCCTGGAATCATTTATCATTTTAGTTTAGTGTATGGGATTTCAACTTGCGACCATCGTAATATAACCCAAGGAGGCTATTGCTTGCCTCATTTCGTTTAGTCCATTAAATTTTCTTCTTGAGGTTTAGACATTTGTCTCATCCGGTCTTACATTTGTTGAAGCTATCTTTTCGGGAGTCGTCCAACTGGTCTTGGTCCCCTAGATTTGTAACAAAAGGCTTGTTTGGATATTCTTTCTTCCGGCATACACTGGGGATGTTCAACCCATTCATTTGTATATTTCTCTATGTCTTCTAATACGGGTTGTACATCAGCTTTTCTCTGATCGCCTCATTCTTATGTTCTTTTATCTTTTTGCTTGACAATCTATGCTTCGCTTCCATAATTTATCATTGGCACTGGCATAACTGTATAAAATCTCAATTATGTTTCTCTTCTTATCTTATTCTTAAAGGCTCTTTGATAGTTCCACAAACTGCTTAGAATTTTTGTATTTTTTTGTTCATATCCTGATCTTGGTGATAAGTTACATCGTGCTGAGGTATTGGAAATGTGATACTTGTTTCAAAATGTTACCTTTTATACTATTTAGCTTCTTCCTGGATATCTTCCCTGGAATGTCATTACTTTTATTTTTATCTTAGATATATTCATATCATATTTTTTACACATTTGATTCAGTTGATATAGTGCTTTCTAAAGTGTGTCTTCCTTTAAAAAATTAAAACTAAGTCATCCATAAACAGAAGGCCATTTGATGCTCTAATTTGCTAACTTTATATCCTCATGAACCATCATTTTCAGTTCTAGTAGAATTGGTATAATATATATTTGAAGATAGGCTACACTCCTGTTTCAAGCCAGGTTTATTCTCCGATCTATTAAATTTTATTTCTGTATATCTCTATGGCACCGTTAATGCAAGAAATAAGAATAAAAGTGGAGTTGACCACTGCAAGGGCACCCTAGCGGTCAGTTCTGCCACAACGCGGTATTATTTTATATATGCCTATCACGTGTTACTGGGAATTTATTTGACTGACAGCTGTGTTCAATAAACACGGATGGTTTGAAGTGATACATTTGAACCGTTCATGGAGTAACAAAATCGCCGCTTTTTGTTTTTATGTTCGCGCTCGATATATTTTTAACAAAGGATGCTTCACTGCATTCTCCCAGGAGAATGCTAATGTTGGATACACTGAAGAGCGGTTCCCAAAACATTGGGATTGCCGGCGAGCGGATATTGGGTGTTGCGGTTTCCAGCACGTAGCCTGCAGTTCTAACTACGGTTTTCTTAAAGAAGATGTAACTAATTTAACGCTGTATGTAACATCGACTTTATAATCACGATAGTTTCTTTATAGTGTTAAATGACGGTTACAGAATTAAAACAAATCTTATTAATCTGTAAAGTAACAGTAACATCGCTAAGATGTATGTCTTGGGAAACGCTGAATAAGAAAAACTCTGATGTATTGCATTCACATGACTTTCGCTTATTATCGGATAAGCAAATTATTCTTCAGAAAGTTTATTTTCCTGTTTACTTCATTTTAATTGGAGATAAACCTTTCCGGAAATAGCTACATTACACATTTCGTTATACATACAAAGGGAATAACGATAGTCAAATGTTTAAGAACTGGACGTTATACGCTGGCCTTAAAATTTAATACTCTTTCCATGATATCGCGAGAAACAACTGAAAATCGACAGGACTTCAAAAGAATGGCTTAGTATTGAGCAATTTCAAACATTAGTAACGTGTATATCGGAAATGGCGGATGCTATAAAAATGTTATTTTAGATAGGTTGCGTGTTTTAAAGAGGTCTACATTTTTTGTGTAGTACGTTTTCGTCTAATGCTTAACGTTTTCCGTTATAGAAGATTATACATAGTTTTCTCCGAGTGAAGAGTACTTCAAAGGCTATTCCTAGAGAATTCAAGATATGCATTTTATTTGGCATGTAAATATCTTTAACATATGGTATTTTAATCAAAATCATTATAGCCATTATTTTAGAAAATAAAAAATTTCAAAAAAGTTGCATGTGAAGGGAGTTGGGATGGGTGGATTTTCTTAAAATTTTGTATCGCATATTTGGAAAGTACTGAATTTTAATATCAAGTATGATATTTATGGGCTTATCATTTTTAGTTACGCTGTTCACACACACACACACACACACACACACACACACATTACGGACCTTTTTATAAAAATGCTTTTTTTTGTTAAAAGGGTCTCAAAACACACGTATTGTTTGAAATCGAATTTTTTGGTGGAATGCAATACCTTTTCTGCCTACTAGGAGCGCGGTAGAGAAACTAAAAATTTATATTTCTAGAACTCTCTCTGCGCCCATGCGTATGCGTCCCTAAACAAATATCACCAATTCTACACTTTCTGGCTACTTGCCTAAATCATCTATACTGGAAACCTCAGGAAGAAGAGGGGAAGCGAAGGACATAGACAGCGACTAGATTCGGGGCGGCAGGCTCGTACATGCCGGGTTCCCTAACGTCTCCAGATATTACATCCTGACGCCAACGAGACCTCCTAGAGGCCTACCACTTTCCACAGAGAGGTGTCTCTGAGGACCCGTCCCATACCAAACACCAGGCAGACAGTTCTTCAAAGTAAACTTTCACACACCTCGCCCTCCGTTCACTCGCCTGATCTTCTAACCCATAAACATAAGGAAATTACATGACAGGAAATGGAGAAGAAGAAAATTAGCAGCATTTTATAACGCACGCAGTATTAGCCTATTAACGAGGGAAACCGCGATAAAAACCCAGTACCTTCGGAATGCGGGTCAAACACATTACCGCTGAGCCACCTCGCTTGAAATTAGTGCAATAAGGTAGATATATAAACCCGCACTCATTATTTAAGTCGAAAGTAAGCTTTTATAGAATTTATAGTAATTTTTTTACTTCTTGATGCTAATTGCAAACCTTTCTCATAACAATAGAGCTTTGTGTCGTCTTTCATTTATTTCCTGTTTCATTTACACACCACAAAAAGATAAGTTTGCTTACACTCCATTATACAAATTAGTTTCTACCACAATGGGAAGAACGGAAAACAATTAATTAAAGCAGATTTCGCAGTGAAAAGCTCTAAGAAAGCAGTCGAAAACTAGTTATTTTGACACCTGCTTAATTCAACATTACACGTAAGGTTTATTAATATGCTAGCAGTGATTATACACAGAAGGGAAATATGGGAATATTCTGGGAAGCTTAAAATACGTATATCAAGAGACCTACATTCTTCCTATAATACGCTTTTGTCCTTGTACCATATTTTCGCGGTTATATAATACTTAAGAAGAGAATAGGAGTGGTCACAGTTAATTTCAGAAAATCCAAGACATGTTTTGTATTTTAACCGATATTGTTGTAATAGTTTTGAGAAAAACGTTCTCCAACAGTCGTTTAAGTTTCTCTATGTGTATATGCGAATAAATATATATATATATATATATATATATATATTAATGCGGAAACAGTGTTCAAGTTGTTATATCAGAATAATAAAGGAATAAATTAGAAGTGATAGTAAACAAGCGCTTGCAAGAGAACGCAAAAAGAAAGAAAGCTACGGAAAAATAAAAGAAAGGAAATGAAAAGTAGAATTGCAAGCTTTCAGATGACGCACTTATTTGATAATACAGCATGATATATTTCAAAAAACGGTTATCGTTACGAAAAAAATAAGTAAATTTTTACTTTCTCTACTACGTATGGTAAGTAGGGGAAGTATTGTATTCCACCCAAAAATTCGATACGGAGATTCCACCGGAAATATATGTTTTGAGGCCCCCTGAATCCTAAAAAAGCATAACTAGGAAACAAATTGTCGGATAAAGACCAAACTTGGTATTTAGGTTCAGTGTCTTCCAGAGATGCGACACGGCGGTTTTCAAGAAAATCCCCCCACCCCAGATTACGCTTTACGTGGAACATTTTTTCGAAAATTTTAATTTTCTCAGAAATGGCTCCAACGATTTTGATTAAACTATAATATATTTAAGATGCTTTCATGACAAATAAAATGTATATCTTGAATTTTCTGGGAATGTCTCCAAAAGTATTGTTCATTCTGAACGACGTTTGCATAACTGGTAAACCATAAGAGATAGACAAAATTTTACTACACGAAATATGTAGATCGCGTTAAAATACATAATTTATGTCATATACAAGTGTTTTGTTGAGTAAACCATTTTCGAGATTTTGCTTGTTATTTCCTTAAACTTTCCAATACTTATACTTTTTCTCAAATTCGTTATTCATTTTTTTATGTCCTGGACATGCAAAGAGGATGGAATACTCCACATAACAACCAACTCTAAAATATTTGACTATCGCTTAAAGCCTACCAATTCCCTTGCATCTACAAGAAAATTAGCAATAAGATTAACATCTCGATTAACATGAAGCATATGGAGAATAAGCGTTTGTAAAAATATTTTGTACAAGAGTAGAGAAAGTCATGTGAGTGTAACACATTAGATTTTTAGCAGGATTTTTCTAACTCCTGCGGTTTGCCAATTATACAAAAGCATTCATAATGTAGAGGACTTCACAGGGTATTAAGTTTTATTTGTCATGCAAACATCTTAAACATAGTATTATAATAAAAATCTACTGGCTTCGTAGCACAGTCGGTAGTGTACCTGCCTGCTGTGCGAGGGGTCCTGGGTTCTATTTCGGGTTGGATGGTTGGTACTTTTTCTCTAGCCAAAATTATTCCCAATCCTCCTCAGAGTCTGGAAGTATGAGTGTGTGAATGATCTAATAATTAAAATCTAACGACAAGAGAATACGAGTTAAACACCATTGCCAACAGGCAATAAGTTTCCAAAGGAAAGGTCGCCGATAAGACCAATGTAGCCAAGTGGAACTAAAAAAAAATTGTTAGAACCTTATTTTTTTCTTCGATGCGCATTCTTGGAAGACGCTAAACTTAAATACCAAGTTCAGTATTCATCCAACTTTTCGTTTTTGAGTTAGACTGCTCAGATATACACATTCGCACACCTTTTAAAAGTTGCATTTTCTTTTATTCTGGAGCTTGTATTTTTAGTGAAATCTTGGTATCGTATTTTTGGCATGGGAAATTTTATACAAGAAAATTCAGTATCGAGTAACCTTAAGGTTGATATTTCATTTTTACTTTAATTTTAAGTTTTGAGGCGCGCTGTTTACAGACACGCAGTTGCGTACAGACATACTCTGCTGTGATTTTTGTTTTAATTTCTAAGACCTGAAAATGTGTATTTCCAGTGAAATCTTGGTGCAAAAATTTTGGATCGAATACAATACTTCATCTAGAGTTGGTAAACGGTAGGGAAAGTGTTTGTTTACATTTCGGATGGAGCTCTATGAGACGAAAATTGGGTAGAAAGGTTGCAGGACTGTCACAATAAAGATTTAGACGTGTATTTTTGAAAGATAGTCTTGTGGGTATTTACATCGATCTATTTGACACATACTAATGCTGTCACACTAAAGCTTTAGACGTGTATCTCTCAGAAATAAGCCTTGCGGATATTTACAGCGATGAATTAAATACTTTCTATTGCTGTGAGACTGTTACACTCACGATTTAGATGTTTATCTCTGAGAAATAAGTCTTGTGGGTCTTTACAGCGATCTTTTGGACACCTACTAATGCTGTTTGACTGTTACAATCAAAATATATACGTATATCTCTGACAGATAAGCATTGTGGGTGTTTACAGAGATTTATTAGACACATATTAATGCTGGGTGACTGTTATACTAAAGATTCAGATGTGTATTTCTGAGAAACAAGCTTTGTGGGTATTTACACCGATCAAATGTTGTGTGACTGTTACACTAAAGATTTAAGCATTTATCTCTGAGAAATAAGCCTTGTGGGTATTTCCATCGATCTATTAACACCTACTAATGCTGTGTGACTGTTACACTCAATATTCAGACGTGTATTTCTGAGAAACAAGCTTTGTGGGTATTTACACCGATCTATTAACACCTAATAATGCTGTGTGACTGTTGCACTAAAGGTTTAGACGTGTATTTCTGAGAAACAAGCCTTGTGGGTACTTACTCCGATCTATTAGACACATACTAATGCTGTGTGACTGTTACACTCAAGATTCAGACGTGTATTTCTGAGAAACAAGCCTTGTGGGTATTTGCATCGATCTATTAGACACATACTAATGTTGTGTGACTGTTACACTAAAGGTTTAGACGTGTATTTCTGAGAAACAAGCCTTATGGGTACTTACACCGATCTATTAGACACATACCAGTGCTATTAACGAGACCATGCCATTACTCACGTTTTCACGCTTTCTTTCCGGTAAGGCCAGGCAACAACACAATCAACGGAATTACGTTATGATGGCACACATTCAGAGTTGCGACAGTGAACGGAGAAAATAGGCTTTCTGTAATTGTCCTTAACTTGAAGGGTACGGCCGCGAGCGACAACGGGGGAGAGGGGGCACGTAGTAGTTAATAGATATCAGTGGGAGGTCCTTTCTACCAACCTTAGAGATCGCAATAAGGTTATAAAACCCACTGAACCGTTAAATTTCCAATGGCATTTACAGTTTGATAATATGGAGCATATAAAGGCGGTGGTGTTTGCTTGAGAGGTGCATTCAGTGACTTGCTGCGGTGGGTGTTGTGAGTGTATAATGATGACGTGTGCAGTGGTTAGGTTCACGTGGACCTTCGGTCTGATACTGCACCTTGTGGCGGGCGCCCCGACCTCAAATGTGCACATGGATGCGGCAGAAGCTTCTGCTGCACTTCTGGATGACCAGGGCAATGTGAAGCAGAAGATCCATGGGAAGATGTTCGTGGCTCGATCTGCATCCTCTGACTTAGAGAGTTCCGCCTCGGGATACATGTACCACAGTAACGGCAAAGGTCCAGTTCAGTTCGTCCGTCTTGATGGCGATAACGAGGGTGCTGCTAGCGTTCATCACATCATCCCAGGGTTCCACAGTCTTCCTGCCTTGGTAGGAGGATGGGGAGGAGCTGGTGCTGGAGTTGGCGCCGCTGGTGCAGGAGCGGGTGGTTCTGTTGGTGGCGCAGGTGGTGCTGGACTCGCGGTAGGTGCTGCAGGACTGACTGCTGCTGAGCTTGAAGCCGCCGCACTTGGAGGTGGTGCTGGACTTAGTGGTGCTGCTGCACTTCAGGCCGCAGCTCTTGGTGGCGGAGGCGGTGGCGGCGGCGGTGGTGGCGGCGCAGTTCTGAGCGGTGCCGATCTGGGAGATCTTAGCGGATCTTTTGTCTCTGCAGGAGACTCAGGTTTGTATGGAGGCGCTGTGGGTATCGACGAGGGTTTTGCAGCAATTGGAGGTGGAGATGGTGTCGGTCTCTATGGCGGTGGTGGAGCCAACAGTGGTAAATATGTCAGCTACGGTGGCGACTACAACGACGACGATGATGGTGATGACTACAAGGAAGAAAACTATAAGAAGGGCGGTGGTGAAGAGTACAACTCTGGACACCACTCAAGCAAGGGTCACAAGGGCGAGAAGGGTTACAAGCACCACGAGTCGTTCGATAAGGGCGAGGAAGGTAAGAAGGGCAGTGAACATAATGAGGGTTACTACGGTGAGGAAGCCGGGGAGAAGAAGGGTCACCACGATGAGGAGGAACACTACGGCGAGCATAACGAGGGCGCCAAGGGTTCCAAGGGCTCCAGCTTCGGTGAGGAGGGTTACCACAAGAAGGGACACAAAACCAAGGGCTTCCACAATGTCTACCACAAGGACGAGTACAAGAAGGAACATGTCTTCTACGATGATGCCCATAACAGCGGTCACCAGGACAAGTACGGCGAGTTCGAGGAGAAGCATTCCGATTCAGAGGGTGGCTTCAAGAAAGATGGTCACCACGATTCTGCCTATGATGAGGAACACCACGGCAAAAAGGGCCATTTCGATAAGGGAAAATTCTACGACGAAGAAGAGGGCTATAAGGGTGAGGAAGGGTACAAAGGCTACCATGGACATGAGGAAGATTACTCCAAAAAGGGAGGTCACAGCGAAGGATCAAAATATGGCCACAAAGGTGGATATGGTGATTCTGATAAATACGGTGGGTTCTATGACTACAGGCGGTGAAAGTAAGGTTTAACAGCTCAAACGTCGGGAATCTTTAGGTTCATTTTTTGAATGAATAAATCAATGGACCAACGGTTTAAGTTGTTTTGTGTAACTCTATAAGTGAATGCGAGGCTGTAGAGATTCCTGAAAATCTGTAAATGTTTTTCTACCGTCATAAATGTATCTTGTTTGTAGAGTGAATACCAGACGTACAATTTAATTTCTATGCATGCATTTAACTGAAACATGTTTGTAATTAATGTAAATAATAAAATATATATCTGCGCCAATAAACATGTGATATTACTGTTGTTTTTTTTAAATGTCCAATAAAGTTATTTCACATAAAACTCTTCAGTTATTTTAACCTATAATTTCCTAATATGCCACTATTTCAAAGTTAGAACAAAATCACTAAAGCTTATAATTTGTTAGAGAAAGAGATGAGATGAAAGAATAACCAATTAGATACTTCTGTGTGTCACTGGACCTCCATGTTCCGAATTATAATCCAATTTGTATATATTACTTACCAAGCAATTTTTATATTATTTATATCCTCAAATACGTAATAAATTGCCGAAAAAGAAACTAAAACCCCATAAATTTTTTTTATATTTAAGAAAATAAAATACTTACTCGAACCAAATATAATTTGTAAACTCTTAATTGTCTACAAGATATAACTATACTTACAACAGAATCAAAGGAAGGATTGTCACCATTAAGTTTGATAGCCTGAGTCATGCCAGTGTGGTTCATATCCTACATTTAACACCAGCAGAAAGTATGCTTTTATTTTTTGAACCCATACATAAAATGAGAAATGTTCATATTTCACTCAAGAATTCAGTTTCGTAATTTCTACAGAAGAGACGTAAAGAAGAATAAAGGGAAGGAATTTTGGGGGGGGAGAACGAAGTCAACCTTTAATTTGTATGTATATAGCTAAAATATAAAATTTATAAATTACTCAGTTACGTATCTAAGTCGGACAGCTTTATAGAATACAAGGCAGATTTTCACAGAAATATAGCCCACTCTAATTGATCTCCCATAATATTTATTAATATAGGTTTGAAAAATTCCATGAGAATCAAAATGTCTATCTTGAACATCCACTTTCTAAAGTACCTATTATTCGTATTCATTTTTGTGAAATATTATCAGAAAACCATAAACTATAAAAAACAGGAAAAGATAAACCAAATATCTACATAGGCCATGACTCAACTCATTCATTGATATGTATATATTTTTAGATCTGCTACGATTTACAAATTTCCGTAGTTTTGCAAATTGTGCTCATTTTAACTAACTCTGATATTACCACTGTGTTAAAGGAGGCCATTGTATCGAAATGAAATTGAAAATAGAGAATTTTAAATAATTACAAAGCTGCATTGTTATGCATCTGAAATAAGGCACTTAAACGAAATATTAAGGAAAATATTCCTCCTGGATTTATAAATGGCTCTAACGATTTTGATTAAAATAACATATATTAAAGCTATTTACATGACACATGAAATGTATATTTTGAAGTTCCTGGAAACAACCTTTAAAGTCCTCTTCATTCGGAAGAAATTTTGTATAATCTTGTATAACTGGTAAACGTTATTTTATTTGTAGCATAAGCCAATTCTCAGATATCCGTTGTTAATGGTTCGAATTTTACTGTTCATTACTTGGTCATTCCCCTAAACTTCTGTCAACATTCAGCTGTTTCTCGCGATTGCATGGAAACAGCATGAAATTTTAAGGTCAGCATATAGCATCCAGTTCTTAAACATTGACTTTCGCTGTTCTCTTTGTATCTATAACGAAATGTGTAATGCAGCTATTTCTGCAAATGTTTACTTGGACTAAAATAAGTAGAGAGACAATAAGCTTCATTTGTATACCCACCAATAAAAATAAAGGGTATAGAAAGTCATGTGAATGAATAATTCAGATTTTTAGAAAGAGGCCCATATGTGTTAAAAACAAAAAGTCGATTAGTATTTAGGTTAGTACCTTCCAAAGATTCAACACAAAGATTCCCACACCAAGATACGCTTTACATGTTCCATGTTTCGAAATTTTTTATTTTCTAAAAAATGGCTCTAGTGATTTTGATAAAACTACCATATATTAAAGTTATTTACATGACAAATAATATTTATCTTAAAGTTTTTGGGAATAGGTAAATAGGCGAAAATCTAGGAGGTGTACAAAAAATGAGACCTCTTTAAAACGCACAGTTTACTTAAAATAACTTTTTTATATGGCATAAGCAATTTCTGAGGTATCCGTTATTACTGATTTGAATTGTTCAATACTTTTGTCAATCTTTTTAAGTCCTGTCAATTTTCACTTGTTTCTCGTGATGTAATGGAAAGAGTATGGTGTTTTAAGGCCAGGCATAGCATCCTTTTTGTCTATAACGAAATGTGTAATGCAACTATTTCTGCAAAGATTTATCTCAGTTAAAATGAAGTGGATAGAAAAATAAGCTTTCGTAAGAATAATTTGTGTAACCATTAATAAAGGATAGCGGGTATAGAAAGCCATGTGAATGCAACACATCAGATTTTTTTAATACACTATTTCTGAATTAACAAACTTAGAATACTCCTTTGGAAGTTTAGTCTCTGCAAAAATTTAGTTGAAACTTTTGTTTTTCATATGCTCACATCGACCTCTCATCAACTTGTATTTTAAACAGCTTCAGCTATAAAAAATAAATAAAGCAAAAATAAAGAAATAAAGGAAGCTTAATTAAATGTAGATTATAGCAAAGGATACGTAAAGTATCTGATGAAATCCATTCACATGACTTTCTCTACTCCTGACGTTTATTAGTGGGTAAACAAACTATTCTTACTACAGCTTATTTTTCTATTTCATTTTAAGGCAAATAAAGTACCGGAAAGTTAAAGAGTAGCATATAGTTTTAGAGTGTGAAGAAACGAAGTTGCTTAGAAAGAGGATAGAGAAGAGAGAATGGTTACATTCACCAATTGAAATTAAAGTTAAAAAATTAGTAAATTTAAATTCTAGGAAAAATATAATAGAAGTAGAAAACTTTTGGGCAGAGTAAGAGCAAAATGGATGAGGAAAATTATCCAGGTAGAGATAAACGAGTATTAAATTAAATTACAATAGTGCTTATTTGATATGTTGTAAGTAGGAACCAACAATTCGACAACCTCAAGGTTTGAGTTTATTGTGGTCCAAGGAAAGCAAAGCAAATTTATAATTGTACTGTTATATTAGGAGGAATGCTGGCTACCAGTATAGCGCTGTATACCAGTAGTTATGAGGTTAGTTTTCTTTATATTTTATTTTATTGTTATTTTTATAAATTGGGTTAAGAATAAATTTGTAAAACTGTTGTTGTAAATTTTTGTAATTGGGTTAATAAAATTAATTAATTACAAATAGCTGCATTACACATTTCGTTATAGATACAAAGAGAAGAGCGATAGTCAAATGTCTCAGAACTGGACGCTATACGCCGGTCTTAAAATTCCATACTGTTTCCATGGAATCGCAAGAAAAAAACTAAAATCGACAGCACTTTAAATAATGATCACATAATGAACAAATTGAGCCATTAATAACGGATGCCTATCTCAAAAATGTTGTTTTTTAAATTATGTGTTGTAAAGACATTAGGCATTTTTTATGTACATTTTTGCTTATCGCTTAACATTTATCACTTGTACAAGATTATGTAAAGCTATTCCTAATGAAGAGTACTTCACAGACTATTTTCAGAAAATTCGTGAAATACATTTTATTTGTTATGTAAACATATTTAATAAAATGTATTTTTAATCAAAATCGTTTGAGCCAACTTTTAGAAAATAAAAAATGTCGAAAAATCTTTCATGTAAAGGATACTTGGGAGTGGAGGATTTTCTTGAAAATGCTCGTATTGCATCTTTCGAAGATACAGAACAAGTTAGGTATTTATCTGAATTCCGGTTTTTAGGTTATGCTGTTCACACTCATACACTCATACTTTTTTTCTAAAAATTCCTTTTCTGGGTTCAGGGGACCTCAAGACATATATTTCCAGTGAAATCACACATTGAATACAATACTTTCCCTACTTACTACACATTGAAGAGAAAGTAAAAAATCAGAGTTGTTTTAGGCTACTATATACAAGAAGTAGAGAGCTTTAGTAAAAATAGTTTGAAGAAGAGTGAGTAAAGAAAGTCATGTGAATGTAACACATCGGAATCTCATGGCATTTTAACGTAAAGTCAAAGCCTCCTTCGCAGGCATCTTCTCTTAGACACCCGTTTTCTTATTTTGGTTTAAAATGAGTGTTTCTATTTAATAGAGAGGCGATGCCCACCGCATAAAGATTTGAAGAACACATGATTTGAAAGGTAACACTAGTCGGCATTTTCAAACTTTTCGTTAGATGATATCTTAAAAGCAGGTGTTCTGAATCAAATTTTTATGCTGATTCCAGAAATAACTTTCGTTTTCTTCTATCACGTCATGTTTTTGCACAAAATAAGTAATGTTTGGATAATTTTACTAATAAGCGTAGAAAAGTATTCAAATACCATTTCACACAAGGTAAGTTTTTATTCAAGAAACATTTTAAGAATACTCTCAAGAACTCCCCGAATTTATTTCATGACTACATTTTAACAAAGCAAGAAGCCAAAGTGTTTCACTTACTTTTTTTCAAACTTTCTCCTATTTGACTTCCTTGCAGATCCTTGAAGATGACTGTCCCTCCTCAACATCCAACAGTAGTCGGCCATCATAGTTTCATTCCATCTGCCCTGGTACTTCCTCTCCATTTCCTTAATATCTTGGTGAAAACGTTCACCCTGCTCTTCACTATAATGTTCCAGATTTTCTGGAATGTAGTCGATATGTGAATGCAGAAAATGCACCTTTACACTCATGTTACAACCCATCTTCTTGAAATTTTACAACATTCTTTCTACAATGGCCTTGTAATTAGGATCTTTGTTATTGCCTAAGAAGTTTTCAGTAACTGATCGGAAGGAGGCCCATGCTTCTATTTCTCTCTCATTCATTGTCTTCTCAAAATCTTCATCCTTCGTCAATTTCTTTATTTGAGGACCAACAAAAATTCCAGCCTTTAATTTATCTTGTGTAATGAAGGGAAATTTCTTGGAAAGGTACTTGAAGCAGGGCCCATCCTGTGGTAGAGCCCTTACAAATTGCTTCATCAAGTCCAATTTTATGTGTAGTGGCGGAAGCAATATCTTTATATCTCTATATTTTTGAAGTGAAATTATGGAAAAACTGTACGTGATAGAAAAAACCTAAAAGCAGTTCTGAAATCAGCATAACAAAGTGAGTCAGAATCACTTATTAGTTTTCAGTCATCGGATACCATGCAGACTAGTGTAATAGGTCATTTCAGCTCATTGTGAGTTGTCTCAAAATGGACAGGAGTTGCCTTTTGTAAATTTTCTTTAAAATGCATAAAAATCCGAACAGCCAATCCCCTTAGCTTTAACACATTTAAGAAGTCGGTTTTTAAACCACGCAATGGAAATGACAGCTTAAGGTCCTTATTAGCTGTAGTGTTGTTAAGTAGAACAGTCAGTATGAAATCTTTACTAAGCCTTTACTAACCCTACTCTTCCCTAGGCCAAATTAGTAAATTGTTCATGAGAATTGACTATGTTGCTGAAACAGGGGCTATACTCAACAAAACATACCACTTATGTGGCTTCAAGCGCATTATTGAATAAAACAGGTCCAGAAATAGCATCATTACCTTCACTGACGTCATTCCGCTAAATAACATAAAGCCTGTGACATAAATAAGATATAGCAGCTGATGAAACTGTGCAAGATGGCGTGAGGTCATAAAGCAGAAAGGTACAGGACACATTTTCGATTCTGACGATTCCCCTGGATGCTGAGGGTCCATTAAGGTTGTTAACCTTTTATGCATCCAGCCTGATGCAACATTTCCTCTTCACATGAGGAGGGGAGAGATTCTTCCTCACTAGAAACTTCCGCCATTACATTCTGTAACAAAAAGTTGTGGCAATTTTTTTGTTTGTTTCGTAACTGGCTTGTTATTCTTAGCTATCTGAGTAGATTAATAATGTAAACGCAACGTGCACAATGACAGTGGCGGATTCAGCTCTTAATCCTGTCTAAACAGGTAAAACTACGTACAAAGAACGCCAAAGAATGTCTCACTGCACCTCGCGTCTGTCACATTATTTATGTTTACGTGGCCTTGCGAAGCCATGGCCATTTCATTGGTTGCTTTAGGCCACGGTGCAAGAATGCGCCAGTCCTCCTGCTAAGCTGCACCAATAACAACAAAAAAGGTTACAAAATGGCGTAGAAACGAAATATATGTTTACGCTCTTGATCGTATTGGCTAAGAGAGAAAGAGGCAGAGTGAGTGCATTCAGTTTGTCATACAGACCTCTTATCGTGATTGTAGCCCATACCTATCGGCTAGTGCAGGACACGCCTTTGAAAGCGTTAAAAGTTAAGGGGAAAACTTGATGAGCGCCCAGGTTAGCGAAATGTAGAATGTGCAGTGTGAGAAGATTTTCGAATTAAACCTTAAACCGTATTCATTAAATAAATAGCAATACTTTATAACAAGAAAAAACAGAACAAGTATTCTCACAGTGGTAACAATGTTTATTGCTGCATAGAAGTAAACATAACTAAATAATAAATAAAGAAGCATGTTTTCCTTCTAAATCAAACTACAATTGGTTAATATACCTTTACCAACATATTGCTAATCATAGGAATACAACAGTATTATAAACAAAAGATGACCCAATTGTATTGCTGTAATATGTACGTTATATTCGGTAAACCATATGCATATAAACATTTATCTCTAGTTTCTAAACATGATCAGTCAATTATAAAAAAGAGTAATTTGTATTTAGTAAACGAATATCATCTGCGGATGTTTTACGGTGGGTGCCCACTTTCTGACGAGTATGTAGACCGTCTTCCTCACATTCCTGGAATATTTTATCCAGTAATTTACTATAAAAACACTTTTATGCACTGCCGTTGCAATTGCTGTAACAGTGCGACTAGCCTCCCACATACCCACCATACATCCACGAGTAATTTCGCTAGTATATGGCATGACTGGTTCTAAGGCAATAAACATGTTTCAGTTTCAATAACAGCAGAAAAATCAAAGGCATAAACCTCCCCTCTTTTCTCCTTTATTGCTGTGTTATCAAGCCACCACGCTCTGCGATAGTTAAGGTGAAAGACACGCCTCAAAAGACCCCAGAGAGCGACACAAAATAAGGCGAAGATTTTCTTTGGTTCTGTTTGTACAGTCCCGAGCTTTAGTATAGCGTGGCGCTGATATGAAGGCTTGAATCCGCCACTACTCCACCACAGCTCTTCAGGCGATACTAGAACAACAGCCTGGACCAGCTGAAAACTGAAATCCAGCCAATTGGGGGGACACTGAAGAACCCCCAGCCGTTCGGAACTGGATTTTCAATCTTAAAGATCGCCGGAGATACCACTAGAACTCCACTGCATCTCTAGAGCTAGAACAAATATCCATTAGGAGAAGAGTCAACTAGCTACCATCCTACTACTTCACATGATGTCAGGGCTGCTCAGTCGGTAGTTCGCTTGGTTACTGGTGGAATTGCTCTCTCTGAGCTCTATGTTTATGTTATTTTCTACCACTGACGCTACTGTTTGCAGTTCCAGGTTATCTATGACACCCCTTCCCCTTGCCGCACTCCTCTCCCTTCGTCGATACAAAGTCGCAGCATGCACACATTGTAAACCGAAGAATATTTGTCCCAGCTCTGAACATCACACAATACTTACCTTATTCCCCTGCATTCAATTCCCCAGGGTGCAAGCAGAACCTCGAGTACGTTTACGCCCTAGCTTCCATCCTTCACCTGGCTTTGGTCCCATGTGTTCGGCCCCTCCTTGAATCCGCAGGTGCAATGGCAGTACTGTGCATCTTTTCACCCGAATTCCTTCTTTTCCTTCCTCATTCTTTCTTACACATGGAGGGGTTTTGGTGGGTAGGGCCAAGCTTCACTGGCGAGTCCTACACTACCGGCTTCACAGGTGTGCGTAAAATCTATACGCTTAAACTGGAAAGATAGAAGGAAAAATAAAATCAGACTGAAAAATTCAATGTCATGGCGGGTATTTGAATCGCGGATGTTCAACTTACCGCGCCGTTGCTTCCAGTAGCGTATCCAGAAAATTATTAAGGGGGATTTATGTATAGGGACCCATTTTGCTAACAATTTATTTCAATTCAAATGATAAATATGAATTAATACTGAGTTGAAATATTGACATAAATCTATTTTATATTCACAGATTAAGGTAAAGCAATTGGAATTAGAATTAGGATAGAATGTTTTGCGTATTCTAAGTAGCAAATGTGTTGTGGCATTAGAATTAATGAGTACTGTGAAAGATTTTATATTACCGGTGGAGGCCATTTTATTTTATTACAAAATAGGTTTCTGTTATGTTCTAAACTGGGAAATGTTGCACTAATTTGGAAACCAATCAAATTTAGCATCGGAACGTAAACATGCTCAGGTTTCACGCCATCTAAAGCATAGTTACTGTTACTGTCACCTTTGGTCATATTGTCCAAGACATAGCTGGCCCTCGTAGCCGTGGTCGCTGGAGCGTGTAGCTTTGGCGCTCCGCCCAGCTGAGGGTCTCGGGTTCAAGTCCCACCATGTGCACGGCTGTTTGTGTGTGTTGTATGTGTAATTGGGGTAATAAGCGGTAAATTAAACAGTTAAACACAGTAATGATAACCTGGGTAAACAAGGGGACTTTAAAAAGAAACAAAAAAAGACATTGCAGCGTAAACACAGCGCTACCAGTGATACGATTAGGAAGTATCTCGTTCCCGACAACCATTATTATTTTAATGAAGCTACTTTTATTACTAATTTTTACAAGCCCCAAAACGCTTCCCTAGCTATACTTATGGCTGCTATTGTCATCCGTGGTTTAGTGGTACCATGGTAGCCTTTAGTTCCCAAGGTCGCGGGATCAAAACCGACGGAGGACGGTGGATTTTTTCGGGCATATAAAAATCCTTACATGGCTTCCTTCGGAAGGGAAGTAAAAATTAAGTTTTATTTATGGACGCTCTTTAACCGCTGTGGTCCTTAGCCTCCCATTCTATACTGGTCGTGAAAGACCTTAATTTTACTCAGAGGCCTCCTTATCAGGCTTGAGGTTCTTTTACGTGCCGTAAATCTACGACACGGGACCACCAACTTTACTTCCCTTCCAAAGGAAGCCATGCTAAGGATTTTTACGCCCGAAAAAATCCATCGTCCTCCGCCGGGTTTGAACCCGCGACATCGGGAACTAGAAGCTAGATGTAACCAGTACATCACAGAGGACTCAGAAGGGAAGTAAAGCGGTGGTACCGTGTCCTAGATATACGACACGTAAAAGAACCTCAAGCCTGATAAAGAGGCCTCTGAGCAAAATTGCCGGCCTTTCATGCCCAATGTAGAATGGGACGCCAAGGATCATAGTAGTTAAAGGGTGCCCATAAATGTAACTCTTTTTTTTCTATGGCTACTCCAACCATATGAACTATTCCAGTACAATATCCTGGCAATGGCACTGACTCTACATTTCCAAATTTAGGCCACAGATAGCTTGTGTGAAAGAATATTTAATTATCACAGGTTGGATCAGATCAAAATTACCGGACGGCCGCTTTCCGGTCTATGAACTGCTTTAAACTTAAAAGCACTATGCAATTTTTAAATCAATTTCCTTAGTGGCAATAAATCACATTTAGACTTTCATCTCTTTGCTATTTGTACATTTACAAAAACCACCACTGCTGATAAATGTCTTGAAAAACAAAAGAATAAAGAAATAAAGGTTAAAACTGAGGCAATTACGATAGAAAAGCACAGCGTTTTTAAATGACGTACCTTAACGGATTTGAATATCACACAGGAAAACAACAACAAGGAAGAGGGATTTCTCTTTATACACGCCACTGATGTACAAGCTAATTTTGTTTGCTTTTGCATATTTTTAATTACTCCGAGTTTTTTTTTTCTGCCGTGTCTTGATAGCTTGAACATTTCACATCCTGCGCTTCATGGAAATTGAAATGTTGGCAACACTTAAGCCTAATTACTAATTTACTGGCAATTTAAACTAAATTAAAAGGCCATTAAACCGAGAGTATTTTTTAAGTGTTTCATCCCCAGAATCCTTGCAACTAACAGAGGGTGATAATTATGTTTTGAGGATGTAATTTGTGATGTGTTCGTTGGAAGAATTAATGTTTCGTTGAAAAAGAAGCATTGTCAGCACGAGAGGCTTCTGAGGCCAAATCCTGTGAATTACTACAATATTGTGGTTTGTAAGAAGTATATAGAAATGTGAGTTCCTACAATATTGTGGTATATAATACTATAGACATGTGAATTCTTAAAATGCTGTAGTTTGTAAGGACATAGATATTTGAACTGCCACAATATTGTGTTTGTAAGACTATAGATATGTGACTTCTTAAAATGCAGTGCTTTGTAAGTATATAGAAATGTGAGTTCCTACAATATTGTGGTTTATAATACTATAGACATGTGAATTCTTAAAATGCTGTAGTTTGTAAGGACATAGATATTTGAACTGCCACAATATTGTGTTTGTAAGGATATATATAATATGAATTCTTACAATATTGTGGTTTGTAAGAATATAGATATGTGAATTCCTACAATAATGTGATTTATAATACTATAGACATGTGAATTCTTAAAATGCTGTAGTTTGTAAGGACATAGATATTTGAACTGCCACAATATTGTGTTTGTAAGGATATATATAATATGAATTCTTACAATATTGTGGTTTGTAAGAATATAGATATGTGAATTCCTACAATAATGTGGTTTGTAACGGTATAGATATGTGAATTCCTACAATACTATAGATATGTGAATTCTTAAAATTCTGTGGTTTGTAAGGACATAGATATTTGCATTGCCACAACATTGTGTTTGTAAGGATATATATATATATATATATATATGTGTGTGTGTGTGTGTGTGTGTGTGTGAATTCCTACAATATTGTTGTTTGTAAGAATATAGATACGTGAATTCCAGAATATTGTGTTTTGCAAGGATATGGATATATGAATTCCTACAATACTGTGGTTTGCAAGGATATAGAATTGTGAATTCCTACAATATTGTGTTTGTAAGGATATAGATATATGAATTTCTACAATATTGTGGTTTGTAAGAATATAAATATGTAAATTCAAGAATATTGTGGTTTTCAAGGATATGGATATGTGAATTCCTACAATATTGTGGTTTACAAGGATATAGAATTGTGAATTTCTACATTATATTGTTTGTAAGGATATAGCTATACGAATTTCTACAATATTGTGGTTTGCAATGATATAAACATGTGATTCCTGCAATATTGTGGTTTGTAATGATATAGGTATGGGAATTCCTACAATATTTTGGTTTGTAAGAATGTAGATATGTGAATTCCTACAATGTTGTAGCTTGTAAGGGTATTTGTATAAATATGTGAATTCTTACAAATCAAAATTTCACCTCTCGCTAAGCACGACTTCGAACTCTGCAACCTTAATACAGATTGGTGTGTTTAAAAGCTTTTTATGTCTGTTTATTGTTCGCAATTATAAATTGTCAACCAGTTAAGCATTTAGTCCATAGTCAAAACATTTTATTTTTGAAGGACGCTTTCTTAAACTAATCAAATCTTGTGATGAGTCCACGTGAACATTCATTCATTTTCTCTTGTAGATTCTTTTTTTTAAAACTTTTGCTATCTTCAATATCTTGTTCTTTTTACATTATTTACTATTAAAGCAGAGAAAATATTGCATTCCACTCAAACAATCTAAATCCAAATTTCACCGTAAATACACGTTTTGAGACTTCCAGAATAAAAAAAAGTTGTTTTAGAAAAAGGCCTGGTTTTGTGATTGTGAACAGCATAACTCAGAAACGAAAAGTTGGTTAAACTTGGTGTATAATTTCAGCATCTTCCAAGGATGCACACGAAGATTTTCAAGAAAGTCTCCCACACCAAATTATGCTTTATCTGAAAAACGTTTTATTTTTAATTTCTCAAAAATGGCTCTTAACGATTTTGATTAAATTACCATGTGATTAAGATATTTTCATTAATAGGCTTTTGTAAGAATAGTTTGTAGAAGAGGGAATATATGTGAATGTTTTGTAATTTTTTCTCATGGAATTTTTAAACTGGGATGGAACCTCAATACTTGTGGTATCGAAGTATTGTTGGGTTTGTAGGTTGGTGTGTAATTAATTAGCATTAGGTTATAATCACATTTTGACATTTCATGTTGTGGCGTGTATATGTGTGTATTGTCACGCCAGACACATTACTGTGTTGTTGGCGACAGTATTGTTGGGGTAATTCTTTCGGTTTGGGTTTGAAGTTTGTCTGGCGTGGCGACTCGCCACCTTAGCTGGGCGATAATAGTTAGAGGTGAAGAGAGTGGGGGAAGTGAGCGTTACTTCTTTGTGTGTTGTGTGTTGAACGTCACTTTTAGTCGAGTGTTGAGTCTGAAAGGTTGTATGTGAAGTTGTGTGAATGTAATCTCGTGTGTGTAGCATCTCCTCTCAATTTTTTCCTTTATCCTTTGTGTGTGATGTAGGGGCACCGTGCTTATACTGAATAAACCTCAGGTAATGTGATTAATGTGAAATTCTGTGTATCCTGTTAGAATTATCCCACGCCTGCTCTGGAATGTGTTGTTTAAGATTCTGGTCCTCTTGCTGCCTCTGCAGCTATGCCTCCCAATGTTCATGCTGGGGTAACTGAAATTAATATCTAGCTGTAAACCTTTTGGCCTCACCTCGATGTAACAATATTACTTTAAATCCCTCTCTTAACCCCAGAGCCAGCTAAACTTTGCATCATATAGCATAAGTGGTAGACCACTTCCCATGTACTTTTCTATGAAGTTATCCTTCCTGTTAGTAACAGCTACAACTTTTGCTAAATCATGCGTTTATGAACGTGCTGTCATATTTGCCCTTTGCTACTATTCGCTACTGTAGTTCACACTGAGGGTGTAACCTGCAATATTTGGTAATATTTATAAAGTAATTCTCCTGGAACCCTCTAAGAATTGATGTTACTTAAAAACAATGTACACCACGCCAGAGGGAGTCTCCTCTCTGCTGCTGCCAAGTAAAGTTGTAGGGTACAGATAGGAGTAATTTTGGTTTAGAGATTGCACCCTCAGATTTAGGCAACTTTCACGGTAGGGTTCAAGCTACCATCACAAGCTGGTACATGTGCAGATTTCAAGGTAAGAATTAAGAACGCAACTTGTACTTATTTTGAATTCGCTGTATTCGAAATGCTAAATAAATACCAGTTGTTTTACTTAAACCCCAAATTTGCTCTACCACCTTAGTTATGTTTCACCCTCTCACCCTTAGAGGTGCGACAGTATGTCTAATACTTTTAGATAAACCTTCGATGCTTTTTAATTTGTAGGTTTTGCATTATTGAAAGTTGTTGAGTTTAACTTGATGCTAGATAATGAATGAAAGGAAACGAGACTTTACGTTATTGCCTCGCAGGTGTCCCCAAAGAGTAGCTGGACTATAGTTCTTGATAGACCTTGACTATGTTTCCTATGGGTGAATTAGGGCAACATTCCATAGCCTCTCGTGTCTAAATGAAAACAAGTAAAACGACGGGAGGAGTAGTGTAACATTCAGGTTAACTGACCTGTGATTGAAACTGATTTAGCTGACGCACTAACTCACGTTTGTGCAATAGCCTGACTGGTGACTCCCTCTCAGTCATTACATTTACCTACTCCGATGACCAAAGTCGTGAATCCAGCAGAAATAAATCAGAACTAAGACGTGAGATAATACAGCGCATATTTGTGGGAATATTTGTTGTTT
The DNA here is from genome assembly GCA_030765065.1 of Deroplatys truncata. Classification (NCBI taxonomy): domain Eukaryota; kingdom Metazoa; phylum Arthropoda; class Insecta; order Mantodea; family Mantidae; genus Deroplatys; species Deroplatys truncata. The sequence continues at coordinate 283,253,240 of CM060975.1, forward strand.
TCTTCTATGTGTTAGTTTGTGTTTACGAAGTCAACTTGGGTCACGAGAGTAGTTTACAGGTATACTGAAGACTAACTTTCATAATATGGATAGAATATCCTTTAAAAGAAAGTTTTCAACACGAAATATTATAGTTACATAAAAGGTGAAGCAAAGGAAATTATTAGTATTATTGTTATTATTATTATTATTATTATTATTATTATTATTACCATCATCATCCATGACTAGGGAATAGGGGAGAAATACAGGTTGGACCATTTAAGTTGAGACTTTACAATATCTCCAAAACTAAGTGTTGTGAAAAATATACCTTGAATAAAAGTTGCTTGATATTCTGGGGGAAAGAAAATGCAATTAATCATGTTTTATTTGGAGGAGTTGTGATGGTCATTTTAGGGCAATTTAATTTTTTTAAATGGAACCCACCTTTTAATGTTGTTTACTCGTTCCTCATAAAGCACTAAACAACATTTGTGTAAAGCACTTTGCAATTTTTCTTACACCAACGTAAATTACAACGAAAATTCTGAATGCTTGTGTACCAAGGGCGTAATGAATGGCTGGCCCATCCAGGATGGTCATTTGAGGGTCACGTTACGTTTCATAATTGGGAACCAACATTTTTTATTGTTTTGCCTTATTCCTCATCACAAAATAAACATCTTTTTATAAATCATTTTCTAATGAGAAAACGACATACAAAATTAAGGCTCCCATTTAAAAAAATCTTATGCGTTACACTAACATGACTTTTTCTACTCTGTACAAACTATGTTTAAAAACGCTGATTCCCCATATGCTTCATGTTAATCGAGATATCGAGATGTCAATCTTATTGCTAATTTTCTTGTAGATGCAAGGGGAATTGCTAGGCTTTAAGCGATAGTCAAATATTTTAACAACTGGTTGCTATGTGGAGTATTCCATTCTCTTTGCATTACCAAGACCAAAAAAACATGAATAACGAATTTCCATTTGAGAAAAAGTTTAAGTATTGGAAAATTTAAGGGAATAATAGCAATACCTCGAAAAAGGTTCACACAACAACAAAAAATGCATATAACATAAATTGTGTATTTTAACGCGATCTACATTTTTTGTGTAGTACAAGTTTGTTTATCCCTTATGGTTTACCAGTTATGCAAAAGTCATTCACAATGAAGAATACTTTTGGAGACATTCCCAGAAAATTCGAGATATACATTTCATTTGTCATAAAAATATCTTAATATGATATTTTAATATTTCTGCTGTTTCATATGCTTTGCTATCTTCCTTACTTCACTTTTTACTATCTATATATAGAGTAGTTAAATTATATTCGAACCCACTCGCGACCTCTCTCTACTGCGCGAGACAGCCGGCAGTCGCCGGGGAAATTACGCCGGCAGAGGCGGACTAAAATCCTTACCTTATAATAGATGCTGGAAATGTTGACCTGCTCTCAAACAGGCAACATATGTCGTGTAAATATTCTCGACCAGTCTCCAATGGTCTGCATCAGGAATTCTTGTGATGAAACGTCTCATTATGATCAAAAAATTGGAGTATGGTGTGCGATAAGTGCTAGAAGAGTAATAGGGTCCATATTCTTTGATGAAACAATAAATGCAGAGCAATATCACAAGTTAATTCTGAGACCATTTTGCAATCATTTGACGGAAGAAGAGAAATCGTATGGTTGGTTCCAGCAAGATTCTGCAACAGCACATACGGCTGCCGAATCATTACATGCAATAAGAGAGGTGTTTGATGACAGAATAATTAGTGATTATTTGTTGTGATTTATAGTTGTGATTTTTATTTATGGGTTTCTTTAAAAGTCAAAGTGTATCGTTCCAATCCTCGCACACTACAGGAACTTAGAGAAAACATTGTGCAAGAAATCATAAGAATTCCTGCTGCTGGGCTTCGGAGAGTGAGCCAGAATATCTACACAAGATATGCTGCCTGTTTGAGAGCAGAAGGTCAACATTTCCAGCATCTATTATAAGATAAGTATTTTAATCCGCCTCTGCCGCTGTAATCTTCCCGGCGACTGCCGGCTGTCTCGCGCAGTAGAGAGAGGCCGCTAGTGGTTTCGAGTATAATTTAACTACCATATATATTCCTTTCCATAGTTTCCCTATTGTTTAGTACCATATTTACGATTATATTCTTTATAATCACTTGTGCATATTGATTATGGTGTAGGCGTTTCCCTACAAACTACATGTTTAATGGAAGTTTATGTGGATTAACAAGAAGTAAATGGAATAATAAGCTTTATTAAGAGTTGTTTGTAGAAGCGGAGCAGAGAAAGTCATATGAATGTCACATCAGATTTGTTAGTAATTAAGCACATACTGCTAATGAGATGTCCATAATTATGGCTACTAATATTTGCAGAATTTGGGGTGAGGAAAATATTGCAGACTGAACCTCTCAGAAACGCATTAGATATTTGGGGCATAGGTTTTATTGTCTGCTACTCTGGAAGCTGCAGCATGTAATATGTAGAGAAAACGTTAAAGAAACAAAGGGCGCAGTGTTACGGCCCCTTCCGTGTGATTACGTCACCCCAAGAAGGAACATAAAATGAATGTCACGCATCGCTAGTGTCATCCAATAAAGGGGATTGACTGGGCAAGTTGATGTATTCCCTGACTCAAGTTAATGGGGCCAGTGTAAGCACTCCCGGGGTGTAAAAGGACGGGATTTTTATCCCGCTACCGGGTACACTAATCCTTCTTCACCACAAAGTCTGCTGCAGCGGTGTAAATTTGTTACCCAGCGGCGTTGAGATGGAGCTTTGCCGCATCCGCCTTAAACTCCTATTGCAGTGTTCACGTGGAAATGTTGTAAAAAGCAAAGTACCCAACACATCCATTCCACTTTATCTTCCCTTTCCTTTTGGGTGGTGCGACACTAGCAGACGAAACATTTTCCACTTTTGGATCTAGTACGTGCTGGTTCGAATCCTGACTTCTGTGTCTTGAATTTCTATCCAAACGAACAAATATACATGTTCTAGTAGCAGGTGAACATTTATAGGCCATCATGTTACACTTTAATACCCGAGATGGGTATATAAAACTGAAGTGAAGTACTATGCTTGAAAACAATAAAAACAAAACGTCTGTCTCTGGTTTTCATATAATGTTGCGGGGATAGCCAGGAAAAAGGAGAAATTGAAGCACAGAAGAATAGAAAACTAGGACAAAAAATTGTACAGGGTAGTTTTATTTACACCAGTATCAAAAGAAGAAGAAAATAGTTAATTCGTAACAGTAGTAGGCCTAAAGAGAGCGAATATACGCCTTTAAAGGGAAGAAGCAAAGTAGAAGAGCAACATTCAATGTAAAACTGCACATTAATTGCCGAAGCAAATAATTGTGATAGACAATTATGTGTTTCTATATCAGTTTAGTACTAAATTCAGAGACATATGTAATATCGGAGGCAGGCGGAAATATAAGTTCCCTTAGAAAAACAAACCTTTTAAAAATACAATAGGCAAGGTTTCTCTAGGGCGCCAGCATGATGGCGGTATGAAGTCTTTGTGCAGGTACAGGGCAAGTGACCAGGACAATGGAACCTAGGATTATATGTTAAAGTAAAGGTTTTGGCAAAAACGTGTTTTATCTTGAGATCGCTACAGTTTCCATGTAAAAGTTTAGAATGTTTATATAAGGTTACTCAAAAAGAAGGAACAGATTTTAAACATTCATTTTTAATGAACGACAATAGATAGCAACACATACGACACATCATTGAATAGAGGAAAGTTCAAAGTTTTAAGCCCCACCTATTAGATCCATTCAGAGTCTACAGCGGTGCTGAATTTGTTAACGAGAAAATGGCAATGCCACAGGAAAAGTCGTTTTGTGTGCTGCAGTATGCAAAGAGTGAATCCATTGTTTCATTGCAGCGTGCATTTCGTTGTAAGTTCAACAAAGAGCCACCTCGTCATAAAAACTTGCAATAGATGCATTAAATTTGTAGAAGATGGTTGCGTATGGAAACGGTTCGTCCACGCATAACAAATTGTGCTCATTTTTAACACATGAAATAAAATTTTGAACTTTCGTCTATCCAGTGGTGTATCACATGTGTCGCCATCTATTGTCGTTCATTAGAAATAAATATTTAAAGTCTGTTCCTTCTTTTTGAATAACTCTGTACTTCAAACTCCTGTAAGAGAGATAAATGTGGGAGTTTCTGTAATATTTATCCACCAATAGGAAAATTAAACTTATTTTGAGGATATTCTGTCAACGAATAATATTAGAAGGAAGATGTCACATGGCTTCGTAGGAGAAAAACAAGAATTACTTGGCAAGATCTGAGTAAGATCACTTGCAATTGGGGGGGGGGTGGAAATGTAAGACTCCTGATCGAAGACGCACGCGTAACACTTCTTATTTGAAAGCATGCGGAAGAGGACATTAAAACTTCTAAACTTGAGAGTACGTGAAATCGGGCAAGTAGTTCATAAGGTGATGTTATGCAGTGATGTACGTGATGTTAAGTAGTGCCAGCGAACGTTAATTGTTTTGAGTTATAGTAAAGAAAGTTTACCGCGAACAATTCTGGAAATTGAGCACTGACGTGAAGATATAAATACTTTGTATGATTGGGATCGTACCGCGGGAGCGGAGCTAAAGGGAACAATGTAAAGTGCGTGTGAATAAACCATGTTTATTGGACATCGGAAAACACGACCTGAGATGAAGATCCATCATTCTTCACGCACCTTCTATATTTCTATCTCTCCTTCCCTACACGAAGACGCTCCTGTCCCAATTGTTTCCTCTGTTTAAGAATATAGTGACGATAAACCTTGAAATTTATTCTTCTTTATTTTGCGCGCTAAGAACATAAAATTTCTCATCATAGCTTACATATAAATATTACTCCATCTTAAATTTTAACTCACACTGGCTCTAGATAAATGTTCCTTTATACGGAAAAATTCGAAATCTATGCTGATATTAAAACAGAACTTCGGAAGAATACACTTCTTCATTTTATATAAAAATTATCCTAATTGTGTAATATTTCTTTGCTTAAATATTTGGCCTCTTAAGAGCCCAGTTAAATATGACTTCTCAAACTAGCAAAGCTAAGTGTTTAATAATATGTAGAACAGCTTTTATAACGTTTCAAACATATTTGACAGGTTAGGTCATATTTTATAGGGAATAAACCAAACACCTACAAGTATTTTTGAAATAGTCAATGCACTTAACTGGCATTACTTTATCGTGTTGAGTTTACTCTTTATAAGAGCACTCATTTTTCCCCAATAAATATGCAGAAACAAACTCAGATTACGTTGATAATTAATTTCTCTTTCACACAAGCTGAAGTCGTAAAGGTAGAATGAGTCTGAAAAAATTAATGCTCTATCCGTCATTTAAGCTACAAATCTTCGGCTTTCTGTGTCGTTCTTGTCAACTCATCTATCACGACAGTATACCGGTACTTCACTACATGTTTTTTTCGGGTACACGTTTTCATGACGTTAATAGATTTAATGATGGTTAACAATAAAGCCCGGCTTAAAGTAATTACGATATTGTATATCTTCCTTGGTGTGTGTTACCTCAAATTAATTTGAGAACACCTTGTGGTTTACAGGAAGAAATCTGATGTGTTACATTCACATGACTTTCCCTACTGTCTATAGCTTATTATGGATGTATAAGTTACTCTTACGAAAGTTTATTTACCTATTTACTTCATTTTAATCGTGATAAACATTTCCAGAAATACCTACAGTACACATCTCGTTATAGATACAAAGGGAATGGAGATAGTCACATGTTTTGGAACTGGACGCTATATGCTGGCCTTAAAATTCCATACTCTTTCCATGTAATCACGAGAAACAACCGAAAATCGACAGGATTTTAAAAGAACTCATGTGTTGAACAATTCGAACGCTTATCTCGGAAATGACTGATGCCACAAAAAATTATTTAAAGTAAATTGTAGGTTTTAAAGAGATCCACATTTTTTGTGTAGTACGTTTTCGTCTATGACTTAACATTTACCAGTTATACAAGATTATACAAAATTCCTTCCGAATAAAGAGGACTTCACAGGCTATTCCCAGAAAATTCAAGATATACATTTTTTGTAGTGTAAATACTTTAATATATGGCACTTACAAATTTTCGAAAAATGTTCCATGTATTTTGGGGTAGGGGAGATTTTCTTTATAATCCTCTTGTACCATCTTAGGAAGACATTCAGCTTAAATACCAAGTTTGGTTATTTGCCCAGCGTTTCGTTTTACCAGGACCTTTTTCTAAAAAATGTTTTTTATTTTATCAGGGGACTCAAATCTCGGTATTGAGATGCTTTCTCTATCTGCTAGGTACGTGGCAGAGAAAGTAAAAATGTGAATATGTTAGGAAATTTAGTTGCTATGGTAGTTCAGTTATTCAGAGCAGAGGCACTGAAAGCCGATATTCTTGGTTCACATCGCAGCTATGGCATTGGATTTTGTTATCTGTCTGTTTTCAGTTTTGAGTTATCCTATACACACAAATGCTCTCACACCACGTATAGTAAGTAGGGGAAGTATTGTATTCCACCCAAAAATTCGATACCGAGATTTCACCGGAAATACATGTTTTGAGGCCCCTGAATCCAAAAAAGCATTTTTGGAAACATGTCCGTGTGTGTGTCTGTGTGTGTGAACAGCATAACTCAGAAACGAACAGTCGGATAAACACCAAACTTGGTATTTAGGTTCATACCTTCCAGAGATGCGACACGAAGGTTTTCAAGAAAACTCCAGACTACCCTTTACATGGAACATTTTTCGAAACTTTTAATTTTCTCAAAAATGGCCGTAACGATTTTGATTAAAATATCATATGTTTAAGATATTGTCTTGAGAAATGAAATATACATCTCGAATTTTCTGGGAAGGTCTCAAAGAGTATTCTTCATTGTGAACGACTTTTGCATAACTGGTAAACCATAAGGGATAGACAAAAGTTTACTACACAAAAAATGTAGATCGCGTTAAAATACACAGTTTGTGTCATATACATTTTTGTTGTCGAGTGAACCATTTTCGAGATATTGCTTGTTATTCCCATACTTTTTCTCAAATTCGTTATTCATTTTTTTATATCCTGGACATGCAAAGAGAATGGAATGCGCCACATAGCAACCAACGCTTAAAATATTTGATTATCGCTTAAAACCTACCATATTCCCCCTGCATCGACAAGAAAATTAGCAGTAAGATTAACATCTCGATTAACATGAAGCATATGGAGAATAAGCGTTTGTAAAAATAGTTTGTACAAGAGTGGAGAAAGTCATGCGAGTGTAACACATGAGTTTTTTTTTATAAAATTGCCTTGTTGGGTCCGGATGTCTAAACCTAGTAATTTCGATGAAACCTTGATATGGAGCTTTGAATTGGGATAATTACATGATTCCTCTATCTGTCGTAGGTAAAAGGAGATAAGAGAAATACATTTGTTTTGCCGTAATGTTAATTTAAACACTTAACAGCAGAGAGAACACTTGCGCTGAAGTATCTGGAGAAAGAAGAGCCTGAAAAGAGAAACGAGAAATGGGACTAGTGGTGCTAGCTTACCAGCATTTCGCATATTCTTCAAGGCGCAGAGGTGCACATATTTTCTTACTCAAAAGCTCATTTTCTTGAAACATTTCTCACACTTCCTCTATAAGCTTCACATAAAATTGCGTCATTTTTCCCACGGATATTGACGCGTTGGGCTAGACATTACACAATTTTCTACACCGCGCTGTGCCCGAGAACGCATGTAATTCCTGTAGATGGTGTGCTTGCAGCCCCATCCATCACTACGAGAGGGAAAGATTGAAAGCAGACGTGCGCATGCGCTGCAAGAAATACGCGATGCGACATGGCGTTTGATGGATAGCGGACTGGATGGCGCAGATCCTCGAGTACGTTGTAAAGAAGAGGAAATCGCTTTCCGCCACTTCTTCTCAAGCCAAAAGGAGATTAATGATTTCGAAACCTAATACGGTATACTCTTCATGCAAAGATTCCTCGAGGGGCATCATCTTTTCCCTATCTGTTTCGTTATTGTTGATGATGATGATGATGATGATGGTTCCTTTAGCATCGTCCATCTTTACTTCTAATATCATTAGACAAACGGATACACCCAAGAGGATGTTTTGATCAAGGAAAGCTTTTAAAGGCTCGCGATGAGCAACTCTCGGATGTGGTGTGATTAATCTTGCCCGGATTGGTCACGTCTTATAAGATGTTGGGCTGAATAACTGCCAGTGAACAACATTCAAGTTTAAGTATCTCTCTGGATACTGAACAACATTCATCGTTTGAGAAAGGAGTTGTTAATGGAGACTGAGAAAATCCTGAGGTTGTGCATCATTCAGTAGACGCGTCTGCAGTTACCCTGTTTTTAAGATTTTCTAAAGATCTAAACCACGATTTTATAGTTTCACTGGCACTGCAACAGTATAAAAAAATTGTATTTATCTAAAGCCACTTGCGCCACACTCTCTATGCGCCATTCTCTAATTACTGTCACTACCAATTAGTACTTAGTAGGCAGTGAAGATACTGTATTGCACTAAAAAATTTCATATCGATGAAATACATGTTTTGATGGCCGTGAATCCAAATAAAGCATTTTTGGAAACATGTCTGTTGCGTGTGTGTCTGTGAACAGCATAATTCAAACACAAAAAGTAGGGTAAATTCCAAATTCCAAACTTGGTACTTGAGTTAACTATCCTGTACGAAGATTTTTAAGAATATCCCCCCCAGACTACCCAGACGAAAATTTTGATTTTCTCAAAAATGGCTCTAACGATTTTGATTAAAATATCACATGTTTTAGATATTTTTATGGCAAATGAAATGTATATCTTGAATTCTCTGGGAATGTCCCAAAAAACCCTCTTCATTCTGAGTTTCGCATAACTGGTAAATCGCAAGAAATAGACAAAATTCTACAACACAAAAAATGTAGATCTCGTTAAAGTACACAATTTATGTCGTATACATCTTTTTACTTTCTCTGCTGCGTATAGTAAGTGGGGGAAGTTTTGTATTCCACCCAAAAATTCGATACCAAAATTTCATCGGAAATACATGTTTTGAGACCCCCTGAATCCAAAAAAAAAGCATTTTTGGAAACATGTCCGTGTGTGTGGGTGTCTGTGTGTCTGTATGACTGTGAACAGCATAACTCACAAACGAACAGTCGGATAAACACCAAACTTCGTATTTAGGTTCAGTATCTTCCTGAGATGCGACACGAAGGTTTTCAAGAAAATCTCCCACCTCAGATTACCCTTTACATGGAACATTTTTCGAAAACTTTAATTTTCTCAAAATGGCTGTAACGATTTTGATTAAAATATCATATGTTTAAGGTATTTTCATGATAAATGAAATGTATATCTCGAATTTTCTGGGAATGTCTCCATAAGTATCCTTCATTGTGAACGACTTTTGCATAACTGATAAACCATAAGAGATAGACAAAATTTTACTACACAAAAAATGTAGTTCGCGTTAAAATGCACAATTTATGTCATATAGATTTTTTTTTGATGAGTGAACCATTTACGAGATATTGCTTTTTATTCCCTTAAATTTTCCAATACTTATTCTTTTTCTCAAATTCCTTATACATTTTTTTTGTCCTAGTAATGCAAAGAGAATGGAATACTCCACATAGCGACCAGCTCTTAAAATATTTGACTATAGCTTAAAGCCTACCAAATCCCCTTGCATCTACAAGAAAATTAGCAGTAAGATTAACATCTCGATATCTCGATTAACATGAAGCATATGGACTCTAAGCGTTTGTAAAGATAGCTTGTACAAGAGTAGAGAAAGTCATGCGAGTCCAGCACATCAGATTTTTATAAAAAGTTCCGTGAGTGCGTGTGTAGCTGTGGACAGAATAATTCAAAAAACGATGTTCCAGATAAATACCAAACTTCGTATTTAGGTTCAACAACTTCCAAAACTGCAATACGAAGATTTTGGAGAAAGTGCTGATATAACAAATACTATTTACTGGAAGATATTCGAAAATGTCGATTTTGTCAAAAACGACTGTTGATTTTGATTAAAATACTACGTGTATAAGATATTCACATGATAATTAAAATGTATAACTTGAAATCTATAGAGATAGCCTGAGAAACCCTCTTTATTCAGAAGGAGCTTAGTTTTGTGATGAACCATAATAAATGGACAAAAATCTACTACAGCTTGCATTCTGGAGGTCCCAGGCTCGATTCCCGTCGCCCGCCCACACTGAACTTGGAGTTTTCGTGGCTTTCCCTGGTTGGTAGGCGAAGTGCTAAGAGTTTTGTAGCGTGTAACGGTGATGGACAGATGGCGCGAATGCTTGTTACAAGAAAGAGTAGAGAGGAGTGCCTGGTTCATCGCCCTCTCTGGGTAGCTGCAGAAGTGGGAGCGTTCTCCGAGACAGGAACGGTTAGGGACTTGCCTGCGTTTCTGCGGCTTGTGTCCTCCTGTGGTTCCTTCACTTCATCCCTTTCTTCTAGGGTGTAGTAGCCGCATTAGATATCCCGTATTTCGCAGTGTTCCGGATGTTCCCCTGCATTCTATCCCTAGGCTCTGTCTGAAGTCGTACCTGAGTTAAAATGAAACTACACAGGCTTGTCATCCACAGCCTATTTACATAAGCACTTCTCCTCTCCTTTTTCTTTGCAGTATTTTGAGCATGTAGTTGAAACAGATATGAATGTATACCCCATAGATAATGAAGTTAGCTACTGCGCAAGGTTTATCGTATGAACCTTTTTCTACCCTAGACTTTACCTTAACAGACATTTACTATTTCTCCCCACTTTTTAATTTTCTACAACGTTATCAGCTGTCTAAAGTTTCTACATCATCATTTGCGTGTTCTAAAGCGTTTTCCGCTGTGTTGAACTTCAACTTTTATACATTACTTGTGTCATAAAATGTTGCCCATTGTCGAGCAGTTTCCACTAGGCATCCACGTTTTTCATGTTACCAAACATTGCCATTTATCAGACTATTTTTACTTTGTCTTTCTCTACCATGTAATTCTTATTAGCAGGTATAGGTAGTATTGTGTTCCACCTAAAATTTCGATATCGAGATTTTAACGGCGTTTTAAGACCCCTGAGTTGTCGCAGCAATCTGTTCGTGTTATCTTATTTGCTGAGCGCCCGTTATTGTTTTACTATTGCACTTCACTCTGCCAAAATAGTCTTATTAATAAGATTCTTTTTTTTCACAAAAATTATTTTAAATATTTGGACCTCTCGTACTAAAATATCCTATATAATTAAAGATAGAAACCAACCTGGGATTGTCTCGATGGAAACTATAAGAGGTATTAATATATTAGGGGTACCTTGAGGTTTTGAATTTTGGGTTCTTTGTCCTCCGGCTAGCTATTATTACTCAGCCGAGCAAACATCTCTTGAGCAGGGCGTGTAAACGGAAAGGAGTCGTTACTAAAAGATAACACTGATAAAAGAATTTGTTTTTATACTTTTATTGCCGTCACACTTAATTAATTTCACATATTTAATCCTCATACACGCCTGACTGAAACTGTTATATTTTCGAATGTAACTACAATCACTTATTTGCCGCGCACTATTAATTCGCGTATTTCACATTTTGTAACTGACTTTACGACGCGAGAGATTCTGTAGAATTGCGTAATGTGTACCTCATGAATGCTTCCTTAGAACTGCCTGACGTATCTCACGAGAGAAATTTCTTACAACTGCGCGACGTTTACCTCGTGAATGATTCTGTAGAACTGCGCAATACTTGCCTTTGGCTCAAGAATTTATACTCCCTCACCCCGATATGCCTAAAAATTATAATAGACCTGCTATTGGTTAATAAATCGCGCCAACATCAGCGTCTATTTTATAATCCAATCATAATTACTAAAACATATGCTCTAGGGAAGATATTCCCTCCATTTCTAAAGAAAGGCGCGCTACCCTGACGTCATTTGTTTGTCTCTTCTAATTGATAAACAACTCACCCCATCGCTTCATTGTTACCCGCTCCTATTGTCAGTTTCAGTGAGGCCGTGTAAACTTATTTCCTAACAATGCTTATGGTTTTCAAACATCTAAAATCATTGTCATACAATAATGTTAATTTACACTACAATCACTCTGGCATTAACAGTGTTGTAATATAAAATACTGCCTCAGAGTGCAAAAAAAATCATATTTTAGAAAAACGTTCATGTGTCTGTGAACAACATAAACCAAAAACGAAAAGTGTGTTAAATAACAAACTTTTTATAAGTTCAGAATCATGAAAATTTTAAAAAAATACCCCCTCCACAAAATACCCTTTAAAAGTTTATATGAAGACTTATTCCAAAATTCTGATTTTATCAAAAATGGCTAACGATTTGTACTAATTCTTTTCAATTAAAAGTATTCTACTTACAACAAGGAGAGAAAGTGAAAACAGAATTTGTGCACAAAGCAAAACACTTGTAAAGAGGGTTCAAGTATCAGGTGTGTATTTAGTATCATCTATCACTACAACTTTGGCATAAATATAAAGTAGAAAGGTGGATCTAAACTGGCTTACGATCATGAAAAATAGTAATCAATTGTTAACATTATATGATCATTAGAGCTTATTTCTTTGCAGGGAGTGATGCGGCTATAGGAAGCCTAGTAACATAAAATGTACACCAGTTTGTTCAGCAATACATACCCAGCTAACTACCTGCCTGTCTGCCTATTTACACTGCTGGTTTTGAAAATTGCAACACCAAGAAGGAAACGGATGAATTCAATGAATTTAATACCACAGGTTAGGTACATGACAACTAATAAATGATAAACTTTTCAAATCTATACATGACCTTTGAGCCCTAATATTCAGTATTTGGTGTGGCCTTCATGCGCTGCAATTAGAGCTGCTATACGCCGTGGCATTGAATCAAAAAGGTTCTGAATAAGTTCCTGAGGGATTATCCTCCACGCAGTTTGTATGCGAGCCCACAAATCCGTGACACTGGTTACTGGAGGACGCACCAGGAGCCGACCAACCATATCACAGACATGTTCGATGGGCGACATGTCAGGGGAACGTGCAGACCAGGGAGGCAATGGTACCCGTCGCTCTTCGAAGAAGGCTTGTACATTCCTCGCAATGAGTGGCCGGACATTGTCCTGTTGAAATGTGGCATGTGGAGATGCCTGAAGCAGGGGGAGTATACCTCAGGTTCTACAACCACCGTTGGTGCCGGTTGCTATTCAAAGTGCCCTTAACTCGCAGGAAGCGAGATCGGTTATTGTAACCAATGGCGCACAAAACCATCATACCTGGTGTTTGTCCGCTATGCCGCTCAATAATGCAGCCCTACAGGTTCGCTCACCACGGTACCGCCGGACACGTATACGGCCATCACTGTAGGACTCGTTGAATCGAGACACGTCCGAAAAGATTACATTTTGCCATTCAGCACCCCAGTGAGAGTGTTCACGTGCCCATTGCAGTCGGAGGAGCTTGTGGTTTGTGGACAATGGAAGCCGACGTAATGGCATGCATGCAACCAGTCCAACCTGCAGCAGACGGCAACGAACCGTTGAGGCAGTCACGTTCACACCTGTTGCAGTGCTGCAACGTCGAGCCAACACTGTGGATGAAGCTGTACGCTCCCTTATGGCCATGCGGACAAGATGACGGTCATCCCGTCCTGTGGTCATGTTCGATGGTCCGGTACCCGCTCTTCGCTGCGTACGGCCTTTATCTATCTACTGCTTCCACACACGTATCACTGTCGTAGCAGCATGCCCTGTACGAGCCGAAATATCACGGTATGACAAACCCGCTTCCCGGAGAACGATCATTTCGCCCCGCTCGAGCTCACTCACATGCCGATATGGCTCCCTTTGACGTCGATGAGGCATACCGGCACTCACTTTGTTTCCACATTGTTTGACAGCTCTGCACTGAATACACTGGGCGCAACAGTAACCTTGTCGGACCGACTCGAGAGGGCTCTGCTCGGTCTTCGTGCAAACCAAATCACTTATTGCTTGCACACTCTTCTACACTTCCACTAAATTTGAAGTTATTCGGGAAATTCTTTCTTTGTGTTGCAATTTTCAAAAACGGCAGTATATATATAATATATATATTATAATATACTGAAATTAACTTTAAGATAGCTAACATTTTTCTTTACGTTCGTTAACGAGTTGCTGTCAGCGGTGAATTTTCTAAGTTCTTTATATTAGTTGCCAAATAAAATGAAATATCGTAGATGTTTATCTCAGCGATTATGTTAAAAAAAATTTGAATTTCGTAGTGCTTGTCTGATAGCAAGTGCATTTTTTTAGAGGAAGTTAAATATTTTTCTTTTTCACTTCACTAGCACAACAGTTTTACGGCTATACACCACGAATCTTCCACGGCGACTGACTTAGTTTGGGCATGTCTTAGCGCCCACAACGTAAAACCTTTAAATGTACTAGGCTTCATTCACAATGAAATGTAAGCGCTAACGTAAGGCAGCATAAGTGCAGGCGTGAGGGAACACCATTCACAATGCAGCCGTAGGCGTAGCGCAAGAAGTTGGCACGGGCTTCTAGATCCTTAAACTGACTGCGGAAATGTTCCGAGAGCACCGTAAGTTTCAAATTGAATAATATAACCAACAATACCAAGTAAGAAAGTTCACTCAATATTTTATAAATAAGTGGGACACAAAAAAAATAAAAATACATACATACGTACGTCCAACAGCCGCAACAGAGTTAGTAACATCACGACTGTTTGCTAAAAACATTTAAAGTACTATTAAAACAGGGCCTTTATCCGTATGTGGGTAGTGAGCACTTTCGCTATCATTATGTAATACCCGCACTTGCATCATGTTAGTGTTGCTGTCGTTGGCATTCTGCTGCCAAAATTAACATTATGGGCCCTTAGCCGCAAGGGCCGCAACTACGGAGCGACGACAGGGCGTATCCGTAGGCACAGAACAGCCGTAGGATCTGCGCGTCTAAACTCGAATAATCTACTTTAGCTACATTTTCCTTGCAACGCGACATTCCGTTACCCATTTTTTTTTCATCACGTTGAAGTGGTATACTTCTGTTACATTTATTTGTTGAGCCCCACGTTTTGAAGCCAATTTGCGATGGTAAATTTATAATGTTATTTGTGTATGTGTGCTTACTCCACGTAGTGAAGCCATTTTGTGACGTGATTCATTTGTTAGGTTTGTTAGCTACATCTGGTGTTAGCAATTTGCGGCAGTATTAGTGTTTGTTTAAAAGAATGCTACTGTTATTTTATTTAATTTTGGTTCTCTGTCCTCCGGCTAGCTATGATCTTTTCGGTCGAGCACTTCTCTTTATACAGGTTGTGTAAACGGAAAGGAATCTTTTATCCAAAGATAACACTGATGAAGGAATTTGTTTTACACTTTTATTGTCGAACACATTCACTATCACAATTATACATTGATCTTGACACTCGCCAAACTGAAACTGTTATAATAACTTCATTACTGATCACTCTTAATTTGCGTACTTCAACTTTTTGTATAATTAACTTTATAACACTTGGGATTTTTCATAACTCTGCTACGCGTAACTTCGAATCTATAGCCGACGTGTACTGGACTGAAGGCGACGTGTAACGTACAAATGTTTTCGACGAACTGACGGACTGAAGGCGACGTGTAGCATACAAATATTTTCGGTGAACTGACGGGGTCTATCTCTAACCTAGCCCTTTTTATACTCCTACACCCCGATATGCCTAAAGATTATAACTGAGCTGCAATTTGCTAATAAAACGCGCCAACATTAGCGTCTATTTTAATATACAATGAAAATTATGAATACATATGCTCTAGGTATAATGTTCCAGCAAATTCTAAAGGAAAACGCGCCAACATTACGTAACTTCCTCGTCTCTAATAATGATAAACAGCTCACCCCCTCGCTACATACGTTCACAATATCTTATCTTCTGACAAGATTTCCTCAAAATCTAAGCAGTCGGCAAGAAGGGCCCAATGTTTTCGATAAACCAACAATTCCCACACAATTTAAGAACCCAGGATACTACACAATCAACTCTGCGTATTAAAAAATCCCGATTCCGTAAGTTTCTTAAAATTTCATACCTCCTTCCCGCGTACGGAATAATATCCGGAAACTGCAGCAAGTTATACACGTGATGTTACAGCTGCACAAGTTATATTAATGCAATGTTCATTTTCTCTTTGCGCCTGAGCCAAGAAATATAGGCACAGATGCCAGGTTCATCCACTAAATGAAAGAGGATTCAGTAAGGACACTCCCATAACCTCTTGAGAGAAATGAGAGATGGTGACCCACAATTTGTGTGGCACGGCCTAATGGAAGATTGCACGCATGTACATTAGACGGCTAAAGTCTCGCATCGCGATCGTCTGTTGTTGAACAGCAGGCAATGCAATGAGAAAGAAATGCAGAATTCTTCCTCTATGCACGCAACGTAAGCATAAAGTTTGGAGTTTGCAATCTTTTGCGTTGCGTAGCGTAGCGCATTGCGTGACTCTATGTGAATGCAAAGTCTTGCGCTTATGCTACGTCTGCGCTTACATTTCATTGTGAATGGGGCCCCTACTTATATTCTGATTGGTTCAGTTTTGCTAGCAGAACACTGTTGGTTTGCCTTCCATTGGTCATGTGTTTACACGTGATTATTTACAAAAATCTGAACGTTACTACCGTACTTTTCCATTGACTGTTGAAAGCTCTCAGCGGATTTTTAAGTTATTGTTCGGTTACACAAGGTTATACCTACTGTCTGTCACACTAGGGTCCTTGAGTTTATTGCTGTATTTTGCGCCAATGTTACTAAAATTACAAATACATTTCAGCACAATATCTTACGAGTATTTACAACAAATACATATTATATGATTATGATATATAATTTATATAAATTATTAATTATTTGTTGGCGAACTATTATTTGGTTATATTATAAATAAAAATTATGATAACTTTAGCTCAGAAATACTGTCTCACAATCCCACTCAAAACTCTTCTTAACCTGTAAAATTGTAAAGCCTCCTGTAAGTTATAAGCCTTCTTTGACTCCTTCGAATTTATTTTGGCAATGGATACGATCATCTCCTGTCCCACAGGTCCAAGTTTGATTCCGAAGGGGAGAATGAAAGCTTACAGCTGTCTTGTTCAATCCTTTCGTTCTTTGCTGAAGCAATGGACATAGTAGAAAACCTGCAATTTACAAGAGAATTACAAATATAGCTTTTAGACTGAATTTGAAATATATATATATATATATATATATATATATATATATATATATATATATACTGCTCGTTTGAGTTGAATAAAATAAAAACACTGTAAAAATTTACTGCTGAACTTGATATTGCTACTTCGTTCACTTCACACTGTATTTTCACTAATGCGATTTAGTTCAGTTTCCACTGTCACTTCGCTTATCCTTTGCATAGTGTTGAAATAAATCACCGCAAAGTAGCCTCTCCTTTTTCTCTGCATCCCTGCTAAGGCGTAGAACATAAGACTTCTTTAAACGACTGCAGTATTAGTACTCATTGTACATCGCAACCCCACTCGGAGAATGCACTGAGTAACCAGCACTCTGTCGCATATAGAACAACTCTCTATTTCATTGATTCACTCGCGAGCACACTGGCTTACACGCAAGTGCGAGAGTTTCTGGAGGCTTTGTGGGAGGGGAGAAACAAGCTTCCAGAAGAATCCTTATCTCGGGATAGCACTAGTGGAATTTACGTCAGAGGAGAGCCCTTTTCCTTATCTCTAGCCGGGGTTTAGCTGTTCGAAGGAGGTAATGTTTACTTGTTTTGAGACAAGTGAGGGGTAAAGACATTATAGTGAGAGAGCATTGGCTGGTTTTACTGCACGCGCCACGTGCTGCGCGAGTTTAGCATACTGTGTACCCCTCCTACCGGCTAAAGCTTTGCTTGAGAGATAAGCCACCCTAATTCACTGGCTAAAAGGTCTTTTAATAGACAATACTTTCGAACAAAACGCTGACATGACGTATATAGTACATTTATCTCTGCTGGCAGTCGTAAGGTCTCCTTTTCATGTCTTTCGAGATAGGTATTCTCTTGCAAGATTTCGTCTGCGACTTCATACGTTTTTTTAAACACAGAACATGTTTCTGCAGTGCTCGATACCAAACATTATGGAAGAGTAATTAGGTGCGTTACACATACCATACTGAAGCTCTCTAATACTTCAAGATTCAATTCTCTTTTAATTTCTTTAACTCTCAAATTCATAATACCAAAGAACTGTTTTCTCTACTAGGCTTGATTTGTGGAAGCCGTTTTTATAGTCGATGATTTTTGTTTTTCATTGTACGCTGTTGCTATTTTTTCCATGTACTGTAATGCATTTTTACTTTCCCTACTACATATTATAGGTAGGGGAAGTATTGTATTCCACCCAAAAATTCGATACCAAGATTTCTCCGGAAATATACGTTTTGAGACCCCTGAATCCAAAAAAAGCATTTTTGGAAACATGTCCGTGGGTGTGTCTGCCTGTGAACAGCATAACTTAGAAACGAACAATCAAATAAACACCAAACTTGGTATTTAGGAACAGTATCTTCCAGAGATGCGACACGAAGGTTTTCAAGAAAATCCCCCCACCCCAGATTACCCTTTACATGTAACATTTTTCGAATATTTTAATTTTCTCAGAAATGGCTCTAACGATTTTGATTAAAATATCATATGTTTAAGATACTTTCATGACAAATAAAATGTATATCTTGAATTTTCTGGGAATGTCTCCAAAAGTATTCTTCGTTGTGCGACTTTTGCATAACTGGTAAACCACAAGAGCTAGACAAAATGTTACTACACAAGATGTAGATCATGTTAAAATACACAATTTATGTCATATACATTTTTTTTTGTTGAGTGAACCATTTTCGAAATATTGCTTGTTATTCCCTTAAATTTTCCAATACTTAGAGGTTTTCTCCATTGGGAATTCGTTATTCATTTTTTATGTCCTGTACATACAAAGAGAATGGAATACTCCACATAGCAACCAGCTCTCAAAATATTTAACTATCGCTTAAAGCCTACCATATTCCCCTTGCACCTACAAGAAAAATAACAATAAGGTTAACATCTCGATTAGCATGAAGCATATGGAGAATAAGCGTTTGTAAGAATAGTTTGTACAAGAGTAGAGAAAGTCATGTGGGTGTAAAACATCAGATTTCTTATACAAAGTATTTCCGGCAGGAATCGTCTCGTTTTAGCATATTAGCTTATACAATAATATTTATGCACAAGCACATCACCGTCTATATTTTGTTTAGCAATGCGATTATTCGTGCTAAAAAAAAATAAAAAAAAATAATGAAAGCGCCTCCCGTTGTTATGTCACCGTTAACATTGATGCATGGATATTGTTCATCCGCTAAATACGCACTCGTGCAAAATCTTTAAGAAGTTATGCGCTTGTAATGAGGTATTACAGTGTTTTTCCTTCACACTGTGACCACTGCACGGCTAATCGCGCGCCGGCCGCCGCAGCTCGGAATCCTCCAAAACAGTTATAACATCCCCACATTCGCCTCACGTTCTCATATTTACAGTTACAACTACAATGATAAGCACATTCCTTAACATAAGAGTTGTTGGGAAGGTTGTCCTCTATTTGTATATTTCGGCATCTTCCCAGGAAATTTTCATTCACACTGATGAGTTCAAATTCCAAAGTGGAATCTTTCGCCTTGAGGCAGTACATTTAAGGCTTAAATGATTTCAGTCAAATTATATAATATATAAATTCAATAACAGCCCGCCTTAAAGCAATGTATGTAACAATATATAAAAAGTGTATATTACAGTCATTGTATATGGTTATTATTGTATAGATGTTCAATAATGTTATGTGAATGTATTACGTAATTTAATAATGTAGGAGCTGTGAGGATAACAGGTTCAAAGTTGCTAACAATGAGGTAACAATGAGGTAACTTGAGGTAGTAATGAATAAGAAACTTTAGTAATGTTACTAGTCTTTATTGGAGCAACAATAATGTAAATTTTGAGACAGTTTATAAATAGCCAATCAACAACCAGAAAAAGCTTAAGTTAAATGAAGGTATTCTATTGGACTATTATTCTCCAATCCTAAATTTGGAATATAGCAAAATTTACAAATTCAGAGTTCAGTTGGTTGTAGACAGTGTTTCTAACCGGACGCGAGATGCGGCCTCGAGAAATTTAATACGTATTCAGTGTGAAACGAAAAATAGTTTACGTGTTAAAAAGTGCAGGTAATTAATAAAAAAATCTCACAGCTCTCTATATCAGTGAAGTGTTATTTAAATCGTGTCAAGTATTAATAAAAGGAGTGAAGTAAAATTACAATCTGTGTAAGCCTACATTCTTCAGTCGCACCACTTCCCTGCTAAGATATTCATGTCTCTAAAAAAATATAAATACTAACGCAGCCGAGGCAAACCTAAATATATAATATTTAAAGAAACAGTCAAAATTACAAGGTTAATATTTTTTAAACATTTGAGGCAAAGCCCACCGGAAAGTACATTTGTGGCGAAGGCTATCGGAAACATTTTACCATACGTGCGGTTGCAACTACTTCAATTTCGGCTCCCCAACAGTCGAAATACAATACAACTCTTATAATACAACAACATAATTCAAATTGGCTTTCCAAACTTGCAGCAGAAACTACCTTCTTCAGTCTGATGTTTTCGATTAGTTCATACAATGTATAGCAGTTGGTTACACAAACATTATCAAGTTCCTCCATAGGTAAAAGTTACATACAGTTAAATCAGGGAACCACGAAAGGCATAATTCACTACTATTTATCTTCTATTCAAAACTACCTGAATTAAATATAATGACTCAACAGCTATATGCGCTATAGGAAAGTCTTGTTGAAAAAATCCAGACTGGCAACTAATGTCGATCAGCTGTTCAAAAATTGTGTGAATAAAATGTTCCTATTCCTCTCTGCATTTATTGTTTGTTAAAAAACTATAGGTTATTTTATTGTAAATGCACGTTACACACCGAATTTTGCGAAATACAACGGAATCCCGTGTGTAAATTTCGGTTTCTCTGTACTCCAATATTGTTATTTTGAGAAGAAACATAGTGATATAAATGGAACCATGTTTGCCCAGAGAGGAATATTAAGCGTGGGTCAATTACTCTCTTATTTCGGAACTTGATTACAAAATTTACCATACGCTGATGATAATATGAAAAATAAGCTGTATGTAATAAAGCCCTTTAATTGTAAGAAGTAAAAGCAAACCATAACTCTCCTGAGAAGACGTCAGAAATATGTGGATAAGAACATTTCCAACATCTCTTACATCTCTTGTAATTGTAACCTAAATATGAGAACGTGAGGGGGTTGCGGAGATATTATAACTGTTTTGGCGGGAGTCGGAGCTGCAGCAGCCGGCGCGCGAGAAACCGTTCAGTGGCCACAGTGGGAATGAAAATCGCTGTGTTGTTATTATTATTATTATTATTATTATTATTATATTTTCATGTGGATTATTTAAAACCCTTTAGTAACAAACTGCTCGGCTTTTCTGTTTAAAATCTGCTCCAGTTTCCCCTACATACACTTTCCTTCAGCTGAGTTTACCATATTTTTGTGTACTGCTTCCTTCTGCGCTTGAGAGCGCATTTATTGTATCAGTTGTCAGAATAATAAAGAAAAGGTACTTGAATACACGGTCTTGCAGGCAGTATTCTTCATTAAGGGAGTAAGAAGGAGTTTTAAATTTATTGTTTTAATTGAAAATTAGCTGTTCTCTTAATTGCCTCAAAAGAATATCCATCATGAGGGAAAGGAAAGAATTAATTAAATCAAAGAAAATCTGGAAACATGTAATTAAGACAAACAACTGCAACTCGAAACAAGGATCAAAACTTTCTCAATTAGAATGAGAAAGAGACATTCCTTTCGTCGCCAAATTGTAATTACGGGATTTGAAATATGAATCATGAAGATCGTTATGTACATTACTGAGCCAAACTAAGAAGAAAATAAAAGCTAAGTACTTAGCTTTTTATTTTCTAGCCAGAAATTATTAGTATTGTGCTAATGGTTTTCTAAAGACCTCTACTTGCTATTGTGTTTATTTGAATATAACTTCTTAATGCATGTTCACATTATTACTTACCTACGATAGGTAAAGCAATGCATTCCACTCAAACACTCGTTATCGAGAATTCAAGGAAACTACATACTTTGGGGACACCGAACACGCTAAAAAAAGCAATTTTACAAAACGATCAATGAATCAGTGTGTGTTTAAGTTTGAGAGAGAGACAGAGAGAGAGGCCTGGATTACCAAGCTTGGTAATTAAGTCCAGCATCTTTCAAAGATACAACAGGAAGATTACGAATTTACAAACTAACCTTTAGATAGAAAACATTTTACTTTATTTTTTATGGTCTCATAAATGGCTGCAAAAATTTTATTTAAAGTGTCGTATACTTTAAGTACTGAAGTTAAGAACAAAAAATATAACTTGAATTTTCTGTGATTATCCTGTGAAACCCTTTTCATTCCCATTGAATTTTGTATAATTATTGTGTATATCTGTAACACCGTAAGAGTTAAATAAAACTTATTGCAGAACAAATACACATCTCTTTAAGACACACAATTTAAATAAAATATTTCTTTTTCCGTATTCGTTGTCACTAACGAGTGGAATATCAAAGCCAGCATATAGCGACCCACTATTTAAAGATTTAACTATAGCTTCAGTCTACTGTATTCCCCATGTAACTACAACGAAATGTATAATGAGACTATTTTATGTAAGCCTTTATTTAGATAAATATTATGTTAATAGAAAAATAAGATTCTGTAAGAATAATTTGTAGAACCGATATAAAATAAACTATTAATAGAGAAAGGCATACGAATGCAGTATCCGAATGTCATTACATTAACATAAACCAGTTGCAGATCTCATTATTTGAAACATATTTTGTATCTCTCATTTTTTCTATGACCGTTTTCAGGGGATATATTTTAGATTTTTTGAGAACTTAAAATGCACATGTTGACAACTTTGCACCGCGCGGTAGCCGAACCGTAACTGGGAGCGAGAGGTGATGGCAATCTCCCTTTCCAAACCAGAAGTAGGTCAGCGCGTAAAGAGGTTTCACTTTAGTTGGCGCGTGGTTCACGAGTGTAGATAAACGTTTCGTGTATTCCTGTGCTTACGTTCACAGCAAATCTCTGTTGAAAATGATGATCCCTGGTGGCGAAAGTGTTTTCTTCTGTACATGTATGGGTGTTATGAAAACTGAAAATGTCATTTATTTTAAAGTTAGCTTCGTCTGTTGCCATAATTAATTATGGCATCTGCACCTTGTCCTAGGAACTGATTGACGAAAGCCAGTCTACTGTGTTTTTCAAATGGGATGATGTTTGTCCTTGAGCGCGGCCAGAGCGGCAACCAATCGGAGTTCCGCTGTGTTGTCATATTGCATTCGCCGTAAGCTAAGCATGACGCGTGCTAAGCGAATGTGTTTCTAATACATATAATTTGCGCTAAGACAAAAATTCAAATTTTGCAAAAAGTAACCCACTAGAAGGTAGGGAGTAATTTTCGTAACACAACCGTAAAAACCACATATTTTTAGCTCAAATAGTTTTCATAATACAAACAAATAAACATTCCCATATGTTATAATATAACCACGTAAGCGCTGTAATGGTCACATTATTTGTATGTATGCATTATTGTATACATTATGTATATATATTTGTAATTATACAGAACTACTGACTTGATGGTGATAAAGAATTATGTTGTAAAACCAAGGCGTTTGTTAAAGCTGAAAGAAAGCAAACAGCCCACCAAGCTCACTTGTGTTACTTGTAGAATCTGCAGAACGTGAGCCGTCACATGTTTATGATTGTGTGTTATTTTTAAATCTGGGTTGGAGTTTATTTACCCTACACAGTTAATATCAGTATTCAGTTGTTGTTCAGAGAGCAAGCAGCAAGAGTAAAATAGTGCAATGGCTTATTGTGGTGAATTTAGTGGCGAGTCAAAGAGGCAGGTATTGCGAAGTCAGGCTCGAAGTATTATATTTAGGGTCTACTCGTTTTTTAAAAAATGTAACAATGAGGAACACAGAAATCAACTTGATTTCAAAAATCCTCAACAGCTTACTGCTAAAGCGTGTTGTGTCGGTAAAGCAAGTGTGTCTCGCATTTGCGGAGAGGCAAGAAAATCTGTTCCCAGTGATACTCCAGTGTTTGTATCGCCCAGAAAGCACATTGGACCTCCGAAGAGGATTACAAATTTAACTGACTTTGACAAGGACGTTGTACGCAGAACTGTTTTCGAGTTTTATGACCAAGGTGAATTCCCAACAATACAGAAAATAACTTGTGCCCTTAGAACTAAAATATCATACACTGGTTCAAATTCATCTACTTATAGAATTTTGAGAGGATTAGGGTTCAGGTACAGAAAGACAAATGATGGGCGACAATTTTTAATGGAGAGGAGTGACATTGTTGCGGCAAGAATAAAATTCTTACGCAAAATGCACGAAATTCGCAATTCTTGCGATACGAGACCTATATTTTACTTAGATGAGACATGGGTAAATAAAAACCACACTCAAAATTCAATCTGGCAAGATTCCTCAAAAAAGGGTGGCCTGAAGGTACCTGTTGGAAAAGGCAGTCGACTTATCATTTGTCATGTAGGGTCCGCTAAGACAGGATTTGTACCTGAAAGCAAATGGATTTTTCTGTCCAAAACCACCTCAGATTATCACGAAGAGATGACAGCTGATACGTTTAAAGAATGGTTTTTGAACAGATTCCTAAATTATTTAGAAGAGGGAAGCATAATTATAATGGATAATGCACCATATCATTCGGTTATTGAAAACAAAGTACCGAATACTGCCAGTAGAAAGAACCAAATTGTTGAATGGTTGCAAAAAAAGGGGGTTGAATTTTCGGCAACAGAAACTAAAAATGAGTTACTGCAACGAGTACTTCCATTTAAAAACCAGGGAAAAGTGTATCAGCTGGATCAACTTGCAATGGAAATGGGACACGAGGTAATCCGCCTCCCCCCTTATCACTGCCAGTATAATCCAATTGAGTTAGTATGGGCTCAAATAAAACGAGGGGTTGCAAACAGAAATAACACTTTTAAACTGACTGACGTTGAACGTCTTATTCACGAAGAAATTGACAAGGTAACTCAACAAGACTGGGAAGCCTGCGTGAGACATGCAGAAAAACTACAAGAAGACGACTTTTGGAAAGAAATAGGCCGTGACGATATTTTGGAACCTATCATCATAAATTTGCAAGACTCAGACGATGAAGACAGTGTCAGTGACGAATTGCCTCTTCACGTAACTGATGACAGTGATACGGATGAGCCACTGGCAGTTCCATTGGATTAAAAGCACAGGTAATTCATATCCTATAATTATATAACACTTAAAAAATACGTACGTAGCATGCGAGTATATTCCCAATTATGAATTTAAACACCAGGAGAATTATAAAAGTTTAGATAATTCAGTTTGGGTTGCTTTACGTCGACCATTCTAGCGACAGGCAGATGTGAGAGTGAGAGGGAAATATGAAAAGAGTGGGGGTAACGAGGTGGCAACGCTGTGCACGCAAATGCATCTTATTCGCTGTAGCTCAGAACTCTTCCCATTTGAAACTAATAGTAGGCGCGTAATTCGCTGCTGTGGGACACTACAGTTGATATGATACGGTCACAATAACTGTTCTTTCAGCGTCCTGAAAACATACCAATGGGACACGCTAAGCAAGCGAGTTATTCCCGGACTACTGCTGCTGAGCTGTTCATCTGAAAGATTTAAATTGCTTCCTCTGCGGCGACGGTATTTCAAGTTCACCCTCCTTCGTGCGCTGGCTGCACGCTCCCTGAGATTTACAAGATGTTAGATGAAAAGGCTAGTAAACTATACGTATGATTATCTACTCGGGTTCTTTTATCATTACACATGTGAGTTCCAATGTGTAGTACGATGTTACTCCAACAACGACACTAGTTCTAGTAGAACAGACAGAAACATGTTATGCTTTTCAGTCAGCGACCGCCAAACGCTTGTTGGACGATGAGGGCATTACTTCCATACTGTCAATAGCTACCAAGTTGTGCTTGTCATTTCGCTAAAACATTACATCACCCTTTCGTCATGTTTTTTTTGGATTAAGGGTCGTGTGGAAAACAAAAACGCTGGTCCCTCCATCTCCAAGTTCAAGCATGCTATTTTGGTTACTTCTGGAAGCCCGTTCTCACACTAATCTATATCCACTAGCAACGTTGCCTATGTCTCCGAATATATTACCTTCGGAAAGGAAGTAAAGCCGGCGGACTCGTGTCGTAGATTTACGGCACGTAAAAGAACCTCAAGCCTGACAAAGAGGCCTCTGAGAAAAATTGTCGGTCTTTTACGCCCAGTATAGAATGGGATGCTAAGGACCACAGCAGTTGAAACAGCGGCGAATACCCTGTGAGGCATTTTATCTAATATTTTAAATATCAGAGTTGCCTATTGTGTTGCCTCTACGTGTAACTGTAAGTAAATAAGGTTGGTGGAATATTCTGTATTGTCAAACAGTTCATTTAGAGAAATAAGACAGTTCACTTTCACGCTAAAGGTTATTAATCCATGCAATTAAAATAGATGTGTTTAATTTGGTTTTGTTACTATTCACTTTTATTACTATTGGTTATTTAATTTATGACTTCACTAACTAGGTCAAATATTTAGAACTCGAGCTCCAGATCTTCTAAAAATAAATTCTGCAGCTCTCATTATGTTTTTAAACTGATTCCTGAGATATATAGCAGGATATACACTGGACAGAAACTGGACAGAAAATCAATATAAGCATTCGGAAAGAACTGAAAGTTGAATAATTAAATAGCATAATAAAGACATGTAAATGTCATACTTGGAAGATCAACAAAATATAATTATCTCGCTTTTTAACTTGTTTTCTCTTGTTTTAGGACGCGTTCTAAAAGTGATCTCTGCTTGTTTCAGGAATTAATATAATATTAGTGATATTTTACAAATCCAAGGATGTCTAAAAAACACCATATGCCATATGTGTTAAAAGTGTTTTTATTTTTCTTCTAGGATTGAGACACTTGGCATAAGCCATCGTAAATAAAACCCTACTTTTACCCTTTGTAGTATAATATAGTATTTTTGAACACCTTATCATGTTTTAAAGTACTGTCGCTATGCAATTGTTTCTCGGTATGTCATGGAAAGACTGAAATGTTAAAGCCTCTATATAGCAGCCCACTTTTACTGTGACTGCCGATTCAGTTTCCTCTACCTGTCTTTTCCTACAACGAAATGTGTAATGAAAATATATGTTTGTGCAAAGCTGCATCTCAATTAACATGAAGGCGAAAAAAATAATCTTTCGTAAGTAGAGGGTAGAGAAATTCATACGAGTGAAATAATAGATTTTTAAATGTGTAATCAAATACCTTCAAAAACTAAGTATTCAATTTACGTAGTAGTGAAAACTGAGAAAAAGGTAAACGAAGATTTTTAGGAAAGCTAAATGCCTTTTTGCCACTTTCTGTTTATAATGGCTAATATAGTTCTTTGAAAAAACAAAAAGTCTACTTTTTATAACATCATTTGTAATATCATACATTATTAAATGATCAATTGCGTCACCGTACTGGTTATAAAGTGAATTGCAATTAACAGTCTAATATTTATTTAGCTTTCGTCTATCATATAACACTTTTAAACAAAATTAGGAAGTTAACTTTGAATATTTGTCATCGAGATCGTTATATAGCAGTATGTAATGGGTTTGGGGGGGGGGCTGACCTGTGAGATTCAGTCGTTGTCACTGAATGATCTTGGAATAGGAGTACATAGTATGGAGGGGCCCTCAGAAACCGGGACAGAGCACTTCACGTAGGCCAGAGTGGTCAGTTTGCTTTTAAAATGACCCCTTTAGAGGGAGGCTTGAGGGGGAGTCTCGAAGGGTAACCAAATCCGGACGACGATGTACGCAAGCATGTATGGGTTCCTAACGGTTCCAGATGGAGCACATCCTGACGCCAGGCAGCAACGCTTACTAGCCCCGTGTCCCCTCAGGTACCCAGGGATACACCAGAAAGCGAAGCTCATCAGCAGAACATCCAAAAGCCATGGAGAGACCTTTCTAAACCATACAATGCACCGTTAAACAGATAAAAGTAATAATGGGAACAGGAAATTCATGGTAGAAGAGGAACCACTACAGATTTCGCCTACCGGTCCGGGGAAACCACAAAAAAAACATGGATTGACGAACAAGGGATAATCTGATTACGAGCCTCCCGCGCACCCGTGGAGCCTTCTCATTCGGTGACTGTTGAAAGTTGCTTGCATCTCAAGACATATTTTACAGAAACTGTTTTGTGTTTATTTCTGTATTGTAGGTACGGTAGTCTTAGCCGTTGTGCCTGAAAGTAAGAACAATAATGTGAAATGTATTTATTGCTTAAACAAAAGGACAGACCAAATAGAGTGTGAAGGAGGTTTGATGTGCTCATTTTCAAGTGAAACTCGGACACCATTGAAGGCCAAGGCGACTAAGAAATTTCGCCACTGCTGTATTCAGATTTTAAGGTGGTAGACGAAAGGGAACAACATTAATTTAACTTTCTTTACTACTTACAGTAAACAGACGAAGTGTTTCATTCCGAGATTTCGCCGGAATTACACGTTTTGAGGGGCTCCCCGGATTAAAAATGCATTTTTGGATAAAGGTCTGTCTGCGTTTATGTGATTGTGTGTGTGTGTGTGTGTGTGTGTGTGTGTGTGTGTGTGTGTGTGTGTGTGTGTGTCCTGTCTGTCTGTGAACAGCATGGCTATAAAACGAAAAATCGGTTAAATACCAAAGTTAGCATTTAAGTTCAACATCATCTAAGGAAGCGACACAAAGATTTTCAAAGTTCTCCCACCCTAAAATACCCTTTACGTTCAAACGTTTTCGTTAGTTTTGATTTTATCATAAATGACTAATTATTTTGAATGTAAAATCAAAGAAAGATATGTTCATGACAAATAAAACGTATATATTTAATTTTCTGAGAATAATCTGTGAATTATTCTTCATTTTGAAAGTATAGTTGTAAACTGTAAGAGAGAAAATCTTACTGCTACATCTAATGTAGATCTCGTTAAAAGCAGAATTTATGTCAAATAATTTTTGTTGTGGCGTGATGTATTTCCGAGTTAATTTTGTTATTGGTTAGAATTTTCAGATATTTACACTTTTCCAAGTGGTTTATCGCTATTTGTCTTTTCTCGTGATCATGCAAATAGAATGGAATTTCAAAAACATCATATATCTACACACTTTTTAAAAATATGACAATCGCTTTAGCTTATTGCATTTATTATATTTACCAGAATGTGTGTGAATATGTAACTAGGTTTATCTTGATTAACTAGAGTAGAAAATTTTGTAAGAATATTTTTAGAGAATAGTGAATATTGAAAGTGATGTGAGTATAACTTATAAGACTTTTTTCGATCCTGAGAATCAACAAAAATCACCGTTGCTTACTTCTAAATAAAGTAAAGGCACTGAGTGAGTTTGGCCAGGGCCCTGTTTTACAATAGTTACAATTTTCATATTAACAATTTACAAATATCGAGGAAAATGTTACAAATACAAGCAAAATATTGTTACAGTTTACCAGAAATGAATTAATTTAGGTCACCTCAACATGCACATGGGGGTAGCGCAACTCGCTGGCAGCAAAAGTCCGGAACCTTGGTGTATAGACTTAGGGGAAGGCGTGGGTTCATATTACACTGAAAAACTACATAACACCCATTACCTTTACATACCTGGGATTTATTCACAAAACGTTTGGCGACTCTACATAATGAACAAAGGAAACAGGGTGGAGGGAGATGCCATTAAACCGTAGACCGGCCACACACACGTCTGGCTCCAACGAACACGTCCACTAGAGTGACGCTTCCTTCACCTCCACCAACCATGTCTAGCCAAAACCAGACGGGGTAGACGTCATACAGGATAGTTTCAAACAGATCTTTCCCTTTGGCGTGGTCCCCACCGAAAGGAAAGACAGTTAAGCCGAAATATAACTAAAGAGACAACAATGCTACGTCTGGTAGCAACAATACTGCACAGCAGTGCGTCTGGTAATGACAATAAAATTAATAATACGCCACAATATTACAAATATTTGTACATTCTGGTTCATAATAAAAGTTTGTAAACACTAAAGGATTTAGGAACTTTACAAATCCAGATAAACTTCATCAGCATTTTGTTATATTCCCGTTTCAATGCGTTACCAAACACGCATAACAAAAACCACTAAATATCCATGTTAAAGTCTCCATACTTCCAGCACATTTGGTAAGTAATATGTGTTTCTTGAATCTGAAAGAATGATATAAAGCTATTTGATTGGATTTGAAGATTAAAAATATGTTATATATTGAGAACACGCAATTACAAATTCTCGCATTGTAGTATATTGGCTTTACGGATGACCTGTGATTTGATAGGTCGTTTGCTAAATGTGCTTCATTACGTTATACGTTGCGTTGATTGGTCTAAGCATTAATGCGGGATTTCCACTTTCAATATGATGCCATTTCAGGTCACCAATGGAAATAAAACTGTTATTTTAGGGAAAATGAAGGACGATTGAACTAACAGCTATATCATCATATGTCTGCTATTACAGGTGACCATCCAGTGAAAAGCAACATACCGTACTTTGTTTGCTTTTTTAAAGGTTAAGACTCCACTTCTGTCTGATGCATGGTGAATGTAATGTTCAATATGTTGCAATAAAAATTCCATTAGTAAAGGACTGAAGCTTCTAATTGTATTCACAAACAGATGTGAAGTCATCGTAATATTATTGTGATCCTTAAATGTTTGTCTTCTACCTTCCCTTGTACAAAACACCATCATTATATTGAAGCATGGAACTGCTGCTAAACAGCATTTTATATAATCTTCAGTGAAATTATACTGTGTACTTAGTAAAAAGGTGAGTAGTCTCTTGTACAGACTATTTTTACAAACGCTTATTCTCCATCTACTACATGTTAATCGTGATAAACATTTGCAGAAACTTGTTGCTAATTTTCTTGTAGGTGCAAGGGG
Source organism: Deroplatys truncata (assembly GCA_030765065.1). Taxonomy (NCBI): domain Eukaryota; kingdom Metazoa; phylum Arthropoda; class Insecta; order Mantodea; family Mantidae; genus Deroplatys; species Deroplatys truncata. Next base: position 283,284,540 of record CM060975.1, read on the forward strand.
AATATGATGGGCTTTAAGCGATAGTCGTATCTTTTAAGAGCTGGTTGCTATGTGGAGCATTCCATTCTCTTTTGCGGCAGTAGCTCCTCCTGTCCGATGTTGTTTTGGTTCGTAATGCCCGTAGCTTGCGGCTTACCTTTCTGCAGCCTCCGCGTCGACTCCAGATGTTCGAAGTGGGCTGGTTCTCTGCATTTCTATCCTCGGCTAGCTGAAGTAATTTCTGAAATATGTGAGAGCATGAACTTTTCCTCGGTAAAGTAAACGTAGATCTCGGGTGTGGTAACGGAGAGGAATTAGACGTGCTTCAGTTACAAAAAGACGACACCACTGTTTTCTTTATTTTGTTATTTCTGGTAGTACACAACACTGATTTTGTCTCCGTTAAAACACTGTCCACTGCTGTTGAAACACGGTGCTGATATGACGCGAAGTTTATATACTTAACAGATCTCTTTACTCGTAGCGATTCTTATGTGTGTAGCGAAACCTGTCTTACTTCACTAACTTTTGGCGCGACATCTCTGTGTCCGGCAGCATCCTTCCCTGCCGGTAGTTTTGAAGTAACTCCCCGATTTTTGGTCTTAACAGATCTATTTATAGTCGCGGGCTTCTTGGACTACTTAATTTCCTATTGGTGCATTTTTAGCGACATTCCACGCGTCTCACTATTTCATATCGATTTACTCGTACCTCATTGGTCAATTTTAACATAAATCGCGGCTTTTCCTAATTTTACCGTTAAGCTTGTCGTCTCCCTCACTCCGGTCACGGCGAATTACTGTACAAAAGGACAAAAGCTCTACGCCCTCGCTGTACGAACAATACTTTGCTACTAGACATACATCGTAAAACTCACTTGTTGCCTTCGGAGACACTTTTCCTGCAGCTAAAATATCTCGTCGTGGACAGTATTTTAACATAGCGCTTAAATCATTTACATTAAACAATTTATTACTACTCTAATATTAGTAACCTAAATACAAACATACCATTAAACCACCCTTCTTAAGCTACACAGGCAGTAAATAGAAAAATAGTTGTACATAGCATAATTTAATTTCACTAAAAATAATTACTCAAATTATTAATAATTACATAGCTCGGGCTCGGCCTAGAGTTGCCGTTTCACTTTGCATCTCCAGGACATAAAAAATGAATAACGAATTCCCATTTGAGAAAAAGTATTGGAAAATTCAAACAAATAACAAGGAATATCTCGAAATGGTTCACTCGACAAAAAATACATATGACATAAATCGTGTGTTTTAACGAGATCTACATTTTTGGGTAGAAACATTTAGTACATCTCTTACCAATTATGCAAAAGTCATTCAGAATGAAGAGGACTACTGAGACTTTCCCCAAAATTTCAATATATACATTTCATTTGTCATGAATAAATCTTGAATATATATGATACTTTAATCAAAAGCGTAAGAGCCATTTGTGAGAAAATAAAAATTTTCTAAAAATGTTCCATGTAAAGGGTAGTCTGTGGTAGGGGATTTTCTTGGAAATCTTCGTGTCGTATCCTTGGAAGATACTAAACGCATATGTCAAGATTTTTCGTTTGTGAGTTATGCTGTTTACAGATACACACACGGACCTTTTTCTAAAAATGCTTTTCTTGGATTCAGGGGGCCTCAAAACTTGTATTTCCGGTGAAATCTTGGTATAGAATTTTTGGGTGGAATGCAATACTTCCTCTACTTTATGTATGTAGTACAGAAAGTAAAAATTGTGTACATTTTTATCTGATTTGTTTTTGCCTAAAATATTTTTAAATATAACTTCCCTTACATACATTAAGCGATTTATAAATAAATTGCATACTGTACAAATATACTTTACAAATGTATAAAATTATTATTTGGAAATAAAACATTTGTAGATTCTATAAAATTTGGTTTGTAAAAATTAAGTTTCTTTTTGAAGTTCAGCTTTACAAACTTTCATTGTGAAATATAGTTTTAGAAATTACAAACAAAGTTTACAATTAACTAAGGTTGTAAAATTTGCGAAACATGCCCCAGAGTACAAAAACTATTAACTGTTGAATCAAAAGCATTCCAAATGGTAACTATGAAGCCCCAGAAATTATGCACATATTGCTTCCATCGTTATGTATCAAACGGATTTTCAAGAATCGGACTGTAGGATATCTTCAATCAGAAGAACTTCTGATTCAAATATCTGCTATTTCACTTCATTAAATAAGAACTATTCAAAGCTGTAGCTGTTATTGATTCTCAAATCATTATACTAATGAAGAGGAAGGAATAAAGAAGATGGAACAGAAAAATGCAGGGACCATCTACAGGTATATTAGTGCTTTCTAAGAGTATAAAAATGACTGATATCAGAAAATGACAAGGAGCTTGAAAAGATCAGAGTATACATTTAATAAGTGGTAAAGATCAGGATAACTTCCATAAAGGTTCCAGTAGGGAAAAGTGCACAAACTATACCGCTTACTTATTAAAGTATACAAATTTTCCTGATTAAATTTATGTATTTTTCAGTATTCTATATTTATTTTAAGCATAAAAAGTAAGAATGAGTGAGCCTGGAGTATGGGTTGTGAGTACGGTGTATTGTTTTTAAATTTTTATTTATCGGCATCATCAACTCTGTGGCCATTAGTTATAGATAGCATAAGGAGTACTCCCACGGGAAGAAATATATGTAAGAATTTTTTATTTTGTCAGTACTTTGTTCACTTTACGTTATATGCAACTATGCAAGTTATTTTTTTTCTGGTTTATTAATTACTCATTAAAATACCGAGCGGAATGGATCAGTCGGTAACGTCTGTGGCCCGCATTTGGAAGGTTGTGGGTTCGATTCCTGACCCATGGGTTTTTCGGGGGTTTCCACGGTTTGCCAGGTGAATGCTGGCTTTTGAATTCATCTCCATTCGCATTTCATTTCACCTTTCCCGTGCTTGGTTTATCTCGGGGTTGCAAGTGTCGGCGGGAGGTCTCGGCAGGGGAAAAGGATGCTCTGAGGACACTTTCGTTCCCGGACTGCGAACGGTCCCCGGGTTCCGGGCCTCCCAGGGGATGTGTAAGTCTACGGGGGGGCTGCGCAGGTGCATTAGTCACCATCCAAGGGGATGTGAACGGTATGGACCCTGCCCTTTGCCCGTCGTGCCTCCTGGTCCGACCGTCCTATGTCTCCTCTCGCCTCATTCCTCCCTCCCAGTTCGTAGGTTAAAAATATCTGCGTAAATCGGGGTGCTAAGCCCTTCTGGTCCTATCGTATCCTACTCATTTAAACTAGTATGTTATATTTTAGACGACTTTTATTGCAAAACGTTGCCTGTTCGTAATATGAAAGAAAGGAAACTATATAAATAAACTATATTTTTCTCTATTTTAGATATTATGAAATATTTAGTCTCCAAAGTTTTAACTAATTTAAAAATCCTAGTTTATACTAACAATTTTGACTACCAAGAATTTCGCGATCATGTTCTCGATGGTATAGTTCCCGGGAATTTATCCATCACTAGTCGTAGAGGACTGGTTGTTTATTCACCTTTGACACAACCGCTTTTAAATACCTTGCCTGGTTACAATGTTGTAGAAGTATGAATATATACCGAGTAAGATGGCTCCGCGGTAATGTTTTGGCTCGCATTCGGGAACTCCCGGGTTCGTTTGCTAGGGCCGTCTACTCTGACCATGAGTTTTTCGTGGTTTTCCTTGGTTGGCAAGGCGAATGCGAGGTGGTTTCTCTTCTACCATTAATTTCCATTCTCTATTATTTCTCTTCCCCATTCATGTTTCAGGTGGGCGTAGGGGCTGAGCAGTGTCGGACATATGGCGCAGGTTCTTGCTAATTGGAAAGTTCTTTTCTCCAGTTCCTCAGTGGGAAGCCTACTGTGATCGGGTCATCAAGCTTGGAATCGTTAGAAATTTCTGCGTGTCGGCCATCCTACTTGCGGCCTATAGCCTCCTACAGTTCCTTTTCCCTCAAGGGTTTCTCCTGGATGTGGTAAGCAGTAAAGATCCACGTTGGGTCGAGGTGCAGTGTGTCGCTTGTTCATATTCTAATATATTGTGACTGTCCAGTCTTTCAACTGTCACTTCTGCCACTTCTCACTGTCGCTGTTTCGTTTTTAACTAGTTCACCTTCACAGGGAGTTCACTTCGTTCACACTATCACTTTACTAAGGTGAACTAGTTCAATTCTGTCACTTTACTTACTTCGTGACGCAGCCTCTTCACACCGAACGGTTTATTTCACTCGTAAGTCGAACACAAGACCTCCACAAACCGTCACTCCGCCGTAGCACTCGCTGCATGTCACAAACGCCGTCAGCAACTCGCTCGGAGAATCGTTCTTAATGTTGCACCATAAACGCAGTTGCTAACTCGCTCACTGACTCGACAACTCTCCTCTCTCAATGACGCCTTCAACTAGCAATCAAAACACACCGAATGCCTAAGAGATCGCTCGCTTATATAGGCAGTGGAATCCTCCACAGAAGTTTCTTGAACATTCTAGAACTATTTCTACACACTCTCGGGAGGATGGGGGGAGAAAGCTTCCAGAAAGGTCTAGTATTTTCCGATAGCGCGCCCGGTGTTTATGCTGGCAAGTTATCGTTGTTTACTCTCACCGACCTCACGATAACCTTGGACCATAGCCGCTGCATCACAATATCATATCATATATACCCTTAAAATAAAAAAAATATTTAAAGCCTAAGGAAACCTTTAAAGCATAAAACATTAAAAAGACAAAATGCTCATTCGAAAACAGTTTCAACTTACGTTAAATGGAAACACACTTGCACGTTTGCAGATACATATGCTATTTACTATAATTCACAATAGGAATGGTGTTTTTGACATGGACTAAGACCGCCGTGTATTTAACAGGCACTAAACAAAGGCTTGCTACCAACATTTTGGGAGTATTCTGAAGGTTATTGACTTGCGGTACTGTGGTGGGGATTAAAAGGTCACAGTGTAGTTTTGTATTGTTTTTTCCTCCCCTAAAGCATTATATGTTTGACATATTAACATCATAAATGAAGTGCATGCATGTTAAATTTTATATATATAGCGCATGAAATTTTCTTTATCCTTATTAAATTTTATACATCTAAAAAAGATGCACATAATTTTCCTCCAGTAAAAGTATAGACACTTAAATTATACAATTATTTATAAAGAAAAAAACTATATAGAATTACCGATTCCTAAATATTCGCTGTCGTTCGTTTGAAATGTCTAGTAATTTACATACCTAATACACCTTCGAATGCCGTTCTTTTTGTTTATCCTGAACTAATGCTAAAACATGCAATTTGAAGGCAGGCAAATGCAACTAGTAATTGAGTAATGCAATTCGGTAATAATTCATCAGACTTCAGTATGTACCCATGCAACTATTGCTAAATATTGTGGCGTATTAATAATTTGGGGGTTTCATTGTTATTACCAGACATATTGTTGTTCTACATTGTCATTACCAGACCTGTTGTTGCTTTCGTCTCTCAGTCAGTTTCGGCCGCAGACACCCCTTCCTGCTGTCCACTGATCACCCCAGCCAGAAGGCACTTTTATGTTTACTGGAATGACGTCACTCCTGGCTGGTAGCTTTGCTAGTCACGAGTGTTGGGGATATAGCGTCTGGATTCTGAGAGAAGCGGATCGCGCATGCAAGTCGGTATTTGTATCGGTGGACATCTCCCTTCACCTTTCATATTTAATAGTGTAAGAAACTCAAGCGGTTGGGAAATAAATCTAGGAATATGTATGTGTTATGGATTTTGTACAGTGCAAAACCCACGCCTTCCTCTTAAACCCCACATCACGTTTTGGACCTCCACAGCCAAGTGAGTATACGTCCCCTCAATGTACTTGCTGGGTACTAGAAATGAAGCTATTTTTGTCAATATTTATCGTAATTTTCTGAATAGATATAGATAAATATGACAGTTGATTAAGTCTCATTGTTTTTTGGGGGAAAGATGATACGAAAATCAGACAGAGTAAAGGAAGAAAGAAAGAAAGAAGATACCTCAGATAATTCTTCTATGAGTAATCTATTAGTAAAACTTAGATTGGAAGGTAATTAAAAATTAAGAAAATAAATAGTTTAGCAACAGCCAATGTATGTGATTTTTACTTTTATGTTATGTTTGAAAAGACTTACTTCCTTGCGTTCGTCAGTTTCACTTGTGGCATTTTAGACCACTGAGTCTGTTAACAGAGTCTACCTTATCTAGGTTCGTGTTGACATGAAAAGAGGCACCTCCTCCTTCATTCCTTCACCCCTCCTTCTCTTTGCCGTCGTGTGTTATCGAAAGCGTTCAGAATATCTTGAATCTCCCACCGGAATCCAATTTTCCAAGTTCAGAAAGTTTCTGCGATCTTTCCTACACATCTAAAACTATTTAAACATTTGGCTTTCGACGCTTCGAGGCTTGGGAGGAAAATCTATTGGTCCTTTCGTAAATGTATTGCAAGTGGAAACATTTAGTGCATAGCGTTGGAATCTCTGCTTGATTATTTTAATCGAGCAGAATTGCAGCTGTTACGACTATAGGATTTTATAGTGCTATTTATCAGTATTTCAATGCTATCGCGAAATAACACCTACCTTTATTAGGAGGCAAGGCATTTTAAGTCTACTTCTATTTCTGAAAGTGCTCATCAAGAGACGAGATACTATAAAGAAAAACCTGGTATACTGCAATCATATAATTTTTTGTACTCAATCTTCTACAAACTATTCTTACAACAGCTAATATTTTATCTCATTATCAATCAGGATAAAGATTTATTACAAATTTTCACATTTAATGCAGGTATAAAGGGAATACAATATCTTAAAGCTATATGCGTATTTTTATAAAGTGGATGGCTATATGTTGGCTTTGAAATTCCATGCTCCTTGCATGAAAAAACTAATTGCGACTTACCACTTCAAAAATGTATAAATATAGTCGGCCAAGATATGAATGCGCTTGGAGGAGGGCGCTAATGTTTTTGCTGACACTGCCTAACGTCATCAAGCGGGAGTGAGGGGCAAGGTGGTTGGGGAACGGCATGAGTTTTCTTCCGATGCCCCGCCCACTTATTCATTAACTGTTTAATTCATCTTCCCACCGCACGCATTCATATCGTGGCCGACTAATATTTGAAAATCCAAAGCAATAACAAAGAATATCTCAAAATGGATAACATCACAAAAAAAGGTTATTTTTCACAGAATGTGTGCTTTTACGGGATCTACATTTTTTTGAGTAATGAGACTTTTATCGTTTACTAATTATTCAAAAACCATTTAGAAAAGGATATACACTTTATTTGTCATGCAAATATGTTAAACATATGGCATTTTAATCAAATTCGTTAGTCATTTTTCGGAAAATAAAACAACTTAATATCAAGTTTGGTGTATAACCGACGTTTTGTTTTCGAGCTAATGATGTTCACAGACACGCATACACACACGCGCGCGCTTAGGCGGACCTTTTCTAAAAATACCTACTCTCTATGGATTCAGGAAACCTTAAAAATGTGAAATCTCGGTATCGAATTTATGTTGTCGCGGTCACATCGTGTTATCTTTTGCTGAGCGCCTGTTATTGTTTTACTGTTATTGTCCTCCGGCTAGCTATTATTATTATTCAGTAGAGCATATCTCTTAAACAGGGTGTGTAAACGGAAAGGAGCTGTTACTAAAAGATAACACTTATAAAAGGATTTGCTTTTACACTTTTATTGCCGTCACATATTACTAACTTCACATATTTACTCTTGATACACGCCCGACTGAAACTGTTATATTTTAGAATGTAACTATAATCACTTATTTGCCGCACATTATTAATTCGCGTATTTCACATTTTTTAACTAACTTTACGACGCGAGAGATTCTGTTGGACTGAGCGTTACCCGTCTCTGGCTTTAGCTTTTTATACTCCCTCACCCGATATGCCTAAAGATTATAACCGAGCTACTATTGGTTAATAAAACGCGCCAACATTAGCGTCTATTTTTATATCCAATCAAAATTACGAGCACATATGCTCTAGGGAAGAAATTCCCTCCATTTCTACAGAAAAGCACGCTAATCTGACGTCATTTCCTTGTCTCTTATAATTGATAAACAACTCACCCCCTCGCTCATTGTTACCCGCTCCTATTGTCAGTTTCAGTGAGGCCGTGTAAATTTATTTCCTAACAATGCTTATAATTAACAAATATCTCAAATCAATGTCATACAATAATGCTTATTTACACTACAATCACTCTGGCATTTACATTGTTGTGATATAAAATACTGCCATAATGTAAAAGCAAGCACAGTGTTGCTAGCGCGAACTTTTAGTCTTCAGTTGGAGCTGAGGGCTTTAGCAGTAGAAATGGAAGTGTAACAACAGTGTTGAAAGGGGTTAACAGAGTGGGCGCCATAAATGGGAATGCGAACCTAAAATAATTTTGGTGAATGTTGTAGCAAAGCGCAGGAAATACGTGATTCTGCTTAGGCATTAGATTTACTTTTTTTCCGCACCTTGGCGTGGTGGGCTGGTGCGTGGTATTTCGGTTCCCTCCAGAAACCGCCTGAGTACGAACCTACTATGTACGAGGCTATGTATTTTTCAGCCCGTCCTCTTGGACTCCACTCAGTATTGTGAGACTATGAGAAACAGATGTTTTGTAAGTGCAGTAAACCAGCATTTCCATTGGGGGGGAAAGTGTTGCTGACCACATCCTCTCCCCATATATGATGTATGATACCTCACCTCTGTCATGCACATATGTGGGTGAAGTCAGCAAATGAGTTGGTCAGCTATGGCTTAAAAAGTTGTTCTGTTTTAATTAAAATATTTTGCGCCTATACCTTGTGCCTCCCTTTCTCTCATTCGTAAGTTCAGCGTCATTTGGTCACGAGAATCTAATTAGATGATGAATAAAAGTGAAATGAATTGACAAATGAGCACGGCAACGGATTCGAACCCAGTTGAGGTGCAATAACCTGTGTTATTATTTATTTTTAGGAATTTTGTTTTCCACTGCCAACGTAAGACAACGATTTGTTGTCAATCATCTCCGCAGCAGAGCTACGGATTCTTCTATAAGTCCTAAACTTGTATAGTGACTAACTAAAAGTCACTGTAAAGAGATTCTCCAACTTGACTGGAGCGAAAGAAAAGAGTTTGTATTGTTATAAGAATATCGCTTCTGACTAAACCTGAAGGTGTTTTGTTACGTTATTGCACCACGCTTTGGGCCTCAATTTGAAGTAGTTTGTATTAAAGCAGTTGTATTATATTTCAACTGTTGGGGAGCCGAACTTGTAGTTGCAACCGCATTTATGGTAAACAGTTTCCGGTAGCCTTCGCCTCAAATTGAGGCAAAATTTTGTATCACAACACTGTGAATGCCAGAGTGATTGTAGTGTAAATTAGCATTATTGTATGACAATGATTTGAGATGTTTGTTAACTATAAGCATTGTTAGGCAATAAGTTTACACGGCCTCGCTGAAACTGGCAATAGGAGCGGATAACAATGAAGCGAGGGGGTGAGTTGTTTATCAATTAGAAGAGACAAACAAATGACGTCAGAGTAGCGTGCCTTTCTTTAGAAATGGAGGGAATATCTTCCCTAGAACATATGTGTTCGTAATTTTGATTGGATAAAAAAATAGACGCTAATGTTGGCGCGCTTTAGTAACCAATAGCAGCTCGATTATAATGTTTAGGCATATCGGGGTGAGGGAGTATAAATTATGAAGCCAAATGCAAGTATCGCGCAGTTCAACAGAATCATTCACGAGTTACTCGTCGCGCAGTTCAAGAGAATCATTCACGAGTTACACTTGCGCAGTTCAACAGAATCATTCACGAGATACACGTCGCGCAGTTCTACAGAATCATTCACAAGGTAAACGTCGCGCAGTTCTAAGAAATTTCTTTCGCGAGTTACACATCAGACAGTTCTAAGGAAGCATTCACGAAGTACACGTTACGCAATTCTACAGAATCTCTTGCGTCGTAAAGTTAGTTACAAAATGTGAAATACGCGAATTAATAGTCCGCGGCAAATAAGTGGTTGTAGTTACATTCGAAAATATAACAGTTTCAGTCAGGCGTGTATCAAAAGTAAGTATGTGAAGTTAATAAAGTGTGACGGCAATAAAAGTGTAAAAACAAATTCTTTTATCAGTGTTACCTTTTAGTAACAACTCCTTTCCGTTTACACAACCTGTTCAAGAGATATTTGCTCGACTGAGTAATGATAGCTAGCCAGAGGACAAAGAACCCAAAATTCAAAATAGTAAAACAATAACAGGCGCTCAGCAAATAAGATAACATGAACAGTTACCGCGACAAAATGTACTTTCAGGTGGCCTTTGCCCCAAGTTAAAAAAAGATATTAACTTTGTAATTTGGCTGTTTCTTTAAATATTTATTTATGTTTGCCTCGGCTGCGTCACTATTTTTGTAAGAGACATGGATGTATTAGCAGGGTTGTGGTGCAACAAGAATGTAGGCTTACACAGATTATAATTTTACTTCACTCCTTTTATTAATACTTGATACGATTTAAATAACACTTCACTGATATAGAGAGCTGTGAGATTCCTTTTGTTAATTAATTACACTTTTATAACACGTAAACTTACTTTTTCGTCTCACACGAATACATATTAAATTTCTTGAGGACACTTAGTAACCCTGTCTGCGGGCAACTGAACTCTAAATTTGTAAAATTTTCTCCTTTTCAGTTTATGATTGGCTAATCCTACTCCAATAGAATACCTTCCTTTAACTAAAGCTTTTTTCTGGTTGTTGATTGGCTATTTTATTAACTTTCACTAAAATTACATTATTGTTACTCCAAGAATCACAAGTAGTACTGTTAAACTTTCTTATTCATTATTCAATCAAGGTTACCTCATTGTTACCTCATTGTTAGCAACTTTAAACTTATTATTCTCACAGCTCCTACATTATTAAATTACGTAATATATTTACATAACATTATTAAACATGTATACAATAATATAAGCATATGTAATGACTGTTACTACATTTTACAAATTATTAATACACATTGCTTCAAGGCGGGCTGTTATTGAATTTACATATTATATAATTAGACTGAAATCATTTAAGTGTTAAAAATACTGCCTCAAACCATAAAAATGCAATAGCTTTTTAGTGATTAATGGTTGATAGCTAACATCTTCGTCGTGATTGATCCGCAGTTATATTTGTTGAATAATCTTCCCTATGAAGTAGTCTCAATCACGTAAGAAAAATCAACTTAAATTTCTACTTGTCTATCTGAAATGAAAATGCTGTTTTAAGCAGCACTATCTTTACAATCTATTGAACCAAATCTTTCACAAAAGAAGAGCAGTTAAACAAATTTTACAAGAACTAAGTTCTAAAGCATATAATATACGTTCAAGTACTGTTACTGTAATTTTATATCAAAACAACAGGATAAAATGTACTATTATGTATATGCAGTACAATTTTTATATATCTGGTATATGTATATACACAGGGTTATTCAAAAAGAAGGAACAAACTTTAAATATGTATTTCTAATAAACGACAATTAGATGGCGACACCTGGGGTGCATCATTGAAAAGACAAAGGTTTAAAGTTTTATTTTGTGTGTTCAAAATGAGCACCATTTGTTATGTGAGGACGACCAGCGTTTTTCCGTTTGCACACGCAACCATCTTCTACGAATTTATTGTATCAGTTGTACATTTTTTATGACGAGGCGGCTCGTTGTTGAACGTACAACGAAATGCACGCTGCAATGAAAACAATGGATTAATTTTTTGCATAATGCAGCATACAAAACGACTTTTCCTGTGGCGTCGCCTTTTTCTTATAAATAAATACAGCGCCGCTGTAGGCACTGAATGGAACTAATAGGTAGGGCTTTAAATTTTTAACTTTCCTCTATTGTCGTTCACTAAAAATGAATATTTAAAATCTGTTCCTACCTGTTTGGTTTAGAAATCAATGCAAAGTGATTTTCCGACCTCTGTAGAGTTTAAATAACCGATGACACCGACTTACCTCTGTTATTTAACCTGTAATAAACATATTAAAGGATGATTTTAGTGATTCACTGTTGTGCTTGGGGGATTGCTAACAACTTTTCAGCATGCCTACTCTAGAGGGCAATTCCACGATGGAATAGGATCAACTGTCACACCTTAACTTCGTAGGGTGTAGGAGGTAGGACGTCTTCATCGGAGGAGAACATCTCGTCACTGGGGCCAGCTTGATTTATTGCGGCTACACCCCCAGGAGACAGGGATGAGGTGAAGGAGGTCGCAGGTCCGCTAGCAGACAGGTCCACAGAAACGCGCAGAACTCCCTAATATTTCCGACTTGAACCCCGCGCACCAGTAGAGCGAAGAATCCCGAGAGAGGGCGACGAAGCGATCCTAACACAATGCGTAAGCAACTACGCCATCTGCCCGACACCACCAGCACCGTAGGACTTGAAGGAGGTATGAAATGAGGGGTATGGAGAAAGGAGAAATCGTGGTAGAATACACCACCCTGGCGTTCGCCTAGGCTATCAGGGAAAATCACAAATGATCCTATGGTCAGAGTGGACGGTCACCGAGAATCGAACCCGGAACGTCCTGAATGCGGGCCACAAACGCTGCCACCTTAGCCATCGTACTCGGTCTTAACTTCGTCTGTCCTTAAACAAAGTCTGTTGAACTTTTTAAGACTGACCCCCAAGGTCGAAAGACACTGTTCAATGAAGCAGGGCAAGACCTTGCATTTCCGGCACACTGGTTTCTGATGAAATTAACAAGGTGATTGAATTACTAGGTCTTGTGAGTAAGTCTACCTCAGTAGTTTATTGCTGTATTCTACTTCCGTATTATCCATAAAAATATCCTCACTTTCAAGACAACAATTTACGTAATTTCTACTCGGTTATAGTTAACAGACACTCCAGAAGATATTAGTCTCCACTTAAAAAAATCTGATGTGTTACACTCACATGACTTTCTCTACTCTTGTACAAACTATATTTACAAACGCTTATTCTCCATCTACTTCATGTTAATCGAGATAAACATTTGCAGACTCTATCGTATTGCTAATTTTCTTGTAAATGTAAGGGGAATATATATTTACAAGGGCAATATAGAAATACAGTATCCTTTAAGCACAGATCTATCTCTTAATAGCTGGTTGCTAGGTGCAGCACCATTCCCTTTGCCACAGATTAATACTCTTTGCATATCCAAGACAAAAAAATGAATAACGAATTCCCATTTGAGAAAATAAGTATTGAAAATTTTAAGCGAACAACAAAGAAATACTCGAAAATCATTCACTCAACAAAAAAAAATGTATATGACATAAATTGTGTATTTTAACGCGATCTACATGTTTTGTGTAGTAAAATTTTGTCCATGTCTTATGGTTTACCAGTTATGCAAAAGTCGTTCACAATGAAGAATACTTTTGGAAACATTCTCGGAAAATTGGAGATATGCATTTTATATGCCATGGAAATATCTTAAACATATGATATTTTAATCAAAATCATTAGAGCCATTTTTGAGAAAATTAAAATTTTGGAAAAATGTTACATGTAAAGGGTAAACTGGGGTGGGGGGATTTTCTTTAAAACCTTCGTGTCGCATCTCTGGAAGATACTGAACCTAAATAACAAGTTTGGTGTTTATCCGACTGTTCGGTTCTGAGTTATGCTGTTCACAGACAGACACACAGACAGACAGACAGACACACACGGACATGTTTCCAAAAATGTTTTTTTGTGGATTCAAGGGGCTTCAAAACATGTATTTCCGGTGAAATCTCGGTATCGAATTTTTGGGTGGAATACAGTGCTTCCCTACTTACCATACGTAGTAGAGAAGGTAAAAGGTGCTAGCAGCAACGGAGGAAAAGAAATCATTTTTAATATGTAGAAAGAGGAAACGAAAATATTTTACTTATTTTGGCGTTTCTCAAGGTTTTTAACTTTATTAGTTATTTAATTACTTTCTCTGCTACCTACATATATCAGAATTAGGATCAGAATTCAACGCGGAGGGGCACTTAGGACGTCGCCCTACATAGATATTTTGTACCTATGAAATGAGAGGAGACAGAGAGCGGTCGGACCAGGGGACACTACAGTCAGAGGACAGGGTCCCTACCATTTACAGATTTAAGCTCCACATATGGGCACTGGTGCAGCCAGCTCCATTTCCCCTATAAGCCTACATATACCCTGGAGACTACTTCGTTTCGTGCGAATGATTTATCCGATACTTTATCACTGTTTCTGCTGTCTCAATGTATCATACTCGGAGTCAGCAATGATGAGAGAGGACACCAAGTCAATAAGAATATAATTTTTATCCTTTAAGATGTGATGGATAGAACACGGATAGGAAAAAAACAACGCTGAGCAAGGAAACAGAAAATAAATTTGTCTTATTTTCTTTTAGATTTGAAATTAATAATGTAGGATACAATGAAGCAATATGAGAACAAGTTCCCGGGAGTATTGTGAGGGGGATGTGATTACTTGGAGTGGAGTGGTGGGGAAGAACTTCCTTCCTTCAACCCTAGGGACGGTTTCTTTGGGACCGAGGCAGTTTATTAATTTCCTCTATAAATCAGAAGATGATTCAAGGTAGAGTCAAGTGTACCACTACTGCTTTCTCCTTTCCTTTATCCTCATCCTCTTCATCCTCTTTCTCCCTGCCATAAACACAGAAGGGAGCAAAAATTAAATTGCAACGTTTTCAAGAGATGTTTCAACAATTTTTACCTAAGATATTTTTTCTCCCATTCTTTTATTCTCCAGTTAACAAACTTGATGAAATATAAACCACTCACAGATAAATTATCGCGCACTGCAAATGTATAATAAAGCGATTTTCGAATTGTGTTCCCTTGGAGAGCAGTTTATGACTTTTAAGGGCGTAATTGGATTTCTTTCAGCTAGAGAAGTTGGAGAGAAGTGTAATAATTAGGTCAACGCTGCTCTTACAGGAAAAAAACGGCGCTGCATCTGTGCGACCAGCAATGAAAACGTGAAGTTCAGTGCAAAGCATTTTTAGTTCTTCTACTTCTTATATAATGATATTATTAAGAGCACTGACAACAACCATGAGACTGGGTTCCACAAAATAATTTTGGGACATTAATTGTATTTAAAGCGCACTGTATGCAGGTATTCACGCAGAAAATAGTAAACGTTTCTACAATTTTCACAGTTTTTAAATTTTGATGTTATTAAAACAGTCTCTTAAGATTTACAGATTCCATAAACCATTGAGTTGTGCAAAATTTCGCAATAGAAATGGGTTTCAAGTAGTGTTTTATATCAGCTTACTCTAATGGATACCGTCACATGTAGGAATCTATGGAAATGAGATTGCTGATGGCCAGTAGGCCAAAAAAGGAACATATACAAATTTATCAACAACCTGTCCCACCAGAGACACTTAAGAGGTTCACTTAAAGAAAAAGTATGTAAATCTATCAGATTTAATAAACAAATCAATAGGGAAAAGATAGAAAATATACAAGATAGATGGGAATTGCTAGGTAATAAACCAAGAAAAGGAGTTTTGGCCTTCTTAAGGTTGACAACTGGCCTGGCTGAATATTTGAATAAGATAGGTACACTTCAATCAGATGGATGCCTCATCTGCAATACCGGTGACACAAAGAACTCAAGCTACCTTGTCTAGATCTATACTCTCAAAGTCAAGGTAGCATTTGCAAAGTATTGGGACGCCAGAAATGTTATATATGAGACGTTTTTACTTTCTCTACTACGTATAGTATTGCATTCCACGTAAAAATTCGATACCGAGATTTCACCGGAAATATATGTTTTGAGACACCCTGAATCCAAAAAAAGCATTTTTGGAAACATGTCCGTGTGTGTGTGTGTGTGTGTGTGAAGAGCATATCTCAGAAACGAACAGTCGGATAAACACCAAACTTGATACTTAGGTTCAGTATCTTCCAGAGATGCGACACGAAGATTTTCAAGAAAATCAAGAAGATATTTTCATGAAAAATTAAATGTATATCTCGAAATTTCTGGGAATGTCTCCAAAAGTATTCTTCATTGAGAACGACTTTTGCATAACTCACAAACCATAAGAGATAGACAAAATTTTACTACACCAAAAATTTAGATCGCGTTAAAATACACAGTTTATGTCATATACATTTTTTGTTCTTGAGTGAACCATTTTCGAGATATTGCTTGTTATTCCCTTAAATTTTCCAATACTTATACTTTTTCTCAAATTCGATATTCTTTTTTTTTTTTTTGTCCTCTTATGCACAGAAAATGGAATACTCCACATAGCAACCAGCTCTTAAAATATTTGACTGTAGCTTAACGCCTACCAATTCCCCTTGCATCTACAAGAAAATTAGCAATAATATCAACATCTCGATATCTCGATTAACATGAAGCATATGGAGAATAAGCGTAAGTATCGTTTTAATATTTTACCGCTGCAGCGCTGCAGTCACGATTTTGAGCATGCGCGATCACTTGGTCCATTTATTAGGAAACCAAACGCAGCTATGAGCGATCGTCACTTTGTGTTTTCTGTTGTTAGAGCGTTTCGAACAATTGAACAACCCGCCGTCAGATTAATGATTCATTTTTTGAATGCGAGAAAAGTTACGCCAGCAAACATTCATTGCCAATTGTGTGAGGTTTATAGGGAAACAATAATGATTGACAATGCCCGGCCACACGCACAGCCAAACTCAAGGTCAGATTGCATCATTTGATTGAAACAATTCGACTACCCTCCCTACAGTCCAGCTTTGGCAGCAAGCGATTTTCATCTGTTTTTTCACCTGAAGGAACTGCTTGGTAGAAAACATTTCAACGACGATGATGTTGTGAAACAAGAAATTGCAGACTTCATTTTCATCACAGATGGCATCATTCTTTGACGAAGGCATATAAAACTGGCTTCCGTTACGACAAATGCCTGTGTGGAGAGGTAGTGTAAAGTGTAAGGTAATGAATGATGATAAATTATTTGAAAAATAATGTTCTTTTATTTTTAAAAAATATTACTTACTTTAATAACACGCCTGGTAGCAGCATCTGTATTATGTTATTAATTAATTTATTTTATTCTTATGGCTTTTGAATTTTGAAATATACCAGATATGTAAAGGATTAAATTGCAATAAAACCATTTGTTACAAGATATCACATTACTCAGGTATTTGCAACGAATTACTGAAGCTGTTTCCTTCTTGCACAAACTAAAAACTAATATTTCCTTTAAGCTTAAGTTACAGTTTAAAATTTCGATATTTTGCTCAAGAATGCTATTATTTTAATAAGAATCCTATTTTTAAATGTAGTGCTCTGACACTACATTAATTATAGCGGTTGCAAATGCAATTTTACGCATAACAGGGTAACAATTCCGTGCAGACAAGCAAAAGATATAATTGTTTTTATAAGTGATAAGTTAAAAAAAAACTTTTGTGACTTTGAGAAGTAATTCTAAAATTTACTTGATACAGTTTTCAAATGTAACAGAAGCTGCGTCCAATTGCGCTTTAAATGTGAAAATTTAAACATACACAAGTGAATATTTCGGAAATGGTTAATGCTATGAAAAATTGCATAATAATTGTACAGTTTAACTGCTGTAAGTGTACAATTTAACTGTTGTATAAGCTTTGGTCTTCATTTTATAGTAAATACAGATAGAACCAAGAAAACTTAAGACAGAAAATATAAGATTAATTGATTGTGCAAATATCCAGGCAAGTTCGGTTTTAATTTAAACCGTTATAGCTAATTTTTGAGAACATAAAATCGCTTCAATGTAAAGAGTTATTTATTGATGAGGAAATATCCCGAAACTTTTGTGTTATGTGTATCCTTAAAAGATGTTAAGCTCATTCAAATTTTATACATATCCCACTTTTCGCATTTGAGTTATTTAAGAGATCTTGAAAAGTGCATTTCCGGTTAAAAATGATACACGTTTGGAGCTATAGCAGTACTTATGATAGATAATGTAAAATAAATTGTGTAAGGGATCCTAAGTACGAAATAGCTCAAAACTGTTTGATATGTCCTTGTTTTGTCTTTATTTATATGTACACTGATATAAAATGAAAGGAAAACAATTCGAATGCACCAGCTTTGTTTGTAAAAACAATATGATATGTCATATTCAAATGACTTTCTCTATTGTGGCAGTGGTATAGCTGAAGGTTATTGGGAGGTCGGCGCCAACAGTCGGAGATAAACAAAAATAAGACACGCTCTCGCCCGCCATAAATGCCAGAAGCGTTATCGACAGAATACTAGAATCTTCTGAAGTTTCTTTCCCACCGCCTCCAAAACATGTGTCCAGATATTTCTAGAATGTTCTGTGGAACATTCTATTCTCACCGAGTGAGTAAGAGAGTTGGTGAGCGCGTTTCTGCTTATACATCAGGTGCAGTTCTCCGAGTGAGTTTGCGACGACTGCTGTGGCGTGCAACGAGTGTTACTGCGAGCGAGAGATTGTAGAAGTCCTATGTTCGACTCTCTAGAGAGTAAATTTTCTGAAGAAGAGACTACGTCATGAAGAAAGTGAAGAGACAGGGAAATTGAACTAGTCTACATTATTGAAGTGAACAGTGCGAACTAATTAAAGTCTCAGTGAAAGCTGAACCGGATCAAAACAGTGTCAGTGAGAACTGAGAGAAGTAACATTTGAAAACCTGGGCAAAGTTACACTCCATTTAAACCACGACAAATTGGCGTATATACGTTATATGTTATATTTAATATTCATTTAAAAAGTGATTTTTCTATCCTCGTTATGTTACGATACCATATATTTTTACTTAGGAATTTATGATTTCAAATTAAGCAAGATGTGCTTAGTTACCACATGCGAAAACAGTATTCTAATGTTTGTTCATGGTAACAAGCTCTTCGATGGCTAGCAAAAATTTGATATGTTACATTCACAAGAATGTCTCTATCTTCAACCATTTATATAGCCTATTATTACGTAAACGTATTTCTCTATGTACGTCATTGTAATCTAGATAAACATTTTCAGCACTAGGTACATTCTACATTTAGTTATTTACCAAGGGAATAGTGATAGTGATGGACGCTGCATACTTAAAATTCCATACTGCTTCCTTGACACAGCGAGAAATAAAATAAATAAATAAATAAACGAAATCAGAATATACTAACGTGGCAGCTAGGTTACTACACCAGGACATCATTCAAACCTTAGACTTATTCTCATAACACATATACATTTATATTACATGAAATGCTTTTAGATAAAATAACTACAAGCTACACAAAGTCTTTAAATAATAAATAAAAATAGAAATAAAAGAAATAAAAAGCGTAGAAATTGTTAGATTGGAGTAAAGGGCGTAAATAAGACTGAACTACAATTTTAAATTCTATGTTTATTTATACTTGCTGGAAGCCACTGAGAAACAACTGAATATCAACAGGACTTTTAAAGAATGACAAAGTCCTGAACCATTAATAACGGATATTTCGGAAATTTATATGCTACAAAAATTTATTTGAAATAACTTGTTTTAAAGATATTGCATTTATTTTTTGTGCCGTACGTTCTCGTCTATCATTTGTTTACCAATTATACTAGATTATTTAAAATTTCTTCCGAATAAAAACGACTTCACGGTTTATTCCTAGAAAATTAAATAATACATTTTATTTATCATGTAAACTACTTTAATATATAGTATTTTAATCAAAATTGTTAGAACCACTTTTAAAATTACAAAAAAGCTGAAAAAAGTGTCCATGTGAAGGGTAGTTTGAGGTTGGGGGTTTCCTTGAAAATGTTTGTGTGCCGTCTTTGAAAGATACTGAACTTAATACTAAGTTTGGTATTTATCCGATTTTTCGTTTTGTAATTATGGTTTCACAGACAGACACAAACACACACACAATAAGGACGATTTCTAACTTTTTTTTATTTCGGAGGTCTCAAAATATGTATTTCCGTTAAAATCTTGATATCAAATTTTTGGGTGGAATGCATAGCTTCACTAGAGTGAATATCGCAAACTGTGAAGCACGTTCCTTAGATGACCACCAGGAATGAATATTTCATCATGGAATATTTAAAAAAATCTTATGTAATATATTCATATGACTTTCTCTACCCTGTACGGTTGTATGCTATATTCTTACTAAATATGTTAACTATTGTCACGAACGTGACTGAGGAGATACGCATGGTAATTATTATTTTATATTAATTGGCATTATTTTATTATATTACCTAGAACATGATGATGCTGGGCTTCAGTTCCCAGCTTTAGGCCTTGAAGAGACCAGTTAGGTCTTTAACAAATCCAGTCCTGAAGGGACTTAACATTCGGACTTGACAATGACTGAAGGCTCAACCCACCTAACATATATAATGATATGGTCTTTAAGTATTACATAAAATATTGTGAGTTCCGCTAATGGGATCTTACTTGGAGAGTTGTCAGGTATCTTGTTGCAGGTCTTCAGCACGGACTGCTGACGAGTTCAAAATAAGAAAGACCCCCCAAGAAGGGTCTGCAGCACCTTATAAAGAAAATCACTGCCTAGGGGGGTCTCGACAATCATGCCATGAGCATTTACAAGTATGGTGTGCCGCCGCCCTGAAAGTGCGTGGGCTCAGGATTTCCTAAGGATCATGTGACCATCGGGTGATGTGCAAAAGGCACGTATTCCTAAGGAAATGATGGCATGGTGAAATCCCTTTGAAATGTCGAGGGAAGTGGCAGACCACGGTTTCCTGTTAAAAGTTAGCTTCAACTACAATCCCAAGTCAAGAAAGTTTATTAACTAAAATCTGATGTGTTACACTCACATGACTTTCTCTACTCTTGTACAATCTATTTATACAAACGCCTATTCTCCATATGCTTCATGTTAATCGAGATATCGAGATGTCAATCTTATTGGTAATTTTCTTGTAGATGCAAGGGGAATATGGTAGGTTATAAGCGATAGTCAAATATTTTAACGTTGGTTGCTATGTGGCGCATTTCATTCTCTTTGCATGTCCAGGACATAAAAAAAATGAATAACGAATTTGAGAAAAACTATAAGTATTGAAAAATTTAAGGAAATAACAAGCAATATATCGAAAACGGTTTTCACTCAACAAAAGAAATGTATATGACATAAGTTGTGTATTTTAACGCGATCTACATTTTTTGTGTAGTAAAATTCTGTCTATCTCTTACGGTTTACCAGTTATGCAAAAGTCGTTCACAATGAAGAATACTTTTGGAGACATTCCCAGAAAATTCGAGATATACATTTCATTTCTCATGACATTATCTTAAACATATGATATTTTCATCAAAATCGTTAAAGCCATTTTTGAGAAAATTAAAATTTTCGAAAAATGTTCCATGTAAAGGGTAGTCTGGGGTGGGGGGATTTTCTTGAAAACCTTCGTGTCGCATCTCTGGAAGATACTGAACCTAAATACCAAGTTTGGTGTTTATCCGACTGTTCGTTTTTGAGTTATGCTGTTCACAGACACACACACACACAGACACACACACGGACATGTTTCCAAAAATGCTTTTTTTTGGATTCAGTGGGTCTCAAAACATGTATTTCCGGTGAAATCTCGGTATCGAATTTTTGGGTGGAATGCAATACTTCCCCTACTTACTATACGTAGTAGAGAAAGTAATAAAAATGAACAAATGTGTTAAAATGTAAGAGTTTGCCCAATATAGTAAAGTATCAAATCTGTGACAAATTATCGTGCTGCCTGCAGCTGTATACGTGACACTATTCTTAATAAAGCTAATTTTTCTTCTACTACATTTTAATCCAAATAATCATTTGCAATAATAGCTACATTACACATTTCGTTGAAATTACAAAGAGAGCAGCGTTAGTCAAATGTCTTAAGATCTGGACGTTATATGCTTGCCTTAAAATTCCATACTGTTTACTTGCAATCGCTAGAAACAACTGAAAATCGATGGGACTTTAAAAGAATGACAAGTATTGAACAAATCGAACACTGTAATAACGGATATCTCAGAAACTGCTTATGCCACAAAACTTATTTCAAGTATACTGTGTATTTTAAAGAGACATACATTTGTTCTATGGTATGTTTTCGTCTATCATTTAATGTTTACCAGTTATAGAAGATTATATAAAATTCCATCCGAATGTAAAGGACTTCCTAGGATATTCCCCGAAAATTTAATATATACATTTCATTTGCTATGTAAATATCTTTAACTTGTGCTATTTTTTAAAAACAGATAAGAGATAAAAATCTGATGTATTATACTCACATGACTTTCTCTACTCTTGTACAAACTATTTTTACAAACGCTTATTCTCCATCTACTTCATGTTAATCGAGATAAACATTTGCAGACTCTATCTTATTGCCAATTTTCTTGTAGATGTAAGGGGAATATATATTTACAAGGGCAATATAGAAATACAGTAGCCTTTAAGCTTATACATATCTCTTAATAGCTGGTTGCTAGGTGCAGCACCATTCTCTTTGCCACAGATTAATACTCTTTGCATATCCAAGACAAAGAAATGAATAACGAATTCCCATTTGAGAAAATAAGTATTGAAAAATTTAAGGAAATAACAAGCAATATCTCCAAAATGGTTCACTCAACAAAAAAAATATATATATGACATAAATTGTGAATTTAACGCGATTTACATTTCTTGTGTAGTAAAATTTTGTCTATCTCTTATGGTTTACCAGTTATGCAAAAGTCGTTCACAATGAAGAATACTTTTGGAAACATTCCCAGAAAATTCAAGATATACATTTTACTTGCCATGAAAATATCTTAAACATATGATATTTTAATCAAAATCGTTAGAACCATTTTTGAGAAAACAAAAATTTTCGAAAAATGTTCCATGTAAAGGATAATCTGCGGTGGGAGGATTTTCTTGAAAACCTGCGTGTCGCATCTATGGAAGATACTGAACCTAAATACCAAGTTTGGTTTTTATCCGACTGTTCGTTTCTGAGTTATGATGTTCACAGCCACACAGACACACACATTCATACATACGGACTTGTTTCCAAAAATGCTTTTTTTTGGATTTAGGGTGTCTCAAAACATGTATTTCCGGTGAAATCTCGGTATCGAATTTTTGGGTGGAATACAATACTTCCCCTTCTTACTATACGTAGTAGAGAAAGTAAAAACGAGAGTTTAGCGATAAGAAAAGGGGAAGTGAATGTAACACATGGTATTTCTTTGAGATAAGATTTACGAAAATATGTAAAGTTATTAAATATGCACATTTAAGGTGTGTTGGGTTAGATAACTTTAGGATTATGTAAATTCATACTGTGTAAACCAGAAAAATGCGAAGCTTTATGGATACAAAAATCTAACGGGTTGCATTCACGTGACCTTTCTACTGACTCTTCTGCAAACTATTGTTACAAATCCTCCTATTTACTTCTTGTTAATCCAGATGAAAATCCAGTACACATTTTATACATTGGTTGTCGGTATAAGAAGGATATCATAGGCTAAAGCATATTTAGATTTTTAAAAAACGGATCCCTATGTGATGGCTTTCACATGCAGTGCTGTTTGCATGACGATAAAAAATAATTGCGACTTGTCACTTAAGTAAGGTATGCCGTGGTATGTCGATTCTGTCCCCACGTTAGGGCGACAATTTGCGGTGGTATTTTACGATACAGGATTTGTAGGAATGGTCCCGGGTTCGGTACTAGCTCAGGGTTCTTGCATGGATCTTGGATCTCGGGTTAGTGGTGAATACGACTGTTTTGTTTTCCTGCTCGTTTATTTACCGTCACCGTTTTAACATTTGATTCCTGCTATTTCTTCGACACACCTATTCGCCGAAACGTTTCTGGCAACCATCTCTAAGGAACTACCACGACCAAGTGTGTATTCTAAACTTTTTTTACACATTTTTCTAACAAATATCCCCCAAAAAGCTACAACGTCCAAGTGTGTATTCTAAAATCTCCTGTTTCTCTATTTAAAACGTTCTATATCTCCCCATTCCACTATCACCTGATTTCTAGCTTCTTCCATTGGAGGCCTTAGGCTATCTGGCTTTTGGCAAACACTGACCCTTTTCTACATGTCTGCGTTCCAGCAACCTAACGGGGCACTTAAGAATAGAGGGAAAAACCACCCGCTGATGGCCTTGTCTCTCTCAACCCTCATTTCCACTTACAGTAACATGCGCTTTCCAGTTTTATTTAACACTATCCTTACTGTTATTGATATTTATTCTCCCTATGATCTTAATTTTATTTTACTACTCAAAACATACTGCCTCAGGTATAATGATTACTTTTTAAAATTCAAGCCAATAACAATAAATATCTGGGAAGTGATTAGCGCCGTAAAGAATTTATTTGGCATAAAGTGTGTGCTTTAACGAGATCTACCTTTTCATTCTGGTAACATTTTGTATATCTCTTGCGGTTTACCAATTATATAGGTACAAGTCATCCGTAATAAAGAGGACCTCGCAGGATATTCGCATTAAATTCAAGATACCCATTTTATTTGTCATACAAATACCTTAACCATGTGATATTTTAAACAAAATAGTTAAGGGATTTTTTAAAAAATCTAAAAGAATGTTAAATTTTAAGGATAGTTTGAAGTAAGGGAATTTTCTTGAAAATCTTCACGTCTCATCCTTGAAGATGCTGAAACTTTTAATAATACACACATACACACACAAACATACGAATTTTATCGAAATACCCTTTTGGATTCAGAGGATCTCAAAACATGTACTTCCAGTGAAACCTCGATGTTGAATTTTTGGGTGGAATGCAATACTTTCATTACTTACAGATACAGGTAAGTAAAACGTAAAGGTAAAAATACGAACGGAGGGGCCCTTGGAACTGGGATATAGCTCCTCATGCAGGCCAGTCGGCCCCTTGTGCTCTCCCTGTGACCTCTGGGAGGGAGGGATGAGGGGATATACCCGGAGAGTAACGACACAAGCACGGACGGGATCCCTAATGTTTCCAGATTTAACGCATCCGACCCCGCCCAAAAGCCAGCGAACCTCCGGTGGTCCCCCCTCCGGGATGGAGTCCCCTCGGAGGGAGACCCAACTGAGCAGTCCCCGTAGTGAGGCCAGGGAAGAAACCTCTACAGAACGCACAGCAACCGTCCAGCCGCAACCCGCCGAACGCCGTCACCTGGTCTAAATGCCTGAAAAGATGACAAGGAGGATGATGTGTACAGGAAAATGAGAGGGAGGAGAGTCGTGGTAGATGATGAACCACCCCAGCCTTCGCCTGTCGAAATGACGAAAAACCCATGAAACAGAGTGGGGTCCCCGGGACTCGACCCCGAGACCTCCCGAGTGTGCCTCCCACTTGGTGTATAGGTAAGTACTAGGGGAAGTAGAAATGAACATTACGTGTACATACTCTACGAATCTGTGTGAAGTAGAAATGAGTGGAGAAGTAAGTTTTTGTCACACTTTATATTTTACACGGTTGAAGGAGTATGTTCAGGATATTAGTTGACCGTATTTATAAATCTCGAGGAGGAATCAAACGCTAGCATGTTCTCCTTTCGTATAGCAGAGTGGCAGGGTTGAAAAGTGTGTTTCAATATTGACAAAGAAGTGTTCTACTGTGCTTCGCGAAGCGCAAGATGGGGAGAGGGTGGGAAATTGTAATTACAGCCCCGGGGTGGCGTAGTGTACAGCAGAAACCGGGTCAACTTAAGTGTTTAAATTCAACCGCTCAAATACACTTCACCGCAAGGAAGGAGATTAAGGCAGAACTCGCAACAGAAGTTTTCTATCTGCACTGGTCAGTAGAGAGAGAGGATGAACAAACAGAATAAGGTGGCTCCGATAAAAAACACGAAAAAAGCACTAGCACTGAAGTGGGCGTAGAGACGGCGAGAATAGCTGGGCAATTGGCCCCTTACTCAAATATTGACACTGGGGTGTAACGCCGCTGACCAGCTCGTGTTTGGAATTGATGATTGCGACTTGATACAAACCTGACATGTCCCGAGACATTCTGGTTCTCCGCGTTTCTGCCACTTCCTTCTTTTCTTCTTAAAGGATTCTAGTGTGTAAGTAAAGTAAGAAGACTCCTGAACGAGAATGGTAGATTCTTGTCTTCAGCAATAGCGACTGTTCAGATTCTACAGTATCAAAGTTAATCCCAAGTATCTGATTGTAAATATGATGCGGTGATACTTCCTGAATTAACATCCCATTGCCTAATTGAGCTGACCGGACCGAAAATAAAGCTGCAGAATTCGACGTTTGTTCAGTCAGAACAAAGCAAGCGTGACCAGTGCCAAAAGTGAGCCTGGAGTCATTAGCATTAGTCCTTATCTGGGGGCCATCCATTCACTATTGTTTGAGAATGATTAACGAAAGGATTTAGTAAAGTAATGAGTCAGCTGAGACCAAATTTGCTGCCAATTTATAATTAATTTTATATTATGGATTTTTTCTCAAGTTTATTTTGGTGTATATATATGCACGAGGGTCGTCGTCCAATAAATAAGCTTCCCTAATTTATAAAAGAAAAATTACACTCAATCGATCATGTTGAATTAATTTTATTAATATTGTACAATCCGTCTCTTACTTTTCTACATAATCAGCATGTTTTTCCAAGAATTTTGGGGGCGTGACACAAGTTTTTTCAAGCCAGTGTTGTACCAGGTCGGGCCCTGGGCTCGCAACCAGCTGTTCACTGATTTGACTTCACCATTGGTGTTAAAAGTGCTAACCTTTGAGTTGGAGGAACATGTGAGAATCACTTGTGGCAAGCTCCGGCGAATACGGAGGATACGAGAAAACTTCCAAGTTGAATCTCGATCCAGGCGAAGCTCAAAAGATTCAACTGGGAAGTTTTCTCGCATTTTCCATATTCACCAGATCTTTTCCAAAGTGATTTTCACATATTCCCCTTATTCAGAGGTCATCATGGAGGTAAGCATTTTACACCGTGACGAAGACCAATCAGAAATGAACAACTGGTTACGAGCACAGGACCCGACTTCTGGTTCACTTCTGATTCATCACTTGGGAAAAGATCTGGTGAATATTCTGTGTAAGGAGCGTCAACATTATACGATGAACAGTGGCAAAACGTTGTGTGAAATGACGAATCACGGTACACAATGTAGCGATTTGATGGCAGGGTGTGGGTACGGCGAATACCCGGTGAACGTCATCTGTCAGCATGTGTAGTGCCAACAGTGAAATTTGGAGGTGGTGGTGTTATGGTGTGTTCGTGTTTTTCCTGGAGGGGGCTTGCACCCCTTGTTGTTTTGCGTGGCACGATCACAGCGCAGACCTACATTGATATTTTAAACACCTTCTTGCTTCCCACTGTTGAAGAGCGAATGCATCTTTCAACACGATCGAGCACCTGTTCATCCTGCACGGACCGTGGCTGAGTGGTTACACGACAATAACATCCTTGTAATGGACTGGCCTGCACAGAGTTCTGGCTTGAATCCTATAGAACACCTTTGGAATGTTTTGGAACGCCGACTTTGTGCCCGGCTTCACCGACCTACATCGATACCTCTCTTCAGTTCCGCACTCCGTGAAGAATGGTCTGCCATTCCCCCAAGAAACCTTTCAGCACCTGTTTGAAAGTATGCCTGCGAGAATGAACGCTATCATCAAGGCTAAGGGTGGGCCAACACCATATTGACTTCCAGCATTACCGATGGAGGGCGCCACGAACTTGTACGTCATTTTCAAGCCAGGTGTTCGGATACTTTTGATCATGTAGTGTACTTGCAATGTGGTTGGCGCAGATGAATCACATCGCTCTGAGAGAAAAAGTTATAATTATAGGTCGAGAAGGAATATTCCGCGGAAAGTGTAAAGAGCTAAAATAAGTGCCGAAGTATATTTCGGCTTTTGTTGTAACCGTGTAAGATGCTTAGGGACATCGCACGTATCTAATTAAGAAGTATTGCGTAGTACGAGTTAAATGCGTAATTTGTTGTTGTGACAGACTGTATCGCGCAACATAGAAGCTCAGTGAGCCAAGTTAGTGCAATGCAACCAGGAGTATATTTAACCGTGGAGGCTGTAAATTATGTCAAATACATTTCAGCTTCATAATCTATTTGTGTCTTATCAATTTACCAAGTTCCCCACCCACACCAAGGTCTCCGTTAGCACTTAACATTGTGTAAGCAAATATCCTTGCTTCTCCGCTGAGACACTTCTAGCCAGGGCAAATTTTTCAAAGTTCTAATGAAAATGACGGCGTAAAGTAGAAGAAGAAGCCACATTGAGAAAAGGGGATAAACAAACAGGTACGGCAGAAAATTATTTCATCCATCACCTTCCCTTCACCTATCTGTCATCGATTTGATTATCTGTGTGACGATCGCGAGCTTCGAACACACAACCCCAGTACACGAGTCAAACAGCCACTCACCCTCTACTGTGTGGTCTACAATGTGAGTTAATGAAGTTGCGGCCTCACAACATACGTAGTAAATCGTACGCAAGCGATTAATATGAAATAACAACGAAATATAATAATGATAATAAGAGATAATTTTAATGTTAATAATGCTATCTGATAATTATAATTGCAGCAGTTTAAATATATGTATTATAATTCTTATATACAACTTCATTTAATATTTTATGTAAGAACTGTAACTGGAAAAGAGGGAAGGATTAACATTTTGGTAGATGGATAGTAATTAGTGGCTCAGGCCGGGGTCAGCTATTGGCGAATTCCAAGTGAGGGTTCTTCATAGCTTAATTAAGAAGGCAAATTCCAAGCAGAAACAGATAAATTAGAATGTCTGAGAATAAGCCAGCCTTTGCGCATTGGCAGTGGGGGAAAGAATAATACGTCAGTATTATAGAGAATGTGTTCAACCGGGAGACGGAACGTGATTGATATTAAAAGGCGTGTGTTAACGTGCCTATTCATTGAACATTCAGGATTCAGAACTACTTCCACACCTCTCGCGTATTCCACTCGCTTGACTCGTTGCGATGTAATCCGATGGGAGTGCCCATAGATCATGTGGTAAGCGACATTAATTATGTGAGAGTAACGTCCGCAACGCAGCAACAGCATCATGCCGTTGCAGCAAGTAACAGGTTTCCCTTGAATAACGCGACTGGCAGTCCGCACGGCACTAGTATACGAATCGCTTTGTACAATAGTGAATGACGGCGCGCCGTTTTTCTCCAAAATAATTT
The DNA here is from genome assembly GCA_030765065.1 of Deroplatys truncata. NCBI lineage: Eukaryota > Metazoa > Arthropoda > Insecta > Mantodea > Mantidae > Deroplatys > Deroplatys truncata. The sequence continues at coordinate 283,313,846 of CM060975.1, forward strand.
AACCGTGCGAAACAATATGAATATGTCACGCGTATCTTTTATGAAAGGTGTTTTAACTTATGCCCCTCTGCATCTATATAAACCTAGGATCTGTTAAACACTGAAGGAATTTCTGCAGCCCAATACCGTAAGCACGCTGTCTTGTAATGCGTCGACTTGTTACATAAACTATGTTTAAGTATTCCCTACAGCATCACATGATTTAGATCTTACATATGAGAGCGATTTGACAAGTCAATGATTCTGTCATAAAAACCGTAATACTTCCATAGACTGACTTGCTATACGTACAGTTACAATTACACCTATTCTGTAACATATGTCAAGTTTAACAGCTTGTTAAAGGCGTTTTCCAGTTGCTACTCTCTATTTGGTATTCTGTAGCACGTAACAGCAATATCTTATTGAGAGAAAGACAATTATGTTTAACGATACCAAGAACCGAGACCATGTTGCTAGCGCTAGCTGTACTACTACTACTGTTGACTGTTGTAGCGGGAAAACGTTGGTCTTTTTGGTTGATGCCCTCTGCTGTAGTGTTCTCGTCTCCGGTACCTCTGCTCACCGGCTGATGATTTCTCCACTCCTAATAAACTACCTATCTAACTAATTTCACTGGTCTCAGGGTTTCCGTAGGTGAGGCAAATTAAAATACACTGCATTTCCCTTAAAATATGGTTTATTGTAAATAAAATACGTATGGGTGGCTAGCTTTTCCCATCTGTAACAATTCACAGCATAATAATAAATTAGGAGCCTAATCTAACTGCACACGCTTCCCCACCCATGTGTACACACGTGCGTCCGTCGTCCACAGAGTATCACTGAGTGTGGAAGAGATTCTATAAGAGAGTGAAAAACTGGAGCCTGCTACCCCAATTTATATCCAAACCTAGTGACGCTCACCTTCGCGCCCTAAAATGTAACGACATTTCCAATTGGGCCTCAGACCGCATTACCTTATGTATGAAAATATTCTGCTCCAAAACTTTTCGCACACGCGTCCCAGTGACGCGTTCGGAATCAAATTCAATACCTCTGTCTCTCTGCTTTCTCTATCCATATTTTTCATTTGCTCCTTATTCCTTCAGTGCCTTGCTCATTAGCTTGGTGAAAGGAGGTGTACTTCTACCTAGAATTACTTTTACCTGGAATTAGCTAGCTCGCAAGTACCTTACTTATCTAAGCTACAATCTGCTTTGTACATTTCTTGGCTGCTAAATATTCTAACATCTTTGTTGGTGAATTATATTATTATGTATAATCCTTGTTTGATATTGGTTTATATATAATGTGTGTGTGCGTGTGGTAAATCCCCTTTCAACTTTTTAGTGCTGCTTGAGCTTTAAGAGTAAGGACAATCTTCTTAATTAAAAAGTTGAAGAATATCCTGCGTAAAATAGCCATGCCTTCTGAACATACCTAACTGGAACATCAGCATGAAACGGTAGGTGAGGCAGTTATTTACTTATATTTTATTTATAAGACAGCTTCGGTTTCGTCTACTTTTTTCTGGGATAAAAACTTTCTTTTTTACTTTCTCTACTACGTATAGTAATCAGGGGAAGTATTGCATTCTACCCAAAAATCCGATACCGAGATATCACCGTCAATACACAATTTGAGCCCCCTGAATCCAAATAAAGCATTTCTGAAAACATGTCCATGTGTGTGTCTGTGAACAGCATTACTCAAAAACAAAACGTCGGATAAGTACCAAGCTTAGTGTTTAGGTTTAGTATGTTCTAAAGATGCGACACGACGTTTTTCAACAAAATCCCCCCACCCTAAAATACCCCATAATATTTCGAACTGTTTAATGTTCTCAAAAATGGCTCCAATGATTTTTTATTAAAGTACTATATATGAAAGACATTTACATGGAAAATAAGATGTATGTCTTGAATTTTTTGGGAATACCCTAGAAAGTCCTCTTCATTCGGAGGGAATTTTGTATAATCTTTTATAACTTGTAAACGTTAAGCGGTAGACAAAAACTACTACACCAAAAATGCACATCTCTATAAAAACACAATTTACTTAAAATACATTTTTTGTGGCCGTTTCTGAGATATGCGTTATTAATTGTTCGAATTGTTCAATATCATTAAAATCGTCCCATAGATTTTCAGTTGCTTTTCGAGATTGCATGGAAAAAGTATGGAATCTTAAGACTAGCATATAGCGTCCGGTTTTTAAACATTTGACTATCGATGTTCTTTTTGTATCTATAATGGAATGTATAATGTAACTATTTTTGCATAGATTAATTTGGATTAAAACGAAATAGACAGTAAAATAAGCTTTATTAAGAATAGTTTGTATACCACCAATAAAGATAGAGGTTAGAGAAAGTTATGTGAATGTATCACATCAGATATTTTTTGTCAAAGCTGACTCAGTCTGTTTAAACTTTTCTGACAACCTATAAATTCTGGATATTTTTAGGAACGATGACACCAGGAATTTCTATATAACTTCAAGCTGGTAATCCACATATGATACCGTTGGGGCAATACTTAACACAATAAACACACGCTGTTCTGCATCATACTTCATGATAGCTACACACAGTAACCGTTAACCACACACAGCTTCATTACTCACCATGAAAAACAGTGTTAGACTGAACTGCAAATTCCATTACTCTCCGTACGTGCGTGAGCTAGGGTGCCGCAAAGTAACGTCATTCAACAGATACCTGTTGTACTAATCAAAGCCGGCGGTCGCCTTTCTCTTTATTCAAGATAAACCCAATATTGTCGCCACGCCCATAAGATTAACATGCGCCATATTTTTTGTTTCCGGACCTATTATCCTTTAGAGCTCTGGTCACTGGAGCTTTCCTCCAATGAAATTCGTTCCTTATCTAATATATGCACGGCATTACAGTTGAAAGTCACATTTAAACACCTTTTATCTCGTTGTTATTTATAACCACTTCTTTTCCTTATCCGGAAGACAGAATGACACATGATAACCGAACAGTCCGTTCAACAGACAGGACGTTAACGTAATGAGCGCGCCTATACTCAACCAAAATATTACGAAAAGTCAGACTGAACAAACCAGTCAAAGTAAGCAGGTCTTTTGCCACTAGTAACTTATATTTTACCTAGTAATTTCATCTCTTCTAAGTAATTTGTTTTAGTGTTAAATTGTTGTAGTAACTAGAAGCAGTTATGCCTTTATCAACTGCAAAAGTCATTAAACGTCAGGCTGCAAAAAATGATTAATTATTTTAAGATGATTTTGCATTTTGTTTTACATAATATACTCAGTTTTTAAAAAATCTTTATACTTTTGTGTTTGCTCTTTAAGCAATTTAATAATATAATTGTAATAATTACAAATAAACATAATTTTTATCTTTATAAACACCAATTAAATGAAAAATCTGTTTTATGTAATGTTTTTATCTTTAGATAGTGCTTGTGTCTTCTATTATACTGTCAAGATGGTCATTGAAACTGTAACCTGTATCACTCTTAGAGTTAAACATAAATTTAAAGTTAATCTATTACGAACAAAGTAGAGATAAATTTTTGATTTAGTGCATTTACAACTCGTCCAACAGTAGCCTAAGTACTAGTATTTAAATTTTTACCTGATTTTGGTGGCAACTAGCAGAAGAAGCGCGGCTTTTAAATCAAATTAGTTCTGTATACAAGATGTAAATAAATACATACATGTTCAACGCTCTGTGTAAGATACATGGATACAATGTGTACATATTGTATGAACAAACCAAGACTACAAACATTTTGTCTGAGTGCTAGGATATCTCAAATATGAAACAGGACGTAGACATTAAGGATCACAAAACATAGGAAAGAAAACTTAAATACTGTAAGAAGATAGATAAATTTTTAGTCAACTGCTGAAGGTGCTCAAAACGGCTGCCGCCAATTTCGATACATTTTGTGCACCTGCTGGTTATATAATGTTGTTCATTGGTGTACGGCATATCTGCGGACGTCCAAAGTGGTGTTTGTTAGGGGTAAGCTGCCTGTTTGACTTAAACGTCTCGCCTATCTTGGAAGCACTGTGTAGGTCGGATGAGGCCTGTTGAAGTAACGTTGTTGACAGAGCATGCAGCCTCTTGCATTCCTTCGGGCTTCCCCGTAGATGCAGGTACACTCTGCATCTATGCGCAAGGTCACCATTTTCATTCCGACTTGACAATAGCCACATAAACTAATACTATAATGTGCGAAATTACTTTATAACCGCTACCGATCGCTGTAGCTGAAGCACAACTGTACATCAAGTAACAGCTGATGCAGTACTATTGAGAAAAATCTCTTAATGTTATGTCTACTGTTCGTCAGGGAGTCAATAGTTTGTGTATCTACATTCCACATACCGTTTCGGAGGCTGTAGCGCGTAAACAAAGAGTTACAGGAATGGGTTTATAGACAAAATAACATCACACAGTGCATATCTATCTACTTTCGAGCCTTGTGAAATCTGGTTTACACCCTTGTAGTTAAAACCGCAGCTGGAGGTGCAGTTTTAATACGAAGAGAATCCAGAATAGCAGTGACCTCTAAGCACGTCTATCGGGACGGCCAAGTTTTGTTGACGTAATGCAGAGGCCGAATGAGATTGCAAAGTTCCCTTTTGCGCAGAACGGCACTAAAGTTTAGCTCTTGGTCATCTCCGCTCGAATATTGCCAGAACCAACATCCAGTGAAGATAACAGCCTAAGTTGCTGCTCTGCAGGGACTTACCAACTTATGTTAACACTGCGGAAAAGCTAACATTTCACCATCACGGGAACAGCCGGAAGGAACAATAGCCGGTAATCGAACTATGCAACTGCAGCTCTGAGGACAGACCTTCCAGGGAAACTAATGTGATTGAAAGATTTGGTCACGGTAAACTGCATGTTCCATAATCGAAATTCTATACCTAATATTGTATATATCACAGTACATATTAGTGCTTTTTCAAAGTAAACAATCTGATATGTTGCACTCACGTGACTTTCTCTACTCACTCTAGCATAAACATTTGTAAAAAAAATAACTTATTCTAAAAACATTTTTTGGAAACATGTACGTCTGTGTGTTTGTGAACAGCATAACTCAGAAACGAACAGTCGGATAAACACCAAACTTGGTATTTAGGTTCAGTATCTTCCAGAGATGCGACACGAAGGTTTTCAAGAAAATCCCCCTATCCCAGATTACCCTTTACAATGAACATTTCTCGAAAATTTTAATTTTCTCAGAAATGGCTCCGACGAGTTTGATTAAAATATCATATATTTAAGATACTTTCATGACAAACAAAATGTATATCTTGAATTTTCTGGGAATGTCTCCAAAAGTATTCATTGTGAACGACTTTTGCATAACTGGTAAACCATAAGAGATACAGATGTCATATGCATTGGATTTGTTGAGTGAACCATTTTCGAGATATTGCTTGTTATTCCCTTATATTTTCCAATACTTATACTTTTTCCCAAATGGAAATTCGTTATTCATTTTTTTGTCCTGGTAATGCAAAGAGAATGGAATACTGCACATAGCAACCAGCTCCTTAAATATTTGACTATCGCTTAAAGCCTATCAGTTCCCCTTGCATCCACAAGAAAATTAGCAATAAGATTAACATCTCGATATCTCGAATAACATGAAGCATGGAGAATAAGCGTTTGCAAAAATAGTTTGTACAAGAGTAGAGAAAGTCATGTGAGTGGAACACATCAGATTTTTTACTACTTGTTAATCGAGACAAACCATCATTACACATTTACATATTTCGTTGTTGGATAAGAAGAATACAGCAGGCTAAAGCGATGTCAGGTTTATCGCTGTCTGACGGCTTTGGAATTCCATGCTTTTTGTATGACGACAGAAAAGAAATACAGGGACTTAGCACTTGATAAAAAAAGCTGATGTAATACATTCACATGACTTTTCTAGCCTCTATAACCCAAATAAACCATTGAAGAAATAACTAAATTACATACTTCGTTATAGATACAAGGAGAACAGCGATGGGTCTAAATGAATGACAAATATTGAAGATTTCGAATCTTTAATAACGGATATATCAGAAACGGCTAATGCTACAAGAAACTTATTTCAAGTAAACTGTGTGATTTAAAGATATCTACATTTCTTGTGTGGTACGTTTTCGTCTGTCGCTTAACATTTACCAGTTGTACAGGCTTATGAAAAATTCCTTCCAAATGGACAGTATTTCAAAGGCTATTTCCAGAAAATTCAAGATATATATTTTATGTTTAATCTAAATATGTTTGATATATGGTATTTTAATCAAAGCCGTTTACAGCCATTTTGTTAGAAAATAAAAAAGAATTCGAAAAATGTTATATGTAAAGGATATTTGGTGTGAGGGAATTTTCTTGAAAATCTTCATGTAACATACTTGGAAGACATTGAACTCAAATACCGTTTGTTATTTTTCTGACTTTTCGTTTTTGAGTTATACTGTTAGACGCAACAAACACACACGGACATGTTTCCAAAAGTGCTTTATTTGGATTCATGGAGCCTCAAAACATGTATTTCTTGTGACATCACAGTATCGAATTTTTGGGTGGAATAACAATACTTTTTGTACCTACGTGTACGTGGTAGAGAAAGTAATATATAGAGCATTTGAATATCCAAACCAATAGCAAACGAATATGTTGAAAATGGTTTGACTTTAAAATCTATATTTTTTTGTGAAATAACTGTGTCAATATTTTATGGTTAAGCTGTTATACAAAATTAGTTCCCAAATGGAAAGATCTTCAAATACTGTTTGCAGAAACTTCAATATATGCATTTGGTATTCATCCAAATATATTATTTTAAGGAAAATTTTCATTACCTTTTGATAACTAAAAAATAAGTACAGAAATGGTCCATATAAGGAGTAGTTTGGAATTGGGGGATTTTCTTGAGAATCTTTGAGTCGCCTTGTTGGAAAATACTGAACTTAAATACCAAAGTTGGTATTAATCCGACTTTTCGTTTAGAGTTATGCTGTTCACAGACACAGGCACACACACAAACGGATAATTTTCTGTGGTTTTTAGGGGGTGTTCAGGGAACCTCGTAACGTATACTTTCGGTGAAATCTCTATAACTCATTTTTGAATGGAACACAATACTTCCTCAATTTACTTAGGTAAACCAGGGAAGTGGTGTCGCGGTAACGCATGCGACTCGTATTCGGGAGTTCCCGGGTTCCTTCCCCGGCGACCGCCCACTCTAAACCATAATTTTTCGTGGTTTTCCCGTGTCAGGGAGAATGCTGATGTGGTTTCGTCTCTACCACGATTGTCTTTCCTCATTTCCCTTTCATTCTGTTTACTTCTCACATTTCAGATGAGGTTCAAGGTTTTGTAGTGTATGCGGTGTTGGGCAGATGACGCGGATACATGCTCAATGGAAATACTCCCCATCGACACCCCAGAGTTGGTGAGTTGTTTGTCAACCTCTCTCGTGAGACGGTTAGGGACATCCGCGCGTCTCTGTGGCCTGTCTGTCTACGGCCTGTAGCCTCCTATGGATTCCTCACCTCATCCCTTCCTCCTGGGGGTGGTAGTGCGAGTTGTACCCCTCCTTGAATAATAACTTATACCTATACCTAGCGGCAGAGAAAATAAAAGTTCTATGTAATAATTGTAACTATAAATTTCATTTGCTGAATGTTCCTGTAATAATTGTAATAACCAAAGAGAAAAAAATTTTCATCGACTGCTAAAGCGTCACAATGAGAATTAAAGCAAATATGACGCAAACACAAAGTATGTACTTTCAGGTTTAGTTATTTGTGCTGCAAAACCTTTCAGGTGATTTCAGAGATCTGAATATTGTCGCTATGTAGTTTATATATGCAGTGAATATTATGATAGGTACATAAACCGAGCGGGATCTTTCAGGCGGCAACTTCTGTGGCCCGCATAGGGCGCTCCCGGTGCTGTCCAAACTGACCGAAGGTTTTTGCGCGGTTTTCCTCGATACTGAGTTGGATAGTTTGAAACACAAACTTTCATATCACCTCTTTCATCACCTCTTTTCATCTTCCTTTACCGAGCGGGATAGTTCAGGCGGTTAAATCTATGACCCGCATTCGGGAGGTCCTGGCGTCCGCACACTCTGCCCATGGGTTTCTTCGGGGGTTTTCCCGAGTCGTCATGAGAATGCTGGAGTGGTGTCTTTTATCCCCTGAATGTCCTGTCCCTCCATTTCGTTCCAGTCTTCATTTCATTCCTCTTTCATCTCGTTGGTCTCTTTCAGGGTCAGAAGTGTCGCCGATGGTGTTTCGGTGCAGCGTGGCAAGGAAAGGATACTCTTTTTGATTCTCTCCTTCCTTCGGCTTTTTGCTGGCTGCCGGGGAATCCGAACGCCCTTGAGGGGCATTGGAACCCCTTTGTGTGAGGTGGTGTCCCCGGTCTGCCAGACCGTGAACCGGGGTGTATCTATCTGGAAACCTAGGGACCCTGTCATTGCTGTACCGTCACTCCTGGTTCCGGCCGTCCGGGTCTCCTTTTGCCTCATCCTTCCTCCCGGGGACACCTTTTCATGGGGCATAGGTGCAATATCCACTCTGGATCGGAGCAGAGTTCCCCCGTAGTCGATCCAATCCTCTTCCTCCTTTACCCATCCTGGATATGATATGATCCAGAGTTTGTTTGCTCCTCGACAGGATCTCGACCCAAGGCAGTGGCTTGTAAGTCCTGCAAAGAGGAGGGTAGTAAGTTAAAGAAGAACAAGATAGTTACATACTCTTTTTGTGGACACATTATCTATTCTGAGCTATTTAGTCACTTTTAACTTTCACCTGATATTTTATTCTACTAAACTTAAGCATTATAATATTCATTAGGACACTCCACTGTCCTAAATGAAATGCATACAAAGTAGAGTGTGCAGGAAGAGATGAGAATGGTTATTTTCCGAAAGGCACCGTGTTTCCATATCGTGTGCGGATCACAGCAAAGACGTGCATCTTATCAGCAGGGTGAGTCAATGCGCTGATTATTATGCATATTATGTTTGTCTTGCATTGTTATGTTACATAATGCAGCTCAATACCATTATGTATTGCTCTACCATTGTATTATGTAATATTATATCAATTATCTGTATAATTGTACACGTGTTATTTTTAAATAATTGATATTATTGTGGTTTACTTTTTGTCTTCATTTAAGTATCAAATGCTTGAGATTTCTGGAATAAAATGTATATCTTAAATTTGCGGTTAATAGCCCTCTTTATTCACATTGAACATTTTACTTCAGGGGCTATTCCCAGAAAATTCAAGATATACGTTTTATTTGCCATGCAATTAATATGTTAAACCTAGTATTTTAATCAAAATTATTAGAACTATTTTCGAGAGAAACAAAAATAAGGAACATTTTCCTTTGCAGGATGGTGGATTTTTATAGAATCTTAGTGTCGTATCCTTTTTTGACTTAGGTGTACCAGAGAGACATACATGAACCTTTAACCAAGAATTCTCCCTTTGGATCCAGCGTGCGTTTATTTACCGTGAAATCTTGGTATCGAATTTTTCGATGGAATGCAATATTGCTCTGGTTACTATAGCTAAGTAGCAGAGAAAGTAATAAATCTGATATGATACATTCACATGACTTTCTCTACTCTCTATTCTTCCAAAGCCAATTTTTCTATCTATTATATCGAATCCAAATAAACCTCTGCAAAAATAGCTACATTACACATTTCGTTATAAATACAGAGAGAGCAGCCAGAGTCAAATGTTCAAGAACTGGACGCTTTGCTGGCCTTAAAAAATTCCATACTGTTTCCATGCAATCGCGAGAAAGAAGTGAAGATAGACGAGACTTCAAAAATAATGACAAGTATTGAACAATTCGAACATTTAATAACGGATATCTCAAATGGCTCGTGCCACAGAAAAACTTATTTTAAATAAATCGTGTGCTTCAAAGAGATCTACATTTTTTGTAAAGTAGGTTTTCGTCTATCCTTAACGTTTATCAGTTATACAAGGTTATACAAAATTTCTTCCGAATGAAAGGAACTTCACAGGCTATTCCGAGAAAATTCAAGCTATACATCTTATTTGTCATGTAAATATCTTTAATATATAAACATTAATCAATATAGTTAGTCATTTTTTAAAAAAAATAAAAGTTTAGGAAAATGTTCCATGTAAAAGTTAGTTGGGATGGGGGAATTTTCTTGAAAATGTTCGTGTCGCATCTTTGAAAGGTACTGCACCTAAATGCAAGTGTGGTATTTATCTAACTCTTCATTTTTGAGTTATGGTGTTTACAAACACAAACACACACGAATCTTTTTTCTGAAAATGCTCTTTTTGGATTCAAGGGGCCTCAAAATACGCATTTCTTGTGAAAACACGGTATCGAATTTTTTTGTGGAATGTAATACCTACTATGTACGTTGTAAAGAAAGTAAAAGGGTATGAATGACATGTTTTATTTGAATTTATGAAAGCTACTTAATTATGTAACACTAACAATAGGGAAATGTTTAAACTTAAACTTTTCTTGCAAGCGTTACTTGTTTTGTTTCAGAATGATGCTAAATATACATCCACTGCATGCACATGGGTTTTGAAAGGGTAAAGATAATGTTACGAACTAAAGGAGGGGCCCTCGAAGCCGGGGCAGAGCGCAGCATGCAGACCAGTCGGCCTCTTGTGCTTCTACCAATAACCCCCAAGAGGTTGGGATGAGCGGGGAGCCTTAAAGAGTGACCAGATCCAGATGCCGACGGGTGCAAGCACAGGCGAGGTCCCTAACGTTTCTAGATGTGACTCATCCGACGCTACCTGGGCCTGCTCACAAGGTACCAACCTCCTGCGGTACTCTCGGGGCTGAGCTCGCTCAGAGGAGGGATCTAACTGAGCTGAACCCGCAGCGACGCCAAGGAAGAAACATGTGCACAAACCACCGTCCAACCGCAATCCACCGAACACTGAGGCAGTATTTTTAACATTTAAATGATTTCAGTCTAATTATATAATATAAAAAATAACAGCCCGCCTTAAAGCAATATGTGTATAATATATACAACTTATGTAACAGTCATTGTATTATGTTTATATTATTGTATACATGTATAATAACGTTATGTGAATGTATTAAGTAATTTAATATTGTAGAAGCTGTGAGAATAGAGGCCGAAAATTGCTAGCAATGAGGTAACCTTTAAGCAATAATGAATTGGAAAGTTTAATAATGCTACTAGTAATTCTTGTAGCAATAATAATGTAGTATTTAAAACAGTTTATAAATAGCCAATCAGAGACTTGAAATAGAAAAATTTACAAATTTAATCGGTAAGTGGCAGTCGATAGACGGCAGCGTAACTGAGCAATTCATTCGATCGGTACGTATCCAGTGTGAGGCGAAAATTCATTACGGCGAGAATATTATAAGGTTTACGTGTTTAAAAGTGCAATTAGTAATTAATCTTACAGCGCTCAATATAAGTGAAGTGTTATTTAATCGTGTGAAAGGTTAAAAATGGAGTGAAATAAAAATTATAATTTTGTGTACGCCTACATTCTTTAGCCGCATCACTTCCTGATAAGAGATACATGTTTCTACAAATTAATACTGACGCAGCCGAGGCAAACATAAATATATGTAATATTTAAAGCAACATAAAACTACAAAGTTGATTCCTAAACATTAGGGGCGAAGGCCACCGGAAAGTAAACTTGGGGCGAAGGCCACCGGAAACTTTGTATCGCACGTGGTTGCAACTACTTAAAGTTCGGCTCCCCAACAACGGAACTATAATACTTCTTCAAATTGGCTTTCCAACAATGAGACATTCAATTCTCTCAACACCGACGCTAGGTTCCACAACTCTGAAAGAGATGACAGGGAATGTGATGGGTACAGGAAATGAGAGGAAGGAGAGTCGTGCTAGAATATGAATCACCCCAGCATTTACCTGTCGAACGAGGAAACCACAAAAAACCTATGGATCAGTGTGGGAATTTGCCGGGGATCAAACCCTGGACCTCCGAATGCGAGACACAGATTGCTGACTCGGTGTCTTAAAAGGTTTACAAGTACCTTCTAATATGTTCACCGCCAAAGTGTTTGGGAGAGATATTTAGGGTTATGGGTTAAACACAATGGGACTTTACAGCATCTTACGTAGTATAGAACAGCTACTCAAGCGTTAACTTTCACTTTCCAAACTATTTCAATTTCCAGATAAGTAATATTTAACACAGTACGTAATAAGCATTTAAAGTTCACTTGATCATAAAAGTTTGAAAAGTCACGAGGTAACAACAATTTTTCTAGAAAGTGTTCACTTATTAAAAACCATTCAGTTGAAAATGCGACATCAAACAAATGATGTAAGAAAAACGGTTTTAATATTTTGTTGAGCAGTTTCAGGCATTATGCCCCGCGGAGGTGTAATATTAAGATGATATTATTAGTGAATAACACTAGTCTGCATGATATCGGATGACTGAAAACTAATAATTGATTCTGACTCACATTTATATGCTGATTTCAGAACTGCTTTTAGTTTTTTTCTATCACGTTCAGTTTTTCACATTTTGACTTAAAAAATATAGAGATATAAAGATATTGCTTCCGCCACTACACATAAAATTGGGCTTGATGAAGCAATTTATAAGGGCTCTACCACAGGATGGACCCTGCTTCAAGTACCTTTCCAAGAAATTTCCGTTCATTACACAAGAGAAAGTAAAGGCTGGAATTTTTGTTGGTCCTCAAATAAAGAAATTGATGAAGGATGAAGATTTTGAGAAGACAATGAATGAGAGAGAAATAGAAGCATGGACCGCCTTCCGATTAGTTACTAAAAACTTCTTAGGCGATAACAAAGACCCTAATTACAAGGCTATTGTAGAAAGAATGTTGGAAAATTTAAAGAAGATAGGTTGTAACATGAGTGTAAAGGTGCATTTTCTGCATTCACATATCGACTACTTTCCAGAAAATCTGGGACATTATAGTGAAGAGCAGGGTGAACGTTTTCACCAAGATATTAAGAAAATGGAGAGGAGGTACCAGGGGAGATGGAATGAAACTATAATGGCCGACTACTGTTGGATGTTGAGGAGGGACAGTCATCTTCAAGGATTGCAAGGAAGTCAAAGAAGAGAAAGTTTGAAAATAATTAAACGAAACACTTTGGCTTTTTGTTTTGTTAAAACGTAGTCATGAAATAAATTCGGGGAGTTTTTGAGAGTATTCTTAAAATGTTTCTTGAATAAAAACTTACCTTGTGTGAAATGGTATTTGAATACTTTTCTACGCTCATTAGTAAAATTGTCAAAAAATTACTTATTTTGTGTAAGTACCTGACGTGATACAAAAAAAAAGGAAGTTATTTCTGGAATCAGCATAAAAATTTGATTCAAGAACACCTACTTTTAAGAAATCATCTGACAAAACGTTTGAAAATACGGACTAATGTAATAATAATAATAATAATAATAATAATAATAATGAGAAAAACCCCAAAGGAACCGAAGCCCCCCTCAGGACCCAGGGGAGGGCGTCATTTGAGTGACACTCCCTCCCGTGGGTTTTTCATTAGACCAGCACCTTAGAACTTTAAACTGGCACCCCGCACACGCAGAAATGGTAGTGGATATGACACTTAGGCGCACTAAAGGGAAAGACCACTGAGAAACCTCGGTAGGGCCGACAGTGAACCTAGCACACCGGTTATCCAGGGCGGAACCGAGGAGCTTCAGGTGTCTCACAATCCCGCCTGGATGTCACCACTCAGAGGTACCCAATCATGGGTATCGGGAACTACTCCCCCTCCGAGTCCAACCCAATTCGAACAACTCCGGGAGGGGCTGAGATGTTCAGCCCGACGTAGTCTGATAACGCAAGAAGTACCACGATAGTTAGGGGTATGCAGCGCCAGCACAATGGCAGCTGAAGGGGTCGAAACTCCTACGGGAAATAATAATAATAATAATAATAATAATAATAATAATAATAATAATAATAATAATAATAATTTTCATTGTTTAGGTCTATTAGCTTATTTTGGTCTGAAATTGCAATTGATCTTTCCATCTCATCATTTTGCGTCTTCCAGTTCTTTTTCCAGTTGGTCCATACTTTAGCAACTGTTTTGTTATCCGGTGGTCTTGAATCCTTTCTACATGCTGGAAGTAGTTTATTTGATATTATTTTATTCCTTCATTCAAGCTGTATATATTTAGTTATTTTTTCATGTCCCTATTTTTCTTTTTATCTATTCTTTTATAACCATCTTACAAATCTCATTTCTGCAACTTCAATTCGATTGGCTTTTTTCTTGTTAGCGTCCAACATTCGCATCCACATAAAATAGATGGCACTGTTAACCTGTGTAAACTTTTAGTATAGGTCTTTACTTGTTTTGTTTAATAGCAGATAATCGTTTGATTGTGCAACATATATAATTAAATGTATCGGGTTTTGAATGTCATTGTGTTTGAAATTACTTATTATACAGCCTAATAATAATAATAATAATAATAATAATAATAATAATAATAATGGTCAATAAATGCAAAATAATGGTACTTAAAACAAAAGTAGACAATTGTTCTCGGGCTCAATTCTGACCAGGTTAGGTCCAAGAATTTGAGACCGATCTTTACTTTCTCTACTACGTAGTAAGTAGAGGAAGTATTGTATTCCACCCAAGAATTCGATACCGAGATTTCACCGGAAATACATGTTTTGAGGCCCCCTGAATCCAAAAAAAGCATTTTTGGAAACATGTCCGTGTGTGTGTGTGTTTGTGTTTGTGTGTGTATGTTTCTGTGAACAGTATAACTCGGAAACCAACAGTCGGATAAACACCAAACTTGGTATTTAGGTTCAGCATCTTCCAGAGATGCGACACGAAGGTGTTAAAGAAAATCCCCCCACCCCAGATTACCCTTTACATGGAACATTTTTCGAAAATTTTAATTTTATAAAAAGTGGCTCTAACGATTTTGATTAAAATATCATATGTTTTAAGATATTTTTATGCCCAATTAAATGTATATCTCGAATTTTCTGGGAATGCCTCCAAAAGTATTCTTCATTGTGAACGACTTTTGCATAACTGGTAAACCATAAGAGATAGACAAAATGTTACTGCACAAAACATGTAGATCGCGTTAAAATACACAATTTATGTCATATACGGTTTTTTTGTTGAGTGAACCATTTTCGAGATACTTCTTGTTATTCCCTTAAATTTTACAATACTTTTTCTCAAATGGGAATTCGTTATTTATTTTTTTTTTTTTTGCTCTGGTAATGCAAAGAGTATGGAATACTCTACATAGCAAGCAGCTCTTAAAAGGTTTGACTATTGCTTAAAGCCTACCAATTCCCCTTGCATCTACAAGAAAATTAGCAATAAGATTAACATCTCGATTAACATGAAGCATATGGAGAATAACCGTTTGTATTAATAGTTTGTACAAGAGTAGAGAAAGTCATGTGAGTGTAACACATAAGATTTTTATTGTGGCTTTCTTGGTAGCTTTCTGTTTGTGCCATTAATACAAATTAGGGTTTTATGTATAATGTCCATAGGTGACAACACTCTCGTATCGGTAAGCTGGCAGGCATTTAGCGTACCACAAAATGGAAGTGACACGAGAAGAGCAGTACAGCACAAGAACATTTAGTTTGCTTTTAAACCATACAGCCTCTGAAACTTAAGAAAAGTTGCAACAAGAGTACCTCGTGCAACAGGTTTAGATGGTTCAAGGAGTTCAAAGAAGGCCGAGTTGTCTATGTTGAGCAAGGTGGGCCCGGTGTTTCGTCTTCTGCTGTGACTGTTGCAGCAGCTTACTACACGTCAGTTGGCTAAACTGAGGAGGCACATTGCAAGAAAATGACCAGAACTTCATCGGACTGGTAGCGACTTCATCATGACAATGCGCGATCTCATATTGCAAATCAAGTCATGCAGTTTTTGATTAATTGTACCGCATCCGCTTTATAACCCCGATCTTGCACACTAAGACATCCATCACTAAAGACAAAGCTCCGGGGCATTCGATTTGAGAACTCTGAAGCAGTACTCAAGAAAAGTCAGTCGAGCCTCAAGGTGCCTCATAAAGAATAGCTTGCACAATGTGTTTGAGGAATGGCAGAAACGCTATAAAAAGTGCATTGAAGTAGGAGAGGTTACTTTAAAAAGCTCATGTTAACATTGAAATGGAATAATAAAGTCTATGGAAAAAAACAGTCTCAGTTTTTGTTGATCAGCCCACCTAATACAACAGAGCGAGAGAGAGAGAGAACGACATCCTATTTACAGCCCTGTCTGGGACGACCGAAGCTGCATATTGGGAACGAAATAAATGTTTGAAGCTCAACGAAGGCATTTTGACACTCATCTAAAGGAGACAACGGTAGGAAGAGGGGAAGGTGTCTTTGAGTGCCTAATTTCAGGCAGGATCGCTGTCAGTTACTGAGAGAAAAACAGCCCGGGGCACAAATCCTCCCCTTCTGTACCGGATTCGATAGCGTTTGTATTCCAGTCATTATTGTAGCCAGTGCAGGAAATTGTCACTTTGACACAACCAAAGGACACTTAACGACCTTAATTAAACTAGGATCCTGACAGGCAATATCGAGAGCTGTCACAGAGGGGGACCTGGGTTCGTTGTCACGCGCGTCACTTTCACGCTTCCCAAACTTGATACATTTCCCCTACAGATTTCTCTCCCTCTCTCTGTGGTCTCTGATTTCAGATGTCGCTTGTACACTTGTTGATCGATGTTACCATGGTTACACAATACAAGAAAGGCAATTACGTGACGTTCAACTTGCCTTCACAGTGACGTGTACTTTTGTAACTTGAATTATACTTAATTTCAGATTTTATTGCACCTACAAAACATTATAGCGAAAGCGCGGTTAAATTTGTGTCCTACGCCGTAACGGCTTCTAATAAAGCGACCGCAGATGTTTCCCGCTGGAGTTATAGCTGCTTTTTCTTTAATTTCTGATCTGCAACTCTGATTATTAAACTAGCTTTCTGGCTCTTCACATTTTACATTAATTTTCCCATTTTTCTTAACGCTCATAAAATATTATGTGCCAAAAGCGCATAGCTTTCTCTACCCATAACTCTTTCATGGTAGGCTACCATATGTACGTATAATAAATATGTAACCAAAATTCTTTTGGTAATTTTAGATTCTGGATAAAATTTTATACTGGTGTGTATAATAGACTACCCCAAAGCCATGTTTGTGTGTGATGAGAGAAGTAGGCCAGTACTTAAAAACGAGACGTTGGATGAATTCCAAAAATCGTATTTAAGAACAGAAACTTTCAAGTATGCAACATGAATTTTTACGAAATTCCCCTCCTCCCACTCTAAACTACACTGTTTCCTTAAAGCAACGTTCGGCGAAATTTGGTAAAACAAATGTGAAAATTTTCGTTTTGTTGTTTTTTGCTTTGTTATAATAATTATAACAATTTCACGAAACACAATTGATGTTTTAGTATAAAACTTTTAAATCCTCAAATGGTTGTTTAATCATTCGTTTACCATTTACGTAAAACTCGGCATTGAACTTTATACTCTGCTTTTATCAGTTCATCTTTTCCACATTTCTCACTGTTCAAAATTCTCCTTGGACCACAGTTTATAACTTATTAGCTTCAAATTTTCAGGATAGCTTCAGCAAAAATACATTTAAAAATTAGTGTTCACCAGTTAAAGAAAATTAATAATCAGCTGAAATTAATTATTTTTCATAACTCACATTACAAAAAGGTTAAATTTCAATAACGTGTATACAAGAAGATTTTTCCCTAAAAATAATTAAAATTAAGAAATTTAGCAACACAGTTTCTTTAAATTTGTATTCTAATCAAATTAAAAACTTGGGAGCGATACGGTAAACTGTAGGGTTCAAGGTGCATATGATATTACCGTATTAAAAATTGATGAATTAGGAATGAATATCTTATCAATGGCTTGACATAGCTTGTTAAAATGTTGTGTGCACAGATGTTTCATGGTGGAAGTGTCCAAGAAATCAGAAAAAAGTGTAAATATTTTTGTTTTCACAGAACTATTGCCTTAATTCTTCTTTTTCTTCTTCAAACTATAGAAATTTAAGCCTGTTGCGGCTCCTTTATTTGTTCTATCCATCTTTTAGTCGGCCAATACTTCGTTTTCCAGTGGGTACATATTTAGAAATTATTTTCGAAATTCTGTCTTGGCTTATGCGTTGTACTGTGTTTCTCTCACAAGAATGTGTCTGTAAGGAATGTGTTTACATCAACAATTCTAGCGCTATTTGAGAAAGATTACGGCTCTAGCTTCAACATATCAACAAAGGCCTCTCAGAAAACATACGCTCTTCTGATAATAATGCTGAACGACCAGTTGCTTTTTGTTTGCCTTTCTTATCTCAGATTTTAACAAGGTTAGCAACTGTTTCTCGGGCTTGAGTGTAGAGCTCTTCCTTTCTTTCTGGGCATTGTAAATAGCTTTATAAATCACTAGAAAACGCTTACACACTGCTCCAAGTGAAACACGCTGGAATAATAACGATGTGCGATATTTTTAATGTAGATAGTCGATCTGTTTATGACATCAACGTGAGCTGCCACGTGGTATTATCCCCCCTCACTCCTTCGGAGAGCAGAAACGTTTTCTCGTCAGAGGCCTACAGTACATGTTCCCACCATTTTTGTTGTTATTGGTCCACAGTTACTAATAGGCTGCTAAATTTTAGCTCATTTCTTATTTTCTGTTTGTGATGTAATCTAGTCGGGTTACTCCCGCTACGTTGCCTGAAGTCGGCTTCTTTCTTTCTCATTAGAGTTCAAATTTCGCTCCCATACAAGTCTGTTGGTATTACACAACTTTATATAAGGTTGATCTGTGTATATTTCGTTCTCTTTTATGGAGTGTTCTTCTAATGGTTTAAATTTAGAAATTTTATTATTACTATCCTTATCATGTATATAAGATAAATGGCAGCCAAGAAAATTAAAATTATTAACTTGTTCCATAATATAAACCTCCACTACAAGCTTCGATCTCTTAGCCCTTTTAGCTATGAATTCTATGAATGCCTTAATTTTTATTTTCTCATAATAGCATTACAATTTTAAGGCAATGGTCAGCAAAATGTAGGTACATATATCTTGAACTTTCTGGGAAAGTTCCCTCAATAAAATAAGTTTAAGAGAAATGTCGTTTTGTATGCCTGTGGCCCGCCTAACTCAAAAAATGAAAAATTGTATAAATACAGAACCTTGTAATTAACTTCTCTGTCCTCCAAGAATGCGGTAAGAATATTTTTCAAGAGAATCATCCATTCTATAGAAACTTGCCGTAAATTTTTGTTTTCTCCAAAATCATTCAAATGTTTTGTATTAAAATAGCACATGTTTAAAATATTTACTTCACAAATAAAATGGATATCTTTAATTTTCTGCGAATAGTCTGTGGGATACTTTCACTCTGAATAAATTTTGTATAGTTTTGTTTAGCTGCCAAGCGATAAGAACAAAAGAAACCCTACTTAAAAAGGCATGCAGATCTGTTGAAAAAAACACAATTTGTGAAAAATAAATGATTTTATAATATTATCTAAAACGTTATATACCGGGGTGAGGCCAAAAGTTTTGCAGCTAGATATAAAGTTTTAGTTACCGTAGTGTACACATTGGGAGGCACAGCTGTAGAGGTAGCAAAGGGACCAGGACCTTAAACTACACATTCCAGAGGAGGCGTGGGATAGTTATAACATAACACACATACGAGGCTACATTCACACGATTTCACATACAGCCCTCCAGTCCCAACACTCGACCTAAAGTGACCTCACCACACAACAAAAAGAAGTAGCGCTCACTTTCCCCGCTCTCCACCACTAGCTAGACGGTGGCGAGTCGCCACGCCAGACGAAATTCAAAACCCAAAGCCGAAAGAATTATCCCAACAATCTGTTGCCAACGACGCGTGACAATACACACACATACACGCTACAATACATTCGTTACTAATGGTATGATTTTCCACTATTATATTTTGAGGTGCTTCACTACCATTAATTTGTTTCTCATTATGTCACACAAGGAGTATGAAATCTCAACCACAGCATATAAAATTTGACTAATACTTCAAACACCTGTATGCCCTTGTACCTACGGAATGTGTAACGAAACTATTTCTGCAAACATCTAGGTTAGCTTCAAATATATAGAGCAGTAAGGGTTTGTAGTTTGTGGAAGAGATATGGAAATAAATGATAGCAATTAGATTAAGTCATATGATTGTATTGCATCAGATTTTTACTTCCTCTACTAAGCATAGTAACTAGGTGAAGTATTGCATTCCACCTAAAAATTCGATCTCGAGATTACACTGAGACTGATATGTTTTGAGACCCCAATACCAAAAAAACATTTTTAGAAAGGTCCGTGTGTATGTAATGTAATGTAATGTGTGTATGTGTGTATGTATGTGTGTATATGTGTATGTATGTGTGTATGTGTGTATGTATGTATGCATGTATGCATGTATGCATGTATGTATGTATGTATGTAATGTGTGTGAGTGAGAGAGAGAAAGCAGAACTCAAATGTTGGTTAAAAACCAAACTTTGTATTTAAATTCACCGTCCTCCAAAGATTCGACACAAATATTTTCCAGAAAATCCCGCAACCCAACTACCCTTGGCATAGAAAATTTTCGAAATTTTTTATTTTCCCAAAAATGGCTGTAACGGCTTTGATTAAAAGCCATATATTAAATATATTTACGTAATAAACAAAATGTATATTTTTTATTTTCCAAGAATAGCCTGTGAAGTCCTTCATTCGAATTTCAAATAATTTTTGTAGCATCAAGCTTTTCCGATATTCGTTATTAATGGTTCAAATTGTTCCATAGTTTGTCATTCTTTTAAAGTCCTGTCGATATTCAATTGTTTCTCGCGATTGCATGGAAGGAATATTGAGTTTTAAGACCAGGGTATAGCGCTCAATTCTTAGCATTTCACTATCCCTGTTCTCTTTGTATGTATAACAAAATGCGTTATGTAGCTATTCCTGTAAATGTTTACCTTAATTAAAATAAAGTAGATAGAAACATAAGCTTTCTTAAGAATATTTCTAAACACGTTAATAAATGTGAATGTAACATAAGATTCTTTTTAAAGAGGGGTATAACATTCCGCATGTTTACATGACGTCCCAACCGATGTTCATTCAAGTTTTTATGAATGTATGGCAGCGCCACGTGCCGTCGAAAGAATTTTCTGTCGGAACTTGGCTCGCTCACAAATTGCAAGGCCATTATGTCGAGGCAAACAAAATCTCCGAACGCAGTTTGTTCATAAAACTAGGGTCATTACAAGAGGGAGGTTTTTATTGCCGACGGATTGTCACTTGATGGCAGAGAGATGCAAATCTCCTTATAGCGGTCTCAAGTCACTTGCAGGCGACAATGGGATATCTTTTAGCTGCTCCTTGTGATGGACTAAGTGGGTGTAATCCGCAGATAAATGAACTCGGGCACACAGACCTTGCTTTTCTTTCGCGCCTTGGATGATAAACGCCCGTCATTTGCAAAGTTCTTTTTGTGCCGGGATGAGGCTGGTCTTCAGGGTTTGATGGATACCCCTTGGACACGGATAAAGTACCTGTCATAAACCAATATCATAGCTACACATAGCTACGCATTGGCTCGTTTGCATGGAGATTAATTCAACTGACTTCTAATGCTGAGTATACTTGTGATTTCATGCTACTGTTTCTTCGTGATAGTGCAGAAGAATTTAGTGAGGTGGCGCTGAGTAACGTATGCCCGGTTCTACCCCCGGCGACTACCCACTCTGACCCATTGGTGGACTTTTGTAGTTTTCCTGGGATCGGCAGCCGAATGCTGGGGTGGTTTACCACTATTTCCTTTCCATCATTTCCCTTTCATTCCGTTTTCTTCTCGTTTTTCAGGCGTACTTATAGATTTATTGGTGTATGGCGGTGCCGAAGAGATGTCACGGATGCATGCTCAATGAGAAGAGGACACGAGAGGACTGCTTGATTGGTGAGTAGTTCATCGCCATCTCTTTCTCTCTTTCGCCGGCTTCAACAGTGGGACGGTTCTCGAACTTAGAAATGTTAGGACTTCCGCATGTTTCAGTGGCCTGTAACCTCCTGTGGATACTTCAGCTCGTCCCTTCCTCCTGGGGGTGGTGGCCACAATACGTACAGTAAGTAGTGGAAGTATTGCATTCCACCCAAAAGTATTTCACTGGAAATTAATGTTTTGAGGCGCCCTGAATCCAAAAAAAAAAGCATTTTTGGAAACATGTCTGTGTGTGTCTGTGTGACTCTGAACAGCATAATTCAGAAACGAACAGTCGGATAAACGCCAAACGTGGTATTTAGGTTCAGTATCTTCCATAGATGCGACACAAATGTTTTCTAGAAAATCCCCCCACCCCAGATTACCCTTTGCATGAAACATTTTTCGAAAATTTTAATTTTCTCAAAAATGGCTCCAACGATTTTGATAAAAATATCATATGTTTAAGATATTTTCATTAAAATGAAATGTATGTCTCAAAATTTCTGGGAATGTCTCCAAGAGCATTCTTCATTGTGAACGACTTTTGCATAACTGGTAAACCGTAAGAGGTAGACAAAAGTTACTACACAAAAAATGTAGATCGCGTTAAAATACACAATTTTTGTTATATACATTTTTGTTGTTGAGTGAACCATTTTCAAGATATTGCTTATTATTCCCTTAAATTCTCCAATACGTTTTCTCAAATGGGAATTCGTTATTAAATTTTTTTGTCCTGGTAATGCAAATAGAATGGAATTCTCCACATGGCAACCAGCTCTTAAAATATTTGACTATCGCTTAAAGCCTACCAATTCCCCTTAAATCTACAAGAAAATTATCAATAAGATTAACATCTCGATATCTCGATTAACATGAAGCATGTGGAGAATAAGCGTTTGTAAAAATAGTTTGTACAAGAGTAGAGAAAGTCATGTGGGTGTAACACATCAGATTTTTAAAATATTGGGAGGTTGTCTGGGGGCAATGAAGAACCATTGGATGGCGAAGTAGCTCTTCCTGGTCTAGTAAGCCTAAAAACAGAGAAACCTCCCATGCTGACTAGAAAAACACTGGCGAACGACCACATAACAGGGACGCAAACACAATAAACGTACAAACGTAATGGGATTAACATGCATCCTATAATTACCATATTTGATGTTGTTTTTGGAATCCTACAGCGAAATACAACTGGAAATGAATGCATAAAAATATTGAACTCAAGGTGTATAACTTTTGACCCCCTTAAAAGGTTATTGTTACGGTAAATAAACCAACAGCCTTCTAAGTCGAATCATGGAGCAGAAAATACAAGGTTGTTTTTTCTTGCAAATGCTAAATCAAAGGGCATTCACTTTCTCATTGCAAACAAAAAGCGCAGTACAACCTTGGAAGATATAATCCAGGTTAAGCACCAGAATAAACGCTGGAGCAATACCATGTTGTGAGGCAGTGTTTTTAACACTTAAATGATTTCATTCAAATTATATAATGCGGAAATTCAATAACAGCCCGCCTTGAAGCAGTATGTGTATGTAATAATTTGTAAAATGTATGTAACAGTCATTGCATATGGTTATATTATTGTATCCATGTGTAATAATGTTATGTGAATATATTACGTAATTTAATAATGTAGGAGCTGGGAGAATAATAAGTTAAACGTTGCTAACAATGAGGTAACAATGAGGTAACCTTGACGCAATAATGAGTTTGAGAGTTTAAATGTTATTTGTGATTCTTGGAAGCATTAATATAATTTTAGTGACAGTTAAAATGGGAGGTTAAACTCCCATTTAACTTTTAAGTTTAATTTCTTAGGTTAACCTGGGTGAGGCAAATTAAAAATAAGCTGCACTTCCCTTAATCTGTATAGTTTATTAACCATTTAAATTTTTATGGGCGGCTAGCTTTCCCTATTATTCTAATCACACCACTTTAAGTAAGTCAGGGCCTAACTTTCTGCACACGCACTCCCACCCTTATGCACATACGTGCATCTATCGCTAAGAGCGTAACAGTTCTTGTCGACGTGAACAGTAGAAGATAAGAGAGAGAGAGAGAGAGCTCTGGGCCCTTCTCTGCCCTTATATATCTGAGCCTAGTGACGCTCACCTCTGCGTTTAAAAACGTAACGACGTTTCCAATTTATCCTCAGACCGCGTTACCTTAACATGTGTAAAAATATGTTGCTCCAAATTCGTGCGCACACGCGTACCCTGGCGCGTTGTGAAGCGGATTCAATATCTCCGCCTCTTTCTTTTCTCTAGCTGTCTCTTTCTATTTCTCCTTACCGTTACCGGTTCCCTGCTTGTTGGCTTGGTGAAAGGTTTGCGCTACTTAGAATCTGTTTTACCTGGAATTTTGCTATCTCGCCCGTTCTTACAATCTGCTCTGTACAAATGTTGGATGTTGAATATTTTAATATGTTTCTTGGTTAATTATATTATTACTGTACAATTCTTATATATGTATGGTATATCCCCTTCCATATGTACAATTCGTATATATGTATAGTATATCCTCTTTCACATGTAATACATCAGACTCTTTTGTATAATTTCCACAGTTTCCTCCTTAATGCTTTATCAAATGCTTTTTTTATGGTGTGTGCCCCAGCTGCACCGTATTTCAAGTGTGTAGATATTCCTTCATGCGTTAAAAGAGTTGCAGAACTCAATGGGGCAATTGCAATTAACACACGTCAGTGGGGAATTGGCGAATTAGCGTGAGCGAACATTTTTATTTTAAATTCGATTTATACCCCGTCTTTAACTACAATGGTTTTATCGGCGGCCTTTCCTTTGTAACATATTATTGTCAATAGGCCATGATGTTAAGTCGTATTCGCTTGCCATTGCATTTCTGGTGGAAGAAACCTGATCAAGTTCACACACACACACACACACACACACACACACACATACATTCATACTCCCATTCATACTTCCAACTCTGGGAAGGGTATGGAATAATCTTGGCTAGAGAAAAATTCCCACCCCAGCCAGTAATCCAACCCGGAACCCCTCGCATAGCAGGCAGTGCTCTACCGACTGAGCTACCGCGCCAGCCAAGCTTCGTTGTGCTCCTCTTGTTTATCAGCAAAGACGATGAACGGATCGCGCTCATTGAGAGGCACTACCCTGGCTTGCAATAGATTGTACAGTTCTTGATGATAGACAAAAACAGACCCTTGCACAAAAGTGTAATGTCCGTGATGATAGACAGGAAAGATCTTAGATTATTTTCCACTTCAATTATACATACCTTATTTTCGAGGAATAAACTCGCTTTCTAAACTGCCAATAATTAAAATTTCTTGACTTGACCTATCCGTATCCGCCCATAGCTATTTTTAACTTGTGTTTACACTGTTCTTGTTTAACATTGTGGACTATAAGCAACCATATGAGAACAGTGTTTCATTGTCATTTATAAATTTTATTGTTACTATCGTTATTATCATCAGCATCTAACGGTACTGTTAGGCTGACATCGCTCACTGAATAGATTTTTGATATTTTGCCCCTGTTGAGCGATACATGTTCCAACCGTCTAGTGTATCCGTATAGACGATTCTGAAAACCGCTGGTGTAGTAGCAGTGGTAGGTTTTTAGGGCGCTAATGCGCCAGTTTCCCACTAGCTTGTGTTTACTTGGAATTGCCCCGTGAAGTTCTGCAACTCTTATAGCACCATGGGTTATCTATACCCGTCAAATACGCGCGGTTGGGTCGCCTGCATATAAGAGGTTTGTTTCCAGATTAAACTAGCTTTATGTCTGAATATTATGAATATATTTGAATAGTACTATATATTTAATTTTTCATCGAGGATAAAGCACAAGCAATATTACTTTCGTGGAGTACGATTACAATTTAACTAGCCAAATACCGTTGAAGAAAGCATTTTTATGGATCTGAAACTCTGGTGCTATAACATTTGATTGGATACCTTGTGAAACTGGGCACTGTAAAACGTTTCTTTAAAATACGCAGCAAGTAGTTGAAAACTCTATGGCTGGAGAGAGAAACACACATTTAAAATATTTTAGGGAGGCCATGGACGCGGTAGGAGGCGTCTCTGCTGTTCGTGACAGAGACGGACGGCAACAAGGCAGCCAACAAACTAACATCCACAAGAAGTCCTCGTCAACTGATTTGCATTCAATTAGGGAAAGCCTTCCAAACATAGTTCTTGTTGACGATACAGCACATCTCGGATCTGCCGGCCTCGAGACCAAAGCTTATCTCTTTGTTTCACAAAAGTACTTAGATGTACAGTCTTCGTTTAAAACGATTGTGTGTTATGAACTTGGGAGAAGACATAGGATATTTCATTTTATACATCATAAACCTCTGCTATGCTGTAAAGTGATATTTTTATGCTTTAGAATAAACAAAATTCAATAAAAAAGGGAATTATTTTCGTATTCCTTAATATTTCAGTATATTGTAATCTTAGAGACAGAACAGGTACACAGCACTACTGATCAATAATAAATAAATACTATTCAAGTGATTTCTAACAAACAGCAACGCAGAATAATAACTGCAATAATAGGAAAAGAAATATTTAATTTTAATGAGGTGATATGATCTGATAGTATCAATTTAAATATTTGTATAATAATTGTTGTTTAAAACTTAATGAAAAATAATATGTCAGAATTGGAACTGAAAAGCAGGGAAAGATTAATAATGGCTCAGGCCGGAGTCAATTAATAGCGAAGTTCAAGGTAAGATTTCCCTGTAACTTAATGGATGAAGGATTGCTTAGTTGCTTCACTCTTGGAAAGCCAATTTGAAGAAGCAACTGCCCCACGTATGGTACAATTTGAGAAAGCTTAATTATTGCTGTCCCACGTATGGTACAAATTTTCCGGTAGCCTTCGCCCCAATTCACTTTCCGGTGGTCTTCGCCCCAAGTTTACTTTCCGGTGGCCTTCGCCCCAATGTTCAGCAAACAACTTTGTATTTTTATGTTTTCTTTAAATATTATATATATTTATGTTTGCCTCGGCTGCGTCAGTATTAATTTGTAGAAATATGTTTCTCTTAACAGGGTGTGATGCATCTAAAGAATGAAGGCTTACACAAATTATAATTTATTAATCCTTCACACGATTAAATAACACTTCACTTATATAGAGGGCTGTGAGATGCTTTTATTAATTACTTGCACTTTTTTAACACGTAATCTTTATAATATTCTCACCGTTATGAATTTTATGTCTCACACTGAATACGTATTTAAATGCTCGGGAACGCGTCTCGCGTCCGGTTAGGAACACTGTCTACTAGCAACTGACTTCTACCGCCTGAATTTGCAAATTTTATCCTTTTCAAGTCTCTGATTGGCTAATTTTACTGCAATAGAATACTTTTATTCCTTTAAAGTTTCTGACTGTTGATTGGCTATTTATAAATTGTCTCAAAAATTACATTATTGTTGCTCCAAGAATTACTAGTAGCATTATTAAATTTTCAAATTCATTATTGCCTCATTGTTACCTCATTATTAGCAACTTTCGGCCTCTATTATCTCAGCTCCTATATTGTTAAATTACCTAATACATTCACATAACATTATTAAACATGTACATAATAATATAAACATAATATAATCACTGTTGCATACGTTTTATATGTTATTTATACACATACTGCTTTAAGGCGGGCTGTTATTGAATTTTATATAATATAATTAGACTGAAATCATTTAAGTGTTAAAAATATTGCCTCATGGAATATGTAAATTCCTGTAGAAGCAGATAGACTATACTTAGGCAACTGTATTAGTATTGAGAGGGAATGTCCTAAACTGGAAGGCGTAGCGTAATGACATTAAAAAGGCGTGTGTCGACGCGCCTCATTCATACCTTCATTGAGCAGTCCGCAATCAGAACTCGGTCCGAGCCTCTCACGTGTTCAACTCACTTACTTGCGGCGATGTAAATCACTTTAAGTGAAACGTCTTGTGATCGATATTAATTGCTTGAAAGTAAGATCCAAAAACGTATAAACGTAACGTAACGTAGCAATAGCGCATTGCCGTTACACGTTTATCCGTATTTTCGAATTTTAAAGCAATTACTTTCTTTAGAGAGGAAGTATCATATTGTACCCACAAATTCGATATCCGGATTTTAGGTTTTGAAGACCCCTGAAACCTCTGGCGGTTGATCTGCATCATTTGGGTTTACTGCTCATAAAAAGGTTTCTATTGACAGAATTGTGTTGCGCTTTCTCTCCGCTCTTTTCTTTATTCTGCCGTAGTGTCTTTATTCCGCTGAGTCTTATCTACTCTATCTTGGAGTGCCCGGTTTAGCTTCTACTATAAGTAAAACTATATTGTCAATTACAATTGGAATTAATCTTATTAGAAATTTCAGGACTTGGCATTATGTGGTCTCTCCTTCAAAAATCATGCATACAATAAAGTAAATCGCAAGTCCAGAGTAGGCAGGTGTATCAATTTAATGGTTACCATTAGCCGAGACTCTAAATGTCCTAAGATATATCATAGCCACTGTCTTTAAGTGTGCTAATCCTTTTTGAAACAATAAAAGAATGTTATCGAGAATGTATCCTCACGTATACAATGCACATAGTATCACTCCGCGCTTGAAGTCTCATGAACGCAACTTCCCCGCAGCTATTTATTTTTGGGACCTCTTAACAAACTTACAATTATCTCCTAATTTTATAATAACCACATACTGTATTCCATTCCTCGAGCATAGAATTCTAAAGAGATACATACCCCTATACTTAATAAAGAAACTAAATACACTAAGGTATTAATCAAAGTATGGATAAAGAAATGATATGACATGGTTTATTACTGTTAACTGTACAAAGCACCTTATCCACGATAGGGGCTCATTGTTTAAGAAAAAGCAACGCACCTTGTCAAACGCTTTGCCCAAAACACTACACCTAGATTCCTTTTCTTTTTGGGGGGCTTACACAGTACTTGCTTCCTTCACTTCCTTCCTCCCGTTGGAAATAGCATTCACAGCTGCACCAGTTATTTAAGAAGCTAATTTAATGACACACTCAATAATAACGTTCAAACAAGAAGCTTAATACTTTAAAAACTGTTGCTTTTTTCATCACTTTTAAGCGTTTACATTGTTCTTACCTTCTGCTACGCACTCGGACTTTTATCGCCATATAGAGAATACTGCATTAGCAAGACCGTTATTTCCCTCCAGTAAACGATGCAGGAATACAGATTACTGCATGGCCGTGATAATAAATATAAGCTAATTACTCGTATTTAAGTTATGTTTAAGTGACATGATTATTAAAATACTATGCTATCGTGTATATTATTTGAAGTCCAAAAAGGGTGATATTGCATCTGGTGCAGCAATGACATTTTTATTCGCTTGAAAGATGTGTTGCGGCGAAGGCATGTGCGTTTGTTTACACCAGGTTTCTGTCTTGCTCTGGGTTGAGTACAGTTACTTTCTGACGCAGTGGTTTTTGTAATAGGAAATTATTACAGTGTGATTAAGTTACCTGAGTCATTCTTCTGACAAATGTTAATAAAAATGATTTAATGTCAGTGAAGGCCAAAAAAGTATTATTAGGAAAATTCCCTCCGTATATGTATGTGCACATGTGTGTGTGTGTGTGTGTGTGTGTGTGTGTGTGTGTGTGTGTGTGTGTGTAGTCGGCGAATATATCTCATAAAAGAAAAGTCAGGTAAGTATTGTAGGTCAAAACCAAAGACTTTTAAGGGCACAAGTGAAGATTTATCAGCTAGTATATTCCAAAATAAATAACAAAGTTAAATGTTGTTTATTTTCTGAAAAAATATGTGATACCAAGATGTGTGTTTGAAACTCTAAATTGGCTATATGTTTTACATTTGCCGTACATAGTCCATTTTCATTTTTAATTGTCTGTGTTTGATAAATCATGATGGCACACAAAAACTTAAAAAAGAAAAAGAAATGTAGAGTGCATTAAAAATAGAGCATGTGTGAATTAACCTTCATCGTGGTATTAACTATTGAAGAAATACTTCTCTGAGTAGTGCACTTTGAAATATTAAGTGGCGTAGTTTTCTTCAAGGGGGCATGTGACAGTATTTAACTAGTTACTTTCCCTACTACGTATAGTAAGTAGGGGAAGTATTGCATTCTACTCAAAAATTCGATACCGAGATTTCACAGGAAATACAATTTAAATAGGCTCAAAAGTGTATTTCTAGTGAAATAAAGTATCGAATTTTTGGGTGAGATGCAATAGTTCCTCTACATACTAAAGGTAAACAGTAAATATATAAGTAAAGTCTAAAGTTTGATTACAATAGATGAAAAATGATTATCGTTTTAAGTCATTCTTTTTATTTTGCTTAGTTATTCATTCATTTGTTGAAACCACTGCTGTAATTTCTCTACCTTAGATATGATAAATTTAAATCGGTATCCATTAAATAATATCAAAGGTAAGAGACTTAAGCTAGAGATTCCAAATTGTCAGACAAAGATGCTTTAGACAATTACGTAGCTATCTATTGTGCTTTTAACTGCCTGTCTTCCTTTACCGTTACAATAGACGAAAAGAGGTTAAGGAGCTGAGGGGGGGGGAAGGGAAAAATATCAGAGCTACGCAAGACAAGCTCTTTATAATTGGGGAGTAAAACTCAGACGTCACACGAATTAAAACTAATGTCTTCTTAACAATTAACGGAAGCCGGAATTAACGAGCAAAAAAAAAAAAAGAAAGAAGAAAGAAACGAAAGCGAGTTGGGGGAAGGATACAAAGAACAGTATAAAAATAATGAACATCGTGACTGAGAAAGAGAAGGAGCATTTCTTCAAGTTGAAATAAGAACATGCTGCTTTCACAATGCGCATATTTTAATTAGATTTACTACAAGGGCAGTTTATCACTCTCGGAGATTTCCGCGAAGATTCATAAGCCCCAATTGTAGTCCAGGAAAAATAAGACTCGGGAGAAATGTGTGCAAATTATGATAAACTCACTGTACTGGAACTGCTTTTGTGTGTTTGGGTACTACAAACCACTGTCTATACATCTTAAGAAAATCTACTTTAAAGTCAAGACACGCCCAAGCACGCTTTTAAAAGCCATCTGTTTAACACAATTTGGACGAGTTGCAGAACATGTATTATCTATTTGTTAAATGCCGTTGGTTATATAAGTGTGTTTGTTCGACATTCAGAAAAAAGTCTTTAAGTGATGGTAGTAAATTTAAAAATCGTGTGTGCTACATTCACATTTTCTATCCACTATCGTTTATAATTTCTCTACTCGGACTTATATTTAGTAGACGGAGTATTGCATTCCTCCCAAAAATTTAATATCGAGATTTCATTCGAAATACACATTTGAGGCCCCATGAACACCCCCCCAAAAAAAAACACTGATAGAAAAAGGTCCGTGTATGAGTGTGTCTGGTACGAACTATTTTTACAACAGCTTATTCTCCATATGCTTCATGTTAAACCGAGATATTAATCTTATTGCTAATTTTCTTGTAGATGCAAGGGGAATTTATAGGCTTTAAGCGATAGTCAAATATTTTAAGGGCTGGTTGCTATGTGGAGTATTCCATTCTCTTTGCATTATCAGGACAAAAAATTAATAACGAATTCCCATTTGAGAAAAAGTATAAGTATTAGAAAATTTAAGGGAATAACAAGCAATATCTCGAAAATGATTCACCCAACAAAAAAATGTATATGACATAAATTCTGTATTTTAACGCGATCTACATTTTTTGTGTAGTAAAACTTTGTCTATCGCTTATGGTTTACCAGTTATGCAAAAGTCGTTCATAATGAAGAATACTTTTGGAGACATTCCCAGAAAATTCGAGATATAAATTTCATTTGTCATGAAAATATCTTAAACATATGATATTTTAATCAAAATCGTTAGAGCCATTTTTGAGAAAATTAAAATTTTCAAAAAATGTTCCATGTAAAGGGTAATCTGGGATGGGGGATTTTCTTGAAAACCTTCGTGTCCCATCTCTGGAAGATACTGAACCTAAATACCAAGTTTGGTGTTTATCCGACTGTTCGTTTCTGAGCTATGCTGTTCACAGACACACACACGGACATGTTTCCAAAAATGCTTTTTTTTGGATTCAGGGGGTCTCGAAACATGTATTTCCGGTGAAATCTCGGTATCGAATTTTTGGGTGGAATACAATACTTTCCCTACTTACTATACGTAGTAGTGAAAGTAAAATCGAAGAGCCCGACTAATACCAAAATTGGTATTTAAAATCACTATCTTCCAGAAATGTGACACGAAGGTTAAAAAAAATCCCCACACTCCAAACTACTTTTTACGTGGTAATGTTTTTGCTATTTGTTATTTTCTCAAAAATGGCTCTAATGAGCTACCTGATTAGGATATGTTAATGACAAATAAAATGTATACCGTGATGTCCTCTTCATTCTGAATGACTTTTACGAGTATATAATTGGTAAACTAAACTACTTAAGATAGACAAACGTCGTGGTCTCTCTAACGCTGCCCTACACTGTTACCTCATTCCACGAAACGATGACTGGATCCATTTCCGAGGTAGAGGTACCCAGCGGGCAGACTCCGTTAACACTGATGGTAGGGTGATAATGAGGATTTATTTTTTAAAGTTGTTTTACCCAGTTTATGATACTGTGCTTATACTGTTTTCTTACCGCTTATAACAGCAATTACACACACAAACACATATGCCCAAGGCGAGACTCGAACCCGCGACCCTCATCTTGGCGGAGCGCCGGAGCTATACACTCCAGTGACCACGGCTACAAGGATGGCCGAGAGGGTCTACATAGTTTACCGTGGATTCCGAATCTTGAGCAGGTCTGAAGTGAAGGTGTGGATAGGGCCGACAAAATCGTTACTCCAGAGCCGGGTATCGAACACTCAGCACGAGAGGCGGAGACGAAATCACTGCGCTATCCCGGCACCCTATAAACAAAAATTTTAAATCTCGTCACCGCACATAATTTATACAAAAATTGTTTTGTGGCGTTAACCATTCCTAAGATATTTTTTGATATTGGTTTCAATTTTCAAATACTTCACCTATTCTCAAATTCACTATTGTTTTGTTTTATTATAGCTTATTACATTCCCCTAAATCCCTTACAATTACAAGGAAATGTGCAATAATACCACTTCTGCAAATGTTTATATCGATTAATATGAAGTATATAGAAGAATAAGCTTCTATAAGAATAGTTTGTAGAAGAATAGGTAGAGAAAATTATGTGAATATAACAAAGAATTTTTTTATACAACTTCCACAAACTGTTCTTACGTAATTTCATTTTTGCATGTGGTACTAATTGAGATAAATGTTGGCAGAAATAGTTTCATATACATTTCAGTATATGAAATATACTTTGAGGCAGTATTTTTAACACTTAATGATTTCAGTCTAATTATATAATATATAAATTCAATAACAGCCCGTCTTAAAGCAATATGTGTATGTAACAAGATATAAAACGTGTATATTACAGTTGTTGCCTGATTTTGAAGATTTAGAAGCTAGTAACAGTGATGTGTCATATTTAAAATAAGTTTAAAATTTATTTTATACACAGTTATTGTATACATGTGTAATAATGTTATGTGAATGTATTACGCAATCTAATAATCTAGGAGCTGTGAGAATAATAGGTTAAAATTGCTAACAATGAGGTAACAATGAGGTAACCTTGAGGCAATAATGAATTGGAAAGTTTAATAATGCTACTTGTGATTCTTGGAAGCAATAATGTAATTTTTGTGACAGTTTATAAAATAGCCAATCAACAACCAGAAAAAGCTTTAGTTAAATGAAGGTATTCTATTGGACTAAGATTAGCCAATCAGAAAGTAAAATGAAGCAACATTTACAAATTCAGAATCAGTTGCTTGTAGACAGTGTTCCTAACCAGACGCGACAAACCAGACGTGTTAAAAGTTTACGTGTTAAAAAGTGCAAGTAATTAATAAAAAATCTCACAGCTCTCTCTATATCAGTGAAGTGTTATTTAAATCGTATCAACCATTAATAAAAGGAATGAAGTAAAATTATAATCTGTGTAAGCCTGCATTCTTCAGTCACACCACTCTCTGCTAAGACATTCATGTCTCTCAAAAATTATAAATACTGACGCAGCCGAGGCAAACATAAATATAATATTTAAAGAAACGTCAAAATTACAAAGTTAACATTTTTTAAACATTTGGGGCAAAAGCCACCGGAAACCTTTTACCATACGTGCGGTTGCAGCTACTACAAGTTCGGCTCCCCAACATAAGAACTACAATACAACACCACCACAAAACAACTTCTTCAAATTTCATATATTATATTATAATCATACATTTCATTGAAGGTACTGTAGAGAGATACAGGAAACAGAATCGATACTCAGATGTTTAAAAGCGGATTGATATAGATATGCGGGCTTGAAATTCCACACTCTTTCCATGACATTGCGAGAAACAACTGAATGATGAAATCAATAACATTGGTATAGGTGTGTATTACGCAATAGAAAGTACTATTAGTTTTAAACATTACGCCTTTTTTTCTAATCTCTCTCATAGTTGCATCATCAGTGCTGTCGTCAGTCTTGCAATTCGTGGCTTCATACATTTGTAGCTTGTAATTGCAGGCTTGATAAGCTATTACGTAACTTGTAACTTCAGTTAATAAACTCCTGATTTTAGTCCAGATGTCTCCAATTACGGAATGGATACAAACTTCTTACACAGTGTTAAGTTACTAAACTTAAGGGGCTATTCAGAATGAAACTTAGACATAAGTAGAAAGATAAAAGTAAATGTAATGTCGAACGGAGCGGCACCCATAACTGGAGCACAGTGCCGTACGCAGGCCATCCGACCCTTATGCTTACCGCGACCCATGGGAGGGAGGGACGAGGGGAGAGACCCCGAAAGGCGACCAGATCCGGATGACTCCGGGTACAAGTATTGACGGGGTCCTTAATGTTTCCAGATTGAATGTATCTAACGCGCTCTGACCCTCCCATAGGACCCGAGATTCCAGGGGTCCCCATAAAAGCCTCACCGAAAGCACCCGGAGGTAGGTGCTAATCGAGCTGTTCCTGGAACAACGTTAGGAGGAAACCGCTACAGAGCGCAAGTCACCACCCAGCTGCAATCCGCCGACCACCCTCGCCTGGTTCTATAATCCTGAAGCAGATGACAAGGAAGATAATAAGTACAGGAAATGAGAGGGAGGAGAGTCGTGGTAGGGGATGAACCCGGGGAAACTGCGAAAAACGATGAGAAGTCGCCGGGGATCAAACTCGGGATCTCCCAAATGCAACCTGCACACGTTACCGCGGCGCCAACTCGCTAGTTTAGAGACGTAAGTATAGAAGCTTGTTTCATGTTATGTCAATTCACGCGTTCAAACTGACTGACGTTGGCATAAACATGGACCAAATTTATAATATAAACACAAAACTTCAAGCTTTCATGTTTACGTTAAACATAAGAAACTAGCAATCAGAGAGCGATTCTCCATACATCTCATCAAGTGATCATTCTGTCATCTCACGTCAGTGTGCCTTTCCGTGGACGATCACGGACCAGAAATCACTGGGGTGTCTATAAAAATGCCAACAAAGAAATTGTGATGGTAGGTGGTGGGGTTTTGTGAGTTTAATGAACCTAAAGCGAGTAGTTAGCTCTTGTCGTGTTTACTGTGGGGGTTGCTTCGCAGGTCGGCATATTAGCTCGACTGTTTCAGCTCTCTTGCAAATGGCTGCTGTTTGTGATTCGTTTGTATTGAGAATAATAACATATTGGTCATAAAAAGCTTCCTTCTGGCCTGGCCCCGTATCTCAGTTAATAGAGCATCTGCCTGCTGTATGAAGGGTCCCAGGTTCGATTCCCGGCAGGAGAGTGGAAATTTTTTTCTCTAGCCAAGATTACCCTGTCCTCTCCAGTTGGAAGCATGAATGGGTGTGTGAATGTGTGTGAGCTAACACATAAAAGCCAAAGAAAAAACAGGGTTAACGCCATTACAGATTGGCAATGTGTTCCAAAGGTAAAATGGCGCTGATAGATCATTGGAGTTAAAGGTGGGGTCTAGATGAAATAATAATAATAATAATAATAATAATAATAATAAACAATAAAAATTTCCTTCGTTACATTCGAAGGAAGAACATTTTCGCAATTTGCCTACTTTTAAGTGTTCATTTATTTCAACCGTTAGATGGCACTGAAGCATGGGTGGAACAACATTTTACCGATATTTTATTGCCGGTCCTTCTAATAGAAAAGAAACCAGTGCTATTGTACAGTACATAAAAAATAAGTGCTTTCTTTCAGCCTGGAAGTGGTCCTATATTTAGCAACCTCTGGCCCGCCGCTCGAAGCAGCTTTTGAATTCTTCACGAGGCAGGCGATCAGGTGCAGCATTTCCTGCCTGGGTCATTCCAACAGGCGGGGCGCATGTGGTACGAATGAACATTGGATTCCTATACCTCAGAGTTTGCCACAATTTGAAATTTTTATGTCTGTGTTGGGCGAGCCAACTGCGGGGAACATAATGGAGTTTTTATGAAGTGCCCAACTCTCGGAAGATGATAAATGTCTGCGGAACTTGTCAAGCCTCGAACACTGCGGCAGTTGGCAGTGCAAGATTCCGAGTTCGACGTCCGCTACGGTATAGAAGGAAGGCTCTTTTTGCGGGTAAGGCAACTTATAGCCGGATACAGCGTTGCGCTATGCAGGAATTCCTTGATGACTCCTCTAGTTCCGGCTTTGACACCAAAGTGCTGCGTCTTATTCTTTCAATAGGGCGATTCAAAAGTTTTTGCATCAAAGCTTTCGATAATTCAGCAAGCGATTAATTGTATGTATAAAAGCTGTTCCTTCACACTGCTGTGTGTTGGCTAAGGTTAGATAATTTATACATATTAAAACAATTCTAAGACCTCGCATTCACATGACTTTCTCTAGTCGTTATTGTTTATTGTTATATAGTTTTTATAAATTATTCTTACGAAAGCCTATTTTTTCATCTACTTCAATATAAACACTTGCAAAAATATTGCACGTTCGGTTGTGCAAGAGGGAAGGCGTATAGAGGAAATCGAAAATGTCTGGAGCAACAAAAAATGTTATTTGAGATACATTATTTACATTTTGCGTGTACTAAATTTTTGTATAATCTCTTGGGGGTTTTTCAGCTATAAAAATAATACGAAATCTCTTCCGAGTACTTCAAGCGAGTACTTCACAGGCTATTGCCTGAAAATACATTTGGGACGTAAAAAAATCGTTAGCGTCAACCTTAAGAAAATGAAATAAAGGGTAAGGGTAGTTTGGGATGGGGGATATTTTGTTGTAAATATTCATGTTGAAACATTCGAAGATTCTGAACAATAAATACCAAGGCACATCTTTCCATTGAAAACTCAGCGTTTAATTTTTGGGTGAAATGCAGTACTTTCTCTACCTAATAGGTAAAGTCGGGTACAAAAATACTGTAAATATGAGGAACCGCTGTTTAAGTTGGCAATCAATAATTAATGCGCATCTACCGCGCCTTCCATTCCTCGGTTACAGAGGTTAATGCTTGAATGCCGAACCAATAAGAGCCGGACTCATTCAGGGACCAGCGTGAACAATTTTTAGGAGGCATATTGTTTCAACCATTCACGTGACATATACCAATTCTTCACCCTTTTCATCGCCCAGCTTGGTCTGTCCTTTCTTCGTAGGGTAATGCTAGCGTATGGGACTTTAAGTTGAAACCAATTACAGGATAGCTCAATTAAGGCAGGCGCGGAACACAAATGATGAGGAGATTCTGCCAATATTGAAGAATGGAAAACACTAAAAGTAAACAAAAGCATCGGCACGTATTTTTGCACTCGACTGTACGTAGTAGAGACAAAAAAATTGAGGGCTAATGTTGAAACTCGAATAATTGATCCTCGGGAGATATCGAAATATCGACCTCGCATTAAACTCGTCTAATTTATACAGCTGGTGAACATTCAAAGTTGCCCTTGTACTCTTAGTTATACCTTTTGCAAAATTGCAAGTTTTTTTTTAATTTCCGGACTTTCCAGTTAACTCATCATTACGATTAATATGTTTAAATTAAATTCAGTTTTATTTATGGACGCTCAAACTACTATGGTTCTTAACGTCCCATTTTATATTGGGCGTGAAAGACCGGTAATTTTGCTCAGAGGCTCTTTATCAGGCTTGAGGTTCTTTTACGTGTCATAAATCTACAACATGGGACCACCGGCTTTACTTCCCTTCCGAAGGAAGCCATGTTAAGGATTTTTGCGCCTGAAAAAATCCATCGCCCTCCGCTGGGTTTGAACCCGCGACCACGGCTAACACGGTACCACTAGTTCACGGAGGACGACATTAATAGTTTGAGAATGTTTTTCACCTTCGGTGAGTGAACAAGAAAGGTATTGTTTTCCACCCAAAAATTTCCTATAGAAGTTTCACCAGAAATACACGTGTGTGTGTGTGTGTGTGTGTGTGTGTGTGTGAGGGAGAGAGCGAGAGAGGGCGGACAGCATAACACACAAGACATTGCGCGAGAGAGAGAGAGAGAGAGAGAGAGAGGCCTAGAGGGACAGTGATATACTATTTTAGAACCACATATTGTGGCAATTTAGCTGAAAATTTAAATCCAGTTGGTTCATCGTTTTTGAGACACGGAGATCTTTTAGCTAAGCTATTCCTTACTTGAAAAAACATTTTGATATTTTTTTTCATTCTTAAACATTACTCTAATGACTTTGATTAAATTATTATATGTTTAAGATGTTTTCCTGACTAACTAGAGGTAGGTATAACCTAAATTTTCTGTGAATAGCTTTGAAATCTTTTTCATTGTCCTTGAATTTTTTCTAAATTGTTATATGAAGGAAACCATAAGAGAGTGCAAAATCTTTTCGGGTAAAATATGGAGCTAATTAAAACACACAATTTATATTAAATAATTAGTTTTCGTGATTCATACTGTATGTTGTAACATCTAACGCAAGGTGCTTGAAAGTTTCCGATTCCTCTTTCTTTTTCTTTTTCTTCGCAAGAGGTCGTTGGTATGAATTCCGAATTTGTATATAACAAAGAATTTATCTACTTAATTTGAAATCATATCTAGACAAAATTGCATCCAGAATAACGCAAGGTTTTCAGAAGAATCATATTTAATAAATACTATAATTGTAGATAAAGGGATGCCTGTGAATTTGTAATAGGTAGTGAAAGTTGTGAATTCTATCATATCACATTATTTTATAAAACAGCTACCGACGTTCTGCTTCTAGCTAATACCGCTGAAAATGCAGCTTTAGCACCAACGTTTAGATAATAATGAATGATAGGAGTAGATACTTCGAGAGCAACAGAGAGAGACGTAGATAAGAGCTGGGAATACAGCTAGCTTTAAAACATGAATATTTCGGAAAAAGTTATAAATGACTTTTTAAATATTTCTAGAAGTAGGTAGATAAAGTATTGCATTACCTTCAAAATCTCAATTTCGGTATTTCACCAATCCTAGTTTAGAGATCATATAACGCATCATTACGCAAATGTTCATGTACCTGTATATCTTTCGGTTTGTTTATCAAAAACACAATTAAACCCGAAAATACAATAGGTACCAACTTTAATATATAAGTTATGAACTTTTGGATACAAGGCGAATAGTCTTTGAAAAATTTTCCAATCCCAAACAACCCTTTACTAGGGTAATTTCTCATTTTGAAAACTTACAAATATATTTGAATGTTAACTCAAACCATGGGCGAGACAAGACAACACGAAGATTCGTGATTCAGCCTTTCAGCTTCGAAAAACAACTATTTCAGACAACGTGCCATTTGCTTTTCCAAAATGTTGCCATTAAAACATTTTATGTTAGAAATAATACTAGGAAGGTTTATTCTGAGTCTATAAATATGTGATATAGTCCTTGGGAATATTAAATTGGGAGTAAAAGTAAAACATTTAGTACAAAATATATGTGCGGCGTATTAAAATACATCATTTATGTTAAATAACCGTTTCCAAAGTATGTACTACAGCATATTGAAGGGACACTGGGACTGAGTGTTTAGGTGGAAACCAAAACATTTTTACTTTATTTACCACATACATGGTAGGTAGAGAAGGTATTGCATTCTACCTAAAAATTAGATACCGAAATTTCACGGAAATAT
The DNA here is from genome assembly GCA_030765065.1 of Deroplatys truncata. Taxonomy (NCBI): domain Eukaryota; kingdom Metazoa; phylum Arthropoda; class Insecta; order Mantodea; family Mantidae; genus Deroplatys; species Deroplatys truncata. The sequence continues at coordinate 283,354,197 of CM060975.1, forward strand.
ATGTTTTGAGGCCCTTAAATGCAAAAAAGCATTTTAAGAAAAAGATCCGCGCATGTGTCTGTCTGTAAACAGCATAACTCAAAAATAAAAAGTCGGATGAACACCAAACTTGTATTTAGGTTCGATACCTTCCAAACAAGTGACACAAAGACTTTCAAGAAAATTCCCTTAACCTAAAATACTCTTTATATGGAATATTTATCGATATTTTGTTTTTCTAAAATATGTTTCTAACGATTTTGATTAAAATTCATATGTTAAAGATAGATTAGATTAGAAATAAAATGTGAATGTGAAGTCAGCTTCAAATGTTCACATGTGGGACTAATTAAAGCGAGAGAACTTTAGTTTTTAAGCTTACCGATACTGTTTTTATGGATTAAAGATACAAAAGACCATTTAAGGGGAATGTCGATCGCCGTGGTCTAAGGTGTGAGTTATTCTCTCTTATCAGAAACCAGCCTAGGAGTTTAACACCCCATTTTCACTTCTCCCTATATTCTCATATTGAAATCCGCTTCCATCCATCTACTTCACTTCCCCTTTTCATCGTCCCTGGTATTTGGCAGTCTGTAGGATGTGCTTCTAGACTTAGAGGGTAAAACATTTTCATCGATTCTTCACTTTCTCGCTCCTGAACATGTTAGGGGAAGTGTTCCGCCCATAAACTCTATGTTGTCATGTCATTAGAAGTGTAATCACGGAGACTCCCTGAATCCTGATACTTTTGGGGAAAGAAATGCGAGCGTTTATTCATTTACAAACACCATAATAACTATTAGCAATACAGGTGTGAGCAAAGGTAGGTGCTAGCCGGCCACGATATGAGTACGTTCGGTGAGAAGAGGAATCGGGCGGGGTATCGGAAGGACTATCAGGTAAAGAAAATATGCGCAGTTCCGGTTGCACTTATTTTATTTAATTATTTACTGTGGTAGAACCTTCCCTTCAGCTCAACCACATAGGGTAATCCTGAATATAATATCCTGAACATAGTGATGGTACAGATACACTACATCCAAAGGGACACAACGCATAAATAATCAAATATTTGAGGCTCAATAAACAAGTTAATTGAAAATATAGAGAAACTAAGTTAAAAATAATAGATATCTTAAAGATATGAGTATACAACTATATACAATGAAAATGAGGATATTGGATATCAATCAACAATTATTTTAATTAAAATATGCAATCTATGACGAAAACTATTCAAAGTTTGACAGCCCCTGATGTCCTGTGGCAATGAAGTTTAGAGACTAGCAATCTTCACAGTGAGAGATGCTGACCATAGAGATGTTCGGGGAAGTGGTATTGAAAGTATTTAATAGCAAGGATGAGGCCCGAAAATGTGTACTGTTTTCGTTGTGGAACTGTACATTCCCCTATCGCCGTGCTCAAACACTGCCCTCTGATCCCTAGCCATGATGACGTTACGCATTGTCAACAAAAACAGTGGTGCCCTCCTCTAAGGGCACTCGTATCGTTGCCGAGCAGTACACAATTATATATATATATATATATATATATATATATATATATATATATATAACGTTATGGTTGGACAATGATGAAGTGTTCTATTTTCAGCAATATGGAGCTCCTGCACACAGCATGAGTTGTGCGAGACATTTTGGCAGAAGAGTTTCCAAATAATAGGACGAAAGAAATCTACTGAATAGTCAACAAGATCTCGGGACCTTGCCCCTTGGATTTATTTCTTAAGGATGTTCTAAAAGATAGGGCTTTTGCAAGAAGACCACGTACTGTTGATGTTATGTTTCAGTTTATTAAGGAAGCATGTCAAGAAGTTGATATAAGTGAAGAATGGAGTAGTAAAATGTGCTTGAGTACCAAATGTAGATTTCATCGTGTGTAAATGCTGGAGACAAACAGTTTGAACATTCACAAGGTAATATACTAATAGTGTACCTAATATTATTAAAAAATCTATATCATGTTATATTGGGGTTTCTTTGCACACTTCATATTTCATACCGTATATAAATTTATGTCCTGTGTTTTGGCGCAGTGGGCGTGAGTGTGGTGCTGTGGTCTTTAGCCTCAGGTTCGATCTCACCCGTGGGGGTGCGGATTTTAAGTTCCAGGTATAGGATCGGTGCCCACTCAGCGTCGTAGGAAAGCGAGGAGCTGCGATAGGCTGTGATCCCGACCATAGAGGCCAACACTCTGGCTGGGGAATGCGAAATGCTGAGCGTATCATCTTCCCATATTGGTTGGATGATCGCCCTCATCTGCCGGGCGCACGTGGGGGTGAGTCCTGCTCTCGGATTGGCAGATCTAGACCCTTCATAGGCTGTAGCGCCACGGGGTTATTATTATCATCAGAAAGAAACAATTGTATTACAGTTTGTGTTCTGCCATTTATGCACTTGTTTTTTAACCTTTTTAAAACATCCACCACTTTTAATTTTTTTTATAAAACAATTACACTCCCATATGAAGGAAGGTTTGGGGTGGAAGCTATTGAAGTTTCGTATTTAATCGAATTTTGAGTTATACCATTAATGGACACACACAAATACAGGGCTTCTTATACTTTTTTTTAAATTTATTTATTCAGGGAGTTTCAAAAGTGCATTTTTTATGAAATCTTGGTATGGAATTCTTGGTGGAATATAATACTCTTCTACCTACTATTCAGGTGGACCATTTAAGTTTAGACTGTACAATATCTTCAAAACTAAGCGTTGTAGAAAGAAATGTGTTGAATAAAAGTTGCTTGATATTAAGGAGGAGGGGAAGTAAATGTTAATAATCGTGTTTGTTTGAAGGATGTTATGATAGCCATTTTAGGGTCAATATAATTTTTACTTCCCCTACTACGTATAGTAAGTAGGGGAAGTATTGTATTCCACCCAAAAATTCGATACCGAGATTTCACCGGAAATATATCTTTTGAGACCCCCTGAATCCAAAAAAAGCATTTTTGGAAACATGTCGTGTGTGTTTCTGTGTGTGTGTCTGTGTGTGTGTCTCTGAACAGCATAACTCAGAAACGAACAGTCGGATAAACACCAAACTTGGTATTTAGGTTCAGTATCCTCCGGAGATGCAACACCTAGGTTTTCAAGAAAATTCCCCCACCCCAGACTACCCTTTACATGGAACATTTTTCGAAAATTTTAATTTTTTCAAAAATGGATCTAACGATTTTGATTAAAATATCATATGTTCAAGATATTTTCATGACAAATGAAATGCATATCTCGAATTTTCTGGGAATGTCTCCAAAAGTATTCTTCATTGTGAACGACTTTTGCATAACTGGTGAACCATAAGAGATAGACAAAATTATGCTACACAAAAGATGTAGATCGCATTAAAATACCCAATTTATGCCATATACATTTTGTTGTTGTTGAGTGAACCATTTTCGAGATATTGCTTGTTATTCCCTAAAATTTTCCAATACTTATACTTTTTCTCAAATTCGGTATTCATTTTTTTTGTCCTGGTAATGCAAAGAGAATGGAATACTCCACATAGCAACCAGCTCTTAAAATATTTGGCTATCGCTTAAAGCCTACCAATTCCCCTTGCATCTATCTACAAGAAAATTAGCAATAAGATTAACATCTCGATATCTCGACTAGCATGAAGCATATGGGGAATATGCGTTTGTAAAAATGGTTTTACAAGAGTAGAGAAAGTCATGTGAGTGTAACACATCAGATTTTTTTATTTTGTTTCTTATTCCTAATCACAAAATAAACAGATTTTTATAAACCATTTTCTAATGAGAAAACAACATACAAAATGTAAGTTCCCATTTTAAAAAATTAAGTTGACCCTAAAATAACCATCACAACGTCCTCCAAACAAAACACGACTAATGGAATTTACTTTCCCCATAATATCAAGCAACTTTTATGAAAGACATTTCTTCCTACAACAGTTTGTTTTGGAGATGTACAGTTCTTAACTTAAATGTCCACCCTGTATATGTGTTAGAGAAAACAATAAGCTTTCGTAAAAACTACGTAAACGTTATATAAAAATAAGTGATGGTATTTAGAGGAAGAATGTCTCACATCAGATTTTTAATATTTTAATTTTAATAATCAAATTCCATTTACTCAACTCTTTATTCCAATCCACATGGATAAATTTGAAGCGAACGGCATATGTTTATAATATGTCCATCTCTTAACGTAAGACAGTCCCTTGAAATTTGGCGTAATACATTTATTTTCCATAATGTCCTACATTTTTAAACACGCTTTATTTTTGTAGACCTACTTGTGTTTTTATCCTCTTACTGATGTTTCGCTTTTAAGCCGTTGTAAGGATAAAACCAGCTAATTTAATGTTCTCTCTCAAGATAAAACAAACACACGTATGAAAGAACAGAATTCGTTATAAGCTGTAAACTGCGCCGAGTAGTATTTACTTGGTGTTTGGAGCATTTCCACTTAACCCTAGCACAGCCGTGTTAATTACTGTCGAAACCGGCAGCTGCACAAAACTTAAAGTTGCAGAAAAAAATGTAATGCAGAGGATAAGGAGAAAATACAGCAGACCTAAACTTAGGCACAGAAAACATTTTCAAAATTCTACGCCCTAAGCTTCGCCATTGTGCTTTAATAAGTTAATTCGTTTATAAAGTATTTCTCAGTGTTTATTATTTTAATTCTGAAAATAAGTGAAACAGTGAAGTAATTTTAGTTTCTTTTCCGTTTCGGTAAAATATTGCACTCCTGCGGAGCTACGGCTTAATGCATTAACTGAATTTTTAAAAAATCAGAGGTATAGCATTCTTCGTTTATTTTTATATAGCCTCTACAAATTATTCTTACGAAATATTATTTTTCTATCTACTTCATGTTAAAAGGGATAAACTTTTGCAGAAATTGTTCCCTTACGTATTATATCGCTGTAGATACGAGGGCGATAGATGGAACTGAATCGATAGTCCGATGCTTAAATGCGAGTTGCTATATGCTGATCTTAGAATTCAATGCTCTTTCCATGCGAAAGGTAACTGAATAGTTACAGTACTTTAAAAAAGACGTTATGCTGAAAAATTAATAAAAACACAAACAAATAAAAAGATTATCTGAGAAATCCGTAACGCCAAAACAATATTGTCATAAATTGTGTGTTTTAACGTAAATAAGTTACTTTGTTGTACGAGTTGTATTGTAGTTCAACTGTTGGGGAGCAGAGCTTGAAGTAGTTGCAACCGCACGTATGGTACCCGGTAGCCTTCATCCCAAATTTAAAAATATTAACTTTGTCATTTGACTGTTTCTTTAAATATTACTTATTTATGTTTGCCTCGGCTGTGTCAGTAATATTGTTAGAGGCATGGATTTCTTAGCAGGGTTGTGGTGCGACTGAAGAATGTAGGCTTACACAGATTATAATTTTTACTTCACTCCTTTTATTAATGCTTGAACACTATTTAAGTAACACTTCACTGATATAGAGAGTTTTGAGATTCTTTTATTAACTTCTTGCACTTTTTAACACGGAAACTATTTTTGTCTCACACGAATACGTATTAAATTTCTCGAGGACGCATCTCGCGTCCGTTTAGGAACACTGTCTACAACCAACGCGTCCAGTTATGAGCGCTGTCTACAAGCAACTGACTTGATTTCTACCGCCTAAATTTGTAAATTTCTGTATTTCAAGTCTATGATTGGCTGTTCCTAATCCAATAGTAGAATACTTTTATTTAACTTAACTTTTTCTGGTTGTTGATTGGCTATTTTATAAACTCTCACAAAAATTACATTATTGTTGCTTCAAGAATGACTAGTAGCATTATTACACTTTCTTACTCATTATTGCCTCAATGTTATCTCATTGTTAGTAACTTTTAACCTATTATTTTCACAGCTCTTACATTATTAAATTACGTAATACATTCACATAACATTATTAAACATGTGTACAATAATATAAACATATACAATGACTGTAATATACATTTTTATATATTGTTACACATACATATTGCCATAAAGCGGGCTGTTATTATATTTTTTATATAATTTGACTGAAATCATTTAAGTGTTAAAAATACTGCCTCAAACGAGATGTATATTATCTGTGCAAAAGCTTTTGTCTATCAATTATGGTGTACCGTTAAACAAAATATCCTCCGAATGAAAGAAAATTCAGGATATACATTTTATTTATCATGAAAAGACCTTAAATATATGGTACTGTAACGAAGCTATCGTGGGCAGGTCGAGCGGGAGTGTCCTTCAGCGCCGGCGACTGATTGGTTGGAGAGATCAGGAGAGGGAGGAGCGCTCTCCCCCAACGTGGATCTCAGAAGCAGTATCTAAATAGAACCAGATATTTCTGAATGTTTCTTCCCCTGCCTCCTGCGAACTTTTTCGAAGACTGCATATCGGCGAGAGTGCTGGTGGCATTGTGTGAGCTAGTGAGTTGTTAATGCGATGCAAAGTGCCGGTTAATTAACGCATTCTACGAGCGAGTGATAGTAAATTAGAGAAAGAATGAGTCCTGTGTTCGACATTTAGCGAGCAACTGGATGGAATAAGAGGCTGCTTCTCGCGTTTTTCATTATACCGGCCCGCGCAATGAAAAGTGAAGCGACAGTGAAAACTGAAGAAATTCACAGTATTTTAATGAAAACCATTAAAATCATTTTCAAGAAACTTTAAAATATCAACAGTTTTTAATGTAGAAGGTAGTTTTGGGTGGGGATTTTCTTGAAAGTCTTGTCGCATCTCTTTAAAATATTGAACTTAAATACTAAGTTTGGTAATTATCGATCATTTTGTTTTAGTTATGCTGTTCTCAGACGCAAACACACTCACACATATAAGTACATGCACACACATAGGTACATACGTACCATTTTTTAAAAATGCGGGTTTGGATTCAGGGACCTTCAAAACATACCTTTTACGGTGAAAAGTGACATAGAATGTTTTGGTACAATCTAATACCTTATCTTACATACTATAGGTAGGTGGCACAGAAAGTAAAAATTAGAAACAAAGGAAGGAGAGAGGGAGAGAGTGTGAGTGGGAGTGAGAGCGAGAGAGAGACAGACAGTGTGTGTGTTTGTGTGTGCGTTTGTCAGTTTCATAATTAAATCAATCTGATGAGGTACATTTACATGACTTTCTCAAACCTCTATCGTTTATTAGTGTGTATACAAACTATTCTTAGTAAAGCTTATTTTTCTATCTACTACGTTTTAATCCAATGAACCTTTACAGAAACAGCTACATTACACATTTCGTTATAGACACAAGAAAATAGTGACAGTCAAATGTTTAAGAATAGGACGCTATATGCTGGTCTTAAAATTCCATATTTCTTCCATGTAATCGCGAGAAACAACTAACTAATGTTGAAACAACTTGTAAGAATAATTAAAAAATGAACAATTCGAATAATTAATAACGTATATCTCGGAAATGGCTTATGCCACAAAAAAAAACTTACTTAAAAATAAATTTGTATTTTAAAGAGGTCCATATATTTTGTGTAGTATGTATTCCTATTGCTTAACGTTTACCGGTTATACAATATTAAACAAGATCCCTTCCGTATGAAGAGGACTTGAGAGGCTATTTCCAGAAAATTCAAGCAATATTTTATTTGTCATGTAAATATATTTAATATAGCCATTATTTAAAAAATAAAAATTTCTAAAAATGTTGCATGTAAAAGGTAGTTTGGGGTGGGAGGATATTCTTTTAAATTTAGTGTTGCATCCTTGGAAGATACTGAACTGAAATACCAAGTTTGATATTTATCTAACTTTTTGTTTTTGATTATGCTGTTCACAGACAAATAACGGGCCTTTTTTGAAATGCTTTTCTTTATTCAGTGGGTCTCAAAACATATATTTCCGGTGAAATCTCGGTATCGAATTTTTGGGTTGAATACAATACTTCCCCTACTTACTATACGTAGTAAAGAAAGTAAAAGGAGTAGTCCAATAAATTTACAATTTTGTGTTTGAAGCATCAACTCAAGGTCGCGAGATCAAGATATTCAACCCATTGTTCTTCTCATCCCAAAATAGCTATTTGTATGGAAAAATATGATACATTTTCATTTTCTCTAAAATACTATCAATAATTTAATAAACGTATCACAGCTTTGACCTACATGTTTGATTAATACGAGGTGTATTCAAATTTTCTGCCAATAAAAGAGATGCATAAACTATTGCACGGAAAATATAGATTTAGGTAATATGTTAGCTCCTTTAACGTCAAATAAAAATAATAGTAATGTATTCGTTTTTGTTGGTTTGAATTTTTCTCATATTTAAAGCAGTTCACTTTGAACGGTAAAGTGGTATTGTCTTTAACCTGCTTATAGATGGAAAAAAAGTGCAGGCAGTTTTAGAGTAGAAAGGCAGTACCAAAACAAGCACTTTGAGGATAGGGACAAGGGGTCGCAGAATCGGTTTTAATGCGCTACATTCGCCTGCGCTAATGTAATTTCATACATTAAATACGTCATGTTAGAGTCTTCTGTCTGTGGGTGTCAGATGTAAACAAAACGCACTCTTGTACAGCTTTAGCCATTGTCACTAGGTGTGTCTGGTGTGAAGTATAAATGATTGTACGGTAATACCGTCTTGTTCAGTACAGTACGGTTAGTTTCTCATTGTGTACCAGTACCCAGTTAGATTTCAATTAGGATGTTCATGAGCGCTTCTGTTGTTATACTTTACTCAAAGAAAAATTCTTAGGTCCCTCAAGAAAGAGGTTGGCATATTGGGATCTATTGGCTGACCAGAGGAACTGGAAAAAGATGGGCAATTTCTTGGCTAAAGTGCGCGAAGCTATGTCAAATTTGTTCATCTCTGTTTTTCTTTTTCTTGTTCTTTTAGTTTTTCTGTTGTTTATTTTGTCACCATACTTGTATCTTCGGTCAATGACCCATGCACTAAATACTTGTGTAATAACTGCAATAATTTGAAACCAATAAAGATACATTTATCCATCCATCCATCCATCCATCCATCCATCCATCCATCCATCCATCCATCCATCCATCCATCCATCCATCCATCCATCCATCCATCCATCCATCCATCCATCCATCCATCCATCCATCCATCCATCCATCCATCCATCCATCCATCCATCCATCCATCCATCCATCCATCCATCCATCCATCCATCCATCCATCCATCCATCCATCCATCCATCCATCCATCCATCCATCCATCCATCCATCCATCCATCCATCCATCCATCCATCCATCCATCCATCCATCCATCCATCCATCCATCCATCCATCCATCCATCCATCCATCCATCCATCCATCCATCCATCCATCCATCCATCCATCCATCCATCCATCCATCCATCCATCCATCCATCCATCCATCCATCCATCCATCCATCCATCCATCCATCCATCCATCCATCCATCCATCCATCCATCCATCCATCCATCCATCCATCCATCCATCCATCCATCCATCCATCCATCCATCCATCCATCCATCCATCCATCCATCCATCCATCCATCCATCCATCCATCCATCCATCCATCCATCCATCCATCCATCCATCCATCCATCCATCCATCCATCCATCCATCCATCCATCCATCCATCCATCCATCCATCCATCCATCCATCCATCCATCCATCCATCCATCCATCCATCCATCCATCCATCCATCCATCCACCCACCCACCCACCCACCCATCCATCTATATCTATATATTTATTGCTATATATCTACATCTATCTCTCTATCTCTATTTATCTCTATCTCTCTGTCTCTATATATCTATTTATCTCTATCTCTATCTCTCTGTCTCTCTATCTCTATCTACTTCATATACAATCCCATGTTCCAAACCTCTAAATGCTTAGTATGGTACTGATTTTCTATTCTATAATTTTCAGCACATTGTTTTTTGAACATCCTACATAACTATTGCCATATTTTTAAACATTTGAGGTTTTTTTTAAAATTAAAAACAGAATCAACTTGAGTCAATTGGAGAATTCAATATCCCACCAGTATCTTGTCACAGTAACTCAATGGTTAGAGCAACCGCACTGAGACCGGAAGAACCGTGTTGAAATCCCGGCTGTGGCATTGAATTTTTCAGTTACTGTATATAAAAACAAAAACTTGCTAACGTCTCTAAAAAGTATAACTAATTATATTCATAATAATTAAAAAGAAAATATTTAAGAATTAGTGTATTAAGTAAATGAAACTATTTTCCTTGAATGTTTATCCAGCTTAACGTGAAGTATATATATAATAGTTTCTGCATGTCTAATTTTAGAACAGCTATGAAAATAAATGGTTTAATTATGGAAATTAGGGCGGCGCCGTGGCCGAGTGGTTAGACCGCTCGCCTTCCACCGAGGCGGCCCGGGTTCAATCCCAGGGACCTGCATGTGGGATTTGTGGTGGACGAAGCGGCGTCTGGGCGGGTTTTCTCCGGGTTCTCCGGTTTCCCCCGCCATTCATTCCACCAACTGCTCCATCATCACCTTTCCTTTCATTCATTTCACCTACATTTCGTTTCATCTACTTCCTTCATCCCATACCAGGCATCGGGCTGATCCCCCATCCTGGATGCTCTGTCTGATCCATGAGTGTCTGCTCCTCGACGGGCCTCTGACCCCAGGCACCCGCCTGTAAGTCCTGGGGGGTGTAAGTCCTACATAAGAGGAGGGTAAACAGATAATGAAAGAATGAATGAATTAATTATGGAAATTAATTAACTTTAGTACAACTAGACATTTTCTGTGTTACTGCTTTAGTAATTTGACAGCTTTAAAGTAAATATGTGACAAAAATAATCTTCTACTCGTATCATCGTGATTTTTACCTCTTGACCTGCTTTTGGTTCAAAGTAGAACCGAAATTTAAAGTAAAGTATCAAAAATATTTTATATTAAAGGAAACCTTGTGTTTAAATTGCAAACTGGGCAACTTTTGAGAAGTTGAGATAAAATAATGCATGTAAGCAAGGGTTATCGCTAGTATTAATTGACACTAGTGCCTTTAGTGAATGCACAAATAATAATTCCTTTCTTACAAGATGGTACATGATGGAAATCGTTTGCAAATATCTTGTATCCCGAAGGCATTTCTCACTTTCTTATTTATCCTCACATCGACTTCTTCGCGTGTCCCAGTTTCCGGCCCGCTGGTTCCTTACGGTTGTCATATTTCAGCCGGCAAACACGCTCCCTTATTCTTACTGCCTTCTGTCAGTTCTGTTTTCGAACAAGCAGTACAGCGTCTGTTGGGTCCAGAAGAGTGATGTTTCTGAATTTTTATTCCTTCCGCAATTCAGTGAAATAAACATTGTATCTGTTAATTTTACTCAAGAATCACCGAACCAATAAAACTTGGTATGTTCTGCTTAGAGTACTGTGTATATGAAATGTTATTGTTTACTTCTGAGAAAGGTTTACGATGAGGTAGAACATAAAATTATAGAAATATCTTACTTATAATTAAACAATTACCTCCTCGTATACAACCTCTAGGACTTACAGAAGATAAACTTTCATTACCCATTTACACAGTGATTGTGAATGTAAGGATATTGTAAGCAAAAGCGATAGTCAGATTTTTAAAAAGCGTGTCGCTTTGTGATGACTTTGAAACCCCATGCTTTTGTAAAATCACAAAAAAATGAATAGTGACTTAGCACTTGAAAAAGTATTTAAAAATTCACATCAATAATAAAGAGTATATCTAAAACGATTAACACCACAAAAAACTTATTGGACATAAATTCTATCTTTTTAACGAGATATACATCTTTGTTGCAGTAAGACTATTTCTTCATGGTTTACTAGTTGTAGAAAACACCTAAAATGAAGAGAAATTCACAGAAAATTCAAGATATGTATTTTAATTATCAAGCAAATATCTTAAACCTATGGTATTTTAATCCAAATCGTCAGAGCCATTTTTGAGAAACTAAAACGCAACGAAAAATATTCCATATTAAATGTAGTTTAGGATGAGGGATTGTCTTGAAAATATTCATGTCACCTGCTTGGAAGACATTGAACTTAAAATACTATGTTTGGTATTCAATAGACCTTTTTTTTTTTAGTTACGCATTTTACAGACACGCAGACATATACACACAAAGCTTATTCTATATTTTTTTAGTTTCATTCAGGAGTCTAAAAACGCGAGTTTAATGCAACACCTCCTCTACTTACTATAGGTAAGTAGTGGAGAAAATAAAAAAGTTACATAACTAAGGCTTATAATCTGATACAGAGTAATTAATTTAGAAATACGTAAAGTTAAAACACTGCTGCGTAAGTATAATTTATTTTCTCCTTCCATGACACGGTTTAGGCCACATGACCTGTTCTGAAGCTAATTTTCAAATTGATGCTTCCATATTCTTTGGCGTCATCCAATTCCTCTGTTTCCAAATGGCCTATAAAACAATGATTGCTTAAGAAATCTTGAAGTAGCCATTCTCAGTACATGCTATTTTCATTTTCTGTTTATTTTTTTTTTTTAATTTTAAGGACATTTGGTAGAGATCCCAGTGTATTGTTACGCTCTTTTGCAATTTAAACAAAGTCAGTTTTCTCTAGAATCACGTTCATTAGTAAAATGAACTGCTTATTAAAGAAAGTTTTCTGAGTATACTGGTGTGCAAATGTTTTAGCTAGCTTTAAATGTTTTAATTATTAACATATTTAAATATCGTAAAATAATTCCTAAAAATCTTTCATTTATAGGTACACTTTTATTTTAAAATAACGATCAGAACTCCACCAATTTCTTATTATAATTTATTACATCTAACTTAAGATAGCTGGTTAACTATTTGTCCATTTGAGGGATTATTTAGCCTAAAAATAATCATAAGAAAATCATTTTTAGTATAATTTTTTACGCTTATAATTTTTTTTCGTAGAAATCTGTAATTTAGTATCAAAAGCTTTAACATACTAAATGCAGCTAAAATTCTGTACAACAAACAAATGTCAAACCTTTAAGTTGAATAGATTTGAGTTGAATGTACCTGAAGTTTAAAAATGAAAACTTACGGGAAATGGCAAAAAACAACGAGGTGAACATATTCTTACATATCCATATATATTATAACATGTCTATATCATAATAGCCCTTATGCCATTTATAATCCCTTAAAACACAAAACAAAACATAAGTGTTTGAACCCCAATCTCTACCAAATGTCCATAAATACGTACATTCTAGCAGAAAGAGAGTTCGGTTTACATTACGCTCTCACCATATTTCATACTGTGGGGCTAATAATCTAGGTGTAACTCCTTCGAAGGATGAAATTAATTAAATTGAGTTTTATTTATGGACGCTGGGCATCAGAACTTTCATCACAAAGCTCTAGAGGAAGAAACTAGATGTGAAATCTGTAGAATTTGAAGGCCATGTAACTTGTCCAACTTGATCACAACAGTTATTACCGATAGCATCATCAATCAAGGACACTTTTGTCCAGTGAGCTTGTCCATCATCATGTTGGAACACTGTATTATCCTTCTTAACTTTCCAATAAGCCCTATTCTGGAGCTGCAAAGGACACTTTGTTTAGTTCTTGAACTGGTTGTTGGTGCATTATTTCTCGCCTAGTACCTGCAGTGCTTTTCCTTCATACTGCGGCCATTACGCGATTACTCGCGTGCCGGCCGCCACAGTGGGACTTCCGCCGAAGCAGTTAGAATATTCCCGTAAACGCATCACGTTCTTATATTTGCAATTACAATTACTATGATAATAAACACATACCTTATCATAAGAGATGTTGGAAATGTCTTCTGTAACCGCATATTTCTGACAGCTTATCAGGAAATTCACTCACGCTCGAGAGTTCAATATCCGAATTTGAGTAAATTTCTCGCCTGACGTTTTCTTTTAGTTCTTACAATATGTTGCATACACCTTATTGTTCATGTGATCATGTGTTGGGTAAAATTTTTGTAATAGGATAGAATAATTGATTCACGCTTAATATTCGTGACGAAGTACAGTTCCAATTATGTGGTTTCGTCGCAAAATAACAGCTACTGGAGCACAGTGAAACCCGATTTTACACTCGAAATTCCCTTTAATGACGCAAAAATTGGTGTGTAGTAAATGCATACAGAATAATAAGGCTTATTTTTTTAACAAAACTAAATGCAGAGAGATACGGGAATGTTATATACCATTTTTGAACAGCTACTGACGCTGGATGTCAATCTGTATTTTTACATTCTCTAGTACATATAGTAAGTAGGGGAAGTATTGTATTCCACCCAAAAATTTGATACCTAGATTTCACCGGAAATACATGTTTTTGAGACCCCCTGAATAAAAAAAAGCATTTTTAGAAACATGTCCGTGTGTGTCTGTGTGTCTGTGAACAGCATAACTCAGAAACCAACAGTCGGATAAACACCAAACTTGGTATTTTCATGACAAATTAAATGTATATCTCGAATTTTCTGGGAATGTCTCCAAAGGTTTCTTCATTGTGAACGACTTTTGTATAACTGGTAAACCATAAAAGATAGACAAAATTTTACTACACAAAAATGTAGATCGCGTTAAAATACACAATTTATGTCATATACATTTTTTTGTTGAGTGAACCATTTTACAGATATTGCTAGTTATTCCGTTAAATTTTCCAATACTTATACTTTTTCTCAAACTCGTTATTCATTTTTTTATGTCCTGTACATGCAAAGAGAATGGTATGCGCCACACAGCAACCAGCGCTTAAAAGATTTGACTATCGCTTATAACCTACCATATTCCCCTTGCATCTACAAGAAAATTAGCAATAAGATTAACATCTCGATTAACATGAAGCATATGGAGAATAAGTTTTTGTAAAAATAGTTTGTACAAGAGTAGAGAAAGTCATGGGAGTGTAACACATCAGATTTTTCTAACAAGACTCTGCTAGAGCGCATACCACTGATGAGTCGTTAAATTTAACTCTGGAAATTGAAAAAGAAACTGTATGCAGCAAACCACATTCGAAGCACTGAAAGAAAACTTCAGGTGAGAAATTCACTCAATTTCTGATATTGATCTGTCGAGTGTGAATGAAATTTTCGTGAGAAAATGTCATAAATATGTGGATAAAGAAGGATAACGTGTCCAGCATATATAATGATAAGATATGCGCTTATTATTATTGTAATTTTAACTAACTATGAGAATGTGAAGCGATTGTGTGGTTATATCAGTTTCACGGGAGACCGAGCTGAAACAGCAGGCGCGGGAGCCGCCCAGCCGTGGCCGTAGTGTAAGGGTAAAGCACTGTGTATGCATGTAAGATTCCCTTCGTTTTAGAAAGTATTTACAAACTACTAAAAGAATTATGATGTGTTACATTCATATAACCTATACAAATACATAAACAAATTATTCTTAAGAAAGTTAATTTTCCTAATTCATTTTATTGCGGTAAAACATTTCTGGAGATAGCTGCATTACACGTATCGTTACAAATACAAAGGGAAAAGCGATATTCAACTGTTTTAGAACTTGATGCTATACGCTGGCATTAAATTTCCATACTCTTTCCATAACAATACGAGAAACAGCTGAAAACGACAGGACTTTAAAAGAATGGCCAAGTATTGAACAATTTGTACTATTAATAACGGATATCTCGGAAACAGCTAATGACAAAAAACATTTATTTAAAATAAATTGTATGTTTTAAAGAGATCTAGTTTTCTTTCTGTAGTACGCTTTTGTATGGCTTAACGTTTATCAGTTATACAAGATTATACAATTTTTTTCCGAATGACGTGGACTTCACAGGCATTCCCAGAAAATTCAAGGTATACATTTTATTTGTCATGTAAATATCTCTAATATATGGCGTTTTGATCAAAACTGTGAAGAGCCAATTTTTAGAAAATAAAAAATTTCGAAAAGGATTACATGTAAAGGGTAGCTTCGGACGGGGGAATTTCTCGAAAATCTTCGTGTCGCATCTTTGGATATTAATGAACTTAAATATCAGTTTGGTATTTATCGGACTTTTCGTTTTTAAACTATATTGTTCACAGACACACACACATTGTTCAATAATTTGTCATTCTTTTAAAGTTTTGATGGTTTTCAGTTGTTTCTCGAGACGTTATGGAAAAAGTATGAAATTTTAAGGCCAACATATAGCGTCCAGTTCTTAAACATTTGACGGTCGCTGTTCCCTTTGCATCTATAACGAAATGTGTAATGCAGCTATTTCTGCAAAGTTTATCTCATTGTAAAGAAGTAGATAGAAAAATAAGCTTTCGTCAGAAACCCAAACCCATTAATAAACGAGAAGGCAGAGAACGTCATGTGAATGTAACACATAGGATTGTCTTAGCGTTAATCTCAAGAATACGAACCTGGCATCCTGTAGCAGTCCTTATATCTAATCAGCCTTCCTATTCCATTTTATTGCTGTCTTTTTCTAGATCGGCGCAAAAACCCTTCTTGACCTCCCATCTTCTCAAAACTTGAAACTACAGTCTAGACAGGTAATTAAGGTTCTGCTACGCTGCTTATGAAACACTTGAGAGTGAATCTATGAAACCTTATTGTGTTCATGATATATAAAGTATGACACAAAAAACGGCTGCAATTAGTTGTAAATTTTACATGGAGATTTATTTAATCCTTTCCTCTGCAAGCTAGTGTTTTGGAATAGCATACATGCAGGTTATTCTATGGAAACACAATTTCATGGAAATAGATTTTGCTTTGTAATATAATATTTTATAATTATTATAGCAAGAACATTATACGTATTACTATTCGGGTAATTACAATTTATTTTAATAAGAAATGCAAATACTTTATACAGTTTGTTTTACAAATATTGTATATTCACTTTATAATTGTTAGTTTATAACAACAATTAACATTTTGCTTCAAGAGTACAAAAATAATGTGAGCTGCAATTATCACTTAACATTTGCAAGATTAGAATTAAATTGGTATTTAAGGATAACCACAGTAAAAAGATTTGAGTTATACTCGAGGGTGCAGTTTTATATTTTTAAAAGAGCTTGTGTATTTTTGAATGGCTGAGCGCTGTGGACAAATCTCTGTTCTCTTTTTGCTTTCTGTATCACGTACATAGTAGTTAGAGAAGGTATTGCACTCCACTCAAAATTCTATTACGAGATTTCCTGGGAAATACATGTTTGAGACCCCCTGAATCCAAAAAAGGATCCGCGGGTGTGTATATGTCTGTGAAGAGCATAACTCAAAAACGTAAAGTAGGATAAATAACAAACTTGGCATTTAGGTTCAGTATCTTCCAAAGATGTGGCAGAAGATTTTCCAATAAATATCTCCTCCCAAACTACCCTTTATATGGAACATGTTTCGAAAACGTTTATTCTCTCAAAATAGCTCTAACGATTTTGTTTAAAATACCGCATTAAAGATATTTACGTGACTTGCGAATTTCTCTTCATTCAGAAGAAATTTTATATAATCTTGTTTAACCGGCAAACGTTCAGCGATAGACGAAAACACACTACACTAGGAATCTAGATCTCTTTAAAACACACAATTTACTTCAAATAACTTTTTTTGGCATCTGCCGTTTCCGAAATATCCATTATTAATGGTTGAGCTGTTCAATACTAGTATGTCGATTTTCAGCTGTTTCTCGCGATGTCATTGAAAGAGCATCTAAATTTTAGATTAGGGTATACCGAGCGGTTGGCTCAGGGGTAACGTCTGCGACTCGCATTAGAGCGGTCTTGGGTTTGACCACCCACTCTGACACATAGGAGGTTTCGGGTTTTTTTCGGGGTCGTCAGCCAAATGCTAGAATGGTTTCTTTCATCTCCAGAATTTCCTGTCCCTCCATTTGGTTTCATTATCATTGTATTCATCCTTCACCATGTTTTGTCTATTATTTCAGGGTTAGAACTTTCGGCGGTGTTGTTTGATGCTCTCTGTGCACTTTCTCCGTCCTTAGGGTTTTGGTTGGTTGCCGGAATATATGAACCATCCCTTGGGAGGCGTTGGATCCTGTGGGACGGGGTCTCCGATTTGCCTGTCTGACTCCAGGGGCGTCTATATCTGGAAACTGTTGGGACCCTGTCCTTGCTGTGCCGCCACTCCTGGTTCCGGCGGCCCCGTATCTCCCTTTAACTCATCCCTTCCTATCTCCTGGGGCGCCCCCTTGTGGGGTGTCAGTATAACATCCTCATTTCTGAATTGGTACTGAAACTCCTCCGTTAGTTCAATTCCAAGGCTAGCGTATTGCGTCCAGTTCTAAATCATTTGAGTATCGCTACTCTTTTTGTATCTATAACGAAATGTATAAAGTATTTCCGGAAATATTTGTCTCGATTAAATGAAGTAGAATACGAAAATGCACTTTCGTAAAAATAATTTGTATATAAGTAATAGAGGGTAGAGGAAGTCTGTGAATGTTAATGTATCAGATATTTTCCTTATAAGCGGTGCATTTAGTGATAATGTGTTTAAAATTGAGAAGAGTACTGCGGTTTGAGCAGATTGATGGGTCTGCTGTAGTATCAGGTGTGAGTGTGTCTATGAGCTGTGGCAAACACTTATTTTCTCTTTAAAGGCAAACGTTAGGGGTGTGGCGTTTCAGGGTAATTTCTGATTTAATGAAGTTTAATGGGTGGTAGAAGTACTGGAGTTTCCAACGATGCTTGAGGTGATGTGGGTTGTTGAGATTGAGTGGTCAGTGATTGGTTATTTGGTGGCTTCGTTCTTAAATTAAAAAAATTATTACCTCTCAAATTTGGAATATATCGCTTTCTACTTATCATCTAAATAAGGAATGCTTTTGTATACTGTTATATCTATTTTACAAACTGCCCCTAAGGATCTTAATTTTCTATCTGCTAATGGAAGTAAAAGATTTCAGAAATGATTTCATCACACATTTCATTGTAAGTATAAGGGAAGTAAAGAAGCTTGAAGCTATAGTCAAATATTTAAAAAGCGGATCCATAATTATTGACTTTGAAATTCTAATGCCTTTACATGATATTCCGAGAAACAAAAGAATAATGACTTAGCAGTTTAGGGATTGTAGAATAACGCAGTGAAAAATTAAACGGAATAGGGAAGAATACCTCGAAAATCATAAATGCCTAAAACTTTTCGCTATAAATTCTGTGTTTTAAGGTTAGTCTGTGCCTGTTTGTTATGATTTACCGGCTATACAGAGTTATACAATATTAATTTCAGACTGAGGAGGTTTTCAAGAGCTATTCATAGAAAATTCAAAACATATTCGCTACATGATCACCAAATCATAGAGGGTGCGTAGCAATCTTATTCTGTAGCGTTTGCTGAGAACCAGATGAAAAAAAATAAAATAAGCTGGTTTTATTTCATACGTACTATTTTTGTGTTGTTATAATTTTAACAATGTATACGATGAAACTGTGGAGGCGTGAATCGCTGAATTTACATAAGAAGAAAGCTTCATTGCAAGCGCTCATATGTATACGCCTGATACTGCCGCAGACCCGCTTGACAATCAGGATAGAGAAGTTGCCGCTCATAAAACAGACAGGCGCATCGTGAAATTCTTGTTAGTTTACCAGGGCTCTGGGTTTCCTAGCCCTCCATTGGGATTACTGATGCAGTGACTGCAGAAAGGTATTCGCCTTTATTTAAAAGCAAATCTTAAATCGTATATTCACATGATTTTCTCTAACTATTCTTCTACAAGCTATTCTTACATAAGCTTATTTTTCTATCCACTTCTTGTTAATCAAGAGTGTAAACTTTTATTACACGTTTATACATTTCCTTGTAAGTTTAAGAGGAATACAGTAATCTAAAGCGATACTCAGGTTTTTAAAAAGCAGATCGTTATGTAATGGCTTTGAAATTCCTTTGTTCTTAACATGACCGCAAGAAAAAACGAATTCCGACTTGCCACTTGAAGTATAAGTATTTGAAAATTCAAACTTATAACAAAGATTTTCTCGGAAACGCCTAGCGCCTCAAATAATTTAATTTGGCATAAAGTGTGTGCTTTAATAGAACTATAAGCTATTTACTGAAAATTAATACATTTTGTCATGCAAATATTTCAGACATATGGTACTTTATAAAAACCGATAGAACCAGTTTTGAGAAAATCAAAAACAAAGAAATTGTGTCCATGTAAAGAGTAGTTTGGGGATGAGAGATTTTTCTTGAGAATTCAAGCATGATTTCTATCCGACTTTTCGTTTTTTAGTTATAGTATTCACAGACACCTTTTTCTAAAAGTGATTTTCGTGGATTCAGAGAGCCTCAAAATGTGTATTTCCATTGAAATATCGTCAGATTGAACAGGTTGTTAGGATAGAATATTTCAAAAACTGCTAGTGCTGCGAATAAAAGCTTCTTCATGAACTGTTATTTTAATGAGCCCTATAATTTTCTCAGGTATGTTTTTGTATCTCTTTTCGTTTTACAGAATCGTACAAAATTAATTCAGAAGATGGGGAATTTATACAGAATGCAAAACATACATTTTTGTTTTATATATACATACATGTATTTGCCAAACTTAGTGTTGTTTTAATCAAAATCGTTAGAGAATCTCTTGAGAAAATACTCGTAATAATAAAAAAAGTAATGAAAGTATTCATGTAAATTATAGTTAAGGTATAGCAGAATTTCGCAAAAATCTAATTTTGGAATATTAGATTCAAATACCAAAGCTAGTTGTTTAATTAATTAATATATAATTAATTGAAATTAATTATACTTTTTAGAGACCTTAGTCTGGTCTTGGTAATTTTTTAATATAGAGTCAACTGAAAAATTTTATGTCACAATCGGGATATGAACACGGTTCTCCCGCCTTGGTGGTCTATCTGGGAAACAACTTGAGTCAGTTGGGAAATTCAATGACCCATCGGGATGTTGTCACAGTAGGTAATTGGTTAGAGCACCGCATGGATAGCGTGAGAACCGTGTTCCATTCCCGACTGTGACATTTAATTTCTCGGTTGACTTTATATTAAACACCAAGTAAGATTTTTCCAAAAATTATATTTGCACATACGCCTTTTTTTAAAAATGATTCTCTGTATTCTTGGGTCCTAAAATAATGTACAACATATAGAAGTTTTCAGAGGACTGAAGCAACTCCTCTGCCTACCTAGGCATACGGTAAAACAAGTAGTTGTTGCCTTTAGGGTTGACTTTTCATATCACTTTGCTGAAAGGTATGGCTTCATTTTTCCAGAGGGGGCGTTACTAGCTGTGCATGGAAACACACTAGATAATATCCCAAATAAGATACTCAACAGCAATGAGTAACCTAATGTTTTATTTCTCATAATGACCAATTTTTGCTATAATTCTTACATTTAACAATTCTATTGTTTTTACAGGCTCAGTTGTTGAGCAAAATGATAATTAATTTCCAGTCTGTATAGTTTTTGCTTTCTCTGCCACGTATCTAGAAGGTAGGGAACGTATTGAATTTCACTCAAACATTTTATACCGCGATTTCACGATGAATACATGTTTTGAGACACCCTGTATCCAAAACAGGAGTATTTTGGAGAGACGATTCCTGTAAATAGCTTAATTCGAAAACAAAACTCCTTACTTGAAACTACCCTTTAGTGGAGAAGGTTAAACATAAATTGCAGTAACGGTTTCGATTATCTCGAATTTTCTAGGAGTAGCTTATGAAGCCATCTTCATACATAAGGAATTTTGTATCATAATGGATAAGCCATAAGAGATGGACAAAAGCTTTTTATACAGAATTTCACCATTTACTTCAAACATATTTTTGTGGCATCAGGGATTTCCAAGATATCCGTTAAT
Organism: Deroplatys truncata; assembly: GCA_030765065.1. NCBI lineage: Eukaryota > Metazoa > Arthropoda > Insecta > Mantodea > Mantidae > Deroplatys > Deroplatys truncata. The sequence continues at coordinate 283,376,020 of CM060975.1, forward strand.
ATTTGCTTCAAATGTCCATTACTTCGTGATTTTTTAGCAGCGCCGTCGCTATTTACTTGTTCCTCGCGTTTTTATGGAAATATTATGGGATTCTAAAACCAGAATATAGCGAGCCGCTTTTCAACATCTGACTAGTGGATCAGTAATATGCAGTAGATCGATAAATAAGCTTTCGTAAGGATAGATAGTACGGGTTATATAAAAATAAACGATAGTGGGTAGAGAAATCCATCTGAATGTAACAGTTTTTCTGTTAACCGTTGTATTTTATATGTCATTTTGATGTAGTCTGTACTCTAAGATGGTGTTGAATTTGTCTTATTTCTTAGTAAACAAGAAACGACCGTATAATGCAGCGTTTACCCTTTTCCATGTGATATAATAACAACAACGACAATGATGAAAATAAGATAATGAGACTATAGGAGTTAGAGACAAAGTTTGTTGGTCTTGCTGTTCATCTTGCTGCAGAAATTCGTTACATCTGTTATAAGAGGACAGATGTGCCCACGTTTAATAAGGAAACAATTCAAAGGTTTTTATTCTTTCTTAGCTCTCCATCACTTTACGTCACTTTTTTCACTTGAAGTTCTTTACAACTTAAGTTGCACGTGCTGCAGCAGCCTTTATTACGTGCTGCCGTATCTTTTTATTTCAAGTTCTGAGAGATTGTTTCCTCACAAGTGTGTGTATGCTTTAGTTCTTACTTCTATACAAGAGCTGAATAGTGTCATTTCTTCCCCTCATAATTCCAGCTGTTACACAGCACATAGGAATCTGCTTGTTAAAGACATAGTTACATTGGAAGAGATCATTTTTATTGATACAACAAACACAAATGAAGTAAAGACAAAACAATAATACCAGGTGTAAAATGACATGAATTTTATTGTTGAAGATGCTTGACAACAGGGGTGAACTACGTTTTAATAAATATTTAGCCAAGGGAATACCAATTTTAATTACATACTAAACACCTCATGACAGTTGTTACCCCTTTAGCCTATCATTTACATTCCCCTACCTCAATTTAAATATAATATCACACACAATAAAATATAACTTATAAAATGAAGACGTAAGTAAACTTAATGTCAATGAAATCATAATAGAATTGTCTGCTACTAAAATAATTTTAAAGGTATATTAGAATAAAACTACTTGTTTAATCTTCTTCCGCATACTCCGGAGACTATGGGCGAAATAGTGCTGACTCGCGGGTGAAACAGAAATTGTTTAAATGTAGGAATTATTTCAAAAGCATAATTGAGTTAGGGTAGCAAAGAAGGGAATTATAGAGGTTTTTTAAATAATTATTTCATATGTGTAGTAATTGTTTATCTCCATAAAATCGCACTTGAGAAGACGCCAGTATTTCCTACCCTTCGCTCCTGAAATTAATTAACACACCTGAGCAGTTAGGCACAAGGGAAGCGGACAGAGCAACGAACCCAACTCCGACGAATTATTCCCAGCCTTCCCATGCAGAAATAGATTTACCACCGCAGCATTGAGGGGAACTCTCCTCCACTGCAACACGCCTACATCCACACATTAAACTTCAACATCTATGTCTGGAGTCTAGCGAGATGACGTTGTATACTCACCCATCATACAGTCCAGTTTTGGCTCAGTGCGGTTGGTCTCTGTGCCAAAATGAACAAGCCATTGTGGTTTATGAAACTGAAACTAAATCCCTTGAAGAAAATAACTGACAAGGTGCTTTATAAGGTGGTTTCTGAAACCCACAATGTGCGATGAAGCGATTATTTTGTAAAAATATAACAATCACAAGGATTTTAGCATTATTAGTTTCGGTGCTTTTCAGAATTTCGTTATGAAACTCTTAATAGTACCTGGGCGTAAATATAGCACATTAGAGATATACTGATGGCAAAAGTATTTTGCCATCAGCAAACCATTCAGTTAGAACTTTTTGGGCTACATGAGATGAGTATAAACCAATTGGAGCAAAATTCTGCAACAATACGACTAATCAGGTACTAACGAAGGGTTTTCTATGAACGCCGGAACTAATCAGAGGCTTGGACAGTTAATTGATTTAAACAGGGGCCGAACAAAAGTTACATTTTTGTTTGTTTGCTTTTGATTAGCAGCATGTTGAGTTCTGATAAAGCGAGTTCATTTGATACCGGACGTCAATCATAGCTGTCAACGCATGACGCAGTTTTGATTAAAGGCTGCACATAACAGCATGAGCGTCGCTCTCGGAGCGTTCGTCAGGTCTAGTGGAGAGTGGTCACATGAATTGCCACAAAAGTGCGGTTAGGCCAATTTCAGATATATTAATTGCCACGGAGGCAAACGTGAGTTATCACAAAGAATATCTAATAGCCCTTCCGTTTCAGTACAAACATGAAACAGTGTAAAAACGTGGTTTGTGTGCGTAAAAGGTTTAATCTCTATGTTAAAAATTCTTCATGTAACAAAATAAAAGAAAATATAATGTAATACATTTACATGACTTTCTCTACCTTTATTAGTGGGTGTACAAACTATTCTTACTAAGCTTATTTTTCTATCTACCTAATTTTAATCGAAATAAAGCTTTGCAGAAATTGCTAGACTACACATTTCGTTATAGATACAAAGAGAACAGCTATAGTCAATTTTTTAGAACTTGACGCTATAAGCTGGCCTTATAATTCCATACCGTTTCCATGCAATCGCGAGAAATAGCTGAATGTTCACAGGTCATTCAGAGAATGATCATTAATAACGGATATCTCATAAATGACTTATGCCACAAAAACTTAATTGAAATAAATTGTGTTTTAAAGATATATACATTTTTTGTGTGTAGTACGTTTTCGTCTATTAATGCTTACCAGTTATACAATATTATACAAAATTCCTTCAGAATGAAGAGGCTTTACAGGCTATTCCCAGAAAATTCAAGATATACTTTTATTTGTCATGTAAATATCTTTCATATATAATGTTTTAAGTAAAATCCTTAGAAGCATGTTTTTTAGAAAATCAAAAGTTTCGAAAAATGCTCCATGTAAAGGGTAGTTTGGGGTGGGGGATATTCAACAAAATCGCATCTTTGGAAAGTATTGAATCTAAATATCAAGTTTGGTATTTAACCGAATTTTTATTTTTGAGTTATGGTACTCGCAGACACATACACGGACATTTTCCAAAAATGCTTTATTTGGATTCAACGGACCTCAAAACGCGTATTTACGGTGAAATCTTGGTATAGAGCTTTTTTTAGGAATGCATCCATTTATCGAATTTTAGATGGAAAAAAAAAACATTTCCTCTACTTACTATGTTCGTGGTAGAGAAAGTAAAAAGGAAAACAAAATAGCCGAAAACGTATTTAGAACAAAGCAGACAAAATAATTTTTGAAACTTTGATCTGAGCCAGATTAGAATAATTGTTTATGTCATTCCTGGGTTTTTGACACTACATAAGCACACTAATATTATATAAAACTTGAAGTGTTATAGGAAAGTGCTTTCCAACTGACTCTTAATCTCTCCTACACCGACCTCTACCTGTCTCAGAACAAGAGTTTGACCGCAGAGGTACCCGGTAGTCGCAAGAGATGTCGCTGCTGCAATGTAACAGTGAACGTGACTTATGGGTTTTAAACGTACTTTTTTCTCTGCAGAATACAGTATAATTTTGAATTATAACTTAAGTTGAAGAATAGCTGTGGAAGTTTGAATTCCCGATTTTGTTTTGTAGTCAAGGTAAACAAATGCGCAAAACATGACAGTTTGCGTGCATAAAGCTTGTCTTGGAATTCCGAAATATAATTTAGTAGTTAGGGTTCAACGGGCATATAGGCGAAGATTTGGTCTTAATGCCCGTTTAGGTAAGACATTCGTAGGTGGCACAGTCAGATCTAGATGACGACTATGTGTATGTGAAGGAAAGAGCAACGGACGACTGCGTGTGTCAGATGAGAATATGTAAAGAACGACTTTCGCGCGAAGGCCTAATATATCTGTGGGGCGGGCGAGTCGAGAACTAGAAATTCCAACAGTGACAGCGTGGAATATGTTTTTTACTTTCTCTACTACGTATAGTAAGTAGGGGAAGTATTGTATTCCACCCAAAAATTCGATACCGAGATTTCACCGGAAATACATGTTTTGAGATCCCTGAATCCCAAAAAAAAAAGCATTTTTGGAAACATGTCCGTTAGTGTGTCTGTCAGTGAACAGCATAACTCAGAAACGAAAAGTCGGATAAACACCAAACTCGGTATTTAGGTTCAGTATCTTCCAGAGATGCGACACGAAGGTTTTCAAGAAAATCCCCCCACCCCAGAGTACCCTTTACATGGAACATTTTTCGAAAATTTTAATTTTCTCATAAATGGCTCTAACGATTTTGATTAAAATATCATATGTTTAAGATATTTTCATGACAAATAAAATGTATATCTTGAATTTTCTGGGAATGTCTCCAAAAGTATTCTTCATTGTGAACGATTTTTGGTTAACTGGTAAACCATAAGAGATAGACAAAATTTTACTACACAAAAAATGTAAATCGCGTTAAAATACACAATTTATGTCATATACATTTATTTTATCGAGTGGAACATTTTCGAGATATTGCATGTTATTCCCTTAAATTTTCCAATACTTATACTTTTTCTCAAATGGGAATTCGTTATTCACTTTTTTTGTCTTGGATATGCAAAGAGTATTAATCTGTGGAAAAGGGAATAGTGCTGCACCTAGCAACCAGCTATTAAGAGATATGTATGTGCTTAAAGGCTACTGTATTTCGATACTGCCCTTGTAAATATATTTTCCCCTTACATCTACAAGAAAATTAGCAATAAGATAGAGTCTGCAAATGTTTATCTCGATTAACATGAAGTAGATGGAGAATAAGCGTTTGTAAAAATAGTTTGTACAAGAGTAGAGAAAGTCATGTGAGTGTAACACATCAGATTTTTTTGAATATCGGAGGGCCCTCAGCTGCTCCAGAGAGGGTACTTGAGGGTGCGCCCCCGGGAGGGAAGAGGAGTTGAGAGGCAACACCAGGCGACCGGAACCAGGGAACAAGTTTCCAAATTGAGGCTCCCCGAGAGTGGAAGGCAGACCAGGGACCCTCCGCCTTATACACAGGGTCAAAACACCTTGCTCCAAAGAGGTGATCCGTTCTTCCCGGCAACCAACCGAAAGCCAGAAACGGAGAAAGTTCCACAGAGAGCAACCTTTTTCCCTGCCACGCCGCACTTAGAACACTATTGCGACACTTCCAACCCTGTAAACAGACATAACGGGGTGAAGGATGAATTAAATGATGAATGGAACGAAATGGAGGGAGAGGAATTTCGGGGCTAAAAGAAACCACTCCAGTATTGGCCTGATGACCCGGGAAAACCACGAAAAAACCTATGGGTCAGTTAGGGCGATCGATCCCGGTCCTCCTAAATGCGAGTCGCACGCGATACCGCGGCGTCACCTCCCTCAGTTGTGGAAGGTGTTAAGACAAGCTGAGTTGAGACGGAGGATTATTGCAGCAGCGTATCAGTTACACCTGACATGCTAACGTCAACATGGTAAGAAAGTAAATCTCATGTCACAAATTTCACAAATAGATCCCACATTAGATAAGATAAATTACAAATTGTACCACAAAGAAAATATATAGATTAAAGCCCCTGCAATTATTTGTGTAAACAGTTGCAAATAAAATTTCTTTGAGTTCTGTGTCGTAAGTACATTTCACATAGTACAATTTTGGCGAAATAAACACTTTAAAACTATTCCAATATAATCGTCAGGATATAGAACGGCAGAAATGCTTAAATATACTTTCTTTATCTGTTAAATATCACATCAGAAAAATCTGATGTGTTTCATTCACTGACCTTCTGTACACTCTATCGTTTATTAGTGGTATATGAACTATTCTTATTCAAACTTATTTTTCTCTCTACTTTCTTTTAATCCAAATAAACCTTTGCAGAAATAGCTAGATTACACACTTCTTTATAAATAAAAAGAGAACAGCGATAGTCAAATGTTTAAAAACTGAACGCATATGCCGGCCTTAGAATTCCCACTGTTTCCATGTAATCACGAGAAACAACTGAATGTTAAAAGAATTTAAATGAATGACCAAGAAATGAACAATTCGGACATTAATAACATATGTTTCAGAAAGGGCTAAAAAAATATTTGAAATAAATTGTGTTTTAAAGTCATCTACACGTTTTGTATAGCAAGTTTTCGTCTATCGCTTAACGTTTATTAGTTAAACAAGATTATACAAACTTCCTTCCGAATGAAGAGGACTTCAAGTGTGCTCTAGAAAATTAAAATCGTTAGAGCCATTTTTAGAAGAGGAGAGGTGGGGAGAGGTTATTAGAAATCTTCGTGTCGCATCTTCTGAAGTTACTGAACCTAAGGCCAAGTTTGGTGTTTGTTCGTCTTTTTGTTTTTTAATTATGCTGTTCACAGATACAAACACACACCCACACGGGCGCGCACACATACACACAAGGGCGTTTTTCTATAAGTGCTTTTTGGATTATGGGTCCTCAAAACATGTATTTCCGGTGAAATCTCGGTATCGAATATGAGGCAGTATTTTATATCACAACACTGTGAATACCTGAGTGTTTGTAGTGTAAATTAACATTATTGTATGACAATGATTTTGGATGTTTGTTAGCCATAAGCATTGTTAGGAAATAAGTTTACACGGCCTCACTGAAACTGACAATAGGAGTGGGTAACAATGAAGCGATGGGGTGAGTTGTTTATCACTTAGAAGAAACAAACAAATGACATCAGAGTAGCGTGCCTTTCTTTAGAAATGGAGGGAATATCTTCCCTAGAGCATATGTATTAGTAATTGTGATTGGCTTACAAAACAGACGCTAGTATTGGCGCGATTTAGTAACCAATAGTAGCTCTATTATAATGTTTAGGTATTTCGAGGTGAAGGAGTATAAATTCTCGAGCCATAAGCATGTTTCACTCAGTTCAAAAGAATCATTCGCGAGGTACACATCACACAGTTCTACAAAATCATTCACGAGGTACACATCACGCAGTTCTCAGCAATCTCTCACGAGGTACACATTACGCAGTTCTACAGAATCATTCACGAGGTACACATTACGCAGTTCTACAGAATCATTCACGAGGTACACATCACGCAGTTCTCAGCAATCTCTCACGAGGTACACATTACGCAGTTCTACAGAATCACTCGCATCGTAAAGTTAGTTACAAAATGTGAATTACGCGACAACTTTACGTCAGTAATTACATTCGGAAATATAACGGTTTCAGTCAGGCGTGCATCAAGATTAAAGATGTGAAGTTAATTAAGTGTGAAGGCAATAAAAGTATAAAAACAAATTCTCTTATCAGTGTTATCTTTTAGTAAGAACTCCTTTCCGTTTACACGCCCTGCTCAGAGATATTTGCTCGACTGAGTAATAATAGCTAGCCGGAGGACAAGGAATCCAAAATTCAAAATAATTAAACAATAACAGGCGCCCAGTAAATAAGATAACACGAACAGATTACCACGATAAATATTTGGTTAGAACTTAATCCTTCCTTCCTACTATGTACGTGGTAAAGAAAGTAAAAATAAAAAGTGTAATATAAGACGATGCAAAACCATTTTAAATAATTGTTAATTAAAATAATATTTGGGTTGAAGCATTTGATTTCCCTAAAAAATATAGCGGTAGAAACTTTCAGCTCTAGTTTCCCTTAACACACAACTTGCATTATTCCCTGCTATTAAATTCTGTGTTAACACTTCTAACCGCCACATGAATTTTAAAACAAGAGGTACCATCTGTGTGGGAAATCCATATTGCGCTAAGTGCAGTTCTAAAAATAGCTTTCATTGCACGAGTTCCTGACAATACGGGAAAAATTCGGAAATATTTTGGGGCGGTGGGGGGAGCAAGTTAACGTGCATTCTTCCCAGGCTCGGGGATTTCTGGTATGCGCCTCCCGTAGCAATGATCCGATATATTTCGCAAATGCACAAAACCATTTATAAAATCATTGCGATGATATACAAGGAATTAATGTAGTGTGAAAAAGCGATAGAACAGGGAGGTAGCGAAAATGAACGGGGTTCAATACAAAGCTGAGAGGAAAAGATATTGCACTTTCCAGTCAGAAATTTTACTAAATCCTTCTATATTTTATGGCCTTAGACTTCTAGGCTTACATTCGGAATACTTTTATTCCTTTGCCAAAATAGGTATCAGATAAAATATCGCTTCGGCTAACGTGAATCTTTCTGTTCAAGAAGCTTCTGATACGAAGCTTTTTTGTTTGTTTTTTGCATCGACCCGACATTATTCACATGTCCTCGTCTACCCACCATCGTTTATTGCTTGCAGAACTACTAATCTATATAGTTTCAATAATTCGAACTCGTGGGAACGATTATTTTAATTCATTTGATTTGTTACAATGTTAAGATATATTATGTATATGATATTTTTAATTCCTGAATTTGAAATAATTTAATTATAATTGCACTTTTAATAAAAACTGCATCTGCAACTTTTCATTGATGACTACCCTTTATAAGTTGAATAATGGACTACAATAAGTTGTATTTTGTGGATAATTGTTATAAAATAATTTAAAGGTGGATTTAATTGTAATTTTATGAAGATTATTAAAATGACTAATAGTTCTATAATGGGCACATGTAGATTTTAGCTGGAGTTTTATTAATTTTAAGTGGTTGTGGTTTATTACGAATTTTTTAATATTTAATGGAAATTGGAATTTTAACTAATGTATTTTGATTATCTATTAGATTGGAAGTTTTTTTGTTATTTTAATATGTTTACGTCAAGTAGGTATAAAAGCAATAATTGCTTATTCATCTGTAGCTCATATAGGATTAACTTTTGGAGGTTTAATAACGTTTAAATACATGTTTTGAGATATCCTGAAACAAAACAAAAAACCTTTTTAGAAAAAGATTCGTGTGTGTGTTTGTAAGTACGTGTTTAACTGTTTGTTGTGCGTGGGTGCCTCTAAAAAGCATAACTCAAAAACGAAATGTCGGTTAAATACCAAACTTGGTTATGTCCAGCATATTCCAGGGATGCGGCACGAAGAGTTTCAAGAAAACATGTGACCCCAAATTATCCTTTGCATGGAAAGTTTTCGATATTTTCGATTTTCTCATAAATAGCTCAAACGATTTTAATTAAAATACTGTCGCAACCTTAGGGGTTGTGACTGGGGAACGTAGCTTAAAGGAGAAGGTATATAGTAAAACAAATAACTCGCAATGTTTCTGGGTGGCCCGTTTTATTATATTAACTAGAACATGATGATGCTGGGCTTCAGTTCCCAGCTTTGTGTCTTGAAGAGACCAGTTATGTCTTTAACAAATCTAGTCCTGAAGGGACTTAACATTCAGACTTGACAATTACTGAAGGCTCAACAATTAGATAAAATAAGTGAGTTCCCCTAATAGGATCTTACCTTGGAGAGTTGTCAGGTATCTTGTTGCAGGTCCAGCAGCATGGACTGCTGACGAGTTCTGAATAAGAACGACCCCTCTGCAAATGTCCTTATACAGAAAGTCACTGCCTAGGGGGTCTCGACAATCATGCCATGAGCATTACCAAGTATGGTGTGTCGCCGCCCTGAAAGTGCGTGGGCTCAGAATTTCCTAAGGATCATGTGATCCATCGGGTAATGTGCAAAAAGGCACGTATTCCTAAGGAAATTCTGGCATGGTGAAATCCCTTTGAAATGTCAAGGGAAGTGGCAGACCAGGTTTCCTGTCATAAGTTAGCTTCAACAACAAACCAACTCAAGAAAGTTTATGAAATATAAAAATGACCGAATGTGTTAAAATGTAAGAGTTTGCTCAACATAGTAAAGTATCAAATCTGTGACAAATTATCTTGCTGCCTGCAAGTGTATTCGTGACAATACCATGTGTTTAACATATTTGCAGAATAAATAAAATCTATACCTTGAATTTTCTGGTAAAGATCCTCTTTATACGGAATGAGTGGTCGTAATCATTTCTAGGATATATTATTTTATTGTTTTGAATTTTCAAACGCTTTTATTTATCTCGGGTAGAAAGTCACTATTCGTTTTTTTTTCGTGGAATTTCATAGCCATCACTTTTTTAAAATTTGGCTGTCTGTTTAGCCTATTGCGTCCCTTTTATGTCTACCAACGAACTGTTTAACGAAGGTTTATCTCGATTAACAAAATGTGCATAGAAGAATAAACTTTTTACTTTCACTACTTCATAGAGAAGAAATTGCACTCCATCCAAAACTTTAATACCGAGATTTCACAGAAAATACATGTTTTGAGGCCTCCTAAATCCCCCCACCCCAAAAAAGCAATTTTAGAAAAACGTGCATTGCTGTATGTCTGTGAGTCTGTTTCTGTGTGTGCGTGTGTCTGTGAAGAAAATAATTCAAAAATAAAAATCGGATAAATACCAAAATTTTATTTAGGTTCAGTACCTCCCAAAGATGCGACACGAGGATGTTCAAGAAAATACCACCAACCCAATTTACTGTTTACATGGTAGATTTTTAATCTTGTATAACTGGTAAACGTTAAGCGAATGACGAAAACGTACTCCACAAAAAACATCCTTTAAAACGCACAGTTTATTTCAAACAACTTCTTTTTTGGCTTCAGCCAGTTCCAAGATATCCGTTATTAATAATGGAAATTGTTCACTACTTGGTTATTCCTTTTAAGTCCTTCGATTTTCAATTGTTACTCGCGATGTCATGCAAAGAGTATGGGATTTTAAGGTCTACGTATAGCGTCCAGTTCTTAAACATTTAACTATCAGTATTCCCCTTGTATCTATAACGAAATGTGAATGCAGCTATTTCCGGAAAGGTTTATCTCGATTAAAATGAAGTACATAAATATAACTTTCGTAAGAATAATGTGTATACCCGCTGATAAATGATAGAGGGTAGAGAAATTAATGTGAATATAATACGTCAGATTTTTTTAATAATATTTTGTTAAACAATGAGTAGAGAAGGTCACGTGAATTCAGCACGTACTTGTTTATGTCTCCTGTACAAAACCTTCTTATAAAGCCTTCTTTTTCTATGTTTACTAGTTTAGTTGTAGGTATAGGGGACATAGAAGGGTGAAGAGATAATCTACCTTTAATAGGCGGCTCGTTAATGGGTTTGAAATTCCATACTTTCAGTGACATCACGAGTAATGGCCAAGCATTTGAAGAACTCACAGAAACGTTGAAAAATTCAAACGAATAGCAACGTAAATTTCATAAGGGACTGCGTCATAATAAAAAACGTTATTTGAAACAGATTGTTTGTTTTAGAGAGGACTACAGTTTTTATGCAATAAGCATTTATCTATTTCTTGCAGTTCACCAGTTTCACAAAGTTGCACAATTGACTTCACAACCTATTCGCAGAAAATTCTATGCATGCCTGTTAATAATCATACCAGATTTTTAACTTATTGTTGAATATAATAGTGCTTATTTTAATGTAATCACTAATTACTTTGTATATTTGACGTCATATTGTTGTGCAGTACTGGCAGTACATGATTTACTTGTGAAGTGTGCCAAGATTAATTCTATTATTGAATAAATGCAAAAAACGGGAAAGCTCGTAATGTAAATAAAAAACCTGTAATATGTGTTAACAAATACGTTAATTTATCTAGTCTTTAAAATTTATTTTCAAGGATAGTATAATTTTGTCAAGTTTTCAACTGTAACTTCACTTAATGATCTAGTTCAATTTACCTGTCTATTCACTTTCTTCGCGACATAGCGGCGTAATGAAATACGGTCTATTTCATTCGCTGCGGAATCGAACATAGTATGTCTCGTGGAAGCAGCGCTCATTGCACGTTACAGCAGTCGTCACAACCTCGCTCAGAAAACACCACTTTTTGCCCCCTGAAAGTTTCCATAGAACATTCTAGAATGTTATGAACACAAGTTATGGAGGCAGGGGCAGGGAAACTACCAGAAGATTCTGGCTGGCGATAGTCTTATAGGGCTTACGCTGGGCAGGAGCGCTGCTTATCTGTGTTTTATCTCTCCAACTGCCCGGCGCCGTTCTCCCGAAGCTTGGGTCATAGCCGCTGCGTAACAATCTTCTATAAATACATATAAAATATTATTTATCTGGATCCTTCCTGTTAGTAAGTACTCTTAGAACATAATTTCACTTTATATGTATATATGTTTATATGTTACGGAAACGTTTATCTGGATTAAATGAAGTAAATGGGAAGGGGAAGATTCGTAAGAATAGTTTGTATACCCACTAATAAGATATGGAGGGTAGGGGAGGTCATGTGAATGTAAAACATCAGATTTTTTAAAGTTCCACTTAGGCCCGGCCTTTAACTGCAATGGTCTTATCGGCGGCCTTTCCTTTTGGAACATATAGGCTCTGACCTATAAGCAATGGTGTTAAGTCCTATTTGCCTGTCAAAGGCCGAAGATAAATATCAATATAAAAATCATAGTAAAAACCAGAGATAAACATAGATATACGAAACTAACCCAATATGTACGAAAAATTTGTAATCAATGTGACTAAATCCGGATTTCAAAGTTTATCCTTGATAAAAGCATACTGGATTTCAGGTAAGCTTAGGTTTTTATTCATTAGATCACACTCAAACCATACTCTCATTCATAATTCCAGACTCTGGGGTGGACAGAGAATAATCTTGGCTACAGAAAAATTCCCATCCCCAGCGGAAACCGAACCTGAGCCTCCTCTCACAGTAGGCAGGTGCTCTACCAGCTGAGCTACGAGGCCAGCAAAATATTTTTATAACGATAATGTAAGTACGTACTGCTTTATTTCTTTATAACTTATGGTGTAACAACTTCGTTAACAGGGCATGTTAAATAATTGCATAAAGAGAGAAAATTGCTTAGAACCCGATATGATTTAATTAACAACTGAGAAGATTCTTTTTTTCTCGAAGTCATAGACTTCATGCTTTTCCAAAGAGGTTTATTTTATGGCCAGGGTGTGCGGAGTCTATATATTCACCAGCTTCACCTTCTGTTTCGTCGTATATGTTAGAAGTTTCTGTATTATGTGAGAAATGTGTACATTTTATGTTAATAAATAACTAGAGACCAAAGAGAATCTATAAATGTTTAAAATGCTCCTTTTACCATTATCCAACAAGCTACTTGACTATTCGGTCGATAATATTTCAATGTCACAGGGTACTTATAGGCTCTATGCAGCGTTTGCAAAACTTGCAAGACTGTTAGATGTGCCACCGTGTTTCAGGTCCTTTTGCGTGAATATCCGGGGATTTTTCATTCATTATTACGTAGTATTAGACAAGACTGTACGAAATTATAATACGAGCGGGATGGCTCAGGCGGTTAGCTCTGTCGTCCGCATTCGGGAGATCCGGCATCGATCCTCTGCGACCGCCCACTTTGATCCATGGGTTTTTCGTGGTTCCCCGGGCGAATGTTGGGATGGTTCATCTTCTGTCATGGCTCTCTTTCCTCTCATTTCCTGTACCCATGATTTCCTTGTCATCTGTTTCAGGATTGTAGGACCAGGCGACGGTTTTCGGCCGGTTGCGGCTGGGCGGTGGCTCGGGCTCTGTAAAGATTTCTTTCCTGCGTGGGGCTTCGCTCCGGGGGAACCTGGAAGTTCGTGGCTTGTGGGCAGGAACTGGGCGGCGTCGGATGCGTTATATCTGTAAACGTTAAGGACCCCGTCCATGTTTGAGCCTGTCGCCCTCCTAACGTGGTGCCCTTCGTCTCTCCACTCATCTTTCTCCCCCCAAGGGTCACGTTGGAAGCATAAAAAGCCGACTGGCCTGCGTGCGGTGCCCTGTCCCGGTTCCGGGGGCCCCCCTATGGTACCGTTTTACGAAATTATAATTATAACAAATAAAGGGATTCAGCATAAAAATCTTCTGGATAATTGTACAATAATTTCATAAAGAACGGGTGAGAATTTAAATTAATTCCTCATTCGAGTTTAAAACGCTACCCGTGCAACGTCTGGCCCGCAGCTAGTGACTAGTACATGAAAAGAGAATCTAGAATTCTTATTTAACTGGTGGAGTTAAACACAGCAAAACTCTCAGCTGTTAGAGATAGTGCCCTCTAGCTTACATGTGTATCTTTTTAAACTAACCTTAACTTCTCAACTAAAATCATAATTCATGTAAAATAAATTATACGTGCATTTAATTTTATGCTCAGTAAAGCATGAGAAAAACTTGCTGGGTTCGCGTTTTGGCCACCCGTGAATAAGAAAAAGGAAACCGATATACACTGCAATCACAAGATGATAAAATCCATAAAAGACTTGAATTATTCATGAACATCTTCTACAGTGTGCCAAAAGAAGCTTTAAAACTTAAATTCATTTCACGAGTGCACTTATATAGTAGCCAATCAAATTTAAATGTAATACATTCATAAATGGAAAAATATTCATTTCAATAGTTACTTCAATTGACTATTCCTTGGTTATCAAATCCTGCATTTTACATTGGAATGATTTCAGTTATGGGACAATATACAATGCCTGCGTCATTTTGGATTGTATAACAATTGTAATTATAATAGAAAATCCTATATCTGCGCATTTGTAAAATTTAGTGTTTTTATAAATTTCATTCAAAGAATTATTTGAATAATCTGTAAATTATAAGCCTGTATAAATCTGAGCAAAGAAGTAAAGAAGAAGCCGAACAAAGTGATCAATACCGCTGACCTTGAAGACATAAAAGCTATAATGTTACTGTAATTTTAGGATCATAATGCTCCGTTACTAAATACAGGTTGGAAAGTAACCAATTACATTCCTTCTAATATGCCTTCATAGAGGTATTACGGACAAAAAGGTATAATAGCATTTTGTTGGGTGTTAAGCCGTTTTTGAATAAAAAGTTGTTTTTTCCAAATCAGATGATTTATTCCATGAGAATGTATGAAGATAATAGGAAAGGTAGAATCAGGCGACTGAAAAATTCAATGCTCTAACCACTGAGCTACCATGGCAACGTGCCGGCACGACACTAAAAGTGCAACCGGACGGAGACCGGGAGATCCGTGGTTCAAATCCCGGCTATAGCATTGAATTTTTCAGTGGCCTGTTTCTACATTTCCAATCCTGCCCAACACACGGCTTGTGTGGAAGAACAATTAATTCTATGAAGATAATAGTTTGTTGTTTGTAAGAATGGTAGATTAGATTATTTCTGACCTAGTTTCGATAATAACTATGTAACATCATACAGGTTTTTGAAACAATTTATCATTTTCCGATCACCGATTTGCAGACGTAATGTGGTTGGAGATATAGGCAACGTTGCAAGGTCAAGGTAGGTCAGTGTAAGAACCGGCTCCCGACGTAAGCAAATCAGCTTACCTGAACTGGGAGGTAGGGGGACTACCAGTTTTGTTTTTCACACGAGCCTTAAATCAAACAAATATGACGAAAGGGTGGTGTAATGTTTTGGCGAAATGAAAAGTACTACTTGGTAGTTACTGGTCTAGTATGAAAGTAATGTCATCATGCAATACGCATATCACGGTCGCTGGCTGAAAAAGCACACTGTGTTTGTGTCAGTTCCACTAGAAGTTGAGTAATTATTAGAGTAACAGGGTACTACACATTGAAACTCACACTTTAATAATAAAAGAACTCGAGGTGTGTGTAGTGCATAATTATATGTACAGCAAAAGGTTTACGAGATGCCCTTTTCAAATCGTGTGTACCTTGGCAACGTTTATGTACACTCATGAATTACGCGGCATACATGAAAGTGAAAGCTGTTTACGCGCTGACCTACTTCTGATTTGGAAAGGAAGACCCCATCCCCGCTACCAGCTACCGATCGCTATCAGCTACATGCTGCGATGTTTCCTGCGTGTGCGTTTTATGTTCTCTAAATACCTAAATATCTCCGCAGAAAATGGTCATCGAAAAACTGAAACGTACAAAATAAGTTACAAATATTGAGATCTATAACTGGTTCAAATTGATGTACTGACTTTTCTTCCACCCTGTATAATAGAAAGTTAACATTCTAAACTAAGGTTTCAAACGGAATGGGGAAAAGACAGATACATCGAAGTATGACACAAAGAGGCCAGAATGGGGGCTGCATGGGCGAGGACAAGTGTAATGAATTTAAGTGGTCTAACAGGGAGAAGAAGTGGGGAGAGACGTATTAAATGTAAGGATTACATGACAATTGACATATTTTGGAATGCGAGGACACGGATAAAGGAAGAGGGAATTTGATACTAGAGAAAAACTTAAAAATAGAGCTGAAAGTTAGGCAGATTTTTAATGCAAGATCAAATCAATATATGGAGAAAGCAGGAAAATATTTAGGAAAAATTAGGTTAAACTGGTTAAAAGAGATGTGAAGCAAATTGGAGAAAATACGGGAAAAGAATAACAAGGCACAAAAGTAAATAGTGGAAAACTATACTTCCCCTTATATATGCAACAGAATGTTAAATATAAGGGGAAGAGGAATAATAAGCAGCTCCATTGTATTGTAAACTTTGTAAATAGCATGTAAGTACAAAGTAGACAATATATCATTCATTAAAGTAAGGTGTCAGAACTAAATTGAATGTCAGTAAATTCTCTACCCACTACCATTTATTCTTACATAGCCTGTACAATCTATTCTTAAGCAAATTTGTTTTTCAAACTACTTCATCTTAATCGAGATAAACGTTTGCAGATACAGTTTCATTAAACATTTCGTTATAGGTACTAGACAGCCACGATATGAATGCGTGTAGTGGGAAGAGGAACTAAAACGTTACGGAACCAGTGGGTGGGGCATCAGAAGGACGGAAGGTATAGAAAACATCAGCAGTATTGAGTTGCATGTACTAGCGAGGCTGAAACCTGCACACGTAGTACTGTTTTCATTGTGGGAATGTGTGTTTTTCCCAATCGCCTTGCCTCTCACTCTCCTCTGATCCCAAACTTTGATTAACAGCAAAACACGGTGACGTCCTCCACCAAGCGCATTCATATCGCCGACTAGTATAGAGGGGTAGAAAGAAAACCGAATCGATAGTCAGATGTTTAAACGGGGCTCACTCTTGCTTTAAAATTCCATACCCTTTCCATGACACAGCGAGAAACAAGTGAATTATGGTAGGACTTTAAACATTATAAACTATTCAACAATTGCAATCAATATTATCTCGGAAATGCCTTATGCCAAAAGACAATTCTTTATTTAAAACAAATTCTGTATTTTTAAACAAATTTGCAGTTCTTGTGTAGTATGTTGATACGGTTCAACTAGGCCCCGTATTTGGTTTGATTGTATATAGATTAAACAAAGATGTAAAATCTTGTATTTAATATTATAACTCGAGAGGAAAAACCTTTATACTCACGAATTGCAATTTATTGAGGAAGTAAGGTTCAGGTCACTGGCCTATCGCTTTTCTTGGGACAGGAAAAGGTCTGTCGGTATACGTATACAATAGCACTGATCCATTAAAAAGGGTCTACGAGGAAAGTGCTGTTTCCTTTAAAAGCAGAATAAACATGATATTTGTGCCGAGAAAAGGCTTAAAGCCATAAACATATGTACGTGCTACAGCATAAATTAAACTAATCGTAAATAGTGCCGTGGGCAGAGAAAGCTGAACAGAACTGAAATTTTAGCCAGTAAATAGAAAGACAAGAATACAAACCTGACGAATACGAAAACAGGAAATCGTCACATGATTGAAAATCGCACAAAATAATCACGTGACATAGGCGGAGTAGGGATGAAATCAGATATGGCGAAATTCACAAAATACTAGTAACTTCACTCTTCGCTGAACCCTGCGCCATGTAACTTCACTCTTAGCCGAACTCTGCGCTGTGTAAGTTGGATAATATTGGAGATGGCGAAATTCACAAAAATCCAAGTAGCTTCACTTTTAGTTGAACTCTGCGCCGGAATACAACCAACTACACACTTAGCTGAACTCTGCACCGTACAAGTTAGGCCGCGGCTATGAACGCAGGGAAAACATTAGAATACTTCTTAATGCTGCCGACTAACAAATCATCTCTATGACAGTCGCGGATAATTGACGGAGTGGTGGCTCGCGTTCCTAACAGTATAATAAAGCCAATATTCACCAGAGCCGATGATTTTATTATTACAATCTATATATAATTTTACCACCCCCTGTAGACTTTACAGAGTCGACACTGCTCAACGCTAGCCGGAGAAAGAAGAGACTCAATTGTTATGCATCGAGGAAGTGGCCAGCTTCAATATTTTTGTGTATCTCTTACGGTTTTCCAGTTGAAAAAATTATACAAAATTTCTTCCGAATGAAGAAGGTTTCACAGGTCATTCCCAGAAAATCCAACGTATACATTCTATTTGTCATTAAATGTCTTAGTCATAAGGTATTTTAAACAAAATTGTTTGAGCAATTGTTAGAGACATTTTGAAAACTCTTCCATGTAAAGGGTAATTTGTGGTGGGGCGTTGAAAATGTTTGAGTCGCATCTTTGAAAAATTCTGAACTTAAGCACGAAGTATGGTATTTACCCGATTTTTCGATTTTAAATTTCGACATCAAATGTTTTAACACAATATTTCCTCTACTTATATAAGTAGTAGTAGAGGAGGTAGAGAGAGAACAACACGAGAAGACCGCTTCAACAATGGGAAAAAAGATGAAAAATCAATTCCATAACCGTGATTTGAATCACGCATCTTCGGCTTACCGTGCCGCTGCTCTAAACTACAGAGCTACCTTGGCAGCATATTAAATTACCAAACTGACTCACATGGGAAAGCTAATATCATGCCGGGTGTTACCTTAGTAGCTGAGTTAGATGAGCAGCACAGTAAGCCGAAGATTCGTGGTTCAAATAACGGTTGTGACATTAATTTTTCAGTTTGATTCTACCTCTTCAACCTTAGCCTATACACACAGTTGTGTTTTCATTAATTAACATGTTAATTATGATTTTAACATGCCTTACTCAGCAAATAATCTGACTGGTTTTGTACTAATTCATTTAATTGTGTAATTATTTAGACCACGAGGTCTTAAAATGGAAGCTGTATACGATAAACATAATGGGAATATAAACTACAGAGGGAGAAATACTATTACCATTGATAATATTGCGCATACTCATGAATTATATAGAAAAGCCTTCCAAATACGTTATAAAATTCCGTAGTATGAATTTTCCAAAAGCCAAAGTCTAGGTGAAGGGCAATGATCAGGACGTAATAAAAAAATAACACCAAGAAATCTATTATCACATTCACATTCACATTTTTCCAGCGATTATTGATTATTTTTAAATCTCTTCTACAGACTTTCTTCACACATTTTCTTTTTGGTAAAAATAAAATAAAGGAGACTGAAGCCATAGTCAAATGTTAACAAGCAGGTCGCTGTATGCTGGCTTTGAGTTTCCATACTCTTTGTGCTATAGAAAGGCAGGAAGAAAACGAATGGTGACAAGACTTCAGAAAAGGTATTCAATCATTCAAAACACAAAAATTAATTAATTAATTTCAAAAAAATTATTTGAAGTAACCTGTGTGCTTTAAAGACATCTACATGTTTATAAAGTAAGTTTTTGTATGTCTCATATTGTTTACCAGTTGTACAAAATTATACAAAGTTCAGATATATACACCGCCGTTTGTGAAAATTGCATCGCCAAGAAGGAAACGCATGAATTCAATGAATTTAATACCACAGGTTAGATACAAGACAAGTAACAAATGATTAACTTTTCAAATCTATACATGACCTTTGAGCCCTAATATTCAGTATATGGTGTGGTCTCCATGCGCTGCAATTAGAGCTGCTATACGGCGGGGCATTGAATCAAAAAGATTCTGAATAAATTCCTGATATATTTCACTCCACGCAGTTTGTATTCGAGCCCACAAATCCGTGACACTGGTTACTGGAGGACCGTGACGCATCAGGTGCCTACCAACCATACCCCAGACATGTTCGATGGGCGACATGTCAGGCGAACGTGCAGGCCAGGGAAGCAATAGTACCCGTCGCTCTTCGAAGAAGGCTTGCACATTCCTCGCAATATGTGGCCGGGCATTGTCCTACTGAAATGAGGCCTGTGGAATGCCTGAAGCAGGGGCAATACCTCAGGCTCTACAACCACCGTTAGGTACCGGTTGCTGTTCAAAGTGCTCAATTCGTCGAAGGCGAGATCGGTTGTTGTAACCAATGACGCCCCAAACCATCACACCTGGTGTTTCTCCGCTATGCCTCTCAATAATGCAGCCCTCCAGGTTGCGCTCACCACGGTATCGCCGGATACATATGCGACCATCACTGTAGGACGCGTTGAAGCGGACTCGTCTGAAAAGACTACATTTTGCCACTCAGCATCCCAGTAACAGTGTTCAGGTGCCCATTGCAGTCGGAGGAGCATGAGGTTTCTGGGAATGGAATCCAACGTAATGACATGCTTGCAACCAGTCCAACCGCAGAAGACGGTGACGAACCGTTGATGCAGACAAGTACACACCTGTTGCTGTGCTACAGCGTCGAGCCAATACTGTGAATGAAGCTGTACGGTCCGTTATGGTCATGTGGTCAAGATGACGGTCATCGCGTGCTGTGGTCATGTTCCGGGGTCCAGTACCCGCTCTTTGCTGCGTATGACCTTCATCTATTCACTGCTTCTACACACACATCATTGTCGTAGCACCAGCCGAAATGTCACGGTATGACAAACCGGCTTCCCGGAGACCGATGATTCTGACCCGTTCGAACTCGCATGCCAATATGGCTCTCTTTGACGTCGACGAGGCATACTGGCACTCACGTTTATGTTTCCACCTTGATTGACAGCTCTGCACTGACTACACTGTGCGTAACACTGACCTTGATGGACCGACACGAGAGGACTCTGCTCGGCCTACGTGTACCCCATCTCTCTTTAAGCCTAATCACTTACTGCTTGCGCACTCTTCTACACTTCCACTAAGTTTGTAGTTATTCGGAAAATTCTTTCCTGTGGTTGCAATTTTCACAAACAGCAGTGTATTTCGTTAATTCCAAAAGTATGTTGCACCTATGTTTTTTAATCAAATTCGTTATAGCTATTTTTGCAAAATTTGAAATGACGCAGTATTTTCCATGTATAGCGTAGTGTTGGGGTAGAGAGATTTTCTTGAATATCTGTGTTCACATCCTTGGAAGATATTGAACAAACAACAATTGGTATTGTGACTCAAGTGCTATGAGCAGATGTCCTTCAACGCCGACTGCCGTGGAAGAAATGAAAGGGTGAAGCGCTTCCCCCGAAATAAACATCGGAAGCGCTACGGGAGATATTAGATACTTCTAGAGATTTCCTCACTTCGCCTACCTCGAACATTCCAGAAAGTCCCGCGAATGTGAGCGAGCTTGCAAGAGAGTGACTTAGTGAGTTTTCGATGTAAAACGTGTGAGATTGTGACGATAGTTGTGACGTACAAGAGAGCTGCTACTACGAGAGATTAGAGAGGTCTTATATTCGACGCCAAGGCTAGTAAAGCGGAAGGGATTGGCGGTGCTTCCTGCGTGTTTCATTGCACTGTTACGCGCGAAGAAAAGTGAAGTGTCATTGAAAACTGAACTAGATCACATTAGTGAAGTTACAGTGAGAACTGAACTAAATCACATTATTAAAGTGACAGTGAATTTTCTGTTTTCTATGCTTCATTTCCAGACCCACATAAACGCACTTGCGCGGACCTTTTTCTGAGATTGCTTTTTTGTATTCAGGGGACCTCGTAAAAAATATCAGTGATGCGGTGGTTAACACCTGCTGATTACCAAGCGGAAGACCTGGGTTCGATTCCCGTGAGGATTTTCTCCCGCTGGGAGACCTGACTCGGGGTACGCTTAGCCTCATTATGTCCTCGAGGGGCCAATTGAGGAACTAACTGATTGAAAAGTAGCGGCTCCAGGTTAAGGAAGCCGGGTGGGTCCCGCGGCGCTGACCACGTCTTACCCACTCACGACGTCTATTGTGGGTAGAGGTGGGTGAAGCAGCGGCTGGGCGGCAGGTCTTGGCTCAGCAACGGGGGAGTTGCTGTTGCGTAACGGAGTTTAGTGTTTAGTTTTTATACCATATTTCCCCTATTTAAAATAAGTATGTGCTAGAAAAGGTAAAAATATGAAATACTTTTAATATTCTGTTTCTGTGCCTACGTTAACACATAAACTTGTAGTTGGCATACTCCTGGTATCAATGAATCCTACTTGGCTGATTAAAACGTACCAGTTAACGCTAAGAAGTATTAGTGAATGCGATATTGCGATAGAAATCTTAATATATAAAAGTCGACGCAACGGAAAATTACTGTCTAGCTTTGAAATAAAAATTTAGTCCCATTTCAAAATATTGCTTAATTTAATGTGATGTTTACAAAAGCTCGCAAGACCATCTGTGTCCTAAACCATAATCGTAATTGGTCGATTGTTGCGAACATATCCTGATCTCTTTTCTGATATGTCGATTTACGTAATAATAACGTAAAATAAATAAATAGAACAGCTACGCCACTTGTGGCTATGCTTGCACAAATGTAAAGGCGCTACAATCGCTTAGTTGATAAATTGATCAACGTTTCCAACCGTATTATATTATACTGTGATCACAGTATCAAACCAGACTAACTACCTTTCTTATTATTAATCATCTACATAAAATTATTTATGTGCTGATATAAAATAATACAAAAGGATTCAACAGAATCGCATTGACTATAAAAGTGGCTATGGCGCTCAAACATTGCTAACATAAGAGTAATAAGTGGAAGTTAATATCCATATATTCTGCGATCATACTTCGATGTTCAGATATTCACTTATTTTTAGTTATTTACTACTTTCTCTACTACGTATAGTAAGTAGGGGAAGTATTGTATTCCACCCAAAAATTCGATACCGAGATTTCACCGGAAATACATGCTTTGAGGCCTCCTGAATCCAAAAAAAGCATTTTTGGAAACATGTCCGTGTGTGTCTGTGTGTCCGTCTGTGAACTGCATAACTCAGAAACGAACAGTCGGATAAACACCAAACTTGAAGATATTCAGTATCTTCCGGAGATGCGACACGAAAGTTTTCAAGAAAATCCCCCACCCCAGATTCCCCGTTATATGGAACATTTTTCGAAAATTTTAATTTTCTCAGAAATGGCCCTAACGATTTTCATTAAAATATCATATATTTAAGTCAAATATTTCATGACAAATAAAATGTATATCTTGAATTTTCTGGGAATGTCTCCAAAGTATTCTTCATTGTGAACGACTTTTGCATAACTGGTAAACCATAAGAGATAGACAAAATTTTACTACACAAAAAATGTAGAATGCGTTAAAATACACAATTTATGTCATATACGTTTTTTGTTGAGTGAACCATTTTCGAGATTTTGCTTGTTATTCCCTTAAATTTTCCAATGTTTATACTTTTTCTCAAATGGGAATTCGTTATTCAGTTTTCTTATGTCCTGGACATGCAAAGAGAATGCAATGCGCCACATAGCAACCAGCTCTTAAAAGATTTGACTACCGCTTAAAGCCTACCTTTTCCCCCTTGCACCTACAAGAAAATTAGCAATAAGATTAACATTTTGATATCTCGATAACATGAAGCAAATGGAGAATAAGCATTTCTAAAAATAGGTTATACAAAAGTAGAGAAAGTGATGTGAGTGTAAAACATCAGATTCTTTTCCCAGCGGAGGTGTCTATGAATAGGCAGCCTGAAAGTAACAACTTGGAAGCCCTTGGCTGGAAACACGGGAAATCATCATTAAAACTGTGGTATTTGGGATTGTTCAACAGTGCTTTTGCGTAGTGTTTTCCCAATCTTTTTATTTTGTCTCCTTTATAGTGTTCTGGGGGTTTTAATTAACTCTTTGTTTAAGTGTCTTGTAGCGTCAAAAAGTACGGAGTGCGAGGTAAATGTAATTAATCGTATCGAGATTAAAAAGCTACCCGTGCAACCTCTGGTAAACCAGCTAGTTACCTATACGGTTGAGAGAATACAATAGAGCTGCTTCAAGGCAGTAAGGGCGAAAGACAGCCGCAATCTAAAAACCAGGGCAATTAAGGTCTCCATTGCAATTACTCTCCAGATAAGGATTTTTACTGACATTATGACTCTTCTTCAGACCCGCATAGCTATCCATAGCTGCATCACAGGGGCGAAGGTTTGGACAATCAACAATGAGGCAAAGTGCTATGAAGCAGAAAAGGCCTTGGAATGTTAAAAAAATTGAAACCAGCAGTCCATTATGCTAAAAATAATCACATGAATATTAATTAGCCCGTATTTGGAATTCTAAACAGTCCAGTTCCTATACTACTGGCATCAATCAAAACGCCACCATTACTTTCTCTATCACCCATTTATAGTAGGTAGAGAAAGTGTTGCATCCCAATAAAAAAAATAATTATTCAGATACATATTTTGAGGTCCACTAAAAAGAACTATTTTTAGAAAATTCTCTCTCCATCTCTGTGTGTGAGATTGAACAACGTAAGTTAATACCAAAAAGTGAATAAATACCAAACTTGGCATTTAAGTTCAACTTTTTCTGGAGAATCAGACAAGTCTTCGCGAGATGTCTTCCTGACGTATCTTTGAAAGATGACGATCTTAAATGTCAAGTTTCGTATTTATCGGAAATTTCGTTTAGGTTAGGTTGTTTACAGACATAGACAACTCTCCCTCTTTCACTCTCGCGCACACAAATCCACAGAGAGAGAGAGAGAAAGGTGATATTTTTCTAAAAATGTTTGTTGGGTGTTCAGGGACCATCAAAACATATGGGTAGTGTTTGTTGTAAACCTAAGATCGTTTTGCAATAAAGTACAAGCTAGTAAATATTTTCCAATAGTTTATATTTTACCCAAGTCTTCAAGCCTTACACTACCTTTCTGCCAGTTATCAGTGCTTTTCGAGCATTTTTCTTAGTGTAGCATACAGTTTTTAAAACCTCATCACAGACTTCCTTTGTCAGTCCATCTGAGAATCTTGTAGCTGCTTCTAGAGTTAAATTTATCTGCAATGAAATGAGCTGCAATAATCTCTTAGGGGACATTGGTGGTACGTGTACATAGATTCTTGAAGGAGATTAATGGGTCGTCTGTTTTGGCTAACATTATAAAATAAGTTGTAGATTTACAATTGCTTGCTTTTAACTACTCTGCGATAAATATCTGACTTCCGGACCACTGGTATTAATCCCCTTCTTCTGAAACCAACGATACCAATAAGACAATTTCTTCTATTATGGAACCTTAGACATATATTTAAGAATCTTAGAAACTGTATTGACTTTCAGAGAACTTTTATTCTAAAATTAATTCTACACCAGAATGAGAATTTAATTGATTGCAAAACTCGGAATAAAGATTAAGTTACACAAAATTTAATAACAATTAGTCAAAATATTCAGTATTTCTTATTTTATTGCAAAACGGACCACACTTTAAAAACATTCGCTCGTATATTTCCAGGAAAATCTCGGCATCGAATTTTTGGGTGAAATACAAAATGTCCCCTACTTACTGTAAAACCGCAATAGAAAAATGTGATGTGGTGCACTCGCATGACTTTCTCTACTCTTGTACAAACTATTTTTACAAACGCTTATTCTACATCCTCTTCATGTTAATCTCGATTAAATGGAAATGGTAAGCTTTAAGCGATAGTCAAATCCTTTAAGAGCTGGTTGCTATGTGGCGCATTCCATTCTCTTTACATGTCCAGTATATAAAAAAACGAAAAACGAATTCCCATTTGAGAAAAAGTATTGGAAAATTCAAACAAATAACACGGAATATCCCGGAAATAGCTCACTCGACAAGAAAATGTATGTGGCATAAATTGTGTGTTGTAACGAGCTCTACATATTTTGTGTAGTAAAATTTGTTAAATCTTACGGTTTATCAGTTATGAAAAGTCATTCAGAATGAAGAGGACTTTGAGTACATACCTATAAAATTCAAGATATGTATTTCATTTGGAATGAAAATATCTTAAACACATGATATTTTAATCAAAATCGTTAATGCCATTTTTTCGAAAACCAAAGTTTTCGAAAAATATTCCATGTAAACGGTAGTATGGGGTGGAAATTTTCTTGAAAATCTTCGTGTCGCATCCTTGAAAGATATTAAGCTCAAAAACCAAGTTGGGTATTTATCCGAGCTTTCGTTTTTAAATAATGTTGTTCACAGACAGACACTTACACGGAAATGTTTTCAAAAATGCTTTATTTGGATACAAGGCACCTCGAAATGTGTATTTCCGGTGAAATCTCGGTATTTAATCTGTGGAATGAAATACTTCCCTCACTATATGCAGTAGAAAAAGTAAAAAGTAATAATGATAGTGGATACAGAAATCCAAGTGAATATAATACCCACATATGTTTTTACTTTCTCTACTAAGTATAGTAAGTAGGGGAAGTATTGTATTCCACCCAAAAATTCGATACCGAGATTTCACCGGAAATACATGCTTTGAGACCCCCTGAATCCAAAAAAAAAGCATTTTTGGAAACATTCCGTGTGTGTGTATGTATGTCTGTGTGTCTGTGAACAGCATAACTCAGAAACGAACAGTCGGATAAATACCAAACTTGGTATTTACGTTCAGTATCTTCCAGAGATGCGACACGAAGGTTTTCAAGAAAATCCTCCCACCCCAGATTACCCTTTACATAGAACATTTTTCGAAAATTTTAATTTTCTCAAAAATGGCTCTAACGATTTTGATTAAAATATCATCATATGTTTAAGATATTTTCATGACAAATGAAATGTGTATCACGAATTTTCAGGGAATGTCTCCAAAAGTATTCTTCATTGCGAACGACTTTTCCATAACTGGTAAACCATAAGAGATAGACAAGCGTTTACTTCACAAAAAATTTAGATCGCGTTAAAATACATAATTTATGTCATATACATTTTTTTGGTTGAGTGAACCATTTTCGAGATATTGCTTGTTATTCTCTTTAATTTTCCAATACTTATACTTTTTCTCAAATTGGTTATTTATTTTTTTATGTCCTGGTAATGCAAAGAGAATGGAATACTCCACATAGCAACCAGCTCTTAGAATATTTGACAATAGCTTAAGGCCTAGAAATTCCCCTTGCATCTACAAGAAAATTAGCAATAAGATTAACGTCTCGATATCTCGATTAACATTAATTATATGGAGAATAAGCGTTTGTAAAGGTAGTTTGTACAAGAGTAGAGAAGTCATGTGAGTGTAACATATCAGATATTTTTAATCTCTGTCGTTGCACGTGTCCATCTCTGGACAGTTATTGCAGGATTGTTCTGCACCACAATTAAGATTTCCGAGAGATGTCTACGAGATTCATTTGTTCTGCGCGATGGCACTTCTAGAAGCGCAGGTCTTGCCGCATTCTTTACGCTTTTACTTTACTCTCAAGCTCTCTAGAGACGTAGTATAAAGAATAATAATGTTGGGGCTGTCTTGGTGAGGAATTGCTTGCCTACGGCCCTCATTTCCTGTCCAACCTGGTCATCACTGCGTGTTCGCACAAGTGCTGCGTTCACCATTTTCATTTCCTTTTTATCATCATCTGCCTTTGAGGCAGTTCAGGCAAGTTACTCATAGCTCATGACCTCGTGCACAGCATTTTTAGCAACAATGGAAAGTAAACCAAGATAACACAACATGTTTAAAAATTCAGTCAAACGCTCTTCAGTGACATCTGACTTTTGGCACTTCCTGACGACAAATATTTGCACATCTACCGCTCCTCTGTAATAGTACATTTTGAAATTTCTTGACAGAGTCAGTTTTTTTAAAGAAACATCGAATATTACGGAACACTTTCTGGACTTCTTGGGGTGCAAAATGAAATGCAGGTTTACTCAAACGTTTGAGAGATTTGTCTCAATCAATATTCCCTTTTCAACATTCTGCCGATCCTCGTAGCCGTGGTCGCTGGAGTGTATAGCTCCAGCGCTCTGACAAGCTGAGGATAGTGCGTGTTTGTGCATGTATGTGTGTTGTTTAATCGCGGTAATTGTTGGTAACGAAAACAGTAAAAACACAGTATCATAAACTGGGTAAAGCAAGGGAACTTTAAAATAAAACATTCTGGTGAATAATCTTTCAAAAAATAAAAATATTCCTTATGTGTTACATTCACATGACTTTAAAAATCCACCCTCGTTATTTTTATACGGTTTCTAAACACTATTCCTACAAAAGTTTATTTTTCTTTCTATTAATCTAGTTTGCAGAAATAGTTACATTACACATTTCGTTGCAGTTATGTGAGGGATATTGGAAACGGAAACGACAGTCAGATGTTAAAGTGCTGGTTGCTATAAGCCGGCCTTGAAATTCCATGCTGTTCCCATGACATTGGGAGAAACATCTTAATGATGAGCGCTTCAAGAAATAACAGAATTTTGGATAATCCAAACAATAACACAAATATCTCGAAAATAGTTGATACCATAAATAAGTAATTTGAAATCAATCACGTGTTTAAAGACATCTTCATGTTTTGCTTAGTAAGATTTTGTTCTTGCTAAGTCACCAGTTATATAAAATTATATAATGCTTTTACCAATGAAGAGGCCTGCCAAGCCTATTCCGAGAAAATTTGATATACATACGTTGTATTTGCCAAGTAAATATATTAAATACTTGGTATTTAATCAAAATCATTCGGAATTATTCTTTGAGAAATTAAAAATTAACTAAAAATGTTCCATGTAAAAGTAGTTTGGAGTGCTGTTCACACACACACACACACACACACACACACAAACACTCTCTCTCTCTCTCACACACACACACTGACTTTAGCACTAGCGTCCTGTATGTTTCTATGTAGTTCTCGTGGGGATCCCTTCACATGTTGGCATAACCGGTAATAGAATAGTGGATTCGATGACTAAAAACGTAAAGCGGCGCAGGAGATGTCAAGGGTACGTTTATCAGCTGTGAGCTGTCTCAGTCCTTGCTTTGTCTTCGTGTTGTGAAGTGTTTCGACAATACGTGCGTTGTTTGTGGTTTCCTTAGAAATGTTATTCTCTTATTAGTCCACAGAAATGTTTGTTAAAAAATTCACGCATGAACAGCGTATTTTTATGTAAGATACATACGTAAAAACTGAATCATGTAGACAGGTGTATAGACAATTTCAGCAGCAGTTTCGTGGTTATCCAGTTCAGAGTAAAGTGTGAAATGTTTGGCTAATAAATTTAGAACACCGGGATTGCTGAACGCCAAAAAAATAAAGTTTATAGGAACAATCCCCACACCATAGACGAACTTAAGGAAATATAAAAACCGAAATTGTGAGCTTTATGCAAGAAGAACTTATGCATGTGAATGGTAATTTGGTCCGGCGATGTCAAGAATGCCTTCGCGCAGATGGACACTACTTTCAATACTTATATCAAGGTTAGTACTAATTACATGTATGTTACTAACACTCGTGAGTAAGTAACGTGAGAGTTACGGAACGAAAATCCCCGCAGTTTAGTAGTCTGTGTGCGGAACACACATTCGCGTGATCTGCGGCCTTGCCATTAAACGAAGGCACTGCAGTTCTCCTAAACTCCGTTGTTTATTCCATTAAAACTCCTCACATGGACTTAATACCATATCTCAAGAGAAATCGACGCATTAAGTGTTCTTCCAACGGCAAGTTTGACGCAGCTAGCTATAACAAAAGTTTCCTTGGTATACCAGGAAACGTCAATAAAAATCATACTAACAAGTGTTCACATAGGCCATTGAAGACTTATTTATGTTCATTTCATTACCAAAGATGAAACACCTAAATGCAAATTTTGGTCTGATACCTTGGTAATAGAACATATAGTCACAAGATACCAACAAAACGATCTCAGGAGTAAAATGTATGGAATCCCCGTCGAACTCCTTAAAGCAACAAAAAACCCGTCAGCTTATTCTAAATTGAAGAGCTTCCTCAGTGACTTTGGAATATTAAATACAAGTAAACTGAAAATCACTCTTACCATATGCTACAGCTATTATATTGCATACTAAACCTTCAAATATCACTTCATATACCTACTGTCTCACAATTGACTACGCTGATCAGCTGTATCATCACCCATCATTGTTTTGTCTGTATATATATATATATATTTGTTGTTTATATATTATTTTCTCTACTACGTATAGTAAGTAGAAGAAGTATTGTATTCCACCCAAAAATTCAATACCGGGATTTCACCGGAAATACATGTTTTGAGGCCCCCTGAATCCAAAAAATAGCATTTTTGGAAACATGCCCTTGTGTGTCTGTCAGTGTGTGTGTGTGTGTGTGTGTGTGTGTGAACAGCATAACTCAGAAACGAATAGTCGGATAAACACCAAACTTGGTATTTAGTTTCAGTATCTTCCTGAGATGCAATACGAAGGTTTTCAAGAAAATCCTCCACCTCGGATTACCCTTTACATGCAACATTATTGGTAGGCTTTAAGCGATAGTCAAATATTTTAAGAGCTGATTGTTATGTCGAGTATTCATTCTCTTTGCATTGCCAGGACAAAAAAATGAATAACGAATTCCCATTTGAGAAAAGGTATAAGTATTGGAAACCTTAAGGGAATAACAAGCAATATCTTGAAAATGCTTCACTCAACAAAAAAAAAAATGAGTATGACATAAATTGTGTATTTTAATGCGATCTACATTTTTTGCAGTAAAAGTTAGTCTATCTCTTATGGTTTACCAGTTATGCAAAAATCGTTCACAATGAAGAATACTTTAGGAGACATTCCCAGAAAATTCGAGATACACGTTTCATTTGTCATGAAAATATCTTTAACACATGATATTTTAATCAAAATCATTAGAGCCATTTTAGAGAAAATTTAAATTTTCGAAAAATGTTCCATGTAAAGGGTAGTCCGGGGTGGAGGGATTTTCTTGAAAACCTTCGTGTCGTATCTCTGGAAACCTAAATACCAAGTTTGGTGTTTATCCGACTGTTCGTTTCTGAGTTATGCTGTTCACAGACACACAGACACACACACGGACATGTTTGCAAAAATGTGTTTTTTTGATTCAGAGGGCCTCAAAACATATTTCCGGTGAAATCTCGGTATCGAATTTTTGGGTGGAATACAATCCTTCTACTGACTAGAGAAAGTAAAAAGTGTTGCATGTCATTTAAAAATGTTTCCAATGACGTCACAACTTTGCCAACAATGATATTAAGAATGTTTTGTTTCTGTGGAAAAAAGTCTTTTAAAATACTGTTTGACGTGTCTGAGCATTTTATTTATTTATTTATTTATTTTTTTGTAAAGCATTTCCATTTAGCTGTAGCGGAAAATATCCGGGATTTTCGAAGTGCACTGTATGTATTTCCCCTCAATGTTATCCTTAATGTATTCTAAACATAAATGAGAACTGTATACAAGCTGCTTACTGTATTGTGTATTAACTTGTAAATTTTGCTATAAGACCTGTGATATTTTTGGGCCTATAACCAAATAAGTACAACACGAAACAAAACGTGCATTGAAGTCTTTAAGGCACATTTAATATAATAAACGTGAAGTAGAAAAATAATCTGTAATGATGTCGAGTGTTTTGATATATTGGTACGCTGTTGAAACCCGGGATACTAGGGCGTAGGTCCTGATTCTCTTATACTCGTGATGTTTTTGCCCTAAATTGCCTATATTTGCCTAGCTACTCTTATCTCGGATCGGGTAATGAGAGTTGAACGAAGCTACGTGTTACTGCTTGTGTGGATTTATTCCAGTTAAATAAATATATCCCATCAATAATGGAGGTGCGAGCCAGTTCCATATTATCCGGACCACTTTCCAATTCCCCGAATTACGTACTACTTTCCATTAACTCCCCGCTACTTGCCAAGATCTAATTTGAATCTATATCTGAATGCACACCCTTCCCACCCATACAGTCGGACGTAAAGTGGACCTCTTGAAGATCAGAATTGTAAGAACATTTCTCGGAACTCCCATCTTTATTACTCTGCCAGAGAGACGCTGTATTTTCTCTTTAGTATATAACATGTTTTCCCATTGGCTACTTTGTTTGGCCTCTCATAAAGGTAAAATCGTTGTGGTGTTTTTTTTTTCTGAAGCAAACTTGACTACTTAACTACTCCAAGTTATCTGCGTTTCTTTCTAATATTCCCTATCTACTTTCTCCAGCCATTATTTCTCCTCACCCCTCTGCTCTTCGGTCACTTATTTAGTCTATTTTCTGAGATGAGTTTAATCCAGCTATCTTTGTGTTCCGGTTGCTAATTATCTTTCTCTATTAGCCACCTTCCAGTACGAATTTTACCTTGAGGCAGTATTTTTAACACTTAAATGACTTCAGTCAAATTATATAATAAAAATATAATAACAGCCCGCCTTAAAGCAACATATGTATGTAATAAGATATAAAAAGTGTATATTACATATTTGCATATGTTTATATTATTGTATACATGTAATAATGTTATGTGAATGTATTACGTAATTTAATAATGTAGGAGCTGTAAGAATAATAGGTTAAAAGTTGCAAACAATGAGGTAACTATGAGGTAACCTTGAAGAAATAATGAATTTGAAAATTTAACAATACTATTTGTAATTTTTGGAAGCAATAATGTAATTTTTGTGACAGTTTTAAAAATAGCCTATCAACAACCAGAAAAAGCTTTAGTTAAATAAAGGTATTGGACCAGTTTTAGCCAATCAGAAACTGAAATATAGCAAAATTTAGAAATCTAAAAGTCAATTACTTGTAGACAGTGTTCATAACTGGACGCGTTGCTTGTAGGCAGACGCGAGACACGTCCTAAAAAAATGTAATACATATTCAGTGTGAGACGAAAATAGTTTACGTGTTAAAAAGTGCAAGTAATTAACAAAAGAATCTCGCAGCTCTCTATATCAGTGAAGTGTTATTTAAATCGTGTCAAACATTAATAAATGGAGTGAAGAAAAACTTAAAATCTGCGTAAGCCTACGTTCTTCAGTCGCACCACGCCCTGCTAAGACATCCATGTCTCTAAGAAAAATACTGACGCAGCTAAGGCAAACATAAATATATAATATTTAAAGAAACAGTCAAAATTACAAAATTAATATATTTTTTTTAAAGATTTTTTGGGACAAAGGCCATCGGAAAGTACATTTTGAGGCGAAGGCTACCGGAAAGCGGGTACCATACGTGCGGTTGCAACCAACTTCAAGTTCGGCTCCCCAACATAAGAACTATGTTCTGGGGCGGCAAGTCGGCCCTATCCACACCTTCACCTCTGATTTGGTCTAACATCGTTCGGAGTCCACGCTAAAAGCTGTAGGTGTTCTTATTCCATCGCCATCCTCATCATTCTAGAAAAGACATTAGAAACGACATGAATCAGTTTTGCAATCGGTAATGTTCTTATATTATTGATATTATTTACATGTTTACTATTCCTGCCTGCTTTTTATTCTCAATTCCTTAGTAATTATTCTCTTTGTTTTTTATCATTATTTGTAATTTTATTTGTGTTTAATATGATATGGGTGTGCCCCCCTGCAAAGCTCTTTTGAAGAATAGGTATGAAAGTAAATTTTGGTGGGTAGTGAAGGTCGTGAGAACGTAACACATTAGATGTTTTACTGCTTACCAAATGAGAACGGAGTTGCTAATCACTATAAGGAAAATTTCAATACTCTATGTCTAACAACATGGTTCTGTAAACCTTTACACGAATACAGAAATGCATTTCTGAACATATTTTATTTTATTTACTTATTTTTGGCACTGGGTTGAGTGATCTGACTGAAATTGTCTCTACTGACAATAAAAGGCTTGATATTTCTGAAGCTCTTTGCTTTTAACTTGGCTGTATGTGCCGTTTTGTCGTCCTCATTGTTCTTCCTTAGCGACCGGTTGCATCAGAGGCGACATTTATCATACTTGATGTGACCGAAAACGCCATGCAGTGCACTTAGGCGACCTGGTTACGCTCGTGAATAAAATTCACCTGTCACCCGACATTTGCGACCAGAGAGCTTTTTGTAGACTCCAGCGGCTTCTAAACGCATTACTGTCTCGCGGATAAAGGACCTTTCATTCAGTTAAAATGTATTACGATAATATTCGGTCATGATCACATCAGCTGCAAGCCTTAATACTGCACTCTGTTTGCGGACTTAAAATAATTCTTTGATTCGTTTATTGGGATGTATTTGTTCTATTTATAAGCCATGTAGGTCGTTATATCAAGGGATTATACTCCGAAACTCAATGGTCATTAGCAAAGATTTTCACACTTTTGTAATTCCCCTCTAATACTAGTTATTTTTAAGTCTCTTGCAAACAAGTTCATGGTCCAATTCATGCTTTCAAACACTACTAAAGGTTGGAAATAAACATAAATAAAGAAAGATTCTCACCAAGGAAAGAAATAAAACCCATTACTTTGGATTTAGACGGATATAAACGCTAATTATTTTAAACAATAATAATTATTTAAAAGTCACCGAGCGGGAGCCTCCGGCGGTAACATTTGTGCCATCCGGGAGGTGTAGGTTTGGTTCCCGCGGCCAACCTTCCTGACCCATGGGGTTTTTCATAAGTTTCCCCGGGTTGCTAGGCAAATACTGGGAAGGTTCATTACATGCCCCGAACTTCCTGTCCCTCCATTTCACCTCCATTCTCATTTCAGTTCGCCTTTCATCTGCTTCGTCTTTTTCAGGGGTGAGTCGGCAGGAGTCTCGAGGTTGCATAGCAGGGTAAAAGGATGCTCTATGTAACAGTCTCCGGAATGAGGGCGGTCTCCTACTCTCGCTCCGCCACCCCCGCCAGTGGGATATGCAAGTCCGCAAGCCCTATATATATAGGGTCTTTCAACAAGAGTGTCCTATCTTTGAACTTAGATAAACACGTTCTATAAATGATAAGGGTTTATTTTTTTTATTTTGGAACATAATTGATGTCATTACGTGTGGAAGAGAACATCAGTTAAGAGAGCGCCGCGACTTAGTTGGGTTACGCGTATACAGTTGACCCAATTTTCAATGACAGAAGAACGTAAATTAGGTCCAACTTCACGAATAACTCGCTTGATGTTATTCATAAGATCATTTATTGTTTTTGGCTTGTTGATATAAACTCGAGATTTAACATAACCCCACAAGAAGTAATCCAACGGCGTTAAATCACAAGACCTCGGGGGCTGGTTAACATCACCACCACGGGAAATGATGAAACCTCTGAACTTCTGCTTCAAAAGATAGATTGTTTCGAGATCCATATCATCCAATTGAGGCCAAAAATAGTCCCTTATAAGAGCCCAGTATCTTTCTCCATTGACAGTTAGAGCTTCTCCATCCTCATCTTGGAAAAAATATGGACCAATGATTCCACCATACCAAAATCCACACCACACAGTAACCTTTTGGGGATAAAGTGGTCGTTCTTGAATCTGCATTGGATTGTGATTGCTCCAATAGCGGCAATTTTGTTTGTTAACACAACCATCCATCCAAAAGTGGGCTTCGTCGGTGAAGATGATTTTTCGACAAAAATCCGGTTCAGCTTCCAATTGCTCCATGGCCCAGTCAGCGAATACACGGCGCAACCTATGGGCTTTAGTCCTTGAGTTAACACCATTTCGTATGCGTGAAACTACATGTCCAGATGCAGAATTCACCAAGTTGTGGTCGGCGAAAGCGCCAATTCTTGCGCTCGACGAGCAATTGATTTGTTTCCGTTCTCGCGTACACTCTCACGAACGGCGCCTGTGTTTTCGTTGGAGCGCTTACGTTGATCACGTACAGGCGTTCTTTGATTGCTGACAGAACCACTTATTTTAAATTTATAGATCAAACGCCGAATCGTTCTCTCGCAGGGACGATTGTGCACACCGTAAACTTCACGGAATACACGGAAGGTGTGGCGAACAGATGATCCATTTTGATAATACATTTCCACAATTCCTACGTGTTGCTGAATGCTGTAACGTTCCATGGCTATTTGTCAATAACAACTGTAACCACATGAAAAAGATGACTGCTGTAACTCAATAACAATGGCAGCTATCACATGTTGAAGATAGGACACTGTTGTTGAAAGACCCTTTATACCCTACCCTCTGCCATGTCGTGCCTCTGATAATGCCACCGTCTGTCTCCTCTCACCTCAGTCCTCCTTCCCGGGGGCACCCCGTCATAGGCCTAGGCACAAAAGATCTTGTAGGTTGAGGTACTAAGTCCCGTTCTATAACTAGTCCTGCTCCTACTCCTATTTAAAAGTCAGAGTGTACACTGTTATAGAAATTATTATGCTTCAACCAATGCAAAAGCTGTCTTCTATCAATATTTGTTATGTATAAGAATGCCTCTAAATCGAGCATTTAGTTAAAGTACTTGCTGGGAGCGGAGAAGGAAGTTATGGTATCATTTGGATTGTTTCGTCCTCCCGCGAAGCTGTGTACGAGTTTAGATTAATGTTTTAATTGATAACTGTAGATCCAAAGTGTGCTGTTGTTTATTGTGGCATTTCTTATCGCAACGCTAAAGGCGATAATAATCGGAAATGGCTGATGCCACAAAAAAGGTTGTTGGGAACAAACTGTCTGTTTTAAACAGGTCTACGTTTTTTACTTTCTCCACTAAGTATAGTAAGTAGGGGAACTATTGTAATCCACCCAAAAATTCGATACCGAGATTTCACCGGAAATACATGCTTTGAGACCCCCTGAATCCAAAAAACGCATTTTTGGAAACATGTCCGTGTGTGTGTCTGTCTGTGTGTGTGTGTCTGTGAACAGCATAAATCAGAAACGAACAGTCGGATAAACACCAAACTTGGTATTTAGGTTCGGTATCCTCCAGAGATGCGACACGAAGGTTTTCAAGAAAATCCCCCCACCCCAGATTACCCTTTACATGGAACATTTTTAGAAAATTCTAATTTTCCCAAAAATGGTTCTAGCGATTTTGATTAAAATATGATATGTTTTAGATATTTTCATGACAAATAAAATGTATATCTTGAATTTTCTGAGAATCTCTCCAAAAGTATTCTTCATTGTGAACGACTTTTGCATAAGTAGTAAACCATAAGAGATAGACAAAATTTTACTACACAAAAATATAGATCGCATTAAAATACACAATTTATGTCTTATACATTTTTTTTGTTGAGTGAACCATTTTCGATATATGGCTTGTTATTCCCTTAAAATGTTCAATACTTATTTTCTCAAATGGGAATTCGTTATTCATTTTTTGTCTTGGATATGCAAAGATTATTAATCTGTGTCAAAGAGAATTGTGCTGCTCCTAGCAACCAGCTATTAAGAGATATGTCTATGCTTAAAGGCTTCTGTATTTCTATATTGCCCTTGGAAATACAAAACAAGGGGAACATAGTATGCCTTAAGCGATATTCAAATATTTTTAGAACTGGTAACTATGTGTAAAATGTAATTCTCTTTGCATGTAAAAATATCGTTTCTGAAACATTTATCCCGATTAATATGAAATAGATGGAGAATAAGAGTTTGTAAAAATAGTTTGTACAAGAGTAGAGAAAGTCACGTGAGTGAAAACATCAGATTTTTTTGTGTAGTACGCTTTCGTCTATCGCTTAACGTTTACTAGTTATGCAAGATTATATAAATTTCCTTCCAAATGAAGAAGAGTTCTGAAGCTATTCAACATATACATTTTATTTATTGTAAATATCTTTAATATATGTATTTTTATCAAAATCGTTATATCCTGATTTTCAGAAAATAAAAAAAATAAAAGAATATTCCATGTAAAGGGTTAGTTTGGGTTGGGGAATTTTCTTGAAAATCTTCGTGTCGCATCTTTGGATTACTTAACTTAAATACCAAGTTTAGTATATATGTATATTTCGTTTTTGATTTATTCTGTTCACACATACGCATACGTACGCGGATATTTTTCTAAAAATGCTTTATTTTATTTAATCAGGGGCCTCGAAACATGTATTTCCAGTAAAGTCTCGATGTCTCGATGTCGAGTTTTGGGTGGAATGCAATACTTTCTCTACCTACCTCATACGTGGTAGAGAAAGTAAAAAGTATATTATCTAATGGTTACTTCTATTTTAGTTCAGTTTAGTACCGCAGGAAAGCAGTTACATTATTGAGGCAGCACGTATATAATAATTATGTTATTAACAGGGAGAGAGAGAGGCAGAATCGCTTCGCCCTTTAACAGGATAACGCGAGCGGAAGTGAGTTTCTGCTGGTGTATAAATATATGAGTTTGTAATAAGTTTCAGAAGCAGAGGCCCAGAAAGTGTAATGAGCATCGTAGCAGAAATGACGTCAACAGTGTTAGTTTGCACCACAAATTCCATTTGAACATTAATGATTTAAGTTTCTAATACGGCCAACAGGATGCGTGCATTGGAATCCACAACATAATTAACTGCGCCACTTATTAGGGCAGTAGAGTGGATGCGGTAGCCATGTCGAGGACATCAGCAGTAACAATGTTGGGCAAAGAAAAGAATTCCTCGTGTAATCGCGGCATACCGCAAATCCCGCACAAACGAGCCGGAAGTTTGAACCCAGGACCCCCTTTTGTGTGCGATGTCGCTATTCTCCACATATCACGTCGAGGGCTTTGATCTGTCTTTTGTTCAATTTGTCCTGTCCCAGCAAATTACTACCAAAATAATTTTGGCTAAGTGCGATCAGTAAACAGCGGTTTTCTCCCTCCCAAGTCACGTTACACCAATCGCGTGCCGCGTTACTTGAGCGTCAGTTGTTTTCATGGTATTTACTTTTGGAAATCTGCATCTTTCAGTCAGGAGTTTCTCTCCTCAAGATTTCAGTCAACTTTGGCTAAAGTCGTTGTAAATTAGTAATTTATCTTTTTGTGCCATAAAATGTATAGATACTTTTATGAAAACGAATGTGCCATAAGAATTATCATCGAAAATCACCAAGCTCCAAAGAATACGTTAATAGCAGCACAGTTAATTAGTGGCTTACACATACAAAGTTGTTGTGTCATTGCCCAGAGTAAAACAGATTTCGCTAAACAGAATGTTTTGAGAGCAGGTTAAATTACCGTATTACAACATTACATTCATTAAAATATTACAGCCCTCTATTGAAGCTGTATTGTGTTTCGGCAAGCCGAGGTGTCGAGGCTGGCTACAGGTCTCCGAGGTAGGAACAAAGTATATTTATAACTTAGAAATAGTTTCGGTAATAATAATAACTAATAATAGTAATATGAATTCTCTTCCCTTTCTTCATCGTTCGAGGATTGAAATATGTCTAAAACCAGAGGCCATTGAAATTGTTTTTTCATGTTTTCTGGACGTTCAAAGAGATTTATAAATCATCCCTTGCCGTAAAGGTAAAGGTAAAGGTATGGATAAAAGAGTGCCACAAGTAGGATGCAAAGCCCTTTTTACCTCTACCGTGATGCCTGGGGGGGGGGAGGAATGAGGGAGAGACCCGAAGGCCGGCCAGATCGCGATGACGACGGGCGCAAGTATGGACCGGTCCCTAACGTTTCTAGATCGAAGTCATCTGATCCCGCCCGGGCCTAACTAAAAGCCACTGAACCCCTGGCGATACCCCCTGAGCGGGCCCATTCGGAGGCGAGGCCTAAATCATCAGTCCTGCAACAAAGAAATCTCTACAGAGTGCCCAGACACCGCCCTGCCGCAACCTCCGAACACCGTCGCCTGGTCCTACAACCGTGAAACAGATGATAAGGACGTTAATGCGTACAGAAAATGAGGGTCAGGGGAGTCGTGGTAGATGATGAACCACCACAGCTATCGCTACCAAAGGGGGAAACCACGTAAAACCCATAGGTCAGAGTTGGCAGTCGTCGCGGATCGAACCCGCCACCTCCCAAATGCGGGTCGCACAGATTACCGCGGCACCACCTCGTTCGGTAACCCTTGTCGTAGTAGTCGATCAGCTAGTGCCCTACTTATATGATTGTGCCGCTTCTTCTGATATGCAAGTAATGCTTTATGCTTAATTATTTTTATTATACTTACAGTGCACCTTGCCAAACAGAGGAAGCATATTGGATTTTACCCAAAAATTAGATATAAATATTTCACGAGAATAGATCTTTTAAGGTCCTTTGAATCAATAAACAGCATTTTTAGAAAAAGTCCAAGTATGTGCCTGTGAAAGCACTAAACTTAGTATTTGTTGAAGCCGTTCTTGGTGCGATACGTTTTGATGCCATTCGTGGTTGTATCAATATACACTATGTGATCAAAAGTATCCGGACACCCCCACAAACATACGTTTTTCATCTTAGGTGCATTGTGCTGCCACCTACTGCCTCATTATCCGTGACCTCAGTGTCATTAGACATCGTGAAACAGCAGAATGGGACGCCCCGGAATTCACGTACTTCGAAAGTGGTCAGGTGATTGGATGTCACTTGTGTCAGAAGTATGTACGCGAGATTTCTGCACTCCTAAATATCCCTAGGTCCACTGTTTCTGATGTGATAGTGAAGCGGAAACGTGAAGGGACATGTTCAGCACAAAAGCGTACAGGTCGACCTCGCCTGTTGACTGACAGAGACCGCCGACATTTGAAGAGGGTCGTAAAGAGCAGTAGACAGACATCTATCCAGACCATCACACAGGAATTCCAAACTGCATCAGGATCCACTCCAAGTACTATGCCGGTTACGCGTGAGGTGAGAAACCTTGGATTCCATGGTCGAGCAGCTGCTCATAAGCCACACATCACGCAGGAAAATGCCAAACGACACCTCGCTTGGTGTAAGAAGCGTCAACATTACACGATTGAACAGTGGCGAAACGTTGTGTGGTATATAATGTGGCGATTCGATGGTAGGGTATGGGTATGGCGAATGCCCGGTGA
Source organism: Deroplatys truncata (assembly GCA_030765065.1). NCBI lineage: Eukaryota > Metazoa > Arthropoda > Insecta > Mantodea > Mantidae > Deroplatys > Deroplatys truncata. The sequence continues at coordinate 283,416,988 of CM060975.1, forward strand.
ACATCATCTGCCAGCGTGTGTAATATCAACAGTGAAATTCGGAGGCGGTGGTGTTATGGTGTGTTCGTGTTTTTCCTGGAGGGGGCTTGCACCCCTTGTTGTTTTGCGTGTCACGATCACAGCGCAGATCTACATTGATATTTTAAGCACCTTCTTGCTTCCCACTGTTGAAGAGCAATTTGGGGATGGCGATTGCATCTTTCAACACGATCGAGCACCTGTTCATACTGCACGGGCTGTGGCAGAGTGGTTACACGACAATAACACCCCTGTACAGAGTCCTGACTTGAATCCTATAGAACACCTTTGGAATGTTTTGGAACGCCAACTTCGTGCCAGGTCTCACCGACCTACATCGATACCTCTCCTCAGTTCCGCACTCCGTGAAGAATGGGCTGCCATTCCCCAAGAAACCTTCCAGCACCTGATTGAAAGTATGCCTGCGAGAGTGAACGCCGTCATCAAGGCTAAGGTTGGGCCATCATCATATTGACTTACAGCGTTACCGATGGAGGGCGCCACGAACTTATATGTCATTTTCAGCCAGGTGTCCGGATACGTTTGATCACGTAGTGTAGATAACAGTTAACGTTACCTGCTCTGTTAATGAGTTTTATGATGTATCTTAGCTCGTTCTGAGATGTCGTGTGTGCCAGCTGTTCTAGTGGTACAGCTCCGAGTTGTTTATATCAGTGTATGCGTGAGTGTATTTTGAAAGGATAACACCAGTTTAATTAGCTGAGAAATGTTACTGTTAACTAAAAATTTCAGTTTTAGAAGAGTCGCCGACTGTTGAATTTAAGAATTAATTACTTCTATGACAATAATTAAATGCAGTTTCAGTCGCAGAAATATTACTCGGAAAGATCCCGAGATCTTTATAGCCGTTAAATCTTTCAAATACCGTTCATGTGCGCTACACAACACGAGAGTAAGCCACAGGAGGAGAGTCACGAATATATTACGAACGTATACATGAATGTGTCCCTGAATTAGAATGTGTGCTGTTTTCTTAATTTAAGCTCCGCCCACATATAAATATGCCTACCACCGTACTATACGTGCGGTGCAATCTGAAAAGCCTGCCTATGCGTCTTTTACCTTGTTGCTAAGCCGTACCTCCTAAAATCTCAGAATTTCATTCCCTTTCTAATTTACAGAATTCCTGGCTACGTAACTTTTCAAACGTACTGAACTTAAACTTAACTGAATTCCAGGAACTGTTATGCTAACGAGATCGTTACTCGGCTGTTACTAATGACCTTTTTTTCCGAAAACATTTTTCAACCCAAACTTATTACATTATACATCGATTTAATATACAGAAATTATTTGTTACAATTAATTCTCTATCTATCAATTCTTTATTTAGTTAAACTATCTCTTAATTGACAAATGTTAGACTTTTTGATTTAACTGTAACGACTTTGTTCAAAATACCACATATTTAGGATATTTACATGTCAAAAGAAACCTATACCTTGAATTTCTGACCTGTGAAGTCCCATTCATTCGAAAGGTGTTTTGTATAATGTTATACAACGGATAAAACACAATTTATTTCCAATAACCTATTTTATGACATAAATAAATTCCGAGTTGTCGTACTTATTGGACTGAATTGTCATTTTGGTGCTGCCTCTATTCAGTTGTTTCTCATGATGTCACTGAGAAAGAATGGAATCTTAAGGTCGATATATAGCGATCCGGTTTTAAATATTTGATTATCGATTCTGTTGCCTTATCTCTCTTGTACTTACAAGGAAATATGTAATGAAGCTAGTTATGCAATGGTTTACTTTTATTAATGTGAAGAATATAGAAAATAAGCTTTTATAAGAATAGTCTGTAGAAGCTATATAAAAACAAACGTAATCATAAACGTTAAATTAGTTTTAAAAATCTGATTTCTGCTGAACTGCATTTCTTCCTGTCTATAACGTTCTTATTACCCAACATTCACTAGCATACAGAAGCGCTGCTTTAGATATAGCAATGTCATTATGCAATCCTTGTTTAACTTCTTTCTGCGGCAATTTTCCAAAACACTTGAGTAGATCATACAGTCCTGTATACTGAGATGTCATTTCCTAGGTCTTTAAATTCACCTGTTCTATTTTAGAATCATTATCATTGTTTTCGTTCTTATAGTGTATTTACCCTTCATTGTCGCATTCGTAAGGTCCCAAGCTCGATTTCCGTTGACCGCCCAGTTTGGTGTTGTGTTTATTTGTAGTTTTCCGTGGACGCGAGGAACTTCTGGGGCGATTTTTCTTTCTCTGCCACGTACATAGTAGGTAGAGAAGGTATTGCATTCCACTAAAAAATTCGATACCGAGATTTCAACGGAAATACATGTTGTTTTGGAAAAAGCTCCGTCTGTGAACAATCCAACTCAAAAACAAAAGTCATATAAACACCAAACTTGGTATTTAGGTTCAGTACCTTCCAAAATGTGACAGGAATATTTTCAGGAATATCCCTCACCCTAAAGTACCCTTCACATGGAACATTATTCGAAACTTTTTATTTTATAAAGAATTGCTCCAACGATATTGATTAAGCTAACCTATATTAAAGGTATTTACATGACAAATAAAATGTATATTTTAAATTTTCTGGGAATAGTCTGTTAAGTCTTCATTCGGAAGGAATTTTGTATAATCTTATATAACTGGTAAACGTTAAGCGATAGACGAAAGCGTACTACAGTAAAGAGAAATGTAGATTTCTTCAAACTACACAGTTTATTTAAAATAAGTTTTTTGTGGCATAAGCCATTGCTGAGATATCCATTATTAAAGGTTTGAATTGTTCAATACTTAGTCATTCTTTTAAAATCCTGTCAACATTCAATTGTTTCTCTACATTGCAAGGCCAGCGTATAGCGTTCTTAAACATTTGACTATCTCTATTCCCTTTGTATCTATAACAAAATGTGAAATGTAGCTATTTCTGCGAAGGTTTATTTGGATTAAAATGTAGTAGATAGAATAATAAACTTTAGTAAGCATAGTTTATATACCCATTAATAAACGACAAAGGATAGAGAAAGTCATGTGAATGTATCACATTAGATTCTTTTATCTGCCAAGATATCCTTTCCCTCATTTTCTTTCATTCCGTTTCCTTTTCTTGTTTCAGTGTGTTTTTAGGTTCCGTGGCGTAAGGCGGTGCCAGACAGATGACGTGGATGCTTGCTCCAAGGAAAGAGTGTTCCCCTTGGATACTAGAGGGCCGCCGTTGAACGGGTCTTTCAGAAGCTGTTTTACTCCACTACATGTATCAACATTAAATCCATAATGTTAGTGTCTCCGATGTGAAACCTGTTTGTGGCGTGTCAGATGTAAACAAAACGCGCTCTTGTTCAATACCAGTCACTGTCACTATGTGTGTCTGGTGTGAAGCCTACTGGTTGGTACGAGAATACCGTCTTGTTCAGCAGTAAACGCATGTAATGTTTAGTTTCTCATTGTGCACCGGTACTCGTTAGTTGAGAGAGTACGTATACACTTGTCGTGTGAGTTACATTTCATTTTGACTGGCAAATGAAGATGTTTCATAAAGTCAAATTTCAATCACGTTCATGCAACACGTCTATTGTTATATTGAATCTGTGTCCACGTGCTGCTATCCTCAAAATGCTTACTTTTATTCTGCCTTTGGTGAGTTTTCTGCTCACTGTTTTTCCGCACCCTGTACGCACAAAAAATACCATACTAAAACTATATACGCAGAAGTGAGTATACATATAACCATGCTCAACATGAGAGGAGAATCATCTCACAAAACTGAGAATGTACTAGCTTTTATTCATACTAAATATGAGTACAAACTCTTTTGTGAGATGGACGCCTGAGTATGTTCTACTTTGCTTCTATTACTTGAGTATGCTCTCAGAATGAAGTAGATACTCGAAAGGTTTCATTATTACCAAACTGAGTATTTACTTGAAAAAGTGAAGCATATACTATATACTCATTTTTATTCATATAACCCATTGAGTGAATTTCTCGGCTGATGATTTCTTTTAGCTCTTCCAAGGTATGTGGTTTGTCACATGCACTTTATTTTACACGTGATATCAGAGTCGGGAAATTTCTGTAATTGAATCTTGCGAAATTTCAATGAAAAATGTAATTAGTCTACACTTAATATTTGTCTCTGACAAAGCTTGGTTCATTTACATGGCTATATTTCATCGTAAAATAACAGGTACTGAAGCACAGAGAAACCCGATTCTATACAGGAGATTCCCTTGCATGATCCGAAAACTGAGGCGCGGTGTGCAGTGAATGCACACAAAATAATAGGACATATATTTTCTGAACAAATAATAAATACAAAAAGGTATAGCTGACTGACGTAGAATGTTAGTCCGGGTACATCTAAGAACACCTTAGCTACGGCGCATAACAGCTGATGAGTCATAGAGTTTATTACAGGTTAGAAGTTAACTGTTCTTCCACACAAGCCGTGTGTTGGACAAGGTTGGAAAGGTAGAATCAGACCACTGAAAAACTCGATGCCATAGCTGAGATTTGAACCACGGATCTCTCGGTCTCCGTCCGGTTGTTCTAACCACTGAGCTACCATGGCAATATGCCGGTACGACATTAAATTCCCCAACTGTGGTCGAAACTATGAAGCCCGGGACTTAAAGTGCTTACAATATTGTAACTCGCCATTGGTGTATGTCATCTCAATACAATTTGAGATCTCCTTGTGGTTTACCGGAAAAAATACGAAGAAGCAGTTGGGGAATTTAATGCCATACCGGCGAGTTTCCATGATAGCTTAGTGGTTAGGGCAACCGGATGGAGATCGTAGATCCGTGGCTCAAATCCCAACTATGGCATTGAGGTTTTCAGTTGTCTGATTTGAGGCAGTATTTTTAACACTTAAATAATTTGTTTAATTATATAACATATAATTCAATAACAGCCCGCCTTGAAGCAATATATATGTAATAATTTGTAAAATGTATGTGACAGTCATTGCATATACTTATATTATCATACACATGTTCAATAACGTTATATGAATGTATTACGTAATTTAATAATGCAGGAGCTGTGAGAAAAAGGTCAAACGTTGCTAAAATGAGGTAACCTTGAGGCAATAATGAGTTTTAAAGTTTAAATTCTACTAGTCATTATTGGAGCAACAATAATATAAATTTTGAGACAGTTTAAAAATAGCCACTTAACAGCCAGAAAAAGCTTTAGTTAAATGAAGTTATTCTATTAGATTAGGAATAGCCAATCAGAAACTGAGAAGGAGAAACGTTTACAAATTTAGAAGTCAGTTGCCTGCAGACCGTTTTTAACGAGACCCAAAAAGTGTCCTCAAGAACATTCGTGTGAGACGAAAATTAAATTTACGTGTTAAAAAGTGTAATTAATTAATAAAAGAATCTCACAGCTCTCTATCAGTGAAGTGTTATATAAATCGTATCAAGCATTAATAAAAGGAGTGAAGTAAAATTACAATCGGTGTAAGCCTACATTCTTGTCGCATCACAACCCTGCCAAGACATCCATGTCTCTAAAATAAATATTGACGCAGCCGAGGCAAACATAAATATTAAATATTTAAAGAAACAGTTTAATTACAAAGTAAATATTTTTTTAAGCTTTGGGCAAAGGCCACCTGAAAGTACATTTGAGGCGAAGGCTACCGGAAAGCGGGACTATACGTGCGATTGCAACTACTTCAAGTTCGCCTCCCCAACAGTTGAAATATAATACAACTCCTTCAAAACAAACTACTTCAAATTGATGCCCAAAGCGTGGTGTAAATAACGTAACATACACTTTCTCAAATTCTACCTTTCCAACCATAATACAGGATAGTTTTGAAGATGGGGTAATTAGTAAAGGATTGCGACCCTTAAGATCTTCTAATTTAACGTAAATGATTTTTATTTTCGTGTAGCGGAAACTAGAAAAATAAAGTGTATGCAAAAAACCAAAAAGCATACAATGGAAGAAATGAAGAAAAACATCACAAGAAATTCACACTATTTCAGATATTGAACTCTGGATTTTGTATGAAAATTTCCTGAGAGGATGCCAGAAATGTTGGATAGAGAAGGACAGCATTTCCAACATCTCTTACTATAAGGCATGTGCTTATTATCACTGGAATTGAAACTGTAGTTATGAGAAAATGAGGTGGTTGCGCGGATATTATAATTGTTTCGTGAGAGTCCAAACTGCGGCGGCCGGCGCTTTGCGGTGGCCAAAGTGTGAAAGAAAAACATTGTAAATGACAATGCTGGCACCGCAGGTAGCAAGATCGCCGTCGCTCACACGTGTGAAGCTAAGTACTGTTACCATAGGTATATGAGTTTGTGTTTCACTAGTGTTAATGACAGTTCCTGAAAGCAAACGCAGACGTTCTCTTCTGCTTTTGCAGTGATCCAAATTTCTCTGTCGTATACCAAAGTTTGTATTAATTCATTAGTTTGTTTCCGAGTCATTCCGATTTTTTGAACCTCTGGTCACTCCTAGTCCGGATAAACGAGATTCTTGTGTAGCGCCAATTTTCAAACAAATTATGTTCTTAAAATAATGTGACATTATTGCTTTCTGACTTTAGCCTATTTTGAGGTTAATTATTTTTAATTTCTGTACTACGTATAGTAAGTAGGGGAAGTATTGCATTTCACCCAAAAATTTGATACCGAGATTTCACCGGAAATACAGGTTTTGAGGTCCCCTGAATCCATAAAAGCATTTCTAGAAAAAAGTCTGGTTTCTGTGAGCAAACTCAAAAACGAAAAGTGGGATAAATACGATTTTGATTAAAATATCATATATTTAAGATATTTTTATGAAAAATAAAATGTAGATCTTGTATTTTCTGGGAATGTCCCAAAAGTCCTCTTCTTTCTGAATGGCTTTTCCATAACTGGTAAACCGTAAGAGATAGAAAACATTTTTCTGCACAAAAAATGTAGATCTCGATAAAACACAATTTATGTCATTAACGTTTTTTTTTGTCGAGTGAACTATTTCCGAGGTATTTATTATTATTCATTTTTTATGTCCTGGACATGCAAAGAAAATGGAATGCCCCACATAGCAACCAATATTGGACTATCGCTTAAAGCCTAGCATATTTCCCTTGCACCCAGAAGGAAAATTAACAATAAGATTAACATCTCGATATCTTGATTAACTTGAAGTAGGTGAAGAATAGGCGTTTGTAAAAATAGTTTGTACAAGAGCAGAGAAAGTAATGTGAGTGCAACACATCAGATCTTTTTCATTCCCACTGTCAGTAGCATTATTTAAAATTTGATTGTCCATTCAGTTAGTAGAAATGCCATGATTTGACAGCTGATGCAATGGTGATTTGATTTTAAACAACCCAAATGGGAATGTAATTACAATGATAAAATCTGTTACATTTTATTCATCGAATAGGCTTAATAAATCCCACTCATAATTGTTGTGGTATTACCTATGATCACCTATTCAGATCCTAGGAGAGGTACTAAAGCAAAGTAAAACAGTAAAGCATAAGAGTGTTTTGTAAATTTCTGCCTCTTAGGCGATAGCTACAGCAACATACGAGATATTGATATGAAATTGGTGTGAAAGCAATCCTTGACTTGCTGGCTAGTATATTGCGCCTGAGCATGCGCACACTGGAGGACAAAATGGTGACATGCATGGTCATGTGCCAATTTTGTATGTTTTAACGTGTTTTACACCGTGGTTAGCTACGGAGTGTAGCTGCATAGCTCTGAGGTTTGTTCCCTAGACCTTCACCTGTGCGCGGCTCCCTAAATATTCTTGGTGAGTTCTTGCTAAAGACACGTAGCTTGCTTAGAGCAAGGGGCTTGATTGTTTCAGCTTTCAATGTTAATTTCTCTAAATTATTTAATACTTTATGGAACACAACTGGATAACTGTATTTCGTGCTAACTTATTATTGTTATTTGGTGCATATTTTAACGGATGTTCTGGACCTTTAATGTGCTTCTTATTCTGATTTATGTTATTTTTCTCTTTAGGCACTTAAGGTCATTGTTAAAATTTTTAGGTGAAGTATGGGTTTTTGAATTGTGATTATGGGTGATTTTGGGTAACTGGTTGCGTGTGCTGGTATTACTTATTCCTATTACCCTGAGTGTCTGTAAATCGCGTGTGAAATATTTATAGATTGAACATTCGAGCATCAGTTAAACATATTGTGTAGCAAGACAAATATATGAATAGTTATATCGTTAGATGGGGACAGTTACTTGTCGGGAAGTTAACTTTGTTGACCCTATTTTTGTGGCCTTTCTGGAAATCCCTTTGCGGTAGTAGCACCTCCTGTCCGAAGTTGTTTTGGTTCGTAATGCCCGTAGCTCGCGGCTTACCTTTCTGCAGCCTCCGCGTTGACTCGGATGTTCGACGTGGTCTGATTCTCTGCGTCTCTGTCCTCGGTTAGCTGAAGTAATTTCTGAAATATGTAATAGCAGGGACTTTTCCTCGGTAAAGGAAACGTAGATCTCGGGTGTAGTAATGGAGAGAAAATTGACGTGCTTCAGTTAGAAAAAGACGACATCACTGTTTCCTTTATTTTGTTACTTCTGGTAGTTCACAACACTGAGATTGTCGCCGTTAAAACACTGTCCACTGCTGTTGTAACACGTCACTGATATGACGCGAAGTTTATATTCTTAACAAACCTCCTTACTCGTAGTGATTCTTATGTGTGTAGCAAAACCTGTCTTAATTCACTAACTTTTGGCGCGACATCACTTAAGTGTCCGGCAGCATCATCCTCTGCCTGTAGTTTCGAAGCAACTCCTCCATCTTTGGTCTTAGCAGATCTATTTATGGTCGCGGGCTTCTTGGGCTACTTAATTTCCTATTGGTGCATTTTTCGCGCCACCCAACGCGTCTCACTATTTCATATCGATTTACTTGGATCTCATTGGTCCTATTCCACCCACTCTTGCTCAATTTTAACATGAAATCCCGGCTTTCCCTAATTTTACCGTTACGCTTGTTGTCTCACTCACTCCGGTCACGGCGAATTACCGTACAAAAGGACTATGCCTCTACACCCTCGCTGTACGAACAATGCTTTTGCTACTAGAGAGACATCGTAAACTCACTTGTTGCTTTCGGAGACACTTTTCCTGCATCTAAAATATCTCATCGTGGACAGTATTTTAACACAGCGCTTAAATTATTTGCATTAAACAATTTGTTACTCCTCTAATATAGTAACCTAAATACAAACATATCATTAAATCACCCTTCTTAAGCTACACATGCGGTAAAAAGAAAAATAGTTGTACATAGCATAATTTAATTTCACTATAAAGTAATTACCCAAATTATTAATAATTCCATCGCTCGGCCTCGGCCTAGAGTTGCCGTTTCGCCTTCCACTTAAAATTCACCCAAAGTAAAAATAAATAGAGAGTAAGCAAATATAAAAGCACCGCAGTGTAGCCGTACGTGCTGTTATTCAATTCCTCATAGTGGAGATTTGTGCTCTAGATGTTCTTCGAGAGATGGGTATTGCGATTTTGTCTAATTTTCATTTCACTTTAGTTTTGCTCGCGGTCGCGGCGCATGAAACACGCACGAAGGAGCTGCTTCTTTCCTCCGCTTCACACAGTGGGGGCGTCGAACACAAACCTCTCTAATCTCTCGCAAGAAGCACTAACTGTACGTCAAAATTGCATCACAATCTCACTCGGGGAACGCACTGGGTAACCAGCACTTGATGTCGCATCATGTACGACTATCTCACTGATTCACTCGCGAGCACAAGAATGAAAGTTTATGGAAAGTCCACAGAAGGCTAAGAGGGGGAAACTTCTAGAAGAATCTCGTTATCTCTGGATAGTTCTTTACGTTGGGTGAGAGCGCTCCCCTTTCCCTTATCCCTCCTACAGGCCAGTCGCTCGGCGCTGGAGGCCACCGTCCTCTACGTGTCAAGTTCGGCGATTTATGTAGGGTCGTGGTACAGTCGGAAGATGGGCAAGAAGTCTGAAAGATAGTAACTCGGGCACAGCGAGTGTGATCAACCTCGCAGCGACGACCCAGCTGCAGATCAGAAACAACAAGCGCGCGTGGACGAGTTTATCACGAGTAACAAGAGGTTTATGGAAGTTTTGTAGCAGCAGTCTATAGAAGAAAGAGTAGAGAAGGTAATGTGAATGAAACTACGTACCATCCTTATATCACAATGTGTTATAAATCTGACGTGCTACGTTCACATGCTTTTTTTACTCACTTTTCTACAAATTATTTTTACATAAGCTTGTTCGGCTATCTACTTCCGTTAATACAGATAAACCTTCGTTATTGATTTACACATATCGTAGGTATATAAAGAATGCAATAAGTTAAACCAATAGTAAATTTTTTTCAAAGCAGGTTTTCTCTTCCCTTTAATGAACATGAAAAAGAAAAACAGAAATAAGATCTGGTGTGTTACATTCACATAGGATTCTCTACCATTCTTCAATAAACTATTTTTACAAAAGATTATTATTCTTTTCTCTACTTCATGCTAATCGAGATAAACGTTGTAGAAATGCTTTTATTATACATTATATATTACGCTTAAGGATGGTGAGATATTTTAAGAATGTGATGCCTTTGAAATTCCGCTCTCTTTACATAATTAAGCCAGAGAGAGAGAAAGAATAGCGATTTTGCAATTGAAAAATTATAAATTGTTTGACAATTATTCACATCTACAACACAGAATATCTCCTAAATAGATAACGTCACAAAAATTTTATTTGTCATAAATTGTATGATTTAACGAGATTTGCAGCGTTTGTGTAGTAAGATTTGGCCCTGTGTTACAGTTTACAGGTTATAAAATATTCATTCATAATGAAGACTATTTCACAGGCTATTCCCAGAAAATTCAAGATATAAATTTTATTTGTCATATGAATGTATTAAACATATGGCATTTTAACAACATCTATTATTGAGAAAATAACAAATAACGAATTTTTTCCCATGTATAGGTATGTGGTGGTTGGATTTTCATGAAAAACCTTCGTGTCCCATCCATGGAGAACGCTGAATTTAAAGACCAAGTTTAGTATTTAACCGAGTTTTCGTTTTTTAGACACACGGAAACACATGCGCGCATGAATATTTGGTTAATGTTTTTTATTCGAGACCAAAACGTGTATTTCCGAAAATTTCGATATCGTAATTACTTCCTTTACTTAGTATAGGAAAGCAGGAGAGAAAGTAAAAACAAAGGTTTTGGAACACTGTTGTTGGAAAACATTATGTCGATCTCTGTTACCTAAGGTCCTCAAGCCTTGAATTCAACATTCAGGTGTCCCTTACGGTAAAACGAAAATTATCATTTGAAAACGCTTTTATGATAGACTATTCGTATCCTAATTCTCTACCACGTACATAAATCCACCCAAAAATTCGATACCGAGATTTCAACGGAAATGCTTGCTTTGAGGCCCCTGAATCCAAATAAAACATTTTTAGAAAAAGGTTAGCTTGTGTGTGTGCGTGAACAGCATAACCTAAAAATGAAAAGTCGGATAAATATACCAACATTGTTATTAGTTCCAGGTCTTCTAAGGATGCGACGTGACGATTTACAAGAACATTTCAAGACTTGCAACTACCTTTTACACAAACGTTTTTCATTTTTCTTATTTTCTAAAAACGGCTCTAACGATTTTGATTAAAATACCGTACATTAAAGATTCTTGTATCACAAATAAAATGTATATCCTAAATAGCCTGTAAAGTCCTCTTCATTCAGAAGGAATTATGTATAATCTTATATAACTGGTAAACGTTAAGTGATAGACAAAAACGTACTAAATAGAAAATATCTCTTTAAAACACACAATTTATTTCACATAATGTTTTGAGTCATAGGCCATTTCCAAGATCCGTCATTAATGGCTTGAATTGTTCAATATTTAGCCATACTTTTAAAGTACTGTTGATTTTCAGCTGTTTCTCGTGATGACGTGGAAATAGTATGGAGTTTGAAGGGCAGTATAGTCCAGATCTAAAACATGTGCTTTATATCTATAGCGAAATGTGTAATGCAGCTATTTCCAGAAAGGTTTATCTCGATTAAAATGAAGTATGTGAAGAAGATATTATTCTTGGAGTTTAAAGAGTTTATTAGCCTCACGCTTTGGGAAACCAATTTGAAGTTGTTTGTTGTTGAAGGTTTTTGCACCACGTATGGACGTCAATTTGAGAAAGTATTGTTTGTTACGTAATATGCTGCTACGTATGTAAAGCCGATTTTAAGATGTGTTTTTGTTGTTATGCTCCAAGTTTAAAAAATAATATTAACTTTCTATTAAACTGCTTCTATAGATATTATTTATGTTTATGTTTGCCTCGGCTGCGTCAGATTACTTCAGAGACACGTTTCTCTTAATCAGGGCGCGGTACGACAAGAATGTAGGCTTACACAGATTTTAAGTTTAATTTCACATCTTTTTATTAATCCTTGACACAAATTAAATAGCACTACACTGATATCAAGAGCTGTGAGATTCATTTATTTAATACTTGCACTTTGTTAACGCGTATACTTAATTTTCGTTTCACACGAATACGTAATATTTCTCTAGAGAACACATCTTCCATCCGGTTGCTATCAAGGTCTGCAGACAACTGGACATACTTCAACCGTCCAAACCCGTAAACTTCTGTATTTCAAGTCTCTGATTGGCTAATCTTAGTCCAATAGAATACCTGCATTTTACTAAAACTTTTTCTGGCTCTTAATTGGCTATTTTTAAACTGTCACAAAATTTACATTATTGCTCCTCTAATCATGACTAGTAGCATTCAAACTCTCATTATTGCCTCAAAGTTACTTCATGGTTAGCAACGTTAAACTTATTATTCTCCAGCTCCTACATTATTAAATTACGTAATGCATTCACATAACATTATTGAACATGTTTACAATAATATAAGCGTATGCGTTACATACATTTTAAAAAAAACTTATTACATACTAATTGCTTTAAGGCGGGCTGATATTGAATTTACATATTATATAATTTAATTGAAATTATTCAAGTATTAAAAATACTCCCTCATATGGATCGAAAAATACATTTTCTTAGGGATGAGTTTATACACACTAAAAGAGACAGAGGTTAGAGAAAGTCAAAGGAATGTAAAACACCAGATGTTTTATGTATTCCAACTACATTAATGTAGAAACACAACCAGCTGAAGCCCCCAACGGTGGAGGTGAATATTGACAGCATTAAGAAATACGAAAGGCAGTGATCGCATTAAATTTGTTAGATAAATGATGTGCCTCAGTAAAGCAATTTTTCTGATGTAATTATTATCGATCCTGGGTGTTAGCAGTGACAAGTATTGGAGATACAGTGTAGCCGAGAACAGGCTAATATTGCCAGGGATCCCGTTCTTCTGGCAGGCCCAGGCCTACTCAAACACAGCTTCCGCTGTGTATAATAAATCAGAGCGCGAACCAGACAGGGGTGGAGTCTAAGAACATCTCCTTTTGTTACACAACCCCCTCCATCCCTCTCTCCCGCACAAGATGAACCGAAATTCGTTGCGAGTAGTGATCGAGCAGCCTCTATTCGAGAAACGCTAAGTCATGCGTTTTCCTTCTCGGCAAAGATGTCATGTCGAGGTGTTTGCATGTGGTTACTGAATGGATTCCGTTTCAGGTGCTCTGTGGTGCGAGAAAGGCTTTATGGTTAATTTGGTAAATGCAAGGTAGATTCATCCTTTATCTACTTTTCATTACACATTTGATTTTTACTTTCTCTACTACGTACACTAAGTAGGGGAAGCATTGTATTCCACCCAAAAGTTCGATACCGAGATTTCACCGGAAATATATGTTTTGAGACCCCCTGAATCCAAAAAAAAAAAAAGGTTTTTGGAAACATGTCCGTGTGTGTGTGTGTCTATGTCTGTGAACAGCATACCTCAGAAACAAACAGTCCGATAAACACCAAACTTGGTATATAGGTTCAGTATCTTCCAGAGATGCGACACGAAGGTTTTCAAGAAAATCCTCCCACCCCAAATTACCCTTTACATGCAACATTTTTCGAAAATTTTAATTTGATTAAACAAGAATATCGAGATTTTGATTAAAATATCATATGTTTAAGATATTTTCATGACAAAATGTATATCTTGAATTTTCTGGGAATGTCTCCAAAAGTATTCTTCATTGTGAACGACTTTTGCATAACTGGAAAACCATAAGAGATAGACAAAATTTTACTACACAAAAAATGTAGATTGCGTTAAAATACACAATTTATGTTATATTTTTTTGTTGAGTAAGCCATTTTCGAGATGTTGCTTGCTATTCCCTTACATTTTAAATACTGTTTCTCAAATTGGAATTCGTTATTCATTTTTTTGTCTTGGATATGCAAAGAGCATTAATCTGTGGCATAGAGAATGGTGCTGCACCTAGCAACCAGCTATTAAGAGATATGTCGATGCTTAAAGGCTACTGTACTCTATATTGCCCTTGCAAATACACAACAACGGGAACATAGTAGGCCTTAATCGACAGTCAAGTATTTTTAGAACTGGTCACTATGGTAAAATGCAATTCTCTTTGCATGTCAAAAGATCGCTTCTGCAAATGTTTATCTCAATTAATATGAAATAGATGGAGAATAATAGTTTGTAAAAATAGTTTGTACAAGAGTAGAGAAAGTCATGTGAGTGTAACACATCAGATTTTTAGAAAAAGGTTCACGCGTGTGTGTGTGTGTGTGTCTGTGTGTGTGTGAACGGCATAACTCAAAAACGAAATTTTGGATAAATACCAAACTTTTTATTTATATTTACTAGCTTCCAAAGATGCGACTCGAAGATTTTCAAGAAAATATCCTTACCCCAAACTACCATTTACATGGAACATTTTTAAATTTTTTGATGGTTTTCTGAACAATCTAACGATTTTGATTAAAATACCATATGTTTAAGATAATTTCATGGCAAATGAAAAGTGTATCTTTAATTTTTTTGGAATGACCCTAAAAGTCGTCTTCATTCTGAATGATATTCGTATAACTGATAAACCATAAGAGATAGACAAAACTTGACTAGCTAAGCCTGTAGATCTTGTTAAAACACACAATTCATATAATACACATTTTTCTTGTCGAGTGAACCATTTCCGATATATTGCTTGTTATTTGTTCGAATTTTCCAATACTTACACCTTTTTTTCAAATGGAAATTCTTTATTCGTTTTCTTATGTCCTGGTAATGCAAAGAGAATGGAATACTCCACATAGCAACCAGCTCTTAAAATATTTGACTATCGCTTAAAGCCTACCTATTCCCCTTGCATCTACAAGAAAATTAGCAATAAGATTAACATCTCGATATCTCGATTAACATGAAGTAGATGGAGAATAAACGTTTGTAAAAGTGGTTTATACAAGATTAGAGAAAATCATATGAGTGTAACACAAGATTTTTAGAAAAAGATCCTATGGGTGTGTGTGTGTGTGTATATATATATATATATATATATATATATATATATATATATATATATATATATGTGAACAGCATAACTCAAATACGAAATAGATAAATACCAAACTTGGTATTTAGGTTCAGTACCTTCAAAAAATGCGACACTGAGATTTTCAACAAAATCCCCCTACCTCAAATTACCCTTTGCATGGAACATTTTTAGAAATATTTGATTTTCTAAAACCTGGCTCTAACGATTTTGATTAAAATACCACATATTAAAGATATTTACATGTCAAAGAAAATGTATATCTTGAATTACCTGGGAATAACTTGTGAAGTCCTGATCATTCGAAATGAATTTTGTATAACCTTGTATAACTATTAAACGATAAGCGATAGACGAAAACCTACTACACAATAATGTATATCTATTTAAAACACATAATTTTTTTCGAATAAGTTTTACTGTAGCACAAGCCATTTCTGAGATATCCATTATTAAAGGTTCGAATTGTTCATTACTTCGTCATTCTTTTAAAGTCCTGTCAACATTCAGCTATCTCTCACGTTTGCACGGAAACAGTATGGAATTTTAAAGCCAGCGTGTAGCGCCCAGTTCTTAAACATTTGATTATCGCTGTTCTCTTTGTATCTATAACGAAATGTGTAATGTAGCTATTTCTACAAAGATTTATTTGGATTAAAATGTAGTAGTTAGAAAACAAGTTTTAGTAAGAATAGTTTGTGTACTCGCTAATAAACGATAGAGTGTAGAGAAAGTCGTGTAAATGTATCACATCAGAAAACTTTCTTTTTTAATATTGCCCGCTCTTACTTCATACGCCATCTCAGACGTTGACAGTAGCAATAGTTGAAACGAAATAATAATTGGAAAAGGGAAATCGACTCCCCGGCATTTGCCAGTTATGAGGACTGAGGAAATCCTGGAAACATCCTCAGCCACGGAGGACGATCATGACAGGGTTTAAACGCAGAGCTTCCGTTTACGATTCCGCGCCTTAACGACTCCGGCTACCCGCATGAATATGGAAAATAACTTAAAAACAAATAACGCAATGGCATTTTGCAGGAACAGTGATCAAAATGAAAATTGCAACACAGCACAAAAGTATACTTAGGAGAGGCAGAATTGCAGAATATTTTTATTTCATTGGCAAATGTAGCTGAGAGAAAGTTTTAGACTGGGACATTTTATTATTAATACTATTTTATTCACAAACGATCAGGTCATCCTCACAGATTCAGAAAACAAGTTACAGCTCCCTCTATATCAACTTCAGAAGATCAGCAATGATTATAACTTAGGAATATCAGCAAATAAAACACAAGTAATAGCCTTCCAAGCCAAATATGCGCCTAGAGCTAAAATAATCTTAATAAATATAACTCATTGTACGAGGGTAAGTATCTGCACATAATTTTTTAAATTCTTTATGATAATATAAACTTACAGTTATCCCATTTTTCAACGTAGTTCCCTTGCGAGTTAATACACATGGTCCATTGTTGCACAAGACTTTTGATGCCCTCAGAAAAAAAGCTTTTGGTTTAGCAGCAAACCATGTATGCATCACTTCCTTCACTTCTTGGTCTGTGGTGAAGCGATGGCCCCTTAAGGCACTTTTGAGTGGACCAAAACGGATATGGTTTGCCACTTTATCGACAGTCAATCTTCAGTTCAGGATACGGACTTGCTCATTGTTGGCGTCACTAGTGCATATGGATGGGTGTCCTGCACTTTCCTCGCCTTTCACAGTTGTATGGCTATTTTTGAACTTTTCAATTCATTCATATACATTTCGCCGAGGTAAAACATTGGTCCCATATTGCGCGAGAGTCTTCGATGGATGGTACACCTTCAGGAGACAAAAAACGGATAACCGCACGCTGCTCTTCTTTGCTGCAAACGTGAGGGCATGCTTATTGTGCAACAATGCAACACTCACTGGATTGATAACGGTCAAACATTCCACAAGCGGAGACAAAGGAACAACATGTCGACGTGCGCGCGCACAACCCGATACAGCCAACCTACAAAGAATTAAAATAGTGTGCGGATACTTATTGACTTATCCTCGTATGTGCGTATATTCTTTATAGGCCTCTACACCGTTGTACCGATTTCGACCAAACCTGGCAGAGATAATCTTTGACAAGAGGCAAACATTACTGTATAGCTTAGAATTAAGCATTCCGTCCCATTTCACACAATTAATTATTTAACTTTATGTGAGCCATCGTAATAGATCGAACATTGCCAACATAAGAATAATAATAACAACTTAGGCTTTCATGTCTTCATAAAATAACAAAGGAATAGCGAGTTCACATATTATTCGTTGATCTCCTCTCTGACATGATCATGGAGTAATATCACAGTCAAATAGGTAATTATAACAGTTATGCCACCTGTGGCTGTGCTTGCGCAAATGTAAAGGCGCTACAATTGCTTAGTTGAAACATTATATTAATCTGTGATAACAGCAATACCACCAAATCAGCTAAATTATCACTTATTCATATTCTTCTGTATCTTCATATGATTATTTATTGTATATTGATATTGAATAATACAAAATGATTCAACATAATCGCTACTACAGAAGTAGCTATGCGGCTCAAACATTGTTAACAAAAGACTAGTACATAACTCGAAGTTAATATGCATCCGATGTTTGGTTATTCGCTATTAAAATTTGTAGTTTCTCATTTCTTTCTTTTGTTTCGTCTTTCTATGTTTTCTTAGTAACTTTATTTGTTGGTTACTGAGAATAAAGAAGGTTATATTGGCATTACTTAATAGCACAAGCTAGTCTAAACGCATGGAAATTACACCTTAAGTGTGTTAAATTACCACAGTTCTTAAAGTTCTCAATGGTTTTTCCTGAAATGTTTATGAATTATTCTATATATCATGAACATTATTTCAAGTGATCGCTTGCACTGATAGCTTTAGTAGTTAAGTCCGTAAAAATTATTTCATGCAGAAGAAATATAATAAAATTTACTCTTAAAACATGTGAATTCATGTACCTTTTCCCTGATACTACTTGCAATACAAAACACACTTTTGCATGTTTGTTCTTAGTGTAGTCAGCTATCTTCTGAACCTCAATTATTTAGTTATGTATACTAGTTCACTATAAATTAAAAAAAAATATTTGCAAAGTCAAAAAAGTAAAAATGTGGAACATTTGCAATGTTGTTGCTTTCTTAATATCACTAATATATATTATAAAATTATGATTGTGGTTCAGAAAGTTTCACTATGTGTTGTATACATGTACTGAACATTTCAGCTCTCTACCTGTCATGCTTTCTGAAAAAAAAATGTTGTTTTGGGAAAACTGAGTTTAAAGTTTGAACATTGAAATTCCGACATACTTCAGTACATTCAAGGGTCATAATCATGTGCACCTATATTCCTGGATTGCTTCAGCTTTTCTGATTGCCTTCTCTTGGTCCAGACCTCTTTTGTTAATTGCTGAACTGCTCGCTGGGCATGATATAGTCGTTCGTTGTTGAAATATACAAAAATGTTCTAAAAAGGGACGTTGCATGGTAGCTTTAAAGGAATGCAGACTAGAATTTAAAAGGTATTTAAATGTCTTAAGAACCTCTTAATCCCCCAAAAGTATATATTTTCTGTAACTAGAAATGTTAGAGCTTTTATTAGTGACTAAAACGAAAAAAACCTGATGTGTTACACTCACATGACTTTCTCTACTCTTGTAGAAAATATTTTTACAAAAGCTTATTCTCCGTATGCTTCATGTTAATAGAGATGTTAATCTTATTGCTAATTTTCTTGGAGATGCAAGGGGAATATGGTAAGTTTTAAGCGATAGTCAAATCTTTTAACCGCTGGTTGCTATGTGGAGTATTTCATTCTCTTTGTACGTCCAGGACATAAAAAATGAATAACGAATTTGAGAAAAAGTATAAGTATTGGAAAATATCTCAAAAATCGTTCACGCAACAAAAAAATGTGCATGCATAACTTGTGTATTTTAACGCGATCTACATTTCTTTTGTAGTAAAATTTTGTCTATCTCTTGTGGTTTACCAGTCATGCAAAAGTCGTTCACAATGAAGAATATTTTTGGAGACATTCCCAGAAAATTCAAATTTTGGAGACATTCCCAGAAAATTCAAAATATACATTTTATTTGTCATGAAAGTATCTTAAATATATAATATTTTAATCAAATCGCTAGAGCCATTTTTGAGAAAATTAAAATTTTCGAAAAATGTTCGATGTAAAGGGTAATCCGGGGTGGGGGAACTTTCTTGAACACCTTCGTGTCGCATCTCTGGAAGATACTGAACCTAAATACCAAGTTTGGTGTTTATCTAACTGTTCGTTTCTGAGTTATGCTGTTCACAGCACACACACACACACAGACACACACACACACATACTCACACAGACAGACACACACGCAGACACACACAGGAACATGTTTCCAAAAATGCTTTTTGGATTCAGGGGGTCTCAAAACATGTATTTCCGGTGAAATCTCGGTGTCGAATTTTTGGGTGGAATGCAATACTTCCCCTACCTACTATACGTAGTAGAGAAAGTAAAAATGTGCTTTTTTTACTATTTCAGAGTACCTTGTCCCCTGAAATTGCTGTTATTTATACCGAGCTGAGATTTTGTCAATAAATAGGAAGCGGTAGCC
This sequence comes from Deroplatys truncata, assembly GCA_030765065.1. NCBI lineage: Eukaryota > Metazoa > Arthropoda > Insecta > Mantodea > Mantidae > Deroplatys > Deroplatys truncata. Next base: position 283,437,185 of record CM060975.1, read on the forward strand.
CGAATGCGACAACATGAAAGTAACTCATCTGCATTTACGAGAATTGATCATCACATTTGTGGAGCTTGTTATTGCTTAAAGTACTTATGCGCAGTGTTTTCTCACAACTTTTATTTTGTCCTTTGTAGTGTCCTAAAAGCTTTAATTGAATCTTTGTTTAGGTGTCTTGTAGTTTCGTGAAGGACGGGGACGGGGGATAAAATTAATTATATTGTTATTCGAGTTTAAAAAGCTCCCAGTAAAACGTCGGGTAAACCAATTGGTTTTAAATAACAGTTGCATAGAACAGTTTAACATTTTCAATTATTTGGGCTGTTAAGTATCGTTTAACAATAATTTGGACCTGCCGATTAGTTCGACTATTAACTAACTAAGTTTCAATACATACCTATGTGGAACAATATTCAGAACTTTGGGAAAGAAACTGAGAAAGTTTCTTATGAAGGCCTATAAGACAATGGCGGTTCTCATGTAGTTATATGAGAGTGAGACTTGAGCTCTGAAAGCGAAAAATAGAAACAGCCAAGGTGAGACGAACTGCCGACCATACTCTACCTGATCATGATCATGTTCAAAATTAAAAAGTCTGATGTGATACATGTTCATGACTTTCTATATCCTCTATCTTTATTAGTGGGTATATAAACTATTTTACTAAAGCTTATTTTTCTCCCTACTACGTTTTAATCCAAATAAACATTCGCAGAAATAGCTACATTACACATTTCGTTATAGATACAAAGAGAACAGCGATAGTCACATGTTTAAGTGCTGGCCTGAAAATTCATGTTGACAAGACTTTAAGAGAATGACTGAGTAATGAACAATTCGAACCATTAATAACGGATATCTCAGAAATGGCTTATGCTACAAAAAAGCTTTTTGAAATAAATTGTTTATTTTAAAGAAGTTTACATTTTTCTATAGTAAATTTTCGCCTATTGTTTAACGTTTATCAGTTATACAAAGTTATAGAAAATCCCCCCGAATGAAGAGGACTTCAGAGGCTATTCCCAGAAAATTCAAGATATACATTTTATTTGTCATGTAAATATCTTTAATATATAGTTTTCAACAAACTCGTTAGAGCAATTTTTTTAACAAATCGAAATTTTCGAAAAATGTTGCATGTAAAGGATAGTTGGGGTGGGTGATTTTCTTAAAAATCTTCGTGTCGCATCCTTGGAAGATACCAAATTTCAATACCAATTTTAGAACTTCTACAGCTTTTCGTTTTAAGTTATGTTGTTCAGAGACACACACACGGACCTTTGTCTAAAAATGCTTTTCTGGATTTAGAAAGCCTCAAAACATGTATTTCTGGTGAATCTAGATATCGAATTTTTGGATGAAATGCAATATCTTCTCTACTTATTATATACCTGGTAGAGAAAATAAAAATTAGAGAAAACCTAATAATTTTTAACGTATTTGAAAAGTCACAGGAACATAAAGTGAAATGGGCGGAATACCTGCAACGGATGGATTTGTCTTGACCGGCAAACAGGCTCTAAATTATAAGTCAATTGGATGACGAGATGTAAGATACCCAGGAATAGTTGGCAAGATGACGTCCGAGACGGAACAGGCTTTTAGCCTATAGCCATGCAGAAGAAGAAGAAATATTTCGCAGCACTGACAGCTATGTTGGATTCTAGGCATCTCAGACGCCCCTTAGTGCCCAGTTCTGCCCTTCTCTGCCATTCCGCCACTGGTATCCGCGGCGAGAAAGGGATAGAGGTGGATTTCACTTAGAAGAGAGCTCCAGTGTTAGATGGTGCGAGGCCATTTGAGACCGGCTCCTAATTTGTCGGCAACCCTTATAGCCCACGTGTCCGTTTCAGGAGTGCGCAGTCATTCCTCAAAGCTATAAATCTACGTAAAGCAAGCTTCCAAAGAGGAGGAAGGGCTAGCCTTTCAGCCACTTTGCACTCGCTGAAAGGGAACAAGGCATGGGTATGTTCTCGCCCAGTGAATAGGTTCCAGAGAACTCAATGTGTTTAGCTTTGTTATCACTCGACAGACCATTTTATATCTGTGAGGAATTGCAAGCGCCAAGTGGGACATTCAAATGCTTATTTCACGGTAACCTAGTTTTCTGAATCCTTAGTGGGGGCACACCACCAAACTTAAAAGTCTGATATGTTGCGTTCACATAATTTTATTCACGTTATAGAATCCCTACTTACAAAATCCTACTCCTGTAGATACGTTATTTAATTAAGTTAAACATTTTTAGAAATGTGATTATTACATATTTCACTTATAGATACAAAATCTTTTAAGAACTGGTGGCTAAGTGCGGTTATGAAATTCTGTTCTCTTTACCCGCCCAGAAGAAGAAAAAAAAGGTCTTCCCATTCGGGAAAGCTGTATGTATTTGAAAATTCAGAAAAACAATAACAAGGAATATCTCCGAAATAATTAACTCCACAAACACCCAAAAATGTATGTGACAAATTGTATGCTTTAACGAGATAAGTATAGTAAGATTTTGTCTATCTCTTACGGTTTACAGGTATGCAGAGGTCATTCTGAATGAAGAAGAGTTCAAAGGAAAACATTTAATTTGCTATGAAACTATCTTAAACGTGTGGTATTTTAATCAGAATCGTTAAGAGTCATTTTTGAAAAAATAAAAATTTTCAAAAAATGTTGCATGTAAAGCATAGTTTGTGATGCAGGAATTTCCTCGAATCCTTGAAAGCCTCTGAACTTAAACATCAAGTTTGGTATTTAACCAACTTTTGGTTCTTAATTACGCTGTTTACAAACAGACACACAAGCACCTTTTTCCAAATATGCTTTTTTTATTTGTTTGTTTTAGTTAGTCTCAAATCTTTTATTTACGGTTAAATCTCGGTACTGAATGCTTTTTGATAGAATGTAAGTTTTGCATGGAAAAGTATTTTAAATCTGAAATTAATAATAAAGAATACCTCGGAAATGATTAAGGACATAAGAGGGTTTTTTATATATAAATTCTGTGCTTTAAGAGATCTACATTTCTATGTAGTAAGATTTTGCCTAAATCAATAAAACTCATTAGAATAAAGAGATCTTCACAAGATATTCGCAGAAAATACAGTATATTGTTTTATTTGACATGTAAACATCATAAAATGCCGTATCTTGAAGTAGGTTGTTGCTTCACGTATGGAAAGCCATTTTGAAGTAGAAGTTGTATTGTAGTTCAACTGTTGGGGAGCCGAACTTGAAGTAGTTGCAACCGTACGTATAGTAAAATGTTTCCGGTAACCTTCGCCCCAAGTTTAAAAATATTAACTTTGTAATTTTGACTGTTTCTTTAGATATTATATATTTATGTTTGCCTCGGCTGCGTCAGTATTAATTTGTAGAGACATGAATATCTTAACAAGGCGTGGTGCGGCTGAAGAATGTAGGCTTACACAGATTATAACTTTTACTTCACTCAATTTATTAATGCTTAACACGATTTATATAACACTTCACTGATATAGACGGCTGTGAGATTATTTATTAGTTACTTGCTGCACTTTTTAACACGTAAACTATTTTCGTCTCACACTGAATACTTCTCGAGGACGCCTCTCGCGTCCGGTTAGGAACGCTGTCTGCTAGCAACTGACTTCTGAATTTGTAAATTTTGCTCCATATCAGTTTCTGATTGGCTAATCCTATTCCAATAGAATACTTTTATTTAACTTAAGCTTTTTTCTGGTTGTTGATTGACTATTTATAAAGTGTCTCAAAAATTACATTATTGTTTTTCAAGAATGACTAGTAGTGTTATTAAACTTTCTAATTCATGATTGCCTCAAGGTCACCTCTTGTTAGCAACTTTTAACCTATTATTCTCACAGCTACTACATTATTAAATTACGTAATACATTCACATAACATTATTGAACATGTACATAATTATATAAACATTAATACAATGACTGTAATATACACTTTTTATATATTGTTACATACACATATTGCTTTAAGGCGGGCTGTTATTGAAATTATGTTACATAATTTGACTAAAATCATTTAAGTGTTTAAAAATACTGTCTCAATCTTTATAAAAATGTTAGTGCCATTCTTGAGATATAAATAAAAGAAAAATGTTTCATGTAAGGTGTAGTTTGGGGTGTGCATTTTCGTGCTGCATCCTTGGAAGATGAACTTGAATACCAAATTTTTATACTCAACCGACTTTTCGTTGTTAAAACATTGTGTTTACATACAGGCAGACACGCACATAGACCATTTTCTAAAATTTCTGTTTTTATGTGATTCAGGGAGTCTCAAAATGTATATGTTTATGATATTTTCATGACAAATGAAATGTCTCCAAAAGTGTTCTTCATTGTGAACGACTTTTGCATAACTGGTAAACCATAATAACGGCGAAATTTCGGTTTCGAATCTTTTTCTGGAATGCAGTACTTCGTCTTCTTACCAGAGATGAGTAGTAGAGAAAATAACATCAATTAGCTGGTACAGTGCATTTCACAAAACTTTTATCATATAATAATAGTAATAATAATGTGGTTTTTAATACCACTGTCTTAATCCTCTGTCAGGGTGTAGACGTTCTAGCTGCGTGTCTGAATCTACCACGTAAAGGTTCACAAAGGAGAACAGGATGCCTTTGCCTCTGTTGACACCGCAGGTCTGTATCGGGACACGCTGTCAGGGCTTAACCTGATGAGCTCGAGATTCAGAACGGGATCATCAACCGGGTGTAAAGGATGTAGTAGCGAAAGCCTTGACTTTAGCAGGCTCCACAGATCTGCATCGGGACACGCTGTCAGAACTTGCGCTGATGAGCTCGGAAATACAGAACGCGATCGTCAGTGTAGGATCGATGTCACCCTATACTCGAGGAAGTTTGAAGAGGGAGAATGACTAACTCGAGTTTACACATACACTTGAGAGGCATAATCGTGCAGGACAGGTGCGGTGCAGTAACTGACTCGTGGCTGGTTCCCAGTCCCTTTTAAACCTAAGCCTGGTACATTAGTCCACTGCAATTTTCATGGTGGCGCCATCTCTACATTAGCGCCTCCGTGTGGCACCTTAGCAACTAAGTATAAAGCGGCCTATTGGGCCTTATCCAAAAGGTTCCAAAAGCCGTTGTGAAGGTTCCCAACCATTGCTATTACTACAACCGAAAAAAGAAGAAAAGCCAACGCGAAGCCATTTTAGTTATGGAATGAAAGAATTCCTGTGCTATGTTTTCATTTTAATTATTAACAAACTATTAGTTAAGGTCAGTTTTAGCAGATTCCTAGTCATTGCTCATTATCCACGTGCAATGGGAAATTAAAGAACTCTAATATGCCTAAATCGAGCGAATAATAATATTCATATATGATAAAAAAAAGTGTCTAGGTTTACTGCCTTAGCACTATATTAAGTCGTGTTTACTTTACAACATATAGATAATGTTTTTAAATGTTTATGCTTGGGGAAATATCTGGGAAAGTGTGTACACATTTCATTCACGGATCTCAGGAGCAAATTTGAAAGAGCAGTTGCCAGTACACATAGGACGTTGAGTAACACACTAAAAGAAATATGTAAACACACAATGGGAGCATTTCTCCAAGCTGTCTGTTCCATTCTTCTGAAACATTAAGCCACGCGTATGTACGTACAACAAAGATTTTCAGCAGTGAATTTATTTCTGTGGAAAATCTTCACTCCAGAGCCTGTCCAACAGACAATAGAAAGACAAGGAGTGGATAAAGCACGATACGCTGGTAGCTTCTCGCAAGGAAACCAAAGAAAAAGAAAAATAGAGACTCTAAAAATTTAATTTGTAGGAACAAAGAAGTTGCAAATGAAACTGGGGTGGAAGAACAGAGCAGAATGAACATGTCAGGAAAGCGAATGCGAGTTCCAAGAACAGAGAGAAAGAACGGAACGAGAAGAGAGGGAAGGAAAATAAAATGGCTCGGATTAAGAAATAAAACACAGTCTCTACTGCATGGTTACTTTGTTTAATATTACCTGCTTTATAAAAAGATATGGTGGCACTCTGTCCTCGTAAAAAATGTAAAGATGAACTTCATTTTCTAGTTAGATGTGTCTCAGCTGCGTTTTTGCACTTTTATTTCAGCTTCTTATTTTTTCCTGCATGGGTCTGTTTTTAAGAATTTAAAAAAATACTAATTCTCACATATCTGTATCGTGTGGGTTAAATAAACGGTCTATGGACTAAGATTTCTCACATTACAAAGGAATGGCACCACAGGCTCGGTAGTAACTTTTAATATGGAAGTGGTTTTTGTTTAGATCTTTGGTTCTACGACGGGTAGATTGCGACTATCTCTGTGCTGGGTGTATATCAGTTGCGCGCGGAAGAATTGAAAATTAATCGGTTACGCGCGAACTGCTTCGATGTAAACAAATCAGTTGGCACGGACGTTCTCCATGTAAGCACATCAATTGCGCGCGAGGGCATTTGTATTAATGGATCAGTTACAGTTGGGCAGTAATATTGAACAGTGTGAAAGTTTTCATCGAATATGTTGGTCACTAATCATATCGAACTTTTAGATGTACGAAATCAGCAGTTTATACTATCAACGGTTTTTAATAATTTACCAGGCAATATATTAAATGTAGTTAATATCAGGTGTTTTAAATCTAAATGTAAATGTTATTTGTACCTTTTCACTATTAAGGAATTTTTACAAACATCATAATTCTATGTTTATTGAACTTATTTGACAATATATACAGTGTATAGCTACTGATGCAACAAGTGATATGGTATGATAAGACACGATACTGGAGCTGCAGTATCGAATATTTTGAGAAATTTAATCAGTTACAGTTGGGTGGTAACACTGAATAGTGTGAAAGTTTTCATCGAATATATTAGCTACACTAAACATAACAATATTGGAGCTGTAAAATCGACTAGTTTGAAGAGGTGAATCAATTAGAATTGAGTGGTAACAAAACAGTTTGAAAGTTTTCATCGAATGTGTTGGCTACACTAATTTTGTCGGCACTGGGCTCTATTTTCGATTAGTTTGTGAAGTGAAATTTATGTAAACGATACTTCTGATTTTTATGTAAACTTCTATACTGATGTTTACTATATACGTTAATAAAATTTACCAGTATATTTCAGTAGCATTCTGCCTTTGTCAAATAAAACGGTAGTCACCTACGAGAACGTTTCCGGGAATTAATCAGGATCTATGATGATATGAAGTTTCAGTTGCATGTAAATCATGTATGGACATCGCGTCAATTTGACTCAGGCACGATGACAGAAAATTCAGAATTTGCACCTCTCTTCAGGATATAAAGATAACAACAGTGAAATACGTCGATGACTTCGCTGAACTTTGCCCTAACCAAACTTTATGGTACGACCAGTTTTATTGCTGGTAAGATTAAAACTGGCATTTTAACTATACTTGCCAACAACGAACTGTTGTGTAGAGAGTCCTAAGTATCTATAAAATGGAAGGTAAAATCTGCGAAAATGTGGTGACTGCGTGCAACTCATGCATAAAAACTTCTTCCGTGCGTGCAACTGATAAAATCCCTCTACGATAATGTGATTAACGTTATAATGTAAAAAACTAAAAATTCTACCTTCGATTCGCAGATAATATATAAGAATTTTTTATTTATTTAGAATGAACCGTGAACCCTTAGCTTATCACAGGATACAGGAGTCTATTTTGGCAATGAAATGTGTTAGCTATGAGCGGCAACTGAGTTGAAAAACTCTCTTATGGGGTACATACACTACGTGATCAAAAGTATCCGGACACCTGGCTGAAAATGACGTACAATTTCGTGGCGCCCTCCATCGGTAATGCTGGAAGTCAATGCTGGTGTTGGCCCACCCTTAGCCTTGGTGACAGCGTTCACTCTTGCAGGCATACTTTCAATCATGTGTTGGAAGGTTTCTTGGGGAATGCAAGCCCATTCTTCACGAAGTGCGGAACTGAGGAGAGGTATCGATGTAGGTCGGTGAGGCCTGGCACGAAGTCGGCGTTCCAAAACATTCAAAAGATGTTCTGTAGGATTCAAGTCAGAAATCAATGCATACCAGTCCATTACAGGGATGTTATTGTCGTGTAACCACTCCGCCATAGTCCGTTCAGTATGAACAGGTGCTCGATCGTGTTGAAAGATGCAATCGCCATCCCCGAATTGGGATGTTTGGAATTCCTGTGTGATGGTCTGGATAGATGTCAGCCTATTACTCTTTACGACCCTCTTCAAATGTCGGTGGGCTCTGTCAGTCAACAGACGAGGTTGGCCTGTACGCTTTTGTGCTGTACATGTCCCTTTACGTTTCCACTTCACTATCACATCAGAAACAGTGGACCTAGGGATGTTTAGGAGTGTGGAAATCTCGCGTACAGACTTCTGACACAAGTGACACCCAATTACCTGACCACGTTCGAAGTCCGTGAGTTCCACGGAGCGTCCCATTCTGCTGTTTCACGATGTCTAATGACTACTGAGGTCGCGGATAATGAGTACCAGGCAGTAGGTGGCACCTAAGATGAAAAACGTATGTTTGTGGGGGTGTCCGGATGCCTTTGATCGAATAATGTAGGTGTGTGATAAATTGTTATATTCGTGTAAACGTTAAGTTTATCATGAGTTTCACTTAAACTTACAATTGCCATTAACGCCTTAGTTTACACTTACCTGATACCGGTAGCAATAAGTGCTAAAAGTAAATAAATATATTTTACTATGTAAATATCGAGCGAGATAGCTCCACGGTAACGTGTGAGACTCGCATTCGGGAGGTTCCGGATTGGAATCCCTTTAGGCCTGATCTTGGTTTCTCTCGTGGTTTTGGCAGGTCGGTAGACTAATGCTTCCACAAAATTTCTGTCCATCATTCCTTGTTCCCATCATTTCCTTTCATCTGTTTCAGGGCTGTAGAACTGGGCGACGACGATTGGTGCATAGCGGCGGAACCTGAAGTCTGTGCTATGTAAAGAAATTCTTCCTAGCGCTTGGATGGCCAGCTGGTTCCTTCCGGGGGCTCGTTCATGGGACACCCGGGGGGATAATGGTGCAGGCAGGCTAGCGCCGGCACCACGATTGGTGTCATAATGGAGTCGTTAGGCACCTTCTCCTTGCTATCGCTCATCCGGATTTGTTCACCCTTTTGATCTCCCCTTCAACCCTTCCTCTCGGGGTTACGTAAGACACAATGGGCCTACTGAGCTTCAATTGCTGGGAACTCTCCCCATCTGACTATCCTATTCTACTCTGTAAGTAGATTATGGCAGTAGATCATGGTCACAAGATAAACCCTGCACAAATATTGCTTTAAAATAATCGAAATTATGAATAAAATTGTTATCATTCAAATAATTTCGTAGTGATTTATCAATGCAACTTCGTACGAATGTTTTGTTTCCACACAATCACGTTTTAGCAATTATAAGCGGTTTTTGCGGGTGCTTTAAGTATTTTACTGCAATAGAGCGTTTACTACCATCACTGAATAAGGTGTCGTCAAACTAAATAGATATAATTGAGGACTTCAAATTGCGCACAGATTTCATTGGATATCACATTTTAAGGTGCCTTCAGATATGAATACATTTTCAGGTAATGATTCCTGTGTGCGTGTGGTATGTGAATCAGTTTGTCTATGAGCAGCATAATCTAAAAATCTGATATGTTCCATTCACTTGACTTTCTCTAGTTACTTTCGTCTAGTTTTATATAGCTTCTACACAATTTTCTTACAAAATTTATTTTTCTATCTACTTTGTACCAACCATCACGTGGTTTCCCTTTTCGTCGTTTATCTCTCTGCATTCGACTGTTCCCAAGATCATCTGACCTACTTTCCGTCCCAGACTGCTTAAGAATTAGTGCCGGCGCATCCCTCTCTCAATCACTGATCTATACCTATATAAGTATCTCTTCCATTCATGTTCGTGCTACAGTCGATCCACACACATAGTATATCAATGAAAATTGTTAGATTAGAGTCTTCAGAAAGTTAAAATTGAGTTTTTTTGTTTTTTTTATCATCTGTAACTACTATGGTTCTTAACGTCCCATTTTATATTTAAGACCAGAGATTTTGCTCAGACATCTTTATCACGCTTGAGGGTCTTTTACGTGTCGTAAATCTACGAGGATACAGAGAGCCATCAGTGGAATAGCATCAGTGGATGTAGTGTAAGCATTGCTTACCCTTTTAATTCTCAATAAAACATTTTATTATGTAGCATATTTATTAAGTGGCAAATGAACGTATCCGTCATATTTAACATTGGTGTTATAATATATGGAACATCTTGACATCGACTTAGAACACTCGCGCTCTCAGAAATGTTAGCTTCCAACTTTCCTATTACTCACTCTGGGTTAGTAGGAAAGACAGAGATAGAAGTAATTTCATTTCCACAACTACTACAGCAAGGTGTGCAAAGAGAAAGCTGCTTTTTGGTTCAACCTGGGAAATTTTCGTGGGAATGAACTTTCATCTGAGCAATGGGACGAGGGCTTGAGAAGGGCCGCTTGTTTTTCTTAACTAAGTGGTCATGACATCCCGATCAGCAAACGGTAAACGCATGAGGAAGTGTTTTACAGTGGTGAAGAGTTAATATTAAAAAAATTACAAATTTTTTATATTTGTGGAAAAACAAATGTCAGCTTTAGCTTTTGCATTCACTGAAGTAACCCACTTTTTTTTTCAAAATGCTAGGTTACAAATGGATTACCAAAGTTCAATTTTCAAAGCCAAAAAATTAAAGAAAGCTCCATAATTCTCTTTTAAACACGAAAAAACTCTTTCTGGATATAATATTTTGTGGTTGACAAAAATATTTTCAATTAAGAGAAGTAAAATCGCGAAGTTTTGTTTCCTCTGAGAATCGTTTGGAAACGTTACTGTGTACAGTGTCAATAATCTCTTATATGGCCTCTATAGGAACATTTTATTTTTTCACTTTTCATTGAATTACTACAGTACACATGGATGATGTTATTCACCTACTTACAAAGAAACATCGAAGAATTGAACTACAATACAAAACTAAGGTAAGATTCTTAACACAGTGAGGCTTTACTTACTAAAATATTAGGGATTTTTTTATTGCTCATGCAAAAACGTTTCGTAATCTTCATGAAATATTTGTTAATTGCTTCCCTTAAATCGAAAGTCACGCTACGCCACTGAAAGCCATTGAGAAAGGAAAACATAAGGAAATCTCTATCTTTTTGAAAGTTATTTTGAACTGAGAGGCATTTCTAAGAAGATTCGTTGGCATAAATATCAAATCTAACATTTATTCAAAATGTTTACTTCCTTTAGCATCTACTTAGTGCAGGTAGAGGAGGTATTGTATTCTACCACAAATTTGTTATCGAAATGTTAGCAGAAATGTATTTTTAGGGTCCGCTGAATCTAAACAAGGCAGATTTTAGAGAAAGCTTCATTTGTGTGTGAACAGTGTAACTCAAAAACGAAAAGTCGAATTAATACCAAACTTCCTAATTAAGTTTTGTATGCTTCCAGAATTTTTGCAAAAGATTTTCAACAAAATATCCTTACCCAAACTACTCTTTAAGTAGATTTTCGTTATTTTTAATTTTGCAAGAATATATTTAAAAAAATTTAACAAAAATGTAATACATTTAAATGCATGTATTAAATTTCTATGAATAGCCTGAGAGATTATGATTTAACTATAACGATGGCAAGATACAGATAAGTGGTAATGTATAGTACTTCATACACGAATGAGGAGATAAAAACCTCAAAATAAACACAAAACTGAGCAGGAAAAATATGGAAACAGTTTTTTTGTGTGAAGTTATCACCTTCTCTCTAGGTTTTCAATATCTATCAAACCAGTGTTGCAATGAGCAGATTGGAGCAGTTGCTAAAATTGTCCAAGTCCATTGCAATGTTGTGTTTGCAGCGCGGGGGAATTGAAATAAGCCAATGCGTCACAGGTGTTTTGTCAAGTAGTCACTGCTTCTCGTCGTGGCCACTCCGGTACTGACTTTGTCTTCTTTCCGTTTACTGGGCTAATGTCTTGTAGATACCTTTAAAACACTCAATTTACTTCAATTAACTTTTTAGTGGATTAGCGGTTTCCGAGAAATTTGTTGTTGTTGTATGCCTGTATCAATGCTTCGTCATTTTTAAAGTGCTATCAGCATTCAGTGGTGTTTCGTGATGTGTAGTTAATAAAATAAACTTTTTAAAGAATGCTTTATAGAAACTATACAAAAATAAACGATAGTAGATAGAGAAAGCCATGCGAATGTAACGTATAACATTATTTGTTTGTGCTATTCAAATACAGGCACACAGTAACCATTATCTGAAAATGTGCTTATATATTTTTTTCAAGGGAACGAAAAACGTGTATAGCATGATTTTTTCGACCTGACTCTGCAGAAACACAAACGAAGAGAATGTTGGAGAGCGGAGGAGTAAAAGCAGTGGAAACAATTTCGGAATTAGCTTATAATACAAAATTGGTTAGATGCGTTTATTCACAGAAAACTACTAATAAGAACATAATTCAGTGAACAAGCTATCGCCTCTACAACTTTTTACTTTCTCTACTATGTATAGTAAGTAGGGGAAGTATTGTGTTCCACCCAAAAATTCGATACCGAGATTTCACCGGAAATAATGCTTTGTGACACCCTGAATCCAAAAAAAGCATTTTTGGAAACATGTCCGTGTGTGTGTGTGTGTGTGTGAACAGCATAACTCAGAAACGAACAGTCGGATAAACACCAAACTTGGTATTTAGGTTCAGTATCTTCCAGAGATGCGACACGAAGGTTTTCAAGAAAATCCCCTCAACCCAGATTAACCCTTACATGGTACATTCTTCGAAAATTGTAATTTTCTCAAAAGTGGCTCTAACGTATTTGATTAAAATATCATATGTTTAAGATATTTTCATGACAAATGAAATGTATATTTCGAATTTTCGGGGAATGACTCCAAAAGTATTCATTGTGAACGACTTTTGCATAACTGGTAAACCAAAACAGATAGACAAAGTTTTACGACACAAAAAATGTAGATCGCCTTAAAATATGCAATTTATGTTATATACATTTTTGTTGTTGAGTGAACCATTTTCAAGATATTGCTTGTTATTCCCTTAAATTTGCCAATACTTATAGTTTTTCTCAAATTCGTTATTCATTTTTTTATGTCCTGGACATGCAAAGAGAATGGAATGCGCCACATAGCAACCAACGCTTAAAAGATTTGACTATCGCTTAAAGCCTACCAATTCCCCTTGCATCTACAAGAACATTAGAAATAAGATTAACATCTCGATTAACATGAAACATATGGAGAATAAGCGTTTGTAAAGATAGTTTGTAGAGAAAGTCATGTGAGTGTAACACATAAGATTTCTTATAAAGTATTGAGTATCGGTGCTCAAAAGTCAGTATCGATATCGAAAATCGACTATCGAGAAATAGTGGGTATTGTCCCATCACTTATTTTTATTATTATTATTGTTGTTGTTGTTATATAGGAATTATCTACCATACAGTAATTTTTCTACAAACCATGCATAATTTTAATCAAATCATAATTTTAATCACGCTAGAGGCCGTATCCCCCTAGCGCGGTGCAACAGGAGTGCCTTACGCATCGGCCGTTCTCCTACAACTAGCCTAAAATCCCTCCCGGGAGATAATCGGCTCGTCCAGATATTGCGTATCCGGCTGAGTAGGGCCAGGAGAAAAAAACTGTACCTACTGTATATCCGATGAAATCTAGATTCATATTTTGAATGCCGTACTCATACCTCTTAGGTAAGTGATAAAAATAGTAATAAATAATTAGATAGTGTTTTCAAACCGCCTTTCTCAAACAGTTACGAAGATGTAATTTTTACTTTCTCTATTACGTATAGTAAGTCTGGAAAGTACTGCATTTCACCCGAAAATTCGATACGGAGATTGCACGAATATATATGTTTTCAGGCGCTCTGAAGTTGGTATCTTCCAATTATGCGATGCTAAGCTTTTCAAAAAAAAATCCCACAACTCTAACTACACTATACACGGAGCTTTTTTCTAAAATTTTGATTAAAGTACCATATATGAAAGATATTTATATTACAAATAAAATGCATATCTTGAATTTTCTGTATATAGCCTAGGAAGTCCTCTTTGTTCGGAAGGAGTTTTGTATAATCATGTATAACTTCTAAACGTTAAATAATAGACGAAAACGTGCTATAAAAATGGAGATCTCTTTAAAACACACAATTTAATTTAAAGAAGTATTTCTTTGTGGGAGTCATTTCTGAGAATCCCTTATTAAAGGTTCAAATTCTTCTATACTAATTATTTTAATATCCCATTGATTTTCAGTTGTTTCTCGCAATTGTATGGAAACAGTATGGAATTTTAAGGCTAACATATAGCGTCGAGTTCTTAAACATTTAACTATAGTTGTTCTCTTTGTATTTATAACAAAATGTATAATGTAGCAATTTTTTCAAAGGTTTATTTGGATTAAATGTAATGGATAGAAAAATAAGCTTTAAGAAAACGGTTTATAGTAGTAGTAGTGGTGGTATTTATTAAGTATTTAGTATTACATTAATTGCATAACACAATCACATGGGTCATAAGACCGTACATGCTCTCTAGATAAATACCTGGTCTGTATACGTAACTTGCAGTATCAACCAGAAAACAATTACTTTTTTTTATAATCACCGCACTATATACATACATATAAAATTGAAAAAACACTCTGAATCACACACTCAAACACACACACACACACAGTCGCGCACAAGTACTCAAGCACCACATATGTTTAAAGAAAAATTACATAAACACCTTATCTCTTAGTACACGTACTTCCATTAAGTATGTGCCCAAGCTTGGCCAGTTTTGGCTGTTTAGAATCAAGTCCCAGCATGCTGTCCTCCGTCTGTTGGAAGCCAAAAATGCTTCCGGTAATAGTTTTTTCCTAATACCCTCCGTCTGCACGCATGCTGCCAAAATATGCGTCCAGTCTTCTTGTTCCCCGCATAATGGGCAAATCCTCCTGCCATCGTCATCAACAATCTTGCGAGCTTTCCACTCTCCCGACCTAAGCCATGCTATTCCAGTCCTCTGTTTTATACTCAATTCCAAAATATATGTTTCCTTACCCCACCTAGCTTTTATTTCATTTTGTAGCTCCAATGTTGATCTTTGTCTACATTCAGATTCTATTTTCTGCCTGTTTATATCGCATAGTCGTCTTTTGACCTTTCTCACGGCACTGTGTGTATTTTCATTACCCCTTTGCCAGATATCATTTAAGCCAATTTTTGATAATTCGCGTTGCAACCCCGCCGCCCACCATTTTGGATGCTCTATGTTGTTCATTTGATGACGATAACATATTGCTCTCAGAGTTGTTTGATCACCTTTAATTATTCGCAGCCAGTACCTAACTACGTTTAGTTTAGCAAATACAGCATCTTCCCAGCATCCTACCTCCCGAAGAACTCCGCAGTTTGAAGTACCCCTCCCCAACCCTAGAATGCGCTTCCAGAAATTGCATTGTATTTTATTTACATTATCCACCCTCTCCCATCCCCACACTTCACTGCCGTATAGTAATGAGGACCTAACCATTGCTTCATACATGGTCTGTAATGTTTTTACTGGCATATCTGGTACCCGTGTCAGTATCCTTAATACTTCAGAAAGTTGTCCAATCTTTTTGTGTTTTATAAACTCCATGTTCTTGTTCCATTTTCCGCCCATATCAAACCTTACTCCTAAGTAATCGAAGTGTTTACCATTTTGAATTTCTTCCTCCCCATAGGTCCACTTTTCATGTTGGCCGTACACATATCCATTTTTAAAGGTGACTGTTTTAGTTTTAAGAATATTTACCTCCATACCCCATTGCCTACAGTATTGTCGAAGAGCGTTTAAACCAGACTGCAAACCTTTTATCGTTTTAGAAAGAATTACAATGTCATCCGCGTACAAAAGAATTGGTATTTTTTGGTCTGCGATTGTCGGTGCATCTATGTCTTCCTCCGTCATCACGCTAACAACATCATCAATAAACAAATTAAAGAGTAACGGAGATAGTATACAACCCTGTTTAACCCCCCTCTGCACTATGTTACATTCTGATGTATTTGTGCTGATCGGTACACAGTAGTAAGATAGTCAGCAGAGAAAATAATGTGAATATATCACATGATATTTTTTATGACAGTAAATATATTTAAAGTGTCTATAATTGCTTGAGATGCATTGTAGAGGTAAGATATGAATTGAAGCTCCGAAATAGTAGTACAAACTTTAATATAACTTTAGATAAGTGTTTGTGTATGCTTTTAAATTCTGTTTTGGTTCAACCTCCTCGTTAACTCTTCTAAACGTGATTCCTTGTAGCAATCGGAATTGCTTCTTATCGTTTTCTGTTTTGATTCCGTTCTTCCTCAGGCATCCAGGATCTCAGCTTCTGACTCAGGATTTCCGGGTTCCTTGGGAAACTATTTTCTAAATGTAGCTGATGAAGGCGAAAAAAAAAATAAAACGTATCGACATAATTCGAGGTCAGCCCTTACACCGCCCTCGCCTTCTCTCTACCTCAGATCGTTGATGACCCGTGACGTAAAGGCGAGAAAGGCCCTTTTTATGTAAAACCGTCACGATTCTACCCTTAGGTACAGGCTCTTGCAAAACTACTGCAGTTTCGTTGTGCTGATGCATCCGCTTCTGAAGAAGAACTTTTGTTAAACCTGTTAATTACTTGTAGTTTAGAGGGAAACTTAAATGACAAATTTAAAACACACCAAGAAAGCGCAAATGGTATATTGCAATGATGATGATATATGTTTAAGGGCGCTCAACTGCTGGGTCGCTAGCGCTCTTGTAAAACAGATTATGACAAACGTCAGAGATAAACACCAGTACAAAATATCATGGCAAAGACCAAAGATAAGGATGAATATAAAAATCATACCAAAAGCCAGAAATAAAGATAATATTGAAGTTATTACCCAAGTATTTAGAACATGGGTCATTGGCCGTACATGTATATTTAAGATACAAGGCAGGGTGACAAAACAAACAACATAAAAAAAGAACAATAAAAAGTAAATTATAGATAAATTACCTTTGAGTAAATTAACAAATTTGACCTAGTTTCGCGCACTTTAGCCAAGAAATTGCCCATGTTTTTCCAGCTCCTCTGGTCAGCCAGTAGCTCCCAACATGCCAATCTCTTCCTTGACGGACTTAAGAATTTTTCTTTGAGTTTAATTGTTCGCTGGTTCTCCCGCTGTGCACATTCCGCTAAAATATGTACCCAGTTCTCATTCAAATCACAGAATGGGTAGACTGTCGTGCCGGATTCGTCAGTCATTTTCTGTGCCCTCCAGCCCCCCCCCCCAGTCTAAACCATGCTATTCCTGATATTTCCTTTCTTCCTAAGTTAAGTATATGCCTCTTTAACCCAGTTAAGTTTTATTTCGTTTGCTAGACTTAGTGATGGTTTAATTTTATAATCCGATTCTATTTCCTGTTGGTTGATGTCTCTTAGTCTTCTTTTGACACCTTTCCATAAATGTTTTTGTCATTTGTTTCAGCTCTTTGTCATACTGAATCCATTCCTATTCTCGTCAAACCCCTTTAAAGATAATATATGTTATAGAAAAATACAGAAATATATATGAATATATAAAACTAAACCGAAAGGTATGAAACACCTTGTATGTATATGACTAAATATGTATTTTTAAATTTACCTTTGACGTAAAATTAAAAACCCTGTCAACCGCTTGCTTATCGTTCGCTAAGACCTCTGCAAGACTGGCCGGCAGCTGCAGACAGTCCCAAAAATATGTTAGAGCAATACACTCTAGCAACACGTGACGGACCGACAGACCTTAGCTACAAAGAGGACAAATAGGAACACGGTCAAAAGATAACCGTGGCCAATACGCAATCGCGCTAAAATCACCTCCTTACCAGAAATACGAGAGGAAGTTACTCAGTTTATCCAAATGTGCTTCACTACTCTAAGCTTATTTCCGCGGAGAGCTAACCACTTCTCGCGCCAGCACGATAGCACCGCTCTCCGTACAAGCCTAAAGTCTTCCAACGTTACCCGAGGTATTGTAACACTGGGATCTGTGGTTGCCGCCTTAGCTGTCAAATCCGCAAGTTTATTCCCCGTCAAGCCAACATGATCAGATATCCAACCAAGCACACTCCACATTAAGGTATATTGCGATGTAAATACGGTGGTGCATCATTGGAGAATGAGGAGGAGTTTGTAAGTACGATACGTAGTCGAATATTTTCTATTTCCAAGCTTCTCCAATACGCCAAGACATGTGTATTGCGTAATAACGTTTTCGATGATATTGAAGAAAATAGTTCTTAAGCGAAAATAAAAGTAATTACTAACAATTGTCGCACATGGTGGTTCCAACAGCAGGTTTACCAACTTTAACTTTGGTGCCAAAGCGACGATCGATTATGCATATCTGATTGTTGACCTTAATAAAGCCAATAACTTACAGCTCATAGTTAGTTGCTCCATGAATGAAATTGCAAATAAATCTTAGCAACCGAATGGGATGGATATGGTGGTAACGTCTGATATCTTTAAAGCTCACATTTTTTCAGTTAACTTTTCTTAAAATTTCTGCCGATTTTCGGTTGTTTCTCACAATGTCATAGAGAGAACGGAATTTTGTTGTCTATTTTAAACCTCTGAATATAGATTTGGTTTCTTCCCTTTGTATCTACATAGAAATGTCTAATATGATAAGCATTTATACCAACATTTCTCTTAATTAACAGGAAGTGGACAGAAAATTAACTAAGCTTGCATTTGAATAGTTGGTAGAAGCTATAAAATATCTGATGTGATACATACATATGACTCTCTCTACCCTCTATCTTTATTACTGTATGATACAAACTATTCTTATTAAAGCTTATTTTTCTATCTATACATTTTAATCCAAATAAATCTTTGCAGAATAGCTACATTACGCATTTCATTATGAATACAAAGGGAACAGCGGTAGTCAAATGTTTAAGAACTGGTCGCCATATCCTGGACTTAAAATTCCATACTGTTTCTATACAATCGCGAGAAACAACTGAATGTTGACACGATTTTAATAGAACGACCAAATAATGTACAGTTCCAGCCTCTAATAACAGATATCTTATAAATGGCTTCTGCCAGAAAAAACTTATTTGAAATAAATTGTGTTTTAAAGAGATCTGCATATCTTATATAGTGCGTTATCGTCTATTGCTTAAGTTTACCAGTACTACAAGATTACACAAAACTCCTTCCAAATGATGACCACCTTAAAATCTATTCCCAGGAAGTTCAAGAGACACATTTTATTTGTCATGTAAATATATTTAATATATGGTGGCGTTTTAATCAAAATCGCTAGAGCCAATTTTTAGAAAATAAAAATTTCGGAAAATTGATCCAAGTAAATGGTAGTTAGTGTCGGGGATTTTTTAAATCTCTTTGTGTCGCAAGCTTGGAAGATACTGAACTTAAATACCAAGTTTGGTATTTATCGGACTTTTCGTTTTCGAGTTATGCTGTTTACAGACACGCAGACACAAACGGATCTTTTACTAAAAATATTTTATTTTGCATGCAGCGACATGTGTTGAATGTTTGGTATCGAATTTTTGGGTGGAATACAATACTTTCTCTGCCCTCTATCTGTATTGGAGGGTATACAAACTATTCTTACAAAGGCTTATTTTTCTATCTAGTAAATTTTAATTAAAATAAATCTTTGCAGAAATAGCTACATTACACATTTCGTTATAGATACAAAGGAAACAGCGATAGTCAAATGTTTGAGAACTGGACGCTATAAGCTAGCCTTAAAATTCCATACTGCTTCCATGCAATCGCAAGAAACAACTGAATGTTGACAGGACTTTAAAAGAATGACCAAGTACTGAACAAATCGAACCATTAATAACCGATATCCTAGAAATGGCCTATGACACCAAATAAATTTAATTTGGAATAAATTGTGTGTTTTAAAGAGGTCTACATTGTTTATGATGTATAAGATTATACAAAACTTCTTCCAGTGAAGAGGACTTCAGAGACTGTTCTCAGAAAATTTAAGACATACATTTTATTTGTCATGTAGATATCTCTAACATTTATTCAAAATCGTTAAGGTCATTTTTCATAAAATCAAAAGTTTCAAAGAATGCTTTATGTAAAAGTCTATTCGGGGTTGAGCGGATTTTCTTGAAAATACTGAACTTAAATATAAAGTTTGTTATTTATCCGAGTTTTCGTTTTTGAGTTATGCTGTTCACAACACACACGTACACGTTTCTAATAATACTTATTTTTGAACTCGGGTTACTTCAAAACACGTATTTCTCGTAAAAATTCGGTATCGAAAGGAAAAAATCTACATAAGGTTTTCTTTTTAAACGTTACAGTCCGAATGCGAGCGTTTACAATGACATCATATGCAAGGTGACCAACTTGGGAGCTTCAATTGTCGCCAGTTTGAAAATAAAAAAATCTCCAGAAAGTCGCTAGATTCCTGACATTCAATAAACTACTTTACCATGCATATAATAAACATAAGAACAAAATTATGGCTGAAATATGTTATAAAATTGTAAATGAATGTGTACTATACCAACATACAATTACATGTAATATACCAATACAGAATTAAATACGCATATAATTGAGTGCCTACTAAAAACTATTTAAGAACCAATAATTTAAAATTAAACAAGGTACCTCGATTAAATGTATTGTTATCCTCTGCCGTCACCGCCTCGTGTTCAATTATACAGAATGAGCCAAAAACCTAGGAACCGTGGTGTTTTTCCTGTCCGTGTCCTCGGCGCTCGTTGCCGTCTGCCGCTATCATAGAAAGGCGCAGATGAACCCATACAACATTTTTAAAACTATTTTTAGAGGCTTTACTTACCAACCTTATCAAAGGAGATGCTGAAACTGGCCACCGTCGTTGTCCATACATTTTTGGCACCTCTTTAAGAAAACTTTCCATCACTATCCATCATATCTTCATTCTGGTGAGATTTTCCTGTTTATATAATATCTCCAAGCAATTTTCTTGCCCCAGCAATGTCTATGCACTACACAGTAGATACATAGTAACTGTGTAGGGTACTGTTAAGTTCAGATCCACTTATGGAACCCCCACCGATATTTGTTCTGGATAGGGCATGAAGTAGGCTAGCAAAACACACACACACACAAATAAATGATACTTGTGTGCTAGGTATGATTTCATGCAGTGTTGCATATTGCATTGCTTGGGACGGCAGTGTTTGTTTGGTTTTTATCGGTTACCTGCAGGAATCAACAAACCAGGGACTTCCGTGGTGGAGTGTTGGCCGTGACATCTGACATGATTTGCTAACGAATAATGAAAACAAAGTTACATCTAATCATTCTGACAATCGTTTCACAGTTTATGTAGAACTGAAACTTACAATTTATTGCCACTCTTAAAAAACTCCAGATTAGTCGCTAAACCGCATTTAAAATCTCCAGAAATGCGACATGTCGCAAAACGTAAAGTCTTGTCTCCAGATTAGATTACAAAACGCTAGATCTGGCGAAAAAGTCGCTAAGTTGGTCACTCTGATCATATGCTGTCCTTCCGATATTCATTTTATTGGTGTTCTTACTACACTTACGACCCTACAGGCAGTGGACACTGATGATATATGATGTGAAATGATTGCTATGAAAGGGCAAAATGTGGAGGAAACGTTTCAGGTCTAAATTTAAGGTACCCTCCCGGCATTTGCCAGTTATAATCACTGAGGAAATCCTGTAAAAGAGCCTCTGTTAGGGAGGAGGACCCTGGCTGGATTTGAGCCGTGGACCTCCCGCTCACGAGTACGTACTTAAAGCAGCTCGCCTACCGTGATGGTGTCTTTCCGATAGGCATAATGGCATAATGCCGAAGAGAAACCTCTTATTAAGTCACGGTGCCTTTCCCTTTCTGTTCGACCTGACTTTTGATGAATATTCCCGTCGCGATTGGTTTTAAAACTCATACAGGTACCTGAATTTCTCCCCGCATTAAAAGCATAAACAGTCTGCAATAACCTAAATCAACACTGCAAGCAGTGCTTGTTAGGATTGCGAATTAAAATTACAGCAGATCCACTGAAATTCGCTGATGCTTACGAGCGCGGAAAATAAATTAAACCTGTAATTAAAACGTGCGATTGATTAGTGAAGGGTTGTATCACGAAAACCCTAAACAAGTACGCAATTCCAGCATTTTCATAAATTCAACTGGTGCAAGAATTTAATATCCCACCTCGTTTTTGTTTTTTAATAAGGTGAATGTTATTTGAAACTCTGGTTTAATTGATACAGAAATATCCTACGTTATTTTCAAGGCTGTCTAAAAATAAAATTTAGCTATTTTAGTTATTCAGTATCTACACTCAGGGGCAGAAAAACTACCCCATACCTCTATCTCTCAGTGGTGTTTCTTTATTCCGTAAGGCTTCCACATTTAACTAACTCTAGATTCCAGCCAGAAATTGTCGCGTCTCTCTATGATTGTCCTGAAAAGTCTTCTTCTTCTTCATCTTCAACGGATTGTCCTTCTATTTGTACAGCTTATACACCCAAGGACCTACAAGCTAATGCCTTGAGTTAGTAGTCTGTCAAGGAGCAAGCAAACTCTACATCATAGCATATCCAGGATGGTGATTAGCCTATTTCCTGGTATGGCATTGATGATAGGAAAATTCGCATATCAAATTAACCAACTCATCATTCGCCTAGCGACCGAGGAAACCCACGAAACAAACCTTCGGCCAGGTTGATCGGTCCCCGGGTTTTTGAACCTGGAACTCCCGAACGCAAGATTTATACGTTACCGCGACGCCAAATCGCTCGGTCTGCCCTACAACAAACCCTCTCCCCCTCCAAAAAATAATTAACGCACGAACAATTTTATACTCGATGTGAAACGAAGGTGCTGTCAGAAACAACCTAATTGAGTTCAACTCCGATTGGTGTAAACAAGTAGAAATGCCTAGCCCAATGCAACATGATAGCTACTCAAACTTGTAGAGGAAGAGATGAATATGAAATGAGTTATCTGCAGCACTGAAATGCTCAACGATCACAATATTTATGTCAAACGTTTCTTCTGAAATGTATATGTAGATGAGCTACAAAATTCGTCAATTTCAGCATTTACTTTGGTCCGTTACCATTTACATGCTATAATTAATAGCAATAACATTATTATTGTTATTATTGTTCAACAGGGATAAGGACGTCTGGTCTGCTCCAGATTCATGATAGTGAGCTATCCTGCCACCCGAATAAAGGCCTACCTCTGTCGTGCTACCCTTATGGCTTGTAGGAAAACAGAATATTTGGTAACCTGGATAATAATAATAATAATAATTATTATTATTATTATTATTAACCTTCAGGATATGGCATAGGCCTGTTTTTCCGCTCGGAAGGGATCTTCTCAGGCTCTAAATGGTCTTCCAACATCTCTGTATCAACTGGTTTGCATTGCAAGGCCTATTTTGTCCGTCTTTCTTCAGGCATTCCAGAGATATGATCCTTCCATTTCATTTTATATTCCTAGATTTGGTCATTTAAATTAAATATTTTTAATTGTTCTCTTATTATTTCCTTTTAGTGTGATCATTCAAACTACAGCTATCTACGTACCTCAAAAATTTCATTTCGGGCGTTTCAATTATTCTTTTATGGTTCCTATTCATGGCCTAGGTCTCGGCTCAAATAAAATATAATGAACACTTATTATTATTATTATCATTATTATTATTATTATTATTATTATTATTACACAATGTCACTTATATGGCAATGTAGTCAAAATTGCCGTTAAATAAATGGAGTTCATTTGCTGATATTATTATGGCTATTTTTAACTTAACGATACTCTACTAGCAAGAACATAGACGCTCATTGACAACTTATAATTTGGCAAGATATAAACAACTTGCCAGTCACGGCCTGGAAGTATGGGAGAGGGCGGAGCTACATAATATGTCACTACTAATTCAAGTCCTGTCATTTCTATGTGTGCCATTAATTCTGCTTTCTAGTGCAGTGCAATTACGTGCAGAAAATAAACATCCCTAATAAACATATGAAGGAATTAGAACAGCCTATTTTATGAACATGTAGTAATTACGGTAAAAAGCCCATTATTAATTTTATTGATTCCTCATAATCTTGGAGTTAATGTTCTTCTGCAGTACTAGGTCACATTGCCGTCCACGCTTTTGGGACTTCAGCGTGTGCTATTTCCAGCACGTTTACACGCTACAAGGACAAGATTCCACCCCGTCACACGCCCAACTTTTTCAGGTGCATTCCTAAGTAACATTCTGAAATCACTTAACGTTTTATAATTTATTACTACTATGCTGATCTATAGTATAGAGGAAAATCAGCACTGAATGTTGAAATTTGGTAATTCTGAGTAACTATTCTCAGAGATTAAATAGAAAATTTCATTACAAATTGGGTTGTACACATTCCATTTTGGTAAAACCATATATTTTTACTCTCTGCACTACGTCTCTAGTAGGAAGAGAAAGTACTGTATTTCACCTTAAAGTGTTATACCGAAATTTAATCAGAAATACATATTTTGAGACCCTGGAATAAACAAAATAGAAAAAGATCTGTGCATGTGAGCACCACTGCTAAAACTCGAAAAGAATAGTAATACCAAACTGTATATTTAAGTTTAGTGGCTTCTAAACACGGCACAAGAAGATTTTCAAGAAACTTTCCCCACCTAAATTTACCCTTTGCATGGGAAATAATTTTAGCAAAGATACCCATAACGAGTTTGGTTAAAATACCACACATGTAAAATATTTCATGAAAATAACATGTACCTATATCTTAAAATTTTTGAGAATATCCTGTGAGTCCCCTTCATCATGAGAAAATTGTTATGATTTTGTATAACAGGTAAACTAAGACAGATAAATAAAAATATACTACATAACACATATAGATCTGTCAAAGAAATACATTTTATTTCAAAAAGCTGTTTGTGAAATATCCGTTATTATTGGTTTCACTTTTTCAACTGTTGGCATCCCTCCCCCGATGTGATGCAAACAATATGGAATTTCAAGGCCAACATATAGCAATCCGATTTTTTAACATCTGACTAAAGATTGGGTTTCCTGTATCCCGTTGTACTCATAAAAATGTATACTGATCCTATTTCTGCAAAAGTATCTCGATTAACATGAAGTAAATAGAAAGAATTAGTTTTCTTAAGAATAGTTTGTAGAGAAATCCATGTGAATTAAATTATTATTGTACGAGGTCAATATTAAAGTGCTGCGCCTCTGACAGCATTATTTTCAAAAAAGTTCTATTAATTTTTCTGGAAAGTTACTTACAAGTTGTTTGACATAAACGGCACAATTTTAAATTTAACCCTAATTTTAAATCAATTATCAAAAAACGGTTTAATTTTATTTCTAGAGAAAGTTATTTTTAAAGCATAATCTTCCTAAATTTATATTGACTTGATAACTAATAACCCAAATGTCCATAATGCGAAAGTCTATATAGCGCTTTATCAGTTTGCTTTTTCGAATGTGTACGAAAGATTTCATACCAATTGGATGAAAGCTGCATTATGCAAAAGTGAGCTAAAAATAAAATAATCATTTAAAAAGTTACAGAAATATAAAACCAACTGATACGTATATGTTACCGACATAAAAGAATTTGAGAAACTTCAGAACATTGTACTTAGATTCTTTATTATTACGTGGAACGCGTCGAGTTTCCGATACTGCCTGAATTGATACATAAATTCTTTTATGTATTTTTGCATTCACTTGTTTTTTTATTAAGCACT
Organism: Deroplatys truncata; assembly: GCA_030765065.1. Taxonomy (NCBI): domain Eukaryota; kingdom Metazoa; phylum Arthropoda; class Insecta; order Mantodea; family Mantidae; genus Deroplatys; species Deroplatys truncata. The sequence continues at coordinate 283,463,113 of CM060975.1, forward strand.
GTTCGTCCCAAATGCTAGCCTTGGAGATTTGAAGCTTTTCAGAAGCTTTTTCTCTTACTGAAGAAATGTACTTAGACCTTTAATTTAACTATTTAATGAACAATGATGAACGCTGTTACTACTATTTATCTTGGATATATATTGTATCTTACCCTGGATCCTCTCTCTACGTCATCATCTGAGTTACACTTTTTTTACGAGTGGAGGAGAAAATGCTGTTAGGCACTTTCCCAGCCCCGATGGTATATTCTGGACTGAGAGTGTGGGACTTGCCAATAGTCGGCCATACCCACTAAAACTCCTCCACCAGAAGAAAAAGGAAGAAGAAAGAACGATGGAATCAAAGGTGAAGGTTGCGTGGTCCCGCATAGCATCCGCGTTAGTATGCGAATGCTGCTGTGCTGCCGCCCTATGGAAGGGAGCGGGTGAAGGTAAGGTTCTAGGCTGGAGCCATGAGAAACTGCCCTGTCTGTAGCCTAGGGTTTAGAAAATGATAGGTTTCGATTCAACGGTGATGATAGCGTAAGAGGAATGTAGGTGTCTGCCATTCAGGCACTAGTGCCATCGTCATCTCTGGTTTTCGTTGTCCCTGCGCATGGTCCGCTGTGGCTGATGATGAGACGTGGTGTTGGTCTCCAAAATACACAAGCGGCTGTAGATGGATTCTAGCCGATCTAACAGCTCGGTGGCGATGGTGTAGCGATGCTGGTTGATGGTGTCGACGAGTGTCTGCAGGTGTTGGAGTTTCTGGTTCAGGATGTCGGCGATGGACTCTTCCAAGGCGGCTTAACGGAGACCGAAGTTCAGGAACTCCGCAAGTCGCCGCTCCAGTCGAGGGTGCTGGTGATGTAGACATGGAGGTCCGGACTGGTGGTGGTTCTCGCCGTGGTGGTGGTGGTGGTGGTGGTGGACGTTGTAGTCTGGCGGCGACTTTGCGGATACAATGGGCACTGCGCCTGGCCTGTGAAATGGCCATAGCCATCGCAGGTGGTGCAGTACCGGCGGCGATTCCTCAGTGAGTGCTCCCTACACTCTGCAGTGAAGCAGGACAGCAGTAGCACCTAGGCTCGGCTGTGCAGCGTGACGCTTCGTGCCCGTAGACACAACAGCGTCGGCAGGGTACCTGGCGATCCACTCGCCTGGTCTCGATGCGTAAGCACAGTCTAAAGGGGCAGGCCCGCCCTCAAGGCCACTTCGTGGTCGCCAGGGTCTGCTAGCTCCAACAGAACGAGCGGCGATGTTCCCCTGGCGTTGTAGATCCGTGTGGCCGAGGTGGAACCTCTGTGATCAACACGCTGTGCCTCCGAGGAGGCACAGACGGTGCTGCAGGAGGTGGCTGTAGTCCTACGGGAGCTGCGGCGGAGGTCGGTTGATGCCTCGGCGACTTCGGCTGCATTGGTGGCGAAGTGGCAGCCGAGGCATAGCTAGCCTGGGTGGTGTCGGCTGCGTCCCCTTCCTCTCGGCGGGAGCCTGGGGAGAGGCGGAGGTTCCTGCCAAAGCATGCTGGCGGCCCTGCGAATCTTCTCCTCATCTCACAGTCCAATGAATATGGAGTTTGATAAACCATAGTGTTTTATGAAATTTTACACTGTCACTCTATAAAACAGCATTCATTTCGCTGGAACTGAGCGTAAACTGAATCATAAGCGTTGGAAATTTCCTCTGTTTTATAGCGCTTCTGGAACCTCTGTGGGATGCCTATATGGACCTATAATATTGCGATACATGTGCGGTAGATGCATTACTGGAGAATGAGGAAGGATGTAAAATACGAGACGAAATAAAATATTTTGTACTTCCGAGATTCTTCCATGCTCTTAAGGCATATATAATGCATAGCGTTTTTTCGCGATTACAGAAAAAGTATTTTCGCAAAACAAAGTAATTACCAACATATGTTGAACATGATGGTTCCAGGAGCAAGGTCATCAACATTAACCTTGTTAGCGAACTGGCGATTGATTAAAAAGCAATAACTTGCAATTTATGCGTAGCTGCTACATGATTTAGAATGTAAGTAAATATTAACAAATAAAAAGAAAGTAAAGATCGAGATAAAGTTTCTTCTTCTAATTAACCTCCTCTCTGTAGGACTTAAGCTACCAAGGATTTACAAGCCAATATCTTGGGTCGGTAGTCCGTCGAGGAGCAAGCAAACTTGGATCACAGCATTCCAGAAGGGTGATCAGCCCATAGCCTGTATGCCGGTGAAGACGAGGGAAATGAAATTCTAGTGATGAAACGTATGCTAGGAAAATTCAAATCGTCCAACCCAGTATTCCCTGACGCCTTCGGTCAGGTCGATCGGCTCCTGGATTGGAACCCGGGACCTCTCGAATGCGGATCACAGAAGCTACCAGCATCCTCTTTGGTCCGGTAAGACTTAAATGGTAAATAGCAACTAACACATATGATTACATTCTATGTATGCAATAATAAATACATAAAAAGTCAGAGAGTTTAATAAGTTCATGCACATACGTGCAATAAAGTAGGCAATATACGCTGGTAGGCTATGTTCCCAACAATGAATGCAGGGAATTCAACTTTCCACCATGATAGCATTAACGGAAAGTGGATCAAAAACTGATATCGTCGAGAAAAAAAAACGTCAACACTGAGGCAGTGTTTTTAACACAAATGATTTCAGTCAAATTATATAATATATAAATTCAATAACAGCCCGCCTTAAAGCAATATGTGTGTAACAAGATATAAAAAGTGTATATTACAGTCATTGTATATGTATATTATTGTATACATGTGTAATAATGTTATGTGAATGTATTACGTAATTAAATAATGTGAGAAAAATAGGTTAAAAGTAGCTAACAATGAGGTAACAATGAGGTAGTATTGAGTCAATAATGAATTAGAAGGTTCAATAATGCTACTAGTCATTCTTGGAGCAGCAATAGTATAACTTTTGAGACAGTTTATAAAATAGCCAATCAACAACCAGAAAAAAGCATAAGTTAAATAAAAGTATTCTATTAGATTAGGAATAGCCAACCAGAGACTTGAAATACAGAAATTCACAAATTTAGGGAGTAGAAATCAATTCAGTTGCTTGTAGACAGCGTTTCTAACCGGATGCATGATGCGTCCTCGAGAAATTTAATACGTATTCAGTGTGAGACGAAAATAGTTTACGTGTTAAAAAAGTGCCAGTAATTAATGATAAAATCTCACAGCTCTCTCTCTATATCAGTGAAGTGTTATTTAAATCGTTTCAAGCATTAAAAAAGGAGTGAACTAAAATTATAATCTGTGTAAGCCTACATTCTTCAGTCGCACCACAACCCTGCAAAGAGAAACATGTCTCTAACAATAATACTGACGCAGCCGAGGCAAACATAAATATATAATATTTAAGGAAACAGTCAAATTACGAAGTTAATCTTTTTTAAACTGGAGGCAAAGGCCACCGGAAAGTACATTTAGGGCGAAGGCTGCCAGAAACTTTTTACCATGCGTGCGGTTGCAACTACTTCAAGTGTTCGGCTCCCCAACAGTCGAAATATAATACATTTTCTTCAAACTGACTTTCCATACGTAGCAGCAACAAACCTACTTTTTCAACACCACAAAAATATATTTTTATTCCATTTCACACCTTATCGCAAGATAAATACAGAATAGAAAAACTGAAACTGGATTTTAACATTTACGTCTCGTACAATTCTTTTCCCAAACAGACAAATGTCCGTATTCTCAGATGTCACTAATGCATTCCGTTACATTCGCATTCAAAATTTAGCTTAAAAAATAATTGTCACATTTTGTTATTACAATGAGGGTAACCTTGACTGTTTGATTGCTACTATTTCTTTGTATGCTCTGTGATCTAGTATATAAGTGGGTTTCTGTTAAAAACGCTGCAGTGTGAACCAGGCTATAGGAACTCGTGGACTTTACTTGTATTATTTCCGAATACAGCAGAGCGAGAAGTCCCCTGCGACGAGCACATGGAACGCAGCTAGGAATCACGTATTCCCCAGTGATGTAAGAAAGAGCAGAAGGAAAGAATTGAGATTCCATTAGGGGTAGCTTCCACCAGACAGCTCCACTGGGAAGATAGGGTACAGTAACTGCGGTAAAATGTAACTCTTGTCTTTCTGGTCATGCAAACCTGTTTGTGTTAGCTTGTGTGTAATAACTGTAAATGAATCTCTTATTTCTCAGCAATCAGGAGTTATGCTCTGGCGGATAAATATCTAGATTTGTTTTTTTTTGTTTGCTTTCTCTACGAGTACATAGTAGGTATACAAGGTATTGCATTTCACCCCCAAAAATTCTATGATACGATATTTCACCGGAAATACATGTTTTGAGGCACCATGAATAAAAAGAAGGGATTTTTATTTCCTCTACCACGTACATAGGTCGAGAAGGTATGGCATTCCACCCAAAAAGATTATTTACCGATATTTCACTGGAAGTGCATGTTTTGAGAACCCTTGAATAAAAAGAAAGAACTTTACTTTCTCTACCACGTATATAGTATATAGAGAAGGTATGCATCCCCCCCCCAAAACATCGGTAGATTTCACCAAAAATACATGTTTTGGGGCACCTTGAATAAAAAGAGGTTTTATTTCTCTGCCAGTACATAGTATATAGAGAAGAATTTGCATTCCACCCAAAAATCGTTAGATTTCACCATAAATAAATGTTTTGAGGCCCCTTGAATAAAAAAAGATGTTTTATTTTCTCTACCACGTAGATAGTATATGGAGAAGGAATTGCATTTCACCCCCAAAAAATCGGTAGATTTCACCAAAAATACATGTTTTGAGGCCTCTCGAATAAAAAGAGTTTTTACTTTCTCTACCACATACATAGTGAGTAGAGAAGATATTGCATTTCACCCAAAAAAGTTCGATACTGAGATTTCACCGAAATACTCGTTTTGAAGCCCCATGAATAAAAAAGGTATTTTTAGAAAACGGTCCGTGTGCGTGTGTCTGTGAACAGCATAAGCCAAAAACGAAAACGCAGAAAAATAAGAAACTTGGTGCTTGGTTTCACTTGGTGCACTGCAGAAGAAAGTGAGGAGATCGGTGCAGACACAATGGAGAAGTATAGGTAGAAGTTATTGTCGGCATGAACTTTTGGTGGTTATTAAATAATAGATGTGAAAGTGAAGTATATTGTGAAGTAGTTAATATGATATCAGTATAAATTGCTATTAGATTACTGAAGTGACATGGAAGTGAAGTGTAAATTTAATAATTGTGAATTTAGATATTTTAGTGCGGAGAAGTTAGGGTAAAAGAGGGAATTGATTATAAATTTAAATTTAAGTAATTAGGGTATATAATTATATAAACTGTTCAAAAGAAACAAAATAAAATACATTCAAATATGTCATAAACAATTAAAGCAGACAAGCATAAAAACGTTTTTCAGCCATTCATGAATTATTTGCTTATTGTATTGTTAGTTTTGTATTGGAGGTGCTGGATACCAATACATAAGTTGTCGGTTTAGTTATTTAGTTAGATAACTGGCTACCAGTAGAAATGTAATTGTTGTATGTCTTTTTTATTTTAGTTACTTATACTATTATTTTTTGTATTTTCTTTCTTTTTATTAGTTATAGTTAACTATATGTACAACGATAATATAACTGTATTGTATTAATAAACTGAAAATGTGTTAATACACGTCCCGGTTTAAGTAACAAGCTCCCGGAATGGAGTATTACAGATTTTGTATATTTATTTGAGTTCAGTACCTTCCAAAGATGCGACACGAAGATTTTCAGGAGAGTTCCACAATACCAAACTCCCTTATATGGAACATTTTTAAAAACTTTAATTTTTAAAAGCTGGATCGAACGTTTTGATTTTATTACCATATATTAAAAATTCTTACGTGGCAAATAAAACGTATATCTTACATTTTTTGGGAATAGCCTGCTAAATCATCTTCATTCCGAAGGAACTTTGTATATCTTGTATAACTGGTAAACGTTAAGGGAAAGACGAAAACGTAGCACCAAAAATGTAGATACTTTTAATACATACAATATATTTATAGATTTCCAATATATCTGTTATGAATGATTCGAATTGTTCAATCCTTAGGCATTCTTTTGAAGTCCTGTCGATTTTCAGTTGTTTCTCGGGATTGCATGGAAAGAATTTGGAGTTTAGAGACAGGTTGTTAAGCCTCTGGTTATAAAGCACTAAAATATTTGCCTATCACTGTTCCCTTGGTTCTATAGCGAGATGTGTAATGCAGTTATTTCCGGAAAGATTTAATTAGATTGAAATGAAGTAGATTGGAAAATATACTTTCGTAAAAATAATTTCTATATTCACTAATAAGCGATAAAGAGAAGAGAAGGTCGCGTCATATTATTTATTGTAAATGTTTAATAGGACTAAAGTTAGAAAAGTTATTTTATAATGTGAGGCAGTATTTTTAACACTTGAATAATTTCAATTAAATTATATATGTAAATTCAATAATAGCCCGCCTTGAAGCAATATGTATGTAATAATTTATAAAAATGTATGTAACAGTCATTGCAAATGCTTATATGATTTTAAGCATGTTTAATAATGTTATGTGAATACAATGCATTTTAATAATGTAAGAGCTGTGAGAATAATGCGTTTAAAGTTACTAACAATGAGGTAACAATGAAGTAATCTTGAGGCAATAATGAGTTTGAGTGCAAATATTAAATTAAAGAATCTCACAGCTCTTGATATCAGTTTAGTGCTATTTAATTTGTGTTAAGGATTAATAAAAAGAAGTGAATTTAAACTTAAAATCAGTGTAAGCCTACATTCTTGTCCCACCACGCCCTGATTAAGAGAAACGTGTCTCTAAAACAATACTGACACAGCCGAGGCAAAAACAAACATAAATACTATCTATAGAAGCAGTTTAATAACAAATTTATAATATATTTTTTAAAACTTGTAGCGTAACAACAAAAATACATCTTCAAATACGCTTTACATACGTAGCAGCATATTACGTAACAAACCTCTTCAAATTAACGCCCAAAGCGTGATGCAAAAATCAACAAAAAATAAATAAATAAATTCCAAGAACAATATCTTCTTCAAGTTGGCTTCCCAAGCGTGGTGCAAATACTGCAAACTAACTCCAACAGTAACTCCTTCAGCAATAATAAACTACAACAGTTGAAGAACAATTACTTCTTCAAATGAAATTCTTCTGCCATTCTGTATAAACGGCTTCTGCGAGTTTTAATACAAAGTGATGTTTGTTATATATATATATATATATATATATATATATATATATATATATTTCAAGTTGAGGGCATGAAATCGTGCCCCAGACCCCTTACCTGGTTCTAGCACTCCAGTTAAGGTCGTACTCCCCCCCCTTTTCCTTCGCTCCTGAAGTGTCAGGCCTATTACATTAAACTAATACGAAACGGACTCATCCAGGAGCCGATGATGATAATTGTAGCAAAGCATGACTTACTGCCACTCAGGTGAAATGTTTCCGCACTCCTTCCCTTTCGCCGCAAACTTCGGTCTAACCTTTGTTCATGGACTAATGCATATGTGTTGGACTTGAATTCCAACCAATAAGAAACATATAGGTATAAGGAGATTCTGCAAACATTAAATAAAGAAAAATCAGAGCATTGGAACGTTCCATGCGCTCGAATTTATAGTGGCGTGCATAAAAGTGGTCCATAACGGAACAAAGCTGATTATGTTGATGTCAAATGTAACCCCACCCTCTGGCAGCGTGAGCTACTCTGTTCCTCGAGCATAAATTCTAGGCATATGATTGATAAGGTACTTTCATTCCCCCAAAATTGTGATAACATATAAGTGTAACGTAACTCTTCATAAGTGGAGTAGCATTAAAACAATGCTTCGTTGAATTTAGCGTAAAAATAAAATGTAATAAAAATTTGACGTGTTACATTCATATTACATTCTCTATCCTCTATCGTTTGTTTTAGGTATACAAACTATTCTTGCAAAAGCTTATTGCTTTCTCTACTACGTATAGTAAGTAGGGGAAGTATTGTATTCCACCCAAAAATTCGATACCGAGATTTCACCGGAAAGATATGTTTTGAGGCCCCTGAATCCAAAAAAAGCATTTTTGGAAACATGTCCGTGTGTTTCTGTCTGTGAATAGCACAACTCAGAAACGAACAGTCGAATAAACACCAAACTTGGTATTTAGGTTCAGTATCTTCCAGACATACGACACGAAGGTTTTCAAAAAAATCCTACCACCCCAGAATACCCTTTACATGGAACATTTTTCGAAAATTTTAATTATCTTAAAAATGGCTCTAACGATTTTGATTAAAATATCATATGTTTAAGACATTTTCATGAAAAATGAAACGTATATCTCGAATTTTCTGGGAATGTCTCCTAACGTATTCTTCATTGTAAACGACTTTTGCATAACTGGTAAACCATAAGAGATAGACAAAATTTTACTACACAAAAAATGTAGATCGCGTTAAAATACACAATTTATGTCATATACATTTTTTTGTTGAGTGAACAATTTTCGAGATAATGTTTGTTATTCCCTTAAATTTCCCAAGAGTGGAGAAAGTCATGTGAGTGTAACACATCAGATTTTTATGGTACGTTTTCGTCTATCGCTTAACATTTACTTAAGCACCATGTTTGGTATCTATCGATCTTTTAGTTTTTGAATTACACTATTCACAGACACAAAGTCATACATACATACATACACACATACATACGACCGTTTTTTTGGGATTCAGAGGCCTCAAAACATGTATTTCCGGTGAAATCTCCATATCGAATATTTGGGTGGTATGCAATATCTTCTCTGCCTATAGGTACGTGATAATACGAACTAAAAACGTTTTGTCTTCGTCTCCATGTCACTGATGACAGTTTAACGTTATACGTAAATAATTCTTCTCGCCTTCCAGTAGAAGGCCGAATTATGTCGCTATTGGTATAACGTTTCCTTTTGTACCATACGTAGCAAGACTCTTTCATGGCGGTATCCGAACCGCCCCTTAATTTCACATCGATTTTAATATCGTTAATTGGTTCGTTTTCGTGTCCCTGGATAGTTTTTCAGGCCAGTCCTACAGAGAACTGATACCGGCTGGGTGTATTCAAATGTTGATTACCTGAAGGTTAAAACCACACAGAGGGAATAACACAATTAAGATCTAGAGGAATGGGTCCCTTTAATACCGTTACTGCACCTCATATATGGCAACATAAAGTAAGGAAGAGGAAAGCTTATTGCAATGTGAGGTTTGAGGCAGTATTACTAACACTAAAATGATTTTAGTCTAATTAAAAGTGTATATTACAGTCATTATATATTTATATTATTGTATACTATTGTAAACATGTTCAATAATGTTATGTGAATGATTTACGTAATTTAATAATGTAGGATCTGTGAGAAATAGGCCAAAAGTTGTTAACAATGAGGTAACCTTGAGGCAATAATGAGCTTGAGAGTTTAACAATACTACTTATGATTCTTGGACACAATAATGTAATTTTAGTAACAGTTTATAAAATAGTCAATCAACCAGAAAAAGCTTTAGTTAAGTGAAGGTATTCTATTGGAGCAGGATTAGCCAATCAGAGACTTGAAATACAGAAATTTACAAGTTTAGGCGCTTGAAATCAATTCAGTTGCCTGCAGATAGTGATTGTAACCGGATGCGAGATGCGACCTCGAGAGATTTAATACGTATTCGTGTGAGACGAAAAAATAGTTTTACGTGTTAAAAAGTGCAAGTATTTAATAAAAGAATCTCACAGCTCTCTATATCAGTGAAGTGTTATTTAAGTTGTTTCAAGGATTAATAAATGTAATGAAGTAAAAATTATAATCTGTTTAAGCCTATATTCTTAGACGCACCACAACCCTGCCAAGACATTCATGTCTCTAAAATGAATACTGACGCAGCAGAGGCAAACATAAATATATAATATTTAAAGAAACAGTTAAATTACAAAACTAATATTTTTAAACTTGGGACGAAGGCTACCGAAAACTTTTTACCATACGTGTGGTTGAAACTACTTCAAGTTCGGCTCTCCAACAGATGAAATATAATTCAACTCCTTCAATACAACTCCTACTTCAAATCGGCTTTCCATACGTGCAGCAACAAGCCTTCTTCAAATTGACGCCCAAATCGTGGTGCAAATGACATAAAGAAAACCACTTCCACAAATTGACATTACAATACAAAGGTAGAGATGAACCTTAGTAAGCTGTCTATGGTATTGTCATTCATGTCTATATCATAACTATAAAGACATAGATGAACTTTGCGATGAGAGCGCATCTCTATGTGAAGAGGTTGTGGTCTCCTGTAGGTTATATGCGCTTGGCTTAAGCATATACTATGTCGGCCTACTAATAGGTCTTCAGTGGCTTTTGTCTTCTTTCTAGACACTCTTGATGATTATAAGGAGAAAATGGAGATAATCGAAGAAGAACGTAAGCAATTGTTAGAGCCAAATATTTAATAAAGTGGCGTTATTTTTAATCAGAACCAGCTTTCAGATTTTTTGTAAAACATTGTGACGTTTAGTAATACTTTATTAAAAGTAAGTAAGAAATTAGCAACTTCGTGGGGAAATAAATCCTTCATAATAAGCCACGTTTACTTTCGCTACTACTTACTTACAGAGAGTAGAGATAGTACTGCATTTTATCCATTGCAGATTCCACGGGAAATACACGTTTTGATGTCCCTGAAACTAAAATGACCTGTTAGAAAAATGTTTTAGAAAACAATTCACGGGCGTTTATGTGTGTATGTGCCAACCCCCAAATCCATCCCCCAAAATACACTTTAATAAAGTATGTTCGTTATTGTTAATTTTCTCCAAAATGGCTCAAATGATTTTGATTAAAATACCACATATCTATGATATTTACATGACAAATAAAATTTTATCTTGAATTATCTAGGAATAGCCTTTGAAATCCTCTTCATTAGGAAGGAATTTTGTGTAATAACGGGTAAGATATAGAAAAAATCGGATGTGTTACACTCACATGACTTTCTCTACTCTTGTACAAACTATTTTTACCAACGCTTATTCTCCATATGCTGCATGTTAATCGAGATATCGAGATGTTAATCTTATTGCTAATTTTCTTGTTGATGCAAGGGGAATTGGTAGGCTTTAAGCGATAGTCAAATATTTTAAGAGCTGGTTGCTATGTGGAGAATTCCATTCTCTTTGCATTACCAGGACAAAAAAAATTAATAACGAATTTGAAAAAAGCTATAAGTCTTGGAAAATTTAAGGGAATAACATGCAATATCTCGAAAATGGTTCGCTCAAGAAAAAAAAATGTATGACATAAATTGTGTATGTCATATACTACACATTTTTTGTGTAGTAAAATTTTGTCTATGGTTTACCAGTCGTTCACAATGAAGAATACTTTTGGAGACATTCCCAGAAAATTGAGATATACATTTCATTTGTCATGAAAATATCTTAAACATATGATATTTTAATCAAAATCGCTAGGCCCATTTTTGATAAAATTAAAATGTTCGAAAAATGTTCCATGTAAAGGGTAATCTGGGGTGTGGGTATTTTCATGAAAACCTTCTTGTCGCATCTCTGAAAGATACTGAACCTAAATAACAAGTTTTGTGTTTATCCGACTGTTCGTTTCTGAGTTATGTTGTTCACAGATAGAAACACACGGACATGTTTCCAAAAATTATTTTTTTGGATTCAGGGGCCTCAAAACATATCTTTCCGGTGGAATCTCGGTATCGAATTTTTGGGTGGAATACAATACTTCCCCTACTTACTATAAGTAGTAGAGAAAGTAAAAATGTATTGTATAAAAGTTGTAGAACAGTTTAAAATACCAATTAATTTGAAATAACCTTTTTTTCGACTGGCAAGATATCCGTTATTATTGATTTGAATTTTTAATACTTCGTTATTGTGCTCTCGCTATTTAGTTGTTTCTCGTAATGCAACATTTGGTAGGTTTTTATTAATCAGTAAATAAGGGGATATTAGAAACATAATGGGATTTATAAGCTTTTCGTAAAGAAGCCTTCGTTGATTACACGAGTTGTTAGAACTCGTGCTTGCAATAAACAAAAGTGTTGGGAATGTGAAATCTAAATGTGGATTTTTCCTTCCAAACCCGCCCCCTTTTAGCCATAAACTCAGTCAGCGAGGCAGCAACTTTGGGTCAAATCCCAGGGGTGGTGCACTTGCTCCAGCTACGGTGGGGAATGGAAACTAAAGTTACATTGGGCTGTACGCAAGGGAATCACCTATCCCTTACTGGTCAGACGGATCAAGTTTGGATGTAGGTGGGGTGCGATGGACGGTCGCCGCTTGCACACAGCGGCTGTATATCACCTGCCCTAGGATTTACCTGTACCGGGCTCTAAGATATATGTTTATTGCAGTTTTAATCACCAGAGTATGCGACACAACCAGACAACGGTTCCCCTCCCCTGGAAAAAAACAATATCGAGACTTTCTTGAGAAATCGATTATATCGATCATGAAAATCAGGTTTAAAATATGCCTTAATACACCTAAGGGAATGAGATGAGTAACGGTGCTTCAGGGTTTGCATTAATTCTTTATAAAAATCCGTTATATTGCATTCACATAAGCTTCCTTAGTCTTCTAAAAATAATTCTTAAAAATCCTTATTTTTCCGTCAACTTCTTGCTAATTTTACTTACACGCTTACACATTTCATTGCAGGTATAAGAAGAATGCAGAATGCTAAACCGATTTTTACTTTCTCTACTTGAGACCCCCTGAATCCAAAAAAAAGCATTTTTGGAAACATGTCCGTGTGTGTATCTGTGTCTGTGTGTGTGTCTGTGAACAGCATAACTCGGAAACGAACAGTAAAAGAAAACACCAAACATGGTATTTAGGTTCAGTATCTTCCAGAGATACGACACGAAGGTTTTCAAGAAAATCCCCCCACCCCAGACTACCCTTTACATGGAAAATATTTAGAAAACTTTAATTCTGTCAAAAATGGCTCTACGATTTTGATTAAATATCATACGTTTAATATATTTTCATGACAAATGAAATGTATATCTTGATTTTTCTGGGAATATCTCCAAAAGTGTTCATTGTGAATGACTTTTGCACATAACTGGTAAACAATAAGAGATAGACAAAATTTTACTACACAAAAAATGTAGATCACGTTAAAATACACAATTTATGTTATATACCTTATTTTGTTGAGTGAACCATTTTCGAGATATTGCTTGTTATTCCCTTAAATTTTCCAGTACTTATACTTTTTATCAAATTCCTTATTCATTTTTTTATGTCCTGGACATGCAAAAAGAATGGAATGCGCCACATAGCAACCAACGCTTAAAACATTTGACTATCGCTTAAAGCCTACCAATTCCCCTTGCATCTACAAGAACATTAGGAATAAGATTAATATCTCGATTAACATGAAGCAGAGTTTGCTTGCTCCTCGATAGGCTACTGACTCAAGACACTGGCTTGTAAGTCCTTGGGGGTGCAAGTCCAACAGAGAGAAGGTTAATCTGTTAAAGAAGAAGTAGCATTTGAAAATTCAAACCAATCCAAATAAATATCACTGAAATGGTTAACGTCACAAAAATTATTTGATACAAGCATAAATTCTGTGCTTTAACGACGTCTACAATTTTTGTGTACATGTCTTACCGACTATACAAAAACTATTAAAAACGAAGAGGACTTCACAGACTTTTGCATATATTTTACAGTCTCAACTTAAATGGTCCACCCTGATTTTATATATATATATATATATATATATATATATATATATATATATATATCTTAAACATATGTTAAATTAGTGAATATCTGAGAGGTGTTTTTGAGAAAATAAAAAATGAAACAAATTTCATGTAAAGGGTAGCTTGGAGCAAAGGATTTTTATGAAAGTCTTCATCCATGCAAGATGCTGCAACTAAATACCAAGTTTGGTATGCATCCAACTTTTCGTTTCTCAGTTATGCTATTCACAGACACCACATACAGATCGTTTTCTAAACATGTTATTATTTGGGTTCTGGGAACCTCAAACCTTTTATTTGTGGTAAAATTATCACACCCCCTTAAGAATGTATTCGTCTGCACTTTAAAAATCAAATTAATGGAGGGATTTTGGGATAAATCAAAAAAGATTTGAAATAAATATAAAATGGAATTACAATGTTTTGGTGGTTTTTCATATCATTATTTATTTTATTATTTTTACAAATTTTTCAAAAATATGCAAAAATTGCAATTACTTTACACGTGGTGTTTTCAAAATTATCTTTCATGCGTCGGGTAGAGTAATCTTATACATGCATTTTTGAGCATAATTTTTTTTGCAATTTTTTGTGCATAAACTGGTGGAGAAATAAATTCACGAGGAATTAGGGCATAAGCGCTATTTCCAACTTTGACATGTTATTCCTCCGTCAAATAAAATCCTATTTTCACCGCAAAATCAAGTAATACGCAAAAAAAATCTTTACTCAATGCATGTAAGATAATTTTTAAAACACCACATACAATAAATTTGCAATTTTGGGATTTTTTCAAAATTTATAAAACTAATAAAATGAACGATCTGAAAACAGACTAAAGTACTTAAACTGTGTTACTATTTGAACTTTATGTTCCAAAAAATATTTCTCCCTCCATTAATTTAGTTGCTAGTAGTTTTGAAAATGCAGACCAATACCTTCTTTAGGAGTGTATATGCATCTATTGTTGCCACCACCCCCAGGAAGGGATGAAGTGAAGGAACCACAAGAGGTTACAGCCCGCAGGCAGACAGGCCAAAGACAAGCACGGAAGTCCCTAAAATTCCAGCCTCGAAGACCCGTCCCACAGCTGGAGCTGCCTAGAGAGGGCGATGAACGACGTATCGACCAAGCATACCTCTAACGTGCATGGGGAGGACTCTTTCCTTTGAGCAAGCATCCGCACCATCTATCCGGCACCGCTTTACACCATGAAAGTACACATGAAAGATGAGAAGGAAAAAGAATGAAAACAAAATGATGGAAAGGAAAACGTAGTAGATAGAAACCATCCAAGCATTCGTCTATCTCCAGGGAAAACCACGAAAAACCCAAGGCCAGTCTGGGTGGTCGCCGGGAATCGAACTTGGACCTTCTCGAATACAAGCTTCACACGTTAAGGAGACATTTCGCTCCGTAGTGTAGAAAGTAAGAAATAAGTATAAGTTAAACTAACCGTACAGTTCATATATACATTTCTTGATTGGGTTCGGTTTATCTTGCCCCACCCGGTATATCATTTACATACTGTGGATTTTGTTATAATATCCTCGTATTAAGAAGATCATATTATCCAAGTAAGCTGCGAAAATATTTTGGTTTGAGCATGTACGTTTCTGTATGCCTACACATTTTTACTTTCTCTACTACGTATATTAAGTAGGGGAAGTATTGTATTCCACCCAAAAATTCGATACCGAAATTTCACCGGAAATACATGTTTTGAGACCCCTGAATCCAAAAAAAGCATTTTTGGAAACATGTCTGTGTGTGTCTGTGAACAGCATAATTCAGAAACGAACAGTCGGATAAACACCAAACTTGGTATTTAGGTTCAGAATCTTCCAGAGATGCCACACAAAGGTTTTCAAGAAAATTCCCCCACCCCAGATTACCATTTACATGGAATATTTTTCGAAAATTTTAATTTTCTCAAAAATAGCTTTAACGATTTTGAATAAAGTATCATATGTTTAAGTTATTTTCCTGACAAATAAAATGTATATCTCAAATTTTCTGGGAATGTCTCCAAAAGTATTCTTCATTGTGAATGACTTTTGCATAACTGGTAAACCATAAGAGATGGACAAAATTTTACTACACAAAAAATGTAGATGGTGTTAAAATACACAATTTATATCATATACATTTTTGTTTTTTGAGTGAACCATTTTCGAGATATTGCTAGTTATTCCCTTAAATTTTCCAATACTTATACTTTTTCTCAAATGGAAATTCGTTATTCATTTTTTTGTCCTAGTAATGCAAAGAGAATGGAATACTCCACACAGCAACCAGCTGTTAAAACATTTGACTATCGCTTAAAGCCAACGAATTCCCCTTGCATCTACAAGAAAATTAGCAATAAGATTAACAGAAAGCATATGGAGAATAAGCGTTTGTAAAAATGGTTTGTACAAGAACAGAGAAGGTCATATGATCAGATTTTTATTAAAAGAGTGTAAACAACTTGTGAAGTAAAATACTTTCGACTAGCACTGTTCTTGGAGCTAGGGATATACTAAACCCTCTCTCGTGTTTGGAAGGACATTCAGAGGTCCTCAGGGAGTTGATCACGCGGAAAAAGCACTAGCGTAGCTAATAATTCGTGGCAAAGACAGGGTAACGCTAGAAACAGCTGTGCTAAATTTACTTGGAAGTGACACTAATTGGGAGCACGTGCCTCGTGTTATTGGAGTCCCAAGCAATCTAAATGCTCTAATATCATACTCTCACACATGCCACTAATTCTCTGAAACTTTAGACGTTTGATATGAAGATCATGAAATTACTGAATTATTTCTGCGAAAAATAATTAAATTTAACTCAAACATGCTTATTTTTTTTTTTTAGAAAAGAGGGTATTACATGGTTTAGATTGGTACTGCAAAATTAAGAGATTTTGGATGATTAGATTCGGTTTTATTTATGGACGCTCTTTAACTACTATGGTCCTTAGCGTCGCATTCTATATTGGGCGTGAAAGACCGATAATTTTGCTCAGAGGCCTCTTTATCAGGCTTGAGGTTCTTTTACGTGCCGTAAATCTACGACACGGAACCACCGGCTTTACTTCCCTTCCGAAGGAAGCCATGCTAAGGATTTTTACGCCCGAAAAGATTCATCGCCCTCCGCCGGGTTTAACCCGCGACCTCGGGAACTAGAGGTTAGCATGGTAGATTTTGGAGGTAATTATACACAGGACAGTGACCAGTATGTGGGTATAATAAAGATGAGGTCTATATTTTGATGGCTATAGAGGAGCTGAATACATTAGAGGGTAATAGAAATGTGATGCTTATGAAAATGTTTAGTGATAAGTCGTAAGAAGATAAGGGAAATTTCCTTTGGATTGTAAACATTAAATGAGAGTGCTCGGTGGATAATACTTAGGAATTTGTTTATGTAGGGTAAGGGTGGGTAGCATGGGACACTTAAGCTGTTTTGTTTGTAAAACTGCAATTTTACATTAGAGTAGCCTGAAACTACCACCAACCAATACGTTATAAGCAGCCTGAGCTATCAGCACACTGTTAAATTTTTATAATCATTATAAATATTATTTAAGTGGAGTAACATTGTGTGACTTTTGTTAGTATTCTGAATTTTGGCGGGTAGTATGGGACATGGTAGTTAATTTAAAACAAGCTAGAAAATTGTTGATATACTTTTATTTAAACATCACGAATGACAAATAGAGACACTACACAAAATTAGGTACATTTCCAAGTTAAGCACTTTCATCAGTCTTAGTTTTTACTGAAATTGCAATGGTCACAAAAATAATAAAGATCATCTTCAACATCTGGACACTCTTCATGTGCCCATCCTTCACATTTGTGGCACTGAATCCAATTTTCGTTGAAATTTTCGCCGCAGATGATGCGGTCTGTTTTTCACTGTCTTTATTCACATTTGACTTTGTCGTGCGTTTTGAGGTGTTAGGATTAGGAATTTTGACATTGGAACTTTGTTTTTGTTCATTAGGCCTACATTGTTCTTGCTTCACAAGTAACGTATTCTTGTAGGGGATTGAAGTTAAAACATCACTGCGTTGGGTTTTTCTTTTTCGTGAATTCAGTCGTCTTTCACTGCAGGCTGGGACTGGAGGG
The DNA here is from genome assembly GCA_030765065.1 of Deroplatys truncata. NCBI lineage: Eukaryota > Metazoa > Arthropoda > Insecta > Mantodea > Mantidae > Deroplatys > Deroplatys truncata. Next base: position 283,481,038 of record CM060975.1, read on the forward strand.
CTTCATAAATGCTCTATCCAGAGGGTGGAGCTTATGTGACGTGTGTGGTGGGAAACTTATCATGTGTACATTGTTCTTACGTGCAACTTCAATCACTTGAAGTTCCTTGTGACTGCTGTGGCCACCCAGGTACAACATTGCTAGATCTGATGGAGTTGGATGAGTGTGTTGGATGAAGTGTTGAACCCAGGAAAGAAAAATATCACCATTCATCCTGCCGCTGGTGTTGGGAATCACAATGCTGTCACTTGGTGCCCCAATCATCAGTCTGTCATTCATCATTTTGCGCGTAAAGATTAACATAGGTGGAATGAACTCACCAGCGGCACTCATGCAAAACATCAAGGTAAGATTTTTCCCTCTGTCGCCTGTCAGCTTCCCTACTTGATGTTTACCTGTTTCCGATATGACCTTCTCGTTCACATGTACACATGACACAGCAGTTTCGTCTGCATTGAAAATCTTAGATGGACGAAATGAGTGAGTTTCCATCAAGGTAGACAGATTGGAAAAAAATCTATCCACTTGCGGTTTATTGAAGGCCACCACTCTCTCCACTCTCGTGGACTGTGGTTGTCTTCATGTCTGTTCATAAAAGAATAGTAAAAATCTTTTCCATCTTGCTTTTCCTCTGTGTTGATTGTGATCGATCTTCATTTCGCTTCAAGGTCATATGAAAGTTAAAAAATTCCTTGCGAGTAAAGACCATTAATCTGGCATCCATATCTTTAATATGTTTCACTAATTCATCCTCGAATTTGGATTCAGATGTAGGTTGGAATCTATCCAGTTCTGCCTGTACTTTTACTTCCACTCCTGATTTCAATTTAGAAATTTTCCTCTGAAGTATGTTTTGGCACCTTATAATTTCGCGCAGCATCCCTGTGTTCCTTCGCCCCAAAATGTACTTTCAGGTGGCCTTTGCCCCAAATTTAAAAAATACTAACTTTGTAATTTAACTGTTTCTTTAAATATTATATACTTATGTTTGCCTAGGCTGGGTCAGTATTTGTTACCAGGGTTTCTCTTAGCAGGATTTTGGTGTGACAAGAATATAGGTTTACACAGATTATAATTTTACTTCACTCCTTTTATTAATACGTGATATGATTTAAATAACACTTCACCGATATAGAGAGCTGTAAGATTCTTTTTATTAATTAATTGCATTTTTTTAACACGTACAACTTTTTTTCGTCTCGCACGAATACATATTAAATCTCTCGAGGACGCATCTTGCATCCGGCTACAAACACTGTCTGCAGGCAACTGAATAGATTTCAACCGTCTAAACTTGTAAATTTCTGTATTTCAAGTATCTGATTGGCTAATCCTACTCCAATAGAATACCTTCATTTAACAAAAGCTTTTTCTGGTTGTTGCTTGGCTATTTTTATAAACTGTCACTAAAATTACATTATTGCTTCCAGGAACCACAAGTAACATTTAAACTCTCCAATTCATTATTGCCTCAATATTACCTCATTGTTACATTGTTAGCAACGTTTGACCTATTTCTTACAGCTCCTACATTATTGAATTACGTAATATATTCATTTAACATTATTGAACATGTATACAATAATATAAGCATATGCAATGACTGTTACGTACATTTTACAAATTATTACATACATTGCTTCAAAGCGGGCTGTTATTGAATTTATATTTATATAATTTGACTGAAATCATTTAAGTGTTAAAAATACTGCCTCAAACATTAGCGCGTATCGGGTATTTAGTTTTTGAGGTACGACGTTTGCAAAAATGATGGATTGAATACATCAATACTTACTGTAAATATAATCACAGGTGGATAAAATAAACTGAAAATAAAAACTCTATTGCTATTGTATTAAAGAGAGTACTTTGGTTGTGTTGCGCAGCATATAAATTTTATTCATACCTTATATAAATAAAACGCAATTGAGCTCTTTGGATATAAACCGAGGGGTATAATTTGTGCTAAGTGTAGAGTTAACAACACGCCAAAAGTTTCTTTGGTTTTATCACTAGAACTTCATCAGCCCTTTGTCAGTTTTTAATCGAGACCGAGCAATATCGATCTTGATTATGTTTTAAAGAAATGAAGGAAATGGCATCAAACGGGCCACCAGCTGATTAATATATGTAATGAACTGCAATTCAAAGGGTAGGGAGAAGGAGATCATTAAGAATGACAGTATTAGAAAGGAATATTAATATCAACTGTTATAAAACACAATGCTCTAGAGTTCACATCCCATAACAGGCAAATTAGTCCCAGAGGGTATGTTTAGGAAGAAACAAGAAAAAAAGAATAGCTCTTTTTCGCTGTTAGCATCTACTCGACAAACAATAGCCCGCATGCAACAATTCGCACACAGCATTATCTTTATTTCTTCCTGCGTTTAATTTAATAAGTGCTTCTCGTCCTTTTATTTTTTATATTCCTGTAAAATGTTTAACTAACGTTCATACCACAATCAAGAATTTTATTTGTATAACTTGTTGCCTTTTGTGTTTTCTTTAGAACATTCTGGCAATTTTATAACTCCAGTCTTTAAATATGTTTCTACTATACAGGGTGACTATTAATTCCTGCAGTAGCTTTCCAGGATTATATTGTACGGAGAAGCTGGGGAGGCATAAGCATGACTTTGTCTATAAACAATTCTTACAAAAGCTTGTGCTTCTGTCTTCTTCTTGTTAACTGATGTAAACTTTAATTTCACATTCACAAATTTCGTTGTAGGCATAAGGACAGAGTAGGCTACATCGATAGACAGATTCTTAAAAAGCGAATCGTTATAGGATGTCTTTCAGATTCCCTGCTCCTTGCATGACCAGGAGGAAAAACGAATAGCGATTCACCATTTGAAAAAGGAAAGTAGGTGTTGGAAAATTCAAACCAATAAAAAATGTGTTTGACATAAATTGTGTCCTTCAACAAGATCTATATTGGAAAGGTAGAATCAGACGACTGAAGAATTCAATACATTAACTGGGATTTCAACCACGTGCCTTCAGATCACCTACACACGCCTTGTGTGGAAGAACAATTAATTACAAAATCCATATTTTTCTATAGTAGCATTTTGTCTATCTCTTACTGTTTCCAGTTCTACAAAGTCTTCAGAATGAAGAGGACTTCACACGCTGTTACCACAAAATTCAAGATATGTAATTTGTTCGTCATGAAAATATATTAAACGTTGTTATTTTAATCAAATGCAACAGCCATTTTTGACGAATTCAAATATAACGAACGTTGTTCCATGTAAACGGTGGATTACGTTGGGAATATTTTCTTGAAAAACTTACTGCCGCATTCTTGGAAGATGCTATACCTGAAGCATCTCTCAAATGTGCGTAACTAGAAATATGCGGTCTCTTAGACCTCGTAATATAATAAATTCTTCACATAACTCCACATAAGTTGCCAAAAATTAAGTAAATAATCAGCTAATTCATATTATAAGTAAATTAGTACTGTTCAGCCGGTACAAAGAACTGTTATTTACATTATTTAAAATAAGTAAGAAATATCATGAGTATGCACTGTAATTCCTTGATGATTCCTTTTCGAAAAAAAATAACATATCTTCATGAGATGGTCTGAATATTGGTGTCATTATTAGAAGGCCTGTGAAAGCTTTGATTTAAGTGCTGTCAGTATCTCCGTAACTGCAGGGATTAGTTGTTGCCTGCAACTGTGCCCATATTGTATTCAGTTTCACATTTGTTGTAAAACTATGTCTTCTCAAACAAATTCTCCCTATTTGAGGTTTAGTAGGCCTTTCCCCCAAAATTCGACTTTTGGCTGTTAGTCCAGGCATTACTCCTTTCAGAATGTTGTGCTGAGGTGTTTTTCTTGCTCTAGCAAGCTCAGAACGTTCCCCTTCAAATTATTTTTGCCATAAAAGTACTGTGTTTGCTGGGAGGATTATCTGTGGTACAGATCACAACAGGCTGTTTTTCCAATAAAGCATTTTCTCCACTTGTATCACGCTCTGTTTCATTGTGTCCATAACTACCAGGAAATCAGAATCAGCACCAGAATAATAAAAAATGTCGTCCTCGTTCCCATTTTCCTCTTCACCTATATCCCGAAACTGTTCTTGCACCCACGTTTCAAAATTACCATCAGCTGCAGACATCATACTCCTCTTAGAAAGTCACTCCATATTATACCTGAAAATAACATCAATTCATGCTATAAAGTAAAAATCTCCGAAAAAGCAATTAACAGCAAAATGTGTAGTAATTAGAAAAATGTGGCCAATTGGATTTACTTAATTGTATAGAATATAACCATACAATATAACAAATTAGAAGAATGCACAGGAAAGTACTATCATGGGGTTTGTGTATGGCATAATTTACCGAACACAATGTACTAAAGAAAAATGAATTAATTTGTGAGTTGAATTCTTAACCTAACCATTGACGAAATCAACTAATAAGACCGTGCAAGGGAGGCAATATTTCCAACTTAACTGAAGCAGAACGTGTGATTCCGCGATGATGGTGTGACAATTCGGCACAGGAATGTTGTTGTCACCTTTTCTTGTTGTCTCAAATATCTGCTGTTGATTCTGCTGCCGGCTGCTGCAGTGATTGAGGTATGAGTATTTTCTCTCAGGTTATGCGTGGAAGTATTGTGAAGGACAATACCAGTTTAAATTGACTGACAATTTATTGTGAACTATTATTTAAGCTATTAAAATTAGTTGCTGACCGTTATAGATGAAATAAACTGACTGAATTGTAGCACTCGAAATTCTAAGAATCAAATTATTACACAGCTAACGTCTTTAGTATCAAAATTAGGTTATAAATAATTGTTTCCGCAATAAAAGAAACTAGAAGTGTAACCTGCCGTGAGCCGCTAAAATGCTTATCGGCAACATCCCTTTCGTTAGCTGCTACTCGCTCAAGCGCGTCACTAGACGCTTAAAATCACACGCAAGTACCGCTGGGGGTACCAGAGAGAGAGAGAAGGTATCTCTCTGATTAAGATGCGCACCTATTTATTAATTTTAGCTCCACCTACATAGTATTCGCCAACCCACAGCCAATCTTCAATTCCGGTTCTTACGTCTTTGACATTGCTACTTACTGAGACTGGCTAAATTCCCATAGTGCAAGTGCCTTTCTCTTTTCCATAATTCCTGCCTACGCGTGTAAGCATTCTGTACTTATAACGTAACTGCCTTCCCAGAAATCCTTAAGCTAATGTGCTCACTTTTCTCGGCTTATATTAATGACTTTTGCTAACCTGACCTCCTAATTATCCTCTTTTTGCGGATAAATATTTCAACTCACACCTTTTATATTATACATTGATTTAATATACGGAAATTATTTATTCCAATTACTTCTTTATCTTATTGCTATTTCTTTATTTGATTAATAATTGCAGCATTGCATTTTATGTTAAGTTACTTTATGTGAAAGTATAACATTGTATTTTATGCAAAATTAATAGAGTAGTTTCCCCCTAAGCTATCTGCATTTATCACAATTACCCTATAGAAAATAGATCACATATGCTGACCTAGGAAGTCCAGTGCTAGTATGTATTTATATTTCCCTGTCAGTTACCTGATAATGACGTGGAGGTCATCGCTTATTTTTGCCATATAGTAACGTATTTTTTCAACGAGAGTGTGTTTTTGATCCGCTTCTCGTTCGTGCTGTCATGATGGAACGTTGAATTTCTAGCATTCATTGCTGGTAATCTAATTTACCTACATGTTTTACAAGTTTTACTCCACGTATATGCATGAGCTATACTAAATCCTCTAATTTTTATGCATTAATTATTGCACACTTAATTATATCTGGTAGCTGAATTTCGCCGTTTAAGTGTTAGCCGAAACTTCATTTCCTTCAGCTTCTTCTTCCTTCCGCTTCATTCGCTGGGGAGTCCAACACAAGACTTCTGTTATCTCCCGCAGTAGCAGCACTCACTGCACGTCACAGCTATCGTCACAACCTCACTCGGAGAACGCAATTAATAACCAGCACTTTATGTTGCATTAAGAAACAAATTCGCTAACTGGTTTTGTCGCCAGCACCTCTCTTTTATATAGGTGCTACAGTTTTCCAGAGAGCTCTATAAATGTTCACGGGAGGCGGGGAGAAAGAACCTTCCAGATAAATTCCGTCATCTCTCGATAGCCCTTCTGCATGATAACTGAGGCCCATAACTGCGTCATAATATTTACTTACGATTTAATTCATGCATCAACTAAGTATGAGATGCAAGTTATTGAGTTTTCTAATTTCCCTACCCGTTCGTAGTAGGTAGAGAAGGTATTGCAATCCACTCAAAAATTTAATACAGAGATTTCACTGGAAATACATGTTTTGAAGCCCCCTGAATAAAAAAAGGATTTTTAGAAAAAAGTATTTGTGTATGTGTGTCTGAAAAGCATAACTTAAAAACGAAAGGTCGGGTAAACACCAAACTTGGTATTTAGATTCAGCACATTCTAAAGATTCAAGAAAACCTTCTGACTTCAAACGACCATTTAGATGTAAGATTTTCGAAATCTTTGATTTTTTGAAATGTGCCTCTAACGATTATGGCTGAAATAACATATTAATAGTATTTAAATGAGAAATAAAATGCATATCTTGAATTTTCTGGGTTTAGCCCCTTTGAAGTCTTTTCATTCCGAAGAAACTTTATATAATCTTGTACAACTAGTAAATGTTAAGCGATAGACGAATACGTACTACACGAGAAATGCAAATCTCTTTAAAATACACAATTTATTTGAAATAACTTTTTTGTGGCGTAAGCCATTTCCGAGGTATCCGTTATTAATAGTTCAAATTGTTCAATACTTAAGGCATTCTTTTGCAGTCCTGTTAACATTCAGTTGTTTTCGCGATTTCATGGAGAGAGTATGGAATTCTAAGACCAGCATTAGCTTCCAGTTCTTAAACATTTGATTATCGCTGTTTCCTTTAATCTATAACGAAGTGTGTAATGTAGCTATTTTAGAAAAGGTTTATCTTGATTAAAAGAGGTATCCAGGGAAATAAACTTCCACTGGAATAATTTGTGTACCCACTAATAAGCGGGGAGAAAGTAGAGAAAGTCATGTGAATGTAACGCATTAGTTTTCAAACTCAACAACCAGGCATGGATAATAGATAGACAGTTCGCCACCAGGGTTAATGTTGGTTTTATTGGTACTGGAACCACCATGTTCAACAGATGTTAGTAGTTATTTTATTTTCGCGTAAGTATTATTTCTTTCATTCACTATCGTCGAAAAACTAGATTGCACACATGCATGATGTGCATTGGAGATTCTCGGAAGTAGAAAATACGAGACTTCGTGTCTTATTTCTCAAACTCTCCACAGCACTCACGACAGGCTTTCTGTCCTTCAGTTACCGCGTAGACATTAGCGTCAGTGCGAAGATGGGAAAGCAGTTAGCCTTCTTTAGAACAACGTAGTTTTATGTAAATGTTATTTTACGAAACATTACAACGGCTGAGCTAAGTCGTGTCAATCTAAATATGATTACTAGGTACAGTGCTTGTTTAGCTGCGGAAGAACGACATCTCCAACATTGGCTATGAGAAAAGAGTTACGTTTGTTATATTTTATTTATAGGCTTACAGGAATGCAGATTTAAGAAGCGAGGATAAAGTGCTGGCAATTCGCACTACTCGGCCACAAAACCCCGTGCCAGCGGTCAGGTTTTATACCGAAGACTCTGTATCATTAACATGCTCTGGAGCGCCCGTGTTCTAATACAGGAAAGCAGAGTTACACATTAAGTGTTATATTTACTTCCTTTGTTTCTCACTAGCTCACACAAAAGGATATGTAGCATAATAGCTAACATAGTTACGTCCACTTTCTGTTTAGCAGTTTCAGCAGACAAACCATGGCATTAACTGTCTGAAGTTATTTCTTACTATGATGACTAATGAGAAGCAGACAGCAAATAAGTAAAGTTTCATTTGAATAACTCATAGATTAGCTGTAAAAATACAGCTAAAGAAATGCTGCGACTGTTACACAGTGGATTCTTTATTAAGCTTACTAATTGACGTAATAAATCAACTAAACATGTTTACGTATTGTTGTTGCATTATTATTAGCATCATTATTATTGCTGAACAATGTTTTTGAACTAGAAATGTGCTGGCAAAGTATGGGCTCCAAAAATCAATCGCTAATAAAACAGAAAATTTACCTTCCAAGGAAAGTATTCTCTAAGATCCAAAATAGCAATTACTTGAATAAGAAAAAAATTCTGATGTGTTACACTCACATGATTTTCTCTACTCTGGTACAAACTATTTTTACAAACGCTTATTCTTCATATGCTTCATGTTAATCGAGATATCGAGATGTTAATCATATTGCTAATTTTCTTGTAGATGCAAGGGGAATTGGTAGGCTTTAAGCGATAGTCAAATATTTTAAGAGCTGTTTGCTATGTGGAGTATTCCATTCTCTTTGCATTACCAGGACAAAAAAAAAATGAATAACGAATTTGAGAAAAAGTATAAGTATTGGAAAATTTAAGGGAATAACAAGCAATATCTCGAAAATGGTTCACACAACAACAAAAAATGTATATGACATAAATTGTGTATTTTAACGCGATCTGCATTTTTTGTGTAGTAAAGTTTTGTCTATCTCTTATGGTTTACCAGTTATGCAAAAGTCATTCACAATGAAGAATACTTTCGGAGACATTCCCAGAAAATGCGATATATACATTTCATTTGTCATAAAAATATCTTAAACATATGAAGTTAGAGCCATTTTTGAGAAAATTAGAATTTTCGAAAAATGTTTCATGTAAAGAGTAATCTGGGGTGGGGATTTTCCTAAAAACCTTCGTGTCGCATCTCTGGAAGATACTGAACCTAAATATCAAGTTTGGTGTTTATCTGACTGTTCGTTTCAGAGTTATGCTGTTCACAGACACACACACACACACACACAGACACACACACACATACGGACATGTTTCCAAAAATGGTTATTTTGGATTCAGGGGGTCTCAAAACATGTATTTCAGGTGAAATCCCGGTATCGATTTTTTGGGTGGAATGCAATAATTCCCCTACTTATTATACGTAGTAGAGAAAGTAATTAATTATTTATGATGTAATAAAACGTATCTAAGTTTTAAATAATAAAGTAAGTAAATTCGAAAATAATTGTGGAATGGTAGTAAGTACCCTAAAAATAAGAAGAAATGATACCAGCTTAAAATTTTATAAGACAATGCGGTTTCAAACCTGGATTGGATTGTGAAGCGGAGGGAATTCGGCACCGATACAGGGATGACGATATTGTACCATCGCCGCACGAGGGGGTGTTCCCTAGAGGGAAGGATAAGCTGAAAGGAAACACTGGATGGCCGGATCCAGGAGTGACGGTACAGCAATGTCAGGGTTCCTATAGTTTACAGAATGAGATATCCCAACTGTCGGACAGATAGACCGAGGACACAGCCCCATGCACGATCCAAGGCCTCCCTCGACGGAGAAGGCTTCCAGAGACCATGCTTGCTCTCTGCCACACTGCACCGATACACAATTGCCGACGCTTCCAACCGTGAAAGAGACCAAACGAGGTGTAAGATGAATGAAATGATTAACGGACCGAAATGGAGGGACAGGAAATTCGGGGATGAAAAAAGCCACTTTAGCATCCGCCTGACGATACGGAAAACCCCGAAAAAACCCTGTGTCAGAGTGGCCACGGACGTTAACACCTGAGCCATCCCGCTCGATATTCCAACCCTAACGTGTGGTTGTAAAACATGGGATGTAAAGGAAAAAGAATGGGTTAAAATAAGTGCGGTAGAAATGAAATACCTCATAGCTGTTAAAGTGTGTACAATAAAGGATAAAATAAAGAATGAAGAAATCGGAGACGAAAAGGGTATTAGTTCTATAAATTGAGGCAGTGTTTTTAACACTTAAATGATTTCAATCAAATTATATAATATATGAACTCAATAACAGCCCGCCTTAAAGTAATAGGTGTATGTAACAATATATAAAAAATGTATGTAACAGTCATTGCATATGTTTATATTATTGTATCCATGTGTAATAATGTTATGTGAATATATTACGTAATTTAATAATTAGGAGCTGTGAGGATAAAAGGTTAAAAGTTGCTAACAATGAGGTAACAATGGGGTAACCCTGAGGCAATAATGTGTTTGAGAGTTTAAATGTTACTTGTGATTCTTGTAAGCAATAATGTAATTTTTAGTTACAGTTTATAAAAATAACCAATCAACAACCAGAAAAAGCTTTAGTTAAATGAAGATATTCTATTGGATTAGGAATAGCCAATCAGAGACTTGAAATATAGAAATTTACAAGTTTAGGCGGTTGAAATCAGTTCAGTTGCCTGCAAACAGTGTTCCTAACCGGACGCAAGACTTGAGAGATTTAATACGTATTCGTGTGAGACGAAAAATAGTTTACGTGTTAAAAAGTGCAAGTAATTCATAAAAGAATCTCACAGCTCTCTATCAGTGAAGTGTTATTAAATCGTAACAAGCATTAATAAAAGGAGTGAAGTAAAATTATAATCTGTGTAAGCCTACATTCCTAGTCGTACCACAACACTGCCAAGACATCCATGTCTCTAACAATAATACTGACGCAGCCGAGGCAAACATAAAACTATAATATTTAATGAAACAATTAAAGTACAAAGTTAATATTTTTAAACTTGGAGCGAAGGCTACCGGAAACTTTTTACCATACGTGCGGTTGCAACTACTTCAAGTTCGGCTCCCCAACAGTTGAAGTACGATACAACTTCTTCTAAAATTCTCCTTTCTCAAATTGACAAAATCAAGTAATTTAGTGAAAATGGAGAAAACATTGCAAAGGATAGACATATCCCAACATCCCAAAAGGACATATGAATACCAAGCATATGCAAAAAGAGATAACGAAAGACCGATGAGAAGATGGAAAGAGACATGAGGCCGGAACAAGAGTTCTCTCCTAATCTATGAAGAGATGATGATGCTTAGTAGTAGTAGTACTAGTGATGGTATGTATTAGGCAAATTAATGCTTTAATTTTCAAAAAGTGACTAAAATTAATTTGAAACATATTTTACACAGCGTTTGATTTTGTGGGTTTCATTTACTTTGCCCTCGTTTCCCCCCACACAAAACTGGCTCCCATGGTACGCCCATGCATAATAGAATATTAAAAGCTGCATTAAACTTTCTGGTATAATAATATAAATGGAATATGTGATTTACATAAAATTTTCATATCCCTATATTCACTAAATTAGTTAGCAATGCCATCTTTACATTAATTACAATCATTAACCTGATTTATTCATGTGATTATCATAATAGATTTTTCTGTAGAACAAGAAATATTCCCAAGATAAAACACATAAAATTAATACCTGTCTTTATGATTCATTTTAACGGTATACAATCAGCCAGCCGTATTGCAAACTAAAACCCAATTTGACATAAAAACTTCACATGCTATTCCATAAATTTTAATATTATCCTCCATTATCATGAAAATATTATCAATACTCTTTTTAATTATTATATACATATAATTAATTGAAATTAATTAAACTTTTGTAGAGACTTTAGCCTGGTCTTGGCAAGTTTTTAATACAGAGTCAACTGAAAAATTCAATGCCACAGCTGGGATTTGAACACGGTTCTCCCGCTCTCTGTGCGATTGCTCTAACCATTGAGCTACTGTGATAACATGCCGGTGGGACATTGAATTCCCCAATTGACTCAAGTTGTTTCCCAGACAGACCACTAAGGCGTCTCACTAGAGATGACAATCTCAATGGTAACCTGCCACACTTAAAAATAAAACCTTAAGAAATCCATTGGCACCCAGTATTAAAGTACTTGAGACATCTGGGAAACAACTTGAGGGCATTTTGTCACAGTAGTTCAATGTTTAGCAACCGCACGGACTGCGGGAGAAGCGTATTCAAATCCTGGCCGTGGCATTGCATTTTTCTATATTAAAAAAATAATACTAATACATAATGTATAAAAAATGTAAAAACAGAAAAAACATACCAATACCACTGTACTAAACCTATGTTGGTGCTGTAGTTGTTAGTCCAGATATGATAAGCAATGAAATGAAAGACCTCGACTGAATTTTGAGTTTAAGGTTATTATTTACTGTATTATCTACTCACCGAGCGAGTTGGCTCCAAGGTAACGTGAGAGGCTCGCATTCGGGAAGTCCCGATTTCGATTCTGTTGACCGCTCTATCTCATCTAGTGTTTTTCGTGGTTTTCCCTGGTCGTAGTTGATGCTGGTTTCGATCGCCTTATTATTTTATTCTGCTGTTACTTCGCGAAGACGCGGAGTTAGGGATTTGTTTCAGGATGGCAGCATTAGGAAATAGTTCGGGATGACGATTTTTTGGTAGAGTTAAGGTGCTAATTTTCAGTGTTGTGGTACTACCTTGGCAGTCTTAATAACACTTCACCGGCTAAACTAAACTTTATGTTATTCCACAATGATTCCTGTTCGTCGCCAGTTTACAAAAGCTACTTTCGTTTCTTAAGTTTTGCGAAGTCGCAACTTATGAGCTGACGTATTTTCGAACCTTGTTGTACATTCGTCTGATCTATGGGCGTAGTTTATGAAACGCGTAACTTAAGAAACGCCTATTATCAAGGGTTCTTTATCACATATAATACAAGCGCTAACATTAACTTATAGGTTCGCGGTTTAGCACCGTGACAAAATGAAGCCTTATTAATTTATAAAACATAACTTGTCTCCTTGAGAGAATATGCCAGAGTTAATTTATTTTTTCACCGAGTGAACGCATTATCTTGTTTGTTTTTGACCGAGTGAACTTATCGTCTTGTTAGTTTTTCACCGAGTGACCTTATCGTCTTGTTTTGTTTTCCACCGAGTGAAATTATCATCTTGTTACTTTTTCACCGAGTGAAATTGTCGTCTTGTTAGTTTTTCATGAGTGCCTTTATTGCATTACCTCACTTTGCGCCTTGATCAAAATCTGTCCCTCTTTTGTATTTTTCATTCAAACCAAATCGCGTGACATGTACTCAATCTTTCATTTGCTATCATTATTATTTAATGGTTCTTCTGATTGGTTATCCCCACTTCGGGTACTATCATGCGACTTGTTAGATCGTAGATTGAATGCATCCGATTTCTGACCGGGCTAAGCTTATGACCTTCTGTCTCTGTCACGTCTGAGACATAAAAGCTAGACCTCTAGATTTAACGGCACGGTAAGTAACCGTAAGCTATTTCCCACGAAGCAGGTACCTCTTCTTTCGCTTGGGAACAGAATTATGCTTTATTCGGCAAACGTATTACTCACAAGTATTTACAATGCAACGCATTCAATTTCTTCTTCACCAGATTTACTTTATGCACGATTTATTACCTTTTTAAATGATTATTCCTCATAATCAGTTCTGCTTCCTTATGATTATTTATTACTCGCCTCGGTCTCGATAACCGGGGTCATACACGAATGCTAGCGTAGTTTTTTTGCCTACCACGATTTCATTTCTCTCGTTTCCCTTTCATTTCGTTTCCTTCTCCAGGCATACTTCTAGGTTTCTTGGTGTTTGGCGGTGCCGGGCAGATTACGTGGATACTTGATCCAAGAAAAGGCTATTCCCCGTGGACGCTAATAGGGCTGCCTGTTTGGAGGGATCGTTCGTCATTCTCTCTGTAGTGGCACTGGTCTTCGTGCCAGAAATTGTTAGGGACTTACGCGCGTCTCTGTGGACTGTCTGTCTACGGCCTGAAGCCTCTTGTGCGGTGGTAGCCACAATAGATCTCTCATAGGTAGCAATGCGTGATGTGTCCCCTCCGTTGTATACCCTACGCGCTATTGATAGGTCGTTGAGAAAGTAATTAAATCTATAACTTAGATACTTTAGAAAATAAATGTTTACACTCCACTCTCCCGTTAAATAAGTTAAAAGAGACTAATAAGACTGCACAGAGCGAGTCCTGCAGGAATATTTGAAAACATAGCCAACCAATAAAAGGGAGTTAAGTTTGTAGCGGTGTGAAGCAAGCCCCTCTGAAGAGAAGTCAATTACTGGGAAGGCAAAGGATGCCGGTTATTACAGTTTTATATCTTTTGTGAAACGACTTCAGACCTGCAGTTCCTTCAATTTATTCAGAAGCACTTCAGTTGTAAATTAGGTCCGAAGTCAATCTCCAGATGAGAAACTGCAATATTCAGTAACCAGGAAACCACTAACAACCGAATTACTGGAGTGTAATTGCTGGAGGAGGGTCGCGAAAATTGTCACAAACCCGACACCTAGCATTACTCACTGTTATATCTAATTCAGAACCTATTTCGTAAATTGTGTGGGGGGAAGGTTTCCGTGAGCGAAGTTACAATGCCTCAGATACGGTTTGGAAGAGCTTGTCAAGAAATATGCATTTTTTGGATTATGTGACTCCTTTCAGTGGATGTCTAGTTGTAATCTTGTAATGCGATAATTATTTTAATTAGACAGTAGGCCATCCATATGAATCTTTGGGACCACTTTTCTGAGAAAGAGATAAACTTTTTTCCATGATAGTGCACTTTGATCCACTTTTCATTCATGTTGTCATGGTAGAAAGTTGAATTTCCGGCATTTACTGCTGGGAACCTGTGTGTTTTATCTATTTTACAGCACGCATGTGCATTAACTATATTAAATCTCTAACATTTATGTATATTTATTCTTGCAAATATAGAACGTAATCGTATTCGATAGCTGCATTTTACAATTTAAATCTTACCTGGGTGTTTACTTCCATTTTTTTTTCTTTTGTTAATATGCAATTGCGGTTTAATTCATATAGCAGCTGAGTATGAACCGGAACTTATTTACTTTTTAAGGTCAACATCTAGGCATGGATAATCGATCACCAGTTCGTTACCAAAGTTAATGTTGGTTGCCTTACTATGGAGCCGCCATGTTCAACAGATATTGGTGATTAATTTTAGTTTCGCGTATTTACTTTTTCCATCCTTCACTATCGTCTAGAAAATACTGCACTATTTACTTGTCTTTAGTATATTGGAGAATCTCGGAAGCGAAAATTACTCGACATCGTCCAATATTTACAAAGTCATCCTCGTTCAGCAATGTTGCACTAATGCACTTGTGTCGCAATGTACTGTATTGAAAATTGCACTGTTTATTGACGTATATTTTCAGGGGCTGCTTCCATAACAAAACCTTCCCTTTTCCTATTTTGGAAACTGCTAAATATCCGCAATGTTATTTATACGAGTCGGAATTGGAACTGAGTAAAATTAATTAGAAAACACCCTAACTCCTCCCCAAATCTTGGTATTTTGGGACTATTTTATATACTAGGCACACCGGGAAAAAAAGAGCTTTTGTGGCCACACATACGCTCTCCTTCGCTTTGACAAAACACACAAACACATTAATATCTTATAGTCACCTTTCACCCTCTTACTGTGGTTGGTAGTCCACGGTAAAAGCTGTAGGTCCCATCGTTCCATTGCCTTCCTCATTGTCATCTTACCATCGGAGTAAAAGGCACCACCCGTTAATAACTATTCTTAGTGGAATGGAGTTCCCTGAAGGTCATAGGCCATATGGGGAGAGTTAGAAACAACAGTATTTTCTCTACCTCAGATATTTAAGAGAGATAAAGTAATAAATGCTCATTTGATCAGCCTTTGAGATAGCGGAGAGGATTTGAAGGTGAAAATCCCCCCTGATGAGTTACATTCCCGTACTTTTCTGTACCCACTATCGTTTATTTTTATATAGCTTCTAAAACTATCCTTAGAAAGCTTACTACTTTCTCTACCATGCACTTAGTAGGTAGAAAAGGTATTGCATTCCACCCAAATATTCGATACCGATATTTTAACGAAAATACATGTTTTGAGGTCCTCTAAATCAAAAAAGGATTTTTAGAAAAACGTCTGTGTGTGTGTGTGTGTGTGTGTGTGAGAACAGCACGCTTAAAAAGAAAAATCGGATCAACACCAAACTTGGTATTTAGGTTTCAGTACGTTCTAAAGATGCAAGACGAAGATTTTCAAGAAAATCCCCCTTCAGATGGAACATTTTTCGAAATTTGTTTTTCTAAAAAGTGGCTTAGCGATTTTGATAAATAGCATATATTTAAGATATATATTAAAATAAAATATATAGCTTGAATTCTCTGATAATAGCCTGTGAAATTAATTTCATTTGGAAGAAATATTGTATAATCTGGTATAACGGGTAAATGTTAAGCGACAGACGAAAACGTATTACACAAAATGTGTAGATCTCTGTAAAACACACAATTTATTTACTTCAAATTACTTTCTTGTGACATAAGCCATTTCTGAGATATCCGTTGTTAATGGTTCGGATTGTTTCGTCATTCTCGTAAGACTTGTGAACATTCAGTTGTTTCTCGCGATTGCATGGAAGCAGTATGGAATTTTAAGGCCAACATATAGCGCCTGGTTCTTCGCTATTTCCTTTGTATCTATAACAAAATGAATAATGTAGCTGTTTCTGCAAATAGCTTTAGTAAGAATAGTTTGTGTACCCACTAATAAACGATAAAGGGTAAAAAAAGTTATGTGGATGTATACATCAGGTTTTTTTCTCTCTACTTCGTCTTAATCGAGATAAGCTTTTGTAGAAAAGTTTCATTACGTATTTCCTTGTACGTACAAGGGAAATAGTTGAAATTCAACTAGAAACTTCGCTAGAAACAACTGAATGGCATCAGCGCTTTAAAAATGATCAAAGTAATGAAAAATGCAAACAAGTAATAACGGATGTCTCGGAAATGGTGATACCACAAAAACGGTTATTTAAAATAAAGTATTCTTTTAAAGAGTTCTATCTTTTCTGAGCAGAACGTTTTTATGTATTTCTTAACGTTTATCACTTATACAAAATCATATAAAATCCTTCGGAATGAAGAGGAACTTCACCGACTAGCCAGAAATTTCAAGATATTCTTCATTTTACTTCTCATGAAATATTTTATATATGCCACTTTATTAAATACATTAGAGCCATTTTTGAGAAAAAACAATTTGAAAAATGGAAAGGTAGAATCAGACGACTGAAAAATTCAAGGCCACCGTCGGGATTTGAACCACTGGCTTCATAGTTTAACCAACTATGAGGTCAATCAAGTACTTACGACAGTGTAAGTTGCTCTTATGGTATGACATCTCAAAGTATTTTAAGATGTCCTCCTGGTTTATCGGGGGGAAAAAGCGAGTCATACCGGCATGTTGCCATGGTAGCTCAGTTGGTTAGAGCAACCTGACGGAAATCGGAAAAACCGTGGTTCAAATCCCGGCTATGGCGTTAAATTTTTCAGTCATCGAATTTAACCTTTCCAACCTTGTTCTTTTTATGTGTAAGAGCAATTAATTACCATTTCTGAAAAATTCCTCCCGCAAAAAGCACTTAGGGTGGAAAATTCTTGAAAATCCCCATATAGGTTAATATGAATAAAAATGAGTATATAGTATATGCTTCACTTTTTCAAGTAAATACTCAGTTTGGTAAGAATAAAACCTTTCGAGGATATACTTCATTTTGAGAAGTACAGTACATTCTCAGTTTTATGAGCTCATTCTCCTCTCATGTTGAACATGGTTAAATGAATACTCACTTCTGAGTATATATTGATGTTTTTACTTAAAACTAAATATAAAGAGAATGGTACAACTTATGAGTACTCCTGGAAAAGTTACAGACATAGATATGGGCATTAAACATGTTTCAAAATCCCGCATTTTTTTCAGAAAAAACATAAGCTAGAAGTAACATTGAAGCTCATCTTTGTTAATTAACCTTACTATGTAAAGTGTTAACTTCAAAATCCAGATACCTACTCAAAACTTCATAAGAAAACCGTTTCATAGTATACCTAAATAGTATAAATGTCCTGGGATTCTAAAAACAGTTGGATGATTTCATCCAGCACCTCATGAGTTATGACTTTCCAATCCACAGTTGTTCCTTTATTTTTACTTATAACCATTTTATTTATTGGTTTTCTAACATCGTCATGAACATTCAAAGAGTTTCAAAATCCTGTATTGTTTCATGAAAACATAACCTAGAAGCATCGTTGAAAGCCAGATTTGTTAATTAAGCTTACTATGTAAAATTCTAACTCCAAAATTTAGTTGCTTAAGAAGTTGTGTTACTTATGACCAAACTATTTCGTAGCAAAGTAGAGTAAAGAATCCAGAATTCTAGAAACAGTTTGATTTGAATCTGCATCCAGCACCTTATTATGACGTTAGAATCTGTGAATATTTTATTTTTGCCTGATTTATTGATAATGGACTTTTGCCTATTTCATTTTATTTATTGGTTTGCTGATCTAATTTACAGCTATGCTTTAGTTTGTGTTGCTTCAATTAAATTTTCATTCTTGAAGAACTTCATATTTCTCTAAGATTCTGCTGAAACTTGATATGCAACACAGGACAATTCCTGAGCGGTTCTGATGGGACAGAACCAAATGCAACGAAATCTACTCCTCTGATTCAGAATGCCAAAGATCACAACACCACATAATCAACCAAGCTAGTATGTGGTCAAAGAGTGTAGATAACACGAGTATATACTAATGTTTAAGTGAACAAGATGGCTTGGGGATGATTGTACACTCGCGTGAGGTAGGAGGCTTTTATTTTTATGAAAATGAGTATGCTCTCATCGAGCTGAGTACATAATCACAGAAAATGTTCATTCTCATATAACATATAGTGTTTATAGAATATGCTAAACTCAAATACCCAGTTTGGTATTTGTCCGAGTTTTCGTTTTTGGATTATGCTGTCTATATATACACAGGTACCGTTTAATATAAGCTTTTTTTTAAATTGTTTTTATTTAGGGACCTCAAATGACGCATTTCCGGTGAAATCCCGGTATCGAAATTTTGGCTCGAATGCAATGGAAGGTATTGTATGGATGTTCATGGGTCAGATTTCAGAATAATAATCAACAAAAGATAAGCTCTCAAAATAAATTTATTTGACGATCGTCATCAAAACAGGTTCGTGAAAAAATCAACAACTTCAGCCGTAGTAGGCAGCAGTCAGTGGGGCGGCGTAGGCGGAATAAGCAGCAGGGGCAGCGTAAGCATAGGGAGCGGCAGCATAAGCAGCGTGGGCGGCAGGGTAGGCCAGAGGGGCGGCAGCAGCATATGGGGCTGCCAGAGGAGCACTCAGATAGCCGGGAGCGGCAAAGGCGGCAGCCACCAGAGCGAAGAATACAAACTGCAAAAGAAAACATTTTTAATTACTAGTGAAATGTAACGAAAATGTAAATAATTATATCAGCTTTTAGAGTTGTTGGTTCCCAGACTAACCACTTTATTCCTACCAGATGTTATGTTTCCATTGAACGATATTTCAGATAATATTATTGAAGCACATTAAAATAGTTTATTCAAGCTTCCTGCGATTTAAAAAATCTGATAGGCTGCATTCGTATGAGTTTCTCTATCCATCCATTTACAAACTATTCTTAATCGACATAAACATTTTTATAAATATTTATTACACATTTCGTTGTAGGTACATGGTGAGTACAGTAAACTTGAGCGCTATTAAAATCTTTCAAAAGCGGGTCCCTCTGCAGGAGCTCTGAAATTAGCGACTGAGCAGTTGAAAAAAAATTGATGTGTTGTATTCACATGGCTTTCTCTCCTCACTATTCTACAAACTATTCTTACCAGAGCTTATTCTTCTATTAACTACTTGTGATTCGATATATACTTCCATTGCAAATTCCGTTGTAGGTGAAAGGGTTAATTATGCTGAAGCGTAGTCAGATTTTAAAAAAGCAGATCACTATGTGACCTAGGAGTTTAAAAATCAATGAAATATTTGACAATTCAAACCGGTAATAAAGAGCATCTCGGAAATTGTTAATGACATAAACAAATTTATTTCATATAAATTGTACGTTTTAGCGACATCTACACATTTTTATGCAGTAAGTTTTTGTCCATCTCTTAATGTTTAAAAGTTATAGAAAATCCATTCAGAATGAAGATGACTTCAAAGTCTATTTACAGAAAATCAAGGTATGCATTATATTTGTTATAAATATTTCATTAATATGTTGTATTTTGGTTAAAGTGATTACAGTTATTGAGAAAATAAAAAATAACGAAGTTTTCAATATAAAGGATAGTTCACGTTCAGGTATTCTGTTTTAAATCTTCGTCTTGCATCTTTGAAAGGCGCTGAACTTAAATATCAAGTTTAGTATTTAAGCGACTTTTCGTTTTTGAATTATGTGGCGCACACATGGATATTTTCTAAAAAGACATTTTTGGATTCAGAGAGTCTGAAAGCGGTATATCCATAGGTAAGTAGAAGAAAAAAGCAAATATTATAAAAGTAATAGAGCGAAAGCCCTGAAAAACGCCTGAACATTAATAGAACTTATTCTTTCTGCAGGTTAGAAACGAGAGTTCTCTCCGTTAATATGGCTGCCAGAATTTTTCGAAATAGAGATACTGTTAATTGCAGCACGCAACTAGTTTCCAGATAATAAAAACGGAAGTTTATTTTTAACTTGACCATGTACCTAAGATTTCAAATTTATAGGTGTAGCTATTAAGCTAGAAAATAGAAAACTTTTTGAGGCTCAGCAAATTAATTATCCTTAGTTTGAATCAATTTTAACTAAACTTGACAGATTTCAACCCTTTCAAACTGATATATAATGTCGGCTCCGTTCATAAGTTGTTTCTTTCTTATGGATAGACATTCATTCATTCACTGTTTAACCTCATCTTATGTAGGACTGACTTACACCCCCCAGAACTTACAGGCGGGTCAGAGGAGCAGACACACTCATGGAGCAGACAGAAGAACCAGGATGGTTAATAAGCCCGATGCCTGGTATGGGATGAATGAAGTGAATGAAACAAAATGATGGCGAAATGGATGAAAGGAAAGGTGATGATGGAGCAGTTGGTGGAATGAATGGCGGGGGAAACCGGAGAACCCGGAGAAAACTCGCCCAGACGCCGCTTTGTCTACCACAAATCCTTTGTCCACTTGCGGTCCCTGGGATTGAACCCGGGCCACTCGGTGAGAGGCGAGCGGTCTAACCACTCGGCCACGGCGCCGCCCTTATAGATAGACAAATATATAAAAGCTACGAAATGTACTTCAATGGCCGATATATTTAAAAATGTTAAAGATCTCCCAAAACAAAATTCTGCCTCCACTATTAATTCCAAAGCTATTGGATATGTGCGGTTGTATTTAAACTATACTCTAAGATACATACTTTGATCTTACAGCATTATAGAACGAACGTAAAGCTATAACAAAGGTTCACTCACCAGCTTGAACATGTTGGAGTAACTGTGTCTGGCTGCGAAGCTAAGCACAATGCTGGTATCAAAACTTGGCGCAGTATTTATAGGTAAGCAATAGTGGGAGGAATACAGCGAGAAGTTTTCTATCGATTTCAACACTTGGCAAATGTGATGCTCTCGCATCCAATGAATAAGTCATGTGCAGCACAAAAACTGGGACGTTACATGGAATGTTACTAAACCAATCGGCATAAATCACTGTGTTTCCACTTTTGGCACCAAAGATACCACGGTAAACACAAATAGAGGAAAAAGCTACACTTCTACATCTGGCATGCACATTCAATAACGCATTTGTAATGAAAGTATTTTTCTGTAATTATAAATGCATTTTCTTGGATGGAACTTCTTACACAGTGCACACGAGCTATAAGCTTCAGATTATCGCAATAATGACCAACTGTGGTTTCAAGTCAACCACATAGCAGTAACCATTTTTATTTGCATATGTTGAATAACTCGATTTGGTTTGAAGAAGTCGGTTTGTTGCTGCTACGTATGGAAACCCAGTTTGAAGAATATGTATTATATTTCGACTGTTGGGGAGCCAAACTTGAAGTAGTTGCAACCGCACTATGATAAAAAGTCTCCGGTAGCCTTCGCCCCAAGTTTAAAAAAAATTAAAAATTTGACTGTTTCTTCAAATATATATATATATATATATATATATATATATATATATATAAAGAAACAGTCATATTTATGTTTGCCTAGGCTGCGTCAGTATTTATTTTTAGAGACATAAATTTCTTAACAAGATTTGCGGTGCGAATGAAGAATGTAGGCTTACATAGATTATAATTCTACTTCACTCCTTTTATTAATGCTTGACACGATTTAAATAACACTTCACTGATATAGAGTGAGCTATGAGATTTTTTTATTAATTACTTGCACTTTTTAACACGTAAACTATTTTCATCCCACACAAAATACATATTAAATTTCTCGAGGACACATCTCGCGTCCGGTTAGGAACACTGTCTACAACCAACACGTCCAGTTATGAGCGCTGTCTACAAGCAACTGATTTGATTTCTGCCGCCTAAATTTGCAAATTTCTGTATTTCAAGTCTCTGATTGGCTATTCCTAATCCAATAGAATACTTTTATTTAACTTAAGCTTTTTTCCGGTTGTTGATGGCTATTTTATAAACTGTCACAAAAAACATTATTGTTGCTCCAAGAATGACTATTAGCATTATTACACTTTCTTACTCGTTAATGCCTCAAGGTTACCTCATTGTTAGCAACTTTTAACCTATTATTTTCACAGATCCTACAATATTAAGTTACGTAATACATTCACATAACATTATTGAACATGTATACATTAATATAAACATATACAATGACTGTAATATACACTTTTTATATATTGGTACATGCATATATTGCTTTATTGAATTTATGTATTATATAATTACACTGAAATGATTTAAGTGTTAAAAATACTGCCTCAAGTTTGATTAGGTTTTACTTTTCATTGTGTCGTTTTACATGATTAATTTCTCATGTCACTCACATTATCTGTTACAATACAAATTGTCAGACTACAATTTATCGCAATTCGTTGTAGAGTTAACCTATACATTATACTGGCAGCCTTCTGCTCTCTTTGATCTAAAACGTTATTCTTTATCTAGTATAATCTACATAAAGATTATATGGCAGAAATTATGAATTCAGAAGAAACTGAAATGAAAGAGCCAGATGAAATTAGAGAAGCAGCAGAAAGTATAATACTTACCAAAAAAATCCAAATAGCAATATGATATCGCATTTAATCGCTTCTCTGGCTGGTGTAAGGTAAAACACGTTGAAAATAATTTCACTGAAAATGACTGCTAGCAAATCAACAAAACATCAAAACATTTCGTTTTTTTTAACGTCATTTCTCGTTTCAAAGTGGAGGTCTAATAACCGCGTTCTCTGTTAATTTCAGTAATCGGCATATCATTATTTTTTTTAGAAATTCAAGCGTTGTCTAAAAATAATGTATGCCACACGTGTTAAAAGTGGTTTATTTTGCTCGTAGGATTGCGAAATAAAGCTCTGGTTCTACCCATTGATTCATAATCCATTATTAATAGGTTACACAGAACGCTGTTATACAATTTCTAGAATTTGCGTAGAGAGAAACGTAGCCCTAATATTGTTTATTTTGACTATAAGGAAGAAACTACAAAATTAAATTACTCATGATAAAAGCGAAAAGCTTAAAAACAATATTTTGGTCATGTCATGCAGCAAAATGCATCATGCTAGTGCCCTATAAATCTTTCAGCACGAAAATATACTGTTTTGTTATTTCCTCGGCTAATACTTTACCTATAGTAAGCAGAGGAAGCATTGCACTCCACCCAAAAATTTGATATCAATATTTCAACGGAAATATACGTCCTTCCAAAAACGAAAAGTTGGTTAAATACCAAACTTAGTATTTACGTTCAGCGTTATGGTACCATGTTGTAGATTTACGGCACGTAAAAGAACCACAAGTCGATAAAGAGGTCTCTGAGCAAAATTCTCCCAATATACAATGGGACGGTAAGGGTCATAACAGATGTAGAGCCTCCAAAACTAAACGTCAATTTATTTTAAGTTCAGCGTCTTCTAAGGATGCGACACGAATATTTTCAAGGAAATCCACCACCCAAGCTACCCCTTTACTAGGAAAAAGTTCCGTTAAGTGTTATTTTCCCAATAATTCTCCAACAATTTTAATTAAAATACCATAAATGTTAAGTTATTTGCGTATAAATAAAGCGTATATCTTGAATTTTTTGCAAATAACCTGCATGACGATAATGACGATTGTATAACTGATAAACTGTAAGAGAGAGACAAAATCTTAAATATAAAAACTCTGGATCTGTTCAAAGCATATAATCTACGAAAAATAAATTTTTTGTGACGTTAACCATTTCAAATACTTACACGTTTTACTTTCTCTACTGCGTATAGTAAGTAGGGGAAGTATTGCATTCTACCCAAAAATTAGATACCGAGATTTTATCGGAAATATCTGTTTTGAGACCCCCTGAATCCAAAAATAGCATTTTTGGAAACATGCCCGTGTGTGTGTGTCTGTGTGTGTGATTGTGAACAGCATAACTCAGAAACGAACAGTCGGATAAACACCAAACTTGGTATTTAGGTTCAGTATCCTCCAGAGATGCGACACGTAGGTTTTCAAGAAAATCTCCCCACCCCAGATTACCCTTTACATGGAACATTTTTCGAAAATTTTAATTTTCTCAAAAATGACTAACGATTTTGATTAAAATATCATATATATAAGATATTTTCATGACAAATGAAATGTATATCTCGAATTTTCTGGGAATGTCTCCAAAAGTAATCTTCATTGTGAACGACTTTTGCTTAACTGGTAAACCATAAGAGATAGAAAAACTTTTTACTACACAAAAAATATAGATCGTGTTAAAATACACAATTTATGTCATATACATTTTTTTGTTGAGTGAACCATTTTCGAGATATTGCTTGTTATTCCCTTAAACTTTCCAATACTTATACTTTTTCTCAAATGGGAATTCGTTATTCCTTTTTTTTGTCCTGGTAATGCAAAGAGAATGGAATACTTCACATAGCATATATTTTACTGTCGCTTAAAGCCTACCAATTCCCCTTGCACCTACAAGAAAATTAGCAATAAGATTAACATCTGGATTAACATGAAGCATATGGAGAATAAGCGTTTGTAAAAATATTTTGTACAAGAGTAGAGAAAGTCATGTGAGTGTAACACATCAGATTTTTTCAAGTGGTAAGTGGCTATCCTTTTTTTTTTTTTCGGGGTCACATAAGAAGCATAGAATTTCGAAGCCATATGTCTATTGCTCTAGCATACGGTATTATTACTTTCTCTACCACGTAAATAGTAGGTAGAGAAGGTACTGCATTACGCCCAAAGATTCCATACCGAGATTTTAGCAAAAAATACATGTTTTGAATCCCCCTGAATAAATAAAAGGCATTTTTAGATAAAACTCCGTATATGTGTGTGAACTAAAATACTAATGCGACACGAAGATTTACAAGAAAATCCCCCGGCAGAAACTACCATTTACGTTCAACATTTTTCGAAATTATTGAATTTCTAAAAAGTAGCTCTATTTATTTTGATTTAAATACAGCATGTTAAATCTATTTCCATTACAATAGAATATATATCTTCAATTTTCTGGTGACGCCCTATGAAGTCCTCTTAATTCGGAAACAATTTTTTATAATCTTGTATAACTGGTAAACGTTAAACGTAAAACTTGTGCATCTCTTTAAAACATACAATTTATTTCCAATAACTTTTTTTGCCATCAGCCATTTCCGAAATATCCGTTATTAATGGCTCGATTTGTTTAGTACTTATTGTTTTAATGTACCGTCGATTTTCAATTGTTTACCGCGATACCATGGAAACAATATAGAATTTTAAGGCAGCGTATAGCGTCCAATTCTAGTAAATTCTATATCAGGAACGATTTTTCTCAATTAAAATTAAGTATATAGGAAAATAAATTTTTGTAAGAATAGTTTATGTATCCACTATTAAACGATAGAGGGTAGAGAAAGTCGTGTGAGTGTAACATAACACTTTTTATAGCTGCAATGAAATATGTAAATGAGTAATGAAAGCTTATCTCTATTAGCAGGAATTAGACAGAATAATAAGCTTTCGCAAATGCAGTTTGCAGAAGAGTGAGCAGAGACGCTCATGTGATTGCAACGCATCAGATGTTTAGAGAATAGGTCTCCAAATCTTTTATTTTAAATAGAGAAATGTTTCAAATCGTTGCGTAGGTTCTTACAGTCTTTTTCTAAAATACAGTATTTTGTTGAACAGATACGATCCGAATGCTTTTTGGTGTAGAGTCTTTACGATCTCAGGTAAATAGAGGCGGGGGGCCCAGAAACAACATACGATGTTGAATTTTTTTCTCAAGTATGTAGGCACTCCCACATACTAGTTTGTGAAATATGTTAATGGCTCTAAAAATATTATTGAAACCAAACTATCAAAAAGTTCAGATTCTTCGAAACATCTTTGAGAACACTGCCCGAATGTGTAAAAGACACCGTATTCAATTTATGGTTACATTGGGGTTACTTCCGTTAAAAAAGGTAATGATGTTACATTGATGTGACTTTCCCTACCCAATCTTCTACACAGAATTCTTACAAAGTCTTATTGTATTAATTGAGAGAAAGGTTTGCAGAAACTATTTCTCTACACACTTTATTGTAGGTAATACACGAGGCGGAAGCGATTGTCGAGCTTTAGAAAGCAGGTCGCTATGCGATGGTTTGAGATTTTGCATGACCACCAGAAATAAACGAATGACGACTTAGTATTTTAGAAAAGTTAAAGTTATTTTAAAATTCAAACCAATGATAAAGAATATCTTGATGATATCATTGTTGCGAAGAAAAAATATTTGAATTAATTTCTCCGCTTTAACGACACCTACAGTAAGATTTTGTCTATCCCTTAAGTTTATCAGTTATACAAAATCCATTCAGAAGGAAAACAGGTTAATAATAATAATAATAATAAAAAAATAATAATCATAATAATAATAATAATAATAATAATAATAATAATAATAATAATAATAATAATAATAATATTGTGGTGCTACAACCAATGAAGGGCCTAGTCCTGCCGCCCCCACGCTCATGTACGCACGGCAGAGGTGAGCGATCATCCAACCAATACGCGGAGGTGATGTGGTGAGCATCACGCATCCTCCAAACAGAATATAGGCCTCCATGGACGAGATCCCTGCCTATCGCAGCTCCTCACTTTCCTCACGATGCTGAGTGGGCACCGAACTTATTCCTATCCGGAATTTAAAATCCGTACCCCCATGGGTGGAATCGAACCCCGTCATATTCCGTGGCCGGTAACGCTCCACGCTCTAACGCACAGCGCTGCGGCATAGGACACTTCTCAGGTTATTTGCATAAGATTCAAAATATACAGTTAGTTTGTCATGTAGATATCTTAAAGATGTGATGCTGTAATCATAATGGTTACAGCTATTTTGGGAACATACAAAATAATTAAATATTTTACAAACAAAGGTTAATTTGAGGTGGGGAATTTTCTTTAAAACTTTGGTGTGTATCCCTGGAGGATGCTGAACTTAAAAGGTACATTTGGTATGTATCCGTTACTTCGTTTATGAGTTATGCTTTTCACAGACAGAAATACAGAGACACACGTACATTTCCTTGAATGTCCTTTGGATTTAGTCCCTTGATTTTGGATTTAGTATATTTTTAAACGTGAATTTCCGGTGAAATCTTGCTAGAAATTTTCAATGCAACACAATGTTACCCAATTCTTTTACTTAGTATACCTAAGAGAGAATAATATGATATGTACCAAATATTCTTTTTATTAGCCATGCATTTATTTATATCAACATTCAAGTAATTCAAAGTATGTTAAACTTCATTTGAAGATTTATTTTATAAAGGGAATAGAAATTCCCAAACGCTTAGCGATTGATTGTTTTGTAACAGAGTATAATTTTTGTGATAAATTATGATAGAAAAATAACCTATTTGCTGAAATAGGTTTGTTGTACGGTTTAGACCTCTTAACAGATTAATATGAATTCACAAATGAATTTAGGGACAAAAAGTGGTATTGGTCCTAATATCTAAATTGAAATCTCGGCCAGACAGCTCGATCCATTTGGGACTCCAGTCCAGTGAACGAATTTACTCGATCTACTACTCATCTTGAAAACATATGGTGTTATTAATGTAACGCTATATTCA
Source organism: Deroplatys truncata (assembly GCA_030765065.1). Lineage (NCBI taxonomy): Eukaryota > Metazoa > Arthropoda > Insecta > Mantodea > Mantidae > Deroplatys > Deroplatys truncata. Next base: position 283,509,284 of record CM060975.1, read on the forward strand.
AAGAATGGCGTTTAGTATCATGGTTTTAAATGATGAAGTTTATTTCGATTACATCTTGTATATCCAAGTGGACCTCCAGAGCTAGCGTTTTTTCCCTAGGTTTCAGGCTTCGGAAGGAAAGCAGAGAAAGAACCACATACCTTGAAAGAGAAGCTCCCTGCGCAAAAGTTAGCATCCTGCTATCTCTGGGCGGTGGGTTAATCATCTGTCACCATGCGCTCCTCGTGGCGCAATGAGTAACTGTAGAAATTTATCTGATTACAGAAAGCACCGCTACGTGTCTCTATAGCCAACGGTGTGACAGGAATCTAATCACATTTGGTATATCCAGGCGCTTAAACCCTAGTCTAAAACTAGGGGCATACGCATAGTGTGCATTTGGGAGACGCTGAAACAGCATTAAATGAAACATTCGAAGTCAGTCATACCTTCATTTCGAGGTCACTTTTAGAGGTTTATTTAAATGGATCTCTGCACAGGGTATATTGACTAAATGAAGGATCTGATAGGTCAGTGTTGCCAACAAACAGTTTTTAAATATTTATAAGACCCCAGCCAAACCGGAGTACATAGAGACTAAATTCCACTCGAAACCCACTCACCTCTCTACAATGCAGGAGGTACTCTGTGACCATCTAGTACTAATTACCCGTGATTAAATGTTTGCGGATAATAAAATGGATGGAGCGAGCTGTTTAGTCAATGCTGCCAACCAACGAACGTATGGAATGATAATTTTTTTAAAAGAATTGATTAAATAAATCCCTTGCCATACCTCAATATTTAATGCTGTTTAATTCACATAGTATTTTTATGTATTTGCTTTTTAAGCCAGTGTACTTGTAAAAGTTTGCAAGAAATGTGAAAAAAATTTATTTTTTGTTTTCCTCATTTTAGTACTCTTTATAATTTGTATCTTCATGCCACACGATTGCATTTTTAATATGAACAATGCTAAAGCTACAAGTGGCTACTTAATTCGTCCTATAGCATTTAGGTAAAGCACCGCGTTTAACTTTAAACTCCATTTTTCTCAATCCCTGCTTTTCAGTATTCTTCACTGTTCAATACATTCCTTATACCACAGTTTGTAACTTATTAGCTTGAAATTTTCAGGACAGCTTCAAGAATTAGGAATTAAAAACTGCTCTGTATTGGTTAAAAATATTAAATATTTCAGCTGAAATTAATTATTTTCCGTAACTAACATAGGTTGAAAAATTCAATAACGTCAGACAAAATTTAATTTTATCTTAAACTAATTAAAACTGATAAACATCTGCAGAAACGTTCTTTATGTCTGTATACTAAGCTTGCTTTAGTAATTAAGATTTTGGGATGCGATAAACCGTACGGTCCATAGAGCCTTTCATATTACCATATCAAAAAGTGATAGTTATGGATAAAAACCAATACGACAACGGTTTGACATGCTTCGTTAAACTGATGTGTGCAGTATATGTTCTGAGTATACAGTAAAAAAGTCTGATTACATTCACTTGATTTTCTTCTCCCTCTATCACTTATTAGTGGGTATACAAATTATTCTTATGAAAGTTTATTTTCCTATCTACCTCATTTTAATCGAGATAAACGTTTGCAGAAATAGGCATTACACATTTCGTTATATACGCAAAAGAAGCAGCGATAGTCAAATGTTTTACAACTGGACGCTAATGCTGACTTTAAAAGTCCATACCCTTTCCATGACATTGTGAGAAACAGCTGAAAATTGACAGGACTTGAACAGAATGATCAAGTATTGAACAATTTCGAACCATTAAAATATATATCTCGGAAATGGCTGATGTCACAAAAACATATTTGAAATACACTATGTGTTTTAAAGAGATCTACATTTTTTGGTAGTACGTTTTCGTCTATCGTTTAACATTTACCATTTATATACAAGATTATACAAAATTCTTTCCAAATGAAGAGGACTTTACAGGACATTCCCAGAAAATTCAGGGTATACATTTTGCTGGTCGTATAAATATCTTTAATATATTGCATTTGAATTAAAAATCGTCTTAGAAAATGGGAAACTTCGAAAAATGTTGCTTTTAAAGAGTAGTTTGGAGTGAGGATATTTTGTTGCATCTTTGGAAGGTACTGAACCTATATACCAAGTTTGGTGTTTATCCGACATATCGTTCACACATACACACACACACTGAGACTTTTTTCTAAAATTTCTTTTCGGATTCATGTATTTCCGGTGAAATCTCGGTGTCGAATTTTTGGGTGGAATGGAATAATTTCTCTACCGCTTGGCACGTGGTAGAGAAAGTAAAAATTGAAAGTAATCACGTACAGTGTGGTGTACTAAACCTGTTAAGTACAAAACAGTTACAGAGAACAAAAATGAGAGTGCAATCCTTCGATATTATGGTTTTGGGTATGTGGGGCGGGGCTTGTGTCCCGTGAGCCCACCTCTGAGTATATCCCTGTGTAAGTTTAATACAGTATGTGAGCAGAAAGCGAGCGAGATAACTCCGTGGCTCACATTCGGATGGTGCCGAGTTCGATTCCCGGCGACCGCTCTTTGTCCTGTTTTTCGTGGTTTTCTCTAGCCGGTAGGCGAATGCCGGGATAGTTGTTCATCTACCAAGATTTCCTTTACATAATTTCCCTTTCATTCTGTTTCCATCTCATGTTTCCAATGTGCTTTTAGGTTTCGTGACGTGGGGAGGTGCCGAATAGAATAGGATGCTTGCTACAACTCCGTGGACTCTAGAGGACTGCGTGGTTAAAACGGGTCGTTCATCGCCCTATCTGGGAAGCTCCTGTTTTAGAGTCAGAAAATGTTGGAAGCTTGCGCGCGTCTCTGTGACCTCTCCTGTATCCTCCTGTGGTTCCTTCACTTCATCCCTTCCTCCTGGGGGGTAATAACCACAATGCGCCAGGTACCCTCCGTTGTATATCCTATACCTACCCTATGTGAGCAGAATGTTGAGTAAAATAAGTTTATGATTTTTAGCAGCTGTTTTAAGAAAAGATTTAGAGCTACAAAACATGGAATATATAACAAAGAGGCGCCTTGCTCTTGCCATGGACGTCGGTACATAAGAGGCCCGTACCAGTTTTTGCAACTAAAATATTAACAAAGCTAAGCGACGGAGTACGTTTCGACAGAGATCGCATAACTGTCGCTTTATCAAGAGGCGTTATTTATTCATGGCACGACATGTTGTTACGTAAGCGAGAGGGGTCAGTTCGTCGTGCCCTGATCGGCACAGGACCAATACCAGCCTTGCCAACTTGTCCATTGGGATCTGCTTCAACCACTTCACCGTTACATATTAATGAGGCAAACTGTTTCTCTAGCAGCACACGCCCATCATCCACCATACGCCATCGGCTAACCAACCATCAACAAAACATTCCTAGGCCAGACTGGAAATATGCTTCATAGCGACCATTACTGATTGAAACAGAGCTTTCCTTTGCAAAAAAAGGTAATAAGAATAATGGCAGGTGTAAAGAAATCAACTCATTGTAAACCACTATTCAAAACATTTGGAATTCTACCATTAGCCTGTGAGTATATTTTAGCTGTACGTTTAACCGTGGTTAACCACTCAGAAGTGTTCATAAAAATTCAGACATATACAGCAAACAAACCAGAAATGGACAGGACTTACACAGGCCAAGCAATAACCTACAAGTATTCCAAAAAGGGGCTTACTACAACGGTATAGTATTATTTAATTCACTTCCATCATATATTAACGAACTGAAAACTAATAAAAATAAATTCAACTTAGCATTAAAAACATATCTCATCACTCACACCTTCTATACAAAGGAGGATTTCTTTCATTCAAAAAAATAACTGACTATTAAATGTTACCAAATTTTATAAATACATTAAGCCTAAATAATATTGTTTTAAATTTTTTAGCTCTAACGTTCTCTACATAAGAGCTACAATTTATTTACATACAAGTACACAATGTAATTATGTATTCAGAGTAGACTAGCTTTCTTTAAGCTGGTCTAACTCACTATAGGGTCTGCAGATTGAGATGTTATGTTAAGTTCAATGTATTTCAGTAACGAAACAAGTTAGATTTACATGACTTTCTCCACTCACTCTTCTACAAATTATTACAAAAGCTTATTTTTCTATCTACTTCTTGTTAATACAGATACCTATATTTTCATTACACATTTGAGTATACATTTCCTTGTAGTATAAGACAAAATACAGTAGGCTAAAGCGATAGATTTTTAAAAAGAGGATCGCTTTATAAAGACTTTAAAATTCAATGCTCATTGTATGACGCGAAAAAAAATCTGTTGTGTTACATTCAAATGACTTTCTCTACCCTCTGTCACTCATTAGGATACACAAATTCTTCTATCGAAAGTTTACTTTCCATTCTACTTCATTTTAATAGAGATAGGGAATAGCGATGGTCAAATGTTTTAGAGCTGGACGCGATGTTCTGGTATAAAAATTCCATGCTCTTTTCATGACATCGCAGAAAAAACTAAAAATTGACAGGGCTTTGAAGGTATGACAAAATTATCGAATAATCGAAATATCTCGGAGGTAGCTAATGCCACAAAAAACGTATTTGAAATAAAGTGTGTTTTAAAGTTATCCTCATTTTATGTTCAGTATGTTTTTGTCTATCGCTTAACGTTATGCAAGATTATATGAATTTAGTTCTGAATGAAAGAGGCTTCGCAAGCTATTCCCAAAATATGCAAGATATACGTTTTGTTTGTCATACAAATATCTTTAAACATATGGCATTTTAATCAAAATCGTAAGAGCTAGCTTGAGAAAACCAAAGATAACAGAAAATGTTCGATGTAAAGGGTACTTGGAGTATTTTTTTTTTTCAAAATCTTGTGTCGAGTCTTTAGAAGATACTGCATTAAATGCCAATTTGGTATTTATCCGCCTTTTCGATTTTGAGTTATTCTATTCACACACATACACATGGGCATTATCTAAAAATGCTTTTTGAATTTAGGGAACCTCAAAACATGTATTTCCAGTGAAATCTTGGTATCGATTTGTTGGGTGGTATGCATAACTTCTTTGATTAAGTAAGAACTATTTCCAATACGTTTAATAATTTAATTCATTGTATATTTTCCTATATTATTTTAGACTATCTCGAAGCGGCGTCTGGGCGGGTTTTCTCCGGGTTCTCCGGTTTCCCCCGCCATTCATTCCACCAACTTCTCCATCATCACCTTTCCTATCATCCATTTCACCAACATTTCGTTTCATCTACTTCCTTCATCCCATACCAGGCATCGGGCTGATCACCCATCCTGGATCCTCTGTCTGATCCATGAGTGTCTGCTCCTCGACGGGCCTCTGACCCCAGGCACCCGCTTGTAAGTCCTGGGGGGTGTAAGTCCTACATAAGAGGAGGGTAAACAGATAATGAATGAATGAATGAATTTTAGACTATCTATTCGTTTGCCCCTTTTTATACACTCCGTTAAAAATGAAGAGAGCGTTAGAGCTATTTGCATAAAATCGAAGATATGCATTTCATTTCTCTAGCAAACATCTTAAATGTGTTATATTTTAATTTAAAAACTCTGATGCGTTACATTCGCATGGCTTTCTCTATTCTCTATTGTTTATTACTGGGTATACAAACTATTCTTGCGAACGTTTATTTTCCCCTCTACTGCATTAATATAAACGTTTGCAGAAATAGCTACATTACACATTTCGTTATAAAAACAGAGAACAGCGATAGTCAAATGTTTAAGAACTGGACACTATATGTACTCTGGCCTTAAAATTCCATACTGTTTACATGCAATTGCGAGAAACAATTGAATATTCAAAACATATTTAAAAATGGTGGAGTATTAAACAACTCGAACCAATTATCTTGGAAATGATTATAGCACAAAAGAAATATTGAAATAATTGTTTGTTTTAAAGCCATATATATTTTTGTGTAGTACTTTTTTGTCATTTATTATTATTTACAACATTATGAAAAATATCTTCCTAATGAAGATGACCCCACAAGCTATTCTCAGAGAGTTTAAGATATACTTTTTATTTTCCATGTAAATATATTTAATAATATGTTAGGTTAATCCAAATTGTCAGACCAATTTTTTTAAGAAAATCAAAGTTTTAGAAAAGGTTTCCTTGTTAAGGGTAGTTTGGTATGACGGAATATACTTGAAAACCCTTGTGTTGCATCCTTAGAAAATGCTGAATTTAAGTATCAAGTTTGATATTTGTCCCAATTTTCGTTTTTTAGTTATGCTGCATACATACACTTACGCACACATAACTACATACACATTATACTGACTTTTATTTAGCAATTCTTTTTTTTTATTCAGGTATCTCAAAATACATATGAAATCTTTATATAGTACATTAGTGATATAAAATACCTTTATGTGCAAGTGGAAGAGAGAAAGCAGGGAATTAAGTATTGTCCGTAATTAATCTCGGCGTCATTTTCCAACTCGGAACCTGCCATGCAGGAGCTTGGCTTCCAATGGAACAAAATAAGAAAGTTGTTTAATTGGGTTAAAGGGCATATGTATTCAACATAGGCAATAAACTTGCGTTTGTTTACAGGTTTCCTACAATGCTGACTTGTACACTACATCACTCAAACAAGAGCAGAAATTCTCTTGCTGTGTTCTGCAGCGAAAGTTTGTGTATTATGGATACATCGAAAGTGCTGTTCAAATCGACCACTGTTTACATAACGATTGGTGTATGCCATGCTTTTGTTTTATTACAGCCGTACAAGTGTAGGCTGTTTGAGAGAAGTAAAACACGTGTATCAAGCTAGCAATATAGGAAATATACTGTCTCACTTGTAGCTACATTTGTTAAATTTATTTTTTGTGTCTATATACGTTTTTATCAAAGGCCTTTACTGACTGTATTACTCGCTTATAGACAGAAGAAGAAATACTGTATTCCACCCAAAAATTCCATAGGAATATTCCATCGAAAATTCAGATTTTGAGACTTCCTGAATACAAAAGAAAAGTATTTTTAGCAATATGTACACATATGTGTGCGTGTGTACAGCATATATAAAAAAATCTGATGTGTTACACTCACATGACTTTCTCTACTCTTGTACAATCTATTTTTACAAACGCCTATTCTCCATATGCTTTATGTTAATCGAGATATCGAGATGTCAATCTTATTGCTAATTTTCTTGTAGATGCAAGGGGAATATGGTAGCTTTTAAGCGATGGTCAAATATTTTAACGCTGGTTGCTATGTGTCGAATTCCATTCTCTTTGCAAGTCCAGGACATAAAAAAATGAATAACGAATTTGAGAAAAAGTATAAGTATTGGAAAATTTAAGGGAATAACAAGCAATATCTCGAAAACGGTTCACTCAACAAAAGAAATGTATATAACATAAGTTGTGTATTTTAACGAGATCAACATTTTTGTGTAGTAAAATTTTGTCTATCTCTTATGGTTTACCAGTTATGCAAAAGTCGTTCACAATGAAGAATACTTTTGGAGACATTCCCAGAAAATTCGAGATATACATTTCATTTCTCATGGCATTATCTTAAACATATGATATTTTAAACAAAATCGTTAGAGCCATTTTTGAGAAAATTAAAATTTTCGAAAAATGTTCCATGTAAAGGGTAGTCTGGGGTGGGGGGATTTTCTTGAAAACCTTCGTGTCGCATCTCTGGAAGATACTGAACCTAAATACCAAGTTTGGTGTTTATCCGACTGTTCGTTTTTGAGTTATGCTGTTCACACACACACAGACACACACACAGACACACACACAGACACACACACACAGACACACAGACACACACACGGACATGTTTCCAAAAATGCTTTTTTTGGATTCAGGAGGTCTCAAAACATGTATTTCCGGTGAAATCTCGGTATCGAATTTTTGGGTGGAATGCAATACTTCCCCTACTTACTATACGTAGTAGAGAAAGTAAAAACTAGGCATCTAAGTTAAGAAGACTTTAAAGAAAATCTCCCACCCCAAAGTATTCTATACATGAAAAAACTTCATTTTTACTTTCTCTACTACGTATAGTAAGCAGAGGAAGTATTGTATTCCACCCAAAAATTCAATACCGAGATTTCACCGGAAATATATGTTTTGAGGCCCCCTAAATCCAATAAAAAGCATTTTTGGAAACATGTCCGTGTGTGTGTCTGTGTGCCTGTGAACAGCATAACTCAGAAACGAACAGTTGCATAAACACCAAACTTGGTATTTACGTTCAGTATCTTCCAGATATGCGACACGAAGGTTTTCAAGAAAATCCCCCCACCCCAGATTACCATTTACAGAGAACATTTTTCGAAAATTTTAGTTTTCTCAAAATGGCTTTAACACTTTTGATTAAAATATCATATGTTTAAGACATTTTCGTGGCAAATGAAATGTATATCTCGAATTTTCTGGTAATGTCTCCAAAAGTATTCTTCATTGTGAACGACTTTTGCATAACTGGTAAACCATAAGAGATAGACAAAACGTTACTACACAAAATAGTATATCGCGTTAAAGTACACAATTTATGTCATATACATTTTTTTTGTTGAGTGAACTATTTTCGAGATATTGCTTGTTATTCCCTTAAGTTTTCCAATACTTATACTGTTTCTCAAATGGGAATTCGTTATTCATTATTTTTATGTCCTGGACATGCAAAGAGAATGGAATGCGCCACACAGCAACCAGCGGTTAAAATATTTGACTATCGCTTAAAACCTACCAATTCCCCTTGCACCTACAAGAAAATTAGCAATAAGATTAACTTCTCGATTAACATGAAGCATATGGAGAATAAACTTTTATAAAAATAGCTTGTACAAGAGTAGAGAAAGTCATATGAGTGTAACACATCAGATGTTTTATATTCTCAAAATGGCTATAACGATTTTGATTAAAATACTATATCTCTAAGACTTTTGCATGACAACTGAAATTCTGGTCCTGTTAAAGCACATGATTTGTGTCAAAGTACATTTTTTTGTGGAATTTACCATTTCCCATAATTATGTTCTTTGCTATTAGTTTAATGAGTGGGATGGCTCAGGCGGTAACGTCTATGGCCTATATTCGAGAGGTCACAGGTTCAAACTTCCGAGGCCGACCATTCTGATCGAAGTTTTTCGTGGTTTTCCTCGGTAGCTAGGCGAATACTCGATTAGATAATTTGATCCGCGAGTTTTCATGGACAGATATTTGCCAAGACAACAAATATTTTATAGCAACATCAGAACAATAAATTGGAATTACATGCCTGCTTCATAAAACATTAAAACATTCTCCTGTCATAAAATTCATTGAGGCTATCAAAAAAGGTTAGATAACAATGCGGATTTTACTATTTTCTTAAAAACAAAAACTTTCTTACATTATTTGATAAAATATTGAAAAAGCTTAGGAACATAGTTTCAAAACTATATTTAATGTTAAAAAAACTATTTTTATGCACGTAAATGCTGGAGCAGTTTCGAGTTGAATGGTTATGAACTCCTGTACATGATGAAAATTCTAATATTTCTCCTCACGCAGTGTAAACAGTCCAAAATAAACATGGATGTAAAAATTAAAATGTTCAATTTTACAAACAATTATTTACAAGCAGTTCTCTGTGAGACTCCATACATAATTCTAATAGCCCCTTAGGATGTAGGAGGCGTTTATCGGAGACACATTGCGACTGAGAGCATCTTGATCTAGTATGGCTACACCCCCCAGCCGGGAGGCAGGGATGAGGTGAAGGAGCTGTAGGAGGTCTCAGGTCCTCAGACAGACAGGCCCACAGAGACTTGCAGAAGTCCCTAATATTTCCAGTTTGAACACCCGCGCACTAGTAGAGGCGAAGAACCCCAAGAGAGGGTGACGAAGCGACTCTAACGGGCGGTACAACGCATCCTGGCGTTCACGGGAAGAAATATTTCGAATGTGCAAGCAACTGCGCCATCTGCTCGACACCGCTAGTACCGCAGGACCCGAAAACACACTGAAACGTGAAAGGGAGAGATGAAATGAGAGGGAATGGAAGAAAGGAGAAATCGTGGCGACCAGGGGAAACCAACGAGAAACCCATAGTCAGAGTGGGTGGTCACAGGGAATTGAGCTAATGGCTCTTTCTACAGAATCAATAATTTATTTGCTGCCTAATGGCTGCCCCACAATAGAGTGCTATATGCAAGATGACTATGTACCTGTGCATGGTAAACATTTAGTATGGATTCTGACGGAAAATTTTAAAATGTTAAGGCAAAAATTCTAAAGACAAATAATCCATTACTAATTTTATATGAAATATAAGTAATATCATGTTCGCATCCTAAGTTACCTTGAAGATGAACGCACAGAAACTTAACTTGTTTATCAATGCTAGGATGGCTTAGATTATAACTTAAAGCTACTGTTTTATTTATTTCAATACACTAACTTAATTTTATAAACTACTAAGATTCACATCTAAAATGTCACTAAGAGTGCAGCAGTAATGAATTCAAAATCACTTAAAAATAAATACGTTTTAAGGCCTTCATCTTGAAAGTACTCGGGGAATCATTAATATTAACAATAAAAAACAAAGGCCCAAGGACAGACCCTTGTGTGACACCATGCCTCGCTTAATTTCGTTTTCAACTGTTGACCATTTGAAAAGCAAGTTGATGCCTTGGCCGAGTGATTAGTCCGCTCGCTTCTCACCAAAACGGCCCGGGTTCAATTCCAGGAAACCTTTCATTCATTCATTCCTTTCATTCATCTCACTGTCATTCCATATCATCTCCTTCCTCGCTCTCATACCAGGCTTCGACTGATCACCCACCTGGCTGTTCTCTCTAATTCATAGTCTCTGCTCCTGACAGGCATCTGTCTCCAGGCTTGTAAGTCCTGGGGATAATAAGCCCTAATAATTTCTCTTACACCTTTACCAACGGGGAGGGTAAACAGAGAAAGAAGAAGAAGAAGAATAAAATTTACGCTTATTTGACAAATATGATCTAACAAAAATTAAACTATTGTTATTAAAACCATAAAGAAGACGAACCTCATGAAAATATAGTTTTGAAGGCTTTAGAGGAATCAAATATCTGATATGGACAACATTACCCTTTACCAGGTGATAACAATTTCCTTTCATAAGTGAAATTACAGTATGAATCGTGCTGATTTAAGCTCTGAAGCCAAACTGACTTTCGGAGAAGAGCGAATGGTGTTCAGAATAACCACTTTTCTGTTTATCAACAAGAACCTCGAAAATATTCGATAAAATTAAATACGCGCAGGTCTTTCGTTACGAATTTCTGATTTAACACCTTTCTGGTTAGTATATATTACCTTTGCAGTCTTACAGACTTCAAGAAAGTGGCACAAATTAACACAAAAATTAATAGTATGAGTAAACGGTTCACAGATAAATACAGATGCTATTTCAAGAATATTAGCACTCATGCCATTGATGTCCATGTATATATTCTTTTTAATGCCAATAATTGTTGCTTAAACAGCTTAAGCGCTAACATGTTCAGTATTGAATGTACTGTCGGATTCACAAAGTTATTTAATAGCTGAGCTGCCTTTACATCGATAGAGCGTGTCTTGTTTAATGTTCTATAATTTTTTTTTATAAAATATTCATTAAAATTCTCAGCATTCAGACTTTGTGCAGCCTTCTTTATTTGAATTGGCATTCAAAACTGATGATACTAGAGGCCAAGTAACTTAGTTTTTGTTCTTGAAGTTTATAAGTAAACCTGAGCAATAACTCTTTTTTGTTAAATTAAGTAGTTGTTATATTGTTTTACTAGCGCTTCATATTTAAGCTTGAATGCAGTATTCTAATAAAATATTCTATTCTAATAAAACATATAATTGCTTTGCATAACTTAGAGCTCATTTGTGTAGCATTTTGGTAAATGGGGTTTTGCCATCTTTACCCTAGTGGCTAATATTAGGAAAGTTTTGCTTATGGTATCAACTAACTTGCAATGAGAATAATTTATTTTATCCTTTATATGCTTCAAACTATGCATCTCAATCTAGTTAATATTCTTTAAAAGAGAAATATAATAATATAAATTAATATAATTAATTTACCTTATCAACTTGCCTACATACAGAGTCAGAATATAAAGAGTCTGCTTTTCGTTAAGTCACATTAACTGAGAGCAGAATAGGTCTTGATCAGACAAAATGGAGCTAATAACATTAGCTAAATATTCTCTGACTTCGTCATGTGAAGTATTCCCAAGGCCCAATGTGGTTCGGAGTCCACGGTAAAAGCTGTAGGTCCTCTCATTCCACCGCTATCCTTATCAGCCTACCATCGGAGGTAACGAATTCCGTCCGCTGTGTGTCTCCACCTCAGAAATGGGTCCAGTGATCGCTTGATGGAATGAAGGTCACAGGCCATATGGGGAGCGTTAGAAATGACATTAGCTTAATATTTCTCCTTCTCAAAAAAAGGTCACAATGTTAATTTCTTTAGTTCTATTTATATCCCACCTTTAACTTCGTTGGCATTATCGGCAGCCTTTCCCATGGAAGTTATTGCTTGTGGTGTTAACTCGTATTCTCTTGTCTTTGGGTTTCTTGCAATTTTTGGATTTTAATCATTGCATCACACCTCCACATTCACACTCTCATTCATACTTCCAGACTCTGGGGAGGAGAGAGTATAATCTTGGTCGGAGAAAAAGTCCCATCCCCCAGCCGGAAATCGAACCCGGGAGCACTCACACAGGAGGTAGGTGCTCTACCGACTGAGTCACGGGGCCAACACATTACACTGTTATCAATACATTTTGCAACCCTTGTAGGCACATTAACAGTTATTTCCAGTCGAAAGCTTTCGAATAAATATCTAACGTGATTTTTAAAGCTTGTTATAAAATCAATGTTTCGGTCCGCGAATATGTTATTTCATATTAGTTCATGAACATTGTTAGAACATTCGATACCGAGATTTCACCAGAAATACATGTTTTGAGATCCCCTGAACCCAAAAAAAATTTGGAAACATGTACCGTGTGTGTGTTTGTGTGTCTGTATGTGAACAGCATAACTCAGAAACGAACAGTCGGATAAACACCAAACTTGGTATTTAGGTTCAGTATCTTCCAGAGATGCGACACGAAGGTTTTCATGAAAATTCCCCCACCCCAGATTACCCTTTACGTGCTACATTTTTCGAAAATTTTAATTTTCTCAAAAATGGCTCTAACGATTTTGATTAAAATATCATACCTTTAAGATATTTTCATGACAAATGAAATGTATATCTCGAATTCTCTGGGTATGTCTCCAAAAGTATTCTTCATTGTGAACGACTTTTGCATAACTGGTAAACCATAAGAGATAGACAAAATTTTACTACACAAAAAATGAAGATCACGTTAAAATACACAATTTATGTCATATACATTTTTTGTTGTTGAGTGAACCATTTTTGAGATATTGTTTGTTATTCCCTTAAATTTTCCAATACTTATAATTTTTCTCAAATGGAAATTCGTTATTAATTTTTTTTTGTCCTGGTAATGCAAAGAGAATGGAATACTCCAAATAGAACCACCTCTTAAAATATTTGACTGTCGCTTAAAGCCTAGCAATTCCCCTTGCATCCACAAGAAAATTAGCAATAAGATTAACATCTAGATATCGCGATTGACATGAAGCATATGGGGAATAAGCGTTTGTGAAAATAGTTTGTACATGAGTAGAGAAAGTCATGTGAGTGTAACACATCATACTTTTTAAAGTATAGTTTCTAGAATAGTAGGTAGAGGAATATGAAGGTAGTTCTAGAAACAATATACGACTTTGAAAGCTATGATTACAGGCAGGAAGTGTTGAACGAGAGTGTATGTTAGACACCTCATTATATTTCCGTGAAAGCCGTCGGACGAAGACGGAATTGCAATGGAGCACGGACGTGATTGGTCTGGAATTGGCGCACACCTCTTCATCAAACCTGCCACGGAAGAAGGATTGGAAGAATAGATGCCGGCGGAAGAGAATAAAGAGCCGAGGAGAGTCGTAAAAATATAAAAAAGATCATATAGGAACTCGTTGATTGAAATCTTTCAAGGTAAATATGTCCGCCCTCCAATCAAGAGGCATTTGTTGTAGATTTCTATCTTTCTCTCCTTTGGACCTTCGGCATTTCCTGGCGGGAGAGAACACAATATTACGTCTCGGCTCCCTTTTGTGTTCTGTGGACATCCACTTCCTTTTATGTGCGCGCGGATGCCTCAACGACGAGGAAATAAGAGGATTTCTCGAAGATTTAGAAATCAGCACCTTATTGTTGGACATCTGCCGCTGAAGTTGACAACTGAGTAATATTATGTTTGTTTTCCTATGAATTATGACTTTAAATACATCTAAAACTTGTAGCTTTTATGTAAATATTTTCAAAATTCGTTGCTCGACCACAATTGTAATTCTGTTTTAAAAATTCATACATATATCTTGAATAATATTTGAGAAATACCTTTTTATTTTAATTTGTATTTTATTACAGACTACTGTCCGTTTTATCAAAGACAAAGAGCATGCAGCCCAAGTAAATTATGCATTCCTCTCTTAAGTGTGAGAGACATTATTGAAAATTATGCAATGGTAAATACAGGGTCCTATATTCGAGGCAAGGGGACCTTTCAAATTTACAAAATATGTTCTTCTGAGTTTAAAATTTAAAAGTTTAGATATTAACAAAATATGCTTACGCATTTTGAGAGACTTTTTATGTAACATTCATAACCAGTTATACAATATGCATAGTTTTTATAACCTGCATTAAACTTTGCATTGTTTTACATTGTTTGATTTATTTGAGGTTTTGCATTGTTTCCTTGTGCCGTTTCCATTAGCATTGTAATTTTTAGATTAATTTATATTCTTATACATATATTTTTTGCTTTTGCGTATCCTTTTTTGTTGTCATTGTTTTCTGAATCCAGGTGGTCAGCCGTAGATGTCAGCAAATGTTTTTTTGAAAATAAAAAAAGATGCTAATTAATCAGGTCCAGAAGGTCGTAATTTCGAAACAAATTAAAAACATAACATATTTAAATAAACTAATTGGTATAAGGAAGTATTTCCACTCCTCTGCTTGATGCAGAAAATAAGGGATTATGGCTTTAAATGTAATTTTTGTAAGAATTTATCCTGAGTAGTCGAATTAATCATATTATCTTGAATGATTTAAAAGTGTAGCAAAAAAAATATGCCAGATTTTTTTTACTTTCTCTGCTCCGTGCATAGTAGATAGAGAAGGTATTGTATTCCACCCAAAACTTCGATATCGACATTTCACCGGAAATACATGTTTTGTGTTCCCCTGAATACAAAAAAAAACTACACCCTACATGGAACATTTGATTTTCTAAAATATAGCTGTAACGATTCTGCTTAAATAAATTTGTAAATTTTGCTTCATTTTAGTTTCTGATTAGCTAATCCTAGCCCAATAGAATACCTTCATTTAACTAAAGCTTTTTCTGGTTGTTGATTGGCTATTTTATAAACTGTCACAAAAATTACAGTATTGCTTCCAAGAATCACAAGTAGCATTATTAAACTTTCTTACTCATTATTGTCTCAAGGTTACCTCATTGTTAGCAACCTTTAACCTATTATTCTCACAGCTCCTGCAGTATTAAATTACGTAATACATTCACATAACATTATTACACATGTATGCAAATGCAATAATATAAACATATACAATGACTGTAATATACACTTTTTATATATTGTTACATACACATGTTGCTTTAAGGCGGGCTGTTATTGAATTTATGTATTATATAATTAAACTGAAATCCTTTAAATGTTAAAACTACTGCCTCAATTTGTTAAATATATTGTCATTCCTTTCAAGTGCCGTAGATTTTCAGTAGTTTCTCGCGATTGCATAGAAACAGTATGGAAGTTTGGGCCAGCATATAGCGTCTAGCTCTTAAATATTTGATTCGCTGTTATCTTTGTATCTATAACGAAATGTATAATGTAGCCATTTCTGCAAAGGTTTATTTTGATTAAAATGAAGTAGATAAAAGAAAATAAGTTTCAGTAAGACTAATTCGTATACCCACTAATAATCGATTCAGGACAGAGATTTGTACTATTAGTGCAATTTAAAGCACTACAAATGTCTCTCATTGTCCTATATTATTATTCTTAACGAATATTTCAGTAAGAACATGACGTTTTCTTTCAAACAAAAATTAACACAGAAGTTTGATTTTTAAAACCATTCCGCTGGTAGGTAGCCCCTAGGAGTGAGTGCTGCAATCACACCAGCTCCCCCCAATCATAAACGTTCCTGACTGTTATACTAGGTTTTGATATAACTTGGCGTATATTTATATACCAAGTTACATAACAGTTGGTTAGACCATAGTTCTTACATTGAGAAATGATTGTTGTTGCTATGTCTGGAAAGTCATTTTGAAGATGAGTATTTTATAAGGAGTTGTATTGTATTTCAACTGTTGTGGAACCGAACTTGTAGCAGTTGCAACCGCACGTATAGTAAAAAGTTTCCGGTAGCCTTCGCCCCAAATGTACTTTCAGGTGGCTTTTGCCCCAAGTTTAAAAAAAATATATATATTATATATTTATGTTTGCCTCGGCTTCGTCAGTATTTGTTAGAGACATGGAAGTCTTGACAGGATTTTGGTGCGACTGAAGAATGTAGGCTTACTAAGCTTTTAAGTTTTAATTCACTCCTTTTTATTAATACTTAACACAAATTAAATAGCATTTCACTGATGTAGAGAGCTGTGAGATTCTTTTATTTAATACTTGTACTTTTTAACACGTATACTATTTTTGTCTCACACGAATACGTAATTAATTTCTCGAGGACACATCTCGCGTCTGGTTATGAGCACTGCTTGGTGGCAACTGAACTGTTTTCCACCGCCTAAATTTGTATATTTCTGTATTTCAAATCTCTGAATGGGTAATCCTAGTCCAATAGAATACCTTTATTTAGCTAAAGCTTTTTCTGGTTGTTAAATGGCTATTTTATAAACTGTCACGAAAATTATATTATTGTTGCTCCAAGAATTACAAATAGTAAGTACTGTTAAACTTTCTTACTCATTATTGAATCAAGCTTACCTCATTGTTAGCAACCTTTAAATTATTATTCTTACAGCTCCTACATTATTAAATTACGTAATACATTCATATAACATTATTGAACATGTTTACAATAATATAAGCATGTGCAATGACTGTTTTACAAATTATTTCATGCACATATTGCTTCAAGGCGGGCTGTTATTGAATTTACATGTTATATAATTAGACTGAAATTATTTAAGTGTTAAAAATACTGCCTCAACATGCCAACATTCTCAAATATAAACAAATCGTGTATAAAAACGCGACTTTTGGTTTCAGGAGACCATTATTTCATTAACACCAGTTATTTACCCAAAATTATAAGTTACCAAAGAATTTCACTTATACTTTTGTTAAATTATAGGCACAAACGAACATAAATTTGCCGATGAAAGGTTGGAGTGGTTGATACTGTGAAGAAAGCCTGTTCTGGTTTGCCGAATCGCATGTTAGCTCTGGGTTGAAATTGCGTGCATGTAAACAAGGGTTGCCAACATATTTTGGTATTTAAAGAGAAAATGCCACAGCTATGTGAAATACATGAAGTTTCCCAGGGGAACTGCAACCACTGCGGTTTTGCGTGAAATGCTTTGATTTAATGGAGCAGTATGTACGTCAGGAATATAAAGAATAAACTTGCTGCAGCAGTTTCCGCCTTAATGGCGTGTTAACGTTAGCAAAAAAGGTTCGGAATTCAATTTCATTCATTAAAAAACACACATAAAGCGTCAAATGTGAGTATGTAATTTCATATGCTCTTTCATGAATACACAGCAAGCTACAAACTGAAAGTTGGACCAAATGAAGCATGCTTCTCATTTCACAACACACTGCAGTGGGGTTCAAACACTAGTTTCTAGTTTAAAAAAATCTGATGTGTTACACTCACATGACCTTCCCTACTCTTGTACAAATTATTTTTACAAGCTCTATTTCATATTAATCGAGATAAACATTTGCAGAAACGATCTTTTGACATGCAAAGAGAATTACATTTTACACATAGCGACCAGTTCTAAAAATATTTGACTATCGCTTAAGGCCTACTATGTTCCGCTTGTTTTGTATTTACAAGGGCAATATAGAAATACAGTTGCCTTTAAGCACATACATATCTCTTAATAGCTAGTTGCTAGGTGCAGCACCATTCCCTTTGCCACAGATTAATACTCTTTGCATATCCAAGACAAAAAATGAATAACGAATTCCAATTTGAGAAAACAAGTATTGAAAAATTTAAGGGAATAACAAACAACAACTCGAAAATGGTTCACTCAACAACAAAAATGTATTTGATATAAATTGTGTATTTTAACGTGATCTACATTTTTTGTGAAGTAAAATTTTGTCTATCTCTTATGGTTTACCAGTTATGCAAAAGTCGTTCACAATGAAGAATGCTTTTGGAGACATTCCCAGAAAATTCAGGATATAAATTTTATTTTTCATGAAAATATCTTAAACATATGACATTTTAATCAAAATCGTTAGAGCCATTTTTGAGAAAATTAAAATTTTCGAAAAATGTTCAATGTAAAGTGTAATCTGGGGAGAGGATTTTCTTGAATACCTTTGTGTCGCATCTCTCAAAGATATTGCTCCTAAATACCAAGTTTGGTGTTTATCCGACTGTTCGTTTCTGAGTTATGCTGTTCACAGACAGACACACACACAGGGACATATTTCCAAAAATGCTGTTTTTGGATTCAGGGGGCCTCAAAACATATATTTCCGGTGAAATCTCGGTATCGAAATTTTGGGTGGAATGCAATACTTCTCCTACTTACTATACGTAGTAGAGAAAGTAAAAAGTTTGGTGTATATCCACTTTTCGTTTTTAAGTTTAAAGACGCATACACGGACCTTTTTCTAAAAATAATTTTTGATTCAGGAATCCTCATAACATATTTCCGATAAAATCTTTGTACAAAATATTTCAGTGGAAAGAAATATCTTCTCTACCTTATGTGCCAATAAAGTAAAAATCTAATGTGTTGCATTCTGACTTCCCCTATTCACTCTTTTACGAACTATGTATATAAAAGCTTATTTTTTGTTAAATCTGAATAAGCTTCACTATTTAGTTGCATATATATTTTAGTTGTATAAAACGGATACTGTAGCCTTGAGGAAGGTTATATTAGGAGGAATCGAACTTGAAGTATTTGCAACCGCACGTATGGTAAAAAGTTTCCGGTAGCCTTCTCCCCAAGTTTAAAAATATTAACTTTGTATTTTTTCTGTTTCTTTAAATATTATAAGTTTATGTTTGCCTCGGCTGCGTCAGTATTAATTTTTTTATAGACATGAATATCTTAACAAGGCGTGGTGCAGTTGAGAATGTAGGCTTACACAGGTTGTTATTTTTACTTCACTCTTTTTTATTAATTCTTGACACAATTTAAATAACACTTCAATGATACAGAGAGCTGTAGGATTCTTTTATTAAATACTTGCACTTTTTAAACACGTAAACTATTTTCATCTCACACTGAATACATATTAAACTTCTCGAGGACGCGTCTCACGTTCGGTTAGGAACACTGTCAACAAGCAACTGACTTCTGAATTTGTAAATTCTGCTCCATTTCAGTTTCTGATTGGCTATTCCTAATCCAATTGAATACTTTTATTTTACTTAAGATTTTTTCCTTTTGTTGATTGGCTATTTATATACTGTCTCAAAAATTACATTATTGTTGCTCCAAGAATTACCAGTAGTATTATTACTTTCTAATTCATTATTGCCTCAAGGCTACCTCATTGTTAGTAACTTTTAACCTATTGTTCTCACAGCTCCTACATTATTAAATTACGTAATACATTCACATAACATTATTGAACATGTACATAATAATATAAACATTAATACAATGACTGTTACATGCATTTTTATGTTGTTTTATTCACATATTGCTTTAAGGTGGGCTGTTACTGAATGTATATATTATATGATTAGACTGATATCATTTAGGTGTTCAAAATACTGCCTCAGCCTAAGGCAATAGTCAGATTTTTAAATAGTGGGTCGCTATGTGATGGCTTTGAAGTTTCACGCTACTTGCATGATCACAATAAAAGACGATATGTGACTTGTCACTTGCCAACGCTATGAGTGAAAACTTAAACTAGTAACCAGGAGTACATTGGAAATTGTTAACCCTGTAACCATTTTTATTTTACAGACATTTAAGGAGGTCTACATTTTATTTATTTTTTTTTTTTTTGTAGCAAGACATTTCTTACGGTTTACCAATTAAACACACGTCATTCATACTGAAGAGAGAAGCGGTACTCAAAGCCTATAGTCAGAAAATTCAAGATATGCGTTTCATTTGTCACGAAAATAGCTTAAAAAGTGGTATTTAAATCAAAATTGGTTCAGGGATTTCTGAGAAAATTGATAACGAACATTCTTGCTTGAAAAGAGCAGTTTGGAGTGTATGGTTTTTCTTTAAAATCATCTTTGTAAGTTACTGAATTTAAATACCTACCAAGTTTGATATTTAACCAACTTTCGTTCACAGACAGATATACACACACAGACAAATGTGTGCGTGTGTGTTAGTATGTTGTAATTATTATTTTATAAATATGCCAGGGCTGCTGTGTTTGTGTCGGAGAGCAATTGTATCTTGTCAGGGTTGGGTATGGAGAATGTTGAAATATATTTGCACACACGTATTCTGTTTATTTCACCTTTATTTTATATAAACCACTGTAAATATTCACAATTCACTATCACCTTTGTTATGTTAAAATATGTATAACTGGTAGACAATACGTAGGTTTGCGTCTATTCAGAGAGCACCTTCCTGCTCGAACACTGACAAGCTTCTGTTAGCGTTCCTTCCAACGGTTCTTCTTAACGAACGCATTTGAATTATAGGCATGTATTAATATACCTGATTGGTGCTACCGTCCAATAACATCCCATAACAGTTTTTACATATACACTAGCAAAACCTAAGGACGAAAATAATCTTCGCATGCTGTGACACTACCAAGAACATAGCTCGATGAAACTTGAATCGTATATAGAAGGAACTGATACGGTATGCTACAGTAGCAGCTAAATTAAATATGCAATGAGACGAACAGAAATACCACTTTTATTCATAGACCATAAACTACACTAAAGTCAATACGACATATGATGGCTCTCTAGATTTACAGAAACAGATACATGGTGCTTAAAAGGGTGTATGATCACCACGGACAGCAATGCTCTGCATCGTGCTCCCATGCTGGCCACAAGCTTGGTAAGCAGTTGTAGGGCGTTCCATTCCTCCACCAGCGCTGTTGACAACTGTTGGGTGGTCGTTGGTGCATGTGGATGTGCTGCAATGCATCTCCCCAAAGCATCCCACGCGTGTTCGATGGGATTTAAATCGGGGGAACGGGCAGGCAGTATATTCGACGAATATCCTTTCGTTCCAAGAGATCCTCCAACTGCGCTGTTCGATGCGGTCGAGCATTGTCATCCATAAAAGTGAAGTCAGGGCGGAGTTCACTCCTGAAAAGTCAAACAGGGGAAGGAGTACAGTATCACAATAACGTTGACCAGTGAGCGTACCGTGTTCAAAGATTTGGAGGTCGGTGCGCCCATGCAACATTATGGAGAACACCCGGACAACCAAAACGATCATGTTCAAGGATTTTTCTTTTGAAGGATGTATATTATTGGTCCCACCTCTCGCCAGATGAGGGTACGTTGAGAATCACTACTTAGAGTGAATCTGCTCTCATGCGATAAGAGCACGCGACCCCATTCCTCGTTGGTCCAATTTTGATGCTCTTGGGACCATCGCAAACGGTGCCGCCGATGTGCGGATGTCAATGGAACACAACGTACTGGCCATCGGGCAAAGATACCACCTCTGTGTAGTCACCGTGCCACTGTGTAACGTGAGATTGCGTGCCTAGCTGTCCTGTTAAATGTGGTTGCAATTGCACCCGCTGTTTGGCGTGGATCCCTTCTTGCCTGTTGCACAATGTAACGGTCATCTGCTGCTGCAGTTGAGCGTGGTCGACCACCACTTGAGACAGTAGTGCCTGTGGTTTGGAAGGAACCCCATACACGTGAAACAATGCTGTGAGCAATTCCAAACTCCTGAGCAACACTCGTCACACTTTGCCCTTCTTCCAGTTTCCCGATGATTCTTCCCCGTGTGAAGTCATCCAAATGGTGTCTACGGGCCATGTTGCAATGAAGAACACCACTACAGTGCACCGTAACAGCTCGCTAATTGCCACACACCGTCTTGTCCTGTTTCGTTAACTGCACCGTGTTACGGGACCAGACGCATTTGGCACTATAGGCTCGCTACAGTCACGCCATGTGACGTCCAGCTTTCTGTGTACCTGTGAGAGATCTCTGGCAACATGCTCCCGCACCTTCATTTACTTCCACCAAGTAGTTCATTTGTAATTTCACTTTACCCATCTCGTCCTTAGGTTTTGCACACCAGTGTATATGTTTACAGACTTACATCGTCTTAATTATGAATCCAAGGTTCGTTACATACTTACGTAGATACTACTGCACTTCTCGTTATTTCATATTACTGGTTATATAGCTAACAATGACCTTTCCCCCTCATGTTATATTTTATATATTATAACATTATATACTTCTTCTCTACCTTGTGTACATTATAAATATATGTGTTTTAACCTTACACGTACATTATTATCAAAGAAAATATATAACACGTAAAACTTAGAAAAGAATATTAAAGATAGAAATTATTAATGTGCTGATACTGAGAAGCTGTGAATTAGATATCTTATTACATTAATGAGTTGTTGTATTAGTTTGTCCGTGGCTAGTACTGTACATTGCTTCAAATCTTATAACGGTTTCAGCGTGAGTACGGGCAGCCGTGCGGTGTTAACAGTGTAAAGGAAATGCACTTATAAAACATAATAAAAAATTTAAAATCCCTCAGTTATTCTTATTAATAATTTTTTATTTTGAAAAAACATCATAAGTCTTCACACATTTTTAAAAATTGTCGTTGAATTATAATAGACATCACACTATTTACAGAATAAGAACATTCCAATGAGTTTTGAAGACCTGTAATATAATTTATACTTTAGAACATACTTTGCATTTACCATTTTCTTAACATTGGGTGTAATTTTGTATGTGCACAGAACAAGTATGCTAGCAAGATATACATCTGTATAGTTGAACGACTCATATGAGGTTTTCTCTATAAGCCTAACGCAAGGTACACTACGTGCAACTCCCAAGAACAACACTATTTTCTCCTGCTTTAGTTTCATTTACGCATAATTTAAAGATTATTGTGGATCACCCAGTTCTCCTGTTATACAGAAATTTTTAAATGTGTCCCTTCAGACCGGTTTCCTGGGATATTAGATCCACTTTTGAGAAAATAACAAAATCTTTAAATATCCCATATAAGTGGTATTTTGGGGTGTGAGGATTTACTTGGAAATTTTTGTGTCATTTTTTCGAAGATAACAAACTTAAATACCAAGCTTGGTACTTATTCCAGCTTCTGCTTTTTATTTATGCTGTTTTGATTTACAGGGCCTCAAAACTACTATTTCTGGTGAAATATCGATATGGAATTTTTGGGTGGAATGCAATAGTTCCTCTAACTACTAGTTAAGTGTTAGAGAAAGTAATAATAATAATAAAAGTAATATTGATAATATGTATAAGTTATCTTCTTGACACTAATGTGGTCCTATCAGGCAAAGATGGACGCGTCAGTATTATTAATACTTAACTGATTGCTTGTTGGTTTCATTGTCTGATAGACTATTACAACCATAAGTATTAAAATTACAAAATGATAGTATGGAAAACGAATCTTAGCAAAATATGAGAACCATGTACTTTAAATTGGTGTAAAATAAGAAGGAGAACGATGTTCTTCGCGTGAGTTGATATACAGAGTGATTCTAAAAGAAGGAACAGACTTTACATATTTATTTCTAATGAACTACAATAAATAGAAACACATCATTGAATATAGGAAAGTTCAAAGTTTCAAGCTCCACATATTAGTTCCATTCCGTGCCTGCAGCGGCGCTGTGTTTGTTTACGAGAAAATGGCGATGCGACAGGAAAAGTCGTTTGTGTGCTGCATTATGCAAGGAGTGAATCCATTGTTTCATTGCAGCGTGCATTTCGTTGTAAGTTCAACAAAGAGCCACCTCGTTATAAAAATGTACAATTGATACAATAAATTCCTATAAGATGTTTGCATATGCAAACGGAAAAGCACTGGTTGTCTTCGCATAACAAATGGTGTTCATTTTGAACACATAAAATAAAACTTTAATATTTTCTCTATTCTATGATGCTTCTCTTGTGGTTCATTAGAAATAAATATGTCAAATCTGTTCCTTCTTTTTGAATAACCCTGTATAATGTTCGCTGGCTTTATGCTGGCATTAGCTTAAAATATTGTATTACAAATTCTCTACGCACATAATTTCAATCTTGAATTTCGAATTGGAATCTCCTTAGCGGTTTGTGAAGTAGCTTTTAAATCCATCGCCATCCCGAAAGACACGGCACATTTGTTCTCCAAATTCTTTGCTTTCATGCAGTTCTGAGGCGGAGTGCTACCAACATAAAACAGGGAGAACAAGTGTATTATTGCATAAGAATAACAGACCGCATAGAGAGTCAGATGGCTTACAGCGTCTTACAGTGGTGGAACTAGTCTGGAGAATTGAATACTGCTCCGCTGTAACAGGCAACTTGGAGAGTTTTATTTGATTATGTTGGTATGGAACTTATAACTAGGGAGGGGGGATGGAACAAACTGAAGCCACACAAAGGAATGCGTGTACTAACGTATGAGAAAAGAATTTTATAGTGTATTCTTTTGTTCGCTGTTTCACAATGCTCTAGAATGCCTTTACAATAACGACTTAGTTCCTATAGGTTCTTCTACATTTGCAGAATAAATAAATAAACACGGAATAAGCTTTAGAGTTCGAACTCGTATAGCCTGAGTTAGTAAAATTAGCTAATGGAAATCAGCTGTAGTAAATAACAGATATATTATACACTTCAAAATTATACACATATGTGTAAACTAAGAAAAAAATGTTGATGTGATACGTTCACATGACTTTATTTATCCTCTATCGTTTATTAATGGGTGCACAAACTATTCTTTCTCAAGCTTATTTTCCTATCTACTACATTTTAATACAAATAAACCTTTGCAGAAATAGTTGCATTACACATTTGCTTATAGCACAAACAGAACAGCGACAGTCAAATGTTTAAGAGCTGGACGCTATATGCTGGCCTTAAAATACCACGACGTTTCCACGCAACCGCGAGAAACAACTGAATGTTGAAAGGACTTTAAGAGAATGACCAAGAAATGAAAAATAACGGATATCTCAGAAACGTCTTACACCACAAAAAAGTATTTTAATAAATTTCGTGTTTTAAAGAGGTTATATTTTTTGTGTAGCACTTAACGTTTACCAGTTATACAAGATTATACAAAATTTCCTCCGAATGAAAGGACTTCATAAATTATTCCCCGAAACTTCAGGATATACGTTTTATTTGTCATGTAAATATCCTACATATATGGTATTTTAATCAAAATCGTTACAGCCATTGTACACACACACACACGGACATGTTTCCATGCTTTTTTTGAATTCAGGGGGCCTCAAAATATATATTTCCGGTGAAATCTTGGTATCGAATTTTTGGGTGGAATATAATACTTCCCCTACTTACTATACGTAATAGATAAAGTAAAAAAGATCGTGAGCATGGGGCTTTAGCCTATAAGGTTAAAATATATTTTATTGCAAGGGTTACTTTGCTGTGGTTACGTAGGGTGGCTTGACATATCATGTGTCAGGTTCAAATGATCAATTTGTAATCGATATCAATTATCTGGTCCTTTCTGTTCCTTAGGTGATTCTGATTGTTGCTGAATAATAAGGTCCTGATTTCCGAAGGTTTATTGGGGCAGATTTTCATTTATTCGATATTTCACAATTTCTTGTTTAAACGGCCGAGATGTTTTTTGAGATCCGTAAGAGAAATTAATTTTTAATTGTAACCGGCGACTGTTGTTGCTTTCTTGGCTTCTGCTTTATCTGCTTGTTCATTACCAGTAATTCCAATATGGGATGGTATATACATAGGTCATGATAATTTGTTTTTTACACGAATTTCGTTGTAAAGCTGCCTGATTCCTTCAATTATTGGTTGCTTGTTTTCTTCACTTTGCATGCTCTCAATTGATACGGTATTTATTGACGAGAATACATAAATAATTAAATAAAGAAACAGGAGTAAGCTAGAGATATAATTCCAATAAATAATTTGCATATATTAAACCATTGTATAATATGATAGGCTTGAGTTGAAAGATTTGTCAGGAAAGAAGGTAATTAGCGAGCCATGTTAAACAAAGTCATTAGGAACAGCAGCCGAGATAGAACACATTAGTGAGGCAAAAGAAATTCAGAGAAAAGTAAAGGCTCAGTAGTAATAGTCAGAGATACGCAGGAAAAGAGTTTTGATATTGGCCCCGGCAAAAAGTAACGTTGGAGGGGGGAATAATATGTAAACAGATCTAAAGTTAATAAATGTTTGTGCAATTTAAATCAGAGAGTTACTTTGGTACCAGCAGTGATACTGATCAGATTTGCAGTTGGGCACACACTCTCTCTTGAGATTTATTCAGTTAATGATGTAATTGCTCGTGAGTTATTTCAACGCTCAGTGACGCGCTTGTGTGAGTAAGATTTAGCAGCTATTGCGAGGGATCTTTCGGGTAAGCATTTTAGCGACTCACGCAAGTTAAGCTTCTAGTTTCTTTTATTGCGGAATTAGTTATTTCAAACCGTGAAATTGATACTGCAGAAGTTAGCAGATGTAATAATTCAATTGTTATAGTTTCTAGAGCTACAATTCAGAGTCGGTCTATTTCTTCATGACAAACGGTCGGCAACTTGCTTCAATAGCTCAACTATTAGATCACATTAAATTTTTCGGTCAATTTAACTGGTGTTGTCCTTTCATAATACGTCCACGCATACTCTGATAAAGTACTAATAGCTGTACCACTGGAGCAGCTGGCGTACGAGACAACAAAAAGAGTTGTGAGATAACATCAGAGACAGGTAAAGTAAACGGTTTCAGAATTGCGCGAATCTTACAAATTACGAGGGGTACTATTTATATTTTGAGCCTAATAATTAAAAAAAAGTAATTTCTGATTTAAAACCGCTTCATTGTTTTTTAAAATACTCTCCTTTATGATCAAAACACTTTTGCATCCGTTTGAACCATTTGTCAAAACATTTATTCCAGTCTTCTTGAGACACCTCCAAAACATGGTTTTTGAAGGCATCAACAGCTACTTCTTCCAAAGAAAATCGTTGTACACGCAATTTAGTCTTGATGTTCGGGAACAAAAAGAAGTAATTGGGTGCCCAATCAGGACTGTATGGCGGATGACATCCGTCCGATTTTTTGAGCCTTCAAATACTCTCTTTTTAGACGAGATGTGTGTGCGCTCGCATTATCTTGATGAAGAACGATCCTACGGTTCTTGTTGGTTTTCCTTACTTCACCGAAGACTTCCGGCAAACAAATGGTTGTGTACCATTAGGCATGACCGTTTTACGTTCCTCTAAAGGCACTGTTGCCACATGGCCAGTTTTGCTGGAAAAGCAGGCGACCATTTGCTTCGAAGTGCTTTGAGTGCGAACAACTTTTGTTGGATTTGCTTCATGTTGATACACCCATACAGTCGAGTGCTCTTTACGTTGCGGCTCATACGCATAGATCCACAATTCGTCACCTGTTATAATCTTATATACTTCTTTTGAGGCTCCGCCATTGTATTTCTTGAGAATATTTGTACTCCAATCGACACGAGCATCTTTTTGAGATTGCGTCAAATTATGTGGGATCCAGCGAGAGCAAACCTTTTTCACGGCTAAATAATCATGCAATATTTTATGTATGCTGGTGGAACTAATGCCTAGCGTTTTCTCAATCTCACAATATGTCGCATGACGATCTAGCATTAGTTTTTGCACAGCACCAATGTTTTCTGGCACAATAACTGATTTTGGACGACTTTCACGAACGGCGGCCACGATTAAATTCGTTATACCAGCGTTTCACAGTGGCAAAGGATGGAGCTTCGTCGCCAAATGTGGAAGTTAGTTGATCGATGCACTTTTGTCTTGATAATCGACATCGAAGGTCGTAATAAATCATTGCACGAACATTTTCACGAGTTAATTCCATGTTTTTGTTGACACACAATTTTGATGTTAGTGTAAACAAAACAAATGACGCTCTATTGGCAACATGTTTGAAGCCAATTACGGTCAAAAATGTCAAACTTTCCATTCGAAACGTCAGATGGCACCTACAGCATTCAGGGTTGCCAAGGCTCAAAATATAAATGGTGCCCCTCGTAGAAATTTGGATGCTTGTTATTCCGTTTTATTCCTGGAGTAATCTTAATAGATGCTGGTCTCTAAAACCCTAGATGAGATGTAAAAGCTTATGATGAGCTTGTGATGATAATGATCACATTTACAAAGAATATAAAGTCACTGTAAGTGGAAATGCCTGCACTAGTGATAATCTAAAGAAGGCATGTTGTGTAATATGATAATAAGAACGCTAAGGTAGCTGTTAAAGAGAAAGGTTGCATGTTTCACAGTTGCCTCAGGCTAGAAAACCAATCACATGTCGGTGAAGAATAGTTGTGATGTAATACACAATTCCTGTGGGATTGTCTTTCTCGGTAATGAACTCCCTTAGGGGATAGTATGAACACATTTTCCTTCCAGATAAGATGTCATTTCCACTAAAGCCTCACCTCGTCAACTTCAGTAAGATGTAATCTCATTTTACTTTCTGTCTTACACGGAGAGACAGTGACATTTCCTGTCACCTGATTTCTAATCTTAT
Organism: Deroplatys truncata; assembly: GCA_030765065.1. Classification (NCBI taxonomy): domain Eukaryota; kingdom Metazoa; phylum Arthropoda; class Insecta; order Mantodea; family Mantidae; genus Deroplatys; species Deroplatys truncata. Next base: position 283,538,400 of record CM060975.1, read on the forward strand.
CAGTTCTCTTGCTATTTCTCGCGCTCTTTGTGTTCACTGTTTTTATTACCGGTATTTTCTCGTTTGCCTTGATGTTACAATCGATCTTCCGTTGTGCTCTATTCTTTGCATAGTTGCATTTGATCTCGTTTCATTCCGTTCCGTAGGGGAGAAAATTCTATAATTTTGTTAAGGGGAGTGTGAAGTGTGAGCAATATATGTCCATGCAGCTAACTCCAGAAACAAGGATATTTGACTGTAATTGACAGATCTGTGTAAGAAAGTCGTGTTATTTGGGTATATATGCTTATATCTCTCTTTAATGTTTTATAGTTTGTCTATAAAAGGTACTACTTTAGCTAAATAAAAGGCAAAAATGTTATATCTTTAGGTTTCTGTTTCTCAGAAATCACCTGAAGCTGAGGGTTGAAATTTTTCCTGCATATAAAGACATTCTGCCTTATACACTGAACTAAGGAAATTAATTTGCTAATAGTATTTCAATTATACATATTTATTTTCCTCTGTGAAAAAATGAACTAAAGTTTACACCTAAATGCTTTAAACAAAATCCTAAAATTTCCACCAAGCGATAACTGGACCCATTTCTGAGGTGAAGGCATCCGGAGAAGGCTGAACGTGTTACCGCCTATGCTAGTGTGACGATATTGAGGATGATGGTGGGATGAGAGGACCTAGAGCTTTAACCGTGGACCCCGAACCTCGTTGGATACTTCACATGAGCAAGTCGGAGGTGAAGGCGTGGATAAAGCCGACTTAAAATAAGCACCCCAGAGCCAGGAAACGAACCCCGGACCTCAGTATGAGAGCCGAAACGAAACCACTGCTCTACTCCGGCGCCCAATTTATTATACTTAAAAATATAACTCGAGTTCAGTGCATGTAAATAGTTATCCATACAAGTTTATAAAATTTCAGCCTTGGAGCGTTTAGGTGTTTTTGAGAGAAAGGAATATATGATTGGAAAAAGTAGTTTTATGATAATCGCAGTTGAAATTGAAGTTCCAAGATATGAATAACATTAGTTCATTCCAGGAGAGAGAGTCATTTATTAGCTGCAACCTGTGTTGGCTTCTGATTAGCAATCCAATGCTTTTTGACCCAGAACTGCTTAAATGAAGCCTAGATGCCTTTTCAGCAGATAATACACGTTTAGATATTGCAAGTTTTACCAAGAGGGGCGTGGAACTCCAAAGTTCAAAGCGTTGCACAACCCATTTAAATGCTTTTTGAAAGGTTAATTATCTTTAAATGACCAATAAACCATAAATGTTTTGAATCAGGAAGATTTACAGGACTATTTTCCATTAAAAACAGAGAATGACAATTTTTTTTTCATTTTACAGTTCTCAGTCCTTCAAGCCTTTATTGTAACCTAGAAGCCAGTTCTGTAATAATCGGTGGTAAACATAAATAGATGAAAGTATTCTCGACTTATATAACTTAAAAATTTATAAGCGATTAGTTATGCAATGAGCCTAGAGATAAATTAAGTCATTTACTTACAAAGTTTAATTAACGCTCACTCAGAAGAGTTACAAGCTTCATAACTGGACATAGAAAATTCAGAAAATATCTGAAGACAGATAATATCTGTAGCGTGTGCCATCTATGTCTATAAGCCGATAAAATGGCAAAACACATTCTATTAGAAAGCGAAGTCACAGAACAGACAAGATAGAGGTTCTTGCAGCTTCCGCAAAACTAGAAACAGGCTCTAATTTAGTAAGACAAATAATACAGATAACTAAAAATGTATTATTGATCCTTAAATTAGAAACCAGGAAATGCACAAAAATATTTTAGGCTGAGGTGCTTAAAGGGAAACCTGCTTCCTAAATACTTCTATAGTCAAATACCGTTTTAACGAACGACACTTTAACGAATATTTCAATTCAACGAAAGAAATAGAAATTCCTTCTATATCTCCATGAGCGCCTATGTTGAGAATTAATTAATTACTATATCTTTTAACACGCTTTGGGCGTCAATTTTAAGTAGGTTGTATTGTAGTTCATTTGAAGAAGTTTGTATTGAAGGAGTTGTATTATATTTCAACTGGTGGGGAATCGAACACTTGAAGTAGTTGCAACCGCACGTATGTTTCCGGTAGCCTTCGCCACAAATGTACTTTCAGGTGGCCTTTGCCCCAAGTTAAAAAAATATTAACTTTGTAATTTAAATGTTTCTTTAAATATTATATATATGTTTGCCTCGGCTGCGTCAGTATTTGTTAGAGACATGGATATCTTGGCAGTATTTTGGTACAAGAATGTAGGCTTACACAGATTATAAGCTTTAATTCACTCCTTTTATTAATCCTTGACACAAATTAAATAGCACTTCATTGATATCGAGATCTCTGAGATTCTTTTATTTAATACTTGCACGTTTTAACACGTAAACTATTTTCATCTCACGCGAATACGTATTATATTTCTCGAGGACGCATCACGCATCCAGTTGTAATCACTGTCTGCAGGCAACTGACTTCTAGATTTGTAAATTTTGCTATATTTCAGTTTCTGATTGGCTAATTCTACTCGAATAGAATACCTTGATTTAACTAAAGCTTGTTCTGCTTGCTGATTGGCTATTTTATAAACTGTCACTAAAATTACATTATTGTTTCTCCAAGAATCACAAGTAGTACTGCTAAACTTTTTACTCATTATTATCTCAAGGTTACCTCATTGTTAGCAACTTTAACTTATTATTCTCACAGCTCCTACATTATTAAAGTACGTAATATATTCACATAACATTATTGAACATGTATACAATAATATAAGCATATGCAATGACTGTTATATACATTTTACAAATTATTGTTACATACACATATTGGTTTAAGGTGGTTTGTTATTGAATTTACAAATTTATATAATTTGACTGAAATCATTTAAGTGTTAAAAACACTGTCTTAATTCAGTTGTACAAACGTCGGTACAATGAAAGTCTCAGTACATCGAAAATAAGAAATTCCCCTTAATGAATGTATGACCGATTGAACGAATTTTTCAATGTGTGTTTTTTTTGGACTCCTAAATAATATCGTTTCCTGATTCAAAGATTAGATTGTTCATCCTTGACGTATAGCGTTTTGCCTCAGCTTTTATCATAAAAGTCTCTTTTGTCCGATTGAATTCCATAGTCAGTCAGTTTTTCTAAAAGATGCTGTTAAATGGAAAAAGTGTATTTTGTCTGCTTATTGTTTTCTCAGTGGTTTAATCTATAAAATAAAAATAAGACGGGAACTTCAGTGTGTTGAGAGCAAGTCTGATTTAAACGATGCCAAACATTGGAATGGTGAAAAGTAAAAGAAAGCAGTTTTCTCTGAAAGAAAAGTTAAACAATCTTAGAAGTTGACTATGTGACAAATAGTGCAAATTACGTTCTAAACTACTTCTGAAGTGTTCCAGAAAAAAATTACAGACCTCTTTTCAAAATGAAAATATTCGTAAGGTATGTTACGTAGTAGATTAGTTTACTATACATTAAATAATTATATGATTTTGGCAACTTCAATGTTTTAAATATGAAGTTGCTATAGCAGTGAAATTTGCACTGTATTGTTTTTACTTTTCGACTACGTATAGTAAGTAGGGGAAGTATTGCATTCCACCTAAACATTCGATACCGAGATTTCACTAGAAATATATGCTTTGAGACCACCTGAATCCAAAAAAAGTATTTTTGGAAACATGGCCGTGTGTGTGTCAGTGTGTCTGTCTGTGAACAGCATAACTCAGAAACGAACAGTCGGATAAACACCAAACTTGGTATTTAGGTTCAGTATCTTCCAGAGATGCGACACGAAGGTTTTCAAGAAAATCCCCCCACCCCAGATTACCTTTTACATGGAACATTTTTCGAACATTTTAATTTTCTCAAAAATACCTCTAACGATTTTGAATATAATACAATATTTTTAAGATATTTTAATAACAAATGAAATGTATATCTCGAATTTCCTGGGAATGTCTCCAAAAGTATTCTTCATTGTGAACGACTTTTGCATAACTGGTAAACCATAAGAGATAGACTAAATTTTATTACACAAAAAATGTAGATAGCGTTAGAATACACAATTTGTCATTTACATTTTTTTGTTGAGTGAACCGTTTTTGAGATATTGCTTGTTATTCCCTTAAATTTTCCAATACCTAAACTTTTTCTCAAATTCGTTATTCATTTCTTTTTTGTCCTGGTAATGCAAAGAATACTCCACATTGCAACCAGCTCTTAAAAGATTTGACTATAGCTTAAAGCCTACCAATTCCCCTTACATCTACAAGAAAATTAGCAATAAGATTAACATCTCGATTAACATGGAGCATATAGAGAATAAGCGTTTGTAAAAATAGTTTGTACAAGAGTAGAGAAAGCCATGTAAGTGTAACACATCAGATTTTTTTATATCCATTCCTAATACTGACATATTATATTAACAATTAGATACAATGTCATATTAGACTTAAGAGTTGCAATTTTGGTCCTTTTATGTAAAAATATGAAATAACCGATTAAAGAAATTTCAATACAACAAAATGAATTTCAAAAGTCCCCAGAAATTCGTTATAACGACATTTGGCTGTACTATATAACTTTAAAATTAATCTGGAGTAGGTAGTTTGGATTTTCACATTATATAGATTTTGTTTTTGCTTATGACTTATGAACAGAGTTACTCAAATTTTCATGAGCAATTACTTACTAGCTAACAACACGTACACAACATTTTAAATACATTAGTAGTTTTTGAAAACCTTTTAAAAATAATTTCTATTAAAATCCTGTTCAAAAATAACAGTATGTAAACTTTTTCTTTAGTATTATTTGTTTCTTGTTTCTATCAGTTATATTACGAATAGTACTACTTTACAAACTCGGTTTAGATTTTATTTGAACTTCTTTCATAGTTTTGATAAACGCAAACTGAAAACTGATTTTTCTCATTTTCTTCGGGAGAATTGTAGCTATTTATTTATTTAAATATAAAATGGGCAAAAGGATAAAATACGTTGCAATTTTGTAGAATGATAACATTTGTGTAAATTCTAAAATATTTCTGATATTTAACATCTTAAAGTCACCATTTAATAGTTAAAATTAAAAGCTACTAAAAGGCGGCGTTGAAATTTAATGATAACCATTTTTTACACTTTTTTATGCCTTACCCAATATTTCAAAGGAAAGAATACTAAAGTAAAAGCCAAAGAACAATTAATTCCATTAATTGACCTAATAGTGATTGAAACTATGAAGCCCGGGACTTACAACATTGTAAGTCGCCATTTGGGTATGTTATCTCAATACAATTTGAGATCTCCTTGTGATTTACCGGGAAAAATGTTGCCATACTAGCTCAGTGGTTGGAGCAACCGGACGGAGACCGGAAGATCCGTTGTTCAAATCTTGGCTATGACATTGAATTTTTCAGTCATCTGATTCTGCCTTTCCAACCCTGTCCAACACACGGGTTTCGTATAAGAACAATTAATTCCATTATACGTATTGTTTTTCTGTTCAGGAAGACTATGTTTATAAATTTACAGTGCTGTCCTATTCAGTTGTTTCCGCTGTCATGGAAAGAATATGGAATCTCAAGGCCAGCATATATCTACCCGTTTTTAAGCACTTGACTATCGATTCGATTTTTTGTATCCCCCTTGTGCACTCGCTTCTATTTATGCCGCCTGCGCAGCTTTGGAGGGCATTCTACTGGCATTCTACAGGTGAATATGCATAGCAAGGAGGAGGTGCGTATCTGTGGTGTCCTATTTTACTTGCACAGTTCTAGATTATTCACATCTGAATATATTACTGCAATAGCTTTACCTGTCATAACATATAATAACCTTGTTTAAATATATAGCTGAATAAAAGACATTTTACATAACATCTCCACGAAAAAAAAATTAATGGCAACATAATATAAACCTGATATACAGTACACTGTTTACTCTCAAAGAGGGCACACCTACTAGACACCATTTTAATAATCTGTCCAATTCCCATTCTTGTCCAATACCTGATTTAGCCGCCTAGGCACTGAATAAATTAGGTGCTGAAGGAACTCTGGCTCTAAACGCAAATGTTCCCACATTTCATGACTGTTCCCAGAGGGCGATTTAGTGCTTAAGTGGCTAAATCAGATATTGGACAGATTATTAAAACAATGTCTAGTAGAAGTGTCCTCTTTGAGAGTAAAGGGAATTATTACTTCTGTTTTGCATTATATTATCATTAAAATACTTTTTCATGGAGAAGTTGTGCAAAACGGTGTTTTATTTGGTTATACGATGGCTGATCAATAAAGACTGAGACTGATTTTTTTCACAGATATTTATTACTCCATTTCAATGTTGACATATGTTTCAAATAGTCCCCTCCTACTTGAATGCACTTTTTATAACGTCTCTGCCAGTCCTAGAACCTATGGCACAGGCCATTCTTTGAGAATCGCCTCACTTTTCTTCAACACTGCTTCTGCGCTCTCAAATCGAATGCCCCGTAGCTTTGCCTTTAGTGATGGGAATAAACAGAAATCACAGGGGCAAGATTGGGGCTATAAGACGGATGCGGCACGCAGGTAATGTTGAATTTAGCCAACAATTCTTGGACTTGATTTGCGACGTGAGGCCGCGCGTTGCCGTGATGAAGTCGCCACCCAGTCCGATGAAGTTCTGGACGTTTTCTTGCAATGCGTTTCCTCAGTGTAGCCAATACTGACGTGTATATGCTACTGTAACAGTAGTGTGAGAGGGAACTGCATGCTGGTAAGTCATTCCATTACAATTGAAAAAGGTGAAACGCCAGACCCACCTTGCTTAGCATAGAGGACTCGCCCTTCTTTGAAGTCCTTGATCCACTTGAACACTGTTGCACGAGGTAGTACATCTTCACCGTATGCTTGCTTCAGCTTTTCGAAAGTTTCGGAGGCTGTATGATTTAAACGAAAACAAAACTTTATTGAGCTGTATTGCTCCTCTCGTGTCACCTCCATTTTGTGGTATACGAAATTCAAGTAGGGTCAACAATATAAAGCATTACTACCAACCTACGGCTACGAGAGTGCAGCCACCTATGGGCATTAAACATGAAACCCCGCTCTTTTCAAATATTTGTGGTAGAGACAAGAAACTATCAAGGAAGCACAGGAAAAAGTCTTTATTGATCAGTCCTCATATATTTGGGTCGGACACACGATTTCAATAATGTCTAGTAAATGTGTCCTTTTGAGAGTAAAACGTTAGATGTATTTCAGTTTTACGTTATGTTGCCATTAAAAATATTTTTGCATGGAGATATTGTGCAAAACGGTTTTATTTATTTGTATATTTAAACATGGTTATTATATGTGATCAAGAGTAAAGCTATTGCCCAAAGTTATATATTCATATGTGAATAATCTGGAACTGTGCATGCGCGGGAAGGTAAACAGATGCATGTAAATCCTCCTTGCTAAAGCTACATACCCTACTGTGAAGGGCAGCAGAATGTCTCCCAAATCTGCGCTGACGGCATAAATGGAAGCCAGTGTACCTAAACGAAGTATGCAATAGAACTGTTTCTACAAAGAAGGCTTTTGTAGAAGGTATATAAAAACAAGCGATATTGGATAGAGAAAATAATGGGAATATATGCATAAGATTTTAATGTGATATTCAAACTTAAAGGCCTGTTGTTTCCAAACCAAAGTAACCTCTACCTTAACAACTTAAGAATGATAGAAGTGCATGTTTAGCTTTGTTCTTAATAAAAGTAGTGGGTGTAGTTCATTATATGGTTTATTTTGTTGGAGATAAATAACGCTTAAGAAAAGCCCGGACGTACCCGCTTTGAGTCCGCAGTTTTTTGTCGTTTTATTCCCTTCAGAAAGTCCAACATTTCTTTCCCACTTCGCTGCTGCAGTCAACATACGGGTTAGGTTTGCATTACCAACCCACTGCCGCTAACTTTACCTTGCCCCTCCGTTTCCTTCATCACTCATTCGTCTCTCCTTCACCATGACAATGCCTGTGCATTTTTCATTTTTCCTCGCGTTCGCTCTATTCTCCTTGCCCCACAGCCTATTTCGGAACATGAGCGAAGGGAAATTCAGAGCTGTCATTCCTTTTCCTATGTGGAAACCAGAGCCCAGTTTCTACCACTCCATCCAGATGAAATATTAACCACCCATGATTTTGTTAGAAATATTTTTCTCGTTTGAAGCGAAACTTGCGAACAAATTGCTGTTAGAAGCCCTCTTATATTTATTTCAATAAGCAATACGCTACCATGTCTGACATGAAGTATTGCTTTTAAAGCCTTTTGGGGGGTTACAGAAAATTAGAAAACCTTACTAGTCTTGAATGTGAACCTCCTTTTCAAAGATATAAAGTGTTTTTCTTCCCATACGAATTTCTGATGGCATCTGCATGGGAAACATTTTAGAAATTGCAAAATAATTTTCCTTGCAAAAGCGGGATACCTATCCAAGAAGCGCTTTATAAAAAATGCAAGTCTCTAAAAATATCGGTTAAAATGAAAACTGAGGTCATCTGTTTTGAGGCAGTATTTTAATACCTGAATAATTTCAATTGTATTATACAATAAGTAAATTCAATAACACCCCGCCTTGAAACAATATATATGTAATAATTATTTAAAAATGTATGTAACAGTCCTTGCAAATGCTTATATTATTGTAAACATGTTTAATAATGTTATGTGAATACATTAGGTAATTTAATAATGTAAGAGCTTTGAGAATAATAAGTTTTAAGTTGCTAACAATGAGGCAATGATGAGTTAGAGAGTTTGAATATTACTAGTCATTATTAGAGATAATGTAAATTCAGTAACAGTCTAAAATTAGCCAATCATCAGCAAATAAAAGTTTTAAGTAAAATGCAGGTATTCTATTGGACTAAAATTAGCCAATTAGAGACTTGAAATGCCGAAGCTAACGGGTTTAACGGTTGAAATTATGTTCAGTTGCTGGCAAACCTTGGTAGTGATGAGATGGAAGATGTGTTCTCTACAGAAATATTACGTATGAATCGTAAAATATGGCTACACGTTAGCTAATTGAAAGTATTAAAGATTCTCACCGTTCTTAAAAAGTGTAGTGCTTTATAAAAATGTGCAAATGATAAAATAAAAAGAAGTGAATTTTAAAACTTAAATTCTATGTATGTCTACAATTATTGTCGTACCGTACCTTGTCTAAGAGATACATGATTCTACAAACATTACTGACGCAGCCGAGGCAAAAATTCAAACATACATAATATATAGAAGCAGTTTTAATAACAAAGTTAAATATTATAGTGTAAAACTTGGAGTGTAATAACAAAAAGACATCTTCAAATCGCTTCTCATACTTAGCAGCATATTGCGTAACAACAGTAACTATTACGTAATCAACAACTTCAAACCGACGCCCAAAGCGTGTTGCAAACTTCTTAAACAAAGTAACTCCAAGAACAATACTTTTTAAAGTCAGCTTCCAATGCATGAAGCTTAATAAATTACGTAAAATAACAACTACTTCATCTTAAATCAGAAATAGATCCCGATGCTTCATTGAAAACGTTTCTTCTATCTCTTATAGATGTTTAGAAAACGCACTTTAAAATGAGATGCTTTTGTAACAGTGCATTTTCCTTTGCAGTTGGGTTTGGAAATTGCACTTGATAATTGTAAAAATCTGTTCCTATCTGAATAATAGATATCAATCCGTGAGTTAAATGGAATGAGATCTAAACATAAATGTTTCAGTTTTGGTATTCCCCAGGCAGAGCCGCTCACGGGAGGAAATCATGGTGCAACTAGCACCATCAGGAACATATTTGGGGGGAATTCAAAATTTTGGAGACTGCAAAAATATTGAAATTACGCAGCTAATGTAAACAAATTTATTACAACATTTAATCGAGTACTATAATAAATTGTTAACTCAGTTTGTATCTTTGAGTTTGTTAATCTAAATGTGTGTATCCCCCTAAAAAGTAAAATAATATGGCGTATCAAATTATAATTTTTGGAAATCTACAAAAGCAACTATAACATTATAGGTAGATAAGTAGATATTCAGAACGTATAGCGTTATTACTCTTACTATAGTGTTCTACTTAGATAAATATAACAGGATATATTGAGATACCAAATAATAAAATACACCATCTGAAAAATATGTTTATTTTTAGTTTTTGAGTAAACATTGCAATCTTTTATTGATTTTAACTTTCCAATTATTTAATATTGATGATCAACCATTGCTGAATGCATATTATTGTCATACAAATAGTCATTTAAATTACGAACCTCTTCTGTCGAAATCATAGACACAAATCTAGGCTTACAAAAGCGAGCAAATAAATTAATTTGTGGCGTCTTACCAAAAGAACACTGTAAACTACTTTATACATAGCTCGATATTCATACACTTCCCAGCATTTATATTTTAATTGCCTTTATTACGTTAAAGTGTAATATATGCACATATTCTTACCTCTATCTTTATTAGTGGGTACACAAACTATTCCTACTAAAGCTTATTTTTCTTATCTATTACATTTAATCCAAATAAACTTTTGCAGAAATAGCTACATTATACATTTCGTTATAAATACAAAGAGAACAGTGATAGTCAAATGTTTAAGAGCTGTACGCACTAAGTTGGCCTGAAAATTCATACTGTTTCTATACAATCGCAAGAAACAACTGGAAATCGATGGGACTTTAAAAGAATGACAAGTATTAAACAATTTGAACATTTAATAACGGATATCTTAGAAACGGCTTATGCCACAGAAAAAAAGAAAAAAAAGAAATATATTCAAGTAAAGTGTGTGTTTTAAAGAGATCTACATTTTTGGTGTGGTACATTTTCGTTTATCGCTAACGTTTACAAGTTATACAAGATTATACAAATTTCCTTCCAAATGAAGAGGATCCTAGGCTATTTCCATAAAATTCAAGATTTTCTCAAATTCGTTATTCTTCCTTTTTTGTCCTGGACATGCAAAGAGGATCGGATACTCCACATTGCAACCAATTCTTAAAATATTTGACTATCGCTTAAAGCCTACCAATTCCCCTTGCATCTATAAGAAAATTAGCAATAAGATTAACATCTCGATATCTCCATCAACATGAAGCATATGGAGAATAAGCGTTTGTAAAAACAGTTTGTACAAGAATAGAGAAAGTCATGTGAGTGTAACACATCATATTTTTATTAGTAGTATTTACATGCTTTAAACATTTTCAGTACTTTCCGAGAAATGATTCCTGAGTATATCAGATTTAACTTCGGCAGGATAGGACTTTAAGTTCCTCTAAAACGTATTACAAAAATCATATGTATTACATTCACATGACTTTCTATACCCTCTACCCTTATTAGCGGATATACAAATTATTCTTACGAAAGTTTATTTTCCTGTCTATTTCATTTTAATCGAGATAAACCTTTCCGGAAATACCTGCAATGCGCATTTTGTTACAGATACAAAGTGAATATTGATATAAAATATTTTAAAATGATCTTAAAATCCCATGCTTTTTCTATGACATCGCGAGAAACAAGTCAAAATCGACGAACTTGTAAGGAGTTACAAACTATTGAGGCAGTATTTTTAACACTTAAATGAGTTCAGTCGAATTATATAATATATAAATTTAATAACAGCCCGCCTTAAAGCAATATGTGTAGGTAACAATATATAAAAAGTGTATCTTACAATCATTGTATATGTTTATATTATCGTAAACATGTGTAATAATGCTATGTGAATGTATTACGTAATGTAATAATGTAGGAGCTGTGAGAATAATAGGTTAAAAGTTGCTAACAATGAGTTAACAATGAGATAACCTTGAGGCAATAATTAATTTGAATGTTTAAGAATACTACTTGTAATTCTTGGAAGCAATAATGTAATTTTTGTGACAGTTTATAAAATAGCCAGAACAAAAAGCTTAAGTTAAATCAAAGTATTCTATTGGATTAGGAATAGCCAATCAGAGACTTGAAATACAGAAATTTACAAATTTAGGCGGTAGAAATCAAGTCAGTTGCTTGTAGACAGCGCTCATAACTGGACGCGTTGGTTATTAACAGTGTTCCTAACCGGACGCGAGATGTGTCCTCGAGAAATTTAATTTGTGTTCGTGTGAGACGAAAATAGTTTACGTGTTAAAAAGTGCAAGTAATTAATAAGAGAATCTCACATCTCTCTATATCAGTGAGGTGTTATTTAAATCGTGTCAAGCATTAATAAAAGGAGTGAAGTAAAATTATAATCTGTGTAAGCCTACATTCTTTAGTCGCACCAGAACCCTGCAAAAAGAAACCTGTCTCTAAAAATAAATACTGACGCAGCCGAGGCAAACATAAATATATAATATTTAAAGAAGCAGTCAAATTACAAAGTTAAAATTTTTAAATTTGGGACGAAGGCTACCGGGTACCATACGTGCGGTTGCAACTACTTCAAGTTCGGCTCCCCAACATAAGAACTACAATACATTTACTACTTCAAGTATTGAACAAATCGAATGTCGGATTTAATAACGGATGTCTAGAGAAATGGTTGCTGCCACAAAAAAAGTAATTTTAAGTAAGTTGTGTGTTTTAAACAGATCTACATTTTTTGGTAGACGGTACGTTTTGATCTATAACTTAACATTTACCAGTTATACAAGATTGTAAAAAATTTCTTCCGAATAAAGAGAACTTCACAGGTTATTCCCAGAAACTGCATGACACACATTTTGTTTTTCATGTGTAATCATGTAATGTATGGTATTTTAATTAAAATCGTTATTGAATGTTTTAAAAAATAAATATTTTGAAAAATGTTTCATATAAAGGGCAGTTTGGGATAGGGGTATTTTCTTGAAAACCTTCGTGTCGCATCTTTGAGAGATACTGAACCCAAATACCAAGCTTGGTATTTATTCGACTTTTCGATTTTGAGTTACGCTTTCTCACACACACACAAAACACGTATTTCAGATGAAATCTCGTTATCGAATTTTTGTAGTAGAACGCAGTACCTTCTATACCTACTATGTAAGTGGTAGAGAAAGTAAAAATTACTACTAATATTATTATGCTAATATTAATTTCAAGTGCATGCTTGTGTACTTTTCTTGCAAGTATGCAACGGAAATGCTGAAACGAACGACGACGCAAGATGTTGTCCGATGCGCCAGCATGATGGTGCTACTTCCCATTAGCATGGAGATGATATTCTACTGCAGCAGCAGTTAGTTCCAAGGAACTGGACGTGCGCTTTGTGAACGTCATTACAGAGCTGGCTTAATGCTGGACCGTCCCTTTTCAGCGATCACAGAGGACATATGCATATTATCCTAAAGTGCTTCTCAGCCCGTTATAGTAACACCATCTCGCATTAGGAGAGAATACCACACAGGCCATTTAGAGGAAAACAATTCCTGGTCAAGATTGCAGAGCATGCTCCCTTGGGGGCACATGCAGGTGTAATTATACAGCGTTTTACATTATTATTTAGTACCACACCAGTCCGTTTGTACAGGTACTAGTGTCAAGCACAGAACTTAATAGTTCAAGTTACGTTTTAGAGTAAAATGCATATAAGTGTATTAAGAAAATCCAATTTTATTGTTTCTCCAATTAAGGAATTAGACGAAAGAAATCTAATGTGATGCACTCACATGACTTTCTCTACTCTTTACAAACTAATTTTACTAGCACTTATTCTCCATGTACTTCATGTTAATCGAGATAAACATTTGCAGAAACTTATTGCTAATTTTCTTGTATGTGCAAGGGGAACATGGTAGGCCCTAACGATAGTCTTTAACTATAATCTTTTAAGAGCTGCTAGCTGTGTGGAGCACTTCATTCTCTTTACATGTCCAGGACATAAAAAAGAACAATGAATTCCCATTTGAGAAAAAGTATACGTATTGCAACATTCAAACAAATAACGAGGAATATCTCGGAAACGGTGTTTGGCATTTATTGCGTCTTTTAACGAGATCTATAATTTTTGTGTAGTAAAATTTTCTCTATTTCTTACGGTTTATCAGTTATGCGAAAGTCATTCAGAATGAAGAGGACTATTGGGGTGTGTCAAATTGGCCCTCCCCGGTGAAACCTACTCTAGGCGATTACGGGTTCCACTAAAGGAAAGTTGACATCTACGAGAACAGAAGTGAAACGACCATGGTAGTGGTTTGTCAAGGAGACGACAACAACAAGGAGAAAGTGCGCAGTTAATTTGAGTTATGTAGTACGTCAGGCGATGGAGATCTTCGACTGCGCAGACACCGGATCAGTAGCAACTCTCCTCAACGTGCAGTCCACAAGTCTGATCAGTCTTTCTTCGACGGTAAGACAGGTCACGAGGAAAGCAGCAGCACAGCGTTTAGACAGAAGGCATTCCGAATGGTATTTCTAAATTCTTTTTTGGCTTAAACTATTCAAAATTATCTTTATTAATTATTCACCGGGGAAAGGTTGATTGTCCGAACTATAGAGAGCAGGAAGCAAGTACGTAATTATTGTAATTTAATTAAATGTATTGAAGCCGAAAGAATGTAAAGAATTGTGAAACAATAAGGCTTTCTAAAAAGTAATTTTATATGTTATTGAAGTGAAAGTTTATTAAATGAAAGAAAATCGGCTTATTAATTAATTATTAAATATTTCCTCAAGTAGAAATCTACCATTATTCCTACATTCAATCCACTTCCTCTTGGGTTAGAAAAACGCGTTTCAGGGGGCATTCCCAGAAAATTCAAGATATACATTTCATTCGCCATGAAAATATCTTAAATATGTGATATTTTAATCAACATCGTTAGAGCCATTTTTGAGAAAATAAAATTTTTCGAAATATGTTGCATGTAAAGGATAGTTTAGGGTGGGAGGATTTTCTTGAAAACTGTTCATGCCACACATCCTTGTAAGATACTAAACTCAAACATCAACTTTGGAATTTATCCAACTTTTCGTTTTTGAGTTAAGCTGTTTAGACAGACAGACACAGACACACGAACATGTTTCCAAAAATGCTTTATTTGGATTCAGGGCATCTCCAAACATGTATTTCTGGTGAAATATCGGTATCCCAAACTACACTTTACATGAAAAATATTTCGAAATATTTTATTTTTTAAAAAACGTTTATCGATTTTGAGTAAAATATCGTATATTAAAGCTATTTACATGAAAAATCAAACGTATATCCTGCATTTTCTGGGAGTAGCCTTGAAGTTCTCTTTATTCGGAAGGATTTTGTGTAATCTTGCATAACTGGTAAACGTTAAGTTGTAGGTGAAAACATATACACTAACAATGCAGATCTCTTTAAAACACAGAATTTTTTTCCAAACAGCTTCTTTTGTTGCAACAGTCATTTCCAAGATATCCATCCAGATATTATTAATAATTATTGAATTATAGTGGAGATGTTCAATACTTAGCAATTCTTTTCAAGCCCTGTCGGTTTTCCATTGTTTCTCACGATTTCGTAAAAATAGTATGGAATTTTAAGGCTACCATATAGCGTCCAGTTCTAAAACATTTGAGTATCGCTATTCCCTTTGTATATCTATAATGAAATGGGTAATGCAGCTATTTCCGGAAAGATTTATCTCTATTAAACTGAAGTTAACAGGAATATAAACTGTCTTAATAATAAGTTGTATACCCAATAATGAGCAATAGATGACAGAGAAGGTCATGTGGATGTAACATTTCAGTTTTTATTCTTGGAATTATTTAAAATTAAGTAAGTTATGCTTAGTTACATTAAACCTATTTTTTGTTTAAAAACTGTATTTTATTTATATCAAAGCTTATTTTTTATTTTCCCATAAGTTATGGTAATGATTTTCACTAAAATGTCATATGTTTTAGTGAAAACGTATGTGTTTCAAATTTGATACTGCAGTATTTTTCGTCTTTATTTTCAAGCCCGAGTCCAGTCTGAATCAGTGCAGACCTTAGTTCACATTCACACACAAGCCTGACCTTTTTCTCAAACTGCTCTTTTTTGTTTCAGGAGCCTCAAAAAATGTAACCAATTTTAGGGGAAAAGTGTGGAACACCTTCTCTACCACGCAAACTCTCTAGGTACTGGTAGAGAAAGTAAAAACGATAGGAAATAAAATGCATGTTGAGAAGTTGGTTTGTTGTATTGTTATTTGCCCCACGTTTTGGGGGCCAATTTGAAGGTTTATGCTTCACGTGTGGAAAGCCAATTTTAAGTAGGTGTATTATATTTCGACTGTTGGGGAGCCGATCTTGAAGTAGTTGTAACCACGTATGGTACCCAGTGCCCTTCGCCCCCATGTTCAAAAATATTAACTTTGTAATTTGACTGTTTCTTGAAATATTATATATTTATGTTTGCCTCGGCTGCGTCAGTATTATTTTTAGGGACGCGTTTCTCTTAGCAGGGTTGTAGTGCGAATGAAGAATGTAGGCTTACACAAATTATAATTCTTACTTCACTCCATTTATTAATGGTTGACACGATTTAAATAACACTTCACTGATATAGAGAGCTGTGAGATTCTTTTATTAATTACTTGCACTTTTTAACACGTAAACTATTTTTGTCCCACACAAATACGTATTAAATTTGTCTACAAACAACGCGTCCAGTTATGAGCGCTGTCTACAACCAACTGACTTCATTTCTACCACCTAAATTTGTAAATGTCTGTATTTCAAGTCTCTATTCGCTATTTCTAATCCAATATTATACTTTTATTTAACTTAAGCTTTTTTTCTGGTTGTTGATTGTCTATTTTAAAAACTGTCACAAAATTTACATTATTGTTGCTCCTAGAATGACTAGTAGCATTAATACACGTTCTTACTCATTATTGCCTCAAGGTTACCTCATTGTTAGCAACTTTTAACCTATTATTCTCACAGCTCCTATATTATTAAATTACGTAATACATTCACTTAACATTATTGAACATGTATACAATAATATAAACATATACAATGACTGTAACATACACTTTTTATATCTTGTTTCATACATAATTGCTTTAAGGCGGGCTGTTGTTGAATTATATGTATTATATAATTAGACTGAAATAATTTTAGTGTTAAAAATACTGCCTCAATGTGCAATACAGATATTTCCTTAAGCAGGGTTCACTGAATTCAGCTCCGAATGACTTCAGCCCGTAAAATATATTCTACTGTGTTACATCCACATGTATTTCTCTATCCTCAATCGTTTATTAGTAGGCAATCAAACTATTCTTGCTATTAACGAACATCCATTTCCAATCGTCTGAAATACATGGAAAATCGAACTTGCATTTTTTAAACGAAACGAAACGTTTTGTATTTGGAGACAAGTTCCATGTAATGCTTTATGCAAAATCTTAAAACTCACATCATGGTTTTGCAATTAACCTTTATTCAAATTTATCGTATCTTCCTAAAATTCCCAAATTCAAGCTTTATAACTCTGAAACCTTTAAATCTAAATCACTTTTTAATATGTAGGTGGTTTCGGATTGAGAAAAACTATTTTACTATATACGGTAAGATTCCAATTTAAGCACATTCAAACATTCGTTTGTAATAAGGTTTCGTCTAAAACAATTAAAGAAGTCAATTACTTTACACACGCATGGTCGCTTTCACGCTTTGTTTTGAACTTAAAGTCAAGGAAACTGCTGTGCCTAAAGTTAACAATGGGAACGCTTACTATGCGGAATATGACATACCTTAACTTTTATGATATACCTAAAAGCTTCTTTAGATTTTAATTTTCTTACGTTGATGAAGGACTCGCAAGAACGTATCACTAGACAAAATATAATTAACAATCATCTCTGCTTAACTCACAACACTTTTATTAGCCTTGCTTGCGCACGGAAAGCCTGAAGCAAAGGGAAATAAAGACGAAGTGCTACTTTGTATTGTACAAGGTTGTTGAATCACGTGCCTTTCTTGCATTAAATGTGTTGTGCTGCAGAGCGCTTGGTGGTCATCGTACAACTACTACGTTAATCGCTGTGTTTATTAATTTTTTGTGTTATAACTACGAACACCCTGACCAAATCTGTCGGTTTCTCTTAATGACCCTATGGATTGTTCTCGAACTAATATTTTAGTTTTATAAAAATCTGGAGACGCTTAAAATACGTAAAAACTGTATATATATTTATTTTTGTGAATATTATAAAAATAATTATTATACGCTGAAGTAAATGCGTACCTTTACCTAGGAAATGAGATTTGGTGCAATATTCCAAAATAAAGGGTTCCAAGCTATGCGTACTTAAAATGTGACAAAATGAATTACTATGATACATTTATCGTTCAATAGCCAGGTTTTTTGCCGTGCGATTTCACATGGAATGTCCCTAAAACACATTTTTCTATCTACGCCATTTTAAATCAGATAAACCTATGCAGAAATAGCTATATTACCAATTCGTTATAAATACAAAGGGAACGACGAGAATCAAATGTTTTAGAACTGGACGCTATATGCTGGTTTTAAATTCCATACTATTTCCATGACATCGCTAGAAACAGCTGAAAATCGAGATTTGACAATAATGATGTATTGAATAATTCGAAACATTCGTAACATATGTCTCAGTAAAGCTAATTGTGTGTTTTAAAGAGGTCTTTCTGTTTTGTGTGTATTGCATTTTCATCTATCACTTCATGTTACTGGTTATTCAAGCTTATACAAAACTCCTTCCGAATGAAGATGGCCTTAGAGGCTATTCCCAGAAGATTCAAAATGTACATTTTCTTTGTCACGTTAATATATTTAATAAGCGGTATTGCAATCAAAAGCGTTAGTCTTTCTTTGTAAAATTAGATAAATTTCGAAAATTTTTCCAAGGAAAGGAAAGCTAGAGTGGTGGAATTCTTTTCAAAAGCTTCGTATCGCGTAATTGGTATATACTGAACTTAAATACAAGTTTAGTTTTTATTCGACTTTTCATTTTTAGGTTATGCTACACACACGTACACATACACACACGCACCGACTTTTTTTCTAAAACTGCTATTTTTGGGTTCAGGGGCCTCAAAACATAAACTTCCGGTGAATTCTCAACATCCAGTTTTTGGGTGGAATACAGTATGTTTCTTACTTACCACGGATCAAAGAGAAAGTAAAAATCTGAATGTGTTACACTCACATGACTTTCTCTACTCTCGTACAAACTATTTTTACAAACTCTTATTCTCCATCTATTTCATATTAATCGAGATAAACATTTGCAGAAACGATCTTTTGACATGCAAAGAGAATTACATTTTACACATAGCGACCGGTTCTAAAAATATTTGACTATCGCTTAAGGCCTACTATGTTCCCCTTGTTTTGTATTTGCAAGGGCAATATAGAAACACGGTAGCCTTTAAGCATAGGCATATCTCTTAATAGCTGGTTGCTAGGAGCACCACCATTCTCTTTGCCACAGATTAATTCTCTTTGTATATCCAAGACAAAAAAATTAATAACGAATTCCCATTTGAGAAAATAAGTATTGAAAAGTTTAAGGGAATAACAAGCAATATCTCGAAAATGCTTCACTCAATGTATATGACAGAAATTGTGTATTTTAACGCGATCTAAATTTTTTGTGTAAAATTTTGTCTAGCTCTTATGGTTTACCAGTTATGCAAAAGTCGTTCACACTGAAGAATACTTTTCGAGACATTCCCAGAAAATTCAAGATATACATTTTATTTGTCATGAAAATATCTTAAACATATGATATTTTAATCAAAATCGTTGGAGAAAATTAAAATTTTCGAAAAATGTTCCACATAAAGGGTAATTTGGGGTGGGGGGATTTTCTTGAAAACCTTCGTGTCGGATCTCTGGAAGATACTGAACCTAAATACCAAGTTTGGTGTTTATCCGACTGTTCGTTTCTGAGTTATGCTGTTCACAGGCACACACACGGACACGTTTCCAAAAATGCTTTTTTTGGATTCAAGGGGTCTCAAAACATATATTTCCGGTGAAATCTCGGTATCGAATTTTTGGGTGGAATACAATACTTCCTCTACTTACTATATGTAGTAGAGAAAGTAAAAATGTGGGAAGGCCTAATACACAAATGTTTATTTGAAGAATTACTAAGCTGGAACGGACAATAGAATCCAAATCATGTCAATTATAATGATGTTTTTATATAAAAACACCCTATAGGCCTGTAGGTATGGAATGTATCATCAATGAAATAAAACATACGTGGTATAGAACTCCGCGAGACTTCAAAGGCACGTAATTCGCCAAAGACAAGTCATAGGTGCTGTTGAGACAGAGAATCTGTAATGCTACACAGACAGAACAGGTGCCTGCAAATTGAATATGCGTCAAGTCTGACGTCGAATCCGAAGGAACGGAGAGGAGAGACTGAAATCTTCTGAAGTTGCTGGTTTATATGCATTGTAAAGGTTTATGAAAGTAGAATATGTGAGGTTATACTGCGGTAGGACTTACATTTTGGGCCATTACTACACAAGTTAAGAATGTAGTTAAACCCAATGATAAACATTGTTCTTAATAATATATTACTGTATTCCGCCAAAAGGTTTGATGTTGAGATTTTGCCGAAATCGCATGTTTTGAGGACCTTCAAACCAAAAAAGGCATTATTACTTACTCTACAAACCTAGTTGGTAGAGAAAAAAATTGAATTGAGTTTTATTTATGGACGCTCTTTAACTGCTGAATTCTTAGCATCCCATTTTATTTTGTGCGTGAAAGATAGGAACGTTTCTCAGAGCCTCTTTATCAGCCTTGAGGTTCATTTATGCGCCGTAAATCTACGAGACGGGATCACCGGATTTACTTCCTTCGAAGGAAGCCAAACTAAGGGTTTTTACGCGAAAAAAATTTACCTACCTCCGCCGGGTTTGAACCCACGATCTCGGGAACTAGAGGGTAGCATGGTAACCACTACATCACGAAGGACGACAGTAGGTAGAAAAGGTATTGCATTCCACCCAAAATTCGATGTTGAGATCTCACCGGATATACTTGTTTTGAGGACACCTGAATTCAAATAAAAATTATAAAAATGTACGAGAGAGTGTGTGTGTGTGTGTGTGTGTGTGTGTGTGTGGTGTGTGGTGTGGTGTGTGTGTGTGTGTGGTGTGTGTGTGTTGTGTGTGTGTGTGTGTGTGTGTGTGTGTGTGTGTGTGTGTGTGAGAACCACGTACTAAAAAACCAAAAGTCGGATAAATACGAAACGTGATATTTAGGTTCAGCATCTTTCAAAGATGCGAATATGCATCACAAAGATTTTTAATAAAATCCCCTCACCTTAAACTACCCTTCACATGGAACATTTTTAGAAATTTTTGGTTTTCTAAAAAATGGCTCTAATGATTTTAATTAAAATACCACATATGAGACACATTTGCATGACAAATAAATGTATACCTTGATGCAGTAATTTGTATCACAAATTACTTAAATGTAAATAATGATTGTAATATGAATATGCATTTTTATGTGACATTGATTTGAGATGTTTATCGATTGTAATTATTGTTGAGAAGTAAGTTTTTAATGCCTTACTGAAACTGACAATAATAGCGCAATAATGCAGCGAGGGGGGGTGAACTGTTTATCATTATTGGAAACGAGGAAGTTACGTAATGTTGGCGCGTTTTTCCGTTTAGAACCTTCTGGAATGTTTCCCTAGAGCATATGTATTCATAATTTTCATTGGATATTAAAAATAGACGCTAATGTTGGCGCGTTTTATTAGCCAATTGCAGTTCAGTTATAATCTTTAGGCATATCGGGGAGTGGGTGTATAAGAAGCCAAGTCAGAGGTAGATCGCGGCCAGTTCATCGAAAATCTCAATACACAACACGTCGCCTTCAGTCGTTCAGTTCATCAAAAATCTGTGTACACTACACGTCGTCTTCAGTCAGTCAGTTCGTCGAAAGTATTTGTACGGCAAACGTCGGGTATCGATTCACAAGTTACGCGCAGCAGAATTATGAATAATCTAAAGTGTTGTAAGGTTAATTATACAAAAGATCGAAGTACGCAAATTAAAAGTGATCAGTAAGAAGTTATTATAACAGTTTCAGTTTGGCGAGTGTCAAGATCAATATGTAAATGTGATAGTTAACGTGTTCGACAATAAATGTGTAAAACAAATTTCTTCATCAGTGTTATATTTGGATAAAAGATTCCTTTCCGTTTACACAACCCTGATCAAGAGACATGTTCGACCGAGAAATAATAGCTAGCCGGAGGACAGTAAACCAAAATTAATTAAGATAACTAGCGTTCTTTCAAACGAACACTAACACTGCCGCAAATTGCTAACACCAGGTGGAGCTACAAACCGAACAAATGAATGACGTCACAAGATGGCTTCACATGAAGTAAACCCACATACACAAACATTTATAAGTAATACCGCATCAACCTTGAATTTTCTGGGAATAGATATGAAGTCATCTGTATTCGGAAGGAATTTTGTATAATCTTGTATAATTGGTAAATGTTAAGCATAATAGGAAAATGCTTTACACAGAGAATGTATATATCTTTAAAACATACAATTTGTTTCAAATACGTTTTTGTGGCATAAGCCATTGCTGAGATATCCGTTATTAATACTTCGAATTGTTCATTTCTTCGCATTGTCTTAAAAAGTCCTGTCAACATTCAGTTGCTTCTCGATTGCATGGAAACAGTATGGAATTTTAAGGCCAGCATATAGCGTCCAGTTCTTAAACATTTGACTATCGTTGTTCTCTTTGTATCTATAACCAAATGCGTAATGTAACTATTTCCGCAAAGTTTATTTGGATTGAAATGTCGTAGATAGAAAAATAAGCTTTAATAAGAATAGTTTGTATAGCCACTAATAAACGATAAATTGTAGAGGAAGTCATGTGAATCTATCACATCATATTTTTAGAAAAACTTCCTTGTATGTGTGTCTAACTCAAAAACAAAAAGTAGGTTAAATGCGAAACTTTCAAAGATGTGACATGAGTTTTATAAATATCACCCCACCCCAAACTAGCCTTTACATGGAAGATGTTTCCTTATTTTTTATTTTCTCAAAAATTTCTCTAATGATTCTGATTAAAATATCGTATGTATAATTGTATATCTTGAATTTTATGGTAATAGCTTCTGAAGTCCTTTTTATTCTGAACCGTTTTTGTATAATTGGTAAACCGTAAGAGATAGAAAAAGTCTTACAACATAAAAAAGTTCATCTCGCTGAAACCACAGTTTATGTCAAATAAAAGTGTTCGTGGCGTAAGCCATTTCCGAAATATTCTTTGTTACTGGTTTGAATTTTGAGATGCTTTATAGTTTTCTCAACTGGAAATTTCTGTCTTTCTTGCTTTCTTTCTTTATTATTTTCTTTCTTTCTTTCTGTTTCGTGTTCATGCAAAGGGAACAGAATTTCTAACCCAACACAAAGCGACCGGCTTTGAATAGGTTTTATACCCATGCTTGCTGTATTTATATCCATAATGAAGTGAATAACGAAGGTTTGTCTGTATTAACAAGAAGTAGATATAAAAGCAAGCTTTTGTAAGAACAGTTTGTAGAAAAGTGAATAGAAAGATCATGTGAAAGTAACACAATGATTTTTATATTCTCTACATCTACCTTTAGTATGAAATATTGTGTTTCATTCGGAAATTCAACATTGAGATTTCATGTAAATATACCCTGAACCCTACAAAGAACACATTTTGAGAAAAAGGTGTGGGTGTGTCTGTCTGTGAACATCTAACTCAAAAACTAAAAGTGTTCAGCATTTTCTGAAGACGTGACACAAAAATTTTAAATAACATCCCCGAACACCATACTAATATCAACATGGAACATTTTCCCAAAGTTTTTATTTCCTGAAAGACTCATGATTTTGACTAACATGTCTTATTTAATATATTGACTTACCCTGCTCGTATGTTTGGACTTACACTGGTGTCTAGGGTCAGAGGCTCGTCGAGGAGCGGACGGGTATTGAATCAGAGAATGAAGAACCCGGAACGGAGGATGGGCCCGAAGCCAGGTATGAGAGTGAGGGAGAACACGATATGAAATCAAGGCAAATGGATGAAAGGAAAGGTGATGATGGAGCGATTGGTGGAATGAACGTCAGGGAAACCGGAGAATCCGGAGAAAACCCTCCCAGACTCTCCTTCGTAAAAAATTCCACTTGCGTGCCCCTGGGAACGAACCCAGGTCGCCTAGCGCCGCATCTAATACATTGATACGAGAAATAATATGCATATTCTTAATGTTCTGTGACTATCCTGTGAACATTAATTTATTTAATTTAATTTTGTGTATTTTCGTATAACAGTAAAAGCTTAGCAGACAAACAAAAACTTGACCAGGAGAAGCTTATTAATAAGCAAATAATCTTGATTTGTTAACTTTGTACCCCATTACAGCCTCCTCCCTTTGGAAAAGTAATCAACAGCCATTGATATAGGTATTTCTGAGTGTGACAAAATTTGATTTGAGATGTTTTGAGGTCAGCTGAAACCTCCTCCCCCAAAAATTATAAAGCTCCGCGTGTCTACGGAAATTCGATATTTCCAGGAGGTGACGCGAAGATTTTAAAAATATCTCCCCTCATCCCAAACTGTCCTTTATGATGAAAAACAAATTTAATTACCTACTAAAAATTGCTCTAATAATTCAGATTAAAACACCACATTGTTAACAAATTTGAATGGGCGATAAAATGTAGGGTGAAGAAGGTTTGTTGCTGCTATGTATGGAAAGAAAGTTTAAAGAAGGGTATTATATTTCGACTGTTGAGGAGTTGAAATTCAAGTAGAAGCAACCGCACGTACGGTAAAAAGTTTCCGGTAGCCTTCGCCCCAAATGTTTACAAAAATATTAACTTTGTAATTTTGACTGTTTTTTTAAATACTATGTTTGCCTCGGCTGCGTCAGTATTTATTTTTAGAGACATGAATGTCTTAGCAGGAGTGTTGCGATTGAGGAATGTAGGCTTACACAGATTATAATTTTGCTTCACTCCTTTTATTAATGCTTGACACGATTTAAATAACGCTTCACTAAGCTGTGAGATTTTTTTTATTAAAAACTTGCACTCTTTAACACGTAAACTATTTTTGTCTCACACAAAGTACGTATTAAATTTCTCGAGATTTATAAACTATCTTGTATGGTTTACCTTTTCTACCTTCACAGGCTCATTATTAGCAAGAAGTGACTTCATATAAGCGAGTAGTATCGTGTATGTAATCAAGAGTATATTTATAAATTTGATATTATTTCTAGTAAATCATTTATCTTGAATAACCTAACGTAAGAGCTCTACGTGTGCTTGTGGCGAGGAATGAGGTATACCTCATGTGGGTGCCGGGGCACTGCGGAGTTTAAGGCAATGAAAAAAGCGATGAAGTTGAAAAGCAAGGAGTGGCGCAATCATTGATTGGTCCAGAACTGACTCTCAGCATACCTAAGTTTTTGGCGAGAGAGAGAGAGAGAGAGAGAGAGAGAGAGAGTTAAAAGATAGACCAATTGAAAACCTGAAAATGCCCGGAAGAGCGTTTCAAACATGGTAAACTATATATTTATTTATTTGTGCTAGCAATCTTTCTTAGAATATAGCTACATCAGTCCAAGCTGTTATCTTGCCATATTCTACCCATATTACACTGTTTGGGGCGGTGTCCCCGGTATGCCTGTCCTACTGCAGGGGCGTCTATATCTGGAAATTGTATGAAGTCACTTCTTGCTAAAAATGAACCTGTGCAGGTAGAAAAGATAAACCATACAAGATAGTTTATAAAGCTCGTGTGGCAGCTGAACCAGAGGAAACTTAAGACTGTAACAACGAATACAGTATTTTTAACAACGAATATTTGCAAAACGTATAAAGCTATTAAAATTTGACATAAATTGCATATTTCAATGAGCTATGCGTTTTTGTGTAGTAAGATTTTAATTTTCTCAGAAATGGCTTTAAAGACTTTAATTAAAATATCATACATTTAAAAAAATGAAATGTATATATCGAATTTTCTGGGAATGTCTCCAAAAGTATTCTTCATTGTGAACGACTTTTGCATAACTGGTAAACCATAAGAGACAGGCAAAATGTTACTACACAAAACTGTAGATTGCGCTAAAATACACAATTTATGCCATATACATTTTTTTCATTGAGTGAACTATTTTTGAGATATTGCTTGTTATTCCCTTGGATTTTCCAATACTTATACTTTTTCTCAAATTCGTTATTCAATTTTTTTATGTCCTGAATATCAAAGAGAATGGAATACTGCACATAGCAACCAGCTCTTAAAATATTTGACAATCGCTTAAAGCCTACCAATTCCCCTTGCATCTACAAGAAAATTAACAACAAGATTAACATCTCGATTAACATGAAGCATATGGAGAAAAAGCATTTGTAAAAATAGTTTGCACAAGAGTAGAGAAAGTCATGTGAGTGTAACACATCAGAATTTTTTTCACTCCTTCCTCCTCTGTCGCCTTTTCTTCATCCTCTCTCTCTCTCTCTCTCTCTCTCTCTCTCTCTCTCTGTCTCTGTGCAATGTGTAGTCTTGTAACGTTTTTAAGCTGCTCTTTCTGGCATGTTACTAAAGTTTCAAAGGTAAGTAAAAGATTTAACAAATTGCACACGCACTCATACATTTTCTCTCTCTCTCTCTCTCTTTCTTTCTACTCTGTCTTTGACTTCAAGATAGCGCATCATACACGTTAGTATCAGTGAAGAAAATCGGAAATTAAAACGAAAAATCACTAACAGTTTCATTAAACGTTTTATTGATTATCTTGATAATTAATTGCACTTTCACACATGCCGTATGTAGTAGGCTAAGGTTTAAAAAGAAGAATCAGAATGACTTAGTTTCAATTCGAAAATTTAGTTTGAGATAACACACCCCAATAAGGACTTACAATCTAGAATTCTAATTTTAATTTTTCAATCTGTTTCTACCTTTCAGATTTTAGTCTACACACGGTATGCGTGAAAGAAAATTAATTATCATTGATTGACCTTAAAGTGCTCACGATATTCTGATTCGCCATTGCGGTATCTTATCTCAAAGTTGAAGAAGACTGTATTGAAGGTGGTTTGTTACGTTATTTTGTTGTAGGAGTTGTATTATTGTTCAACTGTTGGGGAGCCGAACTTGTAGTAGTTGCAACCGCACGTATAGTAAACAGTTTCCGGTAGCTTTCGCCCCAAATGTACTTTCAGGTGGCCTTTGCCCCAAGTTTAAAAAAATATTAACTTTGTAATTTGTCTGTTTATTTAAATATTATATTTATGTTTGCCTTGGCTGCGTCAGTATTTTTGTTAGAGACATGGATGTCTTGACAGGGTTGTGGTGCGACTAAGAATGTAGGCTTATACAGATTTTAATTTTACTTCACTTCTTTTATTAATGCTTGGACGATTTAAGTAACACTTCACTGATAGAGAGAGAGAGAGAGAGAGAGAGCTGTGAGATGATTTATTAAATACCTGCACTTTTTAATACGTAAACTATTTTCGTCTCACACGAACACGTATTATACTTCTCGAAGACGTGTCTTGCGTCCGGTTAGGAACACTGTCTGCAGGCAACTGAACTCATTTCAACCGCCTAAACTTGTAAATTTCTGTATTTCAAGTCTCTGATTGGCTACTCCAATAGAATACCTTCATTTAACAAAAGCTTTTTCTGGTTGTTGATTGGCTATTTTTAACTGTCCGAATATTTACAGTATTGTTGCTCCAATAATGACTAGTAGCATTTAAACTTTCAAATTCATTATTGCCTCAAGGTTGCCTCATTGTTACCTCATAGTTAGCAACTTTTGACCTATTTCCCACAGCTCCTACATTATTAAATTACGTAATACATTTATATAACATTATTGAACATGTATACAATAATATAAGCATACGCAATGACTGTTACATCCATTTTACAAATTATTACAATCACATACTGCTTCAAGGCGGGTTGTTATTGAATTTACATATTATATAATTAGACTGAAATTGTTTAATGGTGTTAAAAATACTGCCTCATAGTTGAGAAAGCTTTGCGGATTACCGGGATAAATCGGAGTCTATTAATGTCGTACCGGCATTTTGACATGGTATCTCAGTTGTTTAGAGCAGGTCCAGGGCAAGCGGAAGATCCGTGCCTCAAATCCCGGCTATGGCATTGCACTTTCTGGACTGATTGTAGCGTGCGATCGTTTTAAGGTGAGGCCACAGACCAGCTATATATGTAGAAGGCGCAACTGCCACCGCATGACCATTCAAGGTTTATCTTTATCAGCTTAGCTTCAGACGCAGCTTTCGATTCTTAATTAAGACAATGGATATATATATATATATATACGTAACATAAACTGCTATTGGATGTTATTGGGCAGTAGCACCAATCAGATACATTGATACATGCTTATAATTCAAATACGTACGTTAAGGAAATGGTTGGAAGGAACGCTAACAGAAGCTTGTCAGTGTTCGAGCAGGAAGGTAATGTATAAGCTGGTCTCTAAATAGACGCTAAAACTACGTATTTAAAGTTTACCAGTTATACATACTTCGACATAACAAAGGTGACAGTGAATTGTGGATATTTACAAGTGGTTTATCTAAAATACGAGTGAAATAATTAACAGAATACGTGTTTGAAAAATATTTTAACCTTCTCCAGACCTACCCTTGACAAGAAAAAGGTGCCCTCCGACACAAATACAGCAGCCGTGGCACAATTATAAAATACTAATTACAACATACTAACACACACAAGAATACGGATATACAATCATCAGATTCCAGTCTACGAGAACCTCAAGATACATCACAAGAGTACGGGCATCAAGACGACCTATAGGTACATAACACAGCATCCATCATCATCATCATCATCATCATCAACGTAATGGGGTCCTCCCGGAGGAACCTCTACAAATTTATTCATGGGAATCAAAATTTCATCCGAGGATACCAGGAATATCTCCACGCAAATGGACACACTTATAACATGATTAGTCATTATACTGTATGCTTCTATCATTCCTGAGTATGTACGCGGGAGTTACGGAACGAAAACCTCCACTGAAATAGACAGCATGCGAAGCACGCATACGCGCGATCCATGACCTCACCATAGAACGATCGCACTCTAGCTTTTAGATGTTGAGGGTGTTATTGCCCCAATACGGTACAGTTTGAGAGAGTTTTGTTGTTGTAGTTGTTGCACCACGTATGGGAGCCAAACTTGTACTAATTGCAGCCCCACTTTTACTTTTCCGGTGGCCTTCGCCCCACGTTTAAAAATCAATTTTGTATTTAATGTTTATTTAAATATTATATATGTATACCTCAGCTGCGTTAGTAGTAATTTGTAGAAACATGTAGGGGAAATGTCCCTATATTGAACCTCTTACGCCTAAATAGTAAATAACAATTATAATTTCAAATTAAAATTTTCAGAAATACAAGCGTTTAAGTGATAAGTCCTTGCGCTATCAATATCCTCAACACAATTTAAAATTAATACAATTATCAATTAAATAACATTTAAAAAGTGAGATGGTGTAAATCGGTTCAAATTAGGAACGTGGTCCTTAAATTGAACCCCGCGTGTCTTAAAATGGACCACATATTTTTAAGTTTAAAAGTATTTTTATTAATACAAAACACACATATTTTATTGTACATTCAAAACAAATATGCTATCAGCAACAAAAGTAGAGTCCAAAATTGTGATGATGAGAATAGCAATTTCCTTGAACATTTTGAATTTTTATATAAGACAATCACTTGGTTTGTGAAATATGTATTATTTGCAAATATTGAGTTTTTTTACTAATTTTTACTCTCATACAAAAGAGTCCAATTATACACAGTCTTCACTATAAAACACTTTCTTCTTAGCACTAACTTTTGCACACTTTTGGTGAAGCCATATCCTACAACTCATACACTGGATCATGTCCATAATTTCAGACAATTCACATTCGCATATTCATATCAGCCACTGTTTTTAACATGATTTTTTTTAACTGAACGTATTATATCGATATTTATTCA
Source organism: Deroplatys truncata (assembly GCA_030765065.1). Lineage (NCBI taxonomy): Eukaryota > Metazoa > Arthropoda > Insecta > Mantodea > Mantidae > Deroplatys > Deroplatys truncata. Next base: position 283,568,512 of record CM060975.1, read on the forward strand.
CACGATATACTATTCGCAGTTGAACAATCCTAGAACTTCAATAGGTTTCCTAAATTGGACCAATTCAATATAGGGTTCAAACAGTGGTTCAATTTACGAGCTATGCCATTTTGGAAGCTTTAGCATCTATGTGGCTAGGAGAAACGCTTCTTGAAAAAACGTATGCATGAATATTGTTGCTAAAGAAACACTTCATAACATGCAATATATATGGATCATCTCAAATTTGCCTAATTGGTCGTATAAGCTTAGCTAGATGAGTCTAATATTACTTATGAAGCACCCAAAACACACAACATTTCATACAACTGAAACCACAGCTCAGAATGCAAAGTGAACAACTCCAAGCATTCATAGCTGTACACGCTACGCTTCTGCTAGGATTATGGTGCCAACTGTCGAACAGATTGGAAAATATTGGAGCGGTTCAATTTAAGAGGCGATTCAGTCACACGATTTAATAACACTTCACTGATGTATCCTACTATAGAGCTGTGAAATTATTGTTTAATTGCACTTTTTAAAACGTAAACTTTATATTATTCTCACCGCAATTAATTTTTATGTCTCAAATAAAGATCTTAACTGGACTGGTTGGGAACGCTGTCCTGTAGCGTCTCCTGCCTGAATTTGTACTTTTCCCATTTCAAGTCCCTGATTGGCTAAGCCTACTGCAATAGAATACCTTTATTTAACTTAAGCTTTTTCTGGCTTTTGATTGGCTATTTATAAACTGTTTTAAATTGGACATTATTGTTCCAAGATTTATTAGTAGCATTATTAAACTTTCTAATTTACTGTTGTCTCAATATTACCTCTTTGTTAGCAACTTTTGGCTTCTATTCTCACAGCTCCTACATTGTTAAAATTACGTAATATATTCACATAACATTATTATACACGTACATAGTAATATAAACATAATACAATGATTGTTACATACATTTTATATTATATTATACACATATTGCTTTAAGGCGGGTAATTTATATTACATAATTAGACTGGTATTTATTTAAGTGTTAAAATACTGCCTCATTGTATAGGTGTCTGAAATCATTGCTAGAAATAATTGTTTATTGTGATTAAAGAGAGACGTACGAACCTGTTTGCTTTTTGCGAATAGTTAGGACACCTATATGAGATATCTGTGTATTGGTAAAGGGAAGACAAAGCCATGTGAGTAGTACACACCAGACCCTGTAAGGTGAAGAAGAAAGAATGCTATGAAAACGACACGGTACATAAAGAGCACCTTATCCAGTACGGAAGTACATTGCTGGTCACGTTAGCGCACCCTCGTCTGTTTTGTTTGTATTACGGTTGTAATCTGACGTGACAAACGATGTCCAACACAGCACTTGTCTAAAACATCAGCTGACTTTAAGGTTTACAAGTAACTATTAATTAGAAGTACTAATCGGATTTGGCACGAGCAGGTGAACCTCGGTAAACATTATCTTCGGGGAAGGGCGACATCGAACACTTTATAAAGTGAGGGATGGTGTATGTAGATTAAGGGGTGAGGAGGATTTCTGCTTGATTTAATTATAGATAGGTATAGCGCTGACGAGGGAAGTCATGGGGTGCACGCATTATGATTGCTTGCAGATGTTCTCAGTTAAAAGACATTCAAGAGATTTCTCCTCGCTTTCGAGAGCGAAATTCTTGTTTAAAACCCTGATGTGTTACATTCACATAACTTTCTATACCCTCTATCACTTATTACTGAGTATACAAACTATTCTTGTGATAATTTTTCCTATATGCTCCATTTTAATCCAGATAAACTTTTCCGGAAATAGTAGAATTACACATTTCGTTACAAATACAAAGGGAATAGCGATAGACAAATTTTTTAGAACCGAAAGCTATATGCTGGTCTTAAAATACGATACCGTAATTTTACCGTAAATACATATTTTGAGTCCCTCTAATCCAAAAAACAAGCATTTTTAGAAAAAGTTTCGTGGGTGTTGTCTGTCTGCCTCTGTATTAGTGTCTCTATGAACAACATAACTGATAAGCAAAAATTCGGATGAACACCAAACTTGGTACTATCCAGGCATGCGACACGAAGATTTCAAGAAAATCCCCCACTCCAAACTACGTTTTACTTGAAAGATTTTTACGAAATGTTTTATTTTCTAAAAATGGCTCTAACGATTTTGATTATAATACCATATATTAAATATATTTTCATGACAAACAAAATGTATACCTTGAATTTTCTAGAAATAGCCTATAAAGTCCGTTTTATTTGAAAAAGAATCTTATATAATCTTATATAACTACTGAACGTCAAGCAATAGACGTAAACGTACTACACAAAACTTTAGATCTCTTTAAAACACGCAATTTATGTCGAATAGCATTATTTGTGCATAAGTCATTTCTGAAATATTCGTTATCAATGGTTCGAATTGTTTATTACTTGATTACTAAGTCCTGTCAACATTCCCACGATTGCATGCAAATAGTATGAAATCTTTATGCAGCATATAGCCTCCAGTTCTTAAACACTTGACTGTCGCTGTTCCTTTTGTAACTATAACGAAATATCCATAATGTAGCTATTTCTGCAAAGATTTATTTGGATTAAAACAAAGTAGATAGAAAAAAATCTGATGCGTTACATTCACATGACTTTCTCTACTCTTGTACAAACTATTTTATTAACGCTTATTCTCCATATGCTTCATGTTAATCGAGATGTTAATGCTATTGCTAATTTTCTTGATGCAAGGGGAATATGGTAGGCTTTAAGCGATAGTCAAATATTTTAAGAGCTGGTTACTATGTGGAGTATTCCATTCTCTTTGCATTAGCAGAACAAAACAAATGAATAACGAATTTGAGATACAGTATAAGTATTGGAAAATTTAAGGGAATAACAAGCAATATCTCGAAAATGGTTCACTCAACAACAAAAAAGTATATATGACATAAGTTGTGTATTTTAACGCGATCTACATTTTTTGTATAGTAAAATTTTATATCTCTTATGGTTTACCAGGTATGCAAAAGTCGTTCATAATGAAGAATACTTTTGGAGACATTCCCAGAAAATTAGAGATATACATTTCATTTGTCATGAAAATATCTTAAACATATGATATTTTAATCAAAATCGTTAGAGGCGTTTTTGAGAAAATTAAAATTTTCGAAAATTGTTCCATGTAAAGGGTACTTTGGGGTGGGGGATATTCTTGAAAACCTTCTTGTGGGATCTTTGGAAGATATTGAACCTAAATACCAAGTTTGGTGTTTATCCGACTGTTCGTTTCTGAGTTATGCTGTTCACAGACACACACACGGACATGTTTCCAAGAATGCTTTTTTTGGATCCAGGGGGCCGCAAAACATGTATTTCCGGTGAAATCTCGGTGTCGAATTTTTGTGTGGAATAAAATACTTCCCCTACTTACTATACGTACGTAGTAGAGAAAGTAATAAGCTTTAGTAAGAGCAGTTTGTGTGCCACGGATAAACAATAGAGATTGGAGAAAGTCATGTGAATATATAACATCAGAGTTTTTTTATAAAGCTTTTTATGGAACTCATATTAGATAGCTTATATTTAAATAATAGAGATTGGAGAAAGTCATGTGAATATATAACATCAGAGTTTTTTTATAAAGCTTTTTATGGAACTCATATTAGATAGCTTATATTTAAATAATAGAGATTGGAGAAAGTCATGTGAATATATAACATCAGAGTTTTTTTATAAAGCTTTTTATGGAACTCATATTAGATAGCTTATATTTAAATAATAGAGATTGGAGAAAGTCATGTGAATATATAACATCAGAGTTTTTTTATAAAGCTTTTTATGGAACTCATATTAGATAGCTTATATTTAAATAATAGAGATTGGAGAAAGTCATGTGAATATATAACATCAGAGTTTTTTTATAAAGCTTTTTATGGAACTCATATTAGATAGCTTATATTTAAATAATAGAGATTGGAGAAAGTCATGTGAATATATAACATCAGAGTTTTTTTATAAAGCTTTTTATGGAACTCATATTAGATAGCTTATATTTAAATAATAGAGATTGGAGAAAGTCATGTGAATATATAACATCAGAGTTTTTTTATAAAGCTTTTTATGGAACTCATATTAGATAGCTTATATTTAAATAATAGAGATTGGAGAAAGTCATGTGAATATATAACATCAGAGTTTTTTTATAAAGCTTTTTATGGAACTCATATTAGATAGCTTATATTTAAATAATAGAGATTGGAGAAAGTCATGTGAATATATAACATCAGAGTTTTTTTATAAAGCTTTTTATGGAACTCATATTAGATAGCTTATATTTAAATAATAGAGATTGGAGAAAGTCATGTGAATATATAACATCAGAGTTTTTTTATAAAGCTTTTTATGGAACTCATATTAGATAGCTTATATTTAAATAATAGAGATTGGAGAAAGTCATGTGAATATATAACATCAGAGTTTTTTTATAAAGCTTTTTATGGAACTCATATTAGATAGCTTATATTTAAATAATAGAGATTGGAGAAAGTCATGTGAATATATAACATCAGAGTTTTTTTATAAAGCTTTTTATGGAACTCATATTAGATAGCTTATATTTAAATAATAGAGATTGGAGAAAGTAATGTGAATATATAACATCAGAGTTTTTTTATAAAGCTTTTTATGGAACTCATATTAGATAGCTTATATTTAAATAATAGAGATTGGAGAAAGTCATGTGAATATATAACATCAGAGTTTTTTTATAAAGCTTTTTATGGAACTCATATTAGATAGCTTATATTTAAATAATAGAGATTGGAGAAAGTCATGTGAATATATAACATCAGAGTTTTTTTAAAAAGCTTTTTATGGAACTCATATTAGATAGCTTATATTTAAATAATAGAGATTGGAGAAAGTCATGTGAATATATAACATCAGAGTTTTTTTATAAAGCTTTTTATGGAACTCATATTAGATAGCTTATATTTAAATAATAGAGATTGGAGAAAGTCATGTGAATATATAACATCAGAGTTTTTTTATAAAGCTTTTTATGGAACTCATATTAGATAGCTTATATTTAAATAATAGAGATTGGAGAAAGTCATGTGAATATATAACATCAGAGTTTTTTTTATAAAGCTTTTTATGGAACTCATATTAGATAGCTTATATTTAAATAATAGAGATTGGAGAAAGTCATGTGAATATATAACATCAGAGTTTTTTTATAAAGCTTTTTATGGAACTCATATTAGATAGCTTATATTTAAACAATAGAGATTGGAGAAAGTCATGTGAATATATAACATCAGAGTTTTTTTATAAAGCTTTTTATGGAACTCATATTAGATAGCTTATATTTAAACAATAGAGATTGGAGAAAGTCATGTGAATATATAACATCAGAGTTTTTTTATAAAGCTTTTTATGGAACTCATATTAGATAGCTTATATTTAAATAATAGAGATTGGAGAAAGTCATGTGAATATATAACATCAGAGTTTTTTTATAAAGCTTTTTATGGAACTCATATTAGATAGCTTATATTTAAACAATAGAGATTGGAGAAAGTCATGTGAATATATAACATCAGAGTTTTTTTATAAAGCTTTTTATGGAACTCATATTAGATAGCTTATATTTAAACAATAGAGATTGGAGAAAGTCATGTGAATATATAACATCAGAGTTTTTTTATAAAGCTTTTTATGGAACTCATATTAGATAGCTTATATTTAAATAATAGAGATTGGAGAAAGTCATGTGAATATATAACATCAGAGTTTTTTTATAAAGCTTTTTATGGAACTCATATTAGATAGCTTATATTTAAACAATAGAGATTGGAGAAAGTCATGTGAATATATAACATCAGAGTTTTTTTATAAAGCTTTTTATGGAACTCATATTAGATAGCTTATATTTAAACAATAGAGATTGGAGAAAGTCATGTGAATATATAACATCAGAGTTTTTTTATAAAGCTTTTTATGGAACTCATATTAGATAGCTTATATTTAAATAATAGAGATTGGAGAAAGTCATGTGAATATATAACATCAGAGTTTTTTTATAAAGCTTTTTATGGAACTCATATTAGATAGCTTATATTTAAATAATAGAGATTGGAGAAAGTCATGTGAATATATAACATCAGAGTTTTTTTATAAAGCTTTTTATGGAACTCATATTAGATAGCTTATATTTAAATAATAGAGATTGGAGAAAGTCATGTGAATATATAACATCAGAGTTTTTTTATAAAGCTTTTTATGGAACTCATATTAGATAGCTTATATTTAAATAATAGAGATTGGAGAAAGTCATGTGAATATATAACATCAGAGTTTTTTTATAAAGCTTTTTATGGAACTCATATTAGATAGCTTATATTTAAATAATAGAGATTGGAGAAAGTCATGTGAATATATAACATCAGAGTTTTTTTATAAAGCTTTTTATGGAACTCATATTAGATAGCTTATATTTAAATAATAGAGATTGGAGAAAGTCATGTGAATATATAACATCAGAGTTTTTTTATAAAGCTTTTTATGGAACTCATATTAGATAGCTTATATTTAAATAATAGAGATTGGAGAAAGTCATGTGAATATATAACATCAGAGTTTTTTTATAAAGCTTTTTATGGAACTCATATTAGATAGCTTATATTTAAATAATAGAGATTGGAGAAAGTCATGTGAATATATAACATCAGAGTTTTTTTATAAAGCTTTTTATGGAACTCATATTAGATAGCTTATATTTAAATAATAGAGATTGGAGAAAGTCATGTGAATATATAACATCAGAGTTTTTTTATAAAGCTTTTTATGGAACTCATATTAGATAGCTTATATTTAAATAATAGAGATTGGAGAAAGTCATGTGAATATATAACATCAGAGTTTTTTTATAAAGCTTTTTATGGAACTCATATTAGATAGCTTATATTTAAATAATAGAGATTGGAGAAAGTCATGTGAATATATAACATCAGAGTTTTTTTATAAAGCTTTTTATGGAACTCATATTAGATAGCTTATATTTAAATAATAGAGATTGGAGAAAGTCATGTGAATATATAACATCAGAGTTTTTTTATAAAGCTTTTTATGGAACTCATATTAGATAGCTTATATTTAAATAATAGAGATTGGAGAAAGTCATGTGAATATATAACATCAGAGTTTTTTTATAAAGCTTTTTATGGAACTCATATTAGATAGCTTATATTTAAATAATAGAGATTGGAGAAAGTAATGTGAATATATAACATCAGAGTTTTTTTATAAAGCTTTTTATGGAACTCATATTAGATAGCTTATATTTAAATAATAGAGATTGGAGAAAGTCATGTGAATATATAACATCAGAGTTTTTTTATAAAGCTTTTTATGGAACTCATATTAGATAGCTTATATTTAAATAATAGAGATTGGAGAAAGTCATGTGAATATATAACATCAGAGTTTTTTTAAAAGCTTTTTATGGAACTCATATTAGATAGCTTATATTTAAATAATAGAGATTGGAGAAAGTCATGTGAATATATAACATCAGAGTTTTTTTATAAAGCTTTTTATGGAACTCATATTAGATAGCTTATATTTAAATAATAGAGATTGGAGAAAGTCATGTGAATATATAACATCAGAGTTTTTTTATAAAGCTTTTTATGGAACTCATATTAGATAGCTTATATTTAAATAATAGAGATTGGAGAAAGTCATGTGAATATATAACATCAGAGTTTTTTTATAAAGCTTTTTATGGAACTCATATTAGATAGCTTATATTTAAATAATAGAGATTGGAGAAAGTCATGTGAATATATAACATCAGAGTTTTTTTATAAAGCTTTTTATGGAACTCATATTAGATAGCTTATATTTAAACAATAGAGATTGGAGAAAGTCATGTGAATATATAACATCAGAGTTTTTTTATAAAGCTTTTTATGGAACTCATATTAGATAGCTTATATTTAAACAATAGAGATTGGAGAAAGTCATGTGAATATATAACATCAGAGTTTTTTTATAAAGCTTTTTATGGAACTCATATTAGATAGCTTATATTTAAATAATAGAGATTGGAGAAAGTCATGTGAATATATAACATCAGAGTTTTTTTATAAAGCTTTTTATGGAACTCATATTAGATAGCTTATATTTAAACAATAGAGATTGGAGAAAGTCATGTGAATATATAACATCAGAGTTTTTTTATAAAGCTTTTTATGGAACTCATATTAGATAGCTTATATTTAAACAATAGAGATTGGAGAAAGTCATGTGAATATATAACATCAGAGTTTTTTTATAAAGCTTTTTATGGAACTCATATTAGATAGCTTATATTTAAATAATAGAGATTGGAGAAAGTCATGTGAATATATAACATCAGAGTTTTTTTTATAAAGCTTTTTATGGAACTCATATTAGATAGCTTATATTTAAATAATAGAGATTGGAGAAAGTCATGTGAATATATAACATCAGAGTTTTTTTATAAAGCTTTTTATGGAACTCATATTAGATAGCTTATATTTAAATAATAGAGATTGGAGAAAGTCATGTGAATATATAACATCAGAGTTTTTTTTATAAAGCTTTTTATGGAACTCATATTAGATAGCTTATATTTAAATAATAGAGATTGGAGAAAGTCATGTGAATATATAACATCAGAGTTTTTTTTATAAAGCTTTTTATGGAACTCATATTAGATAGCTTATATTTAAATAATAGAGATTGGAGAAAGTCATGTGAATATATAACATCAGAGTTTTTTTATAAAGCTTTTTATGGAACTCATATTAGATAGCTTATATTTAAATAATAGAGATTGGAGAAAGTCATGTGAATATATAACATCAGAGTTTTTTTATAAAGCTTTTTATGGAACTCATATTAGATAGCTTATATTTAAATAATAGAGATTGGAGAAAGTCATGTGAATATATAACATCAGAGTTTTTTTATAAAGCTTTTTATGGAACTCATATTAGATAGCTTATATTTAAATAATAGAGATTGGAGAAAGTCATGTGAATATATAACATCAGAGTTTTTTTATAAAGCTTTTTATGGAACTCATATTAGATAGCTTATATTTAAATAATAGAGATTGGAGAAAGTCATGTGAATATATAACATCAGAGTTTTTTTATAAAGCTTTTTATGGAACTCATATTAGATAGCTTATATTTAAATAATAGAGATTGGAGAAAGTCATGTGAATATATAACATCAGAGTTTTTTTATAAAGCTTTTTATGGAACTCATATTAGATAGCTTATATTTAAATAATAGAGATTGGAGAAAGTCATGTGAATATATAACATCAGAGTTTTTTTTATAAAGCTTTTTATGGAACTCATATTAGATAGCTTATATTTAAATAATAGAGATTGGAGAAAGTCATGTGAATATATAACATCAGAGTTTTTTTTATAAAGCTTTTTATGGAACTCATATTAGATAGCTTAT